>CM072779.1:22518750-25017500 GCA_036936925.1 Cenchrus fungigraminus | reverse complement strand
CAGCCCAGCACCGGCAGCTTGGCGAGTGCTTTAGGCCAGGTGGGTCTTGTACCGTGCGTGCATGCTGGAAAGTAAGATTCGGATGGCCCACCAGCCAGCCCACTCGGGCAGTACGTAAGCACGAGTTGGCGGGCCCCGGGCCCGTCGTCTCCAGCCTATCTCCCTCCCTCCGACGTCCACACCCCACCACCACCTCCCCCCTCTCTCTGTGGCGCTGGCGGTGGGGCCGCCGCGCGCGACCAGTGTGGCGAGCCGCGCAAGGTGGGGGGCGAGGTTGAAGGGCGAGCTAAAGATGGAACGGGTGGTTGGGAGGCGGACGCCAAGTAGTGGCGATCCAGTCCTCCGCCTCGCCGCGCGCCCCCGCGCCTCTATTTATACCGCGGCCATCACCTGCGTACGTGAGCGCTACCACCACACCACCCACCATAGAGAGATCGAGGAGCTAGCCCCGACCGCCGCCGATCACCCCGTCAGGTCGCAGCAGCAGCAGCAATCACCCCCCGCCGGCCGGCAGGATGTCGTGGCAGACGTACGTCGACGAGCACCTCATGTGCGAGATCGAGGGCCACCACCTCACCTCCGCCGCCATCATCGGCCACGACGGCACCGTCTGGGCCCAGAGCGCCGCGTTCCCGCCGGTGAGTGCCTCCGATCCGCCGCCGCCGCCTGCATATATGCGTCCTGCTTGTTTCTTTTTTCCGTCGACGGCAGATCAGATTGATCGATCGATCGATCACGGCTCTGACACGCGGTTTCTTGTTGTGTGTGTGTGATCCGCATGCTGGCCGTGTGATTTATCCCCTCCACCTCAGTTCAAGCCAGAGGAGATGACCAACATCATGAAGGACTTCGACGAGCCCGGGTTCCTGGCGCCGACCGGCCTCTTCCTCGGCCCCACCAAGTACATGGTCATCCAAGGCGAGCCCGGCGCCGTCATCCGCGGCAAGAAGGTACGCGCGCCGATCCGCCTCATCCACGCCGCCGCCTCTCCTCTCCATCGATCTCTCTCCGCCCGCCGGCCTCCGTACGTAGTCCTGATCTTGATTTCTTCAGGGATCTGGAGGCGTGACCTTGAAGAAGACCGGGCAGGCCCTCGTGGTCGGCATCTACGACGAGCCCATGACCCCCGGGCAGTGCAACATGGTGGTCGAGAGGCTCGGCGACTACCTCGTAGAGCAAGGCCTGTAAATCGGATCGCCCCGTCCACCATGATGGTTGAAGAAAGCATCCAGCAACAATACGACCGCCCGCCAGCACGTAGTAGTCCTGTGTCTACGCACGCATTTTTTTTCTAGTCCCCACGCCCCGGGATTGTGCGTGGCCGGCATTTCTTCAGTCCTCCCCTGCCCCCCCGCCCGTCGCCGATCATCAGAGAATATTTTCCTTGTTTGATTGATTGATTTGTTGGTGTCGTCGTTTTTGGCAAATAATTTTGTGATTTTTTTCTTTTCTAAATTTGGTTGTCGTCTGATCTGTGAAGCCGGAACAATATATATGTTTGTGTGATTGAACTGGTACTGCCTATTCTTTGTAATACGAGAATGTGTATGTATTTTTGGTTTTTTTAAAAAAGAGAATGTGCATGTATTTCGTGCAATTTCTTCTAATTTTTCATATAGAGCATGAAAACTACATAAGAATACAGGATATGCCCTTTTTTCTTGACAGAACTTCCGCTTTATTCTATTGCTTTTGCGGCACATGGTGGTACTCACCATTCTTTCCAGCTATTTGGTTACTGTTGGATCACAAATTTGGGTTGGTATAAACGAAATTATAGGCTTAAAATGCCCCCTCCCGCCCCACCCTATAAACCTATAAGGTTTTTTATTATATAAAATGGCTTCATATTTGAGATCCATACTGTAGTATACTATGTAGCATGGCTAAAAAGGCGGGGAACAATCCAACTATAACTAAATAAGTCATCACCCAATTGGTTGTTATGGTACTTTATTTATACTTTGTATTAAAAAATTTTCCAACGACTAATTGAATAAGTAAAATTATTAAGTTAGTTGTTGAGCCTATGAAACTGGTACTTCCACCGTTAGATTTTACCTAGCCCATGAGCCAATTACAAACACCCTAAAAATTCCCATAAATAAATATCTAGCCCGTGACATGTTCAATTAGCCTATTCAAAATGTTAAGTTATACCAGAATTTGCAAATTGTTGAATTACTTGTATGAAAATGTTGAACCGTGTATCACACGTGGCAAGATCTAGCCATCTAGGTGAGGTGGGGGAGCAAATTAAGAATAAATATACCTTTTTTTTGTGAAATGTTGAGTTAGGCCTTGTTTAGTAGTTTGCAAAGTTCTACAGTCTACCCATCGCATCTAATGTTTGAACACTAATTACGAGTATAGTAGATTAATAACAAAACTCATCACATAACTCCCGGGTTGATTCGTGACACGAATCTATTAAGTCTAATTAGACCATTATTAGACAATGTGATGCTACAGTAAACATGTTCTAATGATGGATTGATTACGCTTAAAAAATTCGTTTCGCGAATTGAAGTCCATCTATGTAATTAGTTTTATTAGTAGATCATATTTAATCTTCTGAATTAACATTCGAAAACTCAATATAACACTTTGCTACAGTGTATTCACGGAACTAGACCAGATTTTAGTTTTGTTTATAAGGCGTAATTTGGCACGGTCTCCAAAATTATATTTTGACCATTTATTTTATCTTACCCTATATTATTTACAGTTATAAATTTGTGATAACTAGCACAATGCATGTACATTGCTATGACCAATTGCGTTATTTTCGTTTGCAACCATGTACAATGCTAACCTTTGCATGTTTGTTGTGAGAAATCGCAATAATTTTTTATTGTAAAAGTTAGCAATCATTTGTTTCTTCTAATCCAATATGCAAATTTTGCAAGGTAGGACTTCAGAGTTGGGTACGCAATTTTCAACTAGATGTTAAATCTTAATTTGTTAGTACATGCAATTTCAAATGCGTGTGATGATCTTAATAATGTGACATGAGGTATACCCCTATGCATTATTATAATCTAGCATAATAAGCTTGGTCTAACAGCTTATAACCTTTCTCGTGGTCAAATCATTTTCCCTTTCTTTTTTTTCTCTCTTGCATTTTCATGGAATATATATATGATTTTTCAAAAATACATATTTTGTTTCAAAATATTCAAAACTATACCACAACCGTCATATCATATAGCGGTTGGAGGTGCTACAGTGTTCCAACCTCCGTATCACAGGGCAGCTGTGAACAGTACTCGCCACGGGTACTGTAGTACCTCCTACCGTCATATCAAATGACGATAGGAGTCAGTCGGTTTTCGAAAAATTGTAATTTTTTGTATGAACTCGGATGGAGATAAACTTTATATGAAAATTATAGCTTTCGACGAGATCTACAATTTTGTAGTTCAAACTTTTTTCCGTTTGAAGTCATATTTAGACTCAAATAATCGATATACAATCCAAATCTGGATACCGGAAACTAAGATCTAGATAGTATATCGATTATTTGAGCCTCAAGATGTCCTCAAATGAAAAAAAGTTTGAACTACAAAGTTGTAGATCTCATCGAAAGTTACAATTTTCATAAAGAGTTCATCTTTATCTGAATTCATAAAAAAAGTTACGATTTTCTGAAAACAAACGGACCTCTATCGCCGTTTGATATGTCAGTTGGAGGTGCTACCACCCGCGACGGGTACTATTCACAACTGCCTAGTGATACGACGGTTGGAACATTGTAGCACCTCCAACCACCATATCCCCAACCGCTATATGATATGACAGTTATAGTATAGTTTTGCAAATTTTAGGTGAGACGTATATTTTTGAAAAATTGTAAAAAAAATAAACATAAAAATAAAAAAAATTATTTTCATGGGAGCCAAGTTAGCGCGAGGCCCAAACATCATGCAAGCCGAGTTAGCTATCAAACTGGCCCAGCTTGGGCCACCTACACCTCGCCTTATCCCCTCGCCGCAGCTTTTGAGAGCTCGCTCTTTCCTCCTATCTCAGAGTATCTCTTCTCCGTCAACGTCAAGCGTTGGTTTGCGTCAGCAGCAGGAGCTGAATCCAAGCAATCTCTTGCTAGCGATAGTAAATAAATATCTATCAAGCAAAGGCGGAGACGCCACGGGAAGGAAGGAGCAGCAAGCAAGCAACAACAAGGTACACATCCAAGATCCGAGCTCCTCTTCCTCTTTAAATTCGATCCAATACCTCATCTCTAAGCTGCAGGAAGAGGCGTCAACTCAAGAGGATCGGCAAGAACAAGAAGATGGGCGCCACACTGCAGCAACAGCTGCTGCTCTTCTTCTTCCTATCTGCTGTCGCCGCGCAGGTCCGAGCCTATTCCTTCTCCCCTTCCTCGGCTCTCTCCGATTCTAATTCATCTTCATCTGAATTATATATATTCTACTGCAAAACACCAACAAGGCAATAACCGAACGCTAAAAGTACCCAGTCAGGAAACTCCATCCTATCCTTTGTTTCTGGCACAGATCTGCTTCACACAATGAACGTGTTTGGTTTGCGGATTCTGTTGATTCGGCATGAGCTGATCCTGCAATGACCTGCATGGGGTGGTCCGCCGTTATTTTTGGGAGTGAGCCGGTGTGTTGCGTTTTTTTTGGGAGTGAGCCGGTGCTGGATGGTTGGCCTTCTGCAGTTCTGCTGCCTTGTAGGAGTGATACGCGGAGCGTCTTCATGCCGGATGACCTGGACCCATGACGCAAACCAAACAAAAGTATTAGGTTCGGATATAGGATCGGATGACTCCGGACGCCACCGTCCGGCAAACCAAAGACGCTGATAGTTGATCGAGTACTGAAATACCAAACCGTACTTGTAACTTGTAAGACCTGAACACACTGCAGGCAGCAGGAGTGCAAGACAGACAGTTCTATCTACTTCTGAAATTTCACCAACAACTCATGGGCTTGCAGGTAGTCAGAGCAGTAAAACCAATCCCAAATTCCATTCTCGGGGTTGAGGAGGGAGACAATTCCATAGGAATCATCCGGGTAATTCTGTTAATCTTGTCCTCCTTCCTTCCACTGAACCCACTTCATCTTCTCTTATATTTGCTTGCTCATGGTGTTGCGTATCGCAGAAGGACATCATAGAGACGGTCAACAAGCATCCTGATGCTGGGTGGACGGCTGCACACAATCCTTACTTTGCAAACTATACTGTAAGTGAATGCATAAAGCATTCATCATTTTATCTTGTCCCTGCTTGTTGACCATGAAACCATCCCTGTTCCTGCAGATTGCACAATTTAAGCATATCCTTGGAGTGAAGCCCACACCACGGAATGCGCTGACTGATGTTCCTGCCAAAACTTATTCAAGATCACTGAAACTTCCAAAGGAGTTCGATGCCAGATCTAAGTGGTCTCAGTGCAGCACAATTGGGAACATACTTGGTAAGTTTATTTGATTAATTCAATGCTAACTCCCTTTCAAATCTATTTTAGTTCCCTGATGAATGTACTGACACACCTCATTTCGTCTTCATTAATTTACCAATCCTGTATGACACTGATCTTCATGAACAGATCAAGTAAGTTTATCACAACAACTAAATTATTAAACGCCGTACTGAACGATGCAAGATGCTCAATGTATTCTTTTATCTTTGGTGGACAATGACAGGGTCATTGTGGCTCTTGCTGGGCATTTGGTGCTGTGGAGTGCCTTCAGGATCGGTTTTGCATTCATATGAACATGGTGAGCAAATATAACCGAGATGGGTATTCTCGTAGATCTTAAGCTAGCATTATTGGTCCTTTTCTTGCATGAATAAGCTATTGTTTCTTTTTCTTGCAGAACATTTCACTGTCAGTTAATGACCTACTGGCATGCTGCGGGTTTATGTGCGGTGATGGTTGTAATGGAGGCTATCCTATCATGGCATGGCGCTACTTTGTTCAAAATGGTGTTGTCACAGATGAGGTATAGCCTACACTCTACAACTTGACTGCCTGTGTATGTTCCATCAGTAATCCTAGTTCTTTGAAGAAATTTATGTGGATGGTACATCAATTTTTAATGAAATAGTTTTCTAGACAGTGCTTATAGTGTAAATTTGAACTAGGATAACCTTTTTCGTCCCAGGAAAGCAAGGCAGTAGTATAAGCAGATTGCAATCATCAATTGTCCTGCTTAATTCTAAACATTTCCCAACATGGTGGAGACACAGCAATATTTATTTGTTGAGTCGAGGGCAGTTGCTCTGTTTGAGTTTAAAAATGTTATGGTTTCATTTTGCATTGATAGCATAGAACACAGTATGAAATGGATGAACGATCCGGAAACTTTCAACCTGTTATACACAGAGAAGACCAACAGTTACACTCTTTTGCAGTGCGATCCATATTTCGATCAGGTTGGTTGCAATCATCCTGGATGCGAACCTGCTTTTCCTACACCAGTATGTGAAAAGAAATGCAAGGTGCAGAACCAAGTTTGGCAGGAACAGAAGCATTTCAGTGTCAATGCGTACAGAATAAAATCTGATCCACATGACATTATGTCAGAGGTCTACACAAACGGCCCTGTAGAAGTTGCTTTCGACGTTTATGAGGTAATGTCCAGTTTCTTGTCTCAAGTTTTCCATGCATTGTACCAATGTTGTCAACAACTCTTGTTTAGCAGTAGTTATCAAGGACTATGGGGTGTACTACTTTGAAAGGAAAAATACAAAATCTTAGAAAGGCTGTCTAAATAAAAGCTCAGAAGAACAGGACAAAAGCGGAACAAGGGAAAGAGTACAAACCAAACAAACGAATAAAGTATAGACTACCGTGGTTTGAGATCATATTTAGTCTTTGAAAATATATCATCAGAGCGAAAAGTGGCTCAGATTTTCTTTATTTTTCTGATTTGATAATGCAAAATCTCTCAGGACTTTGCCCACTACAAATCTGGAGTATACAAGCACATTACCGGTGGCATGATGGGTGGCCATGCTGTCAAGTTGATTGGATGGGGAACCAGTGATGCTGGAGAAGATTACTGGGTATGCTCTTGGATCACCATATTGTTATGTGCATTGTCAAACGATGAGGCCAGTCCCTAAGTTGTTTTGTTTCATCCTCTGCTTTTCAGCTTCTTGCAAATCAGTGGAACAGAGGCTGGGGTGATGTAAGTTTCTGGCGAATACCTAGCTTACCCAAACGACTTTTTGAAATGCAGTATCATGTATTGAGCAATCGGTAATGCTTTGCAGGATGGTTACTTCAAGATCATTCGAGGCAGAAACGAATGTGGCATCGAAGAGGACGTTGTTGCTGGAATGCCATCGGCAAAGAATATGATTAAAAACTATGGCGGCTCCTTTGGAACAGCTGTAGTTTGATTTGGTCGCTGCACTAATCTGAAGCATTATCGGATACGATAGCTGTGTATTTTTATAGCTGATGAAATTGTTAAACTAGACTTAATGGTTCATGTATTTTGTACATCAGCACGTTGGCAAGGCTGCAGGTTGCCGAGATGGCAACTCCTGTTCTGAATCGAAGTGGAATAACATCATTTGATATGTAATAAGAAGCCTGTGTAATTGATCGACAGACAGACATAATAAGAAGCCTGCTGAATAACTGATGGAGTGCAAATCAACACTACAATACATGACATTATAGTGGATGGTTTGGTTTCTCAGCAACCTCAGTCTCCATAACAGCTGTCTCTGCTGTGACCTCTGCTTCCATAAGGTCATATTGGTGATTGGTCTATTCGCCATCTGAAACTAAAATTACCCACTAGCTTCAATTAGCGAGAACCTGGGCCGACCGATCACATAAATTCAAATCGGCGGCCACCGTGGGCTGACAACACAGCCTTCTCTGTCTTTTTTTTCACAATAAACACTCAAAACTTTTTCCACCTTGTGTTTGAAAGAATTGTGCCGATACGGTTAAGGGCATGTTCTGTTCGGTGAAAAGAAATAGTGAAATTACAAATGAATAGTGTTGGAATAGTATTTCTTGTGAGAGAAGATGTGATGGATGTGATAGGTGAATAGTACTATTCACGGTTCCTTTCGAAGAAAAAGAACCGGCCCTAAATTCTAAAATAAATTTAAGAAAATACTAGCACGTGCGTCGAGAATATAAAGTCGAGTGAGCAAGTTCCATAACAATAATAAAAAACTTGTCAACTCACCTACGCTCAGTTAGCTTCTTGCCTTCTTTCCCCCGTATAATCCACCCTGACCCTGGCCGTGTTGGATGGTTGGGGCAAATATTTACCTCCTTCTATTTACCCTACGATCTTAAGAAGGAAGAAGACGAGTGCTCTTCAATGTAATTTTATTTTCTTTGTGTCGTTATATGTGTCATTCCTTTGTACTGTCATTTGTTTTTCTTGATATGAATCAGATATGAGTACACCCATTGGGTGTCTCTCTCTCTCAAAAAAAAACAAATTTTACCTCTTAAGGTGTTTTGATTGAGGGGTAAGTATTGGTAGACTAAGCATTTATTACCATTTGCATATGAGGTAAAAAAAACACAGATCTCAAATTTGACACTCTTGAAGGGTAAATGAAATTGGAGAGGCTACACATTTTCTTAACCTCATTTACTCCACATGTTTGACACCATTAGGGTTAATTTGGGGTAAATTTACCTTATTTACCCCACCGTCCAAACATGCCGCCTATATTTTTTGAAAATAGAAAAACATCCGCGGCAGCACATGTATTCATCCGCTGTTAACTCAAACTGTACATTGTTGAACATATATTACTGAACTTTTTGAAATATTTTTTTTGGTTATCTCGGTTTCTGTGACAGGATATCTCCGAAATGTGATGCCCTGCACCAGCACACAAGGCCCACGTCCAGCCAGGATGCGATGCTTTATTCCAGGAGGCCAACTTGTTCTTTGTTTATACTGCGCGTGACATTCAAGTTGGAGAGTGGCACATTTTACAGTTATTGCTGATTCCTCTGGTACAAATGGCAGCCACTTGTAGTGTACAATTGGCAACCGGGTTCTAGAGCTTCACGCACATGTTTGCTCAGAAGGCTGCTGCAGCCGAGAGCAAGGCAAACGAATCCAAGTTTGATCATCGGCTGCCGGTGGTTGCTGCATTGTGGTGCAGCAGCATATGGTTACCAGATCATGTATGGTAGTTATAGTGGCAGTTAAGCAGGCCTCGGTAGGCGGATCCAGCAAGTTCTGGAACAATATTTTGAAATGAATAGTTTTATCTTACTATTACTAATGAGAGATTCTTTTTGAAGCCTCCACGCAAAGCCACCTAAGAATTCTAGGCGGACGCTCTAGAAAGAGAAAAAACTTGTAAAAGCCTCCACATGAAGCCACATAAAAATTTTAGGTGGACACTCTAAAAGGATAGAGAAATCTTTAAAATTCTCAAAAAAATCAACTTTGTTTCTGAAATTGCTCACCTATGCCATTATGAACTATTACTAATTGGAGATTCCTTTTGAAATCTTCGCATGAAACCACTTAGGAATCCTAGGTAGAAGCTCTAGAAAGAGAGAAAACTCATAAAAGTCGATCTCCACATGAAGCCACAAGAAATCCTATGTGAACACTCTAAAAAGAGAGAGAAATCTTAAAAATTCTAAAAAAATCAACTTTGTATGCCATTATGAATAATTAAAAATAACCTCTTATATTTATGTCTAAATCAGCCACATATGATATGCAGAGATATACGGATCACCATGCTCGTCCACTATAAAAAAAATAAATCTAAACGATTCGTTGGTCACATAATAAATATTTTGGCTTCGAATAAAATAAAAAATCATCTAACTATCATGTCTTGCCGGTCATGTGTGACACAACTAAGCTCTTACCCTTAATCTCTCTTCAATATTTAAATCATAAGAAGAATATATTATTATAGGATCTTTAGCCAATGCTCATTAATGTGTTGGTCTCACTGCCCAATCATAACAGCCAATGCTCATTAATGTATTACTACACTATTTAAATAAGTATAATTGATTGTTCTTCCTAATCTAAATAATAACTTATAATATTTATTATATATCATCTAAAAGTACTAGCCTGTCTGAATGCACGAGTTGATGTACTAGCATTACTAATTACTGCACTAATATCCATTTTGAAGCAATTGTCAATCTTGACATTTACTGTAAAAACATTGACTAGTTACTTAAATTCGAGAAATCATGTGATCTATTTCTCTTTATAGGGCAGCAACCTATTTCTGGTTATTTGCTGAATAGTTAAACATTGAATAGATAAATAACTGGTGTTTTTGTGAACCAAGTTCAGTGCAATTGTAAAGACTTTGCAATTGATTTCGGAGGTGTTAGAACTTTCACCTTAGAATGAAGTAAGCTTCGATCGGCAATTCAACCATGGCTCGAACTGGTATCTGAAGGAATCTTAGCCCCCCCCCCCCCACCCCACACACACACACACACATTTATTAGGCACTCTTCGTTTAGTAACATTCATGCACTGTCGCAGAGTAAGCATCCTAACCATTTTCTCGAATTGGCTGCGAAGATATACTGTCAAAAAACAGGTATGTATATTTTTCCTTAGCGACACAGCATCGGTATATATGCATCCAGTTCGCCGGATCATCCCCATAGACATTTCGAAAAATTTACGGTGAGACAAAGGCGATCCGATCCACATGACGAAGCACCCTTGCATTCTCAGCATCCAGGGCTCCAGGCCTCGACAGGGAAAGACCACTTGACGCTTGACGGTCCGGTGCATGCACGATGAAGCAGATATCGGAGAGCGTAGCCGTCTGCCGTGCCGTGCCGTCCCGTCCAGCGACACCACCGGTACCGAGTGATCCTATCCTGAAATCATCGGATCGGCCGTGTACCACCACCGACCGGCCCAGAGCCGATCGAGCCACCTCGGTACCACTACCACCACCTGCAATCCTGTGCACTGCACGCATGCAACGGCCACCACCCCCACCCGCCGGCGGTCCATCCACCTGATCCCCCCACCCCAACCGCCGGTCCAAGATGCCGTAGCCCGGCAGCGGCAGCGGCACCCGTCGCTCCCATCCAGCGGGTCAAACAAGCGGCGCCCAACCGGCCGGGGCACATGCATGCCCAGCGCGCGTAGTACTACGTACCCTGTGCCGTGCCCGTGCGCGCCGCGCCCGGCCGGCCTCGCGCGGCGCCAAACGCCACGCCCCACACCACCACATGCCGAGGCGATCCGCGAGCCGAGATCCTACTCAGCGGTTGGGTATCCCACGCGCAGGGCCGAGGCAGTCGGAGCGGCGGCGAGCGAGCTGCTGACCGGACAGGCGTATCCCCGCTGCGGATCTCCTCGGCGCCCGGCTGCCGCGCGATCCCCTCGCGCGCGCGCACGAGCCAGCCGCACGGCCGCGCGCGCGGCCCGTGCCCACCGCCATGGCGCCATTGGATACTACGAATGCCAGCCAGTGGGACGAGAGCGTCCGGTCGGTTCGGTGCACGCGGCCGCCACCGTGAAACTCGCGATGGGCGCGCTTGGCGACTGGGGTGGTGCGCGTCGAAGCGCGCCCGCGGTGACTGATCTGAATATGACTCACCCCGGCCGGTCGCGTGCGTGTCGGTTGTCCGGCCGTTAAAACCGTTGCAACTTGAGATTTTTGTTACCTGCAGAAAATACTGCTCCCAGTCCAGCAGCTAGCACTTCTGCTGTTTCGCAGTATCGGATTCTGTGGTCGTCGCTCCAGTTTCACCCGCCTCTCGGATTCCATCCGAGTCGCTGTCTGCCTTCCGGTGCTGGTTTGACCTCGATCGTCTAGTGCGACGCAGTAGCTGCTGGGGAACTGAGAACTGTGCAGCGGATGCAGTCACGCACGCCGTATGCATTATTGTAGGCAAGGCAAGCGTTTTTTTCCTATTACTAAACCCAGTTTGACAATTGGCTAACCTGATCCATGGATTATATAACTGTTTTGGTGATATATACACTCCGACTGTAGTGTACGTAGTCGGGTCACATCAGTCCAGGACCTGCCAGGTAGGCTGTGTCCGCATCCAAGGAGGCCCTGCTTTAAGACCGGACAAAGACAGAGATCAGATTAGGTTCTCCGCGGAGATACTGCCATGTGAGCGCCATCTCGCGCTGTCTCACTTCGCCCCGCGCGCGGCACTATCACGACGACAAGTTTGCCTGATGAATCAAGAACACAACGTATCATTTTACCTACTAAGAGTACTAGCCTAGCTAGCAGAAGAAAAGGGAAGAGACACAACATGGCTAGAGAAAAAAGTATCATACTACTCCCTCCGTTTCTATTTTTAAGGCGCACCGGTGAGCAGTGCAGAGACCAAGGTGCATTAAATTGTTGCATCGTCTTCACCACAGCAGGCTTCGCATGCCCGCAAGCAGTGAGTGCGCGTTGGAACTCCCTCCGTTTCTATTTTTAAGGCGCACCGGTGAGCAGTGCAGAGACCAAGGTGCATTAAATTGTTGCATCGTCTTCACCACAGCAGGCTTCGCATGCCCGCAAGCAGTGAGTGCGCGTTGGAACGAAAGAGAAAAGAGCATTTACTTTGCACGCATCTTCCTGAGCTGTTCGTTTTCTATTGGGTCTATTAATTGGCTAAGCTAATTGAAAGCATTGGGTAACAAGGTCTGATTGATTACGCGAGATGGCGCGCCTTACATATAAAGAAAAAATGAAAACCGTGATACGCCCTATAAAAAGAAAGGAAGGGAGTACTTCATAGCATAGGCCAAGAAATTCGGTTCCTGTCGTCGTCAGGTTATCGTCGACGACCCGGGGTAACATGATCGACAACTCACACAAGGTGCCCCAAAATTGTACAACTTTATCTTAAGCAAGGTGCCCCAAATGTAGCTAGCTGGTGGTGCTCACACGTAATTAACATAACAGGAAAACTAAAGCTATGATCCACGTACGCGTCACGCATGTGTTGCATATATTCCTGGAGAGATCGGGAGCACGACGCAGTGTTATTCGAACCGGCTTGATCCAAACAACGAGGCAGCAGCATGCACCGCGGTAGGATCCTCTCAACTTCCTGCAGATCGGCACAATGCATGCTCTCATCACTACACAGGCCACACGTAACGAACTCATCATCTCAGCAACCGGTGATGGAACTGCTGAGACTGACTACACAGGATGCAGATGAGCTGACCCCTGTTTTCAAAATTATTGAATGCGAAACCCGCAGCGGGGCGCACACACACACACACTGATTGAGAGTTGATCACACCCCACGTAGGACTGTAGGAGGTCCCCCGGCTCGCGTAAATTCCGATCGGTCGGTCGGCCGAGCGAGATGGGCGATGGGTGAGACGTTGCGTCACATGCATGCGTCCACACGAACAAAAAAAAAGAGGCCGTCCGCCGGCCCGGTCCGCGCGCGGGGCCATGCAATGCAATGCGTGGGGAGATGGCGCCGAGATGCGGGCGGGATCGTACTCGCGTACGTGCGTGTCGGAGCAGTGCACCTCGCCGCCGTGGCGTCGGCGACCGGCGCTACTAGCTCGATCTATACATCGCGCTGACCGCCGACGACGTACGTCACGACGCTGCTGTCTGCCGCCGCGTCTTGGTCGGAAGCAGCAAGCTAGCTAGTTGCTGGTGTCGCCGCTGCGATCCGGCCGCGCGCGCGCGGCCATACTCTCCCAGCTCGATCGCTGAAGAAGACCAACAACCAAGCAGGTTGGGCGTGACATTATGTGGTGGAGACGATCCGACGATGCCGCAGCATGGGAACGTGTTTAATTAATACACGGTCGCCGACGATCGATTTTTGGATGGATGGGTGTACGACAACAGCAGTCAGCAGTGGTCATAGCACGAGTGGACATCGATCGTGCGCGTACGCACCGGGCCAACAACGGGAGCTAGCTGCTGCTGGTGAGGGGAAGATCGATGAGATCGATCAATGAGCTGAAACGCTCACCTGCATGCATTTGTTCAATAATCCCATTAATAATTCAGTATGTAGTGCGCTGCATGCATGCATGTGGTTCCCATTAGGATTATTGTACATGCATATGTACGCGCCGGGCCAGCCCAGCCGGTGCCGGTCGGTAGGAGTACATGCATCACCCGTTTGGCTGTAGGTACGTGTACTGTGATGTACGTCGTACAGTGATAGTGATCTCATCTATCACGCATTGAAGTGCATGCATGCTCTCTGGTATTCGTACTTGCTGGGGGCATGCAGTTAAATTTCTGGTACTCCTGCTTCTGATCGACCGACTTGCCTGATGAAGCGCTCTGTTTGTTTGTCTGGATTATCAGCCACCGTACCAGTGAGCAGTATCAGTCACTATTCAGATAACCGTATTTTTTCTGTCAGAACAAATCAACATCAACCACTAACTACCAACTAGTCGAACATGAGTTCGCGACGAGTACATATAATAATCGAATACTGCCGGCAGGAGTATACCCAATGCAAAGTACTTTCGCAGTATATCTTGGCTTAAAATCATTTACTAAATCATCGTCGATACACACCACTCATTTCAGGTGTGTCCCAGCTAGTGTATGTAGCTTAGGTATCCAGGAATGTGATTATCTCGCCAACCAAATCCAGAAAGATATTCATTCATACATACACTTGACGATCCTGATTGAGAACCAGCAACCGCGATTAATGGAGACGTAAATACTCCCAATCACGCCAGTCTTGCACAAGGTATATATCGTCATCGCAGCTAGCTAGCTCCTGCAGTACATGCATGCATGATCATCATCAGGTCTAGACGTCTAGTTAACAGGATCGTGCTGTACGTGACAGTGTCAGAATTGAAGCCGGGCCAATCCTGGAGCTCGTTTCTCCAGCCGATCGATCGACGGATCGGAGAGCGATAGGCGACAGCCAGTCCAAGACTCCATGTATAGCTCGTCCATTTATCCGAGTAGCCATCACGCCCGGTGGCGCATGTATCGTATGCGTATGTACTCGATCGCTTCGCTTGCATGTGGGTACAGCTCGGCACCAGCGGAGAGGAGTGCCCTGGCCTGGCCCGCGACAGGTCACGCTGGCTCCATGATGCATCGCCGCCCGTCGTCGTCATCATCTCCTAAATCTGATCATTAGGGCCCGTAATCTCGTCCCAACTGTCGTATCGATCGTTGTCGTTGGTATATATGATCGGGCCGCGCGCTAGCTAAACTAAAAAACCGCATTTCATTCTCTTCCTTAATCTAGTTCGATCGGTTTTTGGTGCTATATCTCGATATCCCTGATTAAACTTTCGTTGTGCACCTAAACGACGAGATCGATGATCGAGGTTCATTATGGAAGCTGACCTTGACCCTTTGACGTGGACACGTACCGTGTGTTTGGATGCTAGATCACTGGGTTGGGATGGCTCCAACTCTCGTTTTGGGGACGGAGCCGCTCCGTTTTTTATTTGGTTGCAATCTTGATTTTGGGGACGGAGTGGCTCCATCTAGTGTTTGGTTGTAGGTACCGAAAATGTAGAACGGAGGGAGTTGTAACAACGTTATTGTTGACACTTTACATCAGGACCCCTAGAGTTTATTGGAATCCACCAAGGTCTAATCTAAAATTTCTTCTCTCTAGCATTTTTACCTAAGAAACCCTGAGAGTGAAAAAAATCTGCTCCAGACCCTTCTACCTCCTCGAGCGAACGGAGTGCCACCCCAGCGAGGCTAGCCGCGCCGCCCCTGCGAGGTTGGCCGAGCCGCTCCTCGCGCCGGGCTGGCCGCGTCGGTCTGGCCTCGCCGCCCGTCCGCGCCGGGCTGGCCGTGCCGCTCGAGCCTCGCCGCCCCTCCACGCCGGTTTGGCCTCCCCGCCCGTCCGCGCTGGGCTGGCCGTGCCGCCCGTCCGCGCTGGGCTGGCCGCGCCGAGCTAGCCGCAAGGCGGCCGCGCGCCGCCACGAGGGGGGCACGCCGAGCTAGCCGCACGCCGCCGAGCCGTCGAGAGAGACAGCGCCGTCGTCGGAGTGCTGCGCGGAGAAACGGACTGGCCGCGCGCAGAACGGAACCCATGACCGCCGAAACGGGGGTTCGCTCCGTCCTTCGGATTTTGGCGGATGGAGCCAACCCGGATCTGGAGCGAATATTCCCTCTTGGGTCCAACCCAACCCACTTTGTGTCTGCAACCAAACATCCAAAAACTGGGTCGGCTCCAACCCGGTTCGCCCCGTTCCTCCGACCAAACACACGGGTATAGTACTACCGCAGGCTCGCCAAGGGACGCAACCACATTGGAAATGGAAACACGTTTGGTCATTGTCAGACTCATACAGTATTACTACGCGAAAAAAAGGGTAAACAAGGGTCATGGATCACTTTGATGAATATTGGAGATTAATTAGTTAATTAAGCTTGGTAAAAACATCAAGGTCTAGACAAAGCGCGCCGCGCGGGGTCAATATCATCTTGACTCTTGTGGGCTTTCGGCACGAGCAAAATAGTACTAGTAGTAGCCTAATCCACGCAAGCACATGCATGTCCTACTAGGCTCCAATTTTGTCCACCACCAAATTAATCCACACCAATTTGACGCTTTGCCCCCGGCCTCCGACGCGAGCCATCGATCCGCGCAACCCAAATCCCCAAGACCCCAATCGGTCTAGCCCCAACGCGAACCCGGACGCGAGGCCCCGGCCGGCGGCTACGTATAGCCCGCACTCCGGGGCGGAGCACAAGCACCCGCCGCCCATTCATTGGCTGCAACCGCAAGCGCAGCAGTTTGAGCGAGCGAGCCGAGCTCGCGATCGCCCGCCCGCCATGGATCCCTGCGCGTTCGTGCGGCTCACGGTGGACCAGCTCCTCCTCAAGCTCCCCGCCGTACCGCGCCCCAGCTCCGGCGCGGGGGTGCACCCTTCCACCTCGCCCTGCTTCTGCACGCTCACCCTCCAGGACCACCCGTCCTCGCTCTCCACCACCGCGCTGCTGCCGCTCGCGTCCGCCGCGGGCGGCGCGACCGCGGCGGCGGCGGCGGCGCACGCCGAACCCGTCGTGCTCAGCCTCGACGCCGAGGCCGTGCGGAGGCTCTCGGCGCGCCCCGCCGAGCTCGTCGTGTCCGTGCACGCGGGCCAGACGGGGACCAACTGCGGCATCAGCGCCGCCCGCGCGCTCGGCCGGGTGCGGGTGTCCGTCGACGTGGCGCGCGCCGCGGCCGGGGAGACCGTCGTCGCCCGCGACGGGTGGGTGGACGTGGGGAAGCCGGGCTCCTCCGCGTCGGCGTCCTCCGCCGCCGCCTCAGCGCGCGCGCAGATCCACATGGTCGTGCGGGCCGAGCCCGACCCGCGGTACGTGTTCCAGTTCGGCGGCGAGCCGGAGTGTGGGCCCGTCGTGTACCAGGTGCCCGGGGGAGCAGCCGGCGGCGGGCAGCGGCAGCCGGTCTTCACCTGCCGGTTCAGCGCCGGACGGAGGGCAGCCAGGAGCAGGTTGGTATAGGTTGCTTACCTAGCTTGGCGTGCAGTTCACATAACACATATTTTCCTGCGTGCAACTTGCATTGCATTTGCATCATCTTCGTCGATTTGCTTGCACGTTCAGAATCCTTGTTCATGTGTATTTCGTTTGATCGCTCATCGATAGAATTTGATTTCGGAGCCAAGGCCTCGTGTGGATCGGAGTTCATAGTTTCAGACTTGCAGAGACCAAGAATGCTAGCTAGCTAGACATTAGCAGGCAAGGGTGATCCTGGTCTTATGGAGCATTAACTGTTGGTCCAAATGAACAGATGGATACATTAAGAGACAGATATACAAATCCAGTGGTCAAAAGTTTAAAACTCGAGGATAAACCGACGCTCTAAATTAGCAAATCTGCTCAAACAAAATAAGTTTAAAGTAATGAGGTTTGGTCATCAGATAGCTGGTGGAGATTTTTAAACAAGCCAGTAGTGACAGTTGCCATATATAAGCTAATTAATTATAGCCAGTTATCTTCATGTAACCATCAGTTCGAACAATTGTTTTTTTTTTATTTTGGGAAGTCATCAGGAAGTAAGAACAGCTACATAGCTCAATACTTCTCTTCAATTGTTAGAGAAAAAAAAGTCAAAAGCATTTCCCCCTCTTTCTGTTTTTCTTTTGATTTTTCTGTGTACCTTTCATATTATTGGATGCCAGCTCTTAGATACTTTGTTGTTTATCATAGTACTATCAGCATTATATTGGCAAAGACATTTGATAAAGAATATTATTGCAACCTCCACTTGCCAAAGAATAACTATTTTTTTCGCCATGCAAGTTAGCATTTTCGTTGGAATCAAAACGAATTGGAACACAGGAGAATCCATGCCGCTGTCTACAGAATTGTAGAAAGCAAAAATAAACCAGAGATCAATAAATTTTCCTCAAATTCCAGGATACAGATGCATTAGTCCTGCAGACTGCAGTCGGAGCAGTCAAGTTGGTTCTCTAGAGAAACCTTCTGTGTCAGTGCTGCTCAGATCCCCATATACTAATCCTGCTTTGCTTAAGATACCAGAATAATTTTACTTAAAGCTAGGACACTAGTACTGCTCTCTTAAACCTGAAAACACATCCATCATGCTCAGATACAGAGACGGACGACACACCAACCGTGCATGTGACGGACTTACCAACCTACTAGCTCCTTATTAATCTGCTCTGCAAAGATCGCATAGCTGGCTCGGAATCTTCCATACATCAGGTCCAGCTAACCTTGCACGAGGTCGGATTACCATCGTAGCTAATCTTGTCGCATATACACTTGGCGCTATATGATATCGTGTGCAATGCAACACTCTGCTTGATTTACTATTACTAGGAAAAAAATTGCAAGCATGCGCCTGCATACATGTTAGTATGTTACGTTCATGTAAACTAATCTCGCATGTGCTCTGCGATTTTTGACCAGATCGCTGACGCCGCAGTCGTCCATGACCCGGAGCACGAGCCGGAGGCTGAGGTCCTGGCTCAGCGGCACCCTCCACGGCGACGGCCGCGACGGCTCGCGCGCGTCGCGGGAGCAGCGCAAGGGGTGGACGGTGACCATCCACGACCTGTCGGGCTCCCCCGTGGCGGCGGCGTCGATGGTGACCCCGTTCGTGCCGTCCCCGGGCTCCGGCCGCGTCTCCCGCGCCAACCCGGGCTCCTGGCTCATCCTCCAGGCCACCGGCGCCGGCCCGTCCAGCTGGAAGCCATGGGCGCGCCTCGAGGCGTGGCGCGAGCGCGGGCCCGTCGACGCGCTCGGCTACCGCCTCGAGCTGGTCTTCGACTCGGGCCCACACGGCCACGAGTGCGCCGTCCCCATCGCCGAGTCCTCCATCAGCACCAAGCGCGGCGGGCAGTTCGTCATCGACCCGGCCACGTTCCCGGAGGCCGCCGCCGGCGCCGCGTGGCCGTTCGCCGGCGGCTTCGTCATGGGCTCCACGGTGGAGGGCGAGGGGCGGGCGAGCCGGCCCACCGTGCAGGTCGGCGTGCAGCACGTGACGTGCATGGGCGACGTCGCGGTGTTCATCGCGCTGTCCGCCGCCGTCGATCTATGCATGGACGCCTGCAAGCTTTTCTCGCAGAGGCTCAGGAAGGAGCTGTGCCAGGACCAGGACGACTGAAAAAGAGACCGACCTGACCTGACCCGAGGGCGAAGTGTATTGGTGGTCTTGGGTTTTGGTTTTCATCATGCTGGGGATTGTATGGTACGCGTGGTTAATGTAGTAGCCCGTTATTAGCTGTGGTTTCTTGTGGAGCTGAAGGCCCTGTGGCTGTTTTTTTAGTGTAGGCTGGGTCGGATCACAAGAACAGAGCTGGGTTTGTTTCATTCCCCTTTCATTACAGCATCCAATTCTTTCGATTCTTTCTAAACATCTCTCGTCTTGTTCAGTTGGAAAGATACATTGCAATATTTGCATGGCTTCAGATATGCTAGTCGAATATACAGTTTCGGCAGAGAAGCTGGAGAAGCGGATTGCTCTGTCTACGCTTTCAGCTCCGCGTTGCTCTTCTTCTAGAGGCCTTTCAGGAACTCGTCGAACGCCACGTCAGACGATCCGCCTTCCTTGAGAGCGTCGGCGGCCATCTCCTTGGCCGTCACCAGCCTCCCCCTAAGCTTCTTCCCTTCCTCGGACTCCATCACCAGCTTCACCTTCGCCTCCAGCTCCTCCGCCTTCACCAGCTCCTCCTCGTAGCCCTCCACCGCCACTCCGACCTTCATCTCCTCGACTATGTGCACCTTGTTCATCCTCTGCTCCGCGTACGGAGGCCAGCAGATCATCGGGACGCCGGACACGATCCCCTCCAATGCCGAGTTCCACCCGCAGTGCGTCACGAATGCGCCGACGGCGTCGTGCTGCAGAACCTCCATCTGCGGCGCCCAGTGCATCACCACCAAGCCCCTCTCCCTCGTCCGGTCCAAGAAACCCTCAGGAAGCAGCACCTCCATGTCCGCCTCGAGGGATTCGCACGGGTGTTCAGGCGGGTTGCGCACAACCCACAAGAACCTGTGCCCAGAGCTCTCTAGCCCGCGCGCAATCTCTCTCAGCTGCGCCGCCGAGAAGACGCCCATGCTGCCGAAGCTGAGGAACACCACGCTCCGGTTCGGCTGCGTGTCCAGCCACGCGAGGCACGCGTGCCTCTCACCACTTCCACCCGTCGTTGTGTTCCCAGGGAGGACCAGTGGCCCGATGCAGTAGACAGGGGGAGTTGAGCGGCCTGGCGTGCAAAGCCCACGCCTCAGCGCTTTCAGGGCCCGTGCCTCCAGCCAGTCGAAGCTGTTCACGAGAAACCCTCTCGCTTCGGGCATGCGCGCGCACTGGCGCAGGCGTGCCCTGGCGATGTCGCTCTCCCTGTCCTGCATCGTGGTCACCATGTCCATGGCGCGGATCGGCGGCACGCCGGGGAAGCGCAGCACGGTCTCTGGCATGTCCTTCAACGAAGCCTCGGGGAAGCTGTACGGGAGGTGGAGCATGACGGCGAGGTCGCCGAGCGCGGAGGTGAAGAAGAAGTAGGTGGGGACGCCGAGCTCGGCGGCGACGTCGAGCGCGTCGGTGCAAAACATGTCGACCACGAGGGCGTCGACGGCCGGGAGCGCGCGCAGGGTTGGCACGACGGAGCACATCGATGGTGCGCATGATGGGGTGCGAGTAGTGTTCCGTACCGGTGGGCGGGACGACGACGGGGAGGTGCCGGAACGTGATGCCCGGGTTGGCGCCGGCGAGGCGGTCCGTCGCGTTGGGCGAGTCGACGATGACGGCGATGACGACGGCCACGCCGCGGCGCAGGAACACCTTGGCCAGCTCAACCATGGGGTTCAGATGGCCCACGCCCAGAGAGGGGTAGAGGACCACGGTCTTCTGCTTCCCGATGGCCATCGCTCCGTGGCAAGCGCGAGGGAAACGTACGGTACCAGAGAGAAGAGATTACAAATGCATTTCGAGTGCCGAGAGGCTTGGAAGGCACGCGTCTATATAGCATGGGTTGCGACTTGCGAGCATCGCTGCGTGCTACGGCCTACGGGTGATCAAGACACGCATCAGCATGGTACAATTTTCCCTGTGGCACCAAAGCTAAAAACGTAAGGTCCTGTTCTTTATACATAAAAAAAACAGTGAAAAGTACTATTCATCTATCACATCTATGATATTTTCTCTCACAAGAAACATTATTTCAGTATTATTCATTTACAACTTCACTATTTATTTTCACTCAAAAGAACAGTCCTAAATACAAGTCGGCTTCTTGCGTGCTGTAGCTCCTTAAAGAAAAGAAAATGAAAAGAAGATAACAGGCCGAAAGAAAACCACGTCCGCACAGAGTAAAGCAACATGCGTAGGTGGTGGCAAAGACTGCTGAAGGCTGGGGCAACAGACAGAGAGAAACAATTGCAGGTGGCAATCTATACGGTGTGGAATATTTGGAAAGAGAGATGCCGCCGGGTTTTTCAAAACAAGGCAGTTAATCACGATCAGCTGGCCGGATTCATCAAGCAAGATCTGATAGCCTATGGCGCAGCTAACAGATTAGTGGAGTAGTCCCGTACAAAGGCTCTATTTAGCCTCTTCGACAGGCTGTTGCTTTACTCACTTTCTTATGTTTCTCTCTTTTTTTACACATAGGTCACCTATATCAACCTGGTTTTTTTCCATCCAGGGCCTGTAACTATATTTGCTTTCTTCTATAATGAAAAGGTAGAGCACCTACCACGTTTTCCTAAAAAAAAACAATCGCACGTGTCTCGCTCTCGTAGTCATTTCGTTGAACAGTTGAAGAAAGTATGCCGCGCCGTGGCAGTTTCCAGACCATAGGCGGCTGCGGCAATGCAACACATCGCCATGGCCGCCCCGAGGAGTATCATGCGAGACCCACTCCTTGCAATTCATCACTCGTGACGAAACACTCGAGAGAGCCAACAAGAAGTCACAAATGACTAAATGAGCCTGTGTTCTTGCCTTCTTGGTGATGAGAATAGTAGGTGAATGGTAAAAAAGTGGTGGTGATGTGATAAGAGTGTTGGAGAATCGACTAAATTCTGTCACTCTCGAAGCCTCGGGGAAGATGTACGGAAGGTGGAGCACGACAGAGAGGTCGCCGAGCGCGGAGGTGAAGAAGAAGTAGGCGGGGACGCCGAGCTCGGCAGTGTCGCGCCGACGTTGCAAAACATGTCGACCACGAGGGTGTCGACGGTCGGGAGCGTGCGCAGGAAGGCCCGGAGCACGGGGTTGGCAAGACGAAGCACGTCGATGGTGCGCATGATGGGGTGCGAGTAGTGTCGTTCCCTGCCGGTGGGCGGGACGACGACGGAGAGGTGCCGGAATGTGATGCCCGGGTTGGTGGCGGAACACGGATTTGCTACACCCGGCTGCAGCTCCACCCCCTATTACTGTCCATCCGATCGTGCTTCAAGATTCGTGCTTTGCAATCAAACCACACGATAAGTTGCAACTGTGTTATTGAGGGTGCGTTTGGCAGGGCTCCGGCTGTGACTGTGCTGGTGGAGCGGATTCTGTGAGGGAGCTGAATCCGTTTTTGGAAAACGTTTGGCAGAACAGCTTCACCTAATGGATGAGAGAGTAAAATGTCCATAATACCCCTCCATTTTATTTTTATTTTTATTTTTATTTTTCTTATTTTATTTTATTTTCTCTTTTCTTTTTTTCCTCCTATTCTTTTTTTCCTTTTCCCTTTATTTCTTATTCTTTTCTCTCCTTTCACCTTATCCATTAGCAAGCCGCAGCCCGCAGGGGTCTCCTCCGCATCCCGCTGCTCCCCGCCCGCCTCCATCTCCCCCCTCTCGCCGGTGTCCAACTCCATCTCACCGGTCTCCATCTCCAGCGGCACCGCCCACCTCCATTTTCCTCACCTTGATGCTTCTGCTCCACCACCACCCAGCAGTGCTGCCGGCGGCCACCTCCACCATGCGCGCGCATGAGCGCCGCGACGGCGGCGGCCGGGGAGGAGGCGACCACCACGGGGACCTGGCCGAGGCGGGGACGGAAGAGGTCGGGCGCGCCGTGCGCCGCCGGCCTCCTCCGCCCCCAGTCTGCCGTCGGTCTCCTCCGCCCTGCAGCGGGCCGTCGGCCTTCTCTGCCCCGCCCTGCAGCACGCCGACGGCCACCTGCCCGCCTACCTCTCTTGCCGCCATCGAGCTGCGGCCTTGCCTTCTCCCTGCGCCCGACGCCTCGAGCCCCGCCATCCCTCCGGCCTTGCCTCCTCCCTGCGCCCGACACCATTGAAACTCCGCTGCGCTGCGTCCTCGCGCCGCCGCCTACCGGCCTCCTCCGCGGATGCTCGCCCGCCATCTCCCCTCGGGTCACGCCCCGGCGGACCCCACCCGGGGGTAGCGCTGGCAAAGTACGCTGCAGAGCGGGGGGAGCTACGTTTTTTGGCTCCCCCTCCGCCAAATCGCTCTAGTCACCGCATTTTGCGGCCGCTCCTGGGAGGGAGCTGTTTTGTTTTACCCTTTGGCACAACTTCGTGGGAAATGGCTCCCAGAGTCGATGGAGAAGCTGTGCCAAAGGCACCCTGAATCACGAACTTGCAATGTGGCGCAGGAACACCTTGGCCAGCTGAACCATGGGGTTCAGATGGCCCACGCCCAGCGAGGGGTAGAGGAAGAGGACCATCGTCTTCTGCTTTAGCATCCCCTTTCTTAAAAGCTCACCCCTTTGTTGCGCTCTCCGCGTTTTGGGGGGTACGTGGCGCGCAACGGCGACTTTGGCAATTTTGCGAAAAAGCCCTCTGGTTTGCTGTGAATCGCGAATCAATCCACCACGTCCAAATCGTACGGCAAACACGTTCGTATATTTTTCACACAGGTCCTCAAACTAAACTTTATTTCCAGATGAAGAAGAGAAAATTGCATTATCACAAATACCCCCCGAAGCATTTTGCGACCACGCCCTCCCACCACCCCCACACCAACCCAACACCCGCTCCCCCCGCGCCCGCCCGCCCCAAACCCTAAAGTTCACTCCTCTCCCCCGACCCTCTCGTCCTGCTCTCATCTCCGCCGATGTTGACACTTCTTAACGCAATCACCTAAGAACGGATTTGGAATCTGTCCCCGGCAACGGCGCCAGAAATGCTTGTTGGTATTTCTTAACGTCACCACTAGTTGCGCACCTAGCGTGAGCGTAAGATCCACCTGGGTATACCGACGGGTACGAAAGAATCCGCAAGCGCACGGAAATACTGATGTAGCACTTCACCTCAGGAATATTCCAAAGGGTATCGAATCCAAGGAACGATGTGCACTACCTTCTATCCTAGATGAACGGTCCAAGGACACCAAGCCCCAGCTATGGTAGGGAGATGATGGGGGTGCTTCCTGTAGGTACTCGATTCTAGAGGGGAACAAACTCGGATAAGAATCTCGCTTCAGACACCGGCCCCTCCTGGCTATAACAGTTGGTTCACGGCAAATGGTTGCCTACACGCTGTATCCGAATGTGGGGGATTTCAGAGGGTCCAACGGCTGTCACTACCGCGGCCTACCCGAAGACAAACCGTGGGATACAGGGCATTCGAAGGATAACCCGCAGTCTAGACACCACGTCTACACCACCGATTACTACTATAGCACGGCTACGTCTGATATCCCGTAGAAACACTATAGCACTCCGTATAAATACGGAGCAACGAACCCGCGAGGTTGAGCTAGACCTTAATCGTCATTGAATCGATTGGCATGAGGAAGACGACTAGTCATCGATTCATGTATCCCAACAAGATCTAACGGGATAATTCACACAAACGGAATGCAAACTTATGCGCTTATAACAAAAGATCAAGGGTCGTGTTCGTGAAGAACACGGGCCTCTAACTTATGAACAAACGCAAAAGCATGAGTAACTTGTTTGTCAACTAGATCGAGGAAGCGCGTTCATGAAGAACACAAGCCTCTAAATGATGAACGAACGAAGAACTCAAGAACATGTCACTCATGCATGAACATCACTTTAGTCTAATTGGAAAATACAAGAATACTCACTTTGCTCTAAATGAAGAACAAGTTGGGATCTCATCCACATCACCATCTACATAGTCATCCCCTCAACTCATTTGATCCATGAGAGATCAAATGAGAGGAGAAACAAATGTTTCTAAAGAGAGAGAGGGAGAAATGGGATGTCTCTTTCTTTACCCCTACCCTTCTATTTATAGGCTAGGGACAAGTAGGAGTTAGAGGGGGAAACTCCCTCCTCTGGACGCCATCTGGAGGCCTCCTGTAGTGCTACAGTGCAGGGCATGACTCCCTAAGGTGGTGGGAGAAAGAACCGGAGGAAAACCGGATCCTAGGTGGGTGAACCGGAGCTAAACCGACCTCTGGGTCGCTGAACCGGTGCAAAACAGGGAAAACCGAGCGGTCAACTGGCAAACCGGGGAACCGACTCCCAGTGCGCCACTCAGCGGACGCCACGCGTCCCCGGTCAGGCGGCTGGACCGCGCTCCCGCCCGCGCGCTCACGTCGTGGGACGGGGGCCAACCCGCGGCCGCCACGTGGCTTGGCGAGGCCTCATGCGCCCACGCGCCTGAGGTGATCCGCGGCAGCGGCGGCACGCCAATGGCCGCCCGCCACGTGGCCGCCCGGGGTTGCGCGCATGTGTGGTTGACTCGGCTCGTGGGGCCCGCTGACGTAAGCACTGCGTCATATATTTGTCTATTTCATATCTTTTGTGTCCGAACTCCAAAGTAGTCAAGTAATATGTCCATTTTGATCGTCTCGACGAGCCCATCGTATTGGTGCATACCAATTTGGCATTTGTGATTATTTATGATGATGCCATATCTATGCCATTGGTGCACTTGCTCTCAACTGTGTCATTTAACACGTATTTCGGTGCGTCCTGTAACAAAAAGCTAGAAACACCAACACTTGTGGAAATTGTGAGTATAAACCCCTATTCTAGTGTTGATAATCCTTTTATATTTATTTTATGCAGGTATTGACGGTGTAAAAGTAGCACTTAACAGCCGTCAACAGCCGCCGCCTGCCCGCCTCTTCCTCCCTGCTGTTCTAGTGTTATAAACTATTAGATTAACTCGGTAAAAGAAACTATCTACATAGCCCTGAGAGTATAGGCAAATAAAAAAGTTAAAACAGGCATAGTTCTACGAAGAACAAATGAAAGTCAAATGTCTTAGGTACAATGGAAACATGTGAAACCAATATTCCCTCGTATGACTGAAAACAAAATATACAATGATACTGGAATGTAAGATGTTCTATATTTGATTCTACACTGTTCAGGTTGGACATATGTACATAGATAATTCGAGTTTGTGATAATGGTGATCTTCTAAACCAATTATCATTTGAAACACATCATAACATAAACACATTTCTTTTTTTTTAAAAAACAATGGTCCTCTCTCCTCTCCTCTCCTAGCAAACACTGGAGCACCTCTACTCTACTGGAGGAGAGTAACCCTGAACATCTCTTTGACAATCATGACGGCTACCAATTTTTGGCGATTAGTCCCTAATAAGAGAGGACCTTGTTAGCAGAGACATTCAACATTTTGAACAAATGACAAAATGCAAAATCAATTTTGAACAAATGGATGGTGAGAAATTACCAGCAATATTTATGATAAAATTTGCTTATTATAAACCTACAATTTAACAAAAAGACATGACCACTTCCGTGGACATGTGTTTTTTATTTCCTTGGCATGGTCTGCTCTAAGGAAGTCAAAATTTCAAGCTAGTGAATCAGGATATATTTGCAATCTGGATATTTCTTGTGACAAATGGAACATGATATGCACCATAACAGTCAACATTTTGGTGACAATGGAACCGATTTTAGTCAATGTTTCTTTGCAACCAGCCAATGCAATCATATGGATTGAATGGCAGTATTTCTTAGTTGGTCACTCTCTCAATCTCTCTACCAAGAGTTTGTTTTGTGCTGGCAGTGGCAAGGGCAGATGCGATTTGCTGGGAGATGACAGTGGGGTCTTTACGAGGAAAACATAACATCTTTCAGATAGATGTGTCACTTATATTCACCTGAACTGATTCATCCATTTATTTCTAATGTAAATGAATCGCACTTCATCCTTATCAATCATGATCAATAGTGAAGCTCTTGGAACTTACATTGTAAAATGAGCAGATTGTAGAACATAATTCCATTCCCTTTGTGCAGCACTGATCAGTTGCATGAAGAACCATCCGCGCTGCATATGCAAATGGTGTTGAAGAAATTATTCATGATCTCTTTCCTGGTGACATCAAAGTATATTGGGATCAGGTTGTAACATCCCGGATTTTTCTGGAATGTTAATGTTTGCAAAAATGTGGATTTTCAAAAAATTTCGTGCTTGATGTGATTGCTCAGAATCATAAGACTATCTTCTCGTGCCCTTTCCAAATTTTTAGTAATAAAATTAATTAAATTGTTTTGTGTGCTAAGGATAAAATCTATGTTAGTGTGATTTGGTTTTTATTTGGAATTTTCTTGAATCTTTGAGTGTGGTTTATATTTGAAATCTAATTTCAAATATAAATCAAAAGCTAATTGGACTAACTATCCTCTCTAACCTTCAGACCCGGCTAAACCATCTCTCGGGTTTTCACCTGCTAACTCAGTGGACCCGCCAACTTTTTCGGCCCTCTATCTTTCCCGGCATAATCTTTTTCAAAGTGCTCTGGAAATTATTAAATGGATTATAGAAATTATTTTCCGACTCTTCGAATTAATCTTTTGCAATTGATTCAATTTCGGGGAATAGACCATAAATCCTTGAATTAAATTTCTGAGAGCTCATTCGAATTACGACGATGTTTTCCGGCTTCTCGAATTAAAAACCTCGTTAATTGATTCGTTCCGGAAAAATAGTCTAAATTCATTTGTACCTTTTCTACGAAATAAATTGTCAGCAATTTATTTCGCGGGCTTAAGTTGCTTCGGCCCAAAACCCAGACCCATCTTAGAACCCACTTAATCTAACCCTAACTACTCTCCCTTAAATACCCCTCTCTCCTCTCGTCTCCTCCCTCTCCCTGATTTCCCTGCCGCCGCCAGGCTCCCTTTCCCCTTCTTCTTCCTTTTTTTTTCTCTTTCAATCGAGCAAGCACAAGCCGCTACTCTCTCTGGTCTTTTTCCCCAAATGCCAGAAGCGAACCAGCAGCCCCAATCCACTCGATCTCCCTGCTATTTTTTTCCTTCCCACCGCAACAAGCTAGCACAGCAGTCACCAGCGTCTCTCTCACCTCCTCTTCCGTTTCTTTTTTTTTTCCCTGCCGCTGCCGTCTTCCGGTCGCAGACGCCGTCACCACCTTGGAGCACCGTGCCGTGCTGGGGCTCTGGGGCACGCCGAGCCACAGCCTCGCCGCCGGGTAGTCCTTGGAGACCGCACGTTGTGGAGGCCACCGTCGGAAGAAGCTGCACCGGCGAAGCCCTGAACGGAGCTGAACACAGACGCCGCCGAGTCGAAGCCGCCGCCGTCCTTCATGCGGAGGAGCCACCATCGCTGCCCGAGGACGCCACGAGCAGACCCGTGCCGCTCCGTCACCATGGTGAGCACCACCACACCACCCCCTTTCCCTGTCATGTGCATGACAAGCCCGACGGTCAAGTCGCCGCTCTTGTTCTGTCTCTGAACCACGGCCTTCGTGCTGTGTTTGTCGCTGCAGGTCTCGATCCAAAGGCTTGGCCGCCAAGCTGCAGCCTTCTATCCTTGACCAAGGGCATGCACACAACGTGCTCGGCAGTATGTGCCAACCAAGCTGCTGTACACCTCGCCCCGGATGTGTTCGACGAAATGGTTGAACCACGACAGCAAGCTGTAGGTGAGCCATCAGTCCTGTCTTGATGTTCCTATGTGCCGGCCTTCGTGCCGAGGTGATGTACCATGGCCGGGAATCGGCTCTTGAACTCTCGCCCCATGTCGCTCTGTTCTGCTCCGCGCCGCCGCGCAGACGCCGCCGCTTGTGTGCCGACCATCGAGTCGAGCCTTACGCCTGCAGGTGCCATTGCCTTCATCAACGCGCGCGCAAGTCCCGCCTGGCCTTGTACCAGTTGCCCGACGCCGACGAACGCGCCGCCCTGTCCGCCGTGCTGACGCGGCCAAGCCGCCGGTTTGCACGCCCGTGCACGCACGCACAGGGAGGCGGAAGGCCTTGCCTTTGGTTCGCCGCACACCAACCACCCGCCGAGCGCCCGCGCACCCACGCGTACTCGCCGGCGGTCAAGTCGTGATCTTCCGTGCCTCGCCGTCGCGCACGCCGGGCAAGGCGCCGCCTTGCCCAAGCCCTGGCCGGAGCGCGCACGAACCGGGGACAAAGCCCCTCCTTTAGGGTCGATTTTCCACACTACGCAGCACTCGTACACACCCCAACGCACCTGCGCATCTTCGCGCCCGCGCCGGTGACCAAAGCACGGCTCTGCCGCTGCTCTTCTTTCCACCGCCACCCTGACCTTTCCGCTGTCGTGTGCACGCCGGGCCGAGATGCCACCGAGGTCTAGTCGCCGACTTGCACGCGCACGCTTTCATCAATGGGAGGCAAAGGCTTCACCTTTAAACCTTGTTTCTCCCCACGAACACTCGCACGCACGCGAACAAGCACGCCGGCGCTAGCGCCCTGACCAGCGCCGCCGTCCTGCTTGCCCGCCCGCTCTGTCCGGCCTTTGAGCCGTGCATCTTTTTCTGCTAGTGCCGCTTGCCATCGCCGGTCGCCTACGACCAGCTGCCTAACAATCCCAAGCTTCCACCTTTTAGCCTTATGCCATGATCGAGCTCCAATGATCCATCTGTGTGCTACCTTGCAGTGTGCACTGCTCTAACCTGTAGTACTCGTGAGTGCTCAGGCCAAAACCTTGCAAGCTGTGCACTTTTCTGCTTGCTCGCTCTCACATAGGTCATGTATCTGATAACCCTACCATGACCCCCCGTGTGTTTGCAATAGCAAGAGATGCACAGTTACCTTACCTATGCACCCTGCGCACCTTCGCGCCCGCGCCGGCACGGCTCTGCCGCTGCCGTCGACTGCGCGCGCGTCCCCGCTTGCCCGCCGTGTTTTTAGCCGCTGTCGTGTGCTCTGTGCGCACACCGATGCCGAGGTGCCGCCGTGGCGAAGCCGTTGGCTTGCACTTGTGAGCACTCTCACTTAGAGAGACAAGATCTCGCCTTTGGTCACCTAGCGCGTCGCCCGTGTCGTTCCTCTAGAGCAGCCCAACACGCTCGCCGACGCGCGCACGCACGCTCACGTGCTGCGCTGCCGAGCAGCATCTCGCCGTGCGCATCTTCACTGATGCCGCTGCCCTAGGCCTCAAAACCGGTGCTTTTCCATTCTCTACCTGTTTCCCTAGGTCTTCCTGAATCTTGCCGTCGTTCGTTTTCCGCCGAGCGCCGGAGAGCTCGCCGCCGGCAAACCTTTGCCGCCTCGGAGACCCTTTGGGGTTTTCCGTCGAACAGCTGGTGGGCGTCAAAGCCGGCTTGGGGTTTTTGTCACACATGCGCGAACCACCGCACTGCCGCCATCCTCTTTCTGTTCTTATTCCACCGAAACAAGCCAGCAATTCCTTTTCTTTCTCTCTCCACGAGCAAGCAATTCCACCGGCAGCGACTCTCTCATCCATCGACCTCCCTCCAATCGGCAGCAAACAACCTCTCCCTGTAAAGCAAATCAGCAAGCTGCAATGCTATCTAACTTTAGCTCTTTATCTATCCTGTCTTGTTTCCAGTCACATCCATGCTTCGTTTATTTGCTGCATGCGCTTGCCTAAAGTCATGTACGTGCTAATCTATCCTTTGGTCCTTAATCCATCTTATGGGTTGTTGCTAGCAAGCAACTTTTGCCTTTTCCTCTAGACTTAATCGGGGTGCCTTGTTGTTTGTGTTTAACCTTTCAAGTCCCGATCATACCTTTCGCCACGGTTGTGCCACGCTTTCGCCGTGCACGACGCGTGCGCTAACTAAACCACCCGTCATACCACGGATAAATCCGTCCTCGTCACATCTTTGTCGTGCTTCAGCTTCAGCCAAGTTTCTCGGCCATCTCATTGCTTCTAGCTGATCCAACCGGCTCAATCTTTCTAATCTAATCAAAGGGGTCCACGGACTTACCGTTGGGTCCCACTAACTTGTGAGGTCCGGTTAACCTTTTCCTTTGACCTGGTCAACAATGATCGTTGACTAGTCAACTAAGCTTGCACCCCTATCCAAAACCTAGCTTATAACTCTCTAACTTGCTAACTTATGTTTTGTGTGCTTTATCGTAATTAATTAAATTAATAAAATATTTCTTTATTTGAAAATCAATAATAAATTGACTCTAGCTTAGAAAAATATGAAATCAGTTTCTTTATTCTTCTAAAATGATGAAGCACTCGTTAGACTGGTCTTTGGAGTTCATTGGTTCTTTATTGCTTCTCTTTGAAGTTTATTTGCAGATAGATCCTCATTATTTATTTGTATTTGCGAATCTAGGATTTCCCGGAGCCGAGGAGACGAGCCAGAAGATCAAGTACGACTACGGAAACTACGACGACTACTTGCACACAGGTGTTCACGCCCGACCTACTTTGAATGCCCATTAGGCATGGCTATTAGAACTGCTAGCGCTTTAATTATTGCATAGTGATGATTATGATGAAACCATGCATAGCCTCTTTTAAATACCTTGTCCTTGATTGACCTCCTACTACTACTATATTTACGCGTGATGATACGCTGAGCTTGCTGTGCATGTGTTGGGATATCGTGGTAGTATTCTTGGCGTGTGTGGGGAAAAACCGGCAGGAGAAGGTGTTTTTGGGATATTTGGCGGGGGTGCGCTCAATACAACCCGATCCGGGATCGGGGGCCAGGGATCGTCTTCTCGGGCGATGCCCAGTTTGGTACCTATGGCGGGTACACTGTTTTAGGAGCACAGATGTTGGGGTTTTTGGTGATGACTTGGAGGATAGGAGCTCGCCCCGGTCTGAAACCGAGTGGGTTGCTTTGTGTTCACGGGACATTCGTACACACCACCTCGCCGAGAGTGGGGATAGGGCCGGGTCGACTCTGGCAAGTGCGTTTCCATACCTGCTAGTAGGATAGAGGGCGCTCCCCGTGCGGCCACACGGGGGCATGTTCACAGTTCTGGGGTGGTCCTTTGCGAGGGACCGCATCGAGACCCGGATGCAGGATGGAATCGTAACTCCTAGGTGTTCGTCCGGTTGGATGGGCTTGGTTGGTTGATCACCGCCGGGTGCCATTCCGAGTTGGGTACAGCTGTACACGCTCTGCAGAGTTTTAGATCTATGCATATAGCCGCGTCCTCGGTTATGGACATGCCCGTTGTTTACTCCGACTCTTACGTTTTGGGATTTCTACCTCCCCCTTATAGGATGTGAGCGTATGGTGAGCCGTGGTTGTACTCGGGGAGAGGGGAGTTGCTCCCTCTGCCTCGCGGATCCGGGTGCAATCATTGAGGTGCGAGGAGTGGGAGTTCTCGCACCGACCCTAGATGGAGATATGGCTTGGTGACGGTGATCTGGGTGTCCAGGTGTAACCGTTTGTGGATGAGAGACTTGGGATTTGGTGGGATATGGAGATGCTACTCTTTATATGTTACTGCTGCTGCATAGTAAAACCTGAGCCTACTCCTTGATTACCTTTTACACCATTAATTTTAGGCCACTTAAAGCTTGCATACGGTTGGTGACGTGAACCTATCCCATTCCTTGGGGATAGTTTGTGAGTGTGCAGGATTGGACTTGGAGTGAAAGTCCATTCATGAAGAAATCCATGAAGGAAGGGTTGCGTTGTTTCGCTCAAGGATGCCTGTGGTGAAGATCGAGGATGAAGACTTGAAGGCTTAGCTACCGCTGCGTAGAGCTTCTACTTGTCGTTTAGCCCAAGGGGCTTGTACTAAAATCGTATACCTAGCTGTATTCAGATGTAAATACTCTGTTTTGTACTTTGATTTCGTTGTATGGAAATGATATTATACTGTAATGAGTTCTGTACGTGATAGCTACTGATCCAGGGACTATCATAAGGGTACAGGGAGTCGGGTTTTCCTCACCGAAAATCCGGGTCGTTACACAGGTGCAAAAAAAATTTAAATTGGTTCATGACAGAAAAGTATCAAGCATCGCACACCAACCATTTTTTTGGCATGTCAAATTATGCTCCCAAGCAAAGGAAAGCTGTTTTTGTTCAAGCATCATATGATAGTAACTAATTACTCATTTTCCTATGGGTGATCACAGTATCACACATTCAATTTGTTTGTAGAACTGTAGATAAATAAGATCCTACATTAACAGTTTAACACCCTATGAGCAAGCAAAGTAGTGGCCCTGTTAATTTGCTGAGATCCAAGGATTACAAAGGTGAAACTAAACATGATTTGGTAAGATCCAAAACCTAAATCATGATTGGTCCATAACTCAAATTCTAATTCAGAGAGAATGAGGATGTATGGTCAATCACTGCCTAGCACTACGATTAACCAGGTTGAGAAGAAAATAAAAAACAAAAATGCATATAGAATGAGAAGTAACTGTGTTGCTCAGTGTGGTAACTTATGTCCTGGAATACATCATCTCACATTTCCGATTCCTGTAGCCAACTCAAATGATATGGAGGTGTTTTGTTTCATTTTCAGAACAGACAGATTGCATATGCATCAAAAGCAGAGCATTGCAGATGGTATATAACATTATCGAGAACCAAACAGATAGATCCTAGGTATGACATTGCATCTGTCAAAAACACCAACAAAAAATTCTGCGAACTGTCCATTTACATTCAAAGTGAGCAACATCAAGCAAAGCAGTACAATTGTTAAAGTCAAATTCCTATACATGTCCAACTGAAATGTGCTTATAGTAAAGGCACAAATGCCTAAGTAAATCACCTTCAAATCCAGCTATTTCTAGTTAGATATGGTAAATGCACAAATGCATGAGCAAACCACCGTGACCTCTGGCCTTACATAACACGAACTAGTTTTAGCTACCCTGAAATGCAGGTCCAAACAAACAAAGGCACAATTTTGTCGTCAGACAGGGGGTGCGAGAGCGAACACCGCTACAGCGACGTGTCGAGCAGCGGATAAGCCAATGCTCCGATCACTCTCGTTTGAGGAAAGACCAGCAGCTTTTAACGAACACGATAGCAGCGACAGAATACATATCACACCAAGTCACCGATCCAAATAAGAGAAAAAGGATTAACTACTAACACGATCATATCCCATTTATTTAAGCCACTGATCACACCGAAGTACCGAACCAAATCCAAGGATGAACTGCCCCTCCTGATGATGCGGATGGCCTCTGCTCGGCCGGCCACGCCGTTTACGCTGCTGCCGCGACGCGGGCGCTGTTTACGACGAGTCCCCGCCGTCCCCGCCACGCCCGCCGTCCCCGCCCCGTTTGCCTGGGCCGCCTTGGCCTCCGTCGCCGCCACGGCCTCCGGCGCCGCCAAAGCCACCGTCGCCACCGCGACCGCCCTAGCCTCCGACGCCTCCTTGGCCGCCGTCCCCACCGCGACCGCCTTGGCCGCCGGCGCCGCCGAACTCGCCGGTGCCGCCTTGGCCGCCGGCGCCCCCGTGAGGGTCCCTCCCGCACCCGCCTTGACCGCCGGGGGCCCCGCCTCGCCCGCCCGGTTGGCCTGCCTCGCCTGGTAGACCTCCCATGCCGCCACGTCCTCCCCTGGCCGCCATTAGTGGTGAGTGGGACTAATGCCGGCGCAGATGGGAAAAATCTAGGCAACGACAGAATTCATTTATATACAGGTCGCTCACAATGTTGTAGGTTTTGCTTCAAAAGAAAATTCAACAAAAAATAAAGATTGACATGGTCGCTCACAAATACAAATGATTATTTTTGGTGAACAAAAGAATAAACTTTAAACATGATGCACAAATAATACTACGACCCGCTAACAAGTACTCTCTCCGTCTCAAGATATAAAGTCCATCTCAAGATATAAGGTGTGCACGTAATTCAAGATTCAAGGTGTGCACGTAATTCAAGATTCAAACTTTGAAATGTTTGACCTACTATTAGTCTTGTATAATAATTTTTTTATCTTAAAAATAATATAATTAAATTTGTGTTAAAAATATTTTCGTATAAGTATAATTTTTTTTTGACGAAACAGTAGGGGAGGCCCCTACTTTTCTTTTATATATATATATTGAGAAAAAGAAACATATGTACCGTTTACAGCCTCATGCCTAAAGAAGAAGGAAAAACTACAACAGATTACTCATGAAACAATCAAGCTTCAACTTTAACTGCGGCTTCACTCGAAAAGTAACCGCCCTCAGATCCTGCAAGAATTCTCGACGCCAAGCAGCAAAAGACAAGGGTGCACTTTCGAAGATGATATCATTTCGGTGACACCAGATGTTCCAGGAAGCAATTATCACTCTCTCTCTGAAAATAATTGAGTTGAAAGCCTCCCTTCTCTGAGAAACATTAACTGAGGATCAAGTGTGATATCCCAAGAGATGCCCAAGTAAGTCCAACATGCTTGACTGAAAGTACAAGCAAAGAAGAGGTGAGGAATGTCTTCCTCCACCTGCTCGACACATCACACAATGATAAGAATCAAGATGCATATTTTTTCGATGGAGCAAAAATCTGGTGTTGAGTCTATCCTTGAGCAATAGCCAAAAGAAGAATTGATGCTTTGGTTGAGCCTTGGACTGCCACATCCATTTGAAGAGAATGGACGCGGGATGAGAACCTGAAAGACTTATTGATGTGAACCCACTAGGGTTTGTGCCCGATCTTTCGATGAGATGCGTGGGGAATAATTCGATTGGAGGAGATGACGTTCACGGCCCGACTACAACCTTTCCAAGGATGCGCCTTAGCAACCGATACACCACCTCCTATGGCTGCCGCGATCTTGTGGAGCGCGTCACTCGGCCACTAGGGCACCCGTTCCTGCAAGCAATCGAAGAACTAGCAAGAACAAGTATAGAACAAGTACTGAATTTACTAGATGGGAATGAAGTATTAAATCTCAAACTCAATCACGAATACGGTGGGGTTCCGAAGACAGGAAGTCGGGCGGCTGATTCAGCACGCGCGCTTCAGCAAGTAGTAATGGCTAAACTTGATCTAAACAAAACCCAATCAGTTTGTGGCGGCTATGGAGCTATATGAGAGGGTGGAGGATGACCTGGACGTGGTGGGGGTCGTCCTACAACCCTAGAACGCGCCCCTATGGGGCTCCACTTGATACACGGCCCATTGGGCCGAATAAGGTGGCGCAGCACCTGGGACAGATTGACATCCGGTCATTGATTTGACAATTGCGACCGGCACAGAGCAGATATGGACATGAGTCCGGATCCATATGAAAGTTTACTTCACCCTCGTTCCAGGGAGTACTTGAACGCCCCAATCCGACTCCGTATGCGACCGTGGCGTCCGTCACAAGTTGGTGTTTTTCTGCAGTCCGAATCCAGCCTGCGCGAGTCCTTCTCCCTTTTGGTCTTGACCATGATTCCTAATCAAAAGAAGAGTGCACGTGTCTCCACAATCTAAATATGATGAACATGAACTCAGGAGTGAACTCACTTGTTGATTAAGTTGACGAGCACGGGCACGAGTAATAGGACCAGCAATAACTCGATTTTGTGTAGGCGTGGATGTATCGCTGGTGGTGATGTCCTCATCATCCTGCCCTTCTTGCATTTGAGTCGTCCTCGACTCAAGCTCATCGTCTTCTCCCAAATATGGCTTCAAATCGTGTGCATTCAATCTTGACTTAGCCTTCTGACATGTAGTGCAACGAGCAACAAATCTCTCCACATCTCTTCTCATCCTTGGCCAAAAGAAGTGACCAGCAAGTATGTCCTCCGTCTTTTTAACTCCAAAATGCCCCATCAAGCCACCTCCATGCGCTTCCTGCAGCAACAATAAGTGAACGGAGCTAGCTGGAATGCATAGCTTGTTAGCTCTAAACACAAACCCATCACTCACGATGAATTTGTTCCATCCTTTCCCATCCTTGCAATGCAGCAACACATCTTTAAAATCAGCATCGTTAACATATTGGGCTTTAATTGTTTCTAATCCAAAGATCTTGTAATCAAGTTGGTTCAGCAAAGTATATCTCCTAGACAAAGCATCAGCAATGATATTTTCTTTCCCTCTCTTGTGTTTAATAACATAAGGAAAAGATTCAATAAATTCAACCCACTTAGCATGTCTACGGTTCAGTTTGCCTTGACTACGAATATGTTTCAAAGATTCATGATCAGAATGTATAACAAATTCTTTAGGCCACAAATAATGCTGCCATGTTTCCAATGTTCGAACAAGAGCATACAATTCTTTATCATAAGTGGAATAATTCAGAATAGGCCCGCTCAATTTTTCACTAAAATATGCAACCGGTTTACCTTCTTGTAATAAAATACCACCCAAACCAATTCCACTAGCATCACATTCAAGTTCAAAAGTTTTATTAAAATCTGGGAGTTGGAGAAGAGGTGTATGTGTCAACTTATCTTTCAACATGACGAAGGCGTTCTCTTGTTTATTACCCCAACTAAAAGGCACTCCCTTCTTTGTAAGCTCATTCAACGGTGCAGCAATGGTGCTAAAGTCCTTCACAAAACGGCGATAAAATCCAGCAAGTCCTAGAAAACTCCGCACCTGTGTGATAGTCTTCGGTACAGGCCAACCCTGTATAGCTTCAACCTTGGCTTGATCAACCTCAATTCCCTGTGGAGTCACAACATAGCCAAGAAAAGACACTCGATCGGTGCAAAAGGTGCACTTCTCAAGGTTACCAAATAAACGTGCATCCCGTAAGGCATTAAAAACAGCACGTAAATGATCAATATGTTCATCCATAGATTTGCTGTAGATCAATATATCATCAAAGTAGATTACAACAAATTTTCCAATGAAAGCACGCAAAACTTCGTTCATTAATCTCATAAAAGTGCTAGGTGCATTAGTTAACCCAAAAGGCATGACTAACCACTCATATAAACCGAACTTAGTTTTGAAAGTAGTTTTTCATTCATCTCCCAATTTCATACGAATCTGATGGTACCCACTACGTAAATCAACCTTAGAGAAAATAGTAGCACCACTCAATTCATCAAGCATGTCATCTAGACGTGGAATAGGATGTCGATATCGGATAGTGATATTATTAATAGCTCTACAATCAACACACATACGCCATGTTCCATCTTTCTTAGGTACCAAAATAACCGGAACAGCACAAGGACTAAGAGACTCACGCACATAACCTTTGTCAAGTAGTTCTTGCACTTGTCGCTGAATTTCTTTTGTTTCCTCCGGATTTGTCCTGTATGGTGCACGGTTGGGCAAAGAAGCACCTGGAATAAGATCAATTTGGTGCTCAATCCCTCGTATAGGTGGCAGCCCTGCTGGTATCTCACTTGGAAAGACATCAGAATACTCCTGCAAAATGTTAGCAATAGCAGGAGGCAAGGAATGCTGCATATCTTGAACTGAAAACAAACCATCCTTGCATACCAAAGCGTAGGCAACAGAAGTGGAAGCAATTAATTCATTAATATCAGATTTAGTAGCAAGCAAGCAATGTCCTTTCAATTTTATCCCATCTTCATTATTACCAACAGATTTGCTAATTTTATTGTTCTCAGTTTTAGCTTTTGCAGCTTTAGCAATGTCATCACGCACAATAGCCTCAGGAGACATAGGAAGCAAAGCAATTTTCTTATCATGGTACATGAGAGAATACTGATTTGATCTACCATGATGCAAACAATCAGTATCAAATTGCCAAGGTCTACCTAATAGAATGTGACAAGCTTCCATAGGCACAACATCACACTCCACAACATCATGATATGAACCAATAGAAAAATTAATTCGTACCAGCCTTGTTACCTTTACCTTACCACTGTTGTTCAGCCAACGAATGTAATATGGATGTGGGTGTGGTTTGGTTGTAAGTGCAAGCTTCTCCACCATGTTGCTGCTAGCCAAATTGTTGCAGCTACCTCCATCAATAATCAAGCGGCAAGAACGCTCTTTAATCACACACTTGGTTTGGAACAATGTATGCCGCTGATTTTGCTCCGCCTTCTCTATTTGTGCACTAAGCACACGCTGCACAATGAGGCTCTCATAATGCTCAGCATCCTCTGTACCAATCTGTTCGTCTAATGGCTCCTCTCTACCTGCATCGTCAGTCGCAAGCAAAGCAAGTGTATCTTCATCAAAATCACTAGCAGAGGAATACCCACCATTATTTGTTACCACCATAACCCGCTTGTTGGGACAATCACGCTGCACATGCCCTAATCCCTTGCATCGATGGCACTGAATATCTCTTGCTCTACCTGTGGAGGCAACTGAAGAAGCACTAGCAGCTGGTTTTGGAGCAGATTTGGTTGCTGAATTTGTGGGAGTACCACATGTCTTGTCACTGGAGGGAGGTGGTGGTGGTGCTAATCGACTTGGTGAGGACGATGGGGGAGGTGCACGCCCACTAAAAGAAGTAGTCGTTCGCTGCCATGGTGTTGATTTCCCTGCAAAAATGTTAGACCTTGCACTGGCATGTCGTCCCTGCACTTCCCTTTCAGCTTTACAAGCAATATGAAAACAATCTGTTACGTTAGTATACTCTCTGTATTCAACAATGTCCCGAATTTCTCTATTCAAACCGCCCACAAATCTAGCAATAGCAGGTTCATTTCCCTCCTCTATGTTACAACGCAACATGCCCATTTGTAATTCCTGATAGTATTCTTCTACACTTTTAGTACCCTGTCTCAATTGTTGTAACTTATGTAACAGATCACGTGCATAGTAAGAAGGAACAAATCTAGCCCGCATGACCCGTTTCAAAGCATCCCAAGTTCGTGGTATATTATTAGGATTTTTCTTGCTATGTTCTATCCACCAAACAGAAGCAAAATCAGTAAACTCACTAGTAGCAGCCCTAACACGTGTTTTCTCAGGAAATTCATGACATTCAAATTTTTTATCAACAGCAATCTCCCAAGTAATGTAAGCATCAGGATCATATTTACCGGCAAAAGGAGGTATCTTAAATTTAATCTTACTAAAAGCATCATTATTAACATGTACCTCACGTCCTCGGCGGAATCCACCCATACCTCTACGATTAGTACGTAGCCGTCGTCGATCCCGGTCTTCTTGTTCTGTATCAGCAACATAGTCTTCCCAATTGTCCTCGAAGGACTCATCCTTCTTGTCATCTTTCTTGCCACCAGTCTTCTTGCTATCAGTCTTCTTGCTATTCTCATCATACCCACCATTGATTTTAGCATACATCTCATCAAACCTGCGCACAAAAGAAGAAAGACTCCTGTCCATACGAGCAACTGTCGCCTCCACCCCTGCAAGCTTGTTGTTGGTGTCAATCTGTGTGGTCTCCAATTGCCCGATCTTCTCATTCGTCGTGAGCAAGTCATTATCAATTCCTTCATTGTGGTCCTTCACCTTCTTTTCAAAGTATTATATGATTCTCTTGGTGCGAGGAGACTGTGGAAAGGAGTTGTTGGATCCATCACTACCATCTCCTAGTCCTGTCATGGCTTGACAAACAGAAACAACAAGAAAACAAGTGAAGAAATAAAAGCCCTACAACTATTAGGATGTAGCTACTGTAAGGCACTCATTCTCAACCTGTTATACAAGCTCTTACCAATTCTTACCGTGCTCGACAGGAGGGGACGGCCACCAACAAGTCTGCAAACCAGGAAGAAGTGTATCGGTGCCGCGGCAACAAAACCTGTCAAGTTGTAGTCTAATATGTGGAGCTATAGGTGGGCTGAAACAAGGAATGACTAGCACCACAATAGTTAAAAAACAAGCTGAATAATTGTTCAATGGCGGTACTGTGCTGGTCCTAGGCTAAACCATGCTAGAGACGTGAGCCTAGGCACAAAGGTAGTCACCGACAAAGAGCAACTAGCACAGCACAAAAGAAAATACCAAATTCAGCCCCCTCTTTTTTTTTCTTCTTCTTCTCTTGTCTTTTTTTTTCTATCTTTCTTTCACTCTTTTTTTTCCTCTTCTATTTTTTTTTGCTTTCACTTCTATTTTTTTTTGCTTTCACTTCTATTTTTTTTCTTTCTTTGACTTTTTCTTGCTGAATATCAGGACAAATCAATATAGAATGCGTATTGCACAGATTGCAGATCGCAGATCTCCAGGACAATTGCGGAGTGCTCAAAGGGAATTTTCTAACAAGGCCAAATCCGTTAGAAAGATAAAAAGATAACCTTTCCAGATTGTATTTAAACACTTGAATCGGACTTAAGATGGATCCGTGGTGACTAAAACGTGATAGAACTCAAAACTCTAAAGGATTAGACACTAAGACCAGCAACTCGACACAACCGATGCAAGCAAAAACTCAACAAGCCCTAACTAAGTAGTACTAGTAAAGGCTCAAAGGGTTTATGGGACAGCGGGTAACCTAATCTATAATTTTTTTTTGGCTTTTCTGGACTATAGGAAAAAAAAATTAGCGATTGATGTGGAAGTCTCTCACCGAACAACCTTGCTCTGATTACCAACTGATGTGAACCCGCTAGGGTTTGTGCCCGATCTTTCGATGAGATGCGTGGGGGATAATTCGATTGGAGGAGATGACGTTCACGGCCCGACTACAACCTTTCCAAGGATGCGCCTTAGCAACCGATACACCACCTCCTATGGCTGCCGCGATCTTGTGGAGCGCGTCACCCGGCCACTAGGGCACCCGTTCCTGCAAGCAATCGAAGAACTAGCAAGAACAAGTATAGAACAAGTACTGAATTTACTAGATGGGAATGAAGTATTAAATCTCAAACTCAATCACGAATACGGTGGGGTTCCGAAGACAGGAAGTCGGGCGGCTGATTCAGCACGCGCGCTTCAGCAAGTAGCAATGGCTAAACTTGATCTAAACAAAACCCAATCAGTTTGTGGCGGCTATGGAGCTATATGAGAGGGTGGAGGACGACCTGGACGTGGTGGGGGTCGTCCTACAACCCTAGGACGCGCCCCTATGGGGCTCCACTTGATACACGGCCCATTGGGCCGAATAAGGTGGCGCAGCACCTGGGACAGATTGACATCCGGTCATTGATTTGACAATTGCGACCGGCACAGAGCAGATATGGACATGAGTCCGGATCCATATGAAAGTTTACTTCACCCTCGTTCCAGGGAGTACTTGAACGCCCTAATCCGATTCCGTATGCGACCGTGACGTCCGTCACAAGTTGGCGTTTTTCTGCAGTCCGAATCCAGCCTGCGCGAGTCCTTCTCCCTTTCGGTCTTGACCATGATTCCTAATCAAAAGAAGAGTGCACGTGTCTCCACAATCTAAATATGATGAACATGAACTCAGGAGTGAACTCACTTGTTGATTAAGTTGACGAGCACGGGCACGAGTAATAGGACCAGCAATAACTCGATTTTGTGTAGGCGTGGATGTATCGCTGGTGGTGATGTCCTCATCACTTATATAAGCCTTTTTGCATGAAAAATCTAAGCTTTTTTGCATGAAAAATCCGAGGATCCTCAAATATATGACCAAGAGTCATTAGAGGTAGGAAACAAAGCTTGGTGCTCTCAAGCTGTTCATGAGGTTGCTGAGAGAGAGGCAGAAAGAAAGATCTGCCAGGTTGGACTGGGAAGGACTTCCTTCTTGAGAAATTGTATGAGTATAATTTTATTATTATAGGAATTATTTTCTATGAGATCTTGAGTCAAATATTAGTATTGGTGACCATTCCAAGTTTGATCATGCCTTATATTCCGAGATGGAGAGAGTAATTGTACTTATACATTATGAACAAGACATTAAACACCTCTGAACAAATACAGTACCTATACTGCGAAAAAGAATACAAACATCCCACTTAATTCGTTTATATATCCTTTCCGTATCCGCCCGGAATCAAATTAAAAGGACGATCACTAGTCGTCGGCACGAGATGATCGTGGGCCTGTGTACTATAACTGCTGAAGTAGTACTTGTTTTAACAGCTGATTGCAGTTGTCATGTCAGACGGCCACTGAGTACAGCAGATGCCTGGGTCACGGCCCTGGCCACTCTGTAAATCTCATGCTGTACAGACTTCCATGACCCCGAAGTGTTGCTGCTCCGAGCGCTGGCAATGGCATTGGCTATACCGGGATAGACTGAAGTATCCCAGTCGTTCTGCTCTGAAGGTCCGTACACCTGTGAGTGGTAACACTTGCAGTTAGTATCGGCCTTCCAGAGAGGAAAGTGAGTATTGCTTTGTGCATCAATCTGCTCACCAGATGCTTATACCATTCTTGTTTGAAGATGCCCTCCCTGCTGGTGAATGCTCTCTCGGCCTGCATCAGCCGGTCATTGAGCTGCCGGATTTTCAGTGAATCCTTGCCCAGCTGCTTGCTCAACAGTTGCTTTTGAAGTTCCTGAATGTGGCCACAAAAATCAGTACAGTGGATTGTAAGTTTTTCATAATCCGAACCAGCAATTCTCAAGTGAAGGTACCTTTTGTTCATTGTTCACTGTGGTAGCTGCCGTTCTGAGAGCTCTGATTGAGTTGTACAGTGGGGAACAAGTAACAGTTGTTCCCTTAACTTTATTCTCCAATACCTTTGTGTATGCCTGCCATCAGAAACAAAATTAGTTCTGTCATGTCCTCCCAGTGTCTGAGTTTTTTTTTCTTTTTTTGAAAAATAGTGACTCTGAGTGGCTCTACTGGCCTACAGATACAGTTGCATTTAGTGGACACCGGCCAGTCTTACCTCAAGCTCGATTGCGTAGGACATGTAATTGAAAGGTATGATCTCATCATTGGCCAGCCTCAGAGCCATCATTCCCCATATGCTAGCAGCTGCAAGATGAACATCTTGTTTAACACATGGTGGCGCAGATAGTGCCTTGACTAATATTCTGCACAAGAACAATACAACAAAGCAGACCTGCAACATGCCTACGGAACCCAGGATCTCCGAATTTTGCCATCCACACGTAGTCATCATATAAGGAGTGGTAAACCGGATATCCTGGTCCTGCAAACGCCAAAACACCCAGAAAGATACATGAAAAAACGAAAATCACTAGAATAAACGAATTCATGAAGAGCAGGAGCCTTACCTTCTCCAAAAACCATATTCATTGAAGGAATACCAGCATGTTGGACAAAGGCTAAGTAGTCTGATCCTCCATCGCCTAGCCTTAGAACCTTAATGCAAGAGATTAGCAGTGTGAAGTGATGTTAAATAAAGTAACTTGCCAAAAATCCAGAAAGTTATAACACTTACAGTGCTTAAAAAACTCAAAGGTTTATTTTGTGTTCAAGGAACTAGTAACCAGACAGTAATACTTGGTGATAACACACTAACCAGGTCCTCAGAAGAATGTAGACTAGCTGTAGACTATTGTATAAGAAAGTTATTACAACTCACCTGGGGAGAACCATTCGATTTGATCCATGAATCATATACAGTCTGAGATGAATTGTCAGGATCTTGAACCTTCACAAATTGATAAAAAGCAGTTTTACCTCTTGAAAATTGTAACAAGGAAAATCATATAAACATCAGATTACCTCACAAGAAAAGACTACTGTTAATTAAAAAATGGTGATCAAAACAAAACAGTTCAATATGACTATCATATTTTCCCTTTGTTTCTCCAGGGTATTTTACTATCTCTAGTTGCATGTATGACGCACACACCAGTTTAGTTATTTCCTGAAGCAATTCGTCAAGTTGGGGAGTTGTAGACGGCAGGAATCCTGGACCAACGACTGAAACGTCGATGTTTAGGTAAGCAACAGCTCTTGAAGATAGCATCTCCCGGTTTTCTTCAACCCATTCAGTCGATCCTGTCTGAGTGAATCCAAATTTTTAATTAATATTTCTGTTTTATTGTAAATATATAAAAATGGACAAGAGCGGCTCAAACAAAGAAGGAAACAGACCAATCCATACTCTTCCGCATCCCAACTACAGAAGATAATGGTTCTTCGAGGTCTCCATCCTTGCTTTTGCAGCGTCAAAAACCTTTGAGCTAACTAGACCGATTAAAGGTGAAATAAAACATGTCAAGAACCAGACGAGCAGCAGATCTTGCTTCTTGTACAATAGGTAGACACAGAAATCATGAAATGGAGGACATAGTTGGTAAGCCAATCAGTATTCTGACCCAGCAGGTCAACAAATACAGAGCCTACTCAACTATAAAAGGACATTCTGTAAGCGAAAACTACCTCAATCATCGCTGCAGTTCCACTGTTGGGGTCAGATGCTCCAAACGTCCAAGCATCACGATGGTTACCCAGAATAACATACCTATACCGCAAAATGCAGTACTTTCTCAGTTCAGTAGCATGCTTATCAGAAAAAAGATATATGATTATGCGTGGTTTAACTTGTCCCTATGTCAATGTGCAGATTAACAAATCTCTAATGTCCGTTTAACTGTGAGGATCCATGGCCCATTGTTTGCTTTCAAAGAAAGGGGCTTCCAGCAAACAAAAATGACGAGAAAATTGTGATAGGCCTTTTTTTAGTCATTGGTTGTAAGCTATGACCCCACCTGAAGGAAACATTTCCAAAGCTAGTACATTGCACCCAAGACCCAAAATCAAAAGTAGGCACTCCCAAATCCAAGCAACTTCAAACTTCTATGAAGTCGGAATGGTTAATAAACTACACATTTGTCTTTTCCAACTTTTCCTAAAGAATGGTATGGTTGCAGATCCTTCCGATCTTCAAAGTGAAGATCGATAGGATATTGTAGGTTCAGAAAATTACCAAGCACATTGTTATACAATAAAAGCACAAGAACCATATCCATTGGTACTGTGCGCAACTTGTCATGATATCATACTTTTTTTAACTAAAAAAATTAATTATCTGACTCTCTATCATTGAACATGGGCGTCCTCTACAGAGTTATCATCTAGAAGGTCAATGGATGGTCCAAAAGTAATGCATTGAGATGCACAAGGTAGAAAGTGGGATGCAAATGCAATGCGACGTCACATTCCACAAAGAGTATGGCAGAAGCATCCATGACAAACAAAGATCAATAAAGAAATAGAATGATGCAGCATCACATTTCCATGAGGAATTTGTTACCTATCCGGCTCTTCAGCGCCTTCGATGATTGCAAAGACATTCTCGATCGTTGCCATTGTATCATTCCCCTGCAAAGTTTCGCAACGAAGTGTCACCGCAAGGCAACCGCCGTAAAGCAAGAGACAAAGCCGCCTCGAAATGTCCATACCAGATACGTCAGGTTCAGAACCGCCGGCCCGGGGCCGAGGCGGTACACGGGGGCGTCCTCCCGGCCCTGCCACCCCGCCGGCGCCACGGCCCCTCCCATCGCGGAGTGTATCTCCATCGCGTCACGCGCCGACACCGGCAGCGCCGGGATGAGCGGCATGTCGTCGGTGGCCATGGCCTCCTCCACGCTGAGGCGCTCGCAGCCGTCGGACGACGCCCACATCGGCGTCGTCGGGTCGCCGGCGCCGCGGAACAGGCTGCCCACCTGCACGCCGCTGGGCGGCAGCCAGCGGGAGTCCGGGAACGCCGCCTCCCCGGGGGCGCCGCCGTAGTGCAGCGGGTCCGTGTACACCACGGCGGCCGCGGCGCCCGCGGCGCGCGCGTTGTGCGCGACGTCCTCGCAGTGGATCCTCCCGTACCGCGCCAGCGCCACCTTGCCCGCGACGTCGACGCCGCGGGAGGCGAGGTAGGCGAAGTCCTCCTCGCGGCCGTAGTTGGCGTACACGGCCTCCGCGGAGACGGACCCGGACGCGGCGTACGCGTAGAACGTCGGGATGGCCTCCGCCGACGCGGCCGCGTAGGGGTCGCCACGGTAGGTCTCCTGCTTCAGGGCGAAGGAGGTGGTGGTGGCGCCGCCGTGGCCCGGCGCCGAGAGGGAGAGGGAGCGGTGGACGGGGTAGGAGAGGAGCACGGAGTAGGGCGTGATGTGGGCGGGGAAGGGGAGCGCGTCGCGCACGTAGCGGGCGGTGCGGGAGTTGGCCCTGGTCCCGGCGACGTGCGGGTGGAGGGTGAGCGCGCGGAGGTGCGCTGCGGCGGTGTCGTTGGAGCCGAGGCTGAGGAAGAGCGCGCCGTAGTTGGGGGACGGGTTGGGAGCCGGGCGGCGTAGCGCGAGGAAGAGGAGCAGCGCGAGGGAGGCAACGAGGACGGCGAGCGTGGCGGAGAGGAGGTAGAGGAAGCGGCCGAGCGGGTGGGGCTTGGCCCGCGGCGGCGAGGGGACCAGGAGCGACGCCGCGTCGAGGCGGGACATGGCGCGGGAGCTCGAGGGAGTGCGGGTGCGTGCACGGCCTCTGGTGGCGGCTTGGCGGGGAAGAGCAAAAGGCAGAGGAGGAGAGCGGGGGTTTAAGCGGCGAGTGTGGGTCCCCCTGCCCATCCTCAGACGACGCCACGACGGACATGACCGTTTGATTGGGAGATGGAGCGCTTGATCTCCCTTGCACAGTTGCACGATGTGGACGTGGCGGCACCGCTGCTTGATCTCCGGCGAGGCGAGCATCGGCGCTCGGCGGTGTCAAGACCATGTTGGCAGAGTGACCCTTTCGTGCTACGTGGTGCTCGAGAGTATTTCGTTCCCGTCCGGCAAGCGGCAAATATGCCAAATAGTGAAACAGCTACTGTCTGGTTTTCCTCACCAAGGAGCGGAGTGTCGGACCCAGAAAATAAGCTTGGACCCGGGCTGAGCAATGGTTGGTGTCTACCGTCTACCAAGGCAAGAACGATAATATCACCAGAGTTTTAATGAATTGGTCCGATATCAGCACATATCAACTTTTTTTTTTGAGAAAACCGGGCTTGTATTCATGCATATTCCATAAGGTTTACATTCCAAGACATGCAAAGACATCCTTGAATTTAAGGAAAATTACAACACAGTCCTTGCAACGCCATCCTCCCGGTTGTGCTCGTCGCCGGCGATCGGAGCTGCTTGGAGCTTGAAGCCGACCTCCTTCCCGACGAATCAACACAAGTTTTAATTGGCACCCACAGCAGTATGTCGACATCGTCAGCATACATTTTAACCGTTGAACGCCCAGGCCGAAGTAGATGGCCGTCGGCCATCTCATCGCCGGAATACAAGGAATCTGGCGCCTCAAGAGGTTCCAGCAATCCCCGTACACCGAACAACGTCTCACCCAGAAGGGGAATGAAACCACACAAACAGGTGGTAAGCAAGAACCAACCCAGTTTCGTAGCGAGTTGGCAGACATACCTCCCTAGGTCTTCGTCGTCGGAGCCAGGTTCACCAGCACCGTCGCCGAAGAAGAAGAGGGAGGGACAAAAGACGAGCTCGAACCAGTCTGAAGAAAGCCGCAGATCTCCAGACCCGGCGAACTCGTACACTTCACTGATGCCGTCGCCGCCAGCGAAGTCAGGGAAGCTGCCGTTGGTGTCGAAGCCGATTTCCGCACGCCTACACCGTCGCCCGCCGGAGACGCCGCCCAGGAAGAAAGATCCACACCGCACCACCGACATGGGAAAACCTAACCCTAACCTAACTAAAACAAACCTACTAGGTACGGGTATACACACACCCTCTGTCGATTCATCCAGCCCCCCACCTCCTCCGACGCCGGCGAGGGCGCCAGAAGCAAGGGCGGCGGCGAATCGACGGGGGGAAACGAAAACGCCGCGAGTCGCCTCTCTCAACTGTAGCTTGGGGAGAGAGTTCGAGAGAGATCTCTATATTGTATCCTGTTTATGGGTTTCAGCACATATCAACTGCTGAACGAATTGGTTCTCGATCACTAGGCCTGCGAAGGGTTCGAGTCGGCCCGTTTCCAACGTCGCTCCGCTCCTCGATTTGGCCCACGGTTCGAAGCGGGTCGACCCAAGAAAAAAAAGGATCGAGAAGGTGTTGAACCTGTTGACCCACGGTGACCCCCCGGGTCGAACCCCGTCGTCCTCCTCCCGTCCGCCTTCGATCTCCGCCCGTCCACCTCCCGGCCCCCGCTCTCCGCCCGTCTATCCGCCCGGCCTCCTCCGCCCTCCACCGGATCCGTTGGAAGCTGCTTGCAGCCTCCCAGATTGGGTCGCCGCTGTCGTAAGCTGCCCCAGGCCTCCCAGATCGTGTCCCTGCCGTTCGAAGCTGCCGCCGGCCTCGCAGATCGATTCTCCTTTGCCGGAAAGCTACCTCCGGCCTCCATCGTCTTCTTGTTGCCATGACCGGAACCTCCTCGCCGTTGGCTCCTTCAGCTCCGACTACATCACCAGGCAACCACGATGAGCACCATCAAAGCGTACATCCCACCCCTTCCTGCGCATAATGATATGTAGTGAGACATCTGCACAATCTCGTAGTTACCTAGTTGGTTATTTACTTTGGTTTCTGAATAAGATACTAGGATGTATGCTTTGGTCATCGATTCCTCTGTAGTCTGTACAAGGGCGTGAATCCTTTCTTTGGTAAGATGCACAAAGCTAATAAGAATCCCAAGTACATTGGGCCCTGTTCACCTGAGTTAGCTGTTAGTCATGCAAAAATCATCTGTAGTTCTGTTCACCTGGCTTCACATCAACTTGCACTTGCACAACTGATGCCTCAGTGTTACCTGGCTGATTGTTAAGTTTCAGGGAAAAAAATTAATAGTTGGTCCAAGTTAAACCTTGCTGAAATTGCATGTTTTGTAATATAAACTAGTTGGTCCAGACTGAATTAATAGTCTATTCTCATGCTTGCCCATCTAGCTCCAGGTCTTGTTAATATACTGCAGATGTCGTGTCTTTGTTTCAAGATATTCTAAATATGATATTGACACTGAATTTTATTAAAAACAATGCTAATGTAGACTGCGGTCCCTAAGAAATTTTACTCTCTCAATTTTGAACTGTAATCAAACTGAAGTAGCATGACTCTCCATATAACTTACTCTTCTGACAAGAACTTTTCTTTCTGAAAGAAAGTTTCATTTCTGAATGTGTTTGGAGCATGATGCTGTGCTCATATCTAGTTGTTTAGTCTACAACATGGATAATAGCTAGCTTTGGTTCTTTATTAGCATTTGTTGAATTAGTGATTTATTTATGGTTTTCTTGCAAGAAAGTAGATGTTCCTCTAGTGCATGATTAGTTAAGGGTACAGAGAAAGTTGAGATTTAGAAAATTAATAAGTTGGTAATTAATAAGCAGTCATTTTTTTAGCTGTTTAGTAGAACTGAGATGCTACTGAAAATTCTCCATTCTAAGCTGTGTAGAATAACTTCCTTCTAGGTTGGTTGTTTGTGAATTTGGAGTACCATCATGATGACAGTATTCAAGGTTGCTGATGGTATTGTGTCCTCTTTGCTGTGTAGGTTATGATTCGGTGGATACAAAATGTTGCTAGCTAGTCATTGCAAAGATTTACAGAGATCTTGAAAGTATATGTCGTCAATGTTCAGTCTTCAGTTTGCATGGAGACAACCACTCTGGATGTGTATCTGTTAAGACCAAGCTAGCTTTGTAATTTATTAGTGTTTCTTTGAACTGAGTTGTTATTAGTATTTGTCTAGAACATTTCACTTGCTGTTTAGACCAAGTAGCAAGTGGTACTAGTACATGTCTAGTTTCAGTAAACTATAGTAACTCAGCCAAGTATCAACTTAGAATTTGTATGATATATTCATCTTCAGATTATACTAGTGTTACATCAACTGAATCTCAGAATATCCCCTTGGAGATGCATACTGTAAATTTCAAAAAATTATGCTGGTTAGTGTTGTGTGTACCGAATAAATTTTATTGCTGCTGTAGTGTTGCAGAAACCAGAGGTGCCAGGAGGAAGCATGGAGCAAAGAAGATCAGCAGAAAGTGTCCCAGGATATCATTTTTTTGTAGCTTTGGCTTGTTTGATTTGCTTGCTGACTGCACGTGGGCAGTGGGCATTAGCTAGCCTGCAACCAGTGCAAAGTACAGGCGGTGGGCAGCATCATTTATCTAGACTGCTAGACAAACAGTGCTTGTGGGCAGACAGAACCTAGGCCCGTAAGTAGCAGGAGAGGGTCGAACCCTGGTTACCCGCGGATCTGGCGGGGCAGCAGTGCCAACAGAGCGGTTCGATCCAGGAACCTGCTTTGATACATGAGGAGCGGCGGTTTGCATTTAGCAGCGCTCCGAACCGCACCGTTTGCAGGTTTATCGATCACCCTCTCGCTTCCTTCGCAAGGAAGCAACCTCCCAACCCTCTCAGCCGCCTCCCCTCCGTCCTCCTCCTCCCAACCCTCTCAGCCGCCTCCCCTCCGTCCTCCTCCTGTTCGCCTCCGGGGATCTCGTCAGAGCGCGTCGGGAGCGGGGCCTCGTAGCGCAAAACCAATTTGACAAGCATGCGTTTGATCCAACATCCGACCAACAACCCCCATCTTCCCACATACAAGACCTCACAACAGCTAGTGATAATTAACCTATCCGCTCCACCCTCCTCACCAGTCACCAGCTTCCTTTCCCTTTCTTTTTTCCCCTTTCCTCTCTCTATCCAGTTCCCATTCCAGCTCCGGTCAACGCCTCAACGGCGGTGTGCAGAACACAGGATGAGCGAATATCGTCAGATTCCCACTAGCAACAGACAGCGACTGTGGCTGGTTGGCTGCCCAGGAGCAACAGCGCACGTGGCGGTCCACTATTCTGATGGATCTGGCGACCGACGGGGAGTTGGACCCCAGCGAGCAGAGCCCGGTGGAAGCAGCGGTGCGCAGAGGACTGGTGGATCCTTGACGAGCAGAGGTGAGTGCTGGCGGAGTGATGTGCGGCGGCCTATGGGACCGATGGATCCTGACGGCGGCGCGCCCGGTGAGGGCTTCTCCTTCCCCTTCTTCGCTGCCGAGAGGCAGCTCGAGCTTCGCCCATCTCGGGTTCGGGGGAGCCCGCGCCGCTCAACGTGCGGCGGTGTGGGCGACGGAGAGGAAGGCTGGTGGTGGCTTCCGACGAGCCGAGCGGTGGCGGCGGCGACAATGCACGAGGTAAAGCTTTTTTGCAGGGTATGAGTTTCCACTGGCGGACCGTCTCCTAATGAAGCTCAGATGAGCAGGGCAGCATACCGTCATCGAGCTCCTGTGGAGGCGGCGGTGCCCCACCGGCGCCGGAGAAGTCAACTTTTTTTTTTGTGTTTTTCTCCTTTGCATATTGAAAAAGTTGTGCATATAATTTTTCTTAAAAGAAAAAATATATACATAACTTTTTCTTTTTTCACAAGTTGTGTATATAACTTTTCCTAAAGTGAAATTATATGCATAACTTTTTTCCTTTTCATAAATTGTGTATATAACTTTTCTATTTTTACAAGTTATGCGTATAACTTTTCTATTTTTCACAAGTTGTGAATATAACTTTTTCTGTTTTTCACAAGTGTGCATATAACTTTTTCTATGTTTCACAAGTTGTGTGTATAACTTTTCATACGTTTCACAAGTTGTGTGTATAACTTTTTCTGTGTTTCACAAGTTGTGTGTATAACTTTTTCTTTTTCATAAGTTATATAAAAATATTTTTGATTATGCCCGTGTTTGGAAGGAAGGGAAAAAATTTCCCTCTAGGGAATCATCTATGCATGGAGTACTAAATCAAATTTATTTGCAAAACCTTTTTACGGATGAGTGTAACTTTACATGACGAATCTAATGAGCATAATTAATTAGCGATTTGCTACAGTAACCATGCTCTAATCATGTGGTCAAAGGCCTTATTAGTTCGTCTCGTGATTTTGCCCGGGGTTGTGAAGATAGTTTTGAAATTGATTTTATTTTATATCCTTAATTAGTGATCAAAGTTGCATTTAGTAGGGGTGAAAAAAATTTTCACCCCTCTTCCAAACACGGGCTATGTCTGCCTAACTTTTTTCTTCAAAATTATACGCACAACCTTTTCCTTCAAATTTATACGTACAATTTTGTCACATATGTTTGCGAAACAAGTATGATTTTCAACAATTTTAGTTATAATATTTAAGTACAACATTTGCTTTAAAAATGTATGTACATAGTTGGGATTTTATACCACAACACGAAAAAATGCAGTACTGATGATTTTTTGCGAGGTCTAGTGAAACATACAAGAAACCAGTGGCGGGTGCCCGGTGGGGGACCAGAGACGTCAGGACTCACGTGTTGGGGCGCGTGCGGGACCAGAGACATGGGGACAGCCCACGTGTTGGGGACTAGTTGGAAATCAAGCGAGCGCGCGCTGATTAGCACTCCCCGCCTCGTCGCCTCCAAGTAGCTTTTAGTACCTAGTTTTTCTTCAGTACATTTATTGCTGAACCTTTTTCTAGCAGAGATGACAGAGAACTCATCAGCTGGCTTGCCCTACATGGTTATAAAAGGGCTACCTGGACTTCAACCGGGCTGCAGCCCCCCAGCCCGGTGTCCTGGATCCACTCCTGTTCCTCCCTGTCCTCAGCCTCAGGCGTATCAGAAAATTTGTGCTCTAAATTTTAGTAGAGTTTTTTTTTCAATTTTTTCTTAATTACTCATGTCAAAAATATAAGTCCATTAAGGTTTGTTTTGGAGTAAAATAATTTTACTAATCATTGATATATACATTTTATATATGCCTAGGTGGTAACCCAAAAATGACATTACTAGATTTGTTTTGACAACTGCTTTCTATAATACTATGTGATATCCCGCGTGTTGCTGCAGAACCTTTTTAAACAAAAATTTGAATGACATTTGAAAGCAGAAACAATAAGGTGATTACATTGCAAAATTCTTTGAAATTTGAAATTCTTTTGCAAACAACATTATACATGAAAACCTATTCATTTTATCGAGAGAGAGCGACTCTTAGATGATTGATCCTCCACATATTTTTACTGTGGTAATTTTGTAGCGTGGTACTTCCAAAGACTAGTAAATTGCATATATAGATGCTATTAGTAAAAAAAAATCATTGGAAGTCGTGAATAAATGATCATAGTGGATGGTGATATGACATGTGATCATAAATAAAATCGCGGGTGCTTGTTTTTTCTCTGATCAATGAAGAGATGCAGCTGCAGGTGTTGGCCTCTAGTAGGACAGAGGAGTTTTCTGTTTCCTAATGATTGTTGCTCACTTGAGTGTTGAGCTTTTGGTTTTTGGTAATCACTACATTGTAATAATGGTTCGCATACTTCTTTTTTTACATGACATGGCCGTGCTTCTACTTTTATTTTTTTTTAAAGAAATGTGCATCTCTTCTCTTTATCACATCATTCCGTACGATAGTGGTTGGGCGTACATGGTTTTTTTGTTTTCGCATGAAAGAATCTTCTATAGGAATAAGAAGATTTAATAACCAAATGTTTAGAATCTATCTGGGTTGTGCACTATGCTATTGTTATGCACAGCTCTCGTCCAAACTCCCCGGTCCCATCTTAATCGTGTCGACACTATGTGATCATCTTAGCGGCTCGCACGACTACTTCTCCGTCTCCCGACCTCCGCCACGACTACCTGCTTGCACGACAAGTTTCCGCCTCTGCCACGACTACCCGTTCGCACGAGTAGTTTCCGCCTCCGCCACGACTACCCGTTTGCACGAGTAGTTTCCACCCCCGACCAGGCCAGTCTTCACGCCGAAGCAAACCCTGGGCGGGTCCCACCTCCGACATGACAAGTCATCCACGCACACCCGTTCCCGCAACACCACGTAAGGCCTCCGTCCCATGCCAAGCCGTACTGGCAGGACACACCCGGTGTCAGGAGGCGTGGGCGCCCATCTCTCCTTGACAACACGAACGACACAGTGTGCATCGTACCGTCCACACAGGAGCCCCACAGTACCCCGAAAAGACACATATCTACTACTCTGCCGGGAGCAGGAGCACATAGCTGACGTCCCACAGTGCCGAACTACTCGGAGACGTGCCCGAGAAGTCACTGGCGCCCACTACTCGAAACCCGCTATTCCCGAAAGCCCATACGGCCTACAACAACTCTGCTACAGTCCACGGCTGCTCACCACGTCTGGACGACCACCCGACGTGGGGGAGACGTTCGACACTGTAACATAAACTTTCATACCCTTTTTACCCCTCTTTCCCATCCCCCTTATGACTATAAAAGGGAGGGAAGGGGTCAGTAGAACGAGGCAAGCACACGCTAACACATGCAACGCGAACACAACCAACAACACCATAGGTACGCCTTCAGGCTACAAGAACCACCTCACACTCGCACCAGAGACTTAGGCTCCGAAACCCTCTCCCGACTAGTTTGTAACCCCTACTACGAACTTGGGCATAAAGAACACCTCCTTCAGACTGGACGTAGGGTACTCTCCGAAGGCCCGAACCAGTATAAACCCTAGTGTCTCTTGTGCCACCATCCGGATCCAGACATGTGATCGTATAAATTTACTTGCCAGCGGTGACAAACCCCGACACTAGTTTTTCTTCAGTACCTTTATGATTTTTGCCCGTCGTGGCTTCCTCTGCCTTATATGGCCGGCCGTTGTCCTCGCCATCGCCGAAGTCTTCTCCGGCTTCCTCGTCTAAAATCCCCGCCACCGCCTCCTCTAGCAGCTCCTCCTCCGTCCCTTCCGCCCTCTGCTGCTGGTGGTTCTTCGTCGCCGCCCCAGATCTGACCGGTGAGGAGGTCGATTTGCTAGCGTCTCCTGTAGATCGGATCTTACCTTCGGTGGATCTGGTCTCTGGGATGCTCTCTCGCCACCTCTCACTCTTGGCCGAGATCTCCGCCGTCCTCGTCTCCACCTCCCCTCCACAGCAGTCACGGGCCCTAGAGCTTACTCCTACAACAAGATGGCTCCGTTCCTAGTGCGGGTTCGACATTGCCGCCACCCCCCGGGATCCTGGTACAAGCTGATTCACCAACCTCTGACGACGACTCCAACTGTATCCATCGGTCGTCGGTGTGCTTCTCCAACAACGGCTTCACCAGCTCTCTCTCAACCGACGCTCTGTGCGCGACCTCCACCCGGGTGTATGCATCCTTGACGCCCCTGCGACCCCCCGCCGGCGGCTCCTTCGTCCCCATCGTCATGGAGAGTGCCATCCTGATCCTCTCTGCTTCTAGGACTTTCATGTAATTTGGTCTTCTTATGAGGACCTATTTGTAGACTAGCTGATGTGATATTTTAATATAATCATGTTTGTTGTAAAAAAAAAGAACAAGCTGAACCTTTTTCTAGCAGAGATGACAGAGAACTCACCAGCTGGCTTGTCCTACATGGTTATAAAAGGGCTACCTGGACTGGACCCGAGCTGCAGCCCCCCAGCCCGGTGTCCTGGATCCACTCCTGTTCCTCTCTGTCCTCAGCCTCTTAGGCATATCAGAAAATATGTGCTCTAAATTTTAGTAGAGTTTTTTGTCCAAATTTTTCTTAATTACTCATGTCAGAAATATAAGTCCATTAAGGTTTGTTTTGGAGTAAAATATTTTTAGTAATCATTGATATATACATTTTATATACGCCTAGGTTGGTAACCCAAAAATGGCATTACTAGATTTGTTTTGACAACTGCTTTCTATAATACTAGGTGATATCCCGCGTGTTGCTGCAGAAACTTTTTAAGCAAAATTTGAATGACATTTGAAAGCTGAAACAATAAGGTGATTACATGGCAACATTCTTTTGAAATTTGAAATTCTTTTACAAACACATTATACATGAAAACATATTCATTTTATCGAGAGAGAACGACTCTTAGATGATTGGTCCTCCACGTATTTTTACTGTGATAATTTTGTAGTGTGGTACTTCCAAAGACTAATAAATTGCATATATAGATGCTATTAGTCACAAAAAATCATTAGAAGTCGTGAATAAATGATCATAGTGGATAGTGATATGACGTGTGATCATAAATAAAATCGCCGGTGCTTGTTTTTTCTCTGATCAATGCAGAGATGCAGCTGCAGGTGTTGGCCTCTAGTAGGACACGGGGGTTTTCTGTTTCCTAATGATTGTTGCTCACTTGAGTGTTGAGCTTTTGATTTTTTTTAATCACAACATTGTAATGGTTTGCATGCACTGGTGGAAAAACGACCTTTGTTCCTACACATTAGTCCCGGTTGAATTTTGGAGTCGAGACTAAAGGTTTTGGGGCGACGTGACCATGAGTGGTAGGAGAGCTCCGACCCTTTACGAACAGAGACTAAAGGGGGGCCTTTAGTCTCGGTTCGTAACACCAACCTAGACTAAAGGCCCGAGACCCTTCAGTCTAGGTTTGTGTGGTCCTTTAGTCTCGGTTCGTAACATCAACCTAGACTAAAGGGTCTCGGGCCTTTAGTCTCGGTTGGTGTTACGAACTGAGACTCAAGGCCCCCCTTTAGTCTCGGTTCGTGTTAAAGGGTCTCCCACGAGTTACTATAAGAGGATTGCATTCTCTACTCAATCACATGTGCTGTATAGGTAAGATGGTAAGGAAGCTACACGCGAGGCTACAGGTCACGAGTTCGAATCCCCGCACCGCGCACGCGTATATTTCGCGTGACTTGTGACGGCGCATGTGTAGGGGCCTCCTAGGAATTTCCAAAAATTTTTTTGACGTTGGCGTGCCCCTCCCCCCTTTAGTCCCGGTTGGTAATATACCAACCGGGACTAAATGCCCCCTTTAGTCCTGGTTGGGCACCCGGTAAGAAAGAGGAGGGCCTTTTGTCTCTATGAATTAGTCTCTAGAAGTCTTGAGAGAGATATTGTTCTTACCAACCGGGACCGAAGGCATTTTTTCCATCAGTCATGCTTCTTCTTTTTACATGATATGACCGTGCTCTTACCTTTATTAAAAGAATGTGCATCTCTTCTCTTTATCACGTCATTCCGTACGATTGTGGTTGGGCGTACATGGTTTTTTGTTTTCGCAAATAACCAAATGTTTGGAATCTATCTAGGTTGTGTACTATGCTATTGCTACGCACAGCTCTCGTCCAAACTCCCCGTTCCCATCTTAATCGTGTCGACACTATGTGATCATCTGTCTCTCTGTTAATCTCTAAACAACGATTTACGCACCAAAAGCTGGCCTGCCATTAGGCCACGTCACATGCTTCTACCTCAACCGTCGGATAAAAAAACGTCGGCATCAGGCAAGTAAACGTGGCAGGTAACGTGCCGGCTCCTAAGACCCCGTCGACAGCAGACTCGAAGGCTCCGGAATACTCAGGCATCACCGCCGCTGCCCAGGCTGAAGATAAAGCGTCTTTTCCTTCGGTATCCCTGCTCCGTCATCTCTTCCGTGACCCATTCGTCCCCATCGCTATCGTCGCCGCCGAAGAAATCCCTCGCATCAAAGGTAAAGCATCTGCCGCCCTTCTCTAGGAATATCTTGCCTGGTCAATGGTCCCCAAAAAGAAACCCTAGCGCGCACGTGCGATCTACTCATGCGTCCTATCCTCCCCTGCGCAAACTCCCGCTCCTCCCCGTGACTTTGCAGCATGCCGCGGCTATGCCTGGCCGATTTACCGCCGCCATTACTCGTGACTGCAGGGCCAGAGGCCGCCTCCGTCCTCGATTCGCCCCTCCGCGAGAGCGTACTATCTCGGGTTATCCCCAGCGCTGCCCCTCGCCACAGGCTCCGCCGCCGGCTGGCCGGAATCGGCTCTGCCGAGCCCGCCTCCTGCTCTGTTCGTGAAGAAGAAAAATGGGAAGGAGGAAAAATGATTAGGGAAGTTCTCCAGGGTTCCCAATACAAAAATAAAAAAAAAGTCAGATGTATAGTGCTGCAGAGTGCTCATGTGGTTGGGTTATTCTTTAGAAGTACAGGGTTCCAGTTAAAAAAATCTTCGGTTTAAGTGGGTTTGCCTTTAAATCAGATAAATATTTAAAAATTGCTAAGTAATTTGTGCTCATGTTAGCTGCGACAGATGGTTGCGCAGATCTGCGACATACCAAGCTGTTGCATGGGAATTTTAGTGCTAAAGAAAGGATATAATTTCATTTTCTACATAAAAGAAATTAAATTTAGATCAAGCTCTGTAAATCCTCTTCAAAGATATATATATATATATATATATCTACATATGTACAGAGGATACATTAAGCTGTTGCTTTTGATTTGATTAAGTTTTCTGCGGCAGATGGTTGCGCAGGTCTCCGACATACCCAGGTGCTGCATCGGAATTTTAGTGCTAAAGGAATGATTGAATTTCATTTTCTATATAAGCTACATTAAATTTAGATCAAGGCTGTGTAAATCCTTTTCAGAGATATATATGTACATATGTATAGAGGATACATTAAGCTGTTGCTTGTGATTTGATTAAGCTTTTTGCTTGCTACTCTAATTTCCTTGCTCAAAGTTCTTTTTAGTAAACGGATCAAACTTTCATTTCTGACCACTGTGTTGCTTTAGATTCCATTAAAAAAAAGAAAAAAAGACCAAATGAGCCTTGTTTTGGACAACTACACTCATTCATGAGTGTTGTCCTTAAAATTATCATGTGTGGTGCTGCAACAATTTGCGCTTCTTCTATTTCAATGCCAATTCTAATTGAAATTTGTCATATGTATGTATACGCAGGAACCACCACGAAGAACTGATCGAAAAACAAGGAGCAAGTAAAAAACTAAGAAAAAGGAAAAAGGTATGCAGAACTAACTAAACAATTTTGATTACCAAATCATATAAGGTGTGCATCTTTCGTAAGCTAGAGTGTTCCTTTATAGAAAAACTGAAGTTGATCTCTACATTGTCTAATTATTTGTGCACGACCTAACTTGTTTTCGTTGTTGCCAATATAAGACAAAAAATATATACTTTTACATGCCTATTTCGTACATACGCGTCCCTATATATCGACGTACATATACATAAGTACATAGAGCACACATATATACATATATAGATCATATATATAAATATATATAAATATATATATATACACACACACATATACACTGCTCCATATGGTCCGTACAAAGAGAAAGGACCGACCTATTGGTCCAATAGATATTGAGCCTCAACATAAAAAGATCAGGCAAGAAAAAATATCAACGTTTCATATAAAGAAAAGGAAACAAAATAATGAAACTCATAGAGAAACCAACAATTCAAAAAAAATATGCTCGCAAATTATTTCCAACCAAGGCATGGTGTCATATACACCAGAATATATTCAACACCTAAAAGAGTCATACATTAAACGATCATATTTAGGTGAACCAAATTACAAGTGCGAATATTGTGGAGCTATATTCTAGTACAATGAACGTAACCAAACAGAGAGTCGACGTAAACGACAGATTATATACACAAATTGCTGTAAAAATGGGAAAATAAAGATACCACCATATAAAGACCCTCCTGAATTTCTATCACGGTTAATTAATGATAGACAAAGTAGAGAATCGAAACATTTCTTACAAAGAATAAGACAATACAATAGCCTCTTTTCATTCACCTCAATGGGCGCAAACATAATAAAAGATATTAACAAAGGAGAAGGTCCATATATATTTCGTATCAACGGACAAATACATCATCGTATAGGATCATTACTTCCAGATCCAGGTCAACCACCACAATATGCTGAACTATATATTTTTGATACAAAAAACGAAATTGAAAATAGAATAAAAGCATTGCGCAGAGAAGAGCACCAAGAAACAGATATAGATCCAAATATAGTACAAGAGCTTAAAAACATGCTTGACAAATGTAACCCATTGGTTAAAAAATTTCGCCATGCCCGTGATTTACTAGAAGAAAATAACGGAATAGACATAAGCATACGTATAATAGGTGCTCAAAAAGGAGATCCAACACAATATGAGATGCCCAATACCGAAGATTTGGCAATGCTGATAGTTGGTGATCTAAATCTAGAAAAAAACAAGAGAGATATTGTTGTTAGTACTAAAAACAATGGCCTCCAACGTATAACTATTTTCCACCCAGCATATATGCCTCTACAATATCCATTGCTTTTCCCCTACGGTGAAAGAGGATTCCAACTCGGGATACCATACCATGACAATGAAATATGTAAAAACAAAAATAGAAAAAGAAATACTGTTACGATGCATGAATATTATAAGTATCACATGCACTATAGACCAAATCAACCGAATCCATTTTTATGCTATGGTAGACTCTCCAAGCAAGCAATAGTAGACGCTAGAGCAATGGTAGATGAAGATAGATTGTCATATATCGCTAGAAATCAAGACAAATTGAGAGTTGAATACTTACAGGGAGTTTATGATGCCATAGAAAAAGGATTAACTGAAACTAATCAAATTGGTAAAAGAACATTACTACCATCAAGTCACACAGGCTCTAAACGTTATGCTATACAAAATTATCATGATGGCATTGCTATTTGTCGTGTATACGGACCTCCTGACCTTTTCATAACATTTACATGTAATCCAAAATGGCAAGAGATAGTTCAGACCCTAAGACAAGGTGAACAACCCAGTGATAGACCAGATATTATAATAAGAGTATTCCATATGAAACTACAAGAATTGATAGAGGATATTTGGTCTGGTCAACTATTTGGTCCAATATTAGCTATCTTATATTCGATCGAATTCCAAAAAAGAGGATTGCCCCATGTTCACATTATATTATGGATAGATAAAACAAAATTGAACATCAATGCTGAAGTAATAGACTCATGGATTTCAGCTGAGATTCCTAATCCAAAAGATGATCCTTTAGCTTATGTCCTTGTATCTGAACATATGATGCATGGGCCATGTGGTGAGAAAAACGAAAAATGTCCTTGCATGAAAAGGGGGAAATGCTCGAAATTTTATCCAAAAGATTTTGCAGAAGAGACCACATTCACAGATAATGGATTCACTCTATATCGTAGACGAGATAACAACATGTATATCCGAAGGGAAAACCATAACTTAGATAACAGATGGGTAGTTCCGTACAATATTACATTACTTAAAAAGTACCAAGCGCACATAAACATAGAGTATGTAAACAAAAGTAAATTATTAAAATATCTATGCAAATATGTTAACAAAGGACCTGATCAAGCATCAATCACATTCCAACGCATAAGAAAAGGTGACCAAGAAGGATCAAATCAACAAGGTAAAGATATAGATGAAATTAAAGAGTACCTAGATTGTCGATATATATGTGAACAAGACGCTCTTTGGAGATTATTAGAATATGATATACATTATCATTGGCCACCAGTAGAAAGATTACCAGTACATTTGCCATTACAAAACATGGTGTCATTGCGTAAAGGAACAAAGCTGAAAACAATTGCTGAAGATCCAAGATCCAAAAGAACAAAATTAACAGAGTGGTTCGAAGCTAATAAGTTGCATGAAGACGCAAGGCAATTGACATATTGTGAATTTCCACAAAAATGGAAATGGGATAATAAAAATAGAAACTGGACAAAAAGACAAAGAGACTTTAAGATCGGTAGACTATACTATGTAAATCCAATAGAAGGAGAGCGTTTCTATCTAAGGATGCTTCTTATGATAGTCAAAGGAGCACAAAGCTACGAAGATATAAGAACTTATAATGGAACGGTCTACAAAACATTCAAGCAAACATGTGCAGCACGTGGACTCCTTAAAAATGACAAAGAATGGTATGATACATTTACCGAGGCTGCAAATTGGGCAACAGCAGCACAACTACGATACTTATTTTTTACCATGCTATTATTTTGCAACTTACAAGATGAGCACAAATTCTACGACGAAAATTGGAGGAAAATGACATATGACATTGAACGTCATCTCATCAATAAATATCACCCAATTATATATCGTCCAACAGATACAGAACTACAGGACATTCTACTACAAGAGCTAGAAGAAATATTTTCAAGGAATGGAATTTCCATGTACAAGAACTACAACCTTCCACAAAGGTCATCACAATACAAAATGGATATAAACAATCAATTAATTCAGGAAGAACTGAGCTATGATTGCGCTAACTTAGAAGTTGAATCGAATAAACTCTACCAACAGCTAAATAATGAACAAAGAGCAGCATTTCATACCATAATAAATTCGGTTATGAATAAAGAGCAAAATATATTTTTTGTCATTGGACATGGTGGAACAGGGAAAACATTCCTATGGAACACTATAATTTCATATTTAAGAGCACAAAGAAAGATTGTACTTACAGTCGCTTCTTCAGGAGTTGCATCTTTGCTACTTCCAAATGGTCGTACTGCGCATTCGAGATTTCGAATTCCTATAGATGTCGATGAACTTTCAATCTGCGATATCAAAAGAGGAACGAAATTAGCGGAACTCATTATTAACACTGATCTCATCATTTGGGATGAAGCTCTAATGACAAATAAGCAATGCTTTGAGGCTCTTGATAGATCACTTAGAGATATAAAGTCTGAAAAGGAACCGAAATTACTAGATGTACCATTTGGAGGAAACGTTGTAGTACTAGGGGGAGACCCAAAACAAATATTACCAGTAATAGAAAATGCTACAAAAGCACAAATAATTAATGCCTCAATATTTAGATCATATCTATGGAAATACACAAAAAAGATTTACTTACATGAAAACATGAGATTGAAAAAATTTGACGCAAACACATCAGAGTACAAACAATTAAATGAATTCACACAATGGATATTAAGTATAGGAAATGGAAGCATAGAAAACAAATCTACATCTGACACAGATGATCTATCAGATTGCGTTGAGGTTGAAATCCCGGCTGATTTTTTGATAAAACAAGCAAAGAACAAGATAGAAGCTCTTGTAGAGTCAACATTCCCTGATTTTAGATCAAACTACAATGATCCTAACTATCTAAAGAATAGAGCAATATTAGCAACGACAAATGAAATTGTGGATGAAATAAATGAATACATGCTTGATTTATTACCTGCAAAAGAAGTTGAATACTACAGTGCAGACTCCATATCCAAATGCACAGATACTTGTAGCGATGCAGATATATTATACCCTGTCGAATATTTAAACAGCCTAAGTGCAAATAATTTTCCAACCCATAAACTAAAATTGAAAATAGGAGCCCCTGTCATGCTTCTACGAAATCTTAACCAGAGCATAGGATTGTGCAATGGAACAAGATTAATAGTAACAAATCTTGGACAAAGCATCATAGAGGCGATAATTATAGCAGGAACACATATTGGAGAAAAGGTCTACATACCTAGGATCAATTTAACCACGAAAGGCTGCCATTGGCCATTTGTTCTATGTCGTCGGCAATTTCCAATAAAAATTTGCTATTCTATGACCATAAACAAAAGCCAAGGACAAACACTATCCAATGTAGGAGTGTACCTGAGGAAACCCGTATTCACTCACGGCCAACTATATGTTGCGGTATCTCGAGTCAAGGATAGACAAGGCCTAAAAATATTGATAGAAAATGAAGACGGAACATGCGGAAATAAGACTACAAATATAGTATATAAAGAAATACTAAACATGGTCTGAAACATACATATATATTTTTTCTTCTTTTACCAACATATTATGCTTCTAAATCTGTTTATTTCCATTATAGTTTCCATTACCTACCATGCTTTCATTTTTCTAACACATTTTTCCAACCAGCAGGTTTCCCTGGATTGTCTCATTAACAATGCAGGTAATGTCTCAACCTATATTATTAATTTTAGTACTTTTCAGATTGAATAGACACCAAAAATTTCGAGTAACCAAATTGCAGGGCAACATAACTCCATTATCAGAGCTCCGTCCCATAAGCACTCTATACAATATTCATGTCAGGGTGTCAAGGACTTGGGAATTCAGGGGTAAAAGTGAAAAGAATCCTCTTATACATTTCGACATGGTGGTCGTTGATCAAAATGTATGACTGCATACCCCTTTCAATTAAATTTCTGTTGACATCTGTGAGTTCTTTTATACAAAAATATGGTTCTCCCTGTATAGTTTTCGTAACAAATATTACAAATTACAGAATTATGCAATGTACTGTGAGACACCTCCAGAAGTGTTGCCTCGATTGAAACAATATCTACAGGAAGGCAAGGTTCTCTACATATGGAAAGCATGTGTTCAAAGAGCTAAGCCTGGGTACAGAGTTGTAGATGCCCCTTACATGTTAAAACTTGTCATGAGAACAGAAATTTCTGAAGGAAATAGCAACGACACATCCTTCCCAAAGTATGTATTTTCATTGACACCAATTGAAATGGTACCACAGTATGAAATGAGGACAGATCGTTTCCTAGGTAATAAAAGCATCAATTCCCAAAATTATTTTTTGAATTCTATTTCATCTACCATGTTTGTCGAATATACTATCAATGCTCGACATCTCTTCAAGTGTCATAACTTACATACCTTAATGCAGATGTCATTGGGAAAATCACTGCCATCTCAAATGCAGCCGTTGCGCGTGACACATCTGGAGAACTTATCATGCGAAGGATAATAACACTTCAAGATCTCAAGTAATATTTCAAATTATGAAATATACATCTGTCAACTTACATACTGCTTCTAAAAATATGAAAGTTTGGTTTCTTCTAATTCCTCGCAGGGGAAACACAATTAATTTATCACTCTCAGGACAAAGGGCTCTTGAATTCAATGCAGAGGAGGTCTTTAATATTGGCCAAAATCATCACATCATAGCAATATTTGTAGGTACTCTTTATAAAGTATATCAAGGGGAGTACAAATTTCTCAGTGGAACTTCAGCATGTCGCTGGTATATAAATGAAAATGACATACCAGCGATGAGAACATTTCAGAGAGGGTATAACTTAAACTCTATAATTAAATACAAACACCTATAACTCAAGCTTATACTCATATTTCATTAATTATTATAACTTTCAAACAGGCTACCATCTCAGGTGACACCAGTTCAAAAGCTGCAACTCCAAAGCGAAGACTACATGGAGCAGGATGTTGAAGAAAAAACTCTATTTGACCTCAAACAAATAGATCCTTTGACAGACAGGGTAAAAACACAACTTCTTGTTATACAAATAACAATTCCATCACACTCTCTACATTACTCATCACTCGTTATATTGCTGTCTATTACCTGTACATTTTCAGAATAAAAGATTTCAGTGTACAGTCACACTGATATCTTTAGCAGAAAAAGAGCAATGGTGCTACAGAGCTTGCAAAGTTTGTAACTCCACAGTTATATTGGGTCAGGATGGATACAACTGCACAAAAGATGGCTGCTCATGCAAGCAATATGATTGGAAGTAAGACAACTCCTCCATAACTAACCTCTAACATAGATTCATCAGTTGACCTTTAATGGGTTCTTTAACTGTATTTTTCATTTGCTTCAGGTACAAGATTTGTTTCAGTGCAGCAGATGACACTTACAACCTTCACTTCATGTTTTTCGAGAAAAAAGGCCTAGAACTCATTGGAAAAAGTGCAGAGACCCTAAGGAAACAATACGATCCAACCTCTGTTCCACCTGAGATATCACAATGGATTGGTCATAAATTCACTTTCATAGTCAAAGTTCTATTCAAAAGAAGTCTTAGAAGCATTGACCCTTATTTTGAAGTTGTAATGATCAAAGAAAAACATGGAAAACAAGCAACTCTACCTGACATTACACACAACATGCCAAATGATGATCTCCCGCCACTGATAACAATATCAGCAAAGAACAAGATCGAGCAGGTCTGCCAAACAGAAATCTATTTTCCTCCAATCTTTTATTACACACGTTTCTGCTAACTACATAACTATTGCAGGCATCATCATCATACAATCCTCAGTTCACAGATATACAAGATATGGACATAGACCACCATCAGTCTGAGTAAGTGTATTCTTATTATCTCATGCACATGTTCCACTCACGCCATTATATTCTTACTAATACACATCTCCCACTCACGCCATCTGATATATATTATCTAAAATAATTACAGTGCTCGGGATACTACACATAAACATATTGCATCACAGGTAATCCCTTTCCTATTATACGAAACATAATTAAAACTGTACAATACGGTTCTTCTAATTTTTCCTGTACTCTTACCCTAGAAAAAGGACAATGATGAAAAGAACCACGAAGAACAGGCGAAGAAGAAGCTAAAAATTAAGGAATAGTTAGAGGTAAGTTACTCCTCCAATTTCTACCTGTATGTTTCAGCAACAGATTACATCCAGTCTTTTTCCTCTTTCTTTTCTTCTTCCCTTCTTGCCTTGATTTCTCAAATTTTTTATAGGCTACCATCCTCTTCTCTTCTTCCTGCACTTATCTGCACTTTACTTCAATGTATGTTTCTAAATAACAAAAAAAAAACTCTAGACCACAGAGATAACATGTCTACAAGTGTTGATATATAATAATGAACTCAAATGGTTTCTCCATACTACTCATGATATACAACACAAGGCAACTGCTGCAGCTTCAAAACCACATAATTTAATAGTAATTTATATGTATGCCTTCACTACAACTTTTTACTGATAAATCATGATCATGCATTCGTTAATTCAAATAGGTGAAATATATTTATATGCTTCCTTAATTATTTTTTCTTCTCCATGGCAGCGAAACCAATGGGAAGGATGTTTTGGTGTGCAGCTTTGTGGACGTCTCCTTCTGCTTCAAGCTGTGAATACAACTTTTGTTACCTGATGATATTAACGTAAAACTTTTCACTGAAAGCAAAACTAAGTCATACCAGATCTACGTCATACTAGATCTACCTTTTGATGATCACTGCCTATACTTAGGCGTACTATTATATTTTGGTTCCCGTTGTGCCAAGATTGTAAGCAATACCTTTTGTTACAAATTATGGTTATGTCCCCTGATACTTGTCTGTTTATCTAAGAATTTAATATTTCCAAATGAACCAATGGCTATCTTTTCTGCTTCCAAAGCTTCCTCCACATGTTCCACTGGCCATAAGCGGCAACGCCGCGCACCTTTCTAGTTAATACTATAATTTAAGCGTGTTTGATTAAAGATTGCAACCCTGCTAGATGAGCAACCAAAACTTTTGGATGTGACATCGAAAGGGACAGCCTTTCCAAGTCTCATCTCTCATGCTGACTTCCTGCGGTTTAAATAGAGGCCGACAAAAAGTGGTTTTTTCACTGTTCGGTCTTTGTATCTACATAACATAGATACTCATCCACCTTTTCAGCATAGGAAGATCTGGAAGTGGAAAATACCTCTAAAGATCAAGATTTTTCTTTGGTTTCTTCAGAAGGGGGTCGTTTTGACAAAAGATAACCTTGCAAAGAAAAATTGGAAAGGGAGTCAGCAATGCGTCTGCTGTAATTTTAATGAGACCATTCAGCACCTGTTTCTAGATTGCCCTTCCGCAAAATGATTTGGAGGATTATTTTCTATGCTACTAAGTTGACCCAACCTAGATCTATTAGCCATATGTTTGGTACGTGGCTTAATAATCAATATAAAGACTATAAGCCCCTGATTTGGGTTGGTGTCGCTGCCATTTGCTGGGCTATTTGGAAATGCCGGAATGATATAGTGTTAAAAAAACGAAGTTTAATTCGATTTTGCAGGTTATTTTCAGGGGAGCTTACTGGCTACGCTTCTGGGCCCAGTTGCAGCATAAGGAGCAGGCTAAGGATACCCTCATCGCCATGAGCAGGAAATTAGAAGTCGTTGCTCTACAGATTGCTAATAGAGGATGGAACAATTTTTTTCGTTTACCTTAGTCGGGGGCTTTTGTTGCCCGTTTGCTGCTTTTTTTACACCTTTTGTGGACGGTTCTTTTGAACTCTGTAATAATTGGCTGTGTACATCTTCGGATGTAGAGGCCGGATTTAATTATCCAATATCTAAAAAATCATGCCGTACACACATGCATGACCTGGAAATCGTGCTGAGCATGGAAGTGCAATTGCATGACGAGCCCCGGTTTGTTTGATGTCTTCTTTTCGCGAGTTTTGCTGAGTTGCAAAACGACCATCTTTTTTAAGCCAAGCGTGCGGTCACGTGCTACGTAAAATACAGATCGGCAGGCTGCAACAGACAGCGATAGCGGAAAAAAAATTAAACGGAAACAAGGACAGATCGGCAAGCAAACTGCAGAATCTTCTGTATAATACCTGTTCAGCCAACCAGCGACGCAGTTCAGCAGTTTGGTAAGCGCCACTCGTGTTTCCTGCACCCTGTGCCGTCACGAGTGGCGCTCGCCAAAATTTATTGGGTCAGTGCCGTCAGGTGTGTTGCCTTCACTGAATCTTTTGCGTGCACTCCTGCATCTTCAAGAGTTCTAGACGGACGGCGACCCTCCATCAACCCTGCCCTGAGATCTCAGAACTATCCATTTGCTTTTTTTGCTGCAGCTGCAGTGCACCATGATAGCGAAAGCAAATGACAATCACACAACTCCAAAGAAGCTGATGGGTGTTGCTTTCGGGAGAATCACCATCATAGCCTCACAGACGAGATTCACCGTTCTTATTCAGTATCATGGTGAATCGAGCACATTTCTTGTGTATCTAAACACAATTACCCTATGATATATCTCACAGCTATTACAAGCCACCAAAAAAGGTAAAATGATCTGTATAGGATGGAAGCTGCAGCGCGTATCATGTTAGTCCGCCATCCAGGACGGCAGAAGCCTTGGACACGGCCCTTGCAACCCGGTAGATCTCATGCTGCAGCGACCGCCAGGATTCGGTCGTGTTGGACTTCTTGGCCTTGTCCATGGCCGAGACGATATCAGGGAATGCTTTGGTGCCCCAGTCATCCTGTTCCGATGACGCATAGATCTGTCGAATGGAAAAAGGGGGAAATGTTTTGTCAGTGTCAACTTCAGATTTCACATTGCGAGCCTGGATCTCTGATAGGGGAGTGTGCTCTGTGACTCACCATATGCTTGTACCATGGCCTGCCGGCGAGTCCCTCTCGGTTGGTGAAAGCTCGCTCGGCCATCATCAACCGGTCGTTGATCTCCCTGACTTTCAGTGTGTACTGGCTTCTCTTTAGGCTCCAGTTTTCTGTTTGCAGCAGCTACATACAAAGAGATGAGGTGTTTTAGTTGAAAGTGTTTCAGTGGAAGTTACACATCCGAGTGCGACTGGACACCGTTAGGTGAGGCGTTACCATCTTCTCTTTGTGAATTTTGGTGGCTGCGCTCTCAAGCTGCTTGATGGACTTCTGCAAAGGAGAGAAACTGACAGGAAATCCTTTACATTTATCTACGATGTCTTTTGTGCATTCCTGCAGTTGAAAAAGTTGACAGAAAATTGTTTCATGCCTCAAGCATCCATAAGCACAAGTTCACTGATAAAAAAGAAGCGAATTGTGTCCCAAATGTGAATGGTAAGTGGTACCTCCAGTTCAGATGCATAAGAGACATAATTGAAGGGTATGATCTCCTCGTCAGCAAGTTTCAGAGCGATCAGACCCCAAACGCTGGCCACTGCATGATTGATGCAAGGAAAAATGGTTTGCTAGTGCTCGGGGGATAAACTAGAAAGCTGTTGAAAAGAAAAGATGGTTAAGTACCTGCGACATGCCTATGGAACAAGGGATCTCCAAACCTCTGCACCCAAACATAATCATCATACAGCGAATGGTAAACAGGGTATTCTTCAACTGCAAGAGCAATAATGTTACATCAAATGATAGATAAGTAATTCATAGCTATTAATAATGCAAAGCCTCTTTGTTTTTTGCAATTATGCAGAGCCATGCTTCAGATACTGTTTCACTTACACTTCCCATAAGACATGTCAAGTGATGGGACCCCAATATGTTGGAGAAATGCGGCAAAATCAGTTCCAGCACCAGCCACTCTAGTTATCTGAAAAAAAGGGGGTCAAACCTACCAGTTCAGTACATGACAACAGGAGACCTTGTCCAGTGGAATTTTGCTCTTTTCATCATTCATTTGGAACAGAACAGAGTTGCAGGACATTTTAACGTTGGACTTACCGGTGGATGATGGCTCATCATGCTGTCATACAAGGTTTGAGATGGCTCATCAGGATCAGGTACCTTCAAAGTTCAAACAAAGAAATAATGAAAAGGCATATCCGGTAGCTCCATAACATAGTGATGCAAGGTAGAACAGCCTGAATACCATTTTGCTCGCTTCTTTGATCAACTCATGAGTTGAGGTGTTGCCCGGGGGCGAAGACCCCCAGGCCCAAACACTGAAATGTCCACGTTCAGGTAAGCAATAGCTCTGGAAGCTAGAGTGTCCATGTTTTCCTCGGCCCATTCGGTAGATCCGATCTGAGACAGTGTATAGATGTAGCATGAGCGATTGTTCATCTGGGCATGTGAGCAGAAAAGGGTATGCGAATTAGTAAGCAAAAAGGTACCAGAGCAAACTCCTCAGCGTCCCAACTGCACAGGATTATTGTTCGTCTGGGCCTCCACCCTTTCGCTTGTAGCTTGGACAGCCTCCCTGCGATCTGTACACAGTGGGAGGAAACCAGTTGCCTTCAGAATTTGTTCTTTGATGAACGAGATAATGGGTAACTAATTTTGCAAATGTGCAGAGGAGAATTCCCCCAAATTGTCTAAGATGTCGTCGAAATTGCTCCGGATGCTTTACATACTATCCACGGATGAATAATTACCTCAAGCATGGCCGCTGTTCCACTGTTCGGATCAATTGCTCCAAATGTCCAGGCATCACGATGGTTGCCTATGATCACATATCTGCACACATGGCACACACGTCAAGCCATGGTTAATTGTCAAGTTTCAAGATGCCCATGTGCCACGCTGGTGCTGGGTTCTAAAACTGGCGAAGTTTATACAAAACAAAACTCGGTCAAACAAATCTGCAGAATACAAAATACTAGTCCGTGTGGACTGTGGAGTAAGTGCTCATAAACGTCCTTTCTAGAATACTGATACTGCATCCGGCATGCGCCTAGCGCAGAATTGGAAAATCCCAATTGTAGCCTGCTCCCAAAATTTTGCAAAATTCTGTACAATTTAGGAGAGATTAGTTACCTGTCAGGCTCTTCTTTCCCTTCGATCACCGCGAACACGTTCTCGATTGTTGCTAAGGTTTCGTTTCCCTGCAAATTAAAAAAAACAGTCAACAATTTCCACTTGAATTCAGAGGACAGTACCCGATAGACAATGGTTGCGCTCCACTGATCCACTCACAATGTAGGTGAGATTCAACACGGCCGGACCGGGGCCGAGCCGGTACACAGGAGCGCCCTCGCCGCCCTGCCACTTCGGCGGCGCCACATCGCCGCCCATCGCCTTCAGGATCGCCTCGCCGTCCCTGGCCGACACCGGCAGCGCCGGGATGCCGGGCATCGTCGCGCTCCCGGCCAGGTCCTCCGCGGTCAGCCGCTCGCAATCTTCCCCCGCCGCGCACGACGGCCACAGCGGCGTGGTCGGGTCGCCGTTCATGTAGTACAGGGTCCCCACCTGAACGCCGGTGGGCGGCAGCCACCGCGCGTCGGGGAACCACCTCCGCTTCTCGCCCTTGGCGGCGCCGCCGCCGTAGTCCTTGGCGTCGGTGTACACGATCGCGGCGGCGGCGCCCGCGGCGCGCGCGTTTCGCACCATGTCCTCGCAGTGGATGTCGCCGTACCGCGCGAGCGCGACCTTGCCCGCGACGTCGACGCCGCGGGAGGCGAGGTAGGCGTAGTCCTCGCTGTGGCCGTAGTTGGCGTAGACGACCTCGGCGGCGACCGAGCCGGACGCGGAGTAGGCGAAGTAGGTCGGGATGACCTCCGCCGCGGCCTCGGCGTACGGGTCGCCCTTGTAGGTCTCCTGCACCAGGGAGAAGGGCCGGGCGGCGAGGCCCCGCGCCGGGGCGAGGGTGAGGGAGCGGTGGACGGGGTAGGAGAGGAGCACCGAGTAAGGGGTGATGTGCGCGGGGAAGGAGAGGGAGGAGAAGGCGCCGAGCACGTAGCGGGCCGCGACCGCGTTGGCCTCGGTGCCGGCGACGTGGGGGCGGAGGGTGAGCGCGCGGAGGTGCGCGGCCGCGGTGGCGTTGGAACCGAGGGAGAGGAAAAGCGCGTGGTAGCGTGACGGATTGGTCGGCGCGAGGAGGTGGTAGGACGCGACCAGAGCTGCCGTGACGACGAGGAACGCGACGAACCTGCGCCTCCCGGCTGCGCCGCCGCCGGCGGCGGCCGCGAGTGTGGGAGAGTGGAGAAGCGGCTGGCGCTGTTTGCCGCCGCGAGACGTGGCCATGGCAACGCGACACGGGGAGGAGGGAATTGGCCGGTGAGCGGCCACTCACTGGCAAGTGCGTAGTATAACGGGGCTCTGAAGTCTGAACGTTCGAAGTGGATCCTCTGGTCTGTTCGTCTATGTGCAGTGCAGAGATCACAGGGGCTCACGTGCGCAGTTTTTTTTTTCAGAATACATGTGCCTGGTCATGTTTACTTCCCGACACTGATTAGGAGTATTAAATATAGATTAATGACAAAACTCATTTTATAATTTTTCTATTTCTTCGAGACGAATCTAATGAGTCTAATTATGTTATGATTAGACAACATTATGCTACAGTAAATATTCTCTAATGACATATTAATTAGTCTTAATGGATTCATCTCGCGATTCCTCATTCATTCGTGTAATTAGTTTTGCAACTAGTCTACGTTTAATACTCCTAATGGATCTTGAAAGGGAGCTCCAAAAATTTCTTCAAAAATTCCTACCGAACTAAACACGTGGATCCATGCTTCTGGCACTGTTTAGATCCATGCTTGGATAGAATTTTTTTTTCAAAAATTTTTTGATCCATTTTCAAGACCTATTAGAAGCACCAAAAATAGATTAATTATAAAAACTAATTACATGAATGGACCAGAAATCGCGAGACGAATCCATGAAATCTAATTAATTCGTCATTAGAGATTGGTTAATCATAACATAATTAGACTAGATTCATCTCGAAAACTAAGGTAGATGTTGCGGAATTAGTTTTGTCATTAATTCATATATAATACTCCTAGTTAGTGTCCGAAGATTGATATGACAAACAGTTGGTGAAATTTTTAGGAACTAAACATAGCAGAATTTGAGTGTAGGCAGTGTTTAGTTGGTGAAATTTTGAGTGAAAATGGTGAAAATTTTGCATCGGGAAACGTGTTCTATGAGAAGTAGTACGGTCTACGATGTGAAAATTTTGAGAACTTTTGAGGAACTAAACACTGCCTAAGCTCATAGTTCTTCAGGAAAACAATTAATCCAAAGTTGAAGGTGGACACGGGGACATGATGACAAGACCATGAAGATACTGCCGGCAACATAAGACTGTCTCCAACAGCTCATGCAAACCGTGATGCAAACCCAAAATGCACCACACACAGTGTTTTGCGTACCAAATTCGGCCTCCAACGGAATATGCAAACGAGCAACCCATTTTGCATACCAGACGGACGGGGAGGCAAAAATGCGTCCTCTTCGCCAGGCAACCCACTTCAGCACGCTCGTCGTGGGACCCACCATCTGGGAGGGAGGGAAGCAAAACTGGGTGCATGCTGTTGGAGACGGACAAAATTTGTGTTCCCTCAATTTCACTGTGCGTAACCCAGACCCCGGAATGGGTCTCGTGTTGGTTTTGGTGACAATCCGGATAAGAGGAGGGAGAGGAGAGGAGACGACGATAGGAATTTTTTTATATATTTTTTCTTTGATTTTCGAAAAATAAATGGACGAATCAAAAATTTCGAGAAATATACATCTGCCGCCGTACCCGACGGCGGCAGGAGTTCCTGCCGCCGTGGGGCACGGCGGTAGGGGTGCCGCAAACGGTCGGCTGACATGCCAGGTGGGGCCAGCTTCCTACCGCCGTACCCCACGGCGGCAGGAGCCCTACCGCCGTGGGGCACGGCGGTAGGAGCCTGCCGCCGTGGGGTACGGCGACAGCGTGGGGCGACGGCTGCCGCCACCCCCTCCTCCCTCCCTCACTCTCTCCTCTAAATCTTCGGCTTTCAACCCTTCGGAGCACTTTTGACTAAGGTATGTTTCTAAATTTAGTTTAGTTTAGTTAGTGTAGTTAGTTTAGTTAGTGTAGTTAGTTAGTTTAGTTAACGTAGTTAGCTAGTTAGTTTAGTTAGTGTAGTTAGTTAGTTTAGTTAGTTTAGAAATTTCAAAAATTTTAGAAATAGTTATAATTCAAATAATTAGATTAAATTAATATAAAAGTATTAAAAAATTATTTTAATTCACATAATTTGTTTAAATTGGTTTTAAACTTCTAGAAAATAGTTATAATTCAAAAAAATTGTTTATTAATACAAAAATCATTTAAAATTCCTAGGAAATGGTTATAATTCACAAAATTAGACTAAATTGATATAAAATTCGTAGAAAATAGTATTAACTCACATAAATTGTTTTAATTCATTTAAAATTCCTAGAAAATGGTTATAATTCACAAAATTAGATTAAATTGATACAAAATTCGTAGAAAATATTTTTAATTCACATAATTCGTTTGAATTCATTTAAAATTCCTAGAAAATGGTTATAATTCACATAATTAGATTAAATTGATATAAAATTCGTAGAAAATAGTTTAAATTCACATAATTTGTTTTAATTCATTTAAAATTTCTAGAAAATGGTTATAATTCACATAATTAGATTAAATTAATGTGAAGTTTTTAGAAAATATTTTTAATTTACATAATTCGTTTTAATTAGTATAATTCGACTAATTGATTAAATTATGTTATTTTTTTGCAGCTATGGCTGGACCGTTGGAGTACGTACGGACGGAGTTGTTCGACGAGGCGGTGGACCGGCACCACCGCTCGTACGTGTCGGCTGTTCTTGGACGTTCGCCCGGCAGTATACGTTTCCGGACCACCCGCACGTTGATGCCGATACACCAGCGGTGGATTCCGAAGTACGTAATTCATTTTTATTATTTATTTATGTTTCTTTACAATAGTAATTGCGTTAAGTAAATTAATTTTATTTTTTTTCAGGCTACGCGCTGCAGGACTTCTCCCTTTCGCGCGGTTGGTCGAGGGGGACAGGCTACGAGCTGAGGTTCCCCGGGCGGAGCGGTTGACGCGGTTCAGCTACGATGCCCCGCTGATCGCCGCGTTCATGGACCGGTGGCGACCAGAGACGTGCACCTTCCACTTCCCCGTCGGCGAGATGGCGCTCAGTCTGGAGGACGCCGCGATGTTGGGAGGACTGCTGTGTGCTGGCGAGGCGATGGGGCCGAAGGACATCCCCGCGACGTGGTACGCTAACTTTCTTGCTCGGTTCGCGAACGTTCCACGGAATGATCGCGCGCCTCAGCCGTACGTGCCCTTCGCCAACAACCACGGGCCCACCTGGACTTGGATCCAGCAGTTCAGCGTACGTGATTCTAACTCTTATTTTCAACGTTTGTATGCATTTTAAACGAATGTGACGATGGACCTTTGTGTGTGTGCAGGCTGACTACATGGCGGACGAGGCCGACGACCCGACGTCGGACAGGTTTTTGGAGGTCTACCTGCTCTGGCTGTTCAGGTGGGTGCTGTTCTGCGAGTCAGCGGGGGACTCGGTGTCGAGGTACCTGCTCCCCTGGGCTCAGCGGATCGCCGACTCCCCCATCGAGGAGATGCCCCACATCAGCTGGGGCAGCGCTGTTCTGGCCGCTACCTACAGGGGACTGTGTTCGGTAGTGTCGAGGCCGGGGAGTAAGGAGGGGATTCTCCTGGGGTGCCCTCTCCTGCTGCAGATGTGGATCCACGAGCGGTTTGACATCGGTCGGCCCAAGGCCGACCTCTCGGAGTACGTGTCGCTGCCAGAAGACACCGACCCAGCGGACCTCCCCTCCATGGGTTCTCTGTGGTGCCTCCGGAAGGTAATGACCTCCCTTATCATTTTATTCGCTTAATGAGTTCTTTAGTTTGATTTAATCAACTTTTCATGTTCTGTGCAGCACGTTTGGGCTGGGGAGCAGGCGAAGAAGGCGTACAAGGACTTCGTGGGTCAGATCGACCGAATGGTCGATGCCCAGGTCCGGTGGATGCCGTACGCTACTGCCATGGTCGCTGCCCGCGCACCACAGGGCCTCTCGTCCCTGTGCTACCGAGACTAGGCGTACTGGATGACGCGGCGACGATTGGTCTTCGACGTCTACGTCGAGGAGTACGCCGTCCACCGGGTGATGAGGCAGTTCGGCCTCTTCCAGGAGTCGCCAGTACCCGTTGCGTCACGTCTGCCGCCCACAGCGCACAAGTGAGCTACCATTTGCCGGTTATAATTATTTTCCGTTACAAATAGTCAGTTGCAAATATTTTTTTGTTTCATCTATGCTAGGTGGACGCGTAAGGGCGTGTCTGCGGCGACGTCGTTCGTCGACAAGCTGCAGACGTACGTGGACGAGTGGGCATCCGCGGCGCACGAGGAGAACGTCGTCACCGAGCACCGCCTTCACGGCGGCGCGGCCTGGGTAGCGTACCTTCAGTGGTACCTCCCGAGGACGCGGACGCGGGTGACGTACGTGCCAGCTACCCCGCCACCACCACCGGTCCCGAACCACGACAGGATCCTGCCGGACACCACGTACCCGGTGCGCCGAGACCAGACCGCCGACACAGCGGTAAGCTACGATACTGCAAACATATTTCATTCATATGACTTTTCATTATAACATGTGTTACTAATTTTGTGAGAAGCACGACGTGCTTGCTGAGATCGTGCGGCTCGCAGCGTTCGCGAGGGAGCAGTGTTTTAACTGGGGGCCTCACCAGCACCAGGGCACGTACGACAGGATCCTCGATGCTGCCACGAGGTACTCCGCCGTCGTGAACTACGCCGGGGCCGCAGAGATTCCTCTCCTTCCGCGCCACCCAGCGTCGTCCTCGAGCTCCGCCTCGACAGCGGCTTCGCAGCCGGCGCCTTCCACCTTTGCCGGCGACTTCTCGGCTCCGACGGAACAGCAGCAGCCACAGGCGCAGGGCCCGCACACCTACGTGCAGCGGCCGTTTGTTTTCCCCGACGCAGGTACTTTCAGTGGACCATATTTTCAACTAATGCACGGAATTGTTGTGTGTTTGTGTTATACTATATTCTAATCGTACAGGGCGACCGCCGCTCTTTCCGACAGTCGGGCCTCGACAGCCGGAGACAACGGCACTTAGAGCGCCGATCTTTCTGCTAGGAGGTTTCAGACCGCCGGTCTTTCAGTTTGCGGCGGCAGATATTCCTTCCTCGTCCACTCCGCCTATGTTCCAGCCTGATAACGACCTTAACTTTACAGTAAAATTCGTTAAGTACGATATGTTTTGGAGAACTAATACTATTCGTTGCAGCCGGTTTCGACGCGACCACCGTCAAGACTCCTGACGAGCACCTGGGCTGGGATGAGTTTGGGTACGGCGACATTCTCGCGGCCATTCATGCCCCGCAGGCCGAGGAGGTTGGCCCGTCACAGCTCACACAGGCACCGCCTGTTGGGACTCAGCAGACACAGCCAGTGGGCGGAGCGACCCCGGCTGCCGGCGGAGCGACACCGGCTGGTGCAGGGTCGTCGTTGGCGGGCGGAGGGACACCGGCGGGCGGAGCGACACCGGCCGGCAGAGGGACACCGGATTTTGCAGGCTCGTCGCAGGCGGCCATGGCGACACCGTCTCCCGACCAGCTCGGACCGCGGGTGGTCAGGCCACCTGACCCCTGGACGTACGCCCGGGACCACACCTGGGCTGGCGCTAGAGCTGTTAGGCCGAAGAGGCACCGGCGCATTTAGATGTAGTAGTACTTTTATCATGATTTTGTATAAACTATTTGCATTTACTCGTCGATTATGATATGATCTTGTGATTATGCTTACACTTATCAGTTTGTTGTTTTTTAAAAAGGTTAAAAGTGTTTTAAAAATGAAAAATTTATAAAAAAATAAAAAGGCCTTACCGCCATGTGGCACGGCGGTAGGGGTCTGCCGCCGTGGCGCACGGCGGCAGGGGCCTAGCGCCGTGCCACGCGGCCCTGCCGCCAGAGGTGCTCTCCTGCCACCGTACCCCACAGCGGCAGGAACTTAACGCCGTGTGGCACGGCGGCAGGTACCTACCGCCGTAGGGTACGGCGGCAGATGTATATTTCTCAAAATTTTATTTTTCGAAAATCAAAAAAAAATATATAAAAAAAATTCCGACGACAGTCGACAGACACAGACAACAGGCTGCTTAATGGGCCTTTTCTTTCGCCCTCAGCCCATGGAAGTCTCTCAGCACGGCCGGCCTGCCCAGCAGGTACATGCATCATTTTCTCTTAGACGTTTCTCAAAAAAAAAAACATTTCCTCTTAGACACCAGTTTGTATTACTATCTCTCAACATAAAAACACAGCATGACCACCACTACCCTAAACCCTCTCTACTCATCGGCGGCGGCACCTGCTGCTGCAGGTCTGTACCTCTTGGCACACACCACGTACGCCAGCAGATCCATGGCGTTGAGCGCCGCTATGACAAAGAAGAACAAGTCCACACGGCCATGGTTGAGATCTTGAGGTATCCACCCAGGTTGCCCACCTTTGGAGGTGACGGCCATCACCACCGTCACCAGAAGGCTGCTCGCAAAGTTGCCGGCCGACATGGAGGCCACGCTCATGGCGCTGCCGAGGCTCCTCAGGCCCTCGGGGAGCTGGTCGTTGAAGAATTCCGTCATGGTGACGTACATGAACACCTCGGACGCTCCGATGAGCACGTACTGGGGGATCTGCCAGAGGATGCTCAGAGAGCTGGACGCCTCCGTCGTCGCATGTTTCAGCCTCTCCCGCTCCACCACGCCGGACGTGATCATGGCCAGCGTTGAGATCACGAGCCCGATGCCCATCCTCTCGAGCTCGCTAGGCTCTCGCCACACCTTGGACATGATCTTGACGATGCACAAGCTGTAGACGAAGACGAAGGCCGTCACGCCCAGGATCTCGAACACGTTCATCGCGGCAGCCGGGATCTGCAGCTTCCAAAGGGAGCCGTCCATGGCCTGCGCCTGCTCGATGAACACGGATGACATCTGCGAGTAGGAGGTGGAGTAGAGGATGCTGCAGAGCCATATCGGAGCCAGCCGCAGGATGCACTTGAGTTCTTCCACCTGGGTCACCGTGCAGAGGCTCCATGGACGACGGCGCCCCTGACCGGCCCCGGACGGCGGCACCCGATCAGTAGTAACCACCGCTGCCTTGTCCAGGCACCGGAAATCCGGTGTGTGCAGCATCATCTTCCTGCCCTGTCCATTGTACAGCTTCTTAGTGTCACCGCCTGTGCTACTACCCTCAGGCGGCGGCTCCTCGTACAGATCCTGCGCTTGCTGCGGAGCCTTGACGTGCCTCTTCTTTATCGCAGCAACGGTGACCTGGCAGACGCTGACGATGGCGTTGCCATTGGGCACGAAGTGCCTGTACCTCTGGGTTCCCAGGGCGAAGAGGACGACGCCGACAAGCGCCGCGGCGGTTGCGATCCAGAAGGCCAGGGCCCAGTGCCCCCTGTCCTCTATGTACGCGAGCGCGGTGACGGCGAGCACGCCGCCCAGGTTGTTGGCCACGAAGAAGTAGCCGAAGAAGGCGGACTTGGACTTGCGTTCGCCGGCGTCGGTCTCGTCAAACTGGTCGGCGCCGAAGGTGGTGACGGCGGGCTGGTAGGCCCCGTTGCCCAGGGCGATCTGGTATATGGAGATGTAGAAGATGAGCGACTGGGCTCTCGTGGGTGGCTTGCAGTGCTCTTGCCTGCCCTCTCCGTTGGCGAAGTCGCAGGATCTCGCGAGGAACAGATGGGATGCAACGGAGAGCTCAACCAATCCCTGGCATGCATATTATTGGATTTAATTGTTTGGATGCCAATTTATATTATTATTGAAGAAATTAAGAGATGTTGTTTTGGATTGAAATCCAAAGAAATTAAGTTATAGTACCGCGAGGAAGATTATCTGGAAGATGGTGCAGGCCTTGTATCTTCCCCAGTAGGAGTCGCTGACGAGCGCGCCGACGATGGAGAAGACGTAGGTGGTGCCAGCCCAGTTGTTGGCCCGGTTGGCGGCGTCGGCGTTGTCCAGCCTCATCACCACCGCCATGAACGTCACCAGGTTCGTCCCCACGCAGTTGACGGCGAACGTCACCAACGCCTGGTTCGCTGCATATACAAATATTTAATAATTTGTACACACTTCAACTATATAGCTATAATAATAATTACTCACTACCTCTAACGATTACACGCTCGATCTTACAATATTGCCAAACATGACGATATATTGATGAAGAAAATAAATAGTAAAAAGAAACTGATAAAGCATCATCAAAAGTACATTAACTAAAACTTCTTCTGTTTTTAAATATATGACGTTTAGAATAAGAAAATTAATTCATTTTGAACTAAATAGCTTGTTGTAAACGTACATTACGTACCCAGCATGAGGAAGCCGGCGAACCATCCTCCTGATCTGTCTCTGAGGCAGGGCTTGCCGCTCCAATTCACGGACCCATCCTGGGTAGCAGCGGCAGCACAGCCGTGCTCCTCGTCCTGACCCTGCTGATGCAGAGGTAGCTCAGCAGTCGGCGTGCAGGGACCCTCCTATACATCATGCACATCGATCGATCATACTATGTGTTGAATACAGTATAATGGATGGAGTTGGAAGCTAGGCAACACATGTATATATATGCCACTTACAGCCATCCTGCAAATGGAATCGAGATCTCCGACGAACAGCTAGCTAGCTAGCTAGCTTCTTCTCGAGAAGCTGGATGGCTCGACTCTAGCAGGAGGTTAGAGCTAGGAGCATTATATATGCTGTTTGCTTTGTTTTGCTTCTGCATTTGCAGGTCAGAGGTGTTTGTTAAAGAAGAAGAAGAAGAAGCCCCCAATGCAAGCTCCAGGCCGGCCAGAGGAGGAAGGAGGAGGCCTGCGCGGCGTGCAACGTGGTCGTGGGTGCAGTCCTATTAATTGTTGGGGTTTCAGTATCCTTCAATCCTTGGCCTGCAACCGCATCCTTCCTTCTCCTGCCGTCCTGCCTGTGTATAGCCAATAGCCATGCATGCCTTTTTCCCATTTAATTATCATCGTCCGCAGGCATATCCATCCTCTCGGTCTCCCTCCCTCGTCTCAAATCTCTCAATCTCTTCCCCAGCTGCTCATGTCATCATCATATGTATCAGTAAGAAAAAAAAATCAATCTCCACCAGCCAATTCCAGCCCAGCACATCCATGGGCGGCAATGGTGACAATCTCTTAGTGTTGGTTTTATAATAAGCCTAGCTTAAGCCTTTAGACATATAGCTGAACTGATGATATAGCAATATAAATTATAAAGAAAAGAAGGAATGTATTTTATTTAAATGAAACTTGGTATGCAGGCTTATGGTTTACTTATGCCTTGGAACTAAAAATGAAACTGCACTGTGGCCAAATCTCTCCCTACACAATATAAAAATAAAAAAATGCTACAAATAGCAAATGAAATCGATAATGAAGCTGCTCAATTTTAGAGGCCCAAATCCATTTTCAATGCCGGAGTAGAATCAACGACGAGAGCTACTACCTCTGACGGTCGACAGCAGACAGCAGTACGCTTTTTTTTTTCTTGACGCTGACGAGCCAGCACCACCACTGCTCGTTTTTCTTCGATTTGCCATAAAAATATCCGCACGTAAACGCCGTTCCATCTCCATCAGTTTCTCCACCCTTGCCGAGCCGCTTTCGGTGCGGCGGAACCTGTTTCGACTTTCAATTTGGTCCAGGACGCATCAGTATCATCGATGCGCTCAGATCACTGACTTTTCAGAGACGCGACCTGTGTCTAAAACCCACCAGGGTTCCGGCCTCCGTTCACCAAAGCGCGCGGCGAGCAATACATCGCCGCCGATCTGATAGTGTTCGGATGCGGGGTCCCGATGAGGTAGCGGCGTGAGTCCGGTGATCTGGTTCCATGCATATTTTTGTAGTCGACGTTTGGGGCAAGAATTTAGGATGATGACGATTGACGATCGCTCCTTAGACGTAAGGAAAAAAAAAAGAAAGATGGGGGAAACACTAGAGGCTTGGCCATCCGAGCTCACCGCTGTCGTGCAAGCAGACGAACCAACGTACCGGAAGCAGAAAATTGGTGATCGCGAGCGCCAGGATCGTGGGGACAATGTCGCCATGTCGCAGGAATCAGGTCGCCGCACGGCACCTCTTTTATTTTTAAAATGTCATATTCTCGTACAAGTTCTTGATAAAAAGCATATAATATCAATATCCTAAACAAGAGGATGGGTCCATTTTGAATTGATAAGAAAAATAGTAGCATGGATCTTATGTTGTAGACTTAATTGTAGAAGTCTTTCTAAATTTTACCCGCAAAAAAAAAGTCTTTCTAAATTTTACACTCTAAATCATTTAGAAAGCTATTTGCATAAAAACTGTTTTCTATATGTTTCACTTTTCAACAGTTTCTCTATATCTTACGAGAACTCTAGAGAGTCATTCCCGTCTTCTATATTTGACTAGCGAAATCAAATAGAAGTTGTCTATACTATTTGCCATTAGATAAGCTGTTGGAGGGTAATTTTTTTTTCCAAAATCTATATTCTTAGAGCATCTCCAAGAGTTTGCTAAATTTTAGTTGGCAAATCTTGTATTTTGCCAACTTCTAAAAAGATATGACAAGTAAAAAAAGAGCTCGTCTCCAACAGTTTGGCATAATTCACTTGCCAAATTCAGATCTAACTTGTATCAGGAACCTTGAGAGAGAAACAAAATTATGTTTATGTCCTCTTTAAAACTTACATCAGTAACCCTTCTCCATTCTTTATTTCTTTTTTCGCCGTCCCACCTGGTTTTGCGCAGCGGATGGCAATGGCGTCGCTGCGCGGATATATGCGCGTGGGGAGGAGAATATTGCCAAATTCCTATTTTTGCCAAGTTGGTTTGCCAAACTGTTGGAGACTAATTTTTCTTGTTTTGCCAAAATTAGATGGATGGCAACTTGATTTACCAAACTGTTGGAGATGCTCTTAGCATTTAGAAAGGATACAGAGAGTGTTTTGAAAATGCTATGAGAAACACAATGGTTTGCACAATATTGTAAAATGGACAAGGGTTTGAGAGAAATTTTAGATTTCAATTTCATGGTGCAATTCCAAAATCCTCGCAAAAAAAAAAGAATGCAATTCCAAAATTCTACCAGCAACCAACTGTGGCCCTGTGGGCCCACCGGTGCACAGCTGGGCCTAATGATGGATGGATGACGGTCTTCTGGCCCAAAGAATTCCAAAAACAAAGCAGTTAGAAATTTCGCTTTTTAAATTTGAGCCTCTGTATCGATCGATTCATATAACTGTCCATTACAAGTACCAAGGTCCCACAATCTGAAAACGCAAAGAGAGAGGTGTATCGTGTATGTAAGTTCCCTCCAACAATAAAAAAGATTACAATTTACTGTATTACTAAAACACCGTCTATTTTTTAAAAAAAATTAAATACAGAGCACTACTATGTTATTTAAGAAGAAGTAATTGTACATCACGAGTCGAAACTAACACCACCACAAATACAACGCACCCAAACAACGCACCAAACAAAACTCTACACTACCTCAACCTGGGAGAGTAGCCGAAAGTAAGCCGCCTGAAACTGCGCCGTCGTCACCAACGATGTGCCACGCAAAATGTCGCAGCCCGCTGCAAAGCCAAAGCGACAACTCAAACTCCTCCACCACGGGACCCTCATCCTCAAGCTGTGCACACATGGTCGCCGATCCCCGGGCACCAACAAAGCGTAGGTAGATAATTCTCGTCGCGACACCAATGAAAAACACTGATCCCGGCCACTCTGCGTGAGGGCCTCGCCTCACCCACCGTCTCACACTCCGCTAAGAACTCAAATATCTGAAACTGCTATAAGAGCATCGCTTCCGCCCAACCGTCACCGTGGTCACCACCGCCCCAAGCGTGCCAACTCAAGACCTCAGCACTCATGGACCCTCTGCACCTCCTTGCCGCCAACACGGACCTAGGTCACTTCCTCCGCCTCTGCGCACAGGCACCACCAAACACCAGACCACCACCATCACTGCCACAAGCTTCTATGGGTCTCATAAGTAACGCCTCAGCACGACGCTAATGCGCCGCCGTCACTTGTCTAGAATTGGACAGGTTTTCACCCTGATACCCCGTGCTACAGAACAAGGTGCCTCGTAATGGTGCCTCCAACAGAGAGAACGACGACCAAGAGCGCCGCCACCACTATCACCGGCAAGGGTGTCGGTGAAGACTTTCGCCCAAATTAGCACCATGTCTGTTGCACACACAGATAAGAAGAAGTAGTGGCTCGCTCCCCGCCGCCTCCACAACACCTCTACCGGGAAGATGGTTGGGCACATCCTGAAATGACACCACGACACCACAAAATGCACACATGCGCTGGGAATGCTCAACACAAACCATCCGGCCCCACCACCAAAGCAGCACCGAACCTGCATTGCCCCTTTCTTTAACAAAAAAACTGGATTTCTTGACTTATTATGATGATGATTTGTATGTTAAGAAAAATTGGAAGACCTCAACTTTGTCCCGCCTTAATCTTAACTCTGTTTTCCTTTGCTTCAGGTGATTCTGTTGCATTGCTAGCTGCGGAATAAAGAACCCAGCATGCTCCTTCAATTCACTGATGAGCGTTTCGATGTTTCAGATGCCTGCGTGGCATCGTCCTTGTTTAGAAGTGAGATTTCCTCCAAAATTCACTATGCAAAAAGAAGATTTCCCATCACATTAAACATCACATCAAAAATGTCGGCACATGCATGAAGTACTAAATGTAGATGAAATCAAAAACTAATTACACAGTTTGGATGTACTTTGCGAGACGAATCTTTTGAACCTAGTTAGACCATGGTAGGACAATATTTACCACAAACAAACGAAAAATGCTATAATACTTTTCAGTTCGAAACAGTACTTTTCAACCCAAAATCCGTGCAAAATCTCGGAATTTTGCAACCCAATTTTGGACTCTAAACACACCCGTTGTGCAGTTGTGCTTCAGATTTCTGCGTCGCCTCGCACGTTCTGCACTCGCAGCTCGTGAATGGATCTCGCTGAGTCATCGTATTTTATCTGAAAATGACGTGAACTTAATCTAGGTTTTCTTTTACGACCCGTCGATCACGAATTTCTAATAAAATGCTACTACCTACTGCAAAGTCTTGGTCACCTCGCATTGATCGCCATTAGAATATATGAACAGATCGATGGAAGGAAACAGGCAAATTGCCTCACATGGGCGACGATGCGAGGACGCTGCGGCTGGCCGCCATCGCGAGGAAGTGGCTGCAGGACCCCCGTGTCATGACCCGGAGATGGACCGAAAGAAGCCCAATGACGGAAGCCAAGCCCAGCCCAATACCGAAGCTATACAAGGCTCTTCAGTGATGGGAGAAGGTACACAGAAACATATTCAGAACAGAGTCGGGTTCATCCCCTCTCCTCCGGCGATCCTCTCGTAGGAGCGATTCCGGTGATCCGTCGTCCGTTCCTCTCGACGGCGACACCCTGTACTTGCTCACGTCCCGGTGGTGGCTCACCGGTGGCCTTGGGTCGTTACACCCCGCGTCGGATACTCCAGCGATGTCAACCCCGTCGCCAGCGACGACAGCGAGCGGGAGGCGCTCAGCTCCATGGCGATAGCCGGCGTGCGTGTCTCCCTCGTCGAGCCCGGCCGGGTGGTCTGCTCGTTCCGCGTGCGCGCCCCGCTCACCGTATGTGGATCTGCCTGCCCACAGTCTCTGCTTGCCCACGCCGGGCATTTGAGCCTTTGGCCTGGTCTGACTTGTGCTGTGCAGGACGCGCAGGGGAGGTGGCACGCCGGGGCGATTGCGGCGGCGGTGGACAACGTGTGCTCGGCGGCGGTGTTCACGGTGGATGGCGAGCCCTCGGTCACCGTCCAGTACAGCATGTCCTACTTCGCGCCCGCCCATCCCAACGTAATCGACAGTAACGCCAGATCAGAACTTCCATCCCTTTTTCTATCCGATCCACTGATTCGGCATCGCTGCTCCGGCTTGGAGCGCAGGAGGAGGTCGAGATGGAGGGGCGAGTGGTGAGCCGGAAGGGGAAGCTGACGGCTGCGGTGGCGGAGGTGCGCAAGAAAGAGTCCGGCGAGCTGGTAGCAATCGGGAGGCAGTGGGTGACACCTGCCTTGCCAACCAAGAGCAACAAAAGCAGCAAGCTCTGAACTGAACAAATGTGAGCACCTCTTTAGGGCATGTAATTCACAAGCAGCGATTCTTATCTTGGCAATTCGATATTTCAAGACTTAGTAGCCATTTGCTCTCAATGCATTATGGATCGAAGAAGCTGCTTCTTGGTCGGTGTGGCAGCGAGACCTTGACCTGAATCCTGCCGTCCGATTTCCTCAATTCGCTCTGCAAAGCAAGAGAAAACGACGGCAGGAGACAGACCTCCGCGTGCGGGCGCCCGCTTCGCCTCGCCGTACGCCCCTCACTGTCTCCGGCCACCGCAATTCAGTCGCGCTGCCGCTGCCGCATCTGTGGAGGAGCCGGGACAGAGAGCGGGGCGCGCAGCGCAGGGGTCCGTCGCTCCAGCTAGGCGGCGAATCTCGAATCCGGATCGCCGGGATGCATGGAGAAGGGGTTAGCGGAAGTCACCGGCGCCCGGCGGGCGGCGGCAGCGTAAGCACGGCGGCCGCTCCGGCTCCGCCCCGAAACGTTTGCAAAACGGCCCCCGGTTTGGATCGCGAATATTAATCGCGATCGACATTAGGGGCTCTAATGTAAAATTCCAGATCCAAGTATTATAAAAAGGAAAAAGTCTACGTCACCTCCTCAACTATGAGGGGTAGTCTACGTACAGCCTGTTCGTTTGGCTGGTGGCTGGTGCTGATTTGTTCTGAGAGAAAAGTACTGCTGGCTGGTTGGTGGTGGCTGGTTTGTTCTGAGAGAAAAGTACTGCTGGCTGGTGGCTGATAAGCCGAACGAACAGGCTGATCCCCTAACTTATGAAACAGTCTGTATCACCTCCTGAACTTTTCAAAACTGATCAAATTACCCCTGAAGTATTTTTGAAAAATCATAATAATTCGGAGGACGCTGCTCCCAGAACTGCCTGCCGCCTGGTCAGCCAGCTCACCGGCGTGGATGATGCATGCGCGCAGACGGCAGATCCACAGGGTCCGAACTGCAGGGCTCATTAAGTTACAGGAAAATGGATAAATACAGTTCCGTCTTTGGCAATTACGAGTTTACGACATGATAAGAGGACCAAGAGCGCACACCACACAAGTGCGTTGCACGTTGCAGTCGCTGCTGCTAAACATCCAGGCAGAGAAACACACGCCACTTCATAGCAGCAGCAGAGACAGACGAAATTACACATTGCATGGTGACATTGCATTGCAAAGGTAGATTCTTGTATACATACGTAGCTACATACTGTACCACCCACCAAGAAATATATTGCGCTATGGTAGATATAAGAAACCTAAAAATTGATCAACTGGACAATGGACCAGTAGGATATATAGGGCAGAGCTATAGGCCAATACGCCCCCCGGTGAGGCAGGTGAGTATGATCACCGATCGAAGAACACGTACAGCAGCATCACAGGCCAGTGTGTCTCCGGCCGGATCACCTCCCCGCCACGAGACCGCTGAACACCTGGCTGTTCCCAGCCTGCGTCGACTCCCACTCGATGGACGACAGCAGTATTTGAGAGAGCGTGATCACCACCTGCTTCATGTCCGGCCGTAGAACAGGGTCTTCGTCCACACACTGTTTCGCTAGCATGGCCATCTTTGGAGAAGCATTTGCAATTTCGAACATTCAGAAATACGAACAAAAGTGCCACAAAATGAACTAAGTGCAAGAAGTACATGAGTTTAGAATCCATACCTTGAACACACAGTCATGAGGATAAAGGTCCCTTAGATTGCGGTCGATGCAGTCTTTCAGGTTCCCCATATACATTGAGCTAGGACATTTCCTTAGAGCATTCAACATCTGTGGAGTGCAAAACCAAAGTTGCTTAAGCCTTTTGGAGTGAAAAACAAGTAAACTAGAAACATTGAACAAAATTAAATGGAAAATCTATACTTGGGTAAGATAACTGTGAACACATACATAGACATAGCTATGATATTAGAAATTCAACTGGTAATGAAAAACTTACAACTGATGCCAGTGAGCGCCTTTCAGAGTTTGAGCTTGCACCCATTCCTTCAGCTCTTGTAATCGCATCCTTTCCAGATATTAGCTCAAAAAGTACAACGCCAAAAGCATAGACATCGCTCTTCGTAGTTGCAAGGCCATCCCGCAGGTATCTAAAAGATCAATGAAAGATCGTTCCAGTACAATTGCTAGATCCAAAGATTGTTTTCAACTAAAAATATGACACAAAAATACACTTACTCAGGGGCCAGATAACCAAAAGTACCAACAACCTTGGTGACAGAAGCCTCTGCGTCACTGGATTTCACTACTAGTTTTGCAAGACCAAAATCTGAAATCTGTAAAGACAAAATATGCGATACAAAAGGTGTTAGTTGATGCAAGAAAAAGGGAACCAAATAATTCAAATCACCTAACCTTCGCTCTGAAGGAACCATCAAGCAAGATATTACTTGATTTAATGTCTCTATGAACATAATGATCTTTTGTGTGCTCGTGAATGTATTCGAGTCCTCTGGCAGCATCAAGTGCAATTTGGACCCTAAAGATCCATGAAAGTGATGAATACCCTGAAAGAAATAATGAAAAAGAATAAATCAACCAGCAATGATGAATCCTGTGGAGATAGCATAATGAGGTGTTCAAACAAATGGTAACATAGTACCAGGTCAAGCAAAAAAATATGATTCCATAACTACTGAGGAAAAAAACATCAAAGCAGTGAACTTCAAGAACCAGTCAATAAACTAATCTGTCCAGTAAAGAATTTTGTTACTTCATTATAAATACCAGTATTTAAAAGCCAACCTAAGCCACTGCCTAGTGCTAGGCGGTGCTTTGGTGCCCCTTCTACGGGTAATCGGTGTGTCCAGATATGGCAGTGCTTACATGGACTTAGGTGGCGCCTATGCAAGGTGGTGCTACTAGTTTTAACATGTCATTATGAGAACAGAGCGATAGCTCATCTGATACAAGTCTCCCATCTAGGAGGTCACCCACCATGGCTTGAATATGGGTGCTAGCCAAAATGTGGCCACCTCCATAAGAATAGTTTTCAATGAGTTTCAACGTTAGGCAGAAGCCTAATCCTAGCCTAGCACCTGGTGACTTTTGAAACACTGACAACATAATGTTCTGGAGCCAGTACTCGAGAAAGTTATCAGACATTATATAACACTGGGGGTTCCACAGTCCAATAAATGAACTACTTATGAAAATGTTAATACTTTATAAAGATGAAAGCCTGAAAGTCATATCTAAGAACAAGAGAATCTTTCAGAAATCAAATGCCAGATGAGGGTATACCCTTGCTTTCAGGATCGTGTAGATGATTTTTGAGTGAACCATTTTGAGAATACTCATAAACCAGGAAAAGCTCATCTTTACTTGCTGCATAGCCGATCAACTCTACCTTTGACAAAACATGTCACACAAATGAAAGTTCAGTAAACTTGGAACAGAAAAGAATGAATTTAGATTAGGATTGTGTGATAAGCTGATAGCAATAAACTACCGTACCAGACTAGCATGATGAACCTTACAAAGAACTTTCATCTCCACTATAAATTCTTTAGTTTTGGTGGCCATCATTCTCTTTATCGCAACCTCCTGTGGACAACATTTTTACAGTGAGGAGGCAATGACAAGGAATATTATGCATAGAAATGGACAACTTCGATGTCGGACCTGATCTCGGAGAACACCATAATAGACAGATCCATATGTACCATGACCAAGAAGATTTGCATCAGCAAATGAGTCAGTTGATGTCAGTATTTCTTCATATGTAAACACAACGGGCTTCTCCCTATCAAATACGTCTGCTGCCACACCTGTTTTGGAGGCTTTCATCAGTTACTAAATGAAACGAGCAAAAGATAAATAACAGTAGTTAATTTGTGCTGGTAGTATTTTAGTACTAATAGTGAGTTTTTTTTACTACGTATCTGAACTGAAGTTTTCATTGGATCCTATTTCCAGAAAATTACTTGATCAATTCATCTCCAGAACAAAAAAAAAAGGTAGGGTTGGGAGCAGTTACATGTGCTCCTGTTTATAGGAATGGTTAACAATTGGTGAACTGACCTTTGGGGACACTGGTGTGATGATCACCACCATCCGCTCTTGTTGGTTTTGTATTTCCAAATTGGCAACACAAGTATCTTCCAGAACCATAACAGAAACTACCACTCTTAAGGAGCTGAAACTTATGTTGGTCTGGGCTCTTTCCCTGGTCATTAGGATCTTGGAGATTGTGCCCGAAAGATTTCCATAGGACAAGTGCAAGGAGAGCAACAGCGATTAAAGCAAGTGCAACTCCCATGCTGCCAATAACCCATCCATAAGGAAATTTGGTCGAATGGTGATCTGGTGTCTCTGCAGTTGTATGCCAGAGGATACTTTGTTAGATTATAATAACAAGAATATTGTTGCTTGCAGTTAATCCTTAATACCAAAACTGACATTTTTTAACATTGATCCTTGCAGCAGAAATACAGGATCAGGACCATGAATAAGTGACTAGCAGAAAGGAAATATTAAAAAATAAACAAAAAAAGTGGAATATGCATATTGTAATATTATAAACAACTCTTCACCGATTGTTCGCAAAATTCATCTATGTAACTCAAACCATTAACTAATCAGTCATAAATTGTAATGACTACCTAACAATGTGTTGCCAGTCAGTGTTAAAATTATCAGTCAGCAATGAATACTTATAAATTGTAATGAGTGCCTGACAATGTGTTGCCAGACAGCAATAAAATTATTACTCAACAATGAATCTCCACTCAAAACGGTATGAAATGAGTTGCAGATCATAATAGCAACCTGGCAATGTGTTATCTGTTGGTGCTGGGGCAGGAGCAGGAGGAGGGGGTAGTGCAACATACGCCTGTCCAGGAACTGCACATTTGTATGGGTGAACGAGGTTGGAATAGTCAATGAGGATATCTTACAACATAAGGCAATTACAGACTACAAGATGTCATGCAGAAAAGGATGGCAAAAAGTAAGGTTCATTTTAAACACCACAAGAAGAAACATATTGCATAGATGAGAATAGAAACATCTGAGACCATAGCTGGCCAAGAAGCCTGGCATTTGATTATATATTTTTTATGAAAGACATTGGATAATATTGGGAAGCTCAGCATTAGAATGCAGGAGAACTGAGGACATAACAGTCCAGGGTGAGAAACTTGATGCATCACTGATATTACATAGCTCAACTTACTGATAATAATACTCTTGACATGTATTTGGGTTCAATTCTTCATGAACATTAGATGCAGGGCAAGTGTTAAGTGCAATTAGTCGATGTCACATGTACCTCCTTGTGCCAACCTAGAACTACATAGCAGCACACTAAGAGATGCTGCTACCAGACCAGTAAGACTAGTTTACTCCATTTAGTATGTAACCACAAAGCAATCAAGTCAATTATATACTAGTCAGTGGTTCACGAACTTGTTTAGACATACTGATGTTTCACAAGCCCAGTTGCCACTAATTATTGGGCAAGGAGTACCAGCGACCTCCCTCACTAAAGAACACATCTATCTGTACAATTTTGACATAATCATTCACCGTGTCCGCAACATGGTCCTGGGACAATTGGTAATTTCCAGGGCAGCCACAAGAAGTAAAACGTGAATTCCGTGGTACGCCTCGCAAGCCCAGACCAATAAATCCAGAGAAGCCGTACTTCATAACGTGTGGTAATTATTCAGAGATCCGTGCTTGCAAAGTTGCAACAACTCAGCAAGCTGAGGCGAAAGGAACAAGGTGAGTATCAAACATTACACAGCGAATTCTACAAAGAGAGAAATGTTTGATCGATTGGTCGGAAATGATCGCTGACATTGGGATCGCTCACCTGAGTTGAGTGGGATGTAGTACACCTTCCCGGCGGTGATGGGGTCGGGGCCGGCCATGGCATTGGCAGCCTCGATGGCATCCATGCTCGCCCCGAACCTGCTCGACAGCGACTCCACCGTGTCCCCCTCGACGCCGACGTAGCTGAGGAGGTAGTTCCAGGTGCCGGACGAGCAGCCGCAGAGCAGGTGGAGCGCCACCACGGCACCGGGGCGCGGCGGCCGCTGCGTCGCCCCGCCTGGCGGCGGCACGGCGAGTCCCGCGTACGCCGCGGCGGCGACGTCCGCCGCGGTGGCGTTGGGGGGCCCCGAGGACGCCGCGGAGGAGGGGATGGTGTAGGTGGTGTTGGCGAGGTAGGTGCGCGACGGGAGGCAGGAGCAGTTCTTGCGCACGAAGGCGTACCCCGGGCTGGCCGCGGCGTCGGCGGTGAGGTCCCCCGGCGCGGCGTCGAACATGGACTCGAGCAGGGTGGCATTGGCGGCCCCCGCGCCGGCGGCCGGGAACGCGAGGAAGGCCGTGCAGACGCGCGAGAGCTCGGAGCAGGCGAGCGGCGCCGACGTGGCGTTCCCGCCGGCTGCGGCGGCGGCGAGGGGCAGGACGAGGAGGAGGAGGAGCGGGAGGAGGCGGTGGGGCGGCATTGGGGGCTGGCCTGGCCTGCTAGGGTTCTGGCCTCGAGGCGGCGAGGTGGTGGTGGGGCTGGGGCATGGAGGGTGGCAGTGCCGAGCAGAGTTGAGCAAGGCTGGATGCTTCGCGTGGTCGGAGCACCAAAACGCACGCTGGGGGAACGGGACGCCGCTTTTGGTAACAGAACGCTGTTATTTAGGCACCGTTTACTTCGGTGAAATTTTGGTGAAAGTGGTAAAATTTTTACATTGAAAAGTGTGTTTTGTGAGAGGTAGCACGGTCTAGATGCAAAAAAAATTGTCACTTTTGGGACGGGGCCTTAGCGCGCACGGCCACGGCGGCGAAGCGGGGCGGGTGGCGGCCTGGCGGGCGCGGTTTGATTTGCCCATAATGCCCCTGTTCGTCCATTCCTTATCGTTTTATGTTCGGTGGATTAGCAGTTGACTCTGGTTCCCTTCAATAATTGCAATGTATTAAACGAAGTTACGAAAAGGGTAATGCAATGTTTTTAGGAGCATGGGAATGGGAACTTATTACCTCTCAGAAAAAAGATGCATGGGGACTTAAATTTTCTTTTTTTAATGAAGATAAATCCGATCTCGACAATCACAGTTGACCGCTTACAACCGAAAGACAGTACGACCTGCATAGACTGCTCGCTGTTACAGCTGAAACAAAAGAAAGAAACAGCCAACACCAGAGAATATTGTTGAAAGACCTAACAAAGCACTCTAGCCTTGAATTCTTTTTAAGACATTCCATCCAAACTTCGCAAAAAAACTCCAAGGTCACCACCTCCAAACTATATATGGCACCCTTTTCTCAGGTGGTCTCTCTTCCTCTTTAGCAAGGGTTGACCAACATGGTATGGCAGCATAAAACACAAACTCTTCACCACCAAGACCAAGCAGCCTCTACAACTTCAGATCCGTGGCCGCCTCAGCACATGCCCACGGGGAGAAGGCCTTAAGAACCCGCCTCCACCGGGGAACCGACTTCGAGATCTATTTACCGTCGGCGACGAGAAGCCTCCACATCCGTCGGTCACTCGGTGTGCTCTTCCTCAACATCTCGGTCGCCCCCTCTACAACCGACGCAAGGTGCAGTTTCTCCACCCTGATGTTCTCGCCGTCGGCATGTTCTTCACCGGCCGTTTCTAGGTGGAATCAGTGTAGCTCTGGTCCAAGAACCTATTTGTAATACGACCTTCTTTGAAGGATCGTTTTGTAATATAGCTGCTTAATATATATAAAGTGTTTTTAGTAAAAAAAACATGGTACAGCAGCATAAAACACAAAGTTGATGGCCAGGCCTCAGGCAGTCGCAGGCTCAGCCTACAGGCTACATCCATACTCGAGGTAAACTTCGGGTCCCTTTGGCACGGATTCTCCACCGGCTCCTGGAGCCGTTTTTGGTGAATCCGTGCCAAAGGGCGGACAAAAACGGCTCCGCCACGGGAGCCATCGGAAAAACCACTCTCTGGAGCGATTTGCGTGCCGCGGAGCCAAAACGTGGCTCCCCCCGACTCCGTGCGCGCCTCTCCGAAATTGCCCCCACCCCGCATCGATTCCCCACCGGTGGAGGCGGCTGCGAGCTACTCACCGTGGCGGGTAGTGCTCCGGCGGCGGAGCTTGACGGAGGGAGCCGGCGGGACGGAGCTTGACGCAGGCGGCGCGCTGGAGGCGGACGGAGGAGGCCGGCACGGCAGCGCAGCTGCCTTGCAACTCCTCGCGGCGGCGGACTCGAAGGCAGCGGCGAAGGCCTCCGCCTCGACGGCGGTGGCGGCGCGCCCTGCCTCAGGCTCCGGGACGGTGCCGTATCGCTGGGAGACGACGCTGAGCGCCGCAAGCGTCTGCACGAGGCGGCGCAAGACGGCTTCTCACGTGCGCTGCGACGGCGGCTAGATGCTCAGCGACGGGGTGAAGGGGTGAATGGGTAAGGGTTGACTAGCGGTGGGATAATGGAGGGTGAAAAAATAAAAAAGAGAAAAAATAAGAAGGAAAAAAGTATAAGGAAAATAGGAGGAAAGAAAGAAGAAATAAAAAAAAGGAAGGGTATTAGGGACATTTCACTCTTTTATCCACAATACACAGCCAGGAAAAGCTGTTTTGCCAAACGTTTTTCTAAAACGGATCCGCTCCCCCACAGAATCCGCTCCACCAACACAGCCACAACCGAAACTGCTACAGCCACAGCCGGAGCCGGAGTCATGCCAAACGCACCCTTCTAGTGTTTGACTGCAGGTGGTTGACGGAAAGAAGCATCTAGGGGCAGTACGGGGACAGAAAAAAAATCATGTGCATCTTGGCGTGTACTCCCTCCGTGATAAACAATCTAGTTAAAAAATAAACTAGTTAATTTGTCCTAAACGACATATAATTGAGAACGGAGCTAGCAGTACTATGGCATTGTTTAGTTTGCTAAAGTTTCTAACGTTTTCTCCACTCTCTCTTCATTACATCACATTAAATACGTCAAAAGACATATGTTCGAAGTATTAAATATAGGTAAAAAAAATAACTAATTCCACAGTTTTAATGTACTTCGCGACACGAATTTTTTGAGCCTAGTTAGATCATGGTAGGATAATATTTACCACAAACAAACGAAAGTGCTACAGGAGTTCCAAAAGTTAAAAAGGTAAATTTTTCCAACAACTAAACAACGCCTGTGATCAAAAACAGCGAGAGCTTTGCAACAGTAGTGCCGAGTCGGGTAGTACCGCACAATTAACGAGCCTCTGTACTGCTCAGTATTTATAGTCTTTATAGAAAGGTTAGTACTCATCCAAAAGCACCCGATGATGCTGAGCCCCCCTCACACGAAGCTGTGGCAGTGTTAATCGTCATGGAACTACAGGAAAAAGGCCATGGCTCCGCGCTGCTGCCTCCAGCTCGCTGGCAGTTTCACCACGGCCCACCACGTCGGCAACCAACGCCCCCCCACCCCGTCCCCCGGGTCCATCGTCTTTAACTCTTTATGGCAGGATGCAAATGCAAGTCTCGGCATATGTATACCGTGTTCAGGTAGTGATATTTTTCTCCATCCTTTCTTCTCGCATCGCCGTTTCTTGCTCAGCGACGTTTACTCTGCCGTCATCCATTCATCCTATCAACCTTCACCTGCTCCCCCATCTCCGACTGTTCCTCTGCTCACAGTCTCTCTGTGAACGGGGCAGGGGCGTGAGAGACTGCGTGACAGCGTGATGACGCGATTCGGACACTAGAACCATATCATTACTTCACTAATCACTAATAATACCCCGGCAAGTCATTCAATTTTCACGGTTCCAGCAGCAGAGCACGGCGGGAGAGCCAGGAGGTGGCCGTGCCCACGCCAAACCAAAAGGCCCCCGCACGTGGGGTGGCCGACATGGCTGCCGCCTACCGGCTCCAACTCCGCGGCAGCGGCGAGGTGGAGACCCGCGCGCTGCCACGCCAGAGTACGCCGTGGCGAATCACCCGCTGCAGGCCGGGGGCCACCCAAAAAGCTCGCTCGATTATTTATTTTTTTCAGAGTTCTCCTGTGCGATCCGTACGGTCGAGCAGATGAGATCTGCGTCGCGTGCTGCCACTCTACGGTCGCTTTGCTAACGTCTCCCTGCTGCTGAGGCTGAGCAGCAAAAGCGGCAGCAGCAGCTCCCGCGTGCGTGCGCCGCTGGCTTTTGGGCCTTTGGCGGGGGTCGGGCTGCGAGCTAGCGCGTACTTGCTGTCCGAATATTTCCACGGATCAGGTGGATTTGTATTTTCTACTATACCAGTAGGTGTGCGGTGTGTGTACGTAGCCGGGCACTGGCTGCGGATGTGGATCATGTGGCACATGGGCGCGGCCGCGCGGGGGATTTTAGTGGATAACAACGTATCCAAGTGAGAGGTCCATAGCATGTTTGTGTGTGGGCGCCGTAAAAGCTCGGTACCATGATTATATGGAATGCAACCTGTGGCGCATTTCACTGATTGATGATGAGCAAGGTTACGGCCCGGCGGCGTCAACGATTGAGCAGCAGCATATTCATGACGAGGACACGTGTAGTAGTAGTAGCTTTTCTACTGCGTGTCCAGTGTCATGGCCGCCCGGGGGGCGGGCCGGGGCGGCTGCATTCCTCCTTGCGTTGCGTAGTACGTGCTCCTTGGTCCTTTTGCCGTCGCCGCCTTCTTTTCCGGCGCCCGCACGTCGCTCGTCCCCTCCACTCTCGCGCGACGTACCCTGTGTCCGCCTGTCCGCTATGGACCTACGGGCTACGGTCGTGCCTGCCTTGTACTCTGCCTCAAATTACTAGTACTACGAGGCCCCGAACTAGCTAGCATGCCCCGCTTCCAGGATCACCGGGTGGGTGACGCGCCGCCAGCTTCCCCGGCGCGGACCACGCCGACAGCCAGCCAGCTGCGCTCCCCGTACGCCGCGCGCCAGTGCGCCACGCTTTCGCGGGCGGGGTGCCCGCCGCTGCTGCGCGGCGCGCGAGAGCCGTAGCCCGTACAGGACGGACGAGGCAGTGGAGACTGGGGGTGGTTGTTTGGGTTGCGATTATACGTCGCGCACGCGATGGGAAGCAACCCCTCGCGCCGGATCCCCCGCCCCCCTCCTTCTTGTTCCTCCCGTCCGCGTCTAGCGCCGCCTTCTTCTCCCCCGCCTCTCCATCACCGTCCGCCGCCCACCGCCGCGGTAGGGTCTCGCCGCCGCAGCCGCGGCCGCGGAGCTCTGACGAAACCCTACCGCGCCTGCGGCGGCCTCCTCCTTCCCCTTCCTCCGCCCCTACCCCCCGCCGCCCGAACTCTCGTTGTACGCCGCCGACGAGCTTCTCCCCCGCCCGGACCTGGCCCTGCCACCGCTACCGCCGCCAGGACCCTAAGCCGCCCCACGACCATCCCCGCCGCCTGGCATGCCTACCTCCCCCGACCGGCCGGCATTTTTCCATGGCCGGAGGAAGGGAAGAAGGGTTCGCCGGAACCCTAGCACCTCCGCCGCCGTCCGCCGCGTCTTCTTCTCGCCGGTCTTCTTCTTCTCGCCGCGTCCTCACGAGATCCGCCGCGTCCTCCGACAGGTGGGGCCCACCGACGTGATGGGATGTTTTCTATCGCAGGCGCGGTGTATAGTTGTGGCGGAGCGGGGGGCCTGGAGAGCGTGATCGAAGGGTGGACCGTGGACGGCGACGCGCGGCGTGTGTACAGGCAGCGTACCGCTCGCCTCGCCCGCCGTTCACATCACGCAATCCAACAAAGGCCAAAGAACGAACGTCCGTTAATGCCACACCCGACCGTGCACGTAGTACGTGTATTCGGCCGGAAATGCAAGTAGCGACGAGGAAGAGATGGCGACTTATTACCACACGGGCGGCCATGGAACGATTCTTCCACCATCGTCAGTTCGTCACCCATTCTACTAACACCCACCGCGCACATGGTAACCATATTTGGGGAACATGGCATGCTTCACACACCGTGTACGTGTGGGAGTGCGATGTGTCGTGTGCGAATGATAATACGGATGGCGGGCCAAGGGCACGTACGGGTCACGAGACCCACCACCACTCACCCCCGTCCTCCTGCCTTGATCCACCCCAACAAGTATAAGTGGCGTGGGATGCAATACTCCGATCCCACAGGACGACCAAGATGCGACGGCCGGGGGCAACCGCGCCGCGCGTCAACCCGGCCGGCACGGCTCGATCACCGATCGGCGGCAGGACGGGCGGGCACCGCCACCGCCGCCGCAGCTTCAAGACAGGAGGAGGAGGGGAGGGAGATCGAGCTGAGCCACTCAACCGAAACCGTCGCTCTGGCTGGGGACGACGTTTCCGAGACGGGGACCGTCGGAGTTGTCCGGACCGCACTCACGCGTGTACATATCCGTATTGGACGTGGACGACCAATGTCGTGGTCCAGCCTGATGCGTCGTCAGGGGCTCCATCGCTCTGCTGTTTGCCTGTTTCTGCTCGCATCCATGGCTTCGTTGGAACGGAAGGATTTTATGGCAGCACACAGAAAGAGCCACAGAGGACTACAGCCAGGTAGTGCTGCCTGCCTCTACCCATCGTGTCCAGCTTGGTTAAGGGACCCCTCATGTGTTAGGTCACCAAAACGGACCCCTTTTCATCCCTCTTTTGTCTCGTCTTCTGTTTTGTTTAAGCCTCCGTTACTTCTTTTTCGCGTAAAAGTATGTACCGGGACAGTAATAAGAATATATTCAACCTCGACACGAAATTACCGGCAGCTTACGTTACTACTATCCAGAAACGGTTTCATAGCAGAAAAGCGATGAAAATAGTGAACTGTGGACAAAAGAAAATTTTGTCGGCTACGGTTACGCTACGGCCCAACAGTGTTCATAGGCCTGGCCCTGGAAAGGTTGAAGTGGGATGGAAGCCCGATAAGCTTTCCTTTCGTGCCCAATAAACCTAACAGCGCCAACCTTTTTCTCTTTGAGGACAAATTACGTAAGGAAGAAACGAACAAGGATACCCATTTAAAATGGCCTCGATGTTGTAGATAAAGATACGGTCATTTTCTTTTTAGAATCAACTCCTAGGTACCCGCGGTATATGTCGTAGTCGTAGCCGAAGCAGATTTTCCTAAACCAAATCTAGCGCCGAACTCTTCCACCTCATAAAAGCTTCTCTCCTAGCGCTACAGGGATTCTGACCTCGGCCGCACGACGAGGAGTTCTCATGCGTCCGCCGGAACGGGTGATGCCTCTTGCATAACAGCCGTCGATCGCAGTCGCACAGCAGCGGCGGCAGACCTAAGGGCCGAATGGACGAAGACGGAATCTCGTCGAAAGGGAATGGAGAACCGAAAGAGCACAGCCCTATGCGCATCGCGCCTGCCGCCGGCGAAAAAACTCATGCATGATGCGACCAGATCAGGGAGGGAGCACGAAGGGCGGCTAGTGGCGAAGCCAGGATCAAAATTTAGCTGGCGAAGTTACTACTACTAATTCTAGATATAATCATCAAATGAGAATACATATACTCCCTCTATCCCATAAAGACTGTTCGTTTAAAAATTTTGGACACATTAGTAGTTGTGACAAGTGACCATACTACCTCTAAGGTCAGTCTCAGTGCAAGTTTTATGAGCACAGTTACCAAAACTGCAAACTAGGTAATTATGCTTGTGAAGTTTCATGGATGAAACTCTCCTCACATTCTATGAAACACTTTCATTCTCTCTCTTCGTCACGCCAACAAATTTAATGTCATGAAACTCCACCGAGACTAGTCTAATTACTATGCTTGGTTTTCTGGAATCTGAATAAATGCAGTGCATTAGAACCAGAGAAAAAACATCACTGATTATTTCATTGCTCCAATGTACTTCTTTAATTGAGATGAGTGTTGTTTTAATTAGATTAGTTTCACTACAAGATAGTAAATGAATACTCTTACGGTGAGACAAAATTTGAAAGCTAAACGAACACTCTTTGTGGGACAGAGGGAGTACTAGAGATTATATAAATCACAATTGTATGAAAAATTTCAAACATTAATAAGTGAATAGTGAGATGAACATACTATAAAAACAATAATGAGATGTTCGAAAAAGATACATTCTTCTATATTTTAAGGTTCGAAGGCGCTTCATAATTATATACATCAAGTTCTTTAAATATCTTCTTTTTACACAAACCAGATATTTCATTAAAGCACCAGATTTACAAAGAGACCCTTAACAAAAAGGCCTATTACATTAAGGTTCTTGAAGGACACAAATCCAAATCTACCACCGGAGAGCAGGTCGCCAGCGGACGGCTGCAGCAGCGTCGCAGACGCTTGGAGCCGTAGTCGTGGAAGGGCCTCGCCTAGCGTAGAGATCGTGGAGGACGTCGAGGAGGAACTTCGCCGGAGAACCAAAGATTTGGTAGAAACTGACGCCGACGAGTATGAAGTTATCGTCCACAGATGGGGGGGGGGTTCGCTGCGGAGTTGATGGCGAAGGATGTTGAGCGAGCTCGATGCCGGATGACGCTTTGCTGCTTGGTGAAGGGAGCAGGCGGGGGCGGAGGTGAAGGCTGGGAGCGGCCGACGTGTTCGACGATGCTGCAGAGAGCATTGGAACAACCATTGAACCAGGCAGGGATCCCTGACCAGAGGAGCTAAAGAAGACCGATACAAGGAGCACCAGAACAAACTTCGATCCAAACACTAGAGGCGACGGTAGAAGAGGCAAGAACAAAACAACATGTTCAACGGACGAGATCGGAACAACTGCTGATTTGAGGTCGCCAGGACCAGAACCACACATGGCAAGATCTGATGCACCACCTCCAGGCCAACCGAATCACAGGTAGCCAGGGGAATGCTCCAGCAGCAGTGCCGGAGGGAGGGGTGGCGGACGGGGGAAGAGGGGAAGCAAGATAGGGAGTTTATTTTATTACCGCTGACCTGAAGTTCGTCGGAGACGGCGGCGGTGGAGTAGCTATAACATCCCTGATGTTTGCTTAGGCTAAGTACCTCAATTAGTCATGTTAATCTAGATCAATTAGTCCCTAAGCATGTTTTACAAACTGATACAGCGACCGACGGGGAGAAGGGGAGGGGCCCGAGAGGAGGCGGGGGAGGAGAAGCGAGAGGAACCTTCGGGTGGAAGGAAACCGAGTGTCTGTTTCCATGCCAAATTGGTCGAGGCAGCGACCGGTGAGGCGAGACGCCGTCTCGGCGCTTGAAGGACTTGGTGTGAACGGATAGACAGAAGATCAGAAAACCAAGAGGCAAGAGGGCAAATGACGGAGGCACAGGGCGACGCCGCCTGATAAGCTACGTCAGTCTACATTCTAATTTACCGTCAGTTTAATCAGTTCCCAGAAACTGCAGCAGCCAGAGACAACAGAGAGTTTGCAAGGACAGAAGGTATTTGTCGGTGGACAGGTGTGGCGGCCGCCATGGCTCGCCACACTGGTGGCTCCGCCACTGAGGGCGGCGATGGTCGTCTGGTCATGACGAACCATCGGGAAGCAGTCATCGCACCAAAGACAATGGGGGACACGTCGTCGTCTGTGTCTGTGATGGTGACGATGGTCGACGGAGAGAAGGCACCGCCGCCGCCGGCGGCGGTCGCAAGCCATGGCTTCAAGTTCGGGGACAACCAAGTCAGCGACGCGTTGCTGGCCCGCCTGTCCGAGCTCGGCGCGTCGGGTAGAAGCGGTGGGGAAAAAACGCGTTCGCGTCGCCCCCGTGGGCGACTCGGGGGCACCCGCGCCCCGCACCGAAGCTCTCCGCCGCTGGCCGCCGCCGCCACCCCCTCCGGCGGCGGCGGCCCCCCTCTCCTCTCTCTCCTCCTCCCTCCCAGCCTCTCTTCCCTCCTCCTCCCACACCACCACGTTTCGTCGCCCTTCCCACCGGTCGTGCTTCCCTTCTCCCCGCCCCTGGCGGCGTCGGTGTGTCCGGCCGTCGACGTTCGCCTCCTCCCCTCCCTCCCGCCGCCCTGGGTGCCCGCCGTCGGGCCTCGGGACCGGGCCGGCGGCGCCGGCTTCCGCCCGAAGCTGGGGCGTCGGGCCCCCCATCCGTCGCTGCCGCGTGGCAACCTGGGGCCGGTTGTGCGGCTCGGCGCCGTCGGGCGCGACGTCCGCCGTGCTGGCCGCGCCCTCGGGATGCCCCGGCACGCGGGCCTGGCGCAGCGGCGCTGTGACAACCCCATCCGAGATAATTTCGTACTATCACCTAAACCACTCCATTTGGTCATTAAGCGATAATAAAGAATCATCCCGTTGAGTGTTGCCGGGTCATAGCCCGGTAAATCACTTGAAACACACATAGAGGATCGAAACGTATACATTAAAACTCCCACGAAGGAGAGTCCAGAGTGCCTTACAAATTAAAACAATTCTTCCCCGTAGGGTCCATTATTACAAACCATGGTTCTTGACATGAAAGTAAATGGTTCAGAGTTTATTAAAATAGCGGAAATAACTAAGCGGTACGACAAGTATCATAGGAGGCCGTCCATGATACAATCACTCGTCATCATCCACCCATTCCAGCTCCCAGCTGGGTGGAATCTCTCCAGGCCACACATCACATGCATTACCTGGAAACAACATTTAAAAAGCAAGGCTGAGTATACTAATACTCAGCAAGGCTTACCCGTCTAAAAATAAAAGACTTTACCTCTAAGCATGCAAGGCTTTTGGCTAGTGGGTTTGTTTGCCAAAAAGCTACTAAGTAGTGAATCCTTACTTTCACATTTTAACTCAAGTTCTAGTAGAAGTAATCTTTACTAGATAAGCAACTATTGCAACCATAAGTTGTACAATACAATTATCCAAGTAATAATATTCACAATGTTCCATCATAAAGGGATATCATGGCCAGTAGATTAAGTAGTCTCAGATAACAGTGAGATGCCGACAATCGATTGATTTAAACCTTGCAAGGTAGACCTAAACACACGTGAGGTGCCCTCACTAAGAGTGCTCCAACCAGGCGGTTCCCGTCATTCCTTGAATTGGGATCAGATGTTACAGTCTTAAGTACAAGGTTTACTGGGCTACGCCACCAAGGTCACCCAGCCTCACGCATGCACTCAGGTGGCGAGCCCGGGGCCGCAACCCTAAGATTAGTAGCGCAAAGTTCCCGCACCGCCTCATTTAGGTACTAGGCTTACCGTGCCCATTTCCGACAAGTGCTTAGTACGTTCAAACACTTAGCCCACGAAGCCACTGGACCGGAGCCCAAATCCCATGCTCTTACCACATGAGCAATCCATTAATCAATATGGTGATTCCATAAAGGAGATCCTATTCTCGCGAGTAACGAACATCACTCGACTTGTACCGGATCCTTAGAGCATAGCCACTAGCGATCTAGCATACTAGTAAAAGATCATAGGTACTTAGGGATCATGCAACTAGGGTTTCAATTCAACTCCTGAACGTAAATGCACATAGATAATCAAAGATAAATTCAGAAGCTTAAAATAAACACATAGGTTAATGTTTAAACCGGGGCTTGCCTTCGTCAGCACAAGCAGTCACACAAACTTCCGGACTTTGGTCCGAGTCTTGATCTACGGACACGTAGTGCACGTCTCCTCCTGCTCCCTCGTCCTCGTCAGCCGGTACGAGCGTATAGCTACCGTCGGGAACTTCTACATGGAGGATGCATATGCAATAATTAGTGGTGAAATTAATTTAATTTAATTAAAAACAGCAACAAAAGATAATAATGAGCACATGGTTGACCACATTCACCTTGACAAAATATTCATCACTTTTCCTTTTAAAGATTATTATGAAGGGCTTTATTTATTCTTCTCTTTATAGTGATTGTGTACATATTTAAATAAATAATTTATTTATTTGCACAAACAGCAAGGAGGTGGTTTTCAACTCTTAATTTATTTTCACAACACATCCATAGGGTTCAAAAAGATAAAAAGGATGATTTTCCAATTAAACTTATTATTAAGCTTATAATGGCTTCTCCACTTTTATTCACCAAAATAAATTATAACAAGCCATGGATGGTGCTCACTGAGCTCACAACTCTACTTTAAGCTACTGAACCAGCAAGCACATATATTTGAGCTATGAAAATAATTATACCACAAATAACATTTCTAGCTACCACAATGGAGATAAATGCATACAAAAATAAATACATCACTTCTGGATCTAATTTTTCTCCTACATCACCTCTGGCTTAAAACAAGGCTAGGAAACCAACAAACACATCAAGATCTATTTTAGATCTTGAACTAGGCATTTATGATTAAAACTAAGCATAAATTAGGAACAAATAATTTTGTATTTATAAAATCATGATTAATTCACTAATGGTGTATTTAGGCATAACAAGATCATATCCAGAAGTTGAGAATAAAAATATATTTATTTTAGGCTACAAAATTCATTTAGGAAGATTCATCATAAATACAAAATAAATCATAATAAAACATTTACTTCATAACTTTGTGCAAATTTTTGTGCAGAGCCTACACATATCATCTACCACAACATATCCAAAATTCAGCTCATGATCACATATAGATTTTGAACTACAACATATTTAGGGTAAACTGATTTCAAATTTTCGTGCAAAAACTGTAACTCAAAAGCATGGTCATGCTTTGCAAAAGATTTATTTCTATTGACAAGGAAGCCAAAAAAATTGGTTTTACATTTTTCTGATTTTTCTGTGATCTTATATGAATTTTCAAAGATCTGGCAAAACACACTAACAAAAGGTAGAATCTATTTGCAAAGGGGACCTTGGAAAGATTTTAAAGTTCACAGATATACCCTTGGTTTGCGCAAAGGACCCTGGAAAGCTTTGAGGCCTTGCAATGAGATCCCTGGGGCGGGTCGGCGGCGCGGCGACCGGAATTCCGGCGACCTCGCCGGCGTTCCTGGCGGAGGGAGCGGCTGGGGGTGGCCACAAGCACACAAGGGGTCGGTTAGTGGCCGGAGTCGGGGCGGAAGGGTCGCCGGCGAGCGGGGACGGCGGAGCCCGGCGGTGGCGGCCGCGGAAGTGACGGCTCCGGCGAGCTCTCGGCCGGGGAGTGAGGAGAGACGACGTGGGGAGCTTCAAGGGATCCTAGAGAAGACTCCTGAGGGGTTGGGCGGCTGGGCAAGCAGGCGGGCAAGGAAGCTCCACACAGGGCGGCAATGGCGGGGCAGCGGCGCGTGCTTCCGCGCGAGGAGGGGAGGGAAGGCTCTTATATAGCGCGCGTGTCTTGGGAAGGAGGTCACGACCAACACATACGTCGGCCACAGGAGTCAAGGCATGAGCCGGAGAGGCGGTGGCGCTGTGCACGGCGTACGGCGGCGACGGGAGTGGGCGGGCGGCGTGGTCGGCGCGGCGTGGCCGGTGCGCGCGTGACGCGTGGCGCAAGGGGAGAGGGTCGGGATGACGGTGCGGCGTAGGGCGGTCCCACCTCGCGCACGTGGGGGAGCGCACCCCTCGACGTCCGGGCCCAGGGGGTCCCACGGCGGCAGCACACGGTCGCGCGGCGTGGCGTGCCGGCGTCGTGCGGCACGCGCTCTAGAGCGCCGAGTGCCAGAGAAATTTTCAAGTAGCCCTGTTGGACCTGAATTTTCTCCTCGTTTTTCAACTGAAGTGCATCAAGCTGTGAATAGCAAAGTTGTAGATCAAGGACCCCTCTACAACTTCTACAAAGGCTCATAGGGGTTTTGAGCAACAGGTTTTGCATAAATTGCTCGCCAAGTTGAGAATTTTCATGGCGCTGGTGAAAAGTGCCAGCTGGCGTTGACCAGGATTTTTCACACATTTACACTTCGAATTTGAAATGCCACCCAACATGAAAGTTGTGTCCCATGAAAAACTACACAACTTTTTTATTGGGAGAATTTGAAGTGTTTAGGTGAAATTTGGAGAACGCGGCAAAAGTTCTAGAGAGGTTCAAAGGCAATAGGGTTTTGACCAAGATTTGACTAGGGTTTGACCACTAATGCGTGTTGACTTACTTAAGATGATCATTAGTGATTATTGGCTAGGTTTTCGAGGTGATGACCCAGGTTTGACCAAAGTCAACGTGTTTGACTTAGTTGACTAGGTCATTAGGGTTAATTAACCCTAAATGAAAACCTAGGGCGTCACAGTCTACCCCCCTAAAAAGAATCTCGTCCCGAGATTTGACAACAAGATTAGAGCGATTCCTTCCAACAAGACAAGGGTTACAAAGGGAGGAAGACATATCCGCTTACACTTATCGATAGCGAGAACTCAGATAGGACAAAAGATACATGGTGCTCTCCTCACTGCCTCAACGCAGCTCATGAGGAAGCGGGCGATGAATGTGCACATGAAAAACTAAGAGCAGACAGATTCCGCCTGCGCTGCAGAGGTACATCCCTACCAACGTCCAGCGAAGCGACTCGAACACCTCCACGAATTGAGCCATGGTTGGCGACGCAGGCTGGGGTTCTTCTCTCGGTCTTCTCCGGAGCTTCTTCTGGAGGTTGCCGACGAAGACGGAGGGACAGCTTGCTCGGCGAGGAGCGGAGCAGACGACAGTGATGGGCTGGTGGCGGGTTGGCCAAAAACTAGCCGGAGGGGAGAACAAAGAGTGATGGCGCTGTTGAGCTCAAAAGGAAGCGAGACTTGGTAATGGCGGTATCGACGGGGGGGGGAGCTTCCCTTTTAAGGTCGCAATGGGGCTGCAACGGTCATCCAAAACCATCCGAGGTAGGGGCTGGCGGAGCGATCCGGTGGTGGCAACACGGGGCTCGATAATGGTCGGCTCGTGAGGTCTCGGCGACGTGATCGTGGCCGCGGAAAAGAGATGGCAGAGTGATGCCACGGCGTCGTACAATCGTGGCACTGAAAAGGATGGGGTCCAACGGCCCGAAGAACTGACCGTGATGGTGGGAATAACGAGAAGGGCTCAGGGTATCCACCCTCTAGGCTCGAGATCGTAATGAGGAGAAATTAGCAAAAGATTTCCACCGATCCTTCGTTTGCTCGCTTCTTGATTCCTTGGATTTGGAGGGTATGATCAACGAATCATGGATTGATAAGCGATGGAGGACTCTCATGCCTTGACTTTTAGAGAACCTTGACTGCTCATGAAAAATTTTGCTCCTAATCTTCCACTTAGCCGGTTGATTTGAGTTGATGCTAAGAGAACTTTGAGATTGAACGGAAAGAGACCAAGTTGAAAAGTTCCATAGAGATTTCTATGAAGAAAAGGAAGGCTAGTAAACAAATATTTGCTAAATTTGTTTACTAAGATTTCTGAATTTATTTTTGAAAGGCAATAAAGGTATAAGGATGGATCAAGGGTTCCACCCTCAGAAGTCCAAGGTTAGTTGTCCATAAAAACAATAAAGGATGGTAAGGTCATAGGGAGCGGTTGCACGGAGTTGTTTACGGATAGCAATGAGAATGATTTGAAGAGATGGGTAGGTACAACAATTTCAGAAGATATTTGCTCACATGTTATTTAGTTGGGGAGTTTTGGTGACAACATTCCTTATGTTACCGGTGCACAATTTTAAACTTGATGGGCGATGCACCAATGAGACATATGATTGAATGCCAAAGCATAGGGAATACCTTGTGCACAATGGAGTGGTGCGCATGTTGATGCTCATGTTGTGGTGCATAGAGTGTGATGCACATGCAAATGAGCACATGATGCTTATGCATATGAACATATGGTGCACTTTCCATGATGCATAGCGAGGAATGCACATGTTTATGGGATATGATGCCCGTGATGCTTGTTAGCATGACTTGTTTACCCATGCAGTTAGCTAGCGACAAAGGGGATAACATAGAGTGGAGAAAATGGAATTGCGGCGAGTCGCATGCTCCCAACCAAGATACCTAGCGCGCCCCTAGTGGTAATCACATGGCTGCAGCACACATGATGCACTAGGTTCCGTCGCGGCACCTTTGGTTATGGAACAACAATCTCATCAGCCATAAGGAGGATAGAGGAGGAAAGTTGAAACCTTCAGTGCTTATGCATGTTAGTCCATCCAAGGTTCCCAATGCACATGCGGCACCGCGTCTGGCGGGCGCCCCCCACTCGGCCGGTCCCTCCGGGCGTGCGCCGTCCCGGCCTGCTCGGGTTCGCCGCCACCGCTCCTCTCCTTGTGGCTGGTGGTGGCGGCCTGGCGCACTGGTGCGGGCGGCCCGGGCCGCCACCGGGTGGGGCGCGTGGAACTGGATCTGGGCGGGATGGGCCCGGAGGTGCCGGCCCCTCTCACTGTGCCGTCGTCCCCGCTGCCCTCTGCCGGTCCTAGATTTGGGCCCGTGCCTTCCCCGGGCTGCCACTCGGCCGCCACCCCTCTTCCCCGGCCTCCGGCGAGTCGTCCCTCCGCCTTGGCTTCGGGCCCCTGCGACGACCCGACGACGCCCCCCGAAAACGCCTCTCGCTCCTCCCACGACGGCTCACCGGCGTCCTCAGCTCCCCCAGGGCGGCCTCGGAACCTTCCCCTCGACGGCGGCCTCGACTGCTCCTCGCCAACGTCTGCAGTTTGCGCCACCTCCCCGCCGACCTCGTCGACTGCGCCCGCGGGCCGTTCCCCGCCGTCGGCCGCGGCCCCTCTCGGGCGGCCGGCTTCCCCCCTGTCGGCGTCCTTCTCCGAGCTGGCGGCCGCGGCCCCTCCCCTCGTGCCGGCAGCAGCTGTGCCCTCCCCTCTGCTGGTGGCCGCTGCCCTTCCTCCTGTCGGCGACCCCAGGCCTTCCCTCTGCTCGGGGCTCGAGGTCTGACGGCTGGTTCGCGGTTCCGTCGGGTTGCTGCCGGCGCTTAGGCGGCGAGGTGGTTCGAACGGCCTCGTTTGGTCCGAGAGGCGTTGTTGCTGTCATCTTGGTCGTGGAGGTTCTCTGCACCTGTCCTCCGTTGCCTTCGCCGAGGCTTCCTGCTGTGTTTTCCATCGCCTGGCTCTCACCTTGTTTGTTGTGGTCGGTTTTGTGGTTTGGCTTTCGAGGCCGGGGCGAAAGCCTTGTCTAGCTTCTACTAGACCGACAATGGTTGCGCTCCTTTCGTGACTGACCCTGCTGGGGGCATTGTCGCGACCTCCAAACGCCTTGGTTCGCCAGGTGAAGACCTGGCCTGCCCCTTCGTGGGTGGGCGGACGATGGCGGCGTCGTCGTCGCTCCCTTCCTGAAGGCATCGTCTTGCGGAACCTCCACTTCGGCCGTCGCTCCACCAAGCTGTTTGGCATGCGATGATATGCGGGTCTTCTCGGCGTTCATCTGTGCTGGCCCTGGTTGTCCGTGGGGTTGTAACCCTCTTTGCTTCCTAGCGGTGGTGTCTCTCTTGTGTTGGTGGTGTGGGTTCTTTTCCCTGTTCATTTCAGTTGTAATCTCTTTGTTTTCTCGCTCTTTAGGGTTCTCCCATTGCGACGCTTTGTAACTCTCTTTTCTCTTAATGAAAAACGTGGTTTGCACGTTTTAAAAAAAAACTCGGCGCGTCGGCCCCGCGCCTCGTCGACACGAAGCGGTTGCAGTCCACCGACGTCAGAGCCAACCAGAACCGGCTGCAGCTCTCTGGCCGGCAGAGCCCGATCTCCCATGCCTTCACGGACGCCGAGAAGGCGCTCCTCGGGACCCCCGCTGGGATGTCGGTGACGGCGTTCGACCGCCGCGGCGGCGAGTACGAGATGACGTGCAAGTTGTGGAAGAAGGACAAGCACTACCGGTTCATGGGGGAGGGGTGGAAGCGTTTCCTTGAGGCTCACCGTCTGACGATACCCAACGAGGCCGTCTTGACGCGGAGCGTCACGGTTGAGCTGTGGGCGTTCCGCTCGCGCGCGCTGCTGCCGCCGCCGCAGCCCGCCGAGGAGGATGTTGGCGTGCTCGGCCTCGGGCTGGTCATGCTGCTTCGTGACGACGGCGGCGGCGAGCAGGGAGAAGCGGCGGACGACGAGGAGGTGGTGGCGCCCGCGGAGAGTTACGCGAGGAGGTTCCTGCTGCTGATGGCTGCAATTGGGATTTTGTCATTGCGGACGATGGAGGTGGATACAACGAAACGCAAACGCGAGGACGACGACGATTGAAAAAAAACGGGTATTGTCGCTAGCGCTTCTATCTTGCTACTACCTCATGTCATAGTTAATTTTACAGAGTAGTTGAACCCAAATCGCCAAGAGAAAAAGATCTTGGTGCAGAAATTAAGCGTATTATTGTCATCTAGTGTGTTATAAACTGCTTGGTGCTTGCTTGCACATTCGTTTCGATGTCCTATAACTTTGTTTCAGACTGGTATATATTGTTTGCGTGTGTCAGTTTCAGTATGTAGTTTGTTGATAGTTGATATAATTCTGTTATAACTTGTGCAACCTTTGAGGTTTTACAGTTAATTAAAAAACAAACCATCGAGGCTTACCACAATCAAAGGTTTTAGGAGGCCACATTACATATTAGTATGAAGGACAAGGACATAGTAGCAGGTTGTCTCGTAGTAGCACATTGAATTTTCAGCAAGGTTAATTAGTTTTTTTTTAAAAAATAGTTAATTAGTTGTCGGAATGTAGTAAACTGTAAACTTGTCGTCAACGCTGGTAGCTCCCTGCACAGTGGCACAGTCATGCCAGGCAGGCGGACTCCACAGAAAAAGCGCCAAAATCTCGCACGGACCACGACGAGAACGGGTGGCGCAAAGCTGCAAACGTGCGCGCTGGCGCTGTCCTGCGTTGCTGCCGGATGCCGAGCCAGGCAGCCAGCGGCGGGCTTCTGGCTGCAGGGCGCCGTGCCGTGCCGTGCGGTCGCAGGGCCTCAGCTCGCCGGCGGCATCAGCGCGCGTGCACGCATGGCGCGGCGTGCATGTGCATGCAGCATGCACGGCACCACGCAGTCATGCATGCTGCATGCACGGGAAGGAAGCACGGGCACGACTGCACTGCATGCCAGCGTGCATGCGCGCGCTGCTGACCGGCATGCCAGTGCAACATGCCAGCAGCACGGACCGGACCCTCTGAATCTCTGATGAGTGAGACTTCCCGTTCGGCAGATGGGGAATTGGCGAGCGTCGCCGGCCGGCCGGCGCTCTCCTCAGTCCTCACCACTCCGGCTTGTCCGGTGCCCATCAAGCCCGCCGCCTGCTTCCCTGCGCCTCATCATTTCGCGCACAACTGCCTCTGTGACGCGCGACGCATCCGATCGGATCGCTCGAATCGTTCACCTCCCTGCGGCGGTCTGATGATGATGCAAACGACAACGGCCGGACCAGCCACCACGCCGCTGCGGCGGTCTGCGGGAGTACGGGGCCGCGCCAGGCATATGCCGATGCGCGTGCCCTTTTTGGATTTGACCAGCCGACGTCCACTGCCTCGTCCTTCCGGCCTGAAAAGCGGCGGGGCGGCACGTTCGTACCCGTACGCCCGGCTCGTGCCGCATAGTAGAATCGTTTGAATCTCGAATAGCACGATGGAAAATACGGAGTAGTAGAGGTTTAAAGTTTAAACACGGCTCGCGTAGCGTCCCTCTCATCCAATCGATTTGATTAGTTGACGCTTCTGTCGTCTGACAGCAACTACTCGCGGGCACTTTTGGATTATATTCCTCAGGCTCGTTTAATTTGCCGTACATGATACAGTACAGGAGGGCTGATCTGATTCTTTACTCAGAATTTTGACCAGCATTATTTGTTCTCGGCATCCCGGAAGCAACACAGCAGCACACGCACGGACGCACCATCCGTCCTGTTGAAAGGTTCCAAAGTGGCAAACTCCAGCTCCCGCTCGTGTGTCTCTCGTACCAATGGAAAGTGACATTGTAACAATAATCATTTGCCGACGCTGGTTTTGGCTGCCACAGGCTTCGTATTAGGCGTTCAAGTGAAGACGACGTCGTCCTGGATATTGTACTCACAGGCTAGTACTACTTTTGTTTTTTCTGCTCATCATAAAATTGGACAGACTTTTCGTGTGTTACTGAATTAATTTAGGACGTGCTTGGTTGCCAGTCAAGACACGCCACGCCAACCTGTGGCGAGCCACAGACTGTGGCGAGCAAAACCAGCGCCACACATTTTTGGTCCTGCTGTTGTTTACTGTAGCGTGACGCTCTTGTAGCATGATGAGCACACTGTGGCGATGGCCGGACTGCGGCTGGAACCAAACACGCCCTTAGTACAGCCTTAGACCATCCACACTCGTCATACTCCATCTTCTCCTTCAAAACAGAATATTCCTGTCTGGTCAGCGAAATTCTCTCTTTTATATCCACTTCTTCCGCACTCATGTTCCTTTATATTTCTTCTCTATCCCAACAACCACTCGTGGAACCCACACGTCAGCCTCAGCCTCACCCTCACCCCCACCTACCCCCTTCCTCCTCCGCCCACCTCGCTCCTTCCGCCTCTCTCTCCTCTCTCGCTCCATCCGCCGGCCGATCGACCTCCACCTACACCGGCGGTCCCTCTCCCTCCCCTGCGCCGGCGTCTTTGCCTCCTCCACCTTCCGCGGCGCGACGACAGCCCCCTCCCTCACCGGCCGACCTCCACCGAGCACCGGCAGCCCCTCCTCCCGAGCGCGAGCACCGCCTCTCTCCTTCCCGCGCGGACGCGGCCCCCGCGCCCCGGATCGAGCGGCCCTCCGGCGGAGCTCTAGCCCCCTGCCCCGCGCTACGCCTCTCTCCCCCACCAGTGACATCACCAGCGACGAATCCGGAGCTGCGGCGACACCTCGAGCTCTCCCACCGCCCCTCCCTCTGCCATGGTGCGCCGCCTCTCCACTGCTCCATGGCCGGCGCCTGGAGGAGGCCGGCGAGCTCCAGAGGCGGTGGGGGTGGAGGTAGCCGAGTGCGACAAGTGCGGACAGGGTCCGGCGGCGGAGGAGGAGCACGGCAGGGGCGAGGCGAGGTCCGGCGCGGCTGCCTTCCCCCTGAGCTCCCTCCCTTCTGCTGGTGGCGGAGGCGGAGGGGACTCCTACGGCGGCGGCGGCCGGCCTCCCTCCGCTGCGGGGCAGAGCAGTTGGGGACGACCGCAGGAAGGAGGCAGGGGGGGCTCGCGCACGAGGGGATGGCGGAGGACGGGAACTGCGCCAGAACTAAAGGAAACGGGAGGGAATCCTGGTGTTACCGTAACACTCCAGTACGCCGCTGCGGGATGAAAAACTGGAAAAGTCTCCTCCAGGACTTTTCCGGTTCACCGGTGTGGGTGGTCTTAGGTGGTACCACACAGCTACAAACAGTAAACTTGTCGTGTGCTAGGAAGCAGGTAAAGGCGAGGATTCTGTCAGATATACTTGTCGTGTACTAGGCAGTAGTAATTAGCTGTAAGCTTTTGAGCAATCAGGGAGTCGGTGACCACTCTTTGTCCAAATGACTCGGCACTCACGTGGCGTATCGCTGTGCCTTTCAGTGCCGGGTATAAACAGATTTTAAACCTGAGAATGGTTGGAAAGTGACCAGGCTAACATGGTTAGATCACAAACAGCACTGTTGGATTAATTATCGATAGACGGATATATTCTACGTCCGTCCTCAAATATGTTTATGACAAGTTAGTTAGTTAAAAAATAAATTTTGTTCTAAACGTTATGTATTTAAGAACAGAGGCAGCGCGTGCTTCAACTGTTGGGAATACGATAGCCCTAGTAAATTGGCCATGGGAATTCCTTAAAAAAAAGAAAAAAAAAATTGACCATGGGAGGCAGCGCGTGCTTCAATACGATAGCAACACGAGATTTTTCTTGGGAATACTTTCAGAGCTAATACAAGGATTTTACTAGGTTTGTAGGAGTACTTTGTAAGTTCACAAAGCTATGTTTCGACATCTTGAAAATCCAAAAGTGAAATATTTTGCTAAGAGCTGAGAAAGTATTCCTACAAACAGGGTAAAAGACAGTTGAGAGTTTAGAAAAGCATGCTGATCTTTGTAGCCTATTATCTGGGAATGAAGACAGGGCAAGCCAAGTTGATTGATGGGCAGGAAAAGTACGTAGCCTCTGCAGACACTGCACGCGTGTGTAGGCAAGCATAGGCCTGGGCATTCGGTTTAAACCGACTGTTCGGTTCGGTTGTTCGGTGTTAAAATATTTCGGCTTTTTGACGATCAACAACCGATCGGTCTGCTGGAAAAGCAAAAACCGACATGTTCGGTGTCGGTTTTTTGTTTCGGTTCTTCGGTTATTACCGATCAGCACCGAAATCATTTCAAGGAGACAAACAACAATTACACGTGAGCACAGCAGACACATACATCGCCATATAGATACAGGAGATGGAGATTCAGATGGGGGTTCACGGATCGACACTCAATCAAAAAGCACTGATCCAACAAATCGAACTACAGAACATACGTTGGAGAACAGATCGAAGAGGTCTTGTGTGCCGCCGCCCTCCGCAGATAACCTCGCCGCAGATCAGCCCGCCGGCCGCCGCTACGTTGCTCCGTCTCGTCCTCCCGCCTGCTGTTGAGTGCCTGTGCTGCGCGCTCCAGACGGACCGTGGTCGTGTACTCAGCGTGGAGCGCGAGGCGCCGTGCTGCAGGGGAGCCGCCGCCGCCAGGCTGGGTTAGGAAAGGATAACATTAGGGTTTGGAGATGGAGAGTGTTTGCACGGTGGAGAAGTGACCCTGATATTTGTTTGTGACCCTTTGGGCTGGGCCAAGCCACCGAGGTGGGCCAAAACAACTCAACGTTTCAGCCTATCAGACCGGCTGGCTGGTTGCTCTTCTTGCGCTGGTTAGGCAAACTTCGGTTTTTTGGTAGGTTCGGTTCGGTGGAATAACAAAACCGACACCGAAACCGAGCACCGAATTTTGTGAAACTGAGAACCGAAGCCGAACCGAAAAAACCGAAAAACCGACATTTCGGTTCGGTTCGGCTCGGTCTTTTTTTTCGGTTTCGGTTAAAAAATGCTCACCCCTAGGCAAACAGACAAGGGGTGTGTTTAGAGCCCAAACATTTGGGCAAAATTTGACAATTCTGATCAAAATTAGTGCAAAATACACTGTAGCGTCAGATGAATAGTGAGAGGTGGTGTGATTGGATGTGATAGATGATGGGATGTTTTTTGGAAAAATTTGAGCTTCTAAACACACCCAAGAACGGAATGGAGCCCATCATCAATTGCAAAAGCTTGCAAAATTTGGGGGGGTTTTCCTGCGGAAAGAGCCACGCCAAAGGACATGCGGTCCGAAGAACGCGTGCTGTTCTGTTGGACAGATCACGAGGGAATCGTCATTGGTGCACCACCGGTGGCACAGATAACTCCCACATCAAATCCTGTATTATTATACTGTATTAGTGGAAGTGCACGTGCCACACGCACGTGTTTAAAAAAATACAAATTAACTTACGCTGTTTACAAAAGTAAAAGATATAAGAAAGTAGCATTTATAAGCATGTATATTTATTTTCAATTTTTCATTCTAAAAGTGCATGTTTATTTTTGTTACAACTAAAATAGTATTTATATGCATGTATATTTTTATTTTGAAGGAAATAGGAAATTAACAGACTATATCAATTTGTGTTTGTTTCTTTTGGAAAGAAATATTCGGCCCCCTACATAGCAACAAATGGAAATAACATCATGCAAATCACGGAGATGGTATAATTTTTATTTCTATTTAGGTCTCCAACAAAATAATAAACGGGATCCAAGGATGATTCTACAAATCCGGCCGGTGCGGGATCCAAGACTGATCCTTTGCCCGAAGGTGCGGGATCCAAGACTGATCCTTTGCCCGAAGGTGCGGGATCCAAGTCTGATCCTCTGCCGCGTCAGTACGAGGATTAGAAAATCGGCATCGCCTTCTGCGCGCCAGACACGACAGGAGATCATGTCCCCTCGACGATCCTCCTGCGGCCAATTCCGTGTCGACACGTCACGCACGCACGTCGGGACTGGATCTTCTACGGCGGCAGAATCAAACCTGACGTCAAACCTGGTGCTAAATTAGGTTAGATTTTTACAAAGAAAAACATTTATGGGCATGTTGATTTTTATTTGGAAACAAACATTAATAGGCGTGTTTGTTTCTTTTGGAAAGAAGTCGCCCCCTAACCACGACTGACTTGGACACTGGCCCACGGTGTGGCTTGAAAATAAACACATCTCTTAAAAACAAAAATTAAGTCAAAATACTTATAGATTCTCTTAGTGGTTAGCATTCCTTCATCAAACTGGACTATAATTGTTTTATCCATGATGCTAAAACATAAGATCCACATGAACTACTCTATATGCACCTAAGCTGTCGATACAACATGTGTCTCTGCATAGTGTTTACCTACATTACGTCTTGATGGAGCTTCTGAGCCGCCGGCCAAAAAAGATTGCAAGTACTTGACCGCAGAGCTTGCCCAACACCCTAAGTTTAGTAAATAATTATTAATTAATTACTAAATTATTATTAAATAATACAAATGACCTGGTGATGTACCCTCGATGTACCTTCGATGATGAGTAGGTGATGAGGAATCCATCGAAGAACAATAAATTAACGACCACATGAAAGGACAATGCAGCTCTAGATTGGAAGGTGGTAATGCAAACATCGAGGCACAACAACTGGAATCCGCAAACAAAGCCAAACTACGATCAGGAGAATAGCTGTATTGTACCTTGGTAAAGCAGGTATAGGAGCTTGTTGATGACCTACAGATTGTCCTAAGATATGAGAGACGATGATGTGCATATGTGTGAGTAATATTATATAATAAAAAACATAAGATCAAATGCTAGTGGTAGTAAAAAAACGCAAGATCAAATGCTAGTGCTAGTAAAAAACACAAGATCAAATGAACTCACGGATGGAGCACTTCTCACCATCGTCGATCCACGTGCGAGAGCAGCAATCCAGCTACGCACGAAGTCGAATCGAAGTAGAAGATGAAGAATAGTAGCAAACGAATGAGAATGGTTGGGCTCACGATAAGATAGACACATATATATACTAACTGTAGAAGAGTTATATTTGGTAATAGAAAACTTTCCATCAAATCGTCAATGACACCATATCCTCATCCACAATCAGTGGGCCAATTTAGGTACAAAATCAATCAATAAATAATTAATTATAGGGCCAACGAAGCATAATTAGTGCATGCTATATTTTCTTATCTAGCATCTACATATTTGGTAATAGAGAACTTTCCATCAAATCGTCAACAGCACCATATCCTCATCCACAATTAGTGGGTAAATTTAGGTACAAAATCAATCAATAATTGATTAATTATAGGGTAAGCAATACACAATTAGTGCATGCTATATTTTATTGTCTAGCATCTACATAATAGGAAGGACCCGAGACGGCTTAAAAAAAATGAGAGAAGGCAAAGCTAAAAAGGAAGGCAACAGAGGAGAGATCGGAGATCGTTGACAGAAACAAAACAGAAAAGGAAGGAAAGGTCGGAAGCGAGAAATTTGCGTGGCAAAGCAAAAAAAGGAAGGCAACAGAGGAGTAAAAGAAAAGAAGAGGAAAGACAAGTAAGACGCCGCACCTTGTTTTTCTCCCGAAACATCAGCGCTGATTCCCTCTTTCCTTGTTTGCACGTGAGTACGCAAGGCGAGTAAGCCCAAACGCTTGGTGACAAAACATTACAGTTTTGTGGATAAACATTTTAGAAAGTGCAAAATTTTCGTCGTACCCCCTTTTGTGACCCCAAAACAGGTGGACCGGGCTGCCATGTGGAACTCTTGTGAGAGGTGAGTATATTTTCCGTTAGGTGAAAATTGACATCAATTTGCTCATCTCTTGTAGTATAGACTAGTTAACAAAGTCAATAGACCCAAAGAGTGCTGCGAAAGTTTCGAGTCCCCTGGATTGCCGGGCAGGATGACGGCATCCCAATCAACTTGCAATAAACAGGGCCAGGCACGCCCCAACAGTTGAGAACTCGATCGTCAACGGTTCGGGGCAGCAAGTGAGCAATAGTTTTTTTCTCTATCTTTTCGTGCAATGCTGCTACGACCTGAGTGCATGCATGTACCCCCAGTACAGACCAGTAGAGAGGCAACACCACCGCCGAGTCAAACAAGCACGGTTTTGTCAACAGAGATAGATGATGACCGCTTGAGCTGCTTCTGTCAATTGTTCCTGATGATAAGCATGAACATGGTAGAATTTGGAGGCAGCACAGAGAGAGACCCAAGTGGAATGCCAACAGCCCAACAGTGAAAAGGAGACGGCCGCGAGGGTGAGGCCGTGGTCTCATGAACCGCCACGGTGGTCCCGTGCCGTGCCCGTGCGTGAGGCCGCCCCGCCGGCGTGCCAGAGAGGCGGAAGTGGAGCCATTCCATACGCCACCACGCACGACGAGGAGCGCCACACAGGTGTGTGTACGGGCGCAGGCCAGGGAGGCACACCCATCACCTCGCCCCCAACTTGCTCGGCTCGGATAACAAGCGTGCAGCGTGCTCCTCCCTCCCTCCCTCCTGTCCTCGGCGGCTCGTCGCACGCCTTGGCCACCCGCAACACCACCAGCTGCCTGCGAGACACACCACACGACTCAGCACTCAGCAGTCAGCACAGGAGAAGAGGACACGAGCACGGAGAACACGCACACGCTTCCGTGACGCACCCGCACACTGTATAAATGGAATAATCTCCGATGCATCACATGCGGCCGGTGCCGGTCTGGTCCTGGTCTCCCAGGCATAACACGGGTGCACACGCCTAGTCACCAAAGCGCATGCTTCGCCCGCGCGGGATAAAAAGGAGAGCTGTATGGGACAAAAGGGGAAGGAGGCCTAGAAAGGAACACAGCGAGCAACCAGCTCGGGGCTCCCCCAGCAGCAGGACAAGAGCCAACAGCCAAGGCTCATTTCTTCGCAAGCTCTAGACCGGCCGCTTCTTCCACCTGGGGTTTCTTCGTCTTCTGGAGCTCTCGGGCTGTAAGGTTTGTCTCGCGCCTCTTCGTCTTAATCTCCTTCCTGGCAACTTCTCTGCTGATGATGGTGGAAGAGTTTCTTGTTCATTCCTGCTTGCTGCCTTGCTGGTGTAAACTTGCAACAAGTTGCCGGCTGCTGTTTCCATGCCTGAAACAGCTTTCGAGATGCATGTTCATCTGTGATTGACCGTTTTCAAGCTTTTGCTCGGATGAAAAGAAGCAGTATATCAGAACTTTTCTTCTTCTTTTTTTTCCTAATGTGTATGCCAATTGCCATAAGCCTAGAAGTACGTTCTGCTTCTGTTGGGAAAACAGAAGTTCTAATAGTATTGTCTTGTTGCTAGAATAAGCAAGTTGCATGTTCCGTTTTCCTTGCCTTGAGTGAGCTCATCTGATGTTAAGCCCCCCTCCTTTCCCGGTACCTTTGTCTTTTGGATGTTCGCTTTGACCTCACCACACGCTTCGCTGTTTTGTCACGCACTCGCTTTCTCCGGCCTAAGTTGAGTGTACAACTAAACTTCCAGGGAGTTGCACACCTCTCATTTCCTAATACTATAATTTTAGGAGGGTGGTTGTTTGGACTCTTGAAGCCTCTGAATCAGCTCACCAAGAACCAGTCCAATGGAAGATTCCAATGGACGAGAGACACTTCCACGGCTGCTAGATCTTATCCCTGATGGGAAAGAATGGAAGGTGAGGGAAGCACAAGGAGAAGGAAGATCTAGAAACACAGGCTTTGTGAGCGAGGAGGACAGGAAGCTAGAGCTGAAACTCGGCCTTCCTGGTCTCCTAGAAGAAGAGACAGCAACTGTGTCAAGACATGAAGGAATACAACGAGAGAGGCCGGCTCTTTCTCTCTGTTGCTTCCGTGAACCCTCAAAGCTGACCACAAACACTACTACAACTGGGACAAAGAGGGTGTTCTTAGACACCATTGAGGTCAAAACCGAAGGTAAGCAGCTTAGCACTATTCTTGTCTTGTGCTCTTGTTTATTAGAGATGACAAACACAGAAACAAACAATATAACCACCATACTGGAAATCTTATTTTGTCCTGAAGTTTAAAGGTTGCAGTGATGATCTTTTATTCTGTTGTGTGAAGGTTGTGATGAGCAGAAGCAGCAGGCCAGAGCTGGGTGTGGGAACAAACTAGCACTGGAGCAAAAGATTGTAGTGGTGAGTGAGAGAAAAAAAGGATGCTGCCCACCACCATCACATGCCCCTCCCGCAGCATCTGTGCGCAACATACCGAAGGCCCAGGGAAGGTAATGATAGCTCTAGATGTGGTTTTACTTTCTTAAGGATTTTACATGTTCCCTTCAGTTTGTCAAATCAGAGCAAATTTATCGTGTATAAAGGTGGTCGACTTTACTCGTCTGCAATTACCTTTTTGAAATTAGAATTTTCCTGGTGATCATTAATTCATTATCATTTCCCAGACTAGTAGTTTTGATTCTTGAACTTTTTGGTATAAATTTACCCCTTGAGCATTTTTGTTCAGGCATTCTTCTTAGCACAATTGCAGTATAAGGCAATAATAGCATCAACCATAGGACATTTTATAGATATTTGATAGTATATTCATTTTATAGTTCACAAACAAACTCACCGGTGCTCTAATCTGATGTAGAGGTGCTTCAGCTCCAGTGGTGGGTTGGCCTCCAATCAGATCCTTCAGGAAAAACCTAGCTAATGGTAGTTCATCAAAACAATCCACTGGGCCACAAAAGGGTGAAGCTAGCATGAAGGAGAAACTCACCTGCATTAAGAATCATCTCGTAAAAATCAACATGGACGGGATCCCTATTGGAAGGAAAGTAAACCTTGCAGTCTATGACAGCTACGAGAGGCTATCATTGGCTGTCAAAGAGCTTTTCCAAGGTTTTCTTGCAGGTACAAAATCAATGATCAGTTCAGCTGAAACAAGTACTTCGAGTCATTTTAGTGGTCTATTTGTGCACCTTTACAGCATCAAGTTCTACTTTTCTTTAACACTGCATTAACCTATGTTGCAGCTCAAAAGGATGTATCTAGTGCTGAGAATGCACATTTAGGAGCAGATGAAAAAATATTTTCTCAATTACTGAATGGATCTGGTGAATATACTCTAGTTTATGAAGACAATGAAGGAGACAAGATGCTGGTGGGAGACGTGCCATGGAAGTAAGCTTTCTTTGTTTCTCACAATTCGACCATACCCTAGCAACTTAAAAGAACACATGATATAATCAACACCTCCAACTCAGTAAACTTCATTTTGCTTCGTGTGACCTCTCTAAAATTGTGTCATGACATACTGTTGACATTACTTTGAAATTGAATTATAAAACTAGTACTATATTGCAGAATCTAAACTCTTTCCTCTGTATATAATCCTTGCAGTGTATTTGTCTCAACTGCTAAAAGGCTGAGGGTTTTGAGGAGCTCAGAGCTTTCCCATGGTTTGGTAAGCACAAGGCCACCTCAAGTGGTGTGTGTAGATTTCAGTTACAGGTTTGATTAGTCCAAACTAAGTATGACCTTCGTTTGAATGCCTTCTATAATTTTACAGGTTGGAGTGGCTCCTAGAAGAGTGCCAAATTGAAGCCAACAGTGATGATTCTATCATTTGAAACGTGAGGAAATCGAAGCCGGCCCATTCCGATTTCGGGATGACACCTAATTTTTTCCTTGTAGAGACTAACCTAATGAGATGAACTAGCATATTTCAGATGCATGGAAAGGCACTGGCTATTTTGTAAATTAGGCTACCATGTAATTTATTGCTGTAGGTAATGTCCTAATGCAATTCTACATTGTTTTTGGCATTGGACTTTTAAGACAGTTTGCAGATGAAAGGCTTACCCATGTAAGATTTGTAATCAGTTCTTCTGTAACCCAACAAGCAAATCTAATGTCCAGACCACAATCATTAGTACTCGCCGATGTGCTGTAGAGAACAGCAACATACTATCAGCTATCCACATTGTTGACATGACATCTACAGATTGCAATTTCATGTGGAATTTTCCTATGAATCTAGGAGACTAAGGCACAAAAAGTGGGAAAAGAGGAACAAGGTACCAGTGATGATGATCTATGGAAACTAAGCATGTGTGCCTTCATGCCTGTTGGTTGCCAAGTTGTCAATAGTGAGACTGTGACCTCTTTTATTCTTTTCCTTTCCTTTTCTTTGAGCTGGGGGCCTTGTCATCTACATGAGTATATAACATTATCCAGGTGCATTAATAATTACACGCACCTGATGGCACCAGCTGCCAAACCTGGAAATTATCTCCAAGCTGCCATGGTGGCCTGGTGCCTACACCCCAGGATCTCTCAAAAAAGTCAAGATATAACAGCAGATGGCATTGACTTTCTAGATTGACAGAAACAACACATCAATTGACACTGTTTACAAACCATGTTTTAAGTCTATAAATCTTGTTGACTTCTGAAAATTGGAATATCAGCAGAGGAAGATCCACTATTTATGTATAGTTTCAACCATAAAAAAACTATCTATGTACAGTACAGTTGAAGACTTATGTGCCAGGACCAAAGCATGTACCTCAGATGTATGAGTAGAATCCAACAAGATGTTTTAGCTGCTATGAGACTTATTGAAAATGGGGTCACAAGGCTTACCTGAAAAATTAAATGCAGAAGTAATCATCATAAGGTTGAACCACCTTCAGCCTCAAGCATTAACAAGAAGTCATTTGTCTTCTGCAGATAACCAACATCTGAGTGAAAATATAAAATAACATGATGACACCGCCCCTCCCCCTCTCTCCCAGCTCCTAGAGAGGGTTCGTCTAGAGAGGAATATTCACCTTGATTCTTTCAGGCCAACAAACCTTGGAATTGGGGACAGAGGAAGTGTCTTTGTCATTGGACCTTTACTAAATTCCAGACAGCGGGAAAAGTTGAAGAGATGGTGGATTATGAAAGAATCTTAGGGCCTTTGGCAATGTCCTAACCTATCTTAATATCCACTGTGTATTGTAATTCTTTTTCAAGCCCAGTTCTTTTGTGTCGGTGAAAGCCACAAAAGGTGCTCATTGCTCAACCAACCCAGGTTGCAAAGCCGAAGTCAAAAGAGCACCTACCTGAATCTTTAGCATTGCTGCCTTGATGTACGATATGGCCAGGCTAAGAGCCTAAGAATCAGTAGGCATTTACAGGGACAGCTACCCTACTTAAGTGCTATTGCAAGACAGCTAATTTAGGTAAGTATAAATTGTCCTGAAGACCTGACTGATTGTGATTTGTACAAAGTTCTAATTAGGCATTCAAATATCCAACAGTTTGATTTCCTGCATTTCCAGTTTATATATCCTCTGCCAACTCATAGTTTCAATACACTGGCTTGCCATCCAAAACGAATGTCGGTGCATAGCTGTAACTCTGCCCATATGCAACATATCCCAGTTAACAGTGTGTTAGTATCTAATGTTCTTTCATAGGAGAAGGATCTAGCACCCATATATACCAGGCCATTGTTATCATTTCGCTAAGCAATAACACTGTAAAGAACATGTACGGAAGATTGATAGTTTATTTATCCAGCCATGCACTAACTTCATAACATGTTCACTAAGAGACACTAAGACTAGTAGTAATTCAATCACAAGAGGAGACATATCATATTAAAAGGGAATGGTCCCACCAGTAAATGCAACCTGTGTTAGCTCAATGACAAGGATGAATTCATTTAAACTGAAGACATCGGATATTAAGAAAAGGTAAAATAGCTGATTTGGTCCCACAACTTTGCTCTGAGGGTCATATTCATCCCTCAACTTTCAGATAGGCCGTTCTAGTCCCCCAACTATCATTTTTGAACCAAATCCATCCTTGTGCTGATATTACACTTGTTATTCACACGAAACTGGTGTGAAAAGTCTTTTTTACCCTTGACTCTTTTTCTTCACCACCTCGATATTTGACGCTTACTGATTTGAACCAATCAATTTTTCAACTGCCTCATCAATCACATGTATCGCTGCTCACTGACATTGAGCTGTAATTGAAGAACTCACGAATCAATCGAGACAGCACACACTATTCTTTGTTGTTTTTTTTTATCAAAGTATTCTTCGTTGTTGTATATACTTCATCATATCTGATTTACGTCTACAAAGCAGCAGGCAGCATCCTTCTCACCACCATTTTCTTGCTCTAGTGCATTCTTCACACAGGCAATTGTAGAAGATGCAGAAACACACAACATAGTAACTAGCTGGTTGCTCGCTTGCTTGGATCTGATTCGAGATACGATGGTGCTAGGCTGGCTGCTTCAAGTTACAACCTTGCTTGTGTTGCTTTGCTCGATGACATGCGGCCAAGTTGCAAATGTGCAGATGGAAAGTGGGGAAGGGAAGGATTTAAGGGCAAAAAGGACTTTTCATATAAGTCTCATGCTAGTATAAGCTGCCACATCAGCATAAGGGTGATTTTGGTCCAAAAATGAAAGTTGAGGGACTAAATTGGTCGATCTGAAAGTTGAGGGACGAACTTGACCTTTAGAGTAAAGTTCGGGGACCAAAGCACCTATTGAGCCTTAAAAAAAACAAGTAAATGAACATAACACCACATAAAGGAAATGGTGCCCAGATTCTTTTTCTTGTGCTGCACTAAAGAAGAACAGGGAATAAAATCATTCCCTTACAGCAGAATTAGAGATGAAAGTAAGTTTTAAGTTGATTCAGTGGCTCATCTTATGTTTTTTTTTATTTATCAACCATGTGCGCAAAAGAAGCTACAAAGTAAGTAGGTAGTTAAATGGAGTGAGTCTTAGGTAGATCCATCAGCACAAGTTCTCACCAGCATAGTACCACAAAGCTTCATCACAGAAGAAGAAAAAACTGCCAGCAAAACTTAAAATTGTCAAATTAAAGGTTCAAAATAACATTCAACTTTGAAAGACACCACCTCTTGTAGGTTCAAACTCTTAATCAATCCAACACAACTGCAACACATAACCTATAAAATAAGAGAAGGGTGACAAAAGAAGGCTTCTTAATCCTTACTCTTTTCTTCAAATCCTTACATGTGTTTGCTTGAACAAGTCAGAATTAGATTCCCACTTTATCAATGTGAAGAAACCAGCTCGCAGAATATTCTCATTTCTTATATGAAATGATCTGTCCTGATTCCAGTGAAACATTAGCTTTGTATTTCTTGTACATGTTTCCTTTTCTCCCTAGTCATGTATGATATGTTAAAATACAGTATAAGAGTGATCTCTCAATGATAAATAAGAACACTCAAGTTTGACAATTGAAAGTTAAGTTGTATTCTTTCTCATAGATGCAAATATATAACGAGCATGCATCAGTACGCCTCCAGTCATAAGAATGGACAGGCACTTCTATATCATTCCAAAAGTGGCTACAGTTTTCCATGAACACTTCATATATAAAAAGTAAAATATAAGCAAGGGAACATGCAGGATGATTCAATAAATCTGCTTGCAAAGTATGCTTTAAACAAAAAGGTAAACAGCCAAAACAGATTTGATGGCTCAAGCTCAGCACACTTGAAGTTTCAGCAATGGGCAGGATCAGTAATTTGAAGTCCAAACGGCAAGAATGATAATGCAGCGCGAGATTCAAAAGACCAAGCAGAATTACCTTGTGCTATGATCAGCTAACACAAATGAACCTTATTGCTGTTGGAGTACAGCCACGAATATGATTAAGGTAAAAAAGTGAAAAGTAATTAGCAATATATCATCTCAGTTGATTTCTTTTTCCCTACCAACATGAGAATGAGATACAGAGTTACTGACCAGTGTAGTAGAATGCTAGTACAAAGCCCCCTAAGGCACTAAGCCTGATGAGAATAAAGATAAGATATTTCTCATAGATTTGAGAAATTATCAAGTCTGTCTAAGAAGTTCTATTATGAAACAGAAGAATTAAAGCATGCAACAGAAACTATAGTCTTTAGCAGAAGCACTAAATTGGGCAATCATAATAACTTTGATATGCATGGATCACATAGTATCCTTACATTTGAGCGATGCTAGGCGTATCACTAACGGGGCAGGCATCTTTTCCAGCCAGATGATAAAGCAAAACTCCTGCTGCAACACTCACATTCAGGCTCTCCACTGCAAGGAACGATCTCAAATCTTGATTACTAGAAGAGCTATCGCCTTCTTCCCCTTCATCTGTGTCTGCATCTGCTCCTTCAACAAATGCACCAGCATTTCCAGGAATTCTGACCAGATGTGTGCAGGATCGCTCAACCAGGGGTCTTAAACCAGTGCCTTCACTGCCCAATACAAGAATAGTTGGCACCCCTGTTTCCACTTCAGATAGAGGTACAGCTTTGTTAGCAATGGTACCACCAAGAACTCGCCACCCATTTTCAGCTGATGATGACAAGAACTGCATCATGTTTCTGCAGGAAAGCAGCTCGATCAACTCAAGCGAGCCTGCACTAGCTTTGCTCACAACTCCACTTAATGGAGCCGAATTCTTAGCACACAGCACCACCCCCTCAGCACCAAAGTAGTAGGCAGACCTAATTATGGCTCCTAAATTCTGAGGATCCATAACCTCATCCAAGGCTATCCAGACAGGTGCTTTTCCACCTTCCACCCTGACTGGATCCAACTCCTTCATATTCACCATTTCCAGGGGTGATGCATCAAGCACCAGGCCTTGGTGTGGCCGGTTATCCACCACCATGTTCAGGTCATGCTTCGAAGTCTCGATGACCTTCAGCCCAATCTTCTCTGCCATCCGCAGCACTTTCTCAACTGCCTTTTTATCCTTCTTCTTCTTGTTACTCCCGCTCAAATCCATACCTTCCTGCATGTACAATGCATAAAACTCCCTCCTCCCAGCCATGAGTGCCGCAAGCACTGGCCCAACACCATAAACTCCTTGCCCCACCATCTTAGGCACTGTTGATTCCCCCGCCTCCTTCCCTGTCTTCCTCCCCCAGTTCTCCTGGTTGTTCCACTGCCTCACAAATGGCTTGTCAAACCTCTCTCTTCTAAACCTCTCCCCACGGGACCCTCCATCCCTCCCCACAACTTGCCGGTACCTATCCTTAATCCTTCCCCATTTGGGATTGTCGATTGGCTCATTCTCATCATCATCCTCCCTAGTCGCCACCTTATTCGACCTCCTGTCGGTCGACACTTCTCTTCGCGTGTATTGGTCGTCTCTAGAGAAGAACTTCTCCGCTGAGCTCTCCCACGAGGAGGAGCGGGCGGCACTAGTCCTCGCAGCGGGGGGCCCGCTGTTGCCAGCTTCGGCGCCAAGCCAGGGGAACTCCCTCCCGCCGCCAGCCGATGCGGACCCATCTGCGGCGGTGGAGAATGAGACCCTGCCTCCCAGCCTGAAGCGGGAGGGGTCGCCCGGGGACGTTGCGGCCCTGGAGCTCGCGCGGGCGGTGTAGGCCGGACGAGGCAGGGGAGAGGTGACCGGATGATTGGAGAAGTAGCCGGCGCGGAGGAGGCCGGTAAGGAGAGTGCGGCGAGGGGAGGATGCCGCCGCGAGAAGCGGGAAGGGGTGGGACTTGGAGAGGCCGGAGTGGAGCATGGCGTCGGCGGCTCGGCGCGGTGGGGGAGTAGGGTTTTGGGTACGGGGTTGGGGCGGGGTGGGGAGCGTGGGGTTTGGGTGGGCGGTGCGCGCCACTCGTTCGGCGAAATGCCGCGGCGGGGATGACGCCGCTGAGAACGAGATTAGAAAGAGTTGTTTTCCGTGGAAGTCCTTCAGGTTTTGCCGTTTATTCGAAGGAGCCTTCAAGCAAGCATTGCGCAGAGGAGCGATTTGCAACTTTTAGGGTTACTTTGGGAGCCCAGGATCCCTCCGGGATCCCGACCCTTTCCCCGAACAGGCGACCCTTGTGGAAAGTGAGGCACGGGTCAAAACTCCTCACCGTTTGGAAGCCCATACCGCGGGGCTGGCCGACCCATTCCCCTCCACTTCCCCGGGGTAGGTCCTCCCCACCTCTCGGGTCCGGACGCCGCAGCCCCGTCTGCTCTCCGACGCGACGCCTCCCGTCCGCTACTTCCGCTCTCCGATGCGACGGGACACCAGGCAGCGCCGCCTCCCTGTCCGCTCCGCCGCGCCGCCTCTCCGACCAAGCGCCGTCGTCCAGGCACCCCTCCCCTCTTCCGCGTCCTCGTCCTCATCCCCGACCAGGCGTGGATGTATCGACCTATCGTGCATCACCTCCGTGGCACTATCCTTCACCGCCTCAGCATCAGGCGAGTCGGCCTCCTCCCGCTTCTCCCTGCTGTTATAGGGATTCTTCTCTCCTCGATCTCTTCGTACCTTTTCCTGTAGATCTTGGGGAAGACGAGCTGCGGCTAAGAATGGAGATTTCAGTCCGTGCAAGAATTTCAGCCAGGAGACACTCCTTCTGGTTGCTATTTCTTTTTATTTTTGATTCTTGACATATGGGAATATCCACAATTTGAATCAGTGGTTTAAGGAAGTGTGGAGTCAATTCATCCGATTTTTTTACTGCAAATTAGATCCATTTTTTCCTCGTACTCACTTCCCTGGACCTCTTCATTACACATATTAACATATAGCTACAAGGCATAACTAATAATGAGTGTGCTTTCAGTAATTCTGCATTCGGCAAGTTAGGCAGTTCTTGTGGTATAACAATGCAATCTGTTATTAGCCCTGAAATTTTCAGTTTATGATGAGCTGCTTGGTTGTCAGTTGATTGTCAATTTCATAGGGAAGTTCAGTTCAATTTTGTTCAGTCAGAGATAAGTTTACAAGAAAATTTGAGTGGAACGTAGGTCACAATTGAATGGATGAAATTGGCTCAAAGCCTCGTAAAGATAAGTGCTGGCTCTTTTTTACTTTCTGTTTTGAGTGTGCCAGTGCTTCCATGCACTTCCCTTTTTACTTTCTGTAGTCATGACGTCCAATGGCTTGGAAGGTAATCTGCAAAAGCTTGGTTAAATGCTTGTCAAACAAGTATATGCATACTTGTAATTATAAGCTATCTTTGTGTTGTTGGTTAGTGGTTTTATATAGAGAATTCCCTAAGTAGCACTGAGAAAAAAACTTATTCCTTCAATGGCACTGGAAAGTTTTCTTATCCCTATTTAGCACCTAAAATTTTTATACACTCACACTCACTATATTGTCAAACAAGTTCTATCTTAGTTATTGAATCAAATGTTAACTCTGAACATGAATGATTAGCATGCATATATGTTCCATATTTACATTTTTTTTGTTACTTACAGGTAACTCAGGAGGTTCACTTATTGACTCATATGGTGTTAATACAGCTACATTCACACGTAAAGGTATTTCTTCAGCATCAATTCATAGATGGCTCATGACAATTCGTATGTATTCTTTTATCCTCTGTGAGAGAGTACCGCTTTCTCTTTTGTCAGTTCATAGCATGTTGTAAGCACATCTGAGAGAGAGTATACTTTAGTCTTTGGGAAAACTCTCTTCTTTTGGCAGGAGAAAACTTTCACTTGGAAGAAACGAAATAGAACTTTTGAAGGATGAAAGGAACTACAGTTCCAACAGAACCTGGTTGCATCTCCTCAACACTGTTCTCAATTTTTGTTTTATTGTTTACTATTTGACAAAACTAATAAACTTACATTTCATAGCCTGACAACCAAGACCTAGTGAGTGATGCGCAACCAGGACCTAATTTCTGAAACTGTGACTAATTCAACGAACCTGATGATATATCAATTCATGTATTCTAGTTGACATCCCAATCTTGCATTTACAATCAATATATGATCTTTCCCTCTATTGTTAGTTTTGGAGTCCAATGATGGGAGGATCTCAGTTGCTTCAGCATTTGCTGGTCATCAGGATGGTGGCATTGCTATTTCCTCACCCATCAGACTCTCTTTTGTCTTGTCTGCTGCATCTGTTGCTGCCTGCTCTTGGTGGTGTGCTTGGGAATACAAAAAAAATGGTGCATGTACATTTATGTCTCAGTATTAAGTAAACTTAGTAGAGGTATTTTCCTGACCTGGTTCAGTTTAGTTCAGTTTTAATGCTTAACTACTAAGTAAAATGCTTACATCGGTTCAAAGCTGAAGAGTACACCTAATAGTACTATTAATATGTATGTACCACTAAGATATTGTTCCTAACTGTTGACCTAGATATGATGTATTGGATGCATGGCTGGCTTAACTCACTCTTACCATGGGACTATTTAGCTCCTGGCTGTGCTGCATTTGCGCTGTATGTTTAGCACGGTAGTGGTGATGGCTGGTTTGTGTATGGTCAGCAATGGATTAATAAAAATAGTATATTCAGTTTTCATTTACAACTTTTCAATGTTGACTATTTTTTTATTGTTTTTTCAGAACCAGAGAGCAGTGAAATGTTGAAGAACATGAATACAAGAAATGATGTTGTAGGGAAGCTCCTTATCTTATTTTACTAGTAATCTCTTGTACAATAATTGGATTATGGAGAAATAATGTTGTAGGGAAGGTCCTTAGCTTATTTTACTAGCAAATCTCTTGTATAATAATTAGATTATGTGGCAGCAATTGAGTTGAAAGCATTGCAGCTAATTAAGTAGATGTTTAAAACATGTAAAGAACATATGTTTATTTATTCCAGCTGGATGTGAATGTAATAACTTGGTGCTTGATGTTGCTTTTTGATCCTGTAGACATGTTACCTATTTTATTTCTCAAATTGCTATTTTTTCCGATTTTCTAGATTTTTTCGATTTTAGTTATTTTTTGAATTACGGACCATTTTTCTGCATGTGCACAACCGGAGGCGGATGTCCCCTGCCTCCCTCCCTCCCAAACAGTGACATCGGGAGAGGGCCGTGTCTCCCCCCGCTGGGGAGGGATGCGTATGCCCTAGGGGTTTCCCTGCGGGGGATGTGCTGCTCGGGGCTTGGCCCCCCTGTGCTGCCAAAGGAAGCCTTAGACTAACTAGGAAAGTGCTCGTGCGTTGCTACGGGCATCCAAATATAATGCAATACATAAAACATTTAATAAAACTATATAATATGAAAGCAGTGCAAATAAATCACAATATTGAATTACGGTATGTCATGCAAACACAACATTGTGTTTCTTAATTTAAGACATCATATCAGAAGAACGGTTTGAAATTGAGCACACTTCTTGATGTTTGATAGGTAATTACAATATTGAATTACGGTATGTCATGCTGTGGGATTTGTGTAACTGCATTGCATTTGAATGTCATAGTGAGAGAATATAATTCATGACCAACCCTATGTTCGAATGTATAATCACCTTGGCATGTTGTGTTTATCAGATCTATAAAAGGCACCGTAGACCGTCTAGATCCGGATAGTTCCATTAAAGTGATAGTACATGTGTATACAAGCAAAAAGCTTAAACAAAATATGGAGAAGATTCGTGAAAATAAGATGAAGAAACTCAGCACGGGGACAATTCAAAAAGACAAAGAAAGGGGGTTCGACTATTTGGAAATACAACTTTGGGTTCGACAATTTCAAAATAAACAGTTGTCTCGCCCCTTCACAGTATAGTCTGCATGCTCACGGGCCTAAAAAATAATATGAAGAAAGTAACAATTGGGTTAGATGGGCAGGAGTGCAAGACAGTTTGCAAACTGAAACTGCACACGTTCGACTATTAGTGAAACTGAAACTGAAAGTAATTGCAAACGATTTTGCAAAACTGGCCATACCGAAATTAAAAAAACAACTCTATTACTGGGTCGAGGGCGGTCAGGCAAATGTCTTCGTAATCCACAGTTGCCTCACCTCTTCACAGTATAGTCTACACGTTCGACTATTTGAATCAGATCGACAGTGGACCTGAAAAATAAGATGAAGAAATTAAATTGGCTCAAAATTGAATCTACAGGATGCCAAATGGGCAGGAATGCAATTCTGTTGCCAAAGATTTCCCAACTATTACTTCATTTAACTTCTGTGATGGTACTTACTGATAGCACAAAATCTATGAAGTGCAGAAACAGCTTCCTTTTCACAGATTATAGCACCAGGATCCTGGCACTTGATCAACTCCATTGGAAGGTGCATTACCATAACCATTCACCTGAAATATTCATGGATGGTCAACATCTATTAGCTGTAAATTTCAGAAAGAGAGGAAACGAAAAAGAGAATTGGGCCAGGCATATCCTACTGGACAGCATCTGTCATCGTCTGTCATCAACCTGTCCTACAATATTATGGTTGCAGCCCTCCCAAGCTCAACACAGGTTGTAACTAACCAGCTTAACCTAGTCTACAAACTGCTAGCTACCAAGTCCAACAAGCACATGAATCTCTTAACTATGCATGGGAATCGAAAGACAATTTGGGCAAATAATTTGAGTCCACTCAATGTGGGCTCCCACACTTGCTTTCCTACGACTGCCCTTGACCAACTCGCTGTCAGCAAACTCGGCAAAGCAAATATACATGCTAGTGCAAAAAATGAATTTCATGCCACTGCAAAAAAGACGTCAGGTTAGTCCAGCTTAGAAGAATTCCATGCCATTAAAAATACTGTCATCCAACCCCATTTAAATATGAATCTGCTATTATCAGTGAAATAAAGAAAGAAAATGGATAGATATTGCTTCTGGAATTAGTCGGAATTGATGAAATCCATAAGAACCTGCACACTGTAGCAAAGGCACAGAGATTGAAAATGGACAGAGATTGCTCACGACTGCTACACATGAGACACATGCTATAATTTCTCCCACCACTGGCCAAAGATATTTGAATTAACCGGCAAGTATACTATTTTCAACCCAACCTCTTTTTGTATTCTCATAAAAAAACAATATTTACCTTCAGATCACACAGATGTAACAAGTACATACAAATGATGTTTTTGGTTTGACTAATCAGAGAATGATAACAGTCACACTCAAAATTCAGTTAGCATATCTATGACTTAACAGCAACATGATACTATGGTCTCAGTTTATTTGAGGGGCTGAGATCCTTTGTGATTTAAAATTTTAAATATTTGTAGACAGATATGGATTTCTATAAAGTTGTCTGCCAGGATACTCAATGCTATGCACTCTGCATCCTTTGATAATTACTTAACTAAACTACTGAATCCTGGTGTCAACAAATAGAGTTAGAACTACGATTTACGTACCATGCATCAACAAATGGCCTGATGTCAAATTGATCAAACTTGGTAAATAACAATCAGAATGTCATTGTTTTGTGAATGAATACTGAAAGTCATTGTTATTTCAGATCACCATTTGCGTGAGATGGCCATTTGAGAGTGACACCACCAAACAAAAAAGTGAAGTCAATAAATAGAAGTCCTCCTTAAAGCAGCACATATACTTGGCAAATGATCAATTTGAAGATGCAACCATGAGAAAGAATAATTTAGTATTCTGCCTAGCAAATGGCTATCTAAACAAAATGACAGCAGAACAACCACCATTCCTGCAACTAACATAAAGCACCAATTCAGAAGCATCAAACATTGCCTACTACACACAATCGCTTCTGATCCCTGGAAGATTATCAAGAGTGAACCCTCCAGTCCAATTGTATCAATTTGAGTGATGCCCATGGGTACCTGAAGTTTCTTTTGTATCTCCAAGGTGATGAAAACAGATATGCTTCCTTGTCTGCAAGGAGAGCTGATGCAGCTGATGGCATCCTGCAAGCAAGTGAATGTATTACAATAAGTAGCAGCTAAATGCAAGAGAAGAGAACACATAATTCAGCATGGTGAAGAACCTCTCCCAACACAGTGATAGTGATTGTTGTCATTCTGTTTTATCAGACAATGAGAAGAAAATGGAATCATTTGAGGTGATAATTTTATGACTGAAACAGAGCATTTTTGTCATAAACTTGAGAAATCAGTTATCATTTGATGTAATAATTTTATGACTGAAACAGAGCATTTTTGTCATAAACTTAAGAAATCAGTTATCTGTATAGATAGTCTTTTGAACGTTCATCCGCATTTTTAAGTGTTTATTAGTGGTAGTAGGATAATCAAATTAAAGGTAGTGAAAATAATAATTGTATGACCAAAAATAAGAGTGACAACTGATAGCCTAGTGACTTTTGCATTCAGCTCTTACCTCTGATGGTGATGTTTGACAGGTATTCGAAAGAATTTGCGACCACCGTTTACTTTCACAGGATCCACCGACAAATAATCTGACATTCTGACAACTGTATATCACACAGGTGAATACAAGTTAAAGAGGCATAACAGAAACAGAGAAAACAACGGCGAGGCAGGCGGATGACGCACGGCGGGCGACGGAGGGCGGGGAGACGTGGATGACGGCGACGCGGGGAGGCGAGGATGGCGGCGACACGGAGAGGCGGGGTTCGGGGATTAGATCGGGGATTGGTCCGTGAATTGGGGATTGGATCGGGGACTCGAACGGTGGGACCGGAGGGACGCACGGGGTTGGAGGCCGCGGAGCGGATGCGGAGAGGAGGCAGACTCATCGACGACGGTGGGGCTTCGCGCGAGGTCGTCGGCAGTGGGGTGTCGCTGCGAGGACGGCAACCAGGTGCCGACGCGGGCGACGATGGCGGAGGCGTGCACGATCCGATCTGTGTAGGTACGTGGGCGTTCCACGTGGGAGGTGGGACCGGGAAGAGGCGTTCTGAGCGGAGGGCTGGCGGAGCGGAGGCGCGAATCGGCGCGCTGGTGGGACTGGGGAGAGGCATTCCGAGCGGAAGGCTGGCGGAGCGGAGCACCGCAGAGCGACGTTTTGTCGATACTTCGTTCTTTTTCGTAGTACAGAGAAATTCCAAATACTCGTACCTTGTTTATGCACCCATTCTTACACCCATAAAAGCTGCAAATCAGAAATAATACCTTTATGTCAGCATCTATTGTCTGAAGATAATATCCAATGAGACCATCTGACCAAACAGACACCATCTATTGTCTGAAGATAATATTGGCATCATCTTAGGTTCTTATGAATAAAGTAAAATATGTGTGTGCTAATAAATTTTCAGGAAAAAATGGCTATATTTTTGTGTCATATGGTATTAACAAAGTCTAGAATCTCAAGCAAGCCAGCAAAATACTTATGCTATAATACATGGGATATTCAATAAGTTAATAATAAGCAGTGCATTTTTTCAAAGAAATTGGTACCTAAATGCACAACACATGATTGTCCCTTGAACATACATCCACACAGAGTGTCTGTGGTAGGGATTTTCAGATGGGCAATACAGATGATTTATTAGGATCCTAGCATGAACTTAATTCAGAAGCACTTACATGCATAGAACATATGCATTGCATACTATTAGCACTCACTACAAGAAAACCAACTTTCTATGACCATAACCCTCATGACGGGGCAGAATTTTGTCACATAATGTGTCATAATATGACGCAAAAGTCTAGACCGTCATAAAATCAGGACCGTCGGAATTATTTGTGACGACTCTATTCTTTTGGTCACATAAAGGTACCAAATGTCGTCACAAAATGTATGTTGCCAGGAGCTGGTTGCTGGTAGCATTTTTATGACGATGTGGAGCGTCACTGTGAGATTTTTTCCCATCCGCACTAATATACCCCCAAGTATGACGCCCCCAATGACAGTGGGTCCTATCTGTCAGCCTCACACCTCCCTTCATCCATCTCCTTTTTCTCTCACGAACATAGCATAATTGTCAGGGGAGGAGTAGCCGGCGGGGAGGTTTGGGGCGGCCGTCGGGGTGCCTGACGCGGACGACAGGGAGCTCGTGGAGGGGCCCAGCTCGGCGGCCCATGTGCTCGCCGCCGCCGGCTGAATCCCACCACCAACAGGGAGGGCTGGCGAGCACTGGCTGGCAAGGAGGGTCGGCGAGCGCAGGGTCGGTAGGGAGGGCCCGACCGTGGGGCCCGCTGAGCGCAGGGCCATCAACGCTGTTGTAGATGTCGGCGCCTCCAGTGTCGCGTCGTGGTACCGCGGGCTTCGATGGGGAGGGCGGCCTACGATGAGGTGGATCTGGCCTAGAGGCCTCCGGCGGCGGGGATGGAGGGCTCCGACCTGGAGGGCGGAGCAGCACCAGAGAGAGGGAGGAGTCGCGGGTGGGAGGCGCGGTGCCAGAGGATGGGGTCTTCGGGGGAAGGTGCGGTGCCTCCGGATGGCGAGCACGGGGGTGATTGGAGAGGCAGCCATGGAGGTGGGTCAGAGGGTGGCCCCGGCTGTGTAGAAGAGAAGGAAGGAAGGGAGGAAGGAAAGTGGGTTGGAGGTAGGAGATTAAGATGACGGGTGGGACCCATCTGGCAGTGAGACAAAGAGGAGGCAGATGGAGCTAGCATTGGGCTGTGGTGGGCTCGGCCCAAGAACGAAAAGCGCAGGAGGACATTGTTGTGTCAAAACTTGTATTTTTTAAAATTCAAAATTTGAAATATCCACACTTTTCACATAAAAATATAGACACGATAAAATGATAGAGTATGATTTTAGAAAAATTTACGAAAAAAAGTATCACATTTGGAGTTAGTATGTGGGAGAAAGACTATTTACAAGTTTTAACCAGAGATTAAAAAGAGAAATCACTTGTTCATCGAGAAGAAGTGACGAACAAGAACGATTTCTCTTTTTAATCTGTATTAAAAACTTGTAACTAGTCTTTCTCCCTCATACTAACTTCAAATTTGATGATTTTTTTCCTAAAATTTTCTAAAATCATTCTCTACCAATTTATGGTATTTACTTTGGTCATCTCTTCATGTGACAAAATTTAAACAATCCAAATTTTTGAATTTCGAAATTTGACAACTACAAGCACAATTTTTTTACACTAAATGATACCAAATGGAAAAGTGATGAATACCAAAGTTTCATATATCATCAAGATCTACAATATTTATTTAGCTCATTTTGTCATTTTAAAAAGTGGTAATAATATGTAGTTCAAATTTGACAAGTTTGACATGAGTTATAGTAAACTAGTTGAGAGTTGTGTCAATTTGTGAACAATATATACTTTTTTTCACAAAATCTTATGAAACTATTTTTTCAAGCTTTTACATACATAAAAAGATTCTATGCTAATTTTCATAATTTTTTGATAAGTTTTAGGTATTATTGTCATTATTTTAAAACAAGGTGACTAGTAGAAGTTTGTGTTTCCCCTGGAAGTCAATTGAATTTTTCATCAATCTCCTAGATGTGGGCTAGAATGGACCATAGACGCCTAAATATAATTTTTTTAAAATTTTTTTAATCTTATTAGAGGTACATATAGGTTAATTTGGAATTACTTTCGATAAACATGCATAAATTCATTTAAATGATAGAAAATAGCAAATCTACTTGAAAATTCTTGAAACTCCTAGGTGACAACTTATATGTTGTATTTTACATGTAAAAAATGTTTTGAGGGTATGCAAGGTTATATTTTTGCAAGTTACTTCACAAAGGTGTCTTAATTAGGTTTTTGAAAAATAGAAAAACGATTTTTTCACATGACAATTGGAAATCTAAATCTGCAAATACTAATAGTAGAGTAAAGGTAAGGTTGCATACAAACTTGAGGTGTCCATGGGTAAGAAAGTACTTGAGTGTTCATAAACTTTGAAGTTTAAGTTGCGTTGTGTGGAACAATACGAGGGAACTATCTAGTTTATGAACAATGTATACTTCAATTTTCACAAAATCTTATGAAACTTTTTTGTCAAGCTTTTACATCTATAAAATGATTCTATGCCAATTTACATAATTTTTGGAGCAGTTTTAGGTATTATTACCATTATTTTATAATATGATGACTAGTAGAATTAGGATTTTCTCTATAAGTCAAATGAATTTTTCGTCAATATCCTAGATGTGGGCTAGAATGGACCATAGGTGCCTAAATATAGTACTTTTGAAATTTTTTGAATCTTATTTGAGGTACATATAGGTAAATTTGGAATTACTTTCGGTAAACATGCATAAGTTCATTTAAATGATAGAAAATAGCAAATCTACTTGAAAATTCTTGAAACTCCTAGAAGACAACTTATATGTTGTATTTTACATGTGAAAAATATTTTGAAGGTGTCTTAATTAATTGGAGAGTGTCAAGTTACTTCACAATGATGTGATAAAAAGAAAAAGAAAAGAAAAGGTGAAGCAGCAACGAAATGACGCAAGGCCCATTTGAGCCCATGTTGTACAACTATTTCTGACCGTCGATCCCCGATCCAACGACTCTAATCGCGCTCCCGCGATATAAAAACTGAAACCCTAGCCGTTATATCTCTTCTCCTCAGCCTCACATCGCCGTCCCTATCCCCTCCCCTGTGCGCAGTGGTGCTCCCTCTCCTTGTCGGCCCTGGGGCCTTGCGACGCTGCACGGAGCGGCCGACGGCCCTTGGTCCGGGGTCCCCGCGCCGCAGCACGGAGAGGCCGGTGTCCCTTGGTTCGGGGTCCCCTCGGCGCGGCCGGTGGCCCTCGGTCCGGCTCCGGCCTTGTGCGGCGAGCTGGGCAGTGAGGAGCGAGGGAGATGGCGGCGTGGCGGTGCGTGGTGCGGTTGGTAGTGCCACTCACCCTCCTTCGTCTGCTTCTAGCACCTCCCCTTCCCCTGGTAAGCCTCAATCTACCACATCCTGCAGCGCCCTCCCCTTGCATCTCCAATTCAAGCTGACGATACGGTCGGCCTGGACAAGGTGGTGTGACGCCTCGTCGAGGGCGGCCGCATCAGGAGGCGGGTTCAGGTGTCAGAAGCCGAGATCCAAAACCTTTGTGTCGAGTCTATGCAGGTGCTGCTCTCGCAGCCCAACCTCCTTTGCATCCACGTGCCCGTCAAGATCTGCGTTGCAGTGTGCGCGCCCCTGCTGCATTTGCCTGCTTGTGCCTCGTCTCTGCAGTGCTCCATGTGCACGCCCCCATCTCAAGCGTCATGTTCTGTTCAATTTCACAATTTGAGTTGGACTTTGATTGCTTTAGGCCGTTCAGATTTGTGTTGTGTTCATCAACGATTAGGGGGTAAATCCTACTGTGTGGGCTGATTAATCTATTATCGTCAGCAGGGGCTTACTATGCTTATATCAATTGTTCTGCATTTATCAATTGTTCTGCATTTCAGCCTTTCAGGTTCTGATTTGGAGGCACATACAGGCTGGTCTAATGTAGATGAGCAACTGAATAAACAGCAGGACCTACAAGGTAATGCAATGCCAAATTCCAAAACACGTTTAGATATGCTAATGCTTTGATGCCACTTAAAATGCAAATATTGTTTGTGCTTTCAGGTTCATTATATACAAAGGTTGGAGATAGCATTTCATGTTTTCAACAACTGCTGTCAAGTTCATGGTTGTCGGCCTCTATTATATGCTAGCGTTGATTGCGTTACACAGCTATACTTTTTTAGTCAAGTTTATTTTACTTGAGTTGCTTGTGCCCATGGATCTGGTAGCTAGTGTTTCTGTGCATTAAAAATTCTGGACATGCTATTTTCTATAATCCTTAAATCATCTGTAGCAGTGCACGCATACAGGGTAGCTGTGCAAGATCACGGGACTGTATACTCTTCTGTCCAATATTCTTGAATGGAATTAAAGTTAGGCACTTGTGAATATAGATACATGTAGGCACTTTCTACTTGTTACAGTCATATTTCTCTAGTTAACTGTCATATTTGTTTTTCTAGCACAAGCATTTGGAGACTTGACTGATCACTTGTTGGTATTATTATTTCAGGGGTAATGCAATTAGGGATGCAAGATCAGTAGGCCTATGCTCAGGTGGGCTAGAAAGACCAAAAAAAAAGAAGAAAGAATAGTGATGTTGTTTTGATGTGTCTGATGACAAATGGTGGATGTAGTGATGTTTTTTATGATATGTTGATATGGTGTTTTGATGCCATGTTGGATATAAGCATGGTTCATGTTGAGCTATTTTTTAGCTGGAATTGCTTTGTATTTATATTGGCTGAAATTATATAGATTGTGTTGTTTGAATGAGTTGGAAATGAAAGTGAAATTGTGAGCCTATTTTAGGCCCATTTTAGACTATTAACAAATGACACGTGGTTGGTCTAAAAAAACAAATGACGCGTGGCGACGTCATCATTCATCAATTGCAAAAAAAAATGACACGTGGTGGCACATCAATTGCTCTGGCCACACATTTTGTGACATTTTGACCGGCATTATGTGAAAGTTATAGGCGTCATATAATGTCAACAATATGTGACGCCTTAACGTACCGTCACATTATGTCCTTACATTATATGACGGTGCACCATATTTTCGTCACAAGGTACATTTAGCGACGGTTGATATGTGACGACCCTTATGACGGTGGATTTTCGTCATACGATACTTTCTATGACAGTTTCTATACTTTACATGACCATATCATTTTGTCATGGAAACCAGTTTTTTTTTTGCAATGACTCACCAAGACAACAATGTCTTCAATGAAGTTGTGGGGAGGCTACTGCCTTGAGCCAACAATGACCTTGCAAAGGTAGGCTTGGCATTTCATTGGGACGTACAGAGCCGATGTCAAGTGGATGTTTGATGGCCTGCAAGCGAAACCTAATAATCTTGTAATAGATACATCATGTCTAGATAGCAACATGCTAATTAGATTTAAGAACCACTGAAATAGATAGAAACAACAAGACCATTGAGTATGTTCATGTTTAGTCATTAGCATATATCTGAGAGAAAGCACTCTTTAATGAACCAGAGATCAATAAGAGAACTCAAAAAGACAAGGTAAATGACTCATGTACACAATATTGGGTGTATGTAACAGTGATAAAAAATGAACAAAGAGTAGGGGTGGTAAAAATTATTCGGCTATTCTGAAAAACAAGTAATTCAAGCTACCAGAAGGGAGGGTAGTGAGGCAAGGTGAGTAAATGTATGTTAATGCTTGAGGATTAATGCTTGCGGCATCATCCCTTAAGTACAGATAAGCAGGCTCGCTACTGACTAAGAGATTAATGCTTGAGGATGTAAAAAAATCCTACAGAAGTACTGATAGACAAGCTCTCTACTAATATTTTAAAAACATTTAACACAACAGGAATCAAAGAACAATGAAAAATACAGTGGTCTATAATGATACTTGGCATCCACTGACAACCAATCCTGAATTTTGTGGGGTTGTGCCTTGGCAGCTTCCATGGCCGATGGTGTAGGAGGGCTAGACCTGAGCATTCCACGGGCCGGGCCGAAAAAAAATCCGGGTTTTTCGGGCCGAGAAAATCCTGGCCATGACCGTCCCATGGGACGTGTCGGGCCTCAGTTTTCGGGCCGGGCTCGGGCGGGCCGCCCGCGCATTTTATAGTGTAAAGTTACTAAAAACAGCATTTCGGGCCGGGCTCGGGCCAAAAAAAATTTTCACGGGCTTCAAGATCTCTGCCCACGCCCGTCCAGTAACGTTCGTGGGCAGGCTTGGCGCGGGCCGGGCCCGGGCCGGGCCAGGTCGGGCCGGGCCAAAAATGCTCAGGTATAAGGAGGGCGCAGCAGATCGACAGACATGGGGAGCAGAAATTTGAGTGGATTAAATTGATTAGCAACAAAATTAGATGTCAGCAGACAATGAGTGTGTTATCCGCAGCCCATCCTCCAGGTTCCGGTTCTAGGCCGCGTCGGTAGAGAGGGAGGGGGCAGAGGGTCTTACTTGAAGATGAACCACCATGGCGGGGTGAGGGAGGCGTCGAGGGCGCGTAGCGCGGGGAGCGAATCAGCCAGCTAAGGCCGGTGGCGTCGCTTGGCTTTCGACGTCGCAGATACGTAGCTAAGGCCGGCAGCCCCAACCACCCCGGCCTCCACATCCTCGGTGGCGCATTGGGCGGAGGGGACAGAAAAAACGGATCGCGACGTCGTGGGGAGAGGAGGAGAGCGGGTGGCGGTGACGAGAGGAAAGGAGGAGGGACGGGCGGCGGCGGCACGGGGAAGAAGAGAAGGGGGTGTGCGGCAGCATCGTGGGGAGATGTGGGCAACGGCGGCGGCGGGAGGAGAGGGAGCGGATGCGGGCGCGCGTGAGATCGAAGGAGCGGACGCCGCGTGATTTGGGAGGGGGATACGGATGCGCGGTTGTGGGGGAGGGTGGGACCGGGGGAATTGAAAGGATCTAGAGGTCGACTAGAGGGGGGGGGTGAATAATCGTTCCTGAAAAATAACAACTTAAAACAAACTGTCAGGCTGAAGTTCGGAGTCTCCGGATATTTTTCCGGATACTCCGGGAAATCCGGAGTATCCGGGAAAATGTCTGGATTGTCCGGGCTTCTGAGGAGGTGACTAAATCAACTGGAATCAAACTTGGCCAAACTCAAATCTGTGAATATAGGATATGCAATACATAGATATAAGCCTGTTCCACCACTTAGAAACAGTAGGAACCTAACCACGGAGTAGATCGGCCACAAACCCTAGAAATGTACTCAAGAAGATTTCAAGCATACAACAAGAGCAACAAGCACAAGAGACACAAGGGATTTATTACCGGAGTTCAAGCTCACACCTTGAGCTCTACGTCTCCGTTGAGGAACCCACAAAGGGTGGACCTTTACACCTAGGTCACTTTCCTCCCCTAGCGACCAAAAAAGATTGAGCTAGGGTTACTTACTCAATCACGGGGTAATACAAACTTCCTTGGGCAGCCACAATCCTTTGGATGCTCCAAGGCAACGCCTAGCCGGCTAGGAGCTCAAAGCTCCAAGAGTAACAAACACGAGATTGCCAACCAAGCGAAGAACGAGGTGCTCTAGAGATGGGAAAACAGCTCACTAGCACTCTCCAAGCTCTTGCTCTCAATCCCTCCTTTAATCCCCAACAAATCTCACCAAACTAAGGCCAAGGGGAGTAAAGAGGGGGAGTGAATGAGTTTTGAGTGTTGCAGGTCGAAATGGGCAAGAGAGAGAGGATAGGGTTGAGGGGGTATAAATACCTCCTCACCCAGAAAAAGAGCCGTTACAGCTCTAAGACCCGGAGTATCCGGACTAGGCTCGGAGACTCCGGGAAGTCCGGACTGTCTGGGATAAAACCCGGAGTGTCCGGCCTTCCAGAGTTAGCACACTTAAGGATATCTCGGTGATCGTGCAGTGCAAGGTGTCTCTCATAGGATTTTGGTTAGTCATCTAGAGCACCTTTTCAACTCTTGGAAGATACAATCCATGTCCCTCTTTATAGTACAGCATTCCTAGGACTCAATTTCAAAATATAAAATAAATAAACTTCTAAGGAATCTTTCTTTTAGCATCACTTCCTTTTTATATAGCAATGAAGTGCTTAGATGCCATCTTAGAATTTTAGTACCTGCTCATATACTCAATACATCATTAGTAGCTTAATGGTCCGTCATTAAATCACCAAAACCCACTTAGGGGGCCAAGATACTCTTCAATCTCCCCCTTTTTGGTGATTGATGACAACACCTTTAAGCTTTTAAACAAGAGATAAAAAAATTCAGTAAAGAGCCTTTGATCTATCTTGCAACACTCCCCCTTAATTTGTGCATATGGAGTTTGAATCTCAAGGGTGCTTTTAGCACCAAATTTTGCACAAGAGAGAAAAATAAGAGAGTGTGACAAGATGATCAACAGTGGGGTGCTTGTGTTTGTGCAAACAAGATACATGTGATGCGTATGACAGTTTATACACTTCATGAAGGATAAAAGGGGCTGAAGTGTCAAAGCCCGGAGTGTTCGGATTTACCCCGGAGAATCCGGGAAACCCGGAGAGTCCGGAGAAAAATCTGGAGTATCTGGATTTTGAAGACTCAGCAGAAATCAATTCATCACAGAAAATTTTCAAACTATCAAAAGCATCCTTAGACAAATAAAACGCAACATAGATATCTAGCATCACAAGCACACAACCAAATAGTCTCAAGCTCACATCACATTGTCTCACACCTAAAAAGTTATTACAGACCAAGGTTCTCAAATTCTCCAAGAAACTTAAGATACTCACTCCCCCTTTGGCATCAAGCGCCAAAAGGAAGTGTAGGAGCAGCAGCAGCAGCAGGGGATCACTCCGTGTCCTCATCTTCTCCTCCTCCTTCTTCTTCTTCATTGTTGTCCTCCTCCTCCTCTTCTTCTTCTTCTTCTCCTTCTTCCTCTTGCTCTTGCTCTTGTTCTTCCTCTTGCGCAGCAACAGCGACATCATGGGCATCCCATTCCGCAAATGGGTCATCAAACTCGGGGAGCTCGTGATAGGTATCTGTAGGAAGCCCAAGATGAGACTTGATCTCAATGATGTCGCGACGGTTTTCATTTGTCTCGGTGACTATGCGCTTGCACATGGAGAAGATGCTCTTGAATGCCCTCTTGACCATGGAGCCCTTGACCTTGCGAGAGGATTTAGATGAGTGTGAAGGGCGAGGAAGGGGCTCATCATTATGGCGAGGGGCAGCACTAGATGATCTGGCAAATCTTGTGCTCTTCTTCATTGGGGCTCTCTTATCTCTAGCACGAAGAGGCCTAAGAGGCTCATGAGTGACATCCTTTGGAAATTGGGTATTGGTGACCCTCTCAATCATGTACATGATGTATAGAGCATAAGGGAGATGCTTCATGGGGTCACACATAGCACGGCGAAGTTCATTCCAAATGAAGTCAAAGATGCAAAAGCCCTCTTCTTCAGGAGCCACACGGTTGAGGAGATTGACGGCATAGTGCCTAAGAGCTGTGATATCTCCCATCTTTGGATCAATGGTGGCACGGAAAAACTGATTGAAATAGTAGTAGTATGGAATTAGATTGTCAGCTTTTCCCTCATGAGCAAGAAAGGCGGAGGGGAACATGTATGCCATGTCCTTGGGCTTATACTTGTCTTCATTATGGATGGGGGTGCGAGCTTCATCCTTTGAGCCAAGACCAAGCAAGCGAGAGAAGGTCATGTAGTCAATGGTGTGCTTCTCGCCTTGAGTGGTCCAAGTGATAGTGTTTTGATGAGAGTTATAGTAGTAGGAGCAATGGAATTGAGCAAGAATCTCTCTATTCCATCCATATCGAAAGCCCATGATCTCATATAAGCCAAGTTCCTTGCACATATCAATGATGGCATCAAAGGTGGGATTCTCCAACTTCTCATAGTATGCCCAATCAATGTACTTCATCTCCACAATTGGTGACTTGTTCTTTGCCTTCATCTGTGGACTCCTTATCACTGCCTGATAGAAGTCCCTATGGAAGTCACACCAAAACCTCGACTCAAGTGCCTCACTGGAGATATACATGTAGACATCCTCCTCCCTTTGTTCTCTGACTGCAAGGGCATTCCTAGCATAGTCTCTAACCATTTGTTGGGCAAACCCTTGCACAGCCCCGGGGTCCCTTAGGTTGACAGGAGCAGTCACCACCCTCACATTTGATGGAAAAGACACAGTGAGACGGGGTGGAGTTCTGAGACAGATTTGGGAGTAGGGAGTGGGACGGTTCTTTGGCATGGATGGACGAGGTACGGGCCTAGAACGGGAGATGTAGGGGGCCTCACGGGATTTTCTTGATGACTGAGCTGGACCTTTCCCGTGACGCTTAGGAGCAACTCTATATTGGTCGGCATCTTCTTCTTCCTCCTCCTATTCCCCACCAATAGCCTGCTGTTCTTCCTCTTCCTCAATCTCTTGCTCGGTGTAGATAGGAGCACGAGCACGAGTGGATCGCTGAGAAGAGCCAAGCCCCAAAGTCTCATGCACTACCCCCAAGGTTTGAGGGTCGTGCCTAGCCTTAGTCCTCCTTTGGGTGGCCGGCTCGTCTTGCTTGTACTTCTTTCTCATGATCTGGAGATGAGTAGCAATGAGTACGTAAGAAATCATCCATGGAAAATGTGGGTGACAAAGCAATTTGGAGTTTCAGCAGGAAAATCCGGAGTCTCCGGGAAGATTCCCGGACAGTCTGGGAAATCCGGAGTATCCGGAAAAAGTTCGGAGTCTCCGGGTTTTCCTGGCGAAACCCTAAATCACAATACCACACAAATCCACCACGAGAAACTTAAGATATTGCAGATCTACTACTTCTAGAGTCTAAGGAACATTCCTATCCAAGAGATTTCTCAAGATACGTCCTAGTAAAGGAGATCGGGCAAAGGAGCCTTTGAATACCTTAAGGAAGAGAGGGAACCGAGGGGGAAAGCCTTCAAGTCTTCAAATCAAGGGCAGCACCTTGTTTCCCACACTTTGGAGGCTTCAATCTCTCACTCTCTCAAGATTTAGAGGGTGGAAACCCTAGGTTCTATGGAGGAACCAAGGGAGAGAGGAGAGGGGCGCGGGGGAGCACGGGGAGGCGACGGGAGGAGGTGAAAAACGGTCCACATAGTGAAAAGGTGAAATACTAGGGTTTTGACTGCAGTGAAAACATTTATATAGGAGTTAAGGTCCGGAGTATCCGGGCTGAACTCGGACTCTCCGGAAAATCTGGAGTATCTAGGGAAAAGCCCGGAGTCTCCGGCTCCCCCTGAGACTGGGCAATAGATATTCAAGGAATTGAGATTGAGATGGATAAAGATGATTATGAGTGAAACTAATGTGAGCTAGAGAGGTTCCAACACTTGATACTAGCCACAATCATACAATGATAACTATAGTCCAAGTGTTGTACCTTGAGAAAAATCTAAATATTTTTCAAAGCAAATCCATACCAAAATTTTCAAATCCTTTTCTTTTGTAAAGATCTAGCCTATGACAATCAAACATGTGCATGATCTCAAGCCAAGTTACGAGAATCCAAGACATTCAATTCACTCCTCAAAGCACAAAACCTTAGTTCATCAAGAGGCTTTGTGAGGATATCGGCTAGTTGCTTTTCGGTGCTCACATGACTTAAAGCGATATCTCCTTTGGCTTCGTGGTCTCTCAAGAAATGGTGTCTTATGTCTATGTGCTTTGTTCTTGAGTGGTTTACGGGGTTGTTCGCTAGCTTGATGGCACTCTCATTGTCACACAAGAGTGGCACCTTGCTAAACGTACAACCAAAGTCCCTCAAAGTGAACCTCATCCAAAGTAGTTGAGCACAACAAGCACCGGCTGCAACATACTCGGCCTCGGCGGTGGATAAGGCAACAGAATTTTGTTTCTTGGAACTCCAAGACACCAAGGACCTTCCAAGGAATTGGCAAGTCCCGGATGTACTCTTTCTATCTACCTTGCAACCGGCATAGTCCGAATCGGAATAGCCAAGTAGATTGAAAGTGGAGCCCTTTGGGTACCATAAACCAAGGTTAGGAGTGTGTACTAAATACCTAAAGATTCTCTTAACAGCCATGAGATGACATTCCTTAGGATTGGCTTGAAACCTTGCACACATGCACACACTAAGCATAATATCGGGCCTAGATGCACAAAGGTAAAGCAAAGATCCAATCATGGAGCGATATACCTTTTGATCGACGCTTTTTCCATCTTCATTTAGGTCAAGATGTCCATTGGATGGCATTGGAGTCTTGATGGGTTTGGCCTTGTCCATGTCAAACTTCTTGAGCATGTCATGAGTGTACTTTGTTTGACTTATGAACGTTCCTTACTTGAGTTGCTTGATTTGAAATCCAAGAAGGAACTTCAACTCTCCCATCATGGACATCTCGAATCTTTTAGTCATAATCCTACTAAATTCATCCGCCCAAGCTTTGTTAGTAGAACCAAATATGATGTCATCGACATATATTTGGCACACAAATAAATCATTCCCTTCTTTGCGAGTGAAAAGAGTAGGATCGGCTTTGCCTATTTCAAAGCCTTTCCTTAAGAGAAATTCCTTAAGGCATTCATACCATGCTCTAGGTACTTGTTTAAGACCATAGAGCGCCTTATGGAGCTTGTAGATGTGGTTGGGGAATTGGGGGTCTTCAAAGCCCGGTGGTTGCTCAACATAGACTTCTTCGGAGATTGGGCCATTCAAGAATGCACTCTTGACATCCATTTGAAAGAGCTTGAAATCATGATGTGTAGCAAAGGCCAATAAGATATGAATTGCTTCAAGTCTTGCCACCGGTGCATAGGTCTCCCCAAAGTCCAAGCCTTCAACTTGAGTATATCCCTTGGCAACCAACCTTGACTTGTTCTTGGTCACTACCCCATCCTCGTCTTGTTTGTTGCGGTACACCCACTTTGTTCCAATCACATTTTGCTTAGGGTGTTCCACTAGGGACGAGACTTCATTCCGAGTGAAGTTGTTCAACTCTTCTCGCATGGCTATCACCCAATCAGCATCTTGTAGTGCTTCTTCCACGGATAGAGGTTCAATCATGGACACGAAAGAGTAATGCCCACAAAAGTTTGCCAATCTTGATCTTGTGGTAACCCCTCTTCTTATGCTTCCAAGAATGTTGTCAACCGGATGATCTCTTTGAACACTTTGACGAACTCTTGGATGTGGCTCAGAAGCTTCTTGTTGAATCAAGTCTTCATTTTCTTGAATGTCTTGAGCATCATCTTCAGAGGGCCCGGACTCTCCGGGATTGGGTCCGGAGTCTCCGGAATTTCTGGATTCTCTGAACTTTTCTCCGGAGTATCCGGGTTTTGCAGCGGCAATGAGGTTTGATGATGCTTCAATGACTTCATCTTATTCTTGAGGCCTGATTTCGCCAATGGCCATCTTCTTAATGTCATTTGTAGAGGTCTTTTCCTTGCCTACACACACTTCATCAACTTGCTCTACTTGAGAGCCATTAGATTCATCAAATGTCACGTCACACGCTATATCAACACTACCGGTGGTCTTGTTGAGAACGCGATAGCCGTGAGCATTTGAGGCGTAACCAAGAAAAATACCATCATCAACTTTAGGTGCAAACTTAGAGTTCTTGGGCTTCTTGTTGAGAATGAAGCACTTACAACCAAAAACTCTAAAGTAAGACACATTAGGCTTCTTACCGGTTAGGAGTTCATAGGCGGTTTTGTGTCGAAGCTTGTGAAGATACAAACGGTTGATAGCATGACAAGCCGTGTTGACCGCTTCCGCCCAAAAACTATCCGAAGTCTTGTACTCATCAAGCATAGTTCTTGCGGCTTCGATGAGAGTCCTATTCTTCCTCTCCACAATCCCATTTTGTTGAGGTGTGTATGGGACGGAGAATTCATGACCAATGCCTTCATCATCAAGATACTCTTCAATGTTCGTGTTCTTGAACTCGGAGCCATTATCACTTCTTACTCTCTTGATCTTCACATCAAACTCATTTTGGGCTCTAGTTGCAAACTTCTTGAATACATCATGAACCTTGCTCTTGTCACGCAAAAAGAATACCCATGTATACCGAGAGTAATCATCAACAATGACAAAACCATACTTGCTCCCTCCAATACTAACATAAGCCACGAGACCAAAGATATCCATGTGAAGTAATTCCAATGGTCTTGTAGTGGTGGGTACATTCTTGGAGGGGTGAGGGGCACCAACTTGCTTTCCGGCTTGACAAGCACTACAAATTCTATCTTTCTCAAAATGAACTTTGTTAGTCCTAGAATGTGTTCCCCCTTTAGAAGTTTGTTGAGATTATTCATCCCAACATGGGCTAGCCGGCGATGCCAAAGCCAACCCAAGCTAGACTTTGCCATTAAGCATGTATCAAGTTGGGCTTTCTCCGATGTAAAATCCACCAAATAAAGCCTTCCCTTGAGTTCACCCTTAAAAGCAACAGAGTCATCGCCTCTTCTAAAGATGGTCACACCCTCATTGGTGAACAAACAATTGTAGCCCATCTCACAAAGTTGTAACACGGACAACAAATTGTAGTCCAAAGATTCAACCAAATAAACATCGGAAATTGAATGATTGGTTGAGATAGCAATTTTACCTAGACCAACAACTGTTCCACCACCATTACCTCCAAAGGCAATCTTTTCCGTAGGATGTTCAATCATTTCACAAGACATAAACATCTTCTTCTCCCCGGTCATGTGATTAGTGCATCCACTATCAATCACCCATTTGGCTCCACCGGAGGAGTATGCCTACAAAACAAATTAGGCTTGGTTTTTAGGTACCCAATTAGAGTTGGGTCCTTTCACGTTAGTCACAAGAACTTTGGGTACCCACACATTCCTTTTGATCATAGAGCCTTGTGTGCGGGGTCCCGCATACTTAGCCACCACCTTACCCTTGTGGTTCCAAGTCAACACATAATCGACATAAAAGTTGTCTTGTGAAGCATATGCTTTGGGCTTCTTGGTTTGCTTGGCTTGCACCACTTTGGTCTTGACTTGTGGTTCATGGGATGTGCCATTGGAGCTCTTGAACTTGATGGGAGTGTTGAGCCTAGGTCGTTTACCTTCAACCTTGGCACCCAATTGCTTCATCCCATGCACCACATTTCTTGTTCTCACACCCCTTGTGTGGTTGTTCTTGATGAATGGGATAAGGTCTTTGGAGCCTTGCTCATTCTTACCTAGCCCCTTCCCATTCTCAAAGCCAAACTTCTTCATGTAGTTTGAACCAAAGCCCATGGTATGGTTCTCAAACTCTCCTCTCTTAGGTTCCTTCTTCTTTTCCTCAACAAAAGAGTTTGACAACCGAGCAATCTCTTTCTTCATTGCATTCATCTCGGCAATGTTAGTAGCATAAGCATTTAAATCAAGTTTATAGCATTTAGAACAACCATTGCTTGTAGAAGCATTTGAGTTAGAGGTAGCATCATTAGAGATTGTTTTAGCACTATTCTTAAGATTGTCAAGTTGAACTTCAATTGCAATGTGACTGGCTCTCAAGCGTTTTAAGCTCTCTTGAAGTTCAACCTTTTCACTCTCAAGTCTAGTGCAAGCATCCTTAGCTAGGGAACACTTCCTAGTTAATTCATCTACTATAACGACCTCTTTAGCTTGAGAGTTCTTGAGGCTAAGAATTTCTTCCTCTTTTTCTTTGAGCAAGCCCTCTTGCACCTTGAAACCCTTCTTTTCAATTACAAGGGCATCCTTAAGGGCAATGGTTTTCTCTCGCTCAAGTCTAAAAAGTTCTTCTTGCACCTCAAGAGTCTCATCTCTATTCTTGATTTCATTTAGAAGGTTCATAATTCTTTTGGTTGTTTCTTACCAAAAGTAGTGATCATTTTTTCAAATTCATCATCACTTCATTATCATCATCAACATCTAGGGGGGAAGGTTTAGTGTCTACCTTAGTGCCCCTAGCCATGAGGCATGTGTGAGTGAAGTCATCTTCATCATCGGTGAGATCCCCAAAGAGTGATGGCTTGTCAATGGGTTGAGCAATGGATATTGTAGCAAGCCCAACTTCATCATCAGAGTCGGAGCTATCATCATTTGAATCCCATTCTTCACCCAAATGAGCTTCACCAACTTCCTTCTTCTTGTTCTTGTCATACTTGTTGGTGTCTCTTCTTCTCACCTTGATGTTGGGGCATTCCGCAATGAAATGACCCTCCTTGCCACACCCAAAGCATGGCCTCTAGGATGTTCTCTTGGTCTTGATCTTGTCCTTGTCTTTGTTCTTGTTGAAGAAGTCACCCTTCTTCATCACCTTGGTGAACCTCTTCACAAATAAAGCCATTTGCTCGGGGGTCAAGGTGTCATCACTATCTTCATCACTATCTTCCTTGACCACGGTCTTGGAGGATGATGAGCTTACTCTCTTCTCTTTGTCTTTGCTTGAAGCTTTGAGAGCTACTCCCTTGTTCTTCTCAATTTGTTCATGCATCTTTGACATTTCTTGTGAGAGCTTTGACTCCTTGACGGTGATAAGATGTTCTTCAATTCTACCAATCAGATCTGCCGGAGTGAACTTCTTGAAGCCTCTCTTCTCTCTAATAAGTGTAGGGAGTTGAACATCCCTAACCATATAAGCGGAGAGGATCTTATCAACTACTTCTTTTTTTTCCCATCTTGTGCTCCCAAGAGACTTGATTTTGTTGATGATCTTGTTCAAGCGGTTGTACATGTCTTGTGGAGATTCATTTTCTTTGATGACGAAGCGGTTTAGCTCACTTTCAAGAGCTCGAATTCTTCCTTCTCTAACTTGTCTTGTTCCTTCATGGTTGATAGAGAGAGTGTCCCACACATCTTTGGCGGATTTTAAGCCATCAACCTTGTCATACTCTTCGGCGGTGAGAGAGCTCTTGAGGATGCGAATTGCTTGATAGTTGCGTTGGATTTCATTCGCTTGAGCTTGTGTCAAAGTAGCATCTCCACTTGGAAAGGTGATTCCCCTGTTCACAACAGTCCAAAGTGCGGGGTTTACCGCCATCAAATACTCCTCCATCGAGTTCTTCCACTTGGAATAGCCAGTTCCATCAAATTGGGGTATCTTTCTAATGTGGTGGGAACTCGATGGTTTATCAAAGATTAAATAGGAGTAATCGTAAGGGATACTAGAAAACTCCCTTCCCGAGGGCCGACGAGTGGAGCGGTTTGATCTTGCATCATCAAAGTCCTCATCACTTGATAAAGATGATCCACCATCTTCATTTCTTGGATGATGACTTGTGCTTGTTCCATCGGCACCTCCCGCTGCACCCGTAGGAACCTCGGGTGTGTTCACGGGGGGTTGGTTACCACCGGGGTTGGTCAAGTCACCTTCGGGTGGTGTTGCTTGATTAGTTGGAGTCGACATCTCTTTTCTCCAAGCGGTTAAGCTTCAAACGAAGCAACCGGTTTTGATACCAATTGAAAGGATCTAGAGGTCGACTAGAGGAGGGTGAATAGTCATTCCTGAAAAATCACAACTTAAAACAAACTGTCAGACTGAAGTCCAGAGTCTCCGGATATTTTTTCGGATACTCCGGGAAATCCTGAGTATCCGGGAAAATGTTTGGATTGTCCGGGCTTCTGAGGAGGCGACTAAATCAACTGGAATCAAACTTGGCCAAACTCAAATCTGTGAATATAGGATATGCAATACAGAGATATAAGCCTGTTCAACCACTTAGAAACAGTAGGAACCTAACCACGAAGTAGATCGGCCACAAACCCTAGAAATGTACTCAAGAAGATTTCAAGCATACAATAAGAGCAAGAAGCACAAGAGACACAAGGGATTTATTACCGGAGTTCAAGCTCACACCTTGAGCTCTACGTCTCCGTTGATGAACCCACAAAGGGTGGACCTTTACACCTAGGTCACTTTCCTCCCCCTAGCGACCAAAAAAGATCGAGTTAGGGTTACTTACTCAATCATGGGGTAATACAAACTTCCTTGGGCAGCCACAATCCTTTGGATGCTCCAAGGCAACGCCTAGCCGGCTAGGAGCTCAAAGCTCCAAGAGTAACAAACACGAGATTGCCAACCAAGTGAAGAACGAGGTGCTCTAGAGATGGAAAAACAGCTCACTAGCACTCTCCAAGCTCTTGCTCTCAATCCCTCCTTTAATCCCCAACAAATCTCACCAAACCAAGGCCAAGGGGAGTAAAGAGGGGGAGTGAATGAGTTCTGAGTGTTGCAGGTCGAAATAGGCAAGAGAGAGAGAGAGGATAGGGTTGAGGGGGTATAAATACCTCCTCACCCAGAAAAAGAGCCGTTACAGCTCTAAGACCCGCAGTATCCGGACTAGGCCCGGAGACTCCGGGAAGTCCGGACTGTTCGGGATAAAACCCGGAGTGTCCGGCCTTCCAGAGTTAGCACACTTAAGAATATCTCGGTGATCGTGCAGTGCAAGGTGTCTCTCATAGGATTTTGGTTAGTCATCTAGAGCACCTTTTCAACTCTTGGAAGATACAATCTATGTCCCTGTTGAGACATTTTATCTATGCATTTTATCCCTCACATTCATTGGAAAAAAGACTAAAATATAATTAGATCACCTTATTAGGGTTTATATTAACAATTTCCACGAGTTTTGGTGAATCTATGAATCTCCAGGGACTATTCAGAAAATATGCAAGGAAACCACTCTAGAAGACTCCAGAAGGCTCCGGAACTCAACGTGGCTCAGTGTGACGCCCCAGGTTTTTAATTAGCATCATTAGTGCTAATGACCGAGTCAAACGTGTTGACAATAGTCAAACCTTGGTCAACCTGGGCCATCACCTCGAAAACCTCGCCAATGATAATGACCTTCTTGATCAAGTCTACACACACTCGTGGTCAAAGTTTGGTCAAACATCTAGTCAAACCCTATGTCAACCCTAATGTCTTTGCACGTCCTTCGGAACTTTTGCCGCGTTCTCCAAATTTCACCTAAACACTTCAAAATCTCCCAATATAAAAGTTGTCCAGTTTTTCGAGGGACACAACTTTCATGTTGGTTGGCATTTCAAATTTTGAGTGGAAAAGGGTGGAAAACTTGGTCAACTGCAGCAGCTCCTGTTCACCAGAATCGTGTGGCATTCAAAGTTTGGCAGCAGTTTATGCAAAATTCATTGCTCAAAACCCCTATGAGCCTTTGTAAAAGTTGTAGAGGGTAGTGAGATCCACAACTTTGGTATGTACACCTCGAAGCACTTCAGTTGCAATTTTTAGAGTAAAACCCGGTCAAACGCGACTGCACCGAAACGTGTCGTGCCGAAACGCGTCGCGCCGAAACGTGTCGCGCGCGCCACCGCGTTCCCGCGCTCCAGAGCGCGCCGCCACGCGTCGCCGCCGCCACGCCGCCGTGCGCCACCGTACACGCGTACCGAGGCGGGTCCGCGACCACCGGTACGTGTGCCGCACCCTCGGGATGTACCCCTGTGCCACGCGGAGCTCCCGCACTCGCCGCCCGGCCGCATCGCCGGTTAACCGTCGGTCCGTCCCGTGCCCCACCCCGCACGCGCGCCGACCGAGGTCCCTGCCGTACCACGGCGGCATCTTCGTCGTCACCCCGTCGTCACCGGCAAGCCGCGCCCCTATTTAAAGGCCGCACCCCCCCCTCACGCGCGCCATGCCCGTGCCGCCCGCCATGGCCGCCGCCTAAACAAGCTCCCGTCCCCGAGCCCTTTCGTCGCCGGCCGACACCCCTAGCACCTTCCCTGCCTCACACTCGAGCCCTAGCGCCCGCTTGTTGGCAAGCCCGTGCACCCCTCTCGCCGGAGCAGAGGCCACCGCGGCCGCCGCCGCCTGGCATCGCCGTGCGCCGCCGCCGGTTGCCCCACCGCTCCAGCTTTGAGCACAAATCGGCCTAGGGTGAGCATACACACCTCCCTGCACCCTTCCCCGGCCGGGAGCGCCGCCGGCTCGCCGGGATTTGGCCGGAGCCGCCGCCTCCCCATGGCCAAGGGTCGCATTGCAAGAGTCTTAATCTTTCTAGGGGCTTTTCTGTCATCTAAGGGCATATCTGTGAACTTTTCAATCTGTCCAGGGGCTTAGCTGAAAAAGGGAAACTTCAATAGTAAAGGACTTTTGCTGAATCTTGTAAAATCCCTAGAAAATCGTAGAAAAATCGGAAAAATGCAAACCCAATTTTTGTAGACTCCTGGTGAAGAGCACTACAACTTTTGTTAAACTTGTCTAGGTTGTTTCCTGATAATTTTTGCATGAAAAATAGAAATGTGAAAAACCTAGATCTGTTGTATCTCAAAATCTACATATGCTCTGTATCTAAATTTTGGATATGATGTGTGTTATTTCATACCTAGATCCTGTACCAAAAATTGCACAAAGTTATGTTGTAAATCTTTTATTATGATTTATTTTGTATTTATGCAGAATCTGTCTAAATGATTTTTGTAGCTAAAAATAATTAGATTTTTTGTGCTCAACTTATGCATGATGTCTTTTTATTCCTAAATGAAGCTTTGGTGAATTAATCACAATTTTGTTTTTGTCAGAAATATTTATTATTGAAATATGCCTAATTGTCTTTGTAAATGCATAACTCAAGATCTATAGTAGTTCTAGGTGTATATGTTGCATTCCTAGGTTAGTTTTGGACCAGAGACCATGTGTGAGAAAGTTGGAATCTTTTTGATGTGTATTTATTTTTGTATGCATTTCTTTTATTTTGGTAGCTAGCTTTTGTTATTTTTGGTATATTTAATTCCATAGCTCTCATAAGTGTGCATGTGTGTGCAGTAGCTTTGTGTAGGTTTGTAGTGCTTCTTAACACACCTCACTGAATTTTATGAATTTATTTTATGAATAAAAGCAATAGAGGCAATTAAAGCTTAATAGTAAATTAAATGAGAAAATCATCAACTCCATAGCTAATGACCCTTTGCATGTGATGTTGATCTTTCTAAGAAGGTTGTGACCACCTCCTTGCTGTTTTGTGATGTTAAATTAATTAATTTGCATAAATATGTACACAGTCACTATTTAAAGGAATAAATAATAAAACACCATGTGTTGTTGCTTTAATAGAAATAATTTACCAAATGTATGTTTATCTAGGTGAATGTGGTCAACCATGCGCCCCATGGTTGTCGTTTGTTGTTGTAATTAATTAAATTAAAAACTGCTAATTAAATCTTGCATTGCATCCTCGTGTAGATCTTCCCGACGGTAGCCGTACGCCTGTGCCGGAAGGAGGAGACGGAGGAGCTGACGGAGACGTACACTACGTCGCTGTAGAGCAAGATCTGGACCAAAGTCCAGAAGGGCCCAAGGCCAACCTTGCCAGCGAAGGCAAGCCCCGGATCATTAACCCTTCTTTTGAAAATTTTGCAATTACCTTTGCTATGATTGTGCATTTACGTTTCAGGAGTTGATTTGAAACCCTAGATGCATGATCCCTAGGTACCTATGTTCTTATACTAGTATGCTAGGTCGATAGCTGCTATGCTATAGGACCGGTATAAGTCGAGTGATGTTCGTCACTCGCGAGAATAGGCTCTTATGTTGGAATCATAAGATCTTTATAAATGGATTGCTCATGTGGTAAGAGCATGGGATTTGGGCTCCGGTCCAGTGGCTTTCGTAGGCTAAGCTTTTGAACGTACTAAGCACTTGTCAGGAATGGGACAGGTAAGCCTAGTACCTGATGGACACAGCAAGGGAACTTTTCCCTACTACCCCTAGGACACCTAGTGTGTCCCCCTACCTGCAACAGTGGGGTACCTGTGCGATTCTGGGCGGTCCGGCGTGACGTACCAGTAAGCCTTGTACCGAGGATTGTAGGTCTGATCCCGACCCGAAGAAAGATGGGAACCGCCTGGATGGTTGTCCTCGCGGGGGCACCCTACCGTGTGTTTAGGTCTACCTTGCAAGGTTTAAATCAATCGATTGTCGGCCTCTCACCGTTATCTGAGACTGCTTAATCAACTGGCCATGATATCCCTTAATGATGGAACTTTGTGAATATTACTGCTTGAATTAATTGTTTGTACAATTCTTGGTTGATTTAGTTGGCTCTCTTAGAAATGGTAATCAACTAGAATCTGTGCTAAAATATTGAAAGTAAGGACGTACTCTTTGTTGCTTTTCAGCAAAAGAACTTCCCCGGCCAAAAAGCCTCTCATGTTTAGAGTGTGGTGATGTAGTTGTCACCCGACGGTTAAGTCTTGCTGAGTATTAGTATACTCAGCCTTGCTTTAATAATGTGGTTGCAGGTGTTGTTTGGCCTGGTGAGATTCCACTCGGCTGGGAGCTGGAATGGGTGGAGGACGACGAGTGATGACATCACGGACGGCCTCCTGTGATGTTTACCGTTGCGCTAGTTTATTTATTTCCGCTATTTTCAAACTCTAAACCTTTACTTATTGTCATGAACAATGGTTTGTAATACTTAAACCCCTTCGGGGTAGATTTGATTTAAATTGGTGTAGTGTACTCTGGACTCGCCTTCGCGTGAGTTTTAATGCATATGTTCGATCCTTTGTTGATATCCAAGTGATTTACCGGGCGTTAACCCGGCAACTAACGACAGGATGATACTTTATTATTGCTTAATGACCAAAAGTGGATTTGGTTTAGGCGATAGTACGGTATTTTCCTGGGCGGGTTGTCACACTCAGCACCTAAAAAAGAAGCATCTAGAAGGATCAAAAGACCACCTGGCCGAAGTGGGACCCGAGGGGGGCCCACCCCAGACCGATTGGCATGGTGGTGGGGCCGGTCGGTCCCCCCCGGGCCCCGAACCGCCTCATCTTCTGGAATGTTCCTCCACCGCCTATGAGAATCAATCTAAACCACATGTTTAGGTCGGTTTGATCCTACGGCGCACGTCCACCCCTCTGGACTATATAAGCAGCCCCCTACCCCCTGGCAGAGGCATCTGAATCTGTCATACATCAGATCAAGTCATCAAGTCAGAGACTCTACGCCCTAGAAACACCATATAGCAGAGTAGCTAGCTAGTTTAGATCTAGGAGGAGACAAGGTGTCTACTTGGCTCTTGATCGTCTAGAGGCTGATCTAACTTCGCTCTTGTAAGTTCTTATCTAGTTCTTTACATTTGTGATATAGACATATGTTCTTATTAATGATTATATTCGACATTATATGCTTTGGTGTTTACTATGATTACATGTTTAGCATAGTTGATTTGCCTTTATATTCATGTATGGAGTCGTATAGCCCTCACCTAGATCATTTGTTAACATGGGTGAACGGTAAAGACAGTGTAAGCGTGGTGCTTATATTGTATTTATCTGCGATTGCACCCTATATGCCGGGTCATGTGGTAGATCGTGGTGGTGACAGCACTATTGAGTCCTTCGTAGTCCACCCCCCGTGTATAGGACTAGTGGAGCCTTATACTGTTTGGGTTGTTTCAAGTTTCGGCCTTGATCCTTCTGGATAGTCTCCCCATGCATTGATATAATAGTTCTTCTTCCGTGATTGCTAAATATTTGCACTAATCATAGTTTGCATTGACATATAGTTTAGAATTACCTAGGAGTATCCTCTCTAGCTAGACTTTGCTACGTTTCTCTTGCTATAATGACACTTTCTAGCTGCTCATGAAGTTATGACTTGAACAATGCTATCATTCTCTATATTTTATGTGACTTACCCCTGTTTATAGCAATTGATATATTTTGGCCACTCTACATTATAAAACTGAGAGATGAGCATGTATTAGCTATTATGGATTAGAAAGACTTCTTTCCCTGTGGTAGAATATAAATACGATACCTGGTTTTACTCCTGGTTAAAATGCTACAATGGTATATTCATATCTGTGCGCTTGCGGATACCCTGTTTATATATATCTTCTTTTCTAGAGATCCAAGGCATATGTAAGAGTACCATATCCATGTGTTTTCAGGCACACCTGTCAGGCTGACAACCTATATCGAGTTGTGCTATGAATCGTGTCGGAATTCATCTTTTAGTTTATCTGAAAGCAACATCCGATATACACTTAGCATCATGTTAAGATATACCTCTGCATTTCTGGTGCCGTCGATAGAGATGGATCTTATATCCGTTTCTAGTCGATGACGTTAGCAATGTCAACAAGCATTTTTGGCACCGTTGCCGAGGAAAGAAAGTCTATAGCCTAGATGAAAAAATTTCAGTAATAGCATGCATGCATCTCTCACATATAATGTATCGAGAATCCAAATAATCATTGCTTAAACAGGCTTACCCTTGTTCTTTCCACTTTTGTCTATCTTATTTCAGGGTAATGTATGAATAAGAATCTTCCAGAAAACTTCGTTTCAGATCCAGAGAAAATCTTAAGGAAGGCAAGGTCAAAGCTCAGGTCTCCTGATTCTCGGCCCACGACTTCTGCCTTGGGAGATTCAACAGCGCGAAGCTTAACACCCACGATTGAAGTAATGGCAAACAAGTCCCTACGTGAATACTCCGCACCGACCCCGGACAACATTCGTACTGGTCCGACAGTCGCTGTAGGAGATGCTGCTTTTGAGCTCAAGCCTGTGCTGATCAACATGGTACAAGCTAGCCAATTTTGTGGAAAACTCATGAAGATGCCAACAAACACCTTCAAAATTTCTTGGAGATATGTGGCACCTTCACGATCAAAGATGTTCCAAGTGATGCAGTCCTACTTCGTTTATTCCCATTCTCACTATTGGGGCGAGTGAAGCAATGGTTCTACTCCAACAAAGACAAATTTACAACTTGGACATTGTGTTCTACTGCCTTTCTGGCAAAGTTCTTTCCTATAGGCAAAACCAATGCCTTACGGGGGGGAATTTCGAGTTTCCAGCAGCAACACGAGGAATCTGTTCCTGAAGCATGGGAGCGCTTTCAAGACTACATTGCAGATTGCCCACATCATGGAATGGAAAACTGGTTGCTCTTGCAGACCTTCTACCACGGGCTCTCTACCAACACCCGTGAAATGATGGATGCTGCAGCTGGAGGTGCTTTCCTGTCCCTTACACTTACTCAAGCTACTAACCTTGTGGAAAAGATGGCGTCCAATCAAGCTTGGAACGAGGAACGTCAACCCCGCAAGAAAGAAAGAGGAATGCACCAGCTCAAGGAGGTAGACATGTTGTCTGCCAAAATGGATTTACTGATGAAGAGGCTTGAAGACAGAGCCCCTGAGAAGAAGGAAGTCATGCAACTCTTCGAATCCCGCATGACCTGTGAAGAATATGGAAACACTGGACACTCAGGGAGTCAGTGCCCTCAGCTGGAGGAGGACGTGAACTACATCAACAACAACAACCAATATCGTCCCCAGCAGAATCAAGGATGAACTCAGCAGAGAACCAACTACCCAGGTAACTATTCAGGTAATTATCAAGGTAATAATTCTTCCAATAATTTCTCACCATTAAGAGACTTAGTCCAAAACCAGGGTAGAATTATGGATAATCTGTCTAAGAAGTTAGCTTCCAATGATAAAATGCTCGAAACTATTAGTAATAAAATGGAAAGTTTTTCTTCTGCCATCAAGAACTAACATAGCTTTAATAAGATGCTAGAATCTCAGATTTCTCAGCTGGCATCATCTGTTCCCACGGCTAACCCAGGTAAGATTCCGGGTCAGCCGGAAGAGTTAGAATTTGCAAATCTTGTCGATATCTATTCTGCAGATCTGTGTTCGAATGAGATAGAAGAAGGCCCAAGATGGACTGACTGGGGCATGCCCGCCAAAAGAGGAGATCCAGGAAGGCCCGTCATCACCATCACTATTGGAGCTTACACCTTCAAGAATGCACTTTGTGACTTTGGGTCTAGCGTCAACATAATGCCTAAGGTAATATATAAGAAAATTAATGGTTCACCTTTATTCTATACAACCATGTGCTTGCAGCTTGCAGACCTGTCACTATGCCACCCCGAGGGTATCCTAGACAACGTATGTCTGGGGATAGGACGCTCCTACGTGGCTGCCGACTTCATTGTTGTCGAGACTGGGGGAAGTGAGAACGCTCCAATCATTTCGGGACGTCCTTTCCTTTCCTTGCCACAGCCAAAGCCATCATCTACGCCGACGCCGCTAAGATCATCTTCTCCATCAATGGGAGGAAGGAGAGATTCAATTGCAAGAACAAAATCCTAGAAGCTCCTGCGCACCCCCGATATCCTTACCCTCAAGAACACAAGCCAGTTGTCGAGAAGAAGAGAAGAGATAGAAGGAGGAACAAGAAGAATAATCAACCTCAATCGCATGTGAAGGAAGTTTGGATGATCAACACGATTCAATCAGAGAATAAGAACCTGTTCCCTTCACCATTGCTGCGAAAGCTTGAAGACCCTGGAGTTCCATCAATCCACTGCTCCATCAATCAATGGAACTTCCAGCGAGTTATCTACGACACAGGATCGGGCGTTAACCTAATGTCTAAGGTAACCTACGAATTAATATATGGTGACCTGCCTTTGTATTCCACATATATAATGTTGCAGATGGCGGATCAATCACAACGGTTCCCGAAAGGAATTGCACGAGATGTACCTGTCAAGATAAAGGATAACTATGTCCTGACTGACTTTTTAGTCATAGACATGGGAGATGAGCAAGATCCTCCCATCGTGCTTGGAAGACCGTTCCTGAACACAACAAGAGCAATCATCTACATCAGGACTGGCGAGATCCACTTCCAGTTCAGAACTGAAAAGGTACGCTGCTATTTCAATACTTACACTAATCCTGAGCAGCCCAAGAAGAACAAGACGCGGAGACGCCTTCAGAGATTACAATGCAAGCTGAACACAAAGTTGACAGATGTCAAGAACATTGAAGAAGAGATTAAGGAGAAGTCCGCTCAGCTTCTGCCAGCCTAGTATTCTGAACCTGTTACTCCAGAAAGGTCTCCACCAAAGAAACAAGTTTGGAGGAAGAAAGATCAAAGTACACCTTCGGAAGACCAATCACTACCCGCGTCATCAACTGATCAATCAATGGCCACTACATCTACGCCATGGGAGTAAGTACTCTAAGCTCTCGCCGAGAGGTAACTCGGTATTTATCTTTATATTCTGCACTGCATATTTAGGTTAGCATGTTTATTTCCCTATACCTGCATTGAAAAAAATCATAAAAATATTTTCTGTTTTTGCATTTTTCAAGGCCCCATGTACTCCGTACCGTGGCGGCATATATAAATTTTTTTTTTTGCATTCACATGATTTTGCTTTTAGCATCCCTTTTGCATATAAAAATTCACAAAAATACGTGGGCACATGAAGGTCCACACATTTCAGAAAAACCCAAAAAGAAGTGGGCACATGAAGGCTCACAGCGTAATCCTAGAATTTGTTCCTTCGGGTATGTGCGAGACTAATATTTACAGGGAGAATTTAATAAGGACCTGAAGGTAAACAAGTTCCAAGGATGAATCAAGAATCACTTCAAGATCTAGCTTGGGGAGAGCACCCCCAGTTATCACGATAAGTATCACTATCCTATGTTTTTAGCTAGTTATTTGAGTTTTAGTTAAAAGTCTTAGTTTGAATAAAATGCTAGAGTCTGCTAGTTGGTTTTTCTCTTTAATAATGATCTTGATGATATATGCTTGGAGATGATGAATAGTTGCTCCGTCGTAATTCCTTTTAAAGTACTTAGTTTTCAAACCTAGATTCTCCTGAAGTTTAAATGCTTAATTTGCTCTAAACCCAAAACCTGTGCAAGTATATGCTTAATCTGAGTCTAGGCTTTGAAAGATGATTCATGAAAAGTTGAGTTGCTATTGATCATTTTCCTAGAGAAGCTGGATTCCTGGATTTATCTTAAATAAAAAATCTTATATGATGAGTTCCTGTGTCAATGATCCTTAAGAGCTTGTCATACACATCAAAATCATTCCATTCCACCATTTATGCTGCTTCTGATATGGAAGTACGCATTTTCCATCAAGCCATACAGCTCATGCAACTCTAGGATATATCTCTCTCAATGTTAAAAAAAAGATTCTGGGGCTACATTCGAAAAAAAGAGAAAGGAAAAAGTGAGAAGAGAGAGGGAGAGAAAAGGACAAGTGTCATACTAGGCGAGAAGGGCCTACCTCCCTAAAAGAAATAAATTTTAGAGATGAATAATGGACACGTGTCCGAGAGCGAGTAGAGCCCACATCTCTAAGGAGAGAGAAAAATAGACAAAAGTCCGGGGCGAGTAGGGCCCACCTCTCCAAGAATGGAAAGCCCAGATCTTAAAAAAATCTTAGAAAGAGAGATATAGTCCAAGAGCTAGGCTAAAAGCCTTACCACCTTTCACCCTCATCCATTCAACACTATCATCCATATCTTGTTAAGTGTGACTCCATGCTTGAGAAGGTCATACACAGGATCTCTGAGTTTTATCTGAAAAAATGCAAAACCCCAGGATGATAGCTGATCAAAGAATTTGAGATATACTGCTTGACTTGATTGTTTTGTCTTTTATCTGCTAAAGATTTATGAAAAGGCAGTGCTTAAAGGTTGAAGGTAAAAGAGAGTAATCTTGTTGAGGAGAATAGGTTTTTGAAGACCATAGTACTTTTGAGGTGTGAAAGCGTTGTAGCAACTCCTGATCCTGCTAAAGCATATCTTTGCTAGGGACTAGCAAAGGGTAAGCTTGGGGGAGTTTGTTGACACATTTTATCTATGCATTTTATCCCTCACATTCATTGGAAAAAGGACTAAAATATAATTAGATCACCTTATTAGGGTTTATATTAACAATTTCCATGAGTTTTGGTGAATCTATGAATCTACAGGGACTATTCAGAAAATATGCAAGGAAACCACTCTAGAAGACTCCAGAAGGCTCCGGAACTCAACGTGGCTTAGCACCTAAAAAAGAAGCATCTAGAAGGATCAAGAGACCACCTGGCCGAAGTGGGACCCGAGGGGGGCCTGCCCCAGACCGATCGGCCTGGTGGTGGGGCCGGTCAGTCCCCCCCGGGCCCCGAACCGCCTCATCTTCTGGAATGTTCCTCCACCGCCTATGAGAATCAATCTAAACCACATGTTTAGGTCAGTTTGATCCTACGGCGCACGTCCACCCCTCTGGACTATATAAGCAACCCCCCTGCCCCCTGGCAGAGGCATCTGAATCTGTCATACATCAGATCAAGTCATCAAGTCAGAGACTCTACGCCCTAGAAACACCATATAGCAGAGTAGCTAGCTAGTTTAGATCTAGGAGGAGGCAAGGTGTCTACTTGGCTCCTGATCGTCTAGAGGTTGATCTAGCTTCGCTCTTGTAAGTTCTTATCTAGTTCTTTACATTTGTTATATAGACATATGTTCTTATTAATGATTATATTCGACATTATATGCTTTGGTGTTTACTATGATTACATGTTTAGCATAGTTGATTTGCCTTTATATTCATGTATGGAGTCGTATAGCCCTCACCTAGATCATTTGTTAACATGGGTGAACGGTAAAGACAGTGTAAGCGTGGTGCTTATATTGTATTTATCTGCGATTGCACCCTATATGTCGGGTCGTGTGGTAGATCGTGGTGGTGACAGCACTATTGAGTCCTTCGTAGTCCACCCCCCGTGTATAGGACTAGTGGAGCCTTATACTGTTTGGGTTGTTTCAAGTTTCGGCCTTGATCCTTCTGGATAGTCTCCCCATGCATTGATATAATAGTTCTTCTTCCGTGATTGCTAAATGTTTGCACTAATCATAGTTTGCATTGACATATAGTTTAGAATTACCTAGGAGTATCCTCTCTAGCTAGACTTTGCTACGTTTCTCTTGCTATAATGACACTTTCTAGCTGCTCATGAAGTTATGACTTGAACAATGCTATCATTCTCTATATTTTATGTGACTTACCCCTGTTTATAGCAATTGATATATTTTGGCCACTCTACATTATAAAACTGAGAGATGAGCATGTATTAGCTATTATGGATTAGAAAGACTTCTTTCCCTGTGGTAGAATATAAATACGATACCTGGTTTTACTCCTGGTTAAAATGCTACAATGGTATATTCATATCTGTGCGCTTGCGGATACCCTGTTTATATATATATCTTCTTTTCTAGAGATCCAAGGCATATGTAAGAGTACCATATCCATGCGTTTTCAGGCACACCTGTCAGGCTGACAACCTATATCGAGTTGTGCTATTAATCGTGTCGGAATTCATCTTTTAGTTTATCTGAAAGCAACATCCGATATACACTTAGCATCATGTTAAGATATACCTCTGCATTTCTGGTGCCGTCGATAGAGATGGATCTTATATCCATTTCTAGTCGATGACGTTAGCAATGTCAACAGTCCCTCTTTATAGTACGGCATTCCTAGGACTCAATTTCAAAATATAAAATAAATAAACCTCCAAGGAATCGTTCTTTTAGCATCACTTCCTTTTTATATAGCAATGAAGCGCTTAAATACCATCTTAGAATTTTAGTACCTGCTCATATACTCAATACATCATTAGTAGCTTAATGGTCTGTCATTAAATCACCAAAACCCACTTAGGGGGCCAAGATACTCTTCAGGAAGCGCGAGGGGGTCGAGCGGAGGGGCGACGTACGTACGACGTGGGCGAGAGAGCGTCAAAACGACGTACCAGATTTTTTATCTTACTTTCATTCTTTTTAGTAGTAGAGATAGAGAAATCAATGGGGAAACCGTAGTCATTTTTTATTCTAAGCCCGTTTAATCATTCCCGCAACGAATTGCAATTGCAACTTGCAACCTTCTTACTCCCTCCATCCAACTATCCAAGGCCCATTCCAGTTTGGCTTTAAAGGAAAGAGTCACTTTAAATGCTCGAATGTAACCTACTCACCCTTTAATGTTTCAAGTTCAATTGAACTTAAAGATTATTATGTATAACTTTGCAGACTAGCTTTTGTCTGGGTACTAAAGTGATAAGAAACAAAAAGATTTTTTTTGTAAAGGGAAATCATTGTTTTAAATAGCAAGATAAATCATTTAGTAGCAGCCTTATTGATATCCAAGGCCCAAACATGGTTGTCGACATGTGTAAGGGGGTGCATTACTGCACTATCTTAGGCCCTGTTTGTTTACATGGGGCTAAAATTTAGCTTCCCCACTTTAGCCTCATTTTAGCCTTTTTGCATCCAAACAGATGGGCTAAAACTTTAGGGTTAAACTTTAGCCCCTCCAAAATCCTTAGCCCACCCAAGGTAGGCTAAAGAGGGCTAAAGTGGGCTAAACTACTTCATTTTCCACCCTCTGCCCCTGTCTCTCCTCCCATCCGCACGCACAAGCTCCAATCCGCCGCCGCTCGCCCACCCGACGCCGCAACCCTATCTCTCCCGCACCGTCGAGAAGCTTGCTGACCCGCCGCTCTCCCCACCCGGTGCCGCTCTCCCACCCGCCGCTGCTCTCCCACCCGCCCGCTAATGGAGGGCAACAATGGCAGCGACCTGCGAGATTCGGATGGGTTCGATCCCCTCTTCCCCGACTCCGGCTTCAACCTCTTCTCACAGTCTGGATCTTCGTTCCCGACGTTCCCCGGCGTGCAGTCTCCCCGGGTGGACCTTTAAGGCCTCGACCTCAACTCGCAAGCAAGCGATTTCCCAAATCTGCAGTCCTACTCGCAGATGCTCACGGGAAGAGGCGGCAGCGGCCTCAACCTTGGCCTCCCTCCCGTCCATGGCGCTGGTAGAGGCCGCGGCAGTCGAACCTTAGGCATACGCAGCAGCCACACCGGTCGTGGCGAAGGAGCCGCAGGCAAGAGCGCTAGGTCTTTGACCTTTAGTGCACCTCGTGGCGGATCCACTGCATCGGGGTCTGCAGGTGGCCGAGGACGCATCCCTCGTCGAACTGCGGCCAGTGCTGGTGCTGCACAGCTTCCTCGACGAGGTGCCAACGGTGATGATGAAGAGGAAGGTGCTGAAGAGGAAGGCCAACAGCAACAGGGATCCAAGGTACTCACTCCCTCTATAAATCTGACGATTACAAGTTCCAAATTGGCATGCAGTCTCTAAATTATGTTTCATATGTTTTGGTTTGCACTAGAAAATTGTGCACAAGGCAAATTGGTCACCACAAAATCCAACTGTTTTGTGTGATTTGTGCATTGAGCAAATTAATTTAGGGAATATGGATAAAGGACAGATGAAAGGAATAGGGTATAAGACACTTCAAGAGTAGTATCATATGAAAACTACTCTGTGGCATGATAGAAGTCAGTTCAAGAACCGAATTGGACAACTCAAGGTTCTTTACACCAATTGGCGTACCCTTCAGAAAAAAGCAAGTGGATTAGGCAGACATGATGATGGTTCTATTGATGCCCCTGGATGGTGGTGGGACAAGCACTTGAAGGTGCACTTTCTAATCTAATTGGTTTTGTAAAAAATGTACTATATTGCTTCTCAAAGACTAACACCTCCTTGATTTTTTTACTGCAGGGCAAATCAGATCATGTGAAGAAGTTGAGATATGGAAACCCAGAGTATTTACCTCAGCTTGATGAAATTTTTCGTGATTGTGTTGTTGATGGGAGCAGCTCTTTTATTGCTGGGCAAGACGAAGAAGATGGTCCCATTGATATTGATGATGAACTAGAGGGGGAAGATCCAGATGAGCAACCAGAAGAAGATCCAGAACAAGGCTTCAACTTGGATGATAATAGCCCTATGAGTACTAGCACTATGTCTGCCAAGAAGAGGGGTAGTAGTACTAGCACTACTGCCTCTAGTCCATCCAAGAGGTCAAGAAGCCCTATGGTTTCAATGATGAGGGAGCTAGTTAAAAAATGAGACATCACTGAATCAACCAATGAGCTGCTCCTGATGGAGGTTTGCAAGAAAAAAGAGAAGATGAAGAAGAACAAGACTGAACCAACCTATTCTATTAAGAGATGTCAAGAGCTGGCAGAAGAATGTGGGATAAGAGAACAGACAACTGAGTACTATGGATGTGGGGAATATTTCATGGATGAAAGCGAGAGGGAGTTCTGGTGCAACATCAAGACACAAGAAGAAAGGCTTGACTTCATGAAAAGATGGTGTCAGCGCAAGGGTTTCTACAATCAGTAGTTAGGATTGTGTGGTTATGAGTTTGTGTGGTTACAAGTCTGTGTGCCTGTGAACTATTTGGGTTATCAGTCTGTGTGCCTGTGAACTATCTGGGTTATGAGCATGTGTTCCTGTGAACTATTTGTGTTATGAGTCTGTGTTCATGTGAACATTTTCTATGTGAACCTAATTCCTGCCATGTTTGATCATGTTTACTGTTTATGTATATATCATGTTAACTTCACATCTTTTTGTTGCTGTTTTGTATACACTTGATCACTGACATGTTCATTTGCTTATGTAGGATGCCGATGAGGCTGTCAATTCAAGTGAAGATTCCTCAAACTTCTGTGATGCGACAAGTTCTTCAAGTGGCGATTCAGGTGATGATTCAGATGGGTTTGATTCTAGTGACGAGGAACTGATCAAGATAGTGATCAATCGTCGCAAGAGGAATCGACAATTTGTGACTATGGCTCTCATGATTGGTATGTTCTATGAAACTTATATGAACAAAGCTGAGAGGAGAGTACCAATAGAATCTAGTATACAATGGGTAGAGAAAACACTAGCAAAGAGGACATCTTGTTACGACAATTTTAGGATGTCTAGGCCTTTATTTGATAAACTTCATAACTTGTTGGTTGAGTCCTATGGTTTGAGGTCAACTAAAAGGATGTCATCTATCGAGGCTTTAGGAATGTTTCTGTGGATGATTGGTCCACCTCAGTCAGTTAGACAAGCTCGTCACATTTTTACTAGATCATTGGAGACGGTGCATCGCAAATTTGATAAGGTTTTGGTTGTTGTTCTTAAGCTGACAAGAGATATTATTAAGCCCAAGGACCCTGAATATACGACGGTGCACCATAGATTGCAAAATCATAGGTTTGCCCCATTCTTCAACAATTGTATAGGAGCAATTGATGGGACACACATCAAGGTTACTGTGCCTGTTGATAAGATGATTAAACACACTGGCAGACATGGGTATACCTCACAAAATGTTTTGGCAATTTGCGACTTTGACATGAGGTTCACTTTTGTGGTTGCTGGATGGCCTGGATCAGTACATGATATGAGAGTGTTTAATGATGCCATCCAGCAATATGGTGACAAGTTTCCACATCCTCCACAAGGTACACTACTCAAAGTGCTCATGTTTACTGTTTAGATGAAATAATTCAAGTACCTAATAATATTCTCTAAATTTGTAGGAAAATTTTATCTAGTGGACTCAGGGTACCCAAACTGCCCCGGCTATCTAGCACCTTACAAAGGATGTACATACCATTTCCAAGAGTATAGAAACGGCAGAATGCCAAGAGGTATGAAAGAAACCTTCAACTATGCACATTCTTCTCTTAGAAATGTCATAGAGCGGTCATTTGGTGTCTTGAAAATGAAGTGGAGGATTTTGTTGGATCTACCAAGTTATCCAATGAAAAAGCAAAGCAAAATCATTCTAGCTTGCATGGCTATTCACAACTTCATTAGGGAGAGTGCCATTGAAGATAAGGACTTTGATATGTGTGATAGAGATGAAAACTATATACCTGTTGAAGCACCTACCTCTAGCCGAAGAGGGACAAACATTGTTCCAGGCTTTGAAGAACCAAACATGAATGCTTTTCGTGATCATTTAGCTCATGGTTTGTTCAATAGAACATAAGTAATTTGTGTGTCGGTGAACATGTTTATTGAGATTTGGACATGTATATTTGAAGTTGTAATAACTGCAGACATGTATATTTGAGATTCTAAATTTGATGTGTGCATGTATACCCTTGTATGAACATTTGAGAGGGAGTAACAGGGGACCTGCTGGCGGGAAACAGGGCTAATAGTAGAGCGCCAACTCTTGGCGGGAACAAGGGGGTGCCAGGGGCAATGGGTAGCAATAATTAGGGACAAATGAGACATTTTAACATCCATGTGTTGCAGTTTAGCCTATGTAACCAAACAACAAAATGGGCTAAACTTTAGCCCCTTGTATCCAAATAGGGCCTTACTGAAATGAGTAAAATATATGGATAGCCATTGTACTTGCCTTCATGTTTCAGTATTATACTTTGAAAAGTGTAAATCATGGTCATTAAAGTCTCTTAAATACGTTGATAGGCTGCGTTCCGCAGATCTTCTGCTGTAGATTTATACGACAGATTTGTTCAGAAAAGTATCGCGCACTGATTTGCATGACAGATTTGTTCTGAGAGAAAAGTACTCCACAAGAAGTCGAAATAAGACATACGGAACAGAAATTTTACATATTTGGGACTAATTTTGGCTTCCTGATCATCAAATGTTGTCAGATTATGATATGCACATAGCGTTTTCAATTATTTCCCAACATGTATAATTAACAAACGTCTACATATACACGCTGGAAGCAAGACAGCTAGCTAATTTTATTGCTCGTGTTTTATGGATCTTTAATATCAATTGTTTACAACTTCATCCAGTAGTTTAAGATAACTACGGAATTTGTGTTCGGCAAGATGGTCGAAGGTGAGAACACCCTCAAGGATGGCTCGTTCACTAGGCAATTCTGTTCACCCTTGTTTGATATATGCAGTTTTTTTCTATGTTCTGCCAGGCCACCTATTACATGGTGGTCTAATTCGGGATTCAGATTTACACGTAGCCCTCGTACCTGTTCGCGTCGTCCGCCGCGCGGGCGACGGGGTAGGCCTCCAAACCCTAGCCGCCGCCGCGCCCCTCTCCCCCGCCACCTCCAGCCGCGCCGCCACCTGAGCGGTCCGCCAGCAACCCGCATGGCCGTAGTGAAGGCGGCAACGGGCACCAGTTCCCTTCCTCCCCTCCTCCGACGGCTTGGGCGGGCGCGACCGACGACTATCGCGCGGCGGAGGTTTGGGCCTCCAGATCCGGAGATGTCCCGACCGGATCCGGAGGCCGCGCGACGGGGACACGCGCCAGTGCGTGGGGAGATGGCGACCGGAGCAGGGCAGCGGCGACGGCGTCTTTGGCCGGTGCGGACGGCTCCGTAGGCAGCGACGGCCTGTGCGGTGGTCGTAGCGGCCAAAGTTTTTGGGTGCAGGGGGGTGCCGCTGGTGGCTGCAAGCCGTGGCTGGCTGTGGCCCGGCTGTGGCTGGCTGGAGAGCCGTGGCTGGCTGTGGACGGCCGTGGCTGGCTGCTGCTGGTCGGCTGCGGCTGCGGCTGGGGCTGGGGCTGGCCGCGGCTGCCCGTGGCCTCGCAGTGGCCGGCCCTGTTGGTCTGCAGCTATGGCTGCCTGCGGCGAGCGATGACCTGGCTGTGGCCTGGCCGTGGCCGGCTGGAGCGTGCGGGCAACTTGCGCTTCAGCAAGATGGTGGTGCTCCTCCTCAATGGCTATGCTGGTCCGGCGCCACCTTGGTGGTGGGGTCGGGGGCTGTCAGGTGCTTGCTGGTGGTGTCGTGGTGGCGTCTCGAGTGGTGCCGGGCTTTTCCTGGTGAGGTGTCGTGGTTGCAGCGGACTTCTGTCATTGGTCGAGAGCGTGCGGCAGGAATGGTGATGTTCCGGGCGTAAGCCTCCACTGTCGGTGGCAATGGTGGCGGCGGCCTCGGGGCATCGTCGTCCCTGTTGAGGGCACCATTGAGGGTTACCATGTTCTTGCAGCACGGCGATCCCAGGGTGAAAACCCAGTCCCTTGTGGATGTGTGACGACGGCGCCTTTGGCGTCGTTCCCTTCTTGGAGGCGCCGCATCTGGAGACCCATCTCGACCTGTGATAGTGGTGGTGGTCGGCTGGTGGTGTTGCCCTGTGTGTGGTGGTTGTGGTGGTGCGCTTGGTCCGTATTGGCAGGGAGGTGCGGAGGGCCCATGGGGGTGTAGCCTTGGGTTGGCGCGCTTGGTGCGGTGGTGATCTCGGTGATGGTTGAGTGGAGGTGTTACTTTCTTAGCAGTCTCAGATATCCGAGTCCTTGGCAGAGGAGTGAGGCGGTGGATGAGGCGAGGCCCCCACACAGAGTGGCCAGGATCGGTGGTTTCATTGGTGCTGCGAAAGGAGTGTTCTGCCGAAGCAACATCGGAGCAGAGAGATCAACGACCATGTGTGTGCAGCTTGTTGGTGATAGCTCATGGTGGAGGAGTTCAGGTGGCCACTTGTGCTTGCAGCGGGTTGCGGCTTTGGCCGTGGCACAGCGTTGGTGACGACGGCACGGGTTGCGGCGGCTTCTTTGGCTCTTCTCACAGGCTGTGGTGGTGTAGTGTCTTGTTGTGTGCGTTGTTCGCGTGCGTTGTTTGTGTGTGGTGGCGTTCGCTTCGGCGAGTGATGTAAAATTGCTGCTTGTTCTTAAATGATATGGCAGTGCTCCTGCCTTTAATTTTTTTAAAAAAAATCTTCCTCTCACCGACAATCTTTTTTGAGCTGTGCTATGCTATATATGAATATATGCTTATCGGGTGCCAACAACATTTGATAGCAGTTTTTGCTATAGGACATGGATACGTGGAGAGCCCTCTCCTTTTAGCGCTACGTGGAGAGCCCTCTATAATTAGCATCCTTTCCGTTTAAGGAAACAACCATGCGCGTCTCCCCTCCGCACGGATGCGCGGGCGGCGAGCGGATGGATGGGAGTGGAGCACGCGCGACAGATAACGGTTTGAGCGGGAAAAAACTGGGGGGAGCAAAATTTTGAACGTCCTACCGATTGGACGAAAAAAACTTGCAGGTGGACCATTGAGAAAAGCGGTCCAACCCATATAAGAAGCCCAGACAACCCAGATAAGAAGGGAAAATGTAACAAACCATGGAGATGCCTCCAACCATGAATCAGAGAGAAAAACATAAGATCTCAAGAAAAATAGAATGCAGGGAAGCATGAAAAGTGAATCAACGACAAAGGAAGATCAGTTGTCCAGGTTAGCATCCTTCTCATCAAGGATAGAAAACACAAACTTCTGACAGTTTACCTCCAAAAATTAGGAATGAAAAGTTACATCCAACAGATTTATGGGGTTTTCATATCATGCATCTTGAACGCATGATTCCTTTTTTTACTGCCGAGACTTACATTATGTATGTGTTGTGTCCCATGTATGTGCTGCGTCCCATGTATGTGTGGTTCCCTGTACATCCCAAATCCCTGGAATTGGAAGCAAAACACATTCATAGTTAACATCTCATTATTCATGATTAATTGTGACAAAGAAAGAAAAAAGTAACACCGATGTTAACAATAAGGAAAAAGGTAGAACCTATGTTAATAGCACTAGAAGGTATCTAAATTGAGTTTAACTAGTTGTACATATCTCATATAGGAAAAATGCTTGCTGTTGGTGTTGGTTTTTGTGTGTGTATCTATGTTGGTTAAGTAGCATGTGTGTTGATCCCTACTTTGTTTTCTACAGTTGCGGGTGTGAGCAAGTTTGATCCCAATGTATAGCAGTGCTAGAGATCGACTGGGAAGTAGAAGATGTAGTTTGGTAGCTGAGAAGAAGCTAGTGGTCCAGAGTTACTTCCTTCTGAGTGTATGCACTCGGGCAACACAAGAAGCATAATGCAGCACACTGTTACCTCAGGGGAGACCCACTTTGTAAGTTGGAAATGAAGCACAAATGCAAGGGAAAAAATCATGTAGAGAATGAGAGCACTCAACTGAAGCAGCAGCAGTCCCTCAAGACAATCAAGTTTGTTCACATGTGCAATGAGTTTGCAAAGATTGTGAAAGAAGCAAGAACAAATGAGAAAACAATAGGAATTGTGAGGAAGCACATGGATGAGATGGAAGCTAAGTTTAGGGCCTTCAAGGTGAAGAATTCTAAGAAGCAGAAGAGGTGACCCATTTCAACAAGAAAGCGGGCTTCTGGAAGGGGTGCCAAAAAATTAAGAAATGGAAAGAAGAAAGCATGTATATAGGGAAGAGCTTATGCAGAGAATGTGCATGTAAAGAATTCAGATACTAATGATATATAATCTACAACAATGCTTACTTCCTACAACATTCAAATTGAGATCAAGTTATTTCCGATATGATTCAAATGCATGGCTAGTTACTTCCTGAATGTTCAGATTAGAGCATTAGTTACTTTCTACAAGATTCAAACTAAGATCAAGTTACTTCCGATATGATTCAAATGCATGGCTAGTTACTTCCTAAATGTTCAGATAAGCACCCTAGTTACTTTCAACAACATTCAAACTGAAATCAAGTTACTTCCGATATGATTCAAATGCATGCCTAGTTACTTCTTGAATATTTAGATCAACACAACACCGTAATTACTTTGTACAACATTGAAACTAATACCAAGTTACTTTTGATGTGATTCAAATGCATGTCTTGTTACTTTTTGAATGAAAATGGAAAAATATCATTAAAAAGTAGAAAAATTGAATTAGTTACTTCCATTATAATATAGAAGTAGAATTAGTTACTTTTTATATGACTACATATGTGGTAGGTTACTTCCTAAGTTAGATGAATAGTGACAAGTTAATTCCTATTTCAAATAAAAAAGGGGCTGAGCCACATGATTTTTTAGAAAAAATAGAAAGAAAAAATGAAAACAAAGCTACTGCTAACATTGTTATTAAACTATTGTTATTTTTAAGTATAGGTAATGAGATACCAATAAGCTAGCCACGGAAAAAGAACATGTGAATCTAATTCTTTTTTCCAAGTAAACATAACATTCTATCAACATGTGTTACATCCTACGGAATAAAAATTCAGAACTAGTTACTTCTGGTATCACTGATATATGTTAAGTTACTTTGTAAAGAATATAAATATATAATTAGTTACCTCTTATGATATTACATATGTGAGAAAGTTACTTCCTATTGTAACTTAAAGCTCGTTACCAAAAAAAAAGAACAGAAAACGGCCATAGAAAACAAAAAGTATAGTATAGGAAAATAGAAAAACTCATCCGGGACTGAAACAACACACAACTAGCAGGAATTATAGTCTATTGCATGCACAAAGTAGTAAGGATGACTTTAATGAGTTCATTAGAAAACAACCTTCATCAAAACTGAGTCATGCTAATCTTGAATGCCAACTCTTTCTGATCTTGGTCTGGTAACAAAACAGAATAACATTGGTTAGATCAGCAAAAAAACAGATGTTGAACTACTGAATGTACTATGTGTAACAATTTCAACAAGTGTTAAAAAGTGTAGAGTATCAGCTCACAAGCATACTAGAGAATGGTGCATAATTTTTCAAGAATATTTCATTAAAAAGATGAATAATGCTGATGAAATAGTACTAAATAGCTATATAGTTCGACAATTGTTAGGCTCGAATACTAGGAAAAGGGTGTCAGTGACTTAATAATTTCAGTTCAAAGGTTCTTAACACTAAAAAAATCCTAAGCCGGGAACAAAATTATCAACAGATTTAAAAATAGTTATAAGATTTAAGTTTACATGGACAACACATCTTAATTCATCACTTTTGTTTTGCTAAAAAAATGTAGGAGTTAGTTTGTTTTCGCTGTCAGCTTGATACTGAGCCTCTAACTGACAGATGTTGAATAACTTAAAATTGGCTATCTTATATTTTTAATGATATCCTAACTTGTTGTAACACCGAATTGATGGTAAATAGGAGCATGTTACTTCCTCTATTCACAGGAATGTTGAGAAAAGCTACTTCTTTGATTTGCAACTTAGGGGCTGTTACTTTCTTTGTCATATAAGCTATTGACAAGTTACTTCCTAAGTCAGATAAATAGTGACAAGTTACTTCCTAATTCAAAATAGAAAAGGGACCGAGCCACATCATTTTTTTTGGAAAATCAGAGGACAACAAAATCAAAACATAGTTGTTACTAACATTGATCTTCAACTATTGTTATTTTAAAGCATACATAATGAGATATCAATAAGCTAGTCTTGGCAAAAGAACATGTGAATCTAATCTTTTTTTTCATGTAAACACAACATGTGTAATGTGTTACATCCTATGCAATAAAAATTTAGAACCAGTTACTTCTTGTGTCACCGAGTGTATGTTAAGTTACTTTGTAGGGAATACAAATATATAAGTAGTTACTTCTTTTGAGACTACTACATATGTGGTAAATTTACTTCCTATGGTAAATTAATCTCATTGCCAAAAAGTATTAGTGAAATGGTAGTGAGAAATTGCAGGTTGTTATGAGAAGGGAAAAAAATATAGTATAGGAAAAATACAAATAGTCATCCTAGATCGAGCTAGCAGAAATTATAGTCTTGGATGCAGAAAGCAGTAAGGATGACTTTAAATGAGTTGGGTTAAAAAAACAACCTACATCGAAACTGAGTCAAGTGGACGCAGTAGCTCCTTTCTGATCTTGAATGCTAACTCTTCTGGTCTTTTTATGTTAATAGAACAGAATAACTTTGGTTAGATCAGCAGAAAACATATAGTGTTCTGTTATCAAAATTATACACGCGGATATAAAATAAGTTTGGCAAATCTAAATTAGATTGATGCATTAAAAATCAAACAAAGAAAACACTCAATAATCGAGACGATCTCTAGCTGACTGTTAAGAAAACACTTCCAGTATCCACTTTAATTTAGAAAGATACAAAAAGCTAATGTAGTTACATTCAATGGAAAACTTCTTAATGACAGGGGAGTTTTACCAGAGGTACTTGCTAAAACATCAAAATATAGTTACATTCAAAACCATCAATGCAACAAACTAACACAAGATCAAGGTTCCAGAAAAAGTACTTAAAAGTAGGGATGTTTCGGTGGGATGTATGCTATCATGGAAGATGCCGAACTGCTGAAAATCAGTTAACTTAATCATATCCCAATCCCAAAATTTCAGTTTCAGAAAGAGTTGAAAAAGTGCATAGTTACAGCTCACAAGCACACTAAGAAATGCGAGTAACCTTTTCAAGTATTTCATTAAAAAATCTAAATAATGCTACTGAAATAGTACTGAATATCTTATTCTATATAGTTTAACAATTATTAGGCCCACTTGCCAGGAAAAAAGTGTCAGTGACTTAGAGTTTCATGTCAAAAGGTTCTGAACACTAAAAAACATTATGAGATGGGAATAAAATTATCAAATTTGAAGTAGTAACAAAATTACAATCCTTTACTTGGACAACACATCCTAATTCATCACTTGTTCCGCAAAAAAGTTACAGAAGATGTTATTTTGCTTTTGTTGTCACCGAACCTAACGCGTGAGTTCGTACTTGCTACTACATACTGAACAGTTCTGCATTGGTCATGAATATTAGATGCTCTAACTGACATGTTGAACTACTGTTATCTTAATCATAGGGCAAACCTTTTTTAAAAAGAAAAGGCAGGCACACTGCCAAGTGCCATATCATATCCTAAACCTATTGGCTAGAGACATGCTCCAAAAACACTAGACATACTCCAAAACTCTAGATCAGTTATCTTAATCAGGTCCTTACACTAATGTAGAAGATAGGAAGGATCGCAAACAAAATACTCAGGAAAACAATATAGATCGCCACACGCACAAAATAAGAACGTGCTTGTAAGCTGATGAATTTGTGCCATAAACAACACATAGACATGAACCAATAAAGTACTAATGAGCATGGTGAAATTCGTGGAAAACATCACATTATTCTAGATGATAGCAAAGAACAGGTTGAATAATGAGAAGGATCTGGACATACCTACCTACTAATTGAATGACCGGCACCTTGTCGGAGGACAAGCCCCGCACGCGTAGTCGACGGTGCTGCCATGATTTGACTTGCAAAGAGCGGTGGAGAAGAGGTTCAGGGGTGGGGTACTAGATCCGCGCATGGCCGAACGCCCTCGGCTCGACGTCGAACTGGAGATTCGAGGTGGAAGGCATGCCATAGAGCGAAGCTTTCCTCCGCTCGTTCGTGTCGCCTCTCGCCGGAGATGCGCGACATGTGACATCCCCTCCTTTGCCGGCGTCGCCCAGTCTCACGTGCCCTCACCCTAGCCTCCCCTCTTCTCTACGCATTCTGGCCGGAGAGCCGCGGTGTGTGGCCTCTCTACCTCCCCAGCCATTGACTGGAATCACCTGACCAGCGGACCTCTCCCACAGATGAAGAAGAACACGGAAGGGGGAAAAATGAAGGGGATGAAATTTTCTCTCTCCTCGTAGACCCGCTGCTGATTTGCTAGTCGCTACTGCATGTCTTCTCGTCCACTCGTTTCCACAAGTGTGGCCTGCCCGTTCGATCGGAAACTGACGCATATAAGAAAGGGTCTCGGCATAAGACTAACGGGAGACCCCTCTCGATGTAGGATTCGCGTTTGATATATATGCAGTTCTACATATCGTCTCATCATCTGGGTTCTTGTATTTGGTTTGCATTTGCAGTTATTTTTTTTCTTATTTTGGGTTGATCCTGCTTTTATTCAATTATAAAGGGACTCTTTCACAGTTCTTACAACGCAGCACCCTTGCCAAACTCGAAATACAAGTACTCGCATGGTACTCCAACAACCAATGTTCCTTTCCTTTTTTTGTGAGTCTGTGTTCTGTCCTTTCCGTTTATGCTATACATAGGTTTACATCTTTACATGGAACACTTGTGGTGAAGCAATAATCCACAAACCATTTACATCTTTATAGCATCGACCGTGCTTTTGTGCATGGATTTGAAGTGTTCAAAGTGCACTTTGCTCCCCCTCCTCTCTTCTTCTTGAGATGGGCACATGCTGACATGGTGTTAGTTGTTACTATTGCATAATGTTGATTCTAGTTCTCATCAATCATCTAATACCAACTACATGAGATCCACAACTGTGGGTGCAATAAGCTTTCGACCTTCAAGAATCAAGATCCTCAGGATCACAACAGCAATATGATTCATAAATGTCCATTAACAAATCATAATTTGTAGTCTGCTGATAACATTTTGATTATCTGGAAGTTTATCTGACTTGGACTCTTACAGTTTTTTTGCTAGATGCTCTTTAGCAGTTTAGCTCACATGATGCATCTACAAAAGAAACAGGGCGTCGGTGATGACTAAGGAAAGGACAGAGGAGGCTTACAAATTAGTGCTTCAAAAGCACATTTCATCAGCAGCATCAAACAGTAGAGGTACAGCAGGATATGATAATAAAGCAAGGTTTCAGCAAACTCAGGGTGAGTACCAGGAAACTGCAAGTTGCAACCATGCTGAATGTAGACATATATGTGGTATTTTCATCACCATAGGCCCATAGCTGAACATCTCATTGTTTGAGAATCTTATTTGAACTCTAACCCGCTGTAAACAAGTAAGCTGAGCAAGCATCCAACCTACACAAGTTCTTGCACAGCACACTAGTACACAAGTGACAAGTGAACACATGTAAGACGCCACCAAGATCCACCTCAAGCTGCATTGCTGCATCAAGCAAAGCTTCCCACGAGCGACAAGTTCACCAGAGCTGGAGCCGGGATCCTTTCACTCGGGCTTCTTGTCGAGGCTGGTGTTGTTCAGCCGCTCGATGGCCAGGATGAGCGCCTGCGTACCGAGCCCGCCCTCGCCGTGCGCCATCAGCGACACGTACAGCTGTTGAGCGAGCGCGAGCCCCGGCAGCGACAGCCCCATCGCCTGGCATTCCGACAAGCAGATGCCGAGGTCCTTGACGAAGTGCCGGACGTAGAAGCCAGCAGCCATGTCCCGCTCCAGGATCCGCTTCCCGTACAGCTCCAGCGACTTGGACCCCGCCGCGCCGGTGGAGATGGCCTCCAGCCACTTGGCAACGTCCAGCCCGGCCTTGTGCGCGTACACCATGCCCTCCACGAGCCCCACCATGGTGGACGCGATGGCGATCTGGTTGCCCAGCTTCGCGCGCTGCCCCGCGCCGGGCCCGCCCATGTACAGCGCGTTCCCCATGAGCTTGAAGAGCGGCGCCAGGCGGGCGACGACGGCGGCGTCGCCGCCCGCGAAGATGGAGAGCGCGGCGTTGCGCGCACCGCGGTCGCCGCCGGAGACGGGGGCGTCGACGGCCGAGCAGCCGGCGGCGGCAGCGGTCGCGGCTATCTCGGCGGCGAGGGTGGGGTCGGAGGTGGTCATGTCGACGAGGACACCGCCTGCGGCGAGGCCGGCGAGGGCGCCCGAGGACGGATCGAGGGCGGTGGAGCGGACGTCGGAGGGGAAGCCAACCATGAGGAAGATGACGTCGGCAGCCGCGGCGGCCGCGCGCGGGCTGTCCGCGAGGCTGGCGCCGCGGGAGACGAGGCCCTGAGCCTTGGAGGCCGTGCGGTTGAAGACGGTGAGCGCGTAGCCGGCGGAGAGGAGGTGGCCGGCCATGGACTGGCCCATGACGCCCGTCCCCACCCAGGCCACGCGGGTGGTGTCCGGAGAGATCGGACGATCCGAGACGCTCGATCCCGTGGCTGACGACGACATAGCTGCTGCAGCGGTGGCGGCGGTAGCGGCGAGCGGGAAGGGCGAACGGCGGCGAGTGAGGGAACGGGAGATGCCGGCGAGCATTTGGGGGCGGAGTAGTTCCAGTGTGCAGGTAAATCGTCGCAAATGCCCTCTGTGTCGCGTTGCGGATAAGGCACGTCCAAGCGTGAGGCTATCCGCACTCGTCGTACCCGAGATCCATCCACTAAACATAATATTGTCATCCTGATTTTACGGTTCAGTCCCGCACTCATCATCTCCTGTATCTCATACTCTATACCAATCAACACCTTTTTTTAGCCCGGATCCCTAGTACACAAGCTGTAGTATCTGAACTCTACTCAACACACTCACACCACACCCATGCACACCCCTAGAACTACAACTCATACACATCTCGTGTCCTTCTTGAGATCACCGAAGTTGCACGAACCTCGTAGACGACGGGCACGCCGTAGTCCTATTGTGGCATCACGCGAATATCCAGGATCTGTAGGAAACAAATTCTGGGAAAATCCCACTGGGGACTGAGCCCCGGTGCGAGACCAGGAGTCGAACTCCCGATCGGCCGCTTCGCACGCTACGAGCGAACCACTGCGCTACAAGCGCGTTCCTCTGTACAGTCACAGGACCCACATGTCATACTCTGCTCTGTTATTTACTTCCACCCCACCCTATCCTCGGCGCCTTCCTCTCTTCCCTCTCCCTTCTTTCTCACCCCACCTACCCCCGGCGCCCCTGCCCGATTCCTCCTCCTCTTCCCACGGCAACCCTGCGGCGGAGGTCGCCGGCGTGGACGGACGCGACTCCGGCGAGCCGCGCCCCCTCCCCCGGACGTGCTCGGGGAGGAGCTGCTACCGGCCCGCCACCGCATCGGCTCCTCCGCCGGGCGGAGGAGGCTCGATCTGCGGGAGTCCGGTCGGTGCCGATCGGCCTCTTGCTCCTGCGAGGCGGGCTTCGTCCCCTGCTTCCTCCGCCGGCGCGCAGTAGGGGCGCGCGACACCTCCCCTGCTGCTCGACCTCGATCTGCGACGACGACGTTCCCGAGGCCGGCGAGGTGGAGCTCGGAGGCAACGCCCGCCGGCCGGCTCCGAGCGCTAGGCAGAATCAACGATGGGTGCTCTGCTCGGCGGCGGATCAGGGTCGAGCAGCGCGTGGAGACGGCGGAGATCCAGTGACGGAGATCAAGCGGCGCGTGGAGACGACGACTTCAAGGGCGCCTGGAGATGGAGTGCCTCCTCCGCCATGCTGCCTCCTAATCGCTCTCTCACTCGCGGAGATCGAGCTTCCGGCCATGGAGGTCCGATCCGAGGCCCCCTCTGCATCCGGCTGCTGCTCCGCCGGCGGCTCCCTCTTCGGCGCGCGATAGAGGAGCTCTGGGATCCGATGCTGGCTCCTCCTCCTCTCCCGTCCGGATCCGACACCGGCGCCGCTCCTCCTCCCCGACCTCCGGCTCCTTCTCTCCTTCCCGACCTCGAGCTTGCGGTACCGACGACGGCGGTGGTTGCTCCAGGGACTTCCGAGGACGCGCGCGCAGAGCGGTGGGGCCCGCGCGAGGGTACCGTCCCGTATCCGGCAAGAACACCAGGAATGGCATTTGCGCAGACGAACGGGACGCTCCCGTAGCGCGTAGCGTCCCCCGCTGCAGCGAAATAGACGGGAAACACTACAAGACCCCGCCACGCTGTCCCGTAGCGTGCGGGTACTGCACGCCGGTTCGGATAGCCTGAGGTGTAGGGATGAAAACGGATCGGATACGGACGGATACTGCGGATATAGATACAGATAATTTTTCTTTCTCGGACTGAATTCTCGGATCGAATACGGATACGGACATTATATTTTTTGTCGAATAGTGATATTCATCATATTTGGATCATAGAAATTCAACTTTGAATTTTCGGATACTAAAGCGGTACGGATATTTACAGATATTAAATGTCCGGATTCGAATACGATCTTACCATTCGAGTGTCTGACACTTTCGGTCGGTCGGTCGGATGGATAATATCCGTACCACTTTCACCCCTACTGAGGTGGAAACTGGCTGGCCAGGTCCATGGCAACCCAGGACAGGAAGGGCTACCTCCTCACCTGGGCTATCTCAAAAAAAGGAAGGCTACCTGGGCCGAATGAGGTAGCCCAAGGGGCCGACAGTGAGTGAGCTCACGGGTGACGAACGAACGGCCCAGAATCCGCCCCAATCCACCCGCCGCCATTCAGCCGGCTCGAGTAAACCGCCGGATCGCCCCACAGCCCGACCGCGCAGGCGCACTTCCCGAACTACCCCCGGAACTTGTCCAATCGGACGGCCAAGCGCCACGCACTGCAACAGTATTCCCCGAAATGCCCCTGCTCTTCACTTTGCCACCCTCGCGTGCTGCCGGTTCTGCTCGACCGGACCAGCGGTTCAGGCGCCGAATATTCGCCCGAGGGATATTTCTTGCCCGGTGCGTCAACTCCGCCGATATAAATACCCACGGAGGGCGGCCGCTAGGGTTTTAGTGCTCCTCTCCCGGCGGCGCCTCCACATCTCGTCTCTCAGATCGGGAGGCGAAACCCAGGTGATTGACCTCATCCTCTCTCGGCCTTTCCCCTCCCTCCGCCTCTGGTTGCTAGAGCTAGTTCATGTTCATCCATGCGCTGTCCTGCTAGCTGATTAGTATTTCTACTAGTGGAGTAGTGCTTGTGTTGATTGGATCGAATCAGAGGCGTCGAAGTGGTTTGTGCTTCTCGGAATCGGAAGTTTCGTTGGGCTAATCTCGTTGTGGTTATGGTCAATTCGTTGGTTTAGTGGTCAGTCTCTCGGTGACTCGTCCGTCCGATCTGTAGAGATATGCTGCAATCCTGGTTCATTCAAAATGGTTTTAGATTCCTTTGTTGTTCCCTTAATTTTTGTTTCGATTACTTTGTTTGTACTATGTGGATATGCTCGAACCCTTTTCTGAAACTGATCTGTTTACTTAGAGATCTGCTGGTAGCTCTAAGGTCACGGTAGTCATGTTGATGCCTAGTTTTGGTTGTTTCATGGTCGATTTATGTCTATTTTTGTGATGTTCAGTATGTTGAAATACTATCTTTGCTTCCCCATATCATGTTACATGAATTCATTGGACAAACTATGCATTCCTTTTGGCATCTTAGGTTTGAATCATCTTCTAAATGTTTGTCTGAATTAATCTTCATCTTCTAAATGTTTCTAAACTTATCTTCTGGTGTTTCCCTATACCAGTCTTATAATCTGTCTTCTATTAGATTGTTCTGTTTCAAGTTGTACTGTGCTTGGTGCACCCTGTAGTTTGTCATGTCTAATATTGGATCTCCATGTTTGTTGTATATATTAAGGATGAGTTTTGCTTTAAATAGCTTATTGTGAATGCTTTCTTGGTTTTGTAATGTGCTATGCAATCATACTGAGCTTGAGGCACCTCTTATTTAATTACTGAATAGATTAGTGTACTGAAGGATGCCCCCTGTGTACAATTAAGATAATTCACTTTATTTTTCTCAACTTTTATATGCTTAAAAGCCCATTAGGTGGTGTAAACAACACCTGCATTTAAATAATTTTTGTTATTTCTATCCTGACTATTACAGTGTGTTCATACTGTGTTATCAAAGTTTCTGGTGTAGTTGTTTAGTTGTTTTTGGTTGAATTCTTAATAGTATTCCTACCTTTGAACAGCAGGAAACAATATACATATTTGTGGTGCGATCTTCATAAGAAGTCAAGATGGTGAAGTTCACGGCGGAAGAGCTCCGTGCCATCATGGACAAAAAGAACAACATTCGTAATATGTCTGTCATTGCTCATGTGGACCACGGTATGTTAAGAACAGTGTTTATAAATGTGCATACACATGTGCTCCTTAACATTGTTACGGATTTTAAATTTTAGCACTTATTTTGTTCTGAATATTGATACTGTGAATTTGTACTTGCCAGTCATTCTGTGTAAATATTAAATCTCTGAATTGTGCTTGCCAGTTAATGCCTTCCATTCTGTATCAATACATAATCTCTGTATTGTTCTTGCTTAAGCTTTTACATCTGTATCAATACTATATCTCTGCTGTGCTTGCCAGTTAATGAGATTAGTGCCTTACCTATTTCAGGATTTGTGTAAATATGTAGAGATATTCATTCCAAGGTTGAAATCTGCTTAAGTGTTCTTGTAATTAGTAGGTTTATCTCTAGGTGTTGTGGTGTATAGTATCTGTTTACTATATGTTCTATATCGGATTGAATTGTTGTCATTGTTAACTTGTGAGAGGTTGTCTATCATTAATGTCGTTGTATTCTTAATGCATGTGGTTCAACTTTTTAAGTTCCAGATTATAGTCTTACATCTCATTAATTCTTTGCAGGCAAGTCTACCCTTACAGATTCCCTTGTGGCAGCTGCTGGGATTATTGCCCAGGAAGTTGCTGGTGATGTCCGCATGACTGATACACGTGCAGATGAAGCAGAGCGTGGTATTACAATCAAGTCCACTGGTATTTCTCTGTACTATGAGATGACTGACGAGTCACTGAAGAACTACAAGGGTCAGAGAGATGGCAACCAGTACTTGATCAACCTTATCGACTCACCTGGGCATGTTGATTTTTCTTCTGAAGTCACAGCTGCCCTCCGTATCACTGATGGCGCTCTGGTGGTGGTCGACTGTATTGAAGGTGTCTGTGTGCAAACTGAAACTGTGCTCCGCCAGGCTCTTGGTGAGAGGATCAGGCCAGTGCTTACTGTGAACAAGATGGACAGGTGCTTCCTTGAGCTTCAGGTCGAGGGTGAGGAAGCCTACCAGACTTTCTCCCGTGTCATTGAGAACGCCAACGTCATTATGGCAACATATGAAGACAAGCTCCTTGGTGATGTCCAAGTGTACCCGGAGAAGGGAACTGTAGCTTTCTCTGCTGGTCTGCACGGCTGGGCCTTCACCCTCACCAACTTTGCCAAGATGTACGCATCAAAGTTTGGAGTTGATGAAACTAAGATGATGGAGAGGCTCTGGGGTGAGAACTTCTTTGACCCAGCCACAAAGAAGTGGACCACCAAGAGCACGGGCTCTGCTACCTGCAAGAGAGGATTTGTTCAGTTCTGCTATGAGCCGATCAAGCAAATCATCAAAACCTGCATGAATGACCAGAAGGATAAGTTGTGGCCCATGCTTCAAAAGCTTAATGTTACCATGAAGTCTGATGAGAAGGAATTGATTGGCAAGGCTTTGATGAAGCGTGTCATGCAAACTTGGCTTCCAGCCAGTACTGCACTGCTTGAGATGATGATATTCCACCTTCCTTCCCCGGCAACGGCACAGAAGTATCGTGTGGAGAACTTGTACGAGGGCCCCCTTGATGATATCTACGCTACTGCTATCAGGAACTGTGATCCGGAGGGTCCTCTTATGCTGTATGTTTCTAAGATGATTCCAGCATCGGACAAAGGCAGGTTCTTTGCCTTCGGTCGTGTTTTCGCTGGGAAGGTTGCTACTGGTATGAAGGTCAGGATCATGGGTCCCAACTATGTCCCAGGCCAGAAGAAGGATCTGTACGTCAAGAGTGTCCAGCGTACTGTTATCTGGATGGGAAAGAAACAAGAGTCAGTCGAGGATGTTCCTTGTGGTAACACTGTTGCCATGGTTGGTCTGGATCAGTTCATCACGAAGAATGCTACACTCACCAATGAGAAGGAGGTTGATGCATGCCCAATCAGAGCAATGAAGTTCTCCGTCTCCCCTGTTGTGCGTGTTGCTGTTCAGTGCAAGGTTGCCTCTGACCTGCCTAAGCTAGTCGAAGGTTTGAAGCGTCTGGCAAAGTCTGATCCTATGGTCCTCTGTACAATGGAAGAATCTGGTGAGCACATTATTGCTGGAGCTGGTGAGCTTCACCTTGAGATCTGCCTGAAGGATCTGCAGGAAGACTTCATGGGTGGTGCTGAAATTATTGTCTCTCCTCCTGTTGTCTCCTTCCGTGAAACTGTTCTTGAGAAGTCCTGCCGAACAGTGATGAGCAAGTCCCCCAACAAGCACAACCGTCTTTACATGGAAGCTCGTCCCTTGGAAGAGGGTCTCCCTGAGGCTATTGACGAGGGCCGCATTGGTCCACGTGATGATCCCAAGGTTCGCTCCAAGATCCTCTCTGAGGAGTTCGGTTGGGACAAGGATCTTGCCAAGAAGATTTGGTGCTTTGGACCTGAGACCACTGGCCCGAACATGGTTGTTGATATGTGTAAGGGAGTGCAGTATCTCAATGAAATCAAGGATTCTGTTGTGGCTGGCTTCCAGTGGGCCTCGAAGGAGGGTGCGCTGGCTGAGGAGAACATGCGTGGCATTTGCTTTGAGGTCTGTGATGTTGTTCTTCATGCTGATGCAATTCACAGGGGTGGTGGTCAGGTCATTCCAACTGCCAGGAGGGTCATTTATGCTTCTCAGCTCACTGCCAAGCCAAGGCTGCTCGAGCCAGTTTACCTTGTGGAGATCCAGGCCCCAGAAAATGCACTTGGTGGTATCTATGGTGTTCTGAACCAGAAGAGAGGTCACGTGTTTGAGGAGATGCAGAGGCCTGGTACCCCGCTCTACAATATCAAGGCTTACCTTCCTGTCATCGAGTCCTTCGGGTTCTCCAGCCAGCTGAGGGCTGCAACCTCTGGCCAGGCGTTCCCTCAGTGTGTGTTTGACCACTGGGACATGATGGGCTCTGATCCTCTGGAGGCCGGCTCCCAGGCTGCCACGCTGGTGTTGGATATCCGCAAGAGGAAGGGTCTCAAGGAGCAGATGACCCCTCTTTCTGAGTTTGAGGACAAGCTCTAAATTTTTGGTGGCTTGTGCTGCTGTTACACCTGCTGGTTTAATACCCTATTCGTCTACTGTAACATGAACTACTTTAATGTTTCATTTCCTTTCAATATGCATCTGTTTCTGAACATCATTGGTCATATGGTAGTGTGCTGCGAAGACAGTATTTTGTTATCCGGTTGTGATGTAACAGATGAAACAGAGTTAGTATCTGTGGCTTAAGTGGTGTTTGTGGTATAATGCTTGTTTCTTGTTTATTTTCTTTCTTTGCCTTTAGGTTCGGTTTAATACTGTTAGCTATGTACGGTAGAGCTTTTCCTCCTTGGAATTTTGCCCTGAGTTTTGCCTGGTCAGAGTAAGAGTAAATCGACGTTGATTTTGAGTGTTTGCAGCTGTATTTAATCGTATCTGTATCAGTTCTGAATTTAGGGCTTGTGATGTGGCTAGTGTATTTTGATTAAAAGTACTGTAATCAATTGAAAGAAACTGTGGCCAGTGTAGTTTGAATGTTTTGGGAGCTTGGTGATGTGGCCAGTATATCAAGAATGTCTTGATTTCTTCCAGGAATTGAAGCATATTTAAATTATTTAGACTACATTTTGTTTTTCTATAAAGTCTGAGTTTATGTCAAGATGAACACATGGTGTGTAATCTCTCCCATTTGTACCCAACTGATTAATTCCATGTCATTAACATCAGTTTAAGAAATAGAACCCAGCCTTGCTGCTTATCCTTACAAAAATTGCCGCTTAGACAGCGACATCACGCTCGTCCTCCTCACCACTGCAGCAACCAGCAATGTCAGATCCCATGGTGACGAACCTGCAGCTGTGACACGCTGCTCTGTCTACATGGAGCGGATCCCCTAGGACACCATGAACTGTCAGAATTGTTTGTTCATCACTATAGACTGCATTGTAAGTTGTAACTCTGAATATTGTTCAGTTCTTGCATTAGATAATAGCATAAATCAAGTGGCACAAATTTTTCCAAAACAACCATAGCTGCAGATGCGAGTGAAACCAAAATAGCACCACTTGTCATCTATTTTTCAACTGAACATTTAGGTTTCTCACATCTGAAGACAAAATGCATAAAAACATTGAGTGTCCAGATATTAGAAAGGTCGTTATAGGATACTGCAGAGAAAATTACAGATCTGTGCATAAGTATGCTTTCACCCATGAGTATTCGAACACATTGTTGTTTTTTGCAGTTCACCAAAAGGTTGATCGATTGCCTACTTACCGCTTGTAGTTCAACTTAAGTGATGCTGCCTGCAATTGGATACAATGAGGATCGATGAGTGACCAACTCATGAACACATAACCGTATATTGATGACAACACAAAATTTAAACTTCCAGACTTATATGTCCCCTACCCATCACCATCAGTTCTAATTTACATCTCAGCATCTGCATTTTGCCGAGAGCGAGGAAGCATGCAATGCTCAACCAAGGTGAACTTGATTCTCAATTAATTTTTTTTAAGACGTGCAAGCACGTTTTTCATTAAGAGAAGGAAATTACACTGAACACAACTCTAGAAGAACGTCTAGAGCGTGGGAACACAAGAAAGAAAGACCTAACGACAAGGGTAAGGAAGAGAGCACGACACCAACACCACAGCCGCGACAGACCGAAAACGACCTAGAACAACTGGAACCTGCAGGGGACGAGCACCACAGACGCTCACTCGTCACCGAACGCCTAACAGACTGGACTCAACAAGGCAGAGCGTGAAGCCATGCAAGACGAAGCCTCCAAGGGGGGAACGACGTCAGACGCCGCCATCGTCCGTCTGCTCCGAGGAGCAGACCAAGCTTTCACTTGGCAGACCTGCAGGTAATGGGAGCACGACAACGCCCTCAACAGGGGAAGCAACGTCTAAAACGCAGCCGTTGTCCGCTGGGCAGAGGCCCTAGCAAAGCTTTCGCACGACTCCCAAACCCGCCACGCAGACGCCCGAGCGAGGCCCAACCGAGAGGCAGAACGATGGGAAGGCAGTGAGCAACCGTGGCGACGGCGAAGGGGAGCACCAGCAGTCCAGCGTTGAAGAAGGGCCGCGGAGAGGCGCCCAATAGAGAGGGGCCGCTCCGCCAGCGCGGGCGGACGAAGGGGCAGGGGACGGCAGCCGCGAACGGCCGCGTCGGCCTGCAGCCCTTGCCGCCTTGGAGGCTGCGCCGCCGCAGCCCACGTAGACCGCCAAGAGCATCGGTATCCACTCCGCCGGGCAGCATCAGATCGAAGAGAGGGGGGGGGCACCTCCCTCCCGGCCCGCCGCCCGCACCCGCACCCACGTCAAGAAGAGGAGGGACGCCGGGAGCTGGTGTGGTACGGCCGTCGATGGGAGGAGAGCGGCGGCCGTCAGCGGGGAGCCTTGTCGGTGAAGCCGCAGTTATCGAGGAGGGGGGCTGCAGACGACGACGAGGAGGCACCGCCGGGGACGGGTCGTCGGCGGGGAGCGCAGGGGCGGACGGGCATGACGAAGCCGGAAGAGGAGTCACCGAAGTTGGCGAAGCAGCAGGGGCCGGAGGCGGCACCGAGCCCACCGCGGACCACCGACGCCGAAGAGTAGGCGGCACCGGCGGGCGCAGGCGTCGCGGGGGACGCGGAGACGAGGCCGACGCCGTGACGAGGGCGATGAGAGCGCCGTCACCGAGGTGGCCGACGGCAGCACGAGGGGCCGGGGGGGCGGGCGCGACGGCACGGCCCGGCCACTGCCGGGCCACCTCCATCACGCGGCGCGTGCGACGCGGACGCGCTCCAGGAACCGGACCACCTCGGCGGCGCTCGGCGTTGGGTCCGCAGCGGCGAAGTACGTGCACCCGTCGCCGGCCGAGGGGAACGCGAACGTCCTCGCACGAAACCGGACCGCGCGCACCAAAAGCGGGCGCAAGAGTGGCCTAGCGTGGACGAGGGCGTCCATTCGTGGCCCTGGCACCGCCGACGCCGGCGCCGATGCAGGGTGGCCGCCGTCAGGCGGGGAGGAGGCCCGGCGGCCCGCCGGTGAGGTAGCGGTCGCGCCGGGGGTGAGGACCAGCCGAGGAAGGGGGGCCCGCGCCGGAGGAGGGGAGCGCCAGCGCCGATGGCCCAGCGGCGGCGGCGGCCGGCGAGCCCAACCCTAGATCTAGGGTTGGGCGGCGGCGGCGCGGGTAGAGAGCGGGGGAGCGGGAGGGGGAAGAGGAAGGGGGGAAGGGGAGCCAGGCGGCCGCACGAGGTTGTGAGGAGGTTCGCCGGCGAGGCCAGTCCCGGCCGGCGAGGAGGAGGACGGCGGTGTGGTGTGGACCTAAAGCAGGAAGGGAGGGAAAGGAGGGGAAGAGGAGAAAGAGAAGGGAGGGGGGGCCGCCGCCGCCGCACGCACGCACGCCGGCGGCGACGACGGCGGCCGACGAAGACCGTGGGGAGCGGCGGGGAGCGGCGAGCTGAGTCGCCCTCGGGTCGCCCGGAGGGGACGACGCGAGGGCCTTAGTGAAAGATTTTCGCCGAAACTCGCCACAATATTCTCAATTAATTGAAACAGAGGCAATAGCATTGATCAATTTGTAATGATAAAGCTATACTCCCTTTGAAAAAGAAAAGCTACTCACTGAACTTCATGAACTTTTATCCACGGCTGGATCAACGGAACCTGCCTTGCGCCGAGCCCACTCCTCTCTTCACCGCGACGCACATTCTCTTCCTTGCCATCGCTGCAGAAAAGATGCAAAGCGAATCGGGTGGGTCAGTCAGTCGTTCGCCACTTCGTCAGCGGTCGCCATTGCTCGTCGAGGGTTTGAGGAGCGGCGGCGGCCCCATGGCCGGGCGGACAATTATAATTCATCGGTTTATTGTTGTTTTGCATTGTATGATTATTGGATGCAACGAAATATGAAGTCTAATTGTTCGGCAGCGCTTGACTCCGTTGCTGTGCAGATGCAAGCTAGATGATGATGCACGAGAGGAGGAAGATAGATCATAGACGTGCTCTATCAAGATTGGATGGATTTAGCTGCTGCGTGTTCCTTGGGGTGAGTAATCTGTACTGTCCAAATGTATTTAAGCTGAACAAATAGTTATGCTTTAAGCACCAATCATTGAATTAGTAGTAGGTACGAACGACAATTACCAATATTGATATTGAATCTCTAGATGTGACAGATTTTAAGAATGTTTAGTTAACTTGTAATTAGCCTTTTCTTTTGAGCAATAATTTGGCGTCTGCTGCACTTGTATACCCATATTTCCAGAATTTCATGGCGTAACTATAGCTTGGAAAAGATGAACACTTTTCATATGATTGTCCATGGAAACAATTAATGACAGCTCATCCTCGAGTCATATCTTTCATGAGATTATATATTCCCCACATTACTTTTTTGGTCAATTTGGGCAATCTTAAGTAGGCATTTGGGTCTCTGTGACCTTGCAAGTTATTTTTTTCAGGAAAACCTATGATGCATGTCTCCTCAAACCTCAAGAATTGTCAATGGTATCATTTATCAGTCGCATGCATTTCCAACTAGAAATATTGACAAGAAGCCATGGACTCTTGATGCTTTGTATTTGCGCATTTCCAACTGTGATGTGTGAGGCACTGAGGCTTGAGCCTACTTTTCTAACTCAATGGTGCACTAACGAATGTGCTTGTATGTACTTGCAGGTCAAGAGGCACCATGGAAGTTCTCGAGAGTTGGCTAGTGCGGCAGATTTCTAAGGACACTTGTTTATTTTTTTCCATTTCTCCCGATCTGGTATTGAACTCATAGCATACTATACACCTATAAATTGGTTCGTCCACATAATTTACAACATTTGAATGACTGATCTATAAATTCAGATACAAACATTTTGTATCTCTGGCATCAGAGGGGGTGTGTGTGTGGGGGGGGGGGGGGGGCCCATGTTTAGGGTTTCTTCTTATTAATGCATAAGCCAGCATGGCTAACTTTTAAAATTAAGAAGTCCAGATACAAGCCTGATCTTCACCAGCAAGTGGAACATAGCATACAATACTTGCTTACCATTTTCTTTATACTAAGAAAGTGCTTGTGCGTTGCTACGAGCATCTAAATATCTACAATGCAATACACAAAACATTAAAATAGTACGAAAGCAATGCCAACAAAATTTGTGTGGCACAAGATTTTGATGTGGACAAATATGATCAACTAAACATAATCCCGCCAGTTATATATTCAGAAACTGAGATTCTAATGATCCTACACCACTTTTCATTAAACTAAAACAAGTTTTATTCTATTACTATATTTACTTTACATGAATATATGTTTTCGTGACTATGAAAATACACGATACACAGTACAAGAGGAAGACATGATAAGAGGAACATGCTAGATTTTCAAAAGCTATTTCGTTAACAAATTTAATTGTACACCTTGCATATACATATATTGTCACTGCAATCAACTAAATAGTAACCATATATTGTACAACATACAACATGATCCAGTGTGATGCTCCTATGCTTGATTGCATCTTAAGTTTCATCCATCATAAAAATGAAGACCCACTTGTTCCATTGAGAGACCAAACCAAGCAATATAAGGTTGTCGGGGACAGTCATTAGGAGTCCCCTAACTAAGGGGATAATCATCCTCGTTAAACGCAAATAATGTACGGTCGAAGTCATCACGGACCCATAAAGGAGCAAGGCACGTGCCGGGCCCACGGCCTGCCACAGCCCAACAACAGCCCAGGCCTCCTCGTCAACAGGGGCCACGCACGCGCCCCACTTTCCGCCTCGCTCGAGGGTCTCGACCCCCTCGAGCGGGTTTCCGCCTCGCTCGAGGGTCCCGACCCCCTCGAGCAGGTTTCCGCCTCGCTCGAGGGGCTCAACCCCCCTCGAGCGGGCATCCGCTCCGCTTCGTTTGAGGTCGTCCCTCAACAAACGGCACGTCACCCCTCTGCCCCGTCCGACAACGACATTTAATGCCCGACCCCGTGGCGGGATGCACAAGACAAAAGCACATCTTCCCCCACGCCGTGAGGTTGACGCGGTCTGTACACCTGACACTGCCACTGTGCGGCCTCACCCGCCACTGTGCAGCCATCCCCGGCCCTGTGCAGGCGCCGCGCGGCCCTGTGCAGACACGCCGGCGTCATTCCGCAGCACTGTGCTACCTGCACCCGTCCTCCCCCTACGGCAAGACCCTCGAACGGGCATAGGGGCACCCTCGAAAGGTGTACAGGCGGCGTGCAAACGCACGCATTGACCGGCGCCACCGTACGGGCGGCGTGCGCCGCGTCTTGTCTGCCAACTCCGGCGTCGTGCGGTCATCCCCGGCGCTGTGCCGTCATCCTCGTCGCTGTGCAGCGGACTGCACAGCCCTATGCGGACAAGCCGATGGCGTCCCACGACCCTGTGCCGCTAACTCCCGTCCTCTCCCCTGCGACGGGACCCTCGAACGGGCAAGAACGCACCCTCGAAATCACACCCGGACAAGCACAGGAGCCGCCACGCCTCCCGCGGAAGCCGGAGCTCATCACCAACTCACGCCAGGAGCAAGGACGACGTTCCCTGGCACCACGCCCACCGGTACACGATACCGTATATATCACTGTGCGACCTTACTGTAACTGCCCTCCCTTGGTCTATAAAAGGGAGAGGCAGACGCCCCATTACGGGCGACGCTCATTCGCACACACTCACGCGCATTCACTCACTCCACACTCCACCAATTCCCGATATTGCACTTGCCTCAATCATCCTAGCAGGGACTTGGAGGGCTCGCCTCCTCTCCCGCCTCGCTTGTAGCCCCCTCTACGAGCACCACCGGTGCAAGCTAATACAGTGCGCAAGCACACCTTGCTGGACGTACGGCCCCGCGGCCAGAGCTAGGATAAACCTTTGTCTCCGTATTAGTCTTAGCACCGACCATCGAGAGACAGATTGCAGCGCCATTCACTAGTTAGTGCCGGAGCTAATCTGGACACCGACAGTTGGCGCGCCAGGTAGGGGTTCACGTGCTGCGCTCACCCGCCAGTTCTCTCGATGGTGATCATCACCGAGTCATTGCCGATGCGGTACCCTATGGGGACCTCCGACCCGCTCCCGGCCGGGCTCATCATCCGGTTCGGGAGCCTGGAGTTCGAGGCGAACGGCAACGGCTACCTCATGCGTATCCACAACAAGGACGAGATCATGGTGGCCTCGGCGTCAGTAGCTGCGCAGGCTGCAGCGTCGGCCCCATTACCACCCCGGCGCCGTAGGCGCCTGGGCAAGCGCTCGCGACGAGAGCGCGGGGAGCGACGCAGGGCGGCGCGCGCCGGCTCCCCCCAGCGGGTCGAAGCCGTCCAGCGCCCGCCTGTCGTTTCAGCGGAAGGAGACGCACCGACATACCCAGTGATGCGTCCCGTCGGGGAAGCTGCAGCCACGCAGCCACAGTTTCCCTACGGGATGCGCTCCGCGTCCATGGTGTACTCCTCATCAGTCGGCACTAATCTGGCCGCGTACGAGGATCTCTTGGGTCATCACCTCATGTCGATCCGGAACCTCATCGCTACCTCACCCGGCGAGTCCTATTGTGACTCCGACAGCGAGGGGCACGAGCAAGGGCGCGGGGAGCCGGAGTGGGATTATTCCAGGCTCTGGGACCCTGAGGCCTTCAGGTGGTTTCCGGCCGTGGCGGACTACTGCCTCACCTGCTCTGACGACTCTAGCGAGGGGGATTACGATCCCTCGTGTGAGTGCTTCGTCGTCGTCGTCGGAGAAGACGAAGACGGAGGAGAAGGAGCGGGTGACGTGGCGGCTCGCAACAACCCGGCGGCGAACCGGCGGGCAGGGACGCCACCGGACAATGCAGCGCTGGCTGCGCAGCTGGCCCAGGTCTGTGAGCTGGAGGCGAAGCTCACGGCGGAGCGCTAGCAGGTGCGGCAATTGCAAGTCACTCTCGAGAGGGGCGGACCCTCGTCGCGTGGTGGACACGCTCGAGACGCAGGGCGCATCGCCCGCGAACGCATCGAAGCCGACGTGGATGGACTGCCGAACCTGGCGAGAGCCAGCCAGAAGCTCATTGCTGCGACGACTTTGATTCGGGCCATGCCTGAGCCATCAACGTCCGAGGGGCGCAACTTGCGCCGTGAGGCACAGGCCCTCATCGAGCAAGCCGCGGTGCAACAAGTTGAGAGCTCCGCGTCCCGCATGCGCCAACAGTCCAGTGTAAAAAACTGGAGGAGGCGGGCGGGACCAGGAAGCATCGGTCCACACCCTGCACCGGGCACCCACTGTCCATGAAGGCAACCAGAGAAAGCCCGCTAAGGAGCGGCTTCAGGACACGCGCGGCAAAGTCGACAACGGCGATGCCCCAACGTCCTGAACAAGAAGAAGCAGGACACTGCCCTGGTACCACACGGCTACCACCCCCGACATGGTGGTCGTTACGACAGCCGGGAGGATAGGAGCCCGACGTCGGAGCCACCAGGCACACGTGTGTTCGGCCGGGCGATCCGCACGGCACCGATCCCCCCGCGCTTCCGGCAACCTGCCACCGTGACCAAGTACTTGGGCAAGACGGACCCCCGGGTGTGGCTCAACGATTACCGCCTGGCCTGTCAGCTGGGCGGCGCCACCGATGATGCCATGATCATCCGCAACCTGCCTCTGCACCTTGGAGACTCTGCGCGGACGTGGCTCGAGCATCTGCCTGCGAACCAGATCCCTGACTGGGACGACCTGGTCAGGACGTTTGTGGGCAACTTCCAGGGCACATACGTGCGCCCTGGAAACACCTGGGATCTTCGAGCCTGTTCCTAGAAGGCTGGCGAGTCCTTGAGGGATTTCATCCGCCGCTTCTCCAAGCGCTGCACCGAGCTCCCGAGCGTCGGTGAGTCCGAGGTCGTACATGCCTTCCTGGAGGGCACAACTTGCCGGGACCTAGTGCGCGAGTTGGGGCAGAACCCTCCCACCAGCGTCAACGAGCTGTTCGATATCACCACCAGCTTCGCCTCTGGGGAAGAGGCAGTGGGGGCGATCTTCGACGGCAACAAGGGCAAGCGAGCAGAGGATGCACCCTCGGAGGGCAGCAAGCCCAAGGACACCTCGAAGAAGCAGAAGCAGGGCAAGAAAGGCAAGCAGAACCAGGGAAAGAAGCCCATGGAGCAAGGCGAGGGCTCCGCCGAGGTCCACGCTATCGACGCAGCCAATAAGGGGGCTCGAGGGCCCCTCGAGGCGGTCTGTTCGATGACATGCTGAAGAAGCCCTGCCCGTACCACAAGACCCGGTCGCCCACACCCTCGAGCAGTGCGACATGCTCAAGAAGTATTACAACCGAGTCACCGCGAAGGAGGACAACGCCAAGAAGGATGCAAACGACAGGGGCAAAGACGATTTCCCAGAGGTGGAGAACGTGTTCTTCATCTTCAGGGGATCGACGGTGGATATGACGTCCCGGCAGCGCAGGCGTGAACGTCGAGAGGTTTACTCTGTTCACCCCGCCGTGCCGTCGTACCTCGACTGGTCAGAGGAGACCATCTGGTTTGGCCAAGAAGACCACCCGGATCACATCCCAAATCCGGGGCAGTACCCGCTTGTTGTTGATCCCATCATCGGCAACACGCGGTTCTCTAAGGTACTGATGGACGGAGGTAGCAGCCTCAACATCATGTATCGGCTTGGACAAGCTGCGGCCCAGCAAGTCGCCGTTTCACGGCATTGCGCCGGGCAAGCGAGTCTAGCCCCTCGGGCAGATCGATCCGCCTGTCTGTTTCGGCACACCAAGCAACTTCCGCAAGGAAGTCCTCACATTCGAGGTGGTGGGGTTCTGGGGAGCATACCACGTCATTCTTGGCCGGCCTTGCTACGCCAAGTTCATGGCGGTCCCGAACTACACCTACCTCAAGCTCAAGATGCCGGGCCGAATGGTGTCATCACATTGGGCCCGTCGTTTGAGCACGCATTTGAATGCGATGTCGAGTGCATTGAGCGCGTCGAGGCGCTTGCTCACGACGAGGCCCTCGTGGCCGACCTGGAGAAGATGGCCAACGAGGTCCTCGACTCCCCCAACAAGCACGCGGGCAACTTCGAGGCTGCGGAGCACACGAAGGCTATACCCCTCAACCCTAGTGCCCCCGAGGGTAAGGTGTTGAAGGTCAGTTCCGTCCTCGACCTGAAATAGGAAGTGGTGCTCGTCGACTTTCTCCTCGCCAACGCCGACATCTTTGCGTGGAGTCCCTTGGACATGCCGAGCATTCCGAGGGAGGTCGCCGAGCACTCACTTGATATCCAGCCCAATTCCAAGCCGGTGGCTCAACGTCTACGACGATTTGACGAAGAGAAACGCTGGGCGATCGGAGAAGAGCTGTGCAAGCTCTTAGAGGCCGGATTCATCAAGGAGGTATTCCACCCTGAGTGGCTAGCTAATCCTGTATTAGTTAAGAAAAAGAATGGGAAGTGGCGGATGTGTGTAGATTACACTGGTTTGAATAAAGCATGTCCCAAAGTTCCTTTTCCTTTGCCATGTATCAATCAAATAGTAGATTCTACTGCGGGGTGCGAATTGATATGTTTCCTTGATGCATATTCCGGTTATCACCAAATCAAGATGAAAGAGTCCGACTGGCTCGCGACTTCTTTTATCACGCCATTTGGTATGTTTTGTTACGTGATGATGTCGTTCGGTCTCCGGAACGCCAGGGCAACATACCAGCGATGTATGCTCCACGTTTTCGGGGATCACATCGGGCGGACCGTTGAGGCATACGTCGATGATATTGTAGTAAAATCCAGGAAGGCGGACGACCTGGTGAATGACTTACGCACTGCGTTCGATTGCCTCCGGGCAAACAGGGTGAAGCTAAACCCCGAAAAGTGCGTCTTTGGGGTGCCGCGTGGCATGCTTTTGGGTTTCATCGTCTCCCAGCGAGGCATCGAACCCAACCTAGAGAAAGTTTCGGCCCTTGAACGGATGGGGCCGATCCGAGATCTGAAGGGGGTGCAGAGGGTCCTAGGCTGCCTGGCAGCCCTGAGTCGCTTTATCTCACGCCTCAGTGAGAAAGGCTTACCCCTGTACCGGCTCCTGAAGAAGAATGAGCACTTTACCTGGACCACCGAGGCCCAGGAAGCTCTCAACAAACTAAAGGCGACGCTCGCCCACGCTCCGATACTGACACCACCTCAGGACGGCGAGCCCCTCTATCTCTACGTGGCTGCAACAACCCAAGTGGTCAGCGCGGTCATCGTCGTGGAGAGAACGGAGTAGGGCCACACCTTGCCTGTTCAGAGGCCGGTGTACTACATCAGCGAGGTGTTGTCCGAAACCAAGATGTAATATCCATAGATCCAAAAACTGCTCTATGTGGTGGTGCTCGCGCGGTGCAAGCTGCGGCACTACTTCGAGGCCCACCCTGTCACCGTGGTCTCGTCTTTCTTCCTGGGAGAGATAGTCCACAATCAGGACGTCTTGGGTAGGATAGCGAAGTTGTCAGTGGATCTCATGGGTGAAGCTCTCACCTATGTGTCGCGCAAGGCGATAAAATCGCAAGTCTTGGCAGATTTCGTGGCTGAATGGACCGACGTTCAGCTGCCCTCGCCCCAGATCCGGGCCGAATGCTGGACCATGTACTTCGACGGCTCGGTGATGAAAACGGGCGCAGGCGCAGGCTTGCTCTTCGTTTCACCCCTCGAAGAACACATGCGCTACGTGGTGCGCTTGCACTTCCCCGCGTCAAATAATATGGCGGAGTACGAGGGCCTCCTCAGTGGCCTCTGCATCGCCATCGAACTCGGTATCAAGCGCCATGATATCCGGGGAGATTCTCGATTGGTCATCGACTAAGTGATGAAGGACGCAACCTGCCACGACGAGAAGATGGATGCGTATTGCGGCGCGGTGCGCAAGCTCGAGGACAAGTTCTTCGGCTTTGAGCTCAACCACATCGCGCGCAAGTACAACGAAGGGGCGGATGAGCTGGCTAAGATCGCGTCGGGGCAGATCACCGTTCCCCCGAATGACTTTGCCCGCGACCTCGCCGAGCCCTCCATTGACCTCAACGAACCTGCTAGGGTTTCTAGCAAGGCCTCGGGGGCTAGCCCCTCGAAGGCCACGGGCGTCGAGCCCATGGACGAGGACCCCTCGAAAGGGGAACTCGAGGCCTCGCACCTTGAAGGGTCCCAGGCGGATGAAGCCGAAGCAATGGAGATCGATGACCTCCCGCCCCCTCCTCGGGATTGGCAGGAGGAATACCTCACTTGGCTCGACCGGGGGGAGCTGCCCCCGAATCGAACCGAAGCGAGGCAAATCTCTAGGAAGGCTAAGTCTTTCGTCGTCATCGACGGCGAATTATACAAGTGCAGCCCTCGGGGATCATGTAGCGGTGCATCTCCATTCCCGAGGGCCGTGAGCTGATTCAAGACATCCACGCCGGCGAATGCGGCCACCACGCCGCGCCACGCACCCTCATGGGCAAGGCGTTCCGCTAGCGCTTCTACTGGCCGACGGTGGTCGCTGATGCTAATGAGGTCGTACGCACCTGCGAAGGGTGCCAGTACTACGCCCGCAAGACTCACCTCCCAGCTCACGCGCTCCAAACCATCAATATCACGTGGCCTTTTGCTGTGTGGGGACTGGACATGGTCGGGCCCTTGCGAAAGGCGCCAGGGGGCTTCACCCACGTGTTGGTGGCCATCGACAAGTTCTCCAAGTGGATCGAGGTCCACCCCATCAGCAGCCTCAGGTCTGAGCAGGCCGTGCTGTTCTGCACGGACATCGTCCACCGCTTCGGGGTACCCAACTCCATCATAACCGACAACGGCACCCAGTTCACCGGTAAGAAATTCTTAGAATTCTGTGACAGCTACCACATCCGCGTGGATTGGTTGGCTGTAGCACACCCACAAACAAACGACCAAGTAGAACATGCCAATGCCATGATTTTGCAAGGCCTAAAGCCGAGAATCTTCAACAAACTTAACCAGTTTGGCCGGAGATGGATTCAGGAGTTGCCCTTTGTGTGGAGCCTCAGGAACACCCCAAGCAGGGCCACGGGATTCACCCCGTTCTTCCTTGTCTATGGCGTCGAGGCCATCCTCCCCACGGACTTGGACTACGGGTCCCCAAGGGTCAAAGCCTATCAGGCAGAGCAGAACCAGCAAGATCGCGAAGACTCGCTGGACTGCATCGACGTGGCTCGGGACGTGGCGATCCTACACTCTGAGAAGTACCAGCAATCCCTACAGCAGTATCAAGCGTAAAAGGTCTGACCTCGAGACCTCAACAAGGGAGACTTGGTGCTGAGGCTTCGGCAGAAGAACGAGGGCCGGCACAAGCTCACACCGTCGTGGCAAGGGCCATACATCATTGCCGAAGTCCTTAAGCTCGGCACGTACAAACTCGCAAACGAGAAGGGCGAAGTCTTCACCAACGCTTGGAACAGTCAACAGCTACGTCGCTTTCATCCTTAAAATTCCAAGTCGTTTTGTACATATCTGATGTTCGAATTAGTTGTAAATAAATAAAGTAAGGTTGTGAATAAAGTTAGGGAGACTCGGCTTTCTTCTGAAAACCAAGTCCCCCTCGGGGGCTACAACAGGGGGCACCCCCTAAACGGTCCCATTTTTTTGCAAAAAAACCTTTTCTTTTCAAAAATGTTAACGTGTTAGGCCTCGAACGCTTAGGAAAATGGAAGCAGGGCATGGATCAATTAAGGCTAGGGTCGGCTGAGTCTGGGACCGCCTACACCTCCGGCAGGATACGGCATCCCTCTCACTACCCTACGCTTAAGTTGCTCATGAACGTGACCTTCCCAGCCGAAATTTCTCTAAGTTGCGAGGAAAACACGGTAGCATAAATTAAACAAATTGTGTACAAGTTCACACACTTAGGAAACAATCTGTTCAATTACAAAGGCCACTTGGCCGAATCCTAACCACAAGCTACGGGCTTCCGCGCCCGGCCTCTTTCAGGGCTCACGAGGGCCAGCGACGGCAGTGTCCCCACCCTCAGCAGCGTCAGGGAAGAGGTCCTCGAACATGTCGGCGAGCTCAGCAGCAGCAGCGGCGGCGGCGGTGTCGGCTTGATCCATGGCGGTGTTCATCCCGTCGTCATCAGTCTTGATTTGAATCTATCAAATCGTACTTGAAGTACAACTCTTGTGCCTTCTGGCGCATCTGCACACCGGCTCCACCGACTACAACTGGGAAGTTGGCGTTGGGCTGCGGCTTCAACCGGAAGATCTTCCTAAACAAGGCCCAGTGAGGGCGGATACCGAGGAAGGCTTCGCAGAAGTGCACGTACACTGCAATCTGGAAGATGCTGTTGGGGTTCAGATGTACATGCTCCAACTTGAAGAAGTCGAGGAAGCCACGGAAGAAATCCGACGACGGCAGCGTCAACCCACGCTCGACGAAGTGCCCGAACATTGGGATTTCATCCGGGCTCTTCTCCATCGGCCACGCATCACCGGCGGCAGAGCTCCAACCAGCAATGGCCTTCTCGCGCAGCAACCCGCCGGCTTCGAGGACCTTGATATCTTCCTCCTTCATCTTGGACTTCTTCCAAGAGACAGCCTGGCTCGGGGGCTTGGTGATGACCACTGTCTTGTACTTTGGCTCCGGCAACTCATTTTTGCCTCGGCCAGATTTCCTCTTCTGTCCCTTGGACGACGCAGGCTTCATCCTTCCTGCCACGAGGGTCTTCTTTCGCATTGACCAGAGGACGGCGAAGGGATGGAGGTCTGCACTTTTAGCACTATGGGCGCTCGAACTCTGCGGCGGCTATGGATGCTAAGGCGTTCTGGATCTAAGGGCGAATGGAAGTAATGAAACCCTAAGGGATACCCCTTCGGGTATTTATAAAACCAAAACCCTAAAACGGTTCAGCCTGGTGACCCTTCGAATTCAACAGATTGGTTTCACTCAGGCGAAATTTTTGGCTAAGTCAGAGGACTAAAATCCAAGACCTGCTCAGCTCTATCTCGGGGGCTCGACTACTCGATGGAATTGGATTTCACTCAGCTACAGTTCACTGAAATCAGGCCACTGTTTTATAGTCAGATTGGATCCTTCAATTCGAGAAAGTACTCGACTCAAGGCTCGGGGGCTCCGTGCCACGTGTCCTTCAGTTTTTCTCAGGATTTTATGGGATTATTTGACGAAGACTACAGATTGACCCTCAGCTTGAATTATCAATTCGAACTAAGGCTCGGGGGCTACATCCATATAGGATGCGATTTTTTGCAAATCACATTCCTATATTATTTCTTCAGATTTTCTGAGGATTTTCTGGAGCAAGATCAAAGAATAGATGATTGACCCTCAGCTTGAATCCTGGATTCGACCTAAGGCTCAGGGGCTACATTCCATATGGAATGCGATTTCAGTAATCGCATTTCCATATGGATCTTTGATGCAAAGATTTCAAGAACGAAGCGGGTATTATTGAAGACCTTCAAGGGAAGTAGTCGGGGACGCTTGGGAACAACTCGAGAAGACTTCGAGACTACTCGTGGAGTTAGCTGGAGTATCTTCCAGCCTCGTGATGATTCAAGTACTATTGAAGATTGAAGCTTGTAGAACTCGGGGACGCTTGGGAACTACTCGTGGAGATCTTCAAGACTACTTGGAGCATTACACTCGACTACAAAGTACTCGGGGGCTTGTCGACCGGGCATCCCTGGGCCCACCAACACACTGTAGGCCATACCCGGGAGATAAGTTCCTGTACACCTAGACTACTCGACTAGTGGGCCACGGTGCTGGTACCGTGGACCATAAGGCAAGACAAGGCGGACAAGGACTTGTACTAAGACTAGGATAACTTTCCATACCTTGTATAGGCTACTCCGGGTCCTACTCGAATAGTACCCTTGTACCAATCCGACTTGTAACCCTGCCTCCCGTGGCATATAAGGCGAGGCAGGGACCCCTCTCAAGACATAGGCAATCAATACAGAGCCATGCAGCATACAGGACGTAGGGTATTACACACATCGCGGTCCGAACCTGTCTAATTGTGTGTCCCGTGTCTCACCATCGTGTTCCTGATCTCGGCGAGCCCCACCACACAATCTACTACTTCGGGTACCCCGTCGTAGGCTCGGTGTCTAAAACACTGACAGGGTTAGCGAAGATTACCTTCGCGTAGTGACTAGTACGAGGGAAGGGAAACACCTAATTCTTTGTTCACATCCTTAGATAGATTGGATCGGGGTTTTACCATGTTTTGGGTGATTGCATCTCAAGTACCTAGACTCCGTGGGCATACGTCTTTCATACTCGTGAACCACCTTTCTCTTTCTCTTTAACATAATCTAGGGTTAGTTTGTCTTTACTTTATAGATTAATCTTTACATCATAAAGTGCTTAATCAACTAAGTTAGTGTTAGGTTAAACGCAAGTAATTCTCTTGTTCCGTGGATTGACAAGAACCTAGGGGGTCCCCTCCCTTGGTGAAAAAGGCAACAAGTCACTCCGTGTACTTGCGGTGAAGTTGAACGCGGTTTTGAACTGTCAACATGGCAGCGGTGGACACTCAGCTCCAAATCCGGCAGGTGGCAGCCGAGCTGCTCACCGGGGCTCTGGTTCGGGAGGGCATCACCGCCGACACCCTGCAGGCTGCCGTCCAAGAGAAGGATGCCTCGATCCTGCAGCTGCAGCAAGAAGCCGAAGCCACACGGGCAGAGCTCGAGACGGAGAAGGGGCGAACCGAGGGTAAGTCGTAGCCCCCGGGCCCTTAATCGTTTAGAATTCGCCAAGATCCGCTCTTGACGCATTTTGTGGTGTTTCAGGATTGCGGAAGGCCCTGACAGACTCGTCGACACAGTCGGAGGCTCTTCAGGTCGCCTATACCAAGGCTCAGGAGGAGCTCGAGGCCCTGGAGGGTGCGGCCCTCGAAGTGTGCCAGGAGATCGAGGGGGTCGCGAGTTCGTCGGGGAGCTCACTGGCGAGCCGCCTGAGGGCTTTGGGCGGCCGCGTCGTTGAGCGTGTGAAGGACGCCCTTTGACTTGGCGTCCAGAAGACCCTGGGCGTGGTGTCAATGCACTACATTGTCGACTTCGAGGCTTTGGCGACGGGCTACACAAGTGGTTCTACATAGAGAACGCCCCGCCGCAGCTGCCGAAGCCCAGCATGTTCGCACCAGTATACGATCGGCTCTGGAAAGATGAACCCACAATGTAGGAGTGCATCCAGATCCCTGAGTTACTGGCGAAGATTGCGCAGAAGAAGGCGCAAGGTTTGACTACTGAGAGAGTAGCTTTCAGCTTTATGAAGCGACGGGTACAACCCTTGATGCAGCGGGAGCATCTTGGGTTCGAGTACACTGGAGCAGATGATGGCTCCAGGCTTTCTGGTGAAGAGATCAGCGATGATCTTGTAATGGAGCGGCTGCAGAAGATCTTCAAGAATCTTCACGGGATTCCTGCAGTTGTCCGCGAATACAGTGCCGACAATCCTCCGCGCATGGTAAGGTTCCAAGAAGTAGCCCCCGAGTACTTATTGTAAGTAGTCGTGCAGCTAACAATTGCCTTGTTTCGCAGGAGGATGTCTTGAAATTTGTGTCCGTTCCTCCTCCTCATCCTCAAGACCCACTACAAGCGCCGGAGGGAAAGCCAACCGAAGAGGAGGCTCAAGCCCCCGAGAGTAGTCAATCTGCTCAAGGGGAAGAAGAAGTCTTGGTGGAGGACGCCTCCTCAAGCGATGAAGACGGCCAAACACTTCAACAGTGTTTTGAAGTAAAAAACCGCTATGGGTATTCTGGGGCGTCCATCCCCAGTAGCCTTGCCGCAGGAGCATCGAAGAGGCCGGCATCATCTCTTACAGATGATGTGACTCTGCCGCCGCGGAAGAAAAGGACCACGGTGGGAAAGCGAGCCGTAAAGAAGATCTCAGGCCTCCCCTCCATTACAGTAAGTGTTGGAGAACTCTTAAGTTGCACTGAGTACTTGTTCTCTGCTGTAATGGCTTAATTTTTTACTTGCGCAGGTTATCGAGAGTGCAGCTCATGTACCCTTGAGTAGCCCCCCAAGAATAACAGAACCCGAGGTGGTTCCAGCGTCGACCGTGGAGACGGTGGCGCATGAGCAACAAGAGGTCGCAGTACTAGAAAATGTGCCGCCGGTGGAAAGTGTGCCAGAGGTGCCAGCGGCGCCTTCTTTCATCGGCCTGCTGGGACCGAGAGTCACGGTGCCTCGTGCTGCTTTGTAAGTACCCGAGTACTCGAGTACTTATTATGATTATGTACTTTACTTTTGCTGACCAACTTGTTGATGCAGAAAATCCACTGATGTCAAGTGGGGCGCCTCTGGAAGTGGTGCTGCTGAAGGAGACCAGACTCCTCAAGAGCAACCAGAAGATGTACTTCCAGAGCGCCAAGAAGTACCCGCCGAAGCTGATGTAGCTGAAGCACTGCGCTTCCTCTGGAGTGACGTGGTGAAGGCAGCGGTGGAGGCAGCTTCCAAGCCAAGGGCTAAAAATCCTGAAGATATCAAAGCCGTGGTGAATGAAGGTTTGGAGGCTGATCCTGAAGCCATGCTGCGCCACGAAGAAGTCCCAGCAGCTGAAGCCCCCGTGCATCATGTTGATGCACATCTAGCGCTAGAAGAGAGCCCAGAGAATCGCATGGTGCCACACGAACCGCAAATCGAAGACCCAGCTCCTCTGCGTAGCGCTGCAAAGTACTCTGCAGCTAGCACAAGTACCCAGTCCATGGCAGAAAACTTGATGCCATATGATGACTCCTGCCTGGACGAGGACAACTTGCATGCTCATGCAGAGATGTTCCGTGGTGTAGAAAAACTCCTTGCGGTAATTTTGTGTAGTCTCTTGTAGAGTACTTGTAGTCACAGATATCTTGTCTCTGACTCATGAGTTGTTTTTGCCCTTGCAGGAGGTAGTCAAGCAATCGAAACGCAAGACTCGCCTGCTTGAGCAACACGCGGCTAACATTGAGGAAGTCTCGCGGCTCAGAGAAGAACTGAAGCAACAAAAAGCCTTGTCTCTAAAGCTGTAGGAGAAACTTGATGCCAACGCCGCCGAGTACCACAATGAGATCCAGAAGCTGACGGCGAAGAAGGATGAAGTTGTTGGTAAGAACAAGTCCCTGCGCCTGAAGAATAAAGGTAATCTCCCTTCTGAAATCTTCATTGAGTACTTTTGCTCTTGCGCACCACATCTGATAAGTAACCTTGATCCTTTGCAGAGCTGATGGAAGAAGTCGACAAGTTCAAGAACAAGGCGCTGGACTGGCAGCTAGCCTTCAACCATGAAGAAGCAGCTCATATGGATCTGAAGGAAGACTATAAGGTGCGGTGCTTCGAACTTGAGCGCGAAATGGACATCCGCATTGCCGGCTGGACTGATTTGCTCCGTTGCATGCAGTCGCTCAAGGAAAAGATTGAAGAAGCCGAGGGCCTACGCTCGGAACTGAAGCCCTTGACAGAGGTGGCTGAGCCAGTAGCAAATCTATTCGAGCCCAGAATCGCTGGAGTTCAGCCTCGTCCACTTGTGGAGAGGCTGAAAGATACGCCGAAGAAGATTCTGGAGTACGCTCAAAGGCTGGCCTGCACGATCCCAAATCAAGTCCTGAGCTTCATCAAGTCTTTCTATGCCGAGGCGGATCTCACATTCATCATGAACGGCAGATCTGGAGATTGCACCGATGATCGACTCAACGAACTGATGCAACAGACTTCTCCAATCGCAGAAGCAGTCTCCAAGTTCATCGATCTCTGTTAGATGTACCTGTAGAGTAGAAACACTAGGGAAAAAAAGTGTAATCCTGAACAAGTGTTTATGTAATATAATTGAAAACTTGAAGAAATCAATTATCTGGATCCCTTTATATGCTTATGTGTTGGCCAAGTACTCGAGTTGGTATTGAGTGTGTGGCTGCAAAAGAGATACGATACACGAGTAGAAGTACTCGAGTATAAACATGTTCCGAAGAACGTTAGCTTAATCATGACGAGTTGAACACCTTAGCTGTAGCAGCGTAAAAGAAGGCTTTGTCATGAAATAAGCTAAGAGTAGTAACAAGTCGATATAGAGTAGCGGCGTGTACTAAACACATTGTACAGAGTTTACAATGGCTTAAGTACCTCTGAGGCTAACAAGCCTAGTGAGAGAGTACTCGAAAAGAACTTATTCATAACGAGTTGAACACCTTAGCTGTAGCAGCGTGAAATAAGGCTTTGTTATGAACAAGTAAAAGTCAGTAACAAGTTGGTATAGAGTAGCAACTTTATTACTGAATACATTGTACAGTGTTTACAATGTCTTAAGTACCTCTGAGGCTATGAGCCTAGTGAGAGAGTACTCGCAAGAATGTTCCGAAGAACGAGTAAGACCGTAGGGGACAGTGTGATGAACTCATCCTTGCTGTAGCAGCAACTTGTATGAGAGTTCCACTGAGACCCTACCAGCAGGGTGTTACTCTAGGCCGCAGCCTCTTATTGAAAAATAGGAACATGGACAGCATGTGCCACTTATTGCCCTACACGATACAGGATCGTCTGGAGAGAGTTATCATGACTCCCTACGAGGTCGCAGAATGAGACTGCCTGGAGAGGGTTGATGAAGCCCCCTGCAGGTGCTCGCAGCTGAAAGCTACGAGAAGATACAGTCAAAACTGTCTGGAGAGGATTATCTTGATCCCCTATGAGTGGTGACAACCGTAGTTATCTGTGGAGTGGTTGCAACCGAAGCTGCCTGGAAAGGGTTGATGAAACCCAATACGAGTTGTTTTACAGTCGTAGCCGTCTGGAGAGGGTTGTTGAGACCCTCTACGGGTAGAAGCGACAAATCTGGTCAATATTCCAAGAGTTGTCGACTTCCTCGCCTTCTAGAGTTTGAAGATGATACGAGCCTGGGCCAGTAACCTTTGCAATAGAGAAAGGACCTTCCCTTGGCGAGTTGAGCTTGTGTAGTCTTGCCGTATTCTGGATGCGACGAAGGACTAAATCACCAACGTTGAAGGAGCATTCCTTAACGTTGCGGTCATGATAGCGGCGAACCCTCTCAAGGTATCGAGCGGATTGAACAAGTGCGTTGCAGCGAGCTTCCTCGAGACTGTCGACATCTGTTTGTTTTGTTTCTTCAGCTTCACCTTCTTCGTACTGATCAACCGTCGGAGAACACCACATGACATCGGCAGGCAAAACAGCTTCAGAGCCGTAGACCAGGAAGTAAGGTGACTGCCCTATGGGGGTAGTAGGCTGAGTGCGTAGCCCCCAGAGTGCATTGGGTAGTTCCTTTATCCACTTGCCGCCCTTGGTATTTGCTGCATCATACAGTCACTTCTTGAGAGCATCCAGTATCATCCCATTAGCGCGTTCCACTTGGCCGTTGGCACGGGGATGTGCGACGGAGACGTACCGGACGTCAATTCCACTATTCTCGCAGTACTCCTAGAACTAGTGATTGTTGAAATTCGAACCCAGGTCTGTGATGATGCGGTTAAGGAAACCATAGCGATGTACGATTTCGTCCAAGAAGTCGAGGACTCTATCAGCCTTGGGGCATGTAACAGGCTTGACCTCAATCCACTTGGTAAACTTCTTGATAGCCACCAGAACTCTGTTGAATCCTCCTGGCGCATTTGGGAGAGGACCAATCATATCCAGCCCCCAGCAAGCGAAAGGCCAAGTTGGTGGTATCGTGATGAGCTTGTAGGCAGGAACGTGGTGTTGCTTGGTGAAGAATTAGCATCCTTGGCACTTCTTGACTAGTTCCTCTGCATCAGCAAGAGCTGTAGGCCAGTAAAAAGCACGTCTGAACACTTTTCCTACCAAGGTACGGGAAGAAGCGTGGTTGCCACAGATTCCTTTGTGTGTCTCCTCCAAGATTTCCGTGCCTTCTTCGCGAGAAACGCACTTCATGAGTACATCAGAGCTTGCGCCTCACTTGTAGAGTTGATCTCCGACTAGAGCATAAGCCTTGACGCGGTGTAAAATGCGCTCAGCTTCTGGCTTGTCTTCAGGAATCAACTGGTGTTTAATGTAGTCGATAAAGGGAGTTCTCCAGTCCAGGTCAATCATAAGCACTTCTCGATCAGGTTGAACTGAAGTAGTCGTGGGTGCAGATGATTGCTCCGGAATTGATGGTTTGTGGAGTTCATGGACGAAGATCCCAGCTGGCACTTGAGCTCGTGTAGATCCCAGCTTCGACAAGACATCCGCAACAACATTGTTGTCGCGGACCACATGATGGAACTCGAGACCGTGAAATTTGTTCTTAAGTTTGTGTACCTCCTGACAATACGCATCCATATTCTCAGCATTACGATCCCATGAATCATTGACTTGATTGATGACCACCAAAGAATCACCATAAACAAGTAGTCGTGTGATGCCAAGAGAAACTGCTAGGCGAAGACCATGCAGCAGAGCTTCATATTCAGCTTTATTGTTTGAGACTTTCCAAAAGATCTACAAAACGTATTTGAGTTGCTCGCCCTTGGGAGAAATCAAAAGTACTCCGGCACCAGCGCCTTCCAACTTGAGGGAACCGTCAAAGTACATGACCTAATGTTCTGGACGCTCAATTGGAGTTGGGATTTGATTTTCCCGCCATTCAGCCATGAAATCAACCAAGGCCTGAGACTTGATAGCAGTGCGAGATTTGAATTCGAGCGATAGAGCGCCAAGCTCTACAGCCCACTTAGAAATCCTTCCTGTGGAATCCCGGTTGTGCAATATCTCGCCAAGCGGGTAGCTAGTGACCACAGAAATCTTATACTTGTCGAAGTAGTGGCAGAGCTTCCGTGAAGTAATCAGAACTGCATAGAGTAGCTTCTGCACCGGAGGGTAGCAAGCCTTGGACTTTGAAAGAACTTCACTGACGAAATAGACAGGCCTCTGGACAGGATAGCCATGGCCTTCTTCCTGCCGCTCGACGACGATAGCAGTGCTGACGACATTAGTAGTCGCAGCAATGTAGAGCAAGAGCTCTTCATTGGGCAGAGGAGCTGTGAGGACTGGAGGCTTGGATAAGAACTCCTTGAGCTGAGAAAGAGCTTGATCAGCTTCAGTTGTCCATGTAAACTTCTCCTGCCGCTTTAGTAACTTGAAGAAAGGAAGACCCCGTTCTCCAAGTCGTGAGATGAAGCTATTGAGTGACGCCATGCAACCAGTAAGCTTCTGGACATCTTTGATAGTAGTCGGAGCTTGCATGTTGGAGATGGCAGTAATCTTCTCGGGGTTTGCTTCGATGCCACGATGGCTGATGATGAACCCGAGTAGTTTTCCTGAAGATACGCCAAAGACGCACTTATTGGGGTTGAGCTTCCATTGGTACTCGCGCAGTGAAGTGAAAGTTTCCTCAAGATCTGTGATGAGCATGTCTGGATCCCTAGTCTTGACAACGACGTCATCCACATATGCTTCCACGTTCTTGTGAAGCTGCTTCTTGAAGCACGCTTGGATAGCCCTTTGATATGTAGCACCAGCATTTTTCAACCCGAAGGACATTGTTGTGTAACAATAAGCACCAAACGGGGTGATGAATGCGGTCTTCTCTTGATCAGATTCCTTGATTGCAATTTGATGATAGCCAAAGTAGCAATCCAAGAAACAGAGTAGAGCACAGCCCACCGTAGAGTCAATGACTTGATCATTCCGCGGCAAACCAAAAGGATCCTTGGGGCAATGCTTGTTGAGATCAGTGTAGTCGACACACATCCTCCAGTCATTAGAATTCTTCTTTCTGACGAGCACAGGATTAGCGAGCCACTGCGGATGAAAAACTTCCTTGATGAAGCCAGCCGCGAGTAGTTTAGCGAGCTCTTTCTTGATAGCAGCCCTGTGGTCGTCAGCAAAGCGCCGAAGGTGTTGTCTCTTGGGGGTAGCATTAGGATCGACGTTGAGTGAGTGCTCGATCAACCTCCTAGGCACACCTGGCATGTCAGATGGTTTCCACGCAAAGTTATCACGGTTAGCCCGAAGGAAGTTGACGAGCGCGTCTTCCTATTTAGGATCAAGCTGTGCACTGATCATGGTCGTCTTGCTGCTGTCACCAGTACCGAGGTCAATGGCTTTGAGCAAGACGTCACTAGACGGTGTAGGCTTGGTGTTGTTGTCATCTTCTCAGGAATCTCCAGCTCGCTCGGAGCAAGCTTTTTAGCGGCAGTGAAGACCTCCATCATTGCATTGGGTACTTGAGTAGTCGAGGCGAGTTCTACGGCTTCTGTGTCGCAGTCGTAGGAACACTTCAGATCCCCTTGCAATGAAAGAACTCCCTTGGGACTCGGCATCTTGAGAACCAAGTACACATAATGTGGGATAGCCATGAACTTAGCGAGACCGGGCCTGCCGATGATGGCATGATAAGAAGTCTCGAAGTCAGCAACCTCAAACTTGATGTACTCGGTGCGATAGTGATCCTTGGTCCCAAAGGTAACGGGTAGTACAACTGAACCCAAAGGAACAGCTGTGTTGCCCGGGATGATACCATAGAACGGTGAGTTGGTCTTGGTAAGCATATTGGTGATATCCAGGCCCATTTTCTTCAAAGTTTTGGCAAATAAGACGTTGAGACCGCTGCCACCATCAATGAGAACCTTGGTAAGCCTAGAGCCTGCCACCACTGGATCCAGAACGAGAGGATATCGTCCTGGCTCATAGAAACTAGTCCATTGATCCGCCCTTGAGAAGGTAATGGGGGTTTCAGACCACTTGAGATAAGTGGGAGCTGCTGGTTGGATGGACATAATCTCCCTGAGAGCTAGCTTTTGCATGCGCTTGGTCGGAGTAGATGCATCAACGACGAACACTTCTTGATGTGATGAATAAGTACCCGTACTCTGGATGAGCTCAGTTTCAATATCGTAATCAACAAGCTTGACGCCTTCCTGGAAGGGCAAGTTGTTGAGACAAGCAATAAAGCACTCCTGATCATCCAGTGTAAGAACAGCAGGCACATGCTCAGGCCAGTAGACGAATCTACCCTCAGGTGTCGATGTGATCACCAGTCCATGAGCAGGGCCAGACAGTTGTTGTACTTCAACAGAATCTGAACCATAGTCGAACTCGAACTCAGAAGAATCCGAAAAGTAGTCGAAATCGTCGTCCGAATCTGAAGAGTACTCGAGCATGATCTTCGGGCCAGGGCACATGAGGCACTTCAATGCGGCTTGGTAAGCAGCACTAACATGGCGATGACCGAAGAGAGGTGGTGCTGGAATGTTATCCAAGCTGAGCGCAAGCTGTGAAGCTGAATAAGGCAACTCAGGCTGGATAAGAGGCGAAGTCGAGTTGTACTCGGACTCCGACTTGAGTTCTCTGAGCGGGTCAAAGATCGAAATTTCGCTGAAATTTTCGACGAAATTTTCCATCGAAGCTTGCGTAAGCATCGAGGACTTGAGTTTTGACTCCGGAGTTGGTGCTAAAAAACACAGGAACGATCCAGCGCCGTCAGTAACGCAAACCCAGGAGCCGAAAACGAAGGTGTCGCCTTGCTGGAAAGCGACGATCGGCTTGATGGTGACGAGAGCCATCGAGTTCGCTAGTGGATCAATGACGAGAGCCCCTACCTAGCGCGCCAGCTGTCAGTGTTTTAGACACCAAGCCTACGACGGGGTACCCGAAGTAGTAGATTGTGCGGTGGGGCTCGCCGAGATCAGGAACACGATGGTGAGACACGGGGCACACAATTAGACAGGTTCGGGCCGCGATGTGCGTAATACCCTACGTCCTATATGCTGCGTGGCTCTGTATTGATTGCCTATGTCTTGAGAGGGGTCCCTGCCTCGCCTTATATGCCACAGGAGGCAGGGTTACAAGTCGGATTGGTACAAGGGTACTATTCGAGTAGGACCCGGAGTAGCCTATACAAGGTATGGAAAGCTATCCTAGTCTTAGTACAAGTCCTTGTCCGCCTTGTCTTGCCTTGTGGTCCACAGTACCAGCACCGTGGCCCACTAGTCGAGTAGTCCAGGTGTACAGGAACTTATCTCCCGGGTATGGCCCACAGTGTGTTGGTGGGCCCAGGGATGCCCGGTCGACAAACCCTAATGAACACGGTATGTTGACATGATCTACGGGAGCAACCCCGATGGCAATGGTAGCTAACCTTAAATATTAAGCATCATCAACAAAAGGTATGATAGGTAAAGATCCAAACCAGAGAGTGGGTGACTACATGTCAAGTTCCATTACAACTCCATGGACAAACGATTACTTTACCCCATCAAGACGCTAGGTATGGCACCGTTGAACATGGTGGATGCCCCCGATGGAGTTCGTCTCTCGGTGTCCTTCAACTCTGATGGCGCCGTGGCAAGACCTCGGCGTCCTCCTTCCTCATGGTGACCTCCGTTGACCTAGGTGATGATCCTCTTGAATCTTCACCCTCTCGATCAACCCTCTTCCTTGTGTTTGATCTCCCGAGGCTTCTCTGGTGGTCTTTCATGAATGGCTCCTATCCTCAAACAATTAGGGTTCCGCGAACTTATCACCGAAGAAAGGCGGCGGTGAACCGACGTGGAAAGGGAGTGGGCCGGCCTGGCCCATTCCCGGCCCGGTTCGCCTCCGTCTTTTGCCACGTGTCATTTCTTGCACTTTGGAGGTTTTCCTCCTTCGGATATGGGCTTTGGACGTCGTTATCTCCACGACCAAGTTAAGGGGTCTTCGCGCATGATCTTCCGATCTTTTCATCTTGGTCCTTGGAGATTCTCCATTGAAGCACGTTGGTCCTTGCCACCTTTGGAGTCAAGTTCACGCATGGTTGGATTCCCTTGATCATCATGTAAATCGTCCTCCGAACCGAGTGCATATCTTCTCATTTAGCGCTTGAATTCCTGCATAAACATTATACTCCAAAACACACATCCAACGATGAACTTGTTATATCATTAGTATGCCTAGTGGTGGGTTAGTTCCAAAATGAAATCCAAACTATAACATAACAAGTGTTCTAGGTTGACGGAAATCGACCGCCAACAACCCCCCATACTTAGATCTTGCGCGTCCTCGAGCAAGTTGCTCAAAAGTTGTTTATCCATGGAGTTTGAAACATGCTTCGTCAAATCCTTCCTTTCAAGTTAGTCAATCATTCATCTTTAATATAAGAGACATGAAACAAAGATCATAATGTAAACATGGGCGTTTAGAAATTACTAATTCAATACTTACCCCACAACTCTTACCTTTTCACTAGAGATCTTTAACTTCATCCACACTTGCTTTCTTACTTCCTTTGGAGGGTTTTTGCAAACTTCATAAAAATAAAATTCCTGGACAAAGCATTAGACAAAGTCCTTCTCCAAGTTCTCACATGTCACTCATAAAAGTGGCTATCCTAGATAATTTCATAAACTCTCACCTCCCACGAGTCTCTCATATATGATGTAAGGTGGAGCTATAGATGTGGCTAGTGAATCTAGCACAAGTATTATCAAGCTAGGAAAATCCTCTAGTGGTTGTTCACCTTTCAAGCTAATGATCATGAGAATTAAACCATAATGTAGGGGTGTCAAGGATGAGAAGATTTAGAATGGTGGACATGTGCAAAGGGAAAAAGAATAATGACTTCAAGGCACTAATGATGTCCTTGATGTCGGATTACACATGGTATGGAATAAGATTCGTTCCCAACATCGTGGCATCCTTCCTTGCACTTCATTTGATCTTCACTTGACTTGTCATCCCTCTTTATACCTTTCTTGCCTTGCCTTGGATTTTCTTTCTTTTCCTTTTCTTCTCTCTTCTATTTCTCTCTCTCTTTTTTTCTTTTTCTTTCTCTTCCTTTTTTTCTTTTCTTGCGTGCGCACCCCACATATACACATACATACATTTTTTCTTTTTCTTTCCACCTCTTTACCTTCTTCTCCCAAGCTTTTCGCTCATCATTTAAACATGAATAACAATCTGAATTTTAAATAAAAACATGCCTAGAGATTGAACGAATCTTTGAATATGGGTTGTGTTCAAGGAGTAAGATGATAAAAAGATGTTTATAGGTTTGGGTAAGGAATCCGGCGATGTACGGGTCATTCAAAGTGAAAATCCCGTTACCGAATACATGAAGAGGCTAGCAATAAAAGATATACATCAAGGACATGATCATTGCTTGAAATTAGACCTCCCATGAGAGTAAAATCCTAACTTAATTCATCATGCTAAACAACACTTATGGTGGAGCTTATATATGTATGTAAAGGCTTTGTAAAGGATAGATATCACCTCTCAACTTGGAGAAAGAAATTGCTAACCTTCGTAGCAAGGTATTTTTCTTACTTTTCAGAAATAAAACCTCCAAAGTTTAGCATTACTAAAAGCATAGACGAAGCAAAGTCCTAGATCAAAGTTTGAGTATGGGTGCTTTACAAAAGTAAGTTTCCACTAAGCACCACGGTAAACGATTAATCATCAAGTTCATGCTCAAATAACAAAGATAAAGTAAAGACATAACAAGAAAAGAAAAAAAGAGACTTGCATAAGACACTTTTTATTTCTTTTTCTTTGACTCAATGCTAATTTAAGACACTTTCAAGCTAAAAAGATAAAACAAAGACTCACACAAGACTCTCACACTACTCAAAACTAAAGACTAGACTCTCACACCACTTTAAGCAAAAATTTTAAAAAGGTAGCTAGCTAGTGTTGGCGGTCGATTTTCGTCAACCTAGCCACTTGTTTAACTTCTATGTTGGTATTGATTTGATATTCACACTAACGATCCTAACCCCCATTATATTGCTATGTTCGCACTTGTGCACGGTTTTTGGAGTTTGTTGTTTACACAGGAATCAAGAGCTTAAATGAGGACTTTCGGGTAAAGTTCATCAAGGGATTTACAAGGTGATCATGGACCTCGGGACAAGTCAAGATACAAGATGAACATGACTCCAAACAAGCCAAGGACTAAAGCGTAAAGCCGAGAAGTGCGGAGGACCTAGACGGAAGATGCGGGAGTTCATTCGCAAAGCCTCCTTATCTAAACCGCGAGGAAAATGACGTCAAGGGCCCACATGCAACTCGGCAAAAACTCAAGAAGTCGCGAGAAGCATCCGGAAGAAAGGCAGCGCCGAACTGGGCCAGAATGGGCTCAGGCCGGCCGGCCCAGGCCGGCCGGCCCATTCCATTCTGGGCCCTATTCGCTACCCCTTTGACCTAGCTGATCCTCGGGCTATTTATAGCCCCGGTACCCCGAGCCACGTATCAAGCAATTCGTCATTCGCCGCCGAGGAGCAGAGGAGCTTGAGGGACACCACCCCGGAGAGGAGGGTCATGTTAGTCGTCTAGGGTTTGCCTAGCCGGCGTGGGAACCTTGCAAGGAAGACCACGTCGGAGTTCCGGAGGCGTGAATTAAGATCAAGGTAGGATCCCGGTTGGATCTTATTCATGTATTCATACTTTTGATGGAGTTTTAATGGATCCGATTCCTAGTGATCGAGTACCTTTGTTTGCAATTCTTGTTCTTGCTTGGGTGTTTTCCACCTCAATCTATTCTCGAGATAGATTGCATGGGATGTTCTTGTAGCCGCGGTGGCTAGAGGTGCATACCCGATCTACCAAGTAGTTCAACGCACTCCTTGCGGGTGTGCTCTAAGATTCAACTGCGAAGAAAGGGGAACATCGTGACAGGATGTTGACACCGAGTACGGCGGGGCGACTTAGGGGGTTTGACCGAAGGTCATCGTTTAAAGAAGCTTTCAATGAGATTCGTTTTACTCTCTCTTTTATCTTGCTCGGAACGACAACATAAACACGATCTAGATCCCTCTCTAGATCGGTCCCTCAATGCTTTCTCTTGCTACCTCTTTTGATCTTAGTAGATTAGATGCAATTCGAAACCTCTCAAAGAAGCAAGTGTTTCTTGGTTATTAGATTGATTTTACATTACATATTGTTCCACGGATTCGATACCTTGGGTTCACCACTCAAGGGAAGAAGGGTTCCTTAACTACGATAAGGGATTTGTCCGCTTGCAAGTCCAAACGAACTTTGCAACGATAATCAAACGTCAACAAGTCCCTTTTTCTGGCGCCGTTGCCGGGGAACAAGTAATTAAGATCCAATCTAATATCTCGTTTGTAAGTATTTTCAGTTTCTTTTTTATTTTTCTTTTGCATCTACTAAACTTTGATCATCCTCAAAAACCAATCTAATCTAGTTTTTGACTAACCCTTTTTATAGTTTTGTTTTCTTTTAGATCTTTTGTATATTTTGTTTATCGCTAACCCTAACAGGAGATGGACGACCACCTCTCCAACAAACCAAAAAATTTTGTGGATGATCCAGAAAAACTTTACAGGCAAGGGAGACGCGAAGCACGATCTAGGAAGCTGGGGATTGTAGATCCAAACATCGGAGACGAAGGAACGTCGGGATCTCCAAAGGAATCACCACCCACAAGTCCGAAGAAAGAATCACCACCTACAAGTCCAAGGGGAGATCAACCTCAACCGCCACCAATGGGAGAGGAAAGAAAGATTGGGGAGCTTTGCATCCCGGAGCTCGGTGATCTACCCATCCTCAACCTAGCCGACATCGGGAGGCCGTTTGAGATCAAGAATTCAACCATCTGCATGGTGTAACATACACCTTTCACCGGTAAAGAGGATCCTAATCTTCACATCCAAGCATTCATTCAACTTTGTCAGACATTCATGATGGAAGGGCTAGATCAAAATCAATTGAGGGCAAGACTTTTTCTGTTCTCACTTCTCAGAAAAGCCTTGCAATGGTTCTATACTCTACCGGTGGAGACGATGTAAAATTGGAAAGCATTGATGAGAGCTTTCATGAAGGAGTACTATTCGTCGGGTAAGACTCAAAGCTTGCGTAATAAGATTGCTACTTTTGCTCAATATCCTACGTAGACTATCGCGGAAGCTTTTGAGCGTTTCAATGAGTACACCCGAGTCGTGCCACACCACAAGTTCCCAAAGGAAGACCTTGTTCAAAAGTTCTATCAAGGTCTTAATCTAGCATCGAGGACCGTAATTGACGCATCGGTGGGAGGATCTATTATTGAGCTAACTCTGACGGAGGCATTCACTCTTTTCAAGAAGGTTGCGGATAATGATACATGGGTGTCATCCGGATGCTTACTTCCGGTTCAACCGACGGGCAATGTTAAAGGTGTTTTGCAGGTTGAAAAGGAAGAACTTCTAGAAGGGAAGATTGACTCGCTCATGAGAAGATTGGAAAGGATGGAGCTAGAAAAGAAGGCCGCCCAAGACTTGAAGGCCGCCGAAGCAAGATCCACATGTGAAGAATATGGGGAGTACGGCCATGTCCAAAAAGATTGTCCGGAGGAAGCAAAAGTGCTTGACTACATGAGAAAAGGAGATTTGCCGAACTTCCGCTACGGGCAAGGTAGACCTCAATTTAATGCAAGTTCGTCTATTCAAAATTCGGTGCCTCTTCGTATACAATTGAAGGATTTCATGGACGAGCAAGCAAAGATCAACAAGGACACCGTCATTAAGTTCAAGGCTATGGATAAAATCTTGGAGAATATTGATGGCAAGGTGACGGAGGTCGGAAGCTCCAACCAACAAGTGCTCAACATAATGAAGATATTGGAGACGCAAGTGGGACAACTTGCCGGGCGCTTAACCGCTAATGAAGGAAGATTGCCGGGGCAGCCCCAAGGTCCCAAGACGGCAAAGGCTATTCAAACTCGGTCAGGAAAGGAGACTGAAGACCCCGAACTTCCAGCCGGTGCAAGGAAGCCTAAGCCAACCGTTGAAGCGGATGATCACACTAAGGAGAAAGTGACTACTATTCCGGAGATTGCTATCGAAGAGCCGGAATTTGAAGTGTTAAGTGATGACATGAAGATGACAACACTAAAGACACACTACTTTCGAGGTAAAATTGATAATCATTTTGAAAAGTTTGTGGAAGTGGTGCGCAGGTTAAGCATCAACATGCCGCTATTGGACGCTCTCCAAGTTCCTACATATTCTCGCTACTTCAAAGACATACTTGCAAACAATTATGAGATGGCAACACTTGGAACAGACCATGTCAAGATGTCCGAACAATGTAGTGCCGCCATCGCAAATCAAGGGCCCGAGAAGCAAAGAGACCCTGGATGTCCAACTATCCCATGTTCTATTGGCTCATTCACGTTCGAGAAGGCATTATGCGACCTTGGAGCAAGCGTGAGTGTCATGCCAAGAGATGTGTTCGAGAAGCTACGCTTACCACTTGAGCCTACGGGTATGTGTTTAGAGTTGGGCGACAACTCCATCCGCTATCCCGTGGGAATTTCCGAAGATGTGCCCGTGAAAGTTGGAGATCACTTCATTCCCGTCGACTTCGTGGTACTTGAGATGGGAGAAAGGGAGAAGCCGCCCCTCATCTTAGGGAGGCCCTTCCTCAAGACCGTCGGGGCAACGATCGACGTTGGCAAGCGGGAGATCAAGTTCGACGTTAATGGCACACAAAGCATATTCAAGTTTCGTCCACGTTTTGAGGTATGCAACATGATCAATGCTAAATATGTTCCACCTCATCGTCGTTTTAGAAAGGAAGAGCCAAAGAAGAAAGAGGAGCCCAAGATGAAGGAAGTGAAAGTGATCAAAGAAGTCGTTGCATCCGTCAAGACCAAAGAACAAAAGCTGCCTGTGAAGACCAAAAAGATGACTAGGCCAGAGAATAAGCCCGTGCTCAAGATGGTGCGGAAGTGGGTACCCAAGATTGCAACGCCCGCAAAGAGCGTTGATCCGAAGTGAAGAAGAGAAGAAGTCTAGCCATGAACTATAAATGAAGCGCTAGGCGGAAGGCAACCTGTTCATCGAGTCAAGAATAAGCTACCGGGAGGACAACCTGTTGAAGAATAAAGCTGTCGGGAGGGTAACCCGGATTATTTCTGATTTTCAAGTAAGTTGGTCTTAGAATTTGCTACGCAAGACTTGGTATAAACTCTCAAGGCTGAGAGCTGCGCGAGCGAGGGGGCCGCGGGGAAGGACTGAGCAACGACGGAGCAGGCACCGAGTTCGAGGGTGAGGACTGAGGAGTAGGCTACGAGGATGGCATGGTATGGGCGACGGTGTGGGCTGATGTGAGGGTGAGGGAGGCGGATGCGAGGGCGTCCAGATCGCACTATAGTTCAAATGCAGAGATGTGAAGGAAATGACAAAAAAAACTTCAGTCTGATGGTGTTGCATACTAGTGCATGATTCGCAATGAACTTTGACTAAAAATGTGCTGCATACAGCATATATGAATTCGTGGCACATGCCTTCATGCATGGTGAATCCGTGGCACCTGCCTACAAAATGAAGCAACCATTAACGTGTCCCTACTAAAAGGAAAAGGAGAAGTGCAATTTGTAACGTCGCCCCCGCTCGGCGACTCAGGCGGCGACCGCGACCTTCCACCGCCGCCGCCCCATCTACCCCCTTTGTCTCCTCGCTGCTGCCTGAGGGGCCGGCCGGTCGGTCGCGCCAGCCCCCAGGAAGGCGGCGGCGGGACCTCCTCTCCGGTTTTGGCCGCGGTTACCGTTCCGACGGGGCAACTGCCAGCCGGGCAGGCAGACGTCGACGGCGCCGGCGAGCCAGGGATGGCGTGCCCTGTCAGGCAGGGCAATGCCAATCAGCCATTCAGTTCATCAGAGGGAGGAAGCTAAGTGCATAACGGTTCAGCAATGCGTCGGGTGTCGACCATCCTATGATCTACGGCTGAGGGCTGTTACCTTTCTTTTAACCATTGCCGAACCACCTATAGTTACTGTCTCTCTTTTTACCGCGCCGGCTTCTGTTATAAGCCATGGCCTTGCTGTAATGAACCATGGCAAATTGAATTGGGGTTGAACCCTAGTAGGTAGTAGTAGTAGTTCGTGCTCGCTGCCGTCACTCCGGCCGCCGACGATCTTGAACTGGACTTGTGAACCTTCGTTCCTCTCCTTAATCGAATTCATCCCCGGTTGCCTTTGCTGTTTTCCCTCTGTTCTTGTGATTCACTTGTTCATTCTCTTGCACTGTGCGTTGGGGATTCTGTTGTTCCTGACATGCACCCGTGGCCGGATCTGTCGGTTGGCGCAGCGGAGGTGCCCTCGGGCGTGGGCGCGACGACTACTGCGGGCGTGGCGGCGGCACGGTCATGAGTCGCGATGCTTGCGCGCGGGCGTCTCCGGCAAGGTCTGCGTGCGCGACGGTGGCCCTAGCGCTGGCCAGGTGGAGCTCGGTGATGACCCTGTCTCGGGGTCCACCGGCGCGCCGGCCTGGTGGTGGCGGCGTGTTCCATTTCCGGCCGCGGGGGGCCTCGCATGGGTTCCGACCCTGACCGCGCGGGCGCAGCGCAGGGCCTCGCGCGGCCCCTGCGCCCTTCCTTCGCGGCGCGGGCGGTGGCGCGGTACGGAGCCTTGAGCGTGCCCTCTGTGGCCCTGCGGCAGGGCACTGCGGTGTATTCTGTTCCTCTGCCTGGTGGTCGTTTTGGTTGTCAGTTGGTCCTCGTGCTCGTTTGGTCGTCATGGTCATTCGTCGTCGTGTTGGCGGTCGCTCGCGGCTCCGGTGGCATGCTTGGTGGTCGGCGGTGCTGTGGTTGTGCTGACCCAAGATGTGCCTTTTCAGGGTCGTCGGCGTCCTCTGAGGTTCGGGGGTTTGGCGAAAGCCAGTGCCTGTTTGCGGGCAAATGACGACGCATGCGGGCGCCGTTCACCTCTTGAGGCGTCATTCTTGTCCCTTTTGGTCTGCTTGGTCGTCTTGTTCCCGCGGTCGATCTGGACTCTCGCGTGTCGTCGCTGCGTCGTCGTCGGGTTTGGTGGTGGCGTAGCTGGTCGCCTTTTCGTGGCTTGTCGACGGCTTGTGGACTCATGCTTTCACCTATCCCTGCTTCGCTGGTGGGATGGGAGGATGAGAATGAGTCTCATCCTTCCCTTGGTGCCTCAGGCTGTTGGTACTTCACGTTAGCTTCTGTTGCTGGATGCGCAGGTCGTGTGGAGTGGGGATGCGGGTGAGCTCCTTCCCCCTCCTGGTTCATCGCGTTGGTCGAGGGTCTGCATTTACTCTCACTCCCATCACCTTGAATTGCTCACTGCTTCTCCACCGTTTGCCTCTCAACCTGGCTTGGGAGGTGGTTGCGAAGAGTTGGATTTGGGGCCTTAGCGAAAGCTCTTCCGGCTCTTGTCGGTGTCGGCAGCGGCTGCGGTCCTTTTCGTAGCTCACCTCGTTGGGGGCATTGTCGCGGTCACCTAATCCATTTGGCTCCGTTGAGTGAAAATTTGGTCTGCTCCTTCGCGGGTAGACGGACGATGGCGGCGTCGGTCGGTATCGCTTCCCCCTTGGAGGCATCGTTCTGCTGGGCATCTTCGTGTTTCCTCCTTCGGCTGTGGGGTGTTAGGCATTCGGTGATGTGTATGCGTTATTGGTGTACCCTCTGTTGCAGTCTCAGGCTTCTTAGGTCGTTTGTTTGTGGGCTAGTGGTTTTAGGCGTCGCTAATGTTGGTCGTGTTCTTTTCCTTTCCGCGGCGCTTCAGAGATTGTTCTGGAGGTGCGGTTTTGTAAACTCTCTTGTGCTTAATGAAATATGTGCTATGCACGTTCTTTAAAGTGCAATTTGTAACTAATAATGTATATGTGGGCCAACTTTATTTTATGGGGAATGTATTAACTTTTGCCTCTCTGTTATTCGGAAGAAAACCTGTAAAAATGTACCTAAAGAAAACTCCGGTGTACTGATGGAGTGATGGTTCTTGTGGATATATACACTTGTTTGTTCTGGTGGATTTGAGTTTCCTTTTTATCGTTCTGACTAAAGGCTTGATTTATAGAAATGGAAACCTCATGCACATATGATACTCCCTCCGTCCCACAAAGAGTGTCCACTTTGACTTTTTGCAGTCAAACCATCTTATGTTTGACTAAGTTTATATAAAAATATATCAGTACTTTTGATGTCTAACAAGTTTTATTAGATTCATTATGAAACATATTTTCATAGCATACCTATTTAGTGTTATAAATATTCGTATTCTTCATTATAAACTTAGTCAAACTTCAAATAGTTTGACTGAGAAAAGTCAAAGTGGACACATTTTGCGGGACGGAGGGAGTACATTCTTACAATTAATTTATAATTTTCAGATGTTGCAGACCTGACGCATGGATAAATGACTGAAAATTCTTCCACGTGCACAGAATGTGCTGGCGCGATTATTGGAGCACACATACCATTGCTGCTATATTAGGCAGAAACATACGGGGTTTATTTCGTGTCCATTGCCCCTGTTGTATATACTTACGATAATGGTGGTATAATTCACACAAGACATTCTGGTCAAAAAAAATCACACAAGAACAATAGAAAATCTAGTACATTGGAACTATTAAATTCTAACAGCAGCATCTGTCAAGTCACATTCCTAGCATTTCACAGCAGCATCTGTCAAGTCACTCGTGATCCCCTCACCCAAAACCTTGTTGGTGCACAAAATTGCAGATACAAGTACAGTTATCAGTACCTCCTTGTGGTTATTGACTGATCAGTGTCCAAACAAACTACATGAATTAGGCCGATCAACTGCAAAAACGATCGGCAGGGCAAACACTAAATGAGCTCCCAAATAAACAATAGCTCACAACCAACATGCAGTTGATATTTAGTTTCTAACAAATAAAGCACCATGACACACTATGCATAGGCAAGAATAGCATCCCTTTTCCCTAACTAATTTATAAGTGGAACAAATTTGAATACTCAGCAAATCATGTCTGCCCTTTCATAAGTATTAGATAACTAAGGCTATCATATATCATAGTTGATATGGCAGATGATCCGGATCTGTTGATGACTCCAATGCTGTAAAATGTTAAAATGATGCCAATGAAGCATCATGAATTACATTCGTTAACTCTGTTGACACAAGTAACAAACACTAAAATAATATTTTTATTTCTATGCAATTACCTTCATCCTCCAGAATTTGTGATAGAAATATCTCATTCAAGAAGAAGGTGGTTCTAATCAACCAGTTTGAAGTGCTAACAAAAGTAACCTGCAAGTACCAAGATAACACTTTTCCATTTGTTTCCAAGTAGCATCTTTTTTTTTTTTGCGAAAATAGTTTAGAAGGATGCAGAGTCTTAGCAACTTAATCTAACATCATGATGTGCATCTTGGCTCCATGAGCCCAGGCCGGCAAGGCGGCAACTGATAAAATGCAGACTGCATCAGCGCCCACACTTTTCTGATTGTTCATTAAACATACTGGCCACTAGTGACCTCCAATATATATGCTGAGAGCATTTGCTCAAACATAAATATCATTGCTTAGTTGTCACCATTTCTCTATTATAAATGACGTGTTCAGGATGCATCACTCCATCATTAAAGTTTTCATTCAAAATTAAATCATTTTCTGATTTTTTTTTTGAGGGCATCATTTTCTGATGTTTATGTACAACAGGGGGGGAACTATCAAAGGTAAATTCAGGTTGATCAGGAAAAAAGAAAACTAACTGGGGCATGTTTGAAAGGGAGATAACCATTAAGGATTCTCAAACCAAATATACGTCTATACAAATTGCTAGTTCACAACAATGTATTGTATGTTGCATTTACACAGCCTTGTAGCATCTGATTTCATATATCTTGTATTTCTGAGTTCCATATGTTCTAATGCAGAACATATGGCTGACATTTCTAGAACATTTCTAAACTGAACTTATTTTCATAGAATTCAATATAGAATATCGACCTAAATAGTGGACTACTTTTTTTTTCTAGGATGTGAACATCGAATCGTTTTGCTTTTTTTTTTGAATAAAGAATCTGTTGACGCTTTTCTGGTCAACACACACGAGCGCTAGATCACGCGGAATGTCGAAACGCTGAACTCGCCGAGCTCCTGCCCGGACCGGTCTGACCGGTCAGGGGCACCGGTCTGACCGGTGGCTGCAGAGGCGCGGTGAAGACCTAAGATCGCCGCCACGGGAGGGACCCCGTCGGAGGTGGCGCGCCTAGGGTTGCTCTGAGGTCGGCAAGGCCACTCAGAACGTCCCTGATCGTCGTCGAGACAAACAAGAAAAGCACAAGGTTGGAAAAGCTAGGGTTTGAAAGATAAAAGTTGTAGAAAGTAATGTACGATTGGGTGATTCCACCTCAAACGGCCGTGGCCCTTTATATTTATAGGGTGGGGAGGTCTTGCCCCGCAAGGAATCCTTTTACAACTCGAAATTCGCTAGGACTCCTCAATTCTACTCGGACTCGGGGTCCACCGGTCAGACCGGTCAGGCCCACCGGTCAGACCGGTGTGGCCGTTGCCGGATCGGCTACAGAACGCCCGACCGGTCAGACCGTCGAGGGACACCGGTCTGATCGGTGGCGTCAGCCTGATCGGCTTTGTGCCAATTTTGGGTGCGAACATATGCCCTCCTATTTTTTAGTAAAGCTTGCTGTCTAAAAAATAATTCTAAGGTCGATGTGACACTTCACGGCCACTTTTTGGTCTAAGGGCAATTTTTGCTTTAAATCGGCCATATCCTATCAAGCATCTTGCCAGACACTTGGATGAAATTTCTTCAAGTACCTCCCGTTGAGAGCCCTTGGAAGTCGCTGTCCTTGCAAAGTCTCCACCATGTAAGAATTCCCAGAACAAACCTTGACAACCTTGTATGGACCTTCCCAACTTGGAGACCACTTGCCGAACTTGTTACTCTTAGATCCAATAGGTAAAATCGTCTTCCAAACCAAGTCACCTACCTGAAAAGATTTGGCTTTAACCTTCTTGTTGTATGCTCTAGCAACTCTCCTCTTGTCCTTTTCAATTTCCTCCAAAGCTTCCATACGCTTGTCGGTCACTTCATCAATATTGTCCATCATCAAAGCATAATATGACTCAACATCAAGATTATTCTGCTTTGCAAGTCTATATGCGCCTAGATTCACCTCAGCGGGCAAAACGGCCTCTTGACCATACACAAGCTCAAAAGGAGTAACCTTAGTAGCACCATGTCTAGAAATACGATGAGCCCATAAAGCTTCAGATAATACCACATGCCATCTTCTAGGATTGTCTTCTATCTTCTTCTTGATGAGCTTCACCAATGTCTTGTTGCTAGACTCAGCTTGACCATTGGCTTGAGCATAATATGGAGATGAATTGAGCAATTTAATACCATAGGAATCAACAAATTCACGCACCTCTTTGGATACGAACGAAGTCCCTTGATCCGTAGTCAAAGTCTGCGGAATGCCAAACCTATGTATGATGTGCCCAGTAATAAACTCAATCACCTCTCTATGTGTCATATTCTTCAAAGGAATAGCTTCAGTCCACTTGGTGAAGTAATCAGTAGCCACGATCACAAAACAATGCCCCTTCGACGACGAAGGATGAATCTTGCCAATAAAATCCAGACCCCATCCTCTGAAAGGCCAAGGCTTGATAATCGGATGCATCAACGCAGCAGGCACCAACTGAACATCTCCATGTTTTTGACACTCTTCACACCCCTTGTAGTACCTAAAACAATCAGCTATCATGGTAGGCCAATAAAAGCAAGCCCGCCTGAGGAGCCACTTCATCTTGGGAGCCGATTGATGAGTACCACAAATACCTTCATGAACCTCTGCCATAGCCAACCTAGCTTGATCAGGAACCAAACACTTTAAGAGCAAATCATTCGCGGTCCGACGATACAATTCACCATCATCAAGAACAAACTTAAAAGCCCATCGTCGGACTTTTCTATCAACTGAACTGCTAGGATTATGCAAATAATCAATCAGAGGCTTTCTCCAATCCTCCATCTCATCTTTGTCACGAAAAACCGAGGAGGAACTTTTACCAGGGGACCGGTCAGACCGGTCATGAGCATCGGTCAGACCGGTGCCGTTAGCCGACCCAGAATCAGGGGACCGGTCGGTGACATCGGTTAGACCGGTGTCACCGGTTAGACCGGTCGGCTGCGTCGGCCTGACCAGTGCCTCCAGAGCAAAACACTCGGCCGCAAGCAACGGTTTGTGTTCTTGAAAATTTCTTTTTCGAACATTATAACCAGATGCTTGCTGGGCCAGAGCATTAGCTCTAGGATTTTCCTCTCGTGGCACATGATATATAACAAATTCATCCATACAAGATATGATGTCTAAACATTTATCAAGATATGCATTTAAGAAGCCATTTAGACATTGACATACCTTGGATACTTGCTGCACCACCAATAAAGAATCTCCATATGCTTCCACATGTTTTACTCCCATGTCATGCAAAATCTCCAATCCAAACAGAAGAGCCTCATATTCGGTTTGGTTGTTAGTACAATCATGATCCAATCGGTTAAGAGCTTCAAAACCAGCCCCACTTAGTGAAATAATGACAACTCCAACACCACAACCATCTTTGCAAATCGATCCATCAAAATGCAACTTCCATGGAGTAAAAGTAACATAACCGACATTCGAATCAAATTGCTTATCTACTCTATGTCCAACAATAAAGTCGGCAACAATTTGACCTTTCATGGAGCTTAATGGTTCACAATGCAAATCATACTCAACTAAAGCATAAAACCATTTGCCGACTCTACCACTTAAAATTAGTTTATGCAACATGTATTTGATTATGTCGGTTTGACATGCTACTATGCAAGTACTAGGTAATAAATAATACCTCAACTTGGTACAAGTATGATATAGTGATAAACACAACTTTCCAATAAAAGTGTACCTTGTTTCGGCGTCCAATAATCTTCTACTCTCATATGCAATAATGTACTCCTTGCCTTCGGTCTCTTGAGTCAAAACACCTCTAATGACATCCTTCTCAGCCGCTACATACAACTTGAAAGGAATACCACTCTTGGGCGTTTGAAGAATGGGTGGCGAAGTCAAATAGCTCTTAATCTCATCAAATGCCTCTTGTTGCTTTGCCCCCCAAGTGAAGTCAACATCATTTTTTAACTGAAGTAAAGGAGTAAAAGCATTCACCTTCCCGGACAAGTTGCAAATGAACCTCCTTAAGTAATTTACCTTGCCCAAGAACTTTTGCAAATCCTTTTTACAAGTAGGTGCTTTAACATTCCGGATTGCCTCAATCTTTTTAGGATCTATTTCTATGCCTCTCTCATGCACAATGAAGCCCAAAAACTTCCCAGCCGATACACCAAAAGCACATTTGAGTGGGTTCATCTTTAATTTATACCGACGCATTTTTTCAAATGCAAGTCTTAAATCAGCTAAATGAGAATCATCTCCAGCCGATTTGACAACAATATCATCGATATAAACCTCTACTATGATGCCAAGCAAATCATGAAAGATTAAATTCATAGCTCTTTGATAAGTAGCACCCGCATTTTTCAATCCAAAAGTCATAACAACCCACTCAAACAAGCCAACAAAACCCGGACATATGAAAGCCGTTTTGGATATATCCTCGTCGGCCATAAAGATTTGATTGTAACCAGCATTACCATCAAGAAAGCTAAGAATTCTATGTCCGGATGCAGCATTAACAAGAAAATTGGCTATAGGCATAGGATATTCATCTTTAGGAGTAGCTCTATTAAGATCTCTAAAATCAATGCAAACACGAAACTTTTTTGTTCCTTTTTTCTCAACAGGCACAATATTAGAGATCCAATCAGCATAACGATAAGACCTAATAAACTTTGCATCAAGTAACTGATTGACTTCCTCTTTCACTCGGTCATAAATATCAGGGTTAAAGTTTCTACGAGATTGTTTATAAGGCCTAAAACCAGGTTTAATAGGTAAACGATGCTCAACTAGATCACGACTTAAACCAGACATTTCATTATAGTTCCATGCAAAGCAATCAACATACTCCTTTAACAGCTTTATTAACTCAGATTTAAACAAAGGATCAAGATTCTTGTTTACAAATGTCGGCCTAGGTATAGTGCCATCACCAATATCAACCTCCTCTAAAGGATCAGCCGACGTAAACCCTTGTCCTAACTTGCTCAAATCATCAAAGTCTTCGATGGCCTCACACACATCGTTCTTATACGCCCGATAGTGCTCTCGCCTTTGTTGCAACCACTCCAGATTTGCATCCATCAAATCGACAGAGAGGTTCTAGCCTGATCAATGACCGGCTTCATGACAACAGTAGCAAAACCATCTTTGGTAGAATCAATAAGTCTCAAATTAGATAAATCTAAACCAGTTAAGCACTTAAGAGTCTCATGATTATTCATAGTAGGACTATCGGCCACTGCAACACAAGCCGATGTATCACCATGAACAATCTCTACCTCGTCGCCTACCCATTGGATTAAAAATTGATGTAAGGTAGAAGGCACACATTGATTTGCATGAATCCAATCACGACCAAGGATGAGGCTGAAGTTATCTTGTGTCTCAGCGACGAAGAATGCCGTAGCCAACGTCTTGCTCCCAACGGTGAGCTCCATAGAGACGACGCCTTTAGCTCCCATCGGCTCGCATCCTCCCACACCGCTGACGGTCATGTTGGTCTTGATCAGCTCATCATCTGAACCTTCCAGCTTCTTGAACAAAGAATACGGCATCAAGTTGACGATCGCTCCTCCGTCCACTAGCATGCGAGAGATAGGCTTCCCATTGATGTGTCCCTTCATGTACAAAGCCTTCAGATGATTTTCAGTAGCTTTAGGCTTCTGGAAAATAGCTTCCTTTGGCCCAAAGTCGAGATGCGCAACGTCTTCCTCCGAGAGCACATAACCATCCATAGACATATGGATCGCATTGATGTCCAAATTCATGCGCTCGGGCGAAGAACTGTAATCAACAAGCTCCTCATCGTCTTCTGGTGCAGGATCCGATGCGGACTTGTCATCACAAACCATGGGAACCGAAGAAGAGAAATCGAGCGGCGTATCTGGGTCATCGGTCTGACCGTCGACATCCACCGGTCTGACCGGTCTGACCGACCCCTCCACCGGTCTGACCGGTGCTGGCTGGGAGCTGGTCTTGACTCTCCACTCTTTCCCCTGAGGTACCATGGGCCTGTACTGGTTGAAAGCTTCGTCCCTTTGCTTCTCTAGCTCCTTCTCCCTGTTCTCTTGAAACCTCAGGCGTTGAAGCTTCCTCCTTTGTGTGCGAGTCAATCCGGGAGGACACCACCTTGGCAAGAAGTATTTTGAGTTGGAACCACTCCCACTGGCCTCATGGTCATTAGCAGCAGCAAACACCCCTGGAGTTGATGTCACAACCTTATTGTTTGGAACAATCGGTCTTTTGCCATCCTCTCCAATGTGAACATCCATTGACCCAATCTGAATAATATCTTGACTCGTAGTCCTCTCTGGATCAACTTCCATCTTCTACACCTCCTTCTTTTGCTTTGGCTTGTAAACTTGCTTTACTGGAGGTGGTGCAGCCTGCCTGGCCACACCGGTCTGACCGGTGGTAGCGATCGGTCTGACCGGTCGGGTCTGGTAACCCTGACCAGAACGGCGAGGAACCAATCGGTCTTGGATAGGCCTGGAGATCCTGTCGAAAGCTGATTTCTATCCTCCCCATCCAGGATGAAAGGCTTGTTGATAAGGCACCCACATCACTCCATTGTCGTCATAAATCGGGCGTGGTGCATTTGAACTTGATGACGCCTATGGTGGAGTAAAGCGTTGTCCTTGCTGCGATGATTCACCCTTGAGTCTTGTAGCAGCCCTTGGAGGTGAAGATGACCCTCCTTGGTGTGTAGGTGACCTCATCCTTTTTTTTAACAGCCGATCACTTGTAACGGCCTTTTGCCTGGAATACTTGTCAAATAGCATGTCGAAAGTGACCTTTGGCTTAGGACCACTCCCCTGATGTTTTGCTACATTAAGTTTCCAGTTTCCAATCTCCGGACGGCTTGGTTTGATCATCCTCGGACGGCCTGGGGGTGCACCGGTCTGACCGGTCTGGCCAGAGACGGCTCAGACGGTCGCTGATCGGCGGGTGTGGACGACCCTTGGCCCCCATGTCCAGAGGCACTTACTGTAACCTTGAAGGTCTCTTTGCCATCAGGAGTCTTCTCTATTCAACTTTGCGAATTAGCTATTTTCCTCTCAAATCGGGCTTAGCCTCCCCGATTACCACGTTCTTGCCTTTAGTTGCTTCAGCTTGATGTGGTCGAATCAGTACCTTAGACTGCTGTAAATCCATGGTGTTGATTGGAAAAGGAGCCTTATCCACTTGCATCTCATGAAAAGTCAAACGACCTTCATTTATGGTCGATTGAACCTGTCGACGAAACACATTGCAATCATTAATAGCATGAGAAAATGAATTATGAAATTTGTAATACGCACATCTTTTCAACTCTTCAAGTGGAGGAATTGTATGAGTTAACTTGATATTTCCAGATTTAAGCAATTCATCAAATATACGATCACATTTGGAAACATCAAAAGTAAATTTAATTTCTTCTTGCCGACCTTTACTAGCCGGCTTAAGAGATGAACAAGAATAAGATTTTTCTTTAGAGGGCCAAAAAAACTTAGCAGCATAAACTTCTTTATCACTATCGTTCGAGCTATCAGAATCATAATCAATAATATAAACATTAGAACGACGTGATTTAAAGTTATCCTTCTCTTTATTCATTCGGTTTTCAACAACTAAAACTCTTACTTGAACTTGTGCAACCGAAAGAAAATCAGAGCCCTCGATCTTATCCCTAATGGATGACCTTAAACCTTTCAGACAAATGTCTGCAAGGTCCATATCAGTGATTGACAAATTAAAGCACCGGTTTTTAGTTTCTTTAAACCTTTTAATATAGGCAGAGACAGTCTCATCTCTTCCTTGCCTAACCGATGTTGAGTCTGTCAATTTTAATTGTATGCTCCCACTATAAAAGTGATCATGAAATTTACGTTCTAACATATCTCAAGATATAATAGAACCGGGAGCAAGCGAAGAAAACCAAGCAAAAGCGGTACCAGTCAAAGATAGAGAAAATAAACATACTTTCAAAGCATTATAGACACCAGCTTCACCTAGTTGTGCAGTGTATTGACTAATATGCTCCCATGTGGTTCGGTCATCATCACTACTAAATTTAATCAAATCAGGCATACGCCAACCACGTGGGAGAGGAAATCTATCAAACTCGGGATCATATGGTTTTTGATACAAATTTGTGTTACCAATATCAACACCAAGTTTGGTTTTTGCCACATTAGCCAAATCTTCCTTAAATCTATTAAATTCCGCCCAATTAGGATTATTTGGCTGTGATGGCTGAGGATTCTCCAAATTCATCTTATTTAAGTAGGGAGTTATCTTAGCTTGAGCTAGCCTGTAACTTTCAAACACATCGTCCGGAATAATGTTTTTGGAGGCTGATGTATTCATTGTCGTACTATAATGGGGTCCAACATTACTGATTGTATTAGAAAAAGTAGGGACCATCTGATTTGGCACGACAGAAATTGGCAAAGGCTGGTCGGGCACCAACTCCATAGCACCGGTCTGACCGGTACCCTGCATCGGTTCGACCGGTGCGGCCATGTTTGGCCCGTGCGGTTGAAACTGAGGGTACTGACCAGATGCTGAATTTGGTGTCAAACCATATGCATGATTACCATTATTTACAGGCAAAGGCGCTAAGCTAGGATGAGACCCTTGAGGATTAGCTTTAGGAGTACTACTATTAGTTTCATTATTATTAAAACCTAAACTCCTATCTTTTTCAAGATCCTCTAACCGTTCTAAACGAGCAATATAAGAAGCAAGCAATTCATCACTTTCCACTGTAGATTTCCTAGGAGAAGTTTCAGGTGGGGGTTTCTTACTTACAGTGGGAATTACCTCAATATTGCTGTCGTTTAGCCTGATCGCCGGCAGCTCGAACTCTTTCAATCTTGCCACCTTGCCGGATCGATCCTTCTTGACGCCAGCTAGGAATTGTACTTGCATGTACTTTTGTAGCGTCTTGAACTTTTGCTGCTCCTCTGGAGAGAGATCTTCCAGCGACGCGGTGACAATGTTGTTCATGTCAAGTTCACACCGAGCACCCATCTAGCTGAGATTAGATTGAACGGTTTCAGCAACCTGATCTTTCTTCCCCAGCGGAGTCGCCAAAAGTATGTTGACGCTTTTCTGGTCAACACACACGAGCGCTAGATCGCGCGGAACGTCGAAACGCTGAACTCGCCGAGCTCCTGCCCGGACCGGTCTGACCGGTCAGGGGCACCGGTCTGACCAGTGGCTGCAGAGGCACGGTGAAGACCTAAGATCGCCGCCTCGGGAGGTGGCGCGCCTAGGGTTGCTCTGAGGTCGGCAAGACCACTCAGAATGTCCCTGATCGTCGTCGAGACAAACAAGGAAAGCACAAGGTTGGAAAAGTTAGGGTTTGAGAGATAAAAGTTGTAGAAAGTGGCCCTTTATATTTATAGGGTGGGGAGGTCTTGTCCCGCAAGGAATCCTTTTACAACTCAAAATTCGCTAGGACTCCTCAATTCTACTCGGACTCGGGGTCCACCGGTCAGACCGGTCAGGCCTATCGGTCAGAACGGTGTGGCCGTTGCCGGATCGGCTACAAGACGCCCGACCGGTCAGACCGTCGAGGGACACCGGTCTGACCGGTGGCGTCAGCCTGATCGGCTTTGTGCCAATTTTGGATGCGAACAGAATCATTTTGCTATATGTCCTAAGTTCTGAACAGAACCATGACTCCATGAGTTTCTAAACTCAGTCACGAAACCTTGTTTATAGAGTTGTTGTTCCTTAAATGTTTAAAAACCTGTGAGACACTGCTTAGATGTATGGAAATGCCTACGCAAATTCAGACATTTCGGAACATGATACAAAATAACCCTAGGTGATGGTCCAGGTGTTATAAAGGGTGCGCCGGTGGCACAACCAGCATAGTTTGAGGGAGAAGGGGAGGTGAAGGTAGAGTACTGTGCCACCATTGTTCTTGTTTGTCGCGGCCGAGGACGGCGAGGAGCTCGGCGCCGGCAGCTCGGAATCGCCTCCCGACGATCGGGAGAGCTCCAGCTACGAATGGAGCTGAAATGCAAAGGAGGAGTACTTCAGGGGGTTAACTCGAAATGTACCATTGTACTACAGACCTACAGTACTAGGAAGTTGCTTGATAGTTGTGGATTTCCTACAGGGGGGTTTCTTTAAATTGTACAAGGGTGTGCAAATCTTGTCCGTCATTTCTCCATCGAATGGCCTACGTCACTCGGTAACACGATATGCCCCGGTGCGTTAACTCCGCCGCTATAAATTCCCTCAGAGGGCGGCCGGGCGCTAGGGTTTTATTGCTTCTCTCCCGGCGGCGCCTCCACACCTCGTCTCCAGATCGGGAGGCGAAACCCAGGTGCCTGAGCTCATCCTCTTTCCCCTCCTCTCCGTCTCTGGTAGCTAGAGCTAGTTCATGTTCATCCATGTGCTGTCCTGCTAGTTGATTAGTATTTCTACTAGGGAAGTTCGAGTCGTCTTGGTTCCGTTCAATAGTGCTTGTGTTCATTGGATCGAATCAGAGGTGTCGAAGTGGTCTGTGCTTCTCGAATCGGAAGTTTCGTTGGGCTAATCTCGTTGTAATTTGGTCAATTCGTTGGTTTAGTTGTCCCAGAATCGTCCGTTCGATCTGTAGAGATATGGTGGAATCCTGGTTTAGTCAAAATGGTTTTAGATTCCTCTGTTGTTCCCTTAATTTTTTAATTCGAGTACTTAGTTTGTACCACAGGGGCCTATGAAGTGGATATGCTCGAATCCTTCGCTGAAACTGATCTGTTTACTTAGATATGTTGGTAGCTCACAGGTTTAGGGTAGTTTTGGTAGTTTCATGGTCGATTTCTGTGCATTTTTGTAATGTTCAGTATGTTGAAATACTATCTGTGCATGTATGTTGAAATACTATCTGTGCATTCCCATGTCTTTTACATGAATTCATTGGACGAACTATGCATTCCTTTTAGCTTCTTATTACTCTTCATCTTCTAAATGTTTCTAAATTAATCTTCTTGTGTTTCCCTATGCCAGTCTTATAATCTGTCTGTATTAGAGTGTTTTGTTTGAAGTTGTAATGTGCATGGTACACCCTCTAGTTGAAAATGTTTGTATGTTTGTATAATGGATTTGTTTTTCGGAGGGCAGCCACTAGGGTTTTAGTGCTTCTCTCCCGGCGGCGTCTACACATCTTGTCTCTCAGATCGGGAGGTGAAACCAAGGTGACTGACCTCATCTTCTTTCACCTCCCTCCTTCGCTGGTTGCTATACCTAGTTCATCCATGTGCTGTCCTGCTAACTGATTAGTATTTCTAGTGGAGTTCAAGTCAGTATTGCTTGTGTTGATTTGATTGAATTCGAGGCCTGGGTTTTGTGCAGCTGGAGTGTAATTTATGTGAATTTGTTGGTTTAATGGTCCTTTGCAGTTCTCTAGGTGACTTGTCCGTTCGATCTGTAGAGATGTGGTGGAATCCTGTTTTTCTCAAAATGGTTCTGGATTCCACTGTTCCCTAGATTTTTGTTTTGATTACTTAGTTTGTACATTAAGGGCTTATGAAGTGGATATGTGTGTTTCCTTTGGTATCTGTTTACTCAGATCTGCTGGTCCCTCACAGCACAGGTTCATGGTAGTTTTGGTGCTGGTCGAGTTTTGGTAGTTTCATTATTGATTTCTGTCCATTTTGCGATGAAGTCCATGAAAATACTGTATGTGCTTTCATTGGACACACTATGCCTTTCTTTATTAGAGTGTTTGTCTAAATTAATCTTCTGGTATTTCCCTATACCTGTGTGATAATCTGTCTGTATTATAGTGTTTTGTGTACATGGTGCACCCTACAGTTTTTCATGTCTAATATTGGATCTCCTTGTTTGTTGTATGTATTAAGGATTCTAGTTGCTTACTGCAGATGCTTTATTGTTTGTGTAACATGCTGTGTAATCATGTTGATCCTGAGGCTTTTAAGAATTCCTCGTATTTGATTATTGCATGGATTAATGTCCTGAAGGACATGCCCCCTGTGTACAATTAAAATAATTCACCTTTTTTGTTTCTCAACTTTTATATGCTTACAAACCCATTAGGTGTTTCAAATTTTACATTAGTATGCTTTATCCTGGTAAAGATACGTTAGTTTTTTTAATAATTTTTTTGATATGTTCATTAACACCCTCATTTAAACAATTTCTCTTCTTTAGTCATTCTGTGGTATGAAAAGGTTCTGGTGTAGTTGTTTAGTTATGTTTCTGGTTGGATTCTTACTAGTATTTTCTGCCTTTGAACAGCAGGAAATTATATTCATATTTGTCGTGTGATCTTCATAAGAAGTCAAGATGGTGAAGTTCACAGCGGAAGAGCTCCGTGCCATCATGGACAAAAAGAACAACATCCGTAATATGTCTGTTATTGCTCATGTGGACCACGGTATGTTAAGAGCAGTGTTTATACATGTGTATACACATGTATTCCATAACTTTTATGGATTTCCAATTTTAGCACTTGTTTTGTTTTCAAATTTAGGGTGCGTTTGGCACGGCTGTGGCTGTGGCTGTGGCAGCTTCAGCTGTGGCTGTGCTGGTGAAGCGGATTTGCTGGTGAAGCTGAATCAGTTTTGAATATCGTTTGGCAAAACAGCTTCTCCTGGTGGATAAGAGAGTGAAATGTCCAAAATACCCTTTCTTTTTTCTATTTTTCTTTCCATTTTCTATTTTCCCTTTTCCCTCTCCCTTTTTATTCTTTCTTTTTTCCCCCTCCTCTTTCCTCTCTCTCTCCTTATCCCTTCGGCTCCACTCGCATCCTCCACCTCCGGCTCCCTCCGTCTCCTTACCGGCCCCCTTCGTCTCCCCACCGCCGGCCACCTTCTCCGGGCGCATACCGGCGGCCACTGTCTTCCTCCGCGGCCCTGCGGCGCCGCCCTGCAACCGCCGCCGGCCTCCTTCCTCCTCGCGTTGACCGTCACCGCGCCGCAGATCCGCCACCGCACCGCATCGAAGCTCCGCGCCGGTCATCTCCGCGACGTGCCGCCGACCTCCCCTGTCTCGCGCCGACCATCTCCACCTCCAGCACCTCCTCCGCCCCGTCCTCCACCGCGCCTGCCATCTCCGCCTCAAGCGCCAGCGCCGCCGGCCTCCAGCACCCCTGTCCTCCTCCGCCAGGCGCGCGCGACCGCCGTGGGCCCCTTGCCCGAGGGTATAGCGAGGAAAGAGGGGGCGAAGCTGGGTGAAGCTGCCCTTTTGCAGCTTCGCCCCGGCCAAATCGCTCCAGAGTGGAGGGTATCGAGGTGCTTCCCTCGCGAAGCTGTTTCGGGAGGCCGTTTGGCACAGCTTCGCCCGAAACAGCTGCCTAAGCTGCTCGCGAAGCTGTGCCAAAGGCACCCTTAAAACTGTGAAGTATACTTGCGAGTCAAGATTTTTATTCTGTATAAGACTAAGTCTCTGAATTGTGTGCTTGCTTAATATTGCTTTTACTTCTGTATCAATACTAAATCTCTGAGTTGTGCTTTCCTGTTAATGAGATTAGTGCTGCATTAGCTATTTCGGGCCTGTTTTACATATTCATTCCATGGGAATCTGCTTAAGTGGTCTCTTGTAATTAGTAGGTTTATCTCTAGGTGTTGTGGTGTATAGTATCTGTTTCTACTATATCGGATTGAATTGTTGTCATTGTTAACTTGTGAGGTTGTCTATCATTAACTTTTTAAGTTCCAGATTATAGTCTTACATCTCATTAATTCTTTGCAGGCAAGTCTACCCTTACAGATTCCCTTGTGGCAGCTGCTGGGATTATTGCCCAGGAAGTTGCTGGTGATGTCCGCATGACTGATACACGTGCAGATGAAGCAGAGCGTGGTATTACAATCAAGTCCACTGGTATTTCTCTGTACTATGAGATGACTGACGAGTCACTGAAGAACTACAAGGGTCAGAGAGATGGCAACCAGTACTTGATCAACCTTATCGACTCTCCTGGGCACGTTGATTTTTCTTCTGAAGTCACAGCTGCCCTCCGTATCACTGATGGTGCTCTGGTGGTGGTCGACTGTATTGAAGGTGTCTGTGTGCAAACTGAAACTGTGCTCCGCCAGGCTCTTGGTGAGAGGATCAGGCCAGTGCTTACTGTGAACAAGATGGACAGGTGCTTCCTTGAGCTTCAGGTCGAGGGTGAGGAAGCCTACCAGACTTTCTCCCGTGTCATTGAGAACGCCAACGTCATTATGGCAACATATGAAGACAAGCTCCTTGGTGATGTCCAAGTGTACCCGGAGAAGGGAACTGTAGCTTTCTCTGCTGGTCTGCACGGCTGGGCCTTCACCCTCACCAACTTTGCCAAGATGTACGCATCAAAGTTTGGAGTTGATGAAACTAAGATGATGGAGAGGCTCTGGGGTGAGAACTTCTTTGACCCAGCCACAAAGAAGTGGACCACCAAGAGCACGGGCTCTGCTACCTGCAAGAGAGGATTTGTTCAGTTCTGCTATGAGCCGATCAAGCAAATCATCAAAACCTGCATGAATGACCAGAAGGATAAGTTGTGGCCCATGCTTCAAAAGCTTAATGTTACCATGAAGTCTGATGAGAAGGAATTGATTGGCAAGGCTTTGATGAAGCGTGTCATGCAAACTTGGCTTCCAGCCAGTACTGCACTGCTTGAGATGATGATATTCCACCTTCCTTCCCCGGCAACGGCACAGAAGTATCGTGTGGAGAACTTGTACGAGGGCCCCCTTGATGATATCTACGCTACTGCTATCAGGAACTGTGATCCGGAGGGTCCTCTTATGCTGTATGTTTCTAAGATGATTCCAGCATCGGACAAAGGCAGGTTCTTTGCCTTCGGTCGTGTCTTCGCTGGGAAGGTTGCTACTGGTATGAAGGTCAGGATCATGGGTCCCAACTATGTCCCAGGCCAGAAGAAGGATCTGTACGTCAAGAGTGTCCAGCGTACTGTTATCTGGATGGGAAAGAAACAAGAGTCAGTCGAGGATGTTCCTTGTGGTAACACTGTTGCCATGGTTGGTCTGGATCAGTTCATCACGAAGAATGCTACACTCACCAATGAGAAGGAGGTTGATGCATGCCCAATCAGAGCAATGAAGTTCTCCGTCTCCCCTGTTGTGCGTGTTGCTGTTCAGTGCAAGGTTGCCTCTGACCTGCCTAAGCTAGTCGAAGGTTTGAAGCGTCTGGCAAAGTCTGATCCTATGGTCCTCTGTACAATGGAAGAATCTGGTGAGCACATTATTGCTGGAGCTGGTGAGCTTCACCTTGAGATCTGCCTGAAGGATCTGCAGGAAGACTTCATGGGTGGTGCTGAAATTATTGTCTCTCCTCCTGTTGTCTCCTTCCGTGAAACTGTTCTTGAGAAGTCCTGCCGAACAGTGATGAGCAAGTCCCCCAACAAGCACAACCGTCTTTACATGGAAGCTCGTCCCTTGGAAGAGGGTCTCCCTGAGGCTATTGACGAGGGCCGCATTGGTCCACGTGATGATCCCAAGGTTCGCTCCAAGATCCTCTCTGAGGAGTTCGGTTGGGACAAGGATCTTGCCAAGAAGATTTGGTGCTTTGGACCTGAGACCACTGGCCCGAACATGGTTGTTGATATGTGTAAGGGAGTGCAGTATCTCAATGAAATCAAGGATTCTGTTGTGGCTGGCTTCCAGTGGGCCTCGAAGGAGGGTGCGCTGGCTGAGGAGAACATGCGTGGCATTTGCTTTGAGGTCTGTGATGTTGTTCTTCATGCTGATGCAATTCACAGGGGTGGTGGCCAGGTCATTCCAACTGCCAGGAGGGTCATTTATGCTTCTCAGCTCACTGCCAAGCCAAGGCTGCTCGAACCAGTTTACCTTGTGGAGATCCAGGCCCCAGAAAATGCACTTGGTGGTATCTATGGTGTTCTGAACCAGAAGAGAGGTCACGTGTTTGAGGAGATGCAGAGGCCTGGTACCCCGCTCTACAACATTAAGGCTTACCTCCCTGTCATCGAGTCCTTTGGGTTCTCCAGCCAGTTGAGGGCTGCAACCTCTGGCCAGGCGTTCCCTCAGTGTGTGTTTGACCACTGGGACATGATGGGCTCTGATCCTCTGGAGGCCGGCTCCCAGGCTGCCACGCTGGTGTTGGATATCCGCAAGAGGAAGGGTCTCAAGGAGCAGATGACCCCTCTTTCTGAGTTCGAGGACAAGCTCTAAATTTTTGGTCGCTTGTGCTACTGTTACCCCTGCTGGTTTAATCGCCATTTCGTCTGCTGTAGCGGAAATACTTTAATGTTTCATTTCCTTTTAGCTGTCATGCATCTGTTTCAGAACATCATTGGCCATATGGTAGTGTGCTGCTAAGACTGAATTTTGTTATCTGGTTGTGATGTAAGAGATGAAACAGAGTTTCTGTGGTCTAAGTGGGTAGTATTTTTTGTGGTATATGCTTGTTTCTACTGCCTTGCTCACTATTTTCTTTTGCTTACCCGTTACTTTTTATTATTGCTTATTGTCATGCTTTGGCTGTATCATGGATTAGTTTACTGCGTGGTGCATTACTGCATTTGGTACTTGGAGTTGTGCGCTGTGATTCTTTTTGTTTTGCCCATCATTAGAGTGAATCAGTGCTATTTCTAATTGCATGCCCTCACTTTGAGTTGGTTTCAGCTGTGCCTGGTTTTTGTGTGCATCCATTTAGTTATCATTAGAGTATAATCCGTATCTGTTGATTATAAGATTCCATCCGCTTACTTGTTTTTGCCTGCATTGACAACAGCCTGAATGTGCTACCTTGCTGCAGCTGTATGAAAGGACCTACAACAAATCGTGTATTGGTTAGCTTACTGCATGACTCCTGTAGTAGATGCAACCCTGAAATTATGGTAATCTGCTGCCGCAACAAATCCTTTGTTTTTTTAAGAACATGTCCTTTCATCCTTTGTTGGGGTATTTTCTGCCTTCGAAGAAGTTTGCTAAAACAATCACTTTTGTTGGAGTATTTTCTGCCTTCGAAGAAGTTTGCTAAAACAATCACTTTTAACCGCGGGAGAAGAAAACTTGTTTAATTTTTAAAGAGATTGTCTCGGATCAAACAAGGCAAGGCTGGACAAGAAAAGGTGGAGAACAGACACTTGCTGCAGCTGAGCGGCTGCAGGATCAAATACCAGCAGCTGTGCAGTGCAGATCGCTCGTTCGAGATTTTCTTCTGCACGAGCTTCTCCGGGTAGTCGGCATCGGCGACAGCAGCTGTGACGTTCGAGATTTTCCGCTCCACGAAACCCTGTGGGCGAGGAGCCGGGGAGGGCCGAGGAGTGACGGAAAAGGAAAACGGCGCCGTCGGCACGCCACGCCGGTCGGGTCGTCGGTCAGCCGTTGCGGGCCGGTCTACGCGAGCAGACTAGTCTCCCGCCCGAGTCGCCGGCCGGCATAGGTGCCTGAATGGGCATGGCTGATGCGGAGGTTTCCCACTCGCTTCCAGCCGGGTGCACGTGCACGCCAGCCGGCTTATTTAAGCCTAAGCGGCCGGCGCGGTAACTGACCAGCAGTCGCTGGGCCGTCCTCTAGTTCTAGAAGGTCTGTTTAATACTCCTTCAGTTCCTAAATTTAAGTATTTTCTGGTTTCCGTGATGCACGTTTGACTATTCGTCTTATTCAAAAATTTGTAAAAATGTAAAAATAATTATGATATACTTAAAATATATACGATAATAAAACATGTCATAACAACATAAATAATATTTTCATAAATTTTTTGAATAAGACGAATGATCAAATGTGCTCATCAAAAAGTCAGCGAATGTTTATATTTAGAAACGGAGGGAGTATAACTTTTGTTTGATTAGAAACGCATCGAGTTTGACCGGACGGAGTCTGATTGAACTGTTACCTGGCGGAATCACACGTGCACCGACCGTTTCGGTTGCTGCATTTTCTAGCTTGTGTTGTACAGTGTATCCCTCGGTATCTATCATGACGACGATGATGGTGACAGGTAGGCCCACCGCACAAGGATTAGTCGCCGCATTTGACCGGAGCACTGTCCCCGACCGCAACAAAGATTGTCACGAGCGGTGACTCGGACCTACATTTCGCTGTTTTAACGGCGTGCAGCCAAGAACAAAATGATGATTATTCTATCGGACATTGACATCTAAGGTCTCTGTCTCAGGCAGAAATGTGATTGTGGCTGAACGACTGTCCTTTGGTAGGATTTCACCAAAAGTTGGTGGAGAAACCCTTTGCAAAACTCTACCAAAGAGACCCCTGATACTACAAGCGTACAGATTATATATACTCTCTTCGACACGACATTTGCTGGAGAAACCCTTTGAAAAACCCTACCAAAGAGGCCCTAATACAACAAACGTGCAGACCATACTCTCTCCGATACGACATTTTAAGGGTTTAACGATGTTCGAAGTTAACCATTTCGAATTTTTTGGCAGTAAGTTGTCTCTATGTTGAGTTTGAATATTTAGAAGTTATGCGAGTAGATGTGTCCAAACACAGTTTTAAAATGTGTTCTTCCTGTACTGTGTATATTAGAAGAAAAAGTGGCAGTCAAAATTTGAAAAGATAACATTGGACAGTCTGAATGCGTCCTATACTCCTATCAAAGGGAGTAAATAGTTCAGTTTAGGCCTAGACTTTCTAGAGCAAAGACCCAGCTGAGCTCGGTCTTCCACTCATCCACTGTATGTACTTCGAGAAGGCATTTCTCCACGAGCGCGACGTTTGCGTCTGGATCGATCCTAATCCGACGAAAAACCACGCACTTAATCCAGGAAATATTGAAATGAGAAGCTTCGCAGCAAGCAGGACGGGCTCGTGCCAGTCAACGGTAGGTGTTTTAGCGTAGAAAAAAGCAGGGGAGCTCTGCTCCAGCCGCATTTGCTTACCCCCATTCTTCCCGCGCCCGCCGCGGCGGTCGAGCGCAGCCAACGCCAAGCCACCGCACGAAACCCAAACCGGCCGAGCCATCGGATCAGACATGCCACCGCCGCGCCGCGCTCGCGCGCGCGCCTACCTCCACCTGCTACTCGCTGTCGCACTGTTCCACTGCTTCCGCCTCCCGCCCCGCGCGGCCGCGCAGTCGCCGCCGGCGGACGAGGGCGAGGCGCGGGTGCTGCTGGAGGTCAAGCGCGCCTGGGGCGACCCGCCCACGCTCGCCGGGTGGAACGCCACGGCCGCGGCCGCGCTCTGCAGCTGGCCGCACGTCGGGTGCGACGCGGCCGGCCGCGTCGTGAACCTCACCCTCGTCAACGCCAACGTCGCGGGCCCCTTCCCGGACGCCGTCGGCAACCTCTCCGGCCTCACCTTCCTCGACGTCTCCAGCAACAACATCACCGGCGTGTTCCCGACCGCGCTGTACCGCTGCGCTTCGCTGCAGTACCTCAACCTCTCCCTGACCTACCTCGGCGGGGCGCTCCCGGCGGACATCGGCCGCGGTGGCCTGGGGGAGAACCTGACCACGCTCGACATCAACGGCAGTAAGTTCAATGGCACGATCCCGGCGTCGCTCTCCGGGCTACGGAGCCTCCAGTATCTCGATCTGAGCAACAACAGCTTCACTGGCACCATTCCAGCATCGCTCTCTGCACTCCGGAACCTCCAACTTCTCGGCCTGAACGACAACCGCTTCACCGGCACCATCCCGGCGGACCTCGGCGAGCTCGCGAGCCTTCAGTCGATGTATCTGGCAAACAACCAGTTCGACGAAGGCCAGCTGCCGTTGTCATTCAAGAACCTGACCAGCCTGGTCAGCCTCTGGGCGTCGCAGTGCAACCTTGTCGGAGAATTTCCAAACTTTCTTTGGAGCCTGAAGAAGCTGCAACTATTGTTTCTGTACACGAACAACATTACCGGTGATTTGGTGGTTGATGGATTTGCTGCGAGAAGCTTGGCAAAAATAGACCTCTCGGTGAACCAGATCACTGGAGCCATTCCAGAAGTGTTTGGGAGCTTGGAGAACCTCACACTTCTGAGCCTCTTCCAGAACAACTTCTCCGGCGAGATACCAGCCAGCATCGGCCAGTTGCCGCTCCTGACGATGTTGAGGATCCATACCAACAGGCTTAACGGCACGCTCCCACCGGAGCTCGGAAAGCAGCAGCCGGGCTTGTACTACATTGAGGCTGATGACAACGAGCTCACAGGCGCTATCCCAGAGGGGCTGTGTGCCGGAGGCCAGTTGGTGAGGCTCACCGCCATGCGCAACCACTTGAACGGCTCCATCCCGGCAGGGCTAGCCAACTGCGCTACTCTGTACAGCCTGCGTCTAGACACAAACCAACTGTCCGGTGAGGTGCCCCAGGCTGTGTGGACGGCGACACAGCTTGTGTACGTGCAACTACCGAACAATCAGCTCACCGGGAATCTTCCAGCAATGATGAATGGCAACCTTAAGACCTTACACATTGGGAACAACCAATTCAGTGGCAACATTCCGGCTGCAGCAGTTGCGCTCAAGGAGTTCACCGCCGAGAACAACCAATTTTCTGGCGCGATACCGGCGAGTCTTGGCGACGGCATGCCGCTGCTGCTGACGCTCAACTTATCCGGTAACCGCCTCTCTGATGGGATCCCGAGAAGCATCGCTACACTAAGCCAGCTGACGCAACTGGATCTGAGCAGGAATCAGCTCACCGGCGACATACCGGCAGAGCTCGGAGCCATGCCGGTGTTAAGTGTCCTGGACCTGTCAGCGAACAAGCTCTCCGGCAACGTACCGCAGGCGCTTGCGAAGCCACAACTCACCTCCCTCAACCTGTCCTCTAACCAGCTGAGCGGTCATGTCCCGGCCGGGTTCGCCACAGCGGTCTACGACAGCAGCTTCCTCAACAATCCCGGCCTCTGCACCGCCACTGCGGGATCAGGTTACCTCACCGGCGTACGCTCCTGCAACGGCGATTCCTCTGGAGGCGTCTCGCACGCACTCCGCACGGGCCTCCTCGCCGCCGGCGCCGCGCTCCTCCTCATCGCCGGTGCGTTCGCCTTCTTCGTCGTCCGCGACATCAAGAAACGGCGGCGCGTCGCGGAGCAACAAGACAACTGGAAGATCACGCCTTTCGTCAAAGATCTGGGATTCGGGGAGGCACCTATACTCCGGGGCCTGACGGAGGAGAACCTCGTCGGGCGCGGGGGATCGGGGCGCGTGTACCGCGTCGCCTACACCAACCGGATTAACGGCAGAACCGGCGCGGTGGCCGTGAAGCAAATACGGACCGCCGGGAAGCTCGACGAGAAGCTGGAACGCGAGTTCGCGTCGGAGGCTGGCATCCTCGGCAACCTCCGGCACAACAACATCGTCAGGCTCTTGTGTTGCCTCTCCAGCGCCGAGTCCAAGCTCCTCGTGTACGACTACATGGACAACAGCAGCCTTGACAGGTGGCTCCACGGCGAAGCCTTCTTTGCCGGCGGGCGCCCCATGGCGAGGGCGCGGTCCGCGCGGCGCGAACCACTGGATTGGCCGGCGAGGCTCAGGGTGGCCGTCGGCGCCGCGCAGGGGCTGTGTTACATGCACCACGAGTGCGAGCCCCCCATCGTTCACCGCGACGTCAAGTCGAGCAACATCCTGCTGGACTCGGAGTTCCGGGCCAAGATCGCCGACTTCGGGTTGGCCAGGATGTTGCTGCAGGCCGGGGCGCCCGAGACGATGTCCGGCGTCGCCGGATCGTTCGGCTACATGGCTCCTGGTAAGGATTCGAACTTGCTGCTTCCTGTGAATTTCTGTCCCATTTCTCCAGATTCAGTAACTGGGGATCAGGCACTGTTAGAAATGCCACGTGTTCTCGTGTTGCCGAATCTTAGATTTGGCCTTTTGATGCTTATCTGCAGAGTGTGCTTACACGAAGAAGGTGACTGAGAAGGTAGACGTCTACAGCTTCGGCGTCGTGCTCCTGGAGCTCACCACCGGAAAAGAGGCCGCCGACGGCGGCGAGCATGGCAGCCTGGTGGACTGGGCACGGCACCAATACCAGTCAGGAGGGAGTATACCCGACGTCACAGACAATAGCATCAGATACGCCGGCTACTCTGATGAGATCGAGGTTGTCTTCAGGCTAGGCGTGCTCTGCACCGCTGACATGCCGTCGTCGCGGCCAACCATGAACGACGTGCTGCAGATTTTGGTCAAGTGCAGCGAGCAGACGTACCACAAGGGTAAGACGGAGCATCTTCCGGAGTCTGAGGCGGCTCTGCTGCCCAAGCGCGGCAATCGCCGGAAACAGCTATCAAACGGCTCGGGGATTGACATCGAAGAGAAGATCGACTTCGACAGCATTGTCTGAAGAAAAGAACTGACCACTGCATATATTGCCTGTAAGCGTTAGTGAATTCCTTGCTATAGGCCTACAGTGATACTTCAGATAGCACATTTAGCAGAGTGCAACAGAGAATTATGCATCTAATCTTCTTTTTTTTTTCTTGAACACACTGAAAAGCTCCGTGTCTTTGTATTCAAGAAAGAAAATAGGTAGAAAACTGGTCCCTTACAAGCAATCAGCCAATCACCCTAGCTCACCTAGGACAATAGAGAGATTGCAGAAACAAACGTCCTCTAAATACAATCTCGTCACCATACTTTGACCCTGCACGGCTGTACTAGGTACTACCTCCGTTCTCAAATATATGACGTTTAGAACAAGCAAATTAGTTAAAAAATAAACTAAATAGCTTGTCCTAAACGGCATATATTTAAGAACAGGGGAGTACATGCTTAGTATAGAGGATGGCTTGCGGCGAGCCAAACCATTCTGTGTGTGGATACTCCAAACTTGTATCAAATCACACGCACTGAGGAACATTACGCATGAGGAACGTGCGTGCTTGCGCGCTTGTACTAAACATTCTACTTAATACAATGATACGCAGCTCTCCTGCGTATTCGGGAAAAAAAAATCACACGCACTGACGACACACATTAGATGTTCGGATAGAAGAACTAGCAACATTACGATAATTCTGGAACATTGGAACAGAGGTAGGAGATGGGGACTGCTATTCCGCGCGCGCTCGCTTGGAGCGAGCGTGTCGGGGTTCTCAACCGCCGGCAGTAGATTTGTATCGTATCGTGTGTCAGATCCGAATGGTTAACACGGGAGACACAAATGTTTTATACTGGTTCGGGCCTCCGAGGAGTAATACCCTAAGTCCAGTTCCGAGTACTCGTGTTCCTATGCCAGGGATGTCTGTAGTAGGGGTTACAAACTTGATGATCGGTCAGCTCCTCAAACGGTTGCACTCCTCCCCTTTTATAGGTGCAAGGGCGAGGGGCAAAAGAGGGAAAATAAAAATAAGCTACAGTGCTATGGCTTGGTGGAGCCTTTTCCGTCATTGATGTCTGTCAGGCGGTGTTGAAGGTGAAAGGATCTTGATGTCGTCTAGAGGGAGGGGTGAATAGACGAATCTGCGCTAATTAAAAACTTCAACCCTCTGTTAGTATCAAAACCGGTCAGACCGGTTTTGCTAGGCAGCAAACCAACAACCTGAGTAAAAGCCCTCTACGAGTTCTAGCACAAACCACACTTGGTGTATGACTTCCAAAGGTGTTTCCAAGAGTGTCAATGAAGTCCCTGCACACAGCACAAGCACACCAAAGTAGATCGAAGCGGAAGCACAAAGATTAAGCTAAAAACAACTTGAGGTTATGCATGTAAATGTAAAGCAAGTAAGAACACAAAGACACCGGATTTATCCCGTGGTTCAGCTCGCCACTAAGGCTGGCCTACGTCCACGTTGTTGAGGTAAGCCACAAGGGCTTTGGGATCTCTTTCAATCCGCTCCTCCCTCACACCTATCGCCAAGGCAATAGATGGAGTGTTCCACTATCTTTGATTTGCAATTACAAACTTCTTGGAGCTGCCACACAACGATCGGGAGCTTCCAAGCGACCTCTAGCCGTTTAGGAGCCAAGAGCTCCAAGAGTAAAAGATGCTTCAAAAGATCTTCAACGAAATCAGCAGGTGCTCAAGTGTGGGATGCTCACTAGGCTTCTCAAAGCTCTCTAAATCTCTCACACAAGTCACTCTCTCAACCCAACACAAGGATAGAGCACTAAAGGCTTGAATCTCACTTAGAGAGGTTAGGGAGAGCTCAGCTGGGGTTCTGGAAGGTGTTAGAAGTGTGGAGAACCAGCAGCCCCTCAAAGAGGAGCTCATGGGTATAAATACCCAACTCCCACAAAACTAGCCGTTAGTCTATCAGACAAAACCGGTCAGACCGGTTTTCAAACCAACTAGCCGTTGGAGGGTGTCAGTGCCCAAACCGGTCAGACCGGTTTGGGCCAGAGAGCCCTACTAAGGTTTAGTTCTCACGGATTAGTCTCTCTTGGGTCACTTGAGCACTTTTTGATGTTTGTTGTTCAACCAATGATTCATCCCTCTTGATAGTACGGCATACCTAACCTCAAGATAAAAGATAAACCCTAATTAATCTACTTGAGCTTGAACCACCAAGGTACGCCGGTAAATGATCTTCAATGATTCGAGGGCTTCCAATAATGTATACCAACTGAGCACATGTTATAGATATAAGTAGATGCATGTGCTTGAGCATATCCACCTTGAGCTAGTGACTTAGAATTCTTCCATAGAGTAGAGAATCAATCACTTTGAATTCTAAAGCCACTCCAATTTATCAATCATGACACTAGATGCAATTTATCACTTTCCTTGGTAGGCTTGGATATGATACTTCGAAATCGTTGACGCTCTCAACTTCACCCTAGCCACTTTGCTTATGGTCGCTATCCATAGCCTTTGCTTTGTTCCTCATTTTAGCCATCTTGATCTCTTCATCACTTATCCTTGCCACAATTGAGTCAAGCCTTGCACCATAGAGAGAATTCTATTTGAGATGTCACTCAAATAATTATCCTTTGATTGATAACATATATTCTTGCTTTGCAAACTTCTATTTATAGGTCCATCACAATAGAGATAACCATATGACCTTTGTCAACGCTATACTTGAAGTCTTGCAACTAGCTTCTTTGTAAGAGTCAATATCTTCCACTTGATGTAAGAGTGAAATCCATTAGATATTGTACTCGGTAAACTTATTGTATAGGTCATCAAGTTCCATCTTGTATCAATAGTGAAATCCCCTTGGTGCCATACTCAACTTTGACTTAGTTCTCCCATAAATATGTTACAAGCTTCTCCTTTGTTCATAAAGTGCTTCGCTTTGCCATATAGAAGCCAACCAAGTACCATATATAATCATGTCTCTATATTTACTTTTTTTTAACTTAGGATCACTTGTTGTATGTCTTATATAGACTCCAATGGGAAGGACATCCTATCCATATCATGACATTCATCTATAGCAAGCTTGCATGTTCTCCATGTATAATGTCATGATCCACCCTTGGCATCTTTGCAATATGAGCCAAATGCATGATCTTACACATAAATATCATTTATCAATAATCAACAACCCGCTCACATGCTTTACAAGAGTGTTAGTGATTTAATCAAGTTGTCACTCAACTCACCAAAACCCACTTAGGGCTTGATTGCACTTACAATCTCCCCCTTTTTGGTGATTGATGACAACCTTGATTAAAGCTTACAAAAGATATATTAATGAAGCTCATAAAGACTAAGATTTAGGTAAAGCTCCCCCTCAATGTGTGCAAATGAATGGAATTCATTAATTTGGCCTAAGAATGCCAATTTGCACATATTCAAGAAAAACATGGAGCTCCCCCTAAATCTCAGCAAAGTGAGGTGCAACAAGTGTGTGTGACAAGATAAAACAAATGTGTGATGCATATGTCAAGAGTTACCACAAACAAGAGACAAAACACAAAGAGGTCAGACCAGTTTCACCACACAGCACACAAACAGATAGGCTTTAATCATCTTTTCTTCTCCCCTTTTGTCATCCATCACTAAAAACTTGGAGAAGATGTGCTGCTAAGCATCACTGATCACCATACTCCGGAGGAGCACCACCATGCGGAGGAGGGTAATCTAAGAGAGAGTTTATAAGAAATGGAATTAAGAACTTGAGAAGAAATGGTAGATGCTAAAGGATAAGAGTTTGAGACTCATCATACCATCGACGTTGCCAAAGAGCGACTGATACACTTGAGATACAATGCTTTGACCACTAGTAGGAGGACCCATAGAAGGAGGTGGAGGTGGAGGCACTTGATATCCATAGTGATGAGCATATTGTTGAAAGTAGTCTTCGGAGCCCAGCTGCGCAACCATGCTATCCACTGAAGGGATCTCGGGCTCCTCCATCTCGGGAGAGGGTGGAGATCTAGGAGGTTCGAATTCATGATGGTTATGCAATAATTTGAGCGTGTCCTTCATTTCCTCCTAGCTGCCTTAGTCTTACCCATGCCAAGATAGTTCACTATGCGATGAGGGCCTGGATTGACTGACCTCCTAATCTCAAGCACAAGCTGCCCTTCTTCTTCTTCTTCTTCCTCTGCTCCTCTTTCCCTTCCACCATAATCCTCTTCTTCTTCTTCATCATCATCGTCTCCTGCTGGTCCTTTCCCATGCCATTCCATTCTATAGTTCTCATCACTCTCTTGATCATCCTCACTAGAAGTCTTATGCCCTTCTTTCACAATCTCGTCCACAACATTTGACTGAGATGCCCTGGACATCGTAGGCCTCAAGGTAGGGCCACTGGAGGTACCAGACGGCTCAATCGGATCGGGATCACCTTCCGGCTCATCAACCTTCTTTTTCTTCTTTGACCTTGTGTAGGTCCTCGAGAAGTCCGACATGTGATTCATGACCACAAAGATGTGACAAAGTAGATATAAGGTCCATAGGAATTGAATCGAGACTCGACGAGAATTGAATTTGAAGTTATGGACGAAAACCAGGGTTGCTGTCCTAATAAAACCGGTCAGACTGGTTTCGGAAACCGGTCAGACCGGTTTCGTCGGCTGAAACCCTAGATCATGGAATTTGAAATGTAGCCATCCAAATTGATTCAAAACTTAAAGATAGCTTCCTGGGCATACTAGTTGATGATTGCTCAAAGGAATCTGAGAGATATGCATGGAGCTAAGAGATCGGGCATAGAGAACCTTTGAATACCTTGAGAGGATGGGAGAAGATGAGTAGAGCCTCAAAAACGGTCTCCAATCCGGTCAAGCCGAAGTTTAGCACCCCAAACTCTTAAACTCTCAAAGGGAAACCTTCTCCTTGAGCCATCTTTAAGAATCCATGGTGGAGGAGAGAGTGGAGAGTGTGGGCACGGGAGAGAGAGGAGGACCACGGGTCTTGGCTGGTGGGGATGAAGTGAAGGAATGAAAGGGAATATTCCAAGCGGGATACCCTTAAAGGGGTGGACCCGAGGTAAACCGGTCAGACCGGTTTCCCTCAGGAAACCAGCTGAAGTTAAGAACCTGAGATTTGAAGCTTGATTTGCGAACTAATATGAGAGATGTGTTCAAGATATGTCCGTATACTAGTTCCTTATCTGAAAAACCTGAAGCTTCAACTCTTTATCCAAAAGCCCCCTTTTTTTCTCCGCGAGAGGTGATTAGAAGAAAAGATAAGATATTGAAAGAATTTTGCTCTTTTTCCTTTTGAGATAGATCTAGTGAGATAAAGAGATAAAGGGATGAACTTTAGTCACTAGATAACTCCCATAGAGAGATTTTTCTAATTAGGTCCAAGAGCTCCTTGATACTTCCAAGAAACTTAGAGAGAGATAGATGTGAAGAATATGTTGGATTTAAGAAAATCTCACCACTTGTGACTAGCCATCAATCAAGCAAGGTTAACTATAGTCACAAGTGGGTCGATAGGGTCATAAAGACCAAAAACCAAAAAATTTCAAAATTCACACAAATCCTATCATGCTAGTTGAGTTTTCCAAAATCTAACATATGCCACGCAAACATGTGGCTAAACAAGTTTTAGGACCATATTGGGATGTTTAGTTCATGCCTCTCACATTATAATAAGCATTTGACATAAAGTCAATATAAAGGTAGGCATCAACTAAATATCCAATAGGCACACAAGAGAGAACCTTGAATAGACCACATGCTAAGAAAATTCACACACTAGCATGAATAAATCATAGATGATAAAGGTAGAATAAGAGTGAGTGTGAACCATACCTTTGCCTCTAGCTTATCACAATTTCACATTGGTGAATTGTGATTTTCCTTCACTTGTGCATTTCCAAGTTAATTCCAAGTTCTAGCTCTCATTTTGATAAGCCTTTTAATCACAACACGAGAGAGAGAAACTTAAATAGCACAAGCACTAGTTTCAATCCTTAGTGACCTTTTGGGTTAGAGAGACAAGAGGTCCACCAAAAATTGAAACCTCACAATATAGATCAAATTCCCTTTGTTTACGGAGCATATGAAATAATGTGAACGACTAGGGTCACATGCACCATTTTGGCAATTAAGTCCAACTCGAGGAATTTAAACTATATTGTGGTGAGTAGCTATGCTTAAGGTTAGTTTCATAATCCAAAGAGAAGGATTAGGTCAATATTACCACTTTGGACTCAAAGATCATATCATACTCCATGGAGAGAGACAAGCTCTCATTTTGAGACTACAAAAATTACTAGATGAAACCATTAGTCTCAAAACACAAATTGTAGAGTGATCTCCCCCTAAATAGGTGCATCATGAATTTGAGTTGCATGAAACGAGCACTTAGTCAATTTAATGATTTAGGAGAGGTCACTTCACAATTTGGTCAAGGCACAAGAGAAAATAGTTTACAAATATTGAAATTGTGCGAAGAGTACTTACTATCACCAAGATAGTATTTGTATGATGCTAAGCAAGAGCTAAGGATATTTATTTGAATTTCTTGAATTAATCTTGAAGTGTATCCCTCAGTTGGGCAGCACTGGGCCAGAACCGGTCAGACCGGTTTTGCCAGTGAACCCAAGTGAAGTAATTTTTCAAGTCTCCAACAGCTCATGATGCAGGTATATCTTCATGAGTCTTCAATTGCTGACAATCATCCTGATTCTTGAAGTTCTTTAGGTCTGAATTCCCAGATCCCGAAACCTCCGAAGAATTTCCCGGAGGTTGAGTTCCTGCAGCAATTCCCGGAACCTCCGGAGAATTTCCCGAAACCTCTGGGGTCTGCACTTCCAGAGAAGCAGGGATGTTTGGCCCTTGGAGTTGGTGTTGAAGCTTGGAAATTTTCTTCATCTTTTCTTATGCTTCAACTTGGTCTAACATTGTCTATGGCCAAACGCTTGATTGACTTACAACTTCACTTTTTCTTTTAACCTGCACCATTTAAACCACTATGCTCTACTAGAGAGTGGTTACGAGCATCATATGGTAAGAGGAGCATAAATGTATACAAAATTACTTAGTCAAGCCAAGTGCACAAAACCAAGGTCTTGAGCACAAGTATCCACTTAGGATCAATTGACTAAGATGAAAGATGAAGCTTATGTTACCGAGATGTCATTGGAATAGGAATAGAAAGTTTAGACTTTATGCTTGGCATTATTCTTGCTCATAGTCCTTCTCTCGAGATTTGCCAAGTCTCCAATGCATCTCCATGCTCCTGCAATTCTAGCAAGCTCTTTTTGGTACCCAAACCATGTTGGGTCCTATGGGGTTAGTCACAAGAGATTTGGGAATCCAAATGGCTCTTATGCTAGTTTGGGATGAACAAATCACTCTAGTAGCATAGATACCATTTTTGTCGTTCCTAAGTTTAGAAAAAGCATAATCGACGAGTTTTGACTTAGGAATGTTACCATTTGGACAATCATTACTCTCATGTCCCTTTGACCGACAAGTGTAGCAAATACGGCTTTTGATCTTGCTTGCTGAAGCCTTGCACTTATTTTTGCTCACTTGTTGCTTCTTGGTCTTGTGGCTTGCTGTAGAAGCTTGATTGCGCTTGATATGCTCTTGAGGCGCCACTGTTGCCAAAACCGGTCTAACCGGTTTCCCAAACCAGTCAGACCGGTTTGGTGCAGACAGCACCCCAGTCACTTGTGGACAAGTCTCTATGAAGTATCCATGTTGCTTGCATTTGTAGCATATCCTTCTCCTTAGCTTCCTTTGCCTTTTCTTGCTACCTTTGAGCTGAGGAGAGCACATGGATGCATAGTGCCCCATCTTTGAGCACTTGAAGCATTGTATGCGATCAAGCTTCTTTTTCTTGATTTCTTGAGCCTTGTGATTATTTCCTTGCTTCTTCGGTTGGAGGGTTGAGCTAGCACGGTTTGAACCCTTCTCAAGCTTCTTCACCATGTTGTCACGGTTATCTTGACAAGGTTGCACTTGACTCTTTCCCTTCAACTTACTCAAGTCTTCTTTGAGCTTTTCAACCTCTTGCATGAGTTGATCATTTTCTTTCGCAATGAGGTCATCACAAGTCTCTACAAATACATGCTCAATACTAGATTGGCTTGCTTGAGAACCACAAGGTTTAGTACAAGACAATTCAATATTGACATGTGAGCATGTGTATGTGTGTGAGAGAGGTTGAGTGGATGTTACCGATGAAAGCACAACCTCATGAGCTACTTCTAGACAAGTATATGATTCTACAAGCTTGTCATGAGAGCACTCAAGCTCCTTGTGACATGCTTGCAAAGCCATATGCTCGCTAGTGAGCTTTTCAAGCTTATCATTGAGCACCTTCTTTTCTTACTCCAAAGATGCTACACATGTAGACAAGTTAGTAGCACAAGCAACTTTATTAAGCAAGACATCATATTTATTGACCAAGGTAGAGTGTGAGAGTTTGAAGGCTTCAAGCTTTTGGGTTAAAGACTTTATGGTGTCAACTTGATCTTCAACTCTCTTTGCCATTTGATCTTCCTTGGTTTCCTTGCTCTTCTTGGCCATCAAGCACTTGTGATTATCAACACTGGGAGTTGAGGACCTATAAACCACTGATGCTTGTCTTGATCGCCTTCTTGAACGCTTGTCAGCCCTCACTGCGTTCATCCTGTGAAAACCGGCCAGACCGATTTTGGAAACCGGTTGGACCGATTTTTCCACAGTGTCGCCCATCTTACATTTCTTGCCTTGTTGATCCATGGGTGTGGTCACTAGAGGATCAGTGTATGCTTCTGAGGTTGAGCACTCTGCTGAGAGCACACTTGCCACTTGATCCTCACTTGTTGACGGCTTGTCTTGCTCAAACCCCAAATCTTCATTTTGGCTTTTGATTTCTCTTCTCTCATCATTCATAGCCAAGATATCATCATGGGCACATGAAGATAAGTGGTTTGCAGCTGTGGCTTCACTTTGCATGCTTGCTCTTTGATCTTGATCTTCACATTTGGGCATTTCATAAAGATCTTGAAAAATTTCCCAAATATCATGTGCATCAATTATGTCATCACAAATTAATTCCTGCACATCACAACTCAAGGTACTACGAATGTAGCTAGTAACTTGAGCGTTGAGTTGCCAACATTCTAAATCCTCTAGAGATAAGCATGACAAGTCAATATTGTCTACTCTAGTGTGAGGAGGAAGAATACTAGCAACTACGACCTGCTCAGCATGTGGACCGAAGGTCCTAATTCGATTAAGTACATGAGCTGACCAAGAATCGTAGTTTGAGCCACCTAGAGTCAATGGCTCAAAAGATACCTCATATGTTGTCGACATCTTTTCTCCAAGCGGTTAAGCTCAAATCAGAGTTCCTCGCTCTGATACCAATTGAAAGGATCTTGATGTCGTCTAGAGGGGGGTGAATAGATGAATCTGCGCTAATTAAAAACTTCAACCCTCTGTTAGTACCAAAACCGGTCAGACCGGTTTGCAAAACCGGTCAGACCGGTTTTGCTAGGCAGCAAACCAACAACCTGAGTAAAAGCCCTCTACGAGTTCTAGCACAAACCACACTTGGTGTATGACTTCCAAAGGTGTTTCCAAGAGTGTCAATGAAGTCCCTGCACACAGCACAAGCACACCAAAGTAGATCGAAGCAGAAGCACAAAGATTAAGCTAAAAACAACTTGAGGTAATGCATGTAAATGTAAAGCAAGTAAGAACACAAAGACACCAGATTTATCCCGTGGTTCAGCTCGCCACTAAGGCTGGCCTAGGTCCACGTTGTTGAGGTAAGCCACAAGGGCTTTGGGATCTCTTTCAATCCGTTCCTCACTCACACCTATCGCCAAGGCAATAGATGGAGTATTCCACTATCTTTGATTTGCAATTACAAACTTCTTGGAGCTGCCACACAACGATCGGGAGCTTCCAAGCGACCTCTAGCCGTCTAGGAGCCAAGAGCTCCAAGAGTAAAAGATGCTTCAAAAGATCTTCAACGAAATCAGCAGGTGCTCAAGTGTGGGATGCTCACTAGGCTTCTCAAAGCTCTCTAAAGCTCTCACACAAGTCACTCTCTCAACCCAACACAAGGATAGAGCACTAAAGGCTTGAATCTCACTTAGAGAGGTTTGGGAGAGCTCAGCTGGGGTTCTGGAAGGTGTTAGAAGTGTGGAGAATCAGCAGTCCCTCAAAGAGGAGCTCATGGGTATAAATACCCAACTCCCACAAAACTAGCCGTAAGTCTGTCAGACAAAACCGGTCAGACCGGTTTTCAAACCAACTAGCCGTTGGAGGGTGTCAGTGCCCAAACCGGTCAGACCGGTTTGGGCCAGAGAGCCCTACTAAGGTTTAGTTCTCATGGGTTAGCCTCTCTTGGGTCACTTGAGCACTTTTTGATGTTTGTTGTCCAACCAATGATGCATCCCTCTTGATAGTACGGCATACCAAACCTCAAGATAAAAGATAAACCCTAATTAATCTACTTGAGCTTGAACCACCAAGGTACGCCGGTAAATGATCTTCAATGATTCGAGGGCTTCCAATAATGTATACCAACTGAGCACATGTTATAGACATAAGTAGATGCATGTGCTTGAGCATATCCACCTTGAGCTAGTGACTTAGAATTCTTCCATAGAGTAGAGAATCAATCACTTTGAATTCTAAAGCCACTCCAATTTATCAATCATGACACTAGATACAATTTATCACTTTCCTCGGTAGGCTTGGATATGATACTTCGAAATCCTTGACGCTCTCAACTTCACCCTAGCCACTTTGCTTATGGTCGCTATCCATAGCCTTTGCTTAGTTCCTCGTTTCAGCCATCTTGATCTCTTCATCACTTATCCTTACCACAATTGAGTCAAGCCTTGCACCATAGAGAGAATTCTATTTGAGATGCCACTCAAATAATTGTTCTTTGATTGATAACATATATTCTTGCTTTGCAAACTTCTATTTATAGGTCCATCACAATAGAGATAACCATATAACCTTTGTCAACGCTATACTTGAAGTCTTGCAACTAGCTTCTTTGTAAGAGTCAATATCTTCCACTTGATGTAAGAGTGAAATCCATTAGATATTGTACTCGGTAAACTTATTGTATAGGTCATCAAGTTCCATCTTGTATCAATAGTGAAATCCCCTTGGTGCCATACTCAACTTTGACTTAGTTCTCCCATAAATATGTTACAAGCTTCTCCTTTGTTCATAAAGTGCTTCGCTTTGCCATATAGAAGCCAACCAAGTACCATATATAATCATGCCTCTATATTTACTTTTCTTTAGCTTAGGATCACTTGTTGTATGTCTTATATAGACTCCAATGGGAAGGACATCCTATCCATATCATGACATTCATCTATAGCAAGCTTGCATGTTCTCCATGTATAATGTCATGATCCACCCTTGGCATCTTTGCAATATGAGCCAAATGCATGATCTTACACATAAATATCATTTATCAATAATCAACAACCTGCTCACATGCTTTACAAGATTGTTAGTGATTTAATCAAGTTATCACTCAACTCACCAAAACCCACTTAGGGCTTAATTGCACTTACAGAAGGGCGCTGAGCTGTGGTATCGCCGGAGATCGCCGCGTGCGCCGCCGCTACTGTTCGTCCGGGGCACATGGCGTCTCCTCTGAGTAGTCCTCGTGGTGACTCATCCTTCTTGAGTGCGTCTTAGGCCCGCCACGTTAGGGCCTAAGTGTTGGTAGGCACTGCCTGTAGATGGTAATCGAGTGCCCGTTCTGACGGGGTGGCGTGCAGCTGGCGTTGGATGGGACGGCATATCGGGGTCGTGGGAATGCACTGTGCGCCATTATGGCTCTTGTCAGACCTGTCCGTCCTCCCATCGCGCCAGCTGTGGTCTTTGCATGGCGTGGAAACCGGCGTCTCGCGTGTCATTGCGGAGAAACATGGGGGCTGGTGTGGCACCACGTTCGGGTGGGGCCCCCAGATCCACGCTCCGACTTCCCCGTGTGGGTCCCGCCTTAGTCGGAGACGGAGGTTACTCGTGCGAACGGTTAGTCGGAGGCGAGGCGGAGCGTACTAGGAGATGAAGCGTTCTCGTGCGAGGCGGAGAATACTCGTACGAGGCGGAGAGTACTCGTGCGAGGCGGAAGATACTCGGAAGTGAGGAAGTCTTGTCAGTGAGGGTCTTGACGAAGATCTGCATCCCTCCCTGTCCTGGATCTTAGCCTTGACATTGTCAATGGTGTCAGAGGACTTCATCCCGAGGGCGATTATCTTGTTGCTTAGGGGGCCCTAATCCAGGCCCTCGTCAGTAGCCCCCGAGCCTGTGGTGGGAGTCAAGGACTCGCTCGCAGGCTCATCGTAGGGGAAGTGTTGTAATTTTTGTTCTTTGATTTCCTCGGTGGGTGCGCGCGAGCGCATCTGCCGGATGTAGCCCCCGAGCCCATGAAGGAGTTGTTAACTCGTTTATGGGGTTTTGAATCTTGAAATGTTGTCGTCACTTCGAAATCTTCGGTCGTGGCGGTCGTGGCAGTATGGGTAGTTGCGTCCGTCATGTTGGTCGTGGCTGACGTGGCGATCGCGACGGTTGGAGGGGACGGCGCGCTGCTAGTTCAGGCCTGCGGGCCCACCCGGTATCGAACTGTCGCACGGGCGTGCCCCTGTCGCCTCGGGGGACGTGCCCACCGAGCGGGCGGTTTTACGGCATGGTGGGGCCAGCATTTAATGCCAGCAGCCACGCTTGCCCCTTATAAACCGCGCGCCGGTTGAGCTCCGTACTTTCTCCCCTGATTCCTTGCCTTTGCCAGCGCCGCTAGCTCATCCGCTCTTATCCCTTGCGCTGTCGCCGCCGCATCTTGCATCCACCTCACGCCCCCGAGCCCGACAACACCATGTCGAACTGGACGCGCTCCAGCGTCACCCGCGCGACCCTCCAGCGCCTTGTCACCGCCGGATTGCTGCCGGTGCCCACTGCCGCCGAGGAGTGGGAGGTCCCGGGCAATGAGTCAGTTCCGCACCTGCCGCCCGACAACGTTGTCTCGTTCGTGGCATTCCACGAGCGGGGCTTCTCCGTTCCTGCCGGGCGATTCATCCGCGCCGTCCTCGCGGAGTACCGGCTGCAGCTCCACCACCTCAACCCCAACAACATCCAGCACATGGCGGCGTTCGAGGCGCTGTGTGAAGGGTACCTGGGAGTGGGTGCGCATTGGCATCTCTTCCGATATTTCTTCAAGTTCGTGTGCCTGAAGGACAGGTCACTTCCGGCGACGATCGGGTGCGCCAACCTCCGGATGAAGACGGGCAGGGGGGATGAGTATATCTCTGGTACGCTGACCAACTCCAACAGCGGTTGGCACAAGGGGTGGTTCTACCTCAAGGACGACCCTGAGCACCCGCTTCTGAAGTATACCGGCGCCTCAATCGCCGAGGCGCTGGCGAACTGGAGCTACGGGCCCCCGGAGGCCGAGCAAGAGAGGCTGCTCGGGGATTGCTGGGCGGTGCTGTCCAAACTGCGCGACATCGGGGTTGACTTGGCGGCCGTCATCGGCCAATACCACGCGCTGGGGATCGTCCCGCTCCAGCGGCGTCGCCTGCACATCTGCCAGATGACGCCGGATAAGGCTCCCTTTGAAGGGACCGTGACGGCGCCCCGGCACCCTTCGCTGGATGAGATCCAGCACCGAGTGGGGCTAGCAATCGGGAAGGCCACCTACTCGTGGCCGCCATCCCGACTTCTACCCATGCTCCCCCGAGAGGGGACCAAAAAATATGTAAGTTCTTCTTCTTTCTGACTAGATTTCCGACTATTTTGCGTTCTGTGTGTTGATTCTCGTCTTCTCCCCTGCCTTCAGTTGAGGCCTGCAGCCCCTCTCCCCGCGAAGCCCCCTCTTCTTCAAGACGCGATGCCGAATCGCGCCCAGGCCGCCGCGGACAAGAGGAGGGCCGACCGCAAGGCCAAGCATAAGGACAAGGAGATCGCGAAGCGCGAGCGGAATGAATGTCGCGCCAAGCGTAGGAAGATGAAAGAGGTCGTCGTCTCCTCGGACGAGGATCCCTCTTCGTCGCTGCCATGGTCTGGTGATGACGGAGGCGCTGGCGTCTACTGGAGCGCGCTGTCGTCGTCGTCCGTGTCAGCCCCTCCCCAGCGGCAGGCCGCGGGGAGCAACTCGAGGCAACAGCCGGAGCCGGCCGACCATGAGCAGGGGACGAGCTCTAGCTCGCATCCGCCTTCTCACCCCGTCCAAGAAGATCGGCAGGTGACTCGCTCCCGGTCGAGCCCCAGCGGCCAGGAGCATCAAAGGGAGAGGAGGAGGTCCCCGCGGCGAGACGACTCCTCCAGGTGGCCGGTGGATCGTGATTCATCCGCCCGTCGTCCCTCTGACGACTCGTCGCGGCGGGGGTCGTGCTCTCCGAGGAGGCGGTCGCCTCCCCTGGCGAGATCGACATTGCCGGCTCCTGTTCTGAGCGCGTCGCAGGGGGAGAACACGAGTGCTCCTCCGCGGCGCCTCCAGTCCCTGGTGACCCGGGGCGGAGGGACCCCTCCCGTGCAGGTTCCTCTCGCCCCAGGGTGGAGGTCGGAGCCTACCGTCCGATGCAACGGCAAACAAGAGGCCGGCCCCTGAGTCGTCAGGCGCGGCCCCCAGGCCCGTGAAGCAGGCCCGTGTCACCTCCTCCATGTAAGTGTCGTTCTACGCTAGCTTGTCATCTTGTTTTTTATTTTCCGTTTCGTTTTTTGACTCGCTCTCTTGTGCCAGTCGTTCCAACACCGGCGCGATCAGCCTTGCACCGTGGAAGCACGCGGCTCTGAGCGTGCGCACTCCTTCATCCGCTCCCCGCTCCCCGACTCCTCCGCCTGCGCCGGCACAAACCGAGGGCCAGATCGCCGAGGCGGCAGAGCCTCACGAGATGGTTGCGCCTCCACCCTCGTTAGGAGATGGAGACGTGGTCGTGGGGCAGGGAGCCCCCGAGCAAACCGAGCCCTTGACAGCGCCTATCATTGATCGAGGCGTCGACGCGCAGGCGGCTCCAGAGGCGGACGCGCCCCTGGCGTCGGGCACCGGCGGCGGCGAGACCGAGGAGATGACGGCCCCTTCGTCGTCCGTGCAGCTCCCGGAGGCCGCCAATATGAAGGAGCCTAACCTCCCAGGTGACGATGCAGCCGCTTATGCGGCTGAGTTGGAACAGTGCCTGTTGGCTCCGGAGGAGCTGCCGGCCGAGATGCCCGTGCCGCCCGTACCGGAGGTCGTTGTTGCGGTCGAGGAGGCTGTGACAAGCCCGGAGGAGCCCAGGACCCAGTCAGCAGAAGCGAGGCTGGACTCCACCGTGCCGTCGGAGCCGTCGCGCCAGCCCGCCGCCGACGTAGCAGAGGTGGTGGGGGTCGCAGACTCGCCTCACCCTGATGTGCAGGCGTCTGCTTCCCTTGTGAATGTGGTGGGCGGCGCTTCCCCGATCACCGTCCAAGAGGTCGGAGAGAGCTCGGGAGCCCACCCCTTCTTGGCCACCGAGGGAGGAGAGCATGGCCTTGGCCTCGGGCGCGCCTCATGGACCGGAGCCCGTGAAGCCGAGACGCACGATGATGAGGACGAGGAAGCCACATCTCATCACCACCTCGAGTGGGGCCTACGTTGGGCGGAGCAGGCCATCAATGAGCTGGTCATTCCGGCCTTGTCGGTGAGTTAGCCGATCCCAATCTCGTCTCTGTGTTGTTGTTTCTAGATTGTTTCTGTTGTTTGATCTTTTAGTCGGCCCAGGTGCTTGCCAGCTGCAGCGCCATGAAGACGCGCACCATCGAGGAGCTCCGGGCCGAGAAGGTCCAGCTGGAGATGCAGCTGGTTGCCGCCCGATTGGCGACCGCGGGGGCGACGGCGAGCGAAGCGTCGACGAGGAGTGCACTTGAAGCCGCGGCGAAGTCTGCAGAGGACCGCGCAGTAGCCGCGCAGTCTGCCGCAGACGCCGCTGTCTCGGAGAAGGCGGCCCTCGAGGCCAAGCTCGCCTAGGTGGAGGCCACAACCACGGAGCTGCGGACTGCTGCTGCTACTGCTGCTGAGACGGCCCGGACCGCAACCGCTGCAGCCTTCGCGGCTGAGGCCGCATCCCAGGCTGCCGCCGAAGAGAAGGCAGCGCTCGAGAAGAAGGTGGCGGACCTGCAGCAGGACCTGGTGCATGCGGAGGTGGACCTCAAGACGGCGAACAAGCAGGTCTGTGACCTCTCCACCAAGCTGCAGGAGGCCACCGATGAGGGGGCCCGACTCCGAGAAAGTAACAGCAAACTGGCGCAAGATATCGATGGTGAGTCGCTTTGCACTTTCAGCCTTCATGATCCCAGGGGTCAAGGCTGAGCTCGAGGACTCTCGGAAGGCCCAGCACGAGGCAGAGGAGGCGCGCAACAGGGATATCGTGGATCGTACCAAGTTCGGTCGATTCATCGAGCGGGTCCTGTCGGAACCCAGCATCCCCCCTGTCCAGATGCCTCCCCAGACGCTCGGCGACCGGGTCAACCTTCTGCCGGGTGTTGTCAAGGATAAGGAGCTGGCGCCGTCTCCACAAGTGGTGCACCGGGTCCTCTCCATGTTCAACTCGCACTATTAGGGGCTGGACCTTCAGGCCCTGAGTGGTGGCTGGGCCCCCGGCTACTCGAATGAGGAGCTTGACAAGATCGAAGAGGATTGCGCCACCTTCGCCCGTGCCATGGCCGACGCCGCCATGAAGGACCTGGACCTGATTCCAAGAGACACACCTACTGACGGCTCCGGGCCTTCCCATTAGATGTATCAAGTTGTATAATAGTCAAACGAAACTTGCACGTGCGCTGAAAAGAACAGCTTTTCATTTTGTTTCGAAATCGTCCTTTCTGACGCCTTCCCCGAGCATTCAGGGGCGACTGCGAAATGAAGTAGTGACGCTTAGGAACTTAGGCCAACCGAACCCTTACTCTGGAGCCGCGGGGGCGTAGGAGTTGGAGAACTCGATCAGTCTAAGTCATAAAACACCATCACATAACCGCAGTCCCCGAGTACTTTAGGGATGTTTAGAAAGCGACTTGTGCATTTTTTTCGTGAAAATTGTTTTGAGCCAGAGCCCGAGCGGTTACTCGAGTGCCTTCTGAAACTAATCGGACGTCAACCTGTCGGTCCGAGCTGTACTTGCAAGTCTTCGTACCGTAGCCGTAGGGGCGTAAGTGCTAAAAGCCTTGGAAAATCAACAACATCGAAACACTCGCAGATCAACATCCTTTCCCCTCGCGAGGTGAAGGTGTTCCGCCAAAAAAGAAACGTTCGCTTGTGCGATTGGTCACGACAAGGTTGTCGGAGAGTATTGTTTTGAAAACGAAAAAAGGGGGGCATCGTGCCCCGGGTAGCCCCCGAGTGGTAAGTGTTTTTGCATAGGCGCAAGGACACTTGCCGCTCAGCCTTTAGATAGCGTCGAAACATACATAAAAGATGTCGACATAAGGAGATCGAGAACTTATGAAACGAGAACAAAGACACATGGCATTATTCCTTGATCATAAGTATGAAACAGGGAACATTACTCAAGGGTAAAAACGATGTAGGTGTTCTATGTTCCATGCGTTGGAGATGATTGTGCCGTCCTCGTGTCGTAGCTTGAATGTTCCGAGTCGGAGTACTTGGTCGACGATGTACGGTCCCTCCCACGGAGGTGCAAGCTTGTGTCAGTCCTTGTTGCTCATAACTCGTCGGAGTACCAGATCTCCAACTTGGAACTGGCGCTCGTGGATGTTGCGCTCGTGGTAGCGCCGTAGAGCTTGCTGGTATCGGGTGGAATGTAGGAGCGCCACGTCGCGCGCTTCGTCGAGCTGGTCGATCGCATCCTCGAGTGCGACCTGGTTCCCTTCTTCAGTGTACGCCCGGACTCTCGGGCTTCCATAATCGATATCCGTCGGGAGTACCGCCTCCGATCCGTGCACCATGAAGAATGGTGTGGAGCCGGTTGCTCGACTCGGCGTGGTGCGCAGGCTCCAGAGGACGGACGGAAACTCTGCGACCCATCTTGCCCGGAACTTCTCGAGGCGTTTGAAAATTCGGGGCTTCAATCCTTGTAGGATCATGCCATTAGCTCTCTCGGCCTGCCCGTTGGTCCTTGGATGCGCAACAGCAGCCCAGTCCACGCGAATGTTGTTGTCATCGCAGAACCTGAGGAACTTTTTCCTGTGAACTGTGTGGCATTGTCTGTGATGATCGAGTTCGGGATCCCGAAGCGGTAAATAATGTCAGTGAAGAATGCAACGGCTTCCTTGGAGCGGACCTTGACTACGGGTCAGGCTTCGATCCACTTGGAGAATTTGTCGACAGCTACGAGCAGGTGCGTGAAGCCCCCGGGTGCTTGCCTGAACGGCCCGACTATGTCCAGCCCCCATACGACGAACGGCCAAGTGATGGGGATGTTCTGAAGCGCTTGAATAAGGAGATGAGTCCGCCGAGCGTAGAACTGACAACCCGCACAATGTCGCACGATGTCCTTGGCATCCGCCAGCGTAGTGGGCCAATAAAATCCTTGTCGGAACGCTTTTCCGACTAAAGTTCTTGCGGCGGCATGATGTTTGCATGTGCCAGCGTGGATTTCCTGAAGCAGGTCTCGGCCTTGATCTTTCTGAATGCAACGCATGAATATGTCCGCCGCACCTCGCTTGTGGAGCTCGTCGTCGATAAGGACGTATGATTTGGCTCGCCGCGAGATGCGATGCGCCTCCGTCTGGTCGGAGGGCAACTTCCCCTCGACTAGCCACTCAAGGATCGGAAAACGCCAGTCGGGGTCTTCTAGGTTGGGCTCTTGCGGCTGATCAATCTCCATGACTTCTGGTGCCTCTAGCTCTGGTGAGTGTTCTTTGTCGACTCGGACAGACGGTGAATGCTGGTCGCTAGCAAATACACCGTGTGGTACGGGCTTGCAGCTTGAGGCTGCTTTGGTGAGGATGTCTGCAGCTTTATTAAAGTCGCGCAACACGTGATGGAGCTCGAGCCCATGGAACTTGTCTTCTAGTTGACGCACGGCTCGACAATAGGCCGCCATCTTGGGGTCGACGCAGTTCTTCTCCTTCATAACCTGATCTACGACGAGCTCAGAGTCCCCACGGATCTCGAGACGACGGATTCCGAGCTCGATTGCGATTCGAAGGCCGTTGACGAGCGCCTCGTACTCGGCCACGTTGTTGGAGGCAGGAAAATGCAGTCGAACCATGTACTCCATTCGCACACCCAGAGGTGAGATGAAGACAAGGCCTGCACCTGCTCCCTCCTTCATGACGGAGCCGTCGAAATACATTGTCCATGTCTCGTGTTCGATTGGTGCCGGCGGAGTCTGAATCTCTGTCCATTCAGTGACGAAATCCGCCAACACTTGTGACTTGATGGCGCTGCGTGGTGCGTATGTCACATTCTGTCCCATCAGCTCGAGAGCCCACTTAGCATCCTCCCTTCAGCCTCAGGATTCTGGATCACTTTCGCGAGCGGGTACTTGTAGACCACCGTGATAGGATGCGAGTCGAAGTAGTGCTGAAGCTTGCGTTTGGTGATCAAGACAGCATATACAAGCTTTTGAATTTGGGAATAGTGGGTCTTTGAGTCGGAGAGAACCTCACTCACGAAATAAACGGACAGCTGCACCTTGAGTGATTTCCCAGGCTCATCTCGCTCGACAACCAGTGCAGCACTCATGACCTGAGTTGTTTCAGCTATGTATAGGAGCATCTGCTCCTCTGGCATTGGTGTTGTGAGTACGGGTGGACTCTTCAGGAGATTCTTAAGCTTGTCGAGTGCTTCTTGAGCCTCTGGTGTCTAGGCAAAGTGGTCGGACTTTTTCATCAGGCGGTACAGTGGCAAGCTGCGCTCTCCGAGTTGAGCGATGAACCGGCTGAGAGCTGCGAGACAGCCTGTGACATGCTGCACGCCCTTCAGGTTCTGAATTGGCCCCATGTTAGTGATGGCTGAGATCTTCTCAGGATTAGCCTCAATGCCGCGTTCAGACAGGACAAAGCCGAGGAGCATGCCCCTCAGAACCCCAAAAATGCATTTTCACGGTTTAGCTTCACCCCGTGTTCTCTCAGTTTTGCGAATACTTCCGTAAGATCGGGGATCAGGTCGCCCGTCTTCTTCGACTTGACCACGATGTCATCAACGTATGCTTCGATTATTCGCCCGATGAGATTGCCGAAAACGCGCCGCATGCATCTTTGGAATGTAGCGCCTGCGTTCTTGAGCCCGAACAGCATCGAGTTGTAACAATAAGCGCCAAAGGGAGTAATGAAGGACGTTGCGAGTTGGTCCGCTATGCACATCACGATCTGGTGGTACCCGGAGTACGCATCGAGAAAACAGAGGGTTTCGCACCCTGCCGTTGAATCGACTACCTGATCTATGCGAGGCAAAGGAAATAGGTCCTTGGGACATGTGTTGTTAAGGCTCGTGTAGTCAACGCACATCCTCCATTTCTTATTCTTCTTCTTTACAAGTACAGGGTTAGCTATCCATTCGGGGTGGAACACTTCTTGGATGAACCCTGCACTAAGGAGCTTCTTGATCTCCTCGCCTATGGCCTTGCACTTGTCGTCGTTGAAGTGGCGCAGGCGCTGCTTGACTGGTTTTGATCCCGGCTTGATATTCAGTTTGTGCTCGGCAACCTCTCTCGGGATCCCCTTCATGTCGGAGGGTTTCCATGCGAACACGTCGAGGTTCACTTTGAGGAAGTCGACGAGCGCGCTTTCCTATTTAGGATCGAGCGCCGTCCTGATACGGAGCGTGCGGCCATCATCAGTGACGGCCACATCCTTGACATCCTTGGTGGGCTCGGAAGAGCAGGCCGCTCACTTGGATGACTCAGGGATGTCTTGGTCCTCGGAGGGAGGCTCGGCGTGGAGCTTCTCGGACCGGATGAGTGTCTCAGCGAATTGAAAGCACTCGGTATCGCACTCGTATGCATACTGAAACATAGTCCCCTCTGTGATGACCCCCTTCGACCCAGGGATCTTCAACTTGAGATACGTGCAGTTGGGCACGGCCATAAACTTCGCGTAGGCCGGCCTCCCGAGGATGGCGTGGTACGTCCCCGAGAACCCCACCACTTCGAAAGTGAGGGTTTCCGTGCGGAAGTTCCGTGATGTCTCGAACGTGACGGGCAGATTGATCTACCCTATCGGGAGTGGATCCTTCCCGGGGATGACCCCGTGGAAAGGTGTTGGCGATGGGCGCAGTCGGGACCGCGAGATGCCCATGCTGTCGAGCGTTGACATGTACAAAATGTTGAGCCCGCTCCCTCCGTCCATCAGCACCTTGTGGACCCGCTTGGTCCCGATCAGTGGAGCCACCACAAGTGGGTAGCATCCTGGTTGCGGTACATGGTCGTGGTGGTCCGTTCGGTCGTAGGTGATCGGGGTCTCTGACCACTTAAGGTACGCCGGCGTCGCGGGCTCGGTGTTGTAGACCTCGCGCTGGATCAGCTTTTCCTTGCACCTTGATGGTCGTGCCGGTGCCCCGCCAAAGATGATGTGGACCGCACCATCTTCGTGAGGGAAAACAACCTCCTCGTCATTGTCGTCGTTCTCGGGGGGTGGCACGGCATTCTTCGGAGGATCCGCCGTCTTGGGCTTGAGCGTGCCGTTGACGTAGTTCTTCATTAGGCGGCAATCCTTTAACGCGTGCTTAACCGGTGTCTCGTGATGAGTGCACGGCGCCTCCAAGAGCCTCTCAAAATGACCCCTCAGGAGGCCGTTCTGGGTGTTCTTGGGGTGCGTAGCCTTGCTCTCGACTGCTGCAACAGTGTTGTCGTCACGGCCTCGCTTGTCGCCCTTCTTCATCTTCTTGGACCGCGAGGAGGGTCCTTCACCACCGTCCACGACTTGCTTCCCCTTGTTCGGTGGGGAAACCAATGTCGCTGCTACTGCCTCCTCCCCGTCGGCGTGGTTGGTTGCGATGTCGAGGAGCTCCTGAGTAGTCCTCGGGGTCCTTCGCTGTGGTGCAGGTGGTGCCGTTCTGGAACGCTGAGATGACGTCATTATCGGTCGTAGTGGGAAGCTCGGTGCAGCGCTTCGAGAAACGCCTGATGTAGTCGCGTAAGCTCTCCCCCGGCTGCTGCTTGCAGTTCCGAAGCTCCCACTGCTTGCCGGGTTGGGCGTACGTGCCTTGGAAATTGCCGATGAAGGTTTCACGTAGGTCCGTCCAGCTGTTGATCCTGCCACGCGGCAGGTGCTCGAGCCAGGTCCGCGCAGAGTCGGCGAGGTGAAGCGGCAGGTTCTTGATGATGAACAGGTCGTTCGTCGCTCCACCTGCCCGACACGCGAGCCTGTAGTCTTCCAACCACACGTTAGGGTTGGTCTCCCCGTCGTACTTGGGGACTGTTGTTGGAGCTCGGAACCGCGAGGGGAACTTTGCGTCTTGCACCTTTCGACCGAAAGCGCGAGGGCCCTTCAGATCTGGCGACCAACTGCGGTCACGATCTTCGTCGCTGTCGTAGCGACCGTCACGCCTCTGGCTATGCCGTCAGCGTGAGCAGTGCTCGCCACGCTTGTCGCGGCCGTCGTCGTTGCTGCCGTAACTATAGTCGTAGTCGTCGTCACCAGCGGTTCGGCGGCGATCCTTGAGCGTGTCGCGAGCGTCGCAGTGGGCCCCAGGTGTGACTTGACCGATGGTTCGCCGGCCTCCTTGTCGTGCCCCTGGTGCCTTGACGGAGATGGGTCTTGGCGCCGTATGGATGGTGCACCTCGCGCCTCGCGCGCGCGTGACGCCGATCTCTCGGTCTGCTGTGCGGCCGCCGTCTCGAGTAGGGTTTTGAGCTGCTGGTGAACCATCTTCTCCTCGGGCGTGGCCGGCTCGGGGCAGCCACGTAAGAGCATGGCTGCTGCTGCGAGGTTTTGACGCGCGTCTGAAGCGCGGCGTGCCGTCATCGTCGACGGCGGCATCCTCGTTGATGCGCCGGTTCACATCGCGCGCCCGTACGCGAGCTTGCGGCATCGGCTGTTCTGCCTCCTGCTCGTGGCGTTGCTCACGCCGCTGGCTTTGCTGGGGCTCCTCCTCCACGCCGAGTGCTTGGTGGAGGTTCGCCAGCTCTTCGTCGAGCTGGCGCTTGGCCTCAGCAATCTCGTCAAGGCACGCCTGACGCTGGGCGTCCCCGTTGCGGAGACGAGGGTTCTCCTCACTGTCTGTCGAGCTGGTGGCGGTGTGGGCCTCGAGGACGTTACACTCTCGCGTGAAGTCCGGGAGGGCACCGGTGGCCCCCACCGTGCAACCGTGGAGCCTGGGGCGACGTACGACGCCCTTAGCCCGTTCACGTACGCCGTCACCGGGTCGTCCGGGAGGCCTGGTTGTCCATGGGGGTACATCGCGCTGTACCGCTCCATGAATTGCCCCCAGGCCAGCGGCTCGGATCCGCTGGCCTGGAAGGCGAGGTCGGTGAGGTAGTAGGCGGCGAGCCTAAACCGTTCCTGTGTTAGGTTAGGCCCCAACATGGCCCTGAATGATTCGTCCGTGAAGCCACGGACAAAAGTCGCGCGCGCCGCTGCTGCCGTCGAGGCGGTAGGACGCGCAGGTCGGGAGAAGGTCCTCCCGACGACGGACTCCGTCGGCCCGGTGTAGACGAAGCCGAGGGAACCGAAGAGCATGGTGGTGCAGGGAGTTAGCGAAACTCCGCGGCCTTCCATCCGGATCGCTGGTGTGGTTCGGCGAGACACACGATGTGCTCCTACCTGGCGCGCCAACTGTCGGGGTTGTCAACCGCCGACAGTAGATTTGTATCGTATCGTGTGTCGGATCCGGATGGTTGACACGCGAGACACAAAGGTTTTATACTGGTTCGGGCCTCCGAGGAGTAATACCCTACATCCAGTTCCGAGTACTCGTGTTCCTATGCCAGGGATGTCTGTAGTAGGGGTTACAAACTTGGTGATCGGTCAGCCCCTCAAACGGTTGCACTCCTCCCCCTTTTATAGGTGCAAGGGAGAGGGGCAAAAGAGGGAAAACAAAAATAAGCTACAGTGCTATGACTTGGTGGAGTCTTTTCTGTCATTGATGTCCGTCAGGTGGTGTTGAAGGGCGCTGAGCTGTGGTATCGCCAGAGATCGCCGCGTGCACCGCCGCTACTGTTCGTCCGGGGCACATGGCGTCTCCTCCGAGTAGTCCTCGTGGTGACTCATCCTTCTTGAGTGCGTCTTAGGCCCGCCACGTTAGGGCCTAAGTGTTGGTAGGCGCTGCCTGTAGATGGTAACCGAGTGCCCGTTCTGACGGGGTGGCGTGCAGCTGGCGTTGGATGGGACGGCATGTCGGGGGTCGTGGGAATGCACTGTGCGTCATTACGGCTCTTGTCAGACTCGTCCGTCCTCCCGTCACGCCAGCTGTGGTCTTTGCATGGCGTGGAAACTGGCGTCACGCGTGTCGTTGCGGAGAAACCTGGGGGCTAGGGCGGCGCCACGTTCGTGTGGGCCCCCAGATCCACGCTCCGGCTTCCCCGTGTGGGCTCCGCCTTAGTCGGAGACGGAGGTTACTCGTGCGAACGGTTAGTCGGAGGCGAGGCGGAGCGTACTCGGAGACGAAGCGTTCTCGTGCGAGGCGGAGAATACTCGTACGAGGCGGAGAGTACTCGTGCGAGGCGGAAGATACTCGGAAGTGGGGAAGTCTTGTCAGTGAGGGTCTTGACGAAGATCTGCATCCCTCCCTGTCTTGGATCTTAGCCTTGACATTGTCAATAGTGTCAGAGGACTTCATCCCGAGAGCGATTATCTTGTTGCTTAGGGGGCCTTAATCCAGGTCCTTGTCAGAGCGGTTCCCGACAAGACCCTCTCTCACCCACCACTTTTTGTTTTCGGAAAGTTGAAAATTCCACAACTTTCTATTTTTGAAATATTGTAATTTATACACATAATTTTGATGCATAACTTCGAGCTATAAATTTTTATCAGATAATTTTTAAGCACAACTTTGACACTAGCCCGTGTGTAGAACTTATACATACAAGTTGTATGTATGATTTTTATTATAATTTTTTTTACATAACTTATACACACAATTTCGACGTATAACTGCGAAATATAATTTTTTGTCAGATAATTTCTAAGCATAAGTTTGATGCGCACAAAATTTATGCGTATAACTTGTATGCATAATTGTTTGAATAATAACTTGTGAGTATAATTTTTCTCCAACGACGAATTGTACGCATAAATTTTTCTGTAATGATGAATTATACGCATAACTTAAAGAAGAAGAAAATTGTTAAATGAAGGAAAAGAAAAGAAAAAAGAAAACAAAAAAAAGAAACGTGCAGGGTCCGCTGCCCCCCACGCGGGGTTCCCCGTCGGACCGCGCGCTCGGCGCGATTGAACGCAGAATTGATTTCGCGGGTAGGATCTGGAGCTTTTTGCATCAATTCAAGAATTAGTACGATTGGAGGATTGTCTCCTTCCAGTTTTATCGTTAAACACGTAATGTTACATAAACAAGAAGGAAATGAATTTCTATATTTCAAAGGGAAAAGCCCAATTTACACTTTCTAGCTAACACGATACTCCAATTTTCAAGTTTCAACTACAAAATCATATCATAACGAGTTACCATATAAGATCTTAGGTGGACACTTTAGGAGATTATATGTTTATTGTGTCGATCTACTCATTTACATTTGATTTTTTATTTTATAATTTTTTTGTGATTTCTTATGATATTTTAAAATTATTTTACCGGGTAATTTGACCAATTTTGAAAAGTTTAAAGGGTGATATAAACTGTTTCATAAGTTGGAGGTTATGTTGTCTACTCCATTTGTCCCCATAAAAACTGTAATTCTAGTTTTTTAGGACAGATTAGTGGTGACATGAAAAGACTATAATACCCTCATTTGTTTGTCAAATATAATAATTTTTGACATACAAATCAAATCAGAACACTTAATTAGAAAGACAATTAGATGTATTTTCTAAAATTGTATTCTTCGTGATTTTTTTTTTAAAAATTAGAATTACATTTTTATGAGACGGAGGGAGTACTCCTCATACACAAATGATAGGTGTTATCATTTATAGAAATATAACTCGTGCGGAAGGACGGTCTGATGGACTAGTGACTACTTACTAGTCAAAAGGCAATTCGAGAGCTTCGCAGCAAGCACCTCCAGACCTCCTGCAGGGTCCGCTGGCCGCTGCCAAAGTGTGCACGTCAAAAAGTCTTCTTCTAGACCCCCAGTCGTACTAAATAAAAGTCCAAAACCCACGCAGGAAACCGGACGGGACCGCCACGCCACGAGAACAAACCGGCCGAGACATGGAGACACCACGCCGCGCGTCCGTGCACCCGCGCGTCCTCGCGCTCCTGCTCGTGCTGCTCCGCGCAGGCGCGGCCGCCGCGCAGGCGGCGGCGGGGGAGGCGCGGCTGCTGCTGGAGATCAAGCGCGCGTGGGGCGACCCGGCCGTGCTCGCGGGGTGGAACGCCACGGCCGCGGCCGCGCTCTGCAGCTGGGCGTACGTCGGGTGCGACGACGCGACCGGGCGCGTCGCGAACCTCACCCTCGCCAGCACCAACGTCGCGGGGCCCTTCCCCGACGCCATCGGCAACCTCTCCGGCCTCACGTACCTCGACGTCTCCAACAACAACATCAGGTCCGCGTTCCCGACGGCGCTGTACCGCTGCGCTTCGCTTCGGTACCTGAACATCTCCCAGAACTACTTCGGCGGCGTGCTCCCGGCTGACATCGGCAGCGGCCTCGCCGCGAGCCTGACCACGCTGGACCTCGACGGCAACGAGTTCAACGGCAGCATCCCGGCGTCGCTCTCCCGGCTCCGGAACCTCCAGTTGCTCGCGCTGAACAGCAACCGCTTCACCGGTATCATCCCAGCGGAGCTCGGCAACCTGACGAGCCTGCAGATGCTGTATCTGGATAACAATCCGTTCGACGAAGGCCAGCTGCCGCCGTCGTTCAAGAACCTGACCAACCTGGTCAGCCTCACGGCGACGCAGTGCAATCTCGTTGGAGACTTCCCCAATTTTGTTTGGGGCCTGAAGAAGCTGCAACAATTGTATCTGTTCACGAACAACATCACCGGCGACCTGGTAATTGATGGATTTGCTGCTAGGAGTTTGATATTTATCGACCTCTCGAAGAACAACATCACCGGAGTCATCCCGGAAGTGTTTGGGAGCTTGGAGAACCTCACAGTCCTGAACCTCTTCATGAACAACTTCTCCGGCGAGGTACCAGCCACCATCGGCCAGTTGCCATTACTGATCAAACTGAGGCTCCACACCAATAGGCTCAATGGCACGCTCCCACCGGAGCTCGGAAAGCAGCAGCCGGGCTTGATTAAAGTTGAGGTTGATTACAATGAGTTCACCGGCGCCATCCCCGAAGGGCTCTGCACCGGAGGCAACTTCCAGTACCTCACCGCCAAGAGCAACAGATTGAACGGCTCCATCCCGACAGGCCTTGCCAACTGTGCCACTCTGGGAACCCTGGCGCTGGACAACAACCAACTCTCCGGTGAGGTGTCCCAGGCTCTGTGGACGGCGACGAAACTTCATTTCGTGACGCTACAGAGTAACCAGCTCACAGGGAGCCTTCCGGCCACGGTGCATCTCAACCTTACAGCGTTGCACATAGGGAACAACCAATTCGGCGGCAACATACCGGCTGCAGCAATTGCGCTGAAGGAGTTCACCGCCGAAAACAACCAATTCTCTGGTTCCATACCGGCGAGTTTTGGCGACGGCATGCCGCTGCTGCAAAAACTGAACCTGTCCGGTAACCAACTGTCCGGCGGGATCCCGACAAGTGTTGCTAAGCTAAGCCAGCTGACGCAAATGGACCTGAGCAGGAATCAGCTCACCGGCGACATACCGGCAGAGCTCGGCGCGATGCCTGTGCTCAGCCTCCTTGACCTGTCGTCGAACAAGCTCTCCGGCAGCATACCGCAGGCCCTCGCGAAGACGCAACTCACCTCACTGAACCTGTCGTCGAACCAGCTAAGCGGTCAGGTCCCGGCCGCGTTCACCACCGCGGTCTACAACACCAGCTTCCTCGACAACCCCGGCCTCTGTACCACCGCTGCGGGACTTGGATACCTCACCGGCGTACGCTCCTGCGCCGGTGGCTCACAAGACGGCGGTTCTTCCGGAGGTGTCTCGCACGCACTCCGCGCGGGCCTCCTCGCCGCCGGCGCCGCGCTCCTCCTCGTCGCTGCGGCGTTCGCCTTCTTCATCGTTCGCGACGTCAGGAAACGGCGGCGCGTCGCCGAGCAAGAGGACTGGAGGATCACGCCTTTCGTCAAAGATCTGGGATTTGGGGAGGCACCCATGATCCGGGGGCTGACGGAGGAGAACCTCATCGGCCGCGGGGGATCGGGCCGCGTGTACCGCGTCGCCTACACCAACAGGCTTAACGGCAGAGCCGGCGTGGTGGCCGTGAAGCAAATACGAACCGCTGGGAAGCTCGACGAGAAGCTGGAACGCGAGTTCGCGTCGGAGGCTGGCATCCTTGGTAACCTCCGGCACAACAACATCGTCAGGCTCTTGTGTTGCCTCTCCAGCGCCGAGTCCAAGCTCCTCGTGTACGACTACATGGACAACGGCAGCCTGGACAGGTGGCTCCACGGCGACGCCCTCGTCGGCGGCGGGCGCCCCATGGCGAGGGCGCGGTCCGCGCGGCGCGAGCCGCTGGACTGGCCGGCGAGGATCAGGGTGGCCGTCGGCGCCGCGCAGGGGCTGTGCTACATGCACCACGAGTGCGAGCCCCCCATCGTTCACCGCGACGTCAAGTCGAGCAACATCCTGCTGGACTCGGAGTTCCGGGCCAAGATCGCCGACTTCGGGTTGGCCAGGATGTTGCTGCAGGCCGGGGCGCCCGAGACGATGTCCGGCGTCGCCGGATCGTTCGGATACATGGCTCCTGGTATGGATTCGAACTTGCTGCTTCCTGTGAATTTATGTCGCATTTCTGATGGCACTGTTAGAAATGCCACATGTTCTCGTGTTGCCGAATCTTAGATTTGGCCTTTTGATGCTTATCTGCAGAGTGTGCTTACACGAAGAAGGTGAACGAGAAGGTAGACGTCTACAGCTTCGGCGTCGTGCTCCTGGAGCTCACCACCGGCAAGGAGGCCAACTACGGCGGCGAGCACGGCAGCCTGGCGGAATGGGCACGACACCACTATCAATTAGGAGGGAGCATCCCCGACGCCACAGACAAGAGCATCAGATATGCAGGTTACTCCGACGAGATCGAGGTTGTCTTCAGGCTAGGCGTGCTCTGCACCGCAGAGATGCCGTCGTCGCGGCCAACCATGAACGACGTGCTGCAGATCTTGGTCAAGTGCAGCGAGCAGACGCACCACAAGACGGAGCGTGACCCAGAGTATGAGGCTGCTCCGTTACTGCTGCCCAAGCGCGGCAGTCGCCGGAAACAGCTTTCCAACGGCTCGGGGATTGAGATCGAGGAGAAGACCGACTTCGACCGCATTGTCTGAAGAAAGGAACCGACCACAGCACAAGGCCAAGTAAGCAACTTTCGACAGCATCAGAGAACAGCTGTAGTGAAACTTGTTAGCACATTTTAGCAGAGTATAGCGAGGGCTATACTTGTCACAAGACCTTGACCCTGCAGAAGGTCGTTAGTATAGGCATGGTATAGAGAAGGGCTTGTGGCCAACCCGTTTCTGTGTTTTGGCACTGCAAACTTGTATTAAATCACAGACACATTAGACTATCCAGACAGAAGAAATAGCAAATGTTATGGTTTCCTTTTGAAACAAAGGCAGGAGATGGAATCGTGCATGTCCATTCCTTTTGAAATCAGAAAGAATGCATGATTTTGTCCACCTGTTTATTGTAGAAGACAGAAGATTACACAGGTAATAAGCACTGGTTTGTTTGTGATGTCACATCATGATACAAAATTGGAGAGATTGGGGAGACGAAACCGGGGGGGAAAATGGAATGTTCTATATTTCAAACTCATTGGAACAAATCAACCGCATTCAAATATTAGAACTAGGGTCGCATACACAAGGAATCGCAACTTGTCGCCCGAAGGATTTTTTTTTTTTTGAGAGAGCATCGCCCGAAGGATTGATTTCCTCCGCGTTGGCTGGTGATGTGAATTCGGCCCAATATCACATTCCGACATGTGGTTACACGGGCTGGCTTTTATTACCTTTCCAGTGCAGTCTTATTATTTTCTCACGGACTGAAAGAAATGTGGGTGTTGACCCAACAACAGCTCGGCCGCTACTTACTTGTCGGCTTTACGTGCGCGAGATGGAGGCAACAAGCAGGATTTTTTATTTTATTTTATTTTTATGATTTTACAAAAATATATAACCTCCGTGAAGTTTTACAAAATTAACCTTATACCGTCAAATAAAATAGCGGTTGGGTGCTGAAGTGCCCCAACCGTCATTTCATATCGTGGTTGGGTGCTATAGCGTTTGTTGTAACAGCTACCGCCGTTTGAAACGGCGGTACCTCTCTTCCCGTTTAAAAAAATCACTATTATTTCGTATGAACTCGGATGGAGAAAATCTTTATACGAAAGTTGTAGATCTCGACGATATACAACTTTGCAGTTCTAACTTTTATAATTTGGTGTCATCTTCGTGCCCAAATAATAGATATAACACTCAGAATTAATATTCAAATTTAAAAGCTGAACATTGCATCGGATATTTGGGCACAAAGATGACTCTAAATGGGAGAAGTTTGAACTGCAGAGTTATAGATCTCGTCCAGGTCTACAACTTTTGTATAAACCATTTCTTCATTCGAGTTCATATGACATAGTTATGATTTTTTGAAAATGCATTATCTAGAGAATCAAAATTCTTTCGATTCATGAGATCCGAACATTTCATCAAATATTTGGGCATGAATATGACTTCAAATGAAAATATTTTTACTACAAAGTTATAGATCTCGTCACGATCTACAACTTTCATATAATTTTTTTCTTCATCCGAGTTCATATGAAATAGTTGTGATTTGTTTTTGAAAAAACATGAAGGAAGTTACCGCCTTTTCAAACGACGGTAAAACACTACCGCCGTATGAAATGACGGTTGTAGGTGCTATAGTACCCAACCACCATCTCATATGACGGTACAGGATTAGTTTTGCAAAAAATTGTGGAGATATATATTTCATAAAAAATATAATAAAAAAACAAAAAAAAATCAACAAGCAGTAGCAAGGGGGTGTTTTTTTAAAAAAAAAAGTGGCAGAGAGAGAGTTCTTTTTCATTTTTCTTGCTACATGCGAGTGGGTTGATCTACCATCAGACCAACAGGCCATTCCATGGCTTGTGAGAAATCATGAATTATAGACTTACGCAGATAACAAAACTTCTCCTTTCCAATCATTTTCATTTCATTTTTCTTTACTTCCATTTGAATTATTTATTTTTTAAAATTTATTTAAATTTTCTTTACTATCTAATTTTTTATTTCATTTTCCTTTCACTTTTATTTTTCATTTCTTTTGAATTATTACTTAAACCTTTTTACATTTATTGTTTCTTTTGTATTTTTTTATATTTCACATTCCTATTTTACTTTTATTTATTCCTGTATCAAAATAATCTCTATTCCATTCCTTTTCTTTTCTTTGTACACTCGGTTATTGTCATGCTCTGTAAATATTTGTTCCTCCCTTTTCTATTATTTTTTCATTATTTTTTTCATGTTGTGCCATGGTTCATTTTTGTTTACATATTTTTCACTCTCTGTAAAATATTTGTCTCTTCTCTATAAATTTTTGTTCTATGAGTCTATATAATTTGTTTCGTACAAATATCCATTTTGTTCAATAAGTATATACATTTTTGTTTGATACATATCATTGTTTTTTTTCTAAAGTATTTTGTTCCGTACATACAAATATAATTTGTTTTGTCAGTTCATATAATTTGTTTCATACCTACAAATATTTTGTTCTGTGAGTTTTTAGAATTTGTTCCATGTGTCATACAGAATATACAACCTTGATTAAAATTATGAATAAAATTTTTTTGTCCAAATATAGTCAAGTAGAATCTTGTTGTGAAGTTTTTATTATTAGTAATCCAATTATGCAATTAGGATTTAATTTAGACATTCATTGAAGGAAACGTCTTAGTCATAATTTGTTGTTTACTTCCATGGGTATCCAGGAGTAGAAGGTGATAAATGCACATATGTCACCTTTGGTGATGTGTAATCACTTTCGGAGGAGGAGGGGTATGACCCACCTTGACCTCATGTAGCTCCACCAATGTGAATGTGTACAGAGTAAGGGATGAGAATAACGATTTTTCACGTACAATACTTCAGGCTTATATACATTTAAAAATTATAAAAAAGATTTTGGAAAGTTGTCACACCCTGAAATTTTCAATTTCAGGATGTGAATAGAAAGAATAATTAAATAATAATTTTCTCATAATTTTAAAATTTTTCCAACATTTATTTTCTTTACAGGGAATATAGTATAGGAAAAAGCTTTTTTGTTTTTCTGAATTAAATAAATGGTTCAATGTGTATTGCATTCATGCCGATGCATTTGGTGCTTCATGAGTGCAAAAGCTTTAAAATGCGTTTATATGCTAACCAAATCCTTCCGAGAATTTTCCAGCTTTTTCTGAAATTTATTCTCATTTTATTTGAGCTTATTCTATTTATTAGAAGGCTCTAAAATCTTTTTCATGAGCTCCAAATATTTTCTTTGGATTATTCATGTCTCAATCTATCTCTCGGAATTTTTCTGGAATTTTTGGGATTTTCAGAGTATTTTTCGTGCTTTAAATGAATTATCTAGAATTTTTTGGATTTTTCTTTCGCGAGAAATTGTTTTCTGAAAATAATCCTTTCCTTTTGGGCCGAGCCTGAAGGCTCGACCCATATCTGCCGGCCCAGCGGCAGGCCCGCCGAAGCCCATCTGGGGCCCAGCCGTTGGCCACCGCTAGCGCCCTGGCGCTGCACGGTAGCGCCGCCGCCAGGTCTTGCCTTGGCGTGCGTGCCACTGTGACAAAACCATCCAAAATAATTCCGTATTATCGCCTAAGCCGGTCCACATGGCCATTAAGCAATAATAAAGAATTATTAAGTCGCTTCCGCCGGGTAAAGCCCGGTAAATCACATACAACAGGATCGCTGATATGCGCTAAGCCCACACGAAGGCGGGACCAGAGTACAACATTACATTACATAAAAGGTTCACAAGTTCGACATTATTTCAAACCAGGTTTTTCATACATAAAAGTAAACATGATCAGAGTTTAAACAGCGGAAATAAAACTAGCGCATGATACACACGGGAGGCCATCCATGCATATCACTCCTCATCATCGTTCTCCCATTCAAGCTCCCAACCATCTGGGATAGAACCAGGCCAGATGGGATTACCTGAAAACCACAAAATTAAGCAAGGCTGAGTACTAATACTCAGCAAGACTTACCCGACAAAAAATAAAGTACAGCTAGACATGCAAGGCTTTTTGGCTGCTGGGTTTGTTTTGCCAAAAGCGACTAAGAGTGGATCCTTATTTTCAAGTTTTAGCTCATATTCTAGTATGTTAATCAGTCTAGGTGAGCACCTGCACTAAACAAGCATGTTGTGCAAACAATATTAAACAGGTAACAATATTAATCCAAAATGTTCCATAAATAAACATGGGGTAGCCAGTGGTCAAGCCGACTCAGATAACGGCGAGTGACCGACGATCGATCGATTTATATCCTTGTAAGGTAAACCCAAGATACACGGAAGAAGGTGGACCAAGTGCAGTGTCTACCCCAACCAGGCGGTTCCCAACATCCCACAGTTTGGGATCAGACGCTACAAACTCTGGTACACGGTTATCCGGAGGGTCTAACCCGACCAGTCCGGACTCACACACTATACCACGGGTAGCTAGCCCGGAGACGCAACCCAAGCCGGTAGCTAGAAAGATCCCGCCCCGGTTCAGAAGGTACTAGGCTTACCGGTCCCATTCCCGACAAGCACTTGGTACGTTCAATAGCTTAAACCAGCACAATGCTACTCGGTCGAGACCGAACCCATTGCTCTTACCACATGAGCGAGTCATTTTAACCAACTTATGATTCCAACATAAGCATCCTATATCTCGCGAGCAATGAGTCATTACTCGACTTGTACCGTGTCCTTAAAGCATGGCACTAGCGTTTCTAACATACTAGTAAAAGAGCATAGGAGTCCTAAGGATCATGCATCTAGGTTTCAAAGCAACTCCTGAAACTTAAATGCACAAATCATAACATAAATACGAAAAGTAAAGATATGAGTTTAGAAAAAGGGTTAGATGTATCCGGGGCTTGCCTTCCTCTGACTCAACACTAACACTAGCCTTGGGCTCTTCTGGACTTTGGTCCAGGTCTTGCTGCACACTAACTTGATTCAACTCTCCAGTAGCTGCTCCCTCCTCCTCCAGGGTGAGCGTGTATGTCCCGCTGGGAAGATCTACACGTTTACATGCACATGCATTAGATTATGGTGGAGGTGGGAGAATTACCACAAAACCAACTCTTGTTGGACACATTCATCCAAACATTATCATTTTCTCACAGAAATTATTAGGGTGTGTGATGATAAGCAAAACACTACTTTGATGGTGATTGTGTGCACATCTAAGCAATTTAAGTTACTTAACTACACCAAACAGCAAGGGGGTGTGTTTAAATTAATAAAACAGAAACAAACATGATTTCACAATTTGACACTTTAATTTCCATTTCTTTCTTTAACTGCTCAAAACAAGCCTTTCAACCATAAATCAAAATTAAATAAAAAACACTTCAAATGAGCCTAATCTTTTGCACACAGCAACATATGCTTAATTTAAGCTCTCAAACCAAAATTTGGCTTAAAATCATTTATAAATTAATTTATACGAAAAAGACAAATTTCAGCCTAGTAAATCAACATTAATTCATATAAAAAGATTTAATAAACTTTTTGATCTCAACTTTCTCCTACAGGTCATGTATGCCAAGAATGAGTTTCTGACCAAAGCATGCTTGCAGATTCAAATTATTTTTCAGATTTTGAAATTAAGCTCCTACACAAGATTAAATCCAAAACATCTATTAAACAATTCCCTAAAATCACATCCATCATACCAGAGGTACTACTCAACAAGGCAAAGCCATAGGGTGCACATGTGGTTACAGAAAAGTTCATTAAAGGGGCTATAAAAAGCATCAAACTTAATCTAGCATAAAGCTTAAATAAATCATAACTGAAAATATACATATCAAAATCATGCAAATTTTTGTCACAGATTTATAAATGCCATAAAGAGCAACATATCCAAAATTCAAGTCCATAGCATGTGTATATTTTAAACTACACTAAAAACACTTCACACTGAATTTGAATTTTCATTCAAAAACTACACAGAAAAACTCTATACATGTTTTCTAGAAAAGATAGGTTTCTTCACCACGAACCCAACAAAATTGGTTTTGTATTTTTCTGATTTTTCTACGATTTTTAACGATTTTTCAAAGGTTCAGCCTGGACACCCTAGATCTGAAAACTGATTTCTTACGAACAGGTCCCTGGGTTTTGCGTTCCAGCCCCTAGAAAGACCTCAGACCTCGCAATGTGGTCCAGACCGCGGACAGGGATGAAGATGGCCGGAATCCGGCGAGGGGAAGACCGTGCTTGGCCGGGAAAGGGTGGGGGAAGGATCCTTGCTCACCTAGGGTTCCATTCCGATGGTTGGAAGGGTCGGAGGAAGTGCCGGCGGCGGTGCTCGGCGGCGCCCTGCATCCATGGCCGCCCCTGCCTCGGTTCCGGCGAGGTGACCGTCTGCGGAGTTGGTCTGGTGGCCGAGCAGCGGCTGGGCAACGTTGAGGAGGACCAAGGAGGCTACAGGATTGGTAGGGCGGCGACGGTCTGGTGTTTCTGACGGCGGACGGGAAGACGAGCACGAGGTTCAGGCTCGGTTTTTGGTGCGACAAGCTGCGTATACTCGACGACGACGAGGTGGTAGCACGCCTAAGGGCACCAGCTGGGCGGTCATCGGGCCGCGGCCGCATGCGCATGGAGCGCGCGACGCGGACGCGCGACGACGCGTGGCCAAGGGGGCTCGCGACCGGTCTGCAGCTCGCCCCAGGACTCGGCGCATGGTCCCGCGGGTCTTCGGAGGTACCAAGGTCGCGCGCGGTCCACCACGGAGTTTCCGGAGTCCGTACGCCGGAGAGCGCGGACGGCGACGCGTGGCAGGAACGGTCGCGACGTCCCTGGCGCGAGAGCGCGAGCCCGACGCCAGGGTGCTGGTTTTATTTCATTTGCGCAGATTCAAAAATGCATAACTCCCTAAAGTGGCAACTAAGTTGAAAATCTCCAAAAACAAAAGTTGTAGAGGAGCTATAGACCTACAACTTTCCCAAAGGGCGACATATGTTTTGGTCAACAGATTTGTGTGAAAAACGTTTTGAACTTCTAGCAAAACTCGGCCCGGAAATACTGTGCACAGGAACTTCATCTCGAGTTTACGTGGCTTTGCACTCAAAATTGGAATGTCCGCCAATTATGAGAAATGTGTCCCCGGAAATAAATAACAACTTTTATATTGGCCGATTTTGATCTTCTATAGCAAAATTTGGAGAACGCGCAAGAAAACCGAATCAGCCTTTTTGGATCTATAGGGGTTTGACCAAGAATTTGAACTTTGACCAGGGTCTTTTGTGCAAATGTGTGTCCAATCATGTCAAACATGTTTAGGAGCTAATTAACCTTGATTAACACAACTAATTGAGGTATTTATCTTTAATAAACACCTGGGGTGTTACAGCCACGCCAGGCCAGGGGGCTTGCGCCCTATATAGCTGGGAGGTCGAGCCCTCGTGTGCCCCTGCTACCTGCGCCGCCGCCTGCCTCGCGCACCGCGCCGCCACCGTCGAGCAGGACGCCTGGAGCAGAGCGGTGCACCGCCGGCCGTCGCCTGATTCGTCGTGCTCGTCGATCCTCAGAGCAAGCCGCGACTGCAACAAGCATCCCCTCGCCGAGCCGAACCCGTTCTGCCGGTTCCCGTCGTGAACCCTTCACCGGAACGTCGCTGCCTGTGCGCCGGAGCAGAGGACCGACTGCCGTCGCCGATTCGTCACACCTGGGCGCCGCCGGGCGAACCTGACATCACCTCGTGCAGACGTCGAGATATCTTTTCTCTCAGTATGCTGATCTTCCTATCTTATTTGTAAGCAAGCTGGCCATGAAGTTCTACTGAAAGCTTTTCATATATCATAGGCACCATGCCGGAGTCTTGCCTTGTTATTCTTTTACGCAAATCTCGGCAATCCGTCCTTGTTTTTGATCTAGCCTATGGTTTATTAATAGATGCTATGATCATTCAGATATGTCAGTGACCTTTCTTGTTTCATTGCATTGAAATTCCAATATACCTGCCTCATCAGATAATTAACGTCTGAAACCTTCAAGTTACAATATTATATTATTATTATAGTTAACTCGTTGTTACAATGGCACATGTTTATTTTTTTATATTAATGCTATGCCATTGTAGAGCAATATGAGCTCTAACTGTTAAATAATAAATATGTTAACTTGTAAGCTGCATGTGTTAAATAACTCCTATCTATTGTCGATGACGTCCATCTATCCTCATCGTCATCTATCTGTTCTGGGCCTACGTACCCACGACCCCGTGTTGATCCGAGACGTGCACATCAGGGTCCACCTGATCCTGGCATTATCCTGCCCACGTACAAATACATATCCTTGCTGCCGATCCAATCTCTAATATCTTTTCCGTATGCAACAACTTGGCAGCCGCAGCCCTAGCACCCGTCGCGTGCCGTCATTATCGAGGATGAAGCCGCCGCCGGCGTCGATCAATCTCTCCTCCATGCCATAGCGCTATGCGCCGCCATTGCCTGCTTGAAGCCGTCGCTGCTCATGTCCTAGCGCGGGCTGCTGCGGTGCACCGTCCAGGCGAGCAGTTCCGTCGCCGCTGCCTGGAGCAACACCCGTACGTGGCACCAGGAAGCCGTCCGCAGCACGTACGTCGCCGTAGATCCGTCTGATCAACCATGCCGCCGCCTAAGCCAACGATCGGCGTCTCGAAGAGCTTCATCAGGGGTCACGATGATCTGCCACCATCGATCAGCTGGAAGGGTATGTCCACGTGAAAGATCAAATCGCTGCCATCCTTGTCAAGTTTGATCTCTGCTCGTCCCTGGGCTCCGCTGACCCATGCTTCTCGTGTCTCCCATGATGACCTGATCTGCAGATCGTGACGCCATCTGTGCATCCGCATGCCGCAGCTGTTGCCCTTCTGCTGTCTTGCGGAGACACAGATCGACTTGGTTCCTTGCAAAGCTGTTCACAGCAGCCATGCAAATCTGCACATAAAGCATGGTAATTAGCAGTGCTCTTAATTAGTAATATTCTTAATAGCTGCTACCCCTTTCTAGCTAGTATGCCCCTGTATCGATGAGTTAAGCCATGCATGTCCGTATGCATGTGAGCACCAGATCACAATCAAATTACTTTAATTTGTAACTTTGTTTATTGTTTAAGTACTCTAGTGATGTCATACTTACATCATACTTTATAATTCTGTTTATTTTCATCTACGTACATGCACGTATGCACCTCTAGCATGCAACGTGTGTTCTTTGTGTGCAGCCATGCAATGCCTGCCTGTTGACCATCATATTGAATAGCTATCTCTTTGCTTTTGACACCCATGTCTTCAGTTCAATTCCAATTTCAGCGTTTCTAGTGTTCGCATATTCCTAGAATCAAGTTATCCTTTAGTGCGTTCTTTTAAAGTTTTTCTTTTGATTGGTGCATTGTTCTTAGTTTGCTTGTTTGTTTGCTTTGTATGCTTGTGCCTAATGATTGATGCGAGTAGAATGAACGTTGACCGAGAAGTATTCAAGAGCAAGAGGTGAAGACATTCTGAGCAACATCATTACTCTGGTTGAAGGCAAGTGTGTCCTTGATCTTTTGTCCCAATAACTGTTTTTAATCACCATTGCATAAGCTTGTATTAATATTGATGGGTCCTATTAAGGTTTATCCTAGTCTTTATTACCGTTATTCCTTGTCAACCTGGGTTTACCTTTCTGTTGGGTAGTTTTGCCTAGCTGCTCTACCTGGGTTATGGTGGTTCTAATGAACAACAATAATGATGAACATGCTTTACTTTTATGTTATACCTATGGTTAATACAAGATCACCATGCTTAATCGGAACATGGAGCGACCACCCAGGATAACAGTGCAACCACAAGGCTATATAGCTCTAGCTTGACTAATTAATTAGGGACTCTAGTGTTAGGGTGACCTTACCGAAAGGGCAAGGGGGAGCGTTTAGTTGGGGTATAGACTCGCTCTAGTAGGGAGTTGGACTTGGCTAAGACACGGTACATACTAGGAGACTTTATACCTTGCGACGACTCGGAACCTTCGCGGGTTGTTTCACACTAGGGAAACTTTGTAAAGGCCTCGTAGCGTTCCTATGCAATCACACCTCGGCAGTGTGGTATGATGCCTGATCAGCATCGCGTGGTTGGGTTTAAAGTTTTTTTGAACTTTTACGCGACTTGTGGTGAAAGTGTACAACCTCTGCAGAGTGTAAAACTAATCGATTAGCCGTGCTCACGGTCAAGAGCAGCCTGGACCCTCACATGATAATTGAACTTGAAGATGGACTTAAATCGTGGTTTATGGTTATGTTAGCCATATGCTTATGGTGTATCTCTTTATGTTAATTGTGGGTTGGTATATACTTATATCATAGTAATCAGGTGCTAATAAAATTTGACCAACTAAAAGTGCCTAATGCAGTCAACCTGTAAGCCTTTCCTTGATAAGCCTTTGCATTCATACTTTCCCCACACTTACTGAGTACGACATGTGCTCACCCTTGCTATAAACAATGTTGCTCAGAAAGAGGAAGCTGCTATGAAGATTTTATGAAGATGTTGCTGAGTTCTAGGCGTATGCAACGCCCAGTCGACTGCCTGTGATGTTTGGAGCCTTCGTTTTCAGGATTTAGCGTAATACTCTGATAATTCTTCTATTTCTTTACGTGATACTGTACTGTTATTCACTTATGTCAACTATATGCATGAAACTTGATCCTGACATGCATATAGACATGCACTTGGTTTTCTTTGGAAAAACAGGTGTGACAAAAGTTTTCTGTATATATGCATTTTTAATTTTGATGAGGACGTCCTCTACTATTACCCGTTGGCAATGACGCAACATGGGTTGTAGCTCAGTTGTAGTGGTACGGCGATCATGTGAGCCTCATAATCCCACATTGCTTAGTTTGGGAGGAGGAAACCACCTTAATAGGGAGAGCCATCCTTCCCCATCGGACTAGTCTTTTAGGGTGATTGGGCCTTTCCTCGAGGGGGCACGCCATTTGGTGCTAAGATTGCAGGATTCATGAAATCTGGATTGGTGTGTCAAGAGTTGCGGTGCTAAAGGTTTCATTGGTTTGATACCCTTTTTTTTGAGAGAGTACATGGGTGTTGTGGGCAAGATTTGGTAGGCAACCAAGTGATGGCCAAAATTTTGGCATGCCTGTGTTTTGGCATCCAATCAAGCAGGCCCTAAGATTGTCCAGGCGCAACAAAAGGTCCTAGTGGTGTTGTAGCCGGATCGGTGTGTCGGTCTTTTCAGGTGTGCGAGGCTAAACTGCGTAGTCGGTGCATTGCTAAACTGCGTAATCGGTGCATCAGGTTATCATCATCCAATCCTCGCCTGGGCCGGACTCATATCAGAGTTGAGCCCTTGTTAAGATAGGGAGAATGATGAGGACATTCTCCACTATTACTGAAAGTGCATCTAGGCCCCTAAGTGAATTTTGATGAATTGAATGACAAAATGATTAAAGAATTAACTTGTTTATTTAAGAATGTGAGCCGGTTTTTATTTAATTATTCATGAGTTAATATTGTCATATATTTGAGAATGAATATCAGTTGGCTCACATGGAAGAAGACAAGCAAGTGTGTGATCCTATAATAAAAAGTGATAAATGTCAAGCATCAAATGAAGATAAATATTGGGGATACTTTGCAAAGATTAATTCTGTGTCTCCAATAATTGTGGTAGTTTGATTAAATATCAATGAATCATAAAAGAGAAATAGTGTTCTCTACTAAATGATAATTGCAAGGCTTCATGCGGTAATTACAAAAAGGATACAAGGATGAGTATATATTTGATAATCCTCTATAGGAAGCTTACATATTCATTATCAATCAAGAACAAGCATTTGAAGCGGTATTTCAAATGAAGATTAATTCTTGATGAAGCAAAGTCGAATTCAACGTGGATTGGGTAAGTGATGAAGAGATCAACCGAGATGACTAGAACGAGGTACTAAGCAATCTATGGTTCAAGCTAGGCTGCCATTGGTGTTTTGATAAGGTGAAGTAACTAGTATCCATGGGGTCTCGAAGTATCATATCCAAGACTTAACCGAGGGAAGCAATGCAACTCATCTATGTGTTATGATTGGCAATATGGAGTGACTCAAGGATCTAAGCGTGCATTCCTATGCTATATGGAAAGATCTTAAGTCACTAGCTCAAGTATGGATATGCTCATGAAGATAGCAAATCTTGGAAGCCCTCAAGTTCACATTATTCAAGTATAGCAAGATTAAAGATCTACAAGCTCAAGAGGTTGATTCAATATTTACTTTTGTTCTTGAGTATAGGAATGTCGTACTATCAAGAGGGATGTAACATTAGCTTTATGACAAGTATCAAAAGTGCTTATTAGTTGACCTTTGTGAGAAATAGTCTTGAGAGAGTTCTTGAGTGATCTAAAAAACCTTCAACCCAACCTTAGCCATTTCATCTTGTCAGTGAAGTGTTGGTGAGAAGTGAAAAAGGTTTTTGGGTTCTATCTATCCAGGGCAGTCTAACCACCTCTGGGGGGGGGTCTGACCGCCCTAGGCCGGTCAACGGCTAGTTTTTCAAACTAGCCGGGCAAGGCGGTCTAACTGCCTGGTTCAGGCGGTCTGACCGCCTTGGGCTGGTTTCTAACGACTAGTTTCTCTTATGTGGAGTATTTATACTCCACGAGCTCCACTTGTTGGAGCTGCTGCTTCTAGGGTTGCTGGTGTGCTCTCCCTGCTGTTTTTGCAAAGTCAAAGCCAAAGAAACTCTCCCCAGCCATCTCTTTATTAGATTTGTGAGATTCAAGCTCTATCCTTGAGTTGGGTTGAGAGAGTGATCTTGTGTGAGCACTTGTGAGCTAACAAGAGCCTTCCATATCTTGAGCATTTGTGATTCGTGTCTACAAGCCTTTGAAGTATTTGTTACTCTTAGAGGTTGGCCTCCTAGACGGCTAGGCGTCGCCGGCTAGCTCCCAAGTTGTGGTGAGCAGCAGTAAGTTTGTGAGGGTTGTGATCTTGCCTCTTCGTGAAAAGGATCGCCTTAGTAGAACCGAGAAAAATGATTGAAAGAGACCCGACTTGTTGTGGGAGATTCCCTTACAAGCTCCTCAACGGAGATGTAGCCTTTCCTGAGTGAGAGGTGAACTTCGGGAACAAATCATTATGTCTCATTTGTGGTTTGCTTCACTTGTGGTTTTCTAGCATATTATTATTTGTTTCCGTTTTGATCTACTTGGGTGTGCTTGTCTTTATGTGCAGGGATCATTATCCTGCTTGTGATCGTCTACTCAAGCCACCATACAAGTTGCATCCGTGCTAGAAGTCAAGAGAAGCTTGAGCCTCACTTTGTTGATTGTCTGCGTGAAGGCGGTCTAACCGCGTCCAGGAGGCGGTTAAACCGCCCTCCCTCAGCAGAAGGCAGCAGGGGCGGTCTAACCGCCTAGTGAAGGCGGCCTGACCACCTGTGCCAGGGAGCTCAAGATTCAAGGAAAAGTTTTAATTGGTCGACTCACCTATTCACCCCCTCTAGGCGACATCAAGATCCTTTCAATTACCCGTTGGTAAAGACACAACATGGGTCGTAGCCTAATTGTAGTCGGGTGATGACCGTGTGAGTCTCATAATCCCACATTGCTTAGCTTGGGAGGAGGAAGCCACCTTAAAAGGGAGAGCCACCCTTCCCCCATCGGACTAGTCTTTTGGAGCGATTGGGCATTTCCCCGAGGGGGCACACCATTTGGTGCTAAGATTGCGGGATTCATAAAATCCGGATCGGTGTGTTAGGAGTTGCGGTGCTATGATTGCCTAGGCGCAACAAGAGGCCCTGGCTGCATTGTAGCCGGATCGGTGTGTCAAGCTTTTCGAATGTGCGATGCTAAACTGCGTAATCGGTGCATCAAGCTTTTATTATCCAATCCTCACTTGGGCCGGACTCATCAAATTTTTGACGTTAACAAATGAAGAAATGGAGGAAAGGAATGGGAAATGTGTGTAAGCCGGGCGGGCTAGTCTTTTTTCTACAAAGGGAAAAAAGCTTGTGCGTAATATAATCACAGCTAGCATGTAAGCTAACTAGAACATCTTACGCACGTTGCGCGCCCTACAGTGTATTATAATTAAATAGCAAAAGTCTAAATGCAAATAAAAATATATAAGTAAATAGTAGAGACTTAATGTAAATAAAAGCACATAAGTATCATACAACAATCGGCGCGTGTTTCACGCCCTACAGTGTATATAAGTAAATGGTGGAGACTCAATGCAAATCAAAACACTGAGTATACCATACAAAAGCATGACATACATTATAAGTATGGAATTACAGCATATAAGGCGCTCAAGATCCGCATATCATAAAAGCACATGAGTACGACATAATCTTAAGCATCACGACACCATTTGAACAACCGAAACGACACCATTTGAACAACCGAAGGAATCAAATGCAAGTAAATAAAAGGAATGATGACAAACTACATGCATGATATAGAATTGAGCATGGTGCATCCGTCAAACCTCCAAATAATAATTTCTTTACAAACATGAATTCGGTACTCGTCAAATTAAATCTGAAAATATGTATCTCTGAATTTGTCTATCTTTGATCTCATTTCATTTTCTGAAATCAAATAAACAAGCACGATAATCATCACTAGGAAGTCCCACACAAAAAGATAAACTTGATCTCGCTGCAAAAGCTCGATTTATCTTTTTAGCAATCTTTTATCCAACTTAATGCTACAACTAAGTCTCTGATCAAAGGTTGCTGCACCGTTGTCACCTCCAGTTTCTGCACCATTAAAGAGCTTCTTAGCAATTTTCTTATTAGGGGATGTATGAGACCTAGAAGTAAATATATAAATTCTATGCTCGATAACCAGATAATGCATACCAAAATTCGGAAGCAAGGACACTGAAGGGAACTGCATCATCCTCTTGCTACATTTCAGCAGGGTGCACCTAGCAGTATACATATACATATGTTTCCCCAGTTTCTTTGTTTCCCCGACACCACCGCAGCAGGGTGCACCTGGCAGTCAAATGCAATATCATATATCTCAAGCCGAATATATTTTAGGAACTATATAATTTCAGTGCAGAGACAACAGTGAAACATTTCATACTTCCCAACAAACATGGCACACAAATGCTAAAAAACATCTTCAACTGAAAAATGTAAAAAATAACTTTGATTTCAGAAAAGAAATATTAGGGCTTCAACTGATTTACATGAGTGAGAAATGTCACCATACATTAACCAAAGGATCATCCCATGCATACTAACTTATGCTAAGTCCTAAAAATGCGAAGTACCAGCAATCAAATAGGAGTTGTTTTCAAATCTTCTAATAGTCTAATATCAATATCTACTAAATACTAATAGCACCACCATGAACCAAATTAGAAGCCTGTATCAGTGCAACTCTGATATTACAAGCATGCCATATTATGCAGCAAACTAACAACATACATTCAGAAAGCTTGTTCTGTTCTATCAGCCAACATTTTTACTTCTCTGAAATTTCAGATTACATGTGGAATATATATTGGTTAAGCTATAATTCTTCTCTATATATTGCATTCTACAAATACATCTCGAGTATTGTAAGCATAAAAGCACATTTTATCAACTATCATAGTTTTACAGTAAGTCTTAATAAATAGATTCATTTTACGCATTGAGGGCATGGAAGCATTGATGCTAGCAATGGAGAATACACAGGAGCGGAAAGGCATGGAGAGCGTGACTCCATAGGCTTGACCTGCAGCCATTGCACTGACAGTAGCACAAGCACCCTCTGGCCGGGGCTGCATAGTATACATGCATGCCGACACAGATCAGAGGGCGACAACTGCAAGATCTGAGAAGAGGGTTGGGATCGGGCAGCTGAACTGGGGCGATGGACTTGAGGGAGAGGGGCGGCAGACAGTCGCAGCTGCAGGCGGGCATGCGGGGGAGGAGGGCACCGCCGTGGGGGAAGACGGCGAGGCGGAGACCCCCTTCTTGTAGCGCTAGTAGAAGGCAGGTCCGGAGACACCGAGCGCGGAGGCCACGATCAGGATGACGAGGCACAACCGGCCTAGCGCCGCCGTCGCCGCGGCGCCCCCCTCAGCTGTCACCGCCGCTGTCGCCGAACCCTAGCAAGAAAAAAGAAGATGAGGAGAAATGAAATATGAGGGGATGAAGCAGAGGAGATGGAGGGAGGTGGAGGAGGAGACGTACCTTCCAGGATGTGCCACCGCTGCCTTGTCCCGCCCGCCGAGGAGAGAGAGAGAGGAGCACATCGCCTTCCACGGGAGGGGGGCGTGGGCGTTGAGCCTCCGCGCACCGGCTTCAAGCAGGAAGAGGAGCATGGCGCCAATGACGGCCACCACCACCGCGGTCCACCACGGCCATCTCCGCTGCCTCCCCGACCCTTCTCCTCCTTGCCGCCGGCGTTCGTGGCCCCTACGCGTCAGATCTGGAGAGAAAGGGAGGCGATAGGGAGGGGAGGGACCGAGAGAGAGAGAGAGAGAGAGGGCGACAGGGTTAGGGTTCGGGGAACCGCGGGGTGGGGGTATTAGGCAGGGGTGGGGTGGTAGGAGGGGGTGTTCGCAAAAGTGATTAGGGGAGTCTTTGCAAAACGACATCAACAGCGAATATCCACTTCTTTGCATAGAAATAAATTTTACCTGAAGGGATTATTTGCATAATATATGAACATGGGTGTTGTGCAATCTGGACACGCTGGACCGATCCGCGATTCCTTGCAAAACGGAGGACTTTTTCGCAAAACAGCCAAATGCAGCGCTGCCTACCACATACCCCCAAGAACACAGAGAGGAGAGCAAAGAGGGTGAGCTTTTAAGAAAGGTGATTAATATCGCCACACATGCGGTGACTTGGTTAATTAGAAAAAAATTATTTAATATTCCATATGTGCTTGAGAAGCAGTCCATAGTACAGCTGGTTAGTCTCCCTGGGGAGGAGCTAGCCGGCCAGGGGTCGAACCTTAACTTCTCACCTTTGTTCAGGTGGGGCTTTAGGGCGTGTTTGACATGGCTCCAGAGCCGAACTCTATGTCGGAGTTAGGTGGAGCTAGCTAAACACCCTAACTCCAGAAAATATTGGAGCAGCCTAACTCCATGGAGTTTTTGGAGCCCTAGTACAAATTTTCGGAGTGCCTCTCCACCTACACTAGAACTAACCGAAATAGAAGTGGATGTGGAGTTTGGGTAAAATTACCCGCTTTTGCCACTGATTACACACTGAATCGTTATCTAGTCTATTATCGACCTCCCGCCCTGCTCACACGCGACCGCCGCCTCCCACCTCGACTCGCTTCGTCCGCACGAGGACAGGCGCACGACTGGGCGGCGCCGCCCCGTCGGGCCACCTCACCGGTCGCCGCCGCCCACCCTCCCCCCACCGCCCTCGCCTCTCTTCCCCCACCTCCCCTTGCTGGCCTCCATCCCCAACCCGAAGGAGAAGAAGGGCGCCTATATCCCCAAACCCTAACCCTGGAGACAATGTCTAGAGGATACGAAGGGGACTTCGCTAAATTTGATCAAGATCCGAACTTTGTGCCAACTATCTCGAAAAGGTACAACAAGTATGTCGTATCTCGTCATGCTTCCGATACATCTACTTCGGAAGCAAGCTTTGTGACTATGGACTCATTTCATGATAGTTTGCCTACATCCATCGCATTAGCTTGGAATTAATGTAATCATGTTCTCAAACTACGAACTTGGATCTCAGATTATTTGGTTGAACTTGCATCTCAGATTATTTGGTTGAACTTGTTTGTCGAATTATTTGCTTTGATGTATTATTCTCATTGTCTACTTTATCTTGTAAGCTGTCAGATTATGTACTTTATTTTGGTTCACAAGCGTATTTTGTTATTGGATGCACGTTAACCAAAGGTAAATTTAACAAACCACACTGTTAGAACATAACTCTTGAGTTTAGAGCACCATTCTGGTCAAACACCCTCATCCGACAGCTCCAGTTCCACTCAGAGCTAGCTCCAGCTGGATTTCTAGAGTGGAGCTGCTCTGCCGGGAGTTGAAGTCATGCCAAACACTTAAGATCTCACGTTGCCCACCCTAATTTTTTTCCATGTGTTTTTTATATGTGTGTCCATTTATGTGAACATTTACTTTTTATGCTGTATTTTCTAAATGTGATTTTTTTTAAATGACGGTAAGAGTTTCATCAAATTTTTATTATAAGAGAAACAAACAAAAGATAACGAGACAACTAGAGCAGACCGAACTGCACTGCAATGATTGCCGCTAGCAAACGAGCCACCACCACTGGAAACGACTATAAAGAAACCAACCAAAGAGGAGCTCAACTAGAGCTTAAACTTTGTTTAATTCACTGAAATCTCACTAAAATTCTCACTTAGAGGATTGTGTTAATTTATTTCTTCTCTCCGTACACGTAACCTAATGCAAAAAATTTTACTTATTTTACCAAAATTTCAGTCAACTAAACGGGACCTTAGTTGGGAACTGCTGGTACGGGTGATGCGTCAAATTAAATTGTTAAACACCTTCTCGATTGAGAAAGACCACTGCATCAAAAATGTGTTTTTTGGTCTGGGAATAAAAATCATGTGAACGAGTTACTCTCAGAGTCTCATGCGTTCAAACCCACAAACTATGTTACATGAGTACGAGTACGGGTATCCGATACAATACGTATCGGACACGCGGATACACACTTTCTCAAAGAAAAACGCACTAAAATGGTGTATCCGAGTATCCGTATCCGTGTATCCGACGAGTATCGGATACGAATACGTCACCCCTCTTGTAGTATCTGTGTAACATAGCCCACAAACCTTTGATAGCCGTGTTTGACGGGGCACTGTTCCGTGAGACCGTGACCCGTCTCCGGTGAACATGACCCAAACCCAAATTTCGTTGATCAACGGTGTAGTCACGGAAAAAGAAAAACAATTCCTCTAACTGGCATCAAACCGATAGTTTGAACAGCACAGACTTCCACGTAGCGCCAGCCAAAGTCTGGTCTAACTGCGTCCGAATCACTCTTCAAAACGGAAAATCTACGCACTACACGAATCAAAGGCGATTTCAAAGCTTCGCGGCAAGCACCTGCAACGAACCGAATGGGCTCGAGCCAAAGAACGAAAAACTGGGGACTTCCCGCTCCCTCCGCATTTTGGTTGCCAAACCGATCGTGACCCTGATCTTTGGCCTCTTCCCGCTCGCCACGCCACGCCACGAAAACAAACCGGCGGAGACATGGACATGGCGGCACCATGGCGCGCCCCAAATCTCCTCGGCCTCGTGCTGCTTACCAGCTGCTGCCTCTTGCCCCGCGCGGCCGCGCAGGCCCAGCCGGCGGACGAGGCGCGGCTGCTGCTCCAGATCAAGCGCGCGTGGGGCGACCCGGCCGTGCTCGCGGGGTGGAACGCCTCGGCCGCAGGCGCGCACTGCGCGTGGCCGTACGTCCGGTGCGACACGGCGGGGCGCGTCGTGAGGCTCACCCTCGCCAGCGCCAACATCGCGGGACCCTTCCCGGACGCAGTCGGCAACCTCACCGGCCTCACGTACCTCGACGTCTCTTACAACAACATCACCGGCGTGTTCCCGACAGCGCTGTACCGCTGCACTGCGCTTCAGTACCTCGACCTGTCTGGGAACTTCCTCGGCGGTGAGCTCCCCGCGGACATCGGCGTCCGACTAGGAGCGAACCTGACCACGCTTGTCCTCAGCATCTAACATGTTCAACGGCACCATTCCGGCGTCGCTCTCCAATCTTAGGAATCTCCAGCATCTCACGCTGGACAGCAACAATTTCATCGGCGCCATCGCATCGGAGCTCGGCAAAATGGCGTGGCTTCAGACGCTCTGGTTGGCGAATAACTCGTTCGATCCGGGCGAGCTGCCAGGTGCCAGCCTCGTTCAAGAACCTGACCAACCTGACTAGCCTCTGGGCGGCGCAGTGCAACCTCGTCGGCGTCTTCCCGAGCTACGTGACGAACATGCCGGAGTTGGAGGTGCTGGACCTATCCGTCAACGCGCTGACCGGAAGCATACCGCCAGGGGTTTGGAGGCTCAAGAAATTGCAATCCTTTTCAGTTTACAGTAACAACCTGACCGGTGACTTGATGGTTGATGGCTTCGCTGTGATGGGCTTAACATTAATCGACGTTTCAGAGAATTATAAGCTTACTGGAGTTATCCCGGAAATCTTTGGGCACTTGGAGAACCTCACAGAATTGTCCCTTTTCAGGAACAACTTCTCCGGCGAGATACCAGCCAGCATCGGCCGGTTGCCATCATTATCGATATTGAGGCTTCATAGTAACAGGTTTATTGGTATTCTCCCGCCAGAACTTGGGAAGCACTCGTCCTTTTTTTATATGGAGGTTGACGACAATGAGCTCATTGGCCCAATCCCAGATGGGCTATGTGCCAGAGGCAAGTTCGAGACGCTCACTGCTGCGGGCAACCGCTTGAGCGGATCCATCCCAGCACGCCTGACCAAATGCTCCACTCTCAAAACCCTGAATCTACACAATAACCAGCTCTCAGGGGAGTTGTCATAGAACCTCCATCTCCGAAACGAAGACGAAACAGTAGTTTGTAATCTGTCGTTTTGCAGTCGTTTGTAAGCTGGTATCCCCAGCCCTCTCTCTTGGTATGTAAAACAAATATTATTAGCTTTCTATAAAAACAGAATGAATCCTATATAAAAAAAATAACAATACAACTAGAGTGGATCGAACTGGAGCCTTTGCCGCTGTAGATCCTGACTCCCAGCCTCGCGCTCTTCCCCGTCGTACCGACGACTCCGCCTCCCGCGCGGTGTGGAGGGAGATCGGGGTCCATCGTCCGCCGACCCGTCGCCGCCTCCGCGGCCTCTCCTGGGCGCCATGGACGTCTGGGACTAAGACGACGAGGAGGACCTGCTCGACGACGAGGAGACTCCTCCTCCTCCCGCCTCGGGCCGCGCGGCGTTGGGCGGTTCCTTCCCTGGGCTGGAACCCGGCTCGTCGGAGGCGGACCTCTCCATCCCGTCGGCAGGGGACCTCTGGGCCTTCGCCGCCTTTGGGTCGCCGGCCGGTTCGCCGGGCTCCTCCGCGGCGTCGGCAAGGTCCGGCTCGCCATCCTTTGCGGTGACGCCCAGGTCGGCTCGCCCTCCCCCCGCCCGCGGCGGTCGCCGTCTCTCCCGCCTCCCCCCCGGCTTCGCTGCTCTCCGGCCAGGCACGGCTGCTCCAGAGGCCGGCCGGCAGGGCGCCCGGCTGGGGGAAGGTTTAGCCGGTCGGCCGCGCATCTTCGCCTCCCAGCGCGCGTGAGGTTGCTCCGCCGCCCATCCCCTCGCCGCGGCTGCTAGACCTCTCCTCGCGGGTGGCGCCTTCTTCGGCCGCGCGGGGCAAGCGGGTCGCTTCTCCCCCGCTGCCACCGTCCGGCCGCGGGGGCAAGGTCGCTCAGGTCGCAAAGGTCGTTGCTTCCCCTCCCCCACCGCCCTCGCTTCGGAGTGTCGTGGTGACTAGCACCTCAGGCTCGTCCACCACGCGTTGGTGGGGGGGGAGGATCGCTACTGCACCGGCGAGCCGGCCTCTGGGGGTTCGTCGGGCTCTCGTCGCGTCTCCTCTCCCACGCGGCGGGCTACCCCACCCTCTCCGTCACGTCCGGATGGGGCCCCGGCCGACGCCCGGTGTCGACGCGCGGCAGCTGGGTCGCGTGCGCCGGCTTCGTCCCGTGGGGCCGGTCGGGCCCCCTGGTCGGGAGTCGCGCCCCCCCTCCGCCACCCCCACCGCCGGTGGGCGGCTTCATGGCCAATGCGTGGCACGGTGGCGTCCCGGTCGTGCCTGAGGAAGATGGGTGGGAGGTCAAGGAGTCCCGCAAGCGCAAGTCTTCGAGATCCCCTCCTCTCTCGCCTCGGGGGGATGCTCCGTGTGGCCGTGTTCCGACGGACTTGGTCAGATGCTGTTTCAACTGCTTCGCAGAGGACCATGTGGCCTCTCATTGTCCCACTGCGGCACGGTGCTTCCACTGCGACAAGCTGGGCCACCACTCCAGGGACTGCTCCCTACCCTGGTCGTTTCGGGGCCGTGGCCGAGGCGCTGCCGGCCGGGCCTCGGGTCGCGGGGCGCAGCCGAGGGCGCGCCGGCGGGGGATGGTCGTCTCGTCGCTCGGCGGCATTCCCCTCATCGGGCGTCACCTCCACCGCAGAGGGTGCGACCTCTGGACGTCCCCCGGGATGTCGGTCGCTCGGAGTCCTACGCCCTGGTCATGCGTCGTCACTCTCCGCCTGCCAGGGCCGCCCAGGGTGGTGCTCTGTCGACGCTTGGGCCGTCTGTCAGACGCCTCCCGCCTCTGCAGCTGCTTTAGCTGCAGGCTCGGCGCCTGGGTGCTCCCAGGCTCCGACTCCTTCGGTCGACCAGGAGGTGGGCCGCCGAGGTCCGGGAGGGGGGATTTCCACCTGCCCCCCTCTCGGGCATCCGTCGCGGCGGCCACGTGAGGAGCGCTGCATCATCACTCGTTCACTTCAGGTCACTGCGAACGAGGTCGTTCTAGAGCGTGCCTTGGTCAGTGTGGTCGCGGGGACGAAGCCCAACCTTAACGCCAATGATGTACATGCTTACATTGTGGGTCACTTTGGGGCGTCTCCGGGCTCTTTCACTGTTCATCCGCACCATCCGGAAGATTTTTTGGTTCTTTTCCAGGATGTGTTGTTGATGCTTCAGGTGTTGCATGCACCTATACCGCTAGGGGCGGTCAGGATCGCCTTCAAGAGGTGGCGTAGGGAGAACTGGGCGGAGAAGGTCTCTTTGGACTACCGTCTGAAGGTCACTCTGATTGGGATCCCTGCACACTTGTGGTTGGTGTCCATAGCTGCGGAGATCCTAGGGTCCTCCTGCTCGGTCGCCTCCATTGCGCAGGAGACCGAGTCGAAGGCTAACCTCAAGAGGTTTCTAGTCATGGTCGATTGCCTTCATCCGAATCTTGTACCGGCTACGAAGGTAATGGTCGCGCCTACTACGTCTGGGCAGCCGGGGAGGCTGCCTTGCCTGCAGTACCGGGTGGTCATCGACATCCTAGACGTGGTGGAGCTCCCCCCGGACGCTGCCCCGGGGGGCCCGGGTGAGCCGGGCTCGTCCACCTCTGGGTCGCCAGGTGGGACCTCTCAGGGAGGCGTGCCCCCTCCCTCCCGGGGCGCACCTCCGCCTGGTGGGGCTCCGCCCTCGGGACGGCCGGGAGAGCCTGGTGTGTTCCCCCCACCCGACCAGGGAGCATTCTGCGGGGGCCGCTCGGTTCCGGTCGCGTTTGGGGCGTCGGTCGTCGCCCCAGCTCCTGCCCCGCGGCCCGCTACCATCCCGGAGTGGGGGCTGCAGGGCATCCACACACCCGTGGCTGCTGCGACTAGGGCCCCCTCCTCCGGGCTCTCTACAGCGGCCCATCCCTTCTTTGCCTCCTCGACGTTGGGCGGCCACGCCTCGGCTTCGCGTGGGTCTTCGGAGGTGGGAGCTGCGGGGGGTGCCTCGCCGTCGCGGCCGGGCCCCTCGGTGTTGGAGCTCGCCGCGGTGCTCCGGAGCTCGTGCATGTCGGGCACGCCCCGTGCTGACCCGATGTGTGACGAGGCGGCTACACCCACATCGCCTGCAGCACCTGTGCGTGCGGTCATCTCTGGTCGCTCGCCTATGGCACCTGTGCGTGCGGTCGTCTCTGGTCGCTCCCCGGCTACGGTCCTGGTGCGTTCGGTCTTTGCACGGCTTGCGGCCAACCTCTCGGGCGCCTCGCGTTGCCGGCCAGTCGGCGGGGGCTGGTCGCAGTTGGATGCCGCCCCACTGCCTGGGCGGGGGATTCCGGATGCGGAGACCGCTCTGCCTTGCTTGGGGGTGGAGGCGATGCCCTCCCCTCGGGAGGAGGGGTTGTCGCTTGTTGACGGTCGACTTCCGTCAACAAAGAGCACTTGTTACACTTTGGTTTGAGCTTTGAATTATAACTAACCCGCCACTTGGCGTACTAATGATGTAACAAGTTCACACTTGCATGTGGCTTTTGGAGTATGTTGTTTATGCAGAATTTAAGCGCCTAAATGAGGACTTCCAGGTAGAGTTCATCGAGCACTTTAAGAGAAGATCACGAAGCCCAGCACAAGTCAAGACACGAAGTGAACATGACTCCAAATGACCCGAGGACCGAAGCATGAAGTCGTGAAACTCCGAGGACCTAAACAGAAGATGCGGGAGTTCGTGCGCCAAGTACCCTTATCCAAACCGCGGGGAAAACGACGTCAAGGACCCACATGGACTTCGGCAAATATTCAAGAAAGCACGAGAAGCGTCATGGAGGAAGTTGGGCCCAAACAGGGCTAGAAAAGGCTTGGGCCGGCCGGCCCATGCCGACCGGCCTGCCCCTTTTCTGTGCCGGTTCGCGACGCCCTTTGACCTAGATGCTCCTCGGCTCATTTATATCGTCTACCTCTGACGGCCGCCACATCCATTCACCAGAACTTGGCGAAACCTAGAAGTGAGCACCGGAGGGAGACGACGGTGGCAGAGTCCTCGAAGTTGTCTAGGGGATGGCCTAGGCCAACCCTAGCCGCCCTGTGTGGTTGTGCCATGGCGGAGTTCCGGAGCTACGTGTTCATCATCTTAGGTATGATCTCGGTGGTGATGGTGTAACACATACTTTCATGTGAGTAATGATAATCCTGTCATCCGATCTATTAGCGATTCCATGTCTCCGTTTATACCTTTTACTTATTGTGAATGTGATTTGATCCCTAGTCTAATACATCGGTTAGGCTATATAGCATGCTCTATGTAATCGTGGCGATTAGGTTTAGCATGTCGACCCTTCATGGTTTGTAGACACGTTCATGTTTGGATGTGCCCCCTAGATCCCCCGCTTCATTAAGGAAGCATCGTGACAGGGTGATTTCCCCCGAAAGAGCAGATGTCTTCGGGAGGTAGGCCGGAGGTAGGAGTTTAAGGATGCTAGTAGATGTGATGCTCGATTCGTTGCTTGTTTGCCGGAGCTTCAACTATAAGGCGCTAGGCCTTGCTACCCCTTCGGTGGAGCCTTACCTTAGTCGTTGTTCATGGATGTGATCAACCTTGTGCTATCACTCATACACATCAAGGTTATCCTTCGTATGCAATCAATGCTACATGTTAGGTTAGATTGACTAGATAAGGTAGAGATCCTTAGCGGTTTGCTTCTGATCCTTGGGTTGACAAACCTTGGGGGACCCTCCTTGTTGAAAAAGGCACCAAGTCACCTGTACGCTTGCGGTGAACTTCAACACGGTTTTGAACCGTCAACAAGCCCTTTTTCTGGTGCCGTTGCCGGGGATCGGCAACTCGAACCCTAGGATGATCTACCTTTCTATTTGACTAACCCTAATTTGTATTATTGCATATACGCTTGTTTTCTTGTTTGTGTCCTTGAAAGCAGGTGAAAAAGCTAGACACAAGATGTTCGAGGAATTCTCTACATACACACTCCGACAAGATAATGGCTACATCGAGATTCGCTCTTTAGTGGTAGGTGCTAACTTTTGTTAGTGGCCCATCATCCTCTATCGAGCCCACACCCTACACGAGAGATGATAAACGAGGTAAGTCAATGTGTCAATTAAATTTTTAATAATTTTTTGTGGGAAATTGTTTGTTCAAGCAATAGGTATTGGAAGCAATCGATGCCCCCGAGATCACAAGATCAAACTCTTCAACATCTTCGAAGTTTCTGTTCGTATCAATTTTTGCACAGCCTCGTGGGAAGAACAACAGGATATCTTTGGATATTTAGAAGCCCCACAAAGTTACGCTTCCAACAAGTCAAGAATCAAGTCGATCGGAGGTTCCTACAAGCGGATATGGCCGAATCACCGATGGTTGCACGTCCTGAAAATTTCTGGACAGCAAGCAAAGCTGAAGTGAAACAGCCATAACTCCCTCATATGGACTCTGATTAAGATGAATAAGTATGGAAAGGTAATTTTATAATTTTTTCAATAAAATTATATTTTGGTATATGTTATGTTATGTATACAGGGGGAAATCCAAAGAAGAGGCAGCTGCAATACGATGAGAACAAGATGGTGAAGATGACGACGACAACAACGAAAAGGAGCTTGGAGAATGCTTCCATTAGAACACACATGAAGAAATTCAGAAGCTTAGAGCAAAGAAAAGACCCCTGGAGTATTGGCAAATAAAGACACAAGTTGGCAACATCCGGCGCACAGAGATATTTGAAGAAGACCATGAGGGATTACACACAAAGGACAACATCCAATGGTGCGGATGTTTTGGGCTCTCACATGAAGGATCATGGAGCTATATTTTCACAACCAAGATGTGTGAGCCCACAAGTTAAGAGGAGTGATCCTACACAAAATAACCTTGACGACATGTGGCACGAAGGAAGGAATTGAGAAAAGTCTACGCGAGCCACCTTCGATCATCAAGGATTGTTCGATTTCAACTCCGGAGGATCACTCAAGATGAAAAGCTCGAAGGCTAAGGTAAACATTAAACTCTCAAGGTACTTTTGGAGATGGTATCTTTCTTTTGAAATATCCATGTTCTTATCTACTAGTATGCTTTGATTCTATGCCTTGCACCTTTGATAATCATGATAGGCTAGAATTTCTTGAGAATGATAAAGAGGTTATGATGTGCTTAAACTTTGTTAATTACTTGCCTAATGAACCCATGCCTAATGAGAACCTTAGCGCTAAGCAAGAAACTTATGCCACCCTTAATCACAACATGCTTTGTTCATCCAATTTAAATTGTGGTTATGGTTGCACTTGTTTTCTTTAGAACTTGCAAATCTTGGACTTGCTTTGTGCTTGGTCAAGCTAATGACTTTAAAAAAGCAAATGTCGGGAGAAAACCCGAGTTTCACTAACTATGTAGGGCATGAAGTTTGAATCAAGAGAAGAAAAGCTATGCCCCAAAGATCGGGCAAGCCTCTCATCATGTAAAATGATCGTGTCAAGCATGAAGAGTGGATAAAAGCTGCATGGACATCTTCAAATCTTACATGAAGGACCATGGCTGCGCAACCATGAAAAGGTACGTAAGAAAGTCGAGCTTTACGACTTTAAATGAAACGCTTTGCGGGAAGCAACCTGTTTTCTTTTGTTTATATACATACACACACACACATATATATATATATATATATATATATATATATATATATACACACGGGAGTGCTATTCTACACCCTACACCCACCAGACCCAACCGGTCCAACCCGACTACTCAGGACACCTTCGACGCGCGAGCGGAGAGACGAGCGGAGCGAGCCGTCCCCGCGCGACGGCGGCCCACGGGGCGCATGTGGGATCCGTGAGCGTGGGTCTCCAGGGCATCGAGCTCTCGCGCGGCAGGAACGGGTGTCTCGGCGGTCAGCGCGCATGGATCGAGCGGCCGGCACCCTGCCACTAGGGTTTGCATCCGTTGCGCCAAGCCTAGCGCCTCCGCTAAGTGCGCTGTGTCCACAAAGTAGCAGTAGGCTGGGATTGGAGAGCGGGGGAGTAGGGGAGACCGCTCCGCGCCAGCCTCATCTTCAGCGGGGCCTTGGCTGAGAGCGCGTCTCCCTCAATCCTGCTCCGTGCTGGTTCCCGGCCGGCCTCATTTGGTAAGTCAGTGAGTCAACGCTCCATGCTTCTGTGGGCTAACATTCAGTTAACGTTCAGTAATTATTGTGATAAGGCATCTTCAACATGCAGGAGGAAAGCAACGGGAATCAGATCTGTAAAATAGTGAAATCAGGAATTCGCTAGTCAGTAAAAAAGAAGAACATTACTAATCAGCTTGCAGGAGTTGCAGCGGTTGTCTATGTGGAAGATAGGAGTATTTTGTAAAAGAACATGTTATTTGAATAACACATCAGTAATGGTCTCCCCATGCATGATGCTACTTGTAGGTGGTTACTGTCATTCAATGCTGCTATTGGAAAATCTCCAAGACTCCATAATGTTCAGTAATGTCTTGTTATTTCCTTTTTAAATTAGAATCTACTAGCATTACTGAACTCTGCTTCCCCAGTCAAAGAAAAAAACTAACAATGGGTTACTGAGTCCAAAGACGGGGAAGATTGACTACTAATGAGAACTAAATTGTCAGTAGGTCTGTAACCGGTACTCAACCAAACAAGTAAATACACATCTTTAGATAGATTCAGAATTACTGAATTTAAAAACAATTACCAAACTACATGATTACTGAATCACCGTATTACATGATTACTGAATCACTGTATTACTGGATCCCTTATTACCGTGTTACAGAATTAATGCACATTTTAATTACCGAAGAGAGAAGAAAAGAAGAATATGCATAGATCCAACTCTCCAATTCCTACACTTGTGCATGTTCTGAAAAATTGAGGATTACTGATTAATAGTGTGTGCGTGCGCACAACTTTATTAGTGCCATGCATCACTCGGTTTACTAGACAAAAATGTTGTGGTTGCAAGTGAAAAATATTCTGGACTAAAAATGTAATATCAATTACCGAACCATGAATTACCAAAGGGTACAATAAAAAATGAATTACAAAATGTAATGACAATTACTTCAATGATTACTGAACCCGTAAAATCGACTATTGAACAATATGTGTTAGATTACTGAAGGAAACAGAATTCGTGAAATTATTGAACCACCAAAACTAACGATGAGAAAAAATTACTGAAGAGACAATAATGACTACTGAACCCGTAAGATCGACTATGGAACAAAATGTGTCAGATTACTGTAGGATAAGGGATTCATGAAATTATTGAACCATCAAAACTGATGATGAGAAAAATTACTGAAGACGAGATATGTGTCAAATTACTAAAGGACATGGGATTCGTGAAATTACTGAACCATCAAAATTGATGTTGAGAAAAATTACTGAAGAGAAGAATAATGATTACTGAACCCGTAAGACCGACTACTGAACAACAGGTGTCAGATTACTGAAGGATAGAGCATTCTTAAATTTATTGAACCATCAAAATTGATGATGAGAAATAATTATTGAAAAGAAGATATGTGTCAGATTACTAAAGGATTTGGGATTTGTGAAATTAGTGAACCATCAAAATTGATGGTGAGAAAAATTACTGAAGAGAAGAATAATGATTACTGAACCTGTAAGATTGACTACTGAACAATAGGTGTCAGATTACTGAAGGATAGAGGATTCATGAAATTATCGAATCATCAAAATTGATGATGAAGAAAATTACTGAAAAGAAGAATAATTTTTACTGAACCCGTAAGATCGACTACTAAACAATATGTATCAGATTACTAAATGATAGGGGATTCGTGAAATTACCGAACCATCAAAATTGATGATGAGAAAAATTACTGAAGAGAAGAATAATGATTACTGAACCTGTAAGATCGACTACTGAACAATATAATAGGTGTTAGATTACTGAAGGATGAGGGATTCGTGAAATTACTGAACCATTAAAACTCATGATTAGAAAACTTATTGAAGAGAAGAATAATAATTACTGAATCTGTAATATCAACTACTGAACAATATGTGAAGGATGGAGGATTTGTGAAATTATTGTAATGGATATTATTATTGTAAAACTCGGAATCCATACAAATCAAGCATGATATGTCAGAAATGTAGTAATCGTTTGTCACTAACGTGGTGCTCTTTATACACGCAACGTGTGCAAAGAAAAAGCTACACCTGAACGGTTGGCTTGTGCAGATCGGTTGGCAACTGGACGGTGGCGTGGGTGGTTGTACATATCGAAAAAATAAAAAAAAATCCAAGAAGATAGAGCTGGAAGCCTGGAACGTGGTGCGGGCGAGGCGTCCAATCAGGCACGTGTGAGATTGATGGGAGGGTGGCTCGGGTGCAAAATAATTGAACGTCGAGGAAGCTGGCTCGCGCGCGGAAGGTCGGCTCGCGGGCCGCGCGCAGGAGCGGGCGCAGGAAGGGGGCGTGGGTCGGATCAGTAGGTGGCTGGTTGGTTGAGTCTGTTGGTTGGTTTGGGTGTAGAATTCATTCTACACCTGGGGTGTAGGATAGCACATAGGTGTGTATATATATATATATATATATATATATATATATATAATATGATTGTCTACATTGTGATCTTAAATTGAACAATCAAGTAACATTGTACCATTGCTCTAACAAATACCACAACACCATGTTGTTTGATTTAAATGCTATTGAGAGAGCACTTTGTTCTTGATCTTGGAAAACTTGTAGACCCTTTTGTGTGCCTATTAGTGTTTAGGTTTTTTTTTTGTGTCTTTTTAGAGAGAGATATGAAGTTGGCACCATCCTTTTTCTCTAAGCTTGTGGCTAGTTAATTTAGGTAAACTCTTGCATTTGTTTTAGACAACCACCATATCATGTCATTTTGTTCATCCATGTCATATTGCATTGCATGTTTTGTGTTGATCTAACTTTTTGTCCAACAAACCTAAGCCTACCTATAGCCCCACCAAAAACCCGTAGCCAACAAGGATAGGGTTGACTTGTGTTGATTGGCTTGCACCATTCCGGGTGGCCAAGCCCACCTCTATCTCTTGTCCTAACTAAAAACTTTAACTAGCCTCCCTATAAAAAGCCTTAGGAAAACCTCTCCTACCTTTAGCCTTCCTAAAACCTTAGGCTTATTTTTCATAAAAAGACTCTTAGCACACCTTAGATAAAATTTCTAAACTTGACTCCCCCTCTTCAAAATTCTTATTTGAGCCAAAAATATAGGATACCCATAACCTACCCTTTAAACCTTGTTAGTTTGGTTGATTGATTCTTTTCGATGGGTGGTTTCCTTGTTTAGACCTTTTCAGAAATCTTTCTTACCTTGCTAACATTTGTGTTTGCTAACCCTTTGCATTTTGCATTTCTTTGATGATCACTTTCGTTATGTTAAGCATGTTCAGTTTTCTGAAATTTTTTGGAGCGCTTGATTTCTTTGGCTTTAACATGGTGTTTGATCCGAGGATTTTGGCAACATAGTTGTAAACATGGTGTTTAAAACTTGGTGTAATCTCTATAAAGTTTCTTCTCAACCTTTCATGCTTCTAACTCATTGCATTCACGCTTGCACACACGTACACCCATTAGGTTTTTAATTTTTCGTTCACTAGATTAACTATGCCACAAGTTAAGATCCTAGGGGATGTCTTTAGTTTGTTGGGATAGAGTGAGTATTCCCGACCATCACCTCGGGGTACTTTGTGCTTTAGAATTATTTTGCAGGCATGACAAATCGCTCCCATGAGTTTGTAATAAAAGATGAAAATAAGATCGTCAACACCTTCAAAATCCTGAAAGAAGCACTGCTGTTTTCATCAAGATTAAGCACACATTCAGAAGTGTACAAAAGAGGAAAATTGGACATTGAGGAGCTCCATTAAGTCTTCTTTCCAACGCATCAAGATTCAACATTTTAGGAGACCCGTGCAAGGAGTTACAACCAAATCTTTGGGTGTAACACGCTCTGAAATCAGCCCGGGACAGCTTGCACTCACGGAGTAAAAGGGCATAACTCCTTTGTTCGAAGTCCGATTGGGATGAATGACCACTCGTTGGAAAGATAATTTCGAGCACTTTGCAATGGAGCAACAGTTCAGTACATGTTCTGTTATGGAAGTATAAGAAAAATTTGTGGAAGATGAACCAGTAATGAGGGACAACATGGAAGGAGGTGAAGATGGTATAAGAAACGATTGGGACGGAGGCTTGTGACGAAGGATGGACATTGCAGGAAAATCAAGTCAAAGTGAAGAGTATGATGATCCACACATGGCGGTAGGACTTCAAGATGGTTCATCATCTTCCATGCCTAGCAACATGCTAATCATGGGGGAGGATTTGGTGGACATGAGAAGACCGCATGGAGTACAAGGACACGGTTGCCACGGGATGCTGATTTTCTTCTTCCATGTTAAGCACAATGCTTAAGCATGGGGGAGGTCGCACTACACTTCAAGCATCAAAGGACGGTAATAGTTCCTCAAATCTCTCTTTGTCTTTGTCTTTCTAAATGCTTGTACATATGAATATGCCTTCAACAACCTTAGATGCAACCTTTGTATATCTCTCTATAGAATAACATAGCTACTAGGAGTACAACCTAGGTTTCTTTTTATTTTCAATAAAATAATCACTGTTACCTTGTGCGCAACATGATGATATCTTGTATGCTCTTGCCTATGGATATATGATGATCGTTGCCACTTTACTTATTCTTGTGCTTGGTTTATAAATGATTAAGCTAGTGCTCTCTTTAATATGATCTGAAATTTAAATTAATGCTAGCCTAATCTTTTGTGGAGGTTATGATAACTTAAGTCCCATAGTTGTTTTTCGTTGCTCTCAATTTTGAATTAGTCAAAGATCATTTACTTTTGTTCTTAAAAGATATGCTAACCTTGTCTTTGATACCACTTGCATTTTGCTCTACCTATCCAAAGCCTTATATTTAATTGAGTGCAAAACCTTAGTGTACAATATTTATTTTTGGGTGCATTAATTCAAGTCTTGATTTCTCTGGCTCGAGACTAAGAAGCTGGTCATTCCGGTTTTGCGTATCTATCTTTTTGCTAGCCTCTTCTATCCGTGCATTGTGAGTTTCCACATCGGGAATTTTGCAAACCTCGCCGGATATCCACCCACAAACCCAAAATACCTTTTTGTGTATACCTCCTTGACCACAACCCAATATATGAGTATGGATGATGTTGGCGGTCGATTTCCGTCAACCTAGCCACATGTTTACCTTCTATGTTGGTATTAATTTGTTATTCACACTAACGATCCTAACCCTCATTATATGTCAAGTTTGCACTCGTGCATGGTATTTGGAGTTTAGTGTTTACACAGGAATCAAGAGCTTAAATGAGGACTTCCGGGTAAAATTCATCAAGGGTTTTACAAGGTGATCACGGATCTCGGGACAAGTCAAGATACAAGATGAACATGACTCCAAATGAACCAAGGACTAAAGCGTGAAGCCGAGAAGTACTGAGAACCTAGACGGAAGATGCGGGAGTTCATACACCAAGCACCCTTGTCTAAACCGCGAGGAAAATGACGTCAAGGACCCACATGCAACTCGGCAAAAAGTCAGGAAGTCGTGAGAAGCAACACGGAGGAAGCCGGGGCCGAACTGGGCCCAGGCCGGCCGGCCCAGCCCACTTCGGGCCCGGTTCGGCACTCCCTTTGACATACGTAATCATCGGGCTATTTATAGCCCCCGTGCCTCGAGCCACGCATCAAACAATTCGTCATCCGCCGCCGAGGAGCAGAGAAGAGAGGGACACCCTTCCGGAGAGGAGAGGGTCGAGATGGTTGACTAGGGTTTCCCTAGCCGACCTGGGAACCTTGCATGGAAGACCACGTCAGAGTTCTAGAAGCTAGGATCAAGATCAAGGTAGGATCCCGGTGGTGATCTTGTCCATGTATTATACTTCATGTTGAATTTGCAAGATTGAATCCGATTTCTAGCGATCAAGTGCTTTCACTACGATTTTGTCTTCGCTTGGGTTTTCTTATTCTCCAATCTATTCTGGATAGATTGCATAGGATGTTCTTGTAGCCATGGTGGCTAGAGGTGCATACCTGACCTACCGAGCATTTTCAACACGTTCCTCGTGAATGTGCTCTTAGGTTCACCTACACAATAAGCGGGACATCGTGACAGGATGTTGACCACGTGTACGGTAGGTGCCCTTTGAGGGTTGGAACGAAAGCCAAGATTTAAAGAGGCTTTTAATGAGATTCGTTTGCTTTATTCTTCTTGATTTTGGAACTTCAACAAAAGACCCGATCCAATCTCTATATTGGTTTTACCTCTTCTTTCTCTTGCTACCTCCGGTGTTTAGTAGATTAGATGTGTTTTCATGGTTCTTCCTTAGATTTGATGCAAAAACCCCTTCTCAAGATCAAAGTGTTTTCCGCTTATTAGATTGGATCTTGCATTACACATTGTTCCACGGATTCGATACCTTGGGTTCACCACTCAAGGGAAGAAGGGTCCCTTGACTACGACGAGGGATTTGTCCGCTTGCAAGTCCAAACGAACTTTACAACGATAATCAACCGTCAACAAGCCTCTTTTTCTGGCGCCGTTGCCGGGGAACAAGTAATCAAGATTCAATCTAGTATTGCGTTTGTAAATATTTTCAGTTTTTCTCTTGATTTTTCTTTTGCATCTCTTAATTTTGATCATCCTCAATAAAAAATCAATCTAATCTAGGGTTTTGCTAAACCCTAGTTTTCTTTTAGTTTTTGTATATATTTGGCTAACCCTAACGACAGGTGGACGGCTACATCTCCAACAAAAAAACATATATTTTGTGGATGGTCTAGAAAAATTTTGCAGGCAAGGTGACGTGCAACATGAAGATCTAAAAGCGGAGGCCGAACATCGTCGGAATCTCCAAAAGAAACTCCACCTCCAAGATCAAAAGGAGATCAACCTCATCCTCCACTCATCCTAGGGAGATCGTTCCTCAAGACTGTCGGAGCAACAATCGACGATGGCAAGGGGGAGATCATGTGATGGCGAGAGGAGTGCATTCAAGTTGACCACGATTCAAGGTATGTAACATGGTCAATATAAAATACATTCTACCTCATCATTACATCGGAGAGAGGAGCCAAAGGAGAATGAAGCAAAGAAGACACAAAAGTTGTTGTATTCGTCAAGACCAAGAATCAACGCCCGCCTGTGAAGACCAAAAAGATGACTAAGCCGAAGAATAAACCTACACCAACGCCAAGGATGGTGTAGAAGTGGGGTCCCCAAGATTGCAACGCCCACAAAGAGCATTGATCTGAAGTGAAGAAGAGAAGAAGTCTAGCTATAGACTTTAAACGAAGCGCTTTGCGGGAGGCAACTCGTTCGTCGAGTCCAGAATAAGCTACCGGGAGGACAACCCGATCACGAACAAAGCTACCGGGAGGGCAACCCGGAAGATTTCCGAATTTCAAGTAAGTGAGTCTTAGAATTTGCTACGCAAAACATTTTTAAGTGGTTGAACAAGTTTCGGAGAACCTTTTATTTGCTCGGTCGTTTTATTTTGATTTTTCGATCTTAAACCAATGACATGAGCCATCTCATGATTTATTTGCCTCTTTTCGAGAAACTAGAACCAAAAATTCAGATTCTATCCAAGCCTTTCATCCTCTCCATGATGTTAAGGTTGGCTAGTTTTTCATATTAAAAATACACGAGTAGAGCCTTGTAATGTTCCTTAATGGTCTTTAATCTTTGACGCATGGCCGGACTTGTGTGAACCTTGATTTTTGGTTTCTTTCAATTCGACATCCATCGGTTTCTCTAGAATTAGATTTTTTCTAAGCCCTTTGAATTTATTTTTATTCAAAATCTCTCTCTCTCTCATGTTTGGCCAAAATTAGAACCTAAACCTATGCCCCCACGGTCAAGTCGGTGGAGTTTGCTATCAATTAATGAAAGCAATCGATCCCGGTGCAACCAAAATAAATTTTACAATTGTTTCGGATGCCTAAAATCTCCTCTAATGATATATTTGGACTCATCGCTAGCATTGAGTTAATTTTTAAATTTTCAAAATTAGATGAGTAATTAGCATCTAAGCATGATTAAGAAGAGGTTTTTGAGCTTGATTAATGTATAGTGCTCCATGATGCATCTTTGGAAAGCATCAATTGTTTGGCATCTTGGGCATTAGCAAAGGACAAGCATGGGGAAGCAAGGGCTTTGTTTTGCAGGAAATTAATGGAAGCACATGAGGCAAGGAAGCAAAGAAGTGACACAAAGCAAAATAATGGAGGTGGAACCACGCAAGCAAAGAAGTGGTTATGAACGTTTGGGCGATGGAATCTCATGGGTCATGCGGTAAGTATTTTATCCATTTGTTAATTCGTGTTCTTGAGTTCATAGCCCATAAGTTCCAGAAACAACCTAGAAAAAGTTTGAGTTCCATGGGGTTGAAGAATCTTGTCATGTAATCGCCGATCCTTTTGTTTTCGATCTATTGTTCATGTTGATGATGCTTTGATGATTAAGGTTAGCTACCTTGCTTTTGGGGTTGCTCCCGTAGATCACGTCAACATATCTTGTCACAATAGATTGGCTTTACCATGATAGGCAGTTGCATGTTCAAGTATTCATAAACTCTTTGGGCAAACATCACTCCTATCTTGTGCACCTCACGCTTCACCCTAATAATAATAAACTTTGCCATCCATATTCTTTCTTTGTGTGTATTTCCACCGGCAAGAAACCCCCGGGGGAGTTGTTTGTGACTTTGTGCAGCAAGGAATGATGAGAGAGATCATGAACATCATCCTCGGAAGGAAGACACGATCATCGAAGGTCATCATCAAACTCTTCGAGGAGGCACTCGGTCTCCGAGTCTCCCCGAAGCATGGAGGAAGACATGGCGCCACCGAGGAGTGGCACGGTGCCCCTTGGTGGCATAAGGAGTACAAGAAGCTCGTCCATGCAGTACACCAATCCGCAAGGACACACGGAGGAGCCACTCGTTCCACCACGACACTCAACTCGTTCATCCACTCCACCACCATACACTCCGAGGCATCCCAATGGATTCATCATGAACACGGAGAAGGAGGAGGAGAGCTTGTTCATCTTGAGAGGAGGCTTGTGCCAAATGTTGACTTCGATGACGCCCTCCAACTGTAGGATTCTACTCGGGTATCAAATCTTGAGCAACCTTGGATGGGTGAAATTCTTTAATGGAGTGGGTGTGACTACTCATAAGGAGCTTGCCTTGGAAATTCTCATATATTGGCACCGGTCATTAATGAAGGGGTGTCGTGCCTCTCATCCCGCCTTGAAGATAAAGAGCAACAAGTTCCTTATGGATATATTGTAGAACTACTCGGTTACAAGAAGGAAGCCCCAACGCAAGTTGATGTCCAAGAAAATATGTTAGAAGGAATTTTGGGGAATGATTTCGAAGAAGATAACAAGGAACCCAAAATTTTTACTTATCGGGATTTCTTTGGGATCGAGTACATGAAGCAAGGAAAATTCATTAGTGGAGATGAGAGGAGAAGGTACAAGTTGATAAAGATTAATGTTCCTCTTCCCGACATGAGGTTGAGATCGAATGAAGACAAAATTGGTTAGAGTAAGAATTTCTTGTACCAGGCTACCAGCAAAGAAGATTAAGAACAAGGTAAGTCAATGTGTCAATTAAAATTTTAAAACTAATGTTTTGTGGAGATTTGTTTGTTCAAGCAATAGGAATTGGAAGCAATCACGACGCCCTTGAAATCACAAGATCAAGCTCTTCAACATCTTCGAAGTCTGTTCGCATCAAGTTTTGCACAGTTTCATGGGAAGAACAGCAGGATATCTTTGGATATTTAGAAGCCCCACGAAGTTACGCTTCCAATGAGTCAAGAATCAAATCGATCGGAGGTTCCTACAAGCGGATATGGCTGAATCACCGATGATTGCACGTCCTGAAAATTTCTGGACAGCAAGCAAAGCTGAAGTGAAACAGCCATAACTCCCTCATTTGGACTCCGATTAAGATGGATGAGTACCCGTTGGAAAGGTAATTTTATAAATTTTTCAATAGAATCATATTTTGGTATATGCTCTGTTATGTATACAGGGGGAAATCTAAAGAAGAGGCAGCTGCAATATGATGAGAACAAGATGGCGAAGGTGAGGACGACAACAACGAAGAGGAGCTTAGGGAATGCTTCCATTAGACCACTCATGAAGAAATTCAGAGGCTTGGAACAAAACAAAAACTCCTGGAGCATTGGCAAATGAAGACACAAGTTGGCGGCATCCGACGCAAGGAGATGTTTGAAAAAGACCACAATGGACTACACACATAAGACAACATCCAAGGGCGCGGATATTTTTGGGCTCTCACATGAAGGATCATGGAACTACATGAAGACATTTAAGACATGTGTGAAGCCCCGCAAATAAAGAAAAAATTATGGGAGAGGGATCATCCTCCGCGGCCCAAGACGAAGGAGAGGCTGCACATCAAGATAATGAACAACCACGTGGAGGGATTCCGATGCCACCACCATGGAGGAAGTATGCCAATGCAAGCATGGGGAGTGGGACAGCCATGCCACCACCTCCTCCACCATACATGGTGCCTAACAAAGTTGTGTGTAGCATTTTCTATTTTTATTTATTTTCAGCATGTGTGTTAGTAGTAGTGTTTGCTTTAAATCAACATGAATAAAGTTTGCCACCATGATTATCACCTTTAGTGAAGATAATAAGTTAATGCCATGTTGATATATGATGAAAGTTGCCGCTTTGCTCATCTTTGTGCTTGTTTTATGCATGTTTAAGCTAGTGCTCTCTTTTAATATGAATCTAAAATTTAATTAAATGCTAGCCTAATCTTGTGTGGAGGTTATGATAACTCAAGTCCCATAGTTCTTTTTCGTTGCTCTCAATTTTGAATGAATCAAAGAACCTTTTTATTCTCAAAAAGTTATGCTAACCTTGTCATGAGTACCGCTTGCATTTTGCTCTACCCATCCAAAGCCCAAACTTACTTGAGTGCAAAACATTAGTATATACAAGATTTATTTTTGGGTGCATTAATTCAAGGCCTGATTTCTCTGGCCCGAGACTAAGAAGCTGGTCATTCCGTTTTTGCGTATCATTCTTTATGCTAGCCTCTTCTATCCGTGCATTGTGAGTTTCCACATTGGGAATTTCTCAAACCTCGCCGGATATCCAACCACAAAACCCAAACATATCTTTTTTGTGTTCACCTCCTTGACCACAACCCAATATATGAGTATGGATGAATATTTTGAGGAAGATTACAAGGAAGGTGCTTCAAGTGAGTAAGGGAGACTTCCAAAAGGATCCCTAGGAGATTTTTTGTGTATCTCTCTCTAAGAAATATGAGAGCTTCAATTCCCACCTTGGCATATTTATCACCTCTTTTGCCCGAGGACAAGCAAACGTCTAAGCATGGGGGGGTTGCCAAGGAAGTGCTAGTATAGTCTAGAGTTCAAGGGGAGCAAATAAAAAAAGAAGAAGAAAAAAAGAGAGAGATAAAGTATGATGAAAGAAAAAAAATGATGAATGATGAAAAAAATAAAGAAGAAAGAGTATGATGAGAAAAAGAAAGAAAGAAAAAAAGAAAATAATAATAATAAAGCTCCCCGGTTCTCTAGCTATGTTTGGTACTTTTTTAGTTTTCAAGAGGATTCAAGATCAAGACCCATACTCATCTTTCCAACCATGTGCAATCCGATAACGAGGACTTCATTTGTGCCTCGGGATCACTCTTTGCCATTTGCACATGTCCACCTATCTCAAAAGTGTGTGTATTTTCTCTCCCCCCTCCTTGAAGAACATTATTTTTCCAATGAACTTTTTGACAAGTCTCGGTAAGACCATGAGAAGCTAGTCTTGTTTTAATAATGTCTCAACTATAATATCTTGGTAGGACTAAACTTTCCTATAGCTCCACATAAAGCTTTCCACCATATACTTTGAGAGAGGAAAGGGTAGAACAAGTAGGCTTGAGAGACAAGTAAGATGAGAGTACATGAGCAAAGTGCAAGATGGTTATTTTTTATCTTGGTAAAGCAATTTTCTCTTTATCTCACTCTTTATTTTTCAAAATTTCTGAGATTTATTTAAAAGGTTGAGAGCATGATCAAGTACTTGTGGAAAGAGCTTGAATGATATCTACCTTCCATAAAGATAAAAGTTAGTATGTTATGGAACTTTAATGAATATAAAACTAGAGAGCATTATGTTTTCTCATGTATGATCAAGTGCAGGGTATGGACATTGAAAGGCAACACTGATATCCATTGAAGGCTTACTCGAGGACGAGCAAGGTTTAAGCATGGGGGGATGTTGGCGGTCGATTTCCGTCAACCTAGCCACATGTTTACCTTCAATGTTGGTATTAATTTGTTATTCACACTAACGATCCTAACCCTCATTATATGTCAAGTTCGCACTCGTGCATGGTATTTGGAGTTTAGTGTTTACACAAGAATCAAGAGCTTAAATGAGGACTTCCGGGTAAAGTTCATCAAGGGTTTTACAAGGTGATCACGGACCCCGGGACAAGTCAAGATACAAGATGAACATGACTCCAAATGAACCAAGGACTAAAGCGTGAAGCCGAGAAGTGCTGAGGACCTAGACGGAAGATGCGGGAGTTCATACGCCAAGCACCCTTGTCTAAACCGTGAGGAAAATGACGTCAAGGACCCACATGCAACTCGGCAAAAAGTCAGGAAGTCGCGAGAAGCAACACGGAGGAAGCCGGGGCCGAACTGGGCCCAGGTCGGCCAGCCCAGGCCGGCCGGCCCAGCCCACTTCGGGCCCGGTTTGGTGCCCCCTTTGACCTACGTAATCCTCGGGCTATTTATAGCCCCCGTGCCTCGAGCCACGCATCAAGCAGTACGTCATCCGCCGCCGAGGAGCAGAGAAGAGAGGGACACCCTTCCAGAGAGGAGAGGGTCGAGATGGTTGACTAGGGTTTCCCTAGCCGACGTGGGAACCTTGCATGGAAGACCACGTCGGAGTTCTAGAAGCTAGGATCAAGATCAAGGTAGGATCCCGGTGGTGATCTTGTCCATGTATTATACTTCATGTTGAATTTGCAAGATTGAATCCGATTTCTAGCGATCAAGTGCTTTCACTACGATTTTGTCTTCGCTTGGGTTTTCTTATTCTCCAATCTATTCTGGATAGATTGCATAGGATGTTCTTGTAGCCATGGTGGCTAGAGGTGCATACCTGACCTACCGAGCGTTTTCAACACGTTCCTCGTGAACGTGCTCTTAGGTTCACCTACACAATAAGCAGGACATCGTGACAGGATGTTGACCACGTGTACGGTAGGTGCCCTTTGAGGGTTGGAACGAAAGCCAAGATTTAAAGAGGCTTTTAATGAGATTCGTTTGCTTTATTCTTCTTGGTTTGGAACTTCAACAAAAGACCCGATCCAATCTCTAGATTGGTTTTACCTCTTCTTTCTCTTGCTACCTCTGGTGTTTAGTAGATTAGATGTGTTTTCATGGTTCTTCCTTAGATTAGATGCAAAAACCCCTTCTCAAGATCAAAGTGTTTTCCGCTTATTAGATTGGATCTTGCATTACACATTCTTCCACGAATTCGATACTTTGGGTTCACCACTCAAGGGAAGAAGGGTCCCTTGACTACGATGAGGGATTTGTCCGCTTGCAAGTCCAAACAAACTTTGCAACTATAATCAGCTGTCAACAGATGAATATTTCGAGGAAGATTACAAGGAAGGTGCCGTCAAGTGGGCAAGACTTTGGGAGACTTCCAAAAGGATCCCTAGAAGATTTTTCGAGTATCTCTCTCTAAGAAAATATGAGAGCTTCAATTCCCACCTTGGCACATTTATCACCTCTTTTGCTCGAGGACGAGCAAACGTCTAAGCATGGGGGGGTTGCCAAGGAAGTGCTAGTATAGTCTAAAGTTCAAGGGGAGCAAATTAAAAAAAGAGAAAAAGTATGATGAAAGAAAAAAATGAAAAAAATGATAAAGAAGAAAAAGTATGATGAGAAAAAGAAAGAAGAAAAAAAATAAAATAAAGCTCCCCAATTCTCTAGCTATGTTTAGTGCTTTTTGAGTTTTCAAGAGGATTCAAGATCAAGACCCATACTCATCTTTCCAACCATGTGCAATCCGATAACGCGGACTTCGTTTGTGCCTCGGGATCACTCTTTGCCATTTGCACATGTCCACCTATCTAAAAGTGTGTGCTCATCTCTCCCCCCTCCTTGTAACATTATTTTTCCAATGACCTTTTTGACGAGTCTCGGTAAGTCCATGAGAAGCTTGTCTTGTTTTGATAATATCTCGACTATAATATCTTGGTAGGACTAAACTTTCCCATAGCTCCATATAAAGCCTTCCACCAAATATTTGAGAGAGGAAAGGAGTAGAACAAGTAGGCTTGAGAGACAAGATGAGATGAGAGTTCATGAGCAAGATGCAAGGAGGTTTATTATTGATCTTGGTAAAGCAATTTTTCTTCATCCTGCTCTTTATTTTCAAAATTTCTGAGATTTGTTTAAAATTTGAGAGCATGATTAATTACTTGTGGAAAGAGCTTAAATAATATCTACCCTCTATAGAGATGAAAGCTAGCTACATTATGGAACTTTAACAAATATAAACTTGGAGAGCATTATGTTTTCTCATGTATGAACAAGTGCGGGGTATGAACATTGAAGGGCAATACTGATATCCATTGAAGGCTTACTCAAGGATGAGCAAGGTTTAAGCATGGGGGTATGATGACGGTTGATTTCCGTCAACCAAGAGCACTTGTTACACTATGGTTTGAGTTTTGAATTATAACTAACCCGCCACTAGCCGTACTAATGATGTAATAAGTTCACACTTGCATGTGGCTTTTGGAGTATGTTGTTTACGCAGGATTTAAGCGCCTAATTGAGGACTTTCGGGTAGAGTTCATCGAGCACTTTATGAGAAGATCACGAAGCCCGGCACAAGTCAAGACACGGAGTGAACATGACTCCAAATGATCTGAGGACCGAAGCATGAAGCCGTGAAACTCCGAGGACCTAAACAGAAGATGCGGGAGTTCGTGCGCCAAGTACCCTTATCCAAACCGCAGGGAAAATGACGTCAAGGACCCACATGGACTTCGGCAAATATTCAAGAAAGCACGAGAAGTGTCGTGGAGGAAGTTGGGCCCGAACCAGGCCAGAAAAGGCCTGGGCCGACCGGCCTGCCCCTTTTCTGTGCCGGTTCGTGACGCCCTTTGACCTAGATGCTCCTCGGCTCATTTATATCGCCTGCCTCTGACGGCTGCCACATCCATTCACCAGAACTCGGTGAAACCTAGAAGTGAGCACCGGAGGGAGACGACGGCGGCAGAGTCCTCGAAGTTGTCTAGGGGATGGCCTAGGCCAACCCTAGCCGCCATGGCCGCCCTGCGTGGTTGTGCCATGGCGGAGTTCCGGAGCTACGTGTTCATCATCTTAGGTATGATCTCGGTGGTGATGGTGCAACACATACTTTCATGTGAGTAATGATAATCTTGTCATCAGATCTATTAGTGATTCCATGTCTCCGTTTATACCTTTTACTTATTGTGAATGTGATTTGATCCCTAGTCGAATGCATCGGTTAGGCTATATAGTATGCTCTATGTAATCGTGGCGATTAGGTTTATCATGTCGACCCTTCATGGTTTGTAGACATGTTCATGTTTGGACGTGCCCCCTAGATCCCCTGCTTCATTAAGAGAGCATCGTGACACGGTGATTTCCCCGAAAGAGCGGATGTTTTCGGGAGGTAGGCCGGAGGTAGGAGTTTAAGGATGCTAGTAGATGTGATGCTCGATTCGTTGCTTGTTTGCCGGAGCTTCAACTATAAGGAGCTAGGCCTAGCTACCCCTTCGGTGGAGCTTTACCTTAGCCGTTGTTCATGGATGTGATCAACCTTGTGCTATCACTCATATACATCAAGGTTATCCTTCGTATGCAATCAATGCTACATGTTAGGTTAGATTGACTAGATAAGGTAGTGATCCTTAGCGGTTTGCTTCCGATCCTTGGATTGACAAACCTTGGGGGACCCTCCTTGGTGAAAAAGGCACCAAGTCACCCGTACGCTTGCAGTGAACTTCAACACGGTTTTGAACCGTCAACATCGCTGGAGGTTGCATCTGTCGCGGTGGTAGCTCAGCTTGGTTCGGGGTGGAGCCGGCGCGCTCCCCCGGGCGGCCGTGCCTTCTGACCCTGTCTCCTCGGGTGGCGGAACCCAGGGTCCTGCCCAGGGCGCCAGCGAGTTGGTCGCGGACTTATGTGCCTCGGTCTTACGGCAGCACTCGACACACTGGCAGCCGATTTTGCCGCGACCAGCGGGTCGTAAGGCCAAGGCTCCTCTGCCTGGGCTGCCGCGCCGTAGCAGCAGGCTCGCGGCCCTCTCCAAGGGGCGGGGGCCTAACCCGATCACGGCCGGACAGAATATCATCATGCGGCGCCTTGGCCTGGTCGCGGAGGGCCAGGCGCCGGATACGGAGGCATTCACGGAGTACGTGTGGTTGTTCGCAGTCGGCCTTTCGGACGAGCACTGCAGGGCCATTCTTGCGCTATTCGGGGATAGATGGGGTGCTGACTTCCACACCTACATCGTTTAGGATGACGAGTTCCTGGCCGCAGCTAGGGAGCTGTTCCCGGAGGAGCAGGGGGGTGATGGTGGCCGGTTGGACTGTTAGGTCCTGGTTTTCTTTTTCTTTGTCCCGTTTGGTCGCACATAGGTTGTAATGAATGAACACATAGTTTGTTGGAATGTTAGGGGTTTAAACCGGTGCGCCCAGCGGTCGGCAGTTCGTGAGTTAGTCCAGTCGGAGAGGGTCTCTCTGCTTTGTTTGCAGGAGACGAAGCTTGATGTCATGGACAGATCTCTGTTGGTCGATATGTTAGGTTTGGATTTTGATTATTTTGATCTTCCAGCGGTTGACACTCGTGGGGGCATTTTGGTCGCTTGGAATAGGAGTGTCTGGGAGGTCTCCTGCCCCCAGTACGGGGATCACTCGCTCTCGGTTCGGGTCGCCTCTCAGGGATCCCAATCCCATCCTTGGTCGCTAACAACGGTTTATGGTCCACAAAATGATGCAGACAAGGTCGTCTTCCTGCAGGAGCTTCGTGATATAAGGGCCTCCATAGTTGGTCCCTGTGTCCTATGTGGTGATTTTAATTTGATCTACCAGGCCCAGGACAAGAACAACGACCGGCTCTCTAGGAGGATGATGGGCAGGTTTCGGAGGTTCCTTAATGACTTGGAGCTAGAGGAGCTCCACCTTCACGGTCACTTGTTTACTTGGACCAATGAGAGGTTGCACCCCACCCTAGAGCGCATTGACAGGATGTTTGTTTTCTCCTGTTGGAGCGAGACTTTCCCTAGGGCAGCCTTGTAGGCGCTGTCATCACGGTGCTCGAACCACGCCCCGCTTTTGCTCCTTTTAGATGATGGCCTCCACCCGAAGTGTCGATTCCGCTTCTGGCCTTCTGGCCGCAGTTTGAGGGTTACGTCCAGGTGGTCGAAACTACGTGGAACGGCCCTAGGTCTGACGCGGACACCCTGCGCACGGTCGACTACTTGCTGCGCGTGACCGCTAAGGCCCTACAGCAGTGGAGTGCTAAGACGGTTGGGAACATTAAAACCCAGATCGCGGTCGCTAAGGAGGTTATTTTTCACTTGGAGGCTGCCCAGGATACCCGGTCGCTCACGGTCGCGGAGGCCACCTTGAGGCGGTTCCTCAAGATCCGCTATCTTGGTCTCACCTCCCTGGAATGCACGATGGCTCGCCAACATTCCAGTATGCGTTGGCTCCACGATGGGGATGCCAACACCAAGTTTTTCCAACTTCACGCTAACCAGCGTCGTCGGAGGAATCACATTAGCATGCTCCAGGTCGATGGGGCCACCCTGGTAGCCGAGGAGGAGAAGGCCGAGGCCGCCTATAACTATTTCTCCCATGTTATGGGTACAACCCATGAAAGGGAGGGTCGTTTGGACTTCGAGGCTTTGGGTATTCATCGGAGGGATTTGTCCTCACTGGATCGCCCGTTCACTGAGGAGGAGATTTGGGCGCTCGTTAAAGAGCTACCCCTCGATAAGGCGCCTGGACCCAATGGGTTCACAGGTCGTTTTTATCGCTCTGCCTGGTCGTTTATCAAGCGGGATATTATCCGCGCCTTTGATGCACTCTCCTCGATGGACTGTCGTAGTTTCCACCACCTCAATGACGCCCTTCTCATTCTTTTGCCCAAGAAGTCTGATCCTTTGTCGTTGGGCGACTATCGCCCCATTAGCCTCATCCACAGCTTTGGAAAACTTTTCTCCAAAGCGCTAGCTAACCGCTTTGCTCCGGTTCTGCCGCTGCTGGTATCACCAAACCAGAGTGCATTTATCAAAGGTCGCCAGATACAAGATAATTTCAGGTGTGTTCTGGGCACCGTGAAAGCTTTAGTCGCCAAGAGATATCTACGAGTGATGCTGAAAATTGATCTAGCAAAGGCATTTGACTCGGTCGGGTGGATCTTTCTATTGGACCTTTTATCGGCTATTGGCTATCCGAGGACCTGGACAAACTGGATTTCCACTATTCTCTCCACCGCCAACACGAAGGTCCTCCTTAATGGGTTGCCTGGTCGCAGGATTTGCCATGGTCGGGGCCTTAGGAAGGGGGGCCCACTGTCCCCAATGCTCTTTGTGTTGGTGATGGAGTGCTTCAGCGCTCTCGTCATGACTGTTGAGTCCCGTGGGTTGTTTTTGCCGCTGGGAACACCGACGATTAAGCATCACATTTCGCTGTATGCGGATGATGTGGTCGTTTTTGTTTCGCCGGTTGAGATGGATCTCCTTCTTATTAGGGCCATCCTAGACCTGTTGGTCAAGGCCACTAGCCTGGTAGCAAACTTTGCCAAGAGCCAGGCGTTCCTCATCCGGTGCGACTCTCAGCATACGGATCTGGTCGCAGCTTTGTTGGGTTGTGCGGTCGCCTCTTTCCTATGCACATACCTAGGGGTACCCCTGGTGCCGGGGAGGCTACCGAGGGCGGTGATGCAGCCACTGGTAGATAAGGTCGCTAACAGGATCCCGGCCTGGAAAGGGAGGTTGCTCAACAAGAGCGGTAGACTAGTTCTTGTCCAATCTACCCTTTGCGCCATCCCGGTGCACATCTCAATGGCCCTCAAGGTCGCGCCTTGGACGGTGAAAACTATCACCACCCTCATTAGAGGCTTCCTCTGGTGCGGGACCGAGGTGGCTTCGGGGGGAAAGTGTGCGGTAGCTTGGGTAAACACTTGTTGCCCCAAGGAGTTGGGAGACCTCGGCATTCCCAACCTTCAGCTCATGGGCATGGCGCTCCGGATGCGGTGGCTTTGGTTCGCTCGGACGGACCCGCAGCGATCTTGGTCCGGCCTCAAGTTTGGTAATGAGAGGCTGGCAGAGAGTTTTTTCGATGCCTCCATCTCGGTCGCGGTTGGAGATGGGAGAAAGGCCATGTTCTGGTCGGACTCTTGGATCGAGGGTTGCTCCATCCGGTCGATCGCCCCAAATATTTGGGGCGGTATCTCCGAGGGTTCGACGCTCTCGCACTGTGAGGGATGGGATAATGGATCAGGCTTGGGTGCGTGACATCGCCGGGGTCACCACGGTTCAAGTTATCGTCCAGTATATCAAGATCTGGGACCTTCTGCTTGAGTTCACGCTCACCGACACTCCGGATCGCTTCATCTGGAAGTGGACTACCTCCGGCGAGTTCTCCTCGGCGTCGGCTTACCGAGCACTTTACTTTGGTAGGTCGCCTCTGCTGGGAGCTTCACAGCTCAAGAAGACTCAAGCGCCGGGAATGGTGCGCTTCTTTGGCTAGCTCGTCTTGCACGGTCGCTGTTGGACGTCCGATAGACTCTGACGTCATGGGCTCAGCGACAGGGATGAGTGCGCTCTCTGTGCTCAGGATGTCGAAACCTTGGATCACCTGCTCCTTGGCTGTATCCATAGCCGGGAGACTTGGTTCCGTGTGCTTCGCTTCTTCCGCTTGGCGGATCTCGCCCCCCTCCTGGGAGAGCCGATTGCGGTCTGGTGGTTGCGGTCGCGGAAGGCGGTAGCCAAACCATCCCGTAAGGGTTTCGATACACTGGTGTGGCTGGTCGCCTGGTCGATTTGGAAGGAAAGGAACCGTCGCGTCCACGAGCGGTCGGCCTTGCAGCCGGTGGCTCTCGCGGGGGCCATCCTGGAGGAAGCTCGCCTTTGGGCTAGGGCGGGCTTCGTGGCGATTGCCGCCCTGTTGGGCTTTCATCGCCGGATTGTGGCGCCGTAGTCCATCTTTGTTTGTTCGTTGTCTCGTTTCATTGTTGTGTTGTTCCCTTGCTCATGCTTGGGGACGAACTTTGTGTGCCGTAACTTTGTCCAAACTTCTCTCTTTTTAATGAAAAACGTGATATGCACATCTTAAAAAAAAAGTGGATCGAACCGGAGCGCAACGACTGTCGCTAGTAGAACGAGCTACCATCACTGGAAACGACTAGAAACAACTATGAGGGAGTGATATGCTTGTATCATTCCCGGCCAGGCTGCCCGCATGCACTTCTTCGGTGATTGGATGCCTGCTCCTGCTACTGGGCCTGGTTGCACGCATGCAGCCATACAACCCCGGCCAGGCTCGCGGGGAACTCAGGCAGGAATCCACCGTTTCCGGCAGGCCTGGCTCGTTGGAGCCAACCATTAGCCTACTAATAATGTTATTAGTACATTATTAGTACGTATTAAGGAATGTTAATTTATTTGAATTAGATTAATATTTACAAAGGTAAAATAAAATCATAAAATACAACTTCATTAGCCAAATATTATAAAATTATTTGTTTTTTCTATTATTATCTCGTGCGACATGATACATACAGACAACTAAACACCTTCTCTTCTCAACTAATCTAGACACATACGGACAACCAAACACGAGTATTTGCATGCACTGAACCTGGCTCACGGGAGCCTGGCTCACAGATGCGAGCCTGGCTCAGATCACCCAGGCAACCAATCACCCTCTAAGGAAACCAACCAAAAGAGGAGCACTATGTGGGGAGTAATGTCGTCTGGAATTGATGCTACTGGTGAATGGTGATTAGGGGTGGCTGACGAGCCAGCTCGGCTCGTTAAGGCTCGGCTTGTTTGATAACGAGCTGAGCTCAGCTTGACTCATTAAAGTAATGAGCTAAAAATCAAGTTCGACTCGATTCATTTGAAAGTTCGAGCCGGCTCGTTAAGCTCGTGAGCTAACTATTGTTGAACATTAATGTTATGATAAAAAATAATATTAATCAATATATGATAGTTTAAGTATGCTAACAGTATTTAAAAGTTTAATTAATAATTATATTATGAAAATATGTAACATAAGTCAATAAAATAAGATAATATAGATATTTGAGAGCTCAAATAGATTTAATCAGTATCAGATTTGACTTGCAAGTTGAACAATAAAATTATTTTAACCAAATAGTAGTAATAGAACTCTATTTATAAAAAAATAATTTTGGTATTTTCATGTTTATTGAGGCTAACAAGATAATCGAACATATCACGAGCTGGCTCGTTAAGAAAACGAGTTGAAATTGAGGCTCGGCTCGACTCGTTTAAAGGTCGAGCCAAACCTATGAACGAGCTGAATTAGGTCACGAGTCTCGAGCTTTTATGCCAACTCTAATGGTGATGCGCCAAATTAAATTGTTGAACATCTTCCCGATTGAGGAAGGCCACTTCATAATGAAATTTGATGTGATTTTAGTTCTTGGAATGAAAATCATGCCAACGAGTTAATCATGCGTTCAGACCCACGAACTTTAATAGCCGTGTTTGACGGGCACTGTTCTGCTGTGCCGTGACCAGTCTCCGGTGAACGTGAGAAGAAAGATTATTTGGCGAACTGACCCCGATCCCGAATTTCGTTGATCAACGGTGTAGTCATGGAAAACGACTCCTCTAACGGCATCAAACTGTACTTATCGATAGTTTGAACAGCACAGACTTCCACATAGCACCAGCCAAAGTCTGGTCTCTACTGCGTCCAAATCACTATTAACTGACGGAAAAGCTACGCACTTACACGATGGCAGGGGCCGCGCCCGGTGACAGGTGAAGCAGAAAAAAGATCAAAGCCTCACTCCTGAATCCTTAATTATTCAGTAAAAATATCTCCAACAATTTGCAAAATCAAATTGTTATCTTTGATTTTTAGCAAAATGCTAACAACACTCCTCCAACAGTTTGGTAAAGGATTCGATAATTTTTGACAACTTTGAAAAAACTCAATCTCCAGCGCGTAAATATATGCGCGCGTACTCGACTTGGTATCAGCGTTTCTCTCATGCGTGGAGACAGGTAGGAGTGTGAAAAAAAATAAAAGATAAGGGTTCCTGATGCAAATGTATAAGAGAGAAAGAATAATTTGATAAGTTAAAACAACAAACTCTTAAAAATGCATTTTTCTAACTTGACAAATTTTTTAAGGCGATTCGAAAGCTTCCCGGCAAGCACCTGCAATGCCAAAAGTAAAAGCCCAAAACGGAATGGGATCGTGCCAGTCTACAAGAATGAAAAACTGGGGACTTCCTGCTCCCTCCGCATTTTGGTTGCCAAACCGATCGTGACCGATCTTGGCCTCTTCCCGCGAGCCACGCCACGAAAACAAACCGGCCGAGACATGGACATGGATGCACCATGGCGCGCTCCAAATCTCCTCGGCCTCGTGCTCCTGCTGCTTACCAGCTGTTGCTGCTGCTGCCGCCTCCTGCCCCGCGCGGCCGCGCAGGCCCAGCCGGCGGATGAGGCGCGACTGCTGCTCCAGATCAAGCGCGCGTGGGGCGATCCGTCCGTGCTCGCGGGGTGGAACGCCACGGCCGCGGGTGCGCACTGCGCGTGGCCGCACGTCCAGTGCGACGCGGCGGGGCGCGTCGTGAACCTCACCCTCGCCAGCGCCAACATCGCGGGACCCTTCCCGGACGCCGTCGGCGGCCTCACCGGCCTCACGTACCTCGACGTGTCTGCCAACAACATCACCGGCGTGTTCCCGATCGCGCTCTACCGCTGCGCTGCGCTTCAGCACCTCGACCTGTCCGGGAACCACCTCGGCGGTGAGCTCCCCGCGGACATCGGCGTCCGACTAGGAGCGAATCTGACCACGCTGGCCCTCAGCAGCAACATGTTCAACGGCACCATTCCGACGTCGCTCTCCAGCCTCCGGAATCTCCAGAATCTCAAGCTGGACGACAATAAATTCGCTGGCACCATCCCAGCGGAGCTCGGCAAGCTGACAAGGCTTCAGACGCTATGGTTGGCGTCCAACCCGTTCGACGCTGGGGAGCTTCCGGCCTCGTTCAAGAACCTGACCAACCTGACTAGCCTCTGGGCGGCGCAGTGCAACCTCGTCGGCGTCTTCCCGAGCTACGTGACGGACATGCCGGAGTTGGAGGTGCTGGACCTGTCCGTCAACGCACTGACCGGAAGCATACCGCCAGGGGTTTGGAGCCTCAAGAAATTGCAATCCTTTTCAGTTTACAGTAACAACCTGAGCGGTGACTTGGTGGTTGATGGCTTCGCTGCGATGGGCTTAACATTAATCGATGTTTCAGAGAATTATAAGCTTACTGGAGTAATCCCGGAAGTTTTTGGGCAATTGGAAAACCTCACACAATTGTCCCTCTTCATGAACAACTTCTCCGGCGAGATATTTGCCAGCATCGGCCGGTTGCCATCATTATCGGTATTGAGGCTTTATGGTAACAAGTTTACTGGCATTCTCCCGCCAGAACTTGGGAAGCACTCGACCTTTACTTATATGGAGGCCGACTACAATGAGTTCATTGGCTCAATCCCAGATGGGCTATGTACCGGAGGCAAGTTCATGACGCTCACTGCTAAAGGCAACCACTTGAACGGATCCATCCCGGAAGCCCTGGCCAACTGCACCAGTCTGCGCGGCCTTCAGCTAGACAGTAACCAGCTCTCCGGCGAGGTGCCCCAGGCTCTATGGACAATGGGGATTAAAACCTTGCTCCTACAGAATAACAGGCTCACCGGAAGACTCCCGGCCACGATGGGCAGCAACCTTACGACGTTGCACATTGAGAGCAACCAGTTCTTTGGCAGCATCCCGGCGACAGCTGCAGTGCTCAGTGTGTTCACCGCCGAAAACAACCAGTTTTCAGGTGACATACCGGCGAGTCTTGGCGGCGGCATGCCGCAGCTGCTGACACTCAATCTGTCTGGTAACCAACTGTCCGGCGGAATCCCAAGGAGCGTTGCTAAGCTAACGAAGCTGACCCAGCTGGACATGAGCAGGAACCAGCTTGCGGGCGCGATACCGGCAGAATTGGGCGCCATGCCGGTGTTAAGTGTCCTTGACCTGTCGTCGAACAAGCTCTCCGGCAACGTACCGCAGGCACTTGCGATGCTGACACTCACGTCCCTGAACCTGTCATCCAACCAGCTCAGCGGCCAGATCCCGGCCGGGCTCGCCACCGCGGCCTACGGCAACAGCTTCCTCGACAACCCCGGCCTCTGCACCGCCGCTCTGGGACGACCCGGCTACCTCGCCGGCGTGCGCTCCTGCACCGCGGGGTCGCAAGACGGCAGTTCTTCCGGAGGCGTCTCGCATGCACTCCGTACCGGCCTCATCGTCGCGGGAGCCTCTTTCCTCCTCATCGCCGCAGCCATCTCCTTCTTCGCCATTCGCGCCATGAAGAAACGGCGGCGCGTCGCGGAGCAAGACGACTGGAAGATCACGCCTTTCGTCAAAGATCTCGGCTTCGGGGAGGTGTCCATTCTCCGGGGGCTGACGGAGGAGAACCTCATCGGCCGCGGCGGGTCGGGCCGCGTGTACCGTGTCACCTACACCCACCGGCGAAGCGGCAGCGCCGGTATGGTGGCCGTGAAGCACATACGAACCGCCGGAACACTGGACGAGAACCTGAAGCGCGAGTTCGAGTCGGAGGCGAGCATCCTCGGCAGCGTCCGGCACAACAACATCGTCAGGCTGCTGTGCTGCCTCTCCGGCACCGAGGCCAGGCTCCTCGTCTACGAATACATGGACAACGGCAGCCTGGACAAATGGCTCCACGGCGACGGCCCTCATGGCGAGGGCGCGGCGTGCACCTCATGGCGAGGGCGCGGCGTGCACCTCATGGCGAGGGCGCGGCGTTCGCCGCTGGACTGGCCGACGAGGCTCGCTGTCGCCGTCGGCGCCGCGCAGGGGCTGTGCTACATGCACCACGAGTGCGAGCCGCCGGTCGTCCACCGCGACGTCAAGACGAGCAACATCCTGCTGGACTCGGAGTTCCGGGCCAAGATCGCCGACTTCGGGCTGGCCAGGATGCTGGCGCAGGCCGGGGCGCCCGAGACGATGTCCGCTGTGGCTGGGTCATTCGGCTACATGGCTCCCGGTAAGGGTCCTTGCTTGCTGCTTCGGTAATCCAGTTGATCTTGGTCACGTTTTGCCGGATTGGCAACAGTTTCTGTGGTACCGATGCTCGCTGCAGCAACGTCACATGTTCTGGTGATCTTTCGTGCTTGCTATGCAGAGTGCGCTTACACCAAGAAAGTGAGCGAGAAGGTAGACGTGTACAGCTTCGGCGTCGTGCTCCTGGAGCTCATCACCGGCAGGGAGGCCAACGACGGCGGCGAGCTCGGCAGCCTGGCGGAATGGGCACGGCACCACTACCGATCTGGAGGGAGCATCCCCGATGCCACGGACAGGAGCATCAGGTACGCAGGGTACTCTGACGAGGTCGAGGTCGTCTTCAGGTTAGGCGTGGCGTGCACCGGAGACTTCCCGTCGTCGCGGCCAGCCATGAAGGACGTGCTGCAGATCTTGGTCAAGTGCAGCGACCAGACGCACCAGAAGAGCAAAACGGAGCGTGGACCGGAGTACGAAGTGGCTCCACTCCTGGTGCCGCAGCGGGGCAGTCGCCGGAAACAGCTCTCGAACGGCGAAGGAATTGACATCGAAGAGAAGAGCGACTTTGACAGCATCATCTGAAGATCCGAGCATTGCGCGTCCCAGGAAACAAGTCAGGACAGCGTCAGTCAACATAATGGTACTTCTTCCATCGGTAAATTTCATCACAGTACAGTACATAATTATGCAACACGACTAACCACCACGTGTCAGTGTCACCATGACCTTGACTCGATTAGGTAATATTCCGGGGTTTGACACACTAATTGTTTGAATCATACACATATTAGACCAATAAAACAGAAGAATAAGCATATAATGCTACTATTGTACTAGTTCTGTTCTGAAATAAAAGCAGGAGCTCTGCACATTCATTCAAAAACGACTAAGATTGTATGATTTTGTCCCCCTCTTTATTTTGAAATACAAGATTACACAGCTAACCACTGGTTGGTTTGCGATATCGCATCATAATACAAACTTAAATAGATAGTGAAAAAAGAATTGGCAGGAAAGGAACGGCTTCACTCAGACGTCACGCCCGCTTCCACTTCCCTGCAGTTGCTAATGCTTGTTCCAAGTGATACACTCCAAACTCATTGGCGCCATACTAGCTATTTTCTGCTGCAGAGGCAAAAAGAGATGCGAATCGCACGAGGGGAGCTCTGGGTTGAAGGGAAAAGGGAGGAAAAGAAAAAGGTTACACTAAGAACTCGGTCTCTCGAGCTCCTAGAACTATGCAGCTTCAGCATATTGGGAGTGTGAGGCTGCAAGAAGCGCAGCTCCAATTCCTGAGCCGTCGTTGGCCAACTTGACAACAACCGACGAGGCAGCCTCCTCACCGAGCAGATCTGTAAGTGTCGCTTCTAGGCAGGCACTGAACTTCTTGTAATGCTCATATAAGCCACCATCCATAGCGACCACAGTCCTTTGTTGGCTAAAGTCATTTGGCAATTTGTCCTTGCCTAGCTTCTTCAGAATGCCATATATACCAGCAGCAGCTAACCGTGCACCTCGCTCCGCGACAAGGTCACATACACGAAGAGTAATGTATCTTGCTTCGAGGGAAGTATCAGGAACCTGAAACAAGTAGAAGCTTAACACATAAGGAATCGATTGTTATTGAAGACTGTATCCACAGTATCTTTTTTAACATGTGCGCCATCGTACCCCCAGAATATCCTTCAGCTTGGCTCCCAGGTGTTTGAGATCATGTGAGGTGTCATGATGCATGGCTGACATATCCGGCGTTCTGCAATATCAGAATTGCAATTTCATTAGGAAAAGCTTTTATTTGTTACATGACTTACAATTCGGCTCCACAAGCTTGTTGGATAAACTTTTGCAGTACCCTATTATATATGGCTAAACTCCAAAACGAGAAAAATGTGCTCATACAACAAGATTTACAATACTATGCTTTCCCTACCATACGTAAGTATGTGACTGAGGCTTATCTAAAACTAAGATACTACAAACAAACACAACCACAAATTTCAATTCTTTGGTTTCTTCCTAAGATTAATTAGCCTAAGGGTGTGATTTTAAAGGTGCACTAAATGGAAAGATAACTTGGATTCATCTTTTTTTTTTCTTTACTCTCAGAGTAGCCAGTTGAGAGCTTCATAGGTTGGGTACTCTTTAATTTCACTTCTGTTTCTTCCTAAGATTAGGCATTAGCCTATGCGTGTGATTTTAAAGGTGCAGATGGGCAATGGAATGGAAAGGGAACTTGGATTCATCATTTTTTTGGTTACTCTGGGAGTAGTCAGTTGGGCAGGAGTGGACTGACTCCATCACAACAAGGCCCAGTAACGCCAAATGCAGCTTAGTCTGCTTAACATACTCCCAAATAGATGGATTTAATGCTGATAAAATTCTGGATGGGACGAGAGCTGTCTTCATCACATGACGTATCTGAAGTTAGAAAGTGCCAATTCTAAGACCAAGATATACATGAAGGACAGGTAATTGATTTTATGCTCCACATTAAAAAAACCCGAAAAATGTTATTAGTAAATTGCACCAAATAACACTTGTTTAAATTTAATGATTGGCTATGTAACAAAGTGAACAGAGACTTATAGTTTCATCAGAAGTTCAAACATTATAAAAGCCCAACATTTTACAACTTCAGTTTTTTATCTAACACTGTTTCCGTGTTCAGTTTCTAATTTTGTGCTTCAAATATACAGTAGAATTAATTGTAGAAACTGCCGAAGCAGATCCCAAAAAAAAAATCTAAGAAGAATGAAGCAGATCCAGAATCTATTAAAAGATAAGGTAAGGACTTTAGAGTGCGCAAATATGCACGTGATGTTACTAGGCTGATTTTGATCTTGTTTTGTTTGTGTATCCTACTAATATAAGAAAAGCAAGATCAATGGATGAAACATGAAAGTGCACCTCAGTACAAAAAGTTGTTCCAATTTTGGCGGAACAACATCCCCAAACAACGAAGCGTCATGAGCCAGTTTCAGCAGGATCCTCCGCACAATTTCTCCAAGATACATTCCAGAAATCATCTTTTCATATATCTGAGGAAAATAGTACATAAGTTATGTTCAAGTTCAACAGCCAAACATTTTCAGAACAATAGATTAATGGTTTTGCTATTCATCAGTTGCCTTTCCCCCCTTCAATATGGCTTGACTTTTGTGACAATTGGATGATTGGATCTAGTGTAGATAGGTGTATCATCAGATTGGAGTTCATTCAGTGCATAAAACCTGTGACTTCTATGCCTAGGGGGAAAAATCCTGGCACCTAAATAAACAGCAGCATATAATAAGTCCACATACCTGCTCGCCAGGGTTCAAGCTCTCAAAGTCCAAGGCTTTATCATACTCTGAACTTGGAAGCTTATCTGACCTGAAGTTTCCCCATTCCATGTTGATTACCTTTAGCATTCCAATAAAACCAAATGCTGTGTCATTAACTGGTTCGAAAACCGTAAAACATAGAAGGCCAAAATTATGTCAGATGCATACAATTTAACAAGGTCCAATAGACCATTTAAAATAAAACTCACAACATGAGGAACTAGGTGGCATTTAACTTTTTGTTAGAATTTTGGGGTGTGCCGTGTGTGAGTGTGGAATTCCCTCCTGACATTTGTGTTTTATATTCTCTTCTAATCTTCTTCATAATATTGCATGCAGCTCTCCTGAGTAGTTCGAGGGGGGAAATGAAGAAATAGACACCCAAATTCAAGTCCAAGAGGATTTGAATCTGAGTGGTAGGTGCGTACAACCACACCTCTCACAAGCTGAGCTAGGCTCAGTTCCTTTAAGTACCATTAAAATTGCACACATACGGAGGAAGTTGGTCACTAACCATATTTCCCGATCTAGGTGGTAGCCCGTTCCATTTAGGAATAGCATTTGCATGTTCCACGTACGCTGCATTTGTGCCAGTGCCCAATATAACAGCAGCAACAACATCATTATCAACGTATCTCCCGCCAGCCAATGTGCCTACAGTATCATTAACCTGTACAAAAAGATGTTAGCTGTCACTTTATATGAAGTTGTATTTACCTGTAATATGTGTCCAGCTGACCATTGCTAGACCATCAGTATACAAGAAACCTCAAACCACCGAACCAGCATTAGAATGTGTACGGAAATGGCAAATTCTATTGTAAGCACGTAAAACACAGGGCATGTGGATACTTGAGGTAATTTATAATCTACAGATTAATTTACTTACCAGGGCTGTAACTTTCATATCAAGACCCTGACTCTCCATAGCCCTACTCAATTCAGCCACGACATCATCTCCAACCTGATCAGAATCAATAAAATCAATTCTGTTCAACGTAAGCTACATCATAGTAGACACAAACATCATGAATATTGAGAAAACATAGATCATTTTTATCAATTAAGGGTAGGGTTTCTTAGTGTGCTCAGAACTGGGCAAAACAGCAGCTGCCAGTAATTTGTGCAGAAATTCCACAAATAAAAAAAACAGCATGAATAACTGAAAGTGACTCCATTGTCCTTTTAATAAGACGTTTTTTTTGTGAAAATTAAATAAACAAGCTAAATTGCCACATTGGATGGTCAACACATAGTAATCAGAGAGAATTCTATATCTTGGTATTATACTCAGCTATGGTCAAGGCACTGGTAGTGTGATAAGTAGTGTAGTCAACAAAGTATAAACTAAGGTCTTTTTGCTTTTACCGTGCCGTTGATAGAAAAGCCCTTAGTCCACTTAATTAGAGTGCCCGACGATATTGATGTTTGGTGCACTGGGAAAGAAAAGGTGAAACCCAGTTCTCTCTGCTTGCCATCTGGTAGGTGGAATTCCCCTCCTTCAGTCCGCACAAATTTTTCCAACTCAGCAGCAATGAAATCGAACAGCTCCTGTAATCGTGCTTTGAGAAACATCAGTAAGCGCATGCGACAAAACATTGTGCTGGTGCAGCTGTGCAGGAGAAAAATAGCTATTGGAAGCACTCACCGTGGAAGTTCCAACCATCAGATGAGGTGGAATGGATACCTCCTCGTATTCTTGCTTCACAACACGCTTCTCCCTCCCTCCAAGTTGAACCCGTATGACACGAAAGTTGGTCCCACCAAGATCCAGTGCATAAAACAGTCCGTGCTCATCCCTGCAGAATGACATACATCATCAAACAACATAATAATAGCAGTGGAGACCATAAAAGGAAGACTTCGTGTCACACATGATGTTTCACACCAAATTATAAGTGTAACTGACTAATTGTTTATAACAATATAAGAAATATACATATCCATTAAGAAATATCGCGTCGCCAAATTATATTTTCGACAGATTCAACAATAAAGTTTTCCTTGTTATCACCAAGAATAAAGTTTTCCTATGATTGAATAACTACATCTAGAAAAATACCATGGATCCACGATTGCAAAGGTTGACTGCATGTTACATGTTTCAATAGTGCCAAACATTGGATGACAGAGGCTGTACCGAAAAGGCGTGCAAATATTAAATGTTTCTTTGGACATTAGCCATGACGACGTAGAAAGGATGATATCATGGTTCCTGAAGACGAGTCCAACATGTAGGAGGGCATTTCATTTATCAAAAGAAGACACTTAGTTTGGAATGATCTGTGAGGCTGTGACAAACATCAATACCGAACTGTTCACTGAATAAGTTCTGCCCACCTTGGTAACCTCGTCGCCCACCCAACATGTAAAAACTCAAAACGAAAAATGCAGGCCGAACGCACCATCGACCAAAAGGAAGAATCGCACACATCATTCCAACAACGGCCTGATGTTAAGACCGGGAGAACTGCGAATGTGCCCATGAACCAGAAATCCATAGAGGAGAAACAAGGTCGCGTCCTCCTACCGGAATCATCAACAAAAAACGTAGCAGGATCAAACACACTGTAGCGTCCTCCCTGATTCCCCCTCGAAACCACGTGAAAGCACCGTATCCAATCTGGACCAATCCCACATTCCCACTTCCACCGAATCAAAACCTGAATAACCCAACGGAACACCGCGAATTCCCAGCCAATTCGTTCACCCAAAACGCGCACACGAACGAGAACAAGCGATTCTGTGGCCACATCCACGCGGGGGGAGGAGCTCTTACCCGGTCGGGAGGTTGTCGACGTAGCTGATGAGCATCTTGAGCGGGGCGTGCGGGTCGGCGCGCAGGCCGCGCTCCATCTCCACGACCATGGCGTCCGCGATGCCGCGCAGCAGCGGGGTGGGCGTGGAGAGCGCCTGCTCCACCTCCTCGATCACCGCCGCCGCCTTCCTCTTCCTCTCGCCCTCCGCCTCCCTCCGGCGCCTCTTGCTCCGCGACACCACCACCGCCACCCCGACAGCCGCGGCGCACACCACCGCCGCCGTCCCGACGACCGCTCCCTTCCCCATGGCGCCGCCCCCCCGCCGACCGGCCGGGCGAACCCTGGCTTCCCGATCGAGCCGCGCGACCGACCCGAGACCGGAACAGCTGGGCGCCCGGATCGCGAGCTAGGCCACAGCAGCCCGCGCCCACCACCCCTTCTCTCTCTCTCCTCTCACTCCTCTGTTCTCTCTGCCTCCAGCTCTCTCTTTCTCCTCTTGCGGAAGCGTGGGAGTGAGACGAGAGCCACGAGTTGAGCGTTTTCCCAGAGAATAGGTGCCCCTCGCCCTCGGGGTTATTCACGGACGTACCCTCGAGTGCGAACGGCTGCGATTCAGTTGTCCTGGAACGGACGGTCTCCATCCCACTCCGAGGGATAAGGGATGGTGCATGACATGCCTAGGTTCGTGGATTGTAATAATAAGTTGTTTCCTGAGGTTTTATTTGTCAAAAAGTCGCAAGAGGTTAACGGTCGAGCGCACGAGCAGAGCTGCTGAGGCGGGTGATGTCCGGTCCGGGGGGTGTGTCCGCAAAGTTACCAGCTAGCACGCGCTAAAAATACTGGTAATCAGTTGCAACTGATTACTCTTGTCAGGAACGAAGGACCGAGGCCCACATGTCAGCGTAACTTTAAGCGACAGAAGAATGGCGGGGAGGGCCCAGAGAAGGGGAGGGAGGCTGACGAAACGCGACACGAACGCTGACGCCGATGTCGACACGTTAGTGGGAGGCCATGCCCGCCCGCCCGGCCCCGCCGGAGATGCGTGCTGCGCCTGCGCGCGCGCGGTGGCGACGGCGGGGAGGGGGAACCCAACCCATCGCGCGCGGCGTGGGGTCAACGGCGGCCGCCGAACGGCGCACCAACCGCGGACCTTGGCCGCGAGCCAGAGGACAGAACAGCGCCTCGGCAGCCGCTCCCGACGTCGCCGGCAGGTGGGTCCCGTCGTTCCAGGTACTTCCGCGCCGAGCCGACGAGACCGATACGAGCCACGAGCGGGTGCGCCGGCATGGCACGGGGTGGCCGGCACCGGCAGGGTGTGGGTGGCTGGATGGACGGATGCGTGACGCGTCCCCCGCCGTAATAAGGCCAAGAACTGACGCGCCGAGAGACGCTCACGGCATCACGGCTTCCCCAGGTAATGGGGTTTGGTTGGTAATGGTATCTATCGATCGTTCCGTGCTTCCATGATTGGCAGCTTGGCACCCGCACAATGGGCAACGTCACGCAGCTTTCGCCTTTCGGGCACAACGTGCTACAGTATGAGAGACAGAGAGACGAGGAGGATGCTCTAACCGACTGTCCCCCCCTTTACTCTTTTGATTGATTGACTGAATGCACAAAGCTCCTGTTCCTGTAGACAATGGGCATTGTACTTGTGCAAAAGCAAGAGATTCAAGCGACAAGCAGTAGGGACACTGGACTTGGAGAAGGTGGCTTAAAAGTCGAGACACGAAATCTAACGTGCAATGCGAGTACAGCCTAGCCTCCTCGGCTGCTTTGTTTGGTGTACCACTCCAACGGCAATTGGGAGTTGATCGACAAAATCAGTGTCACAATGCCTAACACAAGACCAGGCACGTCGCACGAGTTACACCGGCATTTTTTTTCTTTTTTTGTTCCAGGCTAGTTGTTGCACCAGCTGTGGAAGGCAGAAAGGCTGATAAAAAAAACAAGCTCCATCAATAATTGAAAAGGAGGCTTCGGTGATGAGAGAATACAAGAATAAAATGATGAAGGTCCATATGTGCATTCCTCAGGGGTCCGTGGAGAGATAACAGGAACGGATAAAATTCCCACTGGAAAAAGGAAAAGGTAACACACTAACAAATGCTCGCCACAACGCAAAGCCTTTTCACCACTTGCCCTGCACGGTGTAGCCGCGCGCAGGCAAATCTTTTAACTTTTGCCGCTGTCGAGATCTTACAAGTTGGGAATATATGTACAACAGCGCATGCACAGCTTGGTATTACTGAAGGCTGAGATGACATTAGCTTGGCTTCTCGTCATCTTTTGATAATCAGATGAACAGTCAGTAACTGTGGTATCTGGTCGCACTCTGAAAGGAAGTTGCGAAAAATAGCAGGATCGTGCATTCACAACCTTAAAAATTGCCAAACCTATTCCTCATTTTGTCCCAATCGGCCCAGAGACATCGTTGCTTGGGATGACAGGAACAAGGTAATTCCCAAAGAGGGAATCAAAGCTTTTATAGCTTCCAAGGCATCCCTCATGCTGGGCTTGAAGGACAACAAATCTCTTTGCCTCTCTAACTTTGTTGAGATCAACTCTTGCTGGCAGCACACCCGAAACCTGCAAAAGTGGAGTTCACATCAAGAAAGGATGTTAGCGAACATTGAGGAAAAGGAAAGAAGGCGTCCATTGCCACTTGACTTGTCAGGGCATACCGAGGAGTTGGAAGATGCTGCTGACTTGTCCTTATCTAGGGTAACCTGAGAAGGCCTGGTCCTGTGTTCCAGACAGCAAGGTCAATTATGCAGTAGAGATCACAAATCACAAAAAACTTGACAGCACAATTGCTACCCACAATTTGGTCACTGTTAAATTCGAGGTGACTACATGGAGCAACAGGTAAATCTAAAAATCAGAAGACACTAGATTTTGCTGCTTTTATCACGGCACACAATAATCAACTAAACGATTGGTGACATTCACAATTCAGGCAAGTTGGGGTGATTTGGCCTTCCAGCCCACCCGGGGTTGTTAATGTCATGAACTAACAGCAAATCAAATTTAGCATTCGACGGATAATTCAATCGCACAATACCCCGTTGTATAAATGACAGATGAAGAAGCACTAACCTATTTGGCTTTGTATTGCTTTCAGAGAAGGATCCACAGAACAGGGATTTGATTTCGCTATGTTTTCCTTTTGGTTGTTAAATACCATGAAACACTGAAACCTTACGCCGATAATCAGATTTGGACAGGCAATGTAAAGTTAGCTAACAGACTAGCTAGTTTTGGTTCAATGAATTTATGGGGATCATGACTAATAAAGAAGCACAGACCTACTTGGCTTGCACTGCTGTCCCTGAAGGATCTAGCAGACACAAGACTTTAATGTGTTTTAAAATTTCATATGCTATTCTAAAAGAGCACAGCCCGTGACTGGAATTGAGTCAACATAGGAACATAACAGTGGACGAAATTCCATTTTCTTGGCAACAAATGGCATTTAACAGAGTATCAGACAATACACACACAGCCTATTTGACTCTTCCGGATCACAAGAATTCAAAAAAAAAATCACAAGGACCATGAACAATACACTAAAAAAGAGACACCTAGGTGAAGAATGCAACCTTCTTCTTCATAGTTCATACCTGTGCCATTAAAATCACACACTGAGTACCACCTAAGGTTATCAGTTATGTGTGATGGATGCCCTAGGCCTTAGCAGGTGCAGCCTTGTAGGCCGGATCATTGGCTGCAAGTTATTTGTCTGGGGGCAGAAATGAAAAGGGACCTCGAGATTCGCTATAATCAACAAGGGGTGTGTTTAGAAGCCCAACTTCCCCCAAAATTCACTATGCAAAAAGAAGATTTCCCATCACATCAAACATCACATCAAAAATGCCGGCACATGCATGGAGTACTAAATGTAGATGAAATCAAAAACTAATCACACAGTTTGGATGTACTTTGCGAGACGAATCTTTTAAGCCTAGTTAGGCCATGGTAGGACAATATTTACCACAAACAAACGAAAAGTGCTACAGTGCTTTTCAGTTCGGAACAGTACTTTTCAGCCCAAAATCCGTGCAAAATCCAGAATTTTGCATTCCAATTCAGGTATCTAAACACACCCATACGAATATGGCGTCTTTTGCCGAAATACGGAGGATTGCACGCACATTGCCACACCCCAAAGGCCAAAGCCCCTTTTGAGGAACGCCAAACCTAACGTATGGAGATGCTCACGAGCGCCTACTCCAGAATCTTGCCTAAAAGGAACCTACACTTGTAGCCATCTCCCCACTCCACTAATCAAGATCGACCCACTCCAATCCACTTATCGATACTAGCAGGGCAGCACGGCGGGTTCTGATGGAATCAGGCATGGGCATCCCCCGCAATAGGAGCGTTCAGAGCAGGTAGCAATCTCAAATTCACACCAAACATAGCTAGGGAGTTCGCGATAATCCGGGAGCGAGAGCAGAACTCGTACCTCCTGGGCGGTTCGATCTTTCGCCGCTTCGGCGGCGGTGGCGCCGCCGCCGCCGCCGCTGGGGAGCCAAGCTCTGATCCCTCAGCCGCCATGCCGGCCGGGTACTTGTCTGTTCCTCCCTCCCTTCGCGGTGGCTCGCAGGCCTGAGCCCAGTTCCTTGTTGAGTAAAAGTTTGGGCCGAAAGGGAAGGCCTCTTTAAGGAAGGCACAGGAGGATAAGCCCATTACAAATTCTCAGATCGTTTAGCGTGGACTTTGCCATTTCGGCCCAACAAATTAAAGTGACGCAACGGAAAGGGCTCGTGGCAACTTCCTCCATCGGGGAATGCGTCGGGAATCTTTTTTATTTTCCAAAACATGTGCTTATCGTGCCATTATGTACGAAAGAACGGAATTATGAGCGTCCTATCAACGCACGACGTTCTGTCAACATCTTTGCGTTTAGGGGTCCTTCTCTTACGCGCCGTGCACAGTTTGTTCCCGTGGACTTCCTCCACGCCTTGCCAGGTGTTCGTCCACATTACACCTTGTCTTTTTCGTAATCAGATGAACCGTCGTCGCCTTTCAGGTACTGATCCCCAACTTCTTGTCGCAATGACCACTTGAACGCTCGTCGTGGCAGGCACAGGAACCATGCGCGTCTCGTCCACTTCGTCGCTTCCAGGCAGGCTTCGATGCCGTGCAGTTTGCACAAGCTAATTACTCCGTCTGTCCGTGCGCTTTCTGACCACGCCGCGCGCGTCCTGCTCTTGTCCAACCGTACGCCCGCCCGTCGATCAGAAGAAAGCTAGCGCAGCGCAGCGCAGCGACCAGGCGACGACTACCTGCAGGCTGCAGCTTACCATCCCGTGCTCCGGCGTGCGCGCCGCGCGCACAGCCTGCGGGGACACCGGACTACCGGAGCGGGGGCGAGCGGCGCTGGCCAGGGAGCACGTCGCGCGTCGCCTGGACTGGACGCCTACCCCACCCGGCTACCCGCCGCGTGCTGCGTGCGCACGCGCGTACGTACACGACGCGTGCACGTCGCAAGCAGCGCAGGTATAGTAGCCAGCAGGAAGCAACAGTTCCTAATATAACTTCCTATACTTTTTTTTTTGAAAGAAAGCAGGAGCACTTCCTCCTATACGGCGGGTAGCTTCTTGGCTCCGGGCGGGCCCGATTGATTGCGGCTTTCTCAGTCGCGTTACTGTGGCCGCTTCCGTTCCTGTCTCCGCCTCCCGTCCTCTCCTCTGCTCGCGCAGCGGTGCAGGTGCAGCCTTGCCGGAACGAGAACTGCGAGCGCCCGGTGGACGGCATCAGAGTTCAGAGATCTCTCTACAGACTACAGTAGCGTGCATCGCACTGTAGCGGAGCGTCCAATGCCCGGCGGCCGAGGGTCCACGCCAACAGTGGGGGACGAGGAATCACATCTTCTGCCGAGATATACTATATGAGCACTTGTGAACAGAGCGCATGTACGTACAGCACACGATGAATTTCTCAAAGTGCCGATCGTGGCACGGTGGCAGGCGAGCACATGCAATGCAAGCAGCTACGTCCAGCGAGCGGCGGCGAGCGCCGTGCAACCGTGCTCTTGCTGCTCGCCGTGGAGAACACATTCTGACGGGGGGTAGACAGTGGCCTGCGTGATGAAGACGGTCACGTCGCCTAGCGTGGAGTATATGCGTGCACGGTCAGGCACGGGGACTTTTGCCTGCGCGGCTGCGCCGCACGGCGTACGGAGGTCACATCAGCTCGCGGAATTGGCCGCATCGGTACGATGTGTCATTGATTGGCTTCGGCCCTTCGGCTCGTCTGTCAGTTTCCTTCTTTCTTTTTCTCCTCGCTAGGGCCCAGCAGGCAGTATCATCATTAGCAGTTAGTACTACTGCTTCACGTTGACAAGCAAGTTTCGTGTGGTGTGGACCAGGGGACGGGTCGAGTGTCCACGTCCGCCGTCGGAGCCGGAGACGAACGGCTCCGATCCCGTCCCGGCTGACTGGATTTTTCTCTCGGTTACAGGAAAGCCGTGCTAGCACGTCGTACTTAGCGGATTCTACAAGTACACGGATCCCTGTTTGGCGACTGTAAAATATGTTAATTAAGCACTCTTGCGAACGATGCCGGATGCACGTGGGACTGGGTCGACCGGACGGAATTCGCCCGGGAATTAGACGTGCCCGTTGTCCGTTCGAAGTTGCAGTCCAGTAGTGGACCCAAAACAAAAGAGAGGAAGAGCGGTAAACGGTTGGTCGCTGGCCTCCACGAAAAAAGTTGTCCACAAGGAAGGTTTGTTCCAGCTGCCATATACCTGTGCGGATTCCGAGCCTTTGCCGTTTGTTTGCTCGTGGCATTCAGTTGCATTGCATGCCACGAGTCTACGGTGGGTGCACCAGTACCTCGCTCGCCGCTAGCCCGCTAGGTGGAGTAGTAGTCGTGCTTACCCGAAGCCTAGCATACGGTACGAGCGAGACAGCGTCGGCACCGAGTTCTCTTAAAATTCAGATCAGTGGCAACTGCCAAGACAACGCGATCGTTTTCCTAGAGCTAGCAAAAAAAAAAAAAAAAAAGGAGAGACAACGAGAGGCGACAAGAAGTCAGCATGCATGGGCCATCATCAGTCCGTGTGTTTTGGTGGTTGCTGATAGCGCGCACCTCTCACAGTCTCACCAGCATGCCGCGGGGAACGAAAATTCTCGCTCCGGTCCGGACCACACATAAAAACGCAGCATTACAGGTTTTAGGTAGCGGCTGATCATCGATCGAGCCACATATAAGCCTGATCTGTCCGATCACAGTCGCTAGCACGCAGATGCAGGCAGGATAGCCGTGTTGGCACATGCAATGTTAGTAAAGCCAAACAGGGGAAACTGATACCGGGTCGTTATCTTATCCAGGCCATTTGAGTCTCGGGAGCACATATGGTGGTGGAGCCATGACTATCCCACATGGTGGTGTCATGGCGTCAAAAACGGAGCCGCACTTGACCATCGTGTACAGTACAGCGGGGGGCGGCCAGCGGGCGGTGCGGGGCGAAAGGCGTGTTGGGGAATGATCAAAATTAGTCAGCCTAGAAGTGTCTAACGAAACACAGATTTTTAGTAAGTTGTTCGGAACAAATCATAAACACTGACGACGTCATATCACTACTAGGGGAAACGTAAATCTGTACCGGTTTATAACCTTCATTAGTACCGGTTTCCAAACCGGTATTGTTCGATCGGTACTAATATGAAGTCACAGTAGTACCGGCTGGAGCCGGTACTTATGTGCCCGCCCCCGGCGACGTGGCACGGTACACATTAGTACCGGTTCTTGATGCTAACCGGTACTAATTTTTTTTTGTTTTTTGATTTATTAATTCTATCGTATTTACGTATACTAATCCTAATGCCTGATACATTATAATATATATTCGTATGCCATATAAAATATTTGAGATAATACTATACATGCATACGTATATATGTATTAGTATAATATCTAATATTATACTAGTACATATATTCGTATGCATGTATTATCTCAAATCCGGTAGTTGATCCAATGCAAGAACATATATAATATTGTGCATACAGAAATACGAATATATTAGTGTATATAATACATTGCATCAAACGTTAGCAAGGTTTAATATTAGTTTTTTTTGCTTCCTGACGATTGGTCCTTTGCAGAGTTTTTTCCTCTCTTGCTCCCCTGCTTAGTCGACTCTGCTTGTTCCGTCGACTTCCCAGTTGCTTTTGCAGTGGACTTCCCCGATGTTTCTTCTGTGGACTTCCCTGTTACAATCATAGATGATAAGCCTGAGTAGAATTCTCCACCTGGCGTAATCACCTCATCTAGAAGAAATCCGCATAGTTGTTCTTGAATTAACCGGATTCTTTCCGACTCGAGGAACCCCGGCTTGATGTCATCGATCTACAAAAGAATATGAACAAAGAATAAGAACTAGTAAAAAAAGAACATGGACAAATAAGAACTACATGCATGTGTCGTTTAGTTTAGTGGACGCACCCTGTCTTCAAGGTTGGTACCTTGTGCGATGCTTGAAAAGGTATGCATGAACTCGCATACATAGTATCCGCACAGATTGGTACCTGAAGGTTGTGTCAAGCACTGCACATGTGCGAAAATAAGGTTATGAAATATGTTTAATTATATTGGAAGACATGAGATATGCGGACTAGCAGAATACACATACAGGGAAATCATAATGGAAATAAAGGTTCTCTTTGTATTTTCCCGGGTGCTCTACACAGAGGCGAGTCCATGCAAGTTTGATCATCTCTACGACATCTTGGTATGCGCTTTTGTCTGTACTTGTCCTCAAAGAGTCGAAGATGAAGACCTTGCTTAGAGACGGACAGAATGCAAAAAGAATCCAGTGGAAGCTGTGCATACGTGTAGAAGTATTAGTTTCTTGAAATATATATGCAATGTCATTTGAAAAAGATAAAATAGATGAGATACACGTTGCTCACCCGAAGTTGTATGGCAGAAGTATGATACCCTTGTCATGGTGTTTTTCTAGATACAAATATATATAGTCCAATGTGGCTAGCTCCCATTTTCTGACACAAGTCTAATTTATCATTAGTGGATCCATGAAGCCGACGTCCCTTATTCCTCTCCTCCAGCACCGCTGCATCTCAAAGCTGCATGATTGAAATTAAACACAAGTTAAGATAAGGTAGAATGGCTAGATCATTGTTTTCGAGATTTACAGAGTCCAGCAAGCGATGAGTCCTGAGTCAATTACATCTTGATTGAATAAGTACCAAAATTGGTCAAATTCCACACCAAAAGTTTCTCTACCACGGAAATAATGTCGATCTTCTATGGTAATTTCCACATAGGTTACACCGCTGGCTGACACAGCCATGTACCAATCGTGCAGTTCATGCATTCTCGTTGGAAGAAACGGCACCAACTGCAGCCACACAAGAGGTTTACCCCACTCATACTTCGGTCTATTTTCCCCTTCATGCTTTGGGATTGGTTTGTCCCCTCGGATTTGACCAGGAGTCAGACCTGGATCCTTATTGAATACGAGCATATGCTGCTCAAGCAAAGAAAACACCTTGATGGGGGAGACAGATTGCTTTGACTGGGTGCCTAGTTGTGGAATTGTAGATTTAGCTCTATTCGCCAGCTTCTTCTGTTTGTCCATCTTGAGTGCCTGTCGGTCATAGTCACTCAAAGGAGGTGCCTGGGCATTTATTCGTTTCTCCTCCTCCATTTTTTTCATGAAGCGATGAAATTTCACCCGGTCAATTGGTTTCTCAACAAGTGGCTTCTTCGCTTTGAATATTTATCTGTCAAGCTCAGCCCGCACTGAAGCATCTAGCTCCTCCTGAGTCTTCTCGTAAGATAATTTCGGTTGAGGCTTCTTCGACTTGGGCTTCGTCTGCTTCTTTGGAGGAGGGGGCGGAGGATGATGCGTAGCTCGTCATTTGGTACCCACCTTGCCCTTAACAGACTCATCATGCTGAGGGGGCGGACTCTCGCTTGGGTCCCGATCAACTATAGGACTCATGCTTCCTGTTGGAGATGACGGTAGCTGATGATCTTCGCCTTCAGGCACGGGGGGTGTAGATGAGGCATCAGGAAGAGGTGCTTCTGGTGAGGCTAGGGATGCTTCCTTGACCAGTTCCGTAATCTTTATGTGAGCCTTGGCCCACAATACCCAACCGTGCACGGTATCTCCAAGCACCTCTTCCCCATCAGGTCCCGGTAACTCCAGTTCGAGGTCTTCCCAACCGGGGACCACTCGGTCGATGGCAACTTTATGGTAAAATGATTTACTAAATTCCACGCCCATGAATGTTTCCCCCGGTTCCGGGACCTCAGCAACACCATAAGCTACCGGTAACATCTTGTTTCTGAGTTGAGCATGAAGCTCACACGCTGACCTCACTGTGATGTCATCCACGGGGAACCGTTCGTGGCAGACCTCGGCTGCTTTTGCTAAGGCTTGGGGTGCTTCTGGTGAGGCTAGGGGTGCTTCCTTGACCGGTGCTTCCGTGTTTGCTGGTGCTGCATCCGTTGAAGCGACACTACTTTTCCCCTTAGTAGATGGCGGGCTCATTTCATCTATAGGCCCTTGCTGAGATGATTGTTTGTTAAGAGCAAGGGCCACACACTCGTCAATGATGGCCTCCATTCTTGCCTCAGTCATTTCTACGCACTCTTGCAATTGTCTGATTTTCCTATCTTGTTCGTCCTTGTTCCTTTTGCGCTTCTTATACGAGTCAATGTGCTCATGCCATGCGACTTTCCATGGAATCACACCTTTGCCTCGACAACGTCCACCAAGTTCTTTAGTGTCTATTGCAGCAGAAAGCTCGTCCTTCTCTCGATCAACTATGAATGTTCCTTCGGCAGCAGCCTTGGTCAAATCAACAAGCCTTGCAGCTGTCTGTCTTAGTTGCTCACCCGGTATTAATGATCCATCTTCGGGATTGAGCGTGCCACCATGTGCATAATAATAATTCCGCGCTCGGTCAGGCCACTCCAGAGTTGCCGGGATGATTCCACGTGCCATTATCTCTTGCTCCATCCGATCCCATTTCGGCAGGGCCATCGCGTAACCTCCAGGGCCAAGATGATGAAATTCTTTCTTTTTACGTGCATTGGCTGTGTTGGTTGCAATCAACCTGGCAGCATCTTCCGATTGCTTGCCCTGCACAAATGCATCCCAGTGATCTCTTAACTTGGCATATCCCGGCTTCTTGAAATCGGGTGTAAGCCCCTGCTTGATGAACTCCTTGGTCAGCCGCTTCTTGTACGTCTGAAAGGCAATTGCACCCTTCTGCAGGGCCCAAGTGCGCACATATTGCAAATCTGTGTCTTCGGGAAATGCGAAGTGTGCTTGCACCTCGGCCCAAATCATGTTCTTCTCTGTGACTGGTACAACATCGGGCCTAATCGGTACCGGGGGGTTCATTCGCTTCATGTTGCTCTTCGTCTTGATCTTCATGCTCAGCTTCTGCTTGATCACCTTCTTCGGGTAGCAAGTCAGGTGCGTCAGCCGCTTTCCAAAACCGAAAGCTTATTGGGATGTTGTCCCGAACAAGAGCCCCGATGTGATTTATCAACTTGACAACATTTTCATGTGGAGCTAACGGTCTCCCATCGGGAAATACTTCCGTGATGATGAAACGCCCCTCTAGCTTCTTCTTTGGGCCGCGTTTCCCACCCGGCTTCTTCTTGCTGCTCGATGCAGGCTCCTGGAAATTTAAGAACTATTAACTCATTTTCTATAATTAGTAGGTTCCTGTAAAATCATGACAAGGTACTGGTTTTTATTAATTATACCTCGGATGGTACTCCATCATTGCTTCCTTGAGCAATTGGTTGCTCCCTCTCGTTGCCATCATCAAACATGTTCAGGTAGCTGTCGACCTCTCTGTGATCAGGCTCTTGTTCATTCGGTGCATCATTCATAGTATTACGAGCAATTAAATCTATGATCATTTGCTCCACTTCTCGGTCCTCTTCGATTCGCACCATTGTAACTAAAATAATATAACAAAAAATAATATGAGGACCATCTATTCCAATGATGAGACAATTAATATGAGGATAAAAAATAATAATGTGGCGGGGGTCGGGAGCGTGGCGGGGGAGTCGGGAGCGTGGCGAGGGGGAGAGCGTGGCGGGGGAGTCGGGAGCGTGGCGGGGGGAGGGGTCGGGAGCGTGGCGGGAGCGAGCTAGTCGAGCGAGTCGGGAGCGTGGCGGGAGCGAGCGAGTCGGGAGCGATTCGACTCGCTCTCGACTCGCTCCCGTCGAGCGATTCGAGAGCGTGGCGGGAGCGAGTCGAGCAACTGAAATTTAAATAACATTTACATCCACATTTAAATAGCATTTACATCCAAATTTAAATAGCATTTACATCCAAAATTCTAAATTCTAAATCTAAAACTATATTTGTAATTCTAAATCTATATTTCTAAATCTAAAAATTATAAATCTATATTTCTAAATCTAAGTTTCTAAATCTAAATCTTTATTTCTAAACAATATAAATTCTAAAACAATAATTGAATCTAAATAAATTCTTCAAAAAAGGGGCTGACGTCAGCCCCCAAAATGCGCCGGCGGGCGCGCGCACGCTGCCCGGCCGGGCGCAGCGCGCACGAGGCGCGGCCGTACCGAGCGAGGCACGAGGGGCGGCGACGGCGGACGGCGGGGCGGCGACGGCGCAGCGGCCGGCGACGGCGGACGGGGCAGCCTGGTGACGGTGGAAGGCGGGGCGGCACGGCGGGAGCGCGCGGCGACGGCGGACAGCGGCGCGGGGCGGCCGGGCGACGGCGGACGGGGGACGACGACGCGTCCGCCGGGACCGACGATGGCGGTGCTCGGCGCGGACCGACGACGGCGGCGCTCGGCGGCGCGGCGCGAGCCGGGAGGACACGGCGCGACGCGGCGCGGCACGCGCACGGGAGACGACGCGGCGCGGTGGACGGCGGACGTCGGGACGCGGCGACGGCGGACGGCGGGGCGGCGGGGCGCCGGCGACGAGAGGGGCGGCGGGGCACCGACGCGTGTGTAGACGAGGAGGAGCAGGGGAGGATGGGATCGGGGCTAAGTGTTGGGGAAGAAAGGGGGCGCCGCCTTATCCCTGCCCACATTAGTACCGGGGCTAAACGAGCACCGGTACTAATGTGGACATTAGTACCGGGGCTTGTTGAGGCCCGGTACTAATGTGGCTTTTCATTTGCCGCCAAATGGAGAAGCACATTAGTACCGGTGCTAGTTTAGCACCGGTACTAATGTGGTCTTCATTTTGTTGCCCACTGTTTACCTTTTATTTTTCGTTTTTATTTTCTATATTGTAGTTTATTTATGGTAAATCATATACAACGCATAAAATGGTGGAACAAGTTTATTTAATTTTGTTTACATAGATACTATGACATTCTAAATTTAACAATCAAAATTAAAATTTTCTTATCAATAAGCTACTAATATCTTCTAAATTGTCTTTTTTTGTTCTTGACTTTAACAAACAGAAATAATTTTATTTTTTCATGCAAAATCTTTCTTAAATAGTACATCCAGTGTAATTAATATAAAAATCATGATTTAGTCTTGCTCATGTATGTTTTTACGTAAATTTATTATTTAATATCCGATAATGCTAAAAAAGTGAAATAATTGAAAGTTTTGTTAATAAAGCAGCAAAATACTAGTTCATTAAAATATTACAATACTTTGGTATATGATCACAAATTAATATAACATATTATACATCATCATCTAATGCAACATTAACAATCTTCCTCTTCACAAATGTCCCTTGGTTGTGATCACGACGTAGGTATGGAGTGTCCTCTTCGGCTAACAGGATGCTTGGGTCAATCTTTACTGAAAATGGAGGAAGACCATCAAATTGATCATAATCTTCTGAAATGTCAGTCTTGTCCTCAACTCCAACAATTTTTCTTTTTCCCGGTAGAACTATGTGACGCTTTGGCTCATTATTAACAACACCCTTATCATCACCTTTCTTTATAATTGGTGGTTTGCTCGACATGTCTTTCACATAGAAAACTTGAGTCACATCATTCGCTAGGACGAACGGTTCATCTTTGTATCCAATCTTGTTGAGATCCACTATTGTCATCCCAAATTTGTCTGTCGTTATACCTCCTGTAGGGTTTTTAACCCACTGACACTTAAAAAGAGGGATTTTTAAAGGTCCGTAGTCCAATTCTCATATCTCTTCAATGACACCATAGTATGTTTGTAAATTTCCTTCGTTGTCTATTGCATCTATACAGACACCGCTGTTTTGGTTTGTGCTCTTTTGGTCTTGGGCTCTCTTGTAGAATGTGTATCCGTTTATCTCGTATCCTTGGAACGTAAGTACTGAGATAGATGGACTTCTAGCCAACCATTGCAGTTGCTCTCCAATAGTGTTATCACCCATAAGTTTTCTCCGCAACCATGATGCAAAATTTTCATTGTGATGACATGTAATCCAGGCCTCTGACTTCCCTTTGTTTGAGGCCCGTACAATGGACTTGTGCTCCTCCCTGTATGGAGCCACTAGGGATGATTGTTGCAGGACAAAGGAATGTGCTGTACGAAATAACGTTTCATCCATATTCATCCGAGTTTTCTTCCCTAGTGTGCCCTTTCCCCTGAGTCTCCCCTCATGGCATGATACAGGGAGTCCAATTAAAGCAAGCTCATCAATAAAGTCGACACAAAACTCAATCACCTCCTCTGTAGCATATCCCTTTGCGATGCTTCCTTCGGGACGAGCACGGTTACGGACATACTTCTTGTAACTAGACATCAACCACTCAAAAGGGAACATGTTGTGTAAATACACAGGCCCGAGGATAAAAATCTCTTCAACTAGGTGCACTAGAAGGTGGGTCATGATAGTAAAGAAAGAGGATGGAAAGATCATTTCAAAGCCGACGAGGCATTACACGACATCTTTCTGCAACTGCACTAGATTCTTTGGATGGATTGCCTTCTGAGAGATCTGGTTGAGGAATGAACAAACCTTGACGACTGCCAATCTCACATTCTCTGGTAGAATACCTCTTATTGCAACAGGCAGCAATTGTGTCATCAACACATGGCAGGAGCCTTCAGATTTATGAATTTTTTCTCTTTGTAATTTATTATTCGTTGTATATTTGAGGAGTAGCCTGTCGGGACCTTGATACTGTTCAAACAATCAAACATCATCTTCTTCTCTTCCTTGTCGAGGGTGTAACTAGCAGGGGCCAACCAATTTCCCTTATCTCTCTTTTCGGGATGCAGGCTTTTTCGCTGTTTCATAAATTTAAGATCCCGACGAGCTTCAACTGTATCTTTTGGCTTTCTGTATACACCTAGGTGGCCAAGAAAATTCACGCAAAAATTCTTCATCACATGCATCACATCAATTGCATTGCGAACCTCAAGGATTTCCCAATAAGGAAGCTCCCAAAATATCGACATCTTCTTCCACATGGGTGCACGTCCATCCTTGTCGTTTGGAACAGATTTGGCACCAGAAGCCTTCCCAAACACTACCTTCAAATCTTTCACCATAGAAAATACAAGTTTACCAGCACGGTGCACTGGCTTCTTACGTTGTTCTCCAACACCTTCAAAATGTTTTTTCCTTCTTCTCTTAACGGGTGCTTAGGAGGAAGAAATCGACGATGGCCCAAATATACAATTTTTTTACTGTGTTTTAGATACACACTGCAAGTATCATCTAAACAGTGTGTGCATGCTCGGTATCCCTTGTTTGTTTGTCCTGATAGATTACCAAGTGCCGGCCAATCATTGATGGTGACAAACAGCAACGCTCGTAGATTGAAGGTCTCATGTTTGTCCTCATCCCACACAGGTACACCTTCTTTCTTCCATAACGTTTTAAGATTCTCAACCAACGGTCTCAGATAAACATCGATGTCATTGCCTGGCTGCTTTGGGCCTTGGATGATTACTGGCATCATGATGAACTTTTTTTTCATGCACAGCCATGGCGGAAGGTTGAATATGCATAAGGTCACAGGCCAAGTGCTATGACCGCTACTGAACTAACCAAATGGATTGAATCTATCCGTACTTAAACCAAACCGAATGTTCCTTGCGTATTTTGCAAATTCAGGGATTTCTCTATCAATTAGTCTCCACTGCGACCCATCAGTGGGATGTCTAATCTTGTCATATGCTTTACAATCTTCTTTGTGCTAACACATCAACTTTGCATGAGGCTTGCACCTGAATAAACGCTTCAGTCGTGGTATCACTGGAAAGTACCACATTACCTTAGCAGGAATCTTCTTCTTCTTCTTCTTCTTCTTCTTCTTCTTCTTCTTCTTCTTCTTCTTCTTCTGCTTCTCCCCCTCAACATCGTAAGGGTCATCTCGTGGGATCTTATAACGCTGCGCTCCGCACACAGGACAAGCCTCCAATTTCTCATATTCTTTTCCTCGGTAAAGGATACAGTCATTAGGGCACGCATGTATCTTTTGAACCTCCAAACCCAGAGGACAAACGACCTTTTTAGCTTCGTACGTTGACTCCGGCAATTCGTTCTCCTCTGGGAGCATATTCTTTACGATCATCATTAACTCATTGAAGCCCTTGTCAGAAACTCCATATTTAGCCTTCCATTGCAGCATTTCCAATGTGCTACCCAACTTCTTGTGCCCCTCTTTGCAATTTGGGTACAATGGTTTCTTGTGATCTTCTAACATACGGTCAAACTTCTTTGCCTCCTTCACCTTTTCGCAATCTTCCTTCTGCTCACGCAACACCTGACCTAGATCATCAAGCGGCTCATCTTCTCCTTGTTCAGGCTCTCCCTCAATTATTGCAACATCATCCTCACCCATTGGATCATCTCCCATTGCAAAGGCACCTTCTTGAGTCCAATCAGGAATATTGTCGTCTTCTTCTTCGTCATTTTTCATTATAATCCCTCTCTCCCCATGTTCTGTCCAAACAAAATAGTTTGGCATGAATCCCCATTTGTATAGGTGATCGTGAAGAGTCTTTGTCGTTGAGAAATCCTTCAAATTCCTGCACTTTCTGCATGAACAAATAATAAAACCGGACGGGGGCTTGTTCGATTCTGCTACTTCTAGAAATCCACGAAGCCCATTAAAGAATTCATTGGATATTCTCTTGTCGGTGTACATCCATTGCCGGTCCATCTACAAATAAAGAATATATAACCGAACAAAATATATTATTATCATGTAACAAGTTCAAGATTATATGTCTTACACTAATTCATAGTGTTCAAATCCATATTCCACATGAAATATAAACAAGATTATAGTGAGGTGACTCTTTTTCTAACTAAGAAAGTATTATTGTAATGAGGAAACTATTTTTCTAATGAGTACGTACAAGTGAGTATGTTACATAAATCCAATCTGTTCAAATCCATATTCCACATGAAATATAAACTTTTTACTAATTTTCTAATGAGCAAACAATTTTTCTAATGAAGAAAACTATTTTTCTATTGAGGAAACTATTTTTCTAACTAAGAAATAACAATTGTAATGAGAAAACCATTTTACAATTTTCTAACTAAGAAATAACTATTGTAATGAGAAAACTATTACACAAATTCAAACTACTTAAATCCATATTCCACATCAAGTATAAACTTCTTCCTAATTTTCTAATGAGAAAAAACCATTTTGATGGTATTGAAGAAAACTTTTTTCTAATAAAGAACGTATTTTTTCCTAAGAAAATGTTTTTCTTACGAGAAAAACATTTTTCTAGTGAGAAAATATTTTTTATAATGAGAAAACTATATTTCAATTCAAATTATTATTATAAGCAAACTATTTTTTTGACTAATAAATTATTTCTCTAATTCTAATATTAATATTCTTGTCATTTCTCTTAGTAAGTACATTTAAAACATTTAATATATTTATTTCTATAAAAAATAATGCAAAAAATTAATTTTTATCATCATATAGAACATCTCATCCAACTAACACGGCACATCCATTTCAATCAATTCTATTAGAACATACTCCTATTTCAAATGCTAAAATCATCCCTATTCTTAGTTCATTTTAAAATGCTAAAATACTTCTATTTCAACCAATGAAACTCAACAAAATAAGCATGAATCAAGGGAGGATGAAGTAACTAACCTCTAGACCACTTGAACGAGTGAAATCGTCGAGAAATGGTCGCAAATCCGGCAAAAGCTCCTCTAGGGCGCCATGGAGAAGAAGGAGCTCGAAGTGGAGAGAAAGAAGCGGAGGCTCCGGCTGGAGGAGGAAGAAGCTGGGATATAGCTGTCGGACATTAGTACCGGCCCGTATTACGAGCCAGTACTAATGTGGCTACATTAGTACCGGCTCGTAATACGGGCCGGTACTAATGTCCCGCGCCCACATTAGTACCGGTGCCCCATACGGGCCGGTACTGATGTTTGTCACAGGATGGCCCCGCCCGCCTCCTTTTTGGCACGGGACATTAGTACCGGTTCTCTGTAACATTAGTACCGGTGGGCAAAAAACCGGTACTAATGTTATTTTCCCCCTGGGACGAAAGTCTCATTCTCTAGTAGTGTATCCAAGGATTTGGGGCGAAGGTGTTTCGATGAACCAGATATAGGTTCACTCTTCGGACCCAAAGACGGCTAAGTAATGGACATATTTTTGGGCAAATGTGGGTGTTGTGATCAAAATTGTGGAAATTCTGATAGGCGAAGTTTGTAAGAGGGTGTTATCTAGCGTTTTCTAAAAGCACATGGAGTTCGGAGGTGAAAGTTTTTCTTTCCTTAGCAGAATAAAGCGAAGTGACGTCATTTCTGTATAAGGTCATCAAAGTACGAGATTTGTATAACAATGCAGGAGCGAAGTTCCCAAGGAAAGTCTTTTTTCCTTTGTGCTTGCAAGATGCGAGGATGAAGGATATATGAAACATTTCCGGATGAGTTTGAAGGTCGAAGATTGGGATCGACGACCACCAAAGTTCACGAAAATAGGAAACAGAACGCGAATTGGCAGAAGTGACGTGAGCATCTTCGAGGATGACGTCGTTTCGTGCGAAGTGGATAGAAGGGAAGCTGACGTATTTCTGGGTGAATTTGCAATGCTCGGAGTTGATTTAGTCAATAGCGTGATCGAAAAGAGAGAGGAAAACGTGAAAAGTTCGGATACATAAGGGCATTTTTTAAATATATAGGGGTGATCACGCGAATGGTGTGATCACTTTGGACATTTATGTCCACGTATATTCTTCAAAAGTGCTTGGAACAAGAGCAATTTCAGAATGTAAAAATGACTTCGGGACACTACAAAAGAAGCTCTCAACCTCTGTGTAAAGGGGTAGACTTTTTTTTAAAAAAAATACAATGCTTACATTTCCACGTCTCAGTTCCTTTCTGTTGTGGTGTTTGAATTTTATTTGAATAACCCAACAAGCGCTTGGGCGCGGCGCGGCTGGAGTGTTGGTCATTCCAAAAGTGATCCTGGGATCGCGTGCAGTGACGCTGACAGGAACTGTGGTTCCGTCGCCTCTAGGCAGCTCTAGGAGCCCATTGCACGGCACGAGAGGTGCACCTCCATGTACGTACACCGCCACACCGGTGCACAGGCGTAGTGAAAGCGACGACGCCGGCACGTCGGACCAACCGATTACTGTGCGACGCTGTTAGCCATTCTCTTCTAGTATTAGCGCGCATGGCAGTATGACACTTGCCACTTGGAGCCCTACTACCAGTACTACGTGTACCGCCTCTCTGGAGGGTTGACCGTTGAGGCTTGGAGCTAATCAGTAGCTAGTCGCCGCCGGCCCGGGAGGAGAGGAGACTAGCCCGTGATCGAGCAGCCTGCCTCGTGGCGCAAGGAAGCGAAATTTATTGGACCGGCCGCATCAGACGTGCTGACCGCACTACTCCTTCCGTCCCAAAATAAATACAATTTTAGGATCGGGCACGCAAACCAATGCTACATGGCGAATGGGCTTGTAGTCTAATGGTAGGACGGTCCAGTGGGACGCTACCCACCAGGGTTCAAATCCTGGTGCTCGCACCTTTTCCTGGATTTATTCCGGGATTTTCCGGCGTTATGCATTAAGTGGTAAGCGACGTTCCCGTCGACGACGAGGCGCCAGTGGTGACTTCGAGAATCTCCAGATCTGCCGGTGCTCAATCCTTCGGAGGTGCTCATAGAGGTAGGGTTTGCGTACGTGTATTCATAAGGGTGAGTGTGCGTGTGTGTGAGCGTCTGCGTTGTACTGTGTAATCTAAAAAAACCAATGCTACATGTAAAATTACCAAATTGCCTCTTGTCTTTTGTAAGAAAGATCTATACACTACCTTGTCTTTTGTATGAGAAATTTCTAGAGAGTCTTGTCTTTTGTGGTAAGTAAGTCAAAGTTGCATTTTTTGTAAGACAAATTTTTAACTCTAGAATTGTATTTATTTTGGGACGGAGGAGTACCGCAGTGTGCGTGACCGGCCGGACCTGCAAACCTTCCTTTTTTTACTGCCGCTCGTCTCCTCTCCTCCTGCGGAGAGCCGGAGACTTTCTCTGCCTTCTGCCTGATCACTTGATCAGGCGGCGATCAGAGATGGGGACACGCCGGCCACCGCGCACGGTATAGAAGTGGGGCCCGAGGCCGGGGGCCGTCGCGGCCAGCAGCCGCAGCGACCACGGGGCAATCGCGCGCGTCCGGAGCCCGGAACAAGTGGGCGGCTTCGCCAGCAGAGAGGCGCAGAGCGGATCCTGCTCGCCGCTGCGCGTGTACTTTTTTTTTTGATAATACGTTTCTGCATTACTGGATAATGAAAACGTACAAGTACGCATACAAATACAGAGACGTACATGAAGGATACGGATACAGCTGTCCTTGCCAAGCTACGCTAAGGACCTTAGAGAAAAAAGAAATTACATTGAGGTCCTCAGATCCAGAGCGCTCCGCTCGCGCTCGGAGTCGTCGTCGCCGGCCGCTGCCGCCGAAGAGGACGCCGTGCGCCACCGTGGACTGGAAGAGCTCCATCGCCCGCTGGCTTTGAGAGGAGTCGAAGTAGACACCCGTCCTTGAAGACGGGATGAAGCCGTCGGCGATCGCCCATCGAAGCTCCTCCAGCCCTTGAATCCGAGCTCGCCGTCGACGACCGGCACCGCCGAAGGGAGATCGAGCCAGATCCAGCCAGCCACCAACCATAGCACCCGCAGCACATCCTGCATCCTTGAAACAAAAGGGCAAGAACAGCATCACCTGACAGGCGACGCAAATCCGAGCCCGGACTCCTACGAAGTAGCTCCCAAACTTGCCGATGGCTCCGGAGTAAAGCACCATCGGGGCGAGGAGGAGTCGGAGCATTATTCCACGCAGCGCCGCCGCCATCGCCTCGTTGACCCCGGAACGCACACCGCAGAGGAACACCCTCCCGGCTACACCTAGCTCCGCCGACGACCACCGCCGGCGAGCGAAACCTAGACCTAACCCTAACCCTAGACCTACCTAGACTATCTACATCCGCACGGCGATTCCCAGGCCCACCGCCATCTTCGTCGCCACTCTGGCCGCCGGAGATGGAGGGGACCGGCGGAATTGCCGCCGGAAACGGCGCTCGCCCCCTTTTCGTCTCTCTCAACTGTAGCGGAGGGGAAGGGTCGAGAGACTCTGCCGCTGCGCGTGTACTACTTCCAAGGAAAGACACGATCCCAGTGGGCGCCCGCAAAGCCAGGACCGGCGGATCTTGGCGCCATCGAACCGGCCACCCGATCTGATCTTCCCAGGTCCCGGCCGTGCTCAGGCTGCCGGCCGGCCGTTCTAGGTGCGTGTGCGTGTGAACCCGTCGCGCCTTTTCCTTTGCCGGGCACGGGCGGGCTAGTTACCTCATCGTGCCGGCTCTGTTTGGATCCATGGGCTAGAGTTAGTTTCAGCTAGTTGGAGCTTAGCTAGCCACAAAGTATCCAAACATGAGAGCTGTATTGAGCTAGTTTACATCTAACCCATCCAAAAAACTATCCCACCCATGAGGTGTTTACTGGAGTTAGTTCATGTTGGGTCCACCAAAAAGTGACTTTTCTCTCTCCCTCCACCCACACCTAATGATTGAAAAAGTACATTTAATGTTATTCTAACTATTCCATTCAAACACCTCTAGAGCTAGAGTTAGTTTAGAACTATAATTAGAGTTAGAGTGAGCAGTTTTTACTCGTGCGGATAGAGCATGGGGGAACGGTTTTTTCATGTGTCTTCGGCAGGAAGGAGTCGGTCGCAGCAGTGCGCGCCTGAGCTGGTCGTTTGGAGCTTTCGCCTTGCGCCCTTTGTTGGCTTGCGCTCGGAGCCGGAGCCTTGGGCGGGGGAGCAAAGGCTGCAAGGCCGGAGCGAATCTCTCTCGTCTCGTGAGCTGGGGGGTGCGGTGTGCCCGCCCGCGGCCGACTCTGCGGTGCCGAGTGGTGGAGACCCACGCGTCAGTTCCGGCGCCTTTCCCCTTCCTACTAGTAATCCGCTGCCGCTGGGATCGCTGCTGTTTCTTTTTTACGATTCGAGGCTGATCCGCGCGCGTGGATTTCAGCGAAAAGCTTAGCCGCTTTCCTCTTCGGGGCTGCGCCACCGCCGCGCGTAAACCTCGCCGGCTTCCTCTCTACCGGACGGGACGGACGCTGTAATTTCCCACCATCCCAGCCGCCTCTTCCGCCGCTGCTTGCCCTGCAACTGCAAGGTTTCTTGCTTTAATATCGTGAGCTTCGATTCTCATGCTCAAAGCTGATGTGCTTTGGTTTTTGCTGCCTCCCTGGAGTGGTGATTCCACCGTTAGTCTGGCTTTGCCTACGGAACGAAAAAGGTCGCAGTGTTTCTTGCTCCAGGCTTCTCCTTTGGCTGTTCTCTTTCCGGGGATCCTTTGGCCTGTTTTCAAAAGCGCATTTTGCAACGCTTGGTTTCCCTCTTTGATTGCTCATCTTCTTCCTCTCTGTTCGAGGAATTCCCCCAACTGTTGGTTTCCAATTTTACGCAACGTGACGCTTGCGCCGTTCCTTCCGTTGACCGATTTTGGTGCTCCCCGTTCTTGTGCGCAGGGCGGGGATCGCGGATCGCGGCAGCATGAGGCGCGTCGTGAGGTGGCTCAAGCATCTACTACTGGCGGGCAGGAAGGAAGAGCGCAAAGGAGGACTCGAGGTGAACCAGCGTACCGCTACTAGCGATGATTGGAGCGACGGGCAGGAGACGAAGGAGAAGAAGAGGTGGAGCTTCGCCAAGCATAGGACGAGCGGAGGCGGAGCTGACGGCGGCGCGCGGTCGTCGTCGGCTCAGCCTGCCGCTGCCGCCGCCGCCGCCGCAGCTGCCGTGGCCGAGTGGCGACAGACGAGGAGGCTCAAGGAGGATGCGAGGGCTAGAGAGGAGAAGGCCGCCGTCGTGATCCAGAAAACCTTCAGAGGCTACCTGGTACGATCGTTATCATTGCCCATCTTTTCTCCCTCATTCTGATCTTCTGCTAGTTTCTTGTTCACTCATGCAGTAGAAACTGTAGAAGTTTTCTTTTGGGGGAAAAAATTAGAAGTTTCTTTCTTTGTGACGATGGAGATTCTTTCCTGCAGTGTTTTTTTGCTCTATTCTTCATCCTGCTTGTTTGTTACTGCTTGGATAGGTGGACTAGACTGGTGTTGCGTATGATGTCACTTCTGCTCCTACGCCCTTTTATCTTTTCCCACGATATGATGCACAGTCATTTGTTAACACTTGCACTGTCGGTACTATACAAAATCTGCACGTTGATCAGTCCCGACATTGTTTACTCTGCGTCGGCGATGACTTCTGTGTACCATCAAGTACAGTATTAGTTTCTGTTTGGATGCAGAGCAGTTGAGTATTGCGTAGCCTGACAGTATTGCGCGCCCATTACCTAACCGGAGTTGTTTAGCACTATCAGCTTTTTTTTTCTAGAGCAAAGTCTGACATTGGGTCTGAATCCATCGTGTCGATCAGGCGAGGAGAGCGCTTCGAGCTCTCCGGTCGCTCGTCAAGATCCAGGCGCTGGTGCGGGGCTACCTGGTGAGGAAGCAGGCGGCCATGACGCTGCACAGATTGCAGACGCTCATGCGGCTGCAGGCTGACTCCATCGCCGTCAAGAATGTTTCATATCGGAAATCTGTGGAACAAGTAATCACCATGATGTTTTTTTTCTTTGCGGCATCATTGACGATTTTCGTGTCAATGGAGTTGCATGTCCTGGAACCTGGAGTTTTGATCGGTTCGTGTGCTCGGTTTCGTCATGCAGGAGAGGATCTCCGCTCAGGAAGTCCGGATGAAGCGGCCGGCGACGCCGGCGCACCGGCGGATGCTGTCCGACAGCACGGACTCCAACTACGAGCGCAGCCCGCGGATCGTGGAGATGGACACGTGCCACCTCCGCTCCCGCTCCTCCCGGATGACCAGCCGGTACAACCCGGAACACCCGTCGGAGTACGCCCGCCTCGCGACGCCGACGCCGTCGTGCTCGCCGCTGCCCGGCGGCAAGCAGCAGCAGCAGCCGGCGCGGCTCTCGTTCGGACGGAGCGGCGGCCACGAGCAGCGCGAACCCCGGGGCTCCAAGACGGCGCAGAACACGCCCCGGTTCGCGCCGTCCCACTCCCACGACTCCTCCTCGCCCGCCAAGAGCGCCGAGCGCAGCCTGGGCAGCAGCAGCACGCCGCGGCGCGCCTCGCCGCGGGACCGGGACGCGCTGGTCAGCCCGCGGTACATGGCCGGCACCGCGTCCTCCGCGGCGCGGACCCGGTGCCACAGCGCGCCCAGGCAGCGGCTGACGACGCCGCCGCCGGCGGCCAAGGCCCCGGGGGCGAGCGTGGCGGCGCGGGCCGGGACGTCGTGCTCGCACGCGCGCGGCGGCGGGCTCTGCTCCCAGTGCTCGGACGCGGCCCGGACGGGCGGCTGCTCCGTGATCAGCGTCAGCGACGAGGTGGCCAGAGACTACTACCTGGACAGCTTCTGGTGATCACACGATCGACGTGATGCAATGCGAAGCTGCTGTGTTCGTGTTCAGATTGTAGTCGAGTTTGTCCAGATTTGTACATATTTCTAGATGCTAAAGCATGTAGCAGGCCAACACGGATCAGGAAGGAACGGAATTTTTCTTCTTGTGCGAAGTTTTTTTTGTTCATCATATTCTCCTGAAGGAAAAGAGAACACGAGACATGAAACTGTATAGTGGCTGACTAGTAGACAGCGCCTAGAGTTTTAAAGGAATTTTTTTCTTTGTTAAAGGAAATTTACTGTGGCTAATTAGTGGTTTTACTGTTTGCTTCGCGTGTTGTAGTGTTGCCCTGCGAAGGATGAAAATAACGGCCATTGTGGTACCGGCAATCTAGTTATGAGAGGTGCAGTGCATCGTGCATCTGCTTAGGCCCTGTTTAGTTCCCTAAAGATTTCAAAAATTTTCATATCGCAGACCGTGTCATCTCTCACAGAACACGCTTACCAATGCAAAATTTTTACCACTTTTTTCCAAAATTTCACCGAACTAATCGGTGCCTTAGGTTGACCCGTGACAGGGGGTGATCGTGCTTTGGTTCAAATGTTCGGACACTTGAAACTGATGAGACGTGGCCCTGTGCTAGTACTTTGGAGGGTACGTGGAGCAAGACTGCGGGAGTACTTCAAGTTGGAAGACAAATTGAAACATATCCAAGCATGCTGTAAAGCCTGAAAGTGAAAATTCATACTCATCCAAGCTGAGGCTAGTTCCGCTAACAGTGCCGCTATAGGCCGTTTTCTCCAGAAATCACTGTTATAGTTCCGCTAACAGTGCTCTGATCTGCATTTGCTTGGTCTTCTACCTAGCCATTGTTTTCTATCTTTGCAGTAGCATTCGAGAACTAAACCTGGAAGGATGGTTGTAGCATCTACTAGTAGTCATCTACCACTGGCCACTCGCATAATGAAACAGCGATGGAGTCTCGGTGCAACCCTGCAGCTTGCTTCATTTCCGAAGCTTGAAGCTATGTTCATTGCAGTGGATGCTGGAGCAAGGATTTGTTCTTGCTCGATCATGGTACGGCGTGGGCTTTCTCTGCCAGACTGCCACTGAAGAGCCCAACTGCTCAAAGCTTGAAAACAACATGGAGAAAAGGGGCAGTGTGACAAAACGTATACACTCGTAAATCATAAGGCGTTTCAACAGCTGTAGAGCTTCGAATAGTTTATAGTATCACGTGGAATGCATTACTAATTATTTTTAGTAAATTTGAGATTTACAAACTTCAAAAATATTCATCTCATACTCGTACTACCAATCATCTGCCACATGAGATTATCAGAAAATCCAGATTCTCAGAAGCTCAAACAAAGATCAGTAAGATCTTTCTCTTTAAACTGCCAATGATAAGAATGAGTTGCATGTGACTTCAGTGAAATCTATGTTTTTGTTTGTGTTCGGTCAGAGATCCAATCGAGATCTAACCTTTTTAAGTAGGAACAGCTAAATTGCATTCACGAGCTAAGAGGTCACGGGTCCATTAGGGCACAAGAAAAGTGGAAATAACCGTGTCCATCCGCCTGCTGTGTCTTCCCCCTCCTCTCCCTTGTTTAGTTGTTTCTCAGTCGCTGTAACTTTTTGCCAGATCTCGGAGATAAGGGCAGTGCCCTGTTTCTACGAACAATCCATGATCAGTTTTTTTTTTTTTTGAGAACCCCATAATCAGCTTTGGTGTTTGTTCATCACTAGAGGAATGGATGGGCCCTTTGTCTTAAAGAAATGCAGAAAAATGGCTTGGTTTCTTCTTTTAGCAGCAACTTGTCAGCATGGGCCGAAACTGTCCATGGGCTCCAATGTACTGGGCCGTCGCGGCTCGCTAGGCTGGACACAATGTATGTATTCTTTTCTTTCAGTCCCTCTCTAATCAATAAAGCATAGAGTGACTTGGCCTCAAAAAAAATGTACGTGATGATTTTATTCACACACAAAAAAGTCTCATGATGATCATGTTTGTACAAGCCCTCTTTCAAAAAAAAGTTTGTACAAACCCGGTATGTGCCTTTTCTTGGTGATTTGTCCGTGGCTTTCGCTCGTGTTTTCGACTAATTGACAAATTTAAATTCGATCAGAAACATTTTTTATGTACTGAAATTCAATACGTGAAAATATGAAATTCCCATCAAGAGCACTGTAACTCCACTAGTGTACGCTGATTTGCATCTTACGTTCCTTGATTCTCACCACCATTATCATTTTTTCTTTGCGAATCGTGGGGAAATAGGTAAACATTTATCTAAGATGAAAAAGAATATTATGTTTGGCAAAAAGGAAAAAAAAAGATGACGAATTCTGGACTTTGTCGAGTTGACGCATGGCAAAGTAAACAATCGATCTGTATAACTTTCCTCCCTCTGTGTTCTTTACATGGTGTTCGCGTGCCGTGAGCTACAGGGGAACTAGCTAGCTAGCTAGGGTATCACAGCCTGACCCACTCGGTCCCGTCGATGAAGCTGAGCGAGATGAAGGGCTTGGCCTCGTCGTCGGTGAGCTCGTGCGACCACGCCACCCGGCCGGAGTAGCTCGCGCCCGGGCCCGAGCACTTGTACTGCCCGTAGAACACCGTCCTGCAGCAGCAACCGAACGCGGCGGAGATGTAAATTCCAAACCTTTGTGCATTCGACTCGTGATTTTGAATTTTGATCGGCCAAGAAAAGTTCTGACGATCCGCGACAACACCATTGCGAATCGAATCTGCAAAAGCCGCAACGATCGCGACGAGACCCGGAGGGCACCCGTGCGATCGGATGATTCCGCCCACGCCCAGAATGGGAGCAGGTGAGTGCCTCCTTTGTCTGCGCAAATAGCTTTATCCGCTACTGCAGGGCGGCGTCTATATACGTGCAAAATAGCTGAGCTCTTTGTGTTGCTTTGCTTCCCATGCTGACGCAAAGCACCAAAAGATTTGGCCAAAGGCGTCGAAACACGGCGTGGGCGTCGAGCACTACCCGGCGTCTGCTAGCCCCAGACGGCAATGGCATCGGCGGCACGCGTGAGGAGAGGGGAGAGGCGAGAGGAAGTGCGCGTAGTAACGTACAGCTCGCGGTTGGGGTCGCCCCAGTTGTACCATCCGCGCGGGACGATGATGTTGTCCATGTAGGTGTAGGCGAACACGACGCGGGAGAAGGTGCCCCAGGCGCGGCCCAGGTAGAGCGCCCCGGACCCCGTCACCCGGCAGTTGACGAAGGAGAACCCCGTGTCCTCCAGCATGCTCTGCCGGTTCTGCGCCGTCAGCGCACCGTAGTCCCGCGCGATCGCGTGCACGTGGCAGTCCTGCAGCAAAACACACACAACCTCAAGCTCACTCGAACAAACTCAGTAGCATATTGAACACATATATAGGTCGGTGCTAATCCGATTCGCGTTTCTCTGTGTGGTGAACTGGTGATGCAGGCACCGGAGACGGAGAGAGCCCGCAGCACGTCGCTGTCGCTCACGCCGCCCGCCCGTGGGTGTGTAGTAGGGCCGCCGCCTGCCGGCCGGCGGCGAGGCCGTGGGGCGCAGGCGCGCAGCGCAAGCAAGCGGACAGCAGCAAGAGGCCGCCGCGGGCAGGAGATGTGCTTGATGACCGATTGACGACGGCGACCGCCATCTGCCGCCGCGGAACAAAAACACTACAAGTCCTGTGCCGCTGTGCGCTGGAGCTTTTTTCTAGTGTCCGCCGCGGAACAGCATCATCTTGCTAGTGTCTGGTGTGTTGACCGTTTGGGTCGCTGTCAGTGGACGCAGCGGCAGATCCAGCGGTGGGTAGGGGATCCAATGTTAATCCTTCATGTTTTTCATAGAAATTTTGAGGAGGAAGAAGGAAGGAGGAGGGAGGAGGAGGAAGATGAAGGAGAGCCCCCTTACCACCCAATCCTAGATTCGTCACTGAGTGGACGGATGCAATGTGTATCTAGTAGGAGACGGTTTCGGTTAAAAACGGGAGCCTGTGATTAAGGTCCTGTTTGGTTCCCATAAGTAGGGTGACTTAAAATGCAAAAAGTGCAAAATAAGTTAATAGTGAAACCAAACAACTCTGACTTAAATGACCTGACTTATAAGTTGCATAAGTAGCTTCACCCCTACTTGAAGTGATTTATTTTCACTTTTCCCTCTTCTATCCTGTGTGGAGCCCACTAACTTATAAGTCGCTGCAACCAAACAGGACTGACTTAAATCCAACTGACTTATAAGTCAGGTGACTTATAAGTCAGGTAACTTATGGGAACCAAACAGGGTCTAAGCCAGAACTTAGTACGGTCTGGGGGTTCTTTTCTTCTCCCGTAGTGCGAATGATTGCGTCAAGTCAGTCTACTAAACCCCCTAGTGTCAAGGCGTACGAAAAGGCTCTAATTAAACTGGCCCGTGCCTGTAGTGGTACTACTTCTTCCAGCCTTGAGTGCCGCGGGGATCGCGTGGAAGTTTCAGATCACATGAATCACATCTATTTTTGAGCAAACGTCTGTCTAGTTTCGTTTGTGTGGAAGCTTCACACTAGCTAGCATTCTAGCAATAGCATGCTCTGTCTCGGAGCCTCTGCTCGGTGTTGAGCTGGCGCAGTTCTACAAATAACCTTTCTGAGTCGTTTAACGGGCCGCCTGAAATCCTGATTCGCACACAATGTACTAGCATATCATGCGTACCTCGTAGAGCGAGAGCGCGTTGCCGAAGATGAAGTCGACGGACCCTTCGATGTAGCACTCCTTGTAGTAGTGGCGGCCCGAGTGGTCATACAGCGTGTCCTGCGCGCCCAGGAACTTGCACCCCACGAACGCCGCGTTGTCCGCCGACACCCGCAGCGCCACCGCCTGCTTCCCCGTCGCGCCAGGCTTCGGCACCGGCGACGTGTTCTGCATTCCCGCATTCCGTGTCAGCGAGGAGTAATTTTCCAGCATTATTGTTCCAAGGTTTTTTATTTATTTACCGCAGCTACATTAGTTACCTTGAAGGTGATGTTCCTGGCGAGGAAGTACTGCGCGTTCACGGCGAACGTCGCCGAGTTGAACGTGCCGAGGGGCCGACCCTTGGGCCCCGTCGGCGAGTCCGCGGTGTCGCCCCACTGCACCACCGTGCTGTCCGCGCCGGCGCCCTCCAGGGTGATGAACGCGCGCATCGACGAGACGCTCACCTTCTCCCTGCGATCGATCAGGTGGTGACACATGAACGCGAATACGCGATCATCAGCAGATCGAGCTCACGGGGGTCGTCAGTCGGTGTGCAGTGTGCGCGGACAACGCAACGCAACGTACGTGTAGGTGCCGGCGTTGACCCTGATGACGACGCGGACGAGGTTGATGGCCGGGAGCGAGTCGACGGCGGCCTGGATGGTCGTGAAGTCGCCGAGCGCCGGGTTCTTGTCCACGACCAGCGAGTAGGACGGGAAGGCGCGGGCGAGCGCGTGCTGGAACGTGCTGTGCCGGAGCGACCCCATGTACCGCACCCACTCCATGAACTGCTGCTCGATCATCTCCGCGCGCGTCGCGTTCGCCGGGAACAGCGCCGCCGCCGCCGCCGCCGGGCCCCGGCCGGATCCCGCGCGAGTGCCCGCCGGCCACCCCGCACGGCGCCGCGAGGAGCGCCGCAACGGCGGCCACGGCAATGCAGGCCAAGAATCGCGCGCGCGGCATGGCCGTTGAGCGCCGCGACGGCAACGCCCCCGGCCCGCCGCCGTTACCGTTACCACGGCCGGTCCGGTCCGGGCTTCGCGGCGAGCTGGGGGGAAGGAAGCTGGAGTGGCGGCGTGGCAGCAGGTTTGGTGAGGTGGGGGGAGGGCGAAAGAAGGGCTGTGGGAAGAATTTAAGGGGGAGGGGAAGATACGATCGTTCACGGGCAAGAAGAGAACAGAAAGGGAATGGAGGAGTGGCGCGAGCAAGTCGAGCAAAGTCACCACGGGTTCACGAGCTGCGAAGTGCGGTTGGTACGCCGGCGTGGCCCGGGGCGCGTGGCGCCGCGCACCGCCCAAGCGCAGGGCTTACTGTACGCGCCATGCATGTGTTCGGTCGCAGTTCCTCGTGCCGTTGGCGTCTACTAGGGCCGAGCCCGGGCTTCCAGGTGATGGCGACTTCTGCGCCCAGAGCGAGCCAGGGCACGAGAATTTTTAGCTAGCCCTCTGACAGGAGTTTTCTTGGAGAGAGCAGATAAGGTCCTCTTTGGGATTTGGTGCATGTTCGCGCTTCCATTCTGATTTGCTTGTCATTTTGACATTTTGTGGGTATTTGTGTTTGTGCTTTGGTTGGAATAGTACACTTTTAAAATCTCCTCTTAGACTGTCTCCAGCAAGAAACTGAATCTGCATCTGCAAACTGCCGTTTTGAGAGAAGGAGAGAGGAGAGAACAGTAGCCCAAAAGGATGAGCCCTCCGGCAGCTTGTGAATCCCCTTGCGCATCCTACAAGGGCAGTTGCCTCCCGCGCGTCGAGTGAATGGAGGAGGTACCGGCGGCGATGGAGAAGGAGGCGGCTGGCGACCTCCGCACCGGCGACGCGTCCAGGTCCTCCAGCTCGACGGCCTGGTGCGACGGGACGCGGGGAGGTTAGGGCCGCCGAGGGTAGCCGCCACCGCGGGCCCTGGACCCCGCCGCGGCGAGGGGAGCCGCCGCCGCGGGCACTGGATCCCGCCACGGCGAGGGAAGCCGCCGCCGCGGGCTCCGCGTCGAGGAGGTCGCTGCTTCTCTGCCTCCCGTCTCTTCTCCGAGGTGGCTCCAGTGCGCATGGAGGTGGCGGTGGTAGCGATGGAGGAGGATGAGGCCGGCGAGGAGGCCTCGACCTCGCGCCGCCGCGGGCCCTGCCTCGACCTCGACCTCAGGCCTTGCCGCCGGCGAATCCGGAGCAGATCCGGCGGATGGGGTGTGGTTCACGGGCGTGCGGCGGAGATCCGAGACCCACACCGCGGCCGACGTGTGTGGCTCGGCCTCAGCATCTTCGCCACCGCCGAGGAGGCTGCCGCGGCCTACGACACCGCGCGCGTCCTCATCTGCGGGCCCGGCGCCGCCTCCGCCAACTCCAACCCGCGAGCGCCCTCCGCCGCCGACGGCGACCCGCTCCCACCACCTTCTGTTGTTATGCCTCTTCCGCCTCGACCTCCTCCGCCGAGATCTGCACCGGAAGGAGGAGGCCCGTCGGGGTGGGGAAGGAGGATGAGGTGAGAGACGGCTGCGGGAGTGGAGGCCCGCCGAGAGTAGTTGGGATGCAGACTCACGCAGAACCCCCAGGGATGCGCACGCGGGGAAGTGTCACTGCATTTTGCAGCAGCTATTGCAGTGACTGCTGGAGCAGCTACAGTTGTCATCGCTGCTGCATTTTGCAGATGCGGAGAGGGATGTAGCAGCCCCCGGAGACGGTCTTATCTCATTAAAAAAATCTCTTCTTATTTTATTATGACGTTGGGTTACTGCGTGTGTGTGGAAAAAGAAGGATGGTATATGCAAGACGCAGCAGCTCTACATTTGAGTTGAAATGTAAGGTCATTTGTCTTACTAAGAAATTGTAACTTAACCTCATTCAGAAGTAACAATATACTTCTTAAGAAAATACCTAGCGCCCGGACGTCCATTCCGGGCGCTAGTCGTCAGACGGGTCCGCAGCCACACGTTCGGGGTCATGAAGCATAGCAGTCGTCAGATCGTGTTGTGAAGCGTTTTGATGTTGCGAAGCATGTTGCGAATCATGTTGCGACCAACATTCAACCTCGGAAACCTCCCTCCTGCCCGAGCGATTCGGCGATGTTGCGAGCATGTGGTGATCATGTTGTGAGCTTGTGGCGAGCATGTTGCGACCAACATCCAAATATCAGTGTGTTGGGGGCATGTTGCGAGCTATGTTGCTTGCAACATCCAAGCGCCAGGGTGTTGCGACCGTGTTGCGAGGTATGTTAGTTGCAACATCCAACATTAGAGGCTCTCCTCCCTCCCCCCTCGACACAACACACAACATCACATGTCTGCAACATCGAAACTCAACATCCGCAACATTAAACTTTAATGTTTGCAACATCCAACATCAGGGGCCCTCCTCCTCCCTCCTCCTCGACACAACACCCAACATATGTCTGCAATATCAAAACTCAACATCCGCAACATCGAAAAATCATACAATATCAAAATTATTTAGATCTAATTTTGAAACATTCACATGGACCACTCGCAACATGTAAGAACACAGATGCAACATGTTCACGCCGACTGCAACATGAAGACAAATGATTGCGTCATGAAGGCGACCAATGGCAACATGCCAAGAACACTGGTGCAACATCGCATGAAACACTACGAAATATGTCGAGAACGCATGTCCAACATCGATTGGCAGTGATTGCGACATCTGTAGACAAACATTTGCAACATCCTAAAAAATTCAAACTCTGGGACATTAGAACGTCAGCATGAAAAGGAACACAACATCAATATACACTGATTGCAACATCTAAAGATGACGAATGCAACACCCTGGAGGCGAGGACGAAGGCCCAGGTCCCGTGCGCACTAGTCGCCGCTGAGGAGAACCTAGCTCCCCGGCCGGTAGGCAGAGCAGGGGAGGGGTCGGCGGCGCGGCTCGCCGACGAGTGGAGCAGGGGAGGCCTGGCGGCACGGGCCGCACGGCTCATCGGCGGGTGGAGCACGGGGAGCGCGCGGCTTGGGCTCGGCGAGCTCCGCCGCCCCTGGCTTAGAGGAGTGGGTGCTCACACCACCAGCGAGCTCCGCCGCCCGCGCTAGGACCGCGCTCGGCGAGCTCCTCCAGCGACCCGCGTCTCGGTGTTGACCAGCGCCGCCTGCTCGATCCGCGGTCGCCGCGCCCCGGTCCGGGCGCTCCGCCGCCGGCGCCGCTCCTCACGCCGCCACCCATATCCCAGGCCGCCTCCCTCTACCTCCTGAACTCCCCAACACCACCGCCCCTAACCACCACTGCCTGCAGCCCGCCCGCCGCCGTCGATCCGCCTCCTCGAGCCATCCCAGCTCGAGGTGAGAACGGGAATCGGTTGCCCTTGACCTCCTCTCTCCGTTCCCCCACCTCCTGGCCACCACCGTGCCTGGGAAGGCCGCCGCCCACCACAGTCAGAGCCGCCCCCTTCCCCCCTTACTCTGTTCTGAGTCGAGGGAGGAAGAAGAAGGCAGTTTTGCCTTGAGCCCCCTCTCCCTTTTTCCTTTTCACACCGAGGCCCTTCCACCCTCTCTCTCTAATCTGTTTTGCCCGTCCGGAGGGAGCCGCGCGTCCGGACGCTCGGAGGGAAGCATTATCGATCAGGAAAGCTCTCAGCCGTCGGATCGAAAAAATGCTGGTGTTAATGTTGCGAAGCATGTTGCGAATAATGTTACCATGTTGCGAAGCATGTTGCGACCAACATTAAAACTAGGTGTCCCCCTCTCTCCTCCCCCGACACAGTATACATGTTGCGAGCTTGTTGCGTGCAACATCCAAACATCAGCGTGTTGTGGCCATATTTTGAAAATCTCTGTCGCAACATTAGGGCGTGTTGCACACAACATGTACAGATCAAATGTTTCCGCCGCACCGCAACATTAGGGCATGTTGCGAAATTCCCGTCGCAACATTAGGGCATGTTGTACGCAACATCAGATGTTTCCACCGCACCGCAACATTAGAGCATGTTGCGAAATTTCCGTCGCAACATTAGAGCATGTTACACGTAACATGTACGGATCAGATAAGAAAAGCAGGACGGACGGGTGACGCGGACGGGCGGTAGGTGTCCGATGCGTCGGACGTCCTATGACTAGCATTACCGAAGAAAATATAACCAGTGATACGTTTTCATGGATAGTAGGGAAACTGAACAAATTAGAAAGAAACGGATTCAATTTGTCCCTGGAAATCTCGCACGCCACGTAAGACAATTCAGTTTGTCATGAACACATGAAAATGACATTTTGTGCGATGTGAATCATTTGTCTTTGAGCAAGTTATCTCATCACTCACTGCTATATTTTAGAGGGAAACAACTTGAAGTTTTTATGCCAGTCCATCAATATTTTGCTAGGACTGCCTTTTAAATGTGGCTTATGTTTCTTCCTCATAAAAATTAGTCAGTTTTTACATTGCATCTTCATAAAATTAACCAGAGACCTAGAATGAAGAAAATGACAATCGGATGGCTCAAGTATAAAAACAAATGAATCAATATATCTGTTTACACATGATAATTACCTTGGCAAATATTATTTGCACTATTGATATTTATAGACCAAGTTTTTCCTTTTTATTCTTCCTCCCCACGACAGTGGGCAGCCATCGGCCAGACTAAGGGGGCATGTGCCCTTAAACTATATGATGCGCATCTGCATCAGCAAAAAGCCCCTTTGCGTATAAGAGGGAGAAGAAACATATCCTGCAAAAAAGCTAGGCTTCCAGCATTAATGCGCAACCCGTCACGCATCGGCTGCGATAATTGGCTCCCGCGTTGCTACTGCATGGGGACACCGCGGGCTGCCCGAAGCAGAATGGAGGGGAGGCACCGCCGCCCGCCGCGTTCCTTTGCCGGCGAGAGCCACCCTCGAGGCCGCTAGAGGGGAGGGGAGGAAGGGGCCCCACAGTCGAAGCTGGTGTGGGGATGGTGGTGCGGGAGGAGGGAGCTCGAGTAGCTTGCAGAGGAGTACGGGGGACGGCGGAGCTCGTCGTCGCCGTCGAGTCACCGCTCCTGCTTGAATTGATGGAGCCGCACAGGTCAACGCCGTTGGATCTGTGTCGCGGAGGTCTGGGTCCCGTTGCGCCCCTGCTCTGCCTCGCGCCCCTGCTCCGCTGGATCCTTCGCCGCCACGAATCGAGAGAGCCACGCCCCTGCTTCTTACTCCCTTTGGTGACGGAGAGGGAGCCGCCGCGCGGGAGAGGGGAGGAAGGAGGAGGAGGCGGCCGGTGGGGTTGGTGACGGTGAGCGGTGACTGGATCAACGCTGGCTGGTGCCTGCTCTGCCGCTGCCGCCACGGCTCCCCGGAGGCCGCGTTGCCCCGAATATGCGCCGTCGGTGGCCGGGGATGGAAGAGGAGGATAGGCCGCGAGCAGCAGGCGAAGGAGGCGGAGGGGCTGCAGCGAGGCAGGGGCGATGGGCGGAGCACTGGAGCAAGAGGGGGCGTGCGCGACAATGCGACAACGACAATTGAAAAAATGAGATAAAGAAAGTAGAGAGAATCCCTGCGGACGGAGAATGGAAGGGCACCGCACACAAAATGAAGATGCGGTAGCGGCTGCTGCTGGAAAGAGCTACCGTGGCCACCAACTCCTCATTTTGCGGATGAGGCTCGAGATGCAGCACATGCCGAAGATAGTCTTATAGTACAATGATCCCGGGTCATCTTTATAAGATGTGGAGGAAATAATCAAATAATCGCTCGTTATTGTAATATTAAGCGTGTGTGCTTTCCATTAATCCTTCATTGTAAGCTGGTAATCCCAGTGTAAACTCAAACAATATCACTTTTTATAAAAGCAAAGTGAACCTTTTTTTTTCTATTTTTCAAATAATCAAATAATAAAGCATTATCTTGCCCAAATTAATCCACTTTTGAAACCTGAGCGGCTCGACCAAAACTCGGATGACTGAAGTAGATGTCATCATAGAATCATGCCTAATTATACTACTTCCTCTATCTCAAATTACTTGTCATTTTGATTTTTAGATACATTTTTGTTTTACGTGAATACTCTAAAAAAATTAAAAATGATAAGTAGTTTGGGACGGAGAGTACACGAGCCATACTTCTTCCACGACATTCGTAAATGTTTCCACCTTTTCCGTGCTGCGCATGCCTACATGCACTCCCTGGAACCTCTCTGTATGAATCGAAAGTCTAGTGGATATATACACACCCATGCAGAATTCCAACTGCAGCTCCTTTGTAAATTGTAATGCGTCCAGCACGTAGGGTTTTTTTTACCGACTGGAACCGGTCCAGATACCGCGTCACCGGTCCAGTCCGGTTCCGGTTCCGGTCGGTTCCCAACCGGTCGATTTCCGCTCAGCTCAAATTGTCTTCTTTTCCTTCTGTTTGGACAAGAAGAGATATGAAATATTTGACTAAGACTATATTTCATTCCACTTTAATATTTCTAAACAACAACTTCTCTCATCAGCTATTTCGCATTTTCAAAGTCATTAATTGCCCCATACCCTTTTTTTATTTAGATTGTAAATTTTTGAATTTGAATTCAAAATAAAAAATTCCAAAAAAATCTCAAAAATACTTCAAATTGCTACGAATCTAATGATGTCAAAATTGTTCAAATATTCGTCCATTTCCTATACTTTGTGGGCATTAGAAGTTGAACCAAAAAAAGAAAAAGGGAAAAAAATTGGCCAGTTCAACTTTTAAAAATACTAAATGCACTAATATTTGAAAATTTTTGACACCGTTAGATTCTACACACCTTGAAATATTTTTAGAAAATTTGAAAACACATCAAATAGTTTACTGTGCTGTTTTTTTTTTGAAATTTACCGGTAACCAGTCAAACCGGAGCGACTAATTGGTCTAACCGGTCGGCTAGCCGACCCAAACCGTTTACACTTCCGTTTTTATCTGAAATTCGAATTCTTTCGGTTTTTCTCGGTAACCGGTCAAACCGGACCGGTTAGCCGTAACCGGACCCCGCCGGTTCGGTCTCCCCGGTCTGTAACAAAAACCCTGCGAGCACGCCGGTCTGTGGCCCTGTGGCGTTGTGCCGGCGCCGCGCCGCGCGCCCGTGACCGCGACTCCGTGAGCCTCTCCGGGGTAAACACCGAAATGTTGCGGCATCCGATCCGGGGAAGCGCATAGGCACAGGCGGCCAGGCCTGCTCTGGGCACTGGGCAGCGATGCCGCGGCGGCTGCTTTTGCGATCACGGCCGCGCTACCGGCCATACGCGGTCTGGCTTTACAGGTTGAGTAAATCCGGACAACGGCGACGTCACGTGCCCGCGCCCAAACGCCGCGTGTGTTTTCTTTTCTAGGAGTGCCCAAGGGCCAAGGCCGCATGCAGATGTGCGATCAAGTCCTCTGCTGCAACGGGCAGACGACAGTACTACCGAACCGGCAAATGAGTAGTGATGGGAGGAGGATAAGCGAGCCGGTCAGCAGCAACTCCGATCCCTTTCCGGCGGATTCGACGGGTGAGGAGCCTCCAGGCGTCGAGATCATAGCATCTTCGCACGCTCCTCGTAGCACCGGATGGATGATATGGCTGGCTTATCCGCAGGCCAATTCGCAGCCAGGGGTCATGTAAATCCAGTTGATGTGACCACCATGAGTGAGAGTGAGAGTGAGCTACCCCCCCACCACCGCTTCCCCCTCCGCCGGCGGGCGGGCCTCCGGTCATCACCGGCCTCGCTCCGCCGGTGACCAAGACGTTCGCGGGCTCGGCCGCTTGCTGCCCCCCCCAGCAGTAAGCAAGCCGTGCTACAGGAGTCTTAGAAGCCATCATCTCCTCGTCGACATGACAGGGCAAGGGAAAGGAAAGGTAAGGCTGTTGCTGCAGTGCATCTGGATGCTGCGACTGTGGCCGAGAAGAGCGGAGGCGCTGGGTCCGCTGGGCAACGCGGCAGCTACCGGGATGCACTACTCCGGCCGCGCACCTTCAAGCCACGTTTTCCGGCGGAGACAAGACATGACGAGCAGCTTTGGTACACTGAGAGGAGCATGGGAGGCAGGAGCAGGTCCATTCCTACTGTGTGGAATCGGCTGGGCGCCTCGGGGCGCATTCAAGACAAGGCTGGTGGAAAGGTGCCTTCGAGTAATGGCGGGTCTTGGTTGGCAACGCTCAAGGCAAAAGCTGGGACGAGATGTTTCAGGTGTTTATCCGCCGGTCACCGCATTGAAGCTTGCCGGGACCCTCCGTGCTGCATTTTGTGCTTCCGCTTTGGACACAAAGCTCGGTGGTGCCGCTACTCCTCGCCTCCATCTGCACGCACTGCTGCTACGGCCCCTCGCTCTCCTGCGCTGCGTCCGGACGCTGCTCCGCTGCCTGCTGCGCCGAGGGCCTCTGTGGCCGGCGCTTCTGCAGCTCTTGCGCCCCCTGCCACTGCCGGTGCCGCGACTGCCGGTGCCCCACCCTGCGGCATGGAGGATGACGGGCGGTTCCCGGGCGCGCCGGAGCGGCGACTTGCGGAGGTTCGTGCTGGTGTGGTGCGGTCCACGGCCGTCCGCGAGGCGGAGCGGAGGCTGGAGAACCGCTCGTTGCTGGCCGTTCCGCTGGACGCGCGGGTCCAGCTGGTGGCGCCGCGCGTCAAGCATGAGGTGGTTCGTCAGCTCGGCGTGCCGTTCCACGGGGTCGAGGTCTCGAAGATGGCGGGTTCCACCTTCCTTCTTCGGTTCGAGACCAGGGAGCTCCGCAACGGGGCTCATCTGCGGGGGGCCTTCACCGTGGGCCATGTTCGGATGCAGCTCCGGCCATGGACCCGCCAGGTCGGTGCGGCTTCGCTGTCAAGATTCAGGTACCGTGTTCGTGTTTGCATTGAGGGTGTCCCTGAGCATGTTCGCCAAGCGAAGGAGGTTGCAAACTTGTTTCCCCGTCAGTCCTTTCTTGATGATTCGGATTGTGACCCGGAGAGGCCAGAGGAGGAGGAGTGCCTTTGCTTGTGGGTCTGGACTCCTCATCCTGAGGGGATTCCGATCTCAGGGGTCCTGCAGGTGGAGGAACCGGTCACGATGCCGCAGGAGAACTACGCTCAGCATTTGTTTGAGATGGGGATGCCTATGGGTGCGATGCGGATTGACCAGGCTGAGTTGTTGGATTACAATGTTCTTGTTCATGTTGACTGTGTTCTTGATTATGCCCCGCTCCCGGCGAGCCAGTCTCACCGGAGTTACTGCAGCTCGACCAGTGGCATTCCTGATGAGGAGCTGGAGGAGGAGTGGCCGGTGCGGCATCCCTATCTGTGGCAGTTGGGGGTCCCTGACGGGGCGGAGCGTCGGGCTCCGGCGAGAGGGAGAATTTCGGTCCATGAGAGGTTGGGGAATCGCGGCAGGGACAGGTCGCCGCCGGGAGGGGGTGGGGCATCTGGTCTACCTCCTGGTTATCACCAGATGCCACCCTCTGGCCCACATGACCTCCCCTATCTGCGCGGCGGGAGAAATGGCAGCTCCTCCTGTGGAGGGGGCGGCGGACACGCCGGCGGACGGTACCGTAGGAGCGACGACGGCTCAAGAGGCATGCAGCAGAGATGGCGAGTGAAGGATGCGGGGGCCAGGTTCCAAGCCCATGCAGGCAGCAGCGGGCTCACTCCTGTCGCGGCGGTGTGGCGCCCAAAGACCGACTACCTGAAGAAGAAGGTCAGCGTGCCGCTGTCGCTAAACACAGAAGACAGCTTCCTAGTCGGTGAAAATGTGGTGCAGGCGCCGAGGCTATGGGACCCTATGCTGGAGGAGGTGTTCAGAACCACGTGCCCTACAGACCACGTTTCTGCACAGCTGCAGCGCTCGGTGGAGCCAACTGCAGCCACTGCGGAACCGGTGTTGTCTGATCTCATGGACGGGGCATGGGGTGATGACACCTTGGAGCCAGACGTTTCGGCCTGTGCTAAGCACGCGGCGCAGGATATCCTTCTTAGTGCAGAAGGCGCATGCCTGCCCCCTCTGAGGAGTTCCTGCTATCTTGCTGTTGTTGATCACACGGAGGTGCAAGTGGAGCACGCCGGGAGTTTAGCTGTTGGATCTCTCTCTGCTTTGGGCATGCACGGGAACTTATGTTGTGATGGGGACAGGACATTGAAGGGTGTAGACGGAGCCGATGAGACAACTACTGGAGGACTGGATGTGGGTGCTGATGGGGGCCAGGGAGTGCTGGAGGTTTTGGAAACTGGGAAGGTGCAGGATTGCTTGTCTATGTTGGATGATGAGTTGGGCTTGCTTGCTGTGAGTGGGCCGAGGGAGCTGGATGTGGGTCGGGCCGTGAATTTTGACCTGAACGTTGTTTGCTCTGATGTGGCTGAAGTGGAAGCTAGTGAGTTGGGGGACATCCTTCCTGTTGGGGATGCTCCCGCCAACAGGACAGCGCTTTCAAATGCTGACGCCAGGCTCAACAAGGAAGCGCGTGACCAGAATGGAGCTAGATCTCAGGTCAAAGCCTTTGCTCGCCTTGCCATACCGCTAAGAAAATCGCTGTTGTGCAACCCGACAACCAGGCAGAGACAGTCCATTGTAAAAAAGGGGGCAACCGGCAGTGGTGCAGCAACACCTTTGGCTGGGAAGCGACATTGCAAGGAAGGGCCTGAATTCATCCCTCTGTTGTCAGTGGAGGAACAGGCGGTAGCATTACTGATGAAAGCAGGAGGGGTCAGTGAGGTCAAGGGGAAACCTTCTACAGAGGCGCATCAGCAGTTTGGGGAGAAATTTGTGAATGCTTTGGATGATGAGATCGTGGACGGTTTTCGCACAACCTTTGGTCTGCAGGATGGGGAGGAAGCCGATGCCTTTGGCGCCCTCGCCCTAGTGGCTGGGGATGATGAGTGACATGCAGCGTTCATCGCTGCGTCGGCGGCTCTGGCCGCTAGGTGCATCGCTCAGGTGCACGTGTATCTTAGGTTGTCTAATGCATGTTTTTTTAGTCTCAGTTTGTTGTTGGTTTGTGCAACTGGCTGGAGTTCGGATGGCTGAGGGGATGTGGTGGCAAGAGGGCTGTTCTTCCTTGCTGCCTTCCGTCGTTTGTTGTGTGTCATTAGTTTTCTGTTGTAAGCCCTATGATTATAAAGGGCAGGATGAGGTTTACTTGTTACTTAATGAGTAATCAGAGATGCTTGGTGTTTAACTGGAATGTGAGGGGATTAAATAACCCGGTAAGGAGACAGGTGGTTCGGGATCTGATTGCTGACAATAGAAGTACAATTGCGTGTCTGCAAGAAACCAAACTGGAGAGTATTGATGCTGACATCATCAGAGATACTTTGGGGCCCAAGTTTGTACAGAACTTCGTGTATCTGCCAGCTCAACAAACCAGGGGAGGGGCTTTGCTTGCCGTTGATGAAGATTATTACAAGCTCAGTGGTGCAGTGCTGGGGGAGTTTACCATTTCAGCAAAACTGGAGGCGACCACAACTTTGCAGGATTGGTGGCTAACGGTGGTATATGGGCCGCAGGGAGACTCGGAAAAACTGAGATTTCTTGATGAACTGAGAGGTTTAAGGCAGAATTTTGGGGAACGGTGGCTAGTCATCGGGGATTTCAATCTGAGACTGCAAGCCCAAGATAAAAGCAATGACAACCTTAACCGGCGCCTGATGGGATCATTCAGAAGCCTAATTGATGACCTCGAACTAAAGGAGCTAAGCCTGCAAGGAAGAAGGTTTACTTGGTCCAACAATACCACTCAAACGAGAATTGATAGGGCCTTTTCTTCTATCGATTGGGACATAATGATGCCGAACTGTGTATTACAAGCTATCCCATCTGTTGTGTCTGACCACTCGCCTTTGCTGTTGATCGGTAATGCTGCAGGAAAAACTTACAGAGGCTTCCGCTTTGAAGTGTTTTGGCCTAGATTGAATGGGTTTGCAGATGTGGTAAAGGGTGCTTGGGAAAAGGAGTTGCAGGTACATAATCCTTTCCTGAGGATGCACATCAAGCTACAGAGGACAGCAAAAGCACTCAGAAAGTGGGCGCGTTCCAAGATTGGCAACAACAAGCTCCTACTCTGTGCTGCTAAAAAACTGATTGGAATCCTTGATGTGGTGCAAGAACTTAGACCACTGAGTGTGCAGGAGATTCAATTGAGGAAAGATCTCAAAGTTTGGTTTCTGGGCATGACAGCTATAGAAAAACTTCGAGCCAAGCAAAGAGCGAGGTTGACCCATATCAGAGCGGCTGATGCACACGCTAAACTTTTCTTCTTACATGCCAATGGAAGGAAACGGAAGAATTTTATTCAGAGCTTGACAACTGAGGAGGGGGTGGTCCATACGCACATTGACAAGCAGGAACATATACTCCAACATTTCAGCAGTCACTTTGGTCAACCCTTGCAGAGAACGCACACACTGAACTGGGAGATTGTTGGCCTTCAGCGGCTACAACTTAGCTCTATTGAGGACATGTTCACTGAGGAGGAAGTACATGCTGTAATTACCGAGCTAGCTAGTGATAAGGCCCCGGGACCGGATGGTTTCATTGGTGCTTTTTTCAAATCGGCTTGGAGCATTATCAAGTCTGACCTTATGCAGGCAGTGTTATACTTCTTTATGCAACATGATCAGCACTTCAAACAGTTAAACTCAGCGCACATGGTGCTGATCCCAAAGAAGAAAGATGCTCTGCGCTTAGGGGATTACAGGCCTATAAGCCTCACGCACAGCGTCGCAAAACTCTTCTCTAAACTTTTGGCAAACAGGTTGGTGCCTTTCCTAAATCAGCTCGTCTCCATATCACAAAGCGCTTTCATCAAGAAAAGGAGTTTACAGGATAATTTTCTTTTCACACAAAACTTGGTCAGAGCTTTACACAGAGCAAAAAAGCATGCGCTGTTCATGAAGCTGGACATAGCTAAAGCCTTCGATAGTGTTAGATGGGACTTCCTCTTGGAGGTTATGCAGCAAATGGGGTTTGGAGCTAGATGGTGTAGCTGGGTCTCCATTCTTTTGTCCACGGCTTCGACTTCGGTTTTGCTGAACGGAGATAGAGGTCCTTGGTTCAGGCATTATAGAGGCTTGCGTCAGGGTGATCCTTTGAGCCCCCTACTCTTCATTCTTGCAATGGAACCGTTACAAAAATTGTTCGACCTCGCAACTGCTGATGGAACTCTCTCACCGATACAACATAGTGCAGCAAGGGTGAGGATGAGCATGTATGCCGATGATGTGGCAATTTTCCTCAACCCAGACAAGGAAGAAATCAGGGAGGCAAAAGAGATTCTAGAGGTGTTTGGTTCAGTGTCAGGATTGGTTACTAACAGAGAGAAAAGTGTCGTGTATCCCATACAGTGCTCAGGGATTGATGTGGCTGAAACTATGGAATTTTTCCAGTGTCAGATCAAGGACTTTCCTTGCCAATATTTGGGTTTGCCGCTTCATACAAGGGCACTGAGAAGAGTGGATATTCAGCCCCTTATTGACAAGGTCGCTGCTAGGCTCTCAGCTTGGAAGGGGAAATTGTTGAACAAGGCAGGTCGACTGGTTCTGGTGAACACGGTGCTCACTGCTATCCCAACATTTTTTCTGACTGTTTTTGCTCTCCAAAAGTGGGCGGTTAAGAAAATTGACAAAATGAGAAGATCGTTCCTTTGGACAGGATCTGACAGCGCCAATGGAGGACACTGTCTGGTAAATTGGGCAAGGGTCATGAGACCGAAAAAGCTTGGTGGGCTTGGTGTTCTTGATTTGGACCTATTCAGCAGGGCCCTACGCCTGCGATGGCTTTGGTATGCATGGCATGAACCTGAGAGGCCGTGGGTTGGAACTGAACCTCCTGTTAATGAGTCGGACAAGCAGCTTTTCAGGGCGAGCACGGTGGTCACCATAGGAAATGGGCTCAAAGCTGAATTTTGGAACTCGTCATGGCTTCAAGGGGTAGCACCAAGGGACTTGGCACCGAACCTGTACAGGCTAGCTTGGAGGAAGCATCGGAAGGAGGTCACAAATGCCAACTGGACACGCGGATTATGGAGAATGTCCACAGTTGCTGAGATGGCTGAGTTTGTGGACCTTTGGGACAGGGTCCAGGGCTTGCAGTTCACAGATAGGCAAGATGAATTGCAGTGGAGATGGACAGCCAATGGGGAGTATACTGCGAAGTCAGCTTACAACACCCAGTTCGCAGGATCCTTTGCAAGAGTGAATTGTCAGGTGTTTTGGAAGGCGCATATGGAGGGTAAACATAAATTCTTTGCCTGGCTTTTGGTGCAAAGCAAAATCCTGACGGCCGACAAGATGCTGTTGAGAAACTGGAACTGTAACCCGCTATGCTCATTATGTGGCACTCAAATGGAGACAGCAGCACACCTATGCCTTCATTGCCCTTTTGCGTTGCAGGTCTGGCAACTGGCCATGGTTTGGTCAGGGAACCTCATTCAAATTCCACCGGCAAACTGCACATTGGAAGATTGGTGGCGTATTTCCTTGCGAGCATTGCCAAAAGTCCAGAGAAGAGCCAAGGCTGCGGCTTTGATTTACTTTGCTTGGAACATATGGAAGGAAAGGAACCGAAGAGTCTTCCAAGGTAAAGCCTTGACGCCGATGCAAGTTTTTCTTCTGACAAAGGAGGACATGGACTTCAGACAGCAGGCCTACGGGGCCAACAGAGGGGCGGATGGTCTCTAGTTTCAACAATGTTAGGCCTTTCCTTGAGATTTTTGAGCTTCTTAAGTTATTTATGTAATAAGACCTTTGTAAACCTGGAACTTCTTCTCCTTCTTAAATGATTCGGCAGTGCTCCTGCCATTAAGTTCAAAAAAAAAAAAAACAGTACTGCCGTCGTGTCAAGCATGCACGATCAGATATTTTCGTGCACATTGATGGCAGTCTGGCTGTGCTACAGCTCGAGCTGCTTCGATTCTTCGTCCACCAAACGTACCGGATCGTTCAGTTACCGCCGGTTTTATGTCGCGTTTGATTTGCCGCCACCACCACCATTTCTTGGTGCTCCGTACCTTTTTTGAGTTGGCCAAGTGCCCAAGTGGTTTGGGTCCCTGAATGGAGAAGCTTCCGCTCTCTCTTTTTCCTTGAGCACTTGCTAAGCATCATTCTCATCTTCTTGCCTTATGTGTACCTGCATTGCTTTGCGAACGATGACAAGGACAGTCTCCGTCCATTCGTGACGCAGTGGACCAGCTGCTTCCCAAAATCTCAGCCATCACGATCACTGCAAATGGGTTTAGATCACCGGCTTTGTCAGCTTGCATGCAATCGCTCCCGTTCCGGCAAAAGTCTACTGGAAGCCGATCGGTGGTGGATTCGGTACGTCCGTGGGGGGTGCCGATCAGCTCGATCCAGACGATCATTAGCGTAATCAAAGCCGCCGGCCGGGTCCCCCCCGTAATCTACCAACCTCCTGCTTGTGTCACTTCGCGGCGCTGGGTTCAGGTATTCAGTGGGTGTGGTGGCGGCGGTGGTTCGCGATCGCCGATCGAGGGGCAAAGGCACTCCAGCAGGCACATCATGGCGATGAGGTTTGCAAGCAATTCAGTGTAAATGTGTAATAACGTCAGCCGGTTGCTGTTTGAATACACTAGAGTAGTGTTTGGCGATGAGGTTTGCAAGCAATTCAGTGTAACGTCAGCCGGTTGCGGTTTAAAAATACTAGCGTTTGCGTGACAGGGGAAAGTGCTGAAACCGATGGCTCCAGGCTCCACCAAAGGAGCCGTGCGTAAATGGCCGGGCCATGAACGGATGATATTGCGTTTGCCTGACAGATAGGCTACATGAGGATGGGTGAACAAGCAAATTTGGAAATGCTAAACCTTGGTGCACAAACCGCACGCGTCAAAAGACTTTAGCATCTCGCAGAAAGTCATCGTTTAGGATCACCTGGTTATCTCATTGATGTTTTCTCACTTAGACAATATGAGCCACTTTTTATCTCTGAATGCTGCAATCTTCAGCAATACAAAAATCATAATATTTCATTACTTTCCATCGCTTATAACAAACTCTCAGGGAAGGATCAGTGACCATAAATCACCATAGGGCACTTGATGCAACAAAATGTCCAGCATGACGGCAAACCAACAACAGCAACCCACTTACCCACGCGGGCTCTTATATAGCTTGCGGAAGGTAGATAAACATTGAAACTTTCAGCCCACCAAAAGTTCATCTAATTTGCTAACTATTATCCCACCAGCCCACCTTATCACTATACTGTTCCAACATTTTTCAAAAATATTCCAACATTTTACAGAAATATTAATTTTTTAAACATATTTTCGTCAATATTTTTCAAAAATGTTGGATAATATTTCATCTCTTCCAACATTTTTCAAAAATTTTAGCATTTTTTCGTCAAAATTTTGCAAAAATGTTCCAACAATTTTTGGAAATATTGACAATATTTCTTTCTTCTCCACGAGCGGTGGCGGCGCGCGCGACCGGCGGCGGCGGCCACCATGGTCGGCGGCGCGAGGAGCTCCTACCGCAACCATGGCGCGCGGCGGAGCTCTGGCTGCGGCCATGGCGGGCCGGCGGCGGAGCTCGCGCCCGGCCGCGGTGGGCCGCGAAGGCGGCGGGGAGGCCACGGGGGTGCGGGAGCCGCCGGCCATGGCGGCGGCAGGGGCTCCTATATGGCGGCTAGCGGAAGATGGATAAGGGTTGAAACTTCCAGCCCACTAAAACCCACCTAACTTGCTAGTTAGTAGTTCCCCACGAGCCCACCTCATAATTATGAAATACAAAATGTTGTAGCATTTTTCATAAATGTTGCAATATTTTTTCTTCAACATTTTACGTTATTTTTTCGTCAACATTTTTGTAAAATGTTGCAACATTTTTGGAAAATGTTGTCAGCATTTTCTGGACCAACATTTTTTTTAACCAACATTTTAAAGCCTTTCTTCTTCGGTTCCGGTGCCGGTGGCAGGGCGAGCTACGACGAGGCCGCACCGGCCTGCGGCGGCGCACGACCGTGGCGCACAGTGGCGCGGCCGCGGGCCAGCCGTGGCGCACAGCGCGTGCGGGGGCCGGCTGCGACGGCGAGCTCCGGCGAGGCTGCGTCGGCGCACAGCGGCGCGAGGCCGGCTACGGTGGCGCACGGCGGCGCGCGGCCCGGCTGCGACGGCACGCGGGGGCCAACCGACCGCGAGGGGGCGCACGGAGGTCCTCGCGGGCCGGGCGGGCGGCGGCGGCGCGGCCTCCGGACGGCGGCGGCGGCAACAGTTGGAGGTGCTAGCTAGGGTTTACTAGAGTTTAGGCTGTCTAGGTTACTATTAGACTTCTATTGAGTTATAGTTTCTCCGTAGAAAGCTATTATCTTTCGGAAGATATATAGGATTCCCGCTTACCCACCCACCCACCACCCTACATGCATGAATCAGTCTGAGCCGACAGAGCCCAAGAACAAAAGGGCCTGGCCCAATAATGTCCGAGACGAATGGCCCAAAAGTTAACGTCGTCGTCGTCCGTCGAATTATATATATATATATATATATATTTCTATTTTTCAAAAATAAATGGTCCGTTAGAAATTTAGCAAAACTATACATCTGCCGCCGTGACTCACGGCGGTAGGGGTCCTACCGCCGTGCCGCACGGCGGCAGGGGCCGTGGCCCACTGGCAAGGGCACATACCGCCGTGCCACACGGCGGTAGGGGCCTGCCGCTGTGTAGGCCCCCACCGCACGGTGGTAGGAGCCTACCGCCAGGCGGCAGCGTGGCCTCCAGGTACCGCCGTAGGCCACGGCGGTATGTATGGACCTACTGCCGTGCCCTACGGCGGTAGGTTTTTTTTTGGTAAATTTCAATTTTTTGAAGCATTGATACTTAACGACGAACCATTGATACTTAACGACGAATCACAGAAACAAGCAATGGCACGTACGATACAAATACCCTAACTTTGTGCCGCTGCTAGTCCTAACGTGCCTTAGGGAATTTAGATAAACGATTATAACATTTGTAGTCTAGTTGTACGAGTAGTACCCGGAGAACCCGGACATCATAGACCCGCCGGAGTGCTGGGAGGGCATGTAGTACCCGTACCCCGACGGGGGTGGAGTTGGATCAGACGGTGGCGGGGGTGGAGTTGCTGGTGGAGTGTTGTCCTTCTTCTCGTGGCACGGACAACAACAGAACTCGTCCTCACACCCGGTGTTCGTCTTCACCACCATTGGTCCGGTCATCGGTCCGTCGTCGTCGTTGGTAGATGTCGGATCTGGAGAAGCCAATGCCGACGCGAGTTCTTACCTCAGGTTGAAGATGCCAACATCCTCGAGGTAGTTGATGTACTGTTGATACGGGTCAATAGCTAGGGGATCCACCCATTGCACGAAACCGCAGTTATCTGGTTGGTCGGAGTACTGCAGAAACCGTGATTACATTAGTAAATCATAAAATGATGAAGGACAGAGGTCAAGGAGTTTTGCTTACCCATGCTCGTGAGCAATGCCAGAAGCGTCGACCAGAGTTGTTCCATCCCTGGTAAACCTGCATCACACAGAACTCACCGTGTGCACACCTTGGCCAGTTCACCGTTTGATTTGGTGCGTACTTTCTAACATCACGCATGGATTTGAAATCTCTCTTATCTAAGACTGGAAAATTGTTGTTGAACTCTGGATCTTGCTGGCTCCACAGTGCTGGACCGAGGGAGCCATCATCATCTCCAGTCCAGGAACTCATTGGTGCTTGTTGTGTTGTGAAGTGACACTGGAGAAGAGTGCTCACATATATGTAGGTAATGAAGCAGTCCGGACGGTGGGCCATTCGATCCGGGGCAAGAAAAACGGGTAGTGACTCGGAGGAAACACACCCTAGTACTAGGTTCACTGTTTGGTGCAGTGAGTCGGAGGAAACACACCCTAGTACTAGGTTCACTGTTTGGTGCAGTGACTCACAGAAAACACACCCTATGTGTCCACTGTTTGACGCAATTACTCACAGGAAACACACCCTAGTATGAGTTTTACTGTTTGCGGAAACAAGCTTTAATGCATCTGAAATCAAGTTCTTAAAGATACAAGCCGACTCTAGAGTATGATGAAATGAAATCATAATTTTTTAGGATACAGTAGCACTTGGCGTCTAGTACTCTACGTCTACTGGGTACAACGGGGGTATTTCCCCTTCCTCATGGCATCCGGCCCAGCTTCCTTAGCCCGGCGAGCTCTCTCCCTCTTCCTCTCTCTATCTGCTTCACGGGCCGCGGCCGCTTCACGTTCTTTCATCTCCTGGCGAATGCGAATTTCCTCCTGCTGCTCCTTACGTTTTTCTTCTTGTTTTTCTGCCTCAACCATCCTTTGCCACTTCTCACGTGCTGAACGACCCATCGCCTCGACGTAACGCTTGTCTTCTTCGGACTGCTCACAATCTAGCCACTGCATAAAATCACAAAGAGGAGGTGGAGTCTTTTTTCAAAGACAAGTTAGCACATAATAAAATAGTAATGACATATTATTTATTTAGTAATGCAGTTTGTTCTTACTTTTGGTCTAACATTGCGACATGGTGGGAGAGGGTCATGCTCGTAGTTCACGCACATGAAGAACCTCATCCCGTAGCAGTACCCGAGAACGTTGCACTTGACAAGCTTACAATTGTCACCGCAGTAGCACATAGGAGCGTGGATCCCCTTTGGCACCGCAACCTTGTCCTTCCTACTGGTGAGCAACTCCAAGTCCAACTCAGGACCCGAGAAAGCCATTGCAAGCCTACAAAAAAGATGAGAAATATGATAATTCATTACATGTTTCATTTGAAATTAGAGAACAATACATAACATGATATGATAATAAATTTGACGGCAAGAAGAAAACAACAAGCAAATGAAAAGGTAGTTCAATTATTACAGCACGATAACATGCATAAGTTCAAATATTACAAGACCGGCCGACAAATTACGATGGCTTGCATCTAGCTGGTCAAGTACACAAGTGTGATCCACAACAGACCTGACCTCCTAGTAATTTTTCCACTTGCCCTTGGAAGCATACACTCGAAAAGGACAGTTGGCCTTCACACATTGTACATCATATATGTGTGGAGAACTCTTCACTACCCTGAACTCTCTCTGCAGAGTAAGGGTGGCCCACCTCTTCACTGCATCCTTTACCTCTACCGCACTCTTATACATGGCGCCAACAGAAATCTGATTGTCTTTATACTCCCAGGACACATTCTCACCAGGATTGACAGATAGCTGTGAGAAATTGTAACTGTCCCAGTCCCTTGGAACTAGCGGGTCATCCTCATCATCTGAGGAGTCCTCTTCCAACCCACGTTCATCCTCATCGGCCTCCATTTCGTACTGCCTAAGTACTTCTTCATTAACTTCCCCCTCGTCAATTTCACCACAAGCCTCAAAGGGTGTGTCACCATCTCCTTCTTCTGCCTCAGTGGCAGCACCATCTCCTTCTTGTGGCTCAGTTGCAGGACCATCTCCTACTTGTAGTTCAGCCTCACCCTGGTGAGCAGCACTACCCTCCTCATACACTTGACTACTAGACCCAGCCTTATGAACAACTTGGATAAACAACATCATAGGCAAACCAATTTCACATGCTGTTTTGATATAACTCCTCTAATATTCAGTGCCTTGAAGTGGCATAAGCTCCCAATATACTGCTTCACTCCTGTTGATTAGAGCCATAATGGACAAGTCATGTTGCTTTGCATCTACATGGAATGCCCTATAAAAAAAATTGGTAATGGACCCCAAGTTTTTTCGACTGCTCTTCTTATCACATGGTCAACCGAATTAAATTCTGACAAGTCAACTCCATGTTCACCATATCTAATCTGCCCATTACCGAAATATAACTTGACAGTAACTGCATCCGATATGTCTGACAGCATGAAAAAAAACACTATTAACAAGTGGATCTGTAACTACAAAATATATCTACTCAGAGCTACACTACGACTATATTTTTACTAATCGATCTACACTACAACTATAATTTTACTATGCAGGTCTACACTAAAACTATATTTTTACTAAGCAGATCTACACTAAAACTATATTTTTACTAAGCAGATCTACACTAAAACAGTATTTCAAAATATGAATTATCACAGTTGAAAATATTAAGTACCAGAGTATTACCTCTAACGAGACGAAAAACCGGCAGAGCTTCGCACCTTCACCACCTTCTCCTCACTCCCTTCTCCTCTCCCCCCTCTCTTTCTTTTTTTTTCGAATTATTATGACATTTTCGGCTGAATTTCGGCCTTATATAGGCAGCAGTTCCTAGCGCCGTGGGGCACGACCTGCCGCCGTAGCCCACGGCGGTATGTCCCTACCGCCGTGAGGTACGGCGGTATGTCTGTCGCACGCTACGGGCCTACGCCTGGCCGTGGGCCACGGCCCCTGCCGTTGTGCCGCACGGCGGTAGGACCGGCCACGACGGCAAATGTATAGTTTTACTAAATTTTTGGCGGACCATTTATTTTTGAAAAATAGAGAAAAAAATATTAAAAAAAATTCTCGTCCGTCGCTCCCCCCACCCAACCCCAACCAAGAAGAAATTTAAAAAAGCCCAGTCCGAATCTCCACGTCCCCATCCACTCGGCTAGGCCCACGGCACTTAAAATACGCGACAGCATCCACCAGATCGGCGAAACCACGCTGCCCCCACCACCACCACGAACGACAGCGAAAGCACGAAAACGCCCGCGCGCCCCCGCGGCCCCACGCTGTCAGCGACACACCCGTCTTCCTCCCCTGCCGGCCATCTCGGCGTCGCCTCCGCTTCACTTGTAACTGCAGCGTCCGCCGCACGCCACCGTCCCGCTACCGCTTCTCGGCTGCTCCATCTCCACGACGCCACCCCGCCTGGTCGGCTCCGGCGCCATGCCTCCCCAGGACGGAGCCGACGAGCCCTCGGCGCGGGCCCCCCTCCTCCCGCCGCCCCCTGCTCCGCGCCGCGCGGCCGCGAGGCTCCACCCGCTCCCGCTCCTCGTCGCGGCCGCCTTCGTCGCCTCGCTCCACTTCGTCTTCCTCGCGCCGGCTTCTCCCTCCTACTACCAGTCCCTCTTCCTCTCTCTCGGCTCCAACGACACCGCCGCGGCGCACCTCCGCGCCCTCACCCAGCGCCCGCACGTCGCCGGCACCAGGGCCAACTCCCTCACCGCCGCCTACGTGCACGACGCGCTCTCCTCTCACTCCTTCCCTACCCGCCTCACCCCATACTCCGTCCTCCTCTCCTACCCCGCGAGCCGCTCGCTTTCCCTCTCCGCGCCGGGCCGCGACACCGTTCACTTCGCTCTGGAGCAGGAGACTTACCCCGGGGACCCCTACGCCGCGGTCTCTGCGGAGGCCGTCCCCACCTTCCTTGCCTACGCGGCCTCTGGCTCGGTCGCCGCTGAGGTTGTCTACGCGAACTACGGCCGCGCGGAGGACTTCGCCTACCTCGCCGCCCGCGGCGTCAACGTCACCGGGAAGGTCGCCGTCGCACGCTACGGCAAGGTGTTCCGCGGCGACATCGTCCGGAACGCGCGCGACGCTGGCGCAGCCGCGGCGGTGATATACACCGACGCCAAGGACTACGCGGCAGGGAATGCCTTCCCCGACGGGCCGTGGATGCCGCCGACCGGCGTGCAGGTGGGTAGCACGTTCAAGGGGGTGGGGGACCCCACGACGCCGATGTGGGCGTCGTCGGAAGGTTGCCAGCGCCTAAGCATCGCGGAGGCGATGGCCTCCGACGACATGCCCGGAATACCGGCGCTGCCAGTGTCGGGAATGGACGGGGAGGCCATACTACAGCTCATTATTGGCGGCGATGTGGCGCCCGAGGATTGGCAAGGAGGCGCCGGCGCGCCGGTTTACCGGCTTGGGCCCGGGCCAGCAGTGCTCAACGTGACCTACATAGTAAGTTGCTCTGTTGCATTAGGAGTTAAGTTGCTCTGTTGCGTTAGGAGTTGGGCAGTGCAAACGACAGGGAAGATCTTCTGCTTTATGATTGACGCTTCTTTGCTTTCTTTGTAGGGTAATGAGACAATGGCTACCATTCAGAATGTTATTTCGGTGATTGAAGGGAAAGAAGAACCTGAACGGTGCGGTCAATTCCCCCAAACCACCATCTCTTGACTGTAGAAACTTAAGTGTATCACAGATTTGGAATCAAACTTTAGATACAGATCTTTATTTCATTTCTTCATGTGGTTAATCATTTACAGAATTTCAGACCCCAAATACTCAAGCAGTCTCAAACAACCACTTTAGAAGTTGGATTAGATTATGACAGGATCACACGTCTTTTCAAGTTACTTAGCTGGCTAGCTGCTCATCAATTTAAAATTTGAAATTAAAAAAGAATCAGTTCAAATTCATTGAAATAAACACTGAAACATACAGGTATGTAATCCTTGGGAATCACCGTGATGCATGGACATTTGGGGGAGTTGATCCAAACAGTGGGACAGCAGCCTTGCTTGAGGTATGCCATATTTTTGTCTGTCCAATTTATATTCTGGTTACCATTTGCTTGATTTCTTGCCTCATTAACTTTCATTAGCTGTAGCTAGCTCAACGGTTATCTGAGCTGCAAAAGAAGGGCTGGAGACCTCGACGAACCATCATCTTGTGCAACTGGGATGCCGAAGAGTATGCATTGGTCTCTCTGTCTCTCAACTCGCTCAGTCACTATCATCAAGCAATTCACATGTTCTCTTGATACTACTTTCTTTGGAAAAAATGCAGATAGGATCCACCGAATGGGTTGAGGAGAACAGAGCAATGCTACCTTCAAGGGCCGTTGCTTACCTGAATGTTGATTCTGCGGTGTATGGTCGTGGATTTTACGCATCAGCAACTCCTCAACTTGATGAATTGCTTAAAAAAGCTAGTAAACAGGTATACTATTTGAAAGAAATATAGCAAAATTTTACAGGTTGTGGAGAAAATTAACTTTATCGTGAGATCAAAAAGCACGACTAGTTTTATTGCTGGGATGCTGTAGTTATGCCAAGGTTACAGTCTGATAGCTGATGTACAATCAGAGGAAAAACACTTTTAATTTGGCAGGGGCTGTAATTGTTTTGTTATCACTCCTGACCTGCAGTAGCTTGATTTGTGATAGAATTGTTTTTCTTGGTTAATACAACTGTGGTTAGTATGAACATTTGCTATCTATGATCAAAGATATAATGGCGACTCCCTTACCAATCAATTATCGCGACTCTAAATATTCTATGTTTTCATTGTTACCGAGGAAGGTACAAAATCCGGATAACGGAACTGAGAGTCTGTATGACTTGTGGATGGCCTCTAACACCTCTCCCTTGGTAAGCAATTAATAAATATCGCTGTTACGTTTTAACCCTCCAAGCTTGTTCTTTCGGTATTTTGAGTAGTTGGCATGCAAAGGAAAAATATTATAGCTAGTGTAGACCTAGTTTTGTTTCCACTTTGTTCTAAGTTCATGTACGTGCTGGTTTTACTGCATTATATGGAAACCAAAGATTTTGTTATGACTTTCAAGAGTGCTAATGACACATATATGTATTAAGATCGGAAGATTAGGCGGTGGAGGATCCGATTATAGTGCATTTGTTCAACACATTGGTATTCCCTCAGCGGACATGTCTATTGGGTCAGGTTTGTCCTACTTCTGTTGCATACTTGCTTTCATTAATTCCCAGTCTTGAAATAGCTTCCTTGATTACTACTACTAGCACCTCTGTTCCGTGATTATGGACCCGACATACCTAAAACCGAACACACATGACAAAACGGAGGTAGTATCATAAAAGAACGTTTGCTAGGGCACCCTGCCTTTTACCATGAAATTCTGAACCTTTCTTTTCCTCGAACATGCAGGAGATGTGAGTATCTTTGTATTAAAGAGAAAGCATAAAATTCTGAACATAACCTATTCATGGATAAATCCATAAAGAAGAACTTTATCAGTTTTCATTTATAGTGTGCCTTCTGTTTGCAGACTATGCAGTCTACCATAGCTTGTATGATGACTTCATATGGATGGAGAAGTTTGGAGATCCCTTGTTCCAGAGGCATGTCGCAGGTATCCCTATGCTAACTGCAGTATCACTTGAATATCTGTTATGGATTATCCTCAGGGTTTCATGATATGCTAGGAAACTTGACTCATATCCTACCATTCTGTACTTTGCTAGGACTCTGCATGCACTTTTCTTTATGATTTCACTAATTTTTTTCGGAAAAATTATACCAACCTAGGAGGAAATATCTTTCTTTATATTATATTATTAACAAGGTACATGCCCAAATTCACCTCGATGAGGAATTAACTTGGTGGTCTTGGGTGTACATCCACACCCTCAACCAACTGAACCTACTTAAGTTCACTACTTTTAAGTATAATATATATCTTTACTTGTTAGAGCTCTGTGGTACTTCCACTGTGTATTACAATTTACAAAGCTATGTTGTTTTTATAGAATGAAGTGTGCATGGGTGAAAGTTTCCTTTGTGATCCTTCATCCATACCTGTGAATTGATCATTGAGAATGAACCATGCATATGTCTCACGAGCAATATCGCAAGCTAACTTTATGTTTCATCACAGCGGCAAGCATGTGGGGGCTTGTTGCTCTACGGCTGTCAGATGAGGAGATCCTACCCTTCAACTACAGCTATTATGCCACAGAGCTTGAGGTAACTTTTGTAATGATCTTCAAAAAGATAATGGGATTAACTTGTTTCAGGAATGTACATCTTCTATTTGTAACGAGAAGTTCAAATTTAGAGGAACATGACTGTTGCTTGTGGTTAGCAGAATGGAGTGATGAGTATAAATGAGAGAGTACTGGGAATGCCTGTCAGTTTATCTCCCCTGCACCGGTCAATCAAAGAATTCAGAAGGGCAGTTCTGAAAGTGGATATTGAATTGAAGGTATGTATACACCAATTGCACTATGTTGTGCCTGTTCCATATTTTAAACTCTGTATAACTTGCTGCTCTGTTTTTATTAGGCTCTACTGACATGGAAAGTTTGGGCACCATGGAGAAGCTGCCCATTGAAGGTCAGAGACATCAACGACCGGTTGATGATGACTGAAAGGGCGTTCACAGAGCGGGAAGGGTTGTCTGGAAGACCATGGTACAAACACCTGGTAAGATCTTTAATGGTTTCAAAAGGTAGTCATCACATCATCATGTTACAGCTAAACTCATTGGAAGGAACTCTCACAGATTTACGGGCCTTCACTGCACAACGATTATGGAGCTGAAATATATCCAGGCATTGATGACGCCATTCAGACAGCAAAGAGAACAAACACATCAGAATCCTGGCAGGCTGTACAGAATGAGATTCACAGGGTCGCCAGAGTCATAAATCAGGCAGCATTAGTTCTAACTGGAGGGCTAACATGACAATTTATGCTTTGATACCACCACCCTTTTTCGGTAGCATTTTCGCTATATAAGCGGAAGAAGCAGCTATGCTGGATGAATGATACAGTGAATCTTGTAACAAGGAATATATAAGACCATCTGCAGGGCTCTGCTCTATAGATTGCGGTAAGTTGTGTGGAGTAAAAAATAGAGCAGAAAGTGCTGCAGCGTCTGTCGGTAAACAATGCGCTACGACGCCGTAAAGCCAACTTCACGGTATTCCGAGCGTAAGCTAAGCGTTACGGCACCCGGCGTTCTCGGCACCAAGGACAGGCCACCAGCGGCTGCGCCAGCCCCTGTACAGGTAAAGATGAATTTTTAATTGAAGAATTAGTTGGAGATAAGTGAATAAAATATGTGGTTGGTGAATGTAGAGTAATATATAGAGTAACAGCAATACGGAAGAAATTAATGTAGAGTAAAGATTCTTACTGATGTGGCTAGAATATTCCTTTTAGAGTAAACATACAGAGCAACAGCAGTGTGGACGGTTTAAGCGACCCATATCTTAGGTGTTCAAGATGGTAGAGTTCGTCTACTCATGCAATGATTCTAAGAGTACAATATTATAAGAAAAGTCAAAAGTGCATGTGGAAGCAGGTGTTTCCCAAAAATGTGCAGTTGTAAGATTTTGTATATGCGAGATATTCATATTTCCACCTGCCATGAATCCAAGGGCAATAATAATGTTAATTACACTCAAAACATAAACAAAAATTCAAAAAACGAAAATAAGCTAACTAAAGCAGTAGTAAGTGACATTTCATTTTTTTTAAAGATGTGCATAAGCAGCGTAACACATTTTTCATTAAGAAGAGGAGAAAAGTCTAGTTACAAGAAAGTTACAAACAACGGGACAACAACAAAACCCCAAGCAAAGGACAAGCACAAGACTACAAAAAGACTACATCCTGCGACGACCAAGCAAGCCAATCCCGGTGAAGCCCGCTCGAGCCCACCTCCTCACTTCCTCCAGGATGAGTGGTGCCAGCAACACCGGCTGGAGCGCTGCTCTCTCATGTACACGCTTGTTCCTCTCTTTCCACAACGACCAGACGACCAAAAGAGCTAGGGAGTTGAAGCCTTTACGCTGAGACTTGTGAACATGCTTCCTAACAACGAGCCACCACACGAAGTATGGCAACTCCTCCTGCGGCGTTAGCCGGTCCAAGCCGAAGTAACGTAGCACCCTAAACCAAGTTTCCCGACTATGGACACACCCAAGGAGTAGGTGATCCAAAGTTTCGACCTCTTGTGCACAAAGAGAGAAAACATCCGATTCACACAGCCCATGCCGACGTAACCGGTTCGAAGTCCAGCAACGACCGTGAAGCACAAGCCAGCCAAAAAAGCGACATCTCCCGGGAGCCTGCACCTTCCAAATGTGATCAGCGCCAGCCACCAGGATTCTTCCTAAGAACAGCGCTCGCTATGCTGAGCTAGAGGAGAACTCCCCGATAGACGACCATTTCCGGATGAACCTGCCCGGCTGGTCGGACAATTGGAAGTCCTGTAGGCAGTCCCAAAGATGAAGGTATTGGACGACCACGCGAACAATGCGAGCGAAGGTGATGTCCCGTATCTAACGCCTGCCGGAGAGCGCCTCCCGTACCGTACGGGACTTCCTAATTCTGGGTGGGACCGTGTTCCACAGCTCAGGGGCTAACTGTAGGACTGAGCACCCATTGAGCCAGCGATCCATCCAGAACAAGGCGCGGGATCCATCACCCACCTGCACTGTTACCGACGCATCAAAAAATTCTTGAGACGACCGATCTACTCGGAAAAAGTACCCTGACCAAGTCTTATCGGAGTCAACCCTGGCCAACCATAGCCAACGCAGCCGAAGCGCGAAGCCCATTAGCTGTAGATTGGGGATGCCAAGGCCGCTATAAAGTGTTGGGCAAGCTGCATTAACCCAATCCACTGCACATTTCCCTCCCACAGCCAGCTCAGACCCGCACCACAAGAACCCACGCACCAACTTCTCAATGGCACGGATGGCCCAAGGCGCGATCTTCGTGGCCATAGAAATGTGTACCGGTATAGCACAGAGCATAGACCGGGCAAGAATGAGATGACCACTTCTGTTCAGCATCCTACCCTTCTAGGGAGGTAGCCGTTTAGCAACCTTATTAACGACCGGCTGGATGGCAGATTTAGGCAGACGCCAAGGCGAGAACGGTACCCTAAGTAGGTACATGTGACATGTCTCCGGAAAAATTTGCAGGAACTGTGGTAAAATTTATCAACAGGTGGTTCAACTCATGAAGTGGCAAGTACAAGGTGTAAAAACAAGTTTAGTGCCTGATGTGAAGCATGCCTGGGACCCAAAAAGATATCAAGCTTTGTTAAATGGTTCTGAATAATTGAATCGATCCTCATGCTATCTGCGCAAGAAACCCATGGCTTGGTATACATTGTTGAGGGTGATGTTTGCTATCTCAGAAGCTTTTCCTACTCCTTCCAAAAGAACATTATCTAAATAGCCTGGATCAGAGATTATCTCCTCATAACGGGCCTGCAAAGTTGCAAAGATATGTGGTTACCAGGAGGAATAGGTTGTAAGCAAAAGGGCAGCACAATATCAGATTGTAATGCGTTCCTCAAACCTGGATAGGTTGCAAGTGCTCTTTTTTTAAAGACGTGCAAAGCACGTTTTTCATTAAGAAAGGAGAAAAATGTCTTCCGTTTAGATTACGGACAGGCACAAAGCCAAACGAAAAGAAAGCAAGGGTTCAAGGGGGTTACACTGCCCTTACCGGGCGAACACCTAACAGCCGAGCAAGCGAAAGAAAACCGGCACGCGCCCAAGACCTAGCCTCATCCAGAATCGCCGGCACAAGCGCCACCGGCATGAGCGCTTCCTTGTCGTGGACGCGCCTGTTCCGCTCCCTCCACAACGACCAAGCGACCAGCCAGATAAAGTGTCGAAGCCTTTCATTCGCACCTTAGCGACCTGTTTCCTAGCGGAGCACCACCAATCCGCGAAATTCACAGGGCGGTCCGGGGCTAGGTTTTGGAGGAGAATATGCCTGAGTGCCGAGAACCAGGTCTCTCGGCTGAAGACACAGTCCACAATTAGGTGATCCAGCGTTTCAGACTCCTGTGCGCAGAGCGCGCAGACATCTGAATCCCTGAGCCCGTGACGGTGAAGCCTTTCCGAAGTCTAGCAACGGCCGTGCAAGACCAGCCAGGCGAAGAACTTGCACTTCCCCGGCATATGAACCTTCCAGATCTGGCGTGCTCCTAGGATCTCAACGCGACCAAGAAAGAGGGCGGAGTAGGCCGAAGCCGAAGAGTAAACCCCGCTAGGCGACCACTTCCAAATGAATCTGTCAGCCAAAAAAGCGACATCTCCCGGGAGCCTGCACCTTCCAAATGTGATCAGCGCCAGCCACCGGTATTCTCCCCAAGAACAGCGCCCGGTATGCTGAGCTAGAGGAGAACTCCCCGGTAGACGACCATTTCCAGATGAACCTGCCCGGCTGGTCGGACAACTGGAAGTCCTGTAGGCAGTCCCAAAGATGAAGGTATTAGACGACCACGTGAACAATGCGCTCCAGCCGGTGTTGCTGGCACCACTCATCCTGGAGGAAGCACGGAGGTGGGCTTGAGCGGGCTTCACCGGGATTGGCTTGCTTGGTCGTCACAGGATGTAGTCTTTCTGTAGTCTTGTGCTTGTCCTTTGCTTGGGGCTTTGTTGTTGTCCCGGTGTTTGTAACTTTCTTGTAACCAATCTTTTCTCCTCTTCTTAGTGAAAAATGTGTTATGCACATCTTAAAAAAAGAGAAATGTCACTTACTACTGCTTTAGTTAGCTTATTTTCGTTTTTTGGATTTTTGTTTATGTTTTGAGTGTAATTAACATTATTATTGCCCTTGGATTCAGGGCAGGTGGAAGTATGAATATCTCGCATATACAAAATCTTACAACTGCACATTTTTGGGAAACACCTGCTTCCACATGCACTTTTCTTATAATATTGTACTCTTAGAATCATTGCCTGAGTAGACGAACTCTACCATCTTGAACACCTAAGATATGGGTCGCTTATATATTCCTTGTTAGAAGATTCATTGTATCATTCATCCAGCATCTGTGCACTTTGGTTTGGCTGGCTCAATGGGTGAAAAATGTGTTGCAAGTGCTCGATCAAAGCATCTGTGAGGGTAGTCTTGAATGTCCCCCACTTCATATCTTGGCACTCGCTAACAACTTCCTGATAAAAGAAAGAAAGAAAAAGGATCAATCTAACTACCTTGGGAAATAAAGAACACTATGCTGGACATGGATGAATCCATACACAGGACCGTTCTTCACGTTCAGCCTGGTTCGAAAAATATCCAGACAGTAAAGTGAAAAAGTTCCGAAAATGTCATCTCTTCGATTCTCAAAAGGTGGATCTCTTTACACAGAGGCACGGGGGCTCCTTTTTATAGTGCCCGAAGACCACTTTTTACATTCTGATTCTACCCCTGATTACAGAGCATATTTGAAGAATATTCGGGGTACATTTCGTCCGCGGTAATCACGCGATCACTTTCTAAATTTACAAGTGTGCCCTTACGTAGCTGGGCTTCTTACTTCTTGGGTAGTCAAACTTCTCACGTTTCTTCCTCCTTCTTGTTCACGCCATTGACCAATTCAACACCAGAGCTTTCCTTCATGATCAGGATTTCCTCCTCCTTTCTTCCAGCACCTTCGCTCGGTCATACGTCAGCATTATCAATGCTGATGTCACCTTCGGTGGAAATCGTAAGTCTTGTAAAATCTTAGATCTCGAAGCAATCCTTGTTCGACTCCCAGTCTTGAGAGCTCGTCCTGCCAATCCTGTCCCTTCCACCAACTTCGCTTCGTGTAAAAATAGGAGAAAAGACTCTTCTTGCAGAACTTCCTGTTTGGTATGACGTCACTTCCTTTTATTACTCAAAGAAACACACTTTTTACAAAGGCCGAAGTTTACCAAAACCTAATAATTATGAAAAGATGTCCTCCATAAACTTCGCATAATGAAAACCTTGTCCTTTTTATCAATAATCTTACATTTTGCCAAAAACCTTCATCTACTTCCGGAAGAAAACTGGGTTTGTAGAAAAACTGTGTTTCCTCCGACTACTCGAGGGTGATGGTAAAAGGTCGATTCCCCAACAGTAGCCCCTCGTGGAAACGGGTCAACTCCGATGATCAGATTCCGTGAAGAAAAGGAAATAATCCGATAGAAAACGTCACCCTCGAGCGTCGGAGGGGACACGCGTCGTGAGGGGATTGATTGACGGTTGGGCTTCTTGCGAAGATCGAGGCGTCTTTTTACCCGCCTCTCGGGTGCCTGTATAAAGAGGGGGGTGCGGTGACATTTTTTCACCGCCCGCTTTCGAAGAATCGCTCACTTTTGAAGAAAAAACCGAACTTTCTCTTCTTTCTTCCGCTCTTATCTCAAGAATCTGAAGAAAAAATCTTGCAAAGGTAACAACCTTTTGATTCTGAGCATTTTCTGTATTTTTGCTTACCTTTGTTTTTGTTGAAACTCCCTTTTTTATATAGAATCTTCTTTTCTTGTTCTTATTTCTATAGACTAATGGCTCGCATTATGCAAATTATGAGATTGAAGAGTAAAGAAGAGATGGAGGACGAACAACATCAAGCTTTGGAGAACCCAGAGACCTCCGGTTTCGGTGATTCGGAGATTCAGGAGGAGGAAGGTGAAATCAAAGATCCCCAAGGATCAGATAGCGATGGATAGAATTTGTCTAGCGTGGATGCTAGTCTTGAAGATTTGATTGAGATGGCTAACTTTCCTCCATCTGTGGTTTTTGGCTCTTCTCTGGTTTCAAAGAATCTAATCAAGTTTTACAAAGATCAAGGATATTTCCCTAGCGGAGCAGGGAGGGAGCCCGAGGGAGAGGAAACTCCAGCACCTCGCTCAAATGAAGTTGTTGTTTTCAAAGCCTTTTTCTCTGCGGGACTTAGATTCCCTTGTGATAGCAACCTGCCAGACATACTCGACCGCTACGGAGTGAAACTTCATCAGCTTACTCCAAATGCTATTGTTGCTCTTTCCAAATATTTTTGGATTGAGAAAACTTTTGATGGAGTCATCAATTCTCACTGCTTCGTGAGACTGTTTGAGATTCATTATCAGAAGAAGATTATCAAAATTGGTGGTGAGAACTTTGAAGCTCAGTGGCTGCTGCACTTTCAAGACTCGACGCAAGACACAGAAAGCAAGCCAGATTGAGCTTTCTCAATGCTACAAGAATAAGTGGGAGGATGATTGATTGAAATATTGGTTTTATGTGGATATGTCTGTTGTTAATGCTTCAGCTTCCTCTGGATGTTATCTATAGCCCCACTTACTCGAAAGATGCGGATTTCAAGAAAAGTGAGGAAAAATTTCTCTTGCTTGTTATCTGTCTGGTGGGCAAGATATTGTAGAAGAATATGTGGCTGCGGATATCTGTCCTCTGTCTCATGGATGGGCTCCGAAGGAAATTGTCTATCTTAGTGTTCCATGGCACAATAGTCCCGTTCATTTTCCTTGTTTTGAGTTGCGGCTTCCATCGGGACAAACTTTTGAAGTTTTTGCAGCTAAAGTAGAAAGAAAAGTGATTGATCTTGTTGGTCCCTTTGATCTGAAAGAGTATGAGGCTTATAAAAATATTGTGAAGCATAAGCATTGTGTAAATCGTGTGTTTTCTGAACTTGGTGGTGTTGTCCTTCCTCGGTCACGGCCTGCTGGCCCCAAATGAAAGTTTCAAGCCCTTGGCGTGACTGGTTCTGAAGAGATTTGAACTAGCTCTAAGCGCCATAAAAAGTCTAAGGGCAAGAAAGAGCAAGAGAAAGACATAACCGAAGTGCCCAGAAAAGAAAAAAGTTTGAAGATGGCGAGCACTGTTGTAACCGTAGTGCCTAACAAGACAAAGGTTTTGGAAAACCTGAAGAAAAAGAAACAGGCTGGTTCTAAGGACAAGAGTTTGGATACTACATTTTTTGTCTAAACATAAGGATTCATCTACTGCCTTTGGCACTGATAAAAAAGAAGTTTCCAAGGATGAAGCTGCTGCGGCACAAGTGTTGACCCAGCTTGCTGTTGAAAAAACACTTATGAAAAATTTTCTAAAAAAGCTTGTGTGATCGACGTATTCTCTGATGACAGGATGAGCCAGGTGTACGAGGTAAGTCAAAATTTTGTTTTTCTTGCTTCATTCTATTTTCTTGATTCCATACTCTGATTTTTGGTAAAACTTGTTTTCTTTTTAGAGAAAGTTAAAGGTGCTTCATGTGACAGAACCGCCCAAAATAAATCAGGATTATCACTTAAGTCGGTCCACTTGGCTCATAAGCGATAACCAAGAACTATTTTGTCGTCTCTGCCGGGTCATGCCCGGTAAATCACTTACAACAGGATCGGTGATATGCGCAAAACCCGCACGAAGGCGGGACCAGAGTACAAATTCAACATTACATAAAAGACCACAGGTTTACATTATTACAAACCAGATTTTGATACAAGAAAGTAAAGTGTTTCAGAGATTAAACATCAGAAATAAAACTAAGCGTAATATACACATGGGAGGCCATCCATGGAGTATCACTCATCATCGTCATTCACCCATTCAAGCTCCCAACCATCTGGAATAGAACCAGGCCAGATGGGATTACCTGAAAACCACAATTTAAGCAAGGCTGAGTATACTAATACTCAGCAAGACTGACCCGACAAAAAGAGAAGTACAACTAGACATGCACGGCTTTTTGGCTGGTGGGTTTATTTTGCCAAAAGCGACTAAGAGTTGATCCTTAATTTCCAATTTTAGCTCAAGTTCTAGTATGTTAACCATTCTAGGTAAGCACCTATACTAAACAAGCATGTTGTGCAAACAACATTAAACAGGCAACAATATTAATCCAAATATTCCATAAATAAATGTGGGGTAGCCAGTGGTCAAGCCGACTCAGATAACGGCGAGTGACCGACGATCGATCGATTTATATCCTTGCAAGGTAAACCCAAGATACACGGAAGAAGGTAGACCCCAAGAAATCAAATAAAAGCAAATGCGGGGTCTACCCCGACCAGGCGGTTCCCGTCATTCCCCAGATTAGGAAAAGATGTCACAGTCCTAAGTACAAGGTTTACTGGTACGCCCACTCATGGCACGTCCAGACTCACACTTGCACTACCGGTAGCGAATCGGGAGACGCATCTCAAGAGTAGTAGCGATAAAATTCCCGCACTGGTTCATTAGGTACTAGGCTTACCGGTCCCATTCCCGACAAGCACTTGGTACGTACAATAGCTTAGACCAGCACCATGCTACTCAGTCGAGACCGAACCCATTGCTCTTACCACATGAGCGAGCCAATTTATCCAACTTATGATTCCAACATAAGCATCCTATATCTCGTGAGCAATGAGTCATTACTCGACTTGTACCGTATCCTTAGAGCATGGCACTAGCATTCCTAACATACTAGTAAAAGAGCATAGGAGTCCTAAGGATCATGCATCTAGGTTTCAAAGCAACTCCTGAAACTTAAATGCACAAGTAAACAATAAATACTGAAAAGTAAAGGTGGAGTGAGATTTTGTTCAAAAAGGTTATATGCATCCGGTGCTTGCCTTCTTCTATGTTAGCAACAACCTTTGGCTCTTCTGGACTTTGGTCCAGGTCTTGGTGAACACCCAACTCGATCTCTTCACCAACTAACGTCCCGTCTCCCTCCTGAGTCAGCGTATAAATCTCGTCTGGTAAATCTACACGTACACATGCATATGCATTAGGTTATGGTGAGGGTGGGAGAATTACCACCAAATCAACTCTTGTTGACCACATTCATCTAAAAAATTATTAAAACTCACAAAAAGTATGGGTGTGGTGTGAGGGTGAACTAATTACTACTTTGATGGTGATTGTGTGCATATTTAAGCAACTTAACTTATTAAACTTCACCAAACAGTATGGGGGTGTGTTAAAATGATTTCAAACAGGAACTAAACATAAAAACCTTAATTAAACTTAGATATTGAATATAAACCTATTTATTCAAATCCTAGCTAGCCATTCATCCAAAATTCATATTAATTGAATTATAATTCTAACTGATCTCAAACTTTGCACACAACAGCATATGACCAAAACAAGCTTAAATACCAAAAATTAGCCTCAGATCTTATATAAATTAATTTATGTGAAAAGACAAATCAAGTTACCAATTTAACATTCTACACAAAGTTAAATACAAAACAGCATTCAAACCAAGTTCTAAAATCATGATTATTTTTCGAGAGATGCTATTCATCATGACAAAGTCCTAGGGTGCATTAGTGCTTACAGAAATTAATTCTTGAGGGGACTATAAAAAGCATCAGTCTTAACCTAACATAAAGCTTACAAAAATCATAACTACAAATCTACACATCAAACATGTGTCAAATTTGGTCACAGATCTAAACATGGCATAAAGCTTAACATATCCAAATTTCAACTCCATAACATGTGTATATTTTGAGCTACAACAAAAGTACATCAAACTGAGTTTGATTTTTAATTTCAAATTTATATAGAAAAACCCTATACACCCTTTCTAGAAAATGTAGATCTCGTCACAAGGAAACCAACACAATTGGATTTACATTTTTCTGATGTTTCTACGATTTTTAATGGATTTTCGTAATTGCAGCCGAAACCCTAAAGAACCTGATTAGAACCAGAACCCTGGATATTGCAGATAGGCCCTCAGAAATTACAACTAGGTCCCTGATGCCATGGGAGAGTAATGGAGAAGCTTCCAATGGAGGAGAAAGGAGGGGAAAACCATTGGAGAACCTCACCTAGGTTGGGGAAAGACGATTCAGAGTGCCATATGTTGGAGTAGAGCGGCGAGGAAGGAGATCAGGCTTCATCTTGATTCACCGAAGTTGAGGAGGAAGAACGCGAAGAACAACTTGCTGCAGCTCGATCTTTGCGTGGGGGAGGTTGATGTGGAGGAGAGGGAGGAGCTTGCCCCTAGCCCGGGCAAGGCCTGGCCGGCCTCCTTCTTTCTGCCTGGGCGATGATGCACGGGACGAGGGGCGGAGCGACACGAGGTGGGAAAAGAACGAGACTGAGGGAGAAAGAACGGGAGAGGGAGGGGTCACGGAGAAAACGAGAAGGGACGTCGCGGTGTCCTTCCGTGCGGGGTCCGTAGGCAGGGGCGGACGGGAGGGTGACACACGTCCGCGACAGGCACAGGCGCGAGGGGAGAGGGCGACGTGGCCGCCAAGGGGGATCGGTGCCATACCGCTTTAGATTCAAGAAAAGATATAAAAATACATCTTTTGCAAAATAAAAATAACTCATCTAGAGATCACTAAAAATCATGAAACTTTTTAGGTAGATTATATAAATCATAAGTAACCCATTTTGCTTGGATCTGGCATCATAGCTATTGTAGATTGCAAAAGAAAAATCTTCCCGGATGTATACTTTTGAGATTTTGGGTAAACTGTTTGGCATCAAGATGATCTCTAAAAATTCAAAGAAGATACCTAAATTCATATTGGAAGAAGTACTAATCGATCAAGTGTTGAGATTTTGACCAAGGGTTCTTTTGCAAAGTTGATCAAAACTAAGCTAAGTATGCTTTGGGACTAACTACACTTGATTAACATGACTAATTAAGGTACTTGGCTTAACTAAACATCTGGGATGTTACACTTCAGCTCCTGTACTGCCTGATGCTGGAGTAGGCAAAACAAGTAAAGATATCGTGATATGTGATACTTGTGGCAAGGATGATTCTAACGGCGCTTCTTTGCAGTTTTCTGTTGATTTGGAAAACATTATGGACAGAAGCAGAGGGCCAATGAAAGAGCCTGCTCTTGTTGAAGGCTACTATGAATTTGCTAATAGATCACGACTTCCTCGTGAAGTTGTAGCTTACAACGAGGCATGCAGGACTGATTTGCAGGGTAACCTGATTCTTGTTGGTGGCCCGGGGATTGGAAGGGATGATGAAGTTAATTTTGAAATGCTTTGGCGTTCAAGAAACCTGATCATAAAAAAGTGGGTGAAACAGGCGGTGAAGCCGGGAAAGCTCCGTCCGTGCTCTCCGACGACGTTCAAGCTTTTGAAAAGGAAGCTGCTGGAGCTGCTAAAAAAAGCTGCTGATATTGCTGACTCTGCCATGCCAGAAGGTGAAAATGTTGGAAACTACTTCGATCCTACAGGTAGGAAACCTTTAGTTTTTTGTTTTTTATATTTTTGTTAAAAAACAACTTTCTTCTAACTTTTGTAAAATACGTGTAGTTTTTGAAGAAAAACTGCATATACTCCCTATGGAAGAGTTGGCTATGATCAACACGACACTCGACTTCAAAACCGTAGTTGCTGGGAAAGTGGCCATGGAGAAATCTCGTGAGCGTGAGCGATACATCCTTGATCTTAAGGGACATACTATCAATTTGGAAAGGGATCTGGTTGACTTGAAGAAGGAAACCAAGGATGCGTTCGAAGCTTATAACACTCTTTTGAAAGAAAATGCCCTTCTCATGGAGAAGAACCAGAGTTTGGAAATTGCAGCGACTGGTCTGTCTGCCGAATGCAAGAGGCTGGGGCAAAAGAATACTGATGATGTGCCCGTCATAGAGAACTTGAGGGCTACAGTGGAGAAAGATGCCAATGCTATGGCAGAATTGAAAAAAATAATAGAATGCTGAGTTGGGCAAAGCCATTAGTGATAAAGATTTGAGAATTTTGGCTGTTGAAAAGGAACTTTCTGAAAAAATTACCTTAATGGAGAAAAGCTCTAGGTTTATTGGGGAGCACTTTGAACAGTTGTTCGAAGCTTACAATTTGGTCCTTGGAGAATTTGGTGGCAGGCCCAACTTCTTTCCCGCTGTAGACAACTTTGAGGCAGTGATGGAGTGGATGTTGGAGGAGTTTAACTCGCTCCCTGAGGTGATTTCAAGTATCAGTAACTACGCTGCTGCCTTCAGTGTTGAATCTTTGCTTAAATTGCTTGAAGCTCAGGATTGCGCCGATCTTGGGAGATTTTGTGTAGATGGTGCTTCTTACCCAGCCTTGCTGCAATGCGAGCTAGCCAAGATTTTGAAATGATAAAGAAGAGTTTTGTCAGAATGTTTTGGATAACTTCTGGTCAACAACTTGCTCGTAAAACTACACAGCTGAGCTAGCGAAGGTAAACCTTTTTATGGAAACTTGGTTTTGTGAAAACTTGTTTTTGTTCGTAAAATTGTGCTATTTGAAAACTCATGGTTTTACTAAACTCATTTATCTCTTGATCTTTTTAGGCTATGAAGGAGGAGGAAGAAGCGGAGAAGGACAAAGCTGCTGAAGAAGTTCAGGGCACTGGAACTAGAGGAAACACTGATCCTAGAACTGTCGTCAGAACTTCGCAGGTTGAATGAAGAGGACTTAGATTCTGAGATTTGTAACTTAGGGATAGATAAGAAAGATCTTTTGAACCATGTTGTTCGAGATGTAAAGAGTAAAACTGAATGAATTTTAACCTGCGTAAATACCTGCATAAAATAAGTGTAAAAGGATCATCAACACTAGAATAGGGCTTAAACTAACCATTTCCACAAGTGTTGGTGATTATGCAAATACAGGTGATTAGCACTAGAAAGAGGAGTAAAAGCACAAGTCTTTGGTCCAAGTACTTCAAGCTCAGCCAATGAGGGGATGCCACCTAGGATTCTCCTGGATCACTGACGTCATCAATCAAAGAGAGGCAAGCCCGACGAATCAGGAATCGCCACGTGGACATCACATGGATTCAAAGGCCCACTTATCCCCCAAAACTGTCGGGAAACTTGGCATGCACGGGGGAGTGACTTCAGGGCCCACTGGTCAGCGACCTGGAGAAAACACAGGCCAGGAGGCCGCCCTAGGGGTTCGGCCGACCCTAGGATCGGCCGAACCGACCTAGGGTCGGTTCATCCTGGCCTTGCACGTGGAGGACTCCCATTGGCCACTTGCTGCGATCCCGGGCGTTTAGGGGCACTTTGAGCCTCCGAGCAAGCCACTCCCTCCTCTATAAATAGGAGGGGAGGGGCTCTCATTTGGAACACACACTTCTCCACCTCCTCTTCATTTTGGCTTGGAGCCTCTCTCTTTAGGAGAGGAGAGCTCTTTGTATAGGATTAGTGCTAGGAAGTGAGGTGGGAGGCTTGAGGTCATGTCATGTTCATGACATCTTCCTCAAGAACGATCCTCAGCGGTGCCTTTGTTCTTCAACTAGACTAAAGTGAGTATTTCGATATTTCCTATTTAGACTAAAGTTGTATGCATGCTTAGAATGCTGTGTTCTTGTGTTCTTCGTTTGTTCTTGGTTTAGAGGCTTCGAACACAACCCTTTCGATCCAGTAGACTTAGATCATAAGTTGCATCTAGTTTGCCAGCTTGTCTATTAGAGTAAAGTGAAGCTCCTGCATGTTTCTAGTTAGATCAAAGTGCATTCGTGATCTGGCATGAGTGATAGAGCATACCTTGAGCTAGTGCCAGTATCTCCCTTGCGGATTCGTAGGAATAGTAAGTGGTGCAGACGAGGTGTCTGGACCATAAGCTACCCTTCGAAGACCACATACGATCGTAGCGTAGAGGTAGGCCGCAGTGGTGACAGCTTGTTGGACCCTTTGTCAACCCTCTTACGTCGCGTGCCGAGTTGGGCTCGAGCCAGCACAAAGGCCTTGTGTTTGGTGCCCTAAGTGAGTGTTATACCTGAGAGAACGTAACTAGACTCTGCGCTCGGTCCGAGCAGATCCTTTCTACCTATCCTATCCATCAGAGTTGTGTCCTTGGATCATCTATACTAGAGTAGGAGATAGTGCACACCATTCCTTGGAACGATACCCTACGGGAATACTCATTCTCCTAGGGGAAGTGCTACAACGGTGTATCCGTGCGCTTGCGGATTCGTTCGCACTCGTCAGTGTACCCAGGAGTTTCTTACACGCTCACGCTACCCACGGCGCCATAGTGGTGACGTTAAGAAACGCCAACAGTGGTGGGCCTGCACAGGATGTGCTTCCTATTCAAATGTATCATGAACGAGTTCTTGCTAGTGGTGCGTCCTGGCGGCTGTATAAAGAAGCTAATCGTGGTTGTTCCTTCAGAGATTTCTGGATTTTTTGTTGTGAATATTTTTTAATGCACAGGTTTCCCTTGGGTTGGTTTTTCTCGGTGCGGGATGACTTCGCCATTTCGACTGTGGAAAGCAAGAATTTGCCGTTCGTGAAGACGAAGCCCCTTAGTCGTGGATGATGACTTTGCATATGTTTGTGATATTGCTGAACAGCGAGGCTCGAAGCCTGGACATGTGCTCGAACTTCCTTTGTAATATTTTTTAAAAGCTTCGTATGAACAGTTGGATATGGAAAACATTGTAATATAACGAGAAATTTTGTATGACAAACGGGCAACCAAGGTCGTTTTTGCAAAAAAATGTCACCCTCCCCGCCTTGCGCTTTGATATATGAAATGTATCGTTTTGATACTAGCTCTTGATCTTTTGAAAAGTTGAAGCTTTTTAACCAATCGAAGAAACAAGATAAGTCGACAAAACTTACTTCGAGTTTTGTGGACTTACCTTTGCTGGTTAGGACTGTAGTTGATATAGCAACTCTTGGTTGCTTCAACTTCCTTTGGTTACCTGTGTTAAAACAGTTTTTCACAAAATGTTTCCTTATCTTTAGACAGTCTTCGGACCACGATCATATTAGGAGAATTAGTTTGTCAGCTTATTCAAGTTGCATATATGTATAAATTTCATGAAAGATCAAAAAATTCAAGCATAAGCGAGAAATTTTGGGAATGTGGCCGCAACATCCATTGCTTCAGGCCTTTGTGGTTTTCTTGGGTAACCACGCTTTTTGGGAATGTGGCCGCAACATCCGTTGCCTCAGGCTCTTGTGGTTTTCTTGGGTAACCACGTTTTTTTGGGAATATGGCCGCAACATCCGTTGCCTCAGGCCCTTGTGGTTTTCTTAGGTAACCACGTTTTTTTGGGTATATGGTCGCAACATCCGTTGCCTCAGCCCCTTGTGGTTTTCTTGGGTAACCATATTTTTGGGAATATGACCGCAACATCTTTTGCCTCAGGCCTTGGTGACTTTATGGATAGTCACTCGTACTTCGCAAGATATGTTTGGGGAAATTTCTCTTTCATTAATGATAGAAAGAAAATTTACATGGGATCCATCTCGTTAAAAACCTTGCCTCCTGAGTGGAGTCCCCTTTGCAAGGAAAAGAGTACGGTCCCTTTGCGGTAAATACAAATGCCGGAAAGTAAACGTCTTTTCCCCCTCGGTGCTGTTTATAGATTCACAGGCTGAGGTTTTTACATTTTCCGTAAATAAAACTAGGATCTATGTAAAAGTAAAATTTTACCTTGACCTCGTTCATAGCTTGACGGGCCGAAGATCTTTACAAGGTTTTTTCTTATGGATAATACCTTCGCAAACTATCCACATTCCATGAATCTGGCAGTTCCTCACCCAGCTCATCTATTAGACAGAACGAGCCTGGCCTGTTTCTTTCCTTTACTATGTATGATCCTTCCCAAGCTTCTTGTAATTTTCCGGAATTTTCCCAATTTGTTTTTCTTTTGAGAACCAAATCTCCAACTTTAATTTCCTTTCTTAAAATTTTCTTGTCTTTCCATTTCTTTGTTTCTTGCTGGTATTTGTCCAGATTCTGAGTGGCCTCAAGCACATCCAACTCTATCATATGTTTTTCGATCTTCTCTGTTTCTTCCGCATTTTCAGAATTTTTGATGACTCTTAGGCTTTCGTTTTTTTATCTCTTCTAGTGTCATCGCCTCAGAACCGTATAATAGGCGGAAAGGCGAAAAGACTGTTGCTCTGGAAGTGGTGGTATTATTTGACCAGATTGTTGACACCCGATTTTGGCACACTCCGGAGTAATCTGAATTACAGAGTAATTGGTTATTATGATAGTCAGTAGAGCTGGAATATGTGAGAAATCATGTGAGATAATGGCCTTCATTAGCTAGCTGGCTGGATTATTTTATTCCAAAGGAAGCGGAGAATCGACCAACTGAACAAATCGGCTGAGAAAGAAAAGAAAGCTAGATCGGCAGAGAGAAACGGAGGAGGAAAATGGTTTGATCGGCCAGACAAGAAGCTGACCTCATAAGCAACAGAGGGGCCGATGGAATACACACAGAATATAACATACATGCAAAGTTCATTGAAGAAAGCAAGGTAATTAGCAATGGAATTAAAGAAAGGATAAAATCAGCAGGGTGATCCTCATAGCAATCGGCCAAGCATGCAGTATATAAGAATGTATACGGAGGAGGCGGCAATATTACGTCATGAGAATTATTCATATGAGGAAGAATGACGTGAGCTAATTAAGGGTGGCCGGATTGATTAAGGAGAAAAGTAATAAATTTAAGAAAAGGAAGTCACCATACGGAAGAAGAAAGAAATCAGAGAACTCATGCTAGTCACGTGATGGGCAATCGGCAAGGTGGCAAGATCGGCCACTGGGTGCATCGGGCAGGTTTGCATCAGCAAGACCAAATTGGTAAAGACGGAGTGAAAGGAAAGTATATTAAATTAAGAAGATCAGGGAAGAGAAGGCCTGTGCGTGGAAGAGAGGTTGATTAAAATAATGAAAGAATACGCAGACCATCGCGTATAAGGCAAGTTGGGCACGAAAGCTTCGCGAGAAGGATTATGCAGGCCAGAAGTCAGTGTATCTTAGTATTTCTTTTTATTAGATAATAAAGCAATCGAGTTGTAATTTAACAAAGAGTTTGTGTCAGTTAACTATCTTAACGCGTCAGGAGTCTTTAATTAAGAAGTTTAGCCCTTCTGGCTATAGGAGTCTGGTCGACCTCAAGGGTATAGATATGTGCACCCGAGGCTTGTAATTTTTATCACACAATCAATATACAAACTCTACCTTTTCAAGTACCTTTACCTTTCAAGTCGGCGACTTCGCCACCCTTTTTATTCTTCTTATTTTCTTGTTTCTTCAAACATCGTCTTTCAAGTTGTCGGGCTGCATCGACTGATCTCCGGCAGGCTTGTCAGTACCGTTTTACCGAGTAATATCTAGGCTTTAACCTCCGGGCGCATCGCTGTGGTTTCATCTATATTTATTCACAATTTATCGATATCAGCTAGATTAGCAAGTTTTATCTTAATTCTTGTTGCTTTAGCTTTTATCACAAAGTATCCAGCTTGAGACTACATCCTGTCAGCTTTTACTATTTTATTACATTTTAATAGTCATACATAGCCGATTAGACCTGTTTCAGGTGTTGCTTGCGTAGCTTGGTTTAAGTTTGAGGACCAGGTGTGTCCGAGGACCAGTGGAGGGTCGCTTCTTAGTGATGAGTGATTGACAACGTTGCGTGGACTGATGCTTGGGTAAGTGTGCAGGTACAGGTACAGGTTGCGGCTTGACTTGTGTTGGTGCAGGTGAAGAACAAGCGCGAAAGGCCATAGCCGTGGCGGCCTCCGAGTGATGGAGTGGCAAGTAGGCTTGGTTCGATGGACCCGGTGGCCGATGAGGTCAAGTGCGAGCCGTGCGGTGCAAGACTGGCGGGCTGAAGTCGTGAACATGGGCCGGTGCAAGGTAGCGGATCGAGCCCGAAGCTTGCACGCGGGGTTTGGTGGTTTGCCCACAAAACCATCGGTGGACGGTTTCTTGGTTTGGGCCTCAAAACCAAGTCCGGAGGCCCGAGGCAACGGAGACGGTGATCCGGGAGCTTCGGGAAGCTTCGAGGCGGGGGGCACGTGGCGTGATCACGGGGCTTGCGTCGATGCTAAGTAAGGCCGCGGTGGAAGCGTGTCCGCTCGATGAAGACTTGACCAAAATGCCCCTGAGGGGTTGTATCTTCATTTCAAGTTGTAGGGGTAGCGTGGTCATTTACCTCCCTCCGATGGACTTCGTATAAATAGCGGAGAGGTGGATGTCATCTCTCTCTTGGACTCTAGGGCTTTCCCCCCGGTAGATTTCTCTGAACTGCTTCTTTTCCCTCTGTATTCCTTAGGCTAGATTCTTGTATAGACTCTGACCTCTGGATGTATGGAAGCATTCGGCGTTGCGGTGATCTCCTAGTCCTTTGTGATTTTCGTGTCATTTTCAGGGCTATTTTTGGGGGATTTCGTTCTTCGCTCGATTCGTGGATTTGAGGGCGTTTCTTCTCGGATTTCTTTGAGGGGATCATGGGTGGATGCCTTGCGCATCTTTGTGTGTGATCTTGACCCCTCAAACGCCGGAAAACACCTTCGATTCGTGCGTTTTTGGTTGGAGCCTGAGTTCATGGTGGAGGTTCGTGTGATCCGCGATTCTCAGTGATTTAGGGAGTTAGAGGTCGAGATTTTTGGGGTATAGCATCCTTGTGTGACGCTTCTCATCTCCCCAAAATCTTGTCTCAAGACCTCTAGCGGTTTGGGAGATCCGGTGATGGATTTGGAGAGTTGACTCCCGAGCTCGAGCAGTTTTGGTTCTGTTCGTGTGCTGCGGACAGCCCGCCTGGTGCACGCGGACAGTCCGCGAGGGGACCAGTTCGTCACAGTTCGTCGCTTGTTCGTGCGCGTTCTTGTTTCGATCTGTTTCTTCGCTAGGGTTTTGTTGCAGGCGGTTTGCGGACAGTCCGCGGGGTGTTGCCGGACAGTCCGCTGGGTCTAGATTTTGTCTGGGGTGGTTCGAGGTTTGGCTGGGGTTTCCAGCAAGGTTGGCGGACAGTCTGCCTAGGCCTCACGGACGGTCCGCGACACTGGCGGACAGTCCACTTGGTCCTTCCGGACAGTCCGATTTTTCCAGGGAGTCTCTGGTGGTTCTGTTGCGTTTCTCGGATAGTCCGAGCAGCACCTGCGGACAGTCCGCCGTACTCTAGCGGACAGTCCGCCCGTACTGCACGGACAGTCCGCACTGGGCGTTTCCAGATTTTGCCAAGTGCTTTGATTCTTGTCTTGTGCTTCCGCTGTTTGTTTCTGGGCTTGTCTCTTTGGTGTTTGCGAGTACTCGAAGTGGCAATCGGGGTATAGGCTGAGTTCGACCTTCGGGAAGAATTTTTATCGGCTTCCATTCACTCCCTCCTCTCTGGTCGCATATTCGGTCCTTCACTTGGTATCAGAGCCTGGTTACGGATCTTCTTGTTTCTAACCAGTCTAAGATCCAAAGATGGTCGATTATGGTAAGGGGTCGGGACGCGTCTAGTCGTCACCGTGGTGACAAAAAAACCAACCATCGCGCCGCTGGTTAGACCACGTGCGCGCGTCGTTGGGAAAAGATAGCAGAAAAACTGTTTGCGCGCGCTACATTGCGGGTCGTGCAGCACCAGATTTTTCCCTTTCCTTGCATGCATGCAGATAGAGACAAAATAGATGACGTCATTTACATGCAAAGTTGTTTCAAATTTTAAAAACTCATAAATCATAAATCGAGCGTTAAAATTAAATTCCGATCGCACTATTGGATTTCTGACAATAAAAACTTCAAAATAAGATCTCACTTGACTATATTTTGACAAACTTTTTTTATTCATATTTTTAATTAGGGTTTATATTTTCTGAGTTGCAATAAATATGGAACAAATTCTACAAAGACGTAGAACAAAACATTTGTACATAAGAACAAAACTACATGAACTAACGAACAAGTTATATATTTGTTCGCACGTGTAAGTTTTTTTTGTTGGTTCCTATAATTTGTTCGTACGTACAATTTTTTTTGGCTTTGTAGAACTTGTTCCATATGTATATGTTGCACAAAAATTGTTAACGTAACCACATGCAAAAGGACTAAAATTTAAAATTTAAAAATTTTGATTTCAAAAACGGGTTTCTTGTATTAAAATCTTCAGAACAAGATCCCACTTGACTATATTTTGACAAAAAAAAGTTTATTCGTATTTTTAAATTAAGGTTAAATATTCTATTATAGCCAGAACAAAACAAATGAAGTGTGAGAACAAATAAGAACAACTGTCAGAACAAGATCCTATTATAGCCAGAACAAGTTTGTATGTCATCCTGAAAAAATGGTAGTGTCAGAACAAGAGTCAGAACAAGTTATTATTATAGACATAAGAAATTATTATTATAGCAAGAAGAAGATATTACTATAGTCAGAATAATTTATTATTATAGCCAGAACAAGTTTGTATGTCATCTCGAACAAACAAAATAAAGTGTCAGAACAAACGACAGCAACTGTCAAAACAAGTTTGTATATCATCCCGAACAAAATAAATTAAGTGTCAGAACAAATCAGAGAAAATGTCGGAACAAGTTATTATTACAAACAGAACAAATTATTATTATAGTCAGAACAAAATATTATTATAGCCGGAACAACTTATTATTATAGCCAGATCAAGTCTGTATGTCATCTCGAACAAATAAAATGTCAGAACAATGAGAACAACTTCAGAACAAGATGCTACTATAATCGGAACAAAATTTATCAAGGAGAATAAATATCCACTGAAAACAAACAAAAATATGTAAAAGAGAAAAAACATAAAGAATATGAAAAAGAACAAACATAAAAAAGAGGAAAAGATGAAAAATAAATACATAAATAAATAAATAAATAAAAGAAAAGAAAGGGAAAACAAAAGAATAGAGAAGGAGAGAAAAATGAATCTAAAAAATATCCAAAAAAAGAAAAAAATCTTAAAAACTAGGGAAAAAGAAAAAATATGGATCTTATAGACTAGGGAAAAAGAAAAAACATGAAAGAAAACAATGAAAAAAATAAAAACTAGGAAAAGAAAAAAATAATGAAAAGAAAATAAAAATATTGAAAGAAAAAATAAAGGGATATGAATTAAAAAAGGAATGAAAAAACAAAATAAAATTAATAGAAAAGAAAAAAAACTCAAAATTACAAAAAAAAAAGAAAGAACAAACAAACAAATATTAAAAAAATATTAGAAAGGAAAGAATATATAAAAAAAGATGAAAATAGAAAAATAAAATAAAATAAAAAATAAATAAATAAAAAAGAAAGAGAAATATGAAAAAATAAAAGAAATATAAAAAAAATGAAGAATAAAAAGAATGAAAAAAATGAAATAGAAAATAATAATAATAGAAAGGAAATATAAAAAAGAAAAAAATGGAAATAGAGAAAAATAAAAATAGAAAGTAACAATAAATAATAAACAAAAATAGAATAGAAGAAAAAATATAGAAAGAAAAAATAAAATAAAGAGTAGAAGGAATAATAGAAAACGTGAAAAAAATGGAAGGAGCAAAATAGAGAAAAATCTAAAATAAAGAGAAAAAAAAGAAAAACAAAATAAAGAAAAACGAAAGTGAAAAAAGAAAACTCAAATAAAAAAGAAATAGATAGAAAAGAAAAAAAATATAAAAACAAATATAGAAACAAACAAACAAAAAGGAAATAAATAAAAAACAAATCTTACTTAAGCTTCCCGCTTCCCTCCGTGTGCGGGCCGCGCCTCCCGTCCGTACCGCGCGACAGATGGTCGAATTGTCGCTGAAGCGACGTATATGAATTACCAAGGGGTCGGGTCCTCCGCACTTTGATGGCAAGAATTACCCGATGTGAGAGAGGCGCATGGGCGCGTTTTTGCGAGGGAAAGGAACTCTGATATGGGAGGTCACTCAGAATCCTCATTATGACATCCTAGATAGTTTTCTGCTTCTAGGATCGCGGGACATGTTTGTGGCTAACAAAAAGGCCGTTGATTACTTGTTACGTGCTCTCTGTGCCTCGGAGTTCAAGCGAGTGTACGGAGAGAATGTGGCCGGAAAGATTTGGCTCAAGTTGAGAAATGCTCATGTTGGCAATGCCCAAGTGCAAGCCCGTTTGTTTTCTACTTACCGGAGAGAGTACGAGAACTTCACTCATCTCCCCGGTGAGTCGACCGATGCTATGTTCCAGCACTTCACTAGCATAGTCAACAACATGAGGGTCAATGTGACAGTGCTCCCATACACGGATCATGATCAAGCTATCAAGCTTTTGCATGCCCGGGATAGGTTTGTGTGGAGTGCCAAGGTCGAGGCCATTGAGGAGTCGAGCATGTACGACACGCTGTCGCTTGACAAGATGTTCTCCAAGCTCAGGTCTTCAGAGGTTGATCGTGACTTGAGAGCCAAGAGCGAGAGCCCCACTGATCCTCATAGTTTGGCTCTTGTCTCAGGATCGAGGACTAACGCTAACTCTGTTGGCTTTTCTTTGTCTTGTCTTGTGTCATTGCCAGATGAGGACTTTGAGGTGCTGAGTAAGGATGATCTCGCCTTGTTGAGCAAGAGGTTTGGGCGGATGTACGAGAACCGCAAGAATGCAAGGCGGAGCTCGGGGATGTGCTATCGGTGCGGGAAGCACGGGCACTTCACGCCGAATGCCCTGAAGCCATGGAGATCAAGAACGATTACAAGGGCAAGCCCAAGCACGACTACAACAAGCACCGCTCCCGGAACGACTACAAGGACAAGCACAAGGACAAGGGAGAGAGAAGGCACAAGAAGAATGGCGGCTACAAGAAGAAGACCGCTCGAGTGATGGTGGCCGGAGCGAGCGACATCGACTCGACATCAAGCGATGCTTCTTCCGACTCGAGCAGCGAGGAAGAGCAAGAAAGACGCAAGGACAAGTGGCACACCGGCAAGAACTTCACCGGCCTGAGCTTCGTCGCACAAGGAGGCTTTTGCGGCATGGAGCATTCCAAGAAGGGTGGGAGGCACAGCTCGGATTCGAACTCCGACTCCGAGGAAGAGGTACGACAAGATCCCAACTTCTTGCTAGAGGAGAATGCTAGGCTCAATGAGTTGCTTGATAACCGTGATGATGTGCTTAGAAAGACCAACAAGGAGAAGAGGGAATTTAGGTCTTTGTTGGGTGATGCTAAGGATAAGATAGCCGAGCTTGAATCCTTGCTTGTGGATGCTAGAAATGAGATAGGTGCTTTGAAATCTGCTCCTGTGGTGTCTGATGAGATTGACTGTGGTGATTGTTCAGTTTTTCTTGATGATTTGACTACTCTCAAGGAGAAACATGCCTCTACTCTTGAGGAACTAGATGTTGTTAGGATTGAGTGTGATGAATTGAAATCTAGGACAGCTTTGTTACTTGCTTGTACCTCATGTCCTGTGTTGCATGCTAGGCTAGACCAACAAGGACCCACATGCAGCTCGACAAAAACTCAGGAAGACGCAAGAAGCTTCGGGAAGAAAACCGGGGGCGAACCGGGCCGAGGAAGACCTAGGCGGTTGGCCCAGGCCGGCCGGCCTGGCCCTCTTTTGGGTCGGTTCGTCACCCCCTTTGACCTAGCACCCCTTCAGGCTATTTATAGTCTCTGTGCGAAGTACCACGTATCAAGCCATTCGTCATTCGCCGCCGAGGAGCAGAGAAGCTAGAGGGACACCATCTCGGGGAGGAGGGCCGTGCTAGTTGTCTAGGGTTACCCTAGCCGGCGTGGGAACCTTGCAAGGAAGACCACGTCGGAGTTCCGGAGCTTGGTCAAGATCGAGGTAGGATCCCGGTGGTGATCTTGTTCATGTAAACATTTATGGTGAAGTCTGATGAATCCGATTTCTAGCGATCAAGTGCATTCTTTTATGATTCTTGTTCTTTCTTGGGTGTGTTTCTTCCTCAATCTATTCTCAAGATAGATTGCATGTGATGTTCTTGTAGCCGCAGTGGCTAGAGGTGCATACCCGATCTACTAAGTAGTTCAACGCGTTCCTTGTGAGCGTGCTCTAAGATTCGACCGCGAAGAAAGGGGAACATCGTGACAGGATGTTAACACCGAGTATAGTAGGACGACTTAGGAGGTTTGACCGAAGGCCAAGGTTTAAAGACGCTTTTTATGAGATTCGTTTGGTTTTTCTTCATCTACCTTGTTCGGAGCTACAACATAAAGCATGATCTAGGCTCTCTAGATTGGTTATCTCTATGCTTTCTCTCACTACCTCTCGTGTTTAGTAGATTAGATGCATTCAAAACCTCTTCAAGATTAAAGTGTTTTCTCGGTTATTAGATTGAATCTTGCATTGTACATGTTCCACTGATTCGATACCTTGGGTGATACTCGAGGGAAAAATGTATTACATGGTCCGTAAGCTTGCGATGAACCTTGGTGCCTTATTGTAACACCCTAATTTTACAAAAAATTGTTTTAATAAAATTTGTTTAGAAACAATGCTTTGAAATTAAGGATCATAAGGTGTGTGTGAATTTTTAGGCATTTAAATATATTTTTGAAAATTAAATAAATAAATATAGGAGTTATTTGTTGCATACATGCTGGAGCATCTCTTTTGTTTGGTTGAATTCAAATTTGAGTTTGAATTCATAGTGTTTGAGTGCTTCTAAAAGTTCAAAAGCTTTCTTCAAAATTCTTAAACCCTTCTTCCTATCCGGCCCATCTTTTGTTTTTGGCCCAAACTCCAGAAGTTTGTTAGACGTCCCTGAGCTCCCCTCCCCGTCCGCTCTTTTCTTTTGGCCCAGTTCGGGGGCAGCCCAGCTCAGGAAGTCCGTCGCCACCCCTCCATCTCTTTTTTTTCTGCTCACTTGTGCTCCGGCCCACCTTGCTCTCGGCCCAGCACCGGCTCGTTTCTCCGCCTCCGCCTTCAGCCCGCCAGCGCCGTCCCGCCCGCAGTCGCCGACAGGTGGGGACCACCTGTCATCTCTCACCTTCGTCTCCGCCCAGGACTCCTCCTTCGCCCGCGCCACCGTGTGCTCGAGTCCGGCTCGTCCCCGTCTCCGCGTCATCCTGGTCTCCCACGACGAGTCCGCGGCCCTTTATAACCTCCCGTGCCCGGCGTCTCTCCTCAATCCCGAGCCTGCCGCCGCCTTGAGCCCCGCAGCAACACCCCTTCGAAACCTTAGCCACCGCTGGAGTCGTTTCGTCGATTCGCCGCCACACCGTCGTCGGGGAGCAGCTCCAGAGGACAGCGAGGAGGTGAGGATCCTCCCGAAGCCACACGTGTACGTCCTGGTGCGCCACAGAGCAAGAAAGAGCTCGCCGGAGCAAGCTCTTCGCCGCCGTCCGCCCCCTTCAGCCGTGCGCCTTCGCCGTGTGCCGAGCCGCCTCCCTGGTGCCCTAGTCGTGCTCGCCGTCGTCTCCTCTTTCTTCCCGGCCGCTTCCCGTCGTCCGCCGAGCACCCCAGTCCCAGATCAACTGAGCTCGCCGGAATTTTGCTCCTACGCCGCCGCTCACCGCCGCACGCGCCGCCGCCTTGCGCTTGCGCAGCAGCCCCGCCCTCCGATCGAGATCTAACGGCCCAGATCAAAGCCAACCCGGGTCAATACCGGTCAAACCGTCTATCTCCCCACTTGACCACACGGTTTTGCAAAAACAACCCTGAGTTTTTCAAAATTGCAATCCGGTCCTTCCACCTCACAAAGATCCTTTCAGTTTAGTCCTTTCCTTTTTGTTTTAACCCCTGGTTTGTTTTAAAATAGTGCCCGAGGTCCAAATCTTGAAGTTTTCAACCAAGCCCTCTGTTTTCAAAGATCTTTTACATTTTAGTCCTCAGTTTCTTGCAGATAGGTCCCTGGAACCTTAGTTTCTTCACAGTTATGCCCTTGAACCTTCTTCTAGCCATATCTTCTCCGTTTTAACTCCGTTTTTCGCGTTCTTTATGTCCAAACAATCGTATCGAAGAGTAGAATAGCTTTCTGCCCCTGTTTTGATTTGATCTTACTATTTAGTGATTGTTTCTTATTTTATTCCATTGTGTGCTTGTATGTACTTGATGTGATGCGTAGAGAACGTTTGGGCTGAAGATTTTGAAGACCAAGAAGCTCAAGTGTCTGAACAGCAACAGGGATCTGTTGAAGGCAAGTCTACCTTGATGCATACCCGTTTACCTATACAACATGCATTTAATTCACTGTTCTTACTTTTGCCTGCATTGAATTGATGGGACCCTTTTTAAGGATGACTTGATTATTTTACCCCTATACCTTGAACAACCTGGGTAATTAATTTATTGTTGGGTAGCTCTCGCTATGCTTAACTTGGTGGATGGTATTAATGAAACTTTATGAAACATGATTTATTTATGCTACACCTTTATTAATACAAGAACACCTTGTTAATTGGAACATGGAGCGACCACCCAGGAAAACAGTGCAACCACAAGGGTACATGGCTCTGCCTTGGCTAATTAATTAGTGACTCTAGTGTTGGGGTGATCTTACCTGATAAGGGCAAGGGGGAGCACCAGTGGGGTATAGACTCGCTCTAGTAGGGAGTGTGCTTTGCTAAGACACGGTCCTACTAGGGGACTTTATACTCTGCAACGACTCGGAACCTTCGCGGGTTGCTTCACATTGGGGAAACTTTGTAAAGGCCACGTAGCGTCCCTATGCAATCACACCTCGGTAGTGTGGTATGATGCCTAGCTAGCATCGCGTGGTTGGGTTTAAAGTTCCTAGAACTTTTACGCGACTTGTGGTGAAAGTGTACAACCTCTGCAGAGTGTAAAACTAATCGATTAGCCGTGCTCACGGTCACGAGCGGCCTGGACCCTCACATGATTAACCTATGGAAGTCAATGATTAACCTGATGCATCCATCTTTATTTATGTTGTTTATGTTAATTGTGGGTTTGGTATAAACTTATACTTGCTAGTAACTATGTTGCTAATAAAACTTGACCAACTAAAATGCTGAATGCTTAACCCTATCAGCCTCCACTATAAAACCTTGCATGTTATGTTATGTTTCCGCTTGCTGAGTACAGCATGTGCTCACGCTTGTTTTCATTATTGCAATGACACAATCCGGATGTTGTTCAGATTTGGAGAGATTTGAAGATTTCCCTGGAGACTTCAACGAATTCTAGGCGGGCGTGCCACCAGTCAGCTGCCTGTGGTGTTGACCCGTCCGCTGCGTTGCTACTCGTTAAATAAATAGTTCGTTTATGAGACATTTTGGTCTGTAATAAAGTTTAATACTCTCTTTACGTTATGGCATTGTGTTTTGGTTATCACTGAGACGTTATATGTGTGAAACTTGATCCTGGCACACATATAATATGAGCATTCGAATTTGCCTTTAAATTCGGGTGTGACACTTATTGAACTGTCAACAGCTGCCAAGTTGCTTGTTGTGGCTGGATGAAAGGCTGCGTTTGAGGAAATGGCTGTTGCTACCAGTAGGTGTGTTGTACTGTTTTGGGCTGTGCGGCCATTATCTCGGCCATCCGCTGTTGATCTTGGATTCTTTGGAAAGTTTTCTTGGTCTCTAGGCATGCTTGTGTGCTATGGCCTTTGCAATGATATACACACTGAAAATATGGGGCTCTACTATTAGCATTGTGTAGTTTTGGAGGCGCTCTACCTCGTCCCCTTCCTCTACCTCTTGAGGAGTAGCCACCCCGCTGATTGCCTTGTTGTTGATAGTTTTGACCTTGGCTTTGGTTGTTTGGTGGTTGATCTTGAACATTCATGATAGGTTGTGAAGGCTCTGACCAATTGTTGCCTCTTTGAAATTACCTTTGTTGAGCTCTTTCTGTCACTCTTCTTCTGTGATATTCGTCCGATTTACAGTATTTTTCCAATTCATCGAACAATTCTTCCATAGTTTGAGGCTCTAGTCTGGAAAAGTGACCTGATGTTTGCCCTGGTGTTAGACTGCTTCTGAGGGTAGAGATTGTTATTCTGTCATTAGCATCTGGAGTTTGAGATTTCAACTGCATTAATCTTCTGACAAAAACTGCCAAAGGCTCCTTGTCTCTCTGCTTACAATGATAGAGATCTGCTGATTTTGCTATTGCATTATGGAAGGTTTGGAAAGTTTGGAGGAACTTGGCTTTGAGGTCCAACCAGCTGTAAACTGAGTGTGGAGGCAATAATGAATACCAATTCAGTACTGGTTCTTCACATGTGATGATGAAAGATTTTGCTAGTGCTACGTCATCTCCGCCAGCTGATGCTACAACAGCTTCGTAGCTCATAAGGAACTGTCTTGAGTTGCCAAAACCATTGAACCTTGGAAGCGCTACTAGCTTGTATTTGGAAGGCCACGGAGCTGTTTGGAGGCCTACAGAGAGTGGGGAGTTTAGGTCGTTGAGCCGAGCAATTCCATTATTTGTTGGATCTTGGTTTCCTCCAAATATGAGGTTCTCTTTGACTGGCTGATATTTAGTGGCTGAGTTTGGGTCTGGTGTGGTTCGCCAAAGAGAGCTATTCTCTGCCTCAAACATGTCACCGAGCTCTTTTTGTAACTGGGCTATTTCCTTTTTTGTTTGTTCAAGCTTTTGAACCTTCTCCGTAGCTTGCTTCTTTGCTTTGAACTGCATGGCGAGCTTCTCTTTTTGCCTTTTTAACATTTGGACTTGTTTTAATGCGACTTCAAGCTCTTTCTCTGCCACTTCGTTGTCGCCATCTCCGGTGCTGCTTTCTGGTATGTCTTGTGGTTCTTTACCTTTTTCATTCATGTCTCCTTGTGTATCTTGAGTTTGTTCTGGGTCTTGTACTGCGTTGGCCTTGGAATGAAGGATAAGGCCTTGTTCTATGTTTTCTTGGTTTTCCTCGTTTTCGGGGTCTTGGTTGGTGGGTTTTTGGTTTTCTTTGGTGGAGCCATCGTGGGTTTCTAACGGCTAAGAACACGGTGGGCGCCAATGTTGGATATTCGAAAAATATCCAGACAGTAAAGTGAAAAAGTTCTGAAAAGGTCAGCTCTTCGATTCTCAAAAGGTGGATCCCTTTACACAGAGGCATGGGGGCTCCTTTTTATAGTGCCCGGAGGTCACTTTTACATTCCGATTATACCCCTTATTACAGAGTAGATTTGAAGAATATTCGGGGTACATTTCGTCCGCGGTAATCACGCGATCACTTTCTAAATTTACAAGTGTGCCCTTACGTAGCTGGGCTTCTTACTTCTTGCATAGTCAAACTTCTCACGTTTCTTCCTCCTTGTTCACGCCATTAACCAATTCAACACCGGAGCTTTTCTTCAAGATCAGGATTTCCTCCTCCTTTCTTCCAGAACCTTCGCTCTGTCATAAGCTCAGTCATACGTCAGCATTATCAATGCTGACGTCACCTTCGGTGGAAATCGTAAGTCTTGTAAAATCTTAGATCTCGAAGCAATCCTTGTTCGACTCCCAGTCTTGAGAGCCCGTCCTGCCAATCATGTCCCTTCCACCAACTTTGCTTCCTGTAAAAATTGGAGAAAAGACTGTTCTTGCGGAACTTCCTGTTTTTTATAAACTTTCACTAGGTATGACGTCACTTCCTTTTATTACTCAAAGAAACACAATTTTTACAAAGGCCGAAGTTTACCAAAACCTAATAATTATGAAAAGATGTCCTCCATAAACTTCGCATAATGAAAACCTTGACCTTTTTATCAATAATCTTACATTTTGCTAAAACCTTCATCTACTTCCGGAAGAAAACTAGGTTTGTAGAAAAATTGTGTTTCCTCCGACTAAGTGACGGTAAAAGATTGATTTCCCAACACGCGCCATGCATGTGTTTGGTCACAGTTCCTCGTGCCATTGTAGTCTACTAGGGCCGAGTCCGCGCTACCAGGTGATGGCGACTTCTGCGCCCAGAGCAAGGGCACGAGAACTCTGACAGGAATTTTCTTGGAGAGTGCAGATTTGGTGCATGTTCGCGCTTCTGTTCTGATTTGTTTGTTATTTTGTGGGTACTTGTGTTTGTGCTTTAGTTGGAATAGTACACTTTTAAAATGTCTTCTTTTATTACTATGATGTTGGGTTACTGCATGCGCGTGGAAAAAGAATGATATAAAATGACCTAACTACGCGAAGAGGACCCTCCGGATAGGCACCCGTGGAGAGCCTCCCGCGGCACCACCGATCCATCCATCATTATCTACTCGGCACTCCGCGCAAAAAAAAAAACAGCGTGCTCATACGCATCACCGAAACGCCCCTCCCCCCGTCGCCGCCATCCACCTCGCCGGTGTCGCCTCCGACACCGGCGAGGACCGCCCACCTTCCTCCTCCCTCTCGTCCCCTCTCCTGCTTCTCCATCCAAATCAGTGATCTCGACCATGTGGTCTCGGTAAGTTTTCTCACAGTCATCTTCCTCCTCTCCGGCAGATGCCCCCACCACCGTCGGCCTCCACCACCACCACGGCCGGCGGCGACCTCGCCGCCGTGCCATCCGCCCACCTCCTTCTGCGGCCCTCTTCCCCACCCTTCGTAACCACTATCGGCCTCCCCCCTGCCACCGGCCCTGCCCACCGGATGTCCCCAACTGCCCGGCCTCACCGCCCACACCCCGCCACCACCGTCGGGCCTGCGGCAAAAAGAATCTTACGCTCCTCCACAAGTGAACATATGGGCTAAACATGAAATGCCTGGTAAACATGAAAAGAAGCTCTGGTGTTTAAGCATGGTACATGAAATGTCTTTGATCCCAAGCAAAGAGAGCATGATACTCAAGCACAAACTAAGCATGATATAGGCATTTGAGCACAAATTGATCATAAACAAGTATCTACTCATGAGTGAAGTATTTTTTAGCATTTTCACAAAAAGGAAGCTATCTCATCATGAACATATGACAATACCATCAAGGGCATAGCATTCACATCACCATTCCCAAAGCATACACATATCTCACATATATCACATCATAGTGATCAAAGTATATAAGAGAAGCTCATCCTACCACAAATGATCCAAAGATGGCTATCCTAACAGGTTTTGTACAAAAAGTAAAATGCATGCATGGAATGCAACAAATGATACATAAATCACATATATACATGAGAAGCTCCAAGATCCAACTAAAAAGGGAAACACACTCCAAGTTCACCTCGCAAGCGTGTGAAGGTAACTTGGTCATGTGGTTTAGTGAATATGTCGGCTAGCTGATCTTGGGTAGGTACATAGGACAAGGATATGTTCCCTTTCTCAACATTGTCCCTCAGAAAGTGGTATCTCACTTCGATGTGTTTAGTCTTGGAGTGAAGGACTGGGTTTTTGGCTACACTTATGGAACTAGTGCTGTCACAAAAGAGTGGAACCTAGGAGCACTCCACACCAAAATCGCTCGTAGTGTAGGTCATCCATAGAAGATGGGAACAACAACTGGCTGCAGCAACATACTCGGCCTCTGTAGTGGATTGGGCTACACTAGATTGCTTGCGAGATGACCAAGAGACCAAAGAAGAACCAAGAAACTGGTAACAACCCGAGGTAGACTTGCAGTCCAATCGACACCCAGCAAAATCAGCATCGGAGAATCCGTGAAGTCTGAGTGTCGAGGAGGCAGAATCCCAAAGACCAAACTCAGGAGTGTAGTTCAAGTACCTGAAAATCCTCTTGACGGCCTGCCGATGTGAAGTCCTCGGTGAAGTCTGAAAACGAGCGCACAGACACACACTGAACTGTATGTCCGGCCTCATCGCCGTCAAGTAGAGGAGGGAGCCGATCATGCTCCGGTACTCCTTCTGGTCCACGAGTTCGCCATCCTCATCCCCATCCAAAGCCGTAGTGGTACTCATCGGTGTAGTCAGCAGCTTGGAGTCGTTCATGCCAAACTTCTTCACCATGTCATTGGTGTACTTCGCCTGATGTACAAACGTCCCGTCCTTGGACTGCTTGATCTGGAGCCCTAGGAAAAATTGCAGCTCGCCCATCATAGACATCTCAAATTCCCTGCTCATGTCATCTGCAAATCTGGCAACAAGATCATGAGAAGAGCCACCAAAGATTATGTCATCCATGTAAATCTGAACAATCAACATGTCATTTCCATGCTTAAGGAGAAACAAGGTCTTATCAACTGTGCCCATCACAAACCCCTTGCTCAGCCAAAAGCCTCTCAACCTACCATACCAAGTTCTCGGTGCTTGTTTCAACCCATAAAGTGCTCTCTGGAGTTTGTATACATGGTGTGGGTATTTTTCACTCTCAAACCCCGGGGGTTGCCTCACATACACTTCTTCCTCTATCACCCCATTCAAGAAAGCACTCTTCACGTCCATCTGGAACAACTTGAACCCTTTGACCACGACAAAGGCTAGAAGGATCCTAATCACCTCCAGACGGGCCACAGGAGCAAATGTCTCCTCATAATCTATACCCACTTTCTGGTTGAACCCCTGAGCCACCAACCTCGACTTGTTTCTCACAACCATCCCATTCTCACCTTCCTTGTTCTTCCACACCCATTTGGTACCTATAGGACGACAATTTGGTGGTGAATCGACTAACACCCAAACTTGGTTTCTCTCAAAGTTCTCCAACTCCTCATGCATGGAATTCATCCAGTTTGCATCAGACAAAGCGTGTCGAATATCTTTGGGCTCAAACGAAGCAACAAATGCAGAGTGAGCAAAGTGAGAAGTATTCCTTGATCTCGACCGTGTAGTGTGTTCATGAAGGTCACCTATGATCGTCGTCGGTGGGTGATCCACCTGTACACGCCGGGGAGCCTCTCGCCTGGAAACAATCTCTACCTCAGCAGCAGCCTCCACTCGAACAGACTCAGTCGTAGTGGGTGTAGGGGATGGACCATCCTCGATCGTCATTGTCGTAGTGGAAGTAGCGTGTAGACGATCAGCTGCGGGAGCATCACCACCACCATCTTCTTCTTCATCTCCATCCTTATCATCCTCAAAGATCTTCACACCAATTTTCTCGTCACCTGCACACTCAAAAGCAGAAGAACTACATGGTTGTGTCTCGTCGAAGGTTACCTCACAAGTCTCCATGATTTGGTTAGTGTCAAGGTTGAGCACACGATATGCTCTAGAGTGAATTGCATAACCGAGAAAAATACCATCCGAACATCTAGCCCCAAACTTATCCAATTTGCCCTTCTTCAAGATAAAACACTTGCATCCGAAGGCACGAAAGTGACTCACCTTGGGTTTTCGCCCATGCATCAGCTCATACGAAGTCCTCTTCTTGAAAGCTCGAAGGAAAATGCGATTCGACACATAGCAAGCGTTATTGACCGCCTCGGCCCAGAAACGCCTAGGAGTCCTATGCTCATCAAGCATCATCCTGGCTATCTCACACCGGTTCTTTCTCTCCACTACACCATTCTGGCAAGCGACGTATGGAGAAGAGTACTGATGATCGAGACCAAGATCACTGCAAAAGGCGTCAAAATGAGAGTTCCTAAACTCCGTGCCATTGTCACTGCGTATAGCTCGAATGGCATCACCATGTCTCTCATTCTTCAACCTCAAGATCAAGTCCCGAACAAAGCCAAATGTCTCGCTTTTATCCTCCAAAAAGAAAACCCAAGAGTACCTCGAGAAATCATCAACCACAACCAACACATACCACTTCCCACCCACGGAGCGAACACGAGCTAGCCCAACCAAATCCATGTGCAACAGCTCACAAGGTCGCTCGATCATGACCGTAGTTAGAGGGGCGTGAGAAGCAGCAACCATCTTTCCATGCCGACATGGAGCACAAACCAAATCCTTCTCGAATTTCAACTTTGGCAATCCTCGGACAAGGTCTAGGCCACTCAAGCGGGAAAGCAACTCAAAGATCAAGTGTCGTAGCCTCCAATGCCACTTCCAAAGCTCGGCCGAAACACCAGCAACAAAGCATCGAGGAGGACCAACAGACTGGTCAAATTCAGCACGAAAGATTTGACCCTCAGGGACGATCGTACAGACAAGATCGTCTAGAGAATCAAGCACACGAGAAGCGCCCAACTTAAAACGAACCTCAAAACCCTCATCAAGCAACTAGGATACTGACAATAGGTTAAAACCAAGTGACTTGACCAAAGCCACACTCTTCAAGGTCACCTTGTTACTCACCTTTACCATACCTTCAGCAAGCACTCGTCCTCTCCTATTATCCCCGAAAGTGATGTACTCCCTCGTACTCACAGGGGTGAGGCTGGAGAACCACCCACGATCTCCGGTCATGTGACATGAACAACTGGAGTCGATCAACCAAAAGTCCTCCAAGCCTCCCACCTGCAACTCAGAAACAAGAACGAGAATGAGCAAGCGACTCAACACTAGGGTTAGTACCAAAAGAGTCAAATCAGTGTCGAGCCATTTGCTCAAAAGAAGGGTTAGCAAAATCCATCCTATCAAAACCTCTAGGCGGAGCCCTCTCACACCTACCACTGAAGAACCTGTCACGTCTCACTGGAGGGTAACGCGCACCACGAGGGGGAAAACATGGCCCGTAGTCCCTCTGAGAACCAAAACTGCGATCGTGCCTCCCAAACTCGTAACGGTCACGAGCAGGAGCACGTCCAGCAAACTCACTATCGACCGGGCATCCCTGGGCCCACCACACATATGGGCCATACCCGGGAGATAAGATCCTGCACACCTGGACTACTCGACTGGTGGGGCCACGGTGCAAGTTTACTGTGGACCACAAGACACGACAAGACGGACAAGGACTTGTACTAAGATTAGGATAGCTTTCTATAACTCGTGTAGGCTACTCCTCGTCCTACTCGAATAGTACTCTTGTACCAATCTGACTTGTAACCCTGCCTCCCATGGCTTATAAGGCGAGGCAGGGACCCCTCTCAAAACATACGCAATCAATACAGAGCCACGTAGCATACAAGACGTAGGGTATTACGCACATTGCGGCCCGAACCTGTCTAATTGTGTGCCCCGTGTCTCGCCATCGTGTTCCTGATCTTGACGAGCCCCACCGCACAATCTACTACTTCGGGTACCCCGTGGTAGGCTCGGTGTCTTAAACACTGACAGCTGGCACGCCAGGTAGGGGATCTTGTCGTTGATCCGCTGGCGAACTCGAAGGATCTTGTCGTCATCAAGCCGACTGTCGCTTTCCAGCAAGGCGACACTTTCATTTTTGGCTCTTGGGTTTGTGTTGCTGACGGCGCTGGATTGTTCCTACGTTTCTTAGCATCAACTCCGGGGTCAAAGCTCAAGTCCTCGACGCTTACGCAAGCTTCGATGGAGGAACTCGTCGAAAATTTCTAAATACGATGGCAAGCAAGATCCAAGGTAGTGGTTGCGCTATTATGCTCTGTCTATCACTAATGCCAGGGGTAATGATGATACTAAATGTATCTACTTCCCTTTTTGTCTGGAGCAAGAACCCCTCACTTGGTTCGAGTCTCTCAAACGAGGCTCCATCGACAACTAGGGACAACTTAAGCAACGCTTCACCAGCAACTTCGCGGGTTCTTTGGGCCGTCATGGTACTCGGATGGACCTTGTGCTGATCAAGCAAAAACAAGGTGAGACTCTTCGCGAGTACATGCGCCACTTCTTTGAAAAAAGAGCTACTGTTGTTGATGTCACCGAGAAAGAAGTCATAGATACTTTTCAGGATGGTTTTCATGATGACAGGCTTTTCCAAGACTTTGGTCGCGCTCGCCTAGCCAACATCACCAAGCTCAAGGAGATGATCACTCACTGGGCAGACAAGGAAGACAAGGCTCGGAATCGGTTCAAGCATCTTCACAACAACCAGAACAACAACAATAACAACAGTAATGTTGGTGGAAACAATAGTGGCAAGCAACAGCAGGGCAATCGCACGGGTAATAACTACTCGAGCAATCCTAATCGCAAGTGCAAGCCCGATATCACTGTTGCAGCCATGGAAACTACTGCCAAGCCTGAAGATGATTCTCACTGGGCAACATTGACCAAGCAGAAATGCCCATGGCACCCAGAGGGTGATAATACTACAGAGCAGTGTTTCCAACTTCGCCGTGCGCTGAAGAATACACCCGAACCAACGCACCTGAACCCAAGGTTTCGTAAACACAAGGGGAAGAAGGCTAACACAGACAAAGACACTGGGTTTCAGAACCCCTCCAATACTGTCAATGTCATCTTTGGCGGGATTCCAACCAAGCGCATGCAGAAACTTGCACTCAGGGAAATTATGTCCATACAACCAGCAGCTCCAACTTTTCTAAAGTGGTATGAAACCCCTATTACCTTTTCAAGGGCGGATCAGTGGACTAGTTTCTCTGAGCCGGGACGATATCGTCTCGTTCCAGATCTAGTGGTGGCAGGCTATAGGCTTACTAAGGTTCTTATTGATGGTGGCAGCGGTCTCAATGTCGTGTTCGCCGAGACCTTAAAAAAGATGGGCCTGGATATCACTAATATGCTTACCAAGACCAACTCACCGTTCTATGGTATCATTTTGGGCAACGCAGCTGTTCCTTTGGGTTCAGTTGTACTACCCGTTACCTTTGGGACTAAGGATCAATACCGCACCGAGTACATTAAGTTTGAGGTTGTTGACTTCGAGACTTCTTACCATGTCATCCTTGGCAGACCTGGTCTGGCAAAGTTCATGGCTATTCCACATTATGTGTACCTTGTACTCAAGATGCCGAGCCCCAAAGGAGTTCTCTCATTGCAAGGGGATTTGAAGCGTTCTTACGACTGCGACACTGAAGCTGTAGAACTTGCTTCAACAACTCAAGTACCCAATGCTATGATGGAAGTCTTCACTGCATCTAAAAGGCTTGCTCCGAGCGAGCTGGAGGTTCCTGAGAAGACGAACACCAACAACAAGCCAGCACCGACTAGTGACGTCCTGCTCAAAGCCATTGACCTTGGTACTGGTGACAGCAGCAAGACGACCATGATCAGTGCACAGCTTGATCCTAAATAGGAAGACGCACTCGTCAACTTCCTTCGGGCTAACCGCGATATCTTTACATGGAAACCATCTGACATGCCAGGTGTGCCCAGGAGGTTGATCGAGCACTCACTCAACGTCGATCCTAATGCTACCCCCAGGAGACAACACCTTCGTCGCTTTGCTGTTGATCGCAGGGCTGCTACCAAGAAAGAGCTCACCAAACTACTCGCGGCTGGCTTCATCCGGGAAGTCTTTCACCTGCAATGGTTGTGCTTGTCAGAAAGAAGAACTCTAATGATTGGAGGATGTGTGTCGACTACACTGATCTTAATAAGCATTACCCCAAGGATCCTTTCGGGTTGCCACGGATTGATCAAGTCATTGACTCCACGACGGGTTGTGCTCTACTCTGTTTCCTTGATTGCTACTCAGGTTATCATCAAATTGCAATCAAGGAATCTGATCAAGAGAAGACCGCATTCATCACCCCGTTTGGTGCTTATTGTCACACAACAATGTCCTTCGGGTTGAAAAATGCTGGTGCTACTTATCAAAGAGCTATCCAAGCGTGCTTCAAGAAGCAGCTTCACAAGAACGTGGAAGCATACGTGGATGACGTCGTTGTAAAGACTAGGGATCCAGACATGCTTATCACGGATCTTGAGGAAACTTTTGCTTCGCTATGGGAGTATCAATGGAAGCTTAACCCCAACAAATGCGTCTTTGGCGTATCATCGGGAAAACTACTCGGGTTCATCATTAGCCATCGTGGCATCGAAGCAAACCCGAGAAGATTGCTGCCATCTCCAACATGCAAGCTCCGACTACTATAAAAGATGTCCAGAAGCTTACTGGTTGTATGGCGTCACTCAATCGCTTCATCTCGCGACTTGGAGAACGGGGTCTACCTTTCTTCAAGCTTATCAAGCGGCAAGAGAAGTTTACGTGGACAACTGAAGCTGATCAAGCTATTTCTCAGCTCAAGGAGGTCTTATCCAAGCCTCCAGTCCTCATAGCTCCTCTGCCCAATGAAGAGCTCTTGCTCTACATTGCTGCAACTACTAAAGTTGTCAGCACTACTATTATCATTGAGCGACAGGAGGAAGGCCATGGCTACCCTGTCCAGAGGCCGGTTTATTTCGTCAGTGAAGTACTCTCAGAATCCAAAGCTCGTTACCCTCCGGTACATAAGCTACTTTATGCGGTTCTGATCACTTCACGGAAGCTCCATCACTACTTCGACGAGTACAAGATTTCTGTGGTTACTAGCTACCCGCTGGGCGAGATATTGCACAACCGGGATTCCACAAGAAGGATTTCTAAATGGGCTGTAGAGCTTGGTGCTCTATCGCTCGAGTTCAAGTCTCGCACCGCTATCAAGTCTCAAACTTTGGTTGATTTCATGGCTGAATGGCGGGAAAATCCAGTCCCAACTCCAATTGAGCGACTAGAACACTGGGTCATGTACTTTGACGGTTCACTTAAGTTGGAAGGCACTGGTGCCGGGGTACTTTTGATTTCTCCCAAGGGCGAGCAACTCAAATATGTTTTGCAGATCTTCTTGAAGGTCTCAAACAATGAAGCTGAATATGAAGCTCTACTGCACGGTCTTCGCCTTGCAGTCTTTCTTGGCATTACACGACTACTTGTTTATTGTGATTCTTTGGTGGTCATCAATCAAGTCAATGATTTTTGGGATCGTAATGCTGAAAACATGGATGCATATTGTCAGGAGGTACGCAAACTTGAGAACAAATTTCACGGTCTTGAGTTCCATCATGTTGTTCGCGATAACAATGTTGCTGCGGATGTCTTGTCGAAGCTGGGATCTACACGAGCTCAAGTGCCAGCTGGAATTTTCGTTCATGAACTCCACAAGCCATCAATTCCGGAGCAATCATCTGTACCTACGACTACTTCAGTTCAACCTGATCGAGAAGTGCTTATGATTGACGTGGACTGGAGAACTCCTTTTATCGACTACATTAAACATCAGTTGATTTCTGAAGACAAGTCAAAAGTCGAGCGCATCTCACGCCGCGTCAAGGCTTATGCTCTAGTCGGAGATCAACTCTACAAGCGAGGAGCAAGTTCTAATGTACTCATGAAGTGCGTTTCTCGCGAAGAAGGCAAAGAAATCTTGGAGGAGACACACAAAGGAATCTGTGGCAATCATGCTTCTTCCCGTACCTTGGTGGGAAAAGTTTTCAGATGTGTTTTCTTCTGGCCAACAGCTCTTGCTGATGCAGAGGAACTAGTCAAGAAATGCCATGGATGCCAATTCTTCGCCAAGCAACAACACGTTCCAGCCTACAAACTCATTACGATACCACCAACTTGGCCTTTCACTTGCTGGGGACTGGATATGATTGGTCCTCTCCCAAATGCGTCAGGGGGATTCAACAGAGTTCTGGTGGCTATCAACAAGTTTACCAAGTGGATTGAGGTCAAGCCTGTTACCTGCCCCAAGGCTGATAGAGTCCTCGACTTCTTGGATGAAATCATACACCACTATGGGTTCCCAAATCGCATTATCACAGACCTAGGTTCGAATTTCAACAATCACCAGTTCTGGGAGTACTGTGAGAATAGTGGAACTGACGTCGGGTACGTCTCCGTTGCTCATCCACGTGCCAATGGCCAAGTGGAACGTGTCAATGGGATGGTACTCGATGCTCTCAAAAAGCGACTGTATGATGCTGCAAATACCAAGGGCGGCAAGTGGATCAAAGAATTACCCAATGCACTCTGGGGGCTACGTACTTAGCCTACTACTCCCACAGGGCAATCACCCTATTTCCTGGTCTACGGCTCTGAAGCCGTCTTGCCTGCTGATGTCATGTGGCGTTCTCTGATGGTTGACCAGTACGAAGAAGGCATAGCCGAAGAAACAAGACAGATAGATGTCGACAGTCTCGAGGAAGCTCGCTGCAATGCACTTGTTCAATCAGCTCGATATCTTGAGAAGATTCACCGCTACCATGACCGCAACGTTAAGGAACGCTCATTCAACGTTGGTGACTTAGTCCTTCGTCATTTCCAGAACACGACAGGGCTACACAAGCTCAACTCGCCATGGGAAGGCCCTTTCTCTGTCGCAAAGGTCACCGACCCAGGCTCGTATCGTCTACAAACTCTTGAAGGCGAAGAAGTCGACAACTCTTGGAACATTGACCAGCTTTGTCGCTTCTACCCGTAGGGGGTCTCAACAACCCTCTCCAGGCAACTACGGTTGCAACAACTCTCTAGGCAGCTACGGTTGTCACTACTCGTAGGGGATCAAGACAATCCTCTCCAGATAGTTTCGGCTGTGACTACTCGTAGCTTCGGCAGCGATCATTCGTAGGGGATCATGATAATCCTCTCCAGGCAGTCTCATTCTGCGAACTCGTAGGGAGTCATGACAACTCTCTCCAGACGACTCCGTGTCATATAGAGCAATAAGTGGCACATTGCTGTCCATGTCTCTATTTTTGATAAAAGGCTTCGGCCTAGAGTAACACCCTTCATAGTAGGGTCTCAGTGGAACTCTCATACAAGTTGCTGCTACAACAAGGATGAGTTCATCACACTATCTCCTACGGTCTTACTTGTTCTTCGGAACATCCTTGCGAGTACTCTCTCACTAGGCTCATAGCCTCAGAGGTACTTAAGGCACTATTACTCAATAGTGTATCCAGACATTGTAAAATCTGTACAATGTGTTAAGTAATAAAGTTGTTATTCTATATATCGACTTGTTACTGTCCTTTGCTTATTTCACAACAAAGCCTTCTTTTACGCTGCTACAACTAAGGTATTCAACTCGTTGTGATTAAGCTAATGTTCTTCGGAACATACCTAGACTTGAGTACTTCTACTCGAGTACCGTATCTCTTTTTGCAAGCCACACACTCATTATCAACTCGAGTACATGGCATTCACACAAGCATACAAGGGATCCAGATAATTGACTTACTCAAGTTTTCATTTATATTACATAAACACTTGTTTGGAATTACACTTGTTTTTCCATAGTGTTTATCCTACAGGTTCATCTACCGAAGATCTATGAACTTGGAGACTGCTTCCGCGATTGGAGATGTCTGCTGCATCAACTCGTTCAGCCTGTCGTTGGTGCAATCTCCAAATCTTCCGTTCATGATGACTGTCAGATCCGCTTCTGCGTAGAAGGACTTGATGAAGCTCAGCACTTGATTAGGAATTGTGCAAGCCAACCTTTGAGCGTACTACAGTTTCTTCTTTGGCGTGTCCTTCAACCTCACCACAAGTGGACGGGGCTGAACTCCAGCTACTCTGGGCTCAAAGAGATTGGCTACTGGCTCGACTGCCTCCATCAAAGCTTTCAACTCAACACGCATGCACTCAGATTCTTCGATTTTGATCTTGAGCGACTGCATACAAGTCAACAAATCATTCCAACCGTCAAGACGAATCTGCATTTCACGCTCAAGTTCCATGCACCGCACCATATAATCAGCTTCGAGGTCAAGACGAGCTGATTCTTCACGGTTATAGGCCGACTGCCAGTCTAGCGACTTGTTCTTGTGCCTCTCAACTTCTTCAGCCAGCTCTGCAATAGACCAAGACTACTTATAAGGATGCAGTGCACAAGGAAAAAGTACTCTAAGATAAGTTCAGAAAGGGGGAATACCTTTATTCCTCTGGCGCAGTGACTTGTTCTTCCCAACAACATCATCCTTCTGAGCCGTCAGCTTCTGGATTTCATTGTGGTACCCTGCGGCATTACCATCAAGTTTTTCTTGCAGCTTCAGAGCTAAGGCTTTCTGCTCCTTAAGTTCTTCTCTAAGCTGCGAGACTTCTTCTATGTCCGCCGTGTATTGCTCGAGCAGACGAGTCTTGTGTTTCGACTGCTTGACAACTTCCTGCAAAAGCAACAACAATTCAAGGGTCAAAGACAGGATATCTTTGGCTAAAGTACTCTACAAGAGATTACAACTTACCGCAAAGAGCTTCTCTACACTGCGGAACATCTCGGAGTGCGCCTGCAAGTTGTCCTCATCTAGGCACGAGTCATCATAAGGCATCAGGCCTTCAGCTCTGGATTAAGTACTTGTGCTCGCCTCCGAGTGCATCGCAGTGCTGCGCAGAGGAGTCGGGTCTTCAATTTATGGCTCATACGGCACTATGCGGCCTTCTGGGCTACCTTCAAGTACTAGCTGTACATCTGTCTGACACACGGGGGCTTCAGCAACTAGGACTTCTTCATGGCGTAGTCCGGCTTCTGGATCAACCTCCAGGCCTTCATTCACCACCGCCTCTTTGTCTTCGAGTTGCTGAGCCCTTGGTTTGGAAGCCGCATCCACTGCTGCCTTGACTACATCGCTCCAGAGAAGGCGCAATGCTTGTGCGGCATCAGCTTCAGCAGCTACTACTTGAGGCTCTGGAAGCACGTCTTCTTGTTCTACTGGAGAGTTCTGATTATCTCCAGCAGGACTACTTCCAGAAGCTCCCCACTTTACATCAGTGGATTTACTACATCAGCAAGTTGGTCAGCATATTCAAGATTATCAACAACAAGAAGTATACGAGTACTCGAGTACTTACAGAGCAGCACGAGGAACCACGACTCTTGGTCCCAACATGTCGAAGAAAGAAGGTGCCACCGGCTCCACTGTAATTTTCTCCACCGGTGGCACACTTCTCGGCGCCGCAGCTCCTTGTTGTTCATGCACCACCGTTTCAACGGTTGATGATGGAACCACCTCGGGTTCTGTTGTCCTTGCAGGGCTACTCGAGGGTACATGGGCAATACTCTCGATAACCTGCGCAAATCAAAATTCAAGCCATTACAACAGAGAACAAGTATTCAACATGATATTGGCTACTAAAATTTCTCAAAACTCACCATAATGGATGGCAGAACTGTGACTTTCTTCACAGCACGCTTTCCCATAGTGGTCCTCTTCTTCCGCAGCGGCTGCATCACATCCTCTACAAGGGATGAAGCCGGTCTCTTCAAAGTGCTGCTGAAGTGTTTGGTCGTCGTCGTTGCTCGAGGAGGCCTCCTCCACCAAGACTTCTTCCTCCCCTTGAACAGATCGACTACTCTCGGGGGCTTGAGCCTCAATCTCTGATAGCTTTTCTCTGGCACTTGTAGTGGGTCACGAGGGCGAGGAGGAGGGTCAGAGACAAACTTCAAAACATCCTCCTGCAAAACAAGGCAAAATTCTAAGTTCACGACTACTTTTAATAAGTACTCGGGGGCTAGTTTGCAGATACTCACCAGACGCGGAGGATTGTCAGCACTATATTCTTAGACAGCTGCTGGAATTCCATGAAGATTCTTGAAAATCTTCTGCAGCCTCTCTATCATGAGATCATCGCTGATCTCTTCTGAAGACAGTCTTGAGCCATCTTCAGCACCCGTGTACTCATACCCAAGATGCTCCTGTTGCATCAAGGGTTGTACTCGCCGCTTCATGAAGCTGAAGGCTACTCTCTCAGCTGTCAAGCCTTGCGCCTTCTTCTGCGCAATCTTAGCCAGCAGCTCTGGAATCTGAATGCACTCTTGCATTATTGGTTCATCCTTCCAGAGCCTATCATACACTGGCGCAAACATACTAGGCTTTGGCAGTTGAGGCGGGGCGTTGTCAATGTAGAACCACTTGGTCTTCCAATCTTGGTTCGAATCTATCAAGTCGTACTTAAAGTACAACTCTTGTGCCTTCTGGCGCATCTGAAGACCAGCTCCGCTGACTACTACCGGGAAGTTTGCATTGGGTTGTGGCTTCAAGCGGAATATCTTCCTAAACAAAGCCCAGTGTGGGCGAATCCCAAGGAAAGCTTCGCAGAAGTGCACGTACACTGCGATATGGAAGATGTTGTTCGGGTTCAAGTGTACGTGCTCCAACTTGAAGAAGTCGAGGAATCCCCTGAAGAAATCCGATGACGGCAGAGTCAACCCACGCTCGACGAAGTGGCTGAACATCAGGATTTCATCCGGAGTCTTCTCCATTGGCCACGCATCCCCAGTGGCAGAGCTCCATCCTGCGACTGCCTTCTCACGCAGCAACCCGACAACCTCAAGGGCCTTGATGTCATCTTCCCTCATCTTGGATTTTCTTCCAAGAGACAGCTTGGCTTGGTGGTTCGGTGATTACCACGGTCTTGTACTTGGGCTCTGGCAACTGATTTTTGCCGCGGCCAGATTTCCTCTTCTATCCCTTGGTCGGCGCAGGCTTCATCCTTTCGGTCACAAGGGTCTTCTTTCGCATCAGCTCAAAGGCTGCGAGGGGTTGAAGGTGGAAGCACTTGGCGGCGCGGACGCTTAAACTCTATGGCGGCTACGGATGCTAGGGCTTCCTTTCTGGATCTAAGGGCGAATGGAAGCAGTGAAACCCTAAGGGATACCCCTTTGGGTAACCCTAAGGGATACCCCTTCAGGTATTTATAAAGTCAAAACCCTAACGGTTCGACCTAGTGACCCTTCGTATTCAACAGATTGGTTTCACACAGGGCAAAAATTTCGGCTAAATCAGTGGACTTTCTTCTAAGACCTGCTCAGCTCCATCTCGGGGGCTCAACTACTCGATGGGATTGGTTTTCACTCAGCTACAGTTCACTGAATTCAGGCCACTATTCTACAGTCAGATTGGATCCTTCAATTCGAGAAAGTACTCGACTCAAGGCTCGGGGGCTCCGTGCCATGTGTCCTTTAGTTTTTCTCAGGATTTCACGAGATTATTTGACGAAGACTTCAGATTAACCCTCAGCTTGAATTGTCAATTCGAACTAAGGCTCGGGGGCTACATCCATATAGGATGCGATTTTAGTAATCGCATTCCTATATGATTTCTTCGGATTTTCTACGAATTATTTTGGAGCAAGATCAAAGGCTAGAAGGTTGACCCTCAGCTTGAATCCTGGATTCGACCTAAGGCTCGGGGGCTACATTCCATATGGAATGCGATTTTAGTAATCGCATTTCCATATGAATCTTTGATGCAAAAATTTCAAGAACGAAGCGGGTATTATTGAAGACCTTCAAGGGAAGTACTCGGGGACGCTTGGGAACAACTCGAGAAGACTTCAAGACTACTCGTGGAGTTAGCTGGAGTACCTTCCAGCCTCGTGATGATTCAAGTACTATTGAAGATTGAAGCTTGCAGAACTCGGGGACGCTTGAGAACTACTCGCAGAGACCTTCAAGACTACTTGGAAGCATCACACTCGACTACAAAGTACTCGGGGGCTTGTCGACCGGGCATCCCTGGGCCCACCACACATATGGGCCATACCCGGGAGATAAGATCCTGCACACCTGGACTACTCGACTGGTGGGCCACGGTGCAAGTTTACTGTGGACCACAAGACAAGACAAGACGGACAAGGACTTGTACTAAGATTAGGATAGCTTTCTATAACTCGTGTAGGCTACTCCTAGTCCTACTCGAATAATACTCTTGTACCAATCCGACTTGTAACCCTGCCTCCTGTGGCATATAAGGCGAGGTAGGGACCCCTCTCAAAACATACGCAATCAATACAGAACCACGCAGCAGACATGACGTAGGGTATTATGCACATTGCGGCCCGAACCTGTCTAATTGCATTGTGTGCCCCGTGTCTCACCATCGTGTTCCTGATCTCGGCGAGCCCCACCACACAATCTACTACTTCGGGTACCCCGTGGTAGGCTCAGTGTCTAAAACACTGACACTCACCACACCCAAACCCAACACGCCTATCTCTCTGAGGAACACCACCACCACCCTGAGTGGGAACCGTACCCACAAACCCATCACCTCTAGGTAGCAGACCTCTACGAGGCTCAGGCACACCATGAGAAGGGTGGTACCTATCCTTGTTTGTCATCTCCCTAGCAAACCCCGCATCCCTTCTCCTCCTGAAACAGAACTCATCCTTATGCCCATCCCTCCCATAATACTCACAATGGAAGCAGATCGGTTGTGGCTTAGGCTGCGGCTTTTCTGTAGGCTTCTCAATAGCTTTCTCTCCTGGCTTCTCACCAAAGACATTTCCCTGGGTGCTCACAAACTTGATGGGTTTCTGGTAGTTTTCTGTCTTATGGGGGAACACTGGTGGGTCTGGGGTTGTGTCTAGGTTGTTTCTGAGGTGGTTTGGCTCGGGTTCAAATTTGTTCATGGGTGTAGTGTGTGGTGGAATAGGAATCTCTTCAACTTTCTCTTCTCTCCACCACTCTTCTCACCACTCTTCCCAGCCCCCAACGCCTGACCATCATACCTCGTAAACTCAGCCAACATCAAACTCAATTGTGGCTCATACCCAGACAACCAACCCATCAATTTCCTCAACTCATCATTATCATCCTGCAAACGGTCAACATAGTGCGCAAGTTCCATATTTTTCATATCATGCATTTCACAGGTAGAGCATGATGTAGGAATAGGAGCTTTCAAAGCAGCCTCAAGAGAAACTATCTTAGTATGAGATTCATCTAGCCTAGCATGCAACACAGGACAAGAAGTGCAAGCACCTAACAAAGCAGGTCCAGATTTCAACTCATCACGCTCCATCCTAAGCACATCTAGTTCCTCAAGCGTTGAGGCATGCTTCTCCTTGAGAGCAGTCAAGTCAGCCAGGAAAACATTGCAATCACTACAATCAACCTCATTAGAAACAACAGGAGCAGCTTTCAAAGAGTCTATCTCAGTTCTAGCATCAACAAGCAAAGACTCAAGGTCAACTATCTTGTCCTTAGCATCACCTAGCAAAGACCGAAACTCTCTCTTCTCCTTGTTGGTCTTTGTTGGCGTTTCTTAACGTCACCACTAGTTGTACACCTAGAGGGAATGTATAAGAGCAACCGGGTAAACCACAAGCGCACGGAAATACCGTTGTAGCACTTCCCCAAGGAAGGAGAGTATTCCAAGGGTATCGAATCCAAGGAACGATGTGCACTATCTTCTACTCTAGTATAGATGGTCCAAGGACACCAAGCTCAGCTATGGTAGGGGAGAAGGTGAAGGGCTTCCTAAATGTATCGATCAAGGTCGTATCGTTTCACGGTATAGAACTCACCACGGGGCGGCAACCCACCCTAGCTGTTTAAGGCTAAGCAATATGTTCTGGCAACGGGGCCTAACTCGGTACACAGGTGCGGAGGGTTCCAAAGGGTCCAACAGGCTGTCACCACTGCGGCCTACCTCTATCGTTACGCGAATGCACGTGGTCTTCGTAGGTTAACCAGAGTACAGACACCACGTCTACACTCCCGATAACTACTATAGCACTGCGACGTCTGCCTGGCCCGTCTACAACACTATAGCAATCTGTATAAATACGGAACCACGAACGTAAGCAAGTGTGTACTAGATCATACCTTATCAGGTCAAGATAGGTTAGGAAGAACAACTACTGACATATTTATGAGCCTCAACTAGATCAAAGGAGTGATCCACAGACAAACAGATAAATGCACTTGCATAAGTATTCAACTAGATCGAAGGGTTGTGTTCATGAAGAACACAAGCCTCTAATTCAAGAACACATGAAGAACACAAGAATATATCTATCATGCAAGAACACACTTTAGTCTAAATGAGATATGTCGCAATACTTACTTTGGTCTAAATGAAGAACAAAGAAGAACTCCTTCATCATCACCTTCACTTCCCTCTCTACCTAGCACTCACACACACACACACCCTACATGGGGAATGAGAGGAGAGGAGAGGTTGGATGTGTCTCAAAAGGGAGCCCCTCCCCTCCTATTTATAGAGGAGGGGGTGGCTTCACAAGAGCACAAAGGTGTGCAGCAGCTCTGGGCGCAATAAATGGGGTGCTGACACATGGCAAGGCGAGAACCGGTCTTTGGGGTCGAAAACCGGAGCATCTGATGCTTCCAGGGGCGAGAACCGGTAGAAATAAGGAAGAACCGATGCTGAACCGGCCGAACCAGGTGAACTAGGGGAGCGAATCGGGGCAACCCGCGGGGGCCGCGGCACCGACTCTCCCCCGCGCCTCTCCGCGCACGCCACGTGCCCAGCGGCGGCTTCCCTCGTACGACTCCTCGTACGCGCGCCGAGCAGGATCCGCATGACCCCGTGGCCGCCTATCGCCGAGTGCTGTGTGTCTGGCCCGTCCCGCCGTGTGGGCACGCGAGGCGCGATTCGCCTGAGGGCCAACCAGCGCTGGACGCGTGTCCAGGCGGTGGATCCCGCGCACGCATGCACGCCAGTGCAGCGATTCGCAGCGGAGGGCACCGGCCAATAGCAGCCCGCCACGTGGCTACCCTAGTTGATTCCCACGTACGCATGCATGGCGGTGTAGCGCGGGCCCGGGGTGACGTCAGCATTGCCTCAGTATTTTGTCCTTTGTGTATCTTGTGCATACGAACTCTGATGTAGGCATATAATATGTCCATTTGGATCGTCTCGACGAGCCTGTCGCAATGGTGCAGTCCAATTCGGCATTTGAGGTTGTTTTTGATGACATCCTTTAATAGCCATTGGACTACTTGCTCTCAACTGTACCATTTGGCACGTATTTCGGTGCATCCTGCAACAAAAGCTAGAAACACCAACACTTGTGGAAATCATTAGTATCGAGCCCTATTCTAGTGTTGATGATCCTTTTACATTTATTTTATGCGGGTATTGACGGTGTAAAAGTAGCACTTAACAGCCGTCAACAACACTCCCACACTTGACCTTTGCTCATCCCGAGTAAAGGGAGTCAGATCAAGGTGAGACATGATATCCAAAGGTATGAAGCGAGCATAAGAGATATTCCAAACCATACCTTGTACTTGTGAACTCTGTGAAGTGTCTATCATGCTATCTTAGGTAGTTGAGGAATGGAACGGTCATGAATCAAATCACTCCTGCTCATCATGTCAAGTAATTTGGGGTTTTGCAATAAATTTTCAAAACAAACCTTGCTTAGCTCCTCATTTGATTCTCTCAGATCGCTCAATGTATATATGTCCTCACCAAGGCATTAGATTGTCTTTCTTCATCCTACTTCTAATGATGGCTATATGTGGAGCTCAGGGTAGGATAAAGGATGAGGCATACTTGCATCACATATATTGCAAAGTCAAAAACTAGATCCACAGAGAAATTCAAATTATACAATCAGATCAAGATGTGCACGTGTATGGATATGGTGAGTATGGTAAGGTGGATACTAGGCCCGGAATGGGTGCTAGATATTACCATACATGTATGATGAGAGTTGGTAGATGGTAAAGTGGACACTAGCCCCGAAATGGACACTAGTTATTACCATCTAAGTTATGGAACTCCTTTTTGCATGACCATCTCTCTCCTATTTCTCCTTTATTTTGGACATGGGCTATCCTTTCTTTCCCCTTTTTTTCATCATGCTTTTTGAGCATGTGTCGCTCTTTTCTTTTTCTTTTTTTTCTCTTTTTTTCATAGCCCATGTCTCTTTTTGAAGGAAACTTTTGGAGAGAGTGGTCACACCACATTTGGAGCTTCATTTTTATGACATGGATGAATGATACAATGCTAACTTCCAGTGTAGAAGCATAGCAAGGGGAATATGGTGGTGTGCACATGAATCTTGATCATGAAAGTAATGAAAAGAATTCTCACAAGGGTCACAGAGTTTGACAAAGTTCAATGCAATAACAAGCAGCATATGAGTATAAGGTTTTCAACTATGAACATCATATGGCTTTGGTAGGACGGTGACATATCAAAGAGGAGCTTTGCAAAGGGTTTTCAAGTTTTCAAATAAAAGTTCCCAAGTACTCAAACATAAAGAGCGAAGATCATATCATCAAACCATATCACAAACGCCAACTACTTAGATAAGCATGAGTTCCCTAATGATATTTATTCACAAGCATCAAGATGATGGGTCAGGAATAAAACATATGCAGGCCAACCACAGGAATCATGCAGAGCAAGCATAGCACCAACCACTGAGTTTGATATAAAGGATATGAATTGAAATTCAATCAAACTCATAGATAAGGTAGAGTGAGATAGAGGGTGCACATACCATCGCTTCTGAAGGATAAGAGATCAAGGAAGACCAGTAGTGATTTGGCTGACCATAAGGTAGCCACCTCACTCTAGTTTACCTTGCTCTTGTCATGAAGGCGTAGTCAATGTTGTGCAGCGCCTATGTGGGAGTTCTCGAGTGGATATGTCGATGATGAGATCAAGAGAACTCCCCCACACTGGTGGTTGAATCTGGTGCTGTTCTTCATATAACAAATGGAAACAAAAGGTGGACTCTACTGGTTCGAGAACCATAGAGCCTTTATTCAAATTCAAATATTTTTGTTGTTTTTATTTTATTTTATTGTCACCATGTCATTTGCTCGAAAGGGTTAAACCAACATTACATTTCATACACAAAGGGGAATATACTTACCTTGGACCTTTGAGAGGTCATATGTACCACCTTTGCATGTTGTGCAACATGAATCTGACACCTCAACTTACCTTCCCATTTGAATTTAGCTCACTGACTTACCCATTCAAATTTGATAATTTTCTGCAGGGGTTAGTCAGCATACATGCAACCAAAATCTATGAAAGCATAACTCTAAGGTTCATCAATCAAAACTCGACACCATGTCTTGTTTTGACTGAAGAAGACAAATTTTAACCTAAGCACCATGCTTAATTTAAAACAGTCTATGAATGTATGTCAAGATCATGCATTCAAACCAGAGCATATGAACAGAGATAAAGGAAACATGCATGCATGATCAAGATATTTTCAAAAGGGACATAAGCATGAGCAAAAGACGGTGAACCTCGGGCAACCTCCCGGAAGGGCTTTGTTTAATGTCAAAAGCAGGACTTACCTAGCTAGTGGGCAAGATTCAAGAGCTTACATCATCTTCACACCAGGATAGGATTTGGTAGAGGAGGAACTTTACTAGGATGCTCACAAACCTCCCCCACACTTGAAGTTTGCATTGCTAGGCAACAAAACTCAAGTGTGTGGTGATCAAGCTTCCTTTTGTAAATGTTCCCTCACCAAAGCTTACCTTAGGTGTTGCATGTGATGTAGCTCACATGTTCGTAGGCGTCACCTGCCCATCTTTCTTTTCAATCTCCACCTGAAAGGTTAGTGACCAAAAATACTCGAAGGACAACTTATCCTAAAAACATGCTCTTGCTTTTTATTCGAAGGGAAATAAAACCTATGCTAATCCAGGCTATCTCCTAGTAGTGCTTTGTTTATTATGGTCATAAGCTCGACCACTTGCAGCCACATTGGTGGTGTCCTTCCCGTCTCACCACCAATCACCGATGAATCAGTGAAGCTCTAGCTACAAGGTTAGTGCCATATGCCAACCCGAGTCCAAAGGATGACAAAGCCAAAAGTAGACATGATCATTCCAGGGAGACTGAGATAGCTCCTGGGGTGATCACAGGACTCGAGGAGCTATAGCACCAGGGTGGACCTCAGAGATGGAAGGTCGAGCACTGAGGCTAACTCTTGCTACCAATCTCTGACTGAACTCAGCTCAGAAAAACACACAGCCTCCAAAAGAGGATAGAGTAGAAACTCAAATGGCCGGCGTACGTTCAGGAGCTAGAGTTCGGGTGAAGGGTGAGGTCAAGCTCATCCTTCCTTAGGTAGATGGACCGATGTTCTCATCAAAATGAGGAAACATCCTGAGGTCTAGCCTAAGCTTGCAATGTGAGGTTATGGATAGGCTGGAAAGTGCAACTCCCATTAGGCATCGGTCAAGTCAGGCATAAGGTATGAAGTTTAAGCTTCTCCTGACTGATCGGCATCGATCAATGGGCTTAAGATATGAAGTGAATGTACTCCATTCAATCGGTAAATGATCGTGCTCTTTTGGTTTGACGAATGAATCCAATGGATTATAAAGCAGAGACCGATATCTTGGTTTATACGAAACTTCAGTGCAAGGCACTTCAGCTCAAACCGAGACGTAGGAACATGATAAGCCTATCGTACTCTCCTTAGGAGATCATAACTAGGGTCAGACAAGTCATCCTGGCCGAGAATGATTTGTCCTTTCCTAATTACTCTCTCCATCCTCCCACGAGACAAAGCCTCGGGGAAAAGGTCTAAGAAGAGGTATGAGAGGGGAACCCAAGGGTAGACTCTACGCTAAGCAATCTTTCCCTTAGATTCTTGATATTCAGGAATGATATCTTCAGCCGGAGCTTAAAGCAAGGTGATGGATCTAGGTGGCTCAACATTTCTTCTGACGGGCACCTCATCGACCGGGATGCAAGGGGAGCTGAAATCCCGGAGGTTTTCCACGATCTCTTTTCCCTCAATAGCGTCCAAGTGCACAAAGAGCCTTCAGAGAGAGCATTAAGCCGCATGGCATCATCCTTCCGAAACCCATACCAGAAGCGCTGAAGCAGCATCCGATTGGGAACGTGGAGGACTGAGCAATCTTCTGCCGAGAAGGCGAAGTGATTCCATGCCATTCCTAGCGATTCCTCCTCACCTTGCTTGAGACTGAGAATCATTATCCTCAACGAGATGACATGTCGTATCGGGAAGAATCGGGAGCAGGAAGCTGCTCTCGAAATTTCCCAAGTGAGGTAGTCTCTACCAAAACAACAGTGTCAATCCCGTGCTTTCCCAGAGAAGGATAGCGGGAAAAATTCCCTTTTCCGAGCATCCGGTGATTCTCTGATTTTACCCGGAGTTTCAACCAGACACTCGTAGTCTCTCACATGATCGAAAGGGTTCTCATGAATTGACCTCGAGAAGGAAAGATCCTGAATTAGCTTCATGAGAGAGGGGTGAATCCGACAGCCAGATGAAAGAATGAGTTCTAACAAGGGTGGCTCTGAGGGTTCACTCCTCGAGGGTGGAAGGTGTTTACAAGGATAACCTTCCATGGGTAGTGGGGCTAAAGGTAGAAGTAAAGAAAATGAAAAAGGATGTCTTAAAGGGTAACGGGGGTAAAGGTAGAAGAAAAATGAAAAAAAGATAAATACGAGGACCACTAGGTTCGAAGATAGATACAACGACCGTTCCCCGGCAACGGCGCCAGAAATGCTTGTTGGCGTTTCTTATCGTCACCACTAGTTGTACACCTAGAGGGAACGTATAAGAGCAACCGGGTATACCGCAAGTGCACAAAAATACCGCTGTAGCACTTCCCCAAGGAAGGAGAGTATTCCAAGGGTATCGAATCCAAGGAACGATGTGCACTATCTTCTACTCTAGTATAGATGGTCCAAGGACACCAAGCTCAGCTATGGTAGGGGAGAAGGTGAAGGGCTTCCTAAATGTATCAATCAAGGTCGTATCGTTTCACGGTATAGAACTCACCACGGGGTGCCAACCCACCCTAGCTGTTTAAGGGTAGGCAATATGTTCTGGCAACGGGGCCCAACTCGGTACACAGGCGCGGAGGGTTCCAAAGGGTCCAACAGGCTCTCACCACTGCGGCCTGCCTCTATCATTACGCGAATGCATGTGGTCTTCGCAGGTTAACCAGAGTACAGACACCACGTCTACACTCCCAATAACTACTATAGCACTGCGACGTCTGCCTGGCCCATCTACAACACTATAGCAATCCGTATAAATACGGAACCACGAACGTAAGCAAGTGTGTACTAGAACGTACGTTATCAGATCAGGATAGGTTAGGAAGAACAACTACTGACATATTTATGAGCCTCAACTAGATCAAAGGAGTGATCCACAGACAAACAGATAAATGCACTTGCATAAGTATTCAACTAGATCGAAGGGTTGTGTTCATGAAGAACACAAGCCTCTAATTCAAGAACACATGAAGAACACAAGAACATATCAATCATGCAAGAACACACTTTAGTCTAAATGAGATATGTCGTAATACTTACTTTGGTCTAAATGAAGAACAAAGAAGAACTCCTTCATCATCACCATCACTTCCCTCTCTACCTAGCACTCACACACACACACCCTACATGGGGAATGAGAGGAGAGGAGAGGTTGGATGTGTCTCAAAAGGGAGCCCCTCCCCTCCTATTTATAGAGGAGGGGGTGGCTTCACAAGAGCACAAAGGTGTGCAGCACCTCTGGGCGCAACAAATGGGGTGTTGACACGTGGCAAGGCGAGAACCGGTCCTTAGGCTCGAAAACCGGAGCATCCGAGGCTTCCAGGGGTGAGAATTGGTAGAAATAAGGAAGAACCGGTGCTGAACCGGCCGAACCAGGTGAACCAGGGAGCGAACTAGGGAAACCCGCGGGGGCCGCGGCGCCGACTCTCCCCCGCGCCTCTCCGCGCACTCCACGTGCCCAGCGGCGGCTTCCCTCGTACGACTCCTCGTACGCACGCCGAGCGGGATCCGTGTGACCCCATGGCCGCCTATCACCGTGTGCCGCGTGTCCGGCTCGTCCCGCCGTGCGGGCGCACGCAGGATGCGCGAGGCGCGATTCGCCCTAGGGCCAACCGGTGCTGGACGCGTGTCCAGGCGGTGGATCCCGCGCACGCATGCACGCCAGTGCAGCGATCTGCAGCGGAGGGCACCGGCCAATAGCAGCCCGCCACATGGCTACCCTGGTTGATTCCCACGTACGCATGCATGGCGGTGTAGCGCGGGCCTGGGGTGACGTCAGCATTGTGTCTGCATTTTGTCCTTTGTGTATCTTGTGCATACGAACTCCGATGTAGGCATATAATATGTCCATTTCGATCGTCTCGACGAGCCCGTCGCAATGGTGCAGTCCAATTCGGCATTTGAGGTTGTTTATGATGACGTCCTTTAATAGCCATTGGACTACTTGCTCTCAACTGTACCATTTGGCACGTATTTCGGTGCATCCAGCAACAAAAGCTAGGAACACCAACACTTGTTGAAATCATTAGTATCGAGTCCTATTCTAGTGTTGATGATCCTTTTACATTTATTTTATGCAGGTATTGATGGTGTAAAAGTAGCACTTAACAGCCGTCAATAGTCTTCCTAAGCACATCATCACGGTTATCAAGCAACTCATTCAGCCTAGCATTCTCCTCTAGCAAGAAGTTGGGATCATGTCATACCTCTTCCTCGGAGTTGGAGTTCGAATCCGAGTTGTGCTTCCCACCCTTCTTGGAGTGCGCCATGCCGCAAAAGCCACCTTGTGCGATGAATCTGATGCCGGTGAAGTTCTTGCCCGTGTTCCGCTTGTCCATGCGCCGATCTTGCTCTTCATCGCTACTCAAACCGGAAGAAGAGTCGCTAGAAGTGGAGTCGATGTCGCTCGCTCCGACAACCATCGCTCGAGCCGTCTTCTTCTTGTACCAGCTGCCCTTCTTTGGCCTTCTCTCACCCTTGTCCTTGCGCTTGTCCTTGTAGTCCTTCCGGGAGCGTTGCTTGTTGTAGTCGTGCTTGGGCTTGCCCTTGTAGTCGTTCTTGATCTCCATGGTTTCAGGGCACTCGGTGATGAAATGCCCATGCTTCCCGCACTGATAGCACATCTCCGAGCTTCTCCTCGCATTCTTGCGGCTCTCGTACATCTGCCCAAACCTCTTGCTCAACAAGGCGAGATCCTCCTCGCTCAGCACCTCAAAGTCCTCATCTGGCATGGACACAAGAGAAGACAAAGAAAATTGCATGGCAGTAGAGTTAGCATTAGTCCTCGATCCTGAGACAAGAGCCAAACTATGAGGATCAGTGGGGCTCTCGCTCTTGGCTCTCAAGCCACGATCAACCTCCGAAGACCTGAGCTTAGAGAACAGCTCATCCAGCGTCAAGGTATCATACACGCTCGACTCCTCAATGGCCTCGACCTTGGCACTCCACACAGACCTATCTAGTGCACGCAAAAGCTTGATAGCTTGATCATGATTTGTGTATGGGAGCACTGTCACATTGGCCTTCATGTTGTTCACAATACTGGTGAAGCACTGAAACATCACATCGGTCGACTCACTGGGAGATGAGTGAAGTTCTCATACTCTCTCCGTTAAGTGGCAAACAAATGAGCTTGCACCTGAGCATTGCCAACATGTGCATTCTTAAGCTTAAGCCATATCTTTCCGGCCACATCCTCTCCATACACTCGATCAAACTCCGAGGCACAGAGAGCACGAAACAAGTAATCAATAGCCTTGTTGTTGGCCTCAAACATGTCCCGCGATCCTGGAAGAAGGAAACTGTCTGGAATGACATAGTTAGGATTTTGGGTCACATCCCAGATTAGAGTCCCCTTCCCATTCAAAAATGCGCCCATGCCCCACTCCCACATCAGGTAATTCTTGCCATCGAAGTGCGGAGGACCCGACCTCTTACCATAGTTGCCCATCTTTGGATCTTAGACTGGTTAGAATCACGAAGGACCGAATAGGCGACCAGAGAGGGGGGAGTGAATGGGAGCCGATAAAAAATTCTTCCCGAAGGATGAACTCAGCCTATGCTCCGATTGCCACTCGGATCACTCGCACACACCAAAGAAGCTCTAGACTAGGCACACACAAGCCTACAAGTTCTAGAGACAAGCCACAAAGCAAAGAGCGGAAGCACTAAGAAAGAACCAAAGCACTTAGCCAAATCTGCGAGGCTAGGCGCGGATTGTCCGTGCAGTACGGGCGGACTGTCCGCAACACCTGGGCGGACTGTCCGGACCCCCTACACAGACTGTCCGAGAACTCCAACAGAACCACCAGAGACGCACCGAGAAAACCGGACTGTCCAGCTGAGTCACGCGGACTATCTGCTAGTGTCGCGGACTGTCCGTGTAGGACTCGCGGACTGTCCGTCCAAAACTCCAGAAACACTCACACGACTTCGCCCTTGCGGACCGTCCGTCACCGACCGGCGGATTGTCCGTAAACCTTCCTGCAACAAAACCCTAAGCACACGAAGGATCAAAACACGAGCTCACACGAACTGGTGATGAACACGCGAAGAACCCTAGGTGTGCGGATTGTCCGCGGCGGCCTGGCGGACTGTCCAAAGCCACGAATAGAACCAGAAACAAGGCACTCGCGAAGTCAACTCCTCCTATCCATCACCGGATCTCCCAAACCACTTGAGCTCTTGAGACAAGATTTGGGGGAGATGAGAAGCGTCACTAGGTGAAGCTATGCCCCAAAAATCTCGACCTCTAACTCGCTAAATCACCGGGAATCGCGAATCACATGAACAACCACCAAGAAACCATATTCTCCCAAGAACTCGCGAATCGAAGGATTTTCCTGGCGTTTGAGGGGTCAAGATCACACCCAAAGATGCACAAGGAATCCACCCATGACCCCCTCAAAGAAATCTGAGGAAAAACACCCTCAAATCAATGAATCGAACGAAGAACAAAACACCCAAAAATAGCCCCGAAAATGACACGAAAATCACAAAGAGCTAGGAGAGGGAAATCATCACAACGCCGAATGCTTCCATACATCCAGAGGTCAAAGTCTATACAAGAATCTAGCCTAAGGAAATACTGGGAAAAGAAGCAGTCCAGAACGATCTACCGAGGGAGGGGACCCTAGAGTCCAAGAAGGGAGAGATGCCATCCACCTCTCCGCTATTTATACGAAGTCCACCGAAGGAGGCAAATGACCACTCTACCCCTACAACTTAAAATGAAGATACACACCCCTCAGGGGCATTTTGGTCAAGTCTTCGGATATTCCCATCGAGCGGACACACTTCCACCGCGGACTTGCTTAGCCTCGACGCAAGCCCCGCGATCACACCATGTGCCCCCCGCCTCGAAGCTTCCCGACGCTCCCAGATCACCGTCTTCGTCGCATCGGGTCTCCGGACTTGGTTTTGAGGCCCAAACCAAGAAACCCTCCACCGATGGTTCTGTGGACAAACCACCAAACCCCGCGTGCAAGCTTCGGACTCGAACCGCCACCTTGCACTGGCCCATGTCCATGACTTCAACTTGCAAGTCTTGCACCGCACGGCTCGCACTTGACCCCATCGGCCACCGGGTCCATCGAACCAAGCCTACTTGCCTCTCCATCACCCGGAGGCCACCACAGCTAAGGCCTTTCGCGCTTGTTCTTCACCTGCACCAACACGAGTCAAGCCGCAACCTGTACCTGCACACTGAGCCAAGCATAAGTCCACACAATGTGGTCAATCACTCATCACTAAGGAGTGACCCTCCACTGGTCCTCGAACACACCTGGTCCTCACTGGAGAAGGATCTTTCGGAACTTGCAAAGTAGAGTGACCAGGATGTTCTGCACTACTACAAGAAGAGATAGCACAACAATCCGGATCGTTTGCTGTTGCCGCCAAAGGATCTTCCTTGTTATGTTCCCCTGCTGCAATATCAGATAGAACCTAGAGTATTGATGCATCTACTTCCTTTTCTTCTTTGGAATCCTTTTCTGTCATCCATTGTGAACCAATTGTTGAACTATGAGGCAGCTCAGAGACTTCAGATGATTTACCTCAGTTAGTAGGAGGCATGAGTTGCAAGGGGTCTGACCAATAGGTGCGAGTAGAGTGGGCGGTGGTGGTAAGCCGTTAACTTGGTGAAGGTGACTGAGTGAAGCATTCAGAAAATTCTCCATAGTACGCTGATGTTGTGTTAACATTTGTACTATCTGCTCCGAGTGTGCGCGGTTTAACTCCTTCTGCTGTGTCATCCTCTTCTCCATCATTGACTGGAACTTGTCTTCTCGCGCTGATTTTGAAGGATCAGTTTCAGAAAAAAGGAAGAGACCATTGGCTCACTGGTTGTTGCTAGAGTGACTAGAACTGTTTGTATTTGTAGTGGGTAGCGACGCACCATCATGTACTCGAAAATGTCTCACTAGAGATGCCTCATTATCTTCGCTGTCTGAGGAACAAATATCATCAGGAGATGGCTCAATTGTAGCCCTTTGGCCATGATGTCTGTCTCCTGGTCTCGCAGGTCTATATTCCTTGAAATGTGTCTTGGACTTCATGTACTCGGGATGCCAATCTTTGGGTCCGGTTCGCACTACTTCCCCGTTTTCATCTACTATAGTAACACGACTTAGGATGAAGGAGATCCAGTGAGCATACAACATATGTCGGGCCACGGTCAACCCATCAAGGATAATGTTGACGGCTGTTAAGTACCTACTTTAGCCGTCAATATACTCATGAATAAAGGAGCATAAGGCATTTCTTACATGTATTTAGTTAAGAATAATGTAGTTCCACTTGTCCTTGGAGATTATTTGATTGCAGGAAAATAAGCAGGAAAAGAGTGACAAACTCACCTTCTATGGTCCATGCCACATCACCTCATCCTAGGTGGGCTGCCAACAAGGATGTCATGCATGCACACCAGACAACTAGGGAGCCATGCATGCATGCCATGCAAGCAATCCAAGTGAAGCAACCCCCGACGAATCAGAGTGTGACACGTGGACATCACATGGATCCATGGGCCCACAAAGACATGCAAACCGCGCCAAAACAGGGTGGACACCGGGAACTGACCTAAGGACCCACGGGACAACCTCCAGGAGGACGCACACCCCGAGTGGGGCCCACAGGGGGTCGGCCGACCCCTGGGGTCGGCCGAACCGACCTTGGGGCCGCCACTCAGGGGCTTCCACGTGGTAGTTCCCTATTGGTCCTAGGCGCCACTCCCGGGGTGTTTGCATCCATTCCTCGCCGGTGCCCGGGCCTATAAATAGAAGGAGAGGGGGCTCACTTATGAACCATCCACACTTGCAACACCTCTCTCACTTTTAGTCTCAAGGTTAGGAGGTAGGCTAGAGGAGTTCTAATTCAGGTTCCAAGTCTACTTTGGGATCTAGGTATGAGTTTTCTTGTATCTTATTTCATTTGTATGACTTTGATCTACTTCAGTTATTTATCTATTTCATATAAAGTTGTGTTAGTATGCATGAGTGATTTGTTCATGTGTTCTTCACCTGTTCATCATTTAGAGGCTCCTGTTCTTGATGAACAAGGCCTTTCGATCCACTTGACGAGTGACTTTCACATGTTTCTGGTGTTTGTTCATAAGTTAGAGGCTCGTGTTCTTCGCGAACACGACCCTTTGATCCAGTTGAACAGACATAGGAAAACACGAATCCGTTTGTGTACCTAACCTGGTTTGATCTAATTAGATGACATGACTGCGTTGTATGAAGTCTGTGCTTAAGCTACGGTACTCGGTGTAATTGGCTGGTTTATCTGGTGGCTTGACCTGGGTCACAATAGCCCGGGCCGGTCAAGTTCGGCTAACAACGTAAGCATGGTGCTTGGGTTGCGTAGCTACCTTACTTATGAGTTTATGCCACAGTTTGTCTTGGGGTAGGCCGTGGTAGTGATAGCCGTTGGTCTCTCTGAAATCCCCCACGTTCGGATAAGCTGTAAGAGTCTAAAATATAACAACCGGAGTTGTGCAGAAGCAACGCGGGAGGTTATCTCCCTGTGGTACCTGGGTGCTTAAGTCAATATTCTTCAACGCTAGTGTATCTAACTCGTTCCTACCAGCTTCATGTGTATAGTACATAAGAACCTAGAACTAACTCGTATGTCGCCTCCTATGCCTAGGACCCTTTAGAGAGAGAGTGAGTGTGTGTGTGATCACACTACCCCCATTATCATATTTTACCCCTGCACTTGAGTGTCTGATTTATTTCCGTCTATGATCTATACTCATTGCAATAGAGTTGATCTTGTCATTCCGCCAATGCCTTCCTTGGATTCGATACCGTTTGGAATACTCCTTTGGGGAAATGCTACAATGGTACTTCCGTGCGCTTGCGGACTCCTGTAACGTTATGAATTACCAACCAGCATTTCTGGCGCTGTTACCAGGATGGGTTCCAAACTCGTTCTTAGGTGATTGCGTTAAGAAATGTCAACAAGCATTTCTGGCGCCGTTGCCGGGGAAGGCTTAAGGATGACATATCAATACTTTGCATATGTTTATAATCATGACAGGAATAAAATATTTCTCAATGCAGGCTAACTTGGATTGTCTTCTTTGTCTATTGATGATGAAGATAGGTAGTACATGACTGGTTTCGACTTACCGTCGAATTTTATTGAAGATCCTGAGTCACTCCTAAGGAAGGCACGAACTCATTTCGGCTCTCCTTCGCGTGAACGTTCGGAAGTCGATCCAGCTTCCTTTGTGCCATCCGCATCAACTTCCATGGCCAACCCTGTCGAGAAGACTCTCCGCGAGTACTCCGCTCCCTCTGCTGACCAGGTGCCGATAGGCCCTGTGATCAACACTGGGAATGGAAACTTCGAGATCAAGACTGGCTTAATTATGATGGTACAGGCTAGCCCATTCTGTGGCAAGCCTAATGAAGACGCGAGCGCCCACCTGCAGCAGTTCCTGGAACTATGCAGTACCTTCACTATACGAGGAGTGGAGGAAGATGCTATTCGTCTGCGACGGTTTCCCTTCTCCCTCTTGGGAAAGGCGAAGCAGTGGTTCTATGCTAACCGTGCAGAGATTAACACTTGGGCAAAGTGCTCCGCAGCATTCCTAGCGAAGTTCTTTCCGTTGGGCAAAACCAATGTCCCTCGGGGGCGAATTTCGAGTTTCCAGCAAGCGGCAAATGAGACTATCCCAGAAGCTTGGGAGAGACTCCAGGAGTACATCCTGGCTTATCCTCATCATGGGATGGACAACTGGCTGATTCTTCAGAGTTTCTATAATGGGCTGACTCCGATAGCCCGAGGCCATATTGATGCTGCAGCTGGAGGGGCTTTCTTCTCTCTTACTATCACTGAAGCTACTACACTGATTGAGAAGATGGTTACCAATCAAGGGTGGAGTGATGATCGACTCCAGCCACGTCAAAGGGGTACACATACCGTCAAGGAAGCGGATATGTTGCACGCCAAGATGGACCTAATGATGAAGAGAATGGATGATCTAGCCAATGAGAAGGCCGCCATGGCCACCACTACTCAAGCTATGGTTGCTCGCATGACTTGCGAAGTCTGTGGTAATACTGGGCATTCAGGGAATTACTGCCCTACTACTCAAGAGGATGTGATGTACATGAACGGCAACAACAATAGTTATCGTCCACAAGGAGGTCAAACGTGGAATCAATCGCGCCCTTATTATCAAGGAGGTAATCAAGGTAATTCTTGCAACCTAAACCAACCTTCCTTGAAAGATCTAGTCTTTGGGCAAGCTAAGATTAATGAAGGCTTTAATAAGAAAACAGCTGCCTATGATAAGGCTTTCGAGAGCCTTAATGTTAAAATTGATAGTCTTTCTTCTGCTCTTAAAAACCAGTTGAGCTTTAATAAGATGATAGAAACCCAGTTGGCTCAATTAGCAGCTTTGGTTCCCTCTGCTGAAGACGGAAAGATTCCGGGGCAACCCGTATCTTCTTGTGAAAATGTTTGTGTAGTGTCCACCAGATGTGGTAAGCATTTTGGGCGGCACAAACCACTGACTATGCAGGGAGACCTATACAGCAAATACTTGACCCATGGGAATCTTCAACAATCACACACAAGAAAGATCCTGGTTATCCGGCTATCACCTGCAAGATATATTACCAGAAGATTAAGCATGCTCTCTGTGACCTTGGTGCAAGTGTTAACCTTATGTCCAAGGCCATGTTTGAACAATTGGGGTATCCAGCTCTAACTCCAACTGCGACGGCCGTCCAACTTGCTGATGCATCGATCCGACATCCAGAGGGGATAGTAGAGAACTTATTGGTATTCATCCAAGGTTCATGCATCTTTGCGGATTTTTGTGGTCTTTGATATGCAAGATGATGAGGGAATGCCTCTCATTCTTGGGAGACCGTTCCTGAGTGACGCCAACGCAAGGATCAAAGTGGGAGCCGGAATGATCCGATTCCGCATTGGGAAGAGGAACTTGATGTTCCGATTTCAGGCAACAAAAGAGAAATGCTATCGCTGCAGGGCAAAAATGAGCAATCAGGGGCATGGACGGAGCCACAACCCCCGCAACTTCCCACCACTCCAACAAAGCCTAAGAAAACAAGAAGGGTGTGGCGGGAAATACAGAAGTCATCTCCATCAATTTCTCGAGAATGGGGTGACAAGTGGAATTGATCGCCGAGAAAAGTCTCGCTCTCAGACTTAAAAAGATGAGTCCTTTTTGCCAAAAGGTAAAATTGGTATTTATCTCATATTTCCCTTCCAAAAGTTTATTTGATTTTTCCAACCTTGCATCTGCATGCTAGATTTTTCTAGCCAAATTTCCTTTTTATAAAAAATAATAAAATTCTAAAAATAAATCTTTGAGTAGAAAGTCCTAGAAAAATTTTTCGAGCAACATTTTGGGCGAATCTGGACCTAGACATCTGGGCAGGACATCAGGTGGCCGTTAGAGAGCCGTTGCAAAAAGCTAGAAGCAGGCGGGCCCGGCAGGAGGTCGACCGACCCCAGTGGTCGGCCGACCCTGGCCAACGGTCAAGTGGGCCCCGCCTCTTCCAACGGCTCCTAGCTGTTGCCCTTGTCCTCTACCCCAGTGCCTGGCTCGGTTGCCTATAAATAGAAGGGGGATTGAGGGGTTTCTTCACCCATTCACTCATTTCCATCACCCTCTCTTCCTCTTTGCTCTTGCTCTTTGGTTTTCTTGGATTTCTTGCTCAAGTGGAAGTGTCAAGCACTCTCTCCAATTTGTCGCTGAGTATTGAATATTGGTGGAGCAAGTTCGGTAAGGATTTCAATTCGATTTCACTAACCCATCACCGAGTTGCTCGTGTTGTCCCATTGTTGTGCAAGATGAGTTGGATTACCGGTGCGTACCGGAAGGTGACCCGCTCACGCCGTTCTAGAGACGGAGAGGGCTCGTCTCACCACTCCGGAGCTACACCAAGTCCAATGTCAACCGACCGTGAAGAAGAGGAAGAGGAGGAGCTACCCACGCCACGAGCCGAAGGGGTGATCAACACCGATGACGCCTTCATCGACTTAAGGGACAACCGGGAGAGACAGGCCTATGCTCTCATCAAGGATCGAGTCTTCGCCAACACCAAGGAGTTTGACTCGGCCCTTCTCGAGAAAACAGGTATGGACTCCGAGTTCGATTCCATTTGGCATGCTCTTGGTTGGGAGAACTTTGTTCCGGTGTGGGAGATCGGTTCTAGGCCTCTCACCATTTAGTTCCTCTGTACTCTTCGGGAGGATGAGACCGGTATTACGTTTCGTTTCCATGGAACGTCGTATCGAGTCTCATGGCATGATCTTAGTCGTGCTCTCGGTTTTCATCGTCGTTGTGCTATTTCTCTCGATCAAGCTTGCAGTGATTTTATTCAAGATAATTTTTGGGAAGAGATTTCTGGTCGGCCTGTCCATGGCAAGTTAGCACCTCGGTGCAACGATATCACGCATCTTACTCTCCGACTGTGGCACAAGTGGCTCGCCATCACTCTCTTTCCAAGAGATGATGTTCGAACCGTGCGCACAGACGAGATGAGGATATTATACGCCGCGGTCAGACAAATCAAAATCGCCCCGGTGCAAGCTATGATTCGGCAGTGGTTGACAAATTTTAGGATGACGGGTTCTATTGAGTGTACGTCTCTGATCACACGTATCATTTCGAGTGTTGGGATTACACAAGGGGCTAACGTTCCCTACATTGATTCTCCCCGGGCTATGATAGATGAGGCGTATCTGATTCAAGGACATACTCTTAAAAAGGGCCCGGATGATTCATTGGTTTTTTTACCTTGGCTATGCAAACCAAATTCGGTTACCTAACCTGGATTTATGTTTGTATGGCCAAGGGCCACTGACCGTTCCTCTCGAGGAACCTCGTCGTTCTAGTGTTTCTGGAGACAGGGTCACTAGGAGTGCATCGAGGAGGGCAGCGACAGCACAGCAACCGCCACAACATCCGCCGCCACATCCACACCTCAGCCACAGCCTCAGCCTACACCACCGTTGTCTGGTGCATGGGCCTCGGCCGGGTACATGTCTGGAGTTACACCCGGATATGCCCCCGGTTGGGACCAACCCATGAGTCAGCCGGGTGCGAGTAGCTCGACCTGGGCTAGTGCAGGGAGTGGCGAGTGGGTTCGGCCCGCCGGTGCTACCTACGGGGACTCGTTCTCATCGTTCGGGTTGCGCTCGTCATCTCGTGGGGCCACCCTCACTCAGCAGATGAGCGAGCTCAACATCTGTGTCGGTACCATGGAGGAGACAATGCACCAGCAGGCTGAGTCCACTCAGGACTGGCAGCGTATGACGGGCGAGAGGATTCACACCATGAAGCAGAGACAGCTGCAACAGCTGGAGGAGCAGAGGGCTTACTACGCGTGGATGGGATACCACCCTCCAGCAGTGAGCCTGAAGCTAGCTTGGGGGAGGACCCCCATTCTGAGGTAACTTGTATCTTCTATTGTTTTCAGAACCCCATATGCTAAAAACACATAAAATCTGAAAAAGTTAAAAAGACCAAAAATATTTATTTGCTTTCTTAAAGTAGTTTGTTTTCATATGCGCGGTAAGAGTGTTCTTATTCTCCATGGTTGAAATGATGAATAGTTGCTCTGTTTATTCCTCTTGTATGCCTTGTTTACAACTTAGTATCCTATCCAAGTTTTGAGTTTGTTGGCTAGTATGATCGAACTTGAGCTTGAAAGTTGTGGGTAGCAAAAAGCATGATCTTTGCCTAAGTTGTTGCGAGGTATGATATGGTATAATAGAGTTGCTATGAGCTAGTACTAAGTGATGTTTGATATCCGGAGTTTTCTTTTTGAAAAATGATAAAATGATAAGTTCCTCAATGATAAGAAATTCCTATCCAAGGCCGTATGTAGATCTTAGCTTCTGTTAACCTCCACATATGCTGCTTGATTTCTTCATTGAGTCTTGTCGAATTGTTGTGACCCTCGGCGAGTAAACTTGTCATTACTCCTATGATCAAGATCACGTACACACCACCATATGCGAAACTTCTACACTGGAAGTTAGCAACCATCATTTCATCCATTTCCCATCCATTCCACAAAATAAAGCTCCGCGCATGTTCCATGATTACTCTCCCTCCAAAAATATTCAACAAGGACTATGGGCTATGTAAAAAAAAGAAAAAAAGAAACATGCTCAAGGGCATGCATAAAAAAAAGAGAATAAAGAGACATAGCCCAAGTCTCAAAAATTTCGAAAGGGAGGAGAGTAAAATCATGCAAATAGGAGTTCATTATCCATTCACCATACACACACTTTTGCACATCTTGATCGGGGTGTATGACTTGTTCTCCCAAGGATCCGGTTTTCGACTCGACAATATATGAGAAACAAGTATGCCACATGTTTTCCCTACCTACAGCTCCACATATCACCTTATTAGGAGTAGGAAGTGAAAGAAGGCAAATCAAAGCCTTGGTGAGGAATCATACACATTGAGCGATCCGAGAGTATCATTTGAGGAACTTTGATTTCTTTTTGAAAACCTGCAAAACCTCCAGATTGATAACTGATCAAGGTACATGTGATTAGTAATCTTTATACAACCATTCTATCTTTCAACCGCCCAAGGCAGGTGAAGCTACACACCCCATATCAATCTAGTGTAAGGTAAGATCAATGCTAACTTCTTCAACTCTTGATAGAGTACCTAGCTGTATCTTGTTATACATTAGGAATACAATATCGTAGCAACTCCTGATCAACCAACCTAAGTCCTTAATCTCTTGCTCGGGACGAGCAAGAGGCTAGCTTGGGGGAGTTGTTGACGGCTGTAAAGTACCTACTTTAGCCGTCAATATACTCATGAATAAAGGAGCAGAAGGCATTTCTTACACGTATTTAGTTAAGAATAATGTAGTTCCACTTGTCCTTGGAGATTATTTGATTGCAGGAAAAGAGTGACAAACTCACCTTCTATGGTCCATGCCACATCACCTCATCCTCGGTGGGCTGCCAACAAGGATGCCATGCATGCACACCTGCCAACTAGGGAGCCATGCATGCATGCCATGCAAGCAATCCAAGTGAAGCAACCCCCGACGAATCAGAGCGTGACACGTGGACATCACATGGATCCATGGGCCCACAAAGGCATGCAAACCGCGCCAAAACAGGGTGGATACCGGGAACCGACCTAAGGACCCACAGGACAGCCTCCAGGAGGAAGCACACCCCGAGTGGGGCCCACAGGGGGTCGGCCGACCCCTGGGGTCGGCCGAACCGACCTTGGGGCCGCCACTCAGGGGCTTCCACATGGTGGTTCCCTATTGGTCCTAGGCGCCACTCCCGGGGTGTTTGCATCCATTCCTCGCCGGTGCCTGAGCCTATAAATAGAAGGAGAGGGGTGTCACTTATGAACCATCCACACTTGCAACACCTCTCTCACTTTTAGTCTCAAGGCTAGGAGGTAGGCTAGAGTAGTTCTAATTCAGGTTCCAAGTCAACTTTGGGATCTAGGTATGAGTTTTCTTGTATCTTATTTCATTTGTATGACTTTGATCTACTTCAGTTATTTATCTATTTCATATAAAATTGTGTTAGTATGCATGAGTGATTTGTTCATGTGTTCTTCACCTGTTCATCATTTAGAGGCTCCTGTTCTTGATGAACAAGGCCGTTCGATCCACTTGACGAGTGACTTTCACATGTTTCGGATGTTTGTTCATAAGTTAGAAGCTCGTGTTCTTCGCGAACACGACCCTTTGATCCAGTTGAATAGACATAGGAAAACACGAATCCGTTTGTGTACCTAACCTAGTTTGATCTAATTAGATGACATGACTGCATTGTATGAAGTCTGTGCTTAAGCTACGGTACTCGATGTAATTGGCTGGTTTATCTGGTGGCTTGACCTGGGTCACAATAGCCCGGGCCGGTCAAGTCCGGCTAACAACGTAAGCATGGTGCTTGGGTTACGTAGCTACCTTACTTATGAGTTTATCCCACGGTTTGTCTTGGGGTAGGCCGCGGTAGTGACAGCTGTTGGTCCCTCTGAAATCCCCCACGTTCGGATAAGCTGTAGGAGTCTAAAATATAACAACTGGAGTTGTGCGGAAGCAACGCGGGAGGTTATCGCCCCGTGGTACCTGGGTGCTTAAGTCAATGTTCTTCAACGCTAGTGTATCTAACTCGTTCCTACCAGCTTCATGTGTATAGTACATAAGAACCTAGAACTAACTTGTATGTCGCCTCCTATGCCTAGGACCCTTTAGAGAGAGAATGAGTGAGTGTGTGATCACACTACCCCCATTATCATATTTTACCCCTGCACTTGAGTGTCTGATTTATTTCCGTCTATGATCTATACTCATTGCAATAGAGTTGATCTTGTCATTCCGCCAATGCCTTCCTTGGATTCGATACCCTTTAGAATACTCCTTTGGGGAAATGCTACAATGGTACTTCCGTGCACTTGCGGACTCCTGTAACGTTAAGAATTACCAACCAGCATTTCTAGCGCTGTTACCAGGATGGGTTCCAAACTCGTTCTTAGGTGATTGCATTAAGAAATGTCAACAGATAACATCTTCAATCTCACATAAAATGAAGTCCATAATGTTGAAGGGTCGGCCAGTCATGACGTGAAGGAGAAGCCACTGCTGAAGACTAGTGATAGACTCTGCATTGCCAATCCATAGTAACAATGTCTTCCGTAGTGCCCGGTGAACCACATTTGCCTCAGGGTAAGCATATCAGGCGTGCGATATGCTCGCCTACCTGTGAATGACTCAACAAAAAGTCTGGCCATCTCCTCGTCAGACGGGAACGACCCACCGAGCAAACTACGTCGAGGTGGTTCACAATCCCCATAGACAATACTATGTAGGGATGGCTTATCCTCGTACTTTCCTGATTCACAATCCATCAGTCCAAGAGTGGCAGCAATGTGGTGTCAGAAAAGAGTACGCCGGCGTCCATGAAACATGAACATGATGTACTCCCTAGTCTCAGCAATGTACACAGTAGCATAAAAAACTCTGACCCAATCCTCAACATACTGATGATGCAATGAGACCAAATCAGCCAATCCAGGATGATCATCGAAGTATACCTTAATATCCACTCCCGCGGCCAAGTTCATATGATCCCAATTTATAACCCTGTGCTGATGCAATTTCATGGGTAGGTATTTGTAGTTGTAATAGAAAGTTTGCTGAACGACATTATAAATCTTGGTTCGACTTGTTTGTCCTTGGTTTTGTCCCACCAGTGATTCTCAGGCACCCATCCAAGACCTTTAATCATTTGGTAGGTGTGGTTGCGCAGGTCAATCATTCTAAGCGGCTCTTCTGGTGGAGGGTAAAGTTGTACCTCTTTCTGCTTCTTGGGATCTGGCGCAGGAAACTCCGAAGGGCAGGGAGGGTGACGGCCTGCGGTTGCCCACCCTGTGTGTGGAAGGAAGGCGCCGAGCTTGACCCAGCTCGTGTGCGGCAGGAAGGCGTCGAGGTTGACCCACCCCGTGTGCGTCGTGAAGGGGCAGAGGAAGAATCCCGAGTCGCAGGCCTGCCCCTTTGCCTCATCTGAGGACCAGAAGTGCCTGCAGAAGTCGGTTGCGACTTTCGTTGTCACTTCACCGGAGGAGGACCAAGCGCCTTTCCATCTCTCTTGCCACCATCTTGGCCCATCTGCAATATATTTCTCGAATTAGTGCCATCCCAAGAATTCAGCGGCGGATTGCGGTATCCGCTGGAGCCTGGAGGCGGATGCATACCTCTGATTTCGGCGACGAATTGTGGTATCCGGTGGAGGCTGCTGCAGGCGATGGTGGCGGCGGAACCCTACCAAGGGGTTGTGCTGCAAGTGAGGAGGCAGTAAATAGGGGAATGGTGGGTCAGCACGAGTGACACGCCGTTGGATAAAGTCATAAAGGTGTGTGTAGTGCGCTCAGCGCACCCTGTGGCTAGGAAATGGGAAGCGCCTTTCCTACCTGTAGTTTCAAGGAAGTTCCTCTGTTCTAATGTATACCACACCGGATCATCCTCCGGACGTATGTCGATGAGTTTGAAAGTCATCACAGGATGGTCCTGTGCTACATAATACAAAGAACCGGACATTCCATTCGCATACTTAGTCGATCATGCCCACATTGGAGATGAACACATTCTTCCTTCCTTCCTCGATTCGATTCGCATACTACATGATAATGAGCACGTTGCATACTACTCGATCATGCCCACATTGGAGATTACGAGGTTGTTTGGTTGGCAGCCACAACTAAGTTTAGGTACCAGCCACACTTGCGGCTAGCCATATTCTGTGGCAAAATTATGGTGTTTGGTTGACAACTAAGATGTGGCAAAAATATTGTGGCTGTTGTTTGGTTCATTGTTACCAATGTTAGGCAAAAAGTTGTGGTAGATGTTTGGATTGTAGCCACATGTTAGTCAAAATGCCCCATGTCCATTAACTAGGAAACTATCATATTTCATACCAATAACCAACATAGTCCATATAATTTTTACCTTCTCAATATAATACACAAGAAGCTTAATGCAATATTGTTTGCCTTCATATTCTAGAAGGTTTAAAGGTCTAGATTACAATATTAATTACAAAATCAGCAAAGCAGCCAGGCATGGATTAGTACGACACAACCAAAATGAGCACATCCATTCGAACAGCCTAATTCATATCCTAAGCCATCTGTCATCACCACAACCAAAATAAGCACCCAACCAAAATCCTGGGCACACCACAAAATATGAACCACCCTCACAAGCTAAGCTTCACAGATTAATGCCATCTTTTTCACAAAAGAACTTGAATACCCAGGCACGTAGAGTATCATCACTTGCATTACACAACCAGCCATGCTTACCTTTATTCTCCTTAGTAGACAAATGTTCACCAATAAGAACCCTCTGATCTGATGTCATTGGGATTGTCTCTAATCTCTGCCATAACACTGCATGAGGATCAGTAAGTTGTGGCATTTGGGGAGGGGCAGTGGCAGCAAGTGTTTCCCTAAGTGATTTCATTGTAGCAGTTACTTCATCAGTGGAAGAACTTGCAAAACAGCTCTTGTGTTTTGGCCTCTTATAAGGTGAGTTCTTGACTCTTTGACGCTTCTTTCTAGCTTGAGGAGTGCTGGAAGATTCTACTTGTACATGCTTGGTTGGAGTTGGCAAAGTGTCTGAATCCTCACCTGTTGCATCTTCAGGCTATGTGTAGCAATTGAGGTCAAACATTTCTCTTGATTCATCACTATCTGAGCCATCACCAACATCCATGCATGTGTTCTGATCCATAGCTAAAGATCCATCAGCATTGGATCCTATGAATAGCTCTCTCATCTCGTAGAAGAACTTGATGGGCTTACTGAGCAGGCGTCTTGCTCTATCCTACATTCATGTAGAAAGTAAAATTGAATTCATATTCATATACTAAAATAAAATAGAATCTACAATAATGAGAGGATGCAAACAACTTACACATAAAGTTGCTTTTTCAGATTCTGAAATATTCACCATGCATTTGGTTTCATCAAATGTATTGCCACTATTGTTCAATGCTTGTGCAATGTACTTCCAATTTTCTTTGTGGTACCTGTACTGACGGTCCACTTGATCAACTGTCACCCCCATAACAAACTTCTTGTTTAATTCATTAGCACACAACATGAGATGTACCTTCTTGAACTTAAACCCCGCATGTTGTTTTTTCAAATACTCTATGCACCACTCCAGCATGAACTTCGTCTGATCCTCATGCCAGTTCAAGGACCTCTCACGAGAGGATGCAACCACATCAGCCTTACCTTTTCCCTTAGCCATGGTTGTTTCCCATACAAGATATAGTTAATTAAATCATACAGCAAGAACAAGGGAAAGATACATAATGTACAGATAAATTAATGATGTAAATCAGTAAGCAGCAAGGAAAGGTACATATTAATTAATAGCATACAACGTAAAATCATACAGCAAGGATATGTTCCATACATAGAAGTAACTCAAGACAAAAATTACAAGAAATATTCAAAGATAGCAGCAACATTGGTTACATAATTTCTTGAATGTAATCTAGAGTTCCGCCTACTTTATCTTCCCACATCCTTTGAGCCATCCCATCTCTTTTTTGAGCCCATGCCACATTTTCCTAGTGCATATCACTACGATTTCTTACACTTCGAGGCAGGGTTGAGTACCAAGTAGCATCATCATAAACATAGTCATCGGGACCATCCTCTAAGATCCAATTATGAAGCGCACAACAAGCCATCACAATTTTGACTTGTGTTTTCAAAGGGAAGAATGGTTGACTTTTGAAGATTTTGAAATGATTCTTGAGGGTACCAAATGCTCTTTCAACAGTAGTTCTAAGTGAGGAATGGCGAAGATTGAATAATTCCTTGGGGCTCCCAGGCTCCCTGGCCCCTCCTCCCCCTATACTCTTTTAGGTGATATCGGGTACCACGGTATGGTGGTAATACACCAGGCCTTGCTGCATATCCAGCATCAGCTAGAAAATATTTGCCTACATCATTGTTTTTTACAGATTAATTAGCAAAAAATAGGTGAAGTTTGGATTGAAATTGTTAGGACATAGTGCTGTATTCCTACCTTCTGGTATTTTAAGCCCATTAGGACGTGAGAGAGCATTTTGAAGCACATAAGAATCATGAGCTGAGCCTTCCCATCCAGCAAGAACATATATGAATCTGAGGTCAAAATCAACTGCTGCTAGCACATTTTGGGTGGTAATTGACTTTCTACCCCCTGAATCTATCTTGCATATGGAATGGTACACATGCTGGTATATGTGTACCATCAAAGGCTCCTATGCATCCCTCAAAGTAAGGGTGAAATCTGCCTGGTGCACTTGTTATCTTTGAATGTGTCTCAACAGAACTGATGCATATGAGATCACAAGCAAGGGTGCAAAGGGCATCTAAAACATGATGGAAATACATACTAACAGTTTCATTTGACCTAATAAACTCAAAACCAATTGACCTGTTTGACCAATGGTGCTCAACATAATGAATAAACATGGCAACTTGTTCCTCTATTGTGACATGAAAAGTCTCCTCTAGCAAGGCACGCGATCTAAGTTCACCACATAGTCTATGGAAGACATCTTTCCTCATACGCAACTCACTTATGCAATGGGTCTCGGTACCATGATACAAACGATTTAGACGTGACAATCTTTCGACATCTCTATCTATCATCAGAGCATAGGTTATAGCCCTTCTTCTCTTTCTTGATTTAATCCTATACAGATGCATGGCCAAACACACAAGAATACCAGCAATTAATCTTCTCCTCCACATATAATGGAAGTAGTCCAAGAAATACTGCAAGTACAATTTTCTTTGACCCATCTAAAACATATGTTAAAAAAGGTAAAATTAGTGATAAACTAGAAAGACTGTTGTTGACGGCTGTTAAGTGCCTACTTTAGCCATCAATATACTCATGAATAAAGGAGCATAAGGCATTTCTTACACGTATTTAGTTAAAAATAATGTAGTTCCACTTGTCCTTAGAGATTATTTGATTGCAGAAAAATAAGCAAGAAAAGAGTGCCAAACTCACCTTCTAGGGTCCATGCCACATCACCTCATCCAAGGTGGGCTGCCGAAAAGGATGCCATGCATGCAAACCTGCCAACTAGGGAGCCATGCATCCATGCCATGCAAGCAATCCAAGTGAAGCAACCCCCGACGAATCAGAGTGTGACACGTGGACTTCACATGGATCCATGGGCCCACAAAGGCAAGCAAACCGCGCCAAAACAGGGTGGACACCGGGAACCGACCTAAGGACCCACAGGGCAGCCACCAGGAGAAAGCACGAGCCAGGGGGGCCCACCAGGGGGTCAGCCGACCCCACAGGTCGGTCGAACCGATCTTGGCTCGGCCTCTCTTGTGCTTCCACGTGGTGGCTCTCCATTGGTCCTAGGCGCCATCCCCGGGGTGTTTGCCTCCGTTCCTCACCGGTGCACGGGCCTATAAATAGAAGGAGGGGGGCTCAATTATGAGACATCCACACTTGCAACACCTCTCTCACTTTTAGTCTTAAGGCTAGGAGGTAGGCTAGAGTAGTTCTAATTCAGGTTCCAAGTCTACTTTGGGATTTAGGTATGAGTTGTCTTGTATCTTATTTCATTTGTATGACTTTAATCTACTTCAGTTATTTATCTATTTCATATAAAGTTGTGTTAGTATGCATGAGTGATTTGTTCATGTGTTCTTCACCTGTTCATCATTTAGAGGCTCATGTTCTTGATGAACAAGGCCTTTCGATCCACTTGACGGGTGACTTTCACATGTTTCTGGTGTTTGTTCATAAGTTAGAGGCTCGTGTTCTTCGCGAACACGACCCTTTGATCCAGTTGAACAGACATAGGAAAGCACGAATCCGTTTGTGTACTTAACCTGGTTTGATCTAATTAGATGACATGATTGCGTTGTATGAAGTCTGTGCTTGAGCTACGGTACTCGGTGTAATTGGCTGGTTTATCTGGTGGCTTGACCTGGGTCACAGTAGCCTGGGCCGGTCAAGTCCGGCTAACAACGTAAGCATGGTGCTTGGGTTGCGTAGCTACCTTACTTATGAGTTTATCCCACGGTTTGTCTTGGGGTAGGCCGCGGTAGTGACAGCCGTTGGTCCTCTGAAATCCCCCACGTTCGGATAAGCTGTAGGAGTCTAAAAGTTAACAACCGGAGTTGTGCAGAAGCAACACGGGAGGTTATCTCCCCGTGGTACCTGGGTGCTCAAGTCAATGTTCTTCAACGCTAGTGTATCTAACTCGTTCCTTCCAGCTTTATGTGTATAGTACATTAGAACCTAGAACTAACTCGTGTGTCGCCTCCTATGCCTAGGACCCTTTAGAGAGAGAGTGAGTGTGTGTGTGATCACACTACCTCCATTATCATATCTTTACCCCTGCACTTGAGTGTCTGGTTTATTTCCGTCTATGATCTATACTCATTGCAATAGAGTTGATCTTGTCATTCCGCCAATGCCTTCCTTGGATTCGATACCATTTGGCATACTCCTTTGGGGAAATGCTACAATGGTACTTCCGTGCACTTGCGGATCTCTGTAAACGTTAAGATTTACCAACCAGCATTTCTAGCGCTATTACCAGGATGGGTTCCAAACTTGTTCTTAGGTGATTGCGTTAAGAAATGTCAACAACTGTGAATACAGTTTGAATACTAGCAATTAATCTTCTCCTCCACATATGAAGCATACAGTTTGAATACTCTGAAAGATAAAAGTTACGACCTCATTTTGTCAAAAAAAGAATCATCTACTGAGAGACAAGGGTACCCATGGGTCCCCACCGGCCAGGGTCCCAGAGGTCCCTGACAAGTGGACCCGACCTTCTAGAAGCCCCGCCGACCTGCAGAGTGGGCCCAGCGACCTTATCCGCGACTCCGGGCGACCTTATCAAGATCCCGGAAGATCTGTAGTACTTAGCGTGCAAACCAAGGCAATAGGACGTGGCGCGCTGCCGCCTGTAGGACCGAGTATCACGGGATACTCCTTGTAATCCGGAAGAGTATCTTCCCAGATTGAAACCGACCCAGATACGGGTTCACCGATTGAATGGAAGCCCTAGCCCGTCCCCCCATATAAGGCAGCCTAGGACTTCATTCAAGGGGATCATCTTCATCCTCTCGCATAATCCACCACCACAACTGGACGTAGGGTTTTACTCTCCGGAGGCCTGAACCAGTCTAAACCTTTGTCTCCCCGTGTTCATCGCCATACTCGCCTAGTTCCGAGTTCACCACGTAGACTACCACCTATGCTCTTAGGTCCCGATCCTCTCCATTAACCTGCAAACCTCTAGGGTAACCCCCTAGCGGATCTGTCCAGGTCTCACCCCCTGACAGTTGGCGCGCCAGGTAGGGGCGATCGGGAACTCGATGTGCAGCATGGTGGCCCGATCTGGTGTCGTTTTTCCGGTGAGCATGGCGGCCATCCTCGCCAACCCCTTGGAGATCTGCTTTGGATCCTTCACGGTGACCTCTCCTGCTCCGGCAGCCGCAACTTCTCCAGCGACCGCGGAGCAGGTCGTGACGGCGCCCGTCGCCACCCCTATTTCCGATCTAGTATCGGAGACCCACCCGCCCAGACCCTATGACCTTGTTTAGGGGATGGAGAACGTCATCGGCACGATGAAGGAAACCCTGGAGATCTGCGAGCGAGCTCAACACTCAGCGCAGACGGCGCTACGCCATGATACGTTCCCCTTCGGCTTGAAGTCTGTGTCTGGCCTCCGACTCAGTTAGCTCTCCACGCCTCCCAGATCCAATCTGGTCGGAGGTCATCTAGCGACCTAAGGCCTGCACCCCGCGCCCGGTGCGACCCTCTCGACGTGCCTTGCACCTACCACCTGGTCAGCAAAGTCTTCAGATCTGGCTTCTATTGGCCTACGGCCATGACTGATGCACAGGAACTTGTACGTCGATGCAAGGGGTGCCAATTCTTCGCCAAGCAGCAGCATATCCCGGCTCAGGCCCTGAGGACCATCCCTCCATCATGGCCCTTTGCAGTGTGGGGCCTTGACTCCGTGGGTCCTTTCAAGACCACCCCTGGCGGGTACAAGCACATCATCGTGGCGGTGGAAAAGTTCACCAAGTGGATCGAGGTCCGCCCTGTATCCGGCGTCACGTCGAAAGAGGCGGCCAAGTTCATCGAGGAGATCACCCACCGCTTCGGGGTCCCCAACAGGATTGTCACCGACCTGGGCACGGCCTTCATAGGAGCTGATTTCTGGGACTTTTGCCAAGACAACCTAATCGATGTATACTACTCTTCGGTGGCGCACCCATGGTGCAACGACCAGGTCGAACGGGCCAATGGCATGGTACTACAAGCCATCAAGGACCGCATCTTCGACGGCTCATCGCCTTACGCAACCAGGTGGCTCGCAGAGCTCCCCCACGTCATCTGGGGTCTCCGGACCCAGGTCAGCTCGGCTATAGGATACTCCCCCTTCTTCTTGGTCTACGGGTTAGAGGCCATCCTCCCCACCGATGTTGCTTTCGGAGCCTCTCGCATCCAGCACTTCGACGAAGGAGAAGTGGAGCAAACACGCAGGCTCGACCTTGACAGCATCGAAGAACATCGTGTGGTCGCGCTCATGCACCACACCCGACACGAGCAGCAGCTACGTCGCTATCACGACCACAACGTGCGGGAACATTCCTTCAACATTGGCGACCTAGTCCTGCGGCGGATCCAGAACACCAAGGACATGCACAAGCTCTCTGCACCTTGGGAAGGCCCTTTCATAGTTAAAGAGGTCATTAGACCGGCGACCTATCGTCTCCAGTGGGCCTGTGGCCAGGGTGTCCCGAACCCCTGGAATATCGAGAACTTACGTCGCTTCTATCCTTATGAGCCTTGTATCGCAATAAAAGCTATGTACTCTATCCTTTGTAATTCATCAGCAATATATATAAAGATCCCCTTTCGGCAGCTTTCCTGCCGACCTATTTTTCGGGTCTCTATTTACCTTTTTGTTCACCCCTCCCCCTCGACACACTCGGGGGCTTGGTTTAAAGCCGGACCCGACGCGCTCGGGGGCTTGGTGTTAAGCCAGGCCCGTCACGCTCGGGGGCTTGGCTTTGCCAACCTAAGGGTCATTCGACCTGGGGGGTTTTACCTTTCTTTTTGCAAGTGTTTTCCCTTACCACAACTTTTATACCCTTTATAAGTGTTCTTAAGTCATGTGATTGCGTGACCTTGGGTCTAAGGCCCCCCTCCACGCGCCGGCTACATGTAAGCCTCCACGCCGAGCCGTGTAGTCGGTAAGCCGTTCCTCCACTAAGTTGGGTTAGCGAGAGGAAAGGGTTTTTGCAGTTTCATTACTTTTGCATTCTTATAATAAGTATCTGAGTCAAATAAGGGATCGCAATCGTTAATTAAACTTGACCTTTTCATTCATGCAAGGTTTATCTTACATCAAAAGGGTCTATGACCTATCTACACTAACAGTTTGTTGCATCCTCAGTTACATTTCAGAGGTCTAATTTCTTCACGATCTCCTCCGCGGTGACCTGGACGTCTTCAGCGCCCACCAACGGAGCCAGATCGATCTCCTCCACGACCTTCCGTAGGTCGAACGCTGGCTCATGGTGCTTCACCGTGGCCAGTGCTGCAGCCGCGACGAGCTTGCCGCTGTCCATCAGCAGGGTCTTCATCCGACCCTCTGCCTCCTCCAGTCGAGCAACCAGCTCTTGTGGCCCGCCTTCGACCTTGGGGACATAGACGTCCACAAGGTACTCAACGGCCTCCTTGAGGTCGCCCAGCTCCTTCTGAAGATCTGCAGTCATCTCTTGATGATCGATAAGAGTTTGGATCGCCTGGGAAAGGTTGATTTCCAAGTCCTGGCGTACACCAAATTCATATGCAGCCTTCTGAGTATAGTAATACTCACTGGCTTCAACCTCCTTGGTCCTCTCCTTGAGGGTCTTGACCTGGTCTTTGGATTCCTTGAGCTCTTTCTTCAAGGCGGTCTCCCTCTTCTTGGCCTCTGCAATCAACAAGGTCAGGGATGACATACGACGACGTAAACTTCAAGACATCAAAGTCGAGGGTACTACACGACATACCCGAAGCGGCGACCTTGAGCTCATCATCAGCCTCCTTCGCCTTCACCTTGGCGGCCTCGAGCTCTTCCTTCAAGGCGGCCATCGTCCTGTCCTTCAGGACCATCTCGTCCTTAAGGCGTCGGATCTCCTCTACGACCTCGACCTTGGCCTTCAGCACGGCCTCCCGGGCCGTGGTCGCCTCCGCATGCAGCTTGGCACCCTCCTTCAGCAGGTCCGCCCTGCCCTATGCTCGCGCAGCGAGTGACTGCATCAACACAATGCCAAAGGTCATCAGACCAAGCTATCAGAGCAACTTGAAGACCTAGTGCCTGGGCGAAACCAAAACTTACGATGAGCGTCTTCCCGATCGTCTTCGATGCTTCCCAGAACTCGTCAAGGTCCTTGCCGTCAGCAAGGATGTCCTCTTCCATTGGGTGCCGGAGTAGAGGCACTTGTCCCTGTCGCTGGACCCGCTCCCTCCTCCGGCCTCCGCCTCCTGCGTCTGCAGCAGGTCCGACTCCGGCGAATCCTCTTGCTGAAGACCTTTCCCCTTTTGAGCGCTATCAGCAGTGATCTTGGTCGCCGCCGATAATGTCGCCCCCATGGCCCCAAGGGCCTTGCTTGAAATGTCCTCGGCCGAGGTCGCCGGCGACTGTCCCACTTGCGCCTTCTCTGGCTTGTGCCCAAAGGCCTCCTGGCCCGAGGCATTCTTGCCGCTCTCCGACGCAGCAGGGGTCCCCCTGTCCAAAGCACAAAACTTGTCAGCAACATACACAGAAAGCTGCAAGGTCGAGCAAACAAAGATCAAGATCGGCGACGTACCTGCCCCCCAATTTCAACCCGAGCTTTATAGGCTTGGGCGGCACCCGCCTTTGCTTCCTCTGCGACCCTTGGTCGCTAATACCCTCAGCACTTGGCTTCGGGCGTTGTTCGTCCATAACCCCGAGGGGGGTCTCGTCTTCTTGTGCGGCCGCCGTGTCGCCCGCCCCTGCGTCGGTGTCACACGATCCCACATCATCATCCTCGCCACCGCCGGTGACGACCTCGACGCTGACTATCACCGTCTCCGACGACGCAGTGGTGTCCCTCCTCTTCCTCTTCCTCTTCCTCTTCCTCTTCTTCTTCTTCTCCGCCTCTTGGGTGGCGGAGACAACTTTGGCGGCCTTGGATGCCGCCATCTTCCCGGCGACCTGCCGTGTGCGCCGGGCCACTGGCGCAGAACCTCCCACGGAGGGATCTTCATCCTCACTACCCCACCGATGAGTCGGAGAGGTAGTCATCGATGTACTGCTGTGGAGGCGCCTGGATGTCCTCCGTAGCCCGGACCTTGAAGCTTCGCTCACCCTCGTTAGGGAGGGGAGCCAGGCTCCAGTACATGCCCTCGTGACCCTGCATCAGGCGACCTTCATCACAGACCAGCAAAAAGCAAACATAAGCAAAGGAATCAAGGTCGATCAGCAGCAAGCGACTTACAGCTTCGGTGGGGCGCTTCAGGCAGAACGCCTTGGGGCATGTCCGGTTCCGGATCACCCCACTGAACAGCTCCCTCACCCGCGCCACCATCTCCTCCTTGGAGACCTTGCGCTGCGCCACTCGGGTAGGGTCGGTCTAGCCCCAGTACTCGTAGGCCGGATGCACCCGATCTTGGATCGGTTGCAGAAGCCTCCGGCTGAAGCTGATGGCTACTGCGCTGCCCATCAGCCCTCCCATCTTCAACGCCTCCAGGTCCTCCAGCAGCGGCTTGATGGCATCGGCCTCCCGTGACATCAATTGATTGTTCCACTCCGGCACTGGGACCGGCGCGAGCCCCGACCTAGTCGTCAGCGCCGGCTTCAGATTGTCGATGTAGAACCACCCTCGCCTCCAGCCCTGGGTGTTGTCCGGCAACACCATCTCGATGTACACCAACTTCATGTGGCGACGTAGCATGAAGCCGACACACCCGGCGACCTCCTTCTTCCCTGTCTTCTTCAGCTCGAAGAAGTACTGCCACAGGTTGAAGTGCGGCGGTATCCCCAGGTACGCCTCACAGAGGTGGATGAAGGAGGAGATCGCGGTGATAGCGTTGGGGACGAGGTGTACCAGGTCGATCCTGTAGTAATGGAGGAGCCCGCGGAAGAAGTCGCCCAACGGAACTCCGAAGCCGCGCTCCACGTGCGTGACGAAGGCCACCGTCTCTCCGGTCCCCTCGGAGGGGAAGGCCTCGCCGGTGGCCGGCCTCCAGCCTACTTGCTCCTTCGGCTTCAGCAGCCCCCGCTCCACAAGACCTTGGAGCTGCTCCTCAGTCACCGTCGAGGGCTCCCAGATGCTCTCCGGCACGGGCGCAAGCTCGGGGGCCATCTCTTCTTCCTCAAAGCCAGTGGATCTAGCTCTAAAGACCACTAGGGACTTCGTGCGCATATGGCGGCGCGCGGCGCAGCAGATCTAAGTGCGATGGCGCTGGCGGATTCGCACGGAAGATTCTAAGCAGCGGTGGTGAAACCATAAAGCCTGCACGGAAATGGAAGCGAGTGGGGCCCTCAGCCCTTTACTCGGCCTTTTATAACTGTGCCGCAACGGCGATATGGGCCGCGACGTCCCAACGTCTCTAAAGGTTCGGCAAAATTCTCAGCGACCCAACGGATTTATCACCATAACGGCCCTTTCGGCCTAACGGTCACAGGCAGTAACGGCTCATGCCGTGCGGGAATCTATGCCTGTTGGCTTTCTGGTCGACGGCTTGGCGTCCATAGACTCGTTATGCCCTACTTCAAGCCCCCATACCCCATTATAATTGATATTTTCTTCAAGGTCTCTTGATCTCTGGACGACCTTCGGGTCCATCGCATTCTCTTCCCAAGGTCGACAAAGCACCACTGCTTGATAGGTCACCTCAGCCTGCAACGGCGGGTTCACACCCCGGCTCCTAGGCCCTGCTGCCTACTGGACCGCCTTAGCCTATACAGCTAGTTTATACCGACGGCTCCGTGCTTAATGGCTCCACTGCCCGTTGGTGGCCTCCTGGTCATGATCACGGCTCCTCCCTGAGGTCGCTAAGGCTCCACTGCCTTATAGGTCGCCTAGACCGAGACCTGATCATGGGCTGCCCGACCCGATGAACCCGACCCGCCCCAAAAAACCCGACCCGACCCGACCTGAAAGTGCGACGGGTCGGGTGCGGGCCGAAATTTTCACCCGAACTAGAAAAAAACCCGACACAACCCGACGCAACCTGAAAAATATAACTAAAAAACCCGAACCCGACCCAACTCGACCCGACCCAACCGTGTCACGGGTCGGGCGCGGGCCATGATTTTTGACCCGGTAACCCGACACGACCCAACCCAAACCCGACACGACCCGACCCATGATCAGGTCTACCTAGACCTATGATTTTCAGGCTGACGACCTGCGTTGTGTCACTGCACAACGACCGTGTCGACCCAGGTCGACACGGGCTCTCTGTCTCTACTTAAGGCCTTCCGAAGGTCGGTGTGCTATTATAGCCCTGCTGGGACCTTGGTAGCCTTACCATGGTCGCCCGGACGCCCCTACATCTACTTTGGACCTGGCATTTATCATATAAATGTATATTTACAAGCTTCGTAAGCTACAAGGAGTTTGGCCCTCGGCCAAATTACAAGATACAAAGACATTTATGGCCCTGAGCTATCCTACATAGTGCCTGCGACACAGTCTACACTAATAAGGCGCATCGCAAGCTTTCTTCTAGCTTGAGGACCTACTTGAAGACCTCTACAGCCACTGTAGAGGCCGCTGCCACACAGCCACCTCTACTCGAGCTCCAACAGGTTTCCTGTGGTACCCAGCATCAAGTCTGAGCTTCACTACAAGATTCCAAATGGAACCAGCTTCATCACGAGCCTTGCCGAATGGAGCGTCGTGTTCACCAGCATCACATCCGGCCTTAGAGTGTTAGGGGCCGATGATGCATGTATTGCTCCATGCTCCACCTGGGTTCCTCGGTGGGCCCGGGAGAAGAGGCTAATCGAGTTCTTCGAGCTTTGCAAGCATTCTTCTAGCTTCAAGCATGAACTACACCGAATCTATGCTCTGGTGGACGGACATAAGTCTCTAGCATGGAAATATTACTACGCGGCTTCGCCATGGCTCTTCATCGAAATCTGGGTGGTTTGCTTCAAGGTATGGGTGCCTATTTATACCCCTAGCATCTGCCCTTTGGTCTTATCCACAAGCCAACTTGCGCTGCGTCCTTATCTTCAAGACTACTGTACCCTCGTGGGACACGAGGTCACTGTTTGCCTGTGGGAGGCATTGGCGCTCCTTTTCCCTACCTGCCTGCAAGATTTTGGAGCGTTTTTGTCTCTTGCAGGTGATAGCGACCTGTGCTCTGTCTGGGAGCCGACCTGTGATCGTATAGTGCGCCCATGACTCAGGTCATGTCAGCCCTGGCGTCTAACGACTTCTGCAAGATTCCGGAGTGTTTGTCCTGTTGGATTGGCAGAGCACAGTCCTGTTCCCTGGGCAGAAGGCTGTAGGTTCGATCATTTATTTCTTCTTCTTCTTCAGAGCATCAAACTGACCATTCTGGTCGCTTTACTGCTCGGGGGCTACTACACTAGTGCGTCTTGCGACGCCCTATTTTCCTAAGGTCGCCTCGACCTAATGGAAGCCTGCTTCCACTACTTCTCTCCTCAACCTACCTGCGGTGGGCATGGCGACCTTTCTGAAGGTCACGACAGTTACTTCATTACACCTGGCCTAGGTCAGAACGGCGGTTCTTCAAGGACGATGCCTTGTCTTCACTTCGACCTTCTGGCCCTTCGTCCCAGGAGCTCGATGTTCAACTTCGTGCGCGCATTGGAGGGGTTTTTCTTTTTTGGATCCCCGTGCACCCTTCACGACCTCGACGGTGATGCGCCTTCGCTACTCTTCGACACAACCTCACCTCGGCCGCTACGCCTAACACGTCGATCGAGGGCTTGAGAGACATGGGTACCCATAGGTCCCCACCGGCCAGGGTCCCAGAGGTCTCTGACAAGTGGACCCGACCTTCTAGAAGCCCCGCCGACCTGCAGAGTGGGCCCAGTGACCTTATCCGCGACTCCGAAGACTCCGCGCGACCTTATCAAGATCCCAGAAGATCCGCAGTACTTGGCATGCAAGCCAAGGCAATAGGACGCGGCGTGCCGCCGCCTGTAGGTCCGAGTATCACGGGATACTCCTTGTAATCCGGAAGAGTATCTTCCCAGATTGAAACCGACCCAGATACGGGTCTACCGACCTTGAATGGAAGCCCTAGCCCGTCCCCCCATATAAGGCGACCTAGGACTTCATTCAAGGGGATCATCTTCATCCTCTCGCATAATCCACCACCACAACTGAACGTAGGGTTTTACTCTCCGGAGGCCTGAACCAGTCTAAACCTTTGTCTCCCCGTGTTCATCGCCATACTCGCCTAGTTCCGAGTTCACCACGTGGACTACCACCTACGCTCTTAGGTCTCGATCCTCTCCATTAACCTGCAAACCTCTAGGGTAACCCCCTAGCGGATCTGTCCAGGTCTCACCCCCTGACATCTACCAGATGGATTCATAGGATCTTAGCATGAATTTATTTCTACATGAGAAAATCAATACAAAAGAGGGGCAATGGATTTGTACCTCCTTTGGCTGCAGGAGGTTGCCGGCTTCAATCTTCTGTGTGGAAGGAGAGGCAGCCCCTGGGCGCATGACGGCATGGCACCTGAGCGCGGGTCAGAGCGGCAGCAGGTGTGGCCCCTGCGCACGGCCACCTGAACGCGGCAGCGCGACCCCTGCGCGCGGCCACCTAGGCGCACGGCGGCACGACCCTTGCGCGCGGCGGTGCGACCACCTAAGTGCGTGACGGCGCAGCCCCTGTGCGCGCGGGGGCATGGCCCCTGGGCGCAGGTCAGAGCGGCAGCGGGCGGAAGGGGGGAGCGGAGCGAAACAACAGAGGAATCGAGGAGATGACCGCGAGTGGATAGAGATCGACGGGGTGTGGTGCTTTTTTTATTCCGGGTTTGGCGCGCCACGGATCTCGCGGCGGCAAAAACGCCCGCTACACTTTTGCGGCAAAAATACAAGGCGAACGACTTCCGTGGCGATGGCATGCCATAGCTGTATCACGAAGCAAACACCTACCTAAATTAGCGTGGTAGACTTAGGGTTAGGCGTGGCAGGTTGTGGCTGCCAACCAAACAATCCCTAACACATCCCTTCCTACAACCCTAGCTTCTACGTTCTTGTTTCTTTGTACACTAGGCTATTTTCTACATTCTTGTTAGGCTTTCCTAGTTTCTCCCCTTCATACAGGATGTTTCGTTGTTATATAATACAATGTACTGGATAATCCGCCAGCTCCACGTGTGATTGTATATTTTTTATAAGTTGCTACAGGAAGTTCTGATGCTACATAATACAGCGAACCAGATAGTAGGCACTGATAGCAGGTTTAATATTCAGGAAAGTGCGACTTCAACTACATATAAATTACATATAAATCATAAGTTCCACATGATTTCAGATCAGATCAACTTAAACATTAACTGATTTCACATCTTAGTCCTCATCACTTTCATCGGCAACATTTTCATCCTCATCGATGTATTGCCATAGGGTGTCGTCGTCCTCATCTTCAGAATTGAATCCATCTACATCAGACAGCTCCTGCTGGCGAATTGTGTCAACTTCAGCGGCTGCAACCATATTCTCCTCCTCGCCAGTAATAGACACTGGAACCTCCGAACCATTACTGACACCATCATCACGTATAACATCATGCAAGGTTTGGTCAATTTCATCATCTTGATATGCAAGTACCATGCCAGTGGGAGCTATGTCCTCCTCATTTTTATTATAGCTCCACAAATGCCTGTGCTCAAATTTTTGTACCACTCTCCATGGGTGTTGTAGCAGGGTGTCTGGCAAGTAAAAGACCTTTGTTGCTTGTTCAGCAAGAATGTAGGGATCATCTTGGTACTAGTAATCTCCAGTATTGACGCTTGTGAAGTACCTATCATTTCTAATCTTCGGTTTCTTCTTCTCCCTTCCAGATCATACCAATCAACATGGAATAAAACAACAGTTCGATCTCTAAGCCCTGTTGAGTTGTATCGCAGCTCAATAATGTCTCTTAGTGAACCATAAAACTCAATTTCTTCAATGTCTTTATGTGATCTTGTAGTCATAATTCCAGTGTTCTATGTCTTCCTATTTGCTTCTCGGGCCTTTATGTGAACCTGTAGTCATAATTCCACTGCCTACAATACATGTTGTATAAGTTTTTGCTCACAAGTCCGGTTCAGCTGATAATGCATATAGGTTCTCGTCACTCATTGGATTCTTTGAAATATGTACAGAAGAGCCATAGTTTTTTTTTTAATATAGTCTTGTGTAAAGATCCTCACCAAGTAGTATAAACTAGTTAACAAAAAAAAGAAAACTAACATGCGATTTAAACTAGTGGCGAAATTCTGTAACAGTTCGACGATCAATAGCCTCGTCTGACACACCTTTCGCTTTTAATTCATTCTTGAACACTCTGCAAAGCAGTACCTCTCAAAGTTAGCACAAAATAATTGTAGTTCTGTCATTGCAATGGTGATTTACTTACTTGATATATGGCTTCACATCTTCGCAAGTGTTTAGCACACACCAAACCACCTTGTCGTACTTTGACTGAAACCAATAAGTGGTCCCTGCTCTAAGTACTTGAACATTGTGATCGAAAAAAGATGTTCCATTAAATGACAAATCAGCATTCTCTCTGTTCCTTCCAACTTGATTGAATCGTGTGGCCACATCATCAGCCGCGAAGTACCTCAAGCAAAATGTCAAGGCCTCATTAGCAACATATGCTTCTGCAATGGATCCTTCAGGCTTAGCTTGGTTTCTCACTGAATGCTTCATTGTGCATAGACTTTTTTCGATGGGATACATCCATTCATATTGTACTGGACCTCTCAGGATTGCTTCCTCAGGCAAATGGACAGCCAAGTGGACCATAACGTCAAAGAGGGCAGGAGGGAAATTTTTCTCAAGATTGCACATAATTATTGGGATATTTGTTTTCAATTTTTGCAAGACATTCAACTTCAGAGTTTTGCAACATAGTTGTCGAAAGAAGTTTCCTAATTCCACAAGAGCTGTGTATATCTCTTTATCCACTAAACCGCGAAGACAAGCCGGCAAAACCCTTTGGAGTAGGATATAACAATCATGAGTTTTTAGTCTTTGTAGTTTGCATCCATCTGCAACAATACACCTTGATAAGTTTGAAGCATATCCATCTGGGAACTTCACCGAACTTATAAAATCACAAAACAGCTTCTGTTTCTTTTTGAAAGTACATACGGAGCTTCTGGCATTTTGCATGACTCACCATCCTTAGTTTCCACCATGTGTAGATTTGATCTAACACCCATCTCTTCCAAATCAACCCTAGCATTGATGGTGTCCTTTGTCTTCCCAGCAATTTTAAGCAGTGTTTCAATAAGGTTTTCGCATATGTTTTTCTCAATGTGCATCACATCAAGGTTATGTGCCAGCTTCAGAGATGACCAATACAGCAAGTCCCACAAACCAACCCTTCGGCTCCAGCACTATTCGGATTCCCGCTTCCTTTTCTTACCTTGATGTAGAGGACGCTTTTCTGGTCTAACATCTTTAACCTTCTCCAGTTGCCACGTCAGCTCCTCATGGGTAAACTGCCCTGGTTTTTCTCGGTTTTCAATAGCACCATCAAAATCTGCTCTCTTTCTTCTCCATGGATGATCAGTTGGAAGGAAACGACGATGCCTAGTGTAACATATCTTGTTCTTCAAACTCCTTGAGCAAGGATTCTTGTCACACTTCACACAGACAAAATAGTCTCTCGTGACTCTCCCACACAACATGCTTAATGCTGGATAATCATGTATGCACCAAAGAACCGCGGCACACAGTTTAATATTTTTACCACTAACAACATTCATTTCCCTGACACCCTTCCAAAGTTCCTTCAGCTCTTCAACGAGAGGTTCCATGAAGATATCAAAATCCTTTGATGGAGAACTCGACCTAGGGGTCAATAAGGCCATCATGAAGTTTTATTCTTTCATGCATACCCATGGTGACATGTTATACAGCACAACAAATACTGGTCACATACTATATGAGTTGGTCATGTTGCCAGATGGATTGAAACCATCAGTTGCAAGACCAAGTCTAAAGTTCCTAGCATCTTTTGCAAATTTTGGCCAAGTTTTATCGAAATGTGTCCATACCTCACCATCAGCTGGATGGCTAAGCTCATTCTTCACCGGTTTTTGCTTTGACTTGTGCCACTGTGCATCCTTTGCTGTTTTTGATGAAAGAAACATCCTCTTCAGCCTGGAAATCAGCGGAAAATGCCTCAATACCTTTTGAGAAACGTGTTTGTTGGCGTCTGCATCCTTCCATCTTGAATCCGCTTCACAACATACTGAGCACACATCAAGTTTGACATACTTCTCCTTGCGAAACAATACACAATTATTTTTGCAAACATGAATTTTTTCATAGCCGAGTCCCATAGAACGTATGTACTTCATTGCCTCATCAAAAGATTTTGGAAGACACGGGGGAATCCTTTTTGTAACAACTTCATCGTCGCATTGAATGCGACGTTGCTCATCCGACTGTAAGACTTTATATGAAGTAACTTCACAACAAATGTAAATTGTGCATATGTAGATGTCGGTGACACCTTACGGTTCAGATGTTCCTTTATAAATTCATACATTTTCTCACCGAGCACCTCACTCTTGCCCAAGTCAGCAATCAATTCAGAAATTCCATCGTCTCCAGGGCCTTCATCCTCCTCCATACCCGATATGTATTCATTTTCATGGACCGTTTCTTGATCACCACCATCTCGTGGAGCTGCATTATCCACATCCCCCTCTGCATCCGGCAGAATTGCAATTTCCTCAACCCCACCATCCTGCAAAATTGCATTATACTGAATATTTGCATCTTCGTCAACCATATCCTCCAAAGTTTCTCCATGATGGATCCATATAGTGTAAGTGGTTGTCATCCCACTCACAAGTAAGTGAACTCCAATTCGCTCTATAGTCCTTGTAGAGTTATTGAGGCATCGATGACACAAGCATAGTATTTCTTCATCGCCTCAGCGTATCTTATCCGAAGAAATGCCAAGAAATCCTGGACCCCTTTCTCTTGATCGGTATTAAAACCAGTACAACCAGTTATCCAGCGTCTATCCATCAGGAAAGTTTTTGGCGAATCCAACTCAAAATTACTGACCACAGAACGAATCGAAAAGAGAACATTCTGCGAAATAAAATTTTCCGGATTTAACACAAAATTACTTACCAGATTGACACGCCGCTGCAGGAAGTATCACCAAGATTGTGCCCGTAGGAGTGAGCAGCCGTTGGAAGGCGCAAATCACTGCCGGAATGATCCATTTTGGTAGCCTACTCGCCTCTCTGTTCTCCTTTTTCCCCGGGCAGCGGGCTGCGAGAAAACTATTTTTGGCTACAGCGCGGGTTTTTCTCCCGCCAACTTACCAGAACCGCTCCGTGTTGTGATTGGGGCTGACGTGTCCGGTGACCTGACGCGGGCGGCCGGCCACGTGGCATAGGCTGCAGCTGGTGTGGTGGGAGCCGCCGACCATGCGGTGGTCGTGGCCAGGTGACTTGGCGCGGGCGGCTCAATGAGCTGGCGTGAGACCGCGGGAAAATATCGGATATATGTACTGGTAAACAATGTTGTGTTGTTCCTGCAGGTCTTCAGTTCGATCTCTCCCAATGACGAATTATTTTTTGCAACATTTTGATGGGGCATTAGCGGTTGGGCTCCAGCTGTTTGAACTTACATTTGGGGCCAAGGTTGGTTTATACTACTGCTTCAACTTACATGTGGGACCAAAGTTGATTTATGATGCTGTTGCGGAGCTTGTGGCGTCACAAAACTAGCTTGGAACAGAGAATGCTCGGTTACAATACCAACCGTTATGATGAAAGTTTTTTTCTACTAAATTTGCTCAGAAGTGAAATATTACGACGAGATCAGCCAAGAACTTCATAAATTAATAACGCTAAAATGTAGTTGCGTCACTGGTCAACGATTTTCTTGTAGTACACCCAAGGGTGTGTTTAGATCCCAAAAAGTTTGCAAAAAAACATCCCATCATCTATCACATCCCTCTCACTATTCATCTGCATTTACATCAATTATTCCCCAATTCTTCCCCAATTCAGCCAATTCATCTGGATCTAAACACACCCCAAGGTTCAACTCCTGAGTGCGACACTATTTACGTTATGGGTACTCCCTTAATGTTTTCTTAAAAAAATCGGACATCAAATCAGATTTCTGTTACAATTTGCGTCGAAACAGGAAATGTGTGGGCGCCCCCACGTGGGAAGCGCGGGACGGACGGACCCCGCGCGCTCCGCGCGATCGATTGCTAGATTGATTTTCCGCTGCCCCGCGCCCGCTTCTCGGCTGCTCCATCTCCCCGAGACCCCGACGCAGCCCCGTCTGGTCGGCTCTCCTGAGGCGGCTCCGGCGCCATGCCTCCCCAGAACGGAGCCGACGAGCCCTCGGCGCGGGCCCCCCTCCTCCCGCCGCCCCCTGCTCCGCGCCGCGCGGCCGCGAGGCTCCACCCGCTCCCGCTCCTCGTCGCGGCCGCCTTCGTCGCCTCGCTCCACTTCGTCTTCCTCGCGCCGGCTTCTCCCTCCTATTACCAGTCCCTCTTCCTCTCTCTCGGCTCCAACGACACCGCCGCGGCGCACCTCCGCGCCCTCACCCAGCGCCCGCACGTCGCCGGCACCAGAGCCAACTCCCTCACCGCCGCCTACGTGCACGACGCGCTCTCCTCCCACTCCTTCCCTACCCGCCTCACCCCCTACTCCGTCCTCCTCTCCTACCCCGCGAGCCGATCGCTTTCCCTCTCCGCGCCGGGCCGCGACACCGTTCACTTCGCTCTGGAGCAGGAGACCTACCCCGGGGACCCCTACGCCGCAGTCTCTGCGGAGGCCATCCCCACCTTCCTTGCCTACGCGGCCTCTGGCTCGGTCACAGCCGAGGTTGTCTACGCCAACTACGGCCGCGCGGAGGACTTCGCCTACCTCGCCGCCCGCGGCATCAACATCGCCAGAAAGGTCGCCGTCGCACGCTACGGTAAGGTGTTCCGCGGCGACATCGTCCGGAACGCGCGCGACGCTGGCGCAGCCGCGGCGGTGATATACACCGACGCCAAGGACTACGCGGCAGGGAATGCTTTCCCCGACGGGCCGTGGATGCCGCCGACCGGCGTGCAGGTGGGCACCACGTTCAAGGGGGTCGGGGACCCCACGACGCCGATGTGGGCGTCGTCGGAAGGTTGCCAGCGCCTAAGCATCGCGGAGGCGATGGCCTCCGACGTCATGCCCGGAATACCGGCGCTGCCAGTGTCGGGAATGGACGGGGAGGCCATACTACAGCTCATTGGCGGCGATGTGGCGCCCGAGGATTGGCAAGGAGGCGCCGGCGCGCCGGTTTACCGGCTTGGGCCCGGGCCAGCAGTGCTCAACGTGACCTACATAGTAAGTTGCTCTGTTGCATTAGGAGTTAAGTTGCTCTGTTGCGTTAGGAGTTGGGCAGTGCAAACGGCAGGGAAGATCCTCTGCTTTATGATTGACGCTTCTTTGCTTTCTTTGTAGGGTAATGAGACAATGGCTACCATTCAGAATGTTATTTCGGTGATTGAAGGGAAAGAAGAACCTGAACGGTGCGGTCAATTCCCCCAAACCACCATCTCTTGACTGTAGAAACTTAAGTGTATCACAGATTTGGAATCAAACTGTAGATACAGATCTTTATTTCATTTCTTCATGTGATTAATCATTTACAGAATTTCAGACCCCAAATACTAAAGCAGTCTCAAAGTTGGATTAGATTATGACAGGATCACACCTCTTATATGATATTTCAAGTTACTTAGCTGGCTAGCTGCTCATCAATTTAAGTTTTGAAATTAAAAAAGAATCAGTTCAAATTCATTGAAATAAACACCGTGAAACATACAGGTATGTAATCCTTGGGAATCACCGTGATGCATGGACATTTGGGGGAGTTGATCCAAACAGTGGGACAGCAGCCTTGCTTGAGGTATGCCATATTTTTGTCTGTCCAATTTATATTCTGATTACCATTTGCTTGATTTCTTGCCTCATTAACTTTCATTAGCTGTAGCTAGCTCAACGGTTATCTGAGCTGCAAAAGAAGGGCTGGAGACCTCGACGAACCATCATCTTGTGCAACTGGGATGCCGAAGAGTATGCATTGGTCTCTCTCTCTCAACTCGCTCAGTCACTATCATTAAGCAATTCACATGTTCTCTTGATACTACTTTCTTTGGAAAAAATGCAGATAGGATCCACCGAATGGGTTGAGGAGAACAGAGCAATGCTAACTTCAAGGGCCGTTGCTTACCTGAATGTTGATCCTGCGGTGCATGGTCGTGGATTTTACGCATCAGCAACTCCTCAACTTGATGTGCTTAGAAAAGCTAGTAAACAGGTATACTATTTGAAAGAAATATAGCAAAATTTTACAGGTAGTGGAGAAAATTAACTTTATCATGAGATCAAAAAGCACGACTAGTTTTATTGCTGGGATCCTGTAGTTATGCCAAGGTTACAGTCTGATAGCTGATGTACAATCAGAGGAAAAAAAATCTTTTAATGTGGCAGGGGCTGTAATTGTTTTGTTATCACTCCTGACCTGCAGTAGCTTGATCTGTGATAAAATTGTTTTTCTTGGTTAATACAACTGTGGTTAGTATGAAAATTTGCTATCTATGATCAAAATATAATGGCGGCTGCCTTACCAATCAATTATCGTGACTCTAAACTATGTTTTCATTGTTATCGAGGAAGGTACAAAATCCGGATAACGGAACTGAGAGTCTGTATGACTTGTGGATGGCCTCTAACACCTCTCCCTTGGTAAGCAATTAATAAATATTGCTGTTACGTTTTAACCCTCCAAGCTTTTTCTTTCGGTATTTTGAGTAGTTGGCATGTAAAGGAAAAATATTATAGCTAGTGTAGACCTAGTTTCGTTTCCACTTTGTTCTAAGTTCATGTACGTGCTGGTTTTACTGCATTATATGCAAACCAAAGATTTTGTTATGACTTTTAAGAGTGTTAATGACACATATATGTATTAAGATCGGAAGATTAGGCGGTGGAGGATCCGATTATAGTGCATTTGTTCAACACATTGCTATTCCCTCAGCAGACATGTGGATTGGGTCAGGTTTGTCCTACTTCTGTTGCATACTTGCTTTCATTAATTCCCAGTCTTGAAATGGCTTCCTTGATTACTACTACTAGCACCTCTCTTCCGTGATTATGGACCGGACATACCTAAAACCGAAGACACATGACAAAATGGAGGTAGTATCATAAAAGAACGTTTGCTAGGGCACCCTGCCTTTTACCATGAAATTCTGAACCTTTCTTTTCCTCGAACATGCAGGAGATGTGCGTATCTTTGTATTAAAGAGAAAGCATAAAATTCTGAACATAACCTATTCATGGATAAATCCATAAAGAACTTTATCAGTTTTCATTTATAGCGTGCCTTCTGTTTGCAGACTATGCAGTCTACCATAGCTTGTATGATGACTTCATATGGATGGAGAAGTTTGGAGATCCCTTGTTCCAGAGGCACGTCGCAGGTATCCCTATGCTAAGTGCAGTATCACTGGAATATCTGTTATGGATTATCCTCAGGGTTTCATGATATGCCATTCCATTCACATGCTTCCTGATCTGCTGGAATGATAGGAAACTTGACTCATACCCTACCATTCTGTACTTTGCTAGGACTCTGCAATTCTGCATGCACTTTTCTTTATGATATCACTAATTTTTTTCCAAAAAAATTATACCAACCTAGGAGGAAATATCTTTCTTTATATTATATTAACAAGGTACATGCCCAAATTCACCTCGATGAGGAATTAACTTGGTGGTCTTGGGTGTACATCCACACCCTCAAGGCCTCAACCAACTGAACCTACTTAAGTTCACTACTTTTAAGTATAATATATATCTTTACTTGTTAGTGCGCATGGGTGAAAGTTTCATTTGTGATCCCTCGTCCATACCTGTGAATTGATCACTGAGAATGAACCATGCATATGTCTCACAGCAACATCGCAAGCTAACTTTATGTTTCATCACAGCGGCAAGCATATGGGGGCTTGTTGCTCTGCGGCTGTCAGATGAGGAGATCCTACCCTTCAACTACAGCTATTATGCCACAGAGCTTGAGGTAACTTTTGTAATGATCTTCAAACAGATAATGTGATTAACTTGTTTCAGGAATGTACATCTTCTATTTGTAATGAGAAGTTCAAATTTAGAGGAACATGACTGTTGCTTCTGGTTAGCAGAATGGAGTAATGAGTATAAATGCGAGAGTACTGGGAATGCCTGTCAGTTTATCTCCCCTGCAAAGGTCAATCAAAGAATTCAGAAGGGCAGTTCTGAAACTGGATTCTGAATTGAAGGTATGTATGCACCGATTGCACTATGTTGTGCATGTTCCATACTTTAAACTCTGTATATAACTTCCTGCTCTGTTTTATATTAGGCTCTACAGACATGGAAAGTTTGGGCACCATGGAGAAGCTGCCCATTGAAGGTCAGAGACATCAACGACCGGTTGATGATGACTGAAAGGGCGTTTACAGAACGGGAAGGGTTGTCTGGAAGACCATGGTACAAACACCTGGTAAGGCCTTTAATGGTTTCAAAAGGTAGTCATCACATCATCATTTTACAGCTAAACTCACTGGAAGGAACTCTCACAGATTTACGGGCCTTCACTGCACAACGATTATGGAGCTGAAATATATCCAGGCATTGATGACGCCATTCAGACAGCAAAGAGAACAAACACATCAGAATCCTGGCAGGCTGTACAGAATGAGATTCACAGGGTCGCCAGTCATAAATCAGGCAGCACTAGAAAGACAACGCGGCCTTGCCGCGCTAGACCAGTGCCCTTCGTTAATTAACAACATGTTTAGGATGTTTGATTTATGTTTTTCTCAATTTATAATTAAGTCAGGTTGTCTTGAGGCTACAACATAGACCGTCTCTTTTGTGATTGAGAGATTTTGTTGTGTTGTGCTCGTTTTCTATCATGGCATTGTAGTTGATGCAACCTCTGTTCGCAGTAATATTGTGATATTTTTTAACTGACGAAGAAATGTGTTGAGCATCCTAAGCTGTAGAAGTTAACCTGAAATAGAAGTGCAGTTGACTATTTAACTAAACAAAATGCATCTGAACAGTAAGCATTGCATAGGGACAAAATAAGATGAATGATAGAACCTCTAAAATTTTGATTCTGGAAGTACAATACTTATTTTTTCAAGGATACAATGTGATAAGTATACTCTATAAAAAATGTGAGAGATGTTGTGTAACAGTCAGGCGTTGGATTTTTATGTTACTAAAAAGTGCTTTAAACATGGATGTTACACAAAATATAAGGGTAAAATGACAAATTATTTGTTTTGGATGAGCATAAGATACATCCCCATGTCGATGAGCACCATTTCTCAGTGATTATTGATTACCATACCATTTTTTTCTTTGTGATACAAAACTTATTAGATTGTCATAAACAATTAGAAATGTGCATTCCTGCCCTCAATGACTAAATAGGATAGATACGCAGGATTTAACCTTTACTTACAAGCATTGTTGTCAACCTCCTAAATGATATTCCTGTGAGGCATGCGTGCAAATAGACAACACTATTGTACTTTAGCAATGATCATCATCAAGTATTTGCATTAGACAACCCAAGCAAGAAAGATAGTTGAGCTTTCTTACATAGGCAATTGAAGAAAGAGTAGGACATTCACTATTAAGAATATTGAGCTGCTCCAATAATTTTCATCTATATTTATAGGAAGTATAATATAGCTACAGAATGGATCCTATCAATTGTCAGAATTGGCTACCAAAGCCAATAAATATGTAGTTTAGTATGAAAGTTACAACAGAAGCTAAAACATGACGGTAATAGTTTAGTAATTGCTTGCATTACTAAATTGCATTCTCTTGCATTTCAATTCAATCCCAATAATCTGTTCAATAGCAGGTACATTCTTTTTTAGCTATGTTTAATCAAACAACTTATCAAATAATTTCCTTTTTTATTTGCAGCACTGGAAAAAGGCTATATTTTAGCTCAAGCTATTCAGATTTACCAGGAGAAGCATGACTTATCCCTATGGTCTCTCCAACACAGAGAACAAGCATCTATTTCTCAAAATATTCATTCAGTTTTTAAAAAAGAAAAAGAAAAGGTAATCACCTACAGGAGAGAACATAGCATGTATATGCCAGTAAATGGGGAACACCATATAACCTTGCATTGTCAGCGTGTAAACATGCTATGGATTGCTAACCTGAAGTCTGCAGGCCTTGGTTAAGCTCTGTAATCAAGCAAAGGTGAGTTATCACTTATCAAGCATCCGTCCTTGGCTCCTTGCTGCCTTCGGTGAGCACCAAAATTTTTTAGAGCTCTGAATACAGCCTGGAAGGCTGGAATTATTAGTGCTTATAACTTACGTGTGAGGAGCACAGTTTTTTCAAGAATAACTTGATAGCATATTAAGTGAAGAAAACAACCACTACAGATGGAGATGGACAGGGTGAGAAAGAGTTGAGACCTGTGTATTTATTTTGCAATGCAATGCGATCACGACAAATAGAAATAGATCAACTCAAAGATCTACTAATCTCTGTTTTCACAATATTGGGCAATGTAACAGGCAAAAGATCGAACACCTGATGGCAGTAGTTGTGGCAGCTTGCACAACATGCTGAAGGAGCTGCTCAGATTTCCAGCAGGCGGCAGGATGTGTGAGATTCTGGCTGCTGGTGTGTTTCGTTCTACCACCGCTGCTTCCATACGTGGTGCTGGAGGAGGCCGTAGTGAGAGCGCAGCGGTAGCCGGTAGGCGCGGCCATCGCGAGGGATGGTGCGAGGGCACACTGTGAGCTCCTCGAACATTATTTACCGTAGCCTAGAGCCAGCGCGGCACAAAGGCCGTGCACAATAGCTGCGCCCGTCGGAGACATCGAGATCGAAGGTGCGGAGCACGCACCCGGTCTCGAGTGAATCGAGGAGTATCGTCGCGAGCGCCGGCGGCCGCCAAGACAGACGCCCCGCGAGACGGGGAGGATAAGACCGAAGCTTCGATGGACGAAGAATGCCGCGGGTGGAGGGCGGCAAGCATCGCAAGTTGCGCAGCAGCCAGGTAGGCGGCGGCGTGGCGCGGCGCAGCAGCGCGGCGGAAGACGAAGGGGACGAGGAAGAGGAACTCATTCAGACGGGCTCGCGAGGATTCGAGAGTGCCCGGGTTTGCGACTTAATGGGCGAGGCCCGTGCCGAGCCCGATCCAACGGTCTATATCTCGAGCTCGCTGGATCCGACGTCTCGCAACTTAACGGGCGACGTGGACCCGCTACCCGGCCTCGGTATTGGCCAAATTTCGTTAGGTAAAGATCCAACGGTCTATATCTCGAGCTCGCTGGATCCGACGTCTCGCAACTTAACGGGCGACGTGGACCCGCTACCCGGCCGGCCTCAGTATTGGCCAGGTTTCGTTAGGTAAAGATTAGTTCTAACTGGAGGGCTAACATGAAAATTTATGCTTTGATACCACCACCCTTTTTCGGTAGCATTTTCGCTATATAAGCGAAAGCAGCAGCTATGCTGGATGAATGATACAGTGAATCTTGTAACAAGGAATATATAAGCAACCCATATCTTAGGTGTTCGAGATGGTAGAGTTCGTCTACTCAGGTAATAAGAAAAGTGAATGTGGAAGCAGGTGTTTCCCAAAAATATGCAGTGGTAAGGTTTTGTATATGCAGATATTCGTATTCCCACCTGCCCTGCATCGAAGGGCAATAACATTAATTACACTTAAACGCAAACAAAAATTCAAAACCCAAAACCACCCCAGGATAGAAACGAAAATAAGCTAACTGAAGCAGTAGTTGGTGTCATTTCTCCAGAAAAAATTGCAGGAACTGTGGTAAAATTTATCAACAGGTGGTTCAACTAGTTAAGTGGCAAGTACAAGGTGTAAAAACAAGTTTAGTGCCTAATGTGAAGCATGTCTCGGACCCAAAAAGATCTCATGTTTTGCTAAAAGGTTGTGAACAATTGAATCGATCCTCATGCTATCTGCGCAAGAAACCCATGGCTTGGTATACGTTGTTGAGGGTGATGTCTGCTATCTCAGAAGCTTTTCCTGCTCCTTCCAAAAGAACATTATCTAAATAGCCTGGATCAGAGATTATCTCCTCATAACGGGCCTGCAAAGTTGCAAAGAAATGTGGTTAACAGGACGAATAGGTTGTAAGCAAAAGGACTGCACAGCATCAGATTGTAATGCAGTCCTCAAACCTGGATAGGTTGCAAATGCTCGATTAAAGCATCTGTGAGGGTAGTCTTGAATGCCCCCCAGTTCATATCTTGGCACTCGCTAACAACTTCCTGATAAAGAAAGAAAATGGATCAATCTACTACCTTGGGAAATCAATAAACACTATGCTGGACATGGATGAATCCATATGCAGGACCCTTCTTCATGTTCGGGCTGGTGGGTTGTGTAGTATGCAAGTACACAAGTTAGATACCTCTTTAGTCTTCCCAGTAATAATCTGGTAGATCGAGAGAAGATTTCTGCATTCCGGCCTCTCTGGATTGTCAATCTCTAAGCTGAAATATAGTTCAATAGCATGAGCTTTCAATGGATGGAGGAATTAGGTAGAGAGAAAGTGGACGTGATTGAGAGAACCCTGGGAATGAGTCGGTTTTGCAGCGTTTGATCTTATTCACAATCACCTGCCAGAAAACAGACAACTATCAGCATAAATCCAGTTGCAGATGAATGTAACCATGGTCAGTTGAGATAACTTTGTACATGTGGTAATGACATCTAACTCCGTTATAAAAAGTGTCATAGGCAAAATAGATATGTTACACCATTCACATTTCCAGATTTCCTGAAGAGAATTTTTACAATTGGAAAAAATGAGAGCCATCATTAAGTGTGCACGCCAGCCTAAACCCAACATCACCCCCCCCCCCCCTCCTCATCAGGAATTTCTGTTGTGAAGACCCCAAACAGGCCTAGCTCCTCCCTACAGTTCTACTTAGCAGCATGATGCATGTTCATCTTTTCGTATTTTGGAAATACTCATCAGCAGCAATATATAAGATATATGTATAGTATCACAGAGGGTGGGAAACTGGGGTATCCTGACAATTTCACTTAATGTTGACCGAAAAAAAAATAGGGTACCTGACAATTTCACTTAATGTTGACCAAGAACTATTACAGAGCATATATAAAAATTATGAAAAAACAGAGATAAATATAGGAGAGTTCACTTCATATTATTTTAATTTATACTAACTCCGTTCTTAAATATATGACGTGTTTGACTGTTCATTTTTTCTACCAATAGGTTTGCAAATAGACAAATCTACAAGGTTAAATCTAAAGTACTTTTGATAATAGACATAATGGTACTCATTTACTTTATTTAACTAATTCATTAAACACATATTGTTGGTCAAATTTGGAGCAAAAAGTCAACAACATCATATATAAGAGGGACATCTAGACAAGTTAAACAAAAACAGAACATTGCTAGTTCCTTACATCTTTTGGGTCAAGAAGATTGATACGAGACTGATCTGAAGGAGCAGATTTGGACATCTATCACCAACAAGCAACATGTTGACCAGGTCAGCCAGGAAATATAAGGATTGAGCTAAGCAAATAACTCATTGCACATCTAGACTGACAATACTGTTAATTACCTTGGAGAGACCATCAGTTAGGGACATAACACGAGCCCCAGCTGGAGGAATAAGGGCTTCAGGAACCTAAATAGTCAAAGCAAGAGGTACTCTAAGAACAGCATAGTTAAAGATGCTAAAAAATCATGTACACACATGATACTTTGCACACCTTAAACAGAGAACCACCTCTCCTGCAAACAAAAATATACTTGACATTATATAAAGTGAAAAACTACTGGGGCAAAAATAAATAATCTATCTCACCCTCCCAATTTCTTCCATTTTCTTCCACCGTAGAGATTATTTACACGCTCAGCAATTTCACGAGTTAGTTCCAAATGTTGCGTCTGATCTTCGCCAACAGGTACCAAGTCAGACTGCATTCATTCAATGAGTTGTGATATCGAGGCAAGGAAGGAAGCAGAACAAACACAACAGGATTGAAATGTTGCTATCAAAGTATCAATATGAGCTGCTAATGATAGTAACAAAATTCACCTGGTACAAAAGGATGTCAGAAGCCATTAGAACAGGGTAAGTCAAAAGTGCCACCCCGACATTTTCATCGCCCTGGTATGTTTAAAAAACATCAATAATGCAATTAACCTGTACTGAAATCCAAAAGTTTAAAACATAGTAAAAGAGTTGGATAGATTTGATGGATAAAATATGAGTCCATCTCATCACTTAATACATAACTAATGCAGAAAAATGTGAAAGACAACTATGGTAGAATTGACGCATCTTCATCAAACACGACTACCCCCCTAAAATGCTGTCATAAGATAATGTGTTTGTTCATACAGTAGTGGCCCGCAAGCACAAGGAATTAACTCAGTAAGAAAAAAGAAAAATTTTATGTAATGTTTTACTTTATCCTAGTTGTCAATAGGATTCAGAGATATGTACATCTGATTTGTTTTGAGCATTTTGAACTGCACATATTATTCCATACTGTTCATTATTTTTTAGCAGGTGAAGCTATTTGACCATAAATTATCAGAAACTGGAAATGCAGGCACATTTATATCCTCAGATTAAGCTGTTATTCTTTTAGTCCCTTCTGTGATATGACAACAATTCTGCCCAGCCAAAAGATGATGGTAAAAGCTGTCATACAGCGAATGACGCACCGCCTTGCGTGACTTCTCTTTGAACTGGATCATTCTGTTGAGCCAGCCAATAGGAGTAGAAGAACTCAATAGCCACATCAGCTCAACATGAGCACGGACATGAGACTGTACAAAGATAGAAGCCTGAAAACATACAAGACATCAGAAGACAATAAGCAACCAGAACATACACAAACAAAAATTGTCAAAACATAGCATGCTGTAAGCATGTAAGGCAGACCTTGGAGCTGTCAATGCCACATGCAAGATATATTGCAGCAGTGCTTCTTGTTGCTTTAGATAGATCTGATGCATCATATGGTAAAGTAATCTGCAAATGTTTTAAACAAAGTCATTAACATAAACAAACAAATTTTAAAACTAGAAAAGTGAACAACATGAAGAAATATTGTTATAAAATCAATTACAGGATAAATAGAACATGAACATCAAACAGTTGCTTATATCACAACATAGTTTGAGCATACAACAGGAAGGAACATTGTTTAGTGTTTAGCATGGACTCTGGAGCTGAAGCCTTTTGTAAAAAAAAAAACATTTGGTAGAACAATCTCTCCTGTTCACTCGTATGGTCTATTTAATAGGAAAGTGTGGGGAGAGAAGGGGAGGAGCCATGAGAAGCCACTTTGTTTTAGGCTCATGGGGTCTAGTACAAAATGAAATGGGACTGCAGTGTGCTTGTTGGGTGAAGCCGGTTTGTTTTTTATCATTTGGCAAGACTTCACCAAAAGTTGATGGAGAAGCTGCTCAAGAAGCCCCACGAAAGGGGGCCTTTGTAACACCAAAGTTTTGATGAAAGAATCTCATGTATTGCACACAGATCTCGCAGCCTATGTGAAAGAAGTATTTAAGAAGTCAAGGTAAAGAAAGCATCTTAATTCGGCTCACAGTCAAGATGGATAAACAATTATGCAAATGCCAATTTACCATGCTGTACAAACTATACAAAATTACTGTATTTTCTGTTGTAAGATGGATATAAGATAAGAAAGAGCTTACTGCATGCAGGTCCACAATGAAAAAGAATGTCTCGTATAAATCCTGCAAGCAAGTAGCACACAATAAGGGATGATGAATTGGCACAGGTTCAATACTAAGTAGATCTTGAATCTCAATTAGACAAGATAATAACATCATAATTGAAAAAGCCTTGCAATTGACCGAATTGTTCCTCAATATTCCTTTTAGTTTTCCTAGCTCACTACTTGTTACACAAAAGCATATCCATTGAAATTCAAAAGAAAATATAATATCAAAGCAACACCCTGGAGTACCTGAAGTGCAACCCAATTCTTAATAGCACCAAGATAATTTCCAAGGTGAACCATTCCTGTTGGCTGTACACCAGAAACTACTCTTTTCCTGCAAAAGGTGAATACGTTGAGAGCTGTTCAATTTTAAGAAAAGAGGATAAATGTATTATCCTGACTACATCATAAGCTTAATAAGAATTTATTCTGTAACTATGAGTAACCACATAGAAATAGATGCCATCACTATGGGTGACCAAAATCCTAGGGCAATCCTCTTCCAAAAAGGCCCTAAGAAAATTTAAAAGTGTCACATCAGGATTAAATCCTATATTTACTTTTCTGTGTGTGAAAATATGGTCACAGTTGACTTTGGCTTGTTGAACATGTGGAACTTATGGTCATATTAAACATGAAAAAGAAGGCTAAATGATAATGCAATCAATATGAGGAAAGGAGCTGGAGTGGCCACATTGTACGGACAGCTGACTAAGCAAAGAAACAATTCGATTGCAGCTACAACTAAGGTGCAACATGCAACAACAATTCGGCAACTCTAATACTCTATACCAAATGCAGACATTGCATGCCAAGGATGCCAACATAAACTGGCATTGCACAATCTGAGCAATCTCTCAGTCTTAAGTCAGTGCTGGTCTAGTCTCCAGTGGTAACACCCAAAGACGACGCACTACAATCCAACTACCACGGAACAGAAAGCAACCGCAAAGCCATCCTAGAGCATTGCGTCGAACACCACACGTGCAGGGAGGCGCGGGGCATACTTCCTCGCCGAAGAAGCAGGCGCATCCTCGGTCGGGCCGGCAGCCGCTTCCACTGCGCTGCAATTGAGACGACGGAGAGGGTGAAGGCGAGAAGCGAGCAATCCTCGGGCGCCAGCGCCACTCCTCGAGCTGCGAAGCCAAACGGCAAAAACAACAGAAGTATCAGAGTCAGCGGCGACAAAAAGCGATTAAAATTGGGAATAGTGCAGAGCTCGGCGCGAGAGTACGAGAGGAGCGGCGGGCAGTGGAGGACATGGGCGAGCAGCGCGCGGCTCATGGCGTCGTCCCCGTGCTCCGCTCCCCTCCGGATTTGGCTGCGCGGCTCTGGGTGGAGAAGCCGCAAACAGACGGCGTGCGTCGACGTGTGCCTCGCGGTGGCGGCGATTTGCGAGCCGGGTCGGCTGGGCCGCGTAAAACGGGCCGGCAGGACGCAGAAATTCTTCTTCCGCCAGCCCGCCCGGCGGCTGGTACGGATCCAGCCCAGCCCAACCCAGCATACATTCTAGAGCCGGCCTACCTCGGGGGTACGTGGCGCCACCTCCCCTGCGACGTGTCCGGCGGTGACAAGCGGCATCGCCGTCACGGCGCCACCCCTCATGGCCTCGGTGTCCGCCGTGCTGCTGCAGCGTTCCTCCTCGCGGGCTCGAGAATATTTACAGCGCGCCGCTGGCGGCACAGTTGCGCTGCATTTGGAGAGGCTGCGTTGGTGGTGGAGCGGCGGGAGGTTTGGCGCGAGAGCGGCGCACGGTATGGCGGGATCAGGGGAGCTGAACAACGGCGTCGTCACCGGCGGCGTGGAGGACGCCTACGGCGAGGACCGCGCCACCGAGGACCAGCCAGTCACGCCGTGGGCCGTCTGCATCGCAAGGTAACTGACGGTATTTTCTTCTGTTCATCCTGTTATGTTTTGATCAGGTATTCAGCCATTCAGATATCATCTGATTCCACTGTCAATGGTAAGAAGACCCGTCTCAGCTGAATTTGGGGCATTCCTTTCGATATATCTGTCCATTTCAACATGTCATACGAAAATCATTGAGTAATCTGACCTTTTGTCTAAAAAGAAGTGGAGCAATCTGACAATCTGACCTCAAAATTGGACGAACTTCTATTCTGATTTTGAGCTTTCATGACGCTTCTTATCAGTTATCACTTCAAGAATATGATGTTTGGTTGTTACCGGGTTTCAGTGGTCACTCCCTGCTGAGGGATCCAAGGCACAACAAGGGGCTCTCCTTCACAGAGAAAGAGCGGGATGCTCACTACCTGAGAGGATTGTTGCCTCCTGTAGTGCTATCACAGGATCTCCAGGTCTGCAGCTTTCTCCCTTGTGTTGTTTTGCACTTTTTGCAGTTGATGATTTCGCTGAAGCTTGTGCATCTCCCGCAGGAGAAGAGGATGCTGCAGAACGTTCGGCAGTTAGAGGTCCCATTGCAGCGTTACATGGCCTTAATGGACCTTCAGGTAAGCTCATCGACTTCTCCAAAATAATTTTTTCACAGTATCAGTTGCAGAACAATTTGTTGTTGTTGTTGTATCAGTTGCAGAACAATGGTTTCAATCGTTAGTTTTTCTTTCTGTCAATGATGTTTGTGTTTTTCAGGAGAGGAATGAGAGACTATTTTACAAGCTCCTGACTGACAATGTGGAGGAACTGCTTCCTGTTGTGTATACACCAACAGTGGGGGAGGCTTGCCAGAAGTATGGGTCGATCTTCAGACGACCCCAGGGTTTATACATCAGCCTCAAAGAGAAGTGGGTTTTTCCCTCCACCTCTTCACACAGTAGCTGCATGTAAATATGAGACAGGATTAAGATGCTTATGATTTTCTCCATGCTAGGGGGAGAATATTGGAGGTACTGAGGAATTGGCCAGAAAAGAGTATTCAAGTTATTGTCGTCACCGATGGTGAGAGAATTTTAGGCCTGGGAGATCTTGGCTGCCAGGTTAGTTCATTAGTTAAGGCATTCTTGCTTTGTCAGGGATCATTTGTGCTTCTGGATTTTGGCTAAGCACATAGTTTGTTGCTCTGACAATCTTTGTTTTGTGAAATATGTTTAGGGCATGGGAATTCCTGTGGGAAAGCTTGCACTGTACACTGCTCTTGGAGGTGTCCGGCCATCCGCTGTGAGTACTTGTGTGTGAATAACTGTTCTTAATATTGTAGACCAACATAGGAGGAACTAGCCAGCTTTATATTAAAAAGAAAATAGGCCCCCAAATTCACCTTGACGAGGTCATGAACTGGGGTGGTCAAGGTGTAAGACCACACCCTCAACCGATCTAGGCTCAGTTCCTTGATCATTCTCAATATTAGCAGTCTGATCTCTGATGTAATGTTCCCCCCATTCTGTGTTCTAGTGCTTGCCTATTACCATTGATGTGGGAACAAATAATGAAGATCTACTAAAGGATGAGTTCTACATTGGGTTAAAGCAAAGAAGAGCAACTGGCCAGGTTCCATTCTTGTAGCACTGTATATGGTGGTTCAATTTTTATGAAAGATGTTAACCTGTATAACTGTGGGTCTTAATTCGTCATCTTCATTATTAGGAACACTCTGAACTTCTGGATGAGTTCATGACAGCAGTTAGGCAGAACTATGGACAGAAGGTTCTTGTCCAGGTCAGCAAAAATGTCGAAGATAAATTATTTGTTTCTTATTGAACTGCATGATACCCACTTTTCTTATCTTCTAAATGTTGGTTTGGGTTTACAGTTTGAGGACTTTGCAAATCACAATGCATTTACACTTCTTGAGAAGTACAAGGAAAACCATCTTGTATTTAATGATGATATCCAGGTAATCAAATTAGAAAATTGTTATCTTACTGCTCCTCATAAGAGGCCACTGAATTTGTTCTAGGCAACAGTAGTAACTCTGAAACTAATATATTCACAGGGAACTGCTGCGGTAGTACTTGGAGGGCTTATTGCTGCTCTGAAGTCTGTCAGTGGCACCCTAGCCGATCACACATTCTTGTTCTTTGGTGCAGGCGAGGTAAATTGACCATTGTTTGCAATTTTAGAGGGTGAATTCTACCGGTCATTATTTCATCAGACTGCTTAAACATACCGAGTGCCAGCGGTACCACATCAAATGTTGCTTACTTGTCTTTACATTCCCATGAAACTTGATGATCAAATGAATATTGTTAGTGATTAAAAGGACAGGAATGATTAAGGGGCTGATGCACTGTCAGTTACATTTGGTTCTTTCTTTTCAATATTACTCATGTCCTAACAATCTGCTGTATCCTGGCAGTAGGGTTGTATTAGGAATCCTCCTTTACTTGATGGTTTTTGCATTCCAAAATAATGTTTTTTTTTTCTTGTCGCTGGACTGTCAATACGTTGAAGAACATCAGTATGTAACTAACAAAGTGGTATTGAATTAACTATGGTCTGTCACAACTCACGAGTACTAATGTCCATGCTGGTTGACTTTCTGTTAGAAAAAAACTGTAATTTAAAGACCATCTGTCTGTTCTTGCAGGCTGGCACAGGCATTGCTGAACTAGTTGCTCTGGAGATATCCAGACAGGTAGTAACTTGTTAAGTTCACCTTCACTGAAACAATTGAAGTCACTGATGATCATAATGATGTTTTATTTCAGGCGAAGGTTTCAGTAGAAGAGGCACGCAAAAAGATCTGGCTTGTTGATTCAAAGGTCAACTTACAGTGTTCCCTTCTTAACTTTATTTTTTTTCTTTTGGTGAACACTTATAAAGATGTTTGTTGTTTGTTGCAGGGACTGATTGTGACCTCACGTAGTGAGACTCTTCAGCCATTTAAAAAACGATATGCACATGAGCACGAACCTGTTAAGGATCTCCTAGGCGCTGTCAAGGTGCAAGGCTAAACTGAAAGGGGTACAAATAATGTTCATTGTGGAGTTGTGATGGTTCATAAATCATTTTCCCTTTCTTCAGGCCATCAGACCAACTGCGCTAATAGGATCAGCTGGTGTTGGTCAAAGTTTCACAAAAGAGGTGATTGAGGCTATGTCTTCGATTAATGAGGTAAATATTAGCATCACTGCACTGTCTAGATTTTTGTTCTGTATTATTCATTTCGGTGCTTATAATTGTCTCCAATGAAATGTAGAGACCTATCATCCTCGCTCTATCAAACCCAACGTCACAGTCTGAATGTACTGCTGAACAGGCATATACATGGAGTCAGGTAGTGTTTCATGCATAGCTTTAATCTTCCACGTGCCAAATTTCTCGCTGTGTATATCATAATCAGATGGTACGTGTATAATCAGGGCCGCGCAATATTTGGAAGTGGAAGCCCATTTGACCCGGTGAAGTATAATGACAAGCTGTTTGTGCCTGCGCAGGTCTGAAACATCAGCATTGTGCATACATTAAGTTCTTAAGTTTTTTACAGCTCAGAACTTACCTGTGGCCTTTAAATTACTAGGCAAACAATGCATACATTTTCCCAGGGTTTGGTCTAGGTGTGGTGGTCTCAGGGGCCGTCCGGGTGACGGACGATATGGTCCTTGCTGCTGGTAAATACAATCTTCTATAGCTCAAGGGGGATCATTCGTTTTCCGACATGCACTCGTACTGAATAATTGTCACTAATTCTGCATCATTTTTTTGCTGTATCATACAGCTGAAGGACTAGCTGACCAGGTAACCCCGGAGCACATTGACAAAGGCCTCATCTACCCACCCTTTTCCATCATCAGGAAGATATCAGCCAACATTGCTGCCCGTGTCGCTGCAAAAGCCTACGATCTTGGTATTTTTGGCTGCTTTCGCTGCATTTTTTTGCTGGAACTTTAGAAACATGAGACTGGCAGTTATGAGCCATTCCGTTCTTCTGCTTTTTGTGTGTGCAGGGTTGGCTAGCCAGCTCCCTCGCCCAAAGGACCTGGTGAAGTACGCCGAGAGCTGCATGTACACACCTGTCTACCGATCTTACAGATGAAGGGCGACAGTGCTGAGTTGCTGACACTGGATGGATTGTGTACAACTCCGCTTTGAGGAATGGTGTATTGCCGATCTTACTGTGGCATCTACTGCTGAGCCGCTATGCTTCCTTGTGAATTGTGATCGTCGTGTAAAATGTGTGGTAAAGCTCGCTATCAGGGAGCCGATTCTGATTGTTCGTATGTAAAAATGTATGTAGTCGTGTAATAAAATTCACGGGGATGTACAACGTACTCCTACGAAGTATATGTGATATGATTGTACGGAACGCTGCTTCTTCCCTCTTTCAACTCTTTGATAGCAGCATGGATGACAATAATGACACCAGCAACACGTATAACAAAAATATATTAGCTGCTACTTGCAGCTACCGCCACAAACGGCAAACTAGGAACGCTGCCACAAACCGCAAAACATGTACAGCACTGTGAAATATGCACTCTCACAAGTAACATGTTCTCTCTATAATTCCCTTTTGCTGAAAACCCTTTTGTATCTATAGAAAGTTGATCTGATTCTGATCAGATCTGTCCTGCCTGCGTATCATCAGAGATTTGGGATGTGCGTATCGCCCAGAAAGATTTCGGATGCAGGTTCTTCTTGTCGGCTCTGAACAGCCAGCCTATGTTGGACTCACAGGCAGCACACAGTGCAATCGTCCATGTATACCTGGAACCCGAGAAAAGAACTTAGCCAGTGTATGTAAATTTTAGAAAACCAGCCAAGGAAAAAAAAATGTTATACCCTGGAAACCAACTGTAAATTTTGGACGGGTCACCACGCAGTCCAAGACTAGTGGCACTGTGAACAGTAATCATCTCTTTAAAACTGTGAGAACCAGTAGCGGCGTTGGTACTGGACACCACCACCTTGTCACTTCGTCTTGCAATAGAAGTCTGCAACAAGAAATGATGTTGTCACGTGATGTCTCACATTAGCAAAAACTATGCTGAAATTATTTCATCAATTTTACTGCTGGTATCACTAGGACCATTGCAGATACTACAACAGTTACATGAGATGCCAACCATGCATGGTGGTTCCTAACTTCCTATGCGGATTCCAAAAGTCATCTCCCCAGTGGATTTTAGCCACCGAGGGAGGCAAAAAGTTTCCTTCCTTTTTTCCTTAGAGATTCATTGACACTGAATATATGTAAGAGGAAAAGTTGAAACTCTTTATGACCCCTAAATCTGAATAAATTTATGAAAACCTGGATCGAATTTCATTTTGTCACTATTTTCATGTTTCAGCAAGCTAACTACCTTTACAGCTGGCTGCAACAGCAGATCAGAGAAAGGTAAACTCACAAGTATTAACCATGTGGACAGAATTGCAGAAATGAAGAATAGGGCACCATCTAGAATAGGAAAATAAACTAGTATGATAAGTACTTCAGCAGAGTAACTAATTCAAAAAGAGTAAACAATTACCAGACAGTTTCTACATCTTATGATATTGAAGGCTTTGAGTAGCTGAATCTCCCTCTGTAGTCGATATGAGATTCCATCAATCTCAAGCAGTTCTTGCCTCAGAGATCCTGAGATCGGAAGATTGCTTCCAATGTAAAATGACAAATGATTCGGCTTTCTCACATGATCGTCCATGCTTGGGTTTACAATTACCTGCTTCCACAAATCTGCCATAAAGAAAATCCTAAGGTTACACATACAGCACACTAAAAGTCAAATCACAGCTTAATAGATTCACAATAAAGGGTTGGACATTATGGCAAGGGATATTATGCAGTACAGAAGTAATCAATGGATGTGGAATAACATAGATTCGGTTTGCATGTTAAAAAGGAAGTGGAGAAATAACTCAGTACCTGCGGCTCTCCTAGCAAGTGAATACGAATCATACATTTCATAAGCCCAGCGAGGCCAAAATGACAATGGAGCCTGTGATGACATCTTTGTATTGCAAACACCATGGTAGTGTCTCTGTTGTTTAGTATCATTCTTTCTTACCCCCTGAAAGGATGTGAAGCAAAGATCATCCTCATCTCCTGTGATTGTATGCTTATTATCTGGCTGGCCACACCCATCAATTTTTTTAACAGAATCATGGCACCAACAAGACTGTTCATGTACAGGGTCTTCATCTTCATTTGAGGATTCATCCAGACTACCACACCTTACCAAGCCACTGGACTGAGAACCTGAAAGGTATACTCTTTTATCTGTTACTGAGTGGTCACTTGAAGTGCTAGTGGGTGATAGAGAATCCCCATCTACATCAGAATCCACATGATCAAGCTGTTTAGAACATGACACATACAAACTGGACATTGATGAAACACATTGCCTGAAATTGTTACTTGCAGCTAACTGTCCGAAAGCATCTCTTGGAGTTCTTTGAGGTGTATCTTCTTCAATAATTCGAACTTCACCCCATGGCTTTAACATGAAAAATGTCATAAAATTATGTTCAATTCACTCTGTTTCACGGAACACCAGACATATTTTATTTAATTGTAGAGACTTACTACTCCATCAATGTCCAACCAATGACGTATAAGACGAAATCGCTGCTGACCACGACAGAAAACGCATGATGAACCATCATCCAACTCACGAATTTCCTGTATCTGTGAAGGAAAATAAACACGCATAAGTTAAGCAGACTAATGAGAAGAAAGCGATGCAGGTAAATAAAATGGTCCGGAACTTGCACCGATGCGTAGTTCACAACTCAAATTGATCCTATTGACTTTAAAAAATAAAAAATAGATGCATAAAAGGATTTAACAAAAAAGATTCAGTTTCCGAGACATTGACAGTGTGAAAATGACACTTGCAATGCGAAAAAAACACCCACTGCAACACTCACTTGTGTTCCACGAGGTTGTCTACAGATTACAGAAATCAAAACATTCATAGCTGCATATTCCATAAAATGAGCCAGCTGAAACCAAAATTTCATTTTACCATCACATGCACCATCCTAAACCTATGTAGTGTTACCCTAGTCTAGGCTTTAGTATTATTACAGAAGACTTGAAGGATATTTGATCTTTTTAGGTTCTAGAAAATTCATGCATATTGATATATTCATCTGAATTGATTTGATCTCAGTATCATATAAGCAGATACTCAGTTACTAGTAGAAACAACTCAATAAAGAAGAAGACCAGCAGACCACAGGTAGAGGTAGAATTGACATGACTAGTTATTAAATAGATTAAATTGGTGTTTGCCAAACATGACTACCAAGTCTACATTGAAATAGCTTGTATGAAAAAAGAAACCACACCTCCGCCATTGTTCCGACAGAAGCAATAGTATGGTGTCCATCATTTGCGCGTCGATAAGCATGAACCTGGCATCAGATCAATGTCAATTATAAAATAAAAATTTAACAAGAGGTGTCACAAGGAGGGGTGGCACTCACCACACCTATCATGCCTGGAGCATCAACATGATTAACAGCCTTGTCAATAGTTTCTGCTAATCTACGTTGAATTACTCGAAGAGGTAGGGAAGCTTCAGGAAACAAAACAACACCTGCAAATGTTTCATGGCATAATCTTTAATATAACTCCACTACGCTAAACATGTACAACAATACCCCGTGATGGTCCTTACTCAGGTAAAAAGGGACAACACAGGTGGCCATTGCTGGAGAAGTGGAGATATAGTTTTTTGAGATGATATGGTGACCACCAGTTACATAGTCAATATTAAGTCCATTTTGGGAGGGCAACAGGATGTCCCATTTCAAAAAGTATTGTCTGTGTAGTCAGATTAATTATGGAGGTAACCTTTGTCATACACTGCATGGTCTACAGGAAACAGGAAAGGTACCTTGAAGATAAAACATCGGCAAATTGAGGACTTTGTCGCCACCCAAGAAAGCAAATTTGCCTCGGCCACCATCAACCTTCACCCCTGGTAATGTAACCAGATTTTTTATGCGTCGAATCCAGAATTATAAAGTATATAAATAAGATTAGCACGAATATTTACCAAGATAGGTGTGAGCTTGTAGGGAAACAATAGATGTATCAACTGTGAGATCCTCAGAAGTGCTAATCCTTCCATCTCCATGAGTATTTCTGCAATATATGAAGAAGAAAATAATAAAACAAGATTCCTGGCAACAAACTAATAAATTCATTTTACCAATGAAGTGAATACAGAGAGAAAAAATCATGGACTGTATCACTCCTCCCATTGCCCTGACCCCGAGGGCTTAGTACTGTAATAGGCATATAAATTATCAGTAGCTACTGATTTGAGTATAGCAAACTTGTGGGCACCATGAATACCACCTCATCACTCCACCCATCGTCGTATAGGGAACCAAAGTAACATCAGCAAATTTGTGATTACCCTAACACTTGAAGTGGAGAAGATTTGGAGCAATGAACACCCAAATGCTAAACATTGACTATGAGTATCGAGTGATCACTAATTATCTCCGGTTTAAATTCTGAAACCGATGTTAACTACGCTCCAGGCTATCTTTACTGTTTATTATGTTCTTACAAAATTTCCCCAATCCTAATCCCCGGTCTCCACGTCCTCCAAATTCAGAGTGTAATGTATTTTCAGAACAATTAATCATCAGTTATACAACTGCATACCGCGAAACCCCGCTCTTGCAAGGAATGGTAAGAAGGGGCCAGGGGTGTGTTCGGACCTGAGGAAGGTGTCGACATCGGAGGAGGAGGATGAGCCGGCGTCGTCGACCTCCTCGACCTGGAGCACCTCCATGTCCAGCTCCAGGATCTGCTCCATCTGCCTCCGCTCCCTCTCCAGGATCCAGTCCAGTTCCGCCATTTCGTCGCCGCCGCCGCAGGTTCGCGGAGCGGGTTGTGGAGGAGGTGGCGGCGATGTCACTTCTCTGTCCTCTCCTGGACTCCTGTCTTGACCGGGTGCCCGCCGCCAGAGTTCAAACACTTTTTCTCCACGGGTGGGTGATTTTCCATTAATTAAACGGTAAATCAAACAGTATTTTCCAAAGGAAAAAAATACTACTCCAAACTAATCCCCTCAATTGCATCAAGTATAACTAAAGTTTGAATAACCTTTAAATATTTTATGATTCAGTATACTCTCTAAATTGTACCATTAGATTACTGTTTAACGCATTTTCCCTCCATGCACAAATGAAGTTTTACATTCAAATTTTGCGAGCTGATAGCAAATAGTATCATAAGACAGGTTAGAAAAATATATCATTATTTTAGTAAGGTATGGTATTCAATATAAATTTATCCGTCATATACAAAATTATATAAAATAATAATAATAATAATTACAAAATATTTTTTAATATAGATTATGATGTCTACTACCATCATGTAATGTTTTAAACTAAACTCAACTTTTGCATAGAGAAATAAAAATGACAAATTGTATTATAGGGTAAGTTGAACCAAATAACATAGTTTAGAGAGGTAAATTGATCCAAAAATAGTTTAGGTGTTATGTAGACTTTTTCTATATTAAAAAAAGTAATTTGAACATTTTTTCTAAAAGAACCCTATTGTAGAATATTATACTACACTATTCTTTAAAACTCTTACAATGTATTTTTCCGTTCTAAATTGTAAGTCATTCTAATTTTTATGAAAGTAAAAATATCTCAAATTGAAAAAAAATATACAATAAAGTACTAACATTATAATACCAAATAAGTACTATTAGATATTTTGATAGCACATCTATTCGGTGCCATAAGTCTTTGTAATCCTCTATAATTTTGGTCAAACTTAAAATGGTTTGACTCTCTAAAAAAGTTGGAATAACATACAATTTGGAACATACAGTACTATCATACGCATTAAATTATATGCCATATAAAAGTGTTGTTTACTTGTTGGTAATTTTATAAGGACGAAATAAGTATGAAAATATAGTATTGTCATGAGATTTAACTGTAGAAACAGTCCCAATTGGTCCATTGTCATAAACCCACAATTATAGATTAATGCATACGCCAATTCTAATGGAAAAATTCATACTAATAGTTTCAAAAATATCACATAGAGAGTATTTAATTGATGATTGAAATAGTTCTTCTAATGCATTTTAGATAACTTTTGTGTTGGAAATGGTGACTAAGTAGTTTCATCTATATGAAGTTTGTTTATTATGTTTTCATTTGTTTATGAAATCTCATAAAAATGATGATATGATGTTCTATTCAACGAAACGACTCTATAAGCAGATTGCCATAGAAACATAGGATGCATACTGAAAATTGTATCTTATCGAATTTAAATGATAGGAGAAGATGCATTGGGAAATTATATATGTTATTCGTATGATAATGGTAGATTTAGAAGAGGTGACAAAAAATAATGATTTGGATGTGGCCTAATGAATAATACAACATATAGCATTTGTCTTCAACAATGCCCATATAACTACAAATTACACAAACTGAGTGTAGCTTCGTTGATAAAGATTTGTTGTGGTGGAACTTGCTGACTAGGTTCAAAACCTTGACGTAGCATTAGTGTTTGCATTTTTCTGAATTTATTTTAGGACTTAACCGGCACTATTCTTTCAATAGTAGGCAACCACCACTATTCTACCAACTCAATATCTTTGAGATGCTCATAAGGTAGGGTTGCATGCATGTATTCATATGGCTGAATGTGCATACATTTGCGAGTATCTACATATGTACCATATTGTGCAAAAAAAACTATAAGTTACATCATAATATCATTGTAAACTAAATGTTTAAAAGTCCATACGTTCTCATTTAGAACTCTTATTATAAAGTGATATTTTAATTGGAAAATTACACCTCAAATAGCTTGTAATGCTAAGTTGTTGTCGACCAAGAAATGGATCGTCAATAAGTTTCAAATATGGTAGGAGCTCAAACATCATGCATTCAACTAATCCTACGATAGAGTGCAAAACGACAAATTAAACAAATAACAAATGTGACTAGAAACAATAAAACGCAAGGAACAATATAAATAAGATTTAGATAACTTAAAATATAACCCAAGGGGCATTTTTAAAATGGTACATTTACATATTTTTATTTTTAAAAAAATTAAATATGAATTTTTAATTAAACTATTTTCTAAAATAGAAAACTAACTTTGAAACCACCTAGATGATCAATTTGTCTGATTTTAAGAATGGGAAGTCAGAAGGTCTTCAATTTTTTGATTTTGTAGTTGAGTGTTAAAAATAAGAGTTTTTTTATAGCCAAAGAGTGGTATTGGACTTTTGCTGAAACAAATTCATATGAACGTCTTCTCATCCTCGTAATTAGGTGATGTGGAGGAGAGATTGTGGGTTGAGAGAAATAGTTTGTTATTTCGCAAAACAACCATCTTATAAGCTAAATTTAGAATTTTGAGACCACTCATCCCATTATACACGTTGTTTTGTCATGGAACTCATAATGTGCATTCTTTTCTATATACTCCCTCTATTCTTTTTTGATAGGGTTATTTGCAAAATTAAAATTTTCTCTTTTGATAGTCTCATTTGAGTTGGCACCTCGTATTTGACATAGATGAATGTTTGATTCTTGTGCAGAATAACTCTTCTAGAAATACAATTGGTGCATGTATATGATTACATTAATGCCGAGGTGCATGTATATGATAACGAGGTACAAATAATGGCAGGATCCATGAGATGATAAGTGGAGTTCATTTTCCTTGATCATTGTGCCAAGGTGAAATAATCCTATCATAAGAGAACGGAGGGGGTACAAATTAAGATATCATAGAATTACCATGAGACGAGTTATAAATACGAGAAGGAAACCTAATCGCGGCTTCACCGAAGTGGAGAGATTTTTTAAACTAGTCCCGTAAATTCACTTCAACGAGAAATCGAATACGGGTCTCCTAGTTGTGATCATACCTCAACCCCCTCTAACCAACTAGGCTATAGGACCTTTGGTTGCACCACACTGAGCTGATCCATGCATAATGATCCATGGTGAGGCTGGTCGGGATTTGAATCTCTTCACCCTCGACCTCACCGCATGCATGCCCATGAACGTCAACGGGTCAGCCCAGGGCGAAGTCAAGGACAACTAGAGACCTAGCACAAGTCCATATGCCAGTGTCGAGTGACTCGTCGCCGTTGTCGACCACAGTGTCACTGCCTTTGGGGACGGAAATATTGGTAGCACTACACTAACAAGTTTAATTGTATACTCCCTCCGTTTCAAATTATAAATTATAAGTCGTTTCGATTTTCTAGATTCATAAATATTATTATGCATATAGACATAGTGTATATCTAAATGCGTAACATTATCTATGAATCTAATAAAATCAGAACGACCTATAATTTGGAACGAAGGGAGTAGGTTGTAGCTCTAGGTGCTGATGCGTTGTGGACGCCGGGACACAATCGAGCAGGGGCATCTACATACTCGGATGGCTATGTCTGCGTTTCGGTGGTGTTGCAGAGGAAAATGCAAAAGAGATAAACAAACTTCTTCTTACAAGTGGTAACTAGTGGCACATAGACGCTGCATACATAGTTTTTTTCACGGGACAATGTTTATAATGTATGAGACGCCAAACGGTGGCTAGGACCTCTCAGCACAGGCTTAACGTAAAATGGTAAGTCACTCAGTTTCAGCGGATCACGACTTCTCTGGTGACATGCCTCGTTGGGCCTCCTCCAGCCCCAGGCGTGGCAGGCGGCGGCGGCGGAGGAGGAGGGGGAGAGCAAGGTGACATGCCTCGTTGGGCCTCCTCCAGCCCCAGGCGTGGCAGGCGGCGGCGGCGGAGGAGGAGGGGGAGAGCAAGGTGACATGCCTCGTTGGGCCTCCTCCAGCCCCAGGCGTGGCAGGCGGCGGCGGAGGAGGAGGAGGGGGAGGGCAACGAATCCTCAACTTAGTGTTTGCGGCTTCATGCTTGCCCTTGGTCTTGGATTATTCTTTAGCAGCTTTTTCTTCCTTGATCTGCTGCTTTCTCTTGTTGCAAGCATGGTCCTGGTCTTGGATTCTTCTTTAGCAGCTTTTTCTTCCTTGATCTGCTGCTTTCTCTTGTTGCAAGCATGGTCCTGGCCAAGCACACGGTCTACGCCGTATTACGGGCACTTGCCCATCTTGTAACCAGCAAATTAAAGCTGCTTTCTCTTGTTGCAAGCATGGTCCTGGCCAAGCACACGGTCTACGCTGTAGTATGATATGCTGCTTTCTCTTGTTGCAAGCATGGTCCTGGCCAAGCACACGGTCTACGCCGTAGTACGGGCACTTGCCCATCTTGTAACCAGCAAACCAGCAAGTTAAAGCTGCTTTCTCTTGTTGCAAGCATGGTCCTGGCCAAGCACACGGTCTACGCCGTAGTACGGGCACTTGCCCATCTTGTAACCTTCTCTTGTTGCAAGCATGGTCCTGGCCAAGCACACGGTCTACGCCGTAGTACGGGCACTTGCCCATCTTGTAACCAGCAAACCAGCAAGTTCTTTCTCTTTCTTTGTCATGTTTTTTAAAATTACATAGTACAACGCAGACCGTTGGAAAATTCTGGAATAAATCTAGAAAAAGGTGCGAGCACCAGGATTTGAACCCTGATGGGTAGCATCCCACTGGACTATCCTACCATTGGACTACGACTCATTAATGATCCATCCAAATCACCAAACACAAAGTAGTAGAAAACACAAGAAAATCTAGTAATGGATACACATTACTCTTATATTAGGCTTACGCAACAGCCTTGGCCTGGCACAAAATAATGACACAGCTCGTTTAAGCACAACTCATTAGTCGATCAAGATTAAGATTGCAGGCGGGGCGGGTTCTTAAACGAGTCCGCGAACCCGCCCCGCAAACTTGCACCTTGCGATTTATGCGGCCCAGCAACAAAACGTTTGCGGCCTACTCTTGCCCGCATCACCAAGCCCAGTGGACAAAAGCCAGACCCGCAAGAAACCGCAAACCTAGCCTGCGCCGCCACCCACGTGGCTCGTCCTCTCCTCGCGCCGCCCCTCTCTGTCTGCTCCCCACGCGAGTACGCGACGCGGCCCCTCTCCGTCTACTCCCCACGCGGTGGCACGCACGATGAGCTTCTCGTGGGGCGAGGCAGCAGGCCGGCAACCTCCCTGTGCGGCCGGGAGCTAGCGGCGGCGGGATCGGCAAGATCCAGCCCGCGGCGAGACCGGCGAGCTCCCCAAGAAGGTGCACCTGTGGGCACTTGACAGCGCGGGACCGACGACCCTCGAGGCAGCGACGCGCTCAACCTCCATCCCTGCGGACCCTGTTGCTGCTCTCCCCTTGCTGCTGGCTCGTCGTCCCCGTAGCGCTGCTCACGCTGCGCAGGGCAGCATTCGAGCCCCCCGGAGCTGACGTGCCCTCCGCTTCCACCAAGGTGAGTGCTCGATCTGATGATCCAGATCCTGCGAATGTGATTCCCCCAACAGGCTGGGTCTGATTACTTGGATTTTTTTACTTCTTAGCAAGCTTTGCCCGTGAAATTGGAGGTTTGACAACCGCTGCAATTATGCTGCAGGCTAAGTTTGAACAGCCTGCTATTTTGCTTTCCTTGATTCTTTGATGGATCTAGAACATGAGATACCTGGATCATGTGAAGTACTGATTGGCAGATTGCTACACCGACTGCGGCTAGGGAGGTTGGGCATCACTTCTTCTCAATATACTTTCGGCTCGAGAATAGACCCTGTTCATTCTCTAATCTCATTGGCTAATATGCATGCTTGAACTTTTCAGGTTTGAAGAAACACTCTTGTTGGTTTGCTGTGAATCTACAATTTGATTTGGTTTGTTGGCAGGAACTCTGAATTTTTTTCAGTTCACCAGGCTGTAAACAACATGAGAGAAGTAGTAGCACTGTAGCAGGTTAGCAGCTCGAAATAGATGTCTGCTATCAGGCCTTGTTCATCTCAAATCATGTATCCATACTGATTTATTGTTAAACTTCTTATCAAGATTATCCTAGTGGCATATTGAGGATTTCATCAGTACTCAAAATGCTTGCGAGATTGAGTTGACATGCTGAATGCTAATCGTTATTATTATCTCAAAATGTAATTTGTCTACTGTCAGCGATTATCCTAAATGTTATTGCCTTTCTTGTTTGTACAATTCTTCACAAATATTTTTAGCAGCATCACCGCGGGTGTTGGAGTAGTCAGAAGGATTTAGCTTGCCTTTTTTTTTTGAATCTAGGATTTAGCTTGCCTTTGTTAGACGTGTTGCAGAGGGCAGAACCAAAGCAAGTTGCTATCGCGTGGCAGCAGCCGGTAGAGGCAAGGGAACTCCAGCTTGCGGGCCATGCGGGTTGTTGCGGGTGGTCCACCAAGCCCACGAAATTAAACACAGCAGTCAGATTTTTTTTGCGGACAGACACCAACCCGCAAAATTAACTTAGCGACGAGCTACGCGGGATTGCGGCTGGCCGCAACCCGCCCCGCCTGCACAGCTAATCAAGATCATCAAACAGGCAAACACTGCGGGTCGGGATAATCAAGGGAACTTTCAAACTGCACCGGTATTCAACCACAATGTGTTAATTAGTGAGTTATGACTTGCAACGCGCCCGCAATCATAACAAAATAATAATAATAGCCGCAAAATCGCACAATCTACCGGCATGCAGAATTAACATTAGGCACCAAAACGGCAATGAAGCACCGAATCGCACGACAAGACCAACTCACATGCCGATTTTGTCACTTGTGAAAGGCACCGAAACAGAAAATAAAATTTGCAAGATATATTTAACTTTGCTAGATCCATCCATCCATCTAGTAAAGAAGACCCACGATTTTTTTCAGAAATTAAAAGGATGGGTGAACTAAAAAAACGTCATGCTGGTGGAGAGGATCAAATTGGAATAACCCACACAAGCACTCTATGTGATCAGTGGCCTTCTGCTCCAAGAAAAACCACGCCAACTTTTAAATTCAACACCAAAATACGGTCCTCCGTAGACTAAGAAAAAACACCAAAGAGGGGAAGAAGATCACCACGGATTCATCTCCTCTTGTTCTCCAACAAATTCGCCACTAGTAATTTCAAAAGGCAAACAACAGGAACAACACATCTCCACAGTAAAGAGCGAGACATCGGCACACACAAAACAGAGGCGAAAGAAAATCCGAACGGAGCAGAGATTAGAAGAGGAAACTCTTTTGCGCTAGATGCTGCTGCCGAACAGAAAAAATGAGAAATCGAGAAGAGGGGGAAAAAGTACACAATACAGGGAGATTTCGAGTGCTTGGATTCGTCACAACATAACGAGCAAGATGAACCCTGGCCGCGAAAATCACGAATAGCATCTACACCTCTTCGCACTGCATTGGATATCATCGCTCGCTGCTGCATAAACATCAAACAAACCTTACAGAAGGAGGGTTTCATGATTCGAGAACAAAGACACAGAACACGAGAGAGGAACGAGGCGCATTAGACCAGTAGCACTCAGCAATGATCTCCAACGAACGGCAAGAACACTGAACAGAGCAACCAGACGAACTCGGAGCAAGAAGGATCGATCGAGACAAGAGCCAACGGAGGCGAGGATCTTACAAGGTCTTGGCGGCGAAGAGGGTTTCAGCAATAGGCGGTGGCGGAAAACCCCCAAGAACCCAATGTGATTATGTATGCGAAGAGTGGGTGGGCAATCTCGCCCCGGGCCTCCACTTTTTTGCACTCGTTGCGCTGCGCTGCTCTGCTCTTGAGAGAAAAGGCGTGGGCATGCAGCGCGGCCCCACCCAGATAGGCTTTGCCGCGATGGCAGTTTGTTGCGATTTACATCTTTCAGGTAGCACCCCGGGTTAAAAGGTTTTCTTACGAACAGGTACAACCAACTACTCCCTCCGTCCAGAAAAGCTTGCAATTCTAACTTGCCACACACAAACCAAGAAACAAGTAAAATAACACAAATGCCTCTACTTTTGAAAAAAAATAATGATTGGAAGCAGGTTGTACTAGGAACAACCAATCAAATACTGCTTCAACAGTGACCGAATGCTCGCGATGGTTCGTGTGTGGAGCGTGCGGTGACGGTAAAAAAGAGGAAGCCATCGTTTTTGGTCGATCTTGTTTTCTCGAATATTCACCTGCTGATTTTTTTTAATGGTGGTGGGTCCCATGCTAGGTGGTGGTACTTCTAGACTTACTTTCTTTCTTGGACAGAATTCAAATGGTAGAATTGCATATAGTCATGGACAGAGGGAGTAGCTTGGGCCTTGGGCCCTTTTTTTAGAGGATTAGGATCGGGCATTGGGCCTTGCTGAATGAGATAGCGCATTTTTTATTTTCACCCATCTAAACTGTTTTCTCCCCCGTCACCGGCGAGACTGCGGTGAAGGCGTCGTTTCTCGCCGCGCTCTACCACCGGTACCAGCCCACCACATCGCACCCCCGGGGTCCAAACTTTCTGGATCTCCGTGCTCAAAAAAAAAAACTTCGGGTTTTTTTTGGAGGCCATGCCGCAGCCGCTGCCGCCTAGTCTTGCGACGGCTGCCGGCGCCGTGCATTGTTCGTCTGCCTGCTGGCGCTTGGAACTCCCTTACCCCCAATGTATCAGAATCAAGGTCTACGTGTCTCACCTGGTCTGCATTACGATGCTAGAAGCTTTGTGTCGTGCCTAACTAATTACCCATTCCATGCTTGTTGGTTGATCTCAGCTGTCTCTTATGTGATAGCCTGATAGGTAGTACATCATTTTGTGATTTGTCTGAAGTCTGAACTGCCCCAAACCTGAACAGAACGTAAGTCAAAATCGAGTTGATTAAGTCATATCGAAATCTGCAACAGTAGCTAGCTCCCTTAATGCTCTGACTTTACCTGGATAACAATTATGCATCCATACTTATCCAGAACATTTCAATGGTGGTTTATTTATTTGTAAAAATAAATGCAGGAATGCTTCATAATTTGGTGTCACTGAATGAATGAATTGTGATGTCTTCTTGTAGCAATAGGCTGTTGTTATGGCTTCAGCTTATAAGTGATTGGACAGTATCAATCAGGTTGTGGGTTAAAGAGCTGGGCAGCCTTTGTTGTGTAGGGTTCAAGTATTTTCTTTATTAGCAAGTGTACTTCTGAAATTCTGGAGCTTTGATGCCAACATATCATGACTGAATTTGTGGCACATTTACTTATGGTTAATGTGAGTTATGATATTATCTATCTTCTCTGAAGACACCATCTACTAATCCTGGACACCGCAAGGTAAGCGATTTAATCTTTGAGGAAAATACCAGGTGCGTAAGGCGGTATTGGACTATTGGTGAATATGCACAAACTCAATCTCATCGTTGAAACTAATCTGGGTGGCCCAAGTGAGACTTGTAAATTCTCCCATCCCTCTTATCCACTTTTCAGTTGACTAAATCTAGTTGGACCCAAGTCAGCCCGAGAGGGATGATGAACTCCCATACCCCACTTGGACCATTCAAATTAGATCTGAGCATATGAGATTGAGTTTGTGCATATGCTCACCAATATGCTCTTGTGCACCTGATATTTCCTCTTCTTAATCTCCGTCTTTAAGTGTGTCTATGTTAATACTGCAAGATTATGCTACTCCGTCCAATGCTTTACTTTGATTTGTGTGATCAATAGGTGTGTGGTTGAAGGTTGCAAAGTTAGGAGGCTAGAAGACTAACTCCATGAATGATCATGAGTAGTTCTGTTGACAGTGACCTCCTTCAACCTCTGCATGGTCTTAGGTGAAGCAGCTGCTCCCTGTGTTTGATTGATGTTGCAAAGTTCTATTATTTTTGCTTTCCTGCTTGTGAGTGTGTAGAAATCAATTATTCTCCTAAGCACAGGTGCTTGCCATTAGAATTCACATGTCAATTATGAAATTAATCACAAAACCATAATTTATGAAACAATGTTGTCTTCTTTACTGCTGAATGTGGGGTGGTCCAAAGTCCAAAGGTAGATGATGAAATTGGTGTCATTGTAGTTCTACCATTGGAACACTTTATGAACACTGGAGAAAGTGGTACTGAGGTTGAAAGGAATATGATCGCTGATTTATCAGGTGCCTATCATGTTTTCACCAAATATCTCTCAAGATGTCTTTATTATACAATAGTGAAGAGTGCCAGAGTCAATTGAGATGACTGTTCACCTTTTTTTACTGGAGAGGGAATGTTTGCTGATAGACACAGATGAATAGTACAGTATGTGATACAATGGCACATACATATCAGTTTGCGTGTTTTCAGGCTAAAGGTTTGGATGAACTGAATACATCACTATCTTATAGGATGCAAACAAATAGACCTTGGTAAAAACATTGGCTGAGTTGTTTGGTTTTTGCTTTTAGTGTGATTTATACATTTTTACCCACTTCACAAATGTTGAATGGCTGCCCTTTTGTACTGAGTACCATATGTGTTTCAAATGCAGGTTTTCACTTAGTTGAGAATATTAATAATTTTTCTCTTCATTGATTGGAAACATTTAGTTTATGTGGTAAAGAATATCTTGTGTGAGAATGTTGGTCTGACAACATCGAAGAAAAGTTCATTGGAATCTGCTCCAGAAGTAAAAAGTACTTATAAACCAGTATAAATTTGAATCTAAATACTACCAGTTCAAAGTAATATCTTATTGTTGAGCAATCTTGCTACGTGCATCACCTTTCTCTCTTTTTTTTTTTAGAACACGCAGGAGAGCTGCGTATCTTTGTATTAAGAGAGAGAAAAACAGTCCAATTACAATTAAAAAAACATTCCACGCCTTGGACCATAGCGAGGAAAGACCCGAGTTGGAAGGGCTAATTACACAACTCACGCTTGTAGGACCTGACCAAACCACCACAAACTACTAGACCTGCACCACCTCCCTCTCAGGGTTCAAGGCAGCAAGCCTCTTAGCCCCCGAGAGTTGCCAAAGGTGAGATTCTTCATGAAAGGCCTGCAGAGCCACCTGCAGATTTGGGACAGCCCCATCAAAAACACAACTATTCCTATGTTTCCAAATGATCCATGCACCCAGGATGCACAAGGACTTAAAGCCTTTTCTATGTTGCTTCTGAATTCTCCTTTCAGCCTTCTTCCACCATTCAGCGAACACTATACTCCTTGTGGGCATCAGTCGATCCAACTTAAGGGGCTTCAAAATGGCAAACCAAAATTGCCTAGCAAAGACACAAGAAGTCAGGATGTGCTGGATGGTTTCCTCCTCCTGATCACAGAGAGGGCAGCGATCTGGGTGTGGGAGGCCTCTTTTTTGCAGGCGGTCAGCAGTCCAACATCGATTCCTAATAGCCAGCCACACAAACGTTTTACATTTTCCAGGAGCCCAGGTCTTCCACACTTTCTTCCATGGTTCAAAGGTGATGGCACCGACGAAGAATTTCTTATAGGCTGATCTGGTTGAAAAAATTCCTGAGGCTTCTAGCTTCCACCGATGAATGTCCTCTGTATTATTCAGGTTAACAGCTGCCAACATATCCCAAAGCTCAAGGTATTCTACTAGTCCCCTCCATTCAAGGGCTCCTTGTATATCTGTAACCCAAGTATTGCCCTGCAACGCCTCAAAAACTGATCGCTTTTTCCTGACTCGCAGAGGTACACATTTAACAACATTTGGGGCTAAATCCTCAAGACGGCTGCCATGTAACCAACGATCTGTCCAAAAACATGTTGTCCTACCATTACCCACTAAAGATTCAGTAGCTACAGCAAACATAGCTACTGCATTGGGGTAAACTGGAATTTCAAGACCAGCCCAAGGCCGAGCAGCTCCAGTTTTCTCAAGCCAAAGCCATCTCATTTGCAGCGCCCAACCCATGATTTCAAGGTTATGGATGCCCAGACCTCCAAGGTCAATGGGTCTCATTACCTTCTCCCAGGCTACTAAACAACAACCACCATTGGCTTGTTTCCTGCCTGACCAAAGGAAGCCTCTTCTTATTTTATCAATAGCTCGAAGGAACCACTTGGTGACTTTAATGGAGATCAACAAATGAATAGGAATTGCAGTGAGCACAAAGCGTACAAGCACTGCTCGACCAGCCAATGTTAGCAAGGAAGCTCTCCACCCCGGCAATTTGTTTGCTATCTTCTCGATCCAGATGAGTAAGTCTCCTCTTCTCAGCTTTTTGTCAGAAATAGGCAGACCCAAATAAGTTGTGGGAAAACTAGCAGTGTTGCACTGAAGTGTGTTGTTTACTTCCTCCAAAACCCCCTCATCACATTGTATGGGTATTACACAACTCTTCTGCAGGTTGGTTTGCAGCCCTGAGGCTTCACCAAAACAGCGCAAAATGTCCTTTGTGAGCTTTAAATCTTCTTCAATTGGTCTGATAAATAGAGCGACATCATCTGCGTACAATGAGAGCCTTTGCCCGGTGGAATGTAGAGGAGAAAGTAATCCTTCAGCTTTAGCCTTGAGAAAAAGACTGTTTAGAACATCCATAACTAAAATAAATAGCATCGGGGAGAGAGGATCCCCTTGGCGCAGACCTCGCTGATGTGAGATAGAATGTCCTGGTTCTCCATTAAGCATAATTTGGGTGGATGCAGTATGTAATAAGTTGGAGATGATAGTTCGCCAGGCAGGACCAAATCCCAAATGTGACAGAATTTCCAACAAGAAAGACCAGTCCACAGTATCAAAGGCCTTTGAAATGTCCAGTTTCAAGAAGAGGCTCGCAATTTTACGATGATGGAGCACCCTAATAGTCTGCTGCACTAGCATGAAATTATCATGAATTCATCTGCCCCTTACAAAGGCACTTTGATTGGTAGCAACTAAAGTATTCAGCAGAGGGGCCAAACGGTTTGCCAGCAATTTGGTGACCAGTTTAGCAAAGCTGTGAACCAGGCTAATTGGGCGATAATCCTTTGCTTCAACTGCTTCTAATTTCTTGGGGATCAAAGTTAGATATGCTGAGTTCAGCAGCTCCAAATGCCTCAAATCACCTTGATGAATTGACACCAGCGCAGCCAAAACATCCGCTTTAATAATCTGCCAGCAAGATTTATAGAAACGGCCAGTAAAACCATCTGGCCCTGGAGCGCGATCAGCAGGCATAGCTTTGATGGTGGCCCATACTTCCTCCTCAGGGAATGGCGCCTCAAGACCAGACAGATATACAAGGAGCCCTTGAATGGAGGGGACTAGCATAATACCTTGAGCTTTGGGATATGTTGGCAGCTGTTAACCTGAATAATACAGAGGACATTCATCGGTGGAAGCTAGAAGCCTCAGGAATTTTTTCAAGGTATTCTGCTAGTCGTCTCATCAACATCTTGGGCTCTTGGCTTTCATTTGAAGCCTCATATTATAAATTTTTACAACTGGTGTTAGTGGGAAGATGAGATAATATGGAATAATGAAGATTTTCATGAGAATTAATGCGGTATGATGAAGATCACAATAACCAGGAACCTTAAAAAACTTAAAGCTTGGATTGTGTTTACCTGAGCTTAGTTTTTTTTAATAAAAAAAACTTAAAAAGGCCGCTTTGCACCTATTTTCCCCCAGGGGCTCTGCCCCTCTGTACAGATTGCTTCTTTGATATATTTAGTAATATTTTACATAGTCGCAACTATTAAAAAATTGTAATGATTGGCGCAATGTAAAATTGCATGTATAATACACATCTGTATTCCATTTCAGTGCAAAGACAACCATTCTTTGTGCATATGCAGAACCATTTAGATGTGTTCTTGAGTGACAAGGTTTACAGTATGGGTATGCAGTGTCTGATCTTTTATATGAAATATTATTGTCCGATTGTTGATATGTTGTTTCTGCATCGCCATTTGTTTATTTGCAAGTGTTACGTGAAATCAATTGGTTGACGCTGCTACATTTTTGTAAGCCTTCGTTCATTTACGGTTTACATAAATTCATTCCCAGGTAAAGGCATATGTTGAATGTATCAATATCTTGGGTGTACATGGCATTATATTGCATAAAGATATCAGTTAAGTAAAACAAGTACCTATCTGAACATATATGTATGGCCCTCTTAACGCCGCTACCTGCTATATTTCACATATCATTTTACTTCCAGAGCAATTATCCATGGTATTTGAATAAACATAAAGAAGTTGATTGTTGCTAGTGACTAAAGGTACACATTTCTATTTTGTTATGCACCACATCTTTTTTCAACGTACCATAAATATTTTCCGAACTGTACATCAATCATACTTTTTGCACAATACTCATGAGGTGTTATAGGATAAAAAAAAGTCTGGTACCACCTATTTACTATTCTAAAACATAGTTTTCTGTGTTTACTGTATGGCTAAACTTCCAGGTTCTATTTACTGGAATTATAAAACCTAGTTTACACCCAAATAGAACTACAGATCACCAAATCTGGCTTTCTTAGGCCCTATCTTATGAACGTTGGTACTCTTGAGATCTAATAATGAGCAATCATATATGAAGCTTTGGCTTCAAACGTAGCATGATTGGTTTATTTTGTTTGTAATCATCTTAGATTGCAAGTGGTAGCGAACCTGGGCGTATTATCAAGAAATCAGTGGATGGATGGGCACTGGACATTCAGAAGGCAAATAAAAAGGCTAAGTTGTCCTTCGCAAAGATTATTATGGTAGGACTATGTCATCATTTAGGTAAGCTAATTTAGAAGTATTAGCGGCAGTGTATAGATCATTCTAACTATAATTGATGAATTACTGAAATGTATATGTCTAGATTATATTGATATCTTATATTTTCCTTTCGGTGTAAATTGCATCATCCATTTATTGAAATTTGATTGTAGAGTTTGGCTGTAAGTTGCATAATTTCAGATGGAATTTGACACCATTTGTGTCTACAAAGGAACACTGATATTAGTTTCGTAGAGACATGCGGTAATTTTTGTTTCATTTTGCTATTCTAAAATATATAGGTTCAATAAATCACTGACTCTTCATTGGCAATGCAAGTTTGTTCGTACTAGCATATCACCATTGTCTCTATACTCGCCAACACTTCTTTTCTGTTTTTTACATTGATGTAAATTATCCTTTTTTTGCAGATAGCTTCCACCAAGCATTGATGCATGCAGAGGTATGCACTGCTTTTTCATTTCAGGTATGATTTCTAAAAAAGCAGTTCTAGCATAACAATCGGAATGACATGGCTACCTTTTCAAGAACAGATTCATACTGAAGGAACACTAATTCAATATTGTTAATGCACTAAACAATTTTGTTATCACGACTTATCCATAACCTAATTATCAATTACATATAAAGATCTCCTGGTAGAACAACATTTCTAATCACTCGTCTTAAATTTTGGCACAACCCATATGGAGTTCATTCGTTCTACCAAACCATAGTAGTTGGGATAATAACTGCAAGACCTTAAATCATAGAATGCACTATTGTGTGCTTCCCCAACTTCATTGTATACTCCTAATTTTGACACATAGATCCTGTTGCAACATGCAGCCCGTGGTGTGGGCATCATGATCGCATTCCAGTTGTCAACGTAAACCACTCCATCATCTAAACTCTCAATCTTAACCCAAACCATTCTAGATTTGTCGAGCCTGTATAAGTCGATTGGTCCTTTGTTGTGTGGTCTGAAGATGGCAATCAAATCATCTCTAAACTCCAATAGATGGCAGTACTTCTCACCTGGCATTGGATCACCAGGGAGAATATAGGATCCGGTTTATCTAGAACTCTCCATGTCATGTTATTTGGGTTGAAGACGCCTAAACTCCCACGGGTCCCAAGACAGTAGAATTCGCCATGGTAGAAAATAGGGTTGCTATATGCAGTGCGAAACTGAGTATGATCTTCTATTTGCTTCGTTGTCCATTCCTCGTCCCCTGTGCGCCACACCGCCACAAAAATAGTGTTGCTATGGTCTGGATTCGAAGCCCGTTCTTTGTGGATGGTGCACACTACACAGTCTGGAGAATTCGGTGGAGATGAGAATGACACTCCATCAAATTGTTGGCCTAGCCATGGTATCTCTGGAAGTTCAAGCACCTCTCCAGTGAATGGATTTGTCGCATACATGTACTTCTCACCTCTTATCACCAAAATCCATCCATCTTTCGTGAAGAGTGGCATTTGAAAGTAATCTTTGTTACATGGTACCAGGCTGCTGCTCTTCATAGTGTATTCCTTCTCAACGATGGGATCAAATAGTTTGAACATACCTACAGAACTTGAGCAAATACTCATCAACATCGGGTACAGTTGGTACCTCTTTCTATATTGAGCTGGCTTGCTGATCAAACTCCATCCCTTACAGACTTGCCGAACATTTAAGTAGTCAATAAAGGATATCTGTGAGACAAGTTCCTCAACTAACTCAACGGGAAGACTAGTCCATGGCGCTAGTGCTGGTTTCATGTCTTCATCAGAGGTAATAAGCTTAGTCCATGGCGCTAGTGCTGATTCAACTGCCAAAGAAAAATGTCAGTTTCGCTATACTCGCTTTAGCTTAACATATGATCATTGATAAGAGGAAAAGGTAATCGATGTGGACTTACTTGGCTTGATGAGAGTATGGTCAGACTTTCACTTAATTCCTTCTTGAAGCTGCATATATAACACATCAGAGACAACGAGTCAGCTATGACACTTGTCCAAAATATGAACCACAAAAAATGGAAGAAAAGAAACTATTGTTTACCTTGATGGAATCACCCAGTACATGCTTTCGAAAGATCTTGGCAGCAAACTGCAACTCATTGTCCGATCATCCAACCGGATCATATACAATCGAATACCATCATAACAATGTTGGTGCAGTAAATGGACCCGATCATGCTGGATCCCAACTCTACTCGCAGAGGACAGCACAACACAATCATCACTGCTAACAAAAATTGTCCTATCGCCAATGCTTTCAACGGTTCAACCTTCTCCGAAACCTATCCCGTGGCGTCCAATCGATGAATGTCCATGTCGACGATCTCCGAGTTGTAAAAGCCATGGGTGTAAAATTGCAGGAGGAAAACATCGCCGTCGGACTCCACCAGATGTTGCTTGCACGCCCAACGCATTGTGCTAGGATGGGGTATTCCTCTCCGCTCAATGTTGGCACCAACGGAAGAAGACGAGGGTGCATTGAAAACGATGAATGTACCCATGTTCGTGCTCACATACATTGTGCCTTGGCAGCCGATGATCTTGTCAGAGATGGCATCGTATGTACCATCGGTTTCATCCAACAACTCCGACCCCTCATCACCGGGCCGGCAGTATACTAGATATCTCTCCTCTTCGTCATCGCCGCCACCATCTTTTATTCTCTTGGCAGTAAACATGATGGTGCAGTCGGGGAAAGTTGGATAAGAAAGGGCGCACATGCAGACCAAGGGGACCAACAACGGTGGCAGCGAGATCCTAGACAAAGAGGCCAAGCTTAGACTGTCCGCACCGGGGGACTGAACCGGACGGGAAAGCGACCTCCAGGTCGCTTATCCAGTTTTTTCTCCCGCACCGGCGACTTGGGAAGGGGACGGGACCTTCCCGTTCGGTCCCGCGGACGCCATCCCTGGCGCGCTTGGAGGCCGAACGGGACACGCCACGTCGGACGGGGCGCCCAACCACCCTGCTGGTCCCGCTGTGGGAGGGAGGGAGAGAGGAGGAGGGAGGCGCCGGGGAAGAAGCAGGGGAGAGAGGAGGAGGAAGCCATGGACGCGTGCTCGAGCACGGGAGGCAGCACGAGGAAGAGGACATGGGCGTCGCCGGAGAGAGTGGAGGCCGGGTCCGCCCCGGAGCCGCTCGATCCGGGCGAGCGGGGACCGCCGCGGGCCGCGCCCCATCCGGGCGAGCGGGGACCGTCGTCGTCGCGCCCGCGTGCAAGGGAAGGAGGGTCCCCCTGCTGGATCTCGCCGTGGCGGAGCCCGAGGTGGAGCTCGTCCGCTCGCCGTCTTCAGGGCCGCCGTCTTCAGGACGCGGCGAGCTCTTCCTCCACCCGGCATCTCGCCGTGGCGGAGCCCAAGGTGGAGCTCGTCCGCTCGCCATCTTCAGGGCCGCCGTCTTCAAGACGCGGCGAGCTCTTCCGACGGGGCAGGGAGCTCCGCCGGCGTGCGCAGGGGAGCGCTGCGGCGGGCCCGACATCCGCGTCTCGCTACCGCCGCTCGTCCGAAAGGTGGAGCGCGCGCCGACGGATGGAGGGGCCTCCGCGCGCGGCGTCCGGCGTGTCGGATCCAGCCCTGGCGGAAGAGTTTGGGGCCGCGCCGCCTCGCCCCTGCCTCCGGCGCGCGCCGTGCGGACGCTCCCCTCCGCCGTCCCCCGGAGCCCAAGATCCGGCTGTGGGCCGGCCACGCAGGCGACCTCTGCTGCCGGAGCCACGGCCGGCCGCACGTGGGACCTCTGTTGTCGGGGGCTGGCGCCGGCGAGCAGGGCCACCGTTGGAGGGAGCAGGGTATATGGGGCGGCGCGCCGACGACCAGGGGACATGGGCGGCGGAGAAGTAGAGGAAGGGGAACAGGAGCAGAGGAGGCGCCGGAGTAGGTGGGACGCGGGGGGAGAGAGAATGGAGAGGGATGGGACGTGTAGGTGGGGTAAATAAGAGAGAGTGACATGTGGGCCCGTATTTCGGTAGTTGGTTTTGAGTTTGAGATACAGAGGTTGACGGGTGCGGGAAAACTGTACCAAACCGAAAAAATTTGTGATGACCAAGCAGGAATCTCTACTCTAAAAAGAATGAACTTACGAGAAAAACTTGATACGTCGTTCTGCCGGTCGTCTCCGTGCGTCCGCCCCGCGCGTCCGCCCTTCTCCGCGCAGCCCCCGCCCGATCCCAGGTGTCCGCGTTCAATAAAACTTATCCGCCCCATCCTCCGCTCCCTCCCTCGATTCCTCGCCGCCAACCTCGAGCCCTCCCCAATCCCGCCTCTGCGGCTCCGCTCCCTCTCTCGATTCCTCGACGCCACCCTCCGCGCCCTCCCCAATCCCACGTCCGCGCCCCCCGTCCCTCGCCGCCACCCTCCGAGCCTCCGCGCCCTCCCAATCCCTCGCATGTCAAACCCTAACCGCTGCCGTCGCCCTCCGTCATCCACTCCCTGGCAACCCTTCAAGCCGCCACTTGGTCGATCTAAGTCACTGCCGCCGCTACCTCCTCCCGGCGCCCAAGGCGTCGGCGTCCACCTTCTACGACCACAGCAGCGACCCCTGGTTCAAGGAGCGGTAATGCGGGGAGTCGGCGTAGGGGTCCGCGGCGGCGAGGCCCGCGGCCGCCGCCAGGGTCATCCCGCCGTACGGGAAGCGGCCCGGAGGACTTCGGCGATGGCAGCACGTTCCCGGAGATCCACGTCGCGCAGTACCCGCTCGGCATGGGCCGCCGCGACGACAAGGGTGGGTCAAAGATCCTCGCGCTCACGGTCAACACGCGCGGCAGGTCGCCTTCGACGCCGTCATCAAGCAGGGCGAGAACGCCGGTAAGATTGTCTACTCCAAGCACAACGACCTCATGCCGAAGATCGCAACGTCCGCTTCGACGCCGCCGCCGCACCTCTCCGGCGTCTCCGGATCGACGAACCGCTGGGTCAACGGCGTCGATCCGCCCAGCCGCCGCCTGTCAGTGATCCCCTCCGCAAGCACGGGCCAACATGCCGGATCTGCTCGTCGATACTACAGCCACGGTGAGGCAATACGGGAAGCAGGCGAGGCGATACTGGAAGCAGGCAACTGAGGCGGCGTATGAACTCCAAGTGCATGTAACCATCTCGGGCCCCCTCCTCTAGCACCTCTCTAATCACAAGCTCCTCGCCATTGGCAACTCATTCAATGAGCCACGATATGTCAGCAACATGTTTATGCTGATGTTTAATTCTGGTGGAAATCAGTAACGGCGAGGACAAATCATTCTTTGTAGAAAATGTACAACAAGATCAAAACACATGCAAAAATTCCCTGTCATATCTAACTGTCTGTATGCTGCAGGACATTACTACTCTGATGACCTCCATATATGGGATGAAGTAATGCCACTCATGAGGCTTGAATGTTACCTGGGATTTCAGTTCGTATGCTCATTGAAGTTATTGCTGATCTTCTTTAGACCAACTGACAGGTATGTTATGTTCATCAATAGACCCAAAAATCTACTGAATAAACATGTATTTTTGTGAGGCTTCATGTGTAAATGGACTGACAACCTTATCCTCTCTGAATTTGACATGTATCTACACAATTGAAATAAGACTAATGAAAAATGGTACTTTGCAGGCTTTGTGACGTGGGAATTTGCTGATTTATGCAACAGATCACTCATTCAGCAGTTCTACACAAAACATAGAAGCTCTCCAAAGATCTCTCATGGTATAGCATAATCACTTACACCATGCACATATGGGTACCCACATTTAGTGCTTCTTCACACAGGTAATATATTGCACATATGTGCATGTTTTCTACGCATTTTGCTTCTAGAGTTTAGTAGATATTATTGTTGTAAGTAAAGTAGTAAATAGCACTTAAGCTCCTTTATGAACTCCCAATTAGCAGCACTTATCAAACATTGCATTAGTTTGTGCTAAAATGGTGCCTTGATGCTTCATTCACATTTGAAATATGACAAATTTAGGCATGAAAAGGTTACCTCTGTACCTCTTTTATAGATAATATTTTTAATGCTGGTTGGGTGCTTCGTTGCATATATGAGATCCTAAAAATTGTTAGTGCAGTATTGAGCACTATTTGACTCACACTGTTGTAGTTTACTAATAGTGCACTTCCTTTTCTTGGACAAACGCAAGAAATTTTTGTGTCATTCTATTTAGAAGAAAACATGTTAATCTGCATGCCCTTCCAACTCCATGAACGTTTGATTTGGGTGGAGCATGATTATCGGTCCCTATCAATTCCATGAACGGGTTACCAATCATGTACATTTCATTCCTGCATAGATTCTCTCTAAGAAGTGCTTGATCTAATTATTGCATTCTGACTTGATCTAATTTACAAAAACTGCACTACTTGATTAATGGCACATTTTGTGCTAGATTGCCACTCTGTCTATCTGAATTTCAAATTTTACAATATCACCATTTGAATTCTTTCTCATCGATGTGCATTCATATTTGTTCATTCAATTAGCTGTGATGTCTATTTGTTTTGGTTTCATGAACATTACTCTACCACTATTGCAACATAATCTATAAGGATATGGTATAGTCAGCCCCAGTTCTGTCAGCGGGGCGAGCCAGCGTAGAGTCTCTGCTCATGTAAAGTTTTCAGTTGACCATGTTAATTAGATCACACATCATAGTTGGTACACTGGCTGGCATATGCTAGAAGCTGTTATGTGTTTCTGAATTTCCTGTGAGAGATCAAGAAACATGTTTGCGCACGGCATGAGTCTATTGTACAGTTGACAATATTAGAAAATGTAACATGCCTACTATGTGCTCACATGTTCAGAAGCCTATCAGGTAAGCAGAGTACATCTTCTCTATGAGTCTAGATACAGATGACATGGCACACAAATGTGAATTCCTTGAAATATGAAACATAACTAGAGGTTTGTGCTTTTCAATGTGCTTTTCTATATTTCCTTTTATGCACTGCAGTGTAATGTTATAACCTGAGACATAACTCTAGCACTTTGTAGCCTTAAAAATTCGTGCAGCAATGCAACTACTAATATGTGGGGAACAACTATATGGGATTCATGATTTGTGCTATTCCTTTCTTGAACATATTTTACTTTGAGGATATTGGTTACTTATCGATAGTATTTCACCATCACTATGACTTGTTTGCACTATTGCAGGCTAAGGATGATGCATACATGTCTAATGTCTTGTTCTCCTTGTTCAGGTGAACCGGTTCTTCTACAGATTCAGTCAGAGTTATTATTAGGTAGATCATTCGAACCACTGCATTTCTAAATCCAGAAATGTTGTTTCATTTGTAAAAAGAGGTATAATCCATTTCATGTGTAGAGCCACTATGACATGGTCTCATGAAAAACATTGTTGATGGTCCTTTTATGAACACTTATGTTAATTTCAAGATATCGCTTATCTAATAGATAAGATACCTTGACTGTTTATGCTCCTCGGATATGTGATCTGAAGTATATTGAGTGTATTTTGTAAATGCTAATAGTTAACTAAGTCGAGTTCATATTGCTAATCCAATGCATATTTTTTTTGTTGAAGGCAACTAGACAAGTGCTCATAGATGGATTTAAATTTGTCCGTAGCAACGCACGGGCATGATCCTAGTATTCCTTTTAGGGGATGAGTTTGGAGTTTGACGAGTGCGGATAGCCTTAGAGCAACTCCAGCAGCCTCCCTACTTGAGCCCCTACTCAAAAAGTAGGGACTAAGGCGTGTTTGGGAGGGCTCCGGCTCCGCCAAACCCACTCTGGAGCTGTTGCTTCACCAATTTTTAGCTCCAGCGTGAAGCTGCACTCTCACTTTGGAGCTGCAGAGATGTGTTTATCAGATACAACAACTCCAGCTCTGGAAATTGAGAATTTGGAAGGATTGCCCTCTTGTATCCTCAAGGCCGGTGGCCATTTTTTTCATTCACGTTCCTGTGCCTGTACGCTGGTGCATGGCGTGTTGGTGCATGGCGTTTTTTTTTGACAACAATGGTGCATGGCATTTTTTTTGACAACGTGTGTGGCGGTGATTTTTTGTTTCTGCATGGCGTTGGTTTATTTTTTCATTCACGTACGCTATAGAGTGCATGGCGTTGATTTTTTTTTCTTTTTGTCCCGTAATTATCAAACAAACAAGTCATGCTTTTGATCAAACAAATATCCAATCAATTGAGAACTCAGAAATTGTCCACATGTATATAAAAGTTGAGGCACACAAATTGTTTAAACGCTAAGAAATATAAAAGTACAAATTTCGATTACAAGCTAGTTCCAACCAAGAGTGAGAGATGTGGCAAGTTCATCCCGAAAAGTATCCATGCAAGTCGAACTCGCTTCCGGAGTAGATGTATCTGATGCATTTGCTAGGACGGCATCTCGTTTATAACATTCCGGTATAGTAGGCATAAAATTAGGATCACGATCAAACCGAGCAAAGTCTGCATCATCACTATTATGCTCACGAATGAAATTGTGGAGGACCATACAAGCGACAATTATCATTTTTTGCTTCCACATGGGGTATTTCTTTATTCTGTATAGAATTTCCACTTCATTTTCAATAACCCAAAAGATCTCTCAATCACGTTACGAATAGATGAATGTTTGCGATTGAACTTTTCTTTCAGGGTTCTAGGTTCCATACCTCTATGCCACTCAGGCATATGATACCTCTCACCCTTGTATGGAGCTAGATAACCGGGCCGATTAGGATATCCAGCATCGACAACATAAAATTTACCTGCAAATGATAAAAAAAATTAATATACTTTGATGGTCATGCAAGTAAATTAATTATTGACAATTATTTACCTTGTGGAGGATGCGGAAAGAATTCCTTGTTGACACTCAATGCATTGTATAGCACACTTGTGTCGTGCATAGATCCCGGTTGGCCCGTTGACACATATGTGAATCTCGTGTCAAAATCACAAACTGCTAATACATTTTGGGTGGGTATCCCTGTCTTTCCAATGTACCTCACTTGCTCATCAGGTGAAAGTGTCACACGAATATGTGTGCCATCTAGTGCTCCAATGCAATCTTTGAAATATGGATATGCTCGCTTGTCATCCCTTATCCTCCTATGGATCGTATGAAAATTTGGATCTTTCGGCCTAATGAAATCCTTTGACATGCTCATCAAACTGAACAAAACCTCCTCAAATTTTCTACTAATAGTTTCACCAGAGTGCTTGAATCTATTTTGACTTCTGCTGTTGGACTCATTCCCCGAACAAGTGAATAACAAAATACCTAGACTCTCAATAGTTGACATATGTAGTGATGAGCTCAACCCATACCTCTCAACCAATAACCCATGGAGGTCGAAGAAAATTTATGTGCTCATGCGCAGTTGCCTATGGCATTCTCCTGGAGTGTTGAAAAGCTCCAACATAAACCCCATTCCACTTATTGTAGATGTCCTTGGAGGGTTTTTAGTAAGAAACATGTCAACATATGTTTGTCCCAGCATAGCACCAGCAAAGATCATTTAAAAAAATTCCTCATCGTCATCATCGCTACATATCTGCAACATTTTGTGCACATGAAATAAATAAATAATTTGTCCACATGATACATAAATAATTTGTGCACATGACATCGATAAATAATTTATCCACATGATACATAAATAATTTGTGCACATGAAAAAAGATAAATAATTTGTGCACATGACATCGATAAATAATTTGTCCACATGACATCGATAAATAATTTGTCCACATGACAAAGATACATAATTTGTCCACATGACATCGATAAATAATTTGTCCACATGACAATAGATAAATAATTTGTCCACATGACATAGATAAATGACACTGACTACATGACAATAGATAATAATATGCCTACATGACATAGATAAAAAGACACTAGACTGATCACTTCCCAAACATCATGTCAAACTTCCTCTTTAGCCAATTCAACCTAGCCTCATTGGTGGGTATAGTCATAAACATTTGCCTGTGTTCTTTCTTCACAAACAACTCAGTTGCCACAAAGTGCTCATCACTCCCAGGATCAGCCCCACATGCACTGACATGATCCATGACTTCTTCAATACTGATCCCTCCAAACTTAGAATCCACAAATGCCTGAGCAATCTCTGTTATCTTTGTCATATTTTGCTATATAACTAATCCAGTGCTACTCTTAGGCTTCTTATTAGGTTTTTCAAGAATAATGTGAGCCTTTCTCTTAGGTTTGTTTCTAGGTGTAGGAGAGACTTCCAAAATCTCATCCCCAATATCTTCACCAATATCATCACCATTCTCTTCACCATTCTCCTCACCATTCTCTAAATCAATATGGTCCTGAACACTGTTAGGTGGTATTATCGGGTTGGAAGACATAGGATTCCAATGATCAGTCTCTTCATTCATTATGTTCCCAAACATCACCTTCAAATATTCTTCATTTTGAAGAGGCCTATTCTTAAATTTTCCAACACCAGGTATCTCCTACATAATTAGGCTACTGTAAGCAAGAGTATTATTACCAAAAAACTATAAATAAAAGCAAATGTTAGGTGCTCACAGATTTGGTTTTTTTCCACCACTCGGCATCCATGTTGATAGTTCCTGTGCTCCAAGTCCAACCGGTTCCAGTTTGTTTCCTCATCAATTTTCTCCAAACAGTCAAATCATTCTTCAACTTGTCCCATTTGTTCTTAAGCTGACTTTTTTTCAACATGATACCCTTACACTGGAAAAACCTATCAATCACCTCGGCATAGCCCACATTATTCAAGTGTGTGTTTGGTCTATTTCCTTTCCTTTTTTGTTCAGCAAACAGTTGGCAAACAAGAGTGGTATTGTCATCATTCCAATCAATATAATCTCCCTATAGATGATTTATGACACAACAATTTGCTCCAATCAATATCTACAAATTAAAAATTTGAGGAGAGTGCAAAGACATCGAATTATACCTCATCATCTTTGGCCTTTTTGGTCGACGCAGCACGTCTCCTACGCTGAGCACCGGACGTAGCTGATGCTTGAGACGCCAAGAACACATCGCCGATGGACGGGTCCGATTCAAAACCCCCGACCGTGGCGCTTCCCAGGCCGGCCGTGCCCCTGCCAAGAATATAAAAGTTTTTTAATACATAATTATTTCTAGCAATTTTGTTCAAAGAATATTCAACTTAATTAGCTACAGTAGTATTCAATGTCTCTGATAATTAGCTACAGTAGTATTATCATGATCAAATAAAAAGCTAAATATATGAGTATTATATTAACTAAAGCTAGCGTGCTCCCTTCAGAAATTTGACCACGTTCCATAACCCGGTTCTTTGTTGTCTGGTTTCGTAATAAGATGCGGCAACATGTGCAAACAGCGATGTTCCTGCTTCCCAGAATTCTTTATTTCCGTCTAACATATCTACATGTACATGGTAGATCTATCGAAACCATACGACGCACATGCTGGTTGTACACAACTAATATGCTCCCGTACAACTAAACTGAGTTCATACCTCTTATTGCCATGGCTGGGTGCGTCGCTGCCAAGGCCGGCCGCGGCCAGGCCAAGGCCGGCCGTGCCCCTGCCAAGGCTGGCCGCCTCGCTGCCAAGGCCGGCCGCGGCCAGGCCCAGGCCGGCCGAGCCCCTGCCCAGGTCGGCCGCGGCCAGGCCAGGGCCGGCCGTGCCCTTGCCCAGGCTGGCCGCGTCGCTGCCGAGGCCGGCCGCGGCCAGGCCAGGGCCGGCCGTGCCCCTGCCCAGGCCGGCCGAGCCCCTGCCCAAGGCAAATGCGTACAGGGCGGAGGTCGGGACCTGGCCGCCGAGTTCTTCTCCGGCGAGGTCCGTTCCCGCGCCGGCGGCCGCCGAGCCATGCCCATCCGCGCCGTCTAGGGTTGGAGGAGGAGGACGATGAAGACCAACTCGACGTGCAGAACCGAGAGGAGGAGGCAGAGGGGGCGGCGGGCGGGTCATCTCCGGCGATCCCTGGCGATCCTCCCGGCCGGCGGAGGACAACGAGGCGGCGGCGCGGGGAGGAAGGCGATGCGTCGGGAGGATGGGCGCGCGACGGGAGGGATCGGGAAAAAAGAATTGAACCGGTAAGTTGTGTAACGGGTGGCAAAGGTGGGTAATTTCAACCCAACTCCACGAGTGAGTACGAAACCAGCCTTCGCAGAGTACCCCTTGAGGTACTCCATGGAATTGGTGGAGTTGGGAGCTAGATTCAAGTTTTTGGTGGATCTGGAGTTTTTGGAGCTGAGGTGTTTGGCAGGAAAAAATTGGAGTGGAGCTATTTTTTTGAATCTGGAGCTGCTTGGAGCCCTCCCAAACACGACCTAAGAGAAAAAAAATGCACTCCAGCAGATCCCCAACTTGGGCACCCAACACTGTTCACACCCCCTACATCCACCCTCCGGCCCCTTCTCCTGCGGGTCCTGTAGGGAGCCCCTACTTGGCGGTTGTTGTCGTTTCCTCCTCCCGCGCACGCACCGGAGTTCCCCCACTGCCGCTGAAGCTGGGCATCTCCCGCATCGCCGTGGCCGCCCGGAGCTCATGAGTCACGCGTCGTTGTGGCCGCCCCCGAGCTCGAGCACAGGCGGATCCAGCAGTCCAGCACCTCCGCCATGAGCTTGGCGAGCTGCTGTAGCTGCGACTTCCCTTCTTGGATTGGTGGAGGGAGGAAAAAGGAGGAGGTTTGCTTTGATTTGCAGGAGGAGCAGCTAGCTAGTGGCTTCGATTGGATTTTTGGACGGAGGGAAGGAGTGCTTGGATATGGATTTGTAGCAAGAGCGCATCAGCGCTGCCGCCGTTTGTCTCGTGCTCGGGCTTGCTGCAGCCTGGGAACGGGACCGAGGCCACATGGGGCTGCAGCTCGAGTTCGTGCGGGAGTTCGCACTTGCCCACGCTACGCCCGGCCGAAGCTCTGCCGGTGAGAGAGAGCCGTAGAGGGAGATAGGAGACGGCGGCGGTCCCGAGCTCACGAGCACGCTGGGGAGCTCGTCCGACGGCAAATCGAGCGCAGCCCGACGGCCATGGGCGACCCACCTCGCCGCGCCGGTCGGAGCTCCGCGGCTCGCGCTCGCGCTTCCTGTGTCGTCGCCGCTGCGCCCCCAAGATCCAATCGAGCAGAAGAGAACAGAGGAGGAGGAAATGTGAGAGAGGGGGAGGATGAGACCGACAGATGGGTCCCACCTGTCATATTAATAAATAGGGGCTGTTGAGTAGGGGTTGTTGCTGGAGTTGTTAATAAAAATGAAGACCCCAAAAAGTAGGAGGAGCTCCTATATTTGATAAAGTAGGAGCCCGAAATAGAGGTTATTGCTGAGTTGCGAAGCACTCGTTGGTGTCGCCGTCGTCGTCATACATGAGCATCCATTCTCCTTGGAGGCAAGCCGGGCACTGCTTGGCCTGCAATGCCTCCAGCTCCAGGGCTGCTTCACGGAAGCCGCCGCAGTCGAAAGGGTCCACGATCGTCGGTAGGTCGTCGCCGTTGAACCCGATGAGGAGTGGTTTTGATCCGATCGCAAGTTGAGGAGGCAAAAGCGACTCGTTGGCCTTCGACACCATCCTCATCAACTGATACACCGAGGATATTTTTTCTGCTCACCAGCGATGTCGCGTGCTGACTTTTACTTGTGTTATTGTGTATTGAAAACTACGATTCCTGTGACAAATCGATTTTGATGATCACGCAGGCGGTGTATTGTATAGATACGCGGAGTTTTGAAGCGAAGATGTTTCCGATCCCCTAACGTAAACACGACCCCCGGTATCGTGTGCGAAAAGGACTCCCACCACAGGAATCTTTTATTTTTTATATTATGTTTTTTCTGTTTTTCAAAAATATACGATGAATCTCAAATTTGGTAAAACTATACTACTACCGCCGTACTCCATGGCGGTAGGGACCAACCGCCATGGCCCATGACGTTAGGGTCCGTCCGTTTTTAAAATATCATAACTTTTTTGTGTGAACTTGGATGAAGATAAACTCTATACGAAACTTGTAGATTTCGACGAGATCTACAATTTTGTAGTTCAAACTTTTTTCATTTGAAGTCATCTTGTGGCTCAAATAATTGATATACTGTCCAGATCCGGATACGAAAACTAAGATCTGGACATTATATCTTTTTTTAGCCACAAGATGACTTTAAATGAAAAAAGTTTGAACTTGTCGAAAGTTACAAGTTTCATGTAAAGTTTATCTCCATCCGAGTTCATGTAAAAAAGTTACGATTTTTTGAAAACGGACTGACCATAACACCATGAGCCACCACGGTTGGGCAATGTAGCATCTCCAACCGCCGTGGCCTATGTCAGTTAATCCCTACCGCCATGGATTGCAGGGGTGGCTTGTTTTGGCTTTGGTGCATTTCATGTAACGGGTTTATATGGCCCTGGGATATGGGTGTCCGATCCTTACGGACTAACTGGAAAAGTACAAGCTGTAAATCCTGCGTGAGGTGCAGAAGATTTTGATCCTTTCGTTCCGCGAGGAATAGCTTCGCATCATATTGTTGTGGGTACATTGGGCATATTAGCGGGCCTATTCCATCTTAGTGTCCGTCCGCCGCAACGTCTATACAAAGGATTACGTATGGACAATATTGAAACAGTACTTTCCAGTAGTATCGCTGCTATTTTTTTGCTGCTTTCGTAGTTGCCGAAACTATGTGGTATGGATCGGCAACTACCCCAATCGAATTATTTGGGCCTACTCGTTATCAGTGGGATCAGGGATACTTTCAGCAAGAAATATATCGAAGAGTTAGCGATGGGTTAGCCGAAAATCTTAGTTTGTCAGAAGCTTGGTCTAAAATTCCCGAAAAATCTCCAACCGCCGTGGCCCATGTCAGTTAATCCCTACCGCCATGGAGTACGGTTGTTGTAGTATAGTTTTGCTAAATTTGAGATCCATCGTATATTTTTGAAAATCAGAAAAAAAATTAAAAAAATAAAAAATTCCCACCACAGCCTGGAGACTGTGAATGCTAGCCCATTAGGCCCAAGATCAAATATATGTAAAAGATCTGACCCAAGAAGCCTCTTGGTTGGCCCCGCCCGGGTGTAAAACTACAAACGGCCCGCCCCCTTACAAACATGGCGGCCGCATTATCAAAAAAAAAACATGCCGGCCACGGCGATCCATCGCCGCCCGCGCCTCGTCATCCCCCGGCTCTACCGATCTCTCCCGATCTCGTCTCCGCGGCGACGCACCGCCAGCGCAACCAACCAAATCCGCCGCCGCCGCCCCCATCATCCTGCGCGGCTGCGCCCCACTAGGTAACTCACTAACCACTTCACCCTCTGCCGGCATTACCTCTGCGTCACGTCGCGTCGCTTTGTGCTCCCGCCGCCCTTTCGCCGTCTTTTTCCCCCTTAGGCCTTATTCGGTTGTCCCCAACCCGGCCGGGAACACGGCCCGACCCACGGGGACACCTGGCCTAGGATCAAATACCGGCCCACTAGAAAAGTTGCGTTCGTTTAACCCCCTTTGTTCCCGGCCCAAACCCCCTCGCTTCCACTACCTCGGCCCGGGAACAAAAACTCTCCTCTCTCGTGGGAAAAATCCCGTCGGTCGCGTCGTCGTCTTGCGCGAGGGGAGAGCCAAAGCACGGAGGTGACCCGCCACTCCCGTCGCCCTCCCGCCGGCGACCCCTCCCTCCCTTCTCCCGCCCTTCTCCCGCTGGCCCCTCCTCCCTCTTCCTGCTGACGACCCCTTCTCCCTCCTCCTGACGGCAAACCCTACCGACGGCGGAGGTGGATCTCCGCGAGGGCAGGACGGCGGCGGAGGCGACGCGCAGGCTGGTGGCGCGCGTCGGGCTGCTGCGGCGGCGGGGCGGGTCCGGCGGCGGTGGCAGCCGACCCCCTCCCGACGGCGACAGTGATGCACAGCAGGTCGGCGGCGACGACGTCGGTGGTGACGGCGTCGGCGATGTGCTCATCTCCTTCGGTGGCCATCTTCTCGCCGGTGAGTGCATCCTCGCCCATTCTCTTCTTGTCTCCGTTGCTGCTAGGGTTTTGCTTCACATGCCTAGATGTATTAGTTCTTGATTCGTGTAGAAGTTCTGGATTCGTTTAGGTGTTGTGTCGTGGAGACCGGGTGCTGAATTTCCTCTGGCAAGAACACCCTTTCTGAAAAATCTTGCAAGACCAGATTAGCATTTAGCGCTAAAGGCTATTCGATGACTGCATATTTGTGGTACAGTTCAGGTGTTCCATAAGAAAGAAACAAATTCTGTGTGAAGTTGTACAATATACGACCTTACAGTTTGCATTTCTACGGGTTCCATTTCCATGTAGGGTCAACTTTTGCTGCTGGGAGGTAGCTCTGGTTTCCTCGATGTCTTGTGCTGGCAGGCAGTCGTTGGGAGCTCTGTCAGATCTCAAATGCAGAGAATGGCGCGGCAGGCGGAGCATGCTCCGGTGAGCTTCAGTGCCTCTGCCTCCATTTATTTCTTGTCCAGCAGGTCCCTGTGCAACGATCGATTGACTACTGATGAACATTCTATTTTTTTTAAGTTTGCAAGGGATACATTGTTGAAGTCTGTAGTAGCTAGCTGCATATATTAAGTATAAGAGCCTATCTGCATGACCGGATATAGACTCGGTTTTCCTTCAGGATGTATAAGAGCCTATCTACATCCACATTTCTTCATGAAGCATAAGTACTTTTCTTTTACTTGGTTCCAGATTCAAGTAAAACAGGCGACAGCTCAAGGAGTGTGGTAACATTTTCCTTTTGTCTAGTAAGGAATCTTCTTGGGATGAATTAGCTTTTCATATGTGTGATGCAAAACCAAACCGAAACATTGTGCTGCACCGGCTGTTCATAGAGTAGAGTTGGTTGATATTTAGTATCACACTAGAAACGACGCGCGGCGTTGCTGCGGTGGACCATTTGGTGGTTGTTTACTTGATCCGTTTCATATGGGATTGTGCCTTCTTTTTTCTTACCTTTTTAGGGTTATTCAACATTCTACACAGTCTAGAAATGATGTTGTTACTATTTACTGGCTGAAGTGCATCTTACAGTACGAGTGCTGACTTTTCCTTGCCGTAATAAGATATACTTTGTATGAATTGCTAAATCAATTACTTGCACATACCATGTTTTTCAGTTTTGCAACACTATTATTAGTTGGGAGACAAATGTAAAGATACCATCATGCATGGTTGCACTATTTGGAACAAATTCCTGAAGTCTGAAGTATTGCATGTTCAGACCTCACACTGCTTGCTTATCTATATTTGATAATAACTCTTGTAGCAGGAAGCATGCATCAAGGAAATAATCATGCCACAGTTGACGCCAAGTTGAGCAAACCACGATGGTGCTTGGTTGGCTGTCTGTTTCACCAAATAAGGTTATTTAAGTACATTTTGATAATCAGAGTAGATCATCATATTCATCCTTTTGGATAATAAATAATGGTCATACTTACAGAAATGCAAGAACTGGGTTCAGTATCCAAACCTCAGACTGTACCTTTATGCTCATCAATCATAGCGTGGCCAAGTGTCAGGTTTAGTGGTCTCTTCTCTTTCTTGTTTGTGACATGATGCTATTCAATTTCTTTTCATTTCATTTGACATGGCCTCTAAAATATATCCACTGTGGGATTTTGTAGCGCAAACAATTATATCATAAAGGAGTTTGAGATGGCACTGAACTTACATTGTGGAGTTCTTTCACTTTCATGCACTGATATAATGCACAATTGCTCAAAAAAATCACCAAAGAATCTGCAGATGTTAACTTTTGATATCTAATTAAGGTGTGACACATGATAGCTCTTATGGCTTCTTAAGATATGGTTTAAGCCCCTGTTTGCATGTTTCTCATTTGGCCTGCAATTGTGCTATGCTAGAATACTTCATTTCTTTTCCATTCAGGTATATTATTTCCTGCACATATTATTTTTTGGCTCTTCTAACGATTCAACTGTGGTGCAGACTTGATCAGATTTCTCTAGGCACAGGTGCAATCTCATGGGCGTTAGTTATTCTTGTACAAACAGCTCAAGCGATACTGTCTAGTCATATGATCGTGTTTGGTAGCTATATTATGATGTTCTTCAGGATATGTAGCTAGTCCATCTGGGATCAGGTTTACCTTCTTTGGATCATTCACCCTTGGTAGTTCCTTCATGTATGTACTTTGCGTGTATATATTATATGAATGCATCAGCAGTGTATGTATGGAAGCTTAACAAAATATGTGCATGAGTGTATTTTATGGAACTTCTACTCATCGGAGCTTATATTTCTGAGAAGAAATCTCTGTCTCAATCCTAGCCAAAACAAACACAGGGTTTGAAGACAGGGATTAGAGGAACCAAGGGATTTGTCCCCCCACAGGGGTTCGGTGGCATGGGAGGGATTCACCCAATCCCTCCCTGGGTAACTTCCCTTTGGGGATTTGATCCCTGGCTGCCGAACAAGGCTTTACCCGCTCGGCATCCCCCGATGCGAAACCTGCGGCTGAACTCTGGCTCACGTCGCGCCGCGCGGGGAGATCAGGGCTGGACGGCTGGTGCACTCATCCGGACGGGGAGGTTGCTGTCCGGGAATCAACGTGTCGTTCTCTGCCCTCTCTCGATTGGTCGGTACTCGCACCTTTCCTTTTTCCCGCTCCCTACGATGCCGCTATGAGGGAATCGGTTCTTGAACGAGGGTGACACCGAACCAATCTAGGAGCATGACGGCTAAGACCGTGTGATCTTTATTTTCCTAGTACTCTGGTGAAAAAGATCGCTCCAACTTTAGGTGCTAGTTAAGCTTCTAGTGCTCGGTTCTATCGTCTACACATCATGCACGGATAGGAGTAGCTTGCGTGTACAGCTTCAAAATCTGGAGGTGTGACTTCCAGTGAGAGTGGGCTGCTGAGCTGCAAAAGATCATACTGTGTTTGCTTACTATGTATCGTGCATCTCAAAATCTCGCTAAATGTTTGGTTTTCGTTTTAGTTGTTATAACCATCACCTCAAAACTTACCTCTGAAAGTCTGAATGCACTTGAGCCAACAGAAGAGGACATTTTCTGATTTGTGAGTAAATTTTGAAAGGAGACAACTGGCCAAGTTGGTGCCTGCTAGGTGAGAACAGAAGGCCTACTAACGTGCCAAAAAAGCAATCAAGCATACACATCAAACAGAACTTAGAAAGCATCTAGGCTCCTTTTTGGAGCACTGTGGATGATACGCTTTTGAAGGTACTGTGCACATCCAGTTCATGTCGTGCTATGCATATACTACTTATGGATTTTGGAAAGTGAGTTCGCCATACTATAACGGAATCGCTGAGTGCCGACAACGTGGGCATGCACAAGCCGTAGAACACAAGGTTATGTGGAAATTGGACGTTATAGCTTGGGAAGTGTTTACCAGGCTAGAAGACCTTAAAAAGGGTTCAAATTAGCAATCTTTGTTTTGTTCAACTGAATTTGGTGTATATCATCTTGATTTGCATGATAACATACAGAACTAACTTTTTTTGGTATTTACTGGAGGAACCATGTCTAATATCCTTTTTTTTTCTATACATAAGAACAATGAATGAAAATTTGATTTGCAGTTGAAGGAAAAATGTTGCCTTAAGAATGCTCGCCATGAAAAGAGACACCAGCATAAGGATGAACACTACGATTGCACCCTGGGATCTTTGCGAAAAATGAAGCACCATTCGGGGAAGGTAGTGACTGAATAGCTTGTATAGTGACAATGTTTGCAATTTATTCATCTGTGGCGATGGCAGTGACCCGTCCAGAATTTTCTTTTCACAGATATCCATTTCCTATATGGCTTTCTGTTTGTTTCGAATTTCTGATCCACACCATATTCCTCTTATCAAGTTGTGATGTTGACTGGGGATGAAGAGCAATCATCAGATCAATCATTGAATGAATCTCTTTTAGGGCCCGTTCTTTTGGGTGAAAAAAATAGTGAAGTTGCAAATGAATAGTAACAGAATAGTATTTCTTGTGAGAGAAGATGTGATAGGTGAATAGTACTTTTCACTGTTCAAACGTTACCACAAGAACAGGGCCTTACTCCTTTTGCAAAAGGCTGTTGGTTGTGCCACGTGGTCCAATGCTCCGAGAGAACATCGGCTTGTGACAATTGGATGAAGCTGTTGAGGTCTGTTTCTTTGTCCTGCTTTTCTTTGGCTGAGGCCCAAAGTAAGCATCTTGAGTCTATTCTAATTCGCCATCGTTCTCCCAGATTTTATCACCGCATTACTCCCTCCGTCCCATAATAAGTACAATTCTAGCTTTTGAAAAAAATCTCATAAAGAATGTAATTGTAGAAAATAGATCTAATTTACTTCCTAATTAAATGGTCAGATCTGATTTGCATGGCAAAACTTACTATATTTGGCAAACAAATGAGGGTATTAGAGTCTTTTCATTTATCTACTAATATGTCCTAAAAAAAACTAAAATTGCACTTTTTATGAGACGGAGGGAGTATGTTTGAACTTTGAGGGGCACAAAAAGATATCTTGTTCCATCTTTCCCAGTTGTCTGATTACACAGTATGCAGCGATTTGCCACTAAAGAATTTCTTGCGTAATCTTCGGCTGCTTTCCTTAAAAGCACACAGTAGTATTCTCTTGTCCACAAAACAGCTAAGAGGTAGCAGTATAAGGTAAATATTTGATGTAAAGTAATGTGACTTAGCTAAGAGCTAGCGGTATAGGGTAAATATACTGATGTGAAGTAATTTTTCTTAAAAGGATTACACCTTCGTTCTTAAATATATGACACCGTTGATGTTTTCCCCTCAAACTTTGACAAAAAAATATCTAATTAATGAACTAGTTAAATGATGTAAAATAAGTACCACTATGTCTATCATGAAAAGCAATTTACATTTACCTTGTAGATTTATCTATTTGCATAAATATTTGTAGAAAAGACGAATTGTCAAGTGAATGGAAAAGTCGATTGTGTCATATTTTTAAGAACGGAGGTAGTACCCAGTAAATGACAGTTTGGTGATGATTAGCACAGACCACAGAACAAGAAAGCGTGGTTTTACTCTCAACTGAATGTCTCTGGTATGCGATTTTCGTATGTAAGCTCAGGAATTGAGTATGCTAAATCTTTTCAATACCTGGAAGGAGTTAGGAAAAGATCCATCTTCATGGTTCTCTAAATCTGCAGGCTGGTCGTAAAGAAATCTTAAAATGTTGTTCTGCTGTGATTTTGTAGTAATTTAGTGTACTTTAAGTCTTTAACTGACTTTATGACTAACCCATTTTTAATTAAGAAGAAGCTGCAATTTATGACTCTGTGGTAGACTAGTAGCAGAAAAAGCTTAAACTGTTGGTTTGTTCTGATTTTATATTAACGTTGGGGCATTTTACAAACCATAGGTTTGCCGATGCTTGATTAATTTACAACTGTTGCTTCTTTTCTGTTCTGATTGCCATGCCTGGGACCACTTCGCTTGTAGTAGTTTATGCCTATATTTTCTCTTAGTGATCCATCATGAGAAAAATTGGCAGTAGAGGCTGTATTAGGTCTGTGCTGTCTAATGTACTAAAGTGTAGTAACAATGCATTCTAGTATCATGTTTTAATGTACACCAGCAGAAAGTCATGTTGCTGTTTAATTAACAATGCTGTCAGCTAATTCTGTAATCTTTTTGGATCATGTTTGTTTAGAAATTAGTCCTGATGTCATGAAACACATTAACTCTTTCTGTTTGATAAAGCCTAAGATCTCTTAAATGTTTTCTTCACGATTGTTGTACACCAGCATGTATCTTACCAAAAGAGATACAGGCTACAAGAATCCGCATCTATTAGTCACTCTCCAGAATGTGGATAGCTTGTGCACACCGTGGCAATCAAATCGCCTGCGCATGCAAGATGCCAATATTTGCTATCCAGAAATTGGAATATCTAGAGCTTCACTTAAGTTTGGTGGATGAATAGTAACAGCTTCCTCAACTATATAAAGCATACAGCATGCTCAACTTTCTATATCCGTAGCTCCCACCAGTTATATTGTATTGTAACTTGTGAAGTGTGTTCCTATCTGTATCACCTTCGTCTTGCCACCTTTTCCCTAGTTCATTCATACAAATGGATTATTCTAGTTTGAGACGCCAAGCTGCATCCATGAAAAAGAGTCTCTTTGATCAGGCATGTATTATACTCTGGAAATTTTTAACCATCGGTATATTAAATGCTTTCTTAAGGACACTAGAAATTTGATCTAAATGCTTCCTACGTATATACACACCCACTTTCAATCCCATCCATGGCAGGCACTGTTGTACAAGTTTTCTCTTGTTTTTCTTTGATACATCATTTGCTGATTCAGTTCATTGACAGGGGTACCTAGATGAGCAATTTGGTCAGGTGGAAGACTTGCAGGATGAAGCTAGTCCTAATTTTGCAGAAGAGGTTGTTACTTTGTTTTTCAAGGACTCTGCCAGGCTAATATCCAACATCGAGCAAGCTCTGTAAGCACTATGTAGTGAACTTACTTAATAATGGAGAAGTGCTTTTCTGTTGAAAAAGATAAATGATGCAGGCAGTAGTGTTGTGCTTGACTGATTAAACTTGTTGGCGCTGCAGGGAAAATTACCCCAAAGATTTCAACAAGTGGGATGCATACATGCAGCAACTAAAAGGCAGCTGCTGCAGGTAGATACAGAGTTGCACCTGGATATATTTGTTCAGTTGCATATGCTGCATGCTGTACTACTGATTCAGTACCGCTCGTAGCTTGGCCTTATTGTTTCATGATTAATGAGAATCAACAATAAATAGAATTTAACTGAATATACAACTGAATATCCTGCAAAGCTGACACCATCCATTTTTAAACATGTGCTCTTAATTTGTTGTCATGCCTGCTGCATGCTTCAGCTGTTGCTGCTTCTTTTAAAAGAGGAGAAAAATCTGAAACATCTCAAGTGAATTTCTCACAAATGAAATCTCAAGTATGATGTATGCATGCAAAGCAAAAGTTATTGAAGGCTTTACGTTGGTCTGGTATCCCAGAAAAACTCGTGTTTTTGTTTGGTTATTACTGCGAGATTAATGTTGCAATGCCAACCAAACTTAATATGTGTAGCCAGTAAACTTTTTTGTAAACCTAGCATGATTCTAATTTCAGATGTATAAGAAAGCATGACACTGACATCTAAGTGCATCATCATGGTTTTTATATATTGCACATGTGTTTGACACTACAAAACTTGATGCAGCATTGGTGCTTCAAGGATAAAGAGTGAGTGCATGTCATTCAGGGATTACTGTGCTCAAGGAAATGCTGAAGGGTATCTCCCTCCCCTCCCCTCCTCATCATGTTTGATGCTTAGTTCTTTCAGACTTTTATTTCTCATTTAAAGAAACATTTCTCCTGACTTGTGTTTGATAAAGTTTTCCCTGAATCCTACCTACCACTTTTCTGTTTGTATCCATGGAGATATTCTCATACGTCCTTCTTGCCAAAATCCAAAACGATGAACTGCCCACACATTTGTTTCATGTAATAAAAACAGCTGTTGCTTTCCATGTTTTGGTTTGCAGTTGCATGAAATCATTCCAGAAAGTGAAGAGGGAGCATGGTGTTCTGAGGCAGAAGCTAGAAGCTTATTTCCAGGTAACCGTTTCCCACAAATCTCATCCACTGTTTCTGCTTCCGCAACTTGTGCCTCAGTTTGTGTTTTATATACTGCGCAGCTGCTACGACAAGCTGGTCCTTCTGGAGCCGCCACCAGGCCTGCTATGTAAGAACGGGGCCTTGGCATGCTGCAGGTTGCACTAAAAATGGAGCATGGCGCAAGAAGATTGCCTGGGCATGCAGCTGCCACAACTAGCTGGCCCTGCTGCTCAGCGACTAGAGACCAGCGTATATGAAATGGGACCAGACAAGAAGAGATGCTACGCAATACGCATGTAGTATAACCGTAATAAGAAGAGATGACATTTCGGAAAAAACAGAGGGGAGGGGAGAAAAGAGATGAGAAATCTGTTTTAGTAGATATACATGAAAGATGATACAATTGTCCCTATGTGAAATATAACGATGGAATAAGACTATAGAGAGTACTGAATATTAACGAAATACTGCATGGTTTATTTTTCCCTCTGTAATTCCTGTAAACTTTTGTTTTGCCCTCGTTCGTTTGTCATCCCAAGCGTTTCAGTGTGCCCTGGGCTGTGGCTAGGCCTGCTAATTGGATTGTAATCCAACTCTAACCCACTCCAATCCATATTTAGGGCTTGTTCGTTTCCATGTGATTCAATCCGGCCGGAAATGATAGATATACTTAGAAAATTATGATATTATAGAGAGTTGGATTTATTTCGGATCGAGAATTAATTTACTCATCATGATAGGTATAAATAAGAGATCGAAGAGCCGGATTGAATCCACACCTCTTGACTAGTGAATTAATTCCGGGTCTCTTGGTGCACATATCATGAGTAAATTAGTTGCCGACCCGGAATAAATCCGGCTCTCTATAGTACTCCCTCCGTCCAGGTTTGATATGTGCCTAACTGTGTAACGCAAAGACCAAGGAGAACTTTAATTCTCTCTGTGATGCATCAACAAACGAGCCAGACAGCTAAGTAATTCATGACACGATTGGCTCTACCTGAGAATACACATATCATTTATGAACACCTTTTATTTTGTTATACGCAGATCAAATCAGGACAGAGTGAGTATCTATCATGATTTTCTAGGTATATCTATCATTTCCGGCCGGATTGAATCCTATGGACACGAACAAGCCCTTAGTTAATTTATTTTTCAAACCAACTCACCCCACACTTATACTACTTCCGTTCTTAAATATATGACATTTAGAACAAGCTATTTAGTTCAAAAATGAACTAATTTGCTTATCATAAACGTCATATATTAAAGAACGGAAGGAGTACTATCCAAACCCAAACCACTCCAACCTACTACTTGATAGAATCCATGGATTTGCTATGAAAACCCATGAGTTTGCTATATATATCTATGAACTCATATAAAATCACTTAAAAATTAAAATATACATATGAGTTTTATGTCAAGAGCCGGACCTTAGAATTAAAAGTTCGAGTTCACACCTTAAAATTTTAGCGAAATTAATTAAAATTTGTCGTAGATGCTCAATTTGGTTACCCGCTACTTTGTACAAAATAGCAAGGTTAAACGTACATATGAGTCCAGTGCCCAGAGTCGGACCCTAGAGCTAAAACTTCGCGCTCACATCCTAAAATTTTAATAAAATCAATTAAAATTTGTTTGAGATGAATAATTTTGATTACCTGCTACTTTGTGCAAAACAGTATGGCTAAACGTACATGTACATGTGTGTCGGAGTTTGTCACCGCCGGCAAGTAAATTTGTACCATCGTGTGTCTGGGTCCGTATGGTGGCACAAGAGACACTAGGGTTTATACTGGTTCGGGCTTTCGGAGAGTAATACCCTACGTCCAGTCAGGAAGAGTAGTGTTCTTTATGCCCAAGTTCGTAGTAGGGGTTACAAACTAGTCGGGGGAGGGTTTCGGAGCCCAAGTCCATGACATGAGTGTGAAGTGCTTCTTGTAGCCTGAAAGCGTACGTGTGGTGTCGTGGATTGTGTTCGCGTGATCGCATGGGTTGTGATCTTGTGTTCTACGGACCCCTTCCCTCCCTTTTATACTCACAAGGGGGTGGGGAAGAGGGGTAAAAAGGTATAAGAGTTTATGTTACAGTATCGAGTGTCCTTCCCCATGTGACACCCCAGGTTTTTAATTAGCATCATTAATGCTAATGACCGAGTCAAGAACGTTGAATCTAGTCAAACCGTGGTCAACCTGGGTCATCACCTCGAAAACCTATCCAGCAACCCTAATGACCTTGTTAACCAAGTCAACACTCACTTGTGGTCAAATCTCGGTCAAAGGCATGGTCAAATCCAGGTCAAACCCCTATGTCTTTGAACCTCCTCCAGAACTTTTGCCGCGTTCTCCAAATTTCACCTAAACATTTCAAAATCTCCAAATAGCAAAGTTGTAGATCACAGGTCCCTCTACAACTTTTACAAAGACTGACCTATGTTTTGCTCAATGGTTTGAGCATAAACTGCAGGCAAAGCTGCTGGTTTTCCATGGCGCCAATGAATAGTAAAAGCTGCAGTTAACCAAGTTTTTCACCCTTTTCCACCCAAAATTTGAAATGCCACCCAAAAGCAAAGTTGTGTCCCTCGAAAAACTGGACAACTTTTAAATTGGGAGATTTTGAAGTGTTTCATGCTTGCAATAGCTGTCATCAGAGCAATTATATGCATCAGAGCTTAATTAGCAACTTTAATCACTGGTTTTTGAATAAAACTTGCCAAGATTGTTGGGATTTGCAAAATACGTTGGTCCGTTAAGGATGAATTAGACCGAGAGGCCCTAGAGGGAATTTTTGGGTTCTTTCAGGTGGCTTATAAATCTATGGTTTACTTTGCTAACTCCCAGCACATTTAATTCCTGTCAGAACTTACTTTCTGTACAACCATACTAGTTCATCACGTTTTGCCATACGTGGTGGTGCCACAGGAAAGTCCTGTGAGGGATGGATGGGACCTATTCTAATGGGAACCCACGTCGCGTCTGTGTCTCATCACGTTTTGCCATACGTGGTGGTACCGCATGGAAGCCATGTGAGGGATGGATGGGACCTAATCCAAAGGGAACCCACCGTCGCGTCTGTGTCTCGCCACGTTTTGCCACGTGGACGTTCCGCATTGTGAATATGCGAGGCAAGGATGCGCTCCATTCGAAAAGGAGCGTATCTGAGGTTGGACGCTGTCCATGCAGCGGCTTGACGTATGGATACCGTTTCTATAAGTGAACGGTACTGTATGGGGACGCTTCCGTGATGTGCTGGCACGGAAGGTTCTTTTCTACAGGTACATAACAGCGTTTCGTTAGTCGCTAAGTGAGTGCCGAATAGTCCTCGACTAGTTATTATAAGGAGGGACGATTAAAAGCTTTGCCACCGGCACTAACTTCGATTTTGGCTTGATCGCCGAGTGAGGACGATTAGGACGTCTTGCATCATGCTAAAACTTGTGGAAACTTAAAACTGAACCCTTGTATGTTCTGTGTATTCTCTAAGGAAAAGTTTTGCTGGTGTGTGGTTTTTGGTGTTCTAGTTTTGCCTCTCATGTTTAGGTTGTTGTTGCTGTCCAAAAGTTGGTATGGCTGCTAATTTAAATTTTTGCATCTTGTTCTAGACGTAATTGGACTAGTTGATCTGTACCAAAGTTGCTTCATATCTAATCTAGTTTTTGCTCGCAAAAATTCACGGTCATAGCTTTTGTATATCTCAAGTTACACCCTTTTTAGTGAACCTCCGTCCTGCTGTTTTTCCAGGAATCTAATCTGAAACTTTACTTAGTTGAAGCACCTTCCTAACCTTTCTAGCTCAACCATTGAATACCAAAAATGTGTCTCTTAATCTTGCTGAGTTGGTACAAAAATTTAGGAATTCGTGGGGCCCTGGTTTTTAAGTTATGAATTTTTGTTCACAACTGCCAGAACTTTATATCATTATGTATGTATACTCGTTTTGAGTTCTAGCATACAATTGTACATTTGTACACATGACTACCCCAGTTTTTGCCCAGCATGAGAAAAAGACCTTTTCTGTTCTACCATGTCAGTTGGGTAATGTCTTGATCTTAGAGTTCAATCTTCAGTTGTAATCTTTTCCTGTCAACATGTTATCTCCATCGACATGTATCCCTTCCACCCCTGGTATTTATACCTGTTGAAACACTAAGCTAATCCTTGTATTGATATCCTTGTCATGATTGCTTCGATCTATCAATCATGAACTTATCCTTCCTGGTCTTGCTCACAACATTTTGAATAAAAAAATATCACTTTTTGAGTATGCATTTGCATAGCACGTGCATTTGGGAACTTTGGGTGAACTAACGTGCATACGCATGGAAGATTTCAATATTCCTCCTCTGTCCTTCTCATGCTTGGTGATGTTGTTGCCCCATAACCAAAGGTGTCGCGACAGAACCTAGGGCATCATGTGCGCTGCAGCCATATGATTACCACTAGGCGCGCGCTAGGTATCTTGGTTGTGAGAATGCGACTCGCCACGCATACACTCCTTCTCAACCTATGATTGCCATCTCCATCACTGACTCATTCCGTGGGTAATCGAGTCATGCTAACATGCAGCATGAGCACCATACCGCATGATTAAAAACCTATGATTCCCTATCTTCTCCTTGGATCTTCGAATCTCGGGACGAGATTCTGTTTAAGGGGGTAGGCTGTGACACCCCAGGTTTTTAATTAGCATCATTAATGCTAATGACCGAGTCAAGCACGTTGAATCTAGTCAAACCGTGGTCAACCTGGGTCATCACCTCGAAAACCTATCCAGCAACCCTAACGACCTTGTTAACCAAGTCAACACTCACTTGTGGTCAAATCTCGGTCAAAGGCATGGTCAAATCCAGGTCAAACCCCTATGTCTTTGAACCTCCTCCAGAACTTTTGTCGCGTTCTCCAAATTTCACCTAAACACTTCAAAATCTCCCAATATAAAAGTTGTCCAGTTTTTCGAGGGACACAACTTTGCTTTTGGGTGGCATTTCAAATTTTGGGTGGAAAAGGGTGAAAAACTTGGTCAACTGCAGCTTTTACTATTCATTGGTGCCATGGAAAACCAGCAGCTTTGCCTGCAGTTTATGCTCAAACCATTGAGCAAAACATAGGTCAGCCTTTGTAAAAGTTGTAGAGGGACCTGTGATCTACAACTTTGCTATTTGCACTTTAGTGCACTTTAGTTCAAAATTTTGGAGTTATTCGCAGTCGAACAGGGGCAAATGAATTAGAGCAGGCGACGTCGCGCCGGCCGGAACGCGCCGGGCGCGCCCACGCGCGCGCGCGCGCTACCGCGTGGCGACCCTTGCGCCTCGGTGTTCGGGTCCTTCCCCGCACCGGCCACGCAGTCCCACGCCGCCCGCGCATCCCTAGGTCGAACGCAGTCCAAGAGCCACCTTGGAGCCCGCGTTCCCGCGCGTGTCGTCCCCTCGCACCGCGCCGCGCCGGACCCTGCCCGCGCCGTCCGCCGGCCGGCGTCCCGCGCGCTTGCCGTGGCCTGGTCCCCCTGCACGCCCTCGTTTGCTTCGAGGCTAAGCCTCCACGCCCCCACACGATGCTCGCCGCCTATTTAAGGTGCCGCACGTCCTCCTCGCGCGCGCCCATGCTCCGCCGTGTGGCATTGCCGCCGCCGTGCTGAGCTCCTGCTCTCGCTCGCTCACTCGGCCGCTCCACCCCCTTGGCGCCTTCCCGGGATCCCCCTAGAGCTCTCGCACCCGCGTGTTGCTCCGCGTTGGCCGCCGTTTCGCCGGAGCAGTCGTTTCCGCGGCCGCCACAGCCCTGCTCCGCCGCGCAAGCCTGCCGCCGGCGTTTCTGCCCAGTCTCCGGCCACCAATCGGGTCTGTGCGAGCATGTGGTCCTCCCCGTGCCGCGTGTGGTCCAGGCCGAGCCTCCGTCTCGCCGGAGCATGGCCCGCAGCGGTCGCCGCCGCACTGCCCCGCCGCGCGAGCTCACCTGCGACTTCTCCGCCCCAACTTCGGCCACCAGCAGGCCCACGGTGAGCCCCTGGCCTTCCTCCACCCTTCCCCGACCCTCCCCGGCGAGCTCCTCGCCGGAATTTCGTCGGCCGCACCGCCCTCCATGGCCATGGGCCACATTGCAAAGGCCCAGCTATTTCCAGGGAGTTTTCTGCAAACCAGGGGTCTATTTGTGAATCTTTGAAAACTTCCAGGGACCTGCCGGTAAATTGAATCTTAAATAGTGAAAGTTGTTTTGCTGATTCTTGTAAAATCCGTAGAAAATCGTAGGAAAATCATAAAATTGCAAACTCAATTTTTTTGGATTCCTTGTGGAAAACCCTACAACTTTTGTAAAGCATGACCATAGTTTTTCCTGATAGGTTTTGCATGAAAAATACAGAACTGTCAAACCTAGATCTGTTGTATCTCAAAATCTACAAAAGCTCTATAGCTGAATTTTGGATATGTTGTGTGTTATGTCATGCCTAGCTTCTGTACCAAAAATTACACAAAGTTACTGTGTAGATCTTTTATTATGAATTGTTTTGTATTTATGCTGAATCTGTCCAAATGATTTTTGTAGCTAAAAATAAATAGATTTTTGTGCTCCACTTCTGCATGTGATCTTTTTATGCCAAAATGCACCTCTAGTGAATTAATCACAATTTTATATCTATCATAAATATTTAATCTTGTTTTATGCCTAATCTTTTTATGCCAAAATGCACCTCTGGTGAATTAATCACAATTTTATATCTGTCAGAAATATTTAATCTTGTTTTATGCCTAATTTTCTTTGTAAATGCGTAGCTCAAGATCTATAGTCGCTCTAGGTGTATATGTTGTATGCCTAGCTTAGTTTTGGACCAGAGGCCATGTGTGAGATAGTTGAGATCCATTTGATGCTTATTTATTTTTATATGCATTTATCTTGCTTTAGTAACTAGATTTTGTTATTTTTGTGGTAATTAATTTTATAGCTCATGTGAATGTGAACCTTTGTGCAGTGGCTTTGTATAGGTTTGTAGTGCTTCACAAACACTTCCACTGAATTTTATGAATTTATTTATGCATAAAAACAATGTAGGCCTTTTAAAGCTTAAATTAAGTTAAATTGGAAAATCACCCACACCTCACCTAATGGCCTTAGGAATGTAGTGGGAAACATTCTAGGAAGGTTGAGACCACTCCCTTGCTGTTTGTGAATTTAAATTAACTAATTTACTTAAATATGTACACAGTCACTATTAAAAAGATTAAAAGAATAAATCTTCATATATAGTAACCTTAATGAAAAGAGTTAGTAAATAAATGTTTGTCAAGGTGAATATGGCCAACAAGAGTTGGATGTAATAATTAATATCTCACCCCACCTGAATCCTGCATTGCATGCCGTGTAAAACTCCCCGACGGTAACTACGCGCTCGTGCCGGAAGCCGAGGAAGGAGGAGCTGACGCGGAGCTGCAGTACGTGGAAGTGAGCGAGGACACCGAGGACCCCCAGGCTAACTGTGTTGACGAAGGTAAGCCCCGGTGCATTCACCTAATTGTTTTCGGAAATTATACAACTGCCTTTGGATGTTTGTGCATTTACGTTCAGGAGTTGAAATGAAACCCTAGATGCATGATCCCTAGGTACCCGTGTCCTTTACTAGTATGCTAGGTTGATAGCTGCTATGCTATAGGACCGTTACAAGTCGAGTGATACTTGTCACTCGCGAGAATAAGCTCTTATATTGGAATCATAAGATCTTTATAAATGGATTGCTTATGTGGTAAGAGCATGGGATTTGGACTTCGGTCCAGTGGCTTTCGTGGGCTAAGCTTTTGAACGTACTAAACACTTGTCGGGAATGGGACCGGTAAGCCTAGTACCTGATTGACGCGGCAAGGGAACCTTTCCCTACTACCCCTAGGACACCTGATGTGTCCCCCTGCCTGCAACAGTGGGGTACCTGTGCGAGTCTGGGCGGTCCGGCGTGACGTGCCAGTAAGCCTTGTACCGAGGATTGTAGGTTCCGATCCCGAACCGAAGAAAGATGGGAACCGCCTGGTGGTTGCCCATGTGGGGGCACCCTCCGTGTGTTTAGGTTTACCTTGCAAGGATATAAATCAATTGATTATCGGCCTCTCACCGTTATCTGAGACTGCTTAATCAACTGGCCATGATATCCCTTTATGATGGAACTTCGTGAATATTACTGCTTGAATTAATTGTATTGTACAATTCTTGATTGAAATAGTTGGCACACTTAGAAATGGTAATCAACTAAAATTCTGAGCTAAAATATTGAAAGTAAGGACATACTCTTTGTTGCTTTTCAACAAAAGAACTCCACCGACCAAAAAGCCTCTCATGTCTAGAGTTTGGTGATGTAGTTATCACCCGATGGTTAAGTCTTGCTGAGTATTAGTATACTCAGCCTTGCTTTATAAATGTGGTTGCAGGTGTTGTTTGGCCTGGTGAGATTCCACCCGGCGGGGAGCTGGAATGGGTGGATGACGACGAGTGATGGTATCACGGTCGGCCTCCTGTGATATTTATCGTTACGCTAGTTTAATTTTCCGCTGTTTTCAAACTCTGAACTTTTATATCCTGTCATGAACTATGGTTTGTAATAATTAAACCCTTCGGGGCAGATTTGAATGTAATTTGTGTTTGTACTCTGGACTCGCCTTCGTGTGAGTTTTAATGCATATGTTCGATCCTCTGTGTTAATTCCAAGTGATTTACCGGGCGTTAACCCGGCAACTAACAACAGGATGATACTTTACTGTCGCTTAATGGCCAAAGTGGATTGGTTTAGGCGATAGTACGGTATTTTCCTGAGCGGGTTGTCACACCCCACGCCGGGTGGCCGTCCGGACGTGGTGAGCAGCCGTGGACTGTAGCGGAGTTATTATTGACAGCATGGGCTTCCGGGGCAGATGGTTCCGAGTAGTTGGCACGGGCGTCTCCCCGGGTACGTCTTGGAGTAGCTCAACACTGTGGGACGTCACCTACGTGCCCCTGCTCCTGGCAGAGTAGTAGATATATGTCTTTCCCGGGTACTGTGGAGCTCCTGTGAGGACGGGACGGCGCAGACTGTGCCGTTCGTGGCGCAATGGGCGCCCACGCCTTCTGACACCGAGCGTCCCCTGCCAGTACGGCCCGGTATGGGGGGAAGCCTTACGTGGCGCTACTGGAGCGGGCGTGTGCAGAGGACTTGTCATATCGGGAGTGGACCCCGCGCCGTGGCTTGCTTCGTCGCGAAGACTAGCCCGGTCAGGGGCGGAAACTACTCATGCGAACAGGTAGTTGTCGCGGAGACAGAAACTTGTCGTGCGAGCGGGTGGTCGCGGTGGAGGTCGGAGGACGGAGAAGTAGTCGTACGAACCGCCAGGTACTCGGTACTTGTCGTGCGAACCGCCAAGTACTCGGTACTTGTCGTACAGACCGCTAAGTACTCGAAGTGTAAACCGTACTCCTCTTTTTGTAGCTGTCGCGTGGTGGGCTCCGACGTAGGCCCTCATCAATGTACTCCCTCCGTTCCACTATATAAGCATTTCTAGAGTTCAAATTTTTTGTCAAAATATAAACATTCCTAGGAATAGGACAAAACTAAATGGGTAGGTGGGTTGGTGGAGAGTTGGTGGATAGTGTAAAATGAGGGGTATAGATGTCTTTTTATCACTTCTGTTATTTCTTGAGTTTGAATGCTAAGAATGCTTATATTTGAGAACGGACGGAGTAGGTCCTGCATTATTACTGGGATATAAAACTAAAACCATGAGTCAGACTTTTGAAATTTACCAACCAATACAGCTCACTCTAAACCATCATTACCAAATTATTTCTTCTTAAGAGCAACCCAAACCAAACCGAACCATTTGATGAATCACTCCATAAGTAACCAATCCAAACTAGGAAAACCCAACCGGATGCTTGCTTGTGGTGGACGGATGCTATGCTATAGTACGCCGTGGTCCGTGGGGGAAGAAGGGTTTGATGCGGGAGGTGGGCACCAAACCAACCAAAATCCTGTAATTGGACCGCACTGTATTTTTCGCAACCACACCACACGGGAAAGCAGCAGAGGCACACCCTGCGTCCGTTTGCCGTGATGCCGGCCAGCACAGACGGGCAGCTGATCTGGTAGGCGTGAGTGTCACGTCGCATTATCGGGGCAGGTAAAGAAGCGAATTAGCACAATAGCATTGGCCGAAGGGTACTGAGCGCCCACTTTGTTCCTGCTGCAGGATGCTGCCACGAGTTACAAACAAGTCGCAGCAACTAGAAAAGCAGGAAAATCCCAAAGGAAAACATACTACGCAACCTCCAGATCTGGGAACGATGCACGCGGAGGGAGGCCGGACAGGACAGAGAAAGAAAGGGGTTCCCTCGGCCACCCACAGACGTGCGGGCCACAAATATCTCTGTTCCTTTTTAAAAAGAATCACCACAAATATCTCTGCCATCGGCCGGCGGCATCGGCCTCGCTGCACCTGCACGCAGCACGCCGCACGGTGTTTTTCCTTGGGCCAGCTGCGCTCTGCGCCTGTGCTCCCGGGTGTGGCCGCTTTGCAATTGCAGGCTCGCTCTCTCCGCTCCCGCGCCGCTCTTCCGATTTGTCTCTCGCTTTTTTCCCCCTTGGGTTCTCCCTCTCTTGTGCACGTTGCAGTGTTGGATCTTGGAATAATCGGCGCGGGCGCGGCCTCGACATGTGCCGATGCGCGAGTACCATACTGTTTCGGTATTGCGGAGCGTATATCAGCTAACAAGGATACAGTATAGGCGAGGACATTCACATGCACGTAGCGACAATACGTACGACCGTCCAGCTTTTTTTTTATAAAAAGAAAATGGGTCGAAGAAAAAAAGCTAGTCACTACCGTATATCACACGAGAAAGGTTCTTGTGCAGTTGTGCTCGTTAGTTGCTCCCATGCACTCCCGGTTGTGATTACATCTGTTGGATTCTCTTGGTCCATACAATCAGCTGAGCCAAGCGTCCTCGTATGTGTTGTTAGGAGTTTTATTAGGGCTTAACGCAAGATCAACATGGTAGTGGCCTCCCATGGCCAATGCATTTTCGCATTGGTTAAACAATGTATATTTTTTAAATTTTGGATTGTTGATGTCTAAGGTTATATTTCACGTTATTTGACGTGTTTTGTTTGTATTAGTTTTCTTTTTACTGCTTCCCACGAGTCTCATGCTCGTTCTAAATCCTAGCCTTCGTTTCCGTTTTCTGTTTGGGGCTTTTCGTTTTCCTTTCTTTCTTGCCAACCCGCTTCTTCCTTTTCCTAAGCTTTCGGTAGAGATTTGAGGTTACTTATCTACTTATGTTGAGGTTATTTACCAACCTCTATTTTTGTACCTATCTATTTCTGATAATTTTATCCATAGCTCCACTTCGCCTACAATTTCTACATCTGTATCATTAGGCACATTATTGGCACAATTTTTTTTAAAATTAAACTAACGGTAAATGACCCCAACATACGAAGATCTGCTTTTGACCGTGCAATCCTATACTCAGTTTACTCGCGCTAACGGTAAATTCACGCGAATTTTATGGAAGTGCGGAGGGACCCAGATCGCACTATTGCACTGACCACCGGCCTTAACGCACACGCAAAAACAAAAATCAAAACCCAACTAACCGGAAGACCCAGTGAAGCCGTCCGAAGCGGAGAGGTCACAGGACGACAGGGAAGCTGCTGAGCCTGAGCGCTGCGCAGCAGCACTCCGTCCAGCACGAGGACGACGACGGCGAGGGGAGGGGACAGGGAGAGGCCAAGAAAACCCAGACCGAAATCCCCCCGAGCTCACGCCGATCCCGCATTTGCTTCCAGGCCTCTCGATTCGGCCGGACCCGCGAGCTGCCCCCCGCCGGAGGGCTCGATCTGGGCCCAGATCGGCCTGCATTTCGGCCCCGTGCAGGTTCCGGTCCCCGGCGGTGAGGGATGGGGCACGGGGACGGCGAGTATGACGAGTTCCATGCAGGTGAGATGCTCGTCGATCTGGGCTTTTCTTTCTTTCTTTTCATATGCGGGGAATGGTCTTCCGAGCTTAGAGTTCGGATCTTTGAATGTTTCTTGTGTTTAGTATGTGGTCATCATGTGATTTATTTTTTGAAACGGTAAGTTTGGAAGGTTCGAGTCTTGTTAAGCTCAAGTTTGGCGCGTCCGGGGTTGGATTTGCTAGAACTTGGACAGTCGGCTGCTCTTGATGAGTATTTCGGCTGTACAGTGCGATGCAGTAATTTTCCTTGGGCATTAGTTTTTCAGAATTTCGTATAGGAGGTCAACAAATGCAATCTCTGTTTCCAGCCATGTTGTTTTGAGGCTTTAATTAAATTTGAATTTGCGAGCCCAGTCTTATGATTTTATCTCACGATTGCTCCTTGTGGTTATAAACTATTTCTAGCCAATCGGCGTGCTGAGGTGATAGATTGGCTCGGCGGATTGCTGCCAGAGTTCGACTTGCCGTTGGATTCCTCAGATGAGGAACTGCGGGAGTACCTCATCGACGGTGCGGCGCTATGCTACCTCGCCGAGAAACTCATGCCCGGTATTCAGGAGGTGAGTTCACCCAGCTCGGAGATGCCAAACTTCACGTGCATATTACTCTTTCTGATCTAAACTTGAGAGCGTTGTTTGCAGGGAATGTGGGGTGGTAATGCATCAGACCAAAGGTCAAATGTGAAGAAATTCCTCTCTGTTGTCGCGGAGATGGGGCTACCAGGATTCAGCGTCAAGGATCTGGAGGAGGTGATGTTACTCCTATAATGTGAAGTAGTTTTCCGGTATACACAGTGATTGCTAGTATGCCTTTCATTTCAATTAAATGGTGCCGTCATCTCCTTTTCAAGGTGTTTGCTGATAATGGTTGTTACCATAGTTGGTGTTAAGTCTTTCATACCATGTTGGCAATAATGCCTACTATTTTAGGCCTAGCATAGTAATTATGGGTCTATTTCAGTATGAAGATCCATTCATAGTTACACCTACATATGAGTTGTCCCACTGAGCTCGATTGTTATTTGAATGGAAAGCAGCCATAAGCCAAACAATCTTAGTTGCTGCTGGAAAGGTTGAAAAGGGTTGCACTGTAAGGAATATGTGAACTCAGAGTGATCTTAGATCTTCCAACTCTGGTGTAGAATTCTATCAAACCTTTACCAAAATCCATACGAGATTCATCCTTACACTAAACTCAAAAACCTTAGTTGCTGTTGGAAAGGTTGAAAAGTGTTGCACTATAAGGAATATGTGAACTCGGAGTGGTCTTAGATCTTCCAACTCTGCTGTAGAATTCCACCAAACCTTTACCAAAATCCATACGAGATTCACTCTTACACTAAACTGAAGAACCCCTTGTAATTTGTATAATTTCTCAGTTGCTTATTAAAGTTCATAGTTTGCGATTTTTTTTGGGCAGTGAGTGGTGTTAACTACTGAGGTATCTCTACCTCCTACGTTTTGATTCAGACTTGTTTAACAATTGCAAATCTGTGGTTTTGTTCATGTCAGTTTTTGTTAACCCTGATCCATGTGATGATTGCAGGGATCGGTATCTTCTGTAGTGGAGTGTCTCCTGGCTCTAAAGGACAATGTGACTACAGGAATAGGTCAAAACATTTCTAACAGTGTTAAGACACCCCTTAGAAGGAGACTAGAGCTTCGAGAATCCGACGGGCCTATAATTTCGGTTGTGACGCCAGGGAAAAGATCTCCCAGGGATATGAAGTCTCAACAAAGAAGCATTCTTCATTCAGGTATGCTTTATGCTCATGTGTCGTTTCTTTAGGTATCATCATTTGTGGCAATGAACAGTGTATTTGGTTCTAAAGCTCAACATAAACAACAGAACTGTCACTATTCTTGGACTTAACATATTGAAACAGCTTCACCACAGATGACTTTATATAATTGTATTGTTTCATATTCTCCTTGGTTTGTGTATCTCTGTAATGCTATATTTACCAGTAAAAGTCATGCTTCTTCTCTTCAATTCTGACTTAAGTGCCTTGTCATGTTTATCCATGGTTATGCTCATCTTTTTTTTTAAAAAAGGTTGTTAATTCCAGTTTCTACCTCATGGCGTGCATGCAGTCTGATCCCTATTACAATAAATCAGCATGAAGCTGAAATCAACAGAATAAAACAAGCCTTAACACTATGTTATGCTTAACTTACTTTACAGGACATAAGGGCCATGATGCTTTCCAGATTAAGCGGGGCTCCTACACTGATCTGCCTGCTGCCAAAATTTCAGAGATGATGCATTCAAGTAGTCTAGATGTAAGAATCTTTAGCATCACATCGTATCATCATTTTTAAAATTCTTATTGTTATCCTTTTATTAATTCATATAACCATATTTTCTCAGAATGCCCCTACACAATCACTGCTTAGAGTTGTTAATGGCATTCTAGATGAGAGCATTGAGAGGAAAAGAGGAGAAATACCACATGTAAGTATGTGTTTAGGGACTTGTAATAACTATATCGCCTGTAATGCCTGTGTTTATTTATAATCAGTTATTGAAGACTAATGTCAATCTTTTCGTGTGTCAGCGTGTTGTTTACTTGCTAAGGAATGTAGTTCAAGAGATTGAGCATCGCATTGGTATTCAAGCAGATCACATAAGAAATGTAAGTATGACATTTGTTTTGAATTTACCATTTCCTGTTATACAAATTCAACTCCTGAAATGTATCATTTATTTTTGCAGCAAAATAGCATCATAAAGACTCGAGAGGACAAGTATCGTTCAAAAATTAAAGCACTTGAGACATTAGTAAATGGAACAAATGAAGAAAATGAGGTAGCTATCCAATTTCATGGTCTGAAAATTATCACACAAATTATTACTACTTTTAAATATTGACACATGTGATTCTTTCTTCAGATAACAGTAAATCGGCTTGAGCTAATTGAGGTATTCAAAATATCTTAATCTGTTTCTTTATGTTTCTAATCATGTTACTCACTTGGATTAGTACTTTAAAAAATGAAATAACGGCTGGTTGTATAGATGTTTGGATCACTTGTGAGTTATTTTATTTCATTTAGTGCCTAGTTATGGTGAACAGATCATGAATTTGTTCGTTTTGGTCTTATAGGTAGAGAAATCAAAACTTGATGAGAAAAGAAAACTAGGTGAACAAGACATGATTCGATTGATGCGAGAAAAGGAGAATGCAGAGAGTACAATAGCCTCCCTTCAGCAAGAAATACAAATCTTGAGTAGGATGCATGATCAGTACCGTGAGCGAATGGAAACAGAAGCAAGACAAATGGAGGAACACTTGACTACGAGAATTAAGGAGGCTGAGTTTCTTCTAATGCAATCAAAAAGGAAAGTTGAAGAGATCGAGTCTGCTTCTCAACTGAAATCTCAACTTTGGAGCAGGAAGGCAAACATTTTTCAGAGTTTTACAGATAATCAAAAAATCTTCATTAAGGTTGTGTTATCTTTCTATATCAATTTTCCATTGTCCTTTTAGTTTATTTATGTTACTCACTTACAGTATTCATATATGTTAGGACATAAGGCTGTCATCTCAGTCAATTAAGCAGGAAATGTTTGCCCTTCAAATGAAATGGAGGGACGAAATATGTAACATTGGTATGTGGGTATTTGTGACCTGTATAGTGGTATATTGTTGTACACATACGCTTACTGTTTCACTTATACTTTATTTTGTTTGATCTTAACTTGTTAAATTTGTTTAGGAAATGATCTAAAAGGCTTAGTAGATGCTGCTGACAATTACCATAAGGTTCTTGCTGAAAATCAAAAGCTATTTAACGAAGTACAGGAATTAAAAGGTACTTTCCTGCATAACAATATATTTGCAGTAGTGCACATTTTATTGTTGTTTAACATGTTCCTTCCACTCTAATATTTATTGTCAGGTAATATCCGAGTTTATTGCCGTGTCAGACCATTTCTTCCTGGTCAAGATGGTAAAACAACTACAGTTGATTATATTGGTGAAAATGGTGAGATTCTCATCACAAACCCCTTCAAGCAAGGGAAGGATGGGTGTCGAATGTTCAAGTTTAACAAGGTGTTTAATGCACGTTCTTCTCAAGGTACATCTAAGTATCCTAGTGGTACAATCTGAAGTTAAAAGGTGTGTTACACATTATTGCTCATCAATTTTTCTTACGTAACTTGCAGCTGAAGTATTTTCTGACATCCAGCCATTGGTCAGATCAGTTCTAGATGGGTTTAATGTGTGCATTTTTGCCTATGGTCAAACTGGTTCAGGAAAGACTTACACAATGGTAGGAAATCAATTTCAAGATAAAAAGTTGAATTGATCCTATTCTTGGGATACTAATAATTGGTTTTTGGCATTATTTTTCTTAGAGTGGACCAGGCACAACAAAAGAAGATTGGGGTGTTAACTATCGAGCTTTAAATGACTTGTTCGAAATCTCTCTAAGCAGAAGGAATGCTTTCTCATATGAAGTTGGAGTCCAGATGGTTGAGATTTACAACGAACAAGTGCGGGATCTTCTATCAAATAATATTGCACAAAAGAGATATCCTTTTTGCATTAAAAATGTGTTTGTTTTCCATATGTTTTTAAATCTTATGTCTATTTTTAGTATTCATTCTAGTAGACATGTATAGAAAATTATGTTATTCTTGACATAAAGAAACACTCGGAATTTGGAATACTTCTCAGCCAAATGGACTTGTCGTCCCTGATGCGAGTTTACATCCAGTCAAGTCAACATTAGATGTACTAGACTTGATGGGAATTGGACAAACAAATAGAGCAGTTGGATCGACAGCTTTAAATGAAAGAAGCAGTCGGTCTCACAGGTATACCTTTGGCTGTTATTAAACTAAACTCCTAAAATTTTTGCAATATATTATTCTAAAAATTATTGTTGCATGCAGCATTTTAACTGTGCATGTTAGAGGATTGGATTTGAAGTATGGGTCTACTTCCCGAGGATGTCTACATTTGATCGATCTTGCTGGGAGTGAAAGAGTTGAGCGATCTGAAGCAATCGGAGACAGATTAAAAGAAGCACAATATATAAACAAATCTTTGTCTGCTCTTGGTGATGTGATTTTTGCTTTGGCACAAAAAAATGCCCATGTTCCCTACAGAAACAGCAAACTGACTCAAGTTCTACAGAGCTCTTTAGGTAATATATATATGGGCTAACATGTAGCTTTTGTTACTTTTTGTATGTGAGTTGTTACTAATCATAATTTCTTTTTTATTTTCGTGCAGGTGGACAAGCAAAAACACTGATGTTTGTTCAAATAAATCCAGATACCGAATCATATTCAGAAACAATGAGCACTTTAAAGTTTGCTGAAAGGGTTTCTGGAGTAGAGTTAGGTGCTGCAAGAAGTAACAAAGAGGGCAAAGATATAAAAGAGCTGCTAGAACAGGTATTTACAACTCTATCTGACTCCCATGCAAACATTATTTGAGCTTTAAACACTAGTAAACTTCATATTAACCTACAGTGATTGGTTTCAACTTTCAAGGGTTATGCTTTCCTCTAATATCACCAAATTAAATTTTAAATTGGAGAAAAAGAAAATCTATTTGTTGAGCCTTTTAGTAATTAGTAAATATATTGCTTCAGTATAATAATATTAAGTTTCTTAAAAAGTGAATTGTTATTAATAAGGCTAATACATGGTTGTTGTTGCTACAGTTATACTAGCTTCTACATCTGCAATTGGTTATCTTGATTTTCAGAATTCTCCATCATTTTTGTCTCCAGGTTTCATATCTGAAAGACACAATATCGCGGAAAGATATGGAAATCGAGCAACTCCTGAAGGACAAATCCAAATCTCCAAGTTCATCAACAGATAGACATGATAGTAGCCAACGAATCCGGCGATTATCAGGTAATGAATCGCTCAAGAATTTCATCACGCCTTCAAAACTATGTCATAGTCATTGTAATCAGTAATGGACACTTCACCCACTAATACAGGGGCTGCGGGGTCATGTGAAGCCGAATGTGAAGATAATGTGTCTGATGACGGCTGCTCAGTAGCAGGAACCGAGTATTCAGTTGGCGGTGCTTCAGAGGTGACAGCAGAACAGATGTATGTTGTAACTGTGGCCTTCTAATTTTGACATCTCTCTTACTTACCACTATTCTTGTATCTTGCGCGTTGCACATTAGAAGGTCTCCAAAACTAAATACTTAAATTGTGTCCTACAATTTACAATTACAGGCAGAAGGCCCCATCAAGGATAGCCAGACTGTTTCTCACAAAGAACGGGCAGCCAGGAAACTCCAAACCAAAACCAAGGGAGCTTGCTCTAAAACCTCCAGGTACATTACAAAAGTGAATTGCTTGCATGCTTTACCTGGTATCAATCAGATCCTCCATGAGCTAATTGGCACTGCTGACATCCCAATGTGTGATACATTCCCCATGATACTGATGCAAACTCGTGTTTGTTAATCAGGTCGCACTAAATCTACGGGAAGCCAGGTGACCGGAGGATCTTCAGTAAAACCCCCCAAAAGGCGGTAGAGAGATAAGATTATGAGATTGTGTTGCGAACCAGATAAGAGTGCAAAAGGCCAGTGTCATGCGTCTGTAATATGACGCAGACAGATTGTGCTGAACACGTGTGGTTTTGTGGTTTGTGCGTCGCTGTACCAGGTTGCGTCTGTAATATGACGCAGACAGATTGTGCTGAACGCAGACAGAGTAATGGTAATGGGCATTCAGCCCTGCTCAAATGCTCAAATGGTGTTGCCCTGCTCGTGCAGCGGCCAGGAGGCGCTGGGGTGTGACGTTGTGTGAATTCAGGTACCCTAAAAAAATGTGTGGGTTCTGTGCTTCAGGCGCTTCGCCAGGCACGCTACTCCTGCTTCGCTTCAGGTGGACGGGCGAGCTGGAGGACGGTGGTGTCCTTGGCGACCCCGCGAGAGGGACGGCCTCCGTCGTGGTCTCGTGGACGTCTGCGGCACCGCTGGAGATCGCTCGCTCATCGTGGCATTCACTCCAGACTCGTCTTGAACCATGCACAGGAACGGTTTACTACGAGGACTCGATCAAAAAGAGAGAAAGAAACAAGCACAGCGACGAGACGACTTTTATGTTTCTGATTGAGAACACCAGGTTACTATGTAGACAGGCCGGGTCACAGCAGCAAACAACATATTTCTGGAACAAGGACTTGCCCGGCCCTGAGGAGCTAGCCTGTAAACTCTACGGCCTCTTCCGCTTCACCGTCAGCACCAACATCCAGTGACATGTTCTGCGCCGTCTCTTTGAAAGCGTAAGCGCAGACGACGAAGTAGACGAGGTCGATGGCGCCAAGAACTGCGAGCAACCGGTAGTACAAGTCATAGCGACCCAGGTCCAGGTCGTTGGAGATCCACGGCGTCGCCCCGCGCCTGCCGGTGACCACGTTCACGAGCTTAAGGATCACCGTCCCCATGATGCTCGCGACGCCGCCCCCGAAGAAGAGCAGCGCCAGCACGAAGCTACCCATGGACTTGGGGAGCACCGCGTAGTAGAACTCGATCTGCGCGATGGCGCCGAACGCGCCCGAGAGTCCCATGAGCACGTACTGGGGCACCAGCCACAGCGCTGACATCCGCAGCATCGCCGCTGCCTCCCTCCTGCGAGCCTCTACCGCCGACGCCACTGCCATGGACACGACGGCCAGGAACAAGCCGATGCCCATGCGCTGCTTCAGCGTGAGGACGCGTTGCCGCCCCGTGATCCTCCTGAGCACGGGGAGTATGTAGGAGTCGTAGCTGCCCGACCACACGGTGAAGGTCGTGATCTCGAATATCGATATGGAGCCTGCGGGTATCTGGAACCTCGTCGTCGTGCCGATGATACGACGGTCCATGGTTGCTGCTTGCAGAACTCCGAACGAGGAGCTCTGCAACACGAAGGACATCACCATGGCTGACCACATGGGCATGACGCTCAGAGCAGACTTCATGTTCTCTACTTGCTCCACTGTGGCGGAGCTGCACCGTGAGGACGTTTTATTGCTTGTGCTGCTGCCTGCTCGGTTCCTCACCAAGCAAGCTTTGTTCAGAAACCTGAATGCGTTTATTTGTAAGTTAAAATGCTAACCAAAAGTATGGAGTTAAACTATGTTTTTTTTATTTAGATGCACCCTAGTTATCTTAATAGTAGAAACTATACCTGGCCATTTGGCACGAGCATGATGGGCTGGCACGAGCACGGTCCGAAAAAGCACGACACGAGCACGGCACGGCACGATGTCGATAGTGCCAGTGCCAGGCACGGCACGACGTAGTGCCAGTGCCTGGGCCGCCATTGTGGCCCGTATGCCGGCCCGGCCCGGCAGGGTTAAATGGGCCGGCCCGATATAGGCACGACCTCCTGGCCGTCAGATGCAGGGCAGGGGCATGGACGGCTCAGATGAGCTGCCCGTTGGGGACGCCGGCCGGCTGGCCGTATATAAGCCACGCCCCGCGGCGCGTCACCCCCATCCCCGCAGCCCTGCAACCCTAGTCCATTCATTCGACCGTTCGCTCGCTCCCCACTCGCTCAGATCTCTCCGTCTCTCGCCGCCTCGCCGCCGACTTCCTCTCTTCCTCTCTCCCTCCGGCAGCCTCCTGACCCCCTGATGGCCGGCCCTGGCACACGGCACGGCCATGTACGCTCCTCTTCTTGATCTCACAACCACTCGTGTGTCGTCTAGTCGTCTTTTGACTCTTTTCCCTGCCGTTCTCGACGTCGTCGACCTCGCCGCCGGCAGCTCTGGTGCTCCGGATCCGCGTAAGTACTCGTAGACGCTCGCTGCTCCCCTCTCTCTTTCCCTCTCTCTCCATTTCTCCATTCTGTCATTCTCTAACTAGCTGTTTTCTCTAGATCCAGAGCCGATTCGAATCCGTTGAGGAACCAGAGGGTCGGATCTGTGCTTCGTGTACATCGCCGGCGATCCTGGTGCTCCGGCTGCGAAGGTATGCCAAACCCTAACCCTAAGTTCCTAACCGCATCCTAGATCTGTACTAATCCTCGTCTCCCCTAACCTCCTCTCTCTATTGCTGTAGACGTTGAGGGACCAGGACGCTGGCGAAGCACGATGGTCAGCTCTGAAGACGAGGTCGACTTCAACGAAGAGAGGCGGATGTGCGGGATGGCCGGAGATGACGATGACGATGACATCCGAGATGACGCCCAGGCACTGTTGGGCAGTAGCATTGAGGCTCCCATCGATGTCGGCGGCGGTGGTGATGAGGCTGCAGATGTGGAAGCTGGGGCTGGCTCCAAGCGCTCTCGTCCCTCTACCTCCCCTGTCTGGGAGGATTTCCAGAAGATCTACAAAACCATCAATGGTAAGAGGGTCAGGTATGGTGCTAAGTGCATCCATTGCAACAAACAATACTCTGGTCTCTCTAGTGGTGGCACTGGTCATCTCCGCCGGCATCGGAATAAATGTGACAAGAGGAAAGAAAAACTAGGCCATAAGGTTCAAACTCAAATTTCTTTTAATCCTGATGGTAGTATGCGTAATTGGGAGTACTGTCCTATGTTTGCTCGTACTGCACTTGTTAAGTTGATTGCTAGACTTGATGTGCCTATCTGTATGGGTGAATCTGATGCTTTTGAAGATTATATTAAAACTGCTCATAATCCTAAGTTTTCTGGTGTCTCTAGGCAAACCACAACTAGAGACATAGAGAAATATTTTTCTGATTGTAAGGCTAAGCTTGTTGAGACCTTGACTTCATCTGCTGTTAATTGTGTGTGTCTCACCTCTGATATTTGGTCTGGTAATGCCAAAGAGGACTATCTTAGTGTTGTTGCTCATTACATTAATTCTGATTGGCAAATGGAGAAGAGGGTGCTTGGTCTTAGGCTTATAGATGAGTCCCACAATGGACAAAACATTGCTGATCGTGTTGCATCTGTGCTTGATGATTTTGGTGTGTCTGAAAAGCTCGTCTTACAAATGTGTACAACAAGTATGAGCAGAAATATGGAGGTGTTAGGTTGAGGAGGTCTGATCCTCCTAACCCATCTGGTAAGAAAAGATCTGTTTGGGATGAAATTTATGATGATGGTGATGATGGGTATAATGTTGGTGGTAAGCAACCTCTAGCTGCTAATCTAAGCATGTCTAGAGATACATCTGCAACTGCATTGCTTTCAGCAGTATCTTCTTCAGCTTGTACTTCTGAACTTGTGTCCTACTTAGATTGTGACATTGTGAATCAGTTAAATGATGATTTTAACATACTTAACTGGTGGCATGAACACAAACTTACATATCCAGTTCTATCCATCATGGTTAAAGATATTTTAACTGTTCCTGTGTCTACCATATCTTCAGAATCTACTTTTAGCATGACTGGCAGGATCATCGAGGAGCGGCGGAGGAGCCTGAGGCCTGAAATGGTGGAGATGCTGACTTGCATCAAGGATTGGGAAGCTGCAGCTGCAAGGAAGCAACAGTTGGTGGAGGACAAGGAACTTGAAGCAACATTTGAAGATCTTTACCTTGATTGATTATCATTTATGTAATGGGCTGTAATATTCTAGTACTTGAACTTTGGACTTGTAGTTTTTAGGGTTGAACTATGAACTTTTGTTTTTTTGGAGCTTGGCTGTACTCTTTTTCCCTGCCTAGGGTTTCTCACAAGGGTGAGTTTTACCTAGGTAGGTTTTAATGAGGCAGTCATTGCACAAGCTCCCCTTTTGAATTATTGATTTGCTATCTTTGTTTGTGTTTTGTGTGTTTTTTTGGTGTTATTTGTGACCCTCTTGTGATTCTGAGCACAAGGATGTATTTTACTGTGATAGTGCCAGGGCCGGCACGGGTACTGGTGTGCCACCGTGCCAAAGGGCACGGCACGGCCCGCTTAACTGCCCATAGGGTCGTGCCAGTGCCTAGGGTTTGGCACGGTGGCACTAAGAGGCACGTCACGGTGTGCCGTCGTGCCCAACCGTGCCCGTGCCCAGCCGTGCTAGTGCCGTGCCGTGCCGTGTCGTGCGGCCCGTTTGGCCAGGTATAGTAGAAACAGAGCCATAATTAAGTAGCAATCACCTCATTTTTTCTGATGGGGCCACCTGTGTTGAACCTGGTAAGCTGTGGAACTGGACACCAGGATGATTTGCCTCTGCTGGCAGCTCAAGGTCACGGTTCTTCACAGCCGCGACAGCCACATTCAGTAAGCCAGCCCACATGCTCTTCTGAGGCTTCACCTTCACGTAGAATGGTGTCACTGCTAGGTTAAGGAGCGTGACAGACGCCATGATGGCTGCCGGAACCATGAACCCAACCTTCCAGCCCATCTTATCTTGGAAGTAGACAAGCACAGTCACGGCGAATATCTGCGAGAAACCCACGGATACGTAGTACCAGCTGAACAAGGCCCGGAGAACACGGTCCTTTCTAGCGGTGTCCCAGTGCGCAATCTGATCCTCGGCGAAGGCCAGGCAGCAGGGGCGGACGCCGCTTGCTCCAAGCGCCATGAAACCAAGGGAGGCGCAGAGGACAAGTAGCTGCAGCGAAGTAGATGAAGTGCAGCCTTGGTTTGGAGTGATGCAATCCGGTGGTGTCAAGCGTGGAATCACAGATGTCAAACACAAAAGGGTAGTCCCCTGTGTGAACGAAACACGAAAAGAATAATCAAATAGATGCGAGTATATATGCAGTATTGTAACAATGATCAATAGTTTTTATAAACAATATTCAGTTAAAAATCAATGCTCTTCAGTTGTTCTTGGGATTGTTCGGTGCTCTTACAATTGTGCAGGAGAAGAGTGTGACTGTAACCATGAGGCAGCGACCCAACAGTGCGTCGGACACAATGGCTCCGCAGACCGGCAAGAAGTTTGCGGCCGCTATGTAAACGAAGATGATGATGGCACTGCTTGCAGCGCCGAGGTGATACTTTGTTGTCAGGTAAATGATAAGATTTGCGCCAACAGATGCGCTCACAATCCGTTCAGCCACTTCGTTTGCTGAAAACAAATGCGAAAACTCTGTTAGCTAAACTAAATGATACAACAAGCTAATACCTATGCATAGCGTCTCATAAGATTGATCTGTCAAGGTAAGAAATCTAAGTCCGAGGACATTACCAATGATGACTGGAATCAGTCGCAGACCATTCTTCCCCAGGACGTGTGCTTGCTGATGTTCCTCTTCAACGCCTTCCATCGTCTCGAAAACTCTATACAACCAGAAGCACCACCAGCCGGAAGAAATGTGCTGTTTTGACACTATCTTGCCTGCATATTCTGTTTTGGGAGGCGAGGACATGTATTGATAGAGGTGCCATTTGTCCTTGCAGCTATCTGGGCTGTACGCCGCTTGCCTTTCAAGCTATTGAATTGAGTGATAACTGTCCTGGAAAACATGGAATGTAAGATCTAAAACGGAGATAAGCAGAAACAATATCTCTGAGATAATTACATTAATTTCAGATAATTCTGCCGCTGCTGGTTTGTACATTAAAAAATAGAGTTAAATCCTATAATATATTATCGTACTATCACTAAGTGAAGGTGATGGGCATTCAGCCGATTATAGGCTGGACATTTGAAGGGAAATGCTGAGATGGTATCACTAAATTATGATCATTGTACATAATAGATATCTTATTGCAAATAACATATCTGTTATTAAATAGATATATATATATCATAATAAATATAAAATAAGTATTTTTTGTAAATATATAAATATCTTTGAATAGTAAAAAATAAGTACATAAATACATTGAAATATAATTTATTTATTTGCTAAATAATATGATGTATTTAAAATTACTATGATTAGCCACATTAAAATTAATTAAAAAAGATCATTATATAATCTAGAAATATTAGGTTAACATAATTAGTTAGTTGTCATATATAATTTTAAATAGCTAAAATGGTGTAAATAATTATTTTATTAGCAATATTAAAATTAACATCATTTGTAAGTAGTATTTAGTAATATAAATTAATTTTAAATGGTGTCTATGCGTATTTTATTCTTTGCGGATACGAATATTGTCAAATATGTCGAATTTTTGTCGAATAATAGCGGATACTGTCGAATACGGATAATGATGAAAATCAGATTCAAATACATTCATCTGACATCCATACATCCCTAGCGCGTGCAGCGGCGAGGAGGCGGCTGGGGTGTGACGTTGTGTGAGTTCAGGTACCATAAAAAAATGTGTAGGTTCAGGGTTCAGGCGCTTCACCAGGCACGCACGCTACTCCTGCTTCGCTTCAGGGAAAACCCTTTGCCGAGGACAAAGATAGGAGCATGGAGGAATTCGTGGTAATAATTCATAATATTTTGCGGTGAGCGTGGATCGAACACGCGACCTTCAGATCTTCAGTCTGACGCTCTCCCAACTGAGCTATCCCCGCTTTTTTGTAAATTTGGTACAAATATCTTATAAATCTTAACGTTCAGGTAGACCATTTTGCATGCGACTCTACGAGTGCGCTTTGTCAGTATACGTGCCGCTGTCACTCATCGCCTTGCGCAGAGAAACTTCCGCACGCCCTCGAGTTGGTTTTTGAAACACCACACTGACATTGCAAAGAGCCAAAAGAGGATTGGTACGTGAGACACCGTCACACCGATATGTTAGTCCGAGGGAAATGAGAAGATGGTCCTCTCCCTCCCACTGCCAAAAAACGAGAACGAATAAACAAAGCAAAATGCACGTACAGCAGGACGCTAGCTAGATCATCAAACCGGCGGCCAAAGCACGCAGCCGAACGGAAACAAAAGCGCTTTATTAGCGTTCCAGAATATCTTCAACAGAACGCATAACGATATTCAGATAATCAGAAGGTACTACGCAGATACAGTTCGATCGACCCCCCTGGCACAATGATGCGGCATCATGCATGCCCAACCCCCTCCTCTTTCGAGCTGTCATCTGCCGACGGCCTTCCCCCCTTGTCCCTCTCTTTACCGCACAAAGAAAAGCTCACCAAAGAAGCTCAGAGATCGAGCCCCACTTCTCTCCATGCCCATTTTGATCCGTCCTTAGCAAAACCCACACCCTCATGTGCCATGTCCCTACGATAAACACTGAGGAACGCGAACGCACTAGAAACCAGTAGAATTTTGGCACCTCTTGCGTTCGAGTTCAGCTCAACCATGTGTGTCTATATATAACCTGATAGGGCATGATGAGGTAGTCCAGGCAGCAGAACATATTGCCATTGCCACTGATATATGGCTGCCACGTCCTTCGTCACCTACCTCCAGAGGCCCCGGGAGCTGCCGGTGCCGGAGTTCCGGGCGCCGCCGCCGTCCCCGGTCACCGGCGTCCTCACGGGCAGCAGCACGGGGTCGTCCGGGTACGGGGACGACGACGAGATCGGCAGGTTCCTGCGCTGCTCTGCCAGGGTCCCCGTGCTGCGGCTGCCTGAGAGGCCCGGCGGCGGCCCGCGGAGGAACAAGAAGAAGCAGGCGGCGGCGTGGGCGCCGCCCGTCATCGACATGCGCGTGCTGGACTCACCGCCGCATGCGCAGGTGGACGGAGGCGGCGCGCCGCCGCCGGCGGTGGAGGCGCTGAGGTCGGCTGCCGTCGCGTTTGGCTGCTTCCAGGTGGTCGGCCACGGGGTCGACGGGGGTTTGGTCTTGGAGGCGGCGTTACGTGCTGCGACGGCGAGGGAAAGATCGCCACCATTATCCGAGGAGGGTGGTGAAGGAGGAGACGAGGATGGCGAGGAGCTGTGGTGGCCGCCGGGCGAAGGAGACCGAGAAGTGGCGGGAAATCGGCCGTCGCGAAATGGTGCAAGGCAGATCAGGTATGTATGAACTTTTGGCAAACTGAAAACTATTGCGAGACTGACCGTGCAAGTGACCCAAAATGTCTAGATGATTTGAACGAACTTGTGTGCAAATTCAGAGTCGATTTGAAAATTTCGGATGGCATATATGTATCCCACCATCGATTCTGACTCTGCGCAGGAACACAGCAGATGACCTGTTCGCTCAGCTCGAGCAAGCCTCAACCAAGCTCCTGCACGCCTTGCGACAAGGCAACGAAGCTGCCGACGCCACCGAGCCAATGGCGAAATCAGACGCGAACGGCTCGCTGCTCTGCATCCGGAAGCACCAACGCGATGGCAGCAGCGTGTCCGGCCCGGTCAGCCAAGACGACGTCCTGCGGATGCTGGTACAAAGCTCGCGGTGCTCGCGCTCCCTCGCCCTCCACCTCTGCCCCGGCGCCTCGGGGTTCCACGTCTTCTCCCGGCGAGGCTGGTCGAGGTTCCGGCCCCTCGACGGTGCCGTCGTGGTCACCGTCGGGGACCAACTCCAGGTGACAAATGCATCTTTCTCAAGGGCAGTTCCAAGCTTAAACTGGAAGCTGGAAATTGCAAAAGCAGTCAGGAAACTGAAGAACTTTATCGTTCACGAGCAGATTCAGGCTGCGTTACTCACCTGTTTCATTTCCGTGTATGCAGGCAAGAAGCGGTGGGCTCTACAAGAGCGTGTCTGGGAAACCGGCTTACAGCAACGACGATCTGCAAGGAGACGGCAGCAACAGCGTCTTCTCAGCAGAGTTCTTCCTTTCCTGCTCTTCGGCCAGCGCAGCAAAGGACGCCCTGAACGTGGACGCCGGCAAGGTCTTCCCACTGAATACACAGATCATGGTAGCAGCTTGCCTTGTGCTGATTTACCATTTCTTATCCTCATGCTTGTGAGCGATCTGGTAACAGGCTAACAGCACAGCTTGTTTGCCACTGTTAATCGGCTGAGATGTCTGGAGAAAAGTACCAAGTAAATTCAGCCTTAGTTATCTAAGGAAAGTGGTGCTCATATACCAAAGATCTCTAAATCATTGCAATCAGAACCCTGCTACGCGCCTACGCTAGCAATACACTGGATCCAAATATCCAAAAATCAACAGCACTGACCACATATGGTGGTACTTAATCAGACGTCTCATCCATATATAACGACTAACAAGTGCTATACAGTAGACAAAAAGGGGAAACAATACAGGGAACCGTATCCAGGGTTCTAAAATCCCCCATACAAGTTTTCAATAACAATATATTAAGCCCCACTTTTTCCTTTTTAGTTTAGAAGCCTCAGCTTCAAAGAACATGTATCAGAGAGCACAGGTACACGGTAGATATAATTTGCAAGTTCAAGTGGCAGACTCTTACCAGGGTCATTTCTTGTCGCACCAGATTTTTCAGTTACCCAGCAATAACCATGTAGCAAAGCACGATAAATTAGAAAGATGCCATGGGCCAAAATGGCAAAAAGCAAGCATGGTAACTATACCTCGTGATAAAGAGAGTATGGCAGGAACCTTTTGAGGACCTGACAAGTGACAACTACACCGGGGATTGAATCATACTGCCATACTGTTCAGGTGTACATATCTGGCAAAGCCTTACACTACAGCTACTAGTCCGCTAAATTAATGATTAACACGAACTAAAAAACAATTACTACTGTACACGCTAGTCTATAATCAGGAACTATGGGCCTTCTCAACGAAACCGCCAGGATCACGTTGAGTCGCCTTCAGAATTTGCCCGCACATAGGATCTGCTACACTTAGCTAGCTAGACCAAAAGATGACGCCGACAGGCTCCGCATGCAGTAGCTCCAAACCACATGAAAGATTCCTAGGATACAGTACGCCCGTAGCATACTGATGCTAGGTAGAGATTCTTGGACCATTTCTCCTGCAATGAAATGAGTACAGTTTGTCAGAGCCAATGGAGACTTGCAATTACTCAATGAGAAACAAGAAGCTCATTAACCTTAACATGTTGACTAGGGAACGCAGATGTCCTCAATGTCTCTTGGGTTTCATCACTAGGCCGCCTCCTTGGCACACTTAAAACAAATGCAGCCTGGTCCCAAGTTGCAGCAGTCGCAGTTATCCGGTAACCATTGTCCCACCTCTTATGAATTCCCTCACTGGGATACAAGAAGTCCAGCTCAACAACCTGGAAATTAAATGCATACAAACAAATATATCATGATAAATATATTACAAATGTAAAAAGAAATGCAAAGGAAAACGGACAAGTGTAGCGGAAAAAACTGCTACCTGATCTGAAAACCCTGCATTACGAGACATAACAACTGCCCATCTACTTCCAGCAGTTGCCATGGAAGTAACATAGAAACCATCTCGCCATTTCTTGTTTATCCATTTATAGGGGAAAGTATCACTAACTTTGTAGGACTGCTGTGTATACGCCGTGCCTGGATAGATTTACCGAATAGTCAAAAGAATGTTTTTGGCAGTAAGACAGAAAGGGGCATTACTACTGCAGGCTTTAGCTACTTTACCTTTAGACATCACTACTAGGGAGCTACCATTGTTTGCTCCAGCAAGTGCAGTTATATAGTAGTTCCTCTCCCATTGGTCCATTATCCATTCCTTCATATCAACACAAATCAACCATTAGATTTTGCAATGGAGAGAACAGTTCAGTAAGTAACTTTATCTGACAAATAAAGTAATTATTTTGTAAAAAAATTCAAGCTAGAATGAAACAAGGTGCAGGTAGCTCACTTTGTGAAGGAAATGTGGTGTGAGCTCATAAACTTGAGAAGTAAACCCAGTACCAGCATCCATGATTAGAGCCCAGAGATTGGTGCAAGATGTTATACAACTAATATAAAGGCCATCTTCATTCCCTTTTTCAATATGCTGTAGCAGCCTTGAATCTGCAACGTTGTAATGGTACCTGCAATACTCATTGTGGATATGTTCCATTACTTTTGCTCATCCCCATTACGAAACATGATAATGTTAGCCATTAAATAAACTTTGGGCCTTGTAAGAGAGTGTACCTTTGTTTCATAGGCCGCCTAGCATTATAAACACTTATCCACTGTGTTGCAGGCATTCCCATCCTGATCTTCTTCTTTGGTTGTTCATCTGCCTCATCTTCTACCAATAAGCGGCCTCGCTTCTGGCCAACTTGATGTACAAGCTTTAGAGGAGTTCCAAGAAGATTAGATGCAATCGAAGTAATGTTTTTTGAAATGTCAGATTGCAAAACATGAGCTTACCTTCTGAGCACCATCAGTGTTAATTGGCCTGATATCTGGGTTTGGGCCCACTACACTATCAAAAAGTGATACATACTTTGCATAGTTTGGTTCCTCGTCAAACTTCAAGTTGACCACATACTCCACAAACTCCCTGAAGGGTTGTGGGCAGAAACAACAGAGAGATTCTGGAGAGGTGGCCATTTTCTTCTTGCAGACAAGGAAGCCTTTGTTTTCACCCTGGACATGCAAAAGAAACATCAGGTACGCATGTACATCACTCAAATATATACAACTGGACTGAAGGGGTCCAACACTTTACCTGATAACCTTGCCAAGGTAGACGTCCTCGTAGAAGAAAGACGAGTGTATATGCCAGAGATTCTAAATCATCCCTCCTGCTACCTATTCTCCCAAGATGTGCATGAACACTGGCATAGCGAACTGTTCCCCTGACATAGCGGCAGTAACATAACAATAAGACTGGCATATCACTTCAGTTGATCCAGATATACGTGAAGGTAACAACAAGAGGCGTAAGCACCAGAGTTACTAGTTACTGTGACAGGATGTTTTATCTGATATTTCAAAAGAGACTGAAATGAATGATTCCTGTCTAGTGACTACACGTTTCTTAACAGGCATGCAAATCCGGACCTCTTGGCCAGTAGTGACTGGGATAGGTGAATTTGTTGTGGCAGTGCTGTTGAATAAGAGTAAAAACTGTAGTGATTCTATAAGGTTAAGGAAACATGCGTGAATGCATGCACAGAGAGAATACAAAAATGGGAATACAATAATGGTTAACCGAAAACAATACAAGGGTGGTCCTTTTCTGGTGTGATGGCACTAGATCCAGGATTTTCAGGAAACGACAAACCAGAACCAGACAAAATGTGACAGGATAATCAACGTCATCATTTAAGTGCTAGGGTCAACGTAAGTGATGCTAATCATAAAGGTTTCATATTGTCACCTGAAAACATCAGGTCGCTGATCATAATCAACATGGAGTCCTGTCGAAGTGTCCTTCCACTTAGTAGCTGTCATCAGAAGATAAAAAAATACTAAATTATTCACACTCCTTAATCTGTAGTCTACATCATAACAGCTCAATTCACAAAATTGTCAAGCTGTTGGCTAATCGATAAACAAGAAATTGACTTTACCTAATCCAAGATCAACAAGGAAGAGTTTCTTTTCTTCAGGTGTCCCAGGAGTCCCTAGCAAGAAATTTTCTGGTTTGACATCCCCATGAACATACCTGAAATGGTAAACATTTTTTATTTAAAACTTTGTCAACAGAGGAAACAAATTCATGGAGAACAAGGTGTTACAAGGAAAGAATAATTAGTGGTGCCAACCCTTTTGAATGCATTTTCTCAAGTATGGAGATAGCTTCAATACCGATACAAGCAACCATCTCGACTGACATTCTGCATAACAAAGGAATGGTGTTATAGGTAAACTAAAAGTCAACGCCAAATATTGACTCAAAACTATTGACTCACGTGTGTGAATTATTATTCCAGACATCCCACAGACTGGGTCCAAGCATATCCATGACCTGCATTTTTAAGACCAAGTTAACTAGCACCTAGCAATGATCACAGAGAAATAAATTGGTACCAAGGATCCAGACAAAGTGTCATACCATGACATAGTACTCCCCTTGACGTCCTTTGTAGTGGACTCGAGGAACCCCATGAATGCCACCAACAGCACTAAACATGCAATAGCCATGAAAGCTGATCAGCCACCTGTGGCTTAAGTGAATCCAAGAAAACCTTACACCTTCTTGCAGCCGAAACATTAAGATCATAGATTCACTTACTTGTAGACCGCCCACTCATAAGGAGGGGCATGGTTACATCCTTTACTGGTCCTATGCTCAAACTTCAACGCCACCTAGTAGGATAGAAAAAAGTTAGTTTAATTGCAGTGCTAATACAACCCATTACCCATGATGCAAGCTTCCCAAATCAATCAGTAAAAAGGAAAAATCCTCTATTACCTCAATTGCACCTGGACCAGTAGGTGACATGCGATGGCCAACATAGACTTGGCCAAAACCACCTTTCCCAAGCTTTCTGTCGACTCTATACTTTGGTGAATTGCCCACCTGGACCTGTATTTATAGAACAGACAGGCAAGATTAAACCAAAATCATTAGGAAGTCGAACAATTGGAAGCAAACTACAACGTGACGCCTTTGCGCGAAAAGCACAAAACAGATTGCCACCGGAACCTTGAACCGAAAATTCATTTCTCGGAATCATCGATTTGGTGAACCATCTCAGAGCTCAACAGAATCCACGTGCAGCAGGCATAATTAAACATCGTACCAAAAAAAAAAAAAACTCACCATGTCGGGAACCGGAGGGCTGCCGTCGTCATCTGCTATCTTGTCGGCGCTGCGCCCCTCGCTGTCCGCGTCGTCCATCCCACGCTCCCCCTCGTCTCCGTCACTGCCGCCTTCCGCCGCAACGACCTCCGCGGGCCTGATCTCCTCAGCCCTGGCGGTGGCCCTCGTCGCCCTCCGCCTCGTCTCTGCCGGCGGTGCTGCCGCCTCCGGAGCTCCCGCCGCCACCGGTGGACTCCCCTGCGCCTCTCGGGCCCTTCGCGCCGCGCTACGCAGCACAGGCATCCTCAGCCATGGAGCCCCATGGCCCCGCCTCCGCCTCCCCCACCACCTCCTCCTGAGATTCTGCCGCCGATCTCGGGGAGAAGCTCCGAAAGCTGAGAAGGGGGAAACCGACGCTGCGGGCCTGCGGCGCGCGGTGGCTGGCACCGCCCGCGACCGGGACGCTGGCTAGGGTTCGGGTTGGTGTGGGGCAGATGCGATGTGGTGCGGATGGGAAATGGGGATGGAGGCGGGCGGGGTCGGGGGCGGGGACGGGAGGAGTGAGTTCGTTATGAGAAAGGAAAGGATTTGCCACTGTTGTGTGCGGTGGTGTTTAGATAGTTGGTGAAAAGTTTTTTTTTTTAATAAATGTATTTTTGACTAATAATTAGAGGTATTAAATAAAGACAGTTTACAAAATTATCTTCGCAACCTTATGTAAATTCTCGAGACGAATCTAATGAGGTCTTTGACCACACGATTATAAGACGATTAGAGGATGATTACTGTAGAATTACTGTAGCAAATTATGGATTAACTATGCTCGTTAGATTCATCACGTAAAGTTACACCATCTGTGAAAAGGTTTTGCAAATAGACTTCATTTAGTATTTCATGCATACAAGATTCCCTGCATTTAATGTTGGTGAAAAATTTTTGAAGCCTATCTAAACATGGCCGCGTCGTCTGGCATTAACCGCATCAGTGTCCGTGTGCGGAAACACGGAGGTCGTGAGGAGAAGCGACGGCGTGATGGTCAGCCATTTGCTCCGAGGACGCCAGAAGTACACCAAAAGGTTTGCAGGTAGTCCACTCCTGTTTTTTCCATCACATGAGATGAGAAACAACAGTGGCTCAATCCGACGACATGAGAGTAACAATAATATAAGATGCCACACAAACTTTTATCAAGTAATGATGTTGTCAAGGAATGTCACATAAAAGAAAGACGATTGCACTTTTTTCTTCACTACCGGCGGGCAAATTGTTATTATGAACATAATAAGATGTTGAAAGGCATTGGAAGTGGTGGTAGCTGCTAGCTAGACGAGATAAGATTCTAGAAGGATGTGATCAACGGAAGAGATACAAAAATCACAAAATAAATAGTATTCTTTTATGCACGTTCATATTCCACGTCATCATCAAGTGTGACTTTTAATTAATCATCAACATACATGACATCGTTAACATTGAATGGTACATTCAATTTTGTTGTTGGGTCAGGATTGTATCGTAAACGACAAAGTGATGTGAAAGATATTTAGTCTCTAATAGATGTGTTGTGTACGAGTGATGGGATAAAAAAACGACAAAAGAGACGAGACAACATGTAATGTATTTAGCAATATTCACAACATCTCCAAATTGGATTGTGATTAGTCGTCATTCATAACTATGTATCCGACTTTCGCCATCAGCATATGTGATGCTGAAAATGACATCACAAAATAATATTAAATCTATATTAGATATTTGAGTACAAGCGATGCAACAAAAAGTGATAAAAGTGATAGCAATTTGCAACTTTTAATAGATATATTAAAACCAATGAGTAGGCTACTACTAAAAAAACAATGAATAAGTTGGATCAACATAACGGCTTGTCTAGTAGTTATTCAAATATAGTTTATAATAAAATCGTAGGCGACAACATGACCATAATTGATAATACTGCACGTGTAAAACATTGGAAGATTGCACCTTCAATCCAAGTCTCTAACATAAGCACGTGAAAATTCGAATACCGGCGGGAGCAGATTAGCGTAGCAAAATGCCGGGAGTTCCGAAATTTTGGATTACTGACAACCGCGGCGCGACCCGCGCGGCGGATTGTTTCCGCCTCGGCGTGTACTATTCATTTTGCTTCCGCGCCCTTCTTCGCGCGGTTCAAAAGGTTCACCGCGAGGGGCGCGCCGCCGACGGATGGGCTCCCGGGCCTATTTGGGAGCGCGAATTGGAAAAGGGAATTATATATATATTGTTGATTTTTGAAAAATAAATGACGAAAACAAAAATTACGAGAAATATACATCTGCCGCCGTACCACACAGCGGCAGGGTCCTCACGCCGTGTGGCACGACGGCAGGACAGTAGGTCTGGCGGCACGTCCGCGTGGCACGGCGTCAGCGTCCTAGCGCCGTGCCACACGGCGGCAGGGGCCTGCCGCCGCGCCACACTGCGGTAACACCCTTTTTAATTTTTTGAGATTTTTTCATTTTGTAAAACACTTTTTCATTTTTAAAAAACAATAAAATGATAAATTTAAACATAATCACAACACAAATTGGCATATATAAAAGAAAAGATTATAATCAACGAGTAGATGCAAAATAGTTTATACAAGATCATGGTAAAAGTACTGCTGTGACAGAAAACACTAATACATCTAAATCTGTCGGCTCCTCTTCGGTCTAACAGCTCTAGCACCAGCTCTGGTGTGGTCCCGGGCGTACGTCAAGGGGTCAGGTGGCCTGATGACCCGGGGTCCGAGCTGGTCGGGAGACAGTGTCGCCATGGCCGCCTGCGACGAGCCTGCAACAGCCGGTGTTGCTCCGCCCGCCGGTGTCGCTCCGCCCGCCGCCGGTGTCGCTCCGCCCACCAGCTGTGTCTCCTGCGTCCCAAGAGGCGCCGCCTGTGTGAACTGTGACGCGCCAAGCTCCTCGCCGTCCGTCGCATCCATGGGCGCGAGAAAGTCGTGGAACCTAAACTCATCCCAGTCCAGCTGGTCGTCAGGGGACTCCATCGAGGTCGGGGTCGGGTCGAAACCTGCAACGAATAGTATTAGTTTTACGCGTATCGTACTTATCGAATTTTACTGTAATAGTTAAGGTCGTTACCATGCTGGAAGACAGGTGCAGTGGACGAGGAAGGAATATCTGCCGCCGGAAAGACCGGCGGTCTACGTGCCGTCGTCTCTGGCTGTGGAGCCCCAGTGAAACCTCCTAGTCCCGTCGGAAAGACTGGCGGTTTAGGTGCCGTCGTCTCCGGCTGTCGAGCCTCGGTGAAACCTTCTGGTCCCGTCGGAAAGTCGCCCTGTACGATTAGAATATAGTATAACAAAAACACACAACAACTCTGTGCATTAGTTGAAAATAAGGTCCAGTGAAAGTACCTGCGCCGGGGAAAACCAACAGACGCTGCACGTAGGTGTGCGGGCCCTGCGGCTGTGGCTGCTGCTGTGCCGTCGGAGCCGAGAAAGCCGCACGTGCAAAGGTGGAAGGCGCCTGCTGCGAACGAGCTGTCGAGGCGGAGCTCGAGGACGACGCTAGGTGGCGCGGAAGAAGAAGAATGTCTGCGACCCCGGCGTAGTTCACGGCAGCGGTGTACCTCGTGGCAACATCGAGGATCCTGTCGTACATGTGGCGGTGCTGTTGAGGTCCCCAGGTAAAACACGCCTCCCTCGCGCCCGCTACGAGCCGCACGATCTCAGCAAGCGCGTCGTGCTGCTCACGAAATTAGTAGCACATGTTATAATGAATAGTAATATGAATTAAATATGATTGCAGTATCGTAGCTTACCGCTGTGTCGGCGGTCTGGTCTCGTTGCACCGGGTACGTGGCGTCCGGCAGTAGCCTGTCGTGGTCCGGGACCGGTGGCGGTGGTGGGGCAGCAGGGACGTACGTCACCCGCGTCCGCGTCCTCGGGAGGTACCACTTAAGGTACGCTACCCAGGGCGCGCCGTCGTGAAGGCGGTGCTCGGTGACGACGTTATCCTCATGCGCCGCGGATGCCCACTCGTCCACGTACGGCTGCAACCTGTCGACGAACGACGTCGCCGCAGACACGGCTTTACGCGTCCACCTAGCATAGATGAAACAAAAAATTATTTACAACTGACTACTTGTAACAGAAAATAATTATAACTGGCTAATGGTAGCTCACCTGTGCGTTGTGGGCGGTAGACGTGGCGCAACAGGTACAGGCGACTCCTGGTAGAGGCTGAACTGCCTCATCACTCGGTGGACCGCGTACTCCTCGACGTAGACGCCGAACACCAATCGTCGGCGCGTCATCCAGTACGCCTGGTCTCGCAAGCATAGCGACGAGAGGCCCTGTGGTGCGCGAGTAGCGACCATGGCAGGAGTGCACGACGTCCACCGGACCCGGGCATCGACCATCCGGTCGATCTGACCCACGAAGTCCTTGTACGCCTTCTTCGTCTGCTCCCCAGCCCAAACGTGCTGCACAGAACATGAAAAGTTAATTGAATCGAACTAAAGAACTCATTAAGTGAAGAAAACGATAAGGGAGGTCATTACCTTCCGGAGGCACTACAGAGAACCCATGGTGGGAAGGTCCGCTGGGTCGGTGTCAGCTGGCAGCGGCTCGTACTCTGAGAGGTCGGCCTTGGGCCGACCGATGTCGAACCGCTCGTGGATCCACATCTGCAGCAGGAGAGGACAACCCAGGATGATCCCCTCCCTACTCGCCAGCTTCGCCACGCCCGAACACAACCCCTGTAGGTAGCGGCCAGAACAGCGCTGCCCTAGCTGATCCAGGTGGGACCGTGGGAGTTGGCGAAAGGCACGTACGGCTGAAGCGCGCGATCGTTCCGAGGAACGTTCGCGAACCGAGCAAGGAAGTCGGCCTGCCACGTCGCGGGGATGTCGATAGGCCCCATCACCTCGCCAGCACACAGGAGTCCTCCCAAAAACGCGGCGTCCTCCAGACTGAGCGCCATCTCGCCGACGGGGGAAGTGGAAGGTGTGCGTCTCTGGTCGCCATCGGTCCATAAACGCGGCGATCAGAGGGGCGTCGTAGCTGAACCGCGTCAACCGCTCTGCCCGGGGAACCTCAGCTCGTAGCTTGTCCCCCTCGACCAACCGCGCGAAAGGCAGAAGTCCTGCAGCGCGTAGCCTGTAACAAAAAAACAAAAATAATTTACTTAACGCAATTACTATTGTAAAAAAATAGAAATAAATATAACAAATGAATTACGTACTTCGGAATCCAGCGCTGGTGTATCGGCATCAACGTGCGGGTGGTCCGGCAACGTATACTGCCGGGCGTCTGTCCAAGAACGACCGAGACGTACGAGCGGTGGTGCCGGTCCACCGCCTCCTCGAACAACTCCGGCCGTACGTACTCTAACGGTGCCTGAGCCATAGCTGCAAAAAAAACAAATTTTAATCAATTAGCTGAATTATATCATTTTAAACAAATTATGTGAATTAAAACTATTTTCTAAGAATTTTAAATCAATTGTTATCTAATTATGTGAATTATAACCAATTTCTAAAAATTTTATATCAATTCAATCGAATTTTTTGATTTATAACTATTTTCTAGGAATTTTATATCAATTTAAACAAATTATGTGAATTAAAACTATTTTCTACGAATTTTATATCAATTTAATCTAATTATTTGAATTATAACTGTTTTCTACGAATTTTATATCAATTTAAACGAATTATGTGAATTAAAACTATTTTCTAAGAATTTTAAATCAATTTAATCCAATTATTTGAATTATAAATATTTTCTAGGAATTTTATAACAATTTCAACAAATCATTTGAATTATAACTATTTTGTACGAATTTTATATGAAGGTAAACGTGTGAATTACATCTATTTACTAAGAATTTTATGTCAATTTAATCTAATTATTTGAATTATAACCATTTTCTAGTAATTTTATATCAATTTAAACGAATTATTTGAATTACAAATATTTTCTAAGAATTTTATGTCAATTTAATCAAATTATTTGAATTATAACCATTTTCTAAGAATTTTATATCAATTTATACGAATTATTTGAATTATAACTATTTTCTAAGAATTTTATATCAAGTTAATCAAATTATTTCAATTATAATCATTTTCCACGCATTTTATGTCAATTTAATATAATTATTCGAATTAAAACTTTTTTACAAAATTTATATGAATTTAAATGAATTTTGATAATTATAACTATTTTCTACTAATTTTATATAAATTTAAATAAATTTTATGAATTATAACTATTTTCTACGAATTTTATTTGAATTATAACTATTTCTAAAATTTCTAAACTAAGTTAACTAAACTAACTAACTACACTAACTAAACTAACTAACTAACTAAACTAACTACACTAACTAACTAAACTACACTAAAGTTAGAAACATACCTGAGTCAAAAGTGCTCTGAAGGGTTGAAAGCCGAAGATTTAGGAGGAGAGAGGGAGGGAGGGAGGAGGGGGTGGCGGCAGCCGTCGGCCCCTTATATAGGGTTGAGGCTGCCGCCGTACCCCCTGCCGCAGTGTGGCACGGCGGTAGGGTTCCTGCCGCCGTAGGGTACGATGGTAGGAACCTGACCCCACAGCCAGTCCCCCGACCGTTGGCGGCACCCCTGCCGCCGTGCCACACGGCGGTAGGAGTCCCTGCCGCCGTGTGGTACGACGGCAGATGTATATTTCTCGTAATTTTTGTTTTCGTCATTTATTTTTTGAAAATCAACGAAAATATATATATAAAAAAAATTCTGGAAAAGGGGCAGGCAGAAGACGGCCTGCTTCTACCACTTCTACCGCTGGATATGCCATACGTGCTGCCATCCCGTTCCGTCCCGTGCTACTAGCGACGACGACCTGGTCGTCCAATACTAGCCACACCGTCTCCTCGCTCCTCGGTCGGTCCTCAGTCCTCACATGCCACCTCGCTACCCGACGCGGTGCCGGTGCGCAGCCTGGGACCAGCCGGGAGGGACGCGTGCCCAACGCCCTCCTACCAACCAGTATTTGTTGCAACTTGCAAGCGCTGTGTCCGTGTACGCAGCAATGCACAGCGCGGCACATCCCCTGCAGCAACCGAGCGCTTGCAAAATAATGCACTGCCACTCCATTCTACAACCAGTCCACAGGGCTCATTCAGAATACAGGAAGCCCGGAACTTCAGCATGATCTCTGAGTGAAATGTCTGCGTTCAGAAGTCAGAAAAAGTCCCCTCAAGATCTCAGAATGTTCCAACAGTTTGCTTGAGCGTACAGGAATTGGCTCAACAAGTGGGCTGTGTGGTATATTTTATGTCAAGGTATGCATACAAGCTGGTACATACTCTTTCGGGATCACCAATGTTAACAAAGTGTAAAAGAATGGATTATATAGCCCATCATGGCCAAACAACGAATACTACTACTTTACAAAAAGATGGAAAGGGGGGTAGAGAAATTGAGAATAACAAAATTGAAATGTTGGGGGTTAATGCTGCATCCAAGTCCAACCGGGGAAACTCAGCCATGTAGAGCTACAATCAGGAAGCATTGCCTGGATCGGCCGGAAATAGCAAGGGCACGGAGTCTATGGCAGGTTCCCATTGGCCAGAGCCAGATCCCCCATGCCTGGTTGGCCTTCTCTGGATGCAAAGTCCTGTAACATTCAAACACATTGAGCAACAAAATCCAGTTAGCGGTTCCCGTGCGCATGAATCTAGCCCAAAACGCCCAGGATGAGAATGTGACAGCATGATTGAGTACCTGAAGGCGGTGCAGCAAGTGCATCAAGAACAAATGCACAAACACCTGGTGCAGGTGTAACATATTAAGTTAGTAAGCAATCTTTATCTGATAACGATGCAAACATACAGGAAGTTGAAGCTAAGTTGTTCTTGCCAGGTAGAATAGCAGGCTGACTCGAGCAACAGGATGTTGCCACAAAAATCTTGTCGCACGGACAGCTCCTCTATCTAGAAGCTTGGCAGCCTTTTGTAACTGGAACAAACGAGATGCATAGAAAACGGTGTGAATCTCAATAGTTCATTTCCCGTCATTTTGAAATGGTGTGGACCTTCAGATTCGCACAGGCCATGTATACCTGGTGATTTGCTGTTGCCATGTGTCGATGATGAAGAGGAAGAGGCCTACAATACACATAGTTAGCTGTCTAAGATTGTACTAGAAATTGCAAATAGACTAATACAATTTATGTTGTATATCATCAATTATTATGAAATACAAGAATGGTAACATAAAACACAATTTTCATGTATTGTAAGAAGCGAAACAGTTACTCTCAAAAAAAGTGAAACAGTTAACATACTCTAATGCCTTGATATCAGTATCTTCTTCCCATGACGATGCGGATCTACGAGTTGATTTACTCCTTTCTGCTTCGATCTATCAAACGGTGGGCATTGGTAACATAATGGCAACAATATAAGAACATTTTTTCAGTAAAATGGATGGGGGAAACGGCAACAACAGGAGGAGAGATTATCAACCTGCACTTCATGAAATTGTTTCAATGATTTCTCCAGTTGGAACTCTAATGCAGCTTTTTCACTGGCCATGGATTCCAATTGTGTTTGTTTGTGGTACTGGAAAAAAGGATGCATACAGAATCAAATTACCTCTCAATTGTTGAAGTCCAAGGATGTACAGAAGAAACAGACAAGTTGATCACATACCAGCAAGTCAGTTAGCTCACGATATCTCTTCTCTAGCTCAACATGCTCCTATAAACAAGAAACATCCACAGAAGTATATTGTATAGCAGTAAGAAACGGGCATTGGCTCAATAAGATATTAAGATATTTAATAACCTAAATCCGAATGATTTGGTTTAGGATCCAGGAAAGTAACAACTATTTCACCTGTCTGGAATAATGCTCTGCGTCTCTCCTCATTCCAGCCATTTCAACTCTCATCTTCTGTAACTCAGCCTGCATCATGAAAATGTGCAATGCATAAATAGGAAATAATATCCATAATAAATCTGATCAGCATAGTAGTGGTTATATCAAATAAACTTTGAGAGTCCTAGCTACAACTTAAAAAAAAAAACAAAGCATGCAAATCCACCATTACAACAAAAGGCTAAATGAAATACTGAATCTTTAGTTAGCTTATTATAAAATCACGACCTCCAAGGACGATATCTTTGCCTCTGCCTCACGTTGGCTTTGGCGCGCACGCTCAACTTCTTCCTGCCATGCCTGCATCTGTTTTCACAACAGTAAAAGATATAAACACCATTACGTAACATATTTTTCCTTTCCAAAGCAATGCATGTGCCCACGAGTGGGGTTATTTTTAGAATTAGTAGGACCCTGATCTTGATAGCTTGTGCAAGAAGGGGCATTCCATGTCAAAGTCATGAAGTACCACCAAAATTTAAGTCTTGAAAAAAGAAGATGCTTTTATTTTCACCTGAAGAACTTGATTAGCTTCTTCAGAAGGCTTTTTCTGTGCACGGCGATTACGAGCTTCCATCTCCTGAAGTTCTTGTTGCAACGAAGCACATTCAACCTAAAATAACCAGAATATCATTAGTAAATAGGATAACAAAACAGCTCATGCGTTATAAATGACATATACAAAACAGGTGGAAGGAATTTACCTCAAGCACAGCCACCTTGTGCTCCAATTCCAGTGCTCTTGATGAGCTTTGGTCAGCAGCTCTCTGGATGACAACAGAACAATTAAGATCAGTATTAGAGGATCATCAATTATATTAAAAGAAGTATATGTGAAAAAAATAGTTAGCAGCATTAACACCGAGATCTGCATGCAATTACATCCCTTTAACCGAGATTACATTTGATGCTTCGAATTTTAACCTCAGAAATCTAAATGTGTAAATCATGTTTCTATAATTCAAAGAACAACCACAGACGATTTTACAGATGTAGTATAAGAAAACAAAACAAAATACTACCTCTGTTCTTAAATATATGACGTTTAGGACAAGTAAATTAGTTCATTTTGAACTAGTTTTCTTGTCCTAAACGTCATATATTTAAAAACGGAGGGAGTAGTACCTGAACAGGAAAGCATGCGCAAGAAATTTTTATCTTACAAATTATTAAAGATTAACAGAACAGGTTGTAATAGATGACCTTTCATCGTCTCATTGTGCATAAATATGACATGCAAGCTTAACAAGAACCAATGATTTGTGTAGCACCAAGGTGCTAGTTTCTGATCATATCCAAAAAGTTGGCTAATTTCACATCATTGTGACATAGATCATGATGATAGCTATACCTTGTAGCATTACCTGGATTCTAGCAAGAGCATTTGATGCCTCGACAGCCCGATGTTCTAATTCTACTTCTCTCTCAACAGCTGCCTGTATTGTAACAGCAAGTGACTGGAATATAACAAAAGAAACTATAGCGAATATAAAGTTCTGAAGAGACTGATCATGGATAAATTACCATCTTTGTGGCATTATGTGCAATACGCTCTTCTTCAGCCCTGCGCTCTGTGGTAGCAAGTTCCTCCCGTAAAGCCTAAATTAAACAGTGTGTGTTTGGAGGTTATATATCTGATCAACATCATGGGGACTGTGACAGAAACAACTTTGCCTTACTAACCTGGATGACCCTGGTTTCAGTAAGCTCACGGTTCCTCTTGAGACCATCCATATCTTCCTGGTTCAAGTTCAACAGACAACAGGATTGTATTAAACTATTGGTTTTTTTAAGATCGATATATATATCTATTAAATGATATTAATCATTGCGAATTGAGGCTTAAAATAAAAAAATACTCATAGGTACTCATGAAGTTATATTGCTTAAGTAAATCAGTCTGAATTCAAAAGTGATGATACAGCAAGCAGCATCAAATAATAATCGATAATCAAATAATGATGAAGCGGTTCTATTTATTCAGAATTAGTCCAAAATTTCCAATGACACCAGATGTAAATTGTAATCGATACATGTTTCAGACTTGAGTAATAGTAGTCTAAAAGACCGTTCCAGGTTTATAACTCCTGCTCAATTAGGGTACATGCACCTTCTCAAAAAAAAAAAAAAGGTACATGCACTCAGCCTGGAATTATAATTCAGACTGTAAGCTCAAAAGTCCACTAAATAGAACCATGAGCAAAAGTCACTAAATTGTATAGGGTCTGTGATGGTCGAGAAACACAGAGACAAACCACAGAACCACATGTGCAACACTTGACAGCAAGAGTAATACTAGGGAGGTGTAATATCACCACCAATCTTTTAAGTTAAAATCATCTAGAGAATGTGTAATATCAAATGTTAATAAAGCACCAAGTATACAAACCACCTCATCCTTTAGAACCTTTGAATGAATGTAAAAGTACCCAGATTCACATGTCAAAACTTAGCTACTTTGGGCCACAAACATGCATGTGAAAACTGTTGTATGTGCACTTCTTCAGCATTCCAAAACGAAGAGCGCAGATGTCAAAGCAACCATAATATAAAGACAAGAACAACTAAAAAAATGTGGACTTGGCTCTAGGATATCAAATCTCAGTGAGGGAGACCTCTTTACCAACTACCAGTACATGTCAACCAATAAAAGTTATTAATGACACGAGTGTGATAAAAGTATTTACGGAAGTATATACATGGTATAGGATGATAAGCTACTATCTAGTTCCCTTAGGCCTTAGATGCTAGTAATAGTGTAGTTTTAGTATAATGAAAGAGAGTAATGTAAGATGAAACCTCTAAAGAAGCTAGCTTCTCTTCTGAAGCTGCTGCTCTTTTCTTCCAAGAATCCAATGACTTAATTAGAGATTCGATCTCTGCATTTTTTGCAGTCAAAGCATCAACCATATTGGACTCGGCTCTTGAACCTTCTACCCTGGACATTGATAGTTCTTGCTGTAGTTGCTTTATGCGAGCCTCATACGAGCTACATTTCTCTCTCTGGCATGTTGCATAACATTGATCTATATTAGAAGAAAAAACTAGCATGCAATCAAGTGGAGATAAAAAGAAAAATTATAGTCACAATAAAGTGTGCAAGCAATTAGACCTCTTGAACAAGAAGTTCCTCCAGTTGTGCATTTTCAGACTTGTACTCCTGGAGGCGGGATGAAAGTCCAGCACAAACCTATTGGTAAGTTGAAAACGAGCAAACAACTTAACACAGATCTAGTCAGCATACATCACATAGTGAGGCAACTAAGCTAATGCTTATCCTTACCCGAGCTAACCTGGCTTCTTTTGATTGACCAGTCTTAACAGCACTTTTTAACAATCCCTGAGCCTGCCAAAGATTAACAGAACAAAACTGTATTATGGAAAGGAACATGTGAACGTATTCACATATCAATCAGAACATTTTGGTCGTTGTGATTCCGATTTTCTGCAACATACCTCCTCAAGTTGGTCTTGTTCTTTGACGGAAACTGAATCCGATTTCTGTCCTTGTTGATTTTCTATGCTTTCTGGTGAATCTGAAACATTCTCTTTCTTTGATTCTTGCAGTTTGACAGCATCCTCTGTATTTGATGATTCAGACACATTCTTGTCCTGGACAACAGCCACAGCCGAGTCTCTCTCCTCCAAATTAACCACTGGACCAACTTCAGCAGTCAGGTTACTACTGCTCGACTCACTTTTTTCATCTAGAACTGAAGAAGAGCTCTCGCCAGCAATCTCTGAATTCCTGGAATGTGCAGCAACATCCACAGTGGGAGCTGCGTCCTCAGAGTTGACCTCCATTTGCTGGACTTCAACCACAGTATCAGCAACAGTCCCAGCCCCATCAGTCTTAAGATCATCAGTAGCCTTCTCTCCTTTCTCCAATGTACCCTCATTATTCATTTCCTTAAAATCAATTGGAGCAATTTCAGGTTCACTAGCACTGGCATCAACACTTGATGAATCTGTTGGTGTTGAAGGCCTGATCTTCTCAATCTTCATCCGCTCTCGTGGCGGTTGCCTACTCTTCCTTTCCCTCTGAGCAGCTGTTCTATTACCACCATCAGCAGAAGTGAGCTTCAGCGGACCCTGCAATACAAATTCACAGCAAAGAGTGAACAGTTGCTCTAACGTGCGATATGTAAGGAAACAAGGTATGCTCAGGAAGGGCATTAAGTAGTGACCTTCTCCCTCGGCTTTCCCTTCTTCGCTTGCACTTCCTGGCTATTCGATCCTTCACAGACAAAAATTAGATAGATGCAGATTAGACCACTTGCCAAATGGCTGAATGTGCTCAGTGCAAACCAAGGAGGCACGCTACCTGAATATTGAGAGGTAGACTGCTCATCCGACAACTCAGTTGCCACGATCTTGGCCCTCCGGTCGACGACTTCGAGCAAGTCTATTGAAATTAGCACAACTTTTAAATTCCATTTCAAACATTTACAGCGTAATCAAGCAGGCAATGAGACGGTGATGGGTTTCAGTTGATTGCAATTGGGCGCGCGGCGCACCAGAGTGATCAAAACAGAGCGTACTAGTATGGCTAGATCGTAACGAGGCAACCCTAGCCTCACGGAGTAATCAGCGCTTGGAGAGTACGAGAGTTGTGGGATGGGGGAGGGGTGCGTCAGATCTTCGCCGGCGGGGAGGGGTGGATCTGGGGAGCGCGACAAGAGAGGGCGAGGGAGGTCGAGGGGTGCGTACCTTCGGCGACCTTGAGCCAGGAGGCCATGGCGGGAGGGAGCTGCCGGACCCCCGCCGGTGGCGCAGTGCGACGGCGAGCGTGCTTGATGAGTTGGCTGGTGTGAGATCTCCGGCCGCGGCAGTGGGGTTCAAGGTGTCGCACTGTCGCTATGGTTGGTAGCGTGGCGGGGAAAGGGTCGGAGTCAGTCGGACCAACCGGTCGCTGTAATATGTGGTTATATAAAGTTGCAATACGCCACCGGCATCCAAGCCCGTCTAGCTCAGTCGGTAGAGCGCAAGGCTCTTAACCTTGTGGTCGTGGGTTCGAGCCCCACGGTGGGCGTCTTTTTAATTTTAATTTTTCTTTTTTTTCACTTGCCGGTTTCTCATTTTGTATTCTTTTCCCTTGACCCTTTTACTCAAAATAGGCATGGCCTAGACCATCATGCCTCTACCTAATCTCACGGATGTTGAAGTGGAAGCTACTTACTGTACCTCTTGCTGAGATTTGTTTTCTGCTTTACCTTATTTATACCTGAGCATTATAAGCCCGGCCCGGCCCGGACCTTCCTGGACGGGCGTGGGCAGAGATCTTGAAGCCCGCGAAAAAAATCTTGGTCCGAGTCCGGCCCGAAATACTGTTTTTAGCTATTTTACACTATAAAATGCGCGGGCGGCCCGCCCAAGCCCGACCTCGGCCCGAAAACAGAGGCCCGACACGTCCCATGAGACGGTCATGGGCAGGATTTTTCTCGGCCCGAAAAACCCGGATTTTTTCGGCCCGACCCGAACCCGGCCCGACCCGTATAATGCTCATGTCTAACCTTATTGATTTGCAACCATGTCATTGGAAGGCCTAGCTCAAGTTGCCTCAGCCCAACCACAAGAATGTCGTCATTGGATTGTCGTCTAGGCGCGCCTTCAATCTGCTTCCAAGCCTGACGAACAAACAGGGGATGGATTGTCTAAGCTTCTTGACATGAGGCCCAAAGCTTACATGGGCGTTAATGAATGTTACTCTGTGTTTCAACACTTACTTCCTCTGGGTCACACAAAGGGAATGCTTCTCTTCTGAATGTGTATTAGGGCCCTATGACTACATGCACTAGGTGGGCCTTCTTCTTCTTCTTGTTTGACAGGATGGGCTAGTTGCCTAGTTAGTAATCTAGTATCCATGTTAGAAATTAGAAGTGCATCGATTTTCCCACCAAACAAGACATATAATCAGATCACCGGTCGGTCCACCAAGGATTGCAGTCTACTCACCGTCCCCATGAGAATGTCTACTAGGCTTCTTGCCAACCATTGAACCTAGCTTGATCGTGCAACCCTTCCTTTGCAGTCCACTAAACCGTCTAAACGCACACACACGCACTGCCTATGTTTCATGGTACCAGCCACATGCTGTGTTGTAACCAGACGAAGCAGCTTAGCATGCGTGCGTGTACGTTCAGATCAGACGCCTGAACCGTATGGCAACGGGAAGATCGAGCTTTGTCAAATGCAGTTGGAGTTGTGCAAAGGCATTTCGCCCAGTTGAAAGTAACTCCAGAAGCAAAAGCTTTTTTTCCTCCTGGAAAAGCAAAAGCAAGTGTTTTTCGGCCTAAAATTCCTCTGCTACCGCAGTCGCACTTTGTCCATGTTACGCTTGTGTGTTCACGGAAGGAACGTACGGCAGAGTTTCCTCGCTGCAGAACCAGAATGCTTGTAGTACTGACCACCGACGCCCTCTCGATCGATCGATCTGTGCTTACGTGGAGTATTTGCGGCAGGTTTATTTTTTTTAAAAAAATTCTGACAAGCGAAAAACGCGCCAGACCCGGAGACAGACTCGTCAGTCATCAGGTGGTATACACAAGCCCAAGTTGTTAATTTGCACCTCCAGCTCGAAGGCTCTTGATGACAGTAAAAGTTCAACACCTAACCAATCAGGTGACTGTGTTCCTTTATCATAAAAAAAAAACAGGTGACTGTGTTGCTGGAGGATTCAGACGTTGATCAGCATTGCATTGGCACCGACGACCGGCTCATTTCAGTTTTGGAATTTACGACTCGCGCAGCAGCATACAAACACATGAAGCCGTAGTACTCCACTGGTAGTAGAACAGAAGAGGGGCCTCGATGGATTTAATCATGGCATGAAAACAAAAGGTATCCACCGTACCCGGGGGAAAATATCAGGCAGGCAGGCAGGGTTGGCCGGGCGCGGCGGCAGCATCACGTACCAGTCGCTCGCTCAAGTCAAGGATAAGGCAGGTGCATGCGGTGGCGATCGACGCCACACAGCTCGTGGGGCTCCCCCTCCCCCGGCGCTGGCCGCCTGCCGTGGCGGGGCACGTCCGGGTCCGGCCGGGGCATCTGCGCCTGCTGCACGCCTCGCCCTCCCTGCCTGCCTGCCTGCCCACCGCCGCCGCGCGGCCCCACCAACCCCGCCCGGCCCCGAAAAGAAAAAGCCGTCCCCCGCGTGGTGGGGGTGCTCACGCCGGCGCACGTGCCCGGAGACGTGACCCGCACTGCTCCATCGATCGCGCTCGCCATCGCCAATCGCCACCGCCCTCCCTGCCGGCGACCGGAGGAGGCGAGCACCCCGCATCCGCGCACGTTACCCCCCGAAGAAAAGCCCGCGCGCGCTCGGACGAGGACGACGATGCCCTTCCCGGCCGATCGATCCGCTAGCTGCGTGCGACCGTACGTGAGCGTGCATGTGAGCGACACCAACCGGCACGCCCCCCACTCGCCCGCGCCGCGCCGTGCCATCGCCACGCCACGCCACGCCCCCCGGATTATTAGTTAACTCGCAACGAATCCAGGCGCGCGCGCGCGCGTAAAGCATCGTCCGCGCGGCAGCGTGCACCATCCAAATCCGCCGATGGATCGATCGAGCACGCTCCTCGCGGCAGCACGCCCTCGATCGATCTGTCTTGATCGCACGGCTACGAGTATAGTATAATCGGGCGAGGTCGATCGTGGCATTGACCAACAACCAGCAGTACGTGCGTGCAGCTAGTGGATGGCCTAAGCTAGGTAGCTACGCCAGCGGATGGATTCGAGGGGGTGGGTGCGTGTGCGTGCGTCCCCGCTGGGCGGGTCTTGTCAAGCTTTGACGGGACCTCGTCTCGGCATCCTTTTCGCTGTACGCGTGGACCGGCCGGGAGGACGAACGAAACATCAACATGGGCGCGGCGCGCCGCGTGTGCGCGTGTTGGCTCGTCGCCCGGCCCGGCCCCGGCCGGCGTTCCAGGCGCGGCGGCACCGCGGTATCATGCAATGCACCCTCATCCGGCGGCAAGGTGTGCAGGTAACCGAGGCAAATGATCGAGCAAAGTAGCGTACAGTACGCACGCAGCAGCGATCGAGCCACATACAGTGAAATGTCAAGGGTATATTCGCCGGTAGTACAGGAGTATTCCATGGTAAAAGTTGGTGAGAGAGAGAGAGAGCAGAATTGTGCCCATGATGAGCATAGTATACCGCACCCGACGGGGCGCATAGTTTAACGATCGTTCCATCTGGATCGTCGCCAAACGCGCGCGCCCTGCGTGCCTGGGATCACGAGGACGCCCCGACCGAGGAGAGGGTTTCTAGCTGCAGGCCGCGAGACGCAAACCCCCCTCTAGCTCGACGCAGCAGCGGAGCTCGAAGTATTCTACTGCGTCGTCTCGTCACAGCAATATTCCCCTCTTCTCTCTCTACTCTATCTCTCGGGTTTCTCTATTGCCACCCCCCATGTGAGCGATCGGCGACGCCGGTTTTTATACTCCTCCACTTGTCCCCTGGTAGTGAGCGCCCACATGCGCTCACAGTGCCCGCGGCAAGCTACTACCACCGGCCTGTTACTGTAATCGCTAAGCTAAGTGCTAAGCTAACCTAGCTACTGTTACAGAATTACTCCTCCAAAGCTGCTAGCACTTCCATTTACTATACCACCACTGATGCATGCATGCAGGTTCATGCATGCAAGAGGGTAGTAGTAGGTGAGGTAACATGCATGCAAGAGCATGCATGTTAATTCCACGAGCAAGTTAACTGCTTGCCTTGCCTTGCCGGTAGGAGTACGCATTCACAGCGAGGCGGTTAAATTCGAGGGTCCTTGCATTGGCTCCTTGCATGCAGTTGCAGTTGCAGTTGCAGGCCGGAGATGGGATGAGATGACAGGTGTGTGTGGCTTGCTTGCCTACGGTGGTGGTGGTGGTGGCCTGTGCCCTGCGCCATGCCTCGTTCTGCGCCCACACACTCTGACGGACAGTTTCTCAGTATGTAGCCAGGGAGGGGGTGGCGTAAATAATGCCAAGGTGAAACGAAGCACTCTTTTCCAGTTTTCCCCGGCCTCTCTGATGAAGCTGTTTCAGAGTTCCAGCATGGTGGTGGCCCTCTGGTGGGGGCGGCGAGACGTTATGATGAGCGCAGCTAGCTACTAAACAGCAGCATGCATGCATGCAGTCGACCGCAAAAGCGAGCTGAGTATGCATGCAATGCAGACATGCAGTGCATCAGTGTTTTACAGCGAGGAATAAGACGGGAATTACTACTTCATTATTTGCCGATTGGATCCACTCGATCGATCGGCCGGCACCCAGCAGCAGCCTAGCCCCACCGTCTTTGTTCCCTTGTTATCACACTGAGCCGAGCATCTCTTTCACGCAAGATTCTAATGATCACGTGCGCCCGGGGGCTTGCTGCATGCGACGGCCGGGTTTGGCACGCTCGCTCGCTCGCCTCCGGCCAGTGGCGAAGCCAGGATTGAGGTCTAGGGGGAGCTTCTTCTTCCTCCTTCTCCTTCAACCCCTCATTTCCTTCTTCTTCCTCTTAATTTTGTAGGAGGGGCTTAGGGGGGGCTTCCATGGAGCTAACAGGGGTAGGAGCCTCCAGACCCACCGCTAGCTCCGCCCCTGCCTCCGGCGTGCACGGCCTTGTTCGGTTGCGCACACAACATATGTGACATGTATCTTTGGGTTCACCTGCCGGCTGCATATGCATGCTTGCCATGGCTGAGGGTTGAGACCTGACGAGGATCAGGGCGTCATCAGGCTCACCATATCACAACAGTGTAGTGTGTAGCATAGGGAAATAAAGAACGAAAATGACATGAATGCATATTGGGAAACAAGGAGATAAGCCAAAATTTTCACTTTCGTTTTCATTATATTTGTTCTGGCAGCAGAATGGGGACTATTGGCATTCTGTAATTCATTAGCATTCAGAATGCTAATGAACTAAAGAATGCTAAGAAACAATGAAAAAAAAAAGCTAAGGAAACTCCCAAAAGGTCTAATAAGAAGGTGAGGAGTGAACAAGCTAAGAAGGGGAAAAAACAGGAGGATATCATAAACAGAAATCGACACGAAAATTTGGACGAGCTGAACAGAAGCACATGAACTAATAAGCAAACGGAAGAGGGGGAAAAGAGAACTCCGATCCTAAGAGAAGAGATTAGTAGTTCTTCCACATTTTTGGGGTTCTCACTTCTCAGGGTTTAGCTGCATTAATTATTACTGGGCTAGCTAACTGATCATTTCTAGCACAAGCTAGACTCACATTCTAGATAAGCTGCCGGTAGTCTGCCCCTAAGTGGTGGTGGATCAAGAAGTCGTCGCCGGTGATGATGGGCGCGGCCGTGGGCCCGTTGAACAGCAGCGGGCTCTGCATGTGCATCAGCCCGCCGTGATGACCACCGCCGGCGATCACGTGCGCCTGGTGGTGGTGCGGCGGCTGGTGCTGCACCACCTCCTTCTGGCGGCGCAGCTCCAGCACCTTGCGGTGGGAGTTGGAGTGCTTCGACATCATGAAGGTCGGGCTCGCCGCGGGCCGGTACTCCGGCACCAGCCGGCCCGACTTGTACCGCACCCCGCACGCGTTGCACAGCGTCTTGGGGCCCATGGGCCCCGTCCTCCACTGCGGCGTCTTGTCCGTCTCGCAGTGCAGGCACTGCCGCCCTTCCGCCGACGCCGCCGAGCCGCCCGACTGCTGCACAGCGGACGCGCTCGACGGCGGCTGCGCCTGGGGAGCCGGCGGCGCGTCCTTCTTCCTGGACGGCTTCGACGACGGCGGCTTCTTGACGTTGGCGGGGAACGCCTGGGCCGAGACGCCGGACTCCGCCGGCGAGATGGCCATGGACGCCGGCGACGGTGGCGAGGCCGGGGGCGGAGGGAGCACGAGGAGACGCGAGGACCAGTTGCCCGGCGCAGCGCGGGAGCGCTTGCTACGGGCCTTGGCGGGGACCGTCGCCTCAGGGAGGAACATACCAGGCTGCGCCGCGGAGACGGCTGAAGCCGCGGCCGCAGGGGCCACGGGAGCCGGTGGCACGTTCACAGCCGGGGAGTACCCGCCGGAAATGAGCTTCAGCTTCTGGAGGTCCTCGGTGGCGAAAGCGTCGTCGCCCTCGCCCATGTAGTTGGATAGCCATTCCAGCTCCGCCAATTGATCGTACTGCGCAAAATTCCCCACAAGTTTAGCAAAAACCGCGAGTTCATTCTCTGTGCTTCCTTTCTTGCACCCGCGGGAAATTAATTTGGTAAGGTACACTTTGCAGAATTCTCAGTGTCCACTGTTAAGTTCCGAGTTTTCTATTTTTGGCATTGTTACAATCTTGTGCCAAATTTACGGACTTACTGTATACGGATTCTTCTGAAGACCGAAATTGAGTGGTTAATGGGAAATTGAGTGCCAATTTTTCTTCTGAGGGATTAAGGTTGAAATGAACAACAAAATCCTCCCACGCTGACCCATTACTTCCCAATTTTCGGTTTAATTACCCTCCCATTTGCGAGAAGAGAACACGAACAGGCCAAATTTGCGAGAAGAATTCAGACAAATTGACACAACGAACGACTCACCGGCTCGCAGAATTCCCCCGGGAAGTCGCCGTCGGCTAGCCCGGAGAAGGAGTTGCTGCAGCTGTCGAGGGCCGTGACGGTGGACGAGTCGGCCGAGAAATTCCCGAGGCCGATCTCCTCCTTGACGCCGCCGCCCCCGCCCGCCCCGGCGGCCTGCAGGCACGGCGGCGGCGCCCCGCCGGCGTCTCCGGCCGCCGCCGCCGCCTCCCCGTCCCCTTCCTCGTCGTCGTCGTACGGGAGCACGAGGAGGTCGTCCACGACGAAGTGGTCCCCGCACCCCGCGGCGCCTACGACCTTATTCCTCTCGCGGTGGCCCGCGCCGCCGCCGTAGTACCCGTACTCGGCCGCTGCCGCTGCCTCCATGAGCTTTGCACTACGCGTCGCACCGCAACGCCCGCGCGCTTCCCCCTCCACACCCCCTGCGTTAGCGTTACTCGGCCCGGTTTTGTTGGCTTGCTCCTTCGGTTTTGGACGTGTGGGCGAGGAGAGGGAGAGACGGAAACGGAAATGACGCAGGGAGAGAGAGAGAGGAGGGGGGGAGTAGGGTTTAATTGGCGTGGAGCTGGAGCGCGGAGAGACGACGAGACGGGAGGAGAGGAGAGGAGCAGCTGGAGCGAACGATTCTTAAGGAGTAAATAAAGCGGGAGCCACTGAGCCACCACGCCGTCCTCTCGGCCCTCCGGCCTCCGCTAGTAAAACACCCACCCAACGACTGGCCCAACTAGAATTTGAACTCCAAACCCGGGGGGCACTTCGTACTATTCGAAAACGAAGCACCGGCCGGCCACAGTTTGAATTTTTCAAAATAAACCTGCAGAAAAGAACCAGTGCCGATTTCGGCAGAAATATTAACGATAACTCTAGAGAAGAATCGATCGCAAATCGAAATGTTGAATAGCCACAACAAATCCTTGCATAATCACGTGACACCCTGCTTGTTACTTGAGTACGTAACAACAGCACAAAAACTGCTGGAGCTTTACGTTGCAGCCAGGAACTGCAGTTGCAACGCAGTGCACGGACGACGCACACAGTGCGGATTCCGGCTGTCTCTTACGCCTGCGCGTGAGAACAAACGCGTCTGACGAGGCAGGTGGTATTTTGCGAGGCGCCGTCACGTGGGAAGCTGGTGGTAACATTTCACCAGGTCGATCCCATGCATTATTGGGATCACCCCGTTCGTTCTAGGTAATTATTAAGTACACAGGAGTACGCAGGAGGCATCTCGCGTAGTTTATCTTGGCCGTTTCCGCCGGGCCTGACACGAACCTTCTCTTTTTTTTACTGTGGAGGGAATCGATGATGAGGTGGCCAGGATAAAACTTGGGAGCAGTACAGTGTGTGCCTGCACTGGCGCCAATTATGCGTCGGGGGCAAAATGCTTTCGATTAACATGTGGGCATGCCGGGGGCACGTTCGTTGTCGATACGATAAGCCATGCACGATGTGCGATCCACCGCTGCGGGCCTACATATATACGGCCACACACTGGCTGCGACCGAGAGAGCTAGCAAATTCCAGTCCCATGGTGCACAAGCATTTGGACGCTCTGCAACCTTTATCTAGGAAAGCGGTACACACACGGTTTCTTGTCAGAGAACTATATTCACTCGTCACAATGTATTGATACTAATTAGGAGTATTAAATGTAGATTAATGACAAATCTATTTCAGAACCTAGCTTAGGTGAAATTATTACGAAACGAATCTATATATTGAGTCTAATTAGGCAATGATTAGATAATCTTGTGCTACAATAAACAATCTCTAATGACGAATTAATCAGACGTAATAGATCCGTCTCGCGATTTCCGGTCCACCTGTGTGAGACATGGGTACCCCTGGGTCCCTACCGACCAGGCTCACGGCCGTCCCCGACAAGTGGGTCCGGCCTACCAGAAGACCCGCCGACCTGTTAGTGAGCCCAACCGACCTAGTTGGTGACCCACACGACCTCCTGAAGACTTTCCAGAAGATTCCTCAGACGACCTTATCCAGGACGACCATATGACTTGGCGAGTAAGACAAGACATCGGTGGATTTTGACCAAAGCAGATCGACGGATATGGCAAGTGTCGTAGTCAGCTAGATTTAGGTCTCCTGGTCGTGTCCGACCTGGAGTCTGCGAACCGACCTTGTCCGCTGGCCAATATAAGGCGGGCAGGGCGACCCCTTGTATCAATACGCAATCCTCAAGCAATCTACACCAACAACTGGACGTAAGGTTTTACTCTCCGGAGGCCCGAACCAGTATAAACTCGCCGTGTTCTCCGTGTTCCGTGTGCTCGTGCGTAACCATCGAGTTCTTAGCCTTAGATTCCACCTTGCCGAACAACTAAACCACAGGGATTAACACCCCCGCGGGCTGTCCAGATCTCACCATCTGACAGTTGGCGCGCCAGGTAGGGGCAGAATCTGAGGTTCTTCGTGCAACTCGATGGCTCCGACCAACGGCGTCATCTTCCCGGAGAGCATGGCGGACATCCTCGCCAATCCCGTCGACATCTGCTTCGGTTCGATGCCGGCGAAATCCACCGCTCCAGCCGCCTGCCTCGTCATCGAGAGCAATGCGGTCACCTCCAACCAGCAGGTCGGTACAGATCTGCTGGCAGAAACCCACCCACCCACTCCTAGCGACCTGATCGCGGGACTCAATCGTGTCGAAGGCATGCTCTCCGACACGATCAAGGTTTGCGAACGCGTCAAACGCCCTCGCAGGACCCCATCGTCCTCATTCAACATGCCTCTTGGCCTGCGGAACGCAGCTCACGCAGCGTCTCACTACATGAAGCGCAAGATCCAGATCGAATCTGGATCCAAGACACCAGATCGTGGAAACTGCAGGAGTCACCTCGACGACCCTTGCCCCATCCATGAGAACCCCAAACACACGGCTCGCCAGTGCCGTGTGCTCAAGAAGCTTCGACGACCTCTCACCGCGGCTCATCGCCGCCAGATCAACCGAGAGCCGTCCCCGGACCGCCTCGCGTTTCAGATCGCCCGCACGACCATCTCTCCGAACTATCCGGGAGAAGCGTTCGAGACTCCAGATCGCGAGGTCTTGGTTGTTTCTGCGGATGTACCTCCTCAAGCTGGCGAGACGGACGAGCAACGTATCGAACGTGAAAACGCCAACGCTGCCCGAGCTGCACGTCGTCAACAAGAAGTCGAAGCAGCCGCAGCTAATGTGGGACAAGGCGCCGGCAACCAACCCGGAGGCAACGTCGTCAACAACGGAGCGCAAGCACCCGCGGCTCCAGCAGCTCCCCAACAACGCAACGAGCCTCGTCAAAACCGCTTACGTGCCAGAGACCTCCTCCGGGACTTTGAGCAAGATGGCCACGAAGTCTACAACTCTCCTCAAGCAAACCTGGGTGCCGCTCTCGCTGCACTAGGTCAACTTGAGGATACTCCGGCAATACGGCGTCTTCAAGTCCACATCCGCGTCGCCACCGCTCAGGTCGAAGAACGGGGCTCAGGGTACAGCAGATCGGCTGCAAGCTCCTACTCCAGGAGTAGGTCAGACAACCCTCGGCAACGACGTCGCTCCAACGCCAACGCTCCTCTTCAGCCGGTGCCTGAAGAAGGAGGTGGCGAAAACGAAGTGGTACAACCGGTCAATCCCGCTGCCAACTGAAAGGACCTTGATGTCGCCTAGAGGGGGGTGAATAGGCGTGATGACCAAATTAAACTCTTCTTCCCCGATCACTTGAGCTGACAGTGTTCCACCGGTCAGACCGGTGGTGATGACCGGTCAGACCGGTCAAGCACTAGACTTCACAGGAGGCACCGGTCAGACCGGTGCACCTCACCGGTCAGACCGGTGTAGCACAGAGCACCTGCAAAAACAACTTCAAGCACCTCTTGACTTCTAGCACGAACCAAACTTGGTGAGTGGCCTTTGTAGATGATCACAAGCAAGGTAATGAGACCTGCACACACAAGTAGCACACCCAAGTAGATCGAAGCGGAAGCAAAACAAATATGCTAGAAAAACAACTTAGAGAGTCAAACCACACGAAGAAGCAAAGGATTTGTTTCCCGAAGTTCACCACCCACTAAGGAATGGCTACGTCTCCGTTGAGGAGCTTGTAAGGGACAATTCCCACAACAAGCCGGGTCTCTTTCAACCACTTTCCTCCTTTCTACTAAGGGGATCTTTTCCACGAAGAGGCAAGATCGCAGCCCTTACAAACTTCCCACCGCTCACCACAACGTTGGGAGCTAGCCGGCGACGCCTAGCCGTCTAGGAGGCAAACCTCCAAGAGTAACAAACGCTTCAAAGCTTGTAGACGCGAAACCAAAGTGCTCAAGCTATGGAAATGCTCTTGTTAGCTCACAAGGTCGCTCTTGAGCTCACTCTCTCAACCCAACACCAAGGATATGGCTTGAATCCACAAATCTCACAAAGAGAGGGTTGGGGAGAGCCACTAAGGCTTAGAGCTTGTTAGGAAAGGCTTGGGACCTCAGCAATGTCACTAGAAACAGCAAGCTTCAACTGAAGAAAGCTTGGGGTATTTATACCCCTCAAAGGAGAAAACTAGCCGTTGGTCCACGGGCGGCACCGGTCAGACCGGTGCCCCACACCAGTCAGACCGGTGTTCGAAAAACTAGCTGTTGGGGCTAGCGGCACCGGTCAGACCGGTGCCCCTGACCGGTCAGACCGGTCAGGCCCGAGACACCCCCAAAACCCTTTCTATGATACTAACACGTCACCAAAGAGATGAAGTGGCTCAGGTTAGGTTAGGAGGGTTTGTTAGCACACTCTTAGGCTAGATCTCACTTAGGTCAACTAATGAGCACTTTGACTTGGTCAACTCGCTAAGTTGCATCCCTCTTGATAGTACGGCATACCTATACTCAAGAATAACTAAGAACACTTTGTTGATCTCTTGAGCTTGAACATCTTCAATCTTGCCATACTTGATCAATATCCACTTGAGGGCTTTCAACATAGCCTTTGACTTGAGCACGTCCATACTTGAGCTAATGACTTAGGATCTTTCCATCTAGCATAGGAATGCACACTTGAATCCATAAGTCACTCCATATTGCCAATCTTAACATGGTGATGACTTGCATTGCTTCCCTCAGTTAAGGTTTGGATATGATACTTGGAGACCCCACGGATGCTGGAACTTCACCTTAGCAAAACACGAAATGGCGGCTTAGCTACGGCCCCAAAGATTGCTTAGTCCCTCACCCTAGACATCTCGGTTGATCTCTTCATCACTTATCCAATCCACTTTTGAGTTCCACTTGCTTCATACACAATTAACCTTCATTTGAAAACCCGCTTCAAATGCTTGATCTTGATTGACAACGAATGTGCAAGCTTCCAAATTAGAACCATAATGTGTACACTCATCCTTATGTCCTCTTTCAACAAACACATGAAGCCTTGCATTTGACTTAGAGAATTACTATCTTCTCTTTTATGATCCTTGTAATTTTAATCAAGCTACGTCTTCATATGGGAGACCATGAATTGACCTTCTCAAATTATCCCAATATTTGTCTTCATTTATTACTTGATATTTGTCACTTATGCAATAGGATCATCCATATATTTGTCTTCTCCAATGTGAGCCATATAACATTCATCCATAAATAAATACTTCAATAATTGCTCATGAATATATAAATAAAACCTGCTCACAATCTTAGACAAATACATTAGTCCTTTAATCGCTTTGTCATTCAATTCACCAAAATCCACTTAGGGGCCTAGAGGCACTTTCACCAACGCTGCAGCCAACCCCGGCGCCAATACTGCCGCTAACGCCGCAGCCAACCCTGCCGCCAACGCTGCAGGCAACGTCGCTAACAATGCAGCTAATGCTGCTGGCGCCCAACAAAACGTCGGAGCTCAACCTCCGCCAGTACAAGCCAACCATGCTGAAGGAAGCCAGCGTCGACGGATACGAGATGAAGTGGAGATAGCACGTCGTGCTAACTATGACCGCGTCAACGGGGTCCCCGATCCCCTCAACGCCAACAATCCAATTCAAGCAACGGAACTACGTAACATGCACAGCCAAGAGCTCCTCCGACGTGCCCAGTACGACCAAGATAATGGTCCGCCAGACGATCTCTACATTATCCTAATGACTTATGCCCCGTCAGCCAGCCCGGGAGCAGTCAACAACGTCCCGGCATTCTCACGTCGTCTCAGGATGATCAGATACCCCAAAGATTTCAAACCAGCCATTGAGAAGTACGACGGTCGCTCCGACCCAAGCATTTGGCTCAAGATGTACAGCATTGCGGCACGCGCCTCTGGAGGCAACGAAGACCACATGGCGGGATATTTCCCCCTTGTGATGGGTAAAGCGCCACTCATGTGGCTCGATAATCTTCCTGCAGAATGCATCACCTCGTGGGCGACCTTGTCGCGTCTTTTCACGACCAACTACCAAGCGACTTACAACCGCCCGGGCAACACGCACCACCTCGCAAGAGTACGGATGCGGCGTGATGAAACTATCCTAGAGTACACTAATCGCTACTTCGAAAACCGCAACACTCTCGCAGGCGTTAAAGACGAAGACGTCATAGCATACTACAAGAAGGGGATAACCAACATCAAGCTCTTCGAGAAGATCCACGAAGCTGACGCACATACCATTGGCGACCTCATGGCTTACGTCGACAAGCTTGTTGACACTCAAGACGCGGTGATGCATGACTTCAAGGGAGAAGATCACGACGATGGAGGCAACAGGTCGCGCAAGCGATCTGGCGAGGCCTACGTAACCGATCCACCCCGACCTTCCACCTTCCTTGAGGGCGACTTCAACATGGTCATGGATGACCAGTGCCAGTTCCACCGCGACGCCAAGCACACCATGAGGGAGTGCGAACAGCTCAAGCGTGCTCTAGGGGTTCCCCCAGAGCCTAAGAAGACCAAGAGCAATAGCAACGACGACCAAAATAGCGGCCGCCGCTACGACAATCGCAACCGTCGACCTGATCGACGCGATTACCGAGATCGCAGATCTTACCGTCGTAACGACGATAGGGACCGTCGTGATTATCGCCGCGATTATCGCCGCGATGATCGACGTGATGACAGACGTGACGACTACCAGCGGGAGGATCGCCGCGACGACAACCATAACGACCGGCGGGAGGATCGCCGCGACGACCGCCGTGACGACCGGCGGGACAACCATCGTCGCAACAACAACAATCGCAAGGAACGCTCTCCACCACCACCGCCAAAAGGGGGCAACCCCAATGGCGCGTTTCAAACCGCCAACCGAGAGATCAACTTCATAGTTGGCGGTCGCCAAGTGACCAAAAGCAACAGGCAGCTTCGAACAAACGCAAGAGAGATCGGGCACGTCAACACTGAAACCCCGCAACCTCTGCGTTGGTCGGAATTCCCCATCACCTTCTCAAGAAAAGATCACTGGGTCCACATACCAGACCCCGGGACCTACCCGCTGGTCGTCAACCCCATAGTCGACGGCGCGTTCCTGCCTAAGACCCTCATCGATGGGGGCAGCAGCCTGAACATTATCTTCACAGAGACGCTCAGAAAGATGGACTTCGACTTCAGCAAGATGACCGCCTGTGACGAACCCTTCTACGGTGTGGTGCTCGGCAAGGCCGCGCACCCCATAGGTCGTGTATGCCTGCCGGTCACCTTTGGTACACAGGAAAACTTCCGAACAGAGTACCTGACGTTCGAGGTCGCGGACTTCCACTCTTCCTACCACGCCATCCTTGGCCGACCTATGTTGGCCAAGTTCATGGCCATACCCCATCACACCTACCTCATCATGAAGATGCCAGCGCCTAACGGAATCCTTTCCGTCCTGGGAGACATCATGGTCTCCTACAACTGCGAGAGCTCCACCGTCGAGCTCGCCAAAGACTCCGCCTGCAAAGCTGCAGCTACGGTCATGGTTGCTCAGGCCGCCAAGATCGACCAAACCACTCTGGAGGTGCCAGAGCAAAAGCGTACAGCTACAGCCTTGGACCCAAGTCCTGCTGTGAAGAAAGTTTGTCTCGGCCTACCCGACGCATCCAAGGAAGTCATCATTGGGGCCAACCTCAACCCCAAATAGGAACTCACGCTCACCAGTTTCCTTAGGGACAACACCGACATCTTCGCATGGAGCCCGTCTGACATGCTCGGTGTCCCCAGGGAGCTGGCTGAGCACGCTCTTGAAGTAAACAAGACTGCACGACCTATCAAGCAAAAGCTCCGGCGATTTTCAAAAGATAGAAAACAGGCCATAGAAACCGAAGTCTGCAAGCTCTTAGCTGCAGGATTCATCTGAGAATGTAAACACCCGTTTTGGCTTGCAAACCCGGTTCTTGTACCCAAGAAGACTGGAGGATTAAGGATGTGTATCGATTACACCGACCTTAACAAGCACTGCCCAAAAGATCCCTTCCCTCTTCCTCGCATCGACCAGGTCGTGGACTCCACAGCTGGTAGCGTCCTACTATGCTTTCTCGACTGTTACTCAGGATATCACCAGATAGCCCTGAATCCTGATGACGAAGACAAAACAGCGTTCATAACACCCCACGGCATCTACTGCTACAAGGTCATGACCTTTGGCCTCAAAAACGCGGGAGCAACATACCAGAAGGCGATACAGAAGTGCCTGAAGTCGCAGATCGGAAAATGTCGAAGCATACGTCGATGATGTGGTCGTTAAGACCACCGAGGAAGACCAGCTGATCGCTGACCTCGCCGAAACCTTTGCCAACTTACGGGAATTTCAGTGGAAGCTCAACCCGACCAAGTGTGTCTTCGGTGTCCCCTCCGGATTGCTCCTGGGCTTCATGGTCGGGCACCGAGGCATTGAAGCCAACCCCGTGAAGGTCGACGCAATACGCAACATGGCCAAGCCATCTTGCAAGAAAGACGTCATGAAGCTCACAGGTATGATGGCGGCCCTAGGTCGTTTCATCAGCAAGCTCACGCGAGAAAGGTCTGCCCTTCTTCAAGCTATTGAAGAAGGCAGATAAGTTCGTATGGGATGAAGAAGCGCAGAAGGCTTTCGAGGCTCTCAAAGAGTCCTTGACCACACCTCCAGTCATGACACCACCTGTAGCGGGGGAAACCCTCCTACTCTACATCTCTGCCACCACTCATGTGGTCAGCACGGTTCTCGTCGCTGAACGAGAAGAAGAAGGGCAGGCCTATCCTGTTCAACGACCTGTGTACTACATAAGCGAGGTCCTGGCCGACGCTAAAACACGGTATTCGCAGCCTCAGAAGTTGCTCTATGCACTCCTGATCACGTCGAGAAAGCTTCACCACTACTTCCAAGCCCACAAGATCACGGTGCCTTCGTCGTTCCCTCTAGGAGAGATCATCCGTAATCGTGATGCCAACGACCGTATCGTCAAGTCGTCGGTAGAGCTTGGAGAGTTCGACATCGAGTTCTGCCCCAGGCAAGCGATCAAGTCGCAGATCCTCGCTGACTTTGTGTCGGAGTGGACAGAAATCCAGATGCCCCCTCCCAAGGAGCGGCCTGAACACTGGATAATGTACTTCGACGGCGCCCTCAACCTCGAAGGCACAGGAGCAGGTGTGCTACTCATCTCTCCCCAGGGAGAGCAGCTCAAGTACGTCCTACAGATACATTACAAGGCCTCCAACAATGGAGCAGAGTACGGAGCTCTAATTCACGGGCTCCGTATAGCTGTGTCCCTTGGCATCAAGCGACTACTGGCTTTTGGCGATTCCAAGGTCGTCATCGAACAAGTCAATAAAGAGTGGGATTGTGTCAAAGACACAATGGACGCATACTGTGCTGAGATCCGCAAGCTCGAAGGCCACTTCGAGGGAATTGAGTTTCAGCACGTGCCACGCAACAATAATGTCGCTGCCGACGTACTCTCCAAACTAGGCTCCAACAGGGCTTTAGTTCCGGCGGGTGTGTTCGTCCAAGACCTACGCAAGCCTTCGATCAAGCTGCTGGATCTAGGTAATCCAGACCTAGCTCAACACGACCAAACTCCAGCACCTCCCCGTGACGTGCTGATGACAGAAAAGGAGGATGATTGGCGCGAGCCTTTCTTAGCCTTCCTACTCGACCAACGAGTCCCAGACGATAAGGCAGAGTGAGAGCGTATCACACGACGAAGTGCTAACTACGTCGTGATTGGTACCGACCTATACAGAAAAGCCGCTTCCACTGGCGTCTTGATGAAATGTATTCTGCGATCAGAAGGTCTACAACTCTTGGCTGAAATCCACGGTGGAGAGTGTGGCTGCCACGCGGCATCCGCCAATCTGGTCGGTAAAGCTTACCGATCTGGTTTCTACTGGCCCACGGCCATGGCTGATGCTAAAGACCTCATAAAAAGGTGCAAAGGATTCCAATTCTTTGCCAAACAGCAGCACCTACCAGCTCAGGCCCTGCGCACAATTCCCCCATCGTGGCCCTTCGCCATGTGGGGCCTCGACTCTGTGGGTCCATTCAAAACTACCCCGGGCGGCTACAGGTATATCCTCGTGGCCGTCGACAAATTCAAAAAGTGGATCGAAGTCCGACCTATCGCAAAAGTCAAGTCAGAAGAAGCGGCCAAGTTCATACAAGACATAACACATCACTTCGGTGTGCCCAATAGGATCATCACCGACCTTGGGACAGCCTTCACAGGCTCTGCCTTTTGGGATTTTTGCCAAGATAACATGATCGACGTCTACTACTCTTCGGTCGCCCACCCTAGGTGCAACGGCTAGGTCGAACGTGCCAATGGCATGGTTCTTCAATCCCTCAAAGAGCGTATCTTTGCCGACGCTTCAAACTACGCTACACGATGGTTAGCCGAGCTACCACATGTAATCTGGGGCCTAAGGACTCAAGTCAGCTCTGCTACAGGCTTCTCGCCCTTCTTCTTGGTCTACGGCTCCGAAGCCATTCTACCTACCGAAGTCACCTTTGGAGCTCCACGCATACGATTCTACGAGGAGGGAGAAGCCAAGCAGACTCGTCGTGTCGACCTTGACAGCCTCGAGGAACAAAGACTGGCCACTGCCATGCGTCAAGCTCATCACGACCAGCAACTTCGTCGATACCACGATCGCAACGTTAAAGAGACATCCTTTAACGTCGGCGACCTAGTCCTAAGGCGTATCCAGAAGACAGATGGCATGCATAAGCTCTCTTCCCCCTGGGAGGGACCCTTCATCATCACCGAAGTCATCAGCCCATCTACATATCGCCTCCAATGGGGCGATGGGCAAGGAGTACCCAACCCTTGGAACGTGGAGCATCTACGATGATTCTACTCGTAGAATAGTTTTTTTTACAGATACGCATTTTTCATCTCTGTACTTTTTCAGCTTCAATAAATATTAGTTAAAGCAGTCATCTGCTGTGTCTTGAGCTCTATCTTCTCCTCCCTCATGTCTTCAACCCTCCCCCTAGACACGCTCGGGGGCTTGGCTAAAGCCAACATAAGGGTCACGAGACCCGGGGGTTAAAATTTTGGATCCTCCCCCTTGACATGCTCGGGGGCTTGGCTCAAAGCCAACCTAAGGGTCGTTCGACCTGAGGACATTATCCCTCATGACTACCGGCCTTGTGTCACTGCGAGCATGCTTGGTCATAATGGTTGCTAAACCTGAGTCCCAGACTCCCTCCCGCGTGCCGACCTCGCGTAAGCCTCCCTGCTGAGCCGTGGAGGTCGGTAAGCCAGCCTCTCCGTGAGAAGTGGTCAGCAGGATATGCTATAAGAAGTCGTCACTTTGAAGACTACCAAGTTCGCGCAGACACAAAGTAAGTACGTCATGCAAGCAACAAAATAAGGTTTCATTAAATGATATTTCTACATGGCTGAGAGGAGGAAGAGGTACAGCTCCTAGACTAAGACTACTCTTCGCCGTCATCACCTTCATAGTCAAGAGCATCCATCACCGCTGTAGCGGCATCGTGCACTTCAAGCTCCAAGGCCTTGAGGTCTTTCGTCGTATCAGAACTCTCCCCGACCTTGACTATGTCAACATCGGGGTAGTGCGACTTTACCCGCACTAACGCCTCCGCGGCTGCCGCCAAGCTTGTCGCCCTCAGCAGGTCGAGAAGCTTCTCGGGTATTCCTATGAGACGATCAAGAGCAGACTTGGGTTCCTCACCCTCGACCTGCGACGCTATCATGTCCATAGCATAGTGGGCAGTGTTCTTCAGGTCGTTCAGCTCCACCTCTTGCCCTGCAATGATCACTTGGTCATTTTGCAATGACTTCAACGCTACCTCGAGGTTGACCTCGAGATCCTGCCGAGCCTGTTTCTCATAAGTCAGCTTTTGAGTTACGACCAACTCACTGTCTATTTTCTCCGTCATCACCCGCTTGAGTTCGTTGGCGCCAGCATCGGCCTCTTGCAGGGTTACCTCCAAGCTTCGAACCCTTTCTTTGGTGTTCTTCAGGTCGTTCTTGAGGTCATCCTCACGCCTGTGAAAATCTGCAACACACCAATGTACTCCAAAGATCATACTCCCAGCAGCACATTACAACAACAGTGAAAAACCAATAAGCAAAAGCCTTACCAGCGCTTGCGGTGTTAAATTGCGTATTGGCCTCCTGGGTCTTACGCCTCTCCTCAGCTAGCTCGTCTTCGAGCTTCTTTTTGTCCGCTGCTGCCGCCTCACGGACCTGCTCGAGCTCCTGCTCAAGCTCGACCACCCGCAGCTGCGTCGCCACAACATTCCTCAGCAGGTCGGCCCTGCCCTTCGCACGATCAGCCAGCGACTGCTCCAAGAAACCAGGTCATCAATTACAAGTTTCAAATTACATCTTCACAAATAAGCCCAAGGGAAAGACTTACTGTCAACGCTTTGTTAAGCGTCAAGATCGCGTTCCGGACCGCACGCATATCCTCATTATCATTGAAGATATCCTCCTGCCAAGGAGTACCATTCCAGTCAATCTCTCTACGTCTCAACGTTGGCCCTGTCGATGGCGAACTCGGTACCCGCGTGCCGGATGTTTCTGGATTCTTTGGCGGCTGCTCGAGTTGAATCGGGTCCCCAATAAGGTCCTGATCCGACGTGCTGGGCACCACATTGATAGGGTCCATGTCGATGACGGGGGGGGAGGTCGATGCCCCAACGTCGCCCACAAAGCCTTGTGCCCCAGCGTCAGCAGCAGGCGGCGGAGTTGCCGTCCTGGCGTCGTCAACTAGGGTCCGAGCTTCGACCTCATGGTCATCCGACCTAGTTCGGGAAGGAGACCCTTGATTGCCCAGGGCACGCTGAGGTTGGACAACCGACCTGCCGCCGTCTTCATCAACAAAACACAAAGAAAACAAACAACCAACATAGACCAAGACATGAGCAAGTTTCAGAGAAACGACCCTACCTCATAGTAGCTAGGGCGCGTAACTTAGGCCTGAAAGGCCGCACTTTCACCAGCACAGGCATCCTCGCCTGCGCTCCTGAAGCAGCCCGCTGCGCCTCCATCCCTTGATGGAGGTCGTCCTCCGTCGTCTTCTGCGTCACTTCCCGCTGCCTCTTGGCCGCGGGACTCAACGACCTCCTCGCCGTCCGGTCTTCGACAACCGGCGGGTCATCGGTGACCTCATCTTCATCGGATTCGACCTCCCGGGTCAATGGTGTAGGAATCACCGGCGTCTCGACCGCCGGTGGAGGGCTCGTCTTCCTCTTCCTCTTCTTCTTCTTCTCCGCCTCGAGCTTGGCGGTCTTCGCTGCTTCGACCTTCGCAGCAGCCGTCGGGATTGACTGCTTCGCCGCCGCCACCCTGGTCCTGCGCTTGGGCTTCGCGGCGCTGCTTGCCTCTTGCTGATTCGTGGTATCATCACCGACCTCCGGGTCAGTGTCTTCATCAGCTTCCACCGACGAGTCGGACTCGTAATTCTCCAGTAGCCTAGCTGCTGGAGGTTGATACTTGTCCGACCTCAGCTTCCGGCGAGGTTCTTCGCCTTCTGGAAGAGGGGCCAGGCACCAAAACTGCCTTTCTCGTTCCTGCGACGAGTGAAGAGCAAAGAAGTAAGAACGACGTAAAAGCAAAAGAACATAGTAAACGACCTAGTAGTTCCAGGACTTACCGGGTCAGCTGTCCGGCTCAACGAGTACACCTTTGGGCACTTCTTGATCCGTGCCTTCCCGGCATAGATCTGTGACACCCTAGCCGTCATCTCCTCCTTGGGGACTTTGCGGTTGACCTCACGGGTGGGGTCTGATTGCCCCCAGTACTTGTACGCCGGGTGCACCCGATCCTTGATCGGTTGGATCAGGCGCCGGCAGAAAGACCTAGCGACAGAACCTCCTGTCACACCCCTCTCCTTGAGGTCGATGACCAGCGCAAGCACTTCCTTGACGTCGTCCGCCTCACGCGAAGACAGCCCCAGGTCCCACTCTGGAATCTTCATGGGCTTGTGCCCAGTTCGCTTCGGGAGCGCCGGCTTTTGATCAGCAATGTAGAACCAATCCGACCTCCATCCAGCGGTGTTGTCCGACAGGCCTGTGTTAATCCACTCTGACTTGAGGCCCGACCTCAAGCAGAACATTACAGCCCCTACAACACCGGCACGCTTGCCGGTGGTCTTCACACAGAAAAGATGCCTCCACAGAAGGAAGTGAGGCGATATCCCCAGATACGCCTCACAGAAATGAATAAACGTCGACACCACAGTAATAGAGTTGGGGACGAGGTGTACCAGCTCCAACTTGTAGTAGAAGAGAAGCCCTCGGAAGAAATCACCGGCGGGGATGTTGAACCCGCGCTCGAAGAAGGAACCAAAGACGACCTGCTCCCTGACGTCTTCCGTTGGGAAAGCCTCGCCTGTCGGCGCCTTCCACTCCACTTCCGCCTTAGGCCTCAACAGCCCGCGGTCCACCAGTGCTTGAATCTTCGTCTCCGTCATCGTTGAAGACTCCCATACCGTCTGCGGGTCGGGAATCGCACGGGCCGGCGCCGCCATTTCTCGAGCTCGAATGGATCTGGATCTAAATGTCACTAGGGTTTTGATGCGCATGCGCGGCGGCGCAGGGCGCGGATAGCGAGGCTGGTGCGCGGCCGGCTAGAGATGGTGGCGGATTAGGGAAGTTCGGGCGGCGGTTGGATGCGGAACCGTGGTGGCTAAGGCGTGGTGGCTCTGGCGGTGACGGCGACGGGAGGAAGAAGATGAAGCATGCGGTCAACAATGGTTCTCGTTGCTCTATTTATACGGGTCCCACCGGGTCCGCCCGTTGCGTCTCCTTCCACTGTACGGAGATCACTGCAACGGCTCCGTGCCGATAATTTCGCGAGTTGATCACGCCGGATTTTTCGCCAACGGATAGTACAGCGACTTGCACCCCAGGTTTAGGTCGTGAGGAACGTCAAATTATCAGGTCGTCCTGATTTCACATTTTGATCTTCACAAGGTTGATAAGCCCCCAAAATCATGACATTTAGGTCTTTGCTGAATCAATTCGTCAAATCGACCAGTGCATGACAGAAGAGAGCGAACATTACACGGGTCCTCCGAAGGTACACAGGTCGCCTGCGACCTCATTGGATCTAGAACCCGGCACAAAAATATAAACGTACTCGAAGACCTGATCTACCTAGAGCAATCCTTGAGACGTACTCCGATACAGTAGAGTACATCGCAAGAATTCTTCTAGCCTCAGGACCTCGATGGTGGCCTTGCGGTGAACAACTGCACGACGCTGCACGTAGTTGGGCACACTTTGTGCCTGACTATGGAATGCAGATACGAGCTTGCTCTTCGGCGCGGACTGCAGGCCCTCAACGAGCACCACACGGTCGTCGAGGACTTACAGCTTCACCTCGGGCCTCTATAGCATCACCTCCAAACTCTACCTGGTACCACGCAGAGGCACGGTACAAAGAGTGGGGGTGCTGCCTACATTTCGCAAGAGTTCTTCTAGCTCCAAGCTTCTACAAACATGACATCCTACAATCTGGTGGACGGACACATGCCCATGGCATGGCCTCAAAACTACTCTGCAGCTTCATAGCTCAGCAATGCTCGGTGCTTGCCCCCCTCAAGCTTCACAGTGCTATTTATAGCCAAAAAGCCAGACCTCGGGCAGCTGGCGAAGTGATGACACTGAAACCACATGGGTCCAGTAGGCCTGTGGACATGTGAGTAATTAAAGGCGACGACTTTATACCTGTCTCGTGACGTCTTTGTCGCTAGCGCATCAATGATGCCTGAGCCCGTCGCAGAATCACATGGCTACAGTGCGCTCCTTGATTCGTGGGCAGTTTGTCGTTTTCTGGGTGGCAAGAGTATCTCCGACCACTGTTGACCCGTGACCCTGCAGTCTACGGAACAAGACAAAGCCTGACCATGTGTCAGAGGGCTCAGCGCCTCATTATAACTGCGAATGACGACGACAATTATATGCACTTCTTCTACGACTCGACATTTTTATTGCACCCGCTAGGCTCTGCGTCCTGATGCACCCGCTATGGCTCTGCATGTAAACAGACCTATTCCAATCAGCCTATATTTCTATTTCCTGAGCAGAATGGTCGTATGTTCGATTGAAGACCTTCCGGGGTAGGCGTGCCTCGCTGCTCTGCCAGATCCGTCTGGGCGCCTGGAGACCAGATTCATCACATTCACGATTTTTGTCGGGCCCCCGTGGTCGGTGTGCTAATTGCTGAGGTCGCCAATACCTTAGTGCCATGGCTCCGCTGGATGGTCAGCAGCTATGTTGGTCGTCTGGGCACCAAAATGACCTTCCTGAGGTTGGCGTGCCTTAATACCTAGGTCTTGCAACACCTCGGTATGTTTACGGCTCTGCCAACTTAGTTGGGCACCCCGGATGTGTGACCTTCCGAGGTCGGTGTGCTCTTGTAGCCCTGCCAGCCTGCTCTGGACACCCAGGATTTTACGTCAAAAATGAAGGCCTCCCTGTGGGGTGCGCGCCTAATGGCTCTGTCAAGTATCTCCAGGTGCTTGGGTGCTTTAATTTGAGACCTTCTTGAGGTCGGCATGCCTCGGGTGGCTCTGCCAGACTCTTTGCAGCTATGCAGGATATCTGGGTGTCTCTACACTCCGTATGTTCAAGATCAATATTTTTCAACAGCTTCATCGTAGATCGTTTCGACCACTACAGACAACCTCTACATGCGGTGTGCGTTTCAAAATCCTGCTGGGTATCCTCAGATACTGGACATTATTGATTTGAGGCCTCTTTGAGGTCGGCACGCCTACAAGGCCTCCCTGAGGTCGGCCCTGCCAGACTCCTGGTAGCTATGCTAGGAGATCTGGGTGTCTCTACACTTCGTTCAATCAAAAACCATGACTCAGTTTTCTTCTCTCTTATGAGCATCAAACCAGCCATGCTGTCTGCTTCAATGCTCGGGGACTACTCTACGAGTGCGTCTTCAACGCCCTCTTAGTTTTCCCTCGTCGTACCGACCTGTTGGGAAACCTGTTTCTCATCACGTCGTTACTTGACCTACCTTCTTTTTCTTCTCTTTCTTTTTTGGATCATCATACCGGCCATCCTGCCCACCACGATGCTCGGATACTACTCTATGAGTGCATCCTTGATGCCCTCTGAAATTTTTTCATCGTCGTTTCGATCTATCGGAAGCTTACTTCCTATAGGTCGTCACTCGACCTTCCTTCGTTCGGCAAAGACTTCAGACAGGTCGGCTGCTAAGCTGATTTGTTCTTTTTGACCGACGTGCATGCTACTCGACCTGTCGATAGCTTCACGACTTCATCATGACCTTTCTAAGGTCGCTGCGCATACACCTCGCTCGGGGGCTTGTGAGACATGGGTACCCCTGGGTCCCCACCGACCAGGCTCACGGCCGTCCCCGACAAGTGGGTCTGGCCTACCAGAAGACCCGCCGACCTGTTAGTGGGCCCAACCGACCTAGTTGGTGACCCACACGACCTCCTGAAGACCTTCCAGAAGATTCCTCAGACGACCTTATCCAGGACGACCATATGACTTGGCGAGCAAGACAAGACATCGGTGGATTTCGACCAAAGCAGATCGACGGATATGGCAAGTGTCGTAGTCAGCTAGATTTAGGTCTCCTGGTCGTGTCCGACCTGGAGTCTGGGAACCGACCTTATCCGCTGGCCAATATAAGGCGGGCAGGGCGACCCCTTGTATCAATACGCAATCCTCAAGCAATCTACACCAACAACTGGACGTAGGGTTTTACTCTCCGGAGGCCCGAACCAGTATAAACTCGCCGTGTTCTCCGTGTTCCGTGTGCTCGTGCGCAACCATCGAGTTCTTAGCCTTAGATTCCACCTTGCCGAACAACTAAACCACAGGGATTAACACCCCCGTGGGCTGTCCAGATCTCACCATCTGACAACCTGTGTAATTAGTTTTATAATTAGATCATATTTACTCATTTAAATCTTTGATTTACAATTGCTACAGTAATTTTTCGCAAGTTTCAGACCGAACTAAACAAGGCCTAACAAAAAGCTCTGACGTCTATAGAACCAGAGTATAAGCCAAAGACAATTCCGGGAATTCCATATCAGTGTTTCCCAGAGTAACATATGGTGCAAAAACAATGGATGTTCTATCATTATTTCCTCTACAATCTTTAGTTGGCATCAATGTACATGCATGATTTCCCATCAATTGTAACTGCAATCTCGGTTAAATAGGTGGTAGTTGGTGGATCTAGCGGTGGGACGGGCGGGCTTCAAGGCCCCACTATCGCTGCTCGGACAATGGAGTCCCCCTCAAGGCCCTCCATGATTTTTAGAAAGAAGAAAAAATAAGAGAAGGGAGGGATATGGAGGAGGAAGAAGAGAGAGTCCCTCTTAGACTCACGACCACCACTAGTAGTTGTATATATAAGTTAATTTCCATGTAATTTTATATTGATGTTTGAAGGAGCGCAGTGTGCGAGAGAAGATTTAATTGATGATCGAAATAGTCTTTCTAATCATTTGTGTTTCATCTGTAGACATCATAAGTGAGAGTATTTGCTTAAACGGTGCCCTACAAGTAGTTTCATCCAAGACATATACAACTTTCTTCTCAATATTTCTTCATTATTATTTTTTCCTCCTAACAAAATACTGATGTCACACTCTATTTAATAAAAACAAAACCAGCACTGTGATCACCTAATAGGTACTCCCTCCAAGTTTTTTCACCTGTCACATTTTGTTTTGTTGTAAGTCAAATCATAAACCTTGACCAGGTTTATACAAAAGAAAAATATTACAACATACTAACAAACATATGCACTATCAAAATCTTTTATGGGATACAATGAAACTGATTTGGTGTTATGGAAGTTGTTATAGTTTTCCTATAAATTTGATCAAAACTGAACATACTTGTCTTAAGAAAAATTAACCAAACGTGACATATACGAAAATCATGAGGATATTGTGACAGTATATAATCTGATCATCTGTCTCATTCCATGCCATTTCCAGTGGTCTAAAAAAAAGAAGAATAAATTTCGCACTATTCTCCATTATGAGTCACAACTCACAACCAACGTTGTGATAAATCCATGAATCCCATCCAATTAATGTTCTTATGCATTAATACATTATATATCATGACTGTTATTTTAAAGATGTACCGTACAAGCTAAGAGACCTTTACACTCCGTGCTACGTGTAGTATGTGTCTACGTGTATATAGAATAACGGCCCAGCTCGTACACCTCGACCGGAACTTCACGGCTTCCTTGCTTGCCCCGGTTGCTCTCGATCACGAGTCGTGGACACGCGTCCCCGCGCACGTCCCACGTCATGCGTCCCCGTCGCATGCTTCCACGTACGCACCACGTGAGGGGACACCGCGGACCGATTGCCAGCGCCGTTTGGGATGTCGTCGTCAAAGCTGGTGTGTGTTTCACGACGGGGCTCCGTAACGATACAGGTTGGTCTCGAGGAGGGGGAGTGGAGTGGGGGACCCCTTTGACGTGCCGCAGTTTCTTTTCTCTTTTTATTAGTGTTTGGAGGGAAAAGCCTAAACAAAAATTTAAAGTGAACTTTGAAACTAAAAGTACTAAAATAATTGTATGACAATATTCTTTCGCAAACGACTGTATACATAAAAATATATTCACTTTTGTTGAGAGAGAACTACTTTTAAATAATTGAATCTTCATGTATTTTTATTGTACAAAATTTTGTAGCATAATACTCACAAAACTAGAAATTTGCAGGCACAGAAAGTCGGTGGAAGACATAAATACGATGCCTAGTGTGGATGGTGATGTGTCCTCTGATGTAAGTTGGTCCTATATAACGTAGATAGCTTGCATATTGAGAGAAATAAAGTTAATGACCTTTGGTACGGTGCATCTACATAGATTTTATAGATAAGTTTGATGTGTAGTCCTAATTCATCGCTAGACACACGTTCAAAATTAAGGCTATGCTTGTTCGAGCCTTGGATTCTTAATCGCGGCTTATCAATTTTAGTGTGTGGACCCCAAATTGTGGAAAGCTGATGGTTTTCAAATGTTTGGTACGGTTGTTTCGCAATCCAGGCTCTAGCTTATGACATTCTTCTCAATTTGAGAATCAGAGTGTGACAATCTGGTAGTACAACATCACTTTAGAGAATAAGTTTAATTTAAGCGACTACACTTTAGTATTTGCAGAAATTCAGTAAGAACGTTGGATCCTTCATTTTGAAGGAATCAGAATCTACTTAATGAAGTAAGCTATTTATCTTGGAATGTAGCATTCTACAACTTTTCAAAGTTTAGATGATTTGAAATTCATGAGGTAAGGGATGAAAATTGATTTTATATATCCACATGCTATGTTTGTAATGTGCAACAGATAATTAATTAACAAGGTGAATATGCTATTTACTAATAATTTGTGTCTAAATTATGAATATTATAATGAAATTCGATTCTAAAGATCCAAAACGGAACTAACCGAAATGAGCATACAAGTATTTATGGCGGGTTTTTGATCCCGACGCTTCTATTCTTGGGGGTCATGACTCATGAATACTCCCTCCATTCTGAAAAAACTGGTGTTTAGGACAGCGACACGGTCTCCAAAATACAACTTTGACATCTTGTTGTTATAAAAATATTTATCAAATACTGATGTATGTATACTTTTATGAAAGTATTTTTCAAGACAAATCTATTCATGTAGTTTTCACATTTGCAAACTCAACAACTCAAAAGTTATTGATGATTTATATTCCTAATATTTGACTCAAATCTTGTCATAAACGTCAGTTTTTTCAGAACGGAGAGAGTAGTCGTGACATTTGTGGAAGAAGAAGGAACAGCGCTGCGATCATCCGTGCACGGGCACCGAGGGCACCGGAATTCCGTTTCCCGAAAGATTACGGCGGCAGCTCAGCTTTTCGGCTTTCGCAAAATTTCGTTGCTTGGATTAAAAGGAAAGGGGGCCTGCAACTGCAAGGGAAAAAGGTGTGCGATGCGGGGAACGAAGCAGTGAACGCAAATTGCCTTCGCTTTGCTTGCTTGCAACGGAGTCTCATGATATTTTTTCCCCTCTGATGAAATACTTATTTGAATGTCAGCTTCGAACTTTGCCTGTCTTCTTTCTTGTATAGTACTCCCTCCGTATCAAAATATTTATCGTCATTAATTTTTTTTCACAACTTTGACCATTCGTCTTATTAAAAAAAATTATGTAAATATTATTTATTTTGCTTGCTACATGCTTTATTATTGTATGTATTTTAAGTTTGACTTATCATTTTACATATTTGTGGTAATTTTTTGAATAAGACGAATGATTAAAGTTGTAAAAAAAAATCAACAGCGACAAGTATTCCAATACAGAGAGGAAGTAATATACATATAATGAAAATGTTAAATGAAAACTCTCTGCCTGTCTTTTTTTCTCTTGGGCCGAATATTTTATGCACGCGCGATCCACAAACACACACCCGCCCGGGCCACTCGGCCCAGTTATCCACTTATCTATCATATCTATCCTGCAGGATGATGCCTGGGGCCCGCCGCGCATGTGACCGGAGGGAGGGAGAGTGGGGTGGGTGGTGTCAGAAGCAGGGAGAAAGCTCGATCCAGGCACCTCTCTTCATGACCTCACGGAGTCATCGAATAATCATGTGGCAGTGGCACTGCTCGAGAGTCGATGCTGTGATCCAGCGCTGCATGCCGCTTTGGAAACCAACTAGCCAAACGCTGTTCGTCTGGCTGATAGTTGGTGACTGGTGCTGATTTGTTCTGAGAGAAAAATACTGCTGATTTGTAGCTGGTAGCTGATTTATTTTGAGAGATGATTGATGGTTGATAAGCCAAACGAACAGGAGTAATAGCTCCGTTTCTGAACTTTGGAAGAAAAAAAAGTTATATGTTCTGTGATGGAGCTTGGCGACCGTGCGTGCTAGGGCGGAATGGCCAAGTGCCCAAGTTGTGTCGACGTCGACGGTTGTATCCTATGGGATCAGGAGAAGGGAAGCACATAAAAACGGGTCGTCCCCGCTTCGTTCGACTGCATATGCATCTTGCACGCCACCGGCTGAAGTCGCTTTTTGAGAACCGAGATCGATCGATTATTGCATGGTGGTGGTGCACGGGACGGGAGTCCGTTTGCAGCACGCGCGCAGGGAAAGAAAGGCCAGCGCTGAGAGCCAAATGCCACGTGTCGACATCCCGTTGCGCGTTTTGACCTGCCATGCCAAACAACGAGGGTGCATGCCATGACATCGTCGTCCTCGCCTTCCGTGTTGCTTCGTCCGCACGTGAGATTGTGCCGTGGGTGGCCCCTCCCGTCGCCGATTGCAGAGCGGCTAGCCTGGATGGCCGGACGGTGGGCTCTCGCATGGTCACGTGAGCCGATCATGTGACGAGAGAGAGAGAGAGAGATGCGATCATCATGTATTCATCGTGCATCGTGGCATCGTGTGCTAGCGTCGTCGCTCGCCGGTGCCTACTGTATAGCAGCGCAAGACCAAGGCCCACCGGAACACAGCCTGCTGCCGATCAGCGAAGGCCGATCAGCGAAGGCCGCAGGACATGCAGCGCGCAGTCTGCGACCTGCAGGTCCACTATCCGCTGTTGCTGCTTGCATCAGCGAGCCGCAGAAGACGAGCGGGAGCAGCGTACCTGAATGAAACTGGCAGCAGCTTCAGCATACCCCGACTGCCGTGTCGTGCAGGGATCTCCACATCGGTGAGCGTTTCCCGTTCGGCGGCCGTACCGTTCGTAGGTAGTACCTCCGTTTCTCCCGGGTTCTCTTCTCTCTGCCTCGCACGGGCGCTGCGTCCTTCCTAACGAACGTTCCTGTTGTGTTCGGAGTCTCGGAGAGGACAGGGCGTTGCCAACATGCCTTTTGGTACAAGCAATGTAGCATCACTGGTGTCATCATTTTACCTTTTGGATTGCTCTGCCGTACGCCCGCCACGGGCACGGACACCGTACAGTAGCTGAAGCGTGCACTTCTGTTATCCGCTCAACATATTCATGCACGAGTCGGTTTGGCTGGCCACAGCCCACCGGCGCAGAGGCCACGGCGAGCAGTCTGCAATCGAAAATCATGCAGAGTTCCAGCAATGAATCGTTAACTAATAGGGTACGCAGCACTCGCAACTGCACCAAAAATGCAAGTATTATCTGCCCACAAAGGTACATTGGCACACGCACATCACTGGACCGAGAATACATGTCCCAAGCATTTCAAAAACACCTTCTGGTAGGTAAAGCTAACAATCTCATAATAATTAGTACCACTTAAAAAACACACAACAGACACCACCATAGAGGAGAACCGGGATGTGGAGGGTGGAGCCCCAGCTATACATCAGAGTTCATACACCACGATTTACTAGAACAATTTATTTTAATTCCAAACTAGGATGCCCACAGCATTAAACTACAACTGTTGTACATGATCTTTGCACATGTATGCAGCTCGCTATAGCACACAGAGTTCAAAGCATGCATGGATGCTGCTACACTAGTATGCTACTGGACATACAACAAAACGGAGGGAAGTTGTAGGGCAAAAGGTCAGAGAACAGTTCTAGTGCGGCTCTCTTGACTGAGACCTATCAGCCTGCCGGTCATCGTGCCTATCTTCCTCCCTGCCATTGTGCCTGCCATCAGGCCTATCATGCTGCCTCTCATTGTCGGAAGGCTGCCTGTCAAACTGTCGATCGTTTCTTTCATTGTGATTGTCATATCGCCTCTCATTGCCCGAATGCTGACTATCAAAGTGCCGATCATTCCTGGACGAATACCCGTCTGTGTTTGTTGGATGGGCGAATCTGCAGTCACCTCCTTTAAAGCACTTGCCACGCTCAACAAAGTTCCAGCAAACTCCCAGTGCTCTATTTCCCCACGACCCTCCATCGCCACCAGAACGCTTCCAGGGCCTTCCACCTGAGTCACGGTTTCCAGACTGCCTGCCCCCGCTGTCTCTCTGCTGATTATTCCAATCAGGGTTACCATTTGGCGCATTCCAATTCATGTTATTGTTTGTCTGACCCGGATTTCCCTGCACAGGAGCTCTCCAATTGACGTTTTGGTTCATATTGACGTTTTGGTTCATGTTTCCAACTTGTTGGGCTACCCAGCCTGGATAAGGATTTGCATTTCCTGCTGCAACACCACCCGTCCATTGAGCCATTGCAACTCCTTGCATCTGACCTCCCATCATGGCAGATGCATTTGGAGTCCCCTGACCTTGAGATGCCGCCCAGATCATGTTCATGCTGGCGTTTCCGGGATTTGGTAACCAAGCCACGTTCGGGACTGCATTTGGCTGTGTTGGCATAGTTACCCCCATGTTGTATCCTGAAGCACCTTGGGCTGATGCTGCCCAAGGTGCATTCATATTGCTCTGTCCCATCATTACCAAGCCCATACTTCCATCAGCCTGAGGTCCCCAGGTCATATTTCCAGCTACCTGAGGTTGGCCAGATGTGTTGGCCGCTTGTGCAGGTACAACCCACCCACTGCTTTGAGTATCACTGCCAGCAATGGCTGTCACCGAAGGCTGTACTGATGCAGTAGATGGAGCTGACATCTGGTTCCTTGTGTCTGCAAGTTACACCACAGCAATGCTGTTAGGTTGGTTTACACTTAAAACCTTAATAATACTCAGTAAGAGATGGTTAAGACTGGAATACGAAAATATACTGGATACTAAAGCAAAATAGAAGAATCCAAGACCCATGAAAAGACTGGAAAGCAAACATGGCTTAAACAGTGGTCAAGTGTTGAGCTAACACCTTCAAGTTGCTCTAATAGTTGCAAGAAACACAAATTATTTACATCAAATATAAATGTGCACTACAATATCCGGATTTTAAATGTACTACCACCTATTAAAATAAGGGGATAAGTCCAATTTTCACCGTTGAACTAGCACACAAGTCTGGTTTTCAACCTTAAACTACAAAACCAGACATAAAAGGCCATCCAACTATCAAAACCGGGCAAATTTGTCCCTTTGAGTGGTTTTGGAGGGTGGTTTTCCATTTTGTGAAAATGTTTAAAAAAGTTTCATCTAAAAAATCATAACTAATTCATTTTAAATCAGAAAAATATGGAACTTATACCCAAAGTTTTATAAAAATATCATCTATCTATTGGTGCACTATTTGGAATTTTTTTTGGATATTATATGTTCACATTTCTAGTTTTTATTGTTTTTTTCTAAAAATTCTAGGAATATGAATAAATAAGATGCATATGACTCCAAATAGTTCACCAATAGATAGGTGGCATTTTTATAAAACTTTGGGTATAAATTCCATATTTTAGATGAATAAGTAGAGTTGCGAGTTGCCAATTTAGACCCCATAAATTTAGTCCAGGTTCACAATCATGGGCGCAACTCAGGGGATCCAAACTGGCTGTAAACGAATTTCATTGAAGCAGATTTTTTCTTCTTCTCAAAGGGCCTACCTTCAGCCGAAGAGCTCACTCGTCCATGTGAAGAATTTTCTCCATCTGCTAATCTGTTATCCATCTGCGGCAAAGCAGATGGTACTTGGTTCTGGGAGGGTAAATCTGAGGTAAATTCTGCATTTGCAGTTGCAGGAGTCATTCCAGGAGTTAAATGAACCATATTCCCTGCAGTCACAATATTTTGTCCCGAAAAGCTTCCCATGGCAGGCTGGGTAGGTGTCATCGGATTTACTGCAACCCCAAACTGGCCAGAGGCGGCATTCCAACTTCCAGTAACAGATTGTTGGTTTGGGTATCCTGCATGAGAATTTTGCACACCATAATAACCTTGAGCGCCAGAGTGGATCATGGATGCTCCAAGGTTCGTTGAACTATAATCAGGCTTTTGATCACTACTTGAGAAAGATTTTGGAACTACTGATTTTGGAGTTTGTTCACCAGCTACTGTGCTTTCCTCAAGAAGAGGGGTTTTGTCAATTTGAGATGCACTAACATGTGGTGGTTCCCATGGAGGAAGGTCTTTCTCAAACTTTCCCGCCAAAGCATCAGTCAACAGTATTGAATCGTCCTGCTTCTCACTAGCTTTCCATATTTTCAAACTAGGAGGGAAGTACCCATTGCCGTTCCATTTCCGCAACTGTATGATTGAAAAGGGGCCTTGGATTTTGTTAGAAGGATCCATGTACTGCCAGATCTTCTCAGACTCATTAATGGCTGATTGTGATGCATTTTTTGCCCCTGAACCTATGTTAGCAGCCAAAATTCCAGATGAGGCACCAGATGGCCCTTGTGAAGCACTGCGTGTGGTACCTTCCAGTTTAACTGTTTGCGCAGCAATGTTTGGACTTTCTGATTTACTTGTATAACCAGCACTATCACCTTGAGAAGAAAAGGTGGATCTCCGTGAAAGGGGAGATTCCATATGCATACTTGATTCAGCCCATGTGTTTCGGTTAGATTCCCAGTTACTTTTTGAATCTCGCTGTAAAGGGTTTCTACCATCTCCTTTAACCGGAGACACAAGATTACCATCTTTCCTCAAGAAAGAACCTCTTGACTTATTGAAGCTACCTGTACAATGAAATTTATGGAAGTCAGTGTCAAAGTTGCAATAAAGTAGATGATACTATGGGAGGGAGTAATAAAGCCAATTACTTCTTTCAGTTTCCTGCTCCTGTTCCTCTGGAGATTCATAGTCTGGATCCATTGCAGGATCAGCATGTATTTCAGGTTCTTCATTTAGTCTACGAGCACGCTCCTCTGGAGTGCTTAGCAGCTTCAGCTTCTCTACACATTCCCTAAGCGTGAACAGTGGTTAAGTCATACAAGTGAAATTCAATTAACAGGGATAATCTTATCTGAAACTTCTTCAACACAGAAAGGAGCAAAGCCTACTGATGAATGTGACAGAAGCAGACTAACTGACCATGACTACACTGACAATGTATAATGCTAGCTTATAAGTGATAAAAGGATATTCTTTTCTATGGCCCATATCACTCGCACGGTCACGAAGGTGCCCAAGTCGCATCTTCTCACTTTCAATCCACTGCAAAGTTTGTAAGACAGTAAAAAATGAATCAGCGACACAGATTACTCAACAGCAAAAAAAAAAAGTTCATTAATGCAAGTTGCATACATCATTGACTTTTAATGTCTGGAGAACCCTTGCCTTCTCCTGAACCTCTCCCTGGAAGATAAGATAGTTAGATAAAGGCCAAAAAAAATTGCAGATTATACACATAAAATGTGCAAGACACACTCCATAATAAGCTAGCATGTTACCACTGTCAGCCTTGGAATGAATCCATACTTTATGCTTTGACGCAAGCGTTTGCACTCCTCCTAGAAAAAAAAAACATTTACAAATCAGCAGAAATATGAAATTCGAACCAAATAGAGTAGCAGATTCACTGACCAAGTGTGTTTGCACGTGCAGTAACAAGGTCAGTATATACCAACAGCAATTAATGTTAACATAAGCATGAGGGATGGCCTTTTACTTGATTAGTAAAATTCGTAACACTAGTAAATCTATTATGTTCACATTGAGAAAGAAAAATACCTCAGTGAACTCCTGATTCGAGATTATGTCAATAGTTACTGCCTCCCGCTTGTCTAAGTTTAGAATCTCTAGCGTTATATCAGTAGTCTTTTTCCCGGATTTATATTTTTCTGCAGCTCTTCCAGTGCCTGGAAACAATGGAAAGAAATTTAGTACAATGCAGCCAAAACAAATTAGGGCATGCTTGGTTAATCCTCTCCTCCAAGGGGACTAGGAGGGATTAAGACTTGTAAGCGTACACAATCAACTCCAATCCTCTTCAATCCTCACCAAACCAAACAAACCCTAAGGAAATAAATCCACTTACCAACAATTTGTACAAGTCGATAAATGTCTTGCCTTTGCCCAGTACCAGGTATTCTTATTCTCACAAATGATCCAACAACTTTCTCATCAAATGTATCGACATCACCAATCAACTCTTCCATTAGGTTGCGACGCAGGTACATCAATCCAATGTTATGGTTATCTATTGCTGCATAGTCATCAAGATTAGGCTGGCGTCTCTGGTCATACTTGCGTGATTTTCTTCTTTTTTCTGAACTCATAACTGAAGCTTCACTGTTACCATCAGCATCCTGACTAGGATCAGGGTCTACTACACCACCATGATTTTCATCGGCTGATGGTGAAACCTCACTCATAGTAAAATGTGATTCAAGAAGCTTAAGCATCTCAAAATGCCCAACTCGTTTTTTGCCAAACAGACTCTGGAGCAAAGAATCACAAATTATCTGGCTTTGTTTACGAGGATCACGCAAATTGTTGCGTTTGATATATTCAAGTATAAGGGTTTGAACATCAAACTGGCTGATCACAGATTTGTCACCATTTCTCATACGAGCTACAAAGTTTAAGAGCTCCTCAGAAGCCCAGCTGGCCTCTTCAGCTGAGGATGTAGACGTCCCAACACTTTCCGATTCTTTTGATGAATGCTGCTTGCTCAAAGAACGCTTGGATAATTTTCTAACCTTTTTCCCTGAAGAAGTCTGAGCATCAGGGATGCTTGACAGGCCTTGTTTTGTAGATTTTCTAGTGCTCCCTTTTCCTTCAGAACCATCCTCAATGGCAGCTTCCTTTGATCGTTTCCTTCCCCTCTTTTTTGGTGTATTGTTCTCTAGATGTCGCCCCAATGAACTTTCAGAATTAGCCTCTTCATCATTAGTATCAGGTAGTTCACCACTCTTTTGAGATTTGGCTGCTGATATATCCTCAACTGTCAATGACAAGTTTGTCTTCAAATTTAACCAGTAATCCTTGAACAAATACCACCAGCTGCTTTTGTCATCGAAATCCACATCCTGTTAAACAAATTCTCATAAGACAAATTCCACAATAGAACAAACTTACAGTAAAATCAACTGTTCTTTTGATAGACAGAGATCTGAACATTACAACAGTTTGAAAGTAATTCACACAAACAATAAGTGAGACTGATAGAAAAACAGGAAAAAAGAACAAAGTCGAACATAAGATAGCCAACCTGAAAATTTACCAACAGCCTAGTTTGTACGTACTACAAGAAACTTATGTTGGTTGATGAGTATTTTGAGACAGGGTAGGTCTTTTGTGCATTTTGTAAATGCCTTGTGAAAGCGCATGACAGCATGAGTAGTGATTGCAGCAAATGCCAGGATTTTTTCTACAGTCACTCCTGCTATCATTCTCTGCAGCTTACTGATCGATTGGTACCCTACATGCAATTTTACAGAATGAATGTGCTAGCAGGTAGAGATATTAAACTTGCAGCAGCGCTAAACTAAGATCTATTGCACCACAATTGCACCCGAGTAGTCACATTTGCTATTTTGTAGTGTGTCCAGCATGCAGAGTCTCTTTTTCTTCCAAAACACATGCTGACAAATTTAAGGTCTCATCTGGAATGCAGAAATTCTGTAAGAAATGTAAACAAAGGGATAATCTTCATGTCTACAGTGCAGCAATAATAAAAAGTAATAACTTAGTGTCAAAGGGATATAAATGTTATGCAAGTGTTGCATTGGAATGCCATCCACCCATGATCTACCCCCTCCAGTCAATATTAATTGATATGATTTGGTAAGCATGCAGTCAAGCCTTCCGTACTTTTGCTATCTATATCTCATTCTCTGATTTGTCCTTTCGATTTGTTATAATTTTACTAAAGTTATACAAATATATGCAAGAGCAAACAGCAGTCAATGGTGCATTCTGGAGATAGTATAGATGACTACCACCTATTTGTGACTAGAGTGGGAAACTGCAAAAACGTATTCAGTTCAGAAATCAGAAGCACAGTTCTGAATACACAACAAATTGCCTACAAGTTGAACTCACTCATTAGATTTGATTTAATCAAATAGAAAGTTCAAGCATGGATCAACAACTTAATTGTGTTGCATCACTTTTATAGGATGAATATTGTGTGAACAGGGAGAAAACAATAATCAGCCTGCATGTTAAGTCTAAATTGTTTGCATGGAAAAATTATGAAACAACAATCTAGTGTCCTCAATGCTATATAAAGTATAAAGATAAAAGTATATAAAGATACAGAAAAATAAAGAGTGAGAAACTAGAATGGTGGATAAGGGTACCATTTGGTCAGTTGCCTCCTCTCTATTTTCGATCAACATCACAGTGTTCATGCATGTCTCACAAAAGCCCTTGTTTCCTTTGACACAGCTGAACTTTGCATTTTTCATGCAAGCCTTGCATAATGAATAGGTGCATGTGTAACACATATGGCGTGCAGGTTTCTGACAGTTGCTACAGATGTGCCACCCTGGCAGCAAATAAATAAGATCAAATAGGTATTTTTCAGAAATCATATCCACATACTATGCAACAGCCCTCACCCACTACCATAAAATGATGCATCTCTAGTATTAAAAAATAGAGCCCGTGCTTCAGAAGCCAGAATAGCAGTAAATATCAAGTTTTTGAAAGTAAGCTAACATCCAAGAGTATACAGTGGCTAAGCATACTTCCTAATTCATAAACAGCAAGAGATAACTTACTTTCTTAAATAAGCAATGATAGTAAAAGGGCAGACCCAGTGCCAGGCAGCTCCCACTTGAGTGGGGTTCTGGGGAAGGGTTTAACCGAGGCACAATCTTACCCCCACAAATATGCAGGGAGACGGCGTCGAACCCAGGACCTGGTGCTCGGTGGGTGAGCTTCTCACCAACTGCACCAAGCCTGCCCAACACTGGTGAAGAAATGATAGTAAGAACAGGAAATCATGTGATGACCAACACTGCAGGGTCATTGTAAAATTCATGAAAGTTAAATAGACTGCGAGCATTCTGGAAAAAGTTTACTAATGTCGATGTTCAGGGACATACAAAACATTTTCTTAAGTTAGGTACTATGGCAGTAAGAACGGGAAATGAACCTTCGATAAAATATTTTGTAAGGATATGTTGCATGCATATCACATGATTCAAACGCAAGAATTTATGTAAGCAATGTGGGGTAGTCAGATAAAATTGTCATGCATACCACAATTCCACCGACCCTTTGACTTGAAGAAATCATCATCCCGATTAACACAAGAAGGATGATAAGCTTTAGGGCAGCCCCTGAAATGACAACACATAAATGATGATCAACCAAAAGCTGTAACATGTTCAATGTTCCATATCTTCGAATAAAGACGTAAAGAAACCCCACAAGAAGCACTAACCTACGATCACAGATCACAAGATCACCACCATCAAAGCAAATGAAGCAAACCTCCTCCTCATCCTTCCTCTTTACAGATGGCTTCACCACCGTCTGGGCCTTGGAAGATGGACGACCTCTCTTTGGACGCCCTCCACCTTTCTTTGCCATTAAAGGAGGCGGCTCATCATCGTCATCGTCGTCGTCATCATCCATATGCACAGCCTCTTCTTCAGGGGCATCGTCACCAACTGTGCCAGTGACAGCTTCTTCTGCAACATCTTCACCAACAATTCTGTTATCTTCATCATCATCATTGGCAACTGCATCCATCAGTGTGGCATCTTCTTCCACTCCATGATCAGATGCCACAGCCTCTTCCTGCTCATTATCATTGCCTGTCAAGCCAGCTCCCCCGTCCTCTTCTTCAGAGATATCATCACCAGCCTCATCCATCTGCACAGCCTTTTCTTCAGGAACAGCTACACCATCCACAGTTTCATCTGCAATGTTTTCAACAACATTTCTGCCTTCCTTGCCCATGTCTCCAGCAATGTTTATTGCACCCATCTGCATGCCTTCCTCTTCCACACGATCTTCATCAGCTGTTGCAATCTCCTTTCGCTCACTTGATCCAGTTAGTCCATCTCTATCCATTTGTATCCCCTCATTGGATGCATCGATACCCACTGTCCCATTATGTTTCTCGATGTCATATCTGGTCGTGGTAACTGCGCACATATCCTTGCTCTCATCCTCTGTTGTAGCAGCATCAGCAATGGTACCAACACCTTCTGCCTCACCGTCATCTCCAGTTTGGACCTGCATATCCGCATCTGTGCCCGCCTCTGCAACATGGTCTCCAGCTTTCACCATCTCTGTTTCCACCTCATTTAAAAGTGCTGCAGACACATCCATCTGCGGCCTCTCATGATCCTGAGTATGCACAACATCATCACTAAGTGCAATATCCTTATCCATCCTTGCACTGTCATGGTGTACATCATTTACCAAGGGAGCAACCTCATCAGCATCAGCAGAGTCACCACCAACCTCCTTATCAGGGTCATCCAACCTATGCACACCTCCGGTGGAAACTACAATGCAGTCGTCATTGACCAGAGAAGTACTCACCTCTGTGGGATCATCCATCGATGATGATACCAGGGCAGCACCCACCTCTGTGAGATCATATACAGCAGTAACCTCGATGGTTTGCTTACCAACCTCTATGGGAGCATCCACCAATGTTGAGGATGCCACAGCAGCACCCACATCTGCAAGAACGTCCACAGCAGCAGCAACGTCACTCTTTTGCACCTCTGCACCAGCATCCTCCTCTGGTTCGTCAGCCTTATCAACATCGGGCAGATTGGGGTCTTGCTCAATCCCCAAGAGTTCATCTGCCACGACATCATCGCCACAGAACTTTGAAGCCTCCTCCACCTTGCCACCTTCACCATAAGGAGCTCCGCCGTCCTTCTCACCCTCAATAGCCTCAGCATATTTGTAGCCTTCACCGTCACCGTCGAGCGCAACATCCGGGGTGGTCGGCACGGCCTCCTCCACCCCCACTGTGGGAGGTGGCTCAGCGTCGGTCATAGGGATTCTACCCTAGACACAGCTGGCGTGTGCGCGGGAAGGACCGGGAAGCGGGATGCTGCCCGCCTCCTCTGCTGACCGCTGGCGCCCTGCGGTGCTCGCACGCTAGGCGTTGGCCGCGCGGTCGCCGGCTCGCCGCCGTCGACCTGTCGCGGCGTCGCGATGGGCCTTTGCCGCGCGGTCTCACCGTCGCTCTGTTGCGCCTGCTTGTCGGCCGCCGGCGCCAGCCCGCTGGCTTCCCTAGGGTTTGATGGATTGGGGATTGGGGGAGTCAGAAGGAGAGAGGGAGGACCGAGAGAGACGAGAGCGGTAGGCCGCTGGAGAGATCGGGTGCGATAGCGACGCTGACGAGATGAGGGGTGTGACCGTGTGGGCGACTGGGCCGGGCTGTGGAGTTGGGCTAGGAAGGCCTTGCTGCAACAACAGCCGGACCTCTCTGCTCACACGGCCCAACCAATATGCATATACCCTTGGCGAATAATAATACTAGGCATGTGTATATAATTCTCAAAAAAAAATATGTTTTAAGCATACTAGCAAATATGCCCGTGCGTTGCAACGGGAGGAGAAAAAAGGTATTAGTAAACCCCTCCCTGATAAACATAGTCAAAATTTACGTGATTTTTTTAATGTATGGGCCACCTAAATTATTTTGAAATGGTTTCAAATTCTGCATAAATTACGCTTACTGGATGGTAGGATCCCACCAAATATAGAATCATAACTTTTATAAACATACTAAATTAAAGCAAAACAATAAAAAATGGTGTATTCTCAATCTCACATCACGCTCTCACACTTAAAACACGTTGAGGATGACCTTCTTTAGTCCGAATCTGATGAATCATACAAAGGATTCACCATGGCGATAGATTTTTTACTCGGAGTGTTTCGTCATATCACACAACGTACTTTTTCATGATTTCTCTTTGCATGTTTTCTCAGTAGTCATGTTTGCATAGAGCAATCTTTGACGATCACGTATCGCCTGACTTTGCTCTGGTTCTCAATGTGCATAACGTTCCTTAGTATTTGCACGTCTTACTTCAATTTGCTCGGATGTGAGGTCAGCTGTAACTTTCTTTTGCCGACGAGTTTCACGACACTTTTTTTAGTAATTCATCCTTTTGCTGGTCACATAGTTGTGCATATCGATCCCTTTCTCGCTGCCTCTTACGTTCTTTAGGATCGTTGAGTAGTGGTTGGTCGCTGGATGTTGTGGATCCACTGCCATTGCTAATATTGTTGTCGTCTAAAGAAATACGATACACGTTTAATTGGGTAGTATTAGATGGGATGGACATTTTATAAACAGCAGTAGTGATCATACTTGTGTAAGTGTTGTTGCTTAGTTGTTTAAATGGAGCGCAGTCCTCGGGTTATTCTGACGAAGACATCTGCAAAAATATATTTGATGATCTTCAGTGTGCTAACAGTACTTCAAATTAAATATCATGACAACATTACCAAGAATATACATCCCGATGTAGGAAAAAAAGCTTTAGAAAATAATAACTACAAGTCCCACTGAGCTTCTCAGCCTCAATATTTTTGCTTAGAAAACTAACGCTTGGATTACTTCATCAAATCAGAGAATTTTTGTACGTGCAACATAAAAGTACTGCACAAAACAACCATGTTGTATGTTTCAAGAATTTTCAATAATTTTTTGTAAGGGACATGAGCCAGGTCACGGAACAGGCAACAAGCCAACACCTAGAAAGCCTTGCCGGTGCGAGAGTCCAGGTGCCCCACGAGCCACGACTACTACGAAAATGTGGTTTGATGCGGGAGCTTCTTCACCTCAATGCAGTGCTCGGCGTTGAGTTCTTGAAGACGGATATTATAACTATTCCGCCGACTATTGATGGCAGCAGTTAAATTGCGCTAGGGCACGGGGGCATCGGACTTGGTTTTATGGCCCGCGCGTGGGAAACAACCTCGGTCACGGACGGGTCCGGCTCGAGTCCACGGAGGCACGGAGGACGGACGAAAAACGTCATGAGTTCGTTTCCGGCTCGGCTTCAGCTGCTCGTCGACGGACCGAAAACCCAGGTTAGGCAGAACTAACGAAGGATTGCTTCCTTGCTTTAATATTAGGTAGAGATAAAGCAACAATATGATAGGATACATTGGCCCTATTTGGGGGAGTGGTAGCTTTTACAAAAGCTCATATTCCGAGAAGCACTATCCGCTGGCCCAAAACGTTGGCTTTTGAGAGAAGCAAATGGTCTGTTTGGCGTTCAACGAGGTTCGGGGAGCCAGGGAGCATCGAGTTCCTAGCAGCGCAAGCAGAGAGGTGAAGAAAGGTTCAACTGATACTCTCAACTTCTCTCTGGAAGACCTGGTTGGGTCTCAGGTCAGTTCGAAGGGGCCTTAACAAAACTCGGCTTCTTCCTAATATGGTAGCTTCTGGTCCAGTCAGTAGTACCTGTAGAAGCAACCTTAAGTATTAGGGACGTCCCACAAGTTCCTTTCAACTTTATGTCATTGTCATCTGCAACATTGTAGCTCTTCTACTGAAAACTCATCCAGGGACTCTAAGACATAAATGACTATTATGAATTCCTTGTGAACTGCATTGCATTCCGATTTTGTACTCAGTTGTGTAGCAGTATTCATGTAGGGGGTGATTGGTAGGGTGCATAGCCTCTATCCAGGCTTGCGTAATGCAACCTGCCAGTGTTTGGTAGCGTGCATAAGGATGTTAGTGAGGCTTGTATAGTGCAAAAGGAGTCTCTTAGTCTGGCTTACCGGAAACGCAAATGAGTTGCGTTTCCGGCTATGCAGGCCAGCTGAAGCCACTTTAGGTGAGTCGTTTCACCTTTGTCTCCTGTTCAGTCTCAACGTCGCTAAATTTTATTAATATTGCTCATTAAGATTATCAAATTCATTCATATTTATTTTAATAATTAATCATATAATAAGTAAAACTATTAATAAATACATATTTTTAATATATATACCTTTATCAAATAAATAATAAAAACATGGAAATATTTTCATCAATATACATAAATAAACCAGAATAATTAAAAATAAAATTTATATTAATGTTATTTTATTATTAAAATTAATGATATTGGTCATTAAATTTAAATATAACTTTTAAATTGTTTTATGGATGCAATATTTTTAATATTAAAATTAATCTCATAATCATTAGGTATGGATATATTTTTTTCAATTATAGACTATAATCATTTGTATTCTATTGAACATAATTTGCTATTAGTTATAGAGATAACTGACTGTTTTATCGAGTCGAATACGGATAGTGCCGGATATTGCCGAATACGGATGTGGAATCAGATAGAGAAAATCGATGAAAATGAATTTAGATGTATCCTTAACTTCACCTATAGGAGAAACATTGTCATCTTATTATGTTGTGCAGCTTACCAAACACGAGCATAACAAGTCAGACTATCCCTATGTACCCTGCCAAACACCAGCGAATTGCATTACATTAGACATGCTTAGTCTAGCCTGGCTCCAGATTCTAGCCAGGCTAGAGTTAGCCAGGCTGCCAATCACACCCGTAATGTGTGCGGTTAAACATGCTTACAAAGTATTGTTATGATCAGTTCTAGATACATGTAAGTTGAGTTCTGCTGTTGTTACTTCCATTTGTGTTGAAAGTAAGAAAGCTGCCGTACGCCCGTACTTCACTGAATTTGCATATCAATTTACATCTGAGTTCAACAAGTGAGGTCTGATGTTTCAGCTAGTATGAAAATGATGTGATTTAGAGCATACCTGACAGTTGTTTGCTATTCAAGAATCTCTCCTCATCTACACCTGGGACTGTACCAAGAGGGACTCTAGTCTGCAGTTGTATCACACTGAAATTAAAGAAAGGAAAAAGTCATTTCATCGTCCCTCAACTATCATCGAAGTTTGTCTTCCGTCCCTCATCCGCAAAACTAGTTATCTGGCATCCTTCAACTTCTAAACCTGTCCGTTTTGGGTCCCTCACTGGTTTTGATGGTGGTTTTGTATGACGTGGCAGTGGCCCCCACATGTCAGGGGTGAGCCCCACGTTCCCCTCTCTTTCTTCCCCTAGGCTGCGATGCCCGCCGCCGCCAGCACACATGCGCCAGCGTCGTTGGTCGGCTTCTCCTTGGCCCTGCGGCATGCGGCAGCGCGTTGACGAGCAAGTTGTGGTGGATGTCGGGTCCCATTGCGGGCGGCACGAGCAGCAGCGGCGAGTGGAGCTTCCTGCCATGGGCGTTGTGATTTGCCGCGGCAGAGAGAGAGACGGGAGGAGTGTGGGAGAGACCGACATGGAGGCGCCGTCTAGAGATGGAGCCACCAGAGAAGCTAGGCCTCGGTGAGCTTGTCCTGCCCGACACCGCGCTCCATCGCGCCCCCCGCCAGATCTGAGTGGGGAGAGGACGCGGGAGAGGAGCTTCCCGATCAGCACGACAGGCTCTTCTCGGCCGGCGAGGCTCCCATGGTGGGCGGCACAGCCAGGAGCAGCAGTGGGCGGGCGGCGCCGGCCTTCCCTCTGCCGGCCCAGAGCACGGCAGGGCTACTGCCCCGCATCGACAACCGCTCGGAAGAACACCGCAACGAGCCCTGGGTCGACGGGGCCCAGCCTCCAGGGAGGCGTGGGCGGCGACGCGCTGGAGCTCTGCATCGAGAGCGGGGACGCCGGCACACGCCTTCTTCTCGGTGCAGCGGCCAAGTCCGCGCTTAAGACGTTCCACTGGCATCAAAACGATGGTGCGCGCAGCGAAGGAGGAGCACAGGCTCAAGTACATCTTCGTCTGGCACGGGAGGAGGAGGAGGAGGCCGGCGGACGCAAAGGCAGGGCACATGGTGGCGGGCATCGCGTGGCCCAGGGAAGAAAGAGATCGGAACCGGCATGTGGGACCCACCCCTGACATGTGGGGCCCACTGCCACGTCATACAAAACCACCATCAAAACTAGTGAGGGACCCAAAACAGACGGGTTTAGAAGTTGAAGGATGCCAGATAACTGGTTTTGCGGATGAGGGACTGAAGTCAAACTTCGATGATAGCTTTTTTTTTGAGAATTAACTTAGACTAGTAAAGTGCACGTGCGCCATGCACGTGTTTTATATTCACTAAACTCTACATTAATGTTTAATTTTTCTTAACCAAAAAATTTATAAAAACATTTCAGTAATACTTTTGCAACATCACTGGAAAATTGTTAGATTCAGAAACAAACAAATAGAGAATCGACAAAGTACTAAAGCACTATATTTGCAAGTTGCAACACATTCTAAATGTTTCCTATTGAACTCCTAGATTGTCTTCACAGAACAACAACTCTATTAAAAAAAGAAGAAATTATATGAATTATTGCACTTCCACTACAATAGGGGAAACAAAAATTAAGCAGCAAACATGAATGTTTATTGCTTATATGCAAGTACCAGAGGTAGAGAGTGTTTGCTTAGAGTTGTGGCCACCATCTGCATGATCTCTCTTCCTGGTCTAAGCTCCATGAGTATTACATCCATCGCTCACCAACTAACACATCACTTAGAGAAGAAAATGAGAAACGAAAATGTTGAAGAAACATAGCTCACCTACTGCAACCTCCCACTGCCTTAATAGTTGATCTATATATGTTTGTTTTCAACATTTCTTCTTGTCCTTTAAAAATTCTTTCCGCATAAAGGAAGTGGAAGTAGTTACTTGCTCCAGCGAGCTCACATTAGTAATCCATCCCACATCAAGCTAAGTTAGAACATCCTTTTCGAGAGTAAGTTAGAACATCCTCACCATGTTCCTGTAATACAGAAAATTAAGTTAATCATTTTTCTACCTACTGCAGATGATTGAACAACTAAAAATCCATGACCTTGAAGCAAGAACTACATATAACCATGCTACTACAGATGATTGGGTAACTAAAAATCCATGACCTTGTAAGCAAGAAGTACACATCACCAGGTGGATAGCGAGATAGGGAATTTATGTACAAGTCTCAGTCACATGTCAAAAAACAAAAGCAGACCACACCAATAGGCATTCAGCCACCAAGATTGATAGATGGTTTTTAGCCCCAAATCCAAACCTGGTTCAGATTACACGAAACAAGTCAGAGACCTTTTTTTATGGCATTGCTCAAGATTTCTACTATCACAAACTATAGAGACTGTAATTCGCATTTCAGTTAATAACATGGTCTTGTTTTTTTAGATAATAAAAAAATGATGGTGTTGACAAAAACACAAACGCCTTGTGTGCATTAGACAAGGGGCTACTTCACAGAAACAAACAATGCTAAACGCATGTTTCATTGACAAAAACACAAACACCTTGTTTCCGAAAGCTGTGCACAATAAGTACTCAACAGCGTTGCCGGCAATGACAACGTCACTGCCCTCCCTCGCCATTGCGGCCGTATCGACATATCGCCACGTACCTCCTCGTCCAGTCGTCCTTCTTCCGCCTCGCCACGAGGTCAGGTACCTCGACTGCTCCGGAACGGGCGACGAAGATATCCCTGCCCATGCATAGGTCAAGCACGAAGAGCATTGACTCAGAATCCTCGAATGTGGAGGTGGGAGCAGAGCAGCGGACACAAGGAGCGACGAGGTGGTGCTCCTCGGACTCCTACTCCATAAGCGTGAGGAGCAGGTGCGCCTCCACCTCCTACAGTGGTGAGTGGTCTGTTTGGATCCCTCGCTGCTGCTCACCTAGCCTCGTCTCGCCGGGCCTAAGGGGTAGTGTTGACGCTTTTTCTGGTCGAACACACGAGTGCGCTAGTTCGCGCGGACGTCGGAAATCAACTCGTCGAAACACCCGGCACGGGCCGGTCTGACCGCCTGGGGTACGCGGTCTGACCGCCTTGGACAGGCGTGTCGCCGAAAGCCTAAGTTCGTCGCTCCGGGAGGGACCCCGTCGGGAGAAACGCGCCTAGGGTTGTCCTGAGGTCGGCAAGGCCACTCAGAACTTCCTCAACTGCCGTGGAAACGAAGGAGGAGAGCAAGGGGGTTGGAAAAGCTAGGGTTTAGAGAAAATAAAGTGTAAATTGATAATTCGATTGGATGATCCATCTCAATCGGCCACGCCCCTTTATATTTATAGGGGGAGGTCTTGCCCTGTAAGGAACTCTTTACAACTCGGGAATAGCTAAATTTCCCTAATTCGGGTCGGACTCGGGGAGACCCGGTCAGACCGCCTGGGGGAGGCGGCCAGGCGGTCAGACCGCCTGGCGGCCTCTGTGCCGGACCGGCTACAGGGCACGCGGTCAGACCGCCTGGGTGACCCGGTCTGACCGCCTGGCCCTAGCCTGATCCGGCTCTTGCCAATTTTGAGTGTCAACATATGCCTCTCTGTTTTTAGTAAAGCTTGCATGCTAAAAAATAAATCTAAGGACGATGTGACACCTCATCAGCCATTTTTTGCACTTAGGGCGATTCTTACTTAGAAATCGGCCATATCACCTTTAAGTGTCTTGCCATACACTTGGGTAGAATTTCTTCAAGTATCTCCCATTAAGAGCCTGTGGTAGCTGCTGTCCTTGCAAAGTTTCCACCATATAAGAATTTCCAGAGCAAATTCTCACAATCCTATATGGTCCTTCCCAACTTGGAGACCATTTGCCGAACTTGTTACTCTTAGATCCTATAGGTAGAATAGTCTTCCAAATCAAATCACCTATCTGAAAAGACTTGGCTTTTACCTTCTTGTTGTATGCTCTAGCAACTCGCCTCTTATCTTTCTCAATTACTTCCAAAGCCTCCAATCGCTTGTTGGTCACTTCATCAACATTGTCCATCATCAAAGCATAATATGTATAAAAATCAAGATTATTTTGCTTTGCAAGTCTATATGCGCCTAGATTCACCTCAACAGGTAAAACGGCCTCTTGACCATACACAAGCTCATATGGAATAACTTTAGTAGCACCATGTCTAGAAATACGATGAGCGCATAAAGCCTCAGATAATACCTCATGACATCTCCTAGGATTATCTTCTATCTTCTTCCTAATGAGCTTAATCAAAGTTTTGTTGCTAGACTCAGCTTGACCATTAGCTTGAGCATAATATGGGGATGAATTGAGCAACTTAATACCATAAGAATTGACAAAATCACGCACCTCTTTAGTAATAAACGAAGTACCTTGATCCGTAGTCAAAGTTTGCGGAATGCCAAATCTATGAATAATATGCTCTGTAATAAACTCAATTACCTCTCGATGTGTCATATTCTTGAGAGGCATAGCTTCAGTCCTCTTGGTAAAATAATCAGTAGCCACGATCACAAAACAATGCCCTTTTGACGAAGGCGGATGAATCTTGCCAATGAAATTCAAACCCCATCCTCTGAAAGGCCAAGGCTTAATAATCGGATGCATCAACGTAGCAAGCACCAACTGAATATCCCCATGCTCTTGCACTCTTTGCATCCTTTGTAATACCGAAAACAATCAGCTATCATAGTAGGCCAATAAAAACAAGCTCTTCTGAGGAGCCACTTCATCTTAGGAGCCGATTGATGAGTACCACAAATCCCTTCATGAACTTCCGCCATAGCTAGCCTTGCTTGATCAGGACCTAAACACTTTAAAAGCAAATCATCTGCGGTCCGATGATACAACTCACCATCATCTAAAACAAACTTCAGAGCCCACCGTCAGACTTTTCGGTCACTTGTACCTTTAGGATCCTGCAAATATATAATCAAAGGCTTTCTCCAATCATTCACTTCGTCCTCAACAGTTTTGGAAGAAACAATGTCCGAAGTGACTTTTTCCTCTGCAGGGCGGTCAGACCGGGTGGAGGATGCGGTCTGACCGCCTCCTCCAGGGCATAACCCTCGGCTTTGCTAAACATCGGTTTTCGTTCTTGAAAATTTCTTTTCTGAACATCATAACCAGATGCTTGCTGAGCCAGAGCATTTGCCCTTGGATTCTCTTCCCGTGGTACATGATTAATCACAAATTCATCCATGCAAGATATGATGTCTAAACATTTATCAAGATAAGCATTTAAAGCACCATTTAAACATTGACATACCTTAGATACTTGTTGTACCACTAACAAGGAATCGCCATATGCTTCTACATATTTTACTCCCATATCATGTAAAATTTGCAAACCGAACAAGAGAGCCTCATATTCGGTCTGATTGTTAGTGCAATCTTGATCTAATCGGTTAAGAGCTTTAAAAACATCCCTATTGGGTGAAATAATAATAACTCCAACACCACATCTACTTCTACAAACCGATCCATCAAAATGCAACTTCCATGGAGTAAAAGTTAAATAACCGATATTTAAATTAGGTTGCTCATTAATTCTATGTTCTACAATAAAGTCAGCCACAATTTGACCTCTCATTGATTTAATTGGTTCACAATGTAAATCATATTCAACAAGAGCATAAGCCCATTTGCCGACTCTACCACTTAGAATAGGTTTTTGCAATATATATTTAATTATATCGGTTTGACAAGCCACATAGCAAGTGCTTGATAATAAATAATGCCTTAACTTGGTACAAGCATAATATAAAGATAAGCATAACTTTTCAATAAAAGTGTACCTCGTTTTGGCGTTTAATAATCTCCTGCTTTCGTAAGCAACAACATACTCCTTGCCATCGGTCTCTTGAGTCAAAACAGCCCCAATAACGCTTTCCTCAGCCGCCACATATAGTCTGAAAGGAACACCACTCTTGGGTGCTTGAAGAACAGGCGGCGTAGTCAAATAATTCTTGATCTCATCAAATGCCTCTTGCTGTTTTGCCCCCCAAGTAAATTCTGAACCAGCTTTCAACCGAAGTAAAGGAGTAAAAGCATTCACCTTCCCAGACAAGTTACAAATGAAACGCCTCAAATAATTTATCTTGCCCAAGAACTTTTGCAAATCCTTCTTACAAGTAGGAGCTTGAACTTTTTTAATCGACTCAATCTTTTTGGGATCAATCTCCACACCTTTATCATGCACAATAAAGCCCAAAAACTTGCCAGCCGACACACCAAAGGCACATTTGAGTGGGTTCATCTTTAAGTTATATCGACGCATTTTTTCAAATGCCAATCTTAAATCGGCTAAATGGGAATTTAAACCAGTCGATTTGACAACAATATCATCGATATAGACTTCTACTATTATACCAAGCAAGTCATGAAAAATTAAATTCATAGCCCTTTGATAAGTAGCACCAGCATTTTTCAAACCAAAAGTCATGACTATCCACTCAAACAAGCCTACAAATCCTGGACATGTGAAAGCCGTTTTGGAGATATCCTCTTCGGCCATAAAGATTTGATTATACCCAGCATTACCATCAAGAAAACTAAGAATCTTATGTCCAGATGCAGAATTAACAAGAAAGTCGGCTATAGGCATAGGATATTCATCTTTAGGAGTAGCTTTATTAAGATCTCTAAAGTCTATGCAAACACGAAGCTTTTTAGTCCCTTTTTTCTCAACAGGCACAATATTAGAGATCCAATCAGCATATCGACAAGGCCTTATAAAATTAGCAACAAGCAACCGATTGATTTCTTCTTTCACTCGGTCATATATATCTAGATTAAAATTCCTACGAGGTTGCTTATAAGGCTTAAAACCAGGTTTAATAGGTAAATTATGCTCAACTAAATCATAACTTAAACCAGACATTTCAGTGTAATTCCAAGCAAAGCAGTCAACATACTCTTTCAACAACTTTATTAATTCTGATTTGAAAACTGGATCAAGATTCTTGTTTACAAATGTCGGCCTAGGTATGTGCCATCACCAATGTCTACCTCCTCAAGAGGATCAGCCGACGTAAACCCTTGTCCTAGCTTCCCCAAATCATCCAAGTCATCAATAGCTTCACACGTATCATTCTTATGTGCCTGATAGTGATCAATCCTTTGCTGCAACCACTCTTTAGTTGAACTCATTGATTCACATGAAGTGGTTTAGCCGATTTTCGATCGGCTTTATGACAGCAGGGATGAAGCCATCCTTGGAACAGCTTACAAACTCATAATCAGTTAAATCTAAGCCAGATAGACATTTTACATCATCATGCACATTTATAGAATGACTATCAGCTACAGCTACGCAAGCATAATTATCTCCATGCACAACTTCTACCTCATCGCCTACCCATTGTATTAAAAACTGATGCAAGGTAGAAGGCACACATCTATTTGCATGAATCCAATCACGACCAAGGATTAAGCTGAAGTTACCTTGTGTCTCAGCGACGAAGAAGGCCGTAGCTAGCGTCTTGCTTCCAATGGTGAGCTCCATGGAGATAACACCTTTGGCACCTATCGGCTCGTCTCCTCCCACACCGCTGACGGTCATGTTGGTCTTGATCAACTCGTCATCTGAACCTCCAAGCTTCTTGAATAGAGAATACGGCATCAGGTTGACAATCGCACCTCCATCTACCAGCATCCGAGAGATAGGCTTCCCATTGATGTGACCTCTCATGTACAAAGCCTTCAGATGATTATCAGTGTCTTTAGGCTTCTGGAATACAACATCCTTTGGCCCAAAATCAAGATGAGCGAAATCCTCATCCGAAGGTGCAGAGCCATCCATGAATAAATGAACCACATTAATGTCAAGGTTCATGCGCTCTGGAGAAGAACTGTAATCAACGAGCTGCTCGTCGTCTTCTGATGCAGGCACCTGAGGACCAGGTGTGTCCGAGGACTAGTGGAGGGTCACTCCTTAGTGATGAGTGATTAACAACGTTGTGTGGATTGATGCTTGGCTAAGTGTGCAGGTACAGTTTGCGGTTTGACTCGTGTCGGTGCAGGTGAAGAACAAGCGCGAAAGGCCTTAGCCGTGGCAGCCTCCGGGTGATGGAGTGGCAAGTAGGCTTGGTTCGATGGACCCGGTGGCCGATGGGGTCAAGTGCGAGCCGTGCGGTGCAAGACTGGCGGGCTGAAGTCGTGAACATGGGCCGGTGCAAGGTAGCGGTTGAAGCCCGAAGCTTGCATGCGGGGTTTGGTGGTTTGCCCACAAAACCATCGGAGGACGGTTTCTTGGTTTGGCCCTCAAAACCAAGCTCGGAGGCTCGAGGCGACGGAGACGGTGATCCGGGAGCTTCGGGAAGCTTCGAGGCGGGGGGCACATGGCGTGATCGCAGGGCTTGCGTCGAAGCTAAGCAAAGTCGCGGTGGAAGCGTGTCCGCTCGTTGAAGACTTGACCAAAATACCCTGAGGGGTTGTATCTTCATTTCAAGCAGTAGGGGTAGCGTGGTCATTTACCTCCCTCCGATGGACTTCGTAGAAATAGCGGAGAGGTGGATGGCATCTCTCTCTCTTGGACTTTAGGGCTTTCTCCCCCGGTAGATTTCTCTGAACTGCTTCTTTTCCCTCTGGATTCCTTAGGCTAGACTCTTGTACAGAATCTGACCTCTGGATGTATGGAAGCATTCGGCGTCCCGGTGATCTCCTAGTCCTCTGTGATTTTCGTGTCATTTTTGGGACTATTTTTGGGGAGTTTCGTTCTTCGCTCGATTCGTGATTTTGGGGGTGTTTCTTCACGGATTTCTTTGAGGGGATCATGGGTGGATGCCTTGCGCACGTTTGTGTGTGATCTTGACCCCTCAAACGCCGTGGAAAGCCTTCGATTCGGGAGTTTTTGACCGGAGTTCGTGTTCTTGGTGGAGTTCGTGTGATCCGTGATTCCCGGCGATTTGGTGGCTTAGAGGACGAGATTTTTGGGGCATAACTTCCTCTTGTGTTGCTTATCATCTCCCCCAAATCTTGTCTCAAGAGCTTTTGACGTTTGGGAGATCCGGTGATGGATTGGGAGAGTTGACTTCGCGAGCTCGAGCTCGAGCAGCTCTGTCCGGGGCTGGCGGACAGTCCGCGAGGAGCCCGCGGACAATCCGCGCGACCTGTGTTCTTCGCGTGTTCTTCGTTTTCTTGCGCGTCTTCGTTTCGATCCGTTTCGGCCCTAGGGTTTCGTTGCAAGTTGTTTGCGGACAGTCCGCGTGTAACTCCCGGACGGTCCGTGTGGTGAAGAGTTTGTCTGGGGTTTTTGTCTGGGGTTTCCAGCGGGTTGACGGACAGTCCGCCGAGGCCTCACGGACGGTCCGCGACACTGGCGGACAGTCCGCGTGACCTCCACGGACGGTCCGAATTTCGGCTTGCAGCTCTGGTGGTTCTGTTGTTCATTTCGGACAGTCCGGACCGTACCTGCAGACAGTCCGCCGTACACTAGCGGACAGTCCGCCAGTACCAGCTGGACGGTCAGCACTAGTCATTTCCAGAATTGACCAAGTGCTTTGATTCTTGTCCGGTGCTTCCGCTCTTTGCTGCTAGGCTTGTTGGTTGATCTTCTAGGCTTGTGTGTGTCTTGTTTGGAGCTTCCTTTGTGTGCACGAGTGTTTGGAGTGGCAATCGGGGTATAGGCCGAGTTCGACCTAAGGGAAGAATTTTTATTGGCTCCCATTCACTCCCCCCCTCTCTGGTCGCCCTATTCGGTCCTTCAGCACTGACGACAACCCACCATTGCAAACCATGGCAGCCGAAGAAGTGAAACCGGGCGGCGTCTCTGGAGAACCCGGTCTGACCGCCTGGTCAGCCGGTCTGACCGCCTGTGCTGGCGGTTGAACCTCCACATGCGGTCTGACCGCATCCTCTGGCGGTTTGACCGCCTCGGCCTGTGATGCAGCTTTAGCTCTCCACTCTTTCCCTTGTGGCACCATGGGTCTGTAGTTGTTGAACATCTCATCTCTTTTTGTTTCCATCTCCTTTTCCTTCTTCTCCCGGAACCTTAGTCTTTGAAGCTTCCTCCTTCGAGTATGAGTCAATCCGGGAGGACACCACCTTGGCAAGAAGTTATTGGAGTTGGAACCACTCCCACTGGCCTCATGATCATTAGCAGCACATCCCTTCTGAGTAGGTGTCATAACCTGATTGTTTAGCACAATCGGTCTTTTGCCACTTTTCTCAATAGGAACATCCATTGTCCCAATTTGTATGATGTCTTGGCCAGTAGTCCTCTCTGGATCAATATCCATCTTCTGAACCTCCTCCTCTCTGATCTTGGGCTTGTACACTTGTCGCGGAGGAGATTGAACATCTTTTCTGGGCAGGGCGGTCTGACCGTGTGTGGGAGGCGGTCTGACCGCGTTGGCCTGCTGGGCGGTCTGACCGCGTGTCGGGGGCGGTCTGGCCGCGTTGGCCTGCTGATGCTGCCCTGACCAACGTGGAGCCCAACGATCTTGCATAGGTCGTGAAATCCGATCCAGTGCTGGTCTTCTTGACTCTCCCCATCCAGGATGGAAGGACTGCTGATAAGGCACCCACATCACTCCATTGTCATCATAAACCGGGCGAGGTTCATTTGAAGGCGCCCATTGTGGAGTGAAGTGTTGCCCCTGCTGTGATGATTCACCTCTGAATCTTGTAGCTGCTCTTGGAGGCGGCGACGACCTCTCTTGATGTGGAGGTGATCTCATCCTTTTTTTTAATGACCGATCACTTGTAACGGCCTTTTGTTTAGAGTACTTGTCAAATAACATATCAAATGTGACCCTTGACTTTGAAACGCTCCCCTGATTCTTGGCAACATTAAGCTTCCAGTTTCCAATCTCCGACCGCTTCGGAATAATCATTTTTGGCCGACCATGGGGAGGGGCGGTCTGACCGCCCTGGGGCACCGGTCTAACTGCCCTGGGCTGACCAGGCTCGGTTGTTTGTTGACCAGACGACGTGGACGATCCTTGCCCCCCATGTCCAGAGGCTTTGATGGTGATCTTGAATGTCTCTCTGCCATCAGGGGTCTTTTCACATGAGACTTCTCTCACCAACTCTTTTCCCCTCAAGTCGGGCTTAGCTTTCCCAACTACCACGTTCTTGCCTTTAGTTGCTTCGACTTGATGCGGCCGAATCAACACTTTAGGTTGCTGCAGATCCATGGTATTGATAGGAAAAGGCTGTTTGTCCACTTGCATCTCATGAAGCATCAAACGACCTTCATTTATGGCCGATTGAATCTGTCGACGAAACACATTACAATCGTTAGTAGCATGAGAATAAGAGTTATGAAACTTGCAATATGCACGTCGTTTAATCTCATCAAGTGGAGGCATGGTATGAGAAATCTTAATATTTCTAAGTTTAAGTAATTCATCAAAAATACGATCACACTTAGAAATATCAAAGGTAAATTTCAATTCTTCTTGCTAACCTTTAGTAGCCGGGTTAAGTGATGCACAAGAACTAGGTTTGGCCTTAGAAGACCACACAAATTCAGCAACATAAACCTCACCCTCGTCGTTCGAGCTATCAGAATCATATTCAACCAAATGCATGTTAGACTGACGAGGTTTATAGTTTTCTTTTTCTTTATTCAGTTTTAATTCTTGTGCCATACCTCTTACAAGATCAGTAGCAAGAGAATAAAATTCTACACCTTCTAACCTTTCTCTAAGAGCAGATCTTAAACCTTTAGCAGCAAGGTCAACAAGGTCAGAATCAGAAAGTGCAAGATTAAAACATCGGTTTTTAACTTCTTTAAAGCACTTAAGATAATCAGAAACTGACTCATCTTTGCCTTGTCTAACCGATGTTAAATCTGTCAATTTTAATTGATAGCTCCCACTAAAGAAGTGATCATAAAACTTTTGTTCTAATTGATCCCATGAATCAATAGAATTAGGAGCTAATGAAGAAAACCAAGCAAAAGCGGTACCAGTTAATGATAAGGAAAACAAGCGCACTTTCAAAGAATTATAGGTACCAGCTTCACCTAGTTGAGCAGTATATTGACTAATGTGTTCCCAGATTGTGTGGTTATCATCACCACTAAATTTATCAAAATCAGGCATACGCCAACCAGGGGGAAAGTTTACATAATCAAACTCGGCTCTATAAGATTTTTGATAGAGCTTAGAATTACCAAAGTCAATGCCGAGTTTATTTTTCATCATATTAGCTACTTCCTCTTTAAATTGAGCAAATTCATTCCTAGCAGCTAATTGAGATTGCATTGGAGCTGACATATTAAATCTACTCACATGGGGCTGATTAGGATTTTGAACACGATGCATGTCAGAAAACACATCATTAGGCACACCATAAGATTGAGCAACATTAGGTATAGGTGGTGATGTGTGAGCAATAGTACTGAATGCATAAGGTGCAATACCAATATTATTACGCCTAGGAATCTGAGTATTAGGCGCAACCGACAAAGGCGTCGGCTGTTCTGGCTGCAACACCATCTGGACGGACTGGGCAGTTAGACCGCCTACAGGGAGCGGTCTGACCGGGGTCGGCTGGGTGAACGGTGTTTGCTCAGAATAAAACCCTGCTGGCATACCGTACATAAATGTATCACCTGAGGTGCTACCGACATGGTCTGGTGCAAAACCCTATGTGTGTCAAGTTGAGGGATTGAATCATCAGTAATATCAGAACTAACACGTTTACCCTCTACTTTTTCATGGCGAGTAATAACACTAGCCACTAAATTATTCTGATCACTAAACGCACGATCCAACTTTTCAGATATAGAAGATAACTACGTAGATAGATCAGTTGGAGTTTGGCTTACAGTGGGTATTACCTCAACCTTGTTGTTGTTTAGCTTGATCGCCGGCATCTCAAAGTCTTGAGCTAAGGTCACCTTGCCTGCACGATCTTTCTTGGCGCCAGAGAGAAACTGCTTCTTGATGTACTCTTGAAGCTCCGTGTACTTCCTCTGGTCCTCTTCGCTGAGTTCTTCGATGTTCACCATGATGAGGTTCTTGGGATCGAGTTCACAACGCGCTCCCAAACAACGACTGACAAAACGGTTATAAAAACCAGATCTGTCCCCAGCGGAGTCGCCAAAAGTGTGTTGACACTTTTTCTGGTCGAACACACGAGTGCGCTAGTTCGCGCGGACGTCGGAAATCAACTCGTCGAAACACCCGGCACGGGCCGGTCTGACCGCCTGGGGTACGCGGTCTGACCGCCTTGGACAGGCGTGTCGCCGAAAGCCTAAGTTCGTCGCTCCGGGAGGGACCCCGTCGGGAGAAACGCGCCTAGGGTTGTCCTGAGGTCGGCAAGACCACTCAGAACTTCCTCAACCGCCGTGGAGACGAAGGAGGAGAGCAAGGGGGTTCGAAAAGCTAGGGTTTGGAGAAAATAAAGTGTAAATTGATAATTCGATTGAATGATCCATCTCATTCGGCCACGCCCCTTTATATTTATAGGGGGGAGGTCTTGTCCTGCAAGGAACTCTTTACAACTCGGGAATAGCTAAATTTCCCTAATTCGGGTCGGACTCGGGGAGACCCCGTCAGACCGCCTGGGGGAGGCAGTCAGACCGCCTGGCGGCCTCTGTGCCGGACCGGCTGCAGGGCACGCGGTCAGACCGCCTGGGTGACCCGGTCTGACCGCCTGGCCCTAGCCTGATCCGGCTCTTGCCAATTTTGAGTGTCAACAGGTAGTTTGGTTATTACCGTCGCTCACCTTGCCAGCACCCAAATCAGCGGTGGCGCAGTTCAATTCGACAACGGAGCGACCAATTCGGTGGTGGTGTGGCTCAATTCCGCGGTGGCGAGATCCGACTCGGCATCGGGCAAGGCCAACTCGGCAGTGGAGGAGCAGAGCGTCTTGTGCTCGTCTGTCGTTCATGTTGGCGGCGGCGGTCAGCGGAGTCGGCGACATCTCCTGCAGCCGCGGTAGCTCCTAGAGGGGCGAGGCAGGGCGAGAAGGGGAGGGCCGGAGGAGGAAGCATGGCTGCAGGCGTTGCTCGCGCCGACTCCGCCGTGGGGCAGCTTGGCAGGGGTGGTGCCGGCTGCATCGGGGACTCGGGGTGGTGCAGGGACGCGCAAGCTCCGCGCGGCCGACGTCGGCCGTGTCGACAACCGCGGATCCGCCGCGACTCCCGCGAAGTAGGGGCGGATGGGAGGTGCCGGCGGCGTTGGGGTGGGGCAGGGGGCGGCGCTATGCGCGCCGGCTCGATCCGCTGCGGTCGGCGGAGCAGGCAGGCGGCGGCCACTCCTGGGGAGCCGAGCCACCGGTGGAGAGGTCGGAGTCGGAGGGAGGATGGAGATGGGAGGTCACAGGGAGGACAGGAACGGGGTCGCGGGAGGAGACTCGAGGAAAGGAAGGGATAAGGTGGCCTGTGGACTGTGGTGGAGGGTGGGGTCGGCTTGTGTTTTTTTTGAGACGGGCCGCTATCGGGCCAACAGCTCAACTGCGTGCCGGGCCGGGCCGCCCGGCGTGCTGGGGTGGCGGCCCACGCCCGGCACGAGGAACGGGCCGGGCCGGGCTCGGGCCGGGCTAAAAAAACGTGCTCTCGTGCGGGCTGACGGGCTGCGGGCTTTTTGGACATCTATATTGAGAGGGCAGAGAACCGTCAAACCGCCACGAAATCCCTCCCCGTCTCGCCTTCTCGCTCTGTATTAGGGTTCGGGCCTCGCTCGGTCGCTGGCAATTAAGGTAAAGAGTGGAGTCATTTATCCTCTTTGTGGCTCGATCTTTTGTAGCAGCATGTCAGTTGAAATCACATTGGATCCTTGTCTATCAATCCCCACCACTTGAACCTTGCATATCATCACATGCTGCAACTATATCTTACATCTTCTGCATTGACTTCTGCTTCTGCAGGCAACCTGCCTGTGACCTTGTTAGTTTGAGGTGGCTTCTAGAGTCGCTACCATGGATAATCTGGCTCCTGCCTCTACTGAAGTTAGCAGGTATGCACACTCACTTCCAAATTAGGTCCACTGATTCCTTCGAGGGTATGTAAATTTGACATTTATGTTCAGGGATTCGGCGGGGATGAGCTTTGATGCTAAGTTTGATGTTCTGAGGAAGATTTCAGAGGAGTGCAGCAACGAGGACAAAATTCAGATGCTGCTGGAGAAAAGTCTACCCCTGTTTGTTATGTTTGGTTTTTGCCAACCCCCTGGATGCACATAAACAAGGTATGGAGATACAAAGTTTCTCAGTGGTATTTGTTGAAACATACAAGTGTAGGAAGATTTAAATGTGCAGACTTGAGGAACTATTATTTTCGTATGGAAGCATTTGATTAGTATTATAATTATATGTTGCTTTGCTTTTGGAATAGCATATTGGTACCCCCTAACTGAAAACCATCCAATGCGTTGGAAATGTTTTGCATTACTTGATCTGTGTCCAAGTAGGAATTGTTATCCTTTTCTGAAGCGAAAAACTTTCCTGTCCCGTGATTTAGCAATATGTTGACACTTCTCTATTCATTTTTAAAGATAATATACATTTTATTTCTTGTGTACATTTGATGCAACACCTGCAATAAGATTTGGTTGCATGAATATATTATTGTCTTTCAGGTTTTGTGAAGACAATACTTGTGAACAAGATGATCAAAGCTGGTTACAAGGTTAAGATCTTGATAGCAGATGATGTTTGAGAGACATGGGTACCCATGACTCCCCACCGGCCAGGGTCCTAGAGGTTCCTGACAAGTGGACCCGACCTTCCAGAAGCCCCGCCGACCTGCAAGTGGGCCCAGTGACTTTATCCTCAACTCCGACGACCCCGGGTGACCTTATCAAGATCCCGGAAGATCCGCAGTGCTTGACATGCAGGTCAAGGCAGTAGGATGCGGCGCGCCGCCGCCTGTAGGTCCGAGTATCACGGGATACTCCTTGTAATCCGGGAGATAGCTTCCCACAATTGACAATTGTAACTGACCCAGATATGGGTCCACCGACCTTGAATGGAAACCCTAGTCCGTCCTCTCCATATAAGACGGCCTAGGACTCCATTCAAGGGGACATCTTCATCCTTCTCGCATAATCCACCACCACAACTGGACGTAGGGTTTTACTCTCCGGAGGCCTGAACCAGTCTAAACCCTTGTCTCCCTGTGTTCTTCGCCATACTCACCTAGTTCCGAGTTCACCACGTGGACTACCACCTACGCTCTTAGTTTCCGATCCTCTCCATTAACCTGCAAACTGCTTGGGTAGCCCCCTTGCAGATCTGTCCAGGTCTCTCCCCTACCTGACTGCATTCTGGAGCATTTTTGTCTCTTACGGGTGATAGCGACCTGTGCTTCGCTTGGGAGCTGGCCCGTGACCCTACAGTATGCCCATGACTCAGGTCATGTCAACTTCTGGTGCCTGGTACTTTCTGCAAGATTCGAGAGGTTTTGTCCTACGCGGATTGATTTGACAAAGCACGGTTCTGTTTTCCAAGCAGAAGGCTATAGGTTCGGTTATTTATTTCTTCTTCTCTGGAGCATCAAACCAGCCATTCTGATCACTTTACTACTCGAGGGCTACTATACTAGTGCGTCTTGCGATGCTCTATTCCCCCTAGGTCGCCTCGACCTACTGCAAGCCTCCTTCCACTACATCTCTGCTTGACTTACCTACAATTGGTATGGCGACCTTCCTTAAGGTCACGGAAGTTACTTTTTGTGTCCTGACCCAGGTCAGGTCGGCGGTCTTCAAGATCAACGCCTTGCCTCCACTTCGACCTTCTGGCCTTACATGCCAGGAGCTCAACGTTCGTCTTCGTGCGCGCATCAAAGGGGTTTTTCTTTTTGGATCCCCGTGCACCCTACGTGACTTTGACGGTGCCGCGCTTTCGCCAGTCTTCGACATGACTTCGCCTCGGCCGCTACGCCTACACGTCGATCGGGGGCTTGAGAGACATGGGTACCCATGGGTCCCCACCGGCCAGGGTCCTAGAGGTCCTTAACAAGTGGACCCGACCTTCCAGAAGCCCCGCCGACCTGTAAGTGGGCCCAGCGACCTTATCCGCAACTCCGACGACCCTGGGTGACCTTATCAAGATCCCGGAATATCCGCAGTACTTGACGTGCAAGTCAAGGTAGTAGGACGCGGTGCGCCACCGCCTGTAGGTCTGAGTATCATGGGATACTCCTTGTAATCCGGAAGATAGCTTCCCACAATTGTAACAGACCCAGATATGGGTCCACCGACCTTAAATGGAAACCCTAGTCCGTCCTCTCCATATAAGGCGGCATAGGACTCCATTCAAGGGGACATCTTCATCCTTCTCGCATAATCCACCACCACAACTGGACGTAGGGTTTCACTCTCCGGAGGCCTGAACCAGTCTAAACCCTTGTCTCCCCGTGTTCTTCGCCATACTCGCCTAGTTCCGAGTTCACCACGTGGACTACCACCTACGCTCTTAGCTTTCGATCCTCTCCATTAACCTACAAACTGCTTGGGTAGCCCCCTTGTAGATCTGTCCAGGTCTCACCCCCTGACAGTTGGTGCGCCAGGTAGGGGCGATCGGGAACTCGCTGTGTAGCATGGTGGCCCGATCTAGTGTCGTTTTTCCGGCGAGCATGGCGGCCATCCTCGCCAACCCCGTGGAGATCTGCTTTGGATCCTTCACGGCGACCTTTCCTGCTCCGACGGCCGCAGCCCCTCCAGCGACCGCAGAGCAGGTCGTGACGGCGCACATCGCCACCCCGTTTCCGATCTAGCATCGGAGACCCACCCGCCCAAACCCTACGATCTTGTTCAGGGGATGGAGCATGTCATCGACATGACGAACGAGACTCTGGAGATCTGCGAGCGAGCTCAGCGCTTGGCGCAGATGGCGCTACACCACGATACCTTCCCCTTCAGCTTGCAGTCTGCACCCGGCCTTCGCCTCAGTCAGCTCTCCACGCCCTCCCAGATCCAATCTGATCGGGGTCCATCTGGCGACCTAAGGCCTGCACCTCGCGCCCGGCGCGACCCTCTCGACGTGCCCTGCACCTATCACAACGGCACGAAGCACACCCTCCGCGGGTGCCGCCTGCGGAAGAAGCTCGACCAAGAGCTCCCCCGCCGTGCCAAACGACCTACCCAGTCCGCGGACTGTGGTAAGTTCCAGAAGGTCCGTGTCCGCGTCTCCCCCAACGACTCGGACATCGTCTTCCACCAAGTGCTCGTGGTTTCCGAGAACGAACCACCTCGTGTCGGCGCGACGAACTCCGAGGAGGCGGCGCGCATCCAAGGCAACACCCTGTGCACCCAGCGACGTGTGGAGGAACAACGCCGCGCGGCCCTTCCTTGCGCTCGGGACCTACGCATGGAATTCGAGGAAGCTGGGATCCCAACGTTCAACAGCCCCCAGGCCAACCTGGGTGCTGCCATCACACGACTCCAGCAAGCTCCGTTGACGCTCGAAGCTGAGCAGGCCATCGCGTACCTCCGGGTCGCTAACACCTTGGTGGAGGAAAAGAGCGCGGCCTCTAAGGCCGCTACGTCTTCATCGACACGTCACTCACGTAGTCGATCCCATCGACCTCAGCGCTCCCACCTTTCCCCCATCCGGGAGGAGGTCGCTCAGCATAATCCGGAGTAGCCTGCCGCCGCCAACCCCGGGGACCTCCGCGTCAACCTCGATGCCAACAGGCGCACTCGCGACATGCGCGGCTACGTCGACCAGCGCCACCGCGAGCGCGAGGAGCGGGAGCTACGACATCGCGCAGAGTATGACCGCGAGTACGGTCCCCCTGGTGCCGTCCACCGCATCATGGAGCGCGAACAGCGCGACTGCCAGGACATCGAGAACCGGCGACGTGTTGTGTATGACGCCGCGCACGGCGACCTAGGGGTCGCCCAGGGCAACCGAGATCGGCAGTCGTGCTCCTAGGTCATCATCCCGGAACGCAGCATCCACTCTGCACCCAGAGAAGCTGCCTCGGCTCGAGGCACCGGTGACAACCTAGCCATCACCGCCTTCCCCGCGCTAGCTCCTCGACTCAGGTCGGTGGACTACCCGGAGAACTTCAAGCCCAACATCAAGGAGTACGATGGACGCTCGGACCCCAACATCTGGCTGTCGACCTACTACGTCACCGTCAAGACCGCTGGTGGTAGCTTCGACCACATGGCGGCCTACTTCCCTTTGGTCATGGGCAAGGCTCCCTCATTATGGCTCAACAGCCTCGAGCCAGGCCGCATCAAGTCCTAGGCCGACCTGTCCCAAGCCTTCACCTCCAAGTTCCAGGCGACTTATGATCGCCCTGGAAACACCTTCAACCTTGGGAGAGTCATCATGAAGCCCAAGGAGCGGCTCCACGACTACAATAATTGGTTCTTTGAGAACCGCAACCAGTGCGTCGGTGTCAGGGACGACCAGATCGTCGAAAGCTACAAGAAGGGCGTCAAAGATCGCAAGCTCTTTGAGAAGATCCATGAATCCGGCGCGACCACCGTCAAGGGCCTCATGGACGTCGTCAACAAGCTGATGGACACGGAAGAGGCGATGGTGAACCAGTTCGACGCTGACGCCGTCGGCACGTCTGGCACAATAGCGGACTCTGCGTCCAAGCTCCTCAAGCGATCTTCCGAGGTCCTAGCGGCTGAAGGACGGCGAGCCTCGACCTTCAACTAGGAGGAGTTCGACGCGGCGCTCAACAGCCTCTGCGGGTTCCACAAGGGATCTACTCACACTCTCCGTGAGTGCTCCCAGTTCAAGAAGGCCTTCAGCACCCCCGTGGACCCCAAGCGCCCTAGGAGCGATGGCGGTCGCCGCGACAACTGCCGCTACAACAACAACTACCACCGTGATGACCAGCGGGACCGACACAACTACCACGACAACCGGGACCCCCGCGATGACCGACGTGACGATCGTCGTGACAACAGTCGCAACGACCCACCTCCAGAAGCTCGCCGTGACGAGGGGAACCTGCCGCCCCCACCTCCGACAGGCAACTCCAACGGGCCCTTCCAGGCTGCGACCCGCATGATCAACATGATCGTTGGGGGCCTCAAGTCCAACGTCAGCAAGAGGCGCTACCGCAAGGATAAGCGCGAGGTCCACCTCCTCCATACTGAGCCAACTGCGCCTCTGTGTTGGTCTGAGCAGTCGATCACATTCTCTAGAGCAGATCACTGGGTCCACATCCCAAATCCTGGGTCCTACCCACTTGTCGTCGAGCCCACGGTGGACGGGGCCTTGCTCTCCCAAACCCTGATCGATGGGGGAAGCGGGCTCAACATCATCTTCGCTGAGACCCTCGAGAAGATGAACTTCGACTTCGACAAGCTCATGACATGCGACGAGCCCTTCTATGGCATCGTCCCAGGGAAGGCGGCCTACTCCCTAGGTCGGGTCTACCTCCCCGTCACCTTCGGTACCGAGGCCAACTTCCACATAGTACCTCAAATTTGAGGTCGCCAACTTCAAGTCTTCCTACCATGCGATCCTAGGACGCCCAATGCTGGCCAGGTTCATGGCCATCCCGCACTACACCTACTTGGTGTTGAAGATGCCTGCTCCAAACGGGGTCCTCTCCGTCCTGGGGGACCTCATCATCTCCTTCAAGTGTGACACTGAGGCCCTCGACATCGCTGCGACCTCCGCCTGCGTCGACGCCTCTGCAGTCTTGGTCGCTGAGGCCAAGAAGGTCACTCCGAGCGACCTAGCAGTCCCAGAGCAGAAGCGCACCGACACCGCCCTGGACGCTGCACCCTCCACAAAGAAGGTCTGCCTCGGCCTTGCTGACACAGAGAAGACGGTGGTGATCGGCGACAGCCTCGACAAGAAATAGGAACTCGCGCTCACCAGTTTCCTTCGGGATAACGCGGATATATTCGCATGGAGTCCATCGGATATGCTGGGTGTCCCCAGGGAGCTAGCTGAGCACTCCTTGGATGTAAGCAAGACGGTCAAGCCTGTCAAGCAGAAGCTTCGCGGCTTTGCGAAAGATCGCAAGGACGTCATTAGGGTAGAAATAATAAAGCTCCTAGCTGCCAGATTTATCCGAGAGTGTAAAAATTCAGTTTGGCTTGCCAACCCGGTGCTTGTACCCAAGAAAACCGGTCAATGGAGAATGTGTATCGACTACACCGACCTCAATAGGCACTGCCCTAAAGACCCCTTCCCTCTTCCGCGCATCGACCAGGTCATGGACTCCACGGTCGGAAGCGTTCTTCTATGCTTTCTCGACTGCTACAAAAGGTATCACCAGATAGCCCTGAAGGTCTCCGACCAAGATAAGACGACGTTCATAACATTGCACGGCATCTACTGCTACACAGCCATGACTTTTGGCCTCAAGAACGCTGGAGCGACATACCAGAAGGCCATCCAGAAGTGTTTGGAGCGCCAGATCGGCAAAAATGTAGAAGCCTACGTTGATGACATGGTCGTCAAGACCACCCAAGAGGATAAGCTCATAGCTGACCTCGCAGAGACCTTCGCCAACCTCCGCCTCTATCGCTAGAAGTTGAATCTAGAAAAGTGTGTCTTCGGTGTCCCATCCGGCAAGCTCCTAGGCTTCAGGGTCAGCAACCGGGGCATCGAGGCGAACCCCACCAAGGTGGATGCCATCCGTAGGATGAAGCGACCTACTGGGAAGAAGGACGTCATGAAGCTTACCGGCATGATGGCGGCTCTAGGTCGATTCATCAGCAAACTTGGAGAAAAAAGTCTACCCTTCTTCAAGCTGCTAAAAAGGGCGGACAAGTTCATCTGGATAGAGGAGGCCGACAAGGCCTTGGAGGAACTCAAGACTTTCCTTACATCACCCCCGATGATGGTGCCCCCGGTGATGGTGCCCCCGGCACCCAAGGAAACCCTACTACTCTACATCTCCGCGACCACCCTGGTGGTCAGCTCGGTCCTGGTCGCAGAGCGACCTGAAGAGGGTAGACCCTACCCCGTCTAGCGACCTATCTACTATGTTAGTGAGGTCCTGTCAGACAACAAGACCAGGTACACCCAACCACAGAAAATGTTATACGCCCTCCTCGTTACCTCCCGCAAGCTCGGCACTACTTCTAGTCGCACAAGATCAAGGTCGTTTCGGCTTTTCCCCTTGGCGAGATCCTGCGTAGCCACGACACCACCGGACGCATCGTCAAGTGGTCCATCGAGTTAGGTGAGTTCGACCTAGAGTTCTGCCCCCCACAGGCCATCAAATCCCAGGTCATCGCGGACTTCATTTCGGAGTGGACAGAGATCCAGCAGCCTCCACCTTCAAAACGACCTGAGCATTGGAAGATGTACTTCGATGGTTCCCTGAACCTTGAAGGAGTCGCGCAGGCGTACTGTTCATCTCCCCCCAAGGCGATGATCTGAAGTACGTTCTGCAGATCCACTACAAGGCGTCCAACAATGGCGCCGAATACGAAGCTCTCATTCACGGGTTACGCATCGCCATCTCCCTGGGGATCAAGCGCCTCATAGCGTACGGCGATTCCAAGGTCGTCATCAACCAAGCTAGCAAGAACTCCGAAGCCAGAAAGGATACAATGGACACCTACTGCGCTGAGGTGCGCAAGCTCGAGCGTCACTTCAAGGGACTCGACTTCCATCACGTCTGTCGTAACAACAATGTTGCGGTCGATGTCCTCTCCAAGCTCTGCTCTAAGCGCACGCTGGTTCCGGCCGACGTATTCGTCTAGGACCTGCACAAGCCGACTATCAAGCTTGTACCCGACCCAGAGTCACCAAACGATGCAGCGACCACACCTGGAGGTCGCGACGTCCTCATGACCGAGGTAGAGGACGACTAGCGCCTCAACTTCCTCGCTTTCATCCTCGAACATCGAGTACCTGAGGAAAAGGTGGAGCGCGAAAAGATCACGAGGCGTAGTGCTAACTACGTCGTCGTCAGCACAGAGCTCTACAGGAGGTCCGCCTCCAACGGAGTATTGATGAAGTGCATCCTGCGATCTGAGGGCCTCAGGCTCTTGGAAGAAATCCACGGCGGCGAGTGCGGCAACCATGCCGCCTCTGCCAACCTGGTGGGCAAGGTCTTTAGATCCAGCTTCTACTAGCCTACCGCCATGGCTGACGCACAGGAACTTGTCCGACGATGCAAGGGGTGCCAATTCTTCGCCAAGCAGCAGCACGTGTCGGCTCAGGCCCTAAGGACGATCCCTCCATCCTGGCCCATCGCAGTATGGGGCCTTGACTCCATGGGACCTTTCAAGACCGCCCTTGGCAGGTACAAGCACATCATCATAGCGGTGGACAAGTTCACCAAGTGGATTGAGGTCAGGCCCGTGTCCAGTGTCACGTCAAAAGAGGCAACCAAGTTCATCGAGGAGATCACCCACCGCTTCGGGGTCCCCAACAGGATTGTCACCGACCTTGGTACAGCCTTCACAGGGGCTGACTTCTGGGACTTCTGTCAAGACAACCTGATCGACGTATACTACTCCTCGGTAGCGCACCCACGGTGCAACAGCCAGGTCGAGCAGGCCAACAGCATGGTGCTACAAGCCGTCAAGGACCGCATCTTCGATGGCTCTTCGACCTATGCAACCAGGTGGCTCACAGAGCTCCCTCACGTTATCTGGGTTCTCCGGACCCTGGTCAGCTCGGCTACAGGGTACTCTTCCTTCTTCCTGGTCTACGGGTCAGAGGCCATCCTCCCTACCGATGTTGCCTTCAGGGCTCCGCGCGTCCAGTACTTCAACGAGGGTGAAGCGGAGCAGACTCGCATGGTTGACCAGCCTCAAAGAGCATCATGTGGCCACACTCATGCACCACACCCACCACGAGCAGCAGCTACATCACTACCACGACCGCAACGTGCGGGAACGTTCGTTCAATGTTGGCGACCTAGTCCTGCGGCGGATCCAGAACACCAAGGACATGCACAAGCTCTCTGCACCTTGGGAAGGCCCTTTCATAGTTAAGGAGGCCATTGGACCGGTGACCTATCGCCTCCAATGGGCCGATGGCCAGGGCGTCCCGAACCCCTGGAACATCGAGCACTTACGTCGCTTCTATCCTTAGGAGCCTTGTATCGCAATAAAAATATATGTACTCTATCCTTTGTAATTCATAATCAATAAATATAAAGATTCCCTTTCGACAGTTTTCCTGTCAACCTACTTTTTGGGTTTCTATTTACTTTCTGTTCACCCCTCCCCCTCGACACGCTCGGGGGCTTGGTTTCAAGCCAGACCTGATGTGCTCGGGGCTTGGTGTTATGCCGGGCCCTTCACGCTCGGGGGCTTGGCTTTGCCAACCTAAGGGTCGTATGACCTGGGGGTTTCACCTTTCCTTTAACAAGTGTTTCCCTTATTATAGCTTCTACGCCTCTTATAAGTATTCTTAAGTCATGTGGTTATGAAACCTTGGGTCCAAGGCCCCCTTTGCGCGCCGGCTGCATATAAGTCTCCACGCTGAGCTGTGCAGTCGGTAAGCCGTTCCTCCACTGAGTTGGGTTAGCGGAGGGGAAGGGTCTTGCAGCCTCGTTACTTTTGCATTCTTATAACAAGTGTTTTAGCCAAACAAGGGACCATGTTGTTTTAATAAAACGACCCTTCATTCATGCAAATTCTTTTTTACATCAAAAAGGTCTCCGACCTCTCTGCGCTAACAGTTTGTTACATTCTAAGTTATGCTTTCAGAGGTCTAACTTCTTCATGACCTCCTCCGCGGCAACCTGGACATCTTCAGCGCCCACCAACGGAGCCAGGTTGAACTCCTCCGCGACCTTCTGTAGGTCGAATGCTGGCTCGTGGTGCTTCACCGTGGCCAGTGCTGTAGCCGCGGCAAGCTTGCCACTGTCCATCAGCAGAGTCTTCATCCGACCTTCTGCCTCCTCCAGTCGATCGACGAGCTCTTGTGGCCCGCCTTCAACCTTGGGGACATAGACGTCCACAAGGTACTCAGCGGCCTCCTTGAGGTCGTCCAGCTCCTTCTGAAGATCTGCAGTCACCTCTTGATGATCGATAAGAGTTTGGATCGCCCGGGATAGGTCGACCTCCAGGTCCCGGCGTACACCGAATTCATACGCAGCCTTCCGGGTATAGTAATACCTACTGGCTTTGACCTCCTTGGTCTTTTCTTTGAGGATCTTCACCTGGTCCTTAGACTCCTTGAGCTCCTTTTTCAAGGCGCTCTCCTTCTTCTTGGCCTCTGCAATCAACAAGGTCAAGGACGGCACACGACGTAAACTCCAGAAATCAAGGTCGGGGATATATCCAGCTATACCTGTCGTGATGATCTTGAGGTCGTCCTCAGCATCCTTTGCCTTCACCTTGGTGGCCTCGAGCTCCTCCTTCAAGGCGGCCATCGTCCCGTACTTCAGGACCATCTCGTCCTTAAGGCGCCGAATTTCCTCTGCGGCCTCGACCTTGGCCTTAAGCACGGCTTCCCGGGCCGCGGTGGCCTCTGCGTGAAGCTTGGGGCCTTCCTTCAGCAGGTCCGCCCTGCCCTGTGCTCGCACGGCGAGCGACTGCGTGAACACAATGCCAAAGGTCATCAGACTGAGTTGTCAGAACAAAATGAAGACCTAGATCTACAGCAAAACCTAAACTTACAATGAGTGTCCTGCCAATTGTTTGCTGCGCCGTCTTGAACTCGTCAAGGTCCCGGCCGTTAGCAAGGATGTCCTCTTCCCATGGGGTGCCAGAGTAGAGGCACCTGTCATTGTCGCCAGGTCCGCTGCCTCCTTCGGCCTCCGCTTCGCGTGTCAGCGGCAAGTCCTCCTGTCGAAGGCCTTCCACCTGTTGCACGTCACCAGAAGCGACCTTGGCCGCCGCCGATGATGCCGCTCCCATGGTCCCAGGGGCTTGGCTTGTAACGTCCCCGGCCGACGTCGCCGGTGACTGTCCCACTAGCGCCTTCTCCGGCTTATGCCCAAAGGCCTCCTGGCCTGAGGCGTTCTTGCCGCCATCCGACGCGGCAGGAGTCCCCGTGTCCAAAGAGCAAATCTCGTCATCATCAACATGCACAGAAACTGTGAGGTCCAGCAGATGAGGATCAAGTTCGATGACGTACCTGCCACCGAGCTTCAACCTAAGCTTTATCGGCCTGGGCGGCACTCACCTTTGCTTCTTCTGCGACCCTTGGTCGCTCACACCCTCAACACTTGGCTTCGGGCGCTGTTCCTCCAGAACCCCGAGGGGGGTCTCGTCTTTTTGCACGACCGGTGTGTCGCCCGTCCTTAGGCCAGCGTCACACGACCCGACATCGTCATCTTCGCTAGCGCCGGTCCCGACCTCGGCACTGACCGTCGCTGTTCCAATGACGCGGTGGTGTCTTTCCTCTTCCTCTTCTCCTTCTTCTCCGCCTCTTGGGTGGCGGCGACCACTTTGGTGGCTTTGGACGCCGCTATCTTCCCGGCGACCAGCTGTGTGCGCCAGGCCATTGGCGCGGAACCTCCTGCGGAAGGATCTTCGTCATCACTACCTCCCACCAATGAGTTGGAGAGGTAGTCGTCGATGTACTGCTGTGGAGGTACCTCGATGTCCTCCGTAGCCCGGACCTTGAAGCTTCTCTCACCCTCGTCCGGGAGGGGAGCTGGGCTCCAATACACGCCCTCGTCCTGCATCAGGCGGACTTCGTCATAGACCGGCAAAAACAAACATAAGCAAAAAAATCAAGGTCGAATCGGCAACAAGTGACTCACAGCCTCGGTGGGGCGCTTCAGGCGCAATGCCTTGGGGCACGTCCGGTTCCGGATCTGCCCAGCGAACAGATCCTTCACCCGTGCCACCATCTCCTCCTTGGAGACCTTGTGCTGCGCCACACGGGTAGGGTCGGCCTGACCCCAGTACTCGTAGGCCGGATGCACCCGATCTTGGATCGGTTGCAGGAGCCTCCAGCTGAAGCTGATGGCCACCGCGCCGCCCGTCAGACCTCCTGCCTTCAGCTATGCCAGGTCCTCCAGCAGCGGTTTGATGGCATCCGTCTCCCGCGACGTTAACTGATGGTTCCACTCCAGCACCGGGACCGGCGCGAACCCCGACCTTGTAGCCAGCGCCGGCTTCGGGTTGTCGATGTAGAACCACCCTTGCCTCCAACCTTGGGTGTTATCCGGCAACACCATTTCGATGTACACCGACTTCATGTGGTGAAGAAGCATGAAGTCGACGCACCCGACGACCTCCTTCTTCCCCGTCTTCTTCATCTCGAAGAAGTACCGCCACAGGTTGAAGTGCGGCGGTATCCCTAGATACGCCTCACAAAGGTGGATGAAGGAGGAGATCGTGGTGACGGCGTTGGGGACGAGGTGTACCAGGTCGATCCTGTAGTAGTGGAGAAGCCTGCGGAAGAAGTCGCCCATGGGGACTCCGAATCCGTGCTCCACGTGCGCGATGAAGGCCACCGTCTCTCCGGTCCCCTCGGAGGGGAAAGCCTCACCGGCGGCCGGCCTCCAGCCTACTTACTCCCTGGGCTTCAGCAGCCCCCGCTCAACAAGACCTAGGAGCTGCTCCTCGGTCACTGTCGAGGGCTCCCAGATGCTCTCAGGTGCCGGTGCAAGCTTGAGAGCCATCTCCTCTTCCTCGAAGCCGGTGGATCTGGATCTAAAGATCACTAGGGACTTTGTGCGCATACGGCAGTGCACGACGCAACAGATCTGAGTGCGGTGGCGCAGGCGGATTCGTGCGGACGGCTCTAGGGGGCGGTAGCGAAACCCTAATCTTGCGCGGAAATGGAAGCAAGTGGGGTCCTCGGTCCCTCACTCGGCCTTTTATAACTGGGCCTCAACGGCGCCATGGGCCGCGGTGCCTAACGTCTCTAAGGGTCCAGCGAAATTCTCGGCGACCCAACGGATCCATCACCCAATGACCCTTTCGGCCTAACGGTCACAGGCAGTAACGGCTCCTGCCGTGCGGGAATCTATGCCCGTTGTCTCTCTGCTCAACGGTCCGGTATTCACAGACTCGTCATGCCCTACTTTAAGCCCCCATACCCTACTACAACGGATATTTGCTTCGCGGTCTCTTGACCGCTGACGACCTTCGGGTCTATCACATCACCTTTCCAAGGTCGACAAGGCTTTCCTGCCCGCTAGGTTGCCTCAGCCTGGAATGGCGGGTTCACACCCCGGCTCCTAGGCCCTGCTGCCTGTGGATTGCCTTAGCCTATATGGCTGATTTATACCGACGGCTCCGTGCTTAATGGCTCCACTGCCCGTCGGCGGCCTCGTGGTCATGATCACGGCTCTTCCCTGAGGTCGCTAAGGCTCCACTGCCTTTTAGGTCGCATAGGCCTATGATTTTCAGGCTGATGACCTACGTTGTGTCATTACACAACGGCCGTGCCGATCCAGGTCGACACGGGCTCTCTGTCTCTACTAAAGACCTCCTGAAGGTCGGCGTGCTAGTATAGCCCCACTAGGACCTTGGTAGCCATACCATTACCGCTTGGATGCCCCTACGTCTATTTGAGACATCCTATTTGACATACAAATATGTATTTACAGCTTCATACGCTACAAGGACTCTGGCCCTTGGCCAGTTACAAGATACAAAGACATTAAAGGCCCTAAGCTACCCTACAAAGGTTTGCGACGCAGTCTACACTAATAAGGCGTGTCGCAAGTTTTCTCCTAGCTCCAGGACCCGATTGAAAACCTCTACAGCCACTGTAGAGGCAGCTGCCACACAGCCACCTCTACTCGATCTCCAATAGGTTTCCGGTGTTACCCAGCATCAAGTCTGAGCTTCACCACAAGATTCCAAATGGAACCAGCTTCATCACGAGCCTTGCCGGATGGAGCGTCGTGTTCACCAGCATCACATTCGTCCTTAGCGTGTAAGGCTCGGCGATGCATGTACTGCTCCATGCTCCACCTGGGTTCCTCGGTGGGCCCGGGAGAAGAGGTTGATCAAGTTCTTCCTGCTTCGCAAGTATTCTTCTAGCTCCAAGCATGAACAACACTAGCTCTATGCTCTGGTGGATGGACGCAAGTCCCTGGCATGGAAATATTACTATGCAGCTTCGCCATGGCTCTCCTTCGAAGTCTGGGTGGTTTGCTTCACGGTATGGGTGCCTATTTATACCCGAAGCACTTGGCCTTTGGTCTTATCCGCAACTTGGCTTGCGCGGCGTCCTTATCCTCAAGGTCACTGTACCAGCGTGGAGCACGAGGTTACTGTTCGCCCGTGGGAGGCATTGGCGCGCCTCTCCCCTACCTGACTGCATTCTGGAGCATTTTTGTTTCTTGCTGGTGATAGCGACCTGTGCTTCGCTTGGGAGCTGGCCCGTGACCCAACAGTATGCCCATGACTCAGGTCATGTTAGCTTCTGGTGCCTGGTACTTTCTGCAAGAATTGAGAGGTTTTGTCCTACGTGGATTGATTTGGCAAAGCACGGTTCTGTTTTCCAAGCAGAAGGCTGTAGGTTCGGTTATTTATTTCTTCTTCTACGGAGCATCAAACCAGCCATTCTGGTCACTTTACTACTCGGGGGATACTATACTAGTGCGTCTTGCGACGCCCTATTCCCCCTAGGTCGCCTCGACCTACTGCAAGCCTCCTTCCACTACATCTCTGCTTGACTTACCTACAATTGGTATGGCGACCTTCCTTAAGGTCACGGAAGTTACTTTTTGTGTCCTGACCCAGGTCAGGTCGGCGGTCTTCAAGATCTGGTCAGGTCGGCGGTCTTCAAGATCAACGCCTTGCCTCCACTTCGACCTTCTGGCCTTACATGCCAGGAGCTCGACGTTCGTCTTCGTGCGCGCATCGGAGGGGTTTTTCTTTTTGGATCCCCGTGCACCCTACGCGACCTCGACGGTGCCGCGCTTTCGCCAGTCTTCGACACGACTTCGCCTCGGCCGCTACGCCTACACGTCGATCGGGGGCTTGAGAGACATGAGTACCCATGGGTCCCCACTGGCCAGGGTCCTAGAGGTCCCTGACAAGTGGACCCGACCTTCCAGAAGCCCCGCCGACCTGCAAGTGGGCCCAGCGACCTTATCCGCAACTCCGACGACCCCGGGTGACCTTATCAAGATCCCGGAAGATCCGCAGTACTTGACGTGCAAGTCAAGGCAGTAGGACGCGGCGCACCGCCGTCTGTAGGTCCGAGTATCATGGGATACTCCTTGTAATCCGGGAGATAGCTTCCCACAATTGTAACCGACCCAGATATGGGTCCACCGACCTTGAATGGAAACCCTAGTCCGTCCTCTCCATATAAGGCGGTATAGGACTCCATTCAAGGGGACATCTTCATCCTTCTCGCATAATCCACCACCACAACTGGACGTAGGGTTTTACTCTCCGGAGGCCTGAACCAGTCTAAACCCTTGTCTCCCCGTGTTCTTCGCCATACTCGCCTAGTTCCGAGTTCACCACGTGGACTACCACCTACGCTCTTAGTTTCCGATCCTCTCCATTAACCTGCAAACTGCTTGGGTAGCCCCCTTGCAGATCTGCCCAGGTCTCACCCCCTGACAATGTTGCCTTGATGAAATATAAGCATAATAAGCCTGGCGGAGATTTGAAAAGCATCTGTGCCATGGCCACTTATAATATTAACATATGGAGGGCAGTCGGCATGAGCATGGACAGAGTAGATATTCTATGGTTGTCGGTTGAAAGGAAGAAACAGCAGCGTAAATTTGTGTCACATGTAATGAGAATTAGACAGTACCCACTGGATGGAATAAAGTGGTATATTCTTGCTTAGATTGTTTGATTTCTATCTATTGATTTCTTGCAAACCATTGATACAATACACTTATGTAGATCATCACACTTTGAAACAATCTCATCATTTTCTTTTGGTTTACTGTTCAGTCGCGATTGGGTGGCGGACACATTAGTTTTTACTCCTGATGAAGAAGAAGAGATAATGCAGCTGCAATGTGCAGCCACCCTTTACTTCAAGGTGCGTGTGTTTGTAAATCTGATTTCTACTTGTACAACAATTATGATGTGATTACAATACTGGTTTTCATCTTGTAACTATCACTGGTTTGTCTGTTTGTTATTGTTTGTCGTGTGTTCACGTCCTAAGAAACAATTTCGGTTTTCTAAAATCAGTTCAGTCAGAAAATAAGTATTCTCAGGACTTATTTTTTGAGTTATCAAGGAGTAGATTAGATTACTGCTGCAATATTGAAATTCCTCCCAAGCTGCATCTTTCTAATTTTTTACTGCTCTAAGTTAGTGTTCGCAAATGGAAACATGCTGACAGCTTGTGTCTGTGCAGTTCCAATTTTCATTAACAATTTAATCTGAGAGTGTTGTAGTGGTTTTGGAGAAATTTTCAGCTACTATTGTTACGCATTGGGAGAAAACCAAAATTTGACCATTGCACTAGTACTTGTACTGCTACTGTTAAACTGTCAAAACATTTGAAATAAGTCTAATCATATTTAGAATGAGTTAAACAAAACTTATAAGTACTTATTTGGAATGTGTAAACTGTGTCATGATCTTGCTTGTGACGTGTTAGATCCTGCATTCATGCCTATTTGTGAATATGTTATTTTGTTTCTTAGTTTAAATTACCGTGTTTTGTGTATCTCAGGATGCAAACATATGGCTGTTGGATCCTGATTAGAAGAGGGAGGTTTCCATTTTAGCTAGAAAGTACTGTAAGGAAGTACTAAAGAGAAGTGTGCCGATTACTCTGCCACTTCTGCATTTGTTACTTTTGGCACTTATTTATTACTCCCTCCGTCCCATAATATAGCTTCGTTTAGACTTTTTCAAAGTCAAACTTTCTCAACTTTGACCAACAATATCTTTTAAAATAATTCATTTTAAATAGAAAGGATTGCATATTTTGATAGTTGGTTTCCTGGTAAATCTACCAATATCATTTTTATGTTTTTATTAGTATTTATGCTTCACTATTCATGGCTAAAGTTGAAAAAGTTTGACTTTAAAAAAATCTAAACGAAGCTATATTGTGTGACAGGGAGTACTACTGAAGCATTTGCTTGTCTTTTTTGAGGTTTGGGCCTTTAAGAATCATGGTGCACATGTTCCCTTAACTTGAATTATAGATAGGCTTCGTGATTTACTGGAGTACCGTGAAGTTGCAAAACTTGGAGATGCTACTTGTGCTATCTCCATGGGAGATGATGAGGTATTTGTAGGCTCCGTTCATTATCGTGGTGGCTTATCAGAAGTGATTGATTGTTTTTTTCCTTTTTAGGAGTCGTTAGTTTAGAACCATTTTTTTAAGATCTGGAACAACAGAAATAACACTAGGAATGGACGAATGGTAAATATTTCTCTAACTAGTATATTAGATTCCACAACACAGCAACTGCAAACAGAGCCATAAAGTCCAGTGCCAACTTTGCTTGCACAGGTTGGGTTTATGTTATTTTGAAGCCAGGGTAAGGGTGCGTGACTTTTGTTCGTTCGTATTTTCAAGGTACCTGGCCATCTGCTCAACCTTGGAATGGGCTCATTTAAAGGTAGAAAATGGGAAGAAATAAAGTGGGTTCATTTTATCTAGTTTAAATTGCAGTTGAAAGGCATCCTCAGACCCGACCGTGTGTGGGAGCTTCCAGCACTGGGTCTGCCCTGTCCTTTTTTCTTCTAGTTTAGATGCACATTGAGAAGTACATGTTGAACAGGTTTTGAAGTTATGAATTTTGAAGAAGAGTGTTTAGCCTTGTAGAGATGTTTTTCTTTTTTTGTAATATCTAGTGTAGACCCTTGTAGGGTCATGACCTGTTGTTAGTTGACATTTTGTGTATTACAGGATGTTGTAGATTATAAGATAACATTCAGAGCTTTTTGCCCTGCAAAAGTAGTTAAAGGCAACCCGTGTTTGGAGTATATAGAGCATGTCATTTTCCCTTGGTTTGGAGCATTTGAGGTGGTTCACCCGACAGATGGTCTTACGTAAACCTCTTTCGATTCACACTTTTGACCTGTTCCATATCAATTTGTGTAATTTGTTCACACTAAATAATATGGTTTTCTTTTTTGTGCCAATCTGCTTGATTATGAAGGTCATTCACAAACATGGAAGAATTTGTTGCTGATTATGAACGTGGCACTCTGGGTCCTGTTGAAGTGAAGCAAGCCCTTGTAAAGGCAATAAACAAGATATTGCAGGTTAGTATTCCTCTGTCCACTATCATTTCTTACCTTACTAGTATAGTGGCCTTCCCAACACTACGATGACATTTGATAATGTAAATTAAACAATAAAAAATGATATTTTTAAACATTACACCATGAAGAGGCTGAAATGAGTTAAACAAAGTTCAAATGTCAGTTGCTGCGGGAGGGATCAAGATGTGAAATTGATCCGTACAATATAGTTCGGGGCGTCCTATAATTTTTATAGCTGTTGAATTAATGTGTGAAATATAATTGATCAATAAAGTAGTTCATAGTTTTGAATCATTTGTCGATGAATTCGGTTGAAGTTAACAAGAGAATCCTGAAATATATGATAGAATAATAGCTATGTTCATCGGTGTCATTATCACTAGTGGGTGTGCTGGTGTCTTAGAATACATGTGATGGGTGGGCCTATTGGTCTGGCCCATATGTCATGTGTCAGTCAGATGAAAGGTGTGTGGGAGCTTGTGGGGATGGGATGATCTGTATTGTAGCATTGTGGCCATGCGAGGGTGATCCTGACCATTGTAAGCTCAGATGAGCTCTGGACCCTTTGATTTTCTTGGTTGTATTGTGTACACAAAGTTAGGTGGATGTAGCAAGGAATGCACAAGTGTCATTTTGTTATAAAAGCTCCAATAGTTTGTGTTGTGTCTATATATATATATAGTACAATTTGCATAATTCCATATGTTACTTGATCTATTTTTGTGCCATAGCAAAGTTGAAGCATTATGTTCTAGTGTAAGTGTCGTGCCCAATTTGTTTTTGCTACTTCCTCACATACAAAATACCTAATATTCGGTTCTGGTAATTCATCTTTCTATTTCTACTCTATTGATGAAGTTTGTCCATGATCTATATGAGAGGGACCCTGGTGCGAAATTGTTGTGTGACACTTGTGAGGTATATTTTTGTTTATATCATTACATGATCGTTGTAGCATATGCATCATTTTTATAATACTCCTGGGGTTGTGGAATCGTTGTGGATTACTTTGCGTGTGTGGTGACAATCAGTGGTCAAGCTGCTCAACATATTCCAATAATGGCTAGCTTGATTTCCTCACCCTTTTCTTTGGATTTTTGCATCCCCGGGTACAACCAAAACAATCCAGAACGTGTTTCAACTTGATTTGATGTAACTATTTATAATGTTCTAACAGAAGCTTCAGTTTGCTTGGAGTAAACTCTTAATGTCATAACTGCCATAGTACTCTTGAATTGCTTCGGCTTAGGTTTGCTCCGCCAAATTGTGTTATCTAAAACTAAATGCGATAATTCCTGGTAATTTTTCTTCAATTTTTTGTATTCCATTCCTAATTTTGCACTAACAGTGTCCATTAATTAGGAATGTCATCTTTGTTATTAGGCTGCTATTTGTTATCCTACTATGGGTCACTTTTGGTGCTGTAACATCTTTTTTTTGCTACCACTATTGGATACATAAATTGTATGTTTAGCAAGTTATCCTTCCACATTTCCTTTTGCAGGAATGCTACTATATTACCTCTGAAGAGTGAGGTCATAGCTTGGTGCCAAGATTCTCTAGAGCTCCTTCAAGTTAATGATATGGGAATGTTGGCAATCATAAGATGTTGAAAAATTTCAGTACTCATAATATGTGTTTGAGTGTTAATGGCCTTATGGCTTCCGTTTGTTGGCTATGGAAACCTTTACATAATATAAGCTAGTACCTTAACAAATATTTACCCCCGTATTGTATTTGAAGCTGATTTTGCTACTATGGCATAGTTTATGACCTCTGTTGCCACAGTTGCAATGTGCATTGCATCCTTGAGCGTTCATTAGCATCATAATCACCGTTGTTGCATGTTCGAGTGTTTTTGAATTGAAACAAGTCAAATTTGAACATAATTTGAATCTCTGTTGTGAAAGCAACCCAGAAGAAATGGTCAGAACAAACCTGTGTGCCATTATTTTTCGATCATTTTTAGACACTATAGATACGAATTCCCTAACATTTTCCAAAAGTTAGAAAGGTGACCATTTTATGAATGTAGTTTAAAATTTATCTACCGCATTTAAATTCTTATTTGCAAAATGGGGGGGGGGGGCGAGCGCTGGCTGGAGTCGGGGTCGAAGGAGGCCACCGGCGTCGTAGGCGCGACGCTGAGGAGGGAGTTGGGAGGGGCGGCGGCGAGCGTTGGGGGCGGTTAAATATTGTTGACGGTTCAATAACGCGCCAAGGTTCACCGCAAGCTTATGGATCATGTAGTACCTTTTTCCCTCGAGTATCACCCAAGGTATCGAATCCGTGGAACATGTGCAACGCAAGACTCAATCTAATAATCGAGAAACACTTGCATCTTGAAGAAGTTTCGAATGCATCTAATCTACTAAGATCATGAGAGGAAGCAAGAGAAAGCATAGAGGTAACCGATCTAGAGGGTCTAGATTGCGCTTATGTTGTAGTTCCGAGCAAGATAGAAGAAAGCAAAACGAATCTCATTAAAAGCATCTTTAAACCTTGACCTTCGGTCAAACCCCCTAAGTCGCCCCGCGTACTTGGTGTCAACATCCTGTCACGATGTTCCCCTTTCTTCGCGGTCGAATCTTAGAGCACACTCACAAGGAGTGCGTTGAACTACTTGATAGATCGGGTATGCACCTCTAGCCATCGCGGCTACAAGAACATCCCATGCAATCTATCTCGAGAATAGATTGAGGAAGAAAACACCCAAGCAAGAACAAGAATCATAAACAAAGGTACTCGATCGCTAGAAATCGGATCCATTAAAACTCCATCATAAGTGTATTCATGAATAAGATCACAACCGGGATCCTACCTTGATCTTGATTCAAGCCTCCGGAACTCCGATGTGGTCTTCCTTGCAAGGTTCCCACGCTGGCTAGGTAAACCCTAGACAACTAGCACGACCCTTGTTGACGTTTGATTATCGTTGCAAAGTTCGTTTGGACTTGCAAGCGGACAAATCCCTCGTCGTAGTTAAGGAACCCTTCTTCCTTTGAGTGGTGGACCGAAGGTATCGAATCCGTGGAACAATATGTAATGTAAAATCAATCTAATAACTGAAAAACACTTGCTTCTTTGAAAGGCTTCGAATTGCATCTAATCTACTAAGATCAAAAGAGGTAGCAAGAGAAAGCATTGAGGTACCGATCTAGAGAGGGGTCTAGATCGAGTTTATGTTGTCGTTCCGAGCAAGATAAAGAGAGAGTAAAACGAATCTCATTGAAAGCTTCTTTAAATCATGACCTTTGGTCAAACCCCCTAAGTCGCCCCGCCGTACTCGGTGTCAACATCCTGTCACGATGTTCCCCTTTCTTTGCGATCGAATCTTAGAGCACACCCGCTAGGAGTGCGTTGAACTACTTGGTAGATCGGGTTCTCACCTCTAGCCACCGTGGCTACAAGAACATCCCATGCAATCTATCTCGAGAATAGATTGAGGAGGAAAACACCCAAGCAAGAACAAGAATTGCAAACGAAAGTACTTAATCGCTAAGAATCGGATCCATTAAAACTCCATCAAAAGTATGAATACATGAATAAGATCCAACCGGGATCCTACCTTGACCTTGATTCATGCCTCTAGAACTCCGACGTGGTCTTCCTTGCAAGGTTCCCATGCCGGCTAGGCAAACCCTAGACGACTAACTCGACCCTCCTCTCCGGGGTGGTGTCCCTCAAGCTCCTCTGCTCCTCGGCGGCGAATGACGAATTGCTTGATACGTGGCTCGGGGTACCGGGGCTATAAATAGCCCGAGGATCATCTAGGTCAAAGGGGGTGACGAACCGCCTCAGGGGTGGGCCAGGCTGGCCGGCCTGGGCCGACCGGCCCGGTTCGTCCCCGGTTTTCTTCTGGATGCTTCTCGTGACTTCTTGAGTTTTTACCGAGTTGCATGTGGGCCCTTGACATCATTTTCCTCGCGGTTTAGATAAGGGGGCTTTGCGTATGAACTCCCACATCTTCCGTCTAGGTCCTCTGCACTTCTCGGCTTCACACTTTAGTCCTTGGCTTGTTTGGAGTCATGTTCATCTTGTATCTTGACTTGTCCTGAGGTCCATGATCACCTTGTAAATCCCTTGATGAACTTTACCCGGAAGTCCTCATTTAAGCTCTTGATTCCTGTGTAAACAACAAACTCCAAAAACCGTACACGAGTGCGAACATAGCATATAATGGGGGTTAGGATCGTTAGTGTGAATATCAAATCAATACCAACATAGAAGGTAAACAAGTGGCTAGGTTGACGGAAATTGACCGCCAACAACCCTCCTCTCAGAGATGGTGTCCCTCTAGCTTCTCTGCTCCTCAGCGGTGAATGACGAATGGCTTGATGAATGGTACTTCGCACGAGGACTATAAATAGCCTGAATGGGTGCTAGGTCAAAGGGGGTGGCGAACCGACCCGAAAAGGGGCTAGGCCGGCCGGCCTGGGCCGACCGGCCCAGGTGCTCCTCGGCCCGGTTCGCCACCGGTTTTCTTCCCGAAGCTTCTCGCGTGTTCCTGAGTTTTTGCCGAGCTGCATGTGGGTCCTTGACGTCATTTTCCTCACGATTTAGATAAGGGTGCTTGGCGCATGAACTCCCGCATCTTCCGTCTAGATCCTCGATACTTCTCGGCTTCATGCTTTAGTTCTTTGCTCATTTGGAGTCATGTTCATCTTGTATCTTGACTTGTACCGGGCTCCATGATCTTCTCGTAAAACCCTTGATGAACTTTTCCCCGAAGTCCTCATTTAGGCTCTTGATTCCTATGTAAACAATAAACTCCAAAAACCATGCGCGTGTGCGAACTTAACATGTAATGGGGGTTAGGATCGTTAGTGTGAATATCAAATTAATACCAACATTGAAGGTAAACTCATGGCTAGGTTGACGGAAATCGACCGCCAACATCCCCCCATGCTTAAACCTTGCTCGTCCTCGAGTAAGCCTTCAATGGATATCAAAGTTGCCCTTCGATGTTCATATCCTACACTTGATCATACATGAGAAAACATAACGCTCTTTAGATTTATATTCATTGAAGTTCCATAATGTACTAACTTTTATCTTTATGAAGGGTAGATATCGTTCAAGCTCTTTCCACAAGTACTTGATCATGCTCTCAAATTTTTAAATAAATCTCAGAAACTTTGAAAATAAAGAATGAGATAACGAGAAAAAATGCTTTACCAAGATAAAAAATAACCATCTTTCATCTTGCTCATGTACTCTCATCTCATCTTGTCTCTCAAGCCTACTTGTTCTACTCCTTTCCTCTCTCAAAGTATATAGTGGAAGGCTTTATACGGAGCTATAGGAAAGTTTAGTCCTACCAAGATATTATAGCTGGGATATTATCAAAACAAGACTAGCTTCTCATGGTCTTACCGAGACTCGTCAAAAAGGTCATTGGAAAAATAATGTTATCAAGGAGGGGGGAGAGATGAACACACACTTTTAGATAGGTGGACATGTGCAAATGGCAAAGAGTGTGTAACGCCCCGGGTTTTCAAAAGCGGAAAACCCGTCATTCTGTCTCGTGATAGTCCCTGGATCAGACGCTATCACGCACAGGCATTCATCACAGACGAATATCACAGTCATACATCAAAATAAAGCATCAGAGTACGAATATAATCTTATTATTACATATCCTGAATAATGGAGTACATCAATACACGCCTCTTGGCGGAATAACATGAATAAGAGCCTACGCAGCGGTAGATAGCTTCCAAAAAGGTGTCTCCATCTTTATTCTTCTCCCACAAGCATCCTTGAGCGAAGCATCGTGCCCCTCAGTCGTACCATCCGTCGGCATTGTTGTCGAAGTCTGACTCGTACCCTGCAAGCTCAGGGGCTATCCCCAAGGATCGGGATAGGTCCACGTCACCAACCGTATGCAAGCTTTAAGTGGCCTACTTCTAAAGGTAAAGAGAGAAATAAGGTAGAGGCTGGGTTTCCTAAGCAGCAGCAACATCAATATAAAAAGAATAATATCTCCATAATCCCACCAAATCCCATATCACTCATCCACAAACGGTTACACCTGGTCACCCAGATCACCGTTACCATCACCTATCTCCAGCTAGGGTCGGTGCGAGAACTCCCACTCCTCGCACCTCAATGGTTGCACCCGGATCCGCGAGGCAGAGGGAGCAACTCTCCTCTCCCTGAATACAACCACGGCTCACCATACACTCTCATCCTATAAGAGGAAGGTAGAAATCCCAAAACGTAAGAGTCGGAGTAAACAACGGGCATGTCCATAACCGAGGACGCGGCTATACGTATAGATCTAAACTCTGCAGAGCGTGTACACTAGTACCCAACTCGGAATAGCACCCGGACGGTGTACGGCCGACAGAGCCTACCCAACCGAATGAACACCTAGGAGTTACGATTCCATCCTGCATCTGGGCCTCGATGCGGTCCTTCGTAAGGGACCACCCCAGAACTGTGAACATGCCCCCGTGTGGTCGCACGGGGAGCGCCCAAGAGGGAAGGGACACCACCCTACACCCTCATCACTGATACCCTCTATCCTACTAGCAGGTATGGCATCGCACTTGCTAGGGTCGAAACAACCCTATCCCCACTCTCGGCGAGGTGGTGTGTACGAAAGTCCCGTGTAACAAAGCGACCCACTCGGTTTCAGACCGGGGCGAGCTCCTATCCTCCAAGTCATCAACAAAAACCCCAACACCTGTGCTCCTAAAACAGTGTACCCGCCATAGGCACCAAATCGGGCATCGCCCGAGAAGACGATCCCTGGCCCCCGATCCCGGATCGGGTTGTCTTGAGCTTACCCCCGCCAAGTATCCCAAAAACACCTTCTCCTGCCGGTTTTTCCCCACACACGTCAAGAATACTACCACGATATCCCAACACATGCACAACAAGCTCAGTGTATAATCACGCGTAAATATAGGGGCAGTGCAAGGTTTCATCACAATCATCATCATGCATAAGTAAAGCGCTAGCAGTTCTAAAGCAATGCCTAATGGGCATTCAAAGTAGGTCGGGTGTGAACCTGGGTGCGAGTAGTCGTCGTAGCTGAGGTCGTCGTCGTAGTCCTGGTTCAGCTCTCCGGCTCCGGCAGCTTCTAGAATCGTATTTAAATAAATAAACACGAGTGCTAATGTCAATAAATCCAAGACGAAGAACAAATAAGACCCAAAAAGAGGCAAACTCTAGTCTAGCGTGGAGTTTGGAATTTTAGAAGATTTTCAGAAGAAGTTTTGTATTTTTTGGAGTTAAAATGGATTTAATATGAATTTCCAAAGATAAAATACATTTCTGAAAATAAAATACGCATTTACAATATTGCAAACTTTAGGCTAGCTATAGGGTATCTCTAGCCGACTCTAACAGCGCTTATAGCCGGCTACAAGCCAGCTCCAGCGCACACGTGGCGGCCAGCAGCACGGCTTTAAGCCGGCGCCTGCCCACGTGGCGGCGTGCGTGGCGGCGTGCGTGGCGCGGCGCAGCCGATCCCTAGGTGCATCGCTGCGGCGCGGCACCGTGTGTGTGTGCGTGGGGCTTGGCCGGTAGTGGCCAGCCGCACAGTGATCCCGGCGGATCGTCTACGGTGACAAGTGCGTGTGTGTGAGTGTGTGGGGTAAAACCCCAGGGGTTTGGCCGGGGTTCACAGGTGCTCGAGGAAATGCCCACGAGGGACTCCGGCGCGGAAAAGCTCGCCGGCGGCGAGGTGTGCAGGGGGTTGGTCCACAGATGGCAGGGCTCGACTCGGGGATCAATTGCGCACCTGCCCAGGCCATGAAAGGCCGGACCTTTGGCCAGAGATGAGTTCGACGGCGGCGACGCGGTGTAGGGCACGGCGGCGCAGTGCAGCGACGGCCGGCGAGGGCGCGCGGGTGCGTCCAGTTGCCAGGCGCGTACGCGCGTGTATCAGGCGAAGGGAAACGACCCTAAAGGTTGGGGCTTTGCCCCTGGTTCGTGTGCACAAGACCGTCTTGGCCGTGGCGGTGCTCTGGCCGCGTGCGTGACGGCGACGAGCAGGGCTCCACGGCAAGGCGGAGGCGCGCGTGTGTGTGCGGCCATGACAGCGGCGTGGTGTGCTCGGCGAAACCCCAAAGGCGGAGCCTTTTCCCTCCCCCTGCTCACGCGTGCACCAGGGCAAACTGGCGCGACGATGGCCACAGCGGCGCGGCGAACAGGGCAACAGAGGTCACCGGTGTTCAAGAAGAAAGGGCACAGGGCCAAGCGGTGAGCGCACGCGCGTCGGTGTAGGTAGCGGCACATGTAGGTGTAAGGCACGGCTCGATGGCCGGCGACACAGGCGACGGCGGTCTGCTGCGGCAGCGCGGCGCGTGCATGGTCGAACACAGGGCCAAAGGCGGTGCCTTTCTCCTCCCCTCGGCGCGAAGGCCGGCTCACACAAGCGAGAGAGGATTGACGGCTTACCTGAGTGACCACGGGTCGACGTGCAGAGCGGTGGTGAAGGGGGATGAAGCGGGACGGCGGCGCGGCGAGCTGGAGCAGAGGAAGCAGAGCGAGGCGTGGCTTCTTGCAGGGACGGCGTCGGCTTCTCATCGATCAGCTCCCGCGGACGGCTCCGGCTCCTCGACGTGCTCCCACGGACGGCCTTTCCCGCCTCCTTCTCCTCCTCTCCCTCTTCTTCCTCAGGTGCGGCGGTGGTGTTTAAATAGGCGGTGCGGCACGGCGTGGACGGCCAGAAGAGGCGCGACCGAGGTGGCGCGCATCCGAGCCCTCGCCACGGGCGTGTACGGCGAGCTCGCCGACCTGGCGCTCGCCGGATTGGCGCGCCGCGGTGAAAAGGGGAAAAGGGGAAAAGGTGGAGGCGATGTGGCGGATGACAAGCTGGCCCGGCGCGTCAGCGAGAGGAAGGAGCGGTGCGCGGGCGCGCGTGGGCTGGCGGTGTAGCTGGACCGCGAAGCTTGCTGGGCCGGGAGTGCGAGGGCGTCCGCTGGTGAAGAAAAAGAGAAGAGGGGCCTGGAGTAGACTTCGGTTGTGGACTTGAGGCCCAACCCTGGTTTGGAGTCTTACTCCTTTTCTTTTATTTCTAAACCCTTTTCTAATTTGATTCAAATTTGAATATAAATTCAAATTTGAATCCCACACAAATAAATCCAAAATAAATTCAAATAAACTCCAAAGTTCTCACACTAGCATTTTATATTTCCTAGAAATTTTAATTAGCTCAAAAATAAATCTAGGAATGTAGGAGAGAAATTAGAAGACATCCTTAATTAAATTATCAAGCACTCAATTAATTCACCAAAAATTTTAAAATCCTCATTTTTACTATTAACATTCCGTATTGAAAATGCGGGATGTTACAGAGTGATCCCGAGGCACAACGAAGTCCTCGTTATCGGATTGCACATGGTTGGAAAGATGAGTATGGGTCTTGATCTTGAATCCTCTTGAAAATTCGAAAAGCACTAAACATAGCTAGAGAACCGGGGAGCTTTATTATTATTATTTCTTTCTTTTCTCATAATACTTTTTTCTTCTTTATCATTTTTTTCTTTCATCATACTTTTTCTTCTTTTTTATTTGCTCCCTTGAACTCTAGACTATACTAGCACTTCCTTGGCAACCCTCCATGCTTTGACGTTTGCTCGTCCTCGGGCAAAAAGAGGTGATGAATATGCCAAAGGTAGAAATTGAAGCTCTCATATTTTCTTAGAGAAAGATACTCGAAAATCTTCTAGGGATCTTTTTAGAAGTCTCCCAAAGTCTTGCTTACTTGATGCACCTTCCTTGTAATCTTTCTCGAAATATTCATCCATACTCATATATTGGGTTATGGTCAAGGAGGTGAACGTAAAAAAATATTTTTGGGTTTTGTGGGTAGATATCCAGCGAGGTTTGCAAAATTCCCAATGTGGAAACTCACAATGCACGGATAGAAGAGGCTAGCATAAAGAAAGATACGCAAAACGGAATGACCAGCTTCTTAGTCTCGGGCCAGAGAAATCAGGCCTTGAATTAATGCACCCAAAAATAAATCTTGTATATAGTAATATTTTGCACTCAAGTAAATTTAGGCTTTGGATAGGTAGAGCAAAATGCAAGCGGTACTTGTGACAAGGTTAGCATAACTTTTTAAGAATAAAAAAGGTTCTTTGATTCATTCAAAATTGAGAGTAACGAAAAAGAACTATGGGACTTAAGTTATCATAACCTCCACACAAGATTAGGCTAGCATTTAATTAAATTTCAGATTCATATTTAAAGAGAGCACTAGCTTAAACATGCATAAATCAAGCATAAGATCGAGCAAAGTGGCAACGATCATCATATATCAACATGGTACAATTTTCCATCCATTTTAAAGACCATAAAAATGATGGTGAAACTTATTCATGAAGATGGAAAACAAAACTACTACTACCACACACATGCTGAAATTAAATAAAACAAGAAAATACTACGCATACATAAACGCACACAATCTGAAAAATAAAGAAAAAGGAAAAGGAAAAATCAAACCACACTTAAAAATTCTTCATCCCTTCCTTCTTTTTTCACTCCTTATCCGATTGCTCTTGCTCTGTTGGTTGACTTTTGTTGAAGCCTTGCTCGTAATATGTTTGCATGTCCCCTCCATGAAATTGGTCCGGTGGCACAATTTGAAGGCGTTCTAGTTGATGGGTGATCCACGCCGTTCCTTCATGCCAATGATCGACATGAGTCCGGATCCTCTCGATGTCTTGTACGTTCCATTGCATATACGCCCCAATGATGACTGCACTTTGTTGGGGCTGAGGCATGCTTGCATAAGGTGACACAAACGCTTCATTTGGCACTACAAAAGTTGGTGGACAATATGTTGGAGGAGGTGGCGGCATGGCTGCACCACTCCCCCATGCTTGCATTGGCACACTTCTGTAGTAGGGTGGCGACATAGGAATCCCTCCATGAGGACCAGGTGTGTCCGAGGACCAGTGGAGGATCGCTCCTTAGTGATGAGTGATTGACAACGTGGTGTGGACTGATGCTTTGCTGAGTATTGCAGGTGCAGGTTGCGGCTTGACTCGTGTTGGTGCAGGTGAAGAACAAACGCGAAAGGTCTATGCCTGTGTGGCCTCCGAGGAGTGGAGAGACAAGTAGCCTTGGTTCGCTGGACCCGGTGTCCGATGGGGTCAAGTGCGAGCCGTATGGTGCAAGAAGAGCGAGCTGAAGTTAGGGACATGGAGCCGATGCATTGGTGGCGTCCAAGTCAAGGAACGAGGTAAGTCCGAGTAGACCGTCCGGGTGTTGGAGGTGAAAGGCTTGGCGAGCTCGATGCTTGGCGGGGTGAGGCCGGGCCGTGCACGCGGGGTTTGGTGGTTTGGCCACAAAACCATCGGAGGACAGTTTCTTGGTTTGGGCCTCAAAACCAAGTTCGAAAGCCCGATGTGACAGAGACGGTGATCCGGGAGCGTCGGGAAGCTTCGAGGCGGGGGACACGTGGCGTGGTCGTGGGGCTTGCGTCGAGGGTAAGCAAGCCCATGATGGAAGCATGTCCGCTCGATGAGAATATGCTTGACTTGGACCAAATTCCCTCTGAGGGGTGTGCATCTTTCATTTATGCACTAGGGGTAGTTATGTCATTTGCCACCTCGAGGAGACTTAGTATAAATAGAAGGTAGAGAGGATGGCTAGGGTTGATCGTCTGGAACTCGCTTTAGACTGCTTCTTTTCCTCTGTATTCCTTAGGCTAGATTCTTGTATAGACTCTGACCTCTGGATGTATGGAAGCATTCGGCGTTGTGGTTCGATCCCTCTCTTAGCTCTTCGTGATTTTCGTGTCATTTTCAGAGCTATTTTTGAGTGCTTTTGTTCTTCGCTCGATTCGTTGATTTGAGGGCATTTCTCCTCGGATTTCCTTGAGGGGATCATGGGTGGATGCCTTGCGCATCTTTGTGTGTGATCTTGTCCTCTCAAATGCCAGGAAATCCCTTTGATTCGTGAGTTTTGGTTGGAGCCCGAGTTCTTGGAGGTGGTTCATGTGATTCGCGATTCCCGGTGATTTAGTGAGTTAGAGGTCGAGATTTTCGGGGCATAGCTTCATCTAGTGACGCTTCTCATCTCCCCCAAATCTTGTCTCAAGAGCTCAAGTGGTTCGGGAGATCCGTGGATCGGAAGTTGAGTTCGAGTTCGAGGGTGTTTTTCTGGGCTACCCCGGGTGACCCGCCCCCTATGGCCGGGTGACCCTAGGTGGCGTTGACTTTCGAGTTCTTCGTCTTCCGATTTAGATCTGTAGAGTTTCCTTGATCTTTTTGAGGAGATTTTTTGGGATAAGCTTCTTAATGTTGTTGCAAATCCTTGGTTATTTTTTCGTAATTTTAGGAGGTCATTTGATTGGGTTTCGAATTTTTATTTGATCGTGAGCTTGCTGATTTTCTGGGCGCACAGGGTGACCCACCCCCAATGTCAGGGTGACCCGGCCGGCGGGTGACCCGCCCCTTGTGCTAGGGTGACCCGTTTTGTCTCTGTCGGGTGGCAGGTGACCCGCCCCCTATGTCAGGGTGACCCGCCCTGCCACAGTTTGGCCCGGTTTGTTTCCATTCTTTGCTTCTTGCTTCCGCTAAGGGTCTTAAGCCTTTGTAGCTTTGTTTCTAGGGTGTTATGGGAGATTTGATTTTGCTTCCACTCATTTGTGCGTGACTCTCGGAGTGGCAATCGGGATATAGACCGAGTTCTTGGAGAAGAATTTTTATCGGCTCCCATTCACTCCCACCCCTCTCTGGTCGCCTATTCGGTCCTTCACTCCATATGGTTGATGATATGCAGCCCCTCCTTGATCTTGGGCTGCAGAAGACGATCCCTCTTCTATAATTCTTCCTCTTTTGTTCTTCTTGGCCGCCACGAGAACTCCTTCTTCTAACCAATTCTCTCTCCCTTCAATAAATAATTTCAGCCTCATATTTGGGAGAGGAACATTGACTTTTGCCACCTTGTACCCTCTCTTTTCATCTCCACTTATATACTTTCCTTGCTTCATATAGTTAATTCCAAGGGAATTCCTCGTAAGTAGGAATTTTGGGTTTCTTGAAATTCCCGGCTTCACAGAAATTGCTATCATAGAAAGATAGCATCCTGAACCGATATTTTCGGTTCCCGACGTTGCCTCACAACACCACCTATTGATCATGATATATGAAGGATCAATGGCTTGCCTTGCAATCATAGCTGAATAAAGCCAATTAAGTTCCATGTCGGTGATCTTGGACTCCATCATTCTTCCCAAAATCCTTTTGCTCACCCAAGAGTGAAATATCCGGATGATAGGATTCCAGATGCTGCTCCTTTGCCGGTTATCTTCTCCCAAAATCATACTCCAAAATCCTTCCAATATACCTTTATTAGCATCCACTTGCTCCAGGGCTTCCCTCTTGAAACCGAGCAATTCTCTAATTTTCTCATAAGGAATTATTTGCTCATCGTTCTTGAGTTGAAACGAGAGGGATGGCACCCCTTCATTAATAACTGGTGCAATCGTCATAAGAACTTCCAAGGCAAGCTCCAAATGAGTGCTCACCCCTACTCCATCGGAAAATTGTCCCCAACCAAGGTGGTTCATCATTTGATAAATATCCGGAAGAAATCCCAACACTTGGAGAGCATCATTGTCGAAGTCAATGTTGGGCACAATCCTCTTCTTGAGGCGACCACGCCTCTCCTCCTCCTCCTCCGTCATCATGAAAAATCCATACTTGGAACGCCGCAGAGTGTATGGTGGTGGAGCGGATGAACGAGTCGACCGACGAGGTTGGACGGTTGGCTCCTCTTGCGCCCTTGCGGTTTGGTGTACTGCATGGACGAGCTTCGCGTGTCTCTTCTTCCACTAAGGAGCGTGGTGTCGCTCTTTAATACTGCCACGTCCTCTTCCATGCTTCACGGCGACTCGGAGATTGAGTGCCTCCGCGAAGAACTTGTTGATGGCGGCTTCGACGATGACGATTGTGTCTTCCTCCCAAAGGCCTTGCTAAAAGCCTTCCTCATTTTTCCTTGCTGCACAAAGTCACAAACAAACTCTCCCAGAGGTTTCTTGTCGGTAGAAATACACACAAAAGAAGTATATGGAAGGGCAAGAATTGTGACGAATTTTTCTAGAAGTTTGGACTCAAGATTGGAGAACGAATTTTTTGAAGGTGTTTCTGGAGGTTCTGGACTAGGAGCTCAAGAACATGAACTAGCAATGGAGCAAATGACTTACCTGAGGCAGACGAGCACCGGGGGGCCAAGAAATAGGCCAGGCCGGCCGGCCTGGGCCGACCGGCCTAGGGTCCCCGCCCCCTGCCTTGGGTCCTGTTTTCTTCCACTTGTTGTTGGATGCAACATTGTCCCGTGTACTCGTGCTCCACGCCGTCCACCGTCCAAATTCTCCCAGCACTCCTTTTTCTTGCATGATGAAGTCCTCCATCTTGATCATTTACTTTGTGTCACTTCCATGCTTCCTTGCCTCCCATGCTTTCATTCATATCCTGCAAAAATCAAGCCTTGCTGCCCTCTCATGCTTGACCTTGCATGTGCTCAAGATGCCTTAATGATGAGGCCTTCCCGTGATGCATCATGGAGCACTAGAAGTCCAATTAAGCTCAAACCCCTCCTTTGATCATGTTTAGATGCTAATTACTCCTCTAATTTCAAAAATTAAAAATTAACTCAGAGATATCAATGAGTTCAAATGTATTTTTAGAGGAGTTTTTAGACAACAAAACCACTTGTAAGTCGAAATTTTCTGACTACATTGATTTTGGTTACACCGGGATTACTTGCTTTCATTTATTGATTGCAAGCTCCTCCGGCTTGACCGTGGAGGTATGGATCTAGGTTCTAATTTTAGCCAAACATGATAGATATGTTTTGAATAAACAAAATGGGGCTTGGAAAAATTCTAACTCTAGAGAAACTAGTGGATATCAAGTTAAATAAAACCAAAAATCGAATTTCCTAGGTTCACACGAGTCCTAGCATGCTTCAAAAGTTAAAAATCATTAAGGATCAACACGGGGCTCTATTCGTGTGTTTTTATGATGTAAAACAAACCAACCTTGTCATCATGAAGAAGATGAAAGGTATGGGTAGGTTCTGAATTTTTGGTGTTGGTTTCTCAATAAGAGGCAAATAAATCGTAGGATGGCTCATGTCATAGGTTTATGGTCAAATAAAATCCAAATGAAACATCCGAGCAAAATAAATGTCTCAAAAATATGTTCAACCACTTAAGAGTTTATACCAAGTCTTGCGTAGCAAATTCTATGACCAACTTACTTGAAATCGGAAATATTCTGGGTTGCCCTCCCGGCAGCTTTATTCCGGGTTGTCCTCCCGGTAGCTTATTTTTGACTCAACGAACGGGTTGCCTCCTGCCTAGCGCTTTGTTTATAGTCCATGGCTAGACTTCTTCTCTTCTTCACTTCAGATCAACACTCTTTGCGGGCGTTGCAATCTTGGGTACCCACTTCCGCACCATCTTGGGCGCGGGCTTATTCTTCGGCTTAGTCATCCTTTTGATCTTCACAAGCGTCTTTTGTTCTTTGGTCTTGATGGATGCAATGACTTCTTTGATCACCTTCGCTTGCTTCATCTTGAGCTCTTCCTTCTCCTTTGGCTCTTCCTTGCTAAAGCGATAATGAGGTGGAACATATTTAACATTGATCATGTTGCATACCTCGAAACATGGACGAAACTTGAATATGCTCCTTGTGCCATTGACGTCGAACTTGATCTCTCCCTTGCCAACGTCGATCGTTGCCCCGACGGTTTTGAGGAAAGTCCTCCCTAGGATGAGAGGCGGCTTCTCCCTTTCTCCCATCTCGAGCACCATGAAATCAACAGGGATGAAGTGATCTCCAACTTTTACGGGCACATCTTCGGCGATTCCCACGGGATAGCGAATAGAGTTGTTGCCCAACTCCAAGCACATACTCGTAGGCTCTAGGGGTAGGCGTAGCTTCTCGAACACATCTCTTGGCATGACACTCACACTTGCTCTAAGGTCGCATAATGCCTTCTCGAACGTGAATGAGCCAATAGAACATGGGATGGTCGGACATCCGTGGTCTCTTTGCTTCTCGGGCCCTTGATTTGCAATGGTGGCACTACATTGTTCGGACATCTTGACATGATCCGCCCCGAGTGTTGCCATCTCATACTTGTTGGCAAGTATGTCTTTGAAGTAGCGAGAATATGTAGGAACTTGGAGAGCATCCAAGAGCAGCATGTTGATGCTTAACCTGCGCACCACTTCCACAAATTTTTCAAAATGACTATCAACTTTACCTCGAAAGTAACGTGTCTTTAGTGTAGGCATCTTTGTGTCATCACTTGGCATCTCGAATTCCGGCTCTTCGGTAGCAATCTCCGGAATAGTAGTCACCTTCTCCTTAGTGTGATCCTCCGTCTCGACGGTTGTCTTAGGCTTCCTTGCTCCGGCTGGAAGTTCAGGATCCTCTGTCTCCTTTCCTGAGCGAGTTTGAATAGCCTTCGCCGTCTCGGGACCTTGGGACTGCCCCGGCAATCTTCCTTCATTAGCGGTTAGGCGCCCGGCAAGTTGTCCCACTTGCGTCTCCAACATCTTCATCATGTTGAGCACTTGATGGTTGGAGCTCCCGACCTCCATCATCTTGCCATCGATGTTCTCAAATATTTTATCCATAGTCTTGAACTTAGTGACGGTGTCCTTGTTGAACTTTGCTTGCTCGTCCATGAAATCCTTCAATTGTATACGAAGAGGCACCGTATTTTGAATAGACGAACTTGCATTAAATTGAGGTCTACCTTGCCCGTAGCGGAAGTTTGGCAAATCTCCTTTCCTCATATAGTCGAGGACCTTTGCTTCCTCCGAACAATCTTTTTGGACATGGCCGTACTCCCCACACTCCTCACACGTGGATCTTGCTTCGACGGCCTTTACGTCTTGGGCTGCTTTCTTTTCTAGCTCCATCTTCTCCAACCTCCTCATGAGTGAGTCAATCTTTCCTTCTAGAAGTTCCTCCTTTTCAACCTGCAAAACACCTTTAACATTGCCCGTGGGTTGAACCGGAAGTAAGCGTCCGGATGACGCCCATGTATCATTATCCGCAACCTTCTTGAAAAGAGTGAATGCCTCCGTCGGAGTAAGCTCAATGATAGATCCTACCGCCGATGCGTCAATTACGGTCCTATATGCTAGATTAAGCCCTTGATAAACCTTTTGAATGAGGTCCTCCTTTGGGAATTTGTGATGTGGCACGGCTCGGGTGTACTCATTGAAACGCTCGAAAGCTTCCGCGATAGTCTCTGTTGGATATTGAGCAAATGTAGCAATCTTATTACGCAAGCTTTGAGTCTTACCCGACGAATAATACTCTTTCATGAAAGCTCTTATCAACGCTTCCCAATTTCGCACCGTCTCCACCGGTAGAGTGTAGAACCATTGCAAGGCTTTTCCAAGTAGTGAGAACGGAAAAAGTCTTGCCCTCAATTGATTTTGATCCAGCCCTTCCATCATGAATATCTGACAAAGTTGAATGAACGCTTGAATGTGAAGGTTAGGATCCTCTTTATCGGTGAAAGGTGTATGTTGCACTATGCGGATGGTTGAAGTCTTGATCTCGAACAGTCTTCCGATGTCGGCTAGGTTGAGGATGGGAAGATCAACAAGCTCCGGGATGCAAAGCTCCCCAATCTTCCTCTCTTGTGCCATTGGTGGCGGTTGAGGTTGATCTCTCCTCAGACTCAGAGGTGGTGATTCCTTCTTCGGACTTGTAGGTGATGATTCCTTTGGAGATCCCGACAATCCTTCGGCTTCGGCTTTTGGATCTACAATCTCTAGCTTCCTAGCTCGTGCTTCGCATCTCCTTTGCCTGTAAAGTTTTTTTTGGATCATCCACAAAATTTTTCGGTTTGTTGGAGAGGTAGCCGTCCATCTCCTGTTAGGGTTAGCGATAAACAAAATATACAAAAGACCTAAAAAAGGAAAACTATAAAAAGGGTTAGTCATAAACTAGATTAGGCTGATTTTTGAGGATGATCAAAGTTTAATAGATGCAAAAGAAAATCAAAAGAAGACTGAAAATACTTACAAACGAGATACTAGATTGGATCTTGATTACTTGTTCCCCGGCAACGGCGCCAGAAAAAGGGCTTGTTGACGGTTCAATAACGCGCCAAGGTTCACTGCAAGCTTACGGACCATGTAGTACCTTTTTCCCTCGAGTATCACCCAAGGTATCGAATTCGTGGAACATGTGCAACGCAAGACTCAATCTAATAACCGAGAAACACTTGCATCTTGAAGAAGTTTCGAATGCATCTAATCTACTAAGATCATGAGAGGAAGCAAGAGAAAGAGTAGAGGTAACCGATCTAGAGGGTCTAGATCGCGCTTATGTTGTAGTTCCGAGCAAGATAGAAGAAAGCAAGACGAATCTCATTAAAAGCGTCTTTTAAACCATGTCCTTCGGTCAAACCCCCTAAGTCACCCTGCCGTACTTGGTGTCAACATCCTGTCACGATGTTCCCCTTTCTTCACGGTCGAATCTTAGAGCACACTCACAAGGAGTGCATTGAACTACTTGGTAGATCGGGTATGCACCTCTAGCCACCGCGGCTACAAGAACATCCCATGCAATCTATCTCGAGAATAGATTAAGGAAGAAAACACCCAAGCAAGAACAAGAATCATAAACAAAGGTACTCGATCGCTAGAAATCGGATGCATTAAAACCCCATCATAAGTGTATACATGAATAAGATCACAACCGGGATCCTACCTTGATCTTGATTCAAGCCTCTGGAACTCCGACGTGGTCTTCCTTGCAAGGTTCCCACGCCAACTAGGTAAACCCTAGACAACTAGCACGACCCTCCTCTCCGAGATGGTGTCCTTCTAGCTTCTCTGCTCCTCGGCGGCGAATGACGAATGGCTTGATGAATGGTACTTCGCATGGGGACTATAAATAGCCCGAATGGGTGCTAGGTCAAAGGGGGTGGCGAACCGACCTGAAAAGGGGCCAGGTCGGCCGGCTTGGGCCGACCGGCCCAGGTGCTCCTCGGCCCGGTTCACCCCCGGTTTCCTTCCTGAAGCTTCTTGCGTCTTCCTGAATTTTTGCCGAGCTGCATGTGGGTCCTTGACGTCATTTTCCTCGCGATTTAGATAAGGGTGCTTGGCACATGAACTCCTGCATCTTCTGTCTAGGTCCTCGATATTTCTCGGCTTCACGCTTTAGTCCTTGGCTCATTTGGAGTTATGTTCATCTTGTATCTTGACTTGTACCGGGCTCCATGATCTTCTCGTAAAGCCCTTGATGAACTTTACCCGGAAGTCCTCATTTAGGCTCTTGATTCCCGTGTAAACAATAAACTCCAGAAACCATGTGCGAGTGCGAACTTAACATATAATGGGGGTTAGGATCGTTAGTGTGAATATCAAATTAATACCAACATCGAAGGTAAACTCATGGCTAGGTTGACGGAAATTGACCGCCAACAAATATAAAATACCATCTTCTTAGATTTCAAATATTTTGAAACACAAGGTTACTGCATAAAAGAAATGAACGTGGTCGGTGTAGCGGATGGACCTGACTGGACCCGGAAGGATTTAAAAATAAATTGAAGGGCGTATGTGCAAAAAAAACACGCACTGTAATCTGGGACGGCGTGTCCCGTGCTGTTGCCTGCGGCAGCAGGGATTTCGAAAGGGATCTAGGTTTTCACTATTTTGAACCGGTCGAAAGTGCCCGCTGTTCGTCTCTCTCCGCTAACGCGGCGGCCGCCCTCCCAACCACCCCCTGTCTCCTAGGTCGCCGCCGCCCTCCCCACCTTCCTTCGCCACCAAGCTCTCCTCTCTCGCGTCGTCCAGCGGCTCCGTTGGGGCGACGGGCTCTTGGGGTTGGAGAAGACGAGTCCGACAATAGAGGGAGATGTTGTCTTCCTCCATTTCTCACCCTCCACCGACGGAGTCTACTTCCTCCGACCGGCTTACGAGTCGAGTCGGACCTTCCCGCTAGCCACAAATCCCTTTATTGGTTCGTGTTTGTTGGGGAACATGAGCTTCGAAACCATAACCTTCGGATGGAAGCTGCTTCAGAGGGTACGACCTTCGGGCCGAAGCTGCTTAGTGAGGATGATTGATATGATAACCACTTGACCGATGTCGTCTTTGTGGTGGTTGTGTTGAGGGTGTGTTGCAGGTTTCAGATGGAGCTTTTGGGCCGAAGCTGCTTCGCGTGGTGGCACGTTGGGGTTCGGACGCGGAGAAGGCTCTAACGTGGAAAGGTCGTACTTGTACAAGGGCAAAGGTGGCAGCATCTGTACGAAGCCACGGTAGAAGGGCGACATGGAAAGGTTGCGTCCGTGCGAGGGTGAGTTGGCGGCGTCCATATGAAGGCCGTATTCCCTGTAATGGCCTCTAAAAGGTGTCGAGAACTAACCGTTGGTGTACAAAAAGACATAATTGTGTAAGAAAATGCTCGCCATACCCCCCTATAAATAGGAGGGTTCATTGTAATTGACATGACCCATATTGAATGAGAAGAGAGCTCCGAAGCAATTAGCTTTGTTCATTTCGTTGTTCTTTAGTGGTAGTAGTAGTGGTAGTAGTAGTGGTAGTAGTAGTAGCAGAGGTAGTAAAGCAAGGGAGAAGCGCCTCCGAAGGGGTGGACTCCACTTGGCCCCTTTCGAGGAAAGGAAAAGAGAGCTGTTGTTTTGGCATCCACCTTCGGACCCGAGTTCCACCAACAGTGTTCTTTGCCACCTTTTCCCATTGAAGCGCATCTAATTCTTATGAGGAGCAAGGCTGCAGCATTGGGGTGTCCTCCTCCTCCTTCCACTGAGGTGGCTCTCAGTTCAGCAAGACCAAGTGATTCTTCCTCATCCAAGGAGACCGGAGAAATCGTTGCAGCATTGGAGTGTCCTCCTCCTCCTTCCACCAAGGTGGCTCTCAGTTCAGCAGGACCCAGTGATTCTTCCTCATCCAATGAAAGTGTTTCCTAAAGGTACCATCTTCCTATGTTGATTTGGTTTTTGGTAGAAGGGTAAAATTGGAACTTTATAATACTGTATTTCTAGAAAAATATAAAACTAACGATGATGGTAACAAAAACAAGTTGAATGGAAATGCCTGAAACTTTCAACCTTTTGATGCTATATTGCTATGGATGAATCTTTTGATGGCATACATCTATACATTGGATCTTTTAATGCTATGAATCTATTTTTCCTTTAATTCTAGGATTTAAAAAGAGGTAGATTTCTACAAGTGTATTCTTTATGGAGCTAATCGAGAAGAAAGAAATGGACATCTTCAATGAATATCCTAATGTATGTCGATATTTTATCTAACCATTTTCTTTTCATATTTTTAACTAGTGACTCATAGTTTGTATGCTCTCTAGGTACTTAAAATGACTAAGCAGCTAACTGTATCTAGACAGTTGAAAAACTGTTTTATATTCAGTGGTCATCTGGCTGACATTGAATCCTTGGTTTGTTCCCCCTTGCAACTCCATCTCTCATCTGCAAATGTCTCCTGTGCAGACAACATGATTAGTAATTAAATTGTATAGCATTGCACTCATCTGTATGCATGTTTCTTTTGAAGTATCTTATTATTGCTCCATTTGTAGATTCTGGATCAACAGGCAAAGTCATGAAGTGTAAGATTGTTGGTGGTCAAATATGACACCCCTAAGGAACTTGTTACACTTTGGTTTCGGCTTTGATTTGGAACTAACCCGCCACTAGGCATACTAATGATGTAACAAGTTCGACACGAGCTTGTGTTTTTGGAGTTGTATGTTTACGCAGGAAATAACAAGCTTAATGGATAAGTTCGCATCAAGTTCGGAAGGTGTTAAGCAAGAGGATCAAGGAGCTCCGTTCGTGTGCGAATACAAGATGAACTTACTTCCAAAGGTGGCAAGGACCAAGATGCAACACAAGATATCCCCGAGGACCAAGATGAGAAGACCGGAGTTCATACGACAAGACCCTCTATCTATTCACAAGGATAAAGACACCAAAAGGCCATACATCCTAAAGGGCAAAAGGTCAAAATTGCAAGAGAAGCTCGCTCGCGAAAGACGGAGCCGAACCGGGCCAAAATGGGCCTGGGCCGGCCGGCCCATGCCGATCGGCCTAGGGCCTTTTTGTGGTGGTTTGGCCTCCCCTTTCTCGTGTGTGATATTCATCGAACCCTAAGCCTATGCCTCCGCCGCCATTCGCCAAAAAGACCGATAAAAGCCCCCGAGGTCGACCACATCAAGGCATTCAACTTTCAGAGATTCAACCAAGGGAGAGAGCCACATAGAGGAGAGCGGAGGACGCCCAGAAACCCTAGAAAGGCCCATCCGGTGCCGCCACAAGATCAAGAGTAAGGAGGAGATTGGATCTTCAAGGGAGAAAGCAAGGCGGAGAGCATCTTCGTCGTCGGTCTCCATCTACTTTGGAGGATTCTACACCATGTCTCGCGTTACAATGTGTAACATTATGGGGTAAAATCCTTGTTTGTCCTTGGGGTTGAAGTGAGAGCTTGAGTTGTAATCACCGAACCTATGTTTTGGATCTTTTTGCTATCATATTCATGTTGATGGTGCTTCAATCTTAATTGCCGGCTGGCTTGCTTTGGGTATGCATCGCTCGTAGCTTCACATATCGTGTTCCTTTTGTTCCTTATTTGATTACCGTCGTGTAGTGACATGTACGCGGGAGGGAAAGCATATCGAACTTGGTTCACATCCCTTAGTTTTGCATACCTAGATCACATCAACGTCTTGTGCTCTCGTTGTCCAATCATAGATTACCCTCGTGTAGTGGCTAGTACGCGAGAGGGAAAAGGTTGGACTTGGTGCACCTTTACCTTGATAGATTAGATCGGTTCGTTCTTGCAAGGTGGTTATATCTCTAAGCGATCCTAGACCCCTTGGGCAAGCTTTCTAGATTCTTGAACTCTCCATCCCTTTACTCTCTTTGTTAGTCTCTTTAACCTAGAGTAGATTAGTTCTTACATATACATCATCACTTGATAAAGAGCTTTCAATCAACAAGTTTAGTGCTTAGTTGAGCATAGCAATCCACTTGTTCCACGGATTGATAACCTTGGGGGATACTCTAAGGGAAAAGCTACAACCGACCCGTGCGCTTGCGGATCGTATTTTGGCACGTTATCTACCGTCAACAAGCTTTTCAGGCGCCGTTGCCGGGGAACAAGCTAGTTTGCTACGTTTAACTTGGTATTAATTTTGTTGGTCACTAACACTAACTTTTCGTCTAGAAAAACCTTTGTTTTTGTTTTTGTTTTTGTTGTCTAGATGGCTCTTGTCAATCACGCCATGGAAGAAGAAGAAAAAACACTAAGGGAGTATGCTACCCCGCGATTGGAGGATATCAAAGTGCAAAAATCAGATTCGACACCCAAGGCTATCGAGTACAAGATCAAGCCTCGAACGATCAAGATGGTAGCATCAAACCCATTTAGAGGGGCGGAGACGGACAATCCATATAGGCACATTGAGCGTTTCACGAGGCTATGCGACATGGTACAACAAAAAGGAGTTCCGGGCGATTGGTACAAATGGAATCTTTTTCCATACTCACTTGCGGATGAAGCGAAAAGATGGTACTCATTTGCATCCTTCGAGGTGGAAGGAAACTGGGCTCGATTGGTGAAGGAATTTTTTCAGAGATTCTTTCCTATAAGCAAAGTACAAAATGTGAGGAGGCAAGTGATAAATTTTGCGCAAGGAAAAGGGGAAGGAATAGATCAATCTTGGAAAAGATTCAATGAATTAATCAAACAAGGGCCAAAGCTTGGGTTCTTCGGTGATGTACTCTTGCATACTTTCTATTTTTCTCTAACCCCCGAATGCATGCGGTATGATCAAATGTGTGCATGCGGAAATATCATGGAGGAAATACTCACGGAAGCCACCAAACTATTAGAAAAAATAAGCAAAGGGGTGGCCGAGCAAAGAGATTGGGGAGAACATATTCCGGGAAGCGTTGAGCAAGAAACACGTGTGGAGGTACTTGCTGGAATTCCTAGAAAAGAAGCCCCGGAAGTGAAGGAAGAAGAAGCAAAACAAGAAAAGATTGAAGGAGCAACCCATAATGGAGGAAGACCAATCCAAGGCAACAAAATTTGCAAGCTAGAAGAGGAAAAAGGAAGAAGTTTAGCGAAGGCAAAGCCGCTAAAGGAGTTCGAACAAATGGATTGGATCCCGATTGACTTCGAAGAAATATACAACAAGAGGAGACCATACCCGAACCAAAAAGAGTCCGCGAGAGCCATAGAGTTGAACTTTCCAAAGGAGAGACACTCGGGGTACGAGCTAGATAAAGAATCGGCCGGAGAAATTATTCAAAGACTTTTCAATGAGGAAGAAGAGGTAGATCCGGATCACATTGCCGAAGTAAAGAAGATTATGGGAGTGAAGCCGGAGGCCTCGCCATATGCACACCTAGCCGAGGTGTACGCGATAGGAGCCGATCATGTCGAAGGTACTTCTCTACCAACACCTCACATAAGTTGCACCATTAATAGGTAGAAAATTTGCAAAGCTTTATGTGACATCGGAGCCCATGTAAGTGTCATGTCTTCCAAGATTTATTATGAACTTTTTAGTAAGACTTTAAATCTAGCTCCAACACAAATAAAATTGATCATGGGAGATGGTAGAACAACAAGACCTTTGGGTGTGCTTAGAGATTTAGATGTTGCTATCTCGGGTAAAATTATTCCAACCGACTTTTTTTGTAATTGATGCTTGCCATGATGAACATGATGATATAATTCTTGGTAGGCCCTTTCTTAAGTTGGTCAATGCCGTTCTTGATGCCAGAAAGGGTAGAGTTACTATTGATCTAGATGGAACTAAACTCAATTATGATTTTCTACCCGCTTCTCGTATTGCTTTACCTCTACCTCTTGATAACAAAGAGGTAGAGGACCTTCGTTTTGTTGGTACTTTCAGGGATCCTCTCCAACGAGCAATGGAGAATGATGCTATTTATGATGATCAAGACAAGGAACTAGCGGAAGCAACCGAGGATTTAAAGGCACAAGAAGGAAGCTTGGAAGAAGAAAGTTTTGAAGATATTGGAAATTTGCAACAACAAGAACCCGAAGCACCCGATGTTGAGTTAAAGCCACTTCCCAAGGGATTAAAGTATGAATTTTTGGGAGATGATAAGACGTACCCGGTCATTGTGAGCGATGAATTGAGTCCGGAAGAGATGGACAAGTTGCTGAATTTATTGAGAAGACATAAGAAGGTGATTGGGTATGTGTTGACGGCTGTTATCCACTCATTTTATACCCGTCAACATGTATCTTTTGGCATGAGAAATGATCATCAACACTAGAATAGGGCTTAAACTAATCATTTCCACAAGTGTTGGTGATTATGCAAATACAGGTGATTAGCACTAGAAAGAGGAGTAAAACACAAGTCTTTGATCCAAGTACTTCAAGCTCAGCCAATGAGGGGATGCCACCTAGGATTCCCCTGGATCACTGACGTCATCAATCCAAGAGAGGCAAGCCCGACGAATCACGTATCACCACATGGACATCACATGGATTCAAGGGCCCACTTATCCCCCAAAACAGTCGGGAAACTTGGCATGCACGGGGGAGTGACCTCAGGGCCCACCTGTTAGCCACCTGGAGAAAACACAGGGCGACACGTGGCCCCGAGGGTTCGGCTGAACCCTAGATCGGCCGAACCGACTTTGGTTCGGCTGATCTCGGCCCTCCACGTGTCAGCTCCTGATTGGTCCCCTGCTGCTATCCCGGGCGTTTTGGAGCACCTGGAGCCCCGAAGCAAGCCACTCCCTCCTCTATAAATAGGAGGAGAGGGGCTCTCATTTGGGACACACACTTCTCCTCCTCTTCATTTTGGCCATGGAGCCTCTCTCTTTAGGAGAGGAGAGCTCTTTGGATAGGATTAGTGCTAGGAAGTGAGGTGGGAGGCTTGGGGCCATGTCATGTTCATGACATCTTCCTCAAGAACGATCCTCAGCGGTGCCTTTGTTCTTTATTTAGACTAAAGTGAGTATTTCGACATTTTCTATTTAGACTAAAGTCGTATGCATGCATAGTTGATTTGTTCTTGTGTTCTTCGTTTGTTCTTGATTTAGAGGCTTGTGTTCTTCGAACACAACCCCTTCGATCTAGTAGACTTGGATCATAAGTTTGCATCTAGTTTGCCAGCTTGTCTATTAGAGTAAAGTTGATGCTCTTGCATATCTCTAGTTAGATCAAAGTGCATTCGTGATCTTGCATGAGTGATAGAGCATACCTTGAGCTAGTGCCAGTATCTCCCTTCCGGATTCGTAGTTCTGTATTTATATGGAGTGCTATAGTTGGGCTATCGAGACGTCAGACGGTGTTCGGCTATAGTAGTAGTCAGTGGTGCAGACGTGGTGTCTGGATCATAGGTTATCCTGCGAATATCAAGTACATTCGCGTAACGATAGAGGTAGGCCGCAGTGGTGACAGCCTGTTGGACCCTTTGGAACCCTCCGCGCCAGTGTACCGGGTAGGGCCCCGTTGCCAGAACATATTGCCTAGCCTTAACCAGCTAGGGTGGGTTGGTGAGTGTTATACCTGAGAGACCGTGCTAGACTCTGCGCTCGGTCAAAGCAGATCCTTTCTACCTATCCTATCAATCAGTGTTGTGTCCTTAGACCATCTACACTAGAGTAGAAGATAGTGCACACCGTTCCTTGGATTCGATACCCTTGGAATACTCTCCTTCCTTGGGGAAGTGCTACAGTAGTATTTCTGTGCGCTTGCGGTATACCCAGTTACTCTTATACGTTCCCTCTAGGTGTACAACTAGTAGTGACATTAAGAAACGCCAACAGTATGCAATAAGTGACTTGAAGGGTATTAGTTCAGCCTTTTGCACCCACCGCATACCTCTTGAAGAATAATGCAAGCCCATTGTTGAGCATCAAAGGAGGTTGAGCCATTCCATGCGCGAGGTGGTGAAGAAGGAGGTGATCAAATTGTTGGATGCCGGAATAATATACCCCGTGCCACATAGTGAATGGGTGAGCCCGGTGCATTGTGTACCAAAGAAGGGAGGAATTACGGTTGTGAAGAATGAGAAGGAAGAATTGATACCGCAACGGATCGTGACCGGGTGGAGAATGTGCATCGACTATAGGAAGTTGAACAAGGCAACAAGGAAGGATCACTTTCCGCTACCATTTATCGATGAGATGCTTGAAAGGTTAGCCAAACATTCCCACTTTTGTTTCCTTGATGGATACTCGGGGTTCATGCAAATTCCTATCCATCCAGATGATCAACACAAGACAACCTTCACATGTCCGTATGGAACTTTTGCTTATAGAAGGATGCCATTTGGTTTATGTAATGCCCCGGCTACCTTTCAAAGATGTATGACGGCTATATTCTCGGATTTTATTGAAGAAATTATGGAGGTATTCATGGATGACTTCTCGGTGCATGGTACGTGTTTTGAAAGTTGCTTGGAAAATTTGGAAAAAGTCCTTAAAAGGTGTGGAGAAATTGACTTGGTGCTTAATTGAGAGAAGTGTCACTTTATGGTGAAACAAGGGATAGTCTTGGGACATGTCATCTCCGAGAGAGGAATAGAGGTGGACAAGGCTAAGATTGAAACGGTTGAAAAGTTACCACCCCTGATGAATATAAAATCGTTAAGAAGCTTTCTCGAGCATGCCGGATTTTATAGGAGATTTATAAAGGATTTCTCGAAGATCACTAAGCCATTGACACGACTTCTCCAAAAAGATGTGGAATACGACTTTGATGAAGAATGTTTGCATGCCTTTCGGACGTTGAAGCAATCTCTCATAAGCGCACCCATTATGCAACCACCCGATTGGAATCTACCATTTGAGATAATGTGCGATGCAAGTGATTATGCCGTTGGAGCCGTTCTTGGACAAAGGAAGGAAGGGAATGTACACGCAATTTATTATGCAAGCAAAACCCTAAATGAAACTCAAGTGAATTATGCAACTACGGAGAAGGAATTGCTCGCCGTGGTGTTCGCATTTGAAAAATTCAGGTCCTATATTGTGAACTCAAAGGTGATCGTGTATACCGACCACGCTGCAATCAAGTACCTTTTGTCCAAGAAAGATGTCAAGCCACGATTGATTAGATGGATTCTACTATTACAAGAGTTTGATATGGAAATTAGAGACAAGAAAGGGTCGGATAATGTTGTAGCCGACCACCTATCAAGGATGCATCATGGAGATGATGGGATGGAGCTAATTGAAGATAGAATGAGAGATGACCATCTATATCGGGTACTTGATAGGAGAGGATGGATGAATGATATTGTAAGGTGCTTACGGAAGATGCCATTAGATCAATTGGATTAAAATGTTAAAAGAAGGGTAATTGCCGAGAGCAGAAAATTTTATTGGGATGCACCAAACCTATATAGATTGGGAGATGATGGAGTGCTAAGAAGATGCGTACCGCGGGAAGAAAGAGAAGAAATTCTAAGAAAATGCCACTCATCGGAATATGGAGGACATTATGGACACTTTAGAACGCAAGCAAATGTATGGGCAAGCGGATTCTATTGGTCTGAGATGCACGAGGATGCAAAAAGGTTTGTTACAACTTGCCCGAAATGCCAAAGGAGTGGAAATATATCACAAAGGAATGCAATGCCGCTGAATTATAATTTGCAAATGGATCTATTTGATGTTTGGGGCATCGACTTTATGTGACCTTTCGTGAACTCGCATGGATATGAACACATCTTGGTCATAGTTGATTATGTATCAAAATGGGTTGAAGCAATTCCATGTCGGAAAGCATCTACGGAAGAAGCTATTCAAATGATCAAGACGGTGATATTCCCTCGATATGGTGTTCCTAGAATTCTAATAAGTGATGGTGGGTCACACTTTATTGGCAAGGATTTCAAAATATGCTTGGCAAAGTTGGGAATCGAGCATAGGGCCTCCACGGTCTATCATCCACAAACAAATGGCCAAGCGGAAACATTGAACAAGCAACTTAAAGACATCCTCAAGAAGACGGTGACTAAAGGAGGAAAAGATTGGTCAAAGAAGCTAGACGGAGCATTGTGGGCATACCGGACTGTGCATAAAACACCGATAGGTATGACCCCTTATCAATTTGTCTATGGAAAAACATGTCAATTGCCGGTAGAACTAGAGCACAAAGCTTATTGGGCAATAAAGGAGATGAATCTTGATATTGATGCTGCACGAATAAAGAGGAGGATTCAAATAAGTGAAATTGAAGAGCTAAGATTGAAGGCATATCACAGCGTTAGCATCTATAAAGAAAGGATGAAGAGATGGTACGACAAAAGATTGCATAAGAAGGAATTCAAGGAAGGAGACAAGGTCCTACTATACAATTCTCGATACAAGGTCTTCGGTAAAGAAAAATTGCAAAGCAAATGGGATGGACCATACGTCGTACACTCGGTGTCACCATCGGGAGCGGTAACAATCATGGACGTCAAGGGAGATCAATATGTTGTGAATGGACAGCGACTCAAGGTATTCCTAGAGCCCGACGTTGTGCCCATTAAATACATTGATGTCTACACCTTGGATGGTGACCCGGATCGTCAAGACTAGCGACGAAAACAAGGTAAGTTTGTAAATATTTTTATTTTTATGAGCATCCCTTGCCCTTAAATTTATTTTATGATGAAGACGTTGTATGTTTTAAGTGTGGGGGGAAGGTGTGATCTCTTGGTTTTTTTAGTTGAGTTGTTTCCTTTAAAAAATATAAAAAATAGTTCGATGGTGTGATTTAAATTAGTGTGGAGTCAATAAAAACAACATCCTTGTGCAAGTTTTTCCTTTTCCTCTACTTGTTGGTTTGTTCTTTACCTTTATTATTTGAGCATGAGTAATGAGGATTAATGTTTACCGTGGTGCTTAATGGAAGTTGCCTATGAAGTACCCATACTCTACTTTAATCTAGAACCTCACTTTGACTTTGCTATGAGTAAGACAAAAATTGGAGGCTTTTTATTTCTAAAAAAATTATGAAAAACCCTTGCAATAAAGGTTAGCATCTTCTTTTTCCAAGTTGAGAGACAAACATATCCTATACAAGGCCTATATTATATATACTCAACCATAAGTGTTGTTAGCACGATGAATTGGGTTAGGACTTTTCTCTCTTGGGAGATCTAATTTCGAGCAATGATCATGTCCTTGATATTATATCTTTTATTGCTAGCCTCGTCATACATTCAGTAACGGGAACTTCACATTGAATGCCCCGTATATCGCCGGATTCCATACCCAACCCATAGACATCTTTTTATCATCTTATTCCTTGAACACAACCCATGTCCGAAGATTCGTTCCATTTTTATGCAAGGATTTATTTAAAATTCAGATTGTGATTCATGTCAAAGAGACAAGCGAAAGGCTTCAGAAAGAGATCAAGATGTCAAGAAAAGAGAATAGAAAAAAATAACATGCGTGTGTGTGCATAAAAAAAGAGAAGAAAGAAAATAAAAAAAAGAAAGGAGAAAAAGGAAGAATTCAAGGCAAAGCAAGGAAGATATATTGAGGGATGATGAATCAAATGAAGATCAAGAGAAGTGCAAGGAATGATGCGTCAATGTTGAGAACGAATCTTCAATATTCCAACCATGTGCAATCCGACATCGAGGGCACCATTAGTGCCTTAAAGTCATTATTCTTTTTCCCTTTGCACATGTCCACCATTCTAAATCTTCTCATCCTTGATACCCTTACATTATGGTTTAATTCTCATGATCATTGGCTCGGAAGGTGAACGACCACTAGAGGATTTTCTTAGCTTGATAATACTTGTGTTAACTTCACTAGCCATACCCATAGCTCCACCTTACATTATAAATGAGAGACTTGTGGGAGGTGAGAGTTTATGAACTATCTAGGATAGCCACTTTAAATGAGTGACATGTGAGGACTTGGAGAAAGACTTTGTCTAATACTTGTTGTAGGAATTTTATTTTAAACTCGTGGAAAACCCTCCAATGGAAGTAAGAAAGTAAGTATGGTTGGATTTGAGGATCTCTAGTAAAAGGAATGAGTTATGGGGTAAGTCTTGAATTGGCAATATTTCTAAATGCCCATGTTTATGTCATGATCATTGCTTTCATGTTTCTTATACTAATGATGAAGGTTTAACTAACTTGTAAGGAAAGGTGAGACGAAGCACATTTCAACTCCATGGACGAATGACTTTTGCAAGCAACTTGCTCGAGGACGAGCAAGATCCAACTCCACTAGGCATACTAATGATGTAACAAGTTCGACACGAGCTTGTGTTTTTGGAGTTGTATGTTTACGCAGGAAATAACAAGCTTAATGGATAAGTTCGCATCAAGTTCGGAAGGTGTTAAGCAAGAGGATCAAGGAGCTCCGTTCGTGTGCGAATACAAGATGAACTTACTTCCAAAGGTGGCAAGGACCAAGATGCAACACAAGATATCCCCGAGGACCAAGACGAGAAGACCAGAGTTCATACGACAAGACCCTCTATCTATTCACAAGGATAAAGACACCAAAAGGCCATACATCCTAAAGGGCAAAAGGTCAAAATTGCAAGAGAAGCTCGCTCGCGAAAGACGGAGCCGAACCGGGCCAAAATGGGCTTGGGCCGGCCGGCCCATGCCGATCGGCCTACGGCCTTTTTGTGGCGGTTCGACCTCCCCTTTCTCGTGCGTGATGTTCATCAAACCCTAAGTCTATGCCTCCGCCGCCATTCGCCAAAAAGACCGATAAAAGCCCCCGAGGTCGACCACATCAAGGCATTCAACTTTCAGAGATTCAACCAACGAAGAGAGCCACATAGAGGAGAGAGGAGGACGCCCGGAAACCCTAGCAAGGCCCCTCCGGCGCCGCCACAAGATCAAGAGCAAGGAGGAGATTGGATCTTCAAGGGAGAAAGCAAGGCGGAGAGCATCTTCCTCGTCGATATCCATCTACTTCGGAGGATTCTACACCATATCTCGCGTTACAATGTGTAACATTATGGGGTAAAATCCTTATTTGTCCTTGGGGTTGAAGTGAGAGCTTGAGTTGTAATCACCGAACCTATGTTTTGGATCTTTTTGCTATCATATTCATGTTGATGGTGCTTCAATCTTAATTGCCGGCTGGCTTGCTTTGGGTATGCATCGCTCGTAGCTTCACATATCGTGTTCCTTTTGTTCCTTATTTGATTACCGTCGTGTAGTGACATGTACGCGGGAGGGAAAGCATATCGAACTTGGTTCACATCCCTTAGTTTTGCATACCTAGATCACATCAACGTCTTGTGCTCTCGTTGTCCAATCATAGATTACCCTCGTGTAGTGGCTAGTACGCGAGAGGGAAAAGGTTGGACTTGGTGCACCTTTACCTTGATAGATTAGATCGGTTCGTTCTTGCAAGGTGGTTATATCTCTAAGCGATCCTAGACCCCTTGGGCAAGCTTTCTAGATTCTTGAACTCTCCATCCCTTTACTCTCTTTGTTAGTCTCTTTAACCTAGAGTAGATTAGTTCTTACATATACATCATCACTTGATAAAGAGCTTTCAATCAACAAGTTTAGTGCTTAGTTGAGCATAGCAATCCACTTGTTCCACGGATTGATAACCTTGGGGGATACTCTAAGGGAAAAGCTACAACCGACCCGTGCGCTTGCGGATCGTATTTTGGCGCGTTATCTACCGTCAACAAAGATATTTAGATTTGACTGTGCACTTGAGAAGATCGAAAAGAAAGCCGGATCAATACCTAATGCTGAACCTAGGTATATCTCCTTAACCTTTATGTTGCCAGTGATAATTGTGTGCTCCTATATTTGACCTATACTAGTTATGTGACCAGTAGATTTGGTTTTACTAATACTGTTTCGTTTCTTGCAGTGAAATAAACCTTTTAGCTAATTTGATGCATAAAAATGTTATTCAATTATTCGCTGCATGGCGTGAGAACTCACGTACTCTGTGTATCTGCACGGAGTTTGTTAAGTGGTACGTAAGCTTCACATAACCACATGGAAGGATATACATAAAACTGAGATATGTTCTAACTTTTTTTTAATTACTAGGAACCTGTCATCTTACCTGGACTCTATTCAAGAGTGGGATTCAGTCTATGCAAATGCAATATTTAAAAACATTGTAATAGTGTTACGCTATCTGCATGAGTAAGGCTTGATCCATCAGGACATAAAGCCAGCTAATATTCTATTGAATGATCATAATGATACCAAGTTGATTGATTTTGGAGTAGGTAATTATAAAAACCAACATAATCGACTCTATTGCTTTTACTATATGCCAAATAACTTGCATTTTGTGTCCCTTCAGCTGCTATTATCTCCCAAGATGGAACACTACTTATTGATCGTTGCGTTGGATCGAAATTGTACTATGCTCCTGAGAAAAAGCATTCAGAGCGTACAACCAAAAGGTATTAAATTTGGAGCTTCTTTTTCATTTGTTGTGAGCTCTGTTATTCTAGATCGATAAATGTCTTATAAAATTTGTGGAAATAGAGTATGTTATTCTGGTGCCAATTTGGACTACCTCAATTGGAATTACATTATGGTTCTTGATTAATTTTAGGCTGATGTTTTTTTGTCTGGGATTGGTTTACTACGAACTCTTCACATCAGAATGAATTGATGTTCCAAGAGTGATAAAGATAATTAATTTGAGGTCCAAGATTCAGAAGGATCCTGATTGGCAGAATAAGGGGTATATTATGAAATCGTGGAGTTTAAAATGATTTTTTTGAGAGGATGGTTAGGTAACCTAGATCTGTGGCTGGACATGGTGGCCCTAGAATCACAAAAGCGACTTTCTTCAAAAGAAATTTTGGATCGCATAGATAGCTAGGTCAGTTGTTGTTTTTTTAGTTAAGCGTGAGATTGCAGATTGTTACTGATGTGCAATTTATGGTTTTAGGGCAAGAGGTTTAAGGAACTGTGGAGTTCCTGTTACCCTCCAATTTCTCTGCATCTATATGTCTTTTTTCCATGGCTATCTTTATGTCTATCTTTCAGGATTTTTCTTGTTAAGTTACTAAAGTATTTTCACTTGCATTTACTGTTATCATTAACTGTTAAGTATGAACATGTACGAAATATATGTGTAGTTAGATATATCAACATATTTGCCCAATTAGTCATCTGACCCATCTTGATTTACTATTATTGTCAACTGTTAAGGAAGTTTTCACTCTTCAGACATTTTCATTTCCGAACATCTCTTATCCTCAGTATTGAACGAATCTAGACATAATTTGTTTTACTGTTTTCAGGATGACCCTGTCCCTTCCCCGAGAATGAATCTAGCTGATATAAAGTCAGCAGGAGAAAAGGCATTCCATGAAAAAGATTATCCTCGTGCTATTAAATTCTACACATGGTATTATTTCACCTTCTTGTAGTCGACACTTAATTTGCTGCTATGGAATATATACATATTAACAATCAAATGGTTTTTATGTTTTCAATCTCTAGCAAGACTTTAGTAATATTACAATCTATGTGCTCCTTTTATTTGTACATTTTCTATTCACATCTATATTTAGAGAGTTAATAATATTACTGATAGTTTAATTTCGAGTTTATCACTTTGAACACCAGTAAATAAGTTGTTCTACTAAATTCTTGTGTAATTGTCAGTACAATATGATGTGCGGGTGGTAGCATTTTAAAGACGTTGTAACTCCTTCCATTTTGTTATGTAGGCAACAGAGGACTACCCTGATGCAACATTGTACTCAAATATCAGCCTTTGCTGGCTTAACATGGGTGATGGACATAAAGCTCAATGCGATTTTTAGCCCTTTTTAAACTAATATTTTAAAAATAACCCCTCCCGAATTATATTTTCAAGAAGTAGTCCTTTTGGTCGCGCCAAGCTCCGTGGCGTGACTAATAGTTGAGTCACACCACATGAAGTGTCATGACTAATGTACACTGTGGCATTGGAAAAAGTCGCAGCTTACGTGGCAGATTTAGTCGCGTCAAACCGAGTCACGCCATGATACATGGCTTTGACTAGAACTCACGTACAGGCTGAGGCCTCCCTCCCACTCTCATTGCCGTGTTTCGTTATTCATTTTAATTAACAAATGATCTCTTAAATTTGTGAAACTCAAGATGTATGATCTATAGAGTGCATACATTCTATTTTAACTATTTGCATTTCAAATCATGGTGTATAAAATGAGAAATCTAATTTTGAAATAACCTAAGTGTTATTGGATCAACACATCAAAATTGCTAAGTCTGAAAACAGAGCCATCTAGTCAACTTTGGACATACTTTTTGAAAAATTTTACATTGAGACCTTAGACACTTTTGGCCTACAAGTGAATTTGGATGTTCATAAAAAACTTTGGATAAGTTGTTGGTCAAAAAAGCAAATAATTGATAGTTTAAGGGAGGTTTAAAGTTGGAAAGTTGTGTTGTTTTATACTTTGCTGACAAACTTAGAAAACAGCACAACTTTCCAACTTTAAGCCTCTCTTAAACTATGAATTATTTATTTTTTTGACCAACAACTTACCCAAAGTTTTTTATGAACATCCAAATTCACTTGTAGCCCAAATATGTCTAAGATCTCAGTGTAAAATTTCTCAAAAAGTATGTTCAAAGTTGACTAGTTTGACTCTGTTTCCAGACAATAATTTTGATGTGTTGATCCAATAACACTTAGGTTATTTCAAAATTAGATTTCTCATTTTATACACCATGGTTTGAAGTGTAAATAGTTAAAATGGAACGTATGCACTCTATAGATCATATATCTCGAGTTTCACAAATTTAGGAGGTCATTTGCTAATTAAAATGAATAACGAAACACGGCTAAACGAGAGTGGTAAGGAGGAGACATCATGTACGTGAGTTTAGTCACGCCATGCATCGTGGCGTGGACTCTGCTGAGTCACGCCGCCAACTTGTTTCGCACGACTCAGTCTACCACGTAAGCTGCGACTTTTTTCAATACCACCATATACATTAATCATGCTACTTTATGTGGCGTGACTCAACTATTAGTCGCGTCACGGAGCTTGGCGCGACCAAAAGAGCTACTTCTTGGAGTTCGGAACAGGTTATTTTTAAAATATTAATTTAAAAAGATAAAAAAATCCCGAAGGAGGCTCAGATTTGCAGGGATAAGTTTCCTGGGCTTACTACCTGCAAGGAGCTGCTCAAATGTCACGAGAGGTGAGATGCTTTTTTCAATTTTTGAGCTACTGGTGACTTGTGAGCTTAATGTGCCGGACCCTTTTTAAGTGATGCAGCCCTATGCTTTCGCGACTATGAAACGGCGTGCGATGCATTTCTCGATGCTTTAAAACTGGACCCAGCATGTGGTGAAACACACAAGTCAATAAGGTAATGTACCTATCCTTCGTGGCATGATATATAGTGACATAATCATGGCATGATATATAGTGACATAATTATCTAGTTGATTCAAATCAGTTAACTAAACATGTGTATGCAATTCCAACAGTTTGCTATCATAGTTTGGCATCCATCTAATTTTGTCAAAATATGAAAAATTAACTTCTAATAGTTTGGCAAAATAACTTGGCATCAATAACAACTTTACATCCCTCCCCTCGCGCAGCTATACACGGCGCATCCTTCCGTAACAGAAGAGGTGGAAGGGTATAAAAATAAATTTGTTTTTTTCTCAGGTTCCTGATTTAAGTTTTAAGAGGTGGAAGGGTAGAAATATATTTTTGTTTCTCTCAGAGTCCTGATGTAAGTTAAATCTAGATTTGGCAAGTGAATTATGCCAAATTGTTGGAGACGAACTCTTTTTTACTTGACATACCTTTTTAGAAGTTGGCAAAACACCGGATTTGCCAAGTAAGATTTGGCAAACTCTTGAAGATGCTTGATAGTTATATTTAAATCTCCGAGAGAACCATCTATCAATGAGGTATGTGCTTCTACATTCAAAACGGCTTACTAACTGCCGTAATTTGTTACGCATGGATGCTATCAATTCCTTGAAGAGACGTCATGCAGACAAAATGTTGTTACGCAGGGTGCTATCAATTCCTTGAAGAGACGTCATGCAGACAAAATGTAGTCTGCATCCTACCTGATCAATTTGGTGATGAGGATTACAATGTTTATACTTTGCTATACTGTGAAGGGAGGCTTAACATCTTTGTAGTTAGATGAATACTGTGTAGAGAGGCTTAACATCTTGGTAATTGGATGCTGTGCTGAACTCATTTTTGGGACACCTAACCCTTTTTTGCGCGTGTGCTAGATATGCCATATGTATGGATGCTAAGGAAGGTGAAACTGGTGCATTTTGAGCAGTATTCAAACTCTGTTGTTTCTTATTATTTTTGCGAATATTCAAACTCTGTTGTTGGAAGTTTGTCATTACACGTATTTTTGTTGCCGCTTTCACGTGCCACTGCAACTGGGCGTCGATATCACTTTTTTCCCCATTTTAACATGCCACTGCAGCTGAACGTTAATTTCTCGTAATCAGATGCAACAAGACTTCCAAGGTAAAAATAGGACGCATCTACATGTCACTTCGGCGACAGAAAAAACATCCATCACGCCGTCAAGTTAGCACGCAGGAGCACAGGGGCGTGGTGTGCGCGGGCCCCACGACGTGGGGGCGCGGGAGAGGAGGGCACGGGAGGAGAGATAAGCACGGGAGAAACTAATCATTCCAAAATTTTAAAAAGTTATAAATCATAAACCGTATGTCTAAATTAAATTTCAATTTCAAAAATGGATTTCTTGTACTGAGATCTTCAAAATAAGATCCCACTTAACTATGTTTTGACAAACTTTTTTTATTCGTATTTTTTAATTAAAGTTATATATTTTATTATCGCCAGAACAAAACAAATGAAGTGTCAGAACAAACGAGAACAACTGTCAGAACAAGATCCTATTATGTGGCGTGACTTAGCTATTAGTCGCATCACGGAACTTGGCGCGACCAAAAGAGCTACTTCTTGAAGTTCAGAAGAGGTTATTTTTAAAATATTAATTTAAAAAGATAAAAAAAATCCCGAAGGAGGCTCAGATTTGCAGGGATAAGTTTCCTGGGCTTACTACCTGCAAGGAGCTGCTCAAATGTCACGAGAGGTGAGATGATTTTTTCAATTTTTGAGCTACTGGTGACTTGTGAGCTTAATGTGCCAGACCCTTTTTAAGTGATGCAGCCCTATGCTTTCGCGACTATGAAACGGCGTGCGATGCATTTCTCGATGCTTTAAAACTGGACCCAGCATGTGGTGAAACACACAAGTCATTAAGGTAATGTACCTATCCTTCATGGCATGATATATAGTGACATAATCATGGCATGATATATAGTGACATAATTATCTAGTGGATTCAAATCAGTTAACTAAACATGTGTATGCAATTCCAACAGTTTGCTATCATAGTTTGGCATCCATCTAATTTTGTCAAAATATGAAAAATTAACTTCTAATAGTTTGGCAAAATAACTTGGCATCAATAACAACTTTACATCCCTCCCCTCGCGCAGCTATACACGGCGCATCCTTCCGTAATAGAAGAGGTGAAAGGGTATAAAGATAAATTTGTTTTTTTCTTAGGTTCCTGATTTAAGTTTTAAGAGGTGGAAGGGTAGAAATATATTTTTGTTTCTCTCAGAGTCCTGATGTAAGTTAAATCTAGATTTGGCAAGTGAATTATGCCAAATTGTTGGAGACGAACTCTTTTTTACTTGACATACCTTTTTAGAAGTTGGCAAAACACCGGATTTGCCAAGTAAGATTTGGCAAACTCTTGAAAATGCTTGATAGTTATATTTAAATCTCCGAGAGAACCATCTATCAATGAGGTATGTGCTTCTACATTCAGAACGGCTTACTAACTGCCGTAATTTGTTACGCATGGATGCTATCAATTCCTTGAAGAGACGTCATGCAGACAAAATGTTGTTACGCAGGGTGCTATCAATTCCTTGAAGAGATGTCATGCAGACAAAATGTAGTCTGCATCCTACCTGATCAATTTGGTGACGAGGATTACAATGTTTATACTTTGCTATACTGTGAAGGGAGGCTTAACATCTTTGTAGTTAGATGAATACTGTGTAGAGAGGCTTAACATCTTGGTAATTGGATGTTGTGCTGAACTCATTTTTGGGACACCTAACCCTTTTTTGCGCGTGTGCTTGATATGCCATATGTATGGATGCTAAGGAAGGTGAAACTGGTGCATTTTGAGCAGTATTCAAACTCTGTTGTTTCTTATTATTTTTGCGAATATTCAAACTCTGTTGTTGGAAGTTTGTCATTACACGTATTTTTGTTGCCGCTTTCACGTGCCACTGCAACTGGGCGTCGATATCACTTTTTTCCCCATTTTAACGTGCCACTGCAGCTGAACATTAATTTCTCGTAATCAGATGCAACAAGACTCCCGGGGTAAAAATAGGACGCATCTACATGTCACTTCGGCGACAGAAAAAACATCCATCACGCCGTCAAGTTAGCACGCAGGAGCACAGGGGCGTGGTGTGCGCGGGCCCCACGACGTGGGGGCGCGGGAGAGGAGGGCACGGGAGGAGAGAGAAGCACGGGAGAAACTAATCATTCCAAAAATTTAAAAAGTTATAAATCATAAACCGTATGTCTAAATTAAATTTCAATTTCAAAAATGGATTTCTTATACTGAGATCTTCAAAATAAGATCCCACTTGACTATGTTTTGACAAACTTTTTTTATTCGTATTTTTTAATTAAAGTTATATATTTTATTATCGCCAGAAGAAAACAAATGAAGTGTCAGAACAAACGAGAACAACTGTCAGAACAAGATCCTATTATGTGGCGTGACTCAACTATTAGTCGCGTCACGGAGCTTGGCGCGACCAAAAGAGCTACTTCTTGAAATTCGGAAGAGGTTATTTTTAAAATATTAATTTAAAAAGATAAAAAAAATCCCGAAGGAGGCTCAGATTTGCAGGGATAAGTTTCCTGGGCTTACTACCTGCAAGGAGCTGCTCAAATGTCACGAGAGGTGAGATGATTTTTTCAATTTTTGAGCTACTGGTGACTTGTGAGCTTAATGTGCCAGACCCTTTTTAAGTGATGCAGCCCTATGCTTTCGCGACTATGAAACGGCATGCGATGCATTTCTCGATGCTTTAAAACTGGACCCAGCATGTGGTGAAACACACAAGTCATTAAGGTAATGTACCTATCCTTCATGGCATGATATATAGTGACATAATCATGGCATGATATATAGTGACATAATTATCTAGTGGATTCAAATCAGTTAACTAAACATGTGTATGCAATTCCAACAGTTTGCTATCATAGTTTGGCATCCATCTAATTTTGTCAAAATATGAAAAATTAACTTCTAATATTTTGGCAAAATAACTTGGCATCAATAACAACTTTACATCCCTCCCCTCGCGCAGCTATACACGGCGCATCCTTCCGTAACAGAAGAGGTGGAAGGGTATAAAAATAAATTTGTTTTTTTCTCAGGTTCCTGATTTAAGTTTTAAGAGGTGGAAGGGTAGAAATATATTTTTGTTTCTCTCAGAGTCCTGATGTAAGTTAAATCTAGATTTGGCAAGTGAATTATGCCAAATTGTTGGAGACGAACTCTTTTTTACTTGACATACCTTTTTAGAAGTTGGCAAAACACCGGATTTGCCAAGTAAGATTTGGCAAACTCTTGAAGATGCTTGATAGTTATATTTAAATCTCCGAGAGAACCATCTATCAATGAGGTATGTGCTACATTCAAAACAGCTTACTAACTGCCGTAATTTGTTATGCATGGATGCTATCAATTCCTTGAAGAGATGTCATGCAGACAAAATGTTGTTACGCAGGGTGCTATCAATTCCTTGAAGAGATGTCATGCAGACAAAATGTAGTCTGCATCCTACCTGATCAATTTGGTGATGAGGATTACAATGTTTATACTTTGCTATACTGTGAAGGGAGGCTTAACATCTTTGTAGTTAGATGAATACTGTGTAGAGAGGCTTAACATCTTGGTAATTGGATGCTGTGCTGAACTCATTTTTGGGACACCTAACCCTTTTTTGCGCGTGTGCTTGATATGCCATATGTATGGATGCTAAGGAAGGTGAAACTGGTGCATTTTGAGCAGTATTCAAACTCTGTTGTTTCTTATTATTTTTGCGAATATTCAAACTCTGTTGTTGGAAGTTTGTCATTACACGTATTTTTGTTGCCGCTTTCACGTGCCACTGCAACTGGGCGTCGATATCACTTTTTTTCCCCATTTTAACGTGCCACTGCAGCTGAACGTTAATTTCTCGTAATCAGATGCAACAAGACTCCCGGGGTAAAAATAGGACGCATCTACATGTCACTTCGGCGACAGAAAAAACATCCATCACACCGTCAAGTTAGCACGCAGGAGCACAGGGGCGTGGTGTGCGCGGGCCCCACGACGTGGGGGCGCGGGAGAGGAGGGCACGGGAGGGGAGAGAAGCACGAGAGAAACTAATCATTCCAAAAATTTAAAAAGTTATAAATCATAAACCGTATGTCTAAATTAAATTTCAATTTCAAAAATGGATTTCTTGTAATGAGATGTTCAAAATAATATCACACTTGACTATGTTTTGACAAATTTTTTTTATTCGTATTTTTTAATTAAAGTTATATATTTTATTATCGCCAGAACAAAACAAATGAATGTCAGAACAAACGAGAACAACTGTCAGAACAAGATCCTATTATAGTCAGAACAAGTTTGTATGTCACTCCGAACAAAAAAATAGTGTCGGAACAAATCAGAACAAGCGTCAGAACAAGTTATTATTATAGACAGAACAACTTATTATTATAGCCAGAACAAGTTTGTATGTCATCTCGAACAAATAAAATAAAGTGTCAGAACAAATGGGAACAACTGTCAGAACAATATCCTATTATAACCAGAACAAGTTTATATGTGATCTCGAACATAATAAATAATATATGTTAGAACAAATCAGAACAAGAGTCAGAACAAGTTATTATTAGAGGTAGAACAAGTTATTATTATAGCCAGAACAATATTGTAGTCAGAACAACTTATTATTATAATCAGAACAAATTTACATCTCATCTCGAACAAACAAATATTAATGGAGAGAAAAAGTATTAAAAATAGAGAATATATAAAAAAGATAGAAATAGAAAAAATAGAAAATAGAAAATAAATAAAAAAGAAAAGAGAAATAAAAGAGAAACAAGAAAAAATAAAAGAAAGAAGAATAAAAGGAAGAAATAAAAAATGAAACAAAAAATAATATTAGAAAGGAAATATAAATAAAAAAGAAAAAGAAGAAGAAAAGAAATATTAATGGAGAGAAAAATATTAAAAAGGAAAGAATATATAAAAAAGATGGAAATAGAAAATAGAAAATTTAAAAAAAATAAAAGAGAAATAAAAAAGAAACAAGAAAAAATAAAAGAAAAAGAAAAAATAAAAAAAATGAAACAAAAAATAATATTAGAAAGGAAATATAAATAATAATAATAAGAAGAAAAACATAAAACAGAAAAAAGGAAAACAGAAAAAGAATTCCATAAAAATATAAAGAAAAAAAGAAAACTCAGAATAAATAAAAAGAAAAAAGAAACAGGAAAAAAAACAAATAAAAACATACCTACCGCTACCGCTCCCGCTCCCGTTCCCGCTCCCGCGAAGGACCCGCGTCCCCCATCCGTACGGCGCGACGGTGGGTGATTCTGTGACTTCAGCGACACATAGTATTCACGGTAAAAATATGTTATCCTGTCGAAAACTTGAGACCCATGACATTTCTAATTCTTTCATAAGAGAAATCAAATCAAAACTGAGTCCCGCGGGAGAGGCGACGACCCCCCTCGCTAAGAGCAACTCCAAGAGCCTGTTTATCCTGTTTTGGATCGGTAAAAAATAAAAAAGAAGCGTCGGAATCGCTTCCAACAGCCTTGCAAAACAAACCGCTCGGTATCCCCCTCGCAAAAAACAGTCGGGCGCTGGTCAAAGATAGAAGCGCCCTCCCGCTCGGTATCCCTCCCGCCGCGCCCACAATCTAGGCCTCGTCGCGCCAATCAATTTTCCCGCGCCTTTGCCCACTCGCCGCCGCCGCACCGGCTGCCTTCGTCATCGCCGTGGGCAGGACGCGGAGTTGTCGCCACTGCAATGTGTAGGTCGTACCCCTTCCAGACGCATGCCCAGGCGAGGAGGAGCACAGCCGAGCCGGGGAAACGAGAGATCAGGGAAAGGTGATGATGCGGGATGGCTCACCGGCAGCAGGGAGAGGCAAAGACGGTCGGATTCGACCTGGCGGCGGAAGGTGAATGGCGATGGATGAGAAGGAACCGACGTCGGTGCTCCGTCGGCTCGGTTGGCGACGACTCTTGGTGCGGCGTCATTCCAGTGACGGAGAGGTGCTGGGCACCGTCGGCGGACCTTCGCCTCGGCGAGGAGGTGCTCCAGGTGCCGTTGTCCTGGGCGGATTGCTCAGCTCGCGACGAATCGACCCACTGAGCCCCAACGACGCAGGGGGCGGTGTGCTCGAGCCGCTGGCCGGAGCTCCCCGTGGCGCCGAGCTCGAGGCCGCCGGTTGTGAGCTCGAAGCTGTCGGGGATGGCCGGTGAGGGGACGCTGGAGAGGTCGAGGCCTCCACGCCGGGAGAGGCGGAGCTCGGGCGGCGCCGGGGAAGGAGGAGGTCGGGCGGCGGCATGGCCGCAGGTCCTGGAGGAGACATAGCCTTGCTTGGCCGCGGCGGCGACTTTGCAACAGGTGGAGAAGCGCCTTGACCGGAGGAGGGAGAGAGGGGCTGCGGGGAGAGAGGAGGTCGGCGGCGCACCGCCGCCCAACGTCGTCCTGGAGGGGGCCGGCGGAGAGTGGATGGCCGGATGCGATGGTGGAGAGGATGGATAAGGTTGGGTGGGTGGGGTGGGTAGGAAATGACATGTGGGCTCTACTCATTATAAAGAGTTCAGTTTCAAGAATCTGTTAGACCATCCTATAGAATTATGAAGTTTTCTATTTTTAGAAGAGGCTAAAACTCTAAATTTAGCTAATTAAAATAAAGAGACTGTTGCCGTTGTTCTGAACGCCTACGCATTGCTCGCCCAAATCCCGCTCAAAACCCTAGCCCGTGCTCGGCCGGCGACGAGGATGCCCGGTATGCCGACGGATGGCGGCGGCGCTGTCGTCCCATTTAGAGGGGAGCCTGGCCAAGGGGCGCCGTCGCCGCCACCCGTGCGGCCAATCCGCCACGGCGTGGCCCCACCCATCTTCCGCGTCTACATCAACTGGTCCAGCGGCAACCTTCTGCAGGTCGCGTGCCTCCGCCCGCCTAACTCGGAGGGCTGCGGCGGCGTGGAGGTAGCTGGGAGTGTGGTGGAGGTGAACCTCGGCTCCGGCGGCAATGGTGGCGCCGAGGTCGGGGAGGAAATTGACGAAGCAGAGATGCGGCGGATAGAGTACGGGTCGGTGCCGGCCTTCGCGCTGCTGCAGAGCAGGAAGAACGCCCTCGCAGATGCTGCCGCTATGTCGCGCATGTCCTCGGTCCCTGATTACGCAGAATGGTGAGCTTTACTTTGAGGCTTTATACAGTATACACTGTTAATGATTAATTTGGTTACTAGTTGTAATAGACTAACAGTTACCTCCTCACGGTTAAAAAGTAACTGTTCAAGCTATTGGCTTAACGCCCACAGGACCCTTTTGCAGAAATTTGTTATGAAAACAATGCTATAAGAATCTTTAGACTTTACCATCATGTGTTGCAGCAGTAGTGGTGTTTCTGACAGCTATGCAACTCTTAAGAGTTATGATATCCTAAATATTGTGGATTGTAGAATCTTTAAGTTGTAACTTTGTACATTCACACTGATGCTTGAGTCCTTACCGGTGAAAATATGGTTGAAACTTCTTTTTGGCAAAGGGGAACCCAGGAGTTGTTTCCTTTGCTGGTTAGCTAAGACATGCTATATTGTAGTTAGTGCTTCGAATTTGATTTCAATGGTGTTTCATTAGGTGGCAATATGTGCTCGAATACAGCAAAACCATCAGCAATCTCCTTGGGAATCCGGATTCTCCTGCTTTCATGATTGAGGACCCCAAGACAATTCTTAAGGTGTCCATCTCTATACGTTATGCTTATACTTTACTTTCGCATGACATTGTTCAATTTCAAATGTTTTTTTTTAGAATTGTTCAATTTCAAATGTTCACCCTTCCCTAAAATGTAATTTATACACTTTAAAGGTTAGGGAGAAGCCCACAAGTTTGAGAGCTGCCTGGGAGTTGTTGGAGATATTCTATGTTGATAAACAGTTGCAAAGCTGGCTTCCTGAGCGTCTTGTTGATTGGTTAGCCGTAATGCTCTTCCCTAAACCAATTCCTTGTTCCACTTGCAACAACACTTCATTCTAACATTGCCAAGGGTTGACTCTTGCATTATACTTCCTGTGACTTTAGGATTTTGACAGCCTCTTGTCAGCAACGGAGGGCACGGTGTATTCTAAACTCAGCAACTTCCAGAGAAAGCTCATCAATTTGCAGGTTGGTTTCAATATGAGTAGTGTCGTGGTTTGCAGATTTTTTATACAGATTCCTAGTATCTTGTATTCATATGTCTAGCCCAGCTTCTGATTGATGCTCTATTTATACTTTGTACTACTATTCATCTGTATTGTTGTGTAATTGCCCTGCTCCTGCTGATTGTTCCTCATTAGCATAAGTCAAAGGAGTTGTTAGAACTCCTCAAGTGCCCCTGCCCAGCCGTGTAAGGCAGCAGGCACTCAAGTAGACAGGGGCAAGCATGCCCCTGGTTATGTCTTGTATATAGGTACAGTAGATGTACTTGTAGAAGTACTAGTAGCTAGTAGAGTACTAAGTGTATGTTGTACCTAGAGTTGACTTTGCCCTGTATAAAGGTAGAGGCAAAGCAGCAATGCATTTGCAGTTCAGGCATTACAGTTACAGCAGCAAAGAGTTTGTGTGCGTGACGGGCGACACGGGCGGAACTGCCGCCGCCGCCGCCTGCTTGCGCAGCCACCGCCGCCCGTCTCTGGCCCCCGTTCTTCCTCGTCCCCGGCCTCCTAGCCGGTGGCAAGGGGAGCGGGGGTCCATCTTTTAGTAGATCGAGTCCATCTAGGTCTAGGGTTTGCTCGCCGCCGATGATCGGTGGAGTCAGGTTTTGCCGGAGGAGCGTGGCTTCTCTGTGGCTTGGTTTTCCTGGCGGCGACGGCGATGCGGAAGCGACGACGTTGCAGAGGAATAATTTCTCCCAGTTTCTTCCGTTCTCCGATGGCGATCTACTCCGATGTCAACGGAGAGGCTGGGGAGACATGTCCAGGAGTCGAGGGCCGGCGCATCGTCGTCTTCTTCAGGTGATGATGTTGTTCACCCTGTTAATCTCGAGGAAGATGTTCTTTGGCGAAAATCTGAGCTTTGCTCGGGTTGCTGGCGATGGTTTCGATGGATGCGTCGTGGGTACTGGAGTTGGCCGATGCGCCTGGGAGGCAGTGTACTCGGCTGATTCGCCTAGAAGTAAGCCCTCCTCTGCGGCCTCCACCTTGTGGAGATTGGCTCTGGTGCCCGGCGATGATTGGGAAGCGGCTTCGGCGGCGGCGACAAACGGATCTCTGAAGGCTTCGAGGAAGATGATTAGGAGTTTGGACAACTTCTTTGTAATCTTTTTTCTTTGGGGTTCTGTTTGTAAAAGGGTCAGTGTAATAGGCTAAGATCAATGCATTTTCCGTCTCAAAAAAAAAAAAAAAAGAGTTTGTGTGCGTGTGTGTGTGCTTGAGCTCACCTGGGACTTGGGTTCCTGGGCATCTGGGGGCTGCAGGGCAGCTCCATTGCCAACAATTGGCATCAGAGCCGGCGGTTGAAGAAAGAAGATGTCAGCGGACGGGCGCGGGCGCGACCAGCATCGGCGAGGGCGCGGTCACGGCCTGTCTGTGTCACCACACCGCGGGGCGACATATGTGGTGAAGAAGACGATCCGCGACGTCGGGAACGCGCATTTCCCGACCCTCACTCGGACGAACTACGCCGAGTGGGAGGTCCTCGTCAAGGTGATGTTCAAGGCGCGCGGGCTCTGGGCGGCCGTGAGCGTCGGCACCGACGACGAGGAGGACCAGCTCGCCATGGAGGGAATTCTCAAGGCCGTGCCGTCAGAGTACCGCGTCGCGCTCGGCAACAAGGATTCGGCGAAGGAGGCGTGGGACGCCCTGAAGACCATGCGGCTCGGCGGCGAGTGCGCGCGCGAGGCGAAGGCGCAGCAAGTCCGCCGCGACTACGAGGCGCTCGAGTTCCGCGACGGCGAGGCCGTTGAGGACTTCGCGCTGCGCCTCACCGGCATGGTGACGGAGCTGGGGGTGCTGGGCGCTCCCGTCACCGAGAAGGACGCCGTGCGCAAGTTCCTGCGTGTCGTCCCAGAGAAGTACGATCAAGTCGCGATCTCGATTGAGACGTGCCTGGAGATGGAAGCGCTCACCATCGAGGATGTGTCGGGACGGCTCAAGGCGGCAGAAGATCGCTTCTCTTCGCGGGCGGCGAAGACGGCCACAGCAGTCGCCGAAGCCAAGCTGCTCCTCGCCGCTCAGGACGAGCGGGCGATTCAAGCGCGCGGGCGCGAAGCAGGGGAAGGATCCTCTGCTCCGCGAACTTGGAGCAGAGGAGGGCGCGGCAGAGGCCGCGGCCGCTCCAACACCCGCGGCCGCGGCGGTGGCGCCGACGGACGCAGCGGTAGCCGCAAGATCGGCAAGGACCAGTGCCTCAACTGCGGCGAACTTGGGCACTGGTCCAGGGATTGCAAGCAACCACACCGGGAGCGTGCGCACCTGACTCGGGAGGACGACGACGACGGCCCTGCACTGCTGATGGCGCATGCCTGCGTGCTCCACGACGCCGCAGAAGATGACGCGCCCCGCAGCCGCGTCACGCTCGACGAGCCGCGCGCGCAGGTTCACCTCGGGGAGGAAGACGGCGACGGCGGCGACACAAGGGACAAGATGTGGTTCCTGGACTCCGGCGCCAGCAACCACATGACCGGAGAACGTGAGGCCTTCTCCGAGCTCGACACGGGCGTCGTCGGCACGGTGAAGTTCGGCGACGGATCACGCGTGGAGATCCGTGGGCGCGGCACCATCATCTTCGCGTGTCAGAACAGCGAGCACCGCGCCCTCACTAACGTGTACTTCATCCCCAGGCTAAGGAGCAACATCATCAGCCTTGGGCAACTCGACGAGCGAGGCTGTCGGGTGATGATCGGCGACGGAGTGCTCCGCGTCCACGACACGGACAAGAAACTACTCGCCAAGGTGAATCGCTCCACTAACCGGTGCTATAAGATCTCTCTTCAGCTCACACAGCCGGTGTGCATGGCGGCACACGGCGACGACGAGGCGTGGCTCTGGCACGCCCGGTTCGGGCACCTCAGCTTCGACGCGCTGAGGGACCTCGGGCGCCATGAGATGGTGCGCGGTCTGCCCAGGATCGAGCACGCCGGGGAGTTGTGCGACAGCTGCCTCGCCGGGAAGCAGAGGAGGCGGTCATTCCCGAAGACGGCAAGGTACCGCGCCGACGAGCAGCTGGAGCTTGTGCACGGCGACTTGTGCGGGCCGATCACGCCGGCCACCCACGGCGGGAGGAAATTCTTCCTCCTGCTGGTCGACGACTACAGCCGCTACATGTGGCTGCACCTGCTGACCAGCAAGGCAGAGGTGGCGGCGGCGATCCGGCAGTTCAAGGCGAAGGTGGAGACGGAGACGGGGAAGAAGCTCAAGGTGCTGCGCACAGATCGCGGCGGCGAGTTCAATTCGATTGAATTCGGGCTCTACTGCGCAGAAGAAGGGGTGCAGAGGCACCTGACCGCGCCATATTCTCCACAGCAGAATGGCGTGGTCGAGCGGCGCAATCAGACGATCGTTGGCATGGCGAGGAGTATGCTCAAGGGGCGGAGCGTGTCGGCGGCGTTCTGGGGAGAAGCAGTGAGCACAACAGTGTTCATCCTGAACCGCTCGCCGACGAAGAGCTTGAAGGGGATGACCCCCTTTGAGGCGTGGCACGGCCGGAAGCCGGACGTGTCGTTCCTGCGCACATTCGGGTGCGTGGGACACGTGAAGAAGACGAAGCCGGGCCTCACCAAGCTCGAAGATAGGAGCACCCCGATGGTGTTCCTGGGATACGAGGCGGGGAGCAAGGCGTACCGCCTGTACGATCCAGAGGCCCAGCGCGTGTGCATTTCACGCGACGTCGTGTTCGACGAGGAGATCGTGGCGCTGGGAGGAACTCGACGATGGGGAAGGCGGCGGAGTGGGCTCGCTGAGCAGCAGCTTCTCGATCGAGCACATGGTGCATCGAGGAGCAGAGGACGTGCAGAGGGAAGGAGATCCAGGTGCTGCGGCTGAAGCAGAGGAACCGGGAACACCTGTTGGACAGGGATCCCCGGCGCCGGCAACACCTGTGGGACAGGCATCGCCGGCAGCAAGCGCCTCCCCAGGCTCGGCATCGACAATTCGCTTCATGTCGCCGCCGCCGGACGTGTCGGACATCGTCGATGACGACTACGACGGCGAACCACTATGGTTCCGCGCGGTGGAGAACATCGTCGGGCACGGAGCTCCACCTGGGTTCGCAGAGCGCATCCTCGACGATCAAGTACTGCACCTGGGGTGCGCAGAGGAGCCAACAACGTTCCGCGAGGCGGAGCACGATCACCGGTGGCGGAGCGCCATGACGGAAGAGATGAGGTCGATCGTGGAGAACAAGACCTGGGAACTCGTCGATCCACCGGCGAATTGTCGGCCAATCGGGCTCAAGTGGGTGTACAAGGAGAAGCGGAACGAGCACGGGATCGTGGTGAAGCACAAAGCACGGTTGGTGGCGAAGGGCTATGTGCAGCGCGAGGGGGTCGATTTCGAGGAAGTCTTCGCTCCGGTGGCGCGCATGGAGTCGGTGCGACTCCTGCTCGCAATGGCTGCCACCAAGGAGTGGGAGGTGCATCACATGGACGTGAAGTCCGCGTTCCTCAACGGTGAGCTAATTGAAGAGGTCTATGTGCAGCAGCCGCCGGGATTCATCGTCGCCGGCCAAGAGCACAAGGTGCTCCGACTGCACAAGGCGCTCTATGGGCTGCGGCAAGCTCCACGGGCATGGAACATCAAGCTGGACAAGAGCTTGGTGTCCCTCGGCTTCACCAAGTGCGCAACAGAGCACGCGCTCTACATCCGCAAGAAGAAGCAGTGCATCCTCATCGTTGGGGTGTATGTCGACGATTTGATCATCACCGGTGCCAAGCTGCAGGACATCAAGGAGTTCAAGAGGGAGATGATGGCGCTGTTCAAGATGAGCGATCTAGGATTGCTCTCCTACTACCTCGGCATCGAGGTGGAGCAGAGTGCCTACGCCGAGAAGCTGCTGGAGCGCGGCGGGATGGACGGCTGCAGGCCGTGCCAATCCCCAATGGAGGAGAGGCTCAAGCTGTCAAAGGACAGCACGTCACCAAGGGTGAATGCGACGAGCTACCGCAGCATCGTCGGCGGCCTGCGCTACCTGGCGCACACACGGCCGGACATCAGCTTCGCCATCGGCTATCTGAGCCGGTTCATGGAGGATCCGCGGGAAGATCATCTCGTCGCGATCAAGCACCTTCTCCGCTACATTGCAGGGACAATCAAGCACGGATTGGTGTATCCGAAGAGAGGAGGCGGGCGGCTGAGCTGACGGGGTACAGCGACAGCGACATGGCGGGCGATGTCGACGGGCGACGCAGCACGACGGGGACCATCTTCTTCCTCGGCTCGTGCGCGATCTCCTGGCAGTCCCAGAAGCAGAAGGTGGTGGCGCTCTCCACCTGCGAGGCCCGCCGCCACCGCTTGCTGCCAGGGAGTCTGGCTGGCACGCCTGCTCAGAGAGCTCACTGGAGAAGAGCTCCTGGCGCCAGTCCTGCTGGTGGACAACAAGTCCGCCATTGCATTGGCGAAGAATCCTGTCCTACACGATCGCAGCAAGCACATCGACACCAAGTACCACTACATTCGGGACTGCATCGAGGAAGGAAGGATCAAGGTCGAGTATGTTGAGATGGCTCGGCAGCTCGGTGACATTCTCACCAAACCTCTGGGACGTCTTCGTCTTCAGGAGCTGAGAAGCAAGGTGGGAGTGGAGGAGATCAAGAAGGATTATCACAATTAGGGGAAGAATTGTTGTGTAATTGCCCTGCTCCTGCTGATTGTTCCTCATTAGCATAAGTCAAAGGAGTTGTTAGAACTCCTCAAGTGCCCCTGCCCAGCCGTGTAAGGCAGCAGGCACTCAAGTAGACAGGGGCAAGCATGCCCCTGGTTATGTCTTGTATATAGGTACAGTAGATGTACTTGTAGAAGTACTAGTAGCTAGTAGAGTACTAAGTGTATGTTGTACCTAGAGTTGACTTTGCCCTGTATAAAGGTAGAGGCAAAGCAGCAATGCATTTGCAGTTCAGGCATTACAGTTACAGCAGCAAAGAGTTTGTGTGCGTGTGTGTGTGCTTGAGCTCACCTGGGACTTGGGTTCCTGGGCATCTGGGGGCTGCAGGGCAGCTCCATTGCCAACATGTATTACTTTCCTTCTTGTCCTGTTGATGAGGTCAAGTGCATAATGTGAGATCATTTATAGATTGTTGAAGACGATCCTGATTACTGGAATGGTTTGTCAGCAGCACTTTCGGTTGGATGGCTTGACATTGTGGTATGTCTGCGTTCTGTATTTTCTGCTAGGTTGGTGCTTTTGTTAGATGCCTCCCATCTTAAGATGTTTCTCATGTAGGTGAATATGCTACGGTTTCATGGATCATACCAATTGGATCAGATGGATAACCGTGAGGTAGGTAATTCCATTGCTGTTGCTGGTTTGTTTGAGGTTGTCTTTATTTCCTCTTTTAATAGTATCTTTCGAATAATATATGTAAGATCTACTTAGGGTTCCAGTTCCAGATATTTGATTATTTTGTGTTTATAGAATTTGTTGTTTTTAGTTACTCTAACATGAACCTTGAGATTCTGTCCAGCTGTAGAATAATAGAAACATGTGAATTACTTCTATTTTGCTCCATGCCATTTTACTGTTTAGGTTGAAGTGGTTAGCCTGTTGCAACATATACAATTAACTTAAGTACTGCTGTGTAATGAATGATTTCTGAGATTTCAAGCCTATTCAGTTTGGTTGAAACAGGAGCATATAAGTAGTAATAGTAACTCTGCTGGGGATCCTTTTTTTTTTTTTGTACGGCTGTTGTGAAGAACTGAAAATGAAAGTGGAAATACTGGATGGATCTGTTTGAACTTTAGGTGGCAACCTGTAGTATGAGGATTTGGATTGATCTGGTTTGTTCCACTATTGTGATGATAAGGTGGAAATACTGGATGGATGTGTTTGGACTTACATTTAGGTTGTGACTTGTAATGTGAAGATTTGAATTGCTTGGACTCTCTCTCTCTCTCTCTGGGGCATTGTATTTCCTTCACGAGTTATTGAGGCTGTAGTAGTAAATGTATTCCTTTTAGCTTTGGCCATATGTCACGATGTTATGTTGCTGCCTTGCTGGTTGATTTTATGTAAACCTTGTTTTCCTAAAATCATTAATTTCTTTTCTTTTGGTTACAGACAGAAAATGGATTAGTCGAGGCTGTTGCTGTTCTTGTATCAACGATGCCACGCTTGAGACCGAATTTACCTAGTGGTAAATTAGGCCAGTGCTGCAAAACAAGACCTGATTTTGTCAAGGTTTGTCTGATAAAATCAGTCATTTCTTCTAGCATGGATCATTAGTTCTCCTGCGTCCCTTTAAATTTGGAAATAGTGTATTTGCAGTAATTTTGCACCACTAAAAAAATATCGATCACAGAGTGAGGCGTCCCCTGGATTTTCTCTTAAGGCGTAAGAGAGGATAGTAGTGGATACTTTAGGGAGGTGCTCACACGACCTACAGGCATCCGGGTTCGAGCCTGGGTGGGTGGCCTCTCAAAAGGAAGCTGTACCAACTGAGCTATTGCTTGGTTCTCAGTTCTATACCATTAGCACAAACACATTTTTCATATCAATATATCATTGGAAAAATCCTTGCAAAAATTGGTTAGTCTGTCTTGCTCTGTTAGCTTTGAACTGCATGCTAGAATCTAGTTTTCCCACAGCTACGCCTTTGTATGATCACCATGATGACTGCAGGCGGTGCGCACGGCTGCAAATGGAAGTCATAGGGTACACTGTGATTTAACCATCTGATTGTTCCTTGCTGGACATGATGTGACTGCTATGCAGCACTATCTATCTATCTTTTGACATTGTTCTTAGATCAGTGAATAAACCAAAAAAAAGGGGCCTTTCTCACTCTTTGAAAATAGCAAAGTGAAAGATGCATTGTGCTTTTAGAAAACAGAATATGAAGTCTAGATGCTCCAAATAGCATCCCTTTCATCTGCCTTTGTTTTGTGCATATTTGCAAGTTCTTTTTGTTTATATTTGTGAGGCTTCTGATCAAGTCAGTGGAAAGCTTTTTCTAAGGTATCTGTATTTACAGGCATGGGAAAAGTGGCGAGGTCAAGTGACTAAACTGGAGTGCAGTGCATTTTGGATCCAGTGTGGTCACCAAAAAACCCGTGACGGTTTGAAGAATTTGCTTCATATTATGATGGGGAACATAAAGGAACTCACTGCTTCTACCTCCCATTGGCTGGAGCTGTTTGCTTCTCATTTTCTTTACATAAGACCATTTACAGTGGTTAGTACATTTGCCCTTTAGTAAACACGTGTTCCTCTGCTGATTGAGTTATTCATTGCTGATGTAATTGGATTGCTTAATGCCCATTGCTCAATCATAATCTGTCATGGATCTTCTATCCCTAATACCGAAAGGGTTCTAAATGTTTTCCCTGAAAGAATATCCATTTCACAATATTTATGGAAAGCACCTGCTTGCCTCTGAGATCATGTATTTGATCTCCTTGATTTTTAGACATGGACTGTGTCCTGGACCCTTAGAGGATTCATTGCCAGAAAACAGGTCATTAAACACATCACTATGCAGTACAGCTCAAAATTAATAGCAAATTGTTTGGCCACTGATTCAGAGAAGATGGTTACACTCCACACATCTGGACTCGTATAGGGGTCCAGGACACAGTCAAACAAACAAACAACAGCAAAGCCTTTTGTCCCAAGCAAGTTGGGGTAGCCTAGAGATGAAACCCAAAGGAAACCATGAAAGGCGAAACACACACACACACACACACACGAAGTGTTAAGGGTAAACAAAGGGTGAAACAGACATGTGTGTTTCGCCTTTCATGGTTTCCTTTGGGTTTCATCTCTAGCCTACCCCAACTTGCTTGGGACAAAAGGCTTTGCTGTTGTTTGTTTGTTTGACTGTGTCCTGGACCCCTATACGAGTCCAGATGTGTGGAGTGTAACCATCTTCTCTGAATCAGTGGCCAAACAATTTGCTATTAATTTTGAGCTGTACTGCATAGTGATGTGTTTGATGACCTGTTTTCTGGCAATGAATCCTCTAAGAGTCTTTGGCCTTTTTTTCATGCAATTTTTACCTTTTGTTATATAGTTTTATTATACTTATACCCTCATTCAAGGTTTTTTGCATTTGAAAAGTTCACATAACTTCATGTTGTATTAAAATCTGCATTTTGTCAGGGCTTTGAAGGGATGCACCATTTTGCACAAAAGTGCATACAACTTAAGCCGTCCTCTCACACTAATGGATTAACAGGCCTCATTATTGGCATCCTTTCAGAAAATCCAGAGGTTGGAGCATAATGTGATCCTCTATACTCCTTATGTCCTTTGACTTGTACATTATCCTTTCTTGGGGTAACATCTTCTTTTCCATGATTAGGTTGTGCTGGCAGAATGCACTAAACATTTTGGTCCTTGGTAAGATGAACAATGCTAAGTTATTAATCTCTATTAAACACCGAAACACCATAATGATTTGGGCATTTGTTACTGTAGGTTGGTCACACATGCTATGGAACTGCTGACAGCTGATAATGACTATGCGGATACTATGTTGCATGAAGAGCAGCCTAACTTAGGTGGTATAAACATAGAGGAACTGCACCGGCTAGTCTATGCTCAAGTTTTGTGCTCTCATTCTTTAACTTGGCAGGTTAGTTATGTAACATACTCCCTCCATTCCTGTTTATAAGGTGCACACACATATCAAGATTCACAATTTACAATCTTTGACCTATAATTTAGCCAACATTTTTGTATTTTTGTAATGTAAACTTGAAATGGTTGCAATCAAATGTACTCTAATGATTATATAAGTTTATGACCACAAACAATATAATATAAGATGAATGAATGATCAAGTGTAATTTGGGAGACCGTGTCATGTCGTACCATGCTTTATAAGCAAAAACGGAGGGAGTAGTAACATTAGTGCACCAACTAACTGGATTAGTTTTATGTATCAGTATTGTTGTTATGCATTAGGCATTATGCTATTATCCATATATTTTTGGAACTAGCAACTGCATGGATCGCATCCTATGGCATTATTTAACTGGGGTATTTCCTTTTTATCTCTCATTTCGGTGCTTGATTCCTCTAGCCCCTTTTAGTTTTCCTTTTGCCACTAGGCTGGCTTACTGAAGCATGGGCCCATCCATGTTACATAGGAAGCAGATCCTAATAAAGTGGTCAATATGAACTATTTTATTGTAGTGTTTTTTTGCTGAATATTCAGATGCGCAGCTTTGATTCGCTACATCATTTGTTTTACTTTTCTTAAATGATATAAACTCATGAACTGTTGTCTGTTGATGATAGCAAAAATTTCTCCTTTTGACTACATTTGTTTGGCTCTTGTTTGGTTCTCAGATTGCGCCAACTTATCTGTCTTCATGTCTAAACCAAGGCCTAGGGCTCTTGGAGATTCTACTTCTCAAGCAACCCATACAAGATAATCGCCTAGTACTCAAGGTACCGTGTAATGTAATTCTATACTTCCTTGCAGTGTCTTAAATCTTATCATTTGTAATCTAATAATGCTGATTTCTGTGAGCAGACTTTGGAAATGTGCCGTTTGTATGAACTGGACAATGTTAGTACAAACATAATGAAGGTATAACTGTGGTTTCTAATGTTTGCACAACTTCTTGTTATTATATAAAAAAAATTGAACATGGCTTGTGGTCTGGATGTTGCTTAATTTTTGTCCAACTCTTCGAACTTTCGCAGGTAGCTTGCATTTTCTATTGTTCTCAAATCTCAATTGAACTCAATGTTTGCTTAACGTAAGAATTCTTATCTAATTAAATTTGGCTTTCTTTTAGGTTGCTGGTATTTATCATTGGAAACATGGGCGAAAAGGAGTTGGTGTATACTGGTTCCAGCAAGCTCATGATAAAGTTCGTCTTGACAGAATTGCTCAACAGTTATTTGAACACATTGGGAAGTCGGTCACAGATGATAGTTTTAAGGTATAAATCTTGCTTCTTTCAGAACTCCTCGGCTATAACCTGCAGCTTGTTCTCTGTGCAATATAACCTTAAAGTAATCCCCTTCAGCTAGTTGTTTTAGCATATAACTCATAACAGTTTTGCATGGTCAGCAATGGGAAGGGTTGCTCGAGCTACTTGGTTCTGATATTGGTAGTGCGGGTGGTCTAGAGTTCCTTCACAGGTACTTCTTTCTTTGCACTCCAAATTTGTCTCTCTATGACAATGTTGATTATTGAATGCCAACTTAAAATATGATTGTGCAAAGGTACCGTGATTTCAAGAGGTCTCTGCACCAAGCCTTAGATGGAAGGTCTGGTGAGGCTGCTCGGCAAACTGTAGATTTTCTTATACAGGTGAATTTCTTACATTTCAGCTTTGTTTTTTAATCGCATTAACACTTCAGGCCCCATATCTCATTAGACATGAGAAAAAAAGGGGTTTCTGCAATTCAATTTGAAGCTGCCAGCAGAGGATTGTAAATAACTTGCACCTTGGATGACGCCAATACTCTGTTGCCTCCGGTCTCCTGACCACATAGATGTGTTTTGCTTGTAGCTTATGAGGAACCCATCCACCCCGCAATGTTTCTGGCTACCCCTTCTACATGATTCGGTAAGTAATTATTTCTGTGTTTGTTTAGGATGCCAGTAATCAGTTGTCTCCACTTTCCAGACTGCCGAAATCAATTTTATTCTTTTTCTGTGTCACCACTATGTCCAGATGGAGCTACTTAATTGCAAACCCAGCCCTCTAATGAATGTTGCTGAGACGAACTTGTTGCTCAACAAGCTGCAAGAGCTGTCACTTGCCAAGCTGCGCCCTGATTTTTCGAACAATCACCTACCAAGCCATGCGTTGAGCTCCGTGAGATTGGCTCTGGCATCGAATTTGGCGCGTGCCATTCTTGAAGACCCTTGAGGCCTTGACTCAAGCACGGCCCAACGCAGGTTTTTTTGGTGGATTGTCATCATGTTCCTCTCTGCCTCCTGGCAGTTCAAACTCTCAGACTTTGTGAAAAGATTGATCTTGGGTCAGATCCAGATGAGCAGTCGTTATAGATGTATCGTACATTGTACTTTAGCTTAGTGGGCGCGAATCTGCGTATAGATGTTGATCGATGTATTTTGAAGGTAAAAAGGTAATGGCATGTTGTTGCTTGAGAACACTTTCTTCGGGAGTATACTTTGTGAAAAAGAGAAGAAAATAATCTGTTAAGTCAATTGCTGTTCTCTGCACCTGCAATACAGCCATCAACTAGACTAACGTCGTCTAATATTTAGGCCCCGTTTGGCCGCGCTCCGGAGGCGGAGCGGACGGAGCTGGGTTTTTTTTAAGCTCCGGCAGCTCCGTCTCTTCCCTTCAAAAAAAAAAAAACAGCTCCGCCTCTCTATTCCTGCCAGAAAAACAGCTCCGCGTCTGCGTCTTTTTGGTACAGAATCGGCTAAAAGAGGTCCCGGAGCCGTTTTTGGAGCGCTCCCAAAGAGAGCCTTCACTTGTATAGCACGATGTTATATGCCATAGGGGGTGCTCCTGTTTCGTCACGGGTTATATGCCATCCCGTGCCTATTCATGTGCAAGAACCTGATATGTGCTTTCTGTTTCGTCTGGGTTGCCTACCTCAGTTCACTGATTTCATCCATACGAGTGTCGTGACTCGTGAGTACCATCCTCATGGAGAAATTTCAAAAAATGACACTCAATACGACGACTTCACGTGGTTCGACACCCGGTTCGTCTGCCTTTCAAAATTTGACACCGGGGGCGCGAATTCCTTCAAGATGAGGGGCTCTCTCCTGTTTTACCCTTCAGCCACTGTGAAAGGACCGACATACCCCCATTCTTCTACCTCCCTCTCTTCTTCATCTCTTTCTTCTTCACCCCACCGACCAGCTCAGGCGAGCTCCCCGCGGGGCTCCTTCTCCCCTGGCCGGTCCCTGCCCACTGCCGCACCGTCCCCTGTCCCCGCAGCACCGCCGCGCCGGGCGGAGGAGCTCTGCGGCAGGCCGGCCAGGGCGCGGCGAGCTCCGCGACTGGCTGGTGCGGCAGGCCGGCCATGGCGCGCGGCGCCGCGCCCGAGCCCTAGCCTGCAGTCGCCGGGGAGGTGGATCTGGGGTACGAGGAGCAGCCCCCCGCGCCGGCAGTGGAGAAGGAGGAGGAGCCCGTGGTGGCGGTAGCGCCAGCGGCCGCGTGTGCGGCGTACAAGCACGGGAGGGGCGGCGACGGCGGAGGCCGGCGACGCTAAGGGGAGAGGCGGAGCTCGCCGCGCTGGCGGAGCCGCGGAGCCCGCCGCAGAGCTCACCTCGCGCCGCGCCCTGGCCGGCCCGCCGCGGAGCTCGGCGCGCTGGGCCGTCGCAGAGCTCGCCGCGCGCTGCTCCCTGGTTGGCCGGCTGCGGAGCTCTCCCGCCCGGCGCTGCGGGAGGAAGGCGAGGAGGGGAGGAGGACAGTAGCGGTCTGGATGAGGCAGCGGAGGAGCACGGGGCTGGTGGAGGTACACCGTGCACGACACGGCGGCCGTCTGGACGAGGCAGCCACCGGGAAGAAGATGCAGAGGAAGAAGAAAGGGGACGTTTTGGTCATTTTACTGGGCAGAAGAGAGGAAAGGGAGGAGAGTCCCTCATCTTGAAGGAATTCGCGTTCCCGGTGTCAAGTTTTGAAAGGCAGACGAATCAGGTGTCAAATCGCGTGAGGTCGTCGAATTGGGTGTCATGTTTTGAAATTTCTCCATCCTCATGCCACATCCATCTGGACTGTCTTAAGTGACCTCTTTTTTTTAATCAAATTATTAAGGAGCTTCAAACCGCAGTAAAAGTTGGAGGAACTCGGCTGTGGGTGAGTATAACAGACGACTCACGTTTTTCTTTGAAAAAGGATCCAGGGGGCTTTTCTGACAATGCTCCTACTAATCAGGGTCCAAACACGAAAAGTTCAATAAACCTCCTCTTCCCTGCTCTGCCTTTCTTCCTCCGCCCAAATATTCTGCTTCTCAGCAGCAATGCCGGAGCCTCAATCCTCTTCGGCGGCGAGCGGGGGCGGAGGTCGCCTCCGCGACGCATTCGGCGGAGTGCTCTGCACCTTCACCCTCCTCCTCATCGGCGTCCTCGCCTTCTCGATCCGCCTCTTCTCCGTAAGATCGGCCCGTACCGCAACATTTAGATCCTGTTGGGAATTCGGTAAGGGTTTTGCCAGACCCCTTGCCCCTCTCACCTGTGCGTTGATGTGCCGCAGGTGATCAAGTATGAGAGCGTCATCCACGAGTTCGATCCCTACTTCAACTACCGCGTCACTCAGGTTAGTTTCGGCGGCGCTACTGTGTTTCGTTCACACTTCACAGTTTGCTATGGAGCTCGCTCAGGGCGCAATGTTGCTGGTCCCTTGAATGAGTTATGGTGTTGGGGACTTCAGAGTTTCGGAAATTGTGGGTCGGAGGATAGTTTGATAGATAAACAGCTTCGCTCTGGTCTAAGGTGACATGTGGTCATGTGGATGTATTGAATGATCAGAACATAGGGAAGACTAGATGGCTGGGATGTTTCTTCCTATTTGCATTTGTTGTTTGGATGTGTACACGTGTGTATTAATGTTTCAAAAGCAGTTGTGCCACTTATATTTTCATTTTTATTGTATTCCACTCCTTGTTTCAGTTTTTGTCAAAGAATGGAATATATGAATTCTGGAACTGGTTTGATGACCAAACATGGTACGACTTCGACTTTCGAGCACTTGAATCTATTTTTTAAGTTATCTGTATGCTCACTATTATTTGCATTTAGGTACCCTCTTGGGCGTGTAATTGGCGGCACTGTCTATCCTGGTTTGACACTAACTGCTGGCACAATATGGTGGTATGTAAATGTTGCCCTGCAAATGCATACTATTAGATGAACGCATCATTGGATACACATAGACTCCTGTTAGAATGAATCAATTGTTTGGTTGTTGTAGGTTGCTAAACTCCCTTAACATCCCATTGTCGGTGGAGACCGTCTGCGTCTTCACTGCTCCAATCTTCTCAGCCAATGCTTCCTGGGCAACTTACCTTTTAACAAAGGTTGTTTTCTTAGTCTTTTAACCAAGGTTGTTTTCTTAAATTTAAAACCCATGCTCTTACACTTGATTACTGAAGTGCTTTAGTAATCACACTATTTTCTCTTCAGGAAGCAAAGGGCTCCGGGGCAGGTTTAATGGCAGCAGCTATCCTAGCTATGGTAACTGTTAAATTAACAATGTATTTTATCTGTGATAAATACTAGATCCTTGATATCTTTACTTGTTTTTTATATTTATTGTGCTTTTCCATTCTTCTGTGGGTGCACCAAGAATGAGTCAATTAGATAAAGATATGTTAGCTTTGTAAATGTTGTCTGAGTGTAACAGTGGAAGTGTTGATGGTTATCATCATGCTGATCTGAGCAACCCATTTTCATCTCAAGTTCTTGTTTGCTTATTCTCAATATCGTCTGAGATAAATGTTCTGCGGCTATATTGGAGTTTTACTAAAGAAAAAAGAGCTGTACGGAGTCATTTCCGAGCTTGTATGTCCGAAACTTTCAAAGGAGCCCTTTGGTCTTTGATTTTTCTCATTCATCCAAAGTAGCCTTGCCTACCACTGACAAGTAGATCTGTTCCTGGCATGTGAAAGACATGCAAGCTCACTGTTTTGTTAATCAGAAGAACCAAAATGGTGAAATGGGATCATGAAGGAAAGCTCACTTCTGACCTTCATTCACTAATGATTGCTGAAAACCTGTTGTTGAGAACCATGTCATGAATTGGTTCATTTTCTTTGTGCGGGATTATTGTTACACTCTCATTCAGTTATGATGTTTAGGGTCAGCCTTTTTCATATGATTTTCACCATTTTTAGATGTTTAACAGTATGCCAATTGGCCTTTAATCTTAATTAATAATCTAATTATCACTCCTCACCAATATGCAGGTCCCATCATACATCTCAAGATCTGTTGCTGGCAGCTACGATAATGAAGCTGTAGCTATATTTGCTTTAATATTCACGTTTTATCTATACGTAAAGGTGAGCTGTCCAAAAGTTTTCTCTTCTGTTCCTTTCTTCTTTCTCTTTGTTACTTTAAAAATGGTTTGAAATGATTTTGCAGACACTAAACACCGGATCGCTCTTTTATGCGACACTTAATGCTCTCTCATACTTCTACATGGTAAGATTGCTATTTTTTTACGTTATAGTAACTATGATATATCAAAATTATGCTACTGTATTTTCCTTTTCAGGTCTGTTCTTGGGGAGGCTACACGTTCATCATCAATCTTATCCCAATCCATGTTCTCTTGTGTATTGTGACTGGTCGTTACTCTTCACGACTTTATATTGCTTATGCTCCCCTTGTAAGTCTGTAGGTCTGGTGCCATTCCAAATCTTTATATCCAAATGAGTAGAAGAATTTTCATAACTGTAAACACCTTGCAGGTTGTTCTTGGCACACTTCTGGCAGCATTGGTACCTGTTGTTGGTTTTAATGCAGTAATGACATCAGAGCACTTTGCATCATTTCTGGTATGTCCACTGCGTGTGTACCTGCACATGCTTTGTTTCCTAATTCCCCCAATTCACTAACATCTTGGCTGCAAGCTAATGCCTTTCCCCCCGTCCTTTCTTATTATTTTGAATGCAGGTATTTATAATCCTCCATGTGGTCGCTCTGATTTATTACATAAAAGGACTTTTAACTCCAAGGCTCTTCAAAGTGGCTATGACATTTGTTATAACAGTTGGTTTGTAAGTTTCTGACATCGGAACTAGCTGAACTGCATAATAAATCTATACCTCTTCATGGTTCATAATTTTGATCAAAGAATTAACTGTACTTCGGAAGTCAAAAAAATGAAATAGCTATTTGTGATGTAGTTTGCTGAATTCCTAAATATCCACTTGACACATCTAACAGCAAGAATCCTGCAGGGCCGTTTGTTTTGTTGTTGCAGCAATTCTCATTGCATTGGTGGCATCTAGCCCAACAAAAGGTTGGAGCGGTCGCAGCTTGAGTCTGCTTGACCCGTAAGTTCTCATCAACACGTAATTGATAGTTGAATTGTTGAGCTCTCTTTGTTCTGTTGCGAAGTAAGATATCGTTGTCTTGGAGCACATATTTTTTTTAAACTTGATTGTTTAAGTTGCTGGGGAGGTTTACTATAAGTTTTAGTTTAAGATTTCCCCTTCGGTACATAAAGATCAATGATGTTTACATGCGTATTTGTGACAACTTGATTTTTCTGCGTGATGAGCTTTGAACATAATCTCCTGTAAGTAGCCAAATCAATGCGTGGCTTGGTCTAAGTAGCTTATTTTATGCGCAATAGACTGAAAATATAGTTAAACCTGATACTATAAGAGAGTATCTTTGTTGTCAAATTGAAGTCTTAACTTGAGATTGAAAACCTGGAAACGAGAGTGTGCTATGTTGATTATCCTGATAATTATGCTTGCCTCTAGCCCTATGTTTGTCTCTACTGAATTGGACTTATGCTGTAGTTTCCTCCTTAATTTCCTTGCGGGTCTTTTTTGTGTGTTTTGTTTTCTTCTCAGCTATTGAACTTGCCATCAACTTTCATTGTACAATCAATTTGCATTTTTTCCTTTTAGTATAAGTTGACACCTTGTCTGTTTGCTCTTTATTTTTATTAATATTTCCTCCTGACAGAACCTATGCAAGCAAGTATATCCCTATTATCGCTAGTGTGAGCGAACACCAACCACCAACTTGGCCTTCTTATTTTATGGATATCAATGTGCTGGCCTTCTTAGTTCCTGCTGGGATCATAGTAAGTATTCCATTTCTAGTTGAATAAGAAGCTTAGTTTTACCACAGTTTTGACTTTTGACTGATTTGTGTCAACTCAATTTGCAGTCATGCTTCTTACCCTTATCTGATGCAAGCTCATTTTTGGTCCTGTACTTGGTAACCTCTGTGTATTTCTCTGGAGTAATGGTAAGCCTTTAGTATGAACTTTTGCAACGTGCAGTGCTGGGCTGGTTTATTTGTAATTGATCCTGATGCTACTGCAATGATAGGTCCGGCTTATGCTCGTCCTTGCTCCCGCTGCATGCATTTTGTCTGGGATTGCTCTATCTGAAGCTTTTGGTGTCCTTACAAGATCGATGAAATTTCAGCGTCCGACATCAGATGATGTCTCTTCTACAGTATGATTGTTTTCTTCATATTTTTTTCCTACCTGTTATGTTGACTTCTTCACTTAAACATGAGATTATTTCAAATTCAAGGCAGGGGATTGTAGTTCTAATACTCCTGCCGACTCAGAAGCTGTTTCAAAGGAAAAGCCAACCAAGAAAAACCGGAAGAAATGCAAAGACTCAGAGGGAAGTTCTCCTGTTGATCCTAGAACAGAAGAAAAACTTTTAGTGCTGCCTTGTGGACCATCTACTATGGGTATTATGTTGCTGATCATACTTTCTGGGTTGTATGTGGTAAGGGAACTTTTCCTTCTGGAAATGACACTCGTTAGTTAGATGAGGATTGCTAGTAAATGGTGTCATGTTTTGCAGGTTCATTGTGTGTGGGCTGCTGCAGAAGCATACTCAGCACCCTCGATTGTGCTGACATCTCGTTCACATGATGGGTTGCATGTTTTTGATGATTTCCGTGAAGCTTATGGTTGGCTGCGCCATAACACGGACGTAGATGATAAGGTATATCTTCTTGCTTCTTATACACTGCCTGTGTTTATTCTGACAGCAAGATGGAGTTTGATTGTGCAGGTTGCATCTTGGTGGGACTATGGTTATCAGACAACTGCAATGGCCAACAGAACCGTTATTGTAGACAATAATACATGGAATAACACCCACATAGCAACAGTTGGGACAGCAATGGCATCCCCAGAAAAAGCAGCATGGGAGATATTAAATTCCTTGGATGTCAAATATGTGCTTGTTGTCTTTGGAGGTTGATACATTTTTGTCTTCTAGAATCAAACAATTGCCTTAAATAAGTGCTGCCATACTTCCTAACACCTGACGATTCTTTTCAGGTCTTATTGGCTACCCGAGTGATGATATTAATAAGTTCCTCTGGATGGTTCGAATAGGAGGTGGTGTATTCCCTCACATAAAGGAAGCAGATTACCTTGTAAGCTGTGGGCTTGTCTTTTGTAATTCCTCGCAAATATCTTCCAATTGTCCTGTGTAGCCTTTTTTCTTGGGTGGGCGGGGCTGTCAAATATTTGAAGGTTCACATTGTTTGAATTTTCTTGTGTATTTGTGTCATATTCCGTAGAGGGATGGCAACTACCGTGTTGATGCTCATGGCACCCCAACGATGCTGAATTCCCTCATGTACAAGCTTTGTTATTACAGGTCTGTGACACATAGAAGTTATTATACCGGGCTAAATTGACATATTTGGGAATCTTTAACCTTTGTTTTCCTTTGCTCACAGATTTGTTGAAACTGATGGTAAGGGCTTTGATAGAGTGAGAAAGTATGAAATAGGGAAGAAGCACTTTAAGCTGACCCATTTCGAGGAGGTGAAGTGCTTTTACTCGTTTCTCCAATTTGGATGTGACAATTCTGCTTTTGCTTGAATAATGCATTTCATTGTGTTTACGTGCTTCTCAATGCAGGTTTTCACAACCCACCATTGGATGGTTCGGATTTACAAACTGAAACCTCAAAAGAACAGAGTCAGAGGGAAACTGAAATTAAAATCTGTAAGTCAGACAGCAAAAAATGCTTGGATTTAAGCATATTGAAAGTTCTACATCTTAAACATCTTTCTACTTCATTTCTTTACCGCAGAGTTCAAAAACGAGTTCTATGCGCAAAACCGGTAGAAAGAAGAGCCCATGGCAATAGAGATCACAAAGGTGGGGTGCTGGATAGCTGGAGTTAACAGATACAGTCACAGCTTGCTCAAGGTGCCCAAACCCCAGAAACTACCAACTCACACAAAAGGAATTAGACTAGAAATATCAGCATTGTTCTGTTCTTGATTATTGTCATGGACATAGTATAGGCATACCCTGCGATTCATAGTTTTTGCCATGCCACACATTTCTCCAGACGGGGGAGATCTGATGAAATTTTTTGATATGCTCTGGCTGGAGGCTTTTATCATCGTTTCAAAAAGATGGAGTTTGTTTGTAGGGATCTGACTGAGAGTGCCTGACCATAAGGAATTATGGATTCCAGTTTATATCAAGTTGACATTAGTTTGTCTTGGCAAGTTGCTTACTGTTTAGTGTTTACAGTTTGCAGATATTCAATGCAATGCATCATATTGTATAATGCCTCAGAATTTTAGTTCCTGTTGATTTCTCGTTTTGGTTTGGACCTAAGAATTATATTTTGAATAGATACTACCTCCGTTTGGAAATAAATATCGTTTCAGACAATCAAAATGACCTGTAGCTAGTACATTTCTTTGGTCTGAAACGTCAAACAAATGAGAATGGAGGGAGTACTATACTTTTAGTTTCTTAGTAAGTTGCAAGTATACACTTACATTTACTTGTTTCTTTTGCTAAATCGCAAAGATCATCTTGTTCGGTTGGCTGGTGATAGCTGGCTGGTACTTATTTGTTGTGAGAGGTAGTGATTTGGTGTGAGAGAAAGTAAGAATGTACAGATTTGATAATTGATACTGTATCGTCATCCATTTGTGGTTACCACCTATAGAATGTAGCTGGAAGCCAAAAGGATGTGGCAATGTGAGTTTTGCAAAGCATGTTTAGGACCTCCCTGCAATTTGCCAAAAAAATCAAACGCGAGCTGCATTATAATTTCGTGCACATAATAACAAAAAGGAAATGTAAAGTGGGCCAGTTTGGTACAGCTCTTTGACGATGCACTGTTCATCGGAGCATTTTTTTTAAATAAACCGGAGCATCTTTTCACTCTCCGGCTCCACTGACATGCCTGCCCACCTACTCCCTCCGTCCCAAAATAAATACAATTCTAACATTTAAAATTTGTCTCACAAAGAATACAACTTTCACTACCTAACCACAAAAGACAAGAACCTCTAGAAGTTTCTTATACAAAAGACAAGCTAAAACCTAAATCTTTCTCATAAAAGACAAAGATCAGTTTGGTCATTTTACATCTATATATTGGTTTGCGTGCTCGTTCATAGAATTGCATTTATTTTGGGACGGAGGGGGTACACTGCCCGGAGCCGGGAGATCTCGGCCAAAGGGATATCGCTACTCCGGCAGGGCGGGACCTGTCGAGTCGGCAGCCATCGCCGTTGACGTGAGATCCCGGCGGCCAAGCGGGCAAGTCGGCGGTAACCGTCAACGTACGGAGAAACATCTCATCCAAGGTATCCAGCATTCAATCCTGACCGTCCACGTATGTGGAGACCCAAGTCCTCCACACCTGTTCCGCTATTCGTGGCCGTTTCCCAGCAAACCGTTGATCATCTAGAAGTTTCTAGTGCCTTCTAGCCCCCTGCTCGCCGTCTTCCGATCTTCCTCCCGGCTCCCGCTTCCAAATCATTCTGGGCTCTCCGCGAATTCTCCCTTCCCGCCTCTTATAATCCATCTCTTCTGTCTTCTCTCTCCAAATCCCAGTTAACCAACCAAAAGCCAAGCGAAATCGCGGCAAGGAATTCGACGAAGACCTTGTCAATCCCCCAATCACCACTGCTTGTTCTAGTAGCCTGTAGATTCTTCGGTAGCAGACGGTAGGCAATGAATCCCGACAAGTTCACGCACAAGACCAACGAGGCGCTGTCCTCGGCGCACGAGTTGGCGTCGGATGCCGGCCACACCCACATCACGCCGCTGCACCTCGCCGCGGCGCTGGCCGCGGACCGGTCGGGCGTCCTCCGCCAAGCCATCGCGCACGCGTCCGGCGGCAACGACGTCGCCGCCGCCGATTCCTTCGAGCGCGTCGTCGCCGCCGCGCTCAAGAGGCTGCCCACGCAGTCGCCGCCGCCGGAGACCGTCCCGGCGTCCGCCGCGCTCGTCAAGGTCATCCGTCGCGCGCAGTCCGCGCAGAAGGCGCGCGGGGACTCCCACCTCGCCGTCGACCAGCTGCTCGTCGGCCTCCTCGAGGACCCCCAGGTCTCCGACGCGCTCAAGGAGGCCGGCGTCGCCGCGTCGCGGGTGAAGGCGGTGGTCGAGAAGCTCCGCGGCGACAACCGCCGCGTGGAGTCCGCCTCGGGGGACAGCAGCTTCCAGGCGCTCAGGACGTACGGCCGCGACCTGGTCGAGGTTGCGGGCAAGCTCGACCCGGTCATCGGCCGCGACGACGAGATCCGGCGCGTGGTGCGGATCCTCTCGCGGCGCACGAAGAACAACCCCGTCCTCATCGGCGAGCCCGGCGTGGGCAAGACCGCGGTCGTGGAGGGGCTCGCTCAGCGGATCGTGCGCGGCGATGTCCCCAGCAACCTCCTCGACGTGCGCCTCGTCGCGCTCGACATGGGCGCCCTCGTCGCCGGCGCCAAGTACCGCGGCGAGTTCGAGGAGCGGCTCAAGGCCGTGCTCAAGGAGGTGGAGGAGGCCGAGGGGAAGGTGATCCTGTTCATCGACGAGATACACCTCGTGCTCGGCGCCGGGAGGACGGAGGGTTCCATGGACGCGGCTAACCTGTTGAAGCCAATGCTCGCGAGGGGGCAACTCAGGTGCATTGGCGCGACGACACTCGAGGAGTACCGGAAGTACGTCGAGAAGGACGCAGCATTCGAGAGGCGGTTCCAGCAGGTGTTCGTTGCTGAGCCCAGCGTTGTTGACACTGTCAGTATCCTGAGAGGCCTCAAGGAGAAGTACGAGGGTCACCATGGTGTCAGGATCATGGACCGTGCGCTCATCGTTGCCGCGCAGCTCTCGTCGAGGTATATCATGGGTAAGTGATAAGTTTTGATTCTTATCGTATTTCTCGAATAAAATGTCATTACCATGTTGCCATGTTTGTGGCTTTTGTTACTGAACCGAAATTGGTGCTTCTATTGTTTTGCATATCTAGGTCGCCATCTGCCTGACAAAGCTATCGATTTGGTTGATGAGGCCTGCGCAAATGTGAGGGTGCAGCTCGACAGCCAACCGGAGGTGATTGACAACCTTGAGAGGAAGAGGATTCAGCTTGAGGTCGAGCTCCACGCACTCGAGAAGGAGAAGGACAAGGCCAGCAAAGCTCGGCTAGTTGAGGTGGGTGATTCGCGATCTTGATTTTTCTAGCAGTAGCACACCTGCTTTTCTCTGTTCAATTCTGAATGTCTGATGATGTGCAAATCTGGTTTCAGGTGAGGAAAGAATTGGACGATTTGAGGGACAAGCTGCAACCACTGCAGATGAAGTACCGCAAGGAGAAAGAAAGGATAGATGAGATCAGGAAGCTGAAGCAACGTCGGGAAGATATGCTGTTCAGCCTCCAGGAAGCCGAGCGCCGGATGGATTTGGCCCGCGTGGCAGACATCAAATATGGTGCTCTCCAGGAGGTTGATGCTGCCATTGCCAAGCTGGAGGGTGAAACCGGAGAGAACCTGATGCTGACTGAGACTGTCGGCCCGGAGCAGATTGCTGAGGTACACTTGTTAGAGGCGAATATTTGTTGCATTGCCTTCCACTTCAGTCAGTTCAGTGTGTGGAAAGGTAATGAAACATCATTGTTGTTTACAGGTGGTGAGCCGCTGGACTGGCATTCCAGTGACTAGGCTTGGACAGAATGAAAAGGAGAGGCTGGTTGGGCTGGCTGATAGACTTCATCAGAGAGTCGTTGGACAGCAAGAAGCTGTCAACGCAGTTGCAGAGGCTGTTCTGAGGTCCAGGGCTGGCCTTGGGCGGCCACAGCAGCCTACCGGCTCATTCCTTTTCCTTGGGCCGACAGGTGTGGGCAAGACTGAGCTTGCCAAGGCTCTTGCTGAGCAGCTTTTCGATGATGAGAACCTGCTTGTTAGGATTGACATGTCTGAATACATGGAGAAGCATTCAGTTGCCCGGCTAGTCGGAGCACCACCTGGGTAAGCATCATGTCATACCTGTATGGCTGTATACCTGTTTTTGGGTGCCAATTACTGCTAGTTGGGCATTCTGTTGATTGCCTGTGGAACTGTGTGTGAATTTGTAGGTATGTTGGCCACGAGGAAGGAGGTCAACTGACAGAACAAGTTAGGAGGCGACCCTACAGTGTCATTCTCTTTGATGAGGTTGAGAAAGCACATGTGGCAGTGTTCAACACTCTGCTCCAGGTTTTAGATGATGGTCGGCTGACTGACGGTCAAGGCAGGACAGTAGACTTCAGGAACACTGTGATCATCATGACCTCAAACCTTGGCGCTGAGCACCTCCTTGCCGGGATGGTGGGCAACAACTCGCTGAAGGCTGCTCGCGATCAGGTTATGCTGGAGGTATGTGGTGTTGATGCAACTTGTATTGATGTTCTGTTTTCACTGATGTCATCGATGTCATGTAGTGTAGTGCTCAAACGTGCTGGTTTATTCATCTGCAGGTGAGGAGGCATTTCCGGCCCGAGCTTCTGAATCGTCTGGATGAGATCGTGATCTTCGATCCCTTGTCGCATGAGCAGTTGAGGAAGGTTGCTCGGCTGCAGATGAAAGATGTGGCTGTCCGCCTTGCTGAAAGGGGTGTTGCCTTAGCTGTGACTGATGCTGCCTTGGATGTGATCTTGTCGCTCTCTTACGATCCGGTATGTGAAAGCATCCAGCCGACAGACTACCTTGTTTTCTGGGCTCAGCTGCCTTCATGGACTCTTGAGTTTCTGACTCGTGCTCTTCGTTTGTGGTTCAACAGGTCTATGGTGCCAGGCCGATCAGAAGATGGATTGAGAAGAGAGTAGTGACCGAGCTGTCCAAGATGTTGATCAAGGAAGAGATAGACGAGAACTCCACGGTGTTCATAAACGCTTCTCCCAACAAGGAAGATCTGACTTACAAGGTCGACGCGAACGGAGGACTGGTGAATGCGCAGACAGGGCAGAAGTCTGACGTCTTGATCCAGGTTCCTAGTGGAGCTATGAACGACGGAACAGCACAAGCGGTGAAGAAGATGAGGATCATGCAAGATGATGATGCTGACGACATGGAAGAAGAGTAGAATAGACATAGGGAATTTGCCTCGACGTAGTTGTAGTCTTGTAGACAAATTTTTTGTGCGAAAATTGAGTGAGGTGCAATGCTCGGGTGTCAAGCAGGGTTCACCAAACCGGGCCCGGTCCGGTTAGCCGGCCCAAAAAAACCGGGCGGCAAACCAGTCAAACCGGCTGGTAAACCGGAATGTCCGGTTTGGCCAGGTTCTCTAGGTGCGGTTAGAGTCCGGTTACCGGTCATTTTAGGAACCGGGCCGGACCGGTAGGACCGGTTACCGGTCAAACCGGACCGGTTCCCACTGGTTTGGTGAACCCTGGTGTCAAGTACCAACGCCCCTGCAAGTGAAAGTGTTGAGATGAAACCGAACTGTGGATATTAGGCAAGATTCTTTTAAATTGAATTTGGAGTGAGTTGAGTACCCAGTTGTGTTCCCAGGTTCAGTGTGCCTGTCGATTGGCATCATGAAGCGTACAGTTCAGATTGCAAATTTGTAGATCTTTTTCTGTCGTCTTCAGCAGGACGGACTTCTACCTCACCTCTTTATGGCGGATTTAAGTGCTTGAAAATATCACTGTTTCTATGGGTTTTTTTTAAAAAAAAACCGGGCTGGCCCCTCCTTATCTTTTCGCGTGCTTCAAGCGGGAAAAAAACGAGAGGATCTCCAAGAGTTCTCTAAATCCCTTCCTAATACTTATTTTTTTAGAAAGATGGAAAAAAATTCTCCTCCAACAACTCCTTTTTTAAACCAACCGGTTTGGCGTGCCTAATCCAAGGTGGAAGAGTGCAGAAAAAATAAATAGTAAGGAAAGGATTCCTGATGCATATGTACAAGAGAGAAAGAATATATAAAAGTGATTAGAATAATTTAGAAATAGTATAGGATTCCTGATGTAAATTTGTCTTCTATATTTTAGGAGTAGATTATTAGAAACTCTTGAAGATAACACTATTTATTCCTTCTAATATTATATTAGAAGTCCTAAAACTTTATATTTTTAGGAAGAAAATATGAGGTACTCTTGGAGATGCTCAGATCTTCACATGAATTTTTAGACCATCACATTAAAATCGATGATCCAGATTTTTATTTTCTTTTTCTTCCTTATCTCCTTTTCTTTCTTCTCTCCTCCCCCCTCGAGCCGGGTGCGTCTAGCCATCGCTATGGTGACAAAAAACAAACCGTCACGGGTGCGCGCTGGAGTCAGATTGGCATGGTTGGATGAGATCTGATAGAGAAATAAAAATGATGACATTAACCACATGCAATGCAAATTGAAACTAAAAAACTCTATAAATCATAAATTGTGATCAAAATTAAATTCTGATTTCACCATTGGATTTCTGACAATAAAAATATCAAAATAAGATCCTACTTGACTATAATTTGACTAACTTTTTATTCCTATTTTTGAAGTGCAATTGTATATTTTGTAAAATATATAACCGGAGAACAAATCCTACAAACTACCGGAACAAAAAATTTGTACATACGAACAAATTATATAAACTGACGGAACAATATGTATACATGTGGAACAAATTTTATAAACTACCGGAACAAAAATTTTGTCTGTACGAATAAATTATATGAACTGACGGAACAAATATGTATACACGAGGAACAAATTTCATAAACTACCAGAACAAAAATTGTATGTACCAACAAATTATAGGAACCGACAGAACAGATATGTATACTTGTGGAACAAATTCTACAAACTCACGAAACAAAATATTTGTACATACAGAACAAATTATATGAACTGACGGAACAAATTATAGAGGAGGAATAAATATTTACATAGTGGAAGAGAAATAAATATTTAAAGAGAATAACAAATATATAAAGGAAAATGTATCATGAAGCCACTGAGAGAACAAATATTCACCGAGAGAGAATTAATATTTACCGAAGGAAAACAAATATTCGCTAAGGTGAAACAAATTTTCACTGATCGAGAATAAATTTTCACTGAGAGAAAACAAAATATTCACTAAAGAGAAGCAAAATGAACAGATAAAAAAATTATATAATGATAAATATAGTAAGAGTAACAAAATAAAGAGAGAGAAACTAAACATCATAAGTGTTGAACAAAATAATATAAAAGAAGAACACAAGAAAGAAAAATGAAAAAAATTGAAGGAATAAAAAACACCAAAGAAATATAGAATGCGAGGAAAAATAGAAAACACAAGAAAAATGGAAGGAGCCAAATAGAGAAAGAAAACTAAAATAAAGAGAACAAGAAAATAAAGAAATAAAGAAATAAAAACGTAAGTGAAAAGAAAACTCAAAATAAAAAGGAAATAGATAGGAAAGAGAAATAGAAAAATATAAACAGAAGATAGAAAGAAAGAAATAAAAAGGAACAAATAGAAAACCAAATCAAAAATGAAAAGAAAGGGAAAAAAGGAACGTACGGACGGAAGGTTCCCGGCCTCGCGCGTCCGTCCATGCGGGCATGCGGCCCACGCCTCCTCGTCTATAACGGCGCCATGAGTTGCGACATAGTCGTGGCGCCTAGAGGCTTAGGGTTTTTTTACGGTGGATCATACAACCAGGTGGTGATATATAATATATGATTTTTTTAAGTGTAAATAGATAATTTTTGGAAATTTTTAATAAATTTGACAATCTCAGACCGAGAAAAATTTTCGTTTGTGCCACAAAAAATTGGAAAATATTTTTTCAAAAAATAGATTTTGAAATGAATTTTTTTTCTTGAAATTTGAATTTTTTTGCCATACCACTAGAAATGAAAAGAAATTGAAAACAATCATTTTTAAAACTTGAAATGAAAATTTTCGTAATTTGACCATACCATGAAATATTTTGTTTATACCAAAAAAAATTTTGAAATGAAAAAATTTGAAAAAATTATTTTTGAAATTTGAAATGAAAATTTTTGTTTTTGAAATTTGAAAAAAAATGGTAATACCACCAGAGGGAAATGAAGGATTTCGTTTATGCCACCGAGAAAAAACTTCCAATAATAGCCCAATACCACATATGTATACCACCTTATACCACATGTGTAAGTTGTGGTGGTATACAATTAATCTCAATCGTCGAATTCTTTGATACTAGTCCTTTTGAAACGATGGTATAGGGTGGTATTATTGGAAGTTTTTTCTCGATGGCATAAACGAAATATATGATTTCTTCATTTCCCTCTGGTGGTATGACAATTTTTTTTCAAATTTCAAAAACGAAAATTTTATTCTTATCCGTAAAAGAGCCCCGAGCCTTTCTTCTTCCTCCCGTCCGGGTGTCCTACGACCGCCGTCCAGACTGACTCCCACCCCGTCATCGCAGGTCGGGCTAAGCCCCTCCCGCTATCAGTACCCACCGCCGTCGTCATGGACACCTCCGCCCCGACCTAGTCTATCGGTCGTTAGCCCTCCCTCTATGGTCGAGGGTGAGCAGCAGCCTCCCAGCAACCCGGAACTCTAACCCGAACCTCCTAACCTCGCTGAAATTCGTCAGATTTTTGAAAAAGAGAGTGAAGATGAAGAAAAATTTGTATGAGAAGCTCCAAATCACCAAATGAGGTATAACTTTCTAAAAAAACACTATGTCGCTCTTCTTCTCCACCCGGCCTCATGCTCTCCACCGCCCCCGTTACCCTCCGCCTCCGTCGTCCTTCGCCTCGCCGCCGTCGCCTCCGATGCTACCCTACTTCCCCTCCCCTTCTTCCCTACTCCCACGCCTCACCATAAACGGAATCTGACACGACTAGGGAAAGAGGCTTTCGTCCCAGGGCAAAAATAACATTAGTACCGGTTATTTTGCCCACCGGTACTAATGTCAACCAGAACCGGTACTAATGTCCCGTGCCAAAAAGGAGGGGGGCGGAGCCATCCCGTGGCAAACATTAGTATCGGCCCATATTCAGCACCGGTACTAATGTCTCACATTAGTACCGGTGCTGCATATGGGCCGGTACTAATGTGGGCGCGGGACATTAGTACCGGCCCATATTAAGAGTCGGTAATAATGTAGCCACATTAGTACCGGCTCTTAATACGGCCCGGTACTATTGTCCAACGGCTATATCTCAACTTCTTTCTCCTCCAGCCTGAGCCCCCCCCTTCACTTCTCCACTTCGAGCTCCTCCTTCTCCATGGCGCCCTAGAGGAGCTTTTGCCGGATTTGCTACCATTTCTCGACGATTTTACTCGTTGAAGTGGTCCAGAGGTTAGTTACTTCATCCTCCCTTGATTCATGCTTATTTTGTTGAGTTTCATTGGTTGAAATAGGAGTATTTTAGCACTTTAAAATGAACTAAGAATAGGGATTTGTTTCTATTTATTGTATTTTGTCTATGTTCTAATAGAATTGATTGAAATGGATGTGCCGTGTTAGTTGGATGAGATGTTATATATGATGATACAAATTAATTTTTTTCATTATTTTTTATATAAATAAATATATTAAATGCTTTAGATGTACTTACTAAGAGAAATGACTAGAATATTAATATTAGAATTAGAGAAATAATTTATTAGTCAAAAAATAGTTTGCTTATTATAATAATAATTTAATTTGAAATATAGTTTTCTCATTATAAAAAATGTTTTCTCATTAGAAAAATGTTTTCCTCCTAAGAAAAACATTTTCTTAGGAAAAAATAGTTTCTTTATTAGGAAAAAGTTTTCTTCAATACCATCAAAATGGATTTATTACTAAAAGAAGTTTATACTTGATGTGGAATATGGATTTAAGTAGTTTGAATTTGTCTAACATAGTCTTCCATTCATTATTAAACACTAGTACCGAGTCAAAAATGGTTGTCTCATTACAATAGTAATTTCTTAGTTAGAAAAATAGTTTCCTCAATAGAAAAATAGTTTTCTTCATTAGAAAAATTGTTTGCTCATTAGAAAATTAGTAAAAAGTTTATATTTCATGTGGAATATGGATTTGAATAGATTGGATTTATGTAACATAATCACTTGCCTTCATTTAAACACTAGTACGTACTCATTAGAAAAATGGTTTCCTCATTACAATAATAATTTCTTAGTTAGAAAAAGAGTCACCTCATAGAAAATTAGTTTTCTTCATTAGCAAAATTGTTTGCTAATTAGGAAATTAGTAAAAAGTTTATATTTCATGTGGAATATGGATTTGAACACTATGAATTAGTGTAACACATATAATCTTGAATTTGTTACATGATAATAATATATTTTGTTCGGTTATATATACTTTATTTGTAGATGGACCGGCAATGGATGTACAACGACAAGAGAATATCCAATGAATTCTTTAATGGGCTTCGTGAATTTCTAGAAGTAGCAGAATCGAACAAGCCTCCGTCCGGTTTCATTATTTGTCCATGCAGAAATTGCAGAAATTTAAAGGATTTCTCAACAACAAAGACTCTTCACGATCACCTATACAAATGGGGATTCATTCCAAACTATTTTGTTTGGACAAACCATGGGGAGAGAGGGGTTATAATGGAAGATGACGAAGAAGAAGACGACAATATTCCTGATTGGACTCAAGAAGGTGCCTTTGCAATGGGAGATGATCCAATGGGTGAGGATGATGTTGCAATAATGGTGGGAGAGCCTGAACAAGGAGAAGATGAGCCGCTTGATGATCTAGGTCAGGTGTTGCGAGAGCATAAGGAAGATTGCGAAAAGGTGAAGGAGGCAAAGAAGTTTGAGCGTATGTTAGAAGATCACAAGAAACCATTGTACCCAAATTGCAAAGAGGGGCACAAGAAGTTGGGTAGCACATTGGAAATGATGCAATGGAAGGCTAAACATGGAGTTTCTGACAAGGGCTTCGATGAGTTAATGATGATCGTAAAGGACATGCTTCCAGAGGAGAACGAATTGCCAGAGTCAACGTACGAAGCTAAAAATGTTGTTTGTCCTCTGGGTTTGGAGGTTCAAAAGATACATGTGTGCCCTAATGATTGTATCCTTTACCGAGGAAAAGAATATGAGAAATTGGAGGCTTGTCCTGTGTGCGGAGCGCAGCGTTATAAGATCCCACGAGATGACCCTTACGATGTTGAGGGGGAGAAGCAGAAGAAGGAGAAAATTCCTGCTAAGGTAATGTGGTACTTTCCAATAATACCACGGCTGAAGCGTTTATTCAGGTCCAAGGCTAATGCAAAGTTGATGCGTTGGCACAAAGAAGATCGTAAAGCAGATGACAAGATCAGACATCCTGCTGATGGGTCGCAGTGGAGACTAATTGATACAGAATTCCCTGAGTTTGCAAAACACATAAGGAACATTCGGTTTGGTTTAGGTACGGATGGATTCAATCCATTCGGTGAGTTCAGTAGCGGTCATAGCACTTGGCCTGTGACCTTATGCATATTCAACCTTCCGCCATGGCTGTGCATGAAAAAAAAGTTCATCATGATACCAATAATCATCCAAGGCCCAAAGCAGCCAGGCAATGACATCGATATTTATCTGAGACCGTTGGTTGAGGATCTTAAAACGTTATGGAAGAAAGAAGGTGTACCTGTGTGGGATGAGCACAAACAGGAGACCTTCAATCTACGAGCGTTGTTGTTTGTCACCATCAATGATTAGCCGACACTTGGTAATCTATCAGGACAAACAAACAAGGGATACCGAGCATGCACGCACTGTTTAGATGATACTTGCAGTGTGTATCTAAAACACAGTAAAAAGATTGTGTATTTGGGCCATCGTCGATTTCTTCCTCCTAAGCACCCGTTAAGAGAAGAAGGAAAAAAGTATTTTGAAGGTGTTGGAGAAAAACGTAAGAAGCCAGTGCACTGTGCTGGTAAACTTGTATTTTCTATGGTGAAAGATTTGAAGGTAGTGTTTGGGAAGGCTTCTGGTGCCAAATCTGTTCCAAACGACAAGGATGGACGTGCACCCATGTGGAAGAAGATGTCGATATTTTGAGAGCTTCCTTATTGGGAAATTCTTAAGGTTCGCAATGCAATTGATGTGATGCATGTGATGAAGAATTTTTGTGTGAACTTTCTTGGCCACCTAGGTGTATAAGGAAAGCCAAAACATACAGTTGAAGCTCATCGGGATCTTAAATTTATGAAACAGCGAAAAAGCCTGCATCCCGAAAAGAGAGATAAGGGAAATTGGTTAGCCCCTGCTAGTTACACCCTCAGCAAGGAAGAGAAGAAGATGATGTTTGATTGTTTGAACAGTATCAAGGTCCCGACAGGTTACTCCTCAAATATACAACGAATAATAAATTACAAAGAGAAAAAAAATCATAAATCTGAAGGCTCATGACTGCCACGTGTTGATGACACAATTGCTGCCTGTTGCACTAAGGGGTATTCTACCAGAGAATGTGAGATTGGCAGTCGTCAAGGTTTGTTCATTCCTCAACCAGATCTCTCAGAAGGCAATCCATCCAAAGAATCTAGTGCAGTTGCAGAAAGATGTCGTGCAATGCCTCGTCAGCTTTGAGATGATCTTTCCACCCTCTTTCTTTACTATCATGACCCACCTTCTAGTGCATCTAGTTGAAGAGATTGTTATCCTCGGGCCTGTGTATTTACACAACATGTTCCCTTTTGAGCGGTTGATGTCTAGTTATAAGAAGTATGTCCGTAATCGTGCTCGTCCCGAAGGAAGCATCGCAAAGGGATATGCTACAGAGGAGGTGATTGAGTTTTGTGTCGACTTTATTGATGAGCTTGCTCCGATTGGACTCCATGTATCACGCCATGAGGGGAGACTCAAGGGAAAGGGCACACGAGGGAAGAAATCTCGGATGGATATGGATGAAACGTTATTTCGTACAGCACATTCCTTTGTCCTGCAACAATCATCCCTAGTGGCTCCATACAGGGAGGAGCACAAGTCCATTGTACGGGCCTCAAACAAAGGGAAGTCAGAGGCCTGGATTACACGTCATCACAATGATAATTTTGCATCATGGTTGTGGAGAAAACTGATGGGTGATAACACTATTAAAGAGCAACTGCAATGGTTGGCCAGAAGTCCATCTATCTCAGTACTTACGTTCCAAGGATACGAGATAAATCGATACACATTCTACACGAGAGCCCAAGACCAAAAGAGCACAAACCAAAATAGCGGTGTCTGTATAGATGCAATAGACAACGAAGGAAATTTACAAACATACTATGGTGTCATTGAAGAGATATGGGAATTGGACTACGAATCTTTAAAAATCCCTCTTTTTAAGTGTCAGTGGGTTAAAAACCCTACAGGAGGTATAACGACAGACAAATTTGGGATGATAATAGTGGATCTCAACAAGATTGGATACAAAGATGAACCGTTCGTCCTAGCGAATGATGTGACTCAAGTTTTCTATGTGAAAGACATGTCGAGCAAATCACCAATAATAAAGAAGGGCGATGATAAGGGTGTTGTTAATAATAAGCCAAAGCATCACATAGTTCTACCGGGAAAAAGAAAAATTGTTGGAGTTGAGGACAAGACTGACATTTCAGAAGATTATGATCAATTCGATGGTCTTCCTCCATTTTCAGTAAAGATTGACCCAAGCATCCTGTTAGCCGAAGAGGACACTCCATACCTACGTCGTGATCACAACCAAGGGACATTCGTGAAGAGGAAGATTGTTAATGTTGCATTAGATGATGATGTATAATATGTTATATTAATTTGTGATCATGTACCAAAGTATTGTAATATTTTAATGAACTAGTATTTTGCTACTTTATTAACAAAATTTTCAATTATTTCACTTTTTTTAGCATTATCGGATATTAAATAATAAATTTACGTAAAAACATATATGAGCAAGACTAAATCATGATTTTTATATTAATTACACTGGATGTACTATTTAAGAAAGATTTTGCATGAAAAAAATAAATTTATTTCCGTTTGTTAAAGTCAAGAACAAAAAAAAGACAATTTAGAAGATATTAGTAGCTTATTGATAAGAAAATTTTAATTTTGATTGTTAAATTTAGAATATCATAGTATCTATGTAAAGAAAATTAACTAAACTTGTTCCACCATTTTATGTGTTGTATATGATTTACCATAAATAAACTACAATATAGAAAATAAAAATGAAAAATAAAAGGTAAACAGTAGGCAACAAAATGAAAACCACATTAGTACCGGGGCTCAACTAGCACCGGTACTAATGTGCTTCTCCATTTGGCGCGAAATGAAAAGGCACATTAGTACCGGTGCTCATCTAGGCCCAGTACTAATATCAACATTAGTACCGGGGCTAGGTGAGCACCGATACTAATGTGGGGAGGTATAAGGTGCCCAGCCCCTTCTTCCCCAACACTTAGCATATTTTTCCCCTCCGATCCGCGGCCCGTTCCTCCTCTGCCCTGGCGGCCCTCGTCGTCGTCGCGCGCCGCCGCCCCCCCTTCGGCCTCCGTCCTCATCACCCGCCGTCGCGCACCTCGTCGTCGTCGTGCACCGCCGCGCCCCACCGGTCCGCTGCGCGCCCCGCCGTCGCCGCGTCTCCGCCGTCGCCGTACCGCGCGCCCCGCCGGCCCGCGTCTCCGCCATCCCCGTCACCGTGTGCGTGCCGTCCGCCGTCGTCGCCCTCGCCGCGCTGCCCCTCCTCCGACGCCGATACGCGGCCCTCGGCCCCCGCGTCATCGCCGGCCGCGCCTCGCGCGCTCCGCGCCCCGGCCGCGCTCGCCGGCGCAAATTGGGGGCTGACGTCAGCCCCCCTTTTTTATTTTTTAGAATTTATATAGATTTAGAATTTATATTATTTAGAAATATAGATTTAGATTAAGAAACTTAGATTTAGAAATATTGATTTAGAAATATTGATTTAGAATTAGAAATATAGTTTTAGATTTAGAATTTAGAATTTGATTTAGAATTCAATTTGGATGTTGATTTAAATGTTATTTATACGTGGATCTAAATGTTATTTAAATGTGGATGTAAATGCTATTTAAATTTCAATTGCACACGTTCGGCTCGACTCGCTCGCTCCTGCCACGCTCCCGACCCCCCACCTCCCGCAACGGTCCCGACTCCCCCGCCACGGTCCCGACCCCCCGCCATGGTCCCGACCCCCCGCCACGCTCCCGACTCCCCCGCCACGCTCCTGACTCCCCCGCCATGCTCCTGACTTCCCGACCACGCTCCCGACCTCCCGCCACGCTCCCGACTCCCCCGCCATGCTCCCGACTCCCCCGCCACATTATTATTTTTTGTCCTCAAATTATTTTTTGTCCTCATATTAATAGTCTCATCATTGGAATAGTTTGTCCTCATATTATTTTTTGTTACATTATTTTAGTTACAATGGTGCGAACAGAAGAGGACCGAGAAGCGGAGCAAATGATCATAGATTTAATTGCTCGTAATACTATGAATGATGCACCGAATGAACAAGAACAGGATCATAGAGAGGCCGACAACTACTTGAACATGTTTGGTGATGGCAACGAGAGGGAGCAACCAATTGCTCAAGGAAGCAATGATGGAGAACCATCCGAGGTATAATTAATAAAAACTAGTACCTCGTCATGATTTTCCAGGAACCTAGTAATTAGAGAAAATGAATTAATAGTTCTTAAATTTCCAGGAGGCTGCATCGAGCAACAAGAAGAAGCCGGGTGGGAAACGCGGCCCAAAGAAGAAGTTAGAGGGGCATTTCATCATCACGGAAGTATCTCCCGATGGGAGGCCGTTAGCTCCACATGAAAATGTTGTCAAGTTAACAAATCACATAGGGGCTCTTGTTAGGGACAACATCCCAATAAGCTTTCGGTTTTGGAAAGCGGCTGACGCACCTTACTTGGTACCCGAAGAAGTTGAAGAAGCTGAGCATGAAGATCAAGATCAGGACGAAGAGCAACATGAAGAGAATGAACCCCCGGTACCGGTTCGGCCAGATGTTGTCCCGGTCACAGAGAAGAACATGATTTGGGCCGAGGTGAAAGCACACTTCGCATTTCCAAAAGACACAGATTTGAAAGATGTGCGCACTTGGGCCCTGCAGAAGGGTGCAATTGCCTTTCAGACGTACAAGAAGCGGCTGACCAAGGAGTTCATCAAGCAGGGGCTTACACCCGATTTTAAGAAGCCGGGATATGCCAAGTTAAGAGATCACTGGGATGCATTTGTGCAGGGCAAACAATCGGAAGATGCCGCCAGGTTGATTGCAACCAACACAGCCAATGCACGTAAAAAGAAAGAATTTCATCATCTTGTCCCTAGAGGTTACGCGATGGCCATGCCCAAATGGGATCGGATGGAGCAAGAGATAATGACATGTGGAATCGTACCGGCAACTCTACAGTGGTCTGACCGAGTGCGGAATTACTACTATGCACATGGTGGCTCGCTCAATCCCGAAGATGGGTCATTAATACCGGGGGAGCAACTAAGACAGACAGCTGCAAGACTTGTTGATTTGATTAGGGCTGCTGCCGAAGGAACTTTCATACCTGATCGAGAGAAGGACGAGCTTTCTGCTGCAATAGGCACTAAAGAACATGGTGGACGTTGCCAAGGCAAATGTGTGATTCCATGGAAAGTCGCATGGCATGAGCACATTGACTCGTATAAGAAGCGCAAAAGGAACAAGGACGAACAAGATAGGAAACTCAGAGAATTGCAAGAGCGCGTAGAAATGACTAAGACAAGAATGGAGGAAATCATTGACCAGCGTGTGGCCCTTGCTCTTAACAAACACTCATCTCAGTAAGGGCCTATAGATGAAATGAGCCCGCCATCTACTAAGGGGAAAAGTAGTGTCGCTTCAACGGATGTAGCACCAGTAAACACGAAAGCACCGGTCAAGGAAGCAGAAACACCCCTAGCCTCACCAGAAGCACCGATTGCCTCACCAGAAGCACCCCAAGCCTTAGCAAAAGTAGCCGAGGTCTGCCACGAACGGTTCCCTGTGGATGACATCACAGTGAGGTCAGCGTGTGAGCTTCACACTCAACTCAGAAACAAGATGTTACCGGTGGCTTATGGTGTTGCTGAGGTCCCGGAACCGGGGGAAACTTTCATGGGTGTGGAATTCCGTAAATCATTTTACCATAAAGTTGCCGTCGACCGAGTGGTCCCCGGTTGGGAAGACCTCGAACTGGAGTTACCGGGACCTGATGGGGAAGAGGTGCTTGGAGATACAGTGCACAGTTGGGTATTGTGGGCCAAGGCTCACATAAAGATTATGGAACCGGTCAAGGAAGCACCCCTGGCGTCACCAGAAGCACCTCTTCCTGATGCCTCATCTGCACCCCCCGTGCCTGAAGGCGAAGATCATCAGCTACCGTCATCTCCAACAGGAAGCATGAGTCCTCTAGTTGATCGGGACCTAAGCGAGAGTCCGCCCCCTAAGCATGATGAGTCTGTTAAGGGCAAGGGTACCAAACGATGAGCTACACATCATCCTCCGCCCCCTCCGCCAAAGAAGCAGACGAAGCCCAAGCAGAAGAAGCCTCAACCGAAATTATCTTACGAGAAGACTCAGGAGGAGCTAGATGCTTCAGTACGGGCTGAGCTTGATAGACAAATATTCAAAGCGAAGAAGCCACCGGTTGAGAAACCAATTGACCGGGTGAAATTTCATCGTTTCATGAAAAAAAATGGAGGAGGAGAAACGTATAAATGCCCAGACACCTCCTTTGACTGACTATGACCGACAGGCAATCAAGATGCATAAACAGAAGAAGCTGGCGAATAAAGCTAAATCTACAATTCCACAACTAGGCACCCAGTCAAAGCAATATGTCTCCCCCATCAAGGTGCTTTCTATGGTTGAGCAGCATATGCTCGTATTCAATAAGGAATCAGGTCTGACTTTTGGTCAAATCTGAGGGGACGAACCAATCCCAAAGCATGAAGGGACAAATACACCGAAGTATGAGTGGGGTAAACCTCTTGTGTGTCCGCAGTTGGTGCCGTTTCTTCCAACGAGAATGCATGAACTGCACGATTGGTACATGGCTGCGTCAGCCAGCGGTGTAACTTATGTGAAAATTACCATAGATGATCAACATTATTTCCGTGGTCGAGAAACTTTTGGTGTGGAATTTGACCAATTTTGGTACTTATTCAATCAAGATGCAATTGACTCAGGACTCATCGCTTGCTAGACTCTGTAAGTCTCGAAAACAATGATCTAGCCATTCTACCTTATCTTAACTTGTGTTTAATTTGAATTTAATTTCAATCATGCAGCTTTGAGATGTAGCGGTGCAGGAGGAGAGGAATAAAGGACGTCGACTTCATGGATCCACTAATGATAAATCAGACTTGTGTCAGAAAATGGGAGCTGGCTACATTGGACTATATATTTGTTTCTAGAAAAACACCATGAGAAGGGTATCATACTTTTGCCATACAACTTCGGATGAGCAACGTGTATCTCATCTATTTTATCTTTTTCAAATGACATTGCATATATATTTTAAGAAACTAATACTTCTACACGTATGCACAGCTCCCACTGAATTCTTTTTGCATTATGTCCGTCTCTAAGCAAGGTCTTCATCTTTGACTCTTTGAGGGCAAGTACAGACAAAAGTGCATACCAAGATGTCGTAGAGATGATCAAAATTGCATGGACTCGCCTCTGTGTAGAGCACCCGGGAAAATACAAAGAGAACCTTTATTTCCACTATGATTTCCCTGTATGTGTATTCTGCTAGTCCGCATATCTCATGTCTTCCAATATAATTAAACATATTTCATAACCTTGTTTTCGCACATGTGCAGTGCTTGACACAACCTTCAGGTACCAATCTGTGCGGATACTATGTATGCGAGTTCATGCATATCTTTTCAAGCCTCGCACAAGGTACCAACCTTGAAGACAGGGTGCGTCCACTAAACTAAACGACACATGCATGTAGTTCTTATTTGCCCATGTTCTTTTTTTACTAGTTCTTATTCTTTGTTCATATTCTTTTGTAGATTGATGACATCAAGGAGGGGCTCCTCGAGTCGGAAAGAATCCGGTTAATTCAAGAACAACTATCCGGATTTCTTCTAGATGAGGTGATTACGCCAAGTGGAGAATTCTATTCAGGCTTATCATCTGTTATTGTAACGGGGAAGTCCACGAAAGAAACATCGGAGAAGTCCACGACAAAAGTAACTGGGAAGTCGACGGAACAAGCAGAGTCGACTAAGCAGGAGAGCAAGAGAGGAAAAAGCTCTGCAAAGGACCAATCGTCAGGGAGCAAAACAAACTAATATTAAACCCTGCTGACCTTTGATGCAATGTATTATATACACTAATATATATTTTTTGTATTTCTGTATGCACAATATTATATATGTTCTTGCATTGGATCAACGACTACCGGATTTGAGATAATACATGCATACGAATATATGTACTAGTATAATATTAGATATTATACTAATTTATATACGTATATATACGTATGCATGTATAGTATTATCTCAAATATTTTATATGGCACACGAATTTATATTATAGCGTATTAGGTATTAGGATTAGTATACGTAAATCAATCAAATACGATAGAATTAATAAACCAGAAAACGATAAAGAAAAAGAAAAAAGAAAAAAAACATTAGTATCGGTTGGCATCTAGAACCGGTACTAATGTGCATCATGCCACATCGCCGGGGGCGGGCACATTAGTACCGGCTCTAGTACCGGTTTCCAAAACCAGTACTAATGTGATTTCACATTAGTACCAATCGAACAATACCAGTTTGAAAACCGGTACTAATGAGGGTTACGGACTGGTACAAATGTACGTTTCCCTAGCAGTGCGAGCTCCCCCACCTCCTTCCCGTCCCTCCTGGCTCCCATGGTTGGGACTCTAATGATAGACGACTGTAGAAGACTGCAAGGCTGATATGTAATTAGTTTTATAATTGATTTATATTTAACATTTTTAATTAGTATCAAAGAGCCGATGTGATAGGTGCTAAGGTGCTTAAGTTGAAAAGAAACCATGCAAGCATGCCCTTACTTCCTTGTCCCTTCCATCGAGCGAACGGCCGACACGCGGGCCGAGCTGCGTCGGTGCCATTGCATCCACCCCTGCAAAGGCTGCAACGTGGGGCGACATGGAGCCGCCCGTTGCTTACATTGCTGACTGAATGACTGATGAAGATTACTGTTGCTGACGGCCGCCGCTTGGCCGCTTGTTGCCTGCGTCGCTTTCCGCTCTTCACTGTGCCTTTGTTGCGTATTTGCATTTGGCCATCGCCGACCCAGCAGTAGGGCCGCCGAGCGTTGCATTCCGGACATTTGACGCGCGCGCCGCTAACGCTGCCAGCGAACGGACACACGGCACCTAGCGAGAGCACCCACGTGCCCACCGGCCTCCGCCCAACCTTATCCGCAAGTGAGCGGCGAAGAGTGGTTGGGGGAGGAAGACGAGTGGGTGACGGCGGCCACGGCGGGACACCGCCGGCGGCGGGGCGGTGGTGGAGGCCGGCGGAGCTTATGATTTTTGGGTTGGGGTTGAGGGTTAGGGTTAGGGATTTGGGGTTGTTGGGGGAAGGTTCCATGACCGGCAACCTTGGAGGAGATGTCGGGGGCGGCGGCAGGCACGGCGGTGGTTGCGGGCGCCGGGCGGAGGGCCGGGCGGCGAGGGCGCCGCCGGCCTGGGCGGTGGAGGACCCCCGGCGGGCTGTGCTGGTGGCGGGGGCGAGGAGGCCGAGAATTTAGGAAGGACGGGGTTGGCCGGCAGGGGCGGGAGGCGTGCGGAGCGGCCGCCGTCGGCCGCGGGCGGCGGCGGTGGTAGTGCGGCAGTGGTGTTTTTAGATGAAGAAGAAAAAAGAATGGAGGGAGAAGAGAAACCGGAAGGAAGAAGAAAGAGATTGGGAAGGAGATAAGGTGGACCCCACCTGTTCGCTCGTGGCGTGCGATCGCCCGCTAATGACTCCCAGACATCTGCGCGATCTACACCATCACGGCTAACAAAAATCGCAGGACCAGTGGCCAGAGAGACTGAGAGATCGAGGGTGACATTATAGATGGCAACGGGCACAATACCCGCGGGTAGAGGGTTTTCAAACCCGCGCCCGCGAGCCAAACCCTGCACCCACGCCCGCGCCCGCGACCCGTCACGGGCAATAACTTGTGCCCGCGCCCGTCACCCGCGGGCACAGTCTACCCGCGGGCACACCCGTGCCCGCAATCACCAGCAAAAATCAATATAACAGCCAATGCAGTAGTGTATTTCACGGATCTAGTGTTCTACACTTAATCACTTGTACTGAAAATAGTATCTATTAATTACTGAATAGAGAAGGGAGAGATAGCAGAACTGGCAGACTGGCGACGAGGGACGGGGACTCGGGCGACGAGGGACGGGGACTCGGGCGGACTGGCGGAGCCGCGGAGGGAGCAGGGTCGGGCGGTCTTGGGGACGGGGACTCGCCGACTCGGGACAGGGGCTGGCGGTGGGACAGGGGCTGGCGGCGGCCGACGGGCAGCGGGGCCGGGGCGCCGTGCGCTCGCGGCGCGGAGTCGCGCGGTCGCCTTGCCCAGTCGCCGGGTGGGACGGCAGGGTGGCGGCGGCAGGATGGGGATGGGTGGGGAGGAGGAAAATGAGACTGAATCACTGAAACCCTAGAAGGAGTCATTATATACTTGGATATAGGGTCCACATGTCAGGGGTATTTTGTGGGTTTGCGGGCACGGGTACATGTTTTTCAAACCCGCTATGGTTTTACCCGTGGGTACAATGTCAAACCCGCACCCTTACCCGTGGGCACAAAACAAACCTGTACCCTCACCCTACCGGGTTTTTACCCGCGGGCACGCGGGTTATCTGTGCCCGTTGCCATCTATAGGTGACATGCATGTATATGACACGAGAGGTTGGGCATGCTTTGGCAAGCTTCGATAGTTGTGGAAAGCCGAAAACTACCCGATGTTGAAGGAGTAGGTGTTCAGAAAATGACATGACTGAACAGCGTGATAATCGTGTCTTTGGAAGTACCAAAATGGAAAAAAACTTGGGTAACTAGATTACCGCCCGGTAGAGCAACGATCCCTGTCACGAGGGCTGAATTTGAACGTGATAGCAACTTGTGAGCACCAATGACATCTTGACGTTGGACCAAGATACAGTGACTGGCCGTGGACAAAGGAAGCGTCGGCGGCGGCGGCAGCAGCAGGAGGGAAAATGAGCTGGGGATTCGAGCAGCACAATGTAGGATGGGGCAGTTGGGTCTGAGTACGCTGTAAAACGAACAGTCATGTTTTCGTGAGCGACATGCTAGTGGTTTTTATATGTACTCTTTTTTTCTCAAATTGTGAGTCGTTTTATTTTTTTTCATAAAACTTATAACAATTAAAACGATCCACAATTTGAAATGGAGGATCAACAACTTAAGCTGCACATAAATAAATTTGGTTCAATCAGAAGAAGAAAATAAATTTCCCTACAACAAGTGTCCTTGTGTGTTGTTCATGGCACCTACGTTCTCCAAGTGAAACTGTACGTTCGGCGGCCGTAATTTTCTTAAACTATGTACTGGCACAACTCTTTTTCACTTCATTTCAAATTGTAAGTTGTCTTAGCTTTTTTAAATTTGTAGTTTTTGCTACACATTTAGATATACATTGTCTAAATTGTAAGTTGTTTTAACGGTCAACTAACAGAAATGGCAACCAAGGAAATGGGAAATTGAAGTAGTGGCAGTGAAGGGAATTGAAGAATTTTGGTACCAATGAGGGAAGTGGTATAAATTTTAATGGCATTGAGAGAATTTGTTCAAATTTGTAGCTTTTGCTATACATTTAGATGTACAATGTGCATTTGCAAAGTCAAAACGACATATAATTTGGAACGGTTGGAGTATTTGCTTATTTTCCTAGTTTGTGGTAAGGATAGCTTGTAAAATTTTAGCCGAATTAGTTACAACAAGACTTCCCTTTAGTCACTGAATCCTTCAGAAAATACAAACTGGGTGAAAGGAAAACAACTCCATTTCGTTAAGAAACTATCTATATTCTACCGACAATTGGATTAAATCCAACAGTTTGGGTGCATCCGTCCATAAGGAAAGGTGAAATGAAACCGAAACAAATTTATTCATCTGCTAGGAACATTTTATTTCACTCTGGAGACAACATATATAGTCTTAATATAAAAACTGGTATTGCCAATGAATTAAGCGCATTTGTTTGCATACTGGTGCACCACCGTGTAGCTAATTAACTTGTGCAGTGGCATCAAAACGGCCTGGTGTAAGATCTTTGTCAGGGATCCAACAGCCGTGGAAGCCGTAGGGCAGGCCATAGGGAAACCTCACGCGCGCAATCTCTTGGAACGTGCTCGCGTCCAGCACTAGCGCATAGCCATCTCCACCGGCGGCGCTTACAATAGATAGCACCACTCCTACATGCAGAGATATAGTGCGTTTAACTTAAGCCGATCGAAGAGCCCAATTATAAATATATATAGTGCGTTTAACTTAAGCATGCAAACTAACTAACCATCGTCTTCGTCTGTCGCTCCGGGCCTGGCCACGAAGAAGGGCTCGGACGGCACGGCGCCTTCCTCGTGCCAGTTCTTGGCCGTCTTGTCGACCAGGTCGATCTTGGTGAGGGTGTTGGGGAAGTTGCACGGCCGGCGGGCGCCGCAGGCGTAGGCGTACCGGTACTCCTTGCCGAGGTAGGCCGGGTTGATGCTGCACATGTCCATCCCACGGCCGTGCTCCTCCGGGTCCAGCGCCGTCTCGAGCTCGCCGAACGGGCTCCCGTCCAGCGGTATCCTGAACCGGCCCACCCTGTCGAGGAACGAGAGATGACAGAATTGACGCCATCGGACGCAATGCAACAACCATATGTTGTATACATACCTGGCGTTAGGCAGCACGTCCTTGTCCCTGAGTGATCTCAGGCTGTGGAGGACGAGCGTCTCGATGATGGCGGGGTCGCCGTAGTGCTCGCAGCAGTCGACGACGACGGCCGCAGCCTCACCGTCGTCGCCTTTCTCCTCGTACGCGTTGATGTAGTGGATGGCCATGAACGGCGGCACCTCGACGCTCGCCACCTACACGTATGTCGTACCAAGAGATTGCGTTTCAAGGTGGCACGACAACGTAAGACGACAGATCGAGAATTTATTTGCTGTCGTCGCTGCTAGATTGTTATTACCGTCTTCCCGGTGGACTTGCACATGACGTGCATGTAGCTACCGGACGCCGGGAGCCACTCGAAGGCGTAGTACGGGGCGAGCTCCGACTTGACGAGGCTGCTGGCCGAGTACCGGAGCGGCATCTCCGGCACGACGACGTAGTTCTCCGTGACGGCGAACGAGTGCAACCACCCTGGGGTCGGCCCCCCGCGGCAGCCCACCCTGCCCACCACCTTCCTCTCGTCGCTCCCGGCCGCCATCCTGACGACGAGGTGTCCCGGCCGGGCGAGGTCGGGGAGCACCGTCAGGAGCTCGGAGTCGGTCACGACGGGGTGCGCGGACTGTATCATCATGCCGCCCAGGGCGTCGGCGTACTCGAGCTTGCCGACGGTGGCGAGCGTGCCCGGGTCGATCAGGATGGAGCTCTTGGTGGTCTCGGTGAGGCACAGCACCCGGCCGTCCCCGAGCGGCAGCACGGCGCTGTTGGGGTTGTCCGTGAGCACCGCGCCGCTGAGGATCCCGACGGCGTTGCTCACGCGGTCCAGCAGGTTCCCGGGCTTGGGGCACTGCGAGAACTCGCGCAGGACGGGGCGGCCGCTCGCCACGGCGGACGCGTACGCGTCCGACTCGATCTGACGGTGCGCGCCCGTGGCGCGGCCCTGCCGGAAGGAGACGCGGACGAGCGTGGCGTAGCCGTCGAAGAGGTGGTGGAAGTCGCCGCCGCCCACGTCCCACAGCCCCGGCCCGTTCCGCAGGTACGTGCCGTTCTGCACACATCGGCATCTCATCAGGCTTAATTACGCGTAAGCACAAGTGAGCTAATCGTATGATTGGATCAATTAGTGGCACTGGCACAGTGACATTTACCAGCCAGTCAGGGAGGCGTCCTTCGACGGCGAGCTCGCCTTCCCACCGCTCCTGCCGGACGCTGGTCCACGCAGAGAGGTTCGTGTCGTCGCCGTCTGTCGTCGCGGCCTCCTCCGCCGCCAACGTGGTCGCCTTCACGGGGCGGCCGGAGTGGTTACGACGACGACGGCGGTGTGCGGTCGCCGGGATGGAGTTGGGCTGCCGGGAGCGAGGGGAAGAGACGAGGAGGAACGTGCTAGGAGCAGCGCAGAGCGTGGGGAGATGGGACGCCATGCTTATCGCCGTGTCCGAGCTGTTTGTTTATCTGACTGATCGGCTCAGACGGAATGGTCACCACGGCTGCTCTGGGCGGTGTGGTGGTGGTATGCATCGTGTGTGCGCTTAATTATAGCCCTATACAGACCGTGTGTCTCGCTCTCGCTGCTGGAGAACGGCCGAAGTTTGAGACTTGAGAGCGACCTCATCGTGACCAGATCGGGTAATGGATCTGGCGCCATGCAATCGGCCAATGAACAGTGTGGCAAATGCTGCGTTGCGGGGCGACAACAGGGTAGGCGCCGCGTACTGTCAACTGTCGCACCCTTGTTGTGTTGTTGGTGTCAAGAATTGTGTGGAAGAATTTTCTGTTGGGGAGGCACAACGTTTTGGGCTGGTTTTGTTTGCTGGCCCATTTGTTCATACTCCGTATTGTTATTATTTTGTTTCTTCGTCTTTTGTTGGGCTAATATACTTTTTTATGTTGGGCTACTACTCTATTGTTAACTTCTTGTTTTGATTGTTATTTGTTATAGTACTTAACAATTCTCTTTTATTTGATATATGTTTATATCCACCCAAACAATAAGATTTTTTTCCATGGTATGTTTTGCATTATTCTAGTAGCAAGAATACCTATTTATGCGCTATGACTTGTATGGTTCCAATAGTAAACTTCGTTTGTTACATGTTGGCAAACACATAGGATATGAAGATGTAATACATATATATAGGCTCATTAGTTAGCAATCTAAACTTATTTGTTCACTTTATAGGATAATGTTTATCAACATGGATATATTAATTTGTTCATGATGTAGACTCACTGGTTGATGATATAAACTGATTTGTTCACTTTAGCGACTACTACTACCTCCGTTCTTAAATATATTGTTGGGTGTGCGCCTTAGCTTAAGGCTAAGGACCCCCTTTTTTGTGTAAAAGAGGCCAAACATGAGGAGTAAGGGCATATTTGTATGGGCCAAGACCCTAATTGTAATAGCTAGGACTGATTTGTGAAGGTCGAAGACCTTATTGTAAATTTTAGGGACTCAGATGTAATATTCGACCGCACCAAGGGAAATAATATAAACAGCCACCTCCTCTCCCTAGGGTTTGGAGGGGGAAGCCACCTCCCTTCCCTATAAATAGACCCCAAGAGGTGGTGGAGGAGGGAGGCTGAACTTTTGTTTTCATTTGATGCCCTAGTTCACTTGTGATGTTGTTCCTTCTCCATCCTCCTCAAAATCTATTAGGGATTTCCGATTCCAATAGTGGCGTCCACCGTGGTTTTCGCTCGAAATAAAAGCTCGCGATATACCATCAAAAGAGAAAAGTTTTCAGACCGTTTCGGAAAAAAATCTGAAAAAACTTGAGTTTCGAAAAAATTTCAAAGTTTTGCTAAAAGAACCTGAGCTTCGGAAAGTTTTCAGACCTTTTCGAAAAAATTTCGGTTCGTCAAAAAGAACCTGAGCTTCGGAAAGTTCTCAGACCTTTATGAAAAATTTTCGGTTCGTCAAAAAGAACCTGAGTTTCGGAAAGTTTTCGGACCTTTTCGAAAAATTTTCGGTTCGTCAAAAAGAACCTGAGCTTCCGAAAGTTTTTAGACTTTTTCGAAAAAAATTCGGTTCGTCAAAAAGAACCCGAGCTTTGAAAAGTTTTCAGACCTTTTCGAAAAATTTTCGATTCGGTCCGTCCCCTGGCCGGCACGCGGCGGCCCGCTCTCGCCGCGTGAGCAGCTTGAGCAGTCCGCCGGCAGCCGACGAGTTCGGGGCCGGGACCCCCGAGCCCAACCCTCAGAGCCAATCCTTTTCCCGAAGTTACGGATCCGTTTTGCCGACTTCCCTTGCCTACATTGTTCCATTGGTCAGAGGCTATTCACCTTGGAGACCTGATGCGGTTATGAGTACGATCGGGCGTGGATGGTACTCGATCCTCCGGATTTTCATGGGCCGCTGGGGGCGTACCAGACACCGCGCGATGTGCGGTGCTCTTCCGACCGCTGGACCCTACCTCCGGCTGAACCGTTTCCAAGTTGGCAGGCTGTTAAGCAGAAAAGATAACTCTTCCCGAGGCCCCCGCTGTCGACCGGGCATCCCTGGGCCCACCACACATGTGGGCCATACCCGGGAGATAAGAACCTGAACATCTAGACAACTCGACTAGTGGGCCACGGTGCAGGATTACAGTGGACCACAAGGCAAGACAAGATGGACAAGGACTTGTACTAAGATTAGGATAGCTTTCTATAACTCGTATAGTCTACTCCTAGTCTTACTCGAATAGTACTCTTGTACCAATCCGACTTGTAACCCTGCCTCTCGTGGCATATAAGGTGGGGCAGGGACCCCTCTCAAAAGATACGCAATCAATACAGAGCCACGCAACATACATGACGTAGGGTATTACGCACATTGCGGCTCGAACCTGTCTAATTGTGTGCCCTGTGTCTCACCATCGTGTTCCTGATCTCGGCGAGTCCCACCGCACAATCTACAACTTTGGGTACCCCGTGGTAGGCTCGGTGTCTAAAACACTGACAGCTGGCGCGCCAGGTAGGGGATCTTGTTTTTGATCCGCTGGCGAACTCGATGGCTCTCGTCATCATCAAGTCGACCGTCGCTTTCCAGCAAGGCGACACCTTCGTTTTTGGCTCCTGGGTTTGCATTGCTGATGGCGCCGGATCGTTCCTGCGTTTCTTAGCATCAACTCCGGAGTCAAAGCTCAAGTCCTCGACGCTTACGCAAGCTTCGATGGAAGAACTCGTCGAAAATTTTGGCAAAATTTCGCTCTCCGACCCGCTCAGAGAACTCGAGTCGGAGTCCACGTACAACTCGACTTCGTCTCCTATTCAGCCTGAGTTGCTCTCTCCAGCTTCACAACTTGCGCGCAGTCTGGATAACATCCCAACACCACCTCTCTTCGGCCATTGCCATGTCAGTGCCGCTTACCAAGCCGCGCTGAAGCGCCTCATGTGCCCTGGCTCAAAGATCGTGCTCGAGTACTCTTCGGATTCGGAAGTCAACCTCGACTACTATGATTCGGATTCATCTGAGTTCGAGTTCGACTACGGTTCGGATTCTACTGAAGCACAACAACTGACTGGCCCTGCTCAAGGACTGGTGATCACGTCGACACCTGAGGGTAGATTCGTCTACTGGCCTGAGCATGTGCCTGCTGATCTCACCTTGGATGATCAGGAACGCTTTATCGCTTGTCTCGACAACTTACCCTTCCAGGAAGGTGCCAAGCTTGTTGATTATGACACTGATACTGAGCTCATTGAGAGTACGGGTACTCACTCATCTTATCGAGAAGTTTTCGTCGTCGATGCATCTACTCCGCAAGGGCATCGTGCCAATTATAGCTTTCCGGATGATGTATCTGATGATGAACTCTCTGTCAATGCTCCTGCTGATGAAACTGCGGAGGCCAAGACTGCACGTCGTCAACGCAACACTGATCGTGCAACCCTTCGTCGTGAACTCGCGGAAGCTCTGCCTACCCGTAATCTTCAAGAGGCTCTGGATGCTGTAGCTACTCGTCAATATCGTACTCCAGAGGAAGCTATTAATGCGATCAACTTGCTTGGTCGCACTATGCCTCATGACAGGGCGGCTGCTAAAGTGGCGAAGCTAGCTGAACTAGCCTACACTATGCTACGTCAAAATACCAGTACTCCTAGTCACCATGGCAACAGTGGGGTTGTTCATCGCCACACGCACACTCCTCAACGCACACACCCGGAAGCTAGCAACAGGGACAAAGGTGGTGAGGGCAGTGTCAATAGCAAGTCGGGAGACTCTCACTACGATGCTCACACAACAATCAATGCCAGACGCGCTGAGCGTGAGAAGCAAAAGGATGTTGACTCTGATTCCTTTCCTGCCTTCTCCGCTCGACTTCAAGCTCTGCTTCTTTCAGAGAAATTCAAGCCCTATGATATTTCTAAATACGATGGCAAGCAAGATCCAAGGCAGTGGTTGCGCTGTTATGCTCTGTCCATCACTAATGCAGGGGGCAATGATGATACTAAATGTATCTACTTCCCTTTTTGTCTGGAGCAAGAACCCCTCACATGGTTCGAATCTCTCAAATGAAACTCCATCGACAACTGGAGACAACTCAAGCAATGCTTCACCAGCAACTTCGCGGGTTCTTTGGGCCGTCATGGTACTCGGATGGACCTTGCGCTGATCAAGCAAAGACAAGGCGAGACTCTTCGCGAGTACATGCGCCGCTTCTTTGAAAAAAAGGCTACTGTTGTTGATGTTACCGAGAAGGAAGTCATAGATACCTTCCAGGATGGTTTTCATGATGACAGACTTTTTCAAGACTTTGGTCGCGCTCGCCCAGCCAACATCACCAAGCTCAAGGAGATGATCACTCACTAGGCGGACGAGGAAGACAAGGCTCGGAATCGGTTCAAGCATCTTCGCAATAACCAGAATAACAACAACAACGGTAATGCTGGTGGAAACAATAGTGGCAAGCAACAGCAGGGCAATCACACGGGTAATAACTACTCGAGCAATCCTAATCGCAAGCACAAGCCCGATAACACTGTTGCAGCCATGGAAACTACTGCCAAACCTGAAGATGATTCTCACTGGGCAACATTGACCAAGCAGAAATGCCCATGGCACCCAGAGGGTGATCATACTACAGAGCAGTGTTACCAACTTCGCCGTGCGCTGAAGAATACACCCGAACCAACACACCTGAACCCATGGCTTCGTAAACACAAGGGGAAGAAGGCTAACACAGACAAAGACACTGGGTTTCAGCACCCCTCCAATACTGTCAATGTCATCTTTGGCGGAATTCCAACCAAGCGCATGCAGAAACTTGCACTCAGGGAGATTATGTCCATTCAACCAGCAACTCCAACTTTTCTAAAGTGGTCTGAAACCCTCATTACCTTCTCAAAGGCGGATCAATGGACTAGTTTCTCTGAGCCAGGACGATATCCTCTCGTTCTGGATCTAGTGGTGGCAGGTTCCAGGCTTACTAAGGTTCTTATTGATGGTGGCAGCGGTCTCAATGTCCTGTTTGTCAAGACCTTGAAGAAGATGGCCCTGGATATCACCAATATGCTTACCAAGACCAACTCACCGTTCTATGGTATCATCCCGGGCAACGCAGCTGTTCCTCTGGGTTCAGTTGTACTACCCGTTACCTTTGGGACTAAGGATCACTACCGCACCGAGTACATTAAGTTCGAGATTGCTGACTTCGAGACTTCTTACCACACCATCCTTGGTAGACCTGGTCTCGCCAAATTCATGGCTATTCCACACTATGTGTACCTTGTACTCAAGATGTCGAGCCCCAAAGGAGTTCTCTCATTGCAAGGGGATTTGAAGCGTTCTTACAACTGCGACACTGAAGCCATAGAACTTGCTTCGACAACTCAAGTGCCCAATGCTATGATGCAAGTCTTCACTGCAGCTAAAAAGCTTGCTCCGAGTGAGCTGGAGGTTCCTGAGAAGACGGACACCAACAACAAGCCTGCAATGACTAGTGACGTCTTGCTCAAAGCCATTGACCTTGGTACTGGTGACAACAGCAAGACGACCATGATCAGTGCACAGCTTGATCCTAAATAGGAAGACGCGCTCGTCAACTTCCTTCGGGCTAACCGTGATATCTTTGCGTGGAAACCATCTGACATGCCAAGTGTGCCCAGGAGGTTGATCGAGCATTCACTCAATGTCGATCCTAATGCTACCCCCAAGAGACAACACCTTCGTCGCTTTGCTGATGATCGCAGGGTTGCTATCAAGAAAGAGCTTGCCAAACTACTCGCGGCTGGCTTCATCCGGGAAGTTTATCACCCGCAATGGCTTGCTAACCCTGTGCTTGTCAGAAACAATAACTCTAATGATTGGAGGATGTGTGTCGACTACACTGATCTTAACAAGCATTGCCCCAAGGATCCTTTCGGGTTGCCGCAGATTGATCAAGTCATCGATTCCACGGCGGGTTGTGCTCTACTCTGTTTCCTGGATTGTTACTCCGGCTATCATCAAATTGCAATCAAGGAATCTGATCAAGAGAAGACCGCATTCATCACCCCGTTTGGTGCTTATTGTTACACAACAATGTCCTTCGGGTTGAAAAATGCTGGTGCTACTTATCAAAGAGCTATCCAAGCGTGCTTCAAGAAGCAGCTTCACAAGAACGTGGAAGCATACGTGGATGACGTCGTTGTGAAGACTAGGGATCCAGACATGCTTATCACGGATCTTGAGGAAACTTTTGCTTCGCTACGGGAGTACCCGTGGAAGCTCAACCCCAACAAATGCGTCTTTGGCGTATCATCAGGAAAACTACTCGGGTTCATCATTAGCCATCGTGGCATCGAAGCAAACCCCGAGAAGACTACTACCATCTCCAACATGCAAGCTCCGACCACTATCAAAGATGTTCAGAAGCTTACTGGATGTATGGCGTCACTTAATCGCTTCATCTCGCGACTTGGAGAACGGGGTCTACCTTTCTTCAAGCTACTCAAGCGGCAAGAGAAGTTTACATGGACAACTGAAGCTGATCAAGCTCTTTCTCAGCTCAAGGAGTTCTTATCCAAGCCTCCAGTCCTCACAGCTCCTCTGCCTAATGAAGAGCTCTTGCTCTACATCGCTGCGACTACTAATGTTGTCAGCACTGCTATTATCGTTGAGCGGCAGGAGGAAGGCCATGGCTACCCTGTCCAAAGGCCAGTTTATTTTGTCAGTGAAGTACTCTCAGAATCCAAAGCTCGTTACCCTCCGGTGCAGAAGCTGCTCTATGCGGTTTTGATTACTTCACGGAAGCTCCACCACTACTTCAACGAGTACAAGATTTCTGTGGTTAGTAGCTACCCGCTTGGCGAGATATTGCACAACCGGGATTCCACAGGAAGGATTTCTAAATGGGCTGTAGAGCTTGGCGCTCTATCCCTCGAGTTAAAATCTCGCACTGCTACCAAGTCTCAAGCTTTGGTTGATTTCATGGCTGAGTGGCGGGAAAATCAAGTCCCAACTCCAATTGAGCGTCCAGAACATTGGGTCATGTACTTTGATGATTCCCTCAAATTGGAAGGAGCTGGTGCTGGGTACTTCTGATTTCCCCCAAGGGCGAAAAACTCGAATATGTCTTGCAGATCTTCTGGAAGGTCTTAAACAATGAAGCTGAATATGAAGCTCTATTGCACGGTCTGCGCCTTGCAGTCTCTCTTGGCATTACATGACTACTTGTCTATGGTGATTCTTTGGTGGTCATCAATCAAGTCAACGATTCTTGGGATCGTAATGCTAAGGACATGGATGCGTACTATCAGGAGGTTCGCAAACTTGAGAACAAATTTCATGGTCTCGAGTTCCATCATGTTGTTCGCGACAACAATGTTGCTGCGGATGTCTTGTCGAAGCTGGGATCTACACGAGCTCAAGTGCCAGCTGGAATCTTTGTCCATGAACTCCACAAACCATCAATTCCGGAGCAATCATCTGCTCTTGCGACTACTTCAGTTCAGCCTGATCAAGAAGTACTTATGATTGACGTGGACTGGAGAACTCCTTTTATCGACTACATTAAACATCAGTTGATTCCTGAAGACAAGTCAGAAGCCGAGCGCATCACACACCGCGTCAAGGCTTATGCTCTAGTCGGAGATCAAGTCTACAAGCGAGGCGCAAGTTCTGATGTACTCATGAAGTGCGTTTCTCGCGAAGAAGGCAAGGAAATCTTGGAGGAGACACACAAAGGAATCTGTGGCAATCATGTTTCTTCCCGCACCTTGGTGGGAAAAGTATTCCGACGTGCTTTCTACTAGCCTACAGCTCTTGCTGATGCAGAGGAACTAGTCAAGAAGTGCCATGGATGCCAATTCTTCGCCAAGCAACAACACGCTCCAGCCTACAAACTCATTACGATACCACCAACTTGGTCTTTCGCTTGCTGGGGGCTGGATATGATTGGTCCTCTCCCAAATGCGCCAGGGGGATTCAATAGAGTTCTAGTGGCTATCGACAAGTTTACCAAGTGGATTGAGGTCAAGCCTGTTACCTGTCCCAAGGCTGATAGAGTCCTCGACTTCTTGGATGAAATCGTACATCGCTATGGGTTCCCTAACCGCATTATCATAGACCTGGGTTCGAATTTCAACAATCACCAGTTCTGGGAGTACTGTGAGAATAGTGGAATTGACGTTCGGTACGTCTCTGTTGCTCATCCACGTGCCAATGGCCAAGTGGAACGCGCCAATGGGATGGTACTCGATGCTCTTAAAAAGCGACTGTACGATGCTGCAAATACCAAGGGCGGCAAGTGGATCAAGGAACTACCCAATGCACTCTGGGGGCTACGTACTCAGCCTACTACTCCCACAGGGCAATCACCATATTTCCTGGTCTACGGTTCTAGAGCCGTCTTGCTTGTTGATGTCATGTGGCGTTCTCCGGTGGTTGACCAGTACGAAGAAGGCGTAGCTGAAGAAACAAGACAGACATATGTCGACAATCTCGAGGAAGCTCGCTGCAACGTACTCGTTTAATCAGCTTGATATCTTGAGAAGATTCGCCGCTACCATGACCGCAACATTAAGGAACGCTCCTTCAACATTGGTGACTTAGTCCTTCGTCGTATCCAGAACACGACAGGGCTACACAAACTCAACTCGCCATGGGAAGGTCCTTTCTCTATTGCAAAGGTCACTGGCCCAGGCTCGTATCGTCTCCAAACTCTTGAAGGCGAAGAAGTTGACAACTCTTGGAACATCGACCACCTTTGTCGCTTCTACCCGTAGGGGGCCACGACAACCCTCTCCAGACAGCTACGGTTGTAAACAACTCGTAGGGGGTCTCAACAGCCCTCTCCAGGCAGCTTCCGCTACAATAACTCACTAGGCAACTACGGTTGCCACTACTCGTAGGGGATCAAGATAATCCTCTCCAGACAATTTCGGTTGTGACTACTCGTGGCTTCAGCTGCGATCACTCGTATGGGATCATGATAATCCTCTCCAGGCAGTCTCATTCTGCGACCTCGTAGGGAGTCATGACAACTCTCTCCAGACGACTCCGTGTCATATAGAGCAATAAGTGGCACATGCTGTCCATGTCTCTATTTTTAATAAGAGGCTTCGGCCTAGAGTAACACCCTTTATAGTAGGGTCTCAGTGGAACTCTCACACAAGTTGCTGCTACAGCAAGGATGAGTTCATCACACTGTCTCCTACGGTCTTACTCGTTCCTCGGAACATCCTTGCGAGTACTCTCTCACTTGGCTCATAGCCTCAGAGGTACTTAAGGCACTACTACTCAATAGTGTATCCAGACATTGTAAACTTTGTACAATGTGTTCAGTAATAAAGTTGTTATTCTATATATCAACTTGTTACTGTCATTTGCTTATTTCACAACAAAGCCTTCTTTTACGCTGCTACAGCTAAGGTGTTCAACTCATTGTGATTAAGCTAACGTTCTTCGGAATATATCTAGACTTGAGTATCTCTACTCGAGTACCATATCTCTTTTTGCAGCTACACACTCATTATCAACTCGAGTACATGGCATTCACTCAAGCATATAAGAGATCCAGATAATTGACTTACTCAAGTTTTCAATTATATTACATAAACACTTTTTTGGAATTACACTTGTTCTTTCCATAGTGTTTTGTCCTACAGGTACATCCAACGAAGATCTATGAACTTGGAGACTGCTTCCGCGATTGGAGATGTCTGTTGCATCAACTGGTTCAACCTGTCGTCGGTGCAATCTCCAGATCTCCTGTTCATGATGACCGTCAGATCTGCCTCTGCGTAGAAGAACTTGATAAAGCTCAGCACTTGATTGGGAATTGTGCAGGACAGCTTCGGAGCATACTCCAAAATCTTCTTCGGCGTGTCCTTCAACCGATCCACAAGTGGACGGGGTTGAACTCCAGCAACTCTAGGCTCGAAGAGATTAGCTACTGGCTCGACTGCTTCCATCAAGGCCTTCAACTCAGTGTGCAGGCACTCTGATTCTTCAATTTTGATGTTGAGCGACTGCATACAAGTCAACAAAACATTCCAACCGTCAAGACGAATCTGCATCTCATGCTCAAGTTCCATGCACCGCACCTTATAATCGGCTTCGAGGTCAAGACCGGCTGATTCTTCACGGTTATAGGCCAACTGCCAGTCCAGCGACTTGTTCTTGTGCTTCTCAACCTCTTCAGCCAGCTCTGCAAAAGACCAAGACTACTTATAAGGATGCAGTGCGCAAGACAAAAGTACTCCAAGATAAGTTCAGAAAGGGGGAATACCTTTATTCTTCTGGCGTAGTGACTTGTTCTTCCCAACAACGTCATCCTTCTGAGCCGTCAGCTTCTGGATTTCATTGTGGTACTCTGCGGCATTACCATCAAATTTCTCTTGCAGCTTCAGAGACAAGGTTTTCTGCTCCTTGAGTTCTTTTCTGAGCTACGAAACTTCTTCGATGTCAGCCACGTATTTCTCAAGCAGACGAGTCTTGCGTCTTGATTGCTTGACAACTTCCTGCAAGAGCAAAACAATTCAAGGGTCAAAGACAAGATATCTTTGGCTAAAGTACTCTACAAGAGACTACAACTTACCGCAAAGAGCTTCTCAACATTACGGAACATCTCGGAGTGCGCCTGCAAGTTGTCTTCATCTAGGCATGAGTCGTCATATGGCATCAGGCCTTCAGCTCTGGATCGAGTACTTGCGCTCACCTCCGAGTGCATCGCAGTGCTGCGCAGAGGAGCCGGGTGTTCAATTTCTAGCTCATGCGACACTATGCGGCCTTCTGGGCTACCTTCAAGTACTAGCCGTACATCTGTCTGACGCACGAGGGCTTCAGCAACTGGGATTTCTTCATGGCGTAGTCTGGCTTCTGGATCAACCTCCAGGCCTTCATTCAACACCGCCTCTATGTCTTCGAGTTGCTGAGCCCTTGGTTTGGAAGCCGCATCCACTGTTGCCTTGACTACATCGCTCCAGAGGAAGCGCAGTGCTTGTGCAGCATCAGCTTCAGTGGCTACTACTTGGGGTTCTGGAAGCGCGTCCTCTTGCTCTACAGGAGAGTTCTGATTATCTCCAGCAGGACTACTTCCAGAAGCTCCCCACTAACATCAGTGGATTTACTGCATCAACAAGTTGGTCAGTATATTCAAGATTAATAACAACAAGAAGTACTCGAGTACTCGGGTACTTACAGAGCAGCACGAGGCACCACAACTTTTGGCCCCAGCATGTCAAAAAATGAAGGCGCCGCCGGCTCCACTAGAACATTATCCACCGGCGGAACACTTCCTGCTGTCACGACTTCTTGTTGCTCATGCGTTACCATCTCAACGGTTGACGCTGGAACCATCTCGGGTTTTGTTGCTCTTGCTGGGCTACTCACGGGTACATTGGCAGTACTCTCGATAACCAGCGCAAGTCAAAATTCAAGTCATTACAACAGAGAGCAAGTATTCAACATCATATTGGCTACTTAAAGTTCTCAAAACTTACCGTAATGGATGGCAGAGCTGTGAATTCTTTACAGCACGCTTCCCTATAGTGGTCCTCTTCTTCCGCGGCGGCTGCGACACATCCTCTGCAAGGGATGAAGCTGGTCCTTCATTGCCCCTGCAGAGACACCACTGGGATTGATGCCCTAGAGTACCCATAGTGACTTCTCACTTCAAAGCGTTGTTGAAGTGTTTGCTCGTCGTCATCGCTCGAGGAGGCGTCCTCCACCAAGACTTCTTCCTCCCCTTGAGCAGATTGACTACTCTCGGGGGCTTGAGCCTCAACCTCTGATGGCTCTGGCGCTTGTAGTGGGTCAGGAGGACGAGGAGGAGGGTCGGAGACAAATTTCAAGACATCCTCTTGTGAAACAAGGCAAAATTTTAGCTTCACGACTACTTCTAATAAGTACTCGGGTGCTAGTTCACGATTACTCACCAGACGCGGAGGATTGTCAGCACTATACTCTTGGACAGCTGCTGGAGTTCCATGAAGATTCTTAAAGACCTTTTGCAGTCTCTCCATCACGAGATCGTCACTGATCTCCTCTGCGGACAGTCTTGAGCCATCATCAGCTCCCGTGTACTCATATCCTAGATGCTCTCACTGCATCAAGGGTTGTACTCATCGCTTCATGAATGTCACACCCTGAAATTTCCAATTTCAGGATGTGAATAGAAATAATAAGGAAAAATTTGCTACGGGACACTGCATTTTTGTGAAATTAGCTGTAGGACACTGAAAAAATTTTCTTTGCTGTAACACACTAGTTTCTTTGTTGTAGGACACCGCCTAGTGTCTTGTAGCCAATTATTTTTTCTATAGTGTCCCACAACAATATTGAAAACGAGTGGTGTCATGTAGCAAAATTTCCCAAATAATAATTAAGCAACGATTTTCACTCAATTTTAAAAATTTTCCAACATTTATTTTCTTTACAGGAAATATAGTATATGGAAAATCCATTGTTTGAATTTTTGAAATAAATAAAATAACTATGTGAGTGTTGCATTCATGCCGGTGCATCTTGGTGTTCATGAGTGCAAAATATTTTAAAAACACGCTTAGGTGCTGACCAAACCCTTCCGAGAATTTTCCGGATTTTTCCGGGATTTATTCTCATTTTCTCTGAGTATTTTCTATTTATTAGAAGGCTCTAAAATCTTTTTCATGATCTCCAAATATTTTATTTGGATTGTTCGTATCCCAATCTATCTCTGGGAATTTTCCTGGAATTTTTAGAATTTTCTGAGTATTTTTAGTGTTTTAAATGAATTATCTGGTGTTCTCTGGAATTCTTTTGCACTGAAAATATAATTCGGAAAATTTTAAAAAAAACCCTCTCCTTCCCTAACGGGCCGAGCCCACGGGCTCGACCCGCTCCGCCCGCGCCCGCTCCGCCAGCCCGCTCCGCGGCCCGCCAAGGCCCATCGGCCGGAGGCCGAGGCCGAGGCCGCCACGGCGGCGCCGCCGCCACCCTGGCTTGGCGTGCGCGCCAGGGACTCGACGTCCGTGCCCTATAAGAGGCCGCCGCCCTCGGCCGCGCGCGACCCTGCCCCAGCACTTCCTCGCCGCCTCGCGCCGCCGCCTTGCTCTGCAGCGCCGCCGCTCGCCGGAGCCGGAAGCCGCCGCGCCGATTCGCCGCCGTTGTCCTTCCTCGGGGCAAGCGGGCACCGCCATTAGCTTCACCGAGCCGGGCCGCATCTCCTGAGCCGCTTCCCGTCGCCGACCGGCCACCGGAGCATAGCTGCCATCGGGAACCACCGCCGGCCGCCGCTGCACCTTGCCGTCCAGCCGCTTCCGTCCACCTCCGTCCAACGTGAGCCCATCGTCGTGCTCCCCATCCTCTCCTCTTCGTTTTCCCCTATTTACTCGAGCTCCTCGTGCCTTAGGTCGCCGGCGCCGCCGATGCCCCACCGGCCGGAGCTCCCTGTTCCCCGTCCGCCTGCTCTAACGGGAGGAAGAAGAAGGTCCTTTTGCACGTAGCCCCCTGAAGAATCCTGTAAACCCTAGATCCAATCTTTGTGTCTTGCGCAACTTGCATAAACCCCCCCGAATCTTTTAGATTCTCCAGATTCCATCCACCCTGAGGATCTTGCAAGAAAGTCCCCGAGTTCATGTACATAATTATGTATATGGCCTCGGTTTTTCGCGGATAAGCCCCTGGAAGTTTTGAAACCTTGCCAACAAGTCCCTTGATCTTTTATAGACCATATCTTTCATGTTTTAGCTCCGTTTTCACCCGTTCAAGTTGCGTTAGGTTCATAATGAAGTAAAGAACACGTTAGTGGTGTGTTTTCTTCATGTTTGTTTTCTGAAAAAATAAATTTAATATTAATTTTGATTAATGCTTATTAAACATGCCTTTTCTAAATAAAAGTAATATAGAGCTATACACAGATTTTCATGACTAATATTAATTTGATTAATTATTATTTCACATGCTTTTATAAATAAAATCTAATTAGATCTTTTACCCGGTTTTTCATAAACCAAATATTAATTTGCTTAATATATAATTAAACTTTTCTAATTAAAAGTTGATAGGCTTTTACACCGGCTTTTATAAATACATGTTAATTTGTTTAAATACCAACATGAATGAGTTTTTAATTATAACTTTATTAGTTTACTCGAATCATAAAGTTTCGAATAGAGGATTCATATAGTTTAGCTTTTCTAAATTAAATGTTTAATTGATATATATTTATATGAATCTTTATAAATAAAATTTGACTAGTTCTTTACCCTGGTCTTTTGCAAATAAAATATAATGTTGTATTAATTCCAATTTAGGGTATTTTCTTTATGAAATATCCTTTACATATCTTTTGCTAAATTAAAATAAACCTAAACTCGTAGTCTTTCATGATCATATATGCAAATCAATCGGTAGACGTTCTTTATCAAAACTCTCTGTCTCAGTGTGTCTCTGTTGTAGAGCTAATCTTCTTTCAAGCTCTAGATCTTTTGATCCTAGTTCTTGCTCAAGCCTAGTGTTCTTCATAAAGCTAACCAAGCCTTTCCTTATCTCAGCACGGCCTGTGTGTTTCAGTAATCCTTAGATTCGAACCTATCCTTTAGTGCGTTGTTTTAAAGCTTCTCTTTTGATTGGTGCTTTGTTCTTAGTAGTACTTGTTTGTTTTCATTGCATGCTTGTGCCCGATGATTGATGCGAGTAGATTGAACGTCGTTCGAGAGCTTTGAAGAGCAAGAAGTTGAAGACAGTCTGAGCAACATCACTACACTGGTTGAAGGCAAGTGTGTCCTTGTTCTTTTGTCCCAATAACTGTGTTTAATCACATTGCATATGCTTGCATTTAATTTGATGGGTCCTATTAAGGTTTATCCTAGTCTTTATGATCATTCGTTGTCAACCTGGGTTTACCTTTATGTTGGGTAGCTATGCTTAGTTGCTCTACTTGGGTTATGGTGGTTCTAATGAACAACAATGATGAACATGTTTTACTTTTATGCTGTATCTCTGGTTAATACAAGATCATATGATTAATTGGAACATGGAGCGACCACCCAGGACAACAGTGCAACCACAAGGACTAAATGGCTCTGGTCTTGGCTGAGTAATTAGGGAAGTCTTGTGTAGCTATTACTCGCATGGTAGCTTGGGTACGGAGGAATGCTTTTATGGCTCTTCTATTCCGGATAGGTGTTGGAACGGAAGTACTCTATGGCTGACCGTCCGTGAATAGAAGTGAGGTACGAAAGATAGCCTCTATGGCATATGCTACTATGGACTAATACACATAGGAGGACTCTTTGTAAAGGCCTCGTAGCGTCCCTATGCAATCACACCTCGGTAGTGTGGTACGATGCTTGGCCGGCATCGCATGGTTGGGTTCAAAGTTCTTCGGGACTTTTACGCGACTTGTGGTGAAAGTGTACAACCTCTGCAGAGTGTAAAACTAATCGATTAGCCGTGCTCACGGTCAAGAGCGGCCTGGACCCTCACATGATAATTGAACTTGAAGATGGACTTAAATCGTTGTTATGGTTATGTTAGCCATATGTTTATGGCGTATCTCTATATGTTAGTTGTGGGTTGGTATATACTTATATCTTAGTAATCAGGTGCTAATAAAATTTGATCAACTAAAAGTGCTTAATGCAGTCAACCTGTCAGCCTTTCCTTGTCAAGCCTCTGCATTCATACTTTCCCCACACTTGCTGAGTACGATATGTACTCACCCTTGCTATAAACAATGTTGCTCAGAAAGAGGAACCTGCTATGAAGATGTTGCTGGTGCTAGGCGTACGCAACCCCCAGTCGTCTGCTTGTGGAAGTTTGGTGCCTTCGTTTCCAGGATTTAAGCGTAATACTCTGATGATATCTCTTTTCTTTACGTGATATTGTTTCTGTTATTCACTTATGTCAACTATATGCATGAAACTTGATCCTGACATGCATATAGACCTGCACTTGGTTTTCTTTAGAAAAACAGGTGTGACAGAGTGGTATCAGAGCTGTATCGACTGTAGGACGTAATCCTAGTTAGCAATGGATGATTCCTAAGGTCTCTTTTGATCTAAAGTCCCTTCTTATCTTATCCCTGAACTTTCTGATGAATGTTTTCACTCCTTAACCATTTTCCGATCTCCATACCGTGAAATCTCTAATTTCTCAGTTGACTCTTAGCATTTGCACTTCCTTTCTTCACAAATGCTAAACCATGAATTCTTGTATTTTTCTCAAGCAATGACACCCCCTTGATTTATTGGTGGAATTGTTACCCTTGATATTCTATTTATTCGCGCAGCTCTTTGACACATCGTTACTATTTTAATTCTTTCTCGAGCTACAGAACTCCGATTGACATGAAATCAGTTGGGTTAGTTCCAGAATTTCATGGGTCAATTTTTGTCAAAAATTCAGCAGTATTCGTTCTGTATCAAGAGAGATACACACGAATTAGTGGAGCATTCAGAATTTGTCAACACTGCTGAAATAGCCATCTTGATTAATCTATATCCCAGGTTCTAAACCTCTGATTGAGGTGATTCCAGTTGGGATGAACTCATAATCTCGTACTCCATGATCTATGAGGAATTCATTATTTATGAATATCCTTACCAGGAGCTACATCCAATCTATTAGGAGGATGCCCTCTGACTTTATTAACAACATGTAATATCGTTCCTCTAACCATGTCTTGTTTGGTGGAATTTAGTGCTTGCATGATCATGATTATTTATGGTAATGTTTGAGTTGGTTCTTTGTAGTGAGTGTTGGTGTATTGTGGGTCTTATATCTATAATGACATCAGTTGCTTAGTTGGGTTTTTCTTTTGTATCTCCCACCTCCTTGTTTCTCCCCGTTCTTTCTACCCTACTCTTCAAGCTATCTGTTTACTCTTGTTCTCTTCTGATCATTTCTTTATCCACCAACCAGATGGAATACCCAGAAGGAGATAACCAAGTCAAAAGCCATGAGAACAATGACAACTATGGATACAACCAAGATGTGTTATCTTCGGAGGATAAGTATGCAGAGTTCATGAGGACTGAGCCACCAGTATTCTCTAATACCACATACCCTCTAGAAGCTGATGACTGGATCAAGACAATTGAAGAGAAGCTAGAGATGGTGCAGTGCAATGATAGAGAAAAAGCTTTGCATGCATCTGGACAACTTGAAGGAGCAGCTTCAGATTGGTGGAATGCCTACATCAATGGACATGGGCAACCTGAGAATATTGTGTGGGAGGAATTTAAGGACAACTTTATCTCACACCATACTCCTGTAAGTGAGAAGAAGCTCAAAAGGAAGGAGTTCCTTAATTTCAAGCAAGGACAAATGTTTGTGACTGAGTATGGGGATAGGTTTATCCAGTTATCTATGTACGCCCCAGGATCAGCTGAAAGTGATAAGAAGAAACGAGAGCATTTCATCAAAGGATTGAATGAAGACCTTCAAAGTATACTAAGCTTACATGAGTATTTCAGTCTGCAAGATGTAATCAACAAAGCCGTTGGGCTAGAGAGCAAACTACAGGAGATCATGAGCAAGAAAAGGAAATTTCCAGAGCAAGCTGATAATTCTCATCTTTATCAAGTATCCCAAACCCAAGATTATCTTGAAGATCAGTACGAACATGCATATCTAGAGTATCCTCATGGTTGCACAGTGCAAGTGATTGACGAGAGACCACGCAATCGTCGGAACATTAAGGAAACTAGAGGTTGTTTCTACTGCAAAGCTGGTGGACACTTTATTAACAGGTGCCCAAAGAAACGTGTGGATCGGTATCACAAGAAGGCATGGCGACAACGAAACAAGCAAGACAAGACGCCTGATACCTAAGGATGTTAAGATAAGTTAGGTTGTGAGAAAGTTTTCTGTAATATGAAAGGAGGAATAATGCTGAAGGATATGTAAAGAGTTCAGAATAAACCCTTGTCTCTTGCTAGCCTTTTTCGAATCTCGAGACGAGATTCCTTTTAAGGAGGGTAGATTTGTCACACCCTGAAATTTCCAATTTCAAGATAGGTGTGACAATGAAGCTGAAGGCTACTCTCTCAGCTGTTAGACCTTGCGCCTTCTTCAGTGCAATCCTGGCCAGCAGCTCTGGAATTTGAATGCACTCTTGCATTGTTGGCTCATCCTTCCAGAGCCTGTCATACACGGGTGCAAACATACTTGGTTTCGGCAGTGGAGGCGGGGCATTGTCAATGTAGAACCACTTGGTCCTCCAATCCTGGTTCGAATCTATCAAGTCATACTTGAAGTACAACTCTTGTGCCTTCTGGCGCATCTGAAGACCAACTCCACCGACTACTACCGGGAAGTTCGTGTTGGGCTGTGGCTTCAGGTGGAATATCTTCCTAAACAAAGCCCAATGTGGGCGAATACCAAGGAAAGCCTCGCAAAAATGCACGTACACTGCAATCTGGAAGATGCTGTTCGGGTTCAGATGTACATGCTCTAGCTTGAAGAAGTCGAGGAATCTCCTGAAGAAATCCGACGACGGCAGAGTCAACCCACGCTCGACGAAGTGGCCGAACATCAGGATTTCATCTGGAGTCTTTTCCATTGGCCACGCATCTCCAGTGGAGGAGCTCCATCCTGTGATTGCCTTCTCGCACAGCAACCCGGCGGCTTCAAGGGCCTTGATATCATCCTCCCTCATCTTGGATTTCTTCCAAGAGATAGCTTGGCTTGGTGGCTTGGTGATTACCACGGTCTTGTACTTGGGCTCCGGCAATTGATTTTTGCCTCGGCCGGATTTCCTCTTCTATCCCTTGGTCGGCGCAGGCTTCATCCTTCCAGTCACGAGGGTTTTCTTTCGCGTCGGCTTAAGGGCTGCGAGGGGTGTAGGTGGAAGCTCTTGGCGGCGTAGACGCTCAAACTCTGTGGCGGCTACAAACGCTAAGGCTTTCTTTCTGGATCTAAGGACGAATGGAAGCAGTAAAACCCTAAGGGATACCCCTTTGGGTATTTATAAAATCAAAACCCTAACGGTTCGACCTGGTGACCTTTCATATTCAACAGATTGGTTCCGCACAGAGCGAAATTTTCGGCTAAGTCAGTGAACTTTCTTCCAAGACCTGCTCGGCTCCATCTCGGTGGCTCGATTACTCGATGGAATTGGTTTTCACTCAGCTACAGTTCACTGAATTCAGGCCACTATTCTACAGTCAGATTGGATCCTTCAATTTGAGAAAGTACTCGACTCAAGGCTCGGGGGCTCCGTGCCTGTAACATCCCAGATGTTACTTAAGTTAAGTACTTCAATTAGTCATGTTAATCAAGATTAATTAGTCCCTAAGCATGTTTTACATGATTGTGAACACTTTTGCACTTAAACCTTGGTCAAACTCTCAAATCGTGGTCAAACCCCTAGAGCTCTAAAAGGCTGATTTGGTTTTCTTGCGCGTTCTCCAAATTTCACTATAGAAGTTCAAAATCTGCCAATATAAAAGTTTTTCCTTATTTCTGGGAACACATTTCATATGTAGAGTGGCATTTCAAATTCTAAGTGGAATATGCTCAAAAACTTGGTCAACACTGTTTTGAATAGTAAACCGAGCTCTGCATCCTGCTAACTTCGAAAGACGTTTCCGGCCAAACCGTTGCTCAACATATGTCGCCCTTTGTAAAAGTTGGAGCTGGATACGTGGTCTACAACTTTTATATTGGGAGATTTCGCAGTTTAGTTCAACTTTTTATTGTTTAAGCAGATCAAAGACCCCTTCACTGAATGGCTTGGCGCGCCGGAACGCCAGAGCGCGCTCCCGCGCTCTGCGTCGCGCTGCCGCCCTGCCCCAGCTTGTGCGCCCAGTCCACGAACCCGTCCGTACGCCGTCGCAGCAGTGGGTCCCCGCGCTCGTACTACACCCACACGCCACGGCCACGTGGACCCGCGCCCCTCCGAGTTGCCCAGGTGGCCGCCGCGTCGTCGCCCGCGTCGCCCCGGCGGACACGCGCCCTGCCTGCGCACCCTCACAACGCCACTGCCTAGCAGCTTGCCGCGCCAGCTGGTCTCGAGGGTGAGGTGGAAGTCCCCCGGTAGCGCCACACATCTGTTCCCCTCAATCGCAGATGAAAACGAGCGGAGTCGGTCTTGCCCTATCCACTTCTGTCGGTCGCCATTGGAGCCTGCAAGGCGAGCTCCACCCTAGCTCCTTTCCATCGCCATCTGAGCTTCCTTCCACCACCTCTAACCTCCACCAAAGCTCCTCAAGTCGCCAGATAGTCTCCACTGCTGACCACTTCACCGGAGACGGAGCAACCGCGGTTGCAGATCCACAGCGCCGCCAAGGATCGCCGCCGGCTCCTCCTCCGAGTCGTCTATGCAACAAAATCGAACCCTAGGTGAGCAAGGACCACTTCCCCACCCTTTCCCGGCCAAGCCCGGCCTTCTTCTCACCGGAATCCGGCCATCTCCATCCCTGTCCGCGGCCAGGGACTACATTGTAGAGGTTAAGTTCTTTCTAGGGTCCTAGATGCAAGAACCAGGGACCTGTTCGTAAATACTAAGCTGCAGATCTAGATCTAAAACGTAGGAAATTGTAAAATTGACATAAAATAGTAGAAAAATCATAAAAATGCAAATCCAATTTTGTTAGGTTCCTGGTGAAGAACTCTACCTTTTCTAGAAAGGTTGTATTGAGTTTTTCTCTGTAGGTTTTGAATGAAAAATCAAACTCAGTTTGAGGTGTTTTTGTTGTAGTTTAAAATATACTCATGATATGGAAGTAAATTTTGGATATGTTGTTCCTTATGGCATGTTTAGATGTGTGACCAAACTTTACAGGAGTTTGATGTGTAGATATTGAGTTAAGATTTATGTAAGCTTCATGCTAGATTAATCTTGATGCTTTTTATAGCCCCTTTAAATAAACTTTCTCTAAGGACAAATGAACCTCATGGCTTTGTCATGGATAGGAGTACCCCTGGTAAATTAGATGGGATTTTAGGATGTGATTTGGTATATGTTTTGGATTTAATCTTGGGTAGGAGTTTAAATTAAAATTTTGATTTTTTTTGAATCTGCACCTGTGCTTTGGTTAGAGGCTTATAATTGACCTAAATGAGTTGTAGTAGAAAGTTGAGACAAAAAAGATTAATAAATCTTTTGTAGGATTTATTTGTGAGTTGCTACGCTGAAATTTATCTTTTTTGTATAAATTAAAATATAGGTAATCTGGAGCTAAACTTTAGCATGTGAGTTTAGTTTAGGTATATGTTGCTGTGTACCAAAATTTAGGACCAATGGATGTGTATTTAATTTTATATGAATTTTTGATGAAAGGCTACTAGCTTTCAAGTAAATAACAAATTGTCATCTTTGTGTTTTATTTTTGAAATGTGCTAATGTGGTTCTGTTCAAAACCATTAGGACGCACCCCCTTGCTATTTTGTGAAGTTAACTAATTTAATTTGCTTAAATATGTACACAGTCACCATCAAAGTTGACTTTTAATTAACCACCCTCACCATAAGCTAATGCATATGTATGTGTACGTGTAGATTTACCAAATGGTACTTATACGCTCACACAGGAGGGAGAAGGTGCGGTTGATGGAGAAGTGAATGAATTGGGTACTCATCAAGACCTGGACCAAAGTCCAGAAGAGCCCAAGGCTGTTACTAACTTAGAAGAAGGCAAGCCCCGGAGTGCATATAACCTTTTTGGGATAAACTCATATATTTTACTTCTCAGTATTTATGTTATGTTTTGTGCATTTAAGTTTTAGAAGTTGAATTGAAACCTAGATGCATCATCCGTAGGTTCCTATGCTCTTATACTAGTATGTTAGGACGCTAGTGCCATGCTTTAAGGACACGGTACAAGTCGAGTAACGACTCATTGCTCGCGAGATATAGGATGCTTATGTTGGAAACATAAGTTGGATAAATTGACTTGCTCATGTGGTAAGAGCAATGGGTTCGGTCTCGACCGAGTAGCATGGTGCTGGTTTAAGCTATTGAACGTACCAAGTGCTTGTCGGGAATGAGACCGGTAAGCCTAGTAACTAATGAACCAGTGCGGGGACTTTATCGCTATTACTCTTGAGATGCGTCTCCCGGTTCGCTACCGGTAGTGCAAGTGTGAGTCTGGACGTGTTGTGTGAGAGCATTCCAGTAACATTGTACTTAGGACTGTGGCGCCTGTCCCTAATTTGGGGAATGACGGGAACCGCCTGGTCGGGGTAGACCCCGCATTTGCTTTTATTTGATTTCTTGGGGTCTATCTTCTTCTGTGTATCTTGGGTTTACCTTGCAAGGATATAAATCGATCGATCGTCGGTCACTCGCCGTTACCTGAGTCGGCTTGACCACTGGCTACCCCATACTTATTTATGGAACAGTTGGATTAATTTTGTTGTGTGTTTAATATTGTTTGCACAACATGCTTGTTTAGTATAGGTGCTTACCTAGAGTGGTTAACTTACTAGAATACGAGCTAAAATTTTAAATTAAGGATCAACTCTTAGTCGCTTTTGGCAAAACAAACCCACCAGCCAAAAAGCCTTGCATGTCTAGTTGTACTTTTATTTTTGACAGGTCAGTCTTGCTGAGTATTAGTATACTCAGCCTTGCTTAATTTTTGGTTTTCAGGTAATCCCATCTGGTCTGGATCTAATCCAGATGGTTGGGAACTTGAGTGGGAGCAGGATGACGATGAGTGATACTCTATGGATGGCCTCCCATGTGTATCTTCCGCTTAGTTTTATTTTCGCTGTTAAACTCTGAAACACTTTACTTTTATGTACGAAAACCTGGTTTGTAATAATGTAACTTTGTGAACTGTTATGTAATGTTAAATTTTTACTCTGGTCCCGCCTTCGTGTGGGCTTTGAGCATATCAGCGATCCTGTTGTAGTGATTTACCGGGCATGACCCGGCAGAGGCGACAAAATAACTCTTGGTTATCGCTTATGAGCCGAGTGGACTGGCTTAGGTGATAATCCGGAATTATTTTGGGTGGTTCTGTCACAGCTGGTACCAGAGCGATGATATGCACCAGAGTATTAAAAATACCTTAATAACTTGTTTTTGGAATAAAATTTGCCAAGAATGAGAATCTTGCTAAGTGCGTAGGACGTTAAGGTTTAAACTAGTCCGAGAGGCCCTAGAGGGAATTTTTGGGTTCTTTCAGGTGGCTAGTACTCTATGGTGTATTTAATCTGACTTCCAGCACATTTTATTCCTGTCAAAACTTACTTTATTGCACAACCATACTAGTTCAGCACGTTTTGCCATACGTGCTCGTGCCACGGCAAAGTCCGTGAGGGATGGATGAGACCTATTCCAATGGGAATCCACGGCGCGTCTGTGTCTAGTCATATTTTGCCATACATGTGCGATCCCGCAATAGGCGGAAAGAACAACTCCATTCAAACGGAGGTGTCCGAGGTTGGACGCTATCCATGCAGCGGCTTGACGCATGGATGTCGTTTCTATAGTGAACGGTAATGATTGTGGACGCTTTCGTGAGTGCTGGCACGAAAGGTTCGGAATGTTCTGTAATTTTCTGCAGGTACAGTAATCACGGTTGTTAGGTACGGTATTTAAGTAACGAATAGCTTCTGACTAGTTATAATAGGGAGAGACGTATTTATATGTCTTGCCACCGGCACTAACTTCGATTTTAAGCTTAAAAAGCTTGGTGAGGACTTATACGACGTTTTTGCATCATGTTAAAAGCTACCAAAATGAAAATGATCCTAAAATCACTTGTTGTATGGTCTCTAGCTGAATTATGTTGCTTAAGGACCAATCATGCTAGTTTGATGCTTGGATGTGCTGATAAACCAAAATGTAACTAGTTGCTGTCCAAATTTTTCTAAGGATTATCTAGAAAAATTCTAACTAGGTGTTCTTTAGAAAATTTACTCATCAGCTAGTTATGTTGCTTCCATAAATTGTTCATGATTTTAAGATGATTAAAACTGAAATTATGATTAAATTGCTAAGCCTAGGTTATGCTGAAATTCTGTCAAAATTTCTGAATAAGGTTGAAAACTCGAATTTTTAAATATAGTTCCAAAAAGAATTTGACCAGATAATCTATAACAAAAATGTTCCACATATAGCCTAGTTTACGCTGTAAAAATTTCATGGTCATTGGGTTCTCAGTTTTTGAGATATGATCTTTTTAGGGAAGCTCTGCGCTGCTGAAAATTTCTGGGCAATAGCACTCTGAAAATGGATCTGTTAGACCCTTTTCCAATCTGATTTGATTCAACCTTTGAATACCAAAAATGTGAGTTATAACATTGTTGTGTTTCTCACAAAAATTTGGAATTTTTGGGGTACTGGTTTTTCAGTTATGAATTTTTGTTCAGAACTGCCAGTTTTGCCATTGGCGTGTTAAACTCATTTTGGGGTCTAATATGCAATTGTATATGTTAGGCTGACCAAGAGTAAGTACCTTGTGTGGCTAGAAACTACATGAAAATCCTTGATGTAATGGTGATCCCAAAAACTTAACTCTGATGTAACCATATGGATGCACAACCTTATGCAGTAATCTGCGTGAGGAATAAAGTTAAGCTATTTGTGATCACGATGGGGTCTGGTGTTGAACACCATATTGGTTCATAATTTTGTGATGGAAATGCTCACAAAATTTCAGCATTTATGCATGAGCATAATGATCATCATCGAATTTTTGGTCCACACATGTCTGCTGTTTTTGACAGCTAGACAGAGGATGAGTTTTTGAATTTTTCAACCACTTTAACTTTGGAAAATTGGCTCTAAGTTGAATACCAAAGTTGTGGCTTATGAAATTCTACACATGCTGACCAAAATTTAAAATTTTTCGACACTTGAGCTGAGAGATAAGAATTTATTTCTCAGAGCTGTTGCTGTCCAAATTCTGGAAATTTCCATTTGAAGTTTCCTTAGACATGCCTACTTGTCATTTTGTTGGCAAGATATTGGATGTATATCTAAGGGAAGATCATATGGTTTCGATGGACGGAAACCCTTTCCTCAATTCCGAAGAAATAGTTGATAGTGAGGCAAGTGGTAGCAATCCGCCATCGCCATCGAACTTGTGCTATACAAATGGCTATTACCTTCCATTTGGTGTGGTGATCAATGCATGAGGCTAGCCCAACTTGAATATGCTCTCGCTTGGCAAGTGCGTGATTAGCACCATGAGAACATGGCCAAGGACTGGGTACTAAATGAAATCACTTGATAGCTAGGATTTTTCCTCCAGCAAAATCGTGATAAGATCTTCGTTTAGTTTTCTTGAATATTTGGGGCTACTTCAAGAATACCAACATGGATTGAAACTTTGTATTCGACATGCTCATCAAAATTCAGCCTCCTCGTCTACTCTAAGAGTTGTGAACATGTTTGGGAACCTTGGCTTGCTGCCCAACCGCCAAGGCAGAGTAGAGATATTCGGATTCAGGAGCATGATATCTTAATCGACGTGTTCACTTCCGTATCATGTGGATATGCTCTCTGAAGCACTCAACTATTCCTTGATGTTGGCATCATGGGTTCGATCACTATTGATCTCCCAACTTTGAAAATGTTTCTTTTCGACCTTGCTCATCAATTTTGAGTAGGCAAGAAACTGGATACGTTCGTCGTGGTTTCATTAACGACATCCTCATATACTCCAAAGATGAGAAGGAATGTGCCAAAGAATAAAAGTCAACTATTTAAAGGTAGTCTGGAAGACACTAAACTTTTGCCCAATTAACTTCCAAAGTTGAACCATCCATGACTACAACCTTGTAGGCCATTAAAAATTGAGTTCACTTAGAATAATTGAGGAATTTTTGCATTTGCAGATCTTATATCATGAATTTTGGAAGTTGATGACCCAAAATTTCAGAAACACATCGAAATGTGTTGCTCAGGTTAAGGTCGGATGCAATCTGAATTTCTCGTGGAAGTCCAATACGAAAGCAATGAGAATTTCTCCATGGATAGCTTTTGTGTCTTTATCATCTATTACTGAAATTATGGGTTAAGGTTATGACTAGATTATTATATTGGGAGATTTCGCTGTTTAGTTCAACTTTTTATTGTTTAAGCTGATCAAAGACCCCTTCACCGAATGGCTTGGCGTGCCGGAACGCCAGAGCGCGCTGCCGCGCTCTGCGTCGCGCTGCCGCGCTCTGCGTCGCGCTGCCGCCCTGCCCCGGCTTGTGCGCCTAGTCCACGGACCCGTCCGTACACTGTCGCAGCAGTGGGTCCCCGCGCTCGTACTAGACCCACACGCCACAACCACGTGGACCCGCACCCCTCCGAGTTGCCCAGGTGGCCGCCGCGCTGTCGCCCGCGTCACCCCGGCGGACACGCGCCCTGCCTGTGCACCCTCACGACGCCACTGCCTAGCAGCTGGCCGCGCCAGCTGGTCTCGAGGGTGAGGTGGACGTCCCCCGGTAGCGCTACACATCTATTCCCCTCAATCGCAGATGAAAACGAGCATAGCCGGTCTTGCCCTGTCTGCTTCTGTCGGTCGCCATTGGAGCCCGCAAGGCGAGCTCCACCCCAGCTCCTTTCCATCGCCGTCTGAGCTTCCTTCGCCACCTCTAACCTCCACCAAAGCTCCTCAAGCCGCCAGACAGTCTCCACTGCTGACCACTTCGCCGGAGACGGAGCAACCACGGTTGCAGATCCACGGCGCCGCCAAGGATCGCCGTCGGCTCCTCCTCCGAGTCGTCTATGCATCAAAATCGAACCCTAGGTGAGCAAGGACCACTTCCCCACCCTTTCCCGGCCAAGCCCGGTCGTGTCCTCGCCGGAATCCAGCCATCTCCATCCCTGTCCGCGGCCAGGGACTACATTGCAGAGGTTAAGTTCTTTCCAGGGTCCTAGATGCAAGAACCAGGGACCTGTTCGTAAATACTAAGCAGCAGATCTAGATCTAAAACGCAGGAACTTGTAAAATCGATATGAAATCGTAGAAAAATCATAAAAATGCATATCCAATTTTGTTAGGTTCCTGGTGAAGAAATCTACCTTTTATAGAAAGGTTGTATAGAGTTTTTCTCTGTACAGTTAAGATTTATGTAAGCTTCATGCTAGATTAATCTTGATGCTTTTTATAGCCCCTTTAAATAAACTTTCTCTAAGCACAAATGAACCTCATGGCTTTTTCATGGCTAGTAGTACCCCTGGTAAAGTAGATGGGATTTTAGGATGTGATTTGGTATATGTTTTGGATTTAATCTTCGGTAGGAGTTTAAATTAAAAATTTGAATTTTTTTCGAATCTGCACTTGTGCTTTGGTCAGAGGCTTAGAATTGACCTAAATGAGTTGTAGTAGAAAGTTGAGACAAAAAGATTAATAAATCATTTTGTAGGATTTATTTGTGAGTTGTTACGTTGAAATTTATCTTTTTCGTATAAATTAAAATGTAGGTAATCTGGAGCTAAACTTTAGCATGTGAGTTTAGTTTAGGTATATGTTGTTGTGTACCAAAATTTAGGACCAATGGATGTGTATTTAATTTTATATGAATTTTTGATGAAAGGCTACTAGCTTTCAAGTAAATAACAAACTGTCATCTTTGTGTTTTATTTTTGAAATGTGCTGATGTGGTTCTATTCAAAACCATTAGGACGCACCCCCTTGCTATTTTGTGAAGTTAACTAATTTAATTTGCTTAAATATGTACACAGTCACCATCAAAGTTGACTTTTAATTAACCACCCTCACCATAAGCTAATGCATATGTATGTGTACGTGTAGATTTACCAAACGGTACTTATTCGTTCACACAGGAGGGAGAAGGTGCGGTTGATGGAGAAGTGAACGAATTGGGTACTCATCAAGACCTGGACCAAAGTCCAGAAGAGCCCAAGGCTGTTACTAACTTAGAAGAAGGCAAGCCCCGGAGTGCATATAAACTTTTTGGGATAAACTCATATATTTTACTTCTCAATATTTATGTTATGTTTTGTGCATTTAAGTTTCAGGAGTTGAATTGAAACCTACATGCATGATCCGTAGGTTCCTATGCTCTTATACTAGTATGTTAGGATGCTAGTGCCATGCTTTAAGGATACGGTACAAGTCAAGTAATGACTCATTGCTCGCGAGATATAGGATGCTTATGTTGGAATCATAAGTTGGGTAAATTGACTTGCTCATGTGGTAAGAGCAATGGATTCGGTCTCGACCGAGTAGCATGGTGCTGGTTTAAGCTATTGAGCATACCAAGTGCTTGTCGGGAATGGGACCGGTAAGCCTAGTACCTAATAAACCAGTGCGGGGACTTTATCGCTACTACTCTTGAAATGCGTCTCTCGGTTCGCTACCGGTGGTGCAAGTGTGAGTTTGGACGTGCCATGTGAGGGCGTTCCAGTAACCTTGTACTTAGGACTGTGGCGCCTGTCCGTAATCTGGGGAATGACGGGAACCGCTTGGTCGGGGTAGACCCCGCATTTGCTTTTATTTGATTTCTTGGGGTCTACCTTCTTCCGTGTATCTTGGGTTTACCTTGTAAGGATATAAATCGATCGATCGTCAGTCACTCGCCGTTATCTGAGTCGGCTTGACCACTGGCTACCCCATACTTATTTATGGAACAGTTGGATTAATTTTGTTGTGTGTTTAATATTGTTTGCACAACATGCTTGTTTAGTATATGTGCTTACCTAGAATGGCTAACATACTAGAATACGAGCTAAAATTTGAAATTAAGGATCAACTCTTAGTCGCTTTTGGCAAAACAACCCACCAGCCAAAAAGCCTTGCATGTCTAGTTGTACTTTTATTTTTGACGGGTCAGTCTTGCTGAGTATTAGTATGCTCAGTCTTGCTTAATTTGTGGTTTTCAGGAAATCTCATCTGGCCTGGATCTAATCCAGATGGTTGGGAACTTGAGTGGGAGCAGGATGTCACACCCTGAAATTCCCGAATTTCAGGATGTGAATAGGAAGAAAATTTAAACAATGATTTTCCTATAATTTTTTAAAATTTTCCCCAACATTTAATTCTTTACAGGGAATATAGCACAGGAAAAACAAACAAAAACATTATTTGTTTTTCGAAAATAAATAAATGGCTTTATGTTTGTTGCATGTATGCTGCTGCATTATTTTTGTTTGGTTGAATTCAAATTGATATTTGAATTCAATTGTTTGAATCCCTTTAAAAAAACAAAACAAAGTCCTTTCTCCTTTGCTCTTTTGTTCAGCCCGTCCTAGAAAGTCTTGCAAAGGCCCCTCAGACTCCACCGCTTAGTTTGCTTGTTACCCCCAGCTCTGCAGCCATCGGCCGTTGGCCCATCCGCCGGCCCAACGCAGCTTCCCCGCACGGTCCATGACCGGAAGTCCGCTGCCGGCCCTCTTTCTCCCCGGCCCGGTTCGCTTGCGTCGCGCGCCCTCAGCCCAGCTCGGCTCAACCTCGCCTGCGCCTTGCCGCTTCCGGCCCAGCAGCGGCCCACAGGCCAGCCCGCTCCGCCTCCTGCGCCCGCTGCCGCCGACACGCGGGCCCCGCCCGTCATCCCTGCCGCCGCGCCGACCGAGCCGGACCTGAGCTCGAGTCCGACCTCGCCGCTCCGCGCGCGCGCCAGGCTTGGCTCGCACTCCTAGGATGCCGCCATCCCGGCCTATATAAGGCGCCGCCTCACACCGCGTCGTCCTTTTCCCCCGGAAACCCTAGCTCCCAAGCTTTCCTGCGCCACCCCGAGCCGCAAACCCTAGAGCTCGGCCGCCTTCGTCGATCTCCTCCACCGTCGTTTCTCCGCCGTCGCGAAGGCCTCCCGGAGCAGCGCAAGAAGGTGAGGAGGACCTTGGTGCTGCTTGAACTCGAGTCCGCGCCCCGAGTCGCCGTATCGCGCTCGCCGGAGTTACGCCGCCGCGGCCGTCCGCCCCGTCGTGCTGCGCATCGTCGTTGTTGCCTGTGCGCTCGCCCTAGAGCTCTAGATCGATCCCTCGCGTCGCAAGCTTCGTTCTGGTGCAAATATCGTCCCTGACCGTGCCTCCTAGCTCGAGATCGATCCAGCTCGCCGGAGTTCGGCCGAGCGCCGCCGCTCGCCGGCGTGACCGCCGCCGCCTGTTTCTCTGCAGCCGCGTCCCGCCGTCCTCTGCCGTTCGATCCGCATCCGACGGTCCAGATCAGATCGGACTGAGGTCAGCGTACCGGTCAACTCGGCTGACCGGGATGTTTTGCAGTAAAGCCCCTAAGTTGTATAGTTTCACATATATGCCCTTCCGCAGTACAAAGATCCTTACAGTTAGATCCTTTGCTTTACGTTTTAACCCTAGGTTTTCTAGTTTTTCCGCCCGAGGTCCTGTGTGGTCTTTTTGCACCGCAGCCCTTAGATTTTTATATGTAATTAGGTTTTAACCCTCGGTTTCTTGCAGATAGGCCCCTGTTAGTTTAGTTTTCCTGCAGAAAAGCCCTTATACCTTGTTTTAGCCGTAGTTTACACGTTTTAGCTCCGTTTTTAGCGTTCTTTATATCCACGTGATCGTATCGAAGTGTAGAATAGTTTTATACCCCTGTTTTGTTATGTTAGTACTGCTTGGTGATTGTTTCTTATTTTATTCCATTGTTTGCTTGTATGTGAATGATGTGGTGCGTAGAAGACGATCCGTACGTGGAATACGCTGAAGTTGAAGATTTCCAAGACCCTGAGCAGCAGCAAGCGTTGGTAGAAGGCAAGTCCTTGCTGCATACCCATTTATCCTATTACAACATGCATTTTAATTACACCGTTATTTATTTATTGCTTTGCATTAAATTGAAGGGTCCTATTATCTAAGGATTGACTAGCTTTGCTTATTCCTATGCCTTGATCAACCTGGGTTTATGTTTATGTTGGGTAGACCTTGCTTAGTTGCTCAACTTTGGATCATGGTGGTTTTAATGAACAACAATGTTAATCTTGCTTTACTTATGTTATACCTCCATTAAACAAGATCACCTGTGTTAATCGGAACATGGAGCGACCACCCAGGAAAACAGTACTACCACAAGACATATGGCTCTGTCTTGGCCAAGTAATTAGAAACTTTAGTATTGTGGTATGCTTTACTTGAAAGGGGTTGGGGGCTGACGGTAGATGGTGTATAGACCTGCTCTAGCGGGGAGTTGGGCTTTGCTAAGACACGGTACCTGCTACGGAGCTTTATGCACTGCACTGATCAGGTAACCTAGCGAGCAGCCCGTGCTAGGGAATCTTTGTAAAGGCCTCGTAGCATCCCTATGCAATCACACCTCGGTAGTGTGGTATGATGCTTGGCCGGCATCGCATGGTTGGGTTTAAAGTTCCTAGAACTTTTACGCGACTTGTGGGTAAAGATGTACAACCTCTGCAGAGTGAAACTAACTAGTTAGCCGTGCCCACGGTCAAGGGCGGCCTGGACCCTCACATGAGTAAACTATGGAAGATGGACTAAACATGTTGCATTTACTTTCGTTTATGATGATGATGCTTATGTTAATCTCTGGGTTGGTATAAACTTACATTTGCTAGTAAATCAGCTTGCTTAATAAAAATTTGACCAACTCAAATGCTGACCTGCTATGCAACCTCAAGCTTCCACCATAAAGCCTTTGCATGTTGTTATAGTGTTTTCCCTTGTTGAGTATGACATGTGCTCATGCTTGTTGTTATTTTACATTGCATCTACACAACCCAGTTGCTGCTCAGACGGACGTTTTGAAGACTTTCCTGGAGAGTTCGATGGTTTCTAGGCGAGCGTGCCACCAGTCAGCTGCCTGTGGAGACGTCCTTTTTCCGCTGCTAGTACTCGCTTTTGTTACGATTGTGAGACATTCGGTCATGTAATAAAGTTATAATACTCTCTGTACGCTTTTACACTGTGTTTTGGTATTCACTAAGTCGATGCATGTGTGTAACTTGATCCTGGCGCACATGTATTCTATGCATTCGGATTTGCCCTTAAATCCGGGTATGACACAGGATGACGATGAGTGATACTCTATGGATGGCCTCCCATGTGTATCTTCCGCTTAGTTTTATTTCAGCTGTTAAACTCTGAAACACTTTACTTTTATGTACGAAAACCTGGTTTGTAATAATGTAACTTTGTGAACTGTTATGTAATGTTGAATTTTTACTCTGGTCCCGCCTTCGTGTGGGCTTTGCGCATATCAGCGATCCTGTTGTAGTGATTTATCGGGCATGACCCGGCAGAGGCGACAAAATAACTCTTGGTTATCGCTTATGAGCTGAGTGGACTGGCTTAAGTGATAATCCGGAATTATTTTGGGTGGTTCTGTCACAGTGCCACGTGTCCTTCAGTTTTTCTCAGGATTTTTCGGGATTATTTGACAAAGACTACAGATTGACCCTCAGCTTGAATTGTCAATTCGACCTAAGGCTCGGGGGCTACATCCATATAGGATGCGATTTTTAGTAATCGCATTCCTATATAATTACTTCGGATTTTCTACAGATTATTTCGGAGCAAGATCAAAGACTAGAATGAATTCGACCTAAAGCTCGGGGGCCACATTCCATATGGAATGCGATTTTAGTAATCACATTTCCATATGGATTTTTGATACAAAAATTTCAAGAAGGAAGCGGGTATTATTGAAGACCTTCAAGGGAAGTACTTGGGGACGCTTGGGAACAACTCGAGAAGACTTCAAGACTACTCGTGGAGTTAGCTGAAGTACCTTCCAGCCTCGTGATGATTCAAGTACTATTGAGGATTGAAGCTTGCAGAACTCGGGGACGCTTGGGAACTACTCGCGGAGACCTTCAAAACTACTTGGAGCATCACACTCGACTACAAAGTACTCGGGGGCTTGTCGACTGAGCATTCCTGAGCCCACCACACATGTGGGCCATACCCGGGAGATAAGAACCTGAACATCTGGACTCCTCGACTAGTGGGCCACGGTGCAGGATTACCGTGGACCACAAGGCAAGACAAGACGGACAAGGACTTGTACTAAGATTAGGATAACTTTCTATAACTCGTATAGGCTACTCCTAGTCCTACTTGAATAGTACTCTTGTACCAATCCGACTTGTAACTCTGCCTCCCGTGGCATATAAGGCGAGGCAGGGACCCCTCTGAAAAGATACGCAATCAATACAGAGCCACGCAGCATACAGGACGTAGGGTATTATGCACATTGCGGCCCGAACATGTCTAATTGTGTGCCCCGTGTCTCACCATCATGTTCCTGATCTCGGCAAGCCCCACCGCACAATCTACTACTTCGGGTACCCCGTGGTAGGCTCAGTGTCTAAAACACTAACACCCGCCGACGTCTCCGGACTTCCTAACGTTACCGTCAACCACCACGTCCCGGCTCGAGAAATCTTTACCCGATTCCCTTTCGGGCAACACGCGTCATCGCGTTGTCTGCCGGGGTTACCCCGTCCCTTAGGATCGGCTTACCCATGTGCAAGTGCCATTCACATGGAACCTTTCTCCTCTTCGGCCTTCAAAGTTCTCATTTGAATATTTGCTACTACCACCAAGATCTGCACTGACGTCCGCTCCGCCCGGGCTCGCGCCCCAGGTTTTGCAGCGGCCGCCGCGCCCTCCTACTCATCGAGGCATGGCGATCGCCCAGATGGCTGGAAGAAAAGAGTCTTAGATTTGCCATGGGAAGAATTGTGAAGTGGTCCATTTTCTGATGAGTCAAAGGTGTTGGGTACGTGCCCCCCACATGCATTGGTCTCAGTGATCATATTTTTCAAGCATAAGACAATTCATACACCAAATTCATTTTCAATTTTAAACATGGTACATGAAATACCTTTGCGGTAAAAAGAAGCTTATGCTCCTCCACAAGTGAACATATGGGCTAAACATTTACCATGACAAATGAGTCTTTGACCCCAAGCGAAAAGTGCATGATACTCAAGCATAAACTAAGCATGATATAGATATTTGAGCACAAATTGAGGATGAAAGAGTATCTACTCATGAGTGAAGCATTTTTAGCATTTTCACAAAAAAGAAGCTATCTCATCACGAATATATGACGATAACAACAAGAGCATAGCATTCACATCACCATTCTCAAAGCATACACATATCTCACATATAGCACATCATAGTGATCAAAGTATATAAGAGAAGCTCATCCTACCACAAATGATCCAAAGATGGCTATCCTACCAGGTTTTGTACAAAAAGTAACATGCATGCATGGAATGCAACAGATGATACATATATCACATATATACATGAGAAACTCTAAGAACCAGCTAAAAAGGGAAACACACTCTAAGTTCACCTCGCAAGCGTGTCAAGGTAACTTGGTCAAGTGGTTTAGTGAATATGTCGGCTAGCTGATCTTGGGTAGTACATAGGACAAGGATATGTTCCCTTTCTCAACATTATCTCTCAGAAAGTGGTATCTCACTTCGATGTGTTTAGTCTTGGAGTGAAGGACTAGGTTTTTGGCTAGGCACTGGTGCTGTCACAAAAAAGTGAAACATGGGAGCACTCACCAAAATCGCTCATAGTGTAGGTCATCCATAGGAGCTAGGAACAACAACTGGCTACAACAACATACTCGGCTTCTATAGTGGACTGGGCTACACTGGATTACTTGCGAGACGACCAAGAGACCAAAGAAGAACCAAAAAACTGGCAACAACCCGAGGTAGACTTGCGGTCTAATCGACACCTAGCAAAATCAGCATTGGAGTAACCGTGAAGTCCGAGTGTCGAGGAGGCAGAATACCAAAGACCAAACTCAGGAGTGTAGTTCAAGTACCTAAAAATCCTCTTGACAGCCTGCCGATGTAAAGTCCTCGGTAAAGCCTGAAAACGAGCGCACAGACACACACTGAACTGTATGCCCGGCCTTGTCGCCGTCAAGTAGAGGAGGGAGCCGATCATGCTCTGGTACTCCTTCTGGTCCACGAGTTCGCCATCTTCATTTGCGTCCAAAGCCGTAGTGGTACCCATCGGTGTAGTCAGCGGCTTGGAGTTGTTCATGCCAAACTTCTTCACCATGTCCTTGGTGTACTTCGCCTGATGTACAAATGTCCCATCCTTACACTACTTGATCTGGAGCCCTAGGAAAAACTGCAGCTCACCCATCATAGACATCTCAAATTCCCTGCTCATGTCATTTGCAAATCTAGCAACAAGATCATGAGAAGAGCCACCAAAGATTATGTCATCTACGTAAATCTGAACAATCAACAGGTCATTTCCATGCTTAAGGAGAAACATAGTCTTATCAAAATGTGCCCATCACAAATCTCTTACTCAGCAAAAAACCTCTCAACCTGCCATACCAAGCCCTCGGTGCCTGTTTCAACCCATAAAGCACTCTCTGGAGTTTGTATACACGGTGTGGGTATTTCTCACTCTCCAACCCCGAGGGTTGCCTCACATACACTTCGTCCTCTATCACCCCATTCAAGAACGCACTCTTCACATCCATTTGGAATAACTTGAACCCTTTAGCCACGGCAAAGGCTACAAGGATCCTAATTGCCTCCAGACGGGCCACAGGAGCAAATGTCTCCTCATAATCTATGCCCTCTTTCTGGTTGAACCCCTGAGCAACCAACCTCGACTTGTTTCTCACAACCAACACATACCACTTCCCACCCACAGAGCGAACCCGAGCAGGCCCAACCAAATCCATGTGGAACAGCTCACAAGGTCGCTCGGTCATGACCGCAGTCAAAGGGGCATGAGAAGCAGCAACCATCTTTCTAGCCGACATGGAGCACAAACCAAATCCTTCTCGAATTTCAACTTAGGCAATCCTCGGACAAGGTCTAGGCCACTCAAGTAGGAAAGCAACTCAAAGCTCAAGTGTCCTAACCTCCTATGGCACTTCTAAAGCTCAGCCGAAACATCAGCAACAAAGCATCGAGGAGGACCAACAGACTGGGAAAAATCAGCACGAAAGATTTGACCCTCGGGGACGATCGTACAGACAAGATCGCCTCGAGAATCAAGCACACGAGAAGCGCCCAATTTAAAACGAACCTCAAAACCCTCGTCAAGCAACTGGGATACTGACAACAGGTTAAAACCAAGTGACTTGATCAAAGCCATACTCTTCAAGGTCACCTTGCTACTCACCTTCACCATACCTTCAGCAAGCACTCGTCTTCTCCCATTGTCCCCGAAAGTGATGTACTCCCTCGTACTCACCGGGGTGAGGCTGGAGAACCACCCACGATCTCCGGTCATGTGGCGCGAGCAACCGGAGTCGATCAACCAAAAGTCCCCCAAGCCTCCCACCTGCAAATAAAAAATGAGAACGAGAATGAGCAAGCGACTCAACACTGGGGTTAGTACCAAAGGAGTCAAATCAGTGTCGAGCTATTTGCTCAAAAGAAGGGTTAGCAAAATCCATCTTATCAAAACCTCTAGGCGGAGCCCTCTCACGCCTACCACCGAAGAACATGTCACGTCTCACTGGAGGAGTACGCGCACCACGAGGGGGAAAATGTGGCCCGTAGTCCCTCTGAGAACCAAAACTGCGATCGTGCCTCCCAAACTCGTAACGGTCACGAGCAGGAGCACCTCCAGCAAACTCACCACGCCCAAACCCAACACGCCTATCTCTCTGAGGAAAACCACCACCACCTCGAGTGGGAACCGTACGCACAAACCCATCACCTCTAGGTAGCGGCCCTCTACGAGGCTCAGACACACCATGAGAAGGGTGGTACCTATTCTTGTTTGCCATCTCCCTAGCAAACCTCTCATCCCTTCTCCTCTTGAAACAGAACTCATCCTTATGACCATCCCTCCAACAATACTCACAATGGAAGCGGATCGGCTGTGGCTTAGGCTGTGGCTTCTCTGTGGGCATAAACACTATACTCCAAAACGTACATCCAACAATGAACTTGTTATATCATTACTCATTAGTATGCCTAGTGGCGGGTTAGTTCCAAAATGATATCAAAACTATAACATAACAAGTGTTCTTGGTTGACAGAAATCAACCGCCAACAATTACTCCCTCTGTCCCAAAAAATGACGTTTTAGGATTGCCCTAAGTTATGATTTTCCAAAGATTAAAAGGAATTTAAAACCATTTAAATAAAACAAAAGGGGGTTTTATAAAAAACATGATGACGTCAGCATGACGTCATCAGTTAGTGGACCCGGGTCAACTGTTAGTGGGTCGAAAAGTTAGTGGGCCGAAAGTGGCCCAATGGGTCTGGCTCGACAGCCTAGTGTTCCAAGCCCAAAAGGTCAGCCGAGCCGGCCTTGGGCCGAGGTGGGCCGTAGGCGGTCTGTGGCCCAGCTCACGAACCCAGGCAGGTGACTGCTGCGGGATCCGCTGCGGCTCCGTGCGGCCACGTGCATGTGGCTCACTGTGCGGCTCCAGTCAGCAGGCAAGGAAAACGCGGACGCACGCCAGGTGCTCGACGAAACGTCTGGTGCTCGGCAGCGGCAGCGCGTGGCTTCCTGGGGTCAGGGCTTGGCCTAGGGTGGTCGGTCAGCTCCGGCGACGGCTGGGTCGTGCGTCAGTGGTGGCTAGGGAGGCGAAAGCCTCGGGCTTTACGGTCGTGGCACACCGTCCGGCGTCGAGACCAACGACGAGCACGGTGCGGGACGGCGCACGGCGATGAGACACGGCTAGGTGCGAAGATTGGCTGGAAAATGCTTCGGTAGGGTGGTTAGCACCAGCGACGGTGTTGTTGTGCGTCGGGAGAGGTTAGAGAGGCAAAAAGCCTCGGCCTTTATGGCCTAGGTGTATCGGTCGGTGTCAAGAGCGACGACGGCACGGCATCGGGATGGCGCACGGACAGAGCAAGGCGATGAGCTTAGAGCTCTAGGCAACAGCACGCCGATCGGACGGCGCAACATGGGGGTGTGCTCCCATTCTACACGGGCAAGAAGCAAGAGCAAGAGGGGAACGACGACGCTTACCGTGGGTTGGCGGTGTAGGCGTCGCAGACGTAACGAAGACAGGCGGCGTGAGGTAGACGTTCATAGCGGCGTCGGTGGTGTTCGCGCCCTCGGCTTCATCCTCGCGACACGAACAGCCTTCCCCTTGTACAGCGGCGGCTCCGGCTTCTCGTCACGAGCGGCCTTCAGCTCCTTCCCGGCGCGACGGCGCTGGGCTCCTGCTTCCTCTTCCCCTTCTCCTCCTTCCCCGACTTCTCCACCCCTCTCTCTCTTGCGGCGGCAGAACAGGGGAAGGGGACAAAAACCTAATTGAGTTGTGGAGAGCGGCTAGGGCAGCGGTCCAGGGGTACAGGGGCTTGGTCAAGGCGGTGCGAGGGAAAAGATCACCAGGCGCACTCCCATTGGCGGCCGCGACGCAGGGGGTTGAGGTGGCTGCGTCGGGATGGATGGGTGAGCACCTTTTCGTGCAACGGAGAGGGGCATAAGGGTCTCTCCCTCGGAGCGGAACCCCGAGGGTGGCTCACAGGCGCGACCGTGCATGCCAGCGCGGACGTGGCTGGCGAGCCTGTCTCATCAGGCGCGCACGCACGCGTGTGATTTGTAAGACCGGAAGAGGAAGAAAGGTGATGCGGGGTGCGGCTGACGAGTGGGCCCCGCGTGCCATCGAGAGAGGAAGGCAAGGCACCGGCGGGCTGTGCTGGGTCGTTGAGGTGGGCTGCGCGGCGCGGGGTGATGGGCCGCGCGGCGGCTGGGCCAGCCTGGGTTGGTTGGTGGGTCGGCCCGGTTAGTTGTTAGGTTTTGGAAATTAGGTTTCGAATATAATTTGTAATATAGTTTGAATTTGAATTACTTTCAAATTCAAACTCCACACATAGAACTCCAAATAAATTCCAATAAACTCCAACTCATGATTTAAACCATAATTTAAATATATAATTTTATTTAAGGGTTTATCTAAAGAGGGAATTTAGGAGAGAAGGGCTAGCAAAATTAGGTTTAAATTTGACAGCACACATAATCAAACAAAAAGTTTTAAATTTTCCAAATTTTCACACTAACCCTTAAACCAAAATCCTGGTATGTTACAATAATGATAAAGTTTAATTAACTTTAGTACTGATCATATTAATTTTAAATACACTATATTTTAAAATGAATAACTTATTTAAATGTATTAATAACTTATTTTAATTATCAAATGATATATATTTATGTAAATAGTTATTCTTATATTTATTATAGGGAAAATTGGATCTATAGCATCAAAAGAACCCAACTATAGATATGTACCATTAGAAGATTGATGTGTAGATATTTACCATTGAAAGATCTTCAGTTATAGTAGATCTCTAGCATTTTTTTGACTCCGTCGGTTACGCCGTCCACACGTGCTCTTTCACCATCCTCTTCCCGTCCTTCTATCGCGGCGCAAGGATGCCGCTGCGACAAATGGGGCCACCTCGTGCCACTGAGGTCACAGAAGCAGAGGAAGCCAGTGAGGACTGCACGGCGGCGTACATCCACAGCGTCCGCGCGTGCTTCTGCAACTACGACTAGCTATGCAGGCTATGCGCGGAGGCCGTGAAAGAGCGTGTGCGCCGCAACCCGGGCGACGGCGACGCTAGCTGCGCACCAGGCCGAGTATCGGGACTTCAATGCGACGACGAGGCTGAATCCGATATTGTCCCTGGCCAGGTCCATGCGCCGCCGCCGTTCCACTAGCACTGCGCCGGCATGCTCTTCAACCCGGCCAGGAGCGAGGTGGAGGTCGTCGGCGTCGCAGCGCAGCCAACGCCTGGGCACCAGCATCCACGATGGTGCGTCGGTGTAAGGTGTTGGTCCCTAAAATTCCATGCGTGGTGGAGAAATTCGCCTGCACTGATGAGTCTCTAATCAATTCCTCTAAGTCAAAGCTTCTTTGATCCGAGGTGAATCCATTTGAGTATCCATCTTCACGAATCCATGGCAAGGATGGTTGGAATCGAAGTTTTCCCCACCCTGGCCGCGCCGTCCCCGCCGCGGAGCTACGCCGTCGCGGCTCGTAGAGCTCCGTCTTCGTCGCCATTGTAGGGAAGCGCCTCATGCTGCTGGGCGAGAACGCACGCCCAGCGTTCCGCGTGTCGGCGGCCAAGAAGGAAGCCGCGGCGGCGGTGGCCAAGCTGGACTACACGCGCCGGCGGGCGGCGGTGATGTCGCGGTTGGTGGTGAAGTTGTGCGAGGACCACCGCGTCTGCATGCTGTGCCGCAAAGATCGAGGCGCTGGAGGTACGAGCTGTGCTCCAGCTTGTGATTGAGGAACGAGGATGGGAGGAGCTGAGGAGGACGATGGAGAGCACGGCGGGGACGACGTTAACCGACGGGAGTCGAAAACTAAATATAGTTAAAACGGGAGAACTTTTGATGGTAAATATCTACACATCAATCTTTTGATACTACAAAGCTATAGTTGGGTTCTTTTGATGCTAAAAATCCAATTTTCCCTTTATTATATAATTTGTAATAATAGATATAAGATGTTTATTATGTAGTAGTAAAGTACACGTGCGACACGCACGTGTAGTAAAAATCAGAGTTAAAAAAAATGCTAACGGACCAGTTTGCCACAGCAAAAAAACCGGACCGGTTGACGGGTAAAACCGACTGGTTAGTCGTTCGACCCGGTTAGCTAGGTTTTGCTACCGGGCCGGCCCGGTAAGACCAGTAACCGCGGTTAGCCGGCCGGTAGCAAATGGTATTTAAAACCTAAAAATAATTTTATCTTAGTTAACAAAGAATTAATTTTAGATGACACTAATAATTTTTTGCTTACAATATACAGAGTTGGGTTAAAAAAATCCAATACTTGCAAGAGTGAATTTTTCCAAGATGGATTTCTAAAAATGTGCTTCTAGGCAGCAATAAAAATGAAAGTCAGTAATAATATAACCGAACTAACAAAGCAATTATTTTCAACTTTAGACTGGAACATGACACCGTCCTGTGAGTTTTCATCGTGCACTTCACCACCGAGATCTCAATGCTACCGGAATACATTGCCCATATCTGAAAAGAATTTATAAAGAAATTATAATTCAGATTTCCTCCTTCTCAAACGCTTGAAATATGAGATTGTCTCAATCACTTTTTTATCAGCCCTTAATCCCAAATCGATGCTCCAGATGTCACCTGTGTAGTTTTCTCTTTTCCAGGCCCGCACCCGAATCTCAGCGAGAATCAAAATCCAAGTGAGCAGGTCACGATCTCACGGAACCTTCCCTGTCTCTTTCATTTTCCAGTCGCTTCGTGCCATCCCTCTTGCTCGTCGTTGCCTGTTGTAACGACCTGGGTTTTCAGTGAGGAAAACCCGACTCCCTGTACTCTTGTGATAGTCCCTGGATCAGTAGCTATCACGTACAGAACTCATTACAGTATAATATCATTTTCATACAACGAAATCAGAGTACAAAACAGAGTATTTACATCCGAATACAGATCGGTATACGATTTAAGTACAAGCCTCTTGGGCTAAACGACAAGTGGAAACTCTACGCAGCGGTAGCTAAGGCTTCAAGTCTTCATCTTCGGTCTTCACCACAGGCATCCTTGAGCGAAGCAACGCAACCCTTCCTCCATGGATTCTTCATAAATGAACTTTCGCTCCAAGTCCAATCCTGCACACTCACAAACTATCCCCAAGGAATGGGATAGGTTCACGTCACCAACCGTATGCAAGCTTTAAGTAGCCTACTTCTAATGGTATAAAAAGGTATCAAGGTAAGAGCTGGGGTTTCCTAAGCAGTATCAGCAGCATCTCATAAAGAATAGATTCTCCAATTCCCCCCACCAATTCCCAAGTCTCTCATCCACAATCGGTAACACCTGGTCACCCAGATCACCGTCACCAAACCCTATCTCCATCTAGGGTCGGTGCGAGAACTCCCACTCCTCGCACCTCAATGATCGCACCCGGATCCACGAGGCAGAGGGAGCAACTCTCCTCTCCCCGAGTACAACCACGGCTCACCATACACTCTCATCCTAAAAGGGGAGGTAGAAATCCCAAAACGTAAGAGTCGGAGAAACAACGGGCATGTCCATAACCGAGGACGCGGCTATACGTATAGATCTAAACTCTGTAGAGCGTGTACACCTGTACCCAACTCGGAATGGCACCCGGCGGTGATCAGCCAACCAAGCCCACCCTACCGAACGAACACCTAGGAGTTACGATTCCATCCTGCATCCGGGTCTCGCTGCGGTCCTTCGCAAAGGTCCACCCCAGAACTGTTAACATACCCCCGTGTGGCCACATGGGGAACGCCCAAAGGGAAGGGACTTCACCCTAACCCTCTCACTGATACCCTCTATCCTACTGGCAGGTATGGTATCGCACTTGCTAGGGTCGAACGGCCCTATCCCCACTCTCGGCGAGGTGGTGTGTACGAAAGTCCCGTGTAACAGGCGACCCACTCGGTTTCAGACCAGGGCGAGCTCATATCCTCCAAGTCATCACAAAAACCCCAACACCTGTGCTCCTAAAACAGTGTACCCGCCATAGGTACCAAACTGGACAACGTCCGAGAAGACGATCCCTGGCCCCCGATCCCAGATCGGGTTGTCTTGAGCTCACCCCCGCCAAGATATCCCAAAACACCTTCTCCTGCCGGTTTTTCCCCACACACGCCAAGAAACTACCACAATAATCCCAACACATGCATATCAAGCTCAGCGTATCATCACGCATAAGTAAAGTAGTAGTAGTAGGTCAATCAAGGACAAGTATGTAAAGGAGGCTATGCACGGGTTCATCATATCCATCACTATGTAGTAAATAAAGCACTAGCAGTTCTAAAAGCCATGCCTAATGGGCATTCAAAGTAGGTCAGGCGTGAACACCTGCGTGTAAATAGTTGTCGTAGTTTCCGTAGCCGTACTTGATCTTCTGACTTGTCTCCTCGACTCCGGGAAATCCTAGATTCGGAAATATATAAATAAATAACGAGGATCTATTTGCAAATAAACTCCAAAGAGAAGCATTAAAGAACCAAATAAATCTAAACTAGCTACAAGCAACACTAGCTTAATTTAAGGAAATTAAAGTAATTAGTTTTATATAAAAATAGTCGTAAGCTACTAGCTTTGTATACTAGAAAACAAATTAGAGAGAAGGGTTAGTTCAAGGTTGGGTTGCCGATCAAATACTAAGGGCCTTGGTGATTGCGCCTGCAAGGTATTAGCGCAACAGATAGGTGCAACAAAACGGAAGCTCATGGGTTGAAGAGAGAGGAGTAAGGCGAAACGAGTTAGGCAAGGCATTATCAGAACAAGGTGTGCGGTGGCAGCACCGAGAGAAGGAAAGAATCGACTCGTGGTCGATAAAAGGATGGTGATGTAGTAAGGCGTGCTCGGGAGCACGGTGGAGCAAGTGCTAGCAATACGACGATATCCATGGTGTAGTAACTAGGTTGCAACACGGGGTTGCCGTGCTTTGAAACAGAGGCCTCTGCTCAAGGCACGACCGTCCATCACACGCGGCCTTCCGGGTTACTAACGCTGGGTACGTCGTGTGCTACACGGCTCGATGCATGGCAAAGAGAGAGCGGGTATGCGGGTTGCGGCACAAGGCGGTGGAAGCGGTGCAAGCAAGGAAGGCAGTGCGAACGCATCTTGGGGAAGTTATCCCTGTCCGTGGCAAGCCAGTGGCTAGTTGTGGAGCTCCGGCGTCCCAGACCCACAATAGCGCAGTGGCGGGCATCGGCCGCGAATTCTTCTCCAAGTTTGCGGGCAAAAGAGGTTCGGTTCAAGGGCAAAAGCGGGTAAGGATAGGGTAGCAGCGAGCTTCACGGAATTATGAAACCAACGCAAGTGGTTTCATAATTTTCGGAGCTCCGGATAATTAGTTAGGAATTTTTAAAGATTAAAAGTATTTTTGAAGAATTTATAAAGGTTAAAAATATATTTTTGAAATTAAATCCTGCATTTACAACAGGGTTAACTATAGGTTGACTGTAGGTTAGCTCTTAGGGGCTTTAGGCTAGCTCATAGCCGGCTGTAGGCTGACTACAGCGATCCATGTGGCTGCCACGCAGGTAGTTAGAGCTAGCTGCAAGGTAGCTACAGGGTGGGGTGGCAGCCCACATGGCGGCTTAGGTGGCCGCGACCACACCGGATCCTAGGGTGGATCTTCTGTGGCTCAGGGAGTCGTGGTCTCGTGTGTGGCTGAGAAAGGATTGGAGGGCCGCACGGAATCCGGGCGGCGGTGGGTGTGGCTGGTGACTTCGCAGGATTTCGTGTGGCACCACTCAGGACGCACGAAAACGAAGACGCGCGCCAGGTGTTCGACCGAATGCCCTAAAGGGGACGGCGGCGCGGCAAGGGGCTTGCCGGCGACGGGGTTTGGCTACGGCGGCTGCGCGGTGCACCTGCAGAGGAAGGACGTCACGGCGCGAAGGTCGGACCACAGCTTGACGGCGTGCACAGGCACGGCATCCGTGAGCTCAGGTGAGCCTAGATGGATGCAGTGAGGCACGGCGGCGAAGGCAAGGGCGTGCGCGGCGAAGCACGGCCGTGTGAAGGTGTGCGCGGCAGCGAGACAAAGGTGTGCGCGCGCGAGGCGCGGGAGCGCGATGGCGCGCGCGGTGCGGCGAAGGCGGCGCAAGGTAGAGCGGCGCGGCGCTCGTGGCTGCGAGTCAGCAAGGCGGCACGGCACAGGTCAGCCTCAGTAGAGCGGTGCGGCTTGTGGCGTGACAGAGCGGCGCAAAGGATCCGGCGGGATCTGGTGTGGTGTGGCGCTGCGCGGTCAACCATGTGGCTCGGCCGTGGGTGGCTGGCCACACGCGATCCGGCTAGACCAACTGCGGCAAGCCCGACGTGTGGGTGGGCGTGTGCGGCTAACCCCCCAGATGGATTTTGGCCTGCCCGCCAGGCATTCGATGTTTTGCTCCTAAGGAGCGGCGAACGGAAAGAAGCCCGCCGGCGGCGAGGTGGCGCGTCGGTTGGACAAAGCGTGACACGGCGCGCGAAAGGAGATGCTAGGGCACCGTTAGGGTAGAGAAAAGAGCGGCCTTGGCCGGCGTCGACCCACGGTGATGAGGTCGCGCGGCGGTCGGAAAACAGAGACCCCCGGCGGCGCGGCTGGGGTGGTCAGCGCCGGTGAGTTTGCATGCGAGCGCGTACGTGTGAACGTCCGCGTGCTCGAGGTCGAACCGACGCTTGCGCACCCAGTCGGAAAGAACTCCCCCGGCGGCGGACAAAGCGCCGGCGAGGCGGCGGAACATGACGTGCACGTGCCGGCATGCTAACAGGGCATCCACGACTCGCTCGACAAGCACAAGGGGGTGGCACTGGTGGCACACGCGTCCGTGCGATCGTGAGACAGGGTGTAGCGCGGCGAGGCGAGGCGACACGGCAGCGAGAACTGGGGTGTCTGCGCCGGCGTGCTCGCTCACTCGCGCGCGTGCGTGCGGGCGTGCGTGCACGGGTTGGACAGGGAGAGCAGGGCCCGGCCTCCTCGGGTGCGTGCGTGTGCATGGGTGTGCGCTCGCGTGTGTGTGCCGGCGACGAGCCAGAGCTCCGAGAGCGCACGCCGGAACAGAAGGAACGACACGGGTGCAAGGCAAAGGAGAGCGCGCGTGGCGATGACGGCAGCGGCACCTGCAAAACGACCGGCTTGGCTCGAAGGCCAGCACCCAGACGACGGTGGGTCGCGCGGCAGCGCGGAGCAGGCAACAGGTAACAGACAAGCAGGCAAGCTCACAAGGCTCGGCTCAGCCTCGGCTCGAAGGCCGGGTCCACAGCGAGAGGGGAGGGTTCGATGCTCACCTCTAGCCCAAGAAAGCAGCGGTCAAGACGGCGGTGAAGCGCTCGGAGAAGCGGGATGCAGAACAGGGGCGGCGGCGGATCGGCTTGAGGCAGGGGAACGGCGCGGTGAAGAGGAAGCAGGGGGAAGCAGAGCGGCGTCGAGGTTCTTGCACGGGCGGCTCCACAGACGGCCTCGGCTTCGCGGTCCACGCACGGGATGCTTCCGGAACGGCGTCGTCTTCAGGACCGCGCGGCGGCGTTGGCGCCCCCGGCGTGCGCGGCTCTGGCTCCTCCCCGGCGAACGGCGCCGACTCCCCCTCCTTCCTCTCCTTCCTTCTCCCTCCTCCTCCTTTCTTGCGGTGAACAGGGGAAAATCCCCAAGGGCGGCGGTAGAACAGGGAGAGGTCGGTGCGGAGGGGATTTATAGGGCGGCGCCCTAGGGTTCGGTGGTGCGAGAGCAGGCGGCGGGGATCCTTGGCTGCCGCGCCCAGGGGCACGTGGCGCGCATCCGGCGGCGTGGGCGAGCGCAGTGCAGGGGCGCGCCGGTCGCTATCGCGACGTGTGCCGTGTGCGTCAGCGGGAGGAAGAGAATCAGGGGAGAGGATGCTGGCTGACGTGAGGGGTCCACATGGCAGCGAAACAAGGCAAGGGGGTTAGGTGGGAGGCAGGCCGGCTAGCTGCGGTGGGCCGAAAGGCTCGGTGGGCCGCGGGGTAAGGGAACCCGGTGAAAAGACCAAGGGCCTCTGGCAGACTTTGGAATTGGGATGAGGCCCAACAGAGACTAGGGTGTTTTTCCTATTTTCCCTATGCTTTAACTCCTATTTAAACTATGATTCGAATTTGAATTTAGAATTCAAATTCGAAACCCACTCAAATAAGATCCAAACAAAAACCAATAACCTCCAAAGTTCGCACACTAGCATTTTATAATTCCTAAATTTATTATTTTGCTCAAAATAAAGCTATGAATTCAGGGAAGGAGCAAGGAAGACAACCTTATGTTTTAAATGAGCACTCAATTTCAAATCGAAATTTTGAAATCCACAGTTTTGCATTGCTAACATTCCGGAGAAATTCCGGGATGTTACACCTATGGGGGGTGAGGGGCGGTGCTGGATGGAGGCGAGTGACCCAGGCGGCGGAGGGGATTCAGGCGGCGATGCGGGCGCCCGTCGGCGGCGGAGGGGATTTCGCGTCCGCCGGCGGCACCCCCGGCGGCCCATCCACCTCCACGCCCTAAAGGTTTTCCTCTTTCCTCCAATCCATCTCCATCCCAATCTAATCAATCCTGGAATCCCCATGAATATCCCGCGCCCGATTTGATTATTTGAGCGGCACGAGTGGATTTTTTGTGCGTGCATGGGTGTCTGACGGGTTGCGCGAATGGAATTGACACGTTTTTTTTTGGAAATTCCTGTGGTAACTTTGCCTTCTGTTTTCAATCAGAAAATTTAAGTGGCTGCTTGTAATGTGTGTTCACTTGAAAATATGCATGCATGTCCAGTTTACTTGAGCAGATTTGTCCAATTTACTTGAGCAGATTTGTTTCAGGAAATCCATGTGCTAAATTCGCATCATGTCCTGCTGTTTGTGTGAAAATTTGACCACCTCTATTTCAGGTGTTATTTTTGTTCTTGGGCTGAGCATTTCAGGTGCTATTTTAGGTACCACAGCTCAGTCTACAGTGCTTTTGGTTCTATTTGGTGGCAGCATCAGGCCTTTCCTCGATCTCTGCATACACTTTGTACTCAGTTTCCTGGTTGAGCTTATCTCATTTTTCTAGTTGGTTTAGTTGAGATTTAAATTCATAGCAACATTAGCAATTTAATCGATACATGTCATCTTGTTACAGATCAATTCAGTTTGGCATACAGTAAGGTTTTGTTATGCTTGCAGATTTTGGATATTCAAATACCATTGTCAGATCATTATTTATTCATTTGATACGTATCATCTGAGGACTGCTAGTTCCTTTGTCTTTTACCAATTAGTGATTATAATACTGTCAGCATTTGCTCTAGTCATATCGGTCCGTGGTAATAGCTGAATATATTGTGTGCCCCTCTCTTAGCTATTGTAACTGAAATATTTTGGTTTGGCGGAGGTTGTTAACCTATGGGTGCACAAGATCTATTTATAGTTTTGATTTTGCCAATCTTGTTTGTTTCAGATGGAGGTCGTCCTTTTTCCAAATCAAATGGTGTCTGGTCTACCTATCCCCCTCACGCGCCATGTAAATATTTAAGTTGTAACCTATATCTAAACACTAACATAGGGCATGAATTTTCAATTTCTTTGTTTTATGTGATCATTTTAATTTAACTGAGCTAGTGGTTTGTCCGCATTGTGTCTGGAACCCCGTAACACTCTTTCTTGAACACTATTTTGGAACCCTGAATATATGGAATTTTGTGTCTGTTTGCTGTTGGAGGCCACCTTTTTTCCAAAGCATATAGCTGCGGGATTGCTTGTTTTTTCAGACACACCAGTGACCTCATAGTGTTTGAGTTGTTTTAATTCAGTTGTTTGTGTTTTTCTAACTAGCTTTCAGACTTGTTAGCTTTTTATTTACTAGATATGTGGTATGGTATTTTTTGCTATACACTGCTTATTATGAAGCTTTGTTCTGTGTCTGATGTGTTGTAATAAACTTTTTTTAGCATTGGACGCACTAGTTCATGGTAGGGATTTCCCCTTTTTTGAGATGTAATTTAGCATGGCAATATGTAATCTGATGTCTGCTTATCTCTGCACTTTTTTTACATGCATTTGTGGCAATAATCAGTGGGAACAGAGTTCTTACATCTTTGTTCTTTTTCCTTGTGCCTGCAGCATTTCTTTCCTGTGCTTGAGCATCAAGTCCAAGGCAAGTTTGCCTCCCCTTTTCTTTTTTTAAACTTACGTTGCTTCTTGTTATGTGTTCATTTTCTTGCTCTGTGGGGTTATTTGGGCCTTTTTATTTAAACTTGTCATTTTTTCTGTCCGTCCCATTTCCGGTGCCCGTATATACTTACCATTATCAGAATTTTTGTTTCTCTATTTTGACAGTGTCATGGGTTAGTCGCATCCATTAGTAAGTGGCAGTTTTCATGTGTTTTCTGTTCTTTCTTTCTACGCAATCATGGTTCGCTAATTCAACAAGACGCACTATCAAGATATGTGTTTGTTGCTAGATATGTTTTTTCATATCTAAATGCACCATTGCCGTGGAAAATAGTGTGGATTTTAAATCCTAACCTATGTTTGGTTCTTTGTGTATGCAGGAATCTTTTTCGAGGGATTTGAGCGGCAAATTTTCAGGGTTAAGTTTTGTGCATTTTTGTTCTGGATAACACATTTGGAATATATATATATGTCGATGTGTTCATGCTGTGCTCTAGATAGGGTAAATGATTTCATCTTTTTTCTTTGTTTTTTATCACTAAATGTGATATGGTATTTGCTAAATACACTTATATTATGTAGCTTCTGCTCTCCCCCTTTGTTTATGTGTTTATATATATATTTTAGCATCTGGATTTACCAGTCCATTGAAATGTAATTTTTAGAATATATGACATTTAGGACAAGAAAATTAGTTCATTTTGAACTAATTAGCTATGTAAGTTTCGGGGCGCACTTTCTGCCTATTCTGCTTGAGCTTATTAAACCAGATTATATGTACATGTTTTCATCAATTTTTTTCTAATATGAAATTTAGTTTTTCTCACTTTATAATTCTAGCTTTTCTGTCTTTTCCCTTTTTTAGCATATGACTCTTCATGCAGCAGGCAGTCAACGCCAGGATTGTGAGGAGGACTCTCATATTGGCATAGAATCCGACCACGACACAGATGATGATTTACATGAGCATGTTGCAAATGAGAAAGTGAACAATCAGAGAAATGTCGAAGGGGTGATAGCATCACTTAATGATGTTGAAATTTTTTCTTCCTTTAAAAACTGGTTAGTTTTGTTTCTAATAATTTTCATCGTCTCTACGTCTTGTAATAAGTTCAAGCAGAATTAAGCACAAATGCCTATTCTTTGGTTGAAGATAGCATTCAAAAGCATTTCGGAAACCGTAAAATTTTCAGCAAATTAGAGAAAATTCTTTCTTAAGCAATTATGAGCTAATTTCCTGCTTTGTTGTTGTTGGAGATGTCAAGCTTCTGTCGAACTTATATCTGTCTAGAAGGAGATTTGATAACGGGGCACTTTGGGAGATCGAGGGCAAATGTAATTTTTTTTGCTTGATTGACTCATCCAAATTCTTTTAGCTAACTACCATGCAAAAAATGTGTCATTTCTACTCTTTAACGCTTGTCAGTATATACTTTATTCTTTTGCTGATATTCTTTTTTTCTACAGTTGCCTAATGTTCCAGCACTTATTTTGTAGTTGCTATCTATGGTCAGTTCAAAATAATTTAATCATTCAGTTTTTAAGCATTGTTCATTTTTAGAAAAAAATGACACATTCTGTTCACATTATATTTTCTGAAAGTATTTGGGCTATACTGAGGCCTTTTTCTATATGAGCTGTCACTTTTTCAATATACAACTATACACGGGTCTGTTATTTTTCATGTGACCTTCTACGAGTTTCAGTTGTATAAATACAAACTTATGAAACCTGCAACTTTAGTAAATGTTGTGTGTTCATGACCTGCGTGTGATGTAGTTGCACATATCATTAATTTTTGGAACAAGTAAAAGCATCATGGTAGTGGGTATATGGGTACTAGTAGGAGCTGCATGAAGGGAAAAAATATAAATAATGATCTTGTGGTTAATGGGTAATTTACATGTATTGTCCCATTTGGAATGTGTTGGTGTTAACAAACAATAATCTTTCATTATTGATCTTGTGAGTTATTCTATTTCAGAGAATTTAGTTGGCTACCCATTTTGCATATACTATTGATTTCGTATAGTTACTATGAGCAATGGGTATTGACTGATAATGTTTACTTGTAGAAACGTTTTTTTTGTCTCAGTGAACAGCACGGCTCACTAAACAACTTAATCTCTGTAGATGTCTTTTTGTTCATTAATTTCACATGTGATCATTCTTTTTTCTTTTTCCTTCCTTTTTTGTAGAGGCTGTGCTAGTGTGGTTGCTGCCTCTTGTTATGTAATGAAAAACATGTAAAAGAGTGTTTTTTGCATATGTGTTTTTTCACATGTAATTTCCAAGAAAAAACCTCGGCTCCGAAAAAATGGGCCTCATAGTTGAAAAATGTAACCGAAAGAACCAACATGATTCACCTTGAAAAAAGTCTAGCTCATCTCGTCTCTGTTTTGAGAACGTGATTGGGAACAGAGTAAATATCAATCAGTCTGGATGAGTAGACAAGTTTAACAGGTATAGGGTTCTGTTTTGAAGAAGTGATTGAGAAAGAAGTAAATCTCAATCATTTTTAATGAGTAAAGAGAAGAATAGATGCCCTTCCCTACCTAGCCATTGGATGCAGCATCCACGGTCAGGAAAAAAGTGATTGAGGGATACTTTAATTTCAGGCATTTGACGAGGAGACAGACCTATGTATTATGCTCATAATTTGCTCACTGATTGTGACTAAAAATCCATCACGAAATCAAATTAATACTTCTTGTGCTATGCAAAACCACACTCCCCACCATTCTCAACCAAAAAAAAAAATCCCCACACTCCCCACCAACCGCACTCACCACCAGCCACCACGCCACCGACGGCGCGTCGCCGGCCTCTCCCTCCGGCGCCCACCGGTCGCTTTGCTCCCCCCTTTGGCACCCGGCTCAGGCGGCCTCCAACTGCTGCTCCGGTTTGTTACCCCCTGTTCCCGTCGGCCGTCGCCATTGCACGCCCTTTCCCCTTCCTCTCTCTCCCGCAGCTTCCCTCTTCTCCATCTCGTACCAAGGGTGGGGGTGGTGGCGTCTTCCTTTGATGCTTCCGGTTGCCGCATCCTCCCATGATTCCTTCCCACTTGCACGTATCTTGCTCGCTTGATTTCTGTTTCTTTTGATTTCACTCGGAACCCCAAATGATTGAGATCTCTATCTCTACCCTAGAGAAGGAAATACCCTTTTTGCCTGCACAAAATTTATCCTTTCTAGTTGTTTGTGGACAGGAAAACTGGAATTGGGTATGGTGGCTGGAGAGTAGTGCATGTCGCATTGAGGATTTGAGGTATTGTAAAAAAAAAGCTCCTTTTCCCCCTCTGAATTTCTTGTTTATATGTTTCATGTGTGTGGTTAGTGTTGCCCCTCGTTGTACTTGTATACAGATGATTTTTTTACGCGGTTTGCAATTTTCCTCCATTTGCCCCTACTAAATATGGAACCAGGGGCTGTATATTCCTGATATCCATTCCTTAAACTTTATTAAAAATGTAGATTTAATAATCAAGTACAATGAAGGTGATATAATAAGTACTGGGAATACAAAGTAAACCATTGCAGTTTCCAGATTTACATAGTTTACTTCATATTGTGCTACCGGTGGCAAGAAGTGTGTGATTCTGAGTGTGTCTGGTGTTCCTGGGATGCTTTCAAGTTCCTGTTGTGTAAGCGGGGGGTTAGTCTTGTGGAGGTTGTGTATGTGGCTTAGCTTGAATTTTGTAGATAGATGCTATGCAACCTGGAACTGTAAATGCTTTAACACTGTCTACTTTTTTTTTTGCGAATCTGTTCATCTTATTGTAATGCATATGGACACAGGGACTTTGCCCCTTTTTAAAAAAGGACGTACCCAGTGCCATAGGCTCCCGCACTGCACGGGGTCTGGGGGAGGTTAGCTTACATCATGTTCTAGCTTTCTATTCCAATTCTCAAAGCACTACATCCAAACAGCCTTTGGAATTCCCATGAAGTTGGGTTCCAAATTGAGTTTCTCATGCGATCCGAACAGCTGAATTGAAACCTCAGCCTCTTTCCGTCTGAAATGGAATTGCCTCTGCAATTCATTTCCAGGAAACAAACGGAGTCTCAGTTACTTGTTCACAATAGATCCCCAAAAGGGGCAACTTTATTGTTTAAAAGGTAGCCCTATTTTGTCCAAAGGAGTGCTGGTACCAGTATTTTTTTTTACTTTTTTTTCCTGAATACTCCCCTTTGGTGGTGGCGTATTCTCATGATTCCTCTCCGCTGCTCCATCCTCTCACGATTCCTTCCCTCTTGCGTGTATCTTGCTTGCTTGATTACTGTTTTGTTTGATTTCAGTCGGAACCCCTAATGATTGAGCTCTCTATCTCAACCATAGAGAATGAAATACCCTTTTGCCAGCACAAACTTTATCATTTCTTGTTGCTTGTGGACAGGAAAACTGGAATTTGGTCTGATGGCTGGAGAGTAGTGCTGGACTGCAAGTCACATTGAGGTATTGTGTTAAAAAAAAAGCTCTTCCCCCCTCTGAATTTCTTGTTTACACGTTTGATGTGTGTGGTTGCCCTTCGTTGTACTTGTGAGAACACTATGTGGTTGGCACACATGTTTTATGGTTTTGAATATCTCTCTTAATGATGCATCCATATAGTTTTTTCCTCTGTTTGCAATTTCCCCTTTTTTTCTTACTATAAATTTGGTACCAAGGGCTGTATATTCTTCATATCCAATCCTTGTTCTTTATTAAAAAGATAGTTATAGTAATCAGGTTGATATAATAGGTACTGGGAATATAAAGCAAACCTTGCAGTTTCCAGATTTACATAGTTTATTTCATATTGTGCTATTGGTTGAAAAAGTGTGCAATTTTGAGTGTTTCTGATGTTCCTGGGTGGCTTTCAAGTTCCTGCTGTGTAAGCGGGTTGTTAGTCTGGTGGTGGTGGGGGGGGGGATGAAGGTTTCCATATCGACAGGGACTTTGCCCCTTTAAGTATAAAAAATAATTTACATCATGTTCTAGCTTTTTATTCCAATAATTCTCAAAACACTACATCCAAATAGCCTTTGGAATTCCCATGAAGTTGGATTCCAAATTGAGTTTGTCATGTGATCCCAACAGCTTAAACCTCACCTAATTCCAATTAAGTCTGAATGGAATTTCCTTTCCAATTCACTGGATGCAATTCATTTCCCGGAAACAAATGGAGCCTCAGTAACTTGTTCACAAAAGACCCCCCAAAAACTGTATAAAAGGTAGCCCTATTTTGTCCAAAGGAGTGTTGGTATCAATATTTATTTTACTGAATACTATTAATAAAGTTTGCTGATTTGTACTGTTTAAAAGCTAGCCCTATCTATCAGCGGTGGTCGTGTTCCATACTTGTGACGCCTAGGTATCTGCCCTCTGGAGCTGATGTGTTTAGCTACTGCCACTGCTAATAAATTTGCTTTACATGATAGTAAAAGATAATGACTTCTATTTCAATATTTTTATCTATTTTCCCTTATTGTGTTTATGCTTATGTACTTGGTCAAATCTAAGACTCTTTTCTGATGGTCACATAGATTTTGACCACTTCACGATTCTTCCCATGGCATCTCTATTATGAAGGATATCGCCTATGGGGTAGTCGGAAGCTACGACGATCTTGTGAGCCTCGAAGTAGTGCTTCAACTTGCGGGCGGTGATCAACAACGCGTAGAGTAGTTTCTGCGCTTGGTTGTACCACACTTTCGAGCCGGTCAATACCTCGCTGATGAAGTAGACCGGTCTCTGGACGGCATATGCGTGGCCTTCCTCTTTGCGCTCTACGACTAGTACCGTGCTTGCCACGTGTGTGGTAGCAGAGATGTAGAGATGGAGTGCCTCCTTGAGATGTAGAGATAGAGTGCCTCCTTGGCTTGCGGTGCAGTGAGGATAGGGGGCTCTGGAGGTATTCCCTGACTTTCAAGAAAGACTTCTTGGCCTCCTCATCCCACTTGAAGTCGTCTTGGTGCTTCGGGAGCTTGAAGAAGGGCAGGTCGCGCACGCCGAGTCGTGAGATGAACCGGCTGAGTGCTGCCATACACCCGACGAGCTTCTGCACGTCTTTCTGGCATCTTGGAGGCTTCATCCGGGTAATCGCGTAGATATTCTCCGGGTTTGCCTCTATGCTGCGGTTGCTGACAAGGAAGCTGAGTAGTTTTCCCGAGGGAACACTGAAAACACATTTTTCGGGTTAAGTTTCCAGCGGTAAACCCTCAGGTTGGCGAAGATCTCAGACAAGTCCTTGATAAGGTTATCAGGATCTCGAATCTGGACTACGACGTCGTCTACGTAGGCCTCGGTATTCTTGCTGATCTGAGTCGACAGACATGCTTGGATAGCACATTGGTAGGTCGCGCCGGTATTCTTAAGACCGAAAGACATTGTCAGGTAACAGTACGCGTCATGGGGCGTAATGAATGACGTCTTGATTTGGTCTTCGAACTTTAAGGCTTATCTGGTGATAGTCTGAATAGCAGTCGAGAAAACAGAGCAGGGCAAAGCCCGCCGTGGAATCAACGACTTGGTCTATCCGCGGGAGGGTGAAGGGGTTTTTGGGGGCAGTGTTTGTTGAGATCGGTATAGTCAACACATATTCTCCATTGATTATTCTTCTTGGATACAAGAACTGGATTATCTAACCAGTCAGGATGATACACTTCCTTTACGAAATCGACAGCTAACAGTTTTGCAAGTTCTACCACTATTGCCTCCTTGCGGTCCTGCGCGAATCGACGTAGCTTCTGCTTGACGGGCTTCGCGTTCACGTCAACCTTCAAGGAGTGCTCGGCGAGCTCTCTGGGCACCCCCGACATATCCGCTGGCTTCCAAGCGAATATATCTGAGTTGGCACGCGGGAACTCGACGAGCATGCTTTCCTATTTGGGGTCCATGTTGGCCCCTATGGTCGCCGTCTTGGAAGGGTCCTCAAGCCCGAGGGACACATTCTTCGTCGCCTCCTTCTCCCGCTGGATCGCCTCCGTCGCTGGCTTCTTTGTCGGGATCTCTAGATCGACCAGGTCCAGCTTGCTGGCGGCGGCCAGGACCTCCGCGGTACGTCTGGAGAGGTCGAGCGTGGCTGCGATATGAAGGTTCTGCTTCTCGCACACGCTCGCTTTCTGACAGTCCCCTTTGAGGGTGAGGACGTCATTAGGTGCTGGCATCTTCAACACCATGTAGGTATAGTGTGGGATTGTCATGAATTTGGCCAGTGAAGGCTTGCCGAGTATGCCGTGGTAGGTTGTCTCGAAGTCCGCCACGATGAAGCGAATGTGCTCAGTACGTTAATTATCGATCGTACCGAAGGTGACCGGCAAGAAGATCTCGCCGAGTGGTACCGATGGTCCTCGGGTACAATGCCAAAGAATGGCTTGTCAGTCGGGCTCAAATCCATGGGGGTGAGTCTCAACTCCTTCAGGGTGCTAGCGAAGAGGATGTCGAGGCCACTGCCTCCGTCCACCAGCATCTTGCCGAGCCCCACGTTACGGATCGTGGGGTTTAGCACCAGGGGGTACCGCCCGGGCCTGGCGAGTGCCGCTAGGTGGTCTTCCCTACTGAAAGTGATCGGGACCTCCGACCAGTGTAGGTACTGGGGGGTCCCGTGCTGGGCTGCGTACACCAGTATACGATCTGTGAGCTTCGCCTTGCGTTTTCCCTCCAGCTGCTCGGGCCCACCGTAGATCATGTTAACGGTGCGGTCGGTGACCTGGAAGTCGTCGCTGCAGGCGGCTCACGCTTGCCCTTGGCCTTGTCGCCCTTTGGCGGACCTCTCTGACGGCTCTTGCCGGAGAAGTAGTTCTTCAGGCCGAAACACTCGCGACCCGAGTGCTTGTTGTTCTTGTGGTACGGGCATTGCATATCCGGGAGCTTCTGGAACCCGGAGGGGTCTATCCTATTCGTGCCAGTCTAGACGGCGGCTACGGTCTCAGGATTACGCCTCTTGTTCCGCCTTTCCCGGTTGGGAGGTCTCTTCCTCTCGAAGATGGTGACCTCGCTGCATTTTTTCTTACCTTGTTGTTGCTACTGCTGCATGCATAAACTTTATAAAGTCATATTTAGGCTTATCCATGCATACTAGAATTATTCCTTTGCTTTCACTCTTTGTTGGGAAGCTGACATGACCTACTCGCTTATCGAGTAGATGGAGGACTTTCAGACTCGGAGCCCGACTACGACTTCGAGAACAACGGCTGGGAGGACTGAGGCTTGTTCTACACTCAAGTTGCCTATGGGAGATGGTGTCTTCTTTTGATAGAGGCGGAGTGCCCGATCTTTCGGTGAGTGGAGATAACTTCGATCTGGTGGGAGGTGACCCTCACGATCCGACTACGACGAGCGAGACTCGAAGCGCTAATGCAATCGCTGAACCAACTCCCGATGGTTACCAACCTTGCTGGCGCAAGATCAGCCTGATCACGAAGATTGATTCCTGTACGCAATCGAAGAACGAACAAGAATATGAGGTGAGCAATCTTAATATCACTCGAAGGTGGAGTTCTGAATCACAGAGGACAGCACGTATTTGTGCGTGTTCTGGTGTAGCTAAAGCTAGATGTAAAACAAAACTCGAGTTCTAAATGCGGCGGCTACTGAGTATATGAGGGGGGAGGGTTGGGGCGACCTAGGATGGGGCGCCCTCAACTTGGGCTTAAGGCCCAACAAATCGGCGACGCAGCACCTAGACAGATTCTGGACATCAACTTCTTTCGACGATTCCCGTTGACTCGGGACGAATTTGGGCCTGCAACCGGTGCCATTGGAAGCTTTATGAAATTCTGCTTCCAGCCATATAAAGAATGTCCGAAACCGACTTCGTATGCGACCTGGGCGTCGTTTTTAGTGCGCACTGGTTCTGAACTCCGAACTGGGCTCGAACTTGAATTGCTTTGGGCCTCCACCTTGGGGACTAGAACCGGATTAGCCTCGTGCCTCCTCGTCGACTTGGACACCCTTGCTGGACTTCTTCTACTCCATTTCATGCACCAATCACGGTTGTATGCATGGGTGTCATGTCCTCATCATTCTTCCCTTCTTGAAGAAAAGTCGTCCTCGACGTCGAGTGTATTTGAAAACGATCCTGCACAACACAAGGAAGAACGGGGTTGCGGAAATAAAGCAAACCAAAATAATTGTGAGAAGGGATGTGACCATGTTTCCAAATGTGTATTATGTCATGTCGCATCAAATTGTTAGCATCTCTGAAGATGTCGTTAGCGAAAGACGCATAAGGTTTGTCATTACTATCCTGCAAAAGATTAGTACCAACAAAAGACAGCACGAATGGTTGGTTGATTGAAAGAAAATTTAGCACCGAAAATCATAGGGACCCACCAGTAATGCTTCCCTACTTGCGAAACAAAACTATTAGAGGAACATGTGAAAATGTTTGTAGGATGGTTATCCTCTAATCGATCACAATCGTGCACAACAAAAGGAGAATGCAGATTTGTACAAATGTAAATCCGATGTACCATATATTATCTTTTGTTGTTATATTTGCCAATAACATGATATGAATGTCTAGACAATCATGGCAAATCAGTATATGCAAAAAGCCTCTCTTCTAAACAATCTAGATTACACAAATCATCAAATTCAATGTAACCCAAGGTATGGAAAGAAGACAACAAATGTAGCTCATCATTTTTACTAGCAACATGCATAACATGTTTATTTTCAGCACTAGCATGTAAATCTGAAGGAGTAGCACACAATTCATCTTTATCACAAGAAACATCAAGTAAATCACCGTGTGACAAAGATAAAGCAAGAGATGGTTCCACTATTAATTGCTCAACTAAAGCATGATTAGTAGAAAAATTCAGTACATTAACAGAATTCTCACCTTCCGTGAGTGTAGCACCGTGGGCATTACCTATGTTCTCAGTAGAAGTATTCGGTGCATTATGGAGTGATTGTTCTGAATTTGTACATGAGGATGCGCCTGCAGGTGTGGTCGTCCTCTCGCGCGGTGTAGCGGTGGGCGTGGATGGCGCAGGGAGAGCGGCCGCTGAGCTGGATGTCGAGCTTCTTCGTGCAAAAGAGTTAGAATATGTCTTTGAGCGACGTTCCTGCACTTCACGTTCAGCTTTGCAAGCATAATCAAATAACATGGTCATATCTGCATATTCATTATGATCTAGTATGTCTTGAATTTTGCGGTTCAAACCACCACGAAAACATGCCATTGCATGATCAATTTTCCCTAATAACCCACACTGAATCATGTCTTTTTGTAACGCCTGGTAATAGTCCTCAACAGATTGAGAACCTTGCTGAAAACGCTATATTTTTTAAGCAAATCTCGAGCATAATAAGAAGGTACAAATCTATGTCGCATAGCAGCTTTTAACTGATCCCAAGTGGTTGGAATTGTACTCGGATGCCTTTGTTTATAATCACGCCACCACATTAAAGCAAATTCACTAAATTCACTAATAGCAGTTTGAACTTGAGAATTAGCAGAAATATCATGGTATGAAAATTGATGTTCAACTTCTAATTCCCAATCAAGATATGCAACAGGATCATATTTGCCATTATAAGGTGGAAGTTTAAATATAATCTTAGCAAATGAATCATTACTAGAATGGTGGAGCTCACGACGGGCGCGGTCTCGGCGGTCTCCATCGTCCTTCTGCAACTCTGTGAGCGTTGTGTGCAAACCATCGAGTTGTGCCACAACGGTGTCGAGTGTGGTCTTAGCGGCCGTCTGTGCGAGGTCGAGCGTATCGAACCGCTCTGTCGACGAAGTGGTCATCGAATCCAGCCGTGCATGTATCGTCTGAATGTCCGCGACAAGTCCACCAACGCGTGTCTGCATGTCCTGCAGCTGGTCATCCCGTTTGTCGTCGCATGCCATGGTTAGCGCAAACACAAAAACAAAATCGACGACAAAACAGGGGTGTAACGGCTCACAAGACGCTCAAACTAGTGCTGTTATCAAATTCTGATACGTTCTTACCACGCACATAGGGGCGACCTGCAAACAACCGGTGGAACCTGTGAAAGATTGGAGAAGCGATTGCCTAGAGAAACAAAATCTGATCGTCGTAGAAATATGTGGAGTTCTGGGAAGGCTGCACTCAATTGAAGGATTAGCACAATCAAACAAAAATGCAAAGTTGAATAAGAGTGATAAACACGATCAAACGCTGCTGGCAACAAGTGAAATCGAAAGGATAACATGGAAGGTGGAGGGCGCAACAAATTACTGTTTTTTTGTTTCTATTTTTTTGGAGGAGTCCTCAAAACTGATAATATGAACACAGAGGATCTCTAACAGTAAATCACCACACACACACCCCTCTAGAGTAAAGCCAAACTCAGAATATGGTGCTAAGAAAGAGAGATGCGAGTATGAAAAGATGGCACAGTGTGGGAGAAGGTTCGGTGGGAAGTGCACGAACCAAGGAGGGGGGAACTCGGCGAGGGAGGAAAGGCTCGGCGTGTGGGAACGCACGACCAGGGACGCAAGGCGCGTGAGGCGTGAGGCGTTCCGATCGGTGTTCTTTTCCCTTCCTTTTCCTTTCTTTTTTTGATTGCTTTTTTACTTTCCTTTTTTTTGTACTTTCCTTTTTTTGATAACTTGCCAAGACACGAAAGAGGAAGGGGAAAACCGAACCGACTGGATCACGGCGCGAGGGACGTCCCGCGGCAACACGCGAGCTCACGGTGAGAGAGTCACGACGCGAGGAGGGAAACGTGCGTGGGTTTTTTGCGTGGGGGAAAAAGAACAGAGAGAGGGCAGCGGAGAAGAAAAAGAAACGGCGGCGAAAACTAGGGTTTGGTGAGAAGAACTAGAAAGACACAAGGAACCAGCAACGATCGAACGAACAAAGCACGCAAACTCAACAGAGCAAGTTATTGAATGAACGTGCAAGGCTAAAACGGGTTGCTGGACAAAGATCTAATCTAAAACAAATTTTTGTTTGGTTTTTGTGGAATATAGGAATTAAAAACACTCGATAAACTCACCGATCAACCTGGAAAGCTGATACCACTTAATAGAGGCGGAGTGCCCGATCTTTCGGTGAGTGGAGATAACTTCGATCTGGTGGGAGGTGACCCTCTCGATCCGACTACGATGAGCGAGACTCGAAGCGCCAATGCAATCGCTGAACCAACTCCCGATGGTTACCAACCTTGCTGGCGCAAGATCAGCCTGATCACGAAGATCGATTCCTGTACGCAATCGAAGAACGAACAAGAATCTGAGGCGGACAATCTTAATATCACTCGAAGGTGGAGTTCTGATTCACAGAGGACAACACGTATTTGTGCGTGTTCTAGTGTAGCTAAAGCTAGATGTAAAACAAAACTCGAGTTCTAAATGCGGCGGCTACTGAGTATATGAGGGGGGCGTCCTAGGGTTGGGGCGACCTAGGATGGGGCGCCCTCAACTTGGGCTTAAGGCCTAACAAACCGGCGACGCAGCACCTTGGCAGATTCTGGACGTCAACTTCTTTCGACGATTCCCGTTGACTCGGGAAGAATTTGGGCCTGCAACCGGTGCCATTGGAAGCTTTATGAAATTCTCCTTTCAGCCATATAAAGAACGTCCAAAACCGACTTCGTATGCGACCTGGGCGTCGTTTTTAGTGCGCACTAGTTCTGTACTCTGAACTGCCTCAAACTTGAATTGCTTTGGGCCTCCACCTTGGGGACTCGAACCGGATTAGCCTCGTGCCTCCTCGTCGACTTGGACACCCTTGCTGTACTTCTTCTACTCCATTTCATGCACCAATCATGGTTGTATGCATGGGTGTCATGTCCTCATCATCTTTGCTACATGAGTTTCGCTGTGTAGATGTTAACTCTGTTTGATTCTGTCCTGTTGGACTTGTACCCGACATGTGTCGATGAGATGTACTCAAATGTTTATTTATAATAACATTAATTATGTGAATCCTTTATATTCCTTTCTGTTCTGTATGGTTTTGTTATTAATTGAGGGTCTGTTCTTTTCCTTTAAAAAGAATAGTGAATAGCACTATTCATCTATTACATTCATCACATCTTTTCTAAAAAAAACACTATTTCAGCACTATTTATTTTCAACTTCACTATTCCTTTTCACCGAACAGAACAGGCCCTGAGACAGAGATTGCACGTGATAGTCTCCCGGGACTATTACAGAGGTGCAGGGGATCGAGTTTCCATTCTCGGAAATCCGATTCGTTTCAACTACTGCGGATAACAAAAAGGAAACCAGATCTGGAGCTAGGAGAATATCTACTAAACCTCTAAGCTAAGTTTTACACCTGCAAGCAAAGTTAGGACACAAGGAGCAACAAGTTCACAAGCAAACCCTAATAGAACTAGAGATAAGCAACTAGGGACAAGCAAGTAAGATATATATGAATGTAAAGTACACAAGACACTGATTTATCTCGTGGTTCAGCTCGCCACAAAGGCTGGTCTACATTCACGTTGTTGAGGTTAGCCGCACAAGGCTATGAGATCTCTTTCAATCCACTCCTCTCACACCTATCACCGAGGCAATAGGTGGAGGTTTCCACTAAGCACAAAGGGGCAATACAGACTTCTTGGAGCTCCCACACGAAGGTTGGTCAGCTTCCAAGCACCTCTAGCCGTCTAGGAGTAAAGCTTCAAGAGTAAAAGATCCACCAAGAGGCTAGAGTTTCACCAAGTGCACAAGAACACTAGAGGAGGGATTACTTTGCTTTTTTCTCACAAGGAATCACTCAAGACTTGAATGCAAGGGTTGGATTTGGATTCAAGTTGGTGAGAGTCAATGCTTGGGTGAGGGAAGAGCTCAGATGTGTGTTTGAACCGACATCTGAGCTCTTCCCTCACCCAAGCAATGACTCTCACCAACTTGAATCCAAATCCAACCCTTGCATTCAAGTCTTGAGTGATTCCTTGTGAGAAAAAAGCAAAGTAATCCCTCCTCTAGTGTTCTTGTGCACTTGGTGAAGCTCTAGCCTCTTGGTGGATCTTTTACTCTTCAAGCTTTGCTCCTATACGGCTAGAGGTGTTTGGAAGCTCACCAACCTTCGTGTGGGAGCTCCAAGAAGTCTGTATTGCCCCTTTGCATGTGATGTTGATCTTTCTAAGAAAGTTGTGACCACCTCCTTGCTGTTTTGTGATGTTAAATTAATTAATGTGCATAAATGTGTACACAGTCCCTATTAAAAGGAATAAATAATAAAACACCATGTGTTGTTACTTTAATAGAAATAATTTACCAAAAGGATGTTTATCTAGGTTAATGTGGTCAACCATGCACCCCATGGTTGTCATTTGTTGTTTGTAATCAATTAAATTAAAAATCATCAATTGAATCTTGCATTTGCATCCTCGTGTAGATCTTCCTGACGGTAGTTATACGCTCGTGCCGGAAGGAGGAGACGGAGGTGCTGACGAAGAGCTGCAGTACGTGGACGTAGCTCAAGACCTGGACCAAGGTCCAGAAGGGCCCAAGGCCAACCTTGCCAGCGAAGGCAAGCCCCGGATCATTAACCCTGTTTTTTTTTAAAATTACGCAATTATGTTTGATATGATTGCGCATTTACGTTTCAGGAATTGAATTGAAACCCTAGTCGCATGATCCCTAGGTACCTATGCTCTATCACTAGTATGCTAGGTCGATAGCTGCTATGCTATAGGACCGGTACAAGTCGAGTGATGTTCGTCACTCGCGAGAATAGGTTCTTATGTTGGAATCATAAGATCTTTATAAATGGATTGCTCATGTGGTAAGAGCATGGGATTTGGGCTCCGGTCCAGTGGCTTTCGTGGGCTAAGCTTTTGAACGTACTAAGCACTTGTCGGGAATGGGACCGGTAAGCCTAGTACCTTAATGAGACGGTGCGGGAACTTACTATTACTACTATTGAGTAATCACCTCCCCGGCTAGCTACCGGGAAAGGGGGGTACTCGTGTGATGTTGGGTGCCTCGCGGGGTATGCCAACTAACCTTGTACCCAGGACTGTAGTCTTTGATCCCAACCCGAGGATTTTTGGGAACCGCCTGGATGGTTGTCCTCGCGGGGGCACCCTACCGTGTGTTTAGGTTTACCTTGCAAGGTTTAAATCAATCGATTGTCGGCCTCTCACCGTTATCTGAGACTGCTTAATCAACTGGCCATGATATCCCTTAATGATGGAATTTGATGAAGTTACTGCTTGAATTAATTGTTTGTACAATTCTTGATTGAATTAGTTGGCGCACTTAGAAATGGTAATCAACTAGAACTTGGTGCTAAAATATTGAAAGTAAGGACATACTCTTTGTTGCCTTTCAGCAAAAGAACTCCACCGGCCAAAAAGCCTCTCATGTCTAGGGTTTGGTGATGTAGTTATCACCCGACGGGTAAGTCTTGCTGAGTATTAGTATACTCAGCCTTGCTTTAAAACTGTTGTTGCAGGTGTTGTTTGACCTGGTGAGATTCCACCCGGCTGGGAGCAGGGATGGGTGGATGACGATGAGTGATGGCATCACGGACGGTCTCCTATGATGTCTAGCGTTTCGTAGTTTAATTTTTCCGCTGTTTTCGAACTCTGAACATTTACTTCATGTCATGAACAATGGTTTGTAATAATTTGGATTTAAATTGTGTTGTACTCTGGACTCGCCTTCGTGTGAGTTTTAATGCATATGTCGATCCTCTGTATGAAACTCCAAGTGATTTACCGGGTGTTAACCCGGCAACTAACGACAGGATGATACTTTATTATTGCTTAATGACCAAAATGGATTGGTTTAGGCGATAGTACGGTATTTTCCTGGGCGGGTTGTCACAGTTTTGCATCTAATCTATGGAAGAACCATGAAAACACATCCAATCAATTCAACACCGGAGGTAGCGAGAGAAAGAGAGGGGAGGTAAAACCAATCTAGAGATTGGATCGGATCTTTTGTTGAATTTCCAAAACCAAGAAGAATAAAGCAAATGAATCTCGTTAAAAGTCTCTTTAAATTGTGGCTTCCGTTCCAACCCTCAAAGGCACCTACCGTACACGTGGTCAACATCCTGTCACGATGTCTCGCTTATTGTGTAGGTGAACCTAAGAGTACGTTCATGGAGAACGTGTTGAAGACGCTCGGTAAGTCAGGTATGCATCTCTAGCCACCATGGCTACAAGAACATCCTATGCAATCTATCCGGAATAGATTGGAGAATAAGAAAACCCAAGCGAAGACAAGATAGAAGAGAAAGCACTTGATCGCTAGAAATCGAATTCAATCTTGCAAATTCAACATGAAATATAATACATGGACAAGATCACCACCGGGATCCTACCTTGATCTTGATCCTAGCTTCTAGAACTCCGACGTGGTCTTCCATGCAAGGTTCTCACGTCGGCTAGGGAAACCCTAGTCAACCATCTCGACTCCTCGGCGGCGGATGACGAATTGCTTGATACGTGGCTCGCGGCACGGGGGCTATAAATAGCCCGAGGAACAGCTAGGTCAAAGGGGGCGGCGAACAGGGCCCAGAATGGGTTGGGCCGGCCGGCCGGCCTGGGCCCATTCTGACCCAGTTCGGCACCTCCTTTCTTCGGGATGCTTCTCGCGACTTCTTGAGTTTTTGTCGAATTGCATGTGGGCTCTTGACGTCATTTTCCTCGCGGTTTAGATAAGGGTGCTTGGCGTATGAACTCTCACATCTTCTGTCTAGGTCCTCGATACTTCTCGGCTTCACGCTTTAGTCCTTGGTACATTTGGAGTCATGTTCATCTTGTATCTTGACTTGTCCCGAGGTCCGTGATCACCTTGTAAAACCCTTGATGAACTTTACCCGAAAGTCCTCATTTAGGCTCTTGATTTCTGTGTAAACACTAAACTTCAAATACCATGCACGAGTGCGAACTTGACATATAATGAGTGTTAGGATCGTTAGTGTGAATAACAAATTAATACCAACATAGAAGGTAAACATGTAGCTAGGTTGACGGAAATCGACCGTCAACACCAACCCACTCGAAGTTGCCGAATCACTTGGCGCGAGAGATCACGTTATTCCAAAGCACGATGCAGTTCAGTCTGCACGCTCATGGCATCGAGAGCGGCAGCTTCGAAGGTGCATTGGTAAGCGGCGTCTTCGGTGGTGGGCGCTCGGAACTCGGTACAGAGGCCAAGACGAGCGGTGGAGCCACGCGCGGAGCCAAACTTTTCACATGATAGTCGGAACATCGCTCGAACCTCGAAGCTAGTGATGCTTGAAGCACACCACATTTTCTAAACTTGTGGAAAAAACTTGAGCTTCGCAAAGTATTCAGAGGATTCTTAAATACAAATCAAACTTTCTAACTCATGAGAGCTTCGGGTTAAAGTTTGAGAGATGAATGTTTTGAACACCAGTTTGGAACTTTGGAAGAACAGTTAGTTTTCAATATTTACTCAGCTTCAAGTGAAAAAAAAACCTTTGAAATTATTTGTACTCGAAGCTCAGTGTTTTCAAAACTTTCGTGTGAGTTTTGCGAAGAAGTCTGATGATGTTTGGACCCAGGAGTTGGAATAAAAAATCTTTTTAGTCTCGCAGCGAAATGTTGCTCAAAGCTAGGGGCGTTTAAAAAACAACATTTCTGAGGTATTTTTAGCTAAAGAATTTTTCTGGAGTGAACGAAGTTAAGACTCCTATCTGTTCTTTATAAAAAAAAAGAGTGCTCCAAACACAACTCGCAAAGTTTTCGGACCTTTTCAAAAAAAATAATATAAAATCGGTTCGTTCTCAAAGTTTTCGGACTGTTCCGAAAAAAATTTTGTTCGTGAAAAAAAATCCGAGCTTCGCAAAATTTTCGGACTGTTTCGAAAAAATTTTGGTTCCTCAAAAAGAACCAGAGCTTCGGAAAGTTTTCAGACCTTTTCGAAAAATTTTCGATTCGTAAAAAAGAACTTGAGCTTCGGAAAGTTTTCAAACCTTTTCGAAAAAATTTTGGTTCGTCAAAAAGAACCTGAGCTTCGCAAAGTTTTCGGACCTTTTCAAAAAATTTTGGTTTGTGAAAAAAATCAAGGGCAAGAAGACTGCATTCGCGCTGGTGCTGTCCACGCTTCCGCATATGCAACCGCCTGCACTCATCATCCACCTTGGGGGAGAGCATGGGATGATGGGAGGTTTGTTGTATGTTCTTAGGAAAGAAAGGAAGGAAGAAGGATGCTGTACTGCATCGATCGGTGAAAAAGATAGAGGAAGACAAGGCACTGCCTGTGGTGTATGTTGGGGAATGGGAGCTTCGGAACCACCACCATTAGACGCTTGCACCTTTTGAGAAATCTTCCCAGGTGCGAAGCTGCTTCGCTGCGAAGCAGTTTCGCAGTAATACTAATTCATTAACCCGTTTTCTGCCTGTTGGGGAAGAATTGTTGAGCAGGTCTCCAGGTCGTGATTGCGAAGCCTAGGAAGGGAACTGCGGGAATTGAAGTACCTTCGTTCCATATTTGCTTCGGTCCGGAGGCAACGAGGACTGGCGAAGGCAAAGGGAATGGACGTGGCGCTGTCCGTACGAAGACACGATGGAGAAGCGCTCGTGTAAAGGAGTTGCCAACATGGAACCAGGCTGGCGTGACCGTACGAAGGAGCTGGCATGACCGTACGAAGGTCGTGTTCCCTGCAATGCCCCTTAAAAGGTGTAGAGAACTAGCCGTTGTAAATAAAAAGGTATAATTGTGTTGAAAAGTGTTGGCCGCACCCCCCTATAAATAGAGGGGTCTCCTGTAATTGATGTGACCCGAATGAGAAGAGAGCTCATAAGGCTTGTTTTCTTACTCCGCAATTTACTCTTTCTTAGCAGTAGAAGTAGAAGTAGCAGTAGGGCCAGGATCGAAGTTGGGTAGTCGAAGAGTAGGGTGGTCGAAGGGTCGTTCCCCTAGGGCCCTTCGGGAAAGAGAGTAAAAAGGGGGGCTGTTGTTTCGGCGTCCACCTTCGGGCCCGAGCTACACCAACAGTTGGCGCCCACCTCGTGGTTGAACTTTGTACCAGATGGCGAGGGGAAGGCCGCCGAGGCAACCTTCGGCGGCGAGCCCAACAGCCAACGAAGAGTTGGAGGATGGAGAGATCGAGCACACAGCAGACGGGGCCTTTGAGGTAAGCCTCGAAGGTTTGGGAGTTCCGGTGGAGGACATTGAAGCACTTCGAAGGATCCAGATTCTGATCGCTGAAGCAACCACAAGGGCCGCCCAGGAGCAAGAGAACGCTCCGTCCATGTCGCAGGTGCAGACCCGCAGCCAGGCCGCTGCAGGGGCAGCAGATGGGGATGCAGAGGAACGAAGAAGAAATGAACAGAACCTGAGGCAGGCTGAGCGAAGCTTCGCCACATTACACAATCAGCTGACGCGAAGCACGGCCATTCGCACGGACCCAAACCAGCCACCTCCTGCAGATCAGGCGCCACCGGTGTTGCCGCGAAGGGAGAGGCAACCAGAACCGCAGCACGAAACGCAAGACCCAACGTGGCAAACGCTGCAAGCGTTGCAGGCGCAGATTGATCAGCTGAGGCAGCGTCGAGAAGGGCCTGAAGATGTGGGCTCTGGCAGAAGGGATGTGCACGCGCAGCACGATGAGCCATTTGGAAATGTGGTACCCATTTCACCATTGTCCGTCGATCTGGAAAATGCCCCATGGCCACGTCGCTTCAATGCAACTACGCTACCACCGTATGACGGCGAAACCGACCCCAAGGAATTCTTGATGAAATTTGAGGCGGTCGTCGAGTCCAACAATGGTGACTCCACAACGAAGGCTAAGGCGCTGGTGTTGGCCTTGAAAGGCCCAGTGCAGTATTGGTATGCAAACATGCCGAAGGGAAGCATCACATCTTGGTACCAGCTGCGAAGCAAGTTGCTCGCCAGTTTCAAGGGTATGCAGATCGAAGAGCTTAACTCGAATGACCTGGCCAACGCATGCTTGCAGGAGGATAAGGAGTCACTACAGGACTATATGCACAGGGTAGTAAAATTGGTGGCGTGAGCTCCAAGGGTTTCGGAGGACAGCATCATTGACGCGGTGGTGGGTGGCCTTCGGGTAGGCTCGTGTCAAGACTTGTTGGATAGGGTGAAGCCGAAGTCGGTTCAAGAACTCTCCGAAATAATGCAAGAATATTGCAAGTCTGATAAGGGCAGGCGTCGCAGAATCGACCGTATGAACGCGGCCAAGAAGCCGAAGCAGCAGGGTTCATGGGACACAACGAAGAACTGGAAGAATGCTCCACCGAAACAGCCTTATAGACAGGTAAACAATGTGTCTAATGGGCAAGGTGCGAAGCCACCTCGCAGCAACAACGCGAATCGTGGGGGCAATGGAAATGGGGGGCCGAAGCAGAAACCACCCACACTTTCGCACTCTCAGGAGAGATTTTTCTGTTGGTTGCATGGAACGAATGCGTATCACCATACGCACCAGTGCCCCCGGCTGTAAAAATGAAAATGCAATGGGAGGCAGAGGAGAAGGCGAAAGCATCAGGAGCAGTAGTTAATCACGTCATGGCTCAGACTCGTGGCCTACCAGCGTCATACCCTTCGCAGCACATGTACCAGCATCAGTACGTTCAGCCTTCGGCGCCGCAGCTGCCGCCGCCTCCACCGTTGCCGCCACACTTCAGCCAGCCTTCGGTATTCGTACCATCTTGGTCAGCCATGGCATCTTCGTCGTAGGGGGGGCATGGCCCGTCGAATTACCATATGCCCGTCCCACCGAAGCAAGAGGCACAGGAGCAGCCAGTTTCGGGCCCTATGGGCACGGTCAATATCATCAATGCTATCACTGGGGGTCCCACGAACCAGTACATGAAAACAAGAGACAGAGGCAGGACTACTTTCGCACCGTGTCGCATATTTGCTCCGGGAAATATTTCCACCTACCATGGTCGCACATACCCATCTCCTTCACAACAGCCGACGTCAGGCTGCAGCACTACCCACACAACGATCCATTGGTGATAAGGGCGAACATTGGCAAGAATACAGCCAATTTCTTCGGTAACGATGTAGGTCGAGTGCTCGTGGACAATGGAAGCTCAGCAGATGTCCTAACATGGCAGTGTTTCACCGGAATGGGATTCACGAAGGAGGATTTGCAGAAATCCATGCATCCACTATACGGCTTCGGAAACAAAAGGATACAGGCGTTGGGCAAGATCAGTGTCACTGTAACCTTCGGACAGGGACCAACCATGCAGACGGAGCTCATAACCTTCGACGTAATAGACTTCGCCTACCCATATAATGCGATCTTCGGCAGAAACACAATTAACAGCTTCACCGCGGCAATACATCAGGGATATCTGCTGATGAAAATCCCGACGGCAGGGGGTGTACTGTCAGTATATGGGGACCCGTTCGAAGCACGTAAGGCAGAGTCAAATACATCCACCATGAATCGGCAGGTGCATGTAATCGAAGAACAGCAGGACCTGGAAACCTTGTCTGAGGTAGACCGAAGAGCTGAGCAGCAAATGAGGCAAGCCATGAAGCATTCCGAGGCAGAAAGAATGACAGCCCTGGACGACACAAAGACTGTGCCGCTCTACGAAGATATTCCCGGCAGAACTGTCATCGTGGGGACAGAAATGTCTCATGCCGAAGAGCACCGGTTAATGGAGTTCCTCCGCAATAATCAAGATGTCTTCGCCTGGTCAAAGGCAGACTTGACACGGGTGCACAGGGTCGTGATCGAGCACGCACTTAACACAGACCCGAAGGTAAGACCGAGGGTACAAAAGCAAAGGCCCATGTCGGAAGATAGAGCGAAGGCGGCAGAGGCCGAAGTACAGAAACTCCTCGATGCCAAAATAATAAGAGAAGTCCAGTACCCCATATGAGTAGCCAATGTTGTCATGGTACCGAAGAAGAATGGCAAAATGCGCATGTGCATTGATTTCACTGAGCTCAACAAGGCATGTCCGAAGGACCCGTATCCGCTGCCGCGCATTGACGTCGTCATTGATCAGGCTGCGGGCTGTGAGATGTTAAGTCTTCTCGATTGTTTCTCCGGGTATCATCAGGTTTGGATGCGAAGGGAGGATGAGGCCAAAACAGGATTCACTACACCGTTTGGTATTTACTGCTTCGTCAGAATGCCGGATGGGCTTCGCAATGCAGGGCCTACTTTCAATCGTATGATGAAGGTGATTTTGGGCAGCCAGTTGGGCAGGAATGCTTCGGCGTATGTGGACGATGTCGTTATCATGAGTATCAAGGATACGGACCACATGGCAGACCTTCGCGAGACTTTCGAAAACATGAGGCAGCACAGGTTGAAATTAAACCCGGAGAAATGCATCTTCGGCATCCGGAAGGGACAGTTGCTAGGCTGTATGGTCTCCAAGATGGGCATAGAAGCAAACCCGGTGAAGATTGAGGCGCTGCGAAGAATGAGCCCGCCCAGAAACAGGAAGGAGGTCCAGCGGCTGACAGGGAGAATAGCTTCGCTCAACCGTTTCATCTCTCGTGCGGCTGAACGAAGCTTGCTTTTTTTCAAGACCCTCAAGGCGAACACAGCCTTCCACTAGGGGCCGGAACAGCAGCAGGCTTTGAGGATCTGCGAAGCCACCTCGAAAAAGCGCTAGTCATGACCAGTCCCACACCAAAAGCAGAGTTATTGTTGTACATCACAGCCGGCGAAGCAGCTGTCAGCGCGGTTTTGGTCGAAGAGCGCCGGGAGGGCGAGACTACAAAGCAAGTGCCAATATATTACGTGTCCGAGGCCCTCAGCGGGTCCAAACTCTTTGACTCCCAGATGGAGAAGATGGCTTACGCCGTGGTTATGGCGAAGAGGAAGCTGCGACATTATTTTTAGAGCCACAACATCACGGTTCCAACATCGTACCCCCTTGGGGATATGTTTGAGAACAGAGAGTCAACCGGTAGATTGGGAAAATGGGCAGCCGAGTTGGCAGAGCACGTAATCAACTTCGTATCGCGAAGCGCGATCAAGTCTCAAGTGCTGGCAGATTTCGTGGTTGATTGGACACCGGCAAAGGCAAGCGAAGGTACCGAAGTAACAGAACCAGTTTGGGAGGTACAGTGTGATGGGGCTTATTGCCAAGGGGGTCAGCGGCAGCGGCTTTACTCAAATCACCTTCGGGGATGAAGTTGCGGTATGCTTCGAGGTTGGAGTGTGGGCAGTGCACAAACAATATGGCAGAGTATGAGGGATTGCTTTTCGCCCTTCGCAAAGCCAAAGCAGTAGGGGCACGTCGGCTTCTCATCCTTACAGATTCCGAGCTGATCGCAGGGCATGTGGACAAGTCGTATAAAACCAAGAAGCCGGAGATGGCGAAGTTTCTGCAGGTCGTGCGTGGCATGGAGAAGTTTTTCTTCGGCATAACAGTCAAAAGCTTTCCTATGAATTTCAACAAGGAGGCAGACGCCCTAGCGAAGGCTGCAGCCATGAAGGAACCGTTGCCATCCGATGTGTTTTACGAAGTGCTCTCGCAAAAGTCAGTTTCCTCAGACGAGGCACCACCTAGCTTCGTCAATGCAATTCACAGTGAAGACTGGAGAGCCCCAATCGTGACATTTATCAAGGGCTATTACGAAGCAGAGGATGAGATAGAAGCGAAGAGAGTGGCTCTTCGGGCAAGAAGCTACAGTCTCGAAGGAGACAATCTATACAGAATGGATGTGTGCGTACCAAAGCTGAAATGCATTTCGGCAGAAGAGGGGAAGCAGTTGCTACACGAGATCCACAACGGCATGTGCTCACATCATATTGGCACTAGAGCCTTGGTGCAGAAGGCGTTCAGGCAAGGTTTCTATTGGCCTTCGGCAGTGGCAGACGCGCACGAAATAGTAAGGAATTGTCCGTCAACACACTTTTGGCACGCCCAGTGGGACGTCACCTCCGCGCGCAGCACACGTGACTCCCCGGTCTGTAGCGAGGCGTGCCAGCCAATCTGACCTGTTGATTGACAATGAAAAATCGGCTAGAGAGCCGATGGATCTTCAGTAGTATGTGTATCTGCCGATCGGCCGATGCAGTAAAACGGGATCGGCAGGCTTAAAAGCAGCCGAAGTGTAAGTATGTGTAGAAAGATCGGCCAAGACAGCCGATCGTGACATCAGCACTCGAATAAATCTAAGCCGGCTATGAGAACAGATGATATTTTAAGACAATAAAAGCCGACGAGATCTAGATCGAGCTGGATAGATGGGTGATAAAAGCTAAAGAAACAAGAATAAACTTGCTAATCTAGCTGATATCGATAAATTGTATGCATTGGAGAGTTATGAACACTAAAGGAGAGAAAAGAGGCTAGCATAGCCAAGACACGTATAAGTACAAGGCTTCTATTGTTTGTGAGAGCATGCACGAGACAATCGCGAGGATGATCGGCCACCAATATATTGGCAGGAATCGGCAAAGAAGAAGTAATCGGCAGGATGCCTGCAATAGACAGGGACAATCGGCCAAAGCAATCGGCAGTGATGAAATCGGCAGGCACATGTGGCATCGACCAAGGCTTCACATACATGAAGGGAAGATTGATTAGAATAAAGGAAGGATTAAATATGGTAATAGCACATATGTATTAAAGAGGAATCACATGACCACGTGAGGGATCCAGGTTGACTATGCATATGTGCTGATCTCTTCCCGGACAAGTCAAAGAAGAAGCTTAATTGAGAAGGATTCTACATAAAGGGAAATAGAGTCCATGTATCTTAGTATTTCCTTTAATTTAGACATATAATTAGGAGAGTTCGTTGTGTAACTCGTCAGGAGTCTTTAATTAGGAAGTTTTGAGCCCTTCCGGTTGCAGGAGTCTAGAGGAGCCCAGGGTATAAATATAAGCCCCGGCTATTGTAATAGAATCATCACACGATCAATATCAAAACCGCCTCCGGGCACCCCTTTACCAATTCTTGCATCTACTTTATCACATCTACTTTATCGCATCTACTTTTCGGCGACTTCGCCTTCGTACCTTTTCTCTTTCACGAGTTCTCGCAAACTCGTCGGGCTGCATCGCTTCGATCTCCGGCTTGCTGGTGAGTTCCGCTTTACCGAATAATATCCAGGCTTTAACCTCCGGGCGCATCGCTGAGGTTTCGTCTAGATTTATTCACAATTTATCGATATCAGCTAGATTAGCAAGTTTATTCTTGTTTCTTTAGCTTTTATCACCTATCTATCCAGCTCGATCTAGATCTCGTCGGCTTTTATTGTCTTAAAATATCATCTGTTCTCATAGCCGGCTTAGATTTATTCGAGTGCTGACGTCACGATCGGCTGTCTTGGCCGATCTTTCTACATATACTTACACTTCGGCTGCTTGCGAGCCTACCGATCCTGTTCTACTATATCGGCCGATTGGCAGATACACACACTACTGAAGATCCATCGGCTCTCTAGCCAATTTTCCATTGTCAATCAACAGGTCAGATTGGCTGGCACGCCTCGCAACAGACCGGGGAGTCACGTGTGTCGCGCGCAAGGGTGACGTCCTATTTTTGCGTCAACACACTTTTTGCACGCCTGGTGGGACCGAATATTAAATCCATATTATATCGTCTGGTGAAGACCTGAAGACATTATCCACAACGAATCAAGAGTGGCTCGAGGAGTACGTCGCCATGGACAGTCAATCTGGAATATTGGTGGATATTATAAGCAATGCCATAAAGAGCGCATTCTCTGAGTTTGCTCAACAACAAAGGTATGAGAGAACATGTTATCAACAGCCGATGACATCGGCTAATACTGCTTTTTCTTATGATCCAATTCAACAGCAAGGTTATGAAGAACCGTCATATATATATCCTGGGTCGTTACGTACTACAACAGCAAGCGCAGGTACAGTCCCTGGATCGGCTTATGATGATTGTTTAATGCCCTCATTCTTGCATCAACACAAATCTTATCAGCCGATGGAGATTCCTCAGACTGTACCAGTTCTCTCTCCATCCTTACCGCCGGCACAGGGCGATTTGTTCCGTGCTCTTGGATACATGCCACAGCCGCTGGCATAGGAGGATTTGTTCAGCGCCCTTGGATATACGCCTGCGGATACTACTCAGATTCAAGAATCAATATGCATTCAATATATTGCCCAGGAATTGCAATCTGCTCCATATGGTTCACAACAGATGGCTTCATACGTTCAACCATCAGCCCAAATTCAGCAGAATTATCAACAAGCTGAGGATGAACGAATGATAATTCAACAGTCACGATCGATAGCTCAACCATCTTGGTCTGGGGGGCTACCATCTGCCCAATCGGTCCGGTCATGGCAGACAGAGGGCTATCAGTTGCCGGTATCGGCTATACAGCCGATGACATATCTGCCACAAGTATCGGTTTAACAGCCGATAGCTTATCAACCACAGCCGAAGACTCAACAATCTTTGCCTGGGGGCTGCAAACACGACCAACAGTTCAGCAACCTTCGCCTGGGGGGCTACAATTTTCCCAGCTATCAGCTTTTACACAACAACCAGATCAAAAGGAGCTTGCTCAGTGTGACGAAGAGTCATTTGCAACTGATGATATCGTCAAAGTGAGCACTCAGGATCAAGAAGGCTGTCAACTAGAGGATGAGAATATTCAGAGACAGTTCACTTCTCAGGAATCACTGAAGAATCAAAACTTAAGGATTGATCTTGGAATAGGCTCCCAAATAACTGAGGAAATATATCAGAAAATACAGATCTCAGTTGATGAGTTGGAGTTTGAAGATCAGTATGGAGAAGAACACGAATCTGAAGAAATCCAAGAAGATGAAGTCCCAGCCAATTACAAGGATAGAGAAAAACAAGCTGATGGGCCACTGAAGAAAGACGAAGCGGCCGATGAATGGATAGCAGAGGTTGGGCAAGAGACAGCTTCTCAAATGATTTATTACTCAATGCCCAGAAATATTACACTAAAAGATCGGCTGCTTGGAATATATTTTCCATGGGAGCCAGGTGATCAAGAGCCAAAAATCACTATGCAAAAGTATTGGCTGATTGGAGTTCATATTGCATGGGAGCCGGGCGATCAAAAATACAGATATATTGCCCTGAAACATTGGCCACTTGGAACTTATTTTCCATGGGATCCAGGAGGACAAGAGTTGTGTACGGAACTTTAAAGCTGATGTCTCCAATCGGCTAGATGATAGGGCACAAGTCATTTGATCCTATCATTATGTTGCCTCATGATGAAAAGCCAAAAGGATATATATTTTGGCTACATGTTGTTCTATCATATTATTTCAGATTATTTATTGGTAAAAACCGGCATTGCAAAAGAAGAGATATATCGGCTGCTTTATTTAAAATATGGTCGATGGAAGCTAGCTGATAGAAGAGCAACAGAGTCAGCCGATGCAGCACTACCTCCTTTCGTTGACCTCGCCATCAAGCTCGACGCCGACAATCTCGCCGACGACTTCATCAACAACTACTTCGACAACGACGACTACATCAAAATGGTTAAGCGAACGAATCTGCATCGACTCGTCATCAAGCAGGCATGTCTACGACAATACCAAACGCCCTATGCGGTATGTATCTACTGATAACTGCCCTACACGGTAAGTGGAGTAGATCAATTGGCACCGAAACAAATGCAAGAAAAGCCGATGAGAAATATATCGGCTATATGTTATTCAAGATGCCACCACAAGGATTACTAGCAAGCAGCAGGAGTCTACCTCATGGTTGATCTGCATAATTAAAAGACCAGAGTTAAGTACGTATGTAAATGGAAGGAACCACATGCGTCAGGGAGTCCAGAAGATTTTGGTACAATCCATGAAAGCTCCAGAGAAAGAGAAAACCAATTGGCCAAGTATCTTTTACGTCTTCTGGCCGATGGTAAGAGAGAGCCGATGAAATGTGTCCATCAATCGGCTACTCGCTATTAAAATGGTTTGGATACCAAAATTGACCCGCAATGATGAAAAGAGACATACTTGGAAGATTTGCACAAGCGGGAGTAACTTTCAGAAGAAGGTGTCTTATGTGGATTACTCTGACTCAGAAGATGAAGTATTGTAAGTGGCACAATGTAACGTCGCATGACACCAATGATTGCAAGATCTTCAGGCAACAGATCCAGTCAGCTATTGAGCAAGGAAGGCTTAAATTTGAAACTCCTACCAGAGCTGAAAAGCCGATGAAGATTGATCAGCACCCCTTCCCCACGAACACAGTTGAGGTGTCTAGCAAAGACACGTCACGAGTTAAGTTGCTGACATCTGATTCGGCTCAAAATAAAGGAACTGTCGATCCCAAAGTACAAGCAACCACTGCCAATGTCAAAGGAAAAGGGTTGCTGCTTGAAGAAGGAGATTTGAAGCCACGTCGGCCTGTCACGTCCCAGATGCTGATCAATAAGTTCCAGCGTCGACAAGAGAAAACAAGGGGAAGAGAAGAGTGGGCACGGCGCAACGAAGGGCATTGGAGATGTCTGTTCTTCAAGTACTGCTGGGAAGAGGGGATCAAGCTGCCGACGGCAGAAAATTGTCCAGAATGCAATGGGGCCTACAACAACAGCGACTCATCTAAGAGAGTTTGCTTCAATGACAGAAGACCTTCAGCCGAGGATCACCGTGAATTCAGCAATCAACGGGTCTCAGTCTACGATCGGCTGGGGGGCAAGGCCAGCGTCCACGATCGGCTAGGAGGCCGAGTCAATGAAGAGTCAAACAATCGGCTGGAAGAGATGGCCGATTCTCTGGTCCCTGATGAAGATATCATGTGCCGAGCTCCTGAACGTCGACGCACGTTGCAACTGGACGATGAAGGGTCAAGCCAAGCACGTAAGAAGCCCAATCCATAATGGTGTCCAGATGGTTTGACCAAAGTCCCAGAAAAGGAGAGTCCAGCACCTACGTCAGCTAGAACAGCGAGAAGAAGCGGAGAGGCGCGTGTTGGACAAGAAGAAGGTTCGGTCTAAAGTTTGGCGCCCAAAGCCTAAGGCCGATGATGAAGAAGATAAAAAACCCCAAGCTGATATAAACATGGTTGTCTTCCTATCAAAAAAGTTCATGGCTCCAGTTGATTCGGATATGTCCGATGAAGAACTTGGCATGGCTCAATTGACACTGGAACCCAGACAAGCTATCTTTGAGAAGCCAGATGATGAGAAGAGACAACACTTGAAGGCTTTGTTTCTCAAGGGATTTGTCAACGGAAAGCCAGTTACCAGGATGCTAGTAGATGGAGGAGCAGCAGTCAATCTGATGCCATACACCGTGCTGCGCAAGATTGGGAAATCTGATGAAGATTTGACCCAAACCGACATGATGTTGGTGGACTTCGAATGCAACGTCTCTCCAGCTCAAAGAGCAATCTGCGTGGAGCTCACCATCGGCAGTAAGACCCTTCCGACCGCTTTCTTTGTCATTAAAGGGATGGGATCTTATAATCTACTGCTGGGTCGGGATTGGATACATGCCAATTGTTGCATACCATCTACAATGCATCAATGCATCATCCAATGGATTGGAGATTCAGAGAAGGTGGTGCAAGGAGAAACCTCCTTGACAGTAGCAGCTACAGAAGCACAAGGATGGACCTATGATCGAGTGAGCTGCATATCTGGAAAAGCATGGGATACCAAGTATCTCAGAGTGTCCGATTTCGGACTAAAGCCGGTTCAAGCAGTCGGCTCTAATGACAAGATTTAATGGATCAGTTCATTGAAGACGAAGGGAAGCTCGGGCACGGGTTTACGTCGGCCGATGAATTAGAAAAGATAGACCTTGGAGATGGAAGCAAACCAAGGCCGACGTACATTAGTGCCAAGCTGGATGCTGAATACAAAAAGGAACCGATCGCATTGCCAAAAGAATTCAAGGATTGGTTTGCTTAGGAATATTATGAGATGCCTGGCTTCGATCGGTCCATTGTTGAACATCAGTTGCCTATTAAACCAGGGTATCGACCTTTCCAGCAACACCCAAGGTAGTGTAATCCGAAGATTTATCCTGACATAAAAGCCGAGATAACAAAGTTACTCGAAGCTGGTTTTATTCGGCAATGTCGATATGCCGAATGGATTTCTAATATAATCCATGTCTACAAGAAAAATGGCAAACTACGTGTATGTATTGATTTCAGGGACTTGAACAAAGCAACGTCGATGGATGGGTATCCAATGCCAGTAGCCGATGCATTAGTTAACGCTGCTGCAGGACACAAAGTCATCAGCTTCATGGACGGTAACGCTGGGTACAATCAAATATTCATGGCCATAGAGGACATTGCAAAAACTGCTTTCAGGTGCCCTGGCCACGTCAGATTGTATGAGTGGATTGTCATGACCTTTGGATTGAAGAATGCTGGTGCCACGTATTAAAGGACCATGAATTGCATATTCCACAAGCTCGACAGCAAGATAATTGAAATCTACATCGAAGATGTGCTCGTCAATTCAAAAAGCTACAAAGAACATCTGGCCGATCTGTGAGAAACATTGGAGTGCACGAGAAAGCATGTGAATCCCAACAAGTGTGCTTTTGGTGTTTCAGCTCGACAGTTCCTGGGTTTCTTGATACATGAAAGAGGAATTAAAGTTGGTCAGAAGTCAATCAGTGCAATTGACAAGATAGAAGTACCATCAGACAAGAAAGAGCTTCAATCGTTGATCGGCAAGGTTAATTCTATCAGAAGATTTCTAATCTGTCTGAGAGAACTCAGCCGTTCACACCTTTAGTGAAGCTCAAGGCCGATCAGGAATTTGTATGGGGAGAAGAACAACAGAAGGCTTTAGATAACATCAAGCGGTACTTAAAATCTCCTCATGTTCTAAATGCCCCCTCAAGACAAGAAGCCGTTCGGAATATATTTATCGGCTAATGAGCAGGCTATTGGATCGGCCCTTGTGCAAGAGTTCGAAGGAAAGGAGCGAGTTGTATATTTCGTGAGTAGAAGGCTCTTGGATGCAGAAACGAGATATTCGGCGGTGGAAAGATTATGCTTGTGCTTATATTTCTCGTGCACAAAGTTAAAGCCTTATCTATTAACTGCCGAATGCACCGTGGTGTGCAAAGATGATGTGGTCAAGTATATGCTGTCATTACCAATTTAAAAGGAAAGGATCGGGAAGTGGATCTTGGCTTTATCAGAATTTGACTTGACCTACCAATCGGCTAAAGCAATCAAAGGACAAGTAATGGCCGATTTGGTAACTCAGCATTGCGGACCTGAAGTTGCAGTCTTTGAACCCGTTCCATGGACTATGTTCTTTGATGGATCATCCTGTGGAGTAGGGGCTGGGATTGGAATTGTCCTTATTTCACCTCAAGGGGCAAATTATGAGTTTTCCATCCCAATCGAGAATACTTCAAAGAACAATCAACTTTATCAGGAAAAGTGCCTCCAATTACTCAAAGAATTCAAGATGGTGCCACAGCGAAAAGGTTAATCTGTTAGCTCAAGGTGCATCGGGCTATCAGCCAATTCTTGCTTTGGAGATACCTGCCGATGATTGGAGAAAAGAGATAGTTGGCTACTTGAAAGATCCATCTGAGAAAGTTGATAAGCGGCTAAGGGCTGATCAATTGGCATTCAAATGAAATGGTTGATCAGAAATGTACTCGAAAGCAGCAGGACGACATTAACAACAAATGCGACGCTGTGAAACCATCAATAGAAAGACAGCCGAATTATTTTTCGGTTACTGATAAGCTGATGGCATATCAACTGGGAAATATTTGGAAGATCGGCAATGAGAATCGATGAAGACACTAGTAAATCGACGAAGTTTGATGAATCACTGATGGCGAACAGCTAATTCAACTAAACGACAGTGTCGAAGGCAGCCAATAGAAATGTTACAAAAGGTGGGGAGATTTGTCAAGAAACTGATCTTCATCATGAAGATGCGAAAGGAGCAAAGATGGTGTGGTCAATGATGCAGAAGGAAACTGATGTATTGCCGCTACTACTAATGCCGCAATTCGACATCAGCTAGTCTTGCAAATACAGAGTATGGAGATCTGTGTCTAAAGATCAGCTCAAATACACAAGGAGCCAATCTGAGATGTTATGCCGATAGTTCAGATTTGGTGCAACGATAGATCGACCAGGAGGAGTAGAGTTACCTTAATCATTCATATTGGCCAAGATATTGTATAGATATCGGCTGTGAGAAGAGCACTGCTGGGAAGGTTGAGGTATTAACCCATGGAGCTGTTTGCATTGGTCAGGGTTTAAGGTTTCCAAGAATTTTAAAGCATGAATCCTTCATACTCTGAAACTGGGGGGCTTGTGTTGACACCAGATTTTGACCAAATCCAGAGTCAAATAATCTTGGCTTGGTAATCGGCAGAGAAGGATCAGGAGAAGAGATGGGCAAGGGAATGTTAGCCGATAAAGTCAGCACACATGCTTGAGACAAGTACACACAGGCGTATACGTGTATGCATTGGAGAGTTATGAACACTAAAGGAGAGAAAAGAGGCTAGCATAGCCAAGACACGTATAAGTACAAGGCTTCTATTGTTTGTGAGAGCATGCACGAGACAATCGCGAGGATGATCGGCCACCAATATATTGGCAGGAATCGGCAAAGAAGAAGTAATCGGCAGGATGCCTGCAATAGACAGGGACAATCGGCCAAAGCAATCGGCAGTGATGAAATCGGCAGGCACATGTGGTATCGACCAAGGCTTCACATACATGAAGGGAAGATTGATTAGAATAAAGGAAGGATTAAATATGGTAATAGCACATATGTATTAAAGAGGAATCACATGACCACGTGAGGGATCTAGGTTGACTATGCATATGTGCTGATCTCTTCCCGGACAAGTCAAAGAAGAAGCTTAATTGAGAAGGATTCTACATAAAGGGAAATAGAGTCCATGTATCTTAGTATTTCCTTTAATTTAGACATATAATTAGGAGAGTTCGTTGTGTAACTCGTCAGGAGTCTTTAATTAGGAAGTTTTGAGCCCTTCCGGTTGCAGGAGTCTAGAGGACCCCAGGGTATAAATATAAACCCCGGCTATTGTAATAGAATCATCACACGATCAATATCAAAACCGCCTCCGGGCACCCCTTTACCAATTCTTGCATCTACTTTATCGCATCTACTTTATCGCATCTACTTTTCAGCGACTTCGCCTTCGTACCTTTTCTCTTTCACGAGTTCTCACAAACTCGTCGGGCTGCATCGCTTCGATCTCCGGCTTGCTGGTGAGTTCTGCTTTACCGAATAATATCTAGGCTTTAACCTCCGGGCGCATCGCTGAGGTTTCGTCTAGATTTATTCACAATTTATCGATATCAGCTAGATTAGCAAGTTTATTCTTGTTTCTTTAGCTTTTATCACCTATCTATCCAGCTTGATCTAGATCTCGTCGGCTTTTATTATCTTAAAATATCATCTATTCTCATAGCCGGCTTAGATTTATTCGAGTGCTGACGTCACGATCGGCTGTCTTGGCCGATCTTTCTAAATATACTTACACTTCGGCTGCTTACGAGCCTACCGATCCTGTTCTACTGTATCGGCCGATTGGCAGATACACACACTACTGAAGATCCATCGGCTCTCTAGCCGATTTTCCATTGTCAATCAACAGGTTAGATTGGCTGGCACGCCTCGCAACAGACCGGGGAGTCACGTGTGTCGCGCGCAAGGGTGACGTCCTATTTTTGCGTCAACACCTATAGTAAGTTTGCGGCAAACGAGATACAACTCATACCACTAGTATGGCCCTTCGCAAGGTGGGGGTGGACATTGTGGACCCCCTGCCGATAGCGCCAGGAAACTACAAGTACACTGTAGTGGCTGTCGAATATTTCTCCAAGTGGATTGAGGCGAAGCCCATACAAAACATCACTTCGGCGACCATACAGAAGTTCTTTTGGCAAAACATTGTGTGTCGCTTCGGAGTGCCGTACGAAGTCACTGTGGACAACGACAAGCAGTTCGACAGCGCCGACTTTCGAGACTTCTGTCAGTACCTGGGAACGAAGCTGTGCTTTGCCTCCATGTACCACCCGCAGTCGAATGGTCCAGTTGAGCGAGCGAACGACGTGATATTCGCCGGCGTTAAGAAAACATCACGGAATTGCCGAAGGGAAAGTGGGTTGAGGAGTTGCCAAGGGTAATCTGGCCGCATAACACCACGGACTCCAGAACTACGAAGTTCTCCCTATTCAAGCTGTTATATGGGGAAGAGGCAATGTTGCCCGAAGAAGTATGCCTGGGAGGAGCAAGGGAGCAGCCCAGCTCGCACGAAGACATATTGCCATCCGTTTAGAATATCGAAGAAGTAAGGCTGCAGGCAGCAGAAAACCTAAAAGACTACCAGGAGGAAACGAGGAGGTGGAAGAACAAGAATATCCGTCCGAAAGGAATTCAGCCCGGAAACTTGGTGCTTCGTCGGATTCCGAGGGGAAAAGATCCAGGAAAGTTGCACGGCAAGTGGGAAGGCCCGTTCATCGCCGAAGCAACCGGGAACCCCGCTGCGTTCAAACTTCGAAGGTTGAGCGGCGAGGAGGAGCCATACACATGGAATGCTGACATGTTGAAGAAGTACTTCGTTTAGGGGATAGTGATTTAAGTTTTCAACCTTTGTACCTTTTCTTCGTTATTTCTCCTTTTTTGAATTTGAGTCTGTATAAACCGTTGGTGGGCTCCGTACTCTTTTCCTCACAGGGGAAGCTTCGCAGCTTCTTTTTAGAGTTGTGAAGTGTGAGGTTTTTAATGAGGCGGAACCTAGTGTAACCCCCTATGCAATATAAACAGGCATTCCCCAAAACATGAGCAAGAATGCGAGCGAAGCAACTACCCCTACGCTTTGGCCGCGGGGCGTCGTCTTCGCATTTTTTGTATGAATGGATGGGTAGGTGAACGACTATGGGCTTCGCATAACTAAGTCTGTCGTTCACCTATGAGTGGCATGAGTTTCTCCACAACGCTCGAAGCTAACGAGCGCATTTAAGCGGCATGAGTGGCCGCGAGAGGTGCGAAATGGACCTGCGAAATGGCACGAGTTTCGCCACTACGCTCGAAGCTAACGAGCGCATTTAAGCGGCATGAGTGGCCGCGAGAGGTGCGAAATGTACCTGTGAAATGGCACGAGTTTCGCCACAACGCTCGAAGCTAACGAGCGCGATTAAGCGGCATGAGTGGCCGCGAGAGGTGCGAAATGTACCTGCGAAGTGGCACGAGTTTCGCCACGAGGCTCGAATCTAGCAAGCGCGACTAAGCGACATGACTGGCCTCCAAGATGCGAAATGTACTTGTGAAACGGCATGAGTTGCGCCACTACGATCGAGGCTGACGAGTATACCCTTCGAGGTGACACGAGCTTCGAAAGGAACTGACGAAATAATATAAGTCATGCCCCGGAGCGAAACGAGAACAGAACGCGTGATGGCGCGAACCTTCACGCAACACGCGAAAAGGTAACCACCACTATGCGAGCATACGGCAAAGGCAGTAAGACACGGAATGAGTTGCAGTACGAACAACCATCAGTCATAAGCAGAAATGCTTCGCCATTTGTTCGCCTCGAAGGCTTGCGGGGGTGGGGGGAGTTCCGAAGCGCAGGTTAATAAGCCTTCGTGTCAATCAAAAATGCGAAGCGTACAAACATCATAGTTTTTGCATACAAGTAACCCTTTATTTCCATGTACACGCAGAAGTCTCGAAGCAAAAAGTACATAAATACACAGGTATACATAATACAAAGTGGGTATCAGTCCTCGCGCAACACGTCTTCGCACACCTCCTCAAACACGTGACACATAGCCTTATCAGCAACTTCCAGGGTCATAGTGCGAAGCTCAACCTTGCTGGGCATGCATCCTGTGTCGGAAACAAGTCCTATGTTAGGAGAACGATTTTTATTTACTGTAACTTCCGTTTATAACTATACAACATTTTGATCCTTTGGGGGCGAAGGTATCAAATATATGTACTCGGGGGGACCTATTGCCTCCCCATCAACAAGTTCCTCTTTGGGAACGATAGCTACAGAATCGAGCAAAGGGCTTGCTTCGCGTCGCTTCAGAGCACGCTTCGACGCACGTTCCCGAAGAATGGCGTCGCGTCGAGCGGGGTCTCGAGAAAATTCGGCGAAGAAAGCTTTAGAGGCTCGGTTATGAGCTTCGTACCGATCACGTCGCCACAAAAGAAACTTATCATATGATACGCTAGGATTTCGAATACTAAACTTCGTCCAGACATTAGGCGAAACAAACAGTGAATCCACAAAAGGAGCGTTTGGTCTCACACCTTCGACTATCCGCGCAGGGACACTCGAAAGGACCTGTGCATAAGCACCCGCATCAGTACGAAATGTGTTAAGTACAGCAAAAGGCCCACACACGGGCAATAGCTACAGATACTCTCCCAAGCCACGCTCACACCTCTTCTTCGACTGTCGCTTGAGGGTCAGCGCCGTCGTGGTGGGGAGCGGCATCGCTCGAAGCAACATCTTCAACCACACGAGGAGCGCCCAAGTCAGGGGCGGGAGGATCTTCAAGTTGCAGCTCACGATCCCCCGAAGTTGAAGGTGGCACGTGCGAAGTCCTCTCGGCTGCGACAGAGTGAGGCGGAGATGTGGTATCGCCACCACTAGCAGGGTTGCCATCAACTCCGACAGCATGCACGACAGCTTCTTGCTCTGTTTCCCCAGGTGCGCGAGCTTCGTCGACATCCCCCGACGTATGGGCTTCGTCGAGGTTCGTGAGAGCGCGTGTTTCGCCAGCATCCGTGAGCACATGGGTATCGGTGGCAGCTTCGGGTGCAGGAGCTTCAACAGCGGCTGGCGGTGCCTCAAGAGGGCGAAGCGCCACGCTGGTCTTGTCAATGCACGCTTCGTCCGACGAGGCAGACGGTGGAGGAAGTTGATGCAAAGCATGCCTTTCGTTGACACGAGCAACGACAGTCGCCTGAAGACGAGCAGCGATATGCAGAAACGCCTTCATCAAAACATGGCTTCAAAGATAGGAGTTCCGAATCGAATCTCTTTAGAAAGAAGATCGGATGGAGGAGCAAGTAGCAATAAGAGCGAAGAAGCAAGCACGAACCTGTGGAGCCAGACACTCAGCCTCGAGAAGGGTCAGCTGAGCACCCCTCTCAGCGAAGAAGGTATTCAGGAAGTTCTTGGCTAAGTTTTTTGGGAGCACGAGAAGGGACGAAGCGGTAAGCTCTTCGTCAGTCGACCAAGCAAATGAGTCCTTTGTAAGAGAACGAAGATCGTTCTTGCTCAAAACCTTCTCCGAAGCAGGGCGGTCAGGAGGCAGCAGTGAACAGATGGAGTACGCCAGGGTCCTCACTCCTACAGCAGCGCTCACTTCACCAAAGATCTTCGTATTCAAGCCCAGAAGGTCAAAACATGAGTCGACCCAGTCATGAAAAGCACTGATGCTGCATTTCGGAAATGACGAAGGCGGCGGGGCGAGGTTGTAGCGATCGAGGAGGGACAGGATGTCATCACGAAGCATTTGGGCACTCTCGGTGTGCCTCTTGCGAGCCGTGTCCATTTTCGCCTGCAGCGACGCAGTCCGAGTTTTCTGTTCATTAAGTTCCGCTTGCAGCGACTGGCGACTTGATGCTAGCGCCTCCTTCTCAGAGCGAAGGAGCGACAGAGCGGCCTCGGAAGCGGTGGCGGCGTCTTCTTTTTCCTTTTCCAGGCGCTCTGCCCGGCCTTTCTCTGTGGTCAGCTGCTCCTCCAGTTCACGCACACGTGTCTCCAGCGCGGACACGGTTTTCTCAGACAAGGACGAAGCAGCCTCCCGGTCCGCAGCAAGCCTTCGTTCCAAGCAGCGTGAGGCAACGAAGCTCTTTAGAGCCAAGTCACCACAAGCTGCAGCGAGCTCGTCGGCAGATAGCTCACCAAATCGTTCTTCTTCGTGCGGAAAGCTAAAGGATGAGCCAGCCTCGGATAAGAACTTCCGTCCATGACCACCGCTGACATGGTGAAGGAAGCCTATTTGTTTCCCGCCAATCAATCGGGCTTCGGTAGGAATACCTAGGCGTAGGGCTGCAGCTTCAGGTGCTTCGAGGGTGACGCGATAATTGCTGCTGTCAGGCTCCTCTTCGTCGGAATCGGTGTTCAAAGTGATGGCGCGACTTGGGGAGTTAGCGCGAGTAGGGGAATCACCAACCCCAGCTTCACCATCGTCGGACGAATCACTGGGCGAAGCTGACTGCCCCGTAGCAAGGGAACTTGATGAACTCCCAGATGAAGACGGGGCCTTCTCTTTCTCTACTTGGGGGCTCAAGTCAACGGGGCTGCCAGCTCGCAGAGCATCCCCGGCCGATGATACAACCTTAACGTCACTTTCATCTTCATCACTGTCTTTTTCCGGGGGGCTGAGGGGAACGATGAGAGCCCCTTCTTTAACCTTCGATGCAGCAGGGGGGCCTGAACAGAGCGAAGTGGCGTTGCCATGATGGGGGCACCTCCCGAGGTCTGGGCTGGCTCCGCGAACCGCGCTTTCTTCGGGGCGCGAGGTGCAGCACTTTTCTGAGTCTTTTGCCGCTCCAATCGTTTCGTCGTGGTGACTTCGACCACAGCGGCAGGGGCATGGCGACCTCTTGAGCGCCCAACACCAGGGAGAGGCGAAGTGGTAGTCTGCACGCGGGATGGACCAGCCACCCCAGTTTTCTTCGCCGCAGCAGCGCGATGCTTCGCGAAGCCTTCACGTTCAGGCGGTTGCACTTGGAAAAACTCATAAACGCGGTTCGTGCGTGAACCGTTGAGGCGGGAACACAATTCCTTGTATTCCGCAGTAGACACGGGCCCCAAGACGAAGTCACCATGCTTCTCCACCTTGCGCCTCCTCAGGACTGCACGAAACAGGCGAAGCGCAGTTAGAGCACAATTAGAGGCAACTCCAAGCGCGTGGTTTCAATAAATTCGACAGGACAGTACCCTCACCTTCGATGGTAAACCCGAAGGCTTTTTCCCAATCAGGGCAGGGGATTGACCCTATAGGATCTGCCCAGCAGTCATCCGGCACGGCCCATCCGTCTTGAAGGGGAAAAAGGCGCACGGTCCGATACTCTTCGACGATGTCGCGCGTGCTATACTTGCGAGCGAATAAGTGGAACATATTGAGAAAGGCATCACCCTCTTCGCACGATAGATCCAACTTTGTCTCGAAGTCCAGAGGTGTCAAGTCAGTCGGCGCCAGAGGGTGAGGAGCACCTTCGATCAGGGGCTCCATGTTGTGGTACATCCAGTGTTGCTGCCAATCCGAAGGCCACCTGTTGCGGTAACCAGTCACAGGGGCTAAAACACCCGCCTTGTACACGAAGTTCAGGCACCCAAATTGGCAGTCTTTCTCTTCGGCTTCGTCACCATCCCCCTCTACTACGGTTCTTGTCTGGTGGTGAACCTTGTGGGCTGCTGCGAAGCCTTCGGCCGAAGGCTTGATCTTCGTCGTCCGGCATATCCACATATACACCGAAAGTCGCACGATGGCGTTCGGTGTAAGCTGATGTAAGTACACCTTGAAATACCGAAGAATGTCCACCACCACGGGGTGAAGGGGAAAGCGAAGGCCGGCGCAGAGCAAATCCCGGAAGATCACAGCTTGATTCTCTTTCGGCTTCGGGATCTCCTCGTCACTCGGGGCTTCGCCATCGACAATCATGTTGTTCGCCGCTAGCTCGGCGACGTCTGCAGGCTCGAGCAGGCTGCGGTCGAAGGTGAAGGTTTTCGGCAGGCCGCCGGAGGCGGCAGAATCGCGCTTGCGCTTCGGGGGCATGTTTTCGACCGAAGGTAACTGACTGGCTAAATGTAAAGAGAACAGCGGAAGGCTTACTTGCGTCGGTTCCTTCGAAAACCTTGGGAGCAGGCGTGATGAAAAGGACGTGCGGGAATGGTCCCGCGGGGGGGAGGGGGGCTTTTTATAGGGGGCTCAGTAAAGAGCAGTTACCGCAGCCTGAAAAGACTATTATGCCCCTAATCACCCCACGTAACCGCTGCAAAGGAAGGGACATAATAGAGTTCTATTGAAGCAACGGGCCGTCCTCTGGGAGTTCCGAAGCCCACTTCCGCCATCTTGAAGGGGGTGTCGTAAGTTCGAGCCTTTAGTAAGAGGTAGGACGGCCCTCACTTCTGAGGGGCTACTGTTGGGGAATGGGAGCTTCGGAACCACCACCATCGGACGCTTGCACCTTTTGAGAAATCTTCCCAGGTGCGAAGCTGCTTCGCTGCGAAGCAGTTTCGCAGTAATACTAATTCATTAACCCGTTTTCTGCCTGTTGGGGAAGAATTGTTGAGCAGGTCTCTAGGTCGTGATTGCAAAGCCCAGGAAGGGAACTGCGGGAATCGAAGTACCTTCGTTCCATATTTGCTTCGGTCCGGAGGCAACGAGGACTGGCGAAGGCAAAGGGAATGGGCGTGGCGCTGTCCGTACGAAGCCATGATGGAGGAGCGCTCGTGTAAAGGAGTCGCCAACATGGGACCAGGCTGGCGTGACCGTACGAAGGAGCTGGCATGACCGTACGAAGGTCGTATTCCCTGTAATACCCCTTAAAAGGTGTAGAGAACTAGCTGTTGTAAAGAAAAAGGTGTAATTGTGTTGGAAAGTGTTGGCCGCGCCCCCCTATAAATAGAGAGGTCTCCTGTAATTTATGTGACCCGCATTGAATGAGAAGATAGCTCATAAGGCTTGTTTTCGTACTTCGCAATTTACTCTTTCTTAGCAGTAGAAGTAGAAGTAGCAGTAGGGCCATGATCGAAGTTGGGTAGTCGAAGAGTAGGGTGGTCGAAGGGTCATTCCCCTAGGGCCCTTCGGGACAGAGAGTAAAAAGGGGGTTGTTGTTTCGGTGTCCACCTTCGGGCCCGAGCTACACCAACAGTGTACTACGCATGGACTTGGTCCATGGACCATGGGTCCAGTAGCACGGCTGCGTGAGGGCCAGTGAAACAGCAGGCTCCTTCGTTAACTAATTTTTCGTTTTTCATTCATGTATCACATGTTCCTGCGTTCCAAACAAGGACGAAAGGTTTAGCTTAGTTCAAGCTTCTACACAAACTCCATTTGCTAAAACAGCAGCAACTTTCCCTAACCTCAGCAAAGTGTTTGTCCATTATGGTAAACATTCGTTACGCGGACGGCCGAGGCTCGCCGCCGCGAGCAAGCAAAACAGCTTGTGGGTCGTAAAACTACTAGCACGCAGCTAAGTTTCCGGTTCCGGCCAGGCACGAGCTCAGTGGCGGAGCCGGGAAACAACCCAAGGAGCTGTGACCCCAGAAGAGCACAGTATTTCGAAGAAAACTAAAAGCAATCTACAGTTTAGCAATCTACAGTTCCCACAAAACTAAAAGCAAGTTTTCTGGTTGCTTGCTTCTCTTCATAAATCCACAAAAAAAAGTTTTGAATCTCTTAACTTATGGGGGCTTCGGAGAATACAAAAAAATTTTGGACCCAGCTTCGCAAATGTGGTTGAGATGGAGAAGCCGACAATGAGGAAAGAGACTACCGGGGTGGACGAGACGAGCCGTTTGTCCGTCCGAAACTCAGGATAGATGAGAGGGATGTACGACGAAAAAAACAAAGAGAGAGAGAGAAGAGATGCAAAACCCGAGGAATCGGATTTTGGATTGCGACGGAGCTTGCAGCTTCGGGAGAGAAACAAAGGGCGAGAAAGCGGCTGGGGCTCGCGAGGAACCCGCCCGGAGCAGCTCATTGGGACTCAACGGCGGTAGGCTCGCATGACCGTCATCGCCGACCACTCCGCCCATCTGCCGCCCATGGCCACGAACACCAAGGAAGAGAGAGTAAGAGGAGCAGACTCACCATCGCAGTCGACCTCAAAACTACACCACAGCTCAGGCGATAGCAACAGCCGAGCGTAGATTGCAGAGAAAAAAGCTTGGCCTCGATGGGAAATGAAAGTATCCCGTTTTGAAAAAAAATGTGTTCACAAAATATGACCCGAGGCTTCCACTGTTATCTTTGGACCCAAGGATGCAAAAACTTTCTGGAGCACAACCTCAAACAAGTTTATGTGACCACTGAGTATGAGTTACCCAGGTAAAGTCGCGCCCATGATCGAAGTTATCAGGGTCACCCAAAATATTTTTCACAAAAGTGGAAGGCGACCCAAGAGAAAAAGGGGCTCTGAGCGTTCCGTGTCCGAAAAAAGGAAAAGAAAATTCAAACTGTTCAGAGAATTTTTGGTCGAAAGCAACAAGATTGCCAAATTCGACTGTGATCAGAGATCGTTTTGAAGTCAGCAAAACCTCGGAGCAAGTTTTGCAAGACTCAAAAGTTTTCGAGACAAAAGGAAAAGAACTTCACCGGAGCTAGAAGATTACAAGAGACTTTCAGATTTATTTGTCGATAGAATTTCACAATTGAATGAGGCATGAGACTTTCGTTCGGAGCATCTAAAAAAAGAAGAAAGTGAGAAAACATAAGGAAAGAAAAGAAAGAAAAGTTACACAACACTTATCGAAAAAAAGAGAGTTCCACCCTAACATGCAGGTCCTCGCAATTATAAGTATTTCCCGCTTGCCAGAACTAACAGTTTTATTATCCTCGCAATTATACGGTATATTGGCTTTAATGGCATGTCGGGTTTTCATCAAATGATATGCTCTATGGACCCTTGGTTCGCATGCTCAAGTATCAATCGAAACTATGTTTCTCTTGCAGGATTGATAACCAGCTATGTAATATATCTTTGCACATCCAAGCATTTCATTCATTTGCATCAAAGCATTCATCAAGGCATCCCATCACATGAATGCGTCGTTTTCATGTAGGAATTCGAAAGAGCATAAAAGGCTAAGTGGTCTGAAATCTCTATTATTTACTTAGCTTCAAAAGGCTACCTTGTTTCCTTATTGTCAAGCATTTACTTTACTTTACTTTTTAAGCAAAGGGGGTTTCTACCCAAGAGCAACGAGAAAGCAATAAGCCTGTACGTTGTCTCAGAAAAATCTCAGCAATCATGCCTGAGTCCTCGAAAAATCTCAGCAATCATGCTTGAGTCCCCGGAAAATCTTAGCAATCATGCCTAAGTACATTTTCAAACATAAATGGGTTTCTGCCCAAGTGTTGGGCTGCAAGCAACAACAAGTTGCAGCATCAACTTTTATTTTCCTAAGTATATTACCTTTGTTGCGTAAAGGCTACAAACCGTCATCGTAATGTTTTTTCGCAAAGGCAAACGGCTCAAGGGGCTCGCCCCCCAGAATCTCTGTCATCTGCAACGTCGCTATTCACCTCGGCGTCACCCTTCAGTCTCAAGTCTTAAGGGGCTCAACCTCAACAACGACTGCTACATCTATTATATTGGCTACTTCCACTACATGCGGGGTTTCTCTCACGAACACCGGCCAAGAGGGGCGGGGACTGTACTGGAGGACCAGTTCATCTTTATTGTCCGGCGCCCGTGAGAGAATATATGAAGACTCTGCAGTTGACTTCAACCTCGACTACTTCAGCTACATGAGCTATTATCGACACTCAGAAGTAATTTTTTCCAAGGAATCAAACACTCAAGGCAGCCAAAAGGAAGCGTCCGAGATTCGAGTTGTCGGCCTCTTTTAAAATGGAGTAACTATTAGACATTGTTGTACCCGCCAAGACTGAATAGTTGAGGGGCTACTGTTGGGTGTGCGCCTTAGCCTAAGGCTAGGGACCCCTTTTTTGTGTAAAAGAGGCCAAACATGAGGAGTAAGGGCATATTTGTATGGGCCAAGACCCTAATTGTAATAGCTAGGACTGATTTGTGAAGGTCGAGGACCTCATTTTAGGGACTCGGATGTAATATTCGACCCCACCGGAGGAAATAATATAAACAGCCACCTCCTCTCTCTAGGGTTTGGAGGGGGAAGCCACCTCCCTTCCCTATAAATAGACCCCGACCTCTTTTAAAATGGAGGAACTATTAGGCATTGTTGTACCCGCCAAGACCGAATAGTTGAGGGGCTACTGTTAGGTGTGCGCCTTAGCCTAAGGCTAGGGACCCCTTTTTGTGTAAAAGAGGCCAAACATGAGGAGTAAGGGCTAGGGACCCCTTTTTTGTGTAAAAGAGGCCAAACATGAGGAGTAAGGGCATATTTGTATGGGCCAAGACCCTAATTGTAATAGCTAGGACTGATTTGTGAAGGTCGAGGACCTCATTGTAAATTTTAGGGACTCGGATGTAATATTCGACCCCACCGAAGGAAATTATATAAACAGTCATCTCCTCTCCCTAGGGTTTGGAGGGGGAAGCCACCTCCCTTTCCTATGAATATACCCCAAGAGGTGGAGGAGGAGGGAGGCTGAACTCCCATTTGATGCCTAGTTCACTTGTGATGTTGTTCCTTCTCCATCCTCCTCAAAATCTGTTAGGGATTTCTGATCTCAACATATATGATGTTTATGACAACCAAATTAGTTCATAATATTGAACTAATTTAGTTATCATAAACATCATATGTTTAAGGACGGAGGTAGCGTATCGGAGACATGGGTGTATTTGTTCTCCATATAGAAAATTAAGTGTCAGCAAGGTGAGAAACATCCATGTATCTTTGGATCCGATTAGTTCATGGCCAAAATTTGGGTATACCAAGTTTTGGCAAGCCTAAACATGGACATAAAAGTTGCTAAGATTTTGGTAAGATAATAAGTTGCCAGGATTTTGGTAACGAACCACATGACGACCAAAATATTGCCTTGCCAAAAATGTGGCATTGGCTACAAACCAATCAGGCCCCTTATTTTCCTGAAAATTTGCGCTTGAATTGCACCATGGCAGTTGAAGTACTGGCGGCTAAGTAGCCGAAATGTTCATATCTTCCCAGGGATCCAGCATCCGTGGAAGCCGTAAGGCAGACCGTAGGGAAGCCTCACTCGCGCAATTTCTTGAAACGTCTTCCCGTCCAGCACCAGCACGTAGCCACCACCATGGACATCGCTCACGATAGATATGACAGCTCCTATACGGGATCAATTCGGACACAAAAATTAACCTCCTTTTATTAGGTAAAAAACAAAATTACGCTGGGTCAGGGGAAGAAGGAGTGGCCGCCAACAAGATTGTTTTTCACCAGTTATAAAAAAAGAAAAGCTAAAAAAACACAAATTGTCTAATGTGTATTCAGATAAACTGACCATCATCTTCATCGGTCGCTCCCGGTCGCGCCACGAACAAGGGCTCCGACGGCACCTCGTGGTGCCAGATCTTGGCTGTCTTCTCGACCAGGTCGATCTTGGCCAGGGCGTTAAGGAAGTTGCACGGCCGGCGCGCGCTGCAGCCGTAGGCGTAGCGGTACTCCTTGCCGAGGTAGGCAGGGTTGATGCTGCACATGTCCATCCCGCCAGTGGCGGAGCTGGTGAGTTTCAACGCATAGGGCCAACATCGAAACGTCTAAACTATCTGAAGGCTCTAACCAAAGCACATAATGGTAGATATAATAATAACAAAGCATAAAATGCATGATTTAAAGCGATTTTTGTCAATAGCGTAGCCAGAATTTGATTTTTTTCATTGTTGAGGGGGCCAACAATGCTAATTTATCTAAAAATTTGATCAAAATCAAACCTTTTAGCGGAGATTTGCGAACCATGCGTCCACACTAGCCACGTGTATAGCGCATGTTAACTTATTTTACAAATTTATTGTTGTATTGAAATTTCTACAGAGAAACTAACCCGAAGAACAAATAATAGATGAGATACTATGGATTCAGTGTTGCTCTCCAAAGGCAATGATACTTTCTCTCTAATATTACATGCTACTGAGACTATTTTATAAAAACAAATATGCCTATATTAATTTTTGTAGCTGCATCACCAGTGCGCCACAACCCCATACGATTTCTAGGGGGAGCTAGCAAGTAGCCACTGCTCTTATCTCGCACAAATTTAAGGAACAAGCGATCAAAACAGGGACAACAGGTGAGCAGCACAGGCAGCAGCGGTCACTCCTCCAGATGCGGCCACAGGGACACCAAAGTAAATGAGCGTGGGCCGTAAAATATTGAGCTGCAAGACTGTTGCAGAGTGCTGCTGCTCCTTTGCCGTTGCTGGGCCAATGACCAAGGGCCAGTTCACGGTGACAAATGAATGAATGGGCCACGAAAAATTAAAAGGACTACAAGGGGATTTTGGACTACGCCTAAGGCCATGACCTGGGTGGCCTTAGGCCCATCTCCGCCCCTGCATCCCGCGGCCGTGCTCGTCGGGGTCCAGCGCCGGCTCCAGCTCGCCGACCAGCCTCCCGTCCAGCGGTATCCTGAACCGGCCAATCCTGCCCAGACATCAACAGCCAGGGGCGGACCCGGGCCTAGGGCCACTAGGGCCGTGGCCCTAGGCGTGGCCAAAAAGCCCTTTATAGTATAGTCAAAATTCTATGGCCCAAGTCTGTAATATACAAATTGGCCCTAGTCCTCATCAGGCCAAATTCGCTCGGCCCAACAGTCAACAGCCAGCGGCCCAACTAACTCTCCCTCACAGCTCACCAGTTGGCCCAGCGCCCCAGCCGCCCACGCCATCCCTCTGGGCTCTGGCCCCGAGCCGTGCTCGCCCTCGCCCCCGACTCGCATCCCCCGTCCCGAGCGCCCGCCCTCACCCTGCCCTGCGCGGCGCGGCGCGCCTAACCCTAGCCACCGCCGCCCGCTGCCCGCCGCGGCGCCGCACCAGCAGCGCGGCTGTGCGCGTGCGCGTGCGCCGCCGCTGCACTAGCGCGCCCGCGCGCCCGCCGCGGTGCTGCGCGCCTGCGGCCTGCGCCGCCCGCCGCCGGCCGGGGGAGGAGGGCGCGGCGGCAAGAGCAGCGGCGCCGGGACGCCCGGGCGGCGCGTCGTGGACGGTCTGCGCGGGTACCTGGAGGACGTGGGCCACCTGACCCGCCTCGACCCGCGCGACGCCTGGCTGCCCGTCACCGAGAGCCGCGGCGGCAACGCGCGCTACGCCGCCTTCCACTCCCTCAACGCCGGCCTCGGCTTCCAGGCGCTCCTCCTCCCGCTCGCCTTCCCGGCGCTCGGATGGTATGCATACATGTCTCTTTGCTCTGTTCTTCGCCTTGTTTCTGTTGCTGTGCTTGCTCTGCTCTTGCTAATGGCGCCTCGAGTTGAGGTAGGAGTTGCAGTAATCCCCGTTTCAAAACCTGTTGCCTGGGACACAAAATTTGACGATTTTAAATACTACTAGGAAGCTAATTAAGGTGATTTTGTGTGGTGAGTTGGAGCCTTGTTTCATACTTGCTCTGCGTTGGCTGTGTCAATATACTTATATGATTCTACGCCTTGGTATGATCAGATAATTTGTTTACTAATTTATTTTTTATATTGCTTCCCTAATTTCTTTTCTACTTGTGTAGGCTCAATTTCATTTCCTACTATTGATGAAGAAATGGTAGACGAGGACGAGGATTAACCAAATTGGCACTAGTTAGGTAATATGGTAATGCATTACTTTTCTGCAATTTTTAATAAATTTCATTGTATGCTTCAACTTTGAAATTGAGATATACTCAAAATCATGGTTTTAGTTGCCTTTGTGTGCTATCGTACCGTATTACCGTTATATTGTCATGTGGGAGGGTTTTGGTAGTTTAGTCGCTTTGGCAAGTGGCCGTAGGCGTCAATATCATTTCTGTCCGCCACTGTCAACAGCACCTGTTATTCCAGGCAGTTTTTCCTGTGGCTGCACAATTTGACGCCGGATGTGTATGTACCTGCCATCAGGAAAGGCGTTATTGTTCCTGGGCGATCTCAGCTTGTGGAGAGCGAGTGCGTCAAGGATCGCAGGATCAGCGTAGTACTCGCTGCAGTCGACGATGACAGCGGCTGCCTGCCCGTCCTCGCTCTTCTCCTCATACGCGTTGATGAAGTGGATTGCCATGAAAGGTGGCACCTCAACGCTAGCCACCTACAAGAACACCAAGAAATTAATCCAAGTTCGTGCCGGTGCAGATTGCGTTCAACATTAAAGAGAAGTCAGGCAGATCATAGATGTTGGCACTCACTGTCTTCCCGGTCGACTTGCGTACGACGTGCATATAGCTTCCGGACGCCGGGAGCCAGTCGAAGAGGTAGAACTGCGCGGGCTCAGACCTGATCATGCTGCTGGTCGAGTACCGGAGCGGCATCTCCGGCACGACGACGTAGTTCTCCGTGACGGCGAACGAGTGCACCCACCCCGGCGTCGGCCCTCCTCGGCAATCCACTCTCCCTACCACCTTCCTCTCGTTGCTCCCGGCCGCCATCCTCACCAGAAGGTAGCCTGGCCGGAAAAGTTCGGGGAGCAGCGTCCAGAACCCGGAGCCGGTCACGATCGGGTGCCCGGACTGTACCATGTTCATGACACCCAACACCAACACGTCCGCGTAACGAAACCTCCCGATCGTGCCGAGCGTGTGCGGGTCGATCAGGAAGGAGCCCCTGATGGTCTCGGTGAGGCACATGACCCTGCCGTCGTCCCCGAGCGGTAGCACGGCGACGTTGGCGTTGTCCGTCAGCGTCTCGCCGGTGACGAGCCCGACGACGTTCCTCACCCGATCCAGCAGGCTTGCTGGCGGCTTGGGGCAGTGGCCGAACTCGCGCACGAGCGGGCGGCCGTGCTCCCTGGCGGCCTTGTACGCGTCCGACTCCAGCTGCCGGTGCGCGCCGGTGGCGCGGCCTCGCCGGAAGGAGACGCGGACGAGCATGGCGTACCCGTCCAAGAGGTGGTCGAGCGCGCCGTCGTCGTCGCCTACCTCCCACACCCCTGGCCCGTTCCTCAGGTACGTACCATTCTGAAGCACAGTTTATGGGACGTGATGTCGTGCACATCGATCACATGACACTCCTCGGCTCAAGCAAGTGCAAATCCAAGCGTTTTATTCAGAACGTAACTAGGCAGCAGGGGAAGATAGAAATTATACCAGCCAAAGAGGGAGATGCCCTTCGACGGCCAAGTCGCCTTCCCACCGTTCTTGCGGGACGCTCGTCCATGCCGAGAGCTTCGTGGCGCGGTCTCCTTCCGCCTCCGCCTCCGACGAGCCTGTCGTCTTCGCTGAGAGGGCGCGGTTACGGCGTGCCATCGCCGAGCTGAGGCCGATGTGCCCGGGCCTGGTGTGTCGGGAAGAAGAGAACAAGAACGGCATAGGAGCAGCGCGCAGCGTGGGGAGAAAATCCGCCATGTTTGCTTCGTCGAATCGCTCTTGTGGTTGTGTTGCGGTTGCGCGGATTGTGTAGCGCTACTGCTCTGCAGACTGGCGGATCGTGTGCTGCTCATTGGGGCTCACGTGAATTTGTAGGCTGTTCGATAGTACTCCTACTTTGATTGCTACAGTAATGCATAGTATATGATGAAGACCGTAATGTTTGCGGTCAAACGCGTTCCAAATATCGACACGCTCATCACGCTGCTTGGGAGGCTTCCCCGTGATGGGACCCATCACAAATGATCAGTCTGGTCGTCTGAATTATCAGCAACTAACCAACAATATTTTTTCCCCAGAACAAATTAACATCATCCTTTTTCCTTCCTTCCAAACAAATAAGCACCGGCCACCGTTTCAACTTTCAAGCTGCCGCCCGCGGGGAGCAACGGCGCAGACACGGGCTCACCGACGAGATGCGGCATGTAGTAGGGAGCAGCCACCCCTGGCACGCGAACGCTGAAACTGCGACGCGCGGACGCTGGCTGCGACCTCCCCCGGCGAGCAGCCTCTCGAAGTTAGAGCTTGTCCATCGTTGGGAGCAACATCGCGGACCCGAGCAGCGGCCTCCTCAGGTGAGCAGCCTTCCACAGCTCGAGCTCGGCTGTGGTTGGGAACGCAGCGCAGACCCGGGCTGCGTGCCTCCGGCGAGCGGCCACCCACCGCGCCGGAGCGGAGCAACCCTCCAAGGCGAGGTTTTTATTTTTTTTCATAAATTTTCATGCAAAATTTTGTATAATTTCTTTTATGGAGTTCTCAGTACTTTCGTTTCCATTTCTTTGAACAATTTTTTGTTCTTTATGTTTCCACTTTTTTTGTTCTTTTACCATCGGAAAATTTTGTTAATGATTTTTGTTAAAAAATTTGTTTAGGATTTTTTTTGTTAAATTTTCCTTTTCATATTTACCAGGGGTACCTATGTCCCACAAGCGGCGGTGCTCGGATACCGGTGTAGGTGCTGTTTGTGGGGAGGAGCGCCGTACTCATACCCCGAGGATGTAGGAACATGGTTGAACCTCGTTAAAAAACATCGTGTCTCGGTGTCGTTCTTGTTTGTCTGATCTTGTGACTGCATTTTTGAGGTTATTGCATCCGCGGTTTGATTCTAACATACTCCGTTTAAGGAGAAGGAACCGATTCCAATTAAAAACTTGACAATGATTGTCAATGGCATGGCTAGTAACAGCTGTGCCCGGTGTAGTACATCAGCCAGAAACCTCATGAGCGACAAATAAAGCGCCCCTAGCTCCATGAAAAAATGACCTCCCTTGATGCTACGACAAGGAGTCATCATTCCTGCCCCGGCCCGTCCGCCGCAAGGTCTCTCACCAAGCTCCAGAAAACTGATCAGAAACCATGGTTCTATTCTATGCACGAATCATGAGAGGGAGGTGATAAGAGAGAAGAGCTCCGTGTCCCGAAACAGCGATGACCAATGGGAATTCGAGGAGTAGGGTCGGCGGTGTGGCTTCGGATACCAACGCTGACACACGAGAGGAGCTAGCTTGGGATCCTTCCCTGTTCCTTCAGATGAGCTCGTCCGATGCATCGATCGATCGGCACCACCAAACACGCGATGCTGAGGAATCTGGTAGAGCGATAAGCACCTTACTTAAACAATTCGGGGTGAGTAGGACGATGGGAATTGATGCGACGAGGCCTGTCGGCTAACGACCTAGCTCTATTCAGGGAGTCGGGGAAGGGAGGGAGGGAGGCCGGACCCAAGGAGTAATGTGTGTGTAGCATCCACAGGTTGATTGAGTAGCTCCTGGTTTACTTTTGGATATGCAAATCACGACAGCGAGTCTCTTTCCTGGGAGCTTAAGACCGTCCACAGCGGCCGCTGCATCCCGCCGCGCATCTGCAAAATGCAGCACGAGGGCGCACTGTAGCAGCTGCAGCGGTTATCGCAACGGCTGCTGCATTTTGCAGCGAGGTCTCCGTCGTAGCGCATTCTCAGAGGTACCGGGGCTTTCCCAATCCCAACCGACTGCGGGCCCATCGTCTCGGCCTCCTGCTCCTCCCACCGCCTGCTCCGCCCGCTGCCTGCTCCACGGCTCCGCCTCCCCCCCGCGCATCCTCCGCGAGGTAGAACAACGACAGACGAGGGGGCGAGGAGGCCGACGAGGTAGAACAACAGCGGACGACCTCCCTCTTCCACCACGCGACCGCCTCCAGAGAGCGCGCCACCTCGCCTCCGCCGCCGGAGTCCGCACCACCCCGATGCAGATCCGGCCAGCAGCGTCCTCCGTCTTCCTCCCAAGGCCGGATCCGGCGCCGGCAGTCTCGCGGCCGGCTCCTGCGGCGGACGCCTGCACGGCGACGCACCTCGGCCTCCTCCTCCACGCCCAGTTGCGACGGTCGCGGAAGACGAGGCGGGGCCTTCTCGAGTAGGAGCCGGTGTGGACCTCCTCGCGCCGCCTCGCCTTCCCTGCTGCAAGATCGAGGCGAGGAGACGGTCGTCCCTGCTCCCCGGCGCCATGGCTCCTTCCCCGTGCGCGTCGGCGGCCCTCTCCCTCTTCTCCGACCTCGATCTGTGCAGGACGCCGGAGGAAGCGAAGAGCAGGGACGGAGCTCTGTCGAGCTCCTTCCTCCCGTGCCGATCTGTGCAGACCGGCCCGAGGTCCCTGTCACACCCTGAAATTTCCAATTTCAGGATGTGAATAGGAAGAATAATTAAAACAATGATTTCTCTCAATTTTAAAATTTTCCCAACATTTATTTTCTTTACAAGAAATATAGTATAGGAAAAAGGCATTGTTTGATTTTTCAGAATTAAATAAAATGATTATATGAGTGTTACATACATGCCCAAGCATATAGGTGTTCATGAGTGCAAAATGGTTTTAAAATGCGTTTAGATGCTGACTAAATCCTTCCGAGAATTTTTCAGATTTTTCTGAAATTTATTCTCACTTTTCTTGAGTTATTTCTATTTATTAGAAGGCTCTAAAATCTTTTTCATGAGCTCCAAATATTTTATTTAGATTGTTCGTGTCTCAATCTATCTCAGAGAATTTTTCTAGAATTTTTGGGATTTTCAGAATATTTTTCGTGACTTTAATGAATTATCTAGCTACTTCTAGATTATTCTTTTCACGAAAAATGTTTTCTAAAAATAAAAGAAATTCTTTTCTTTTCCTCTCTCTTTTGGCTCAGCAAGCTTTTCAGCCCGCCTGGCAAAGTCTGCTCAGACCCCTCCTTCTCCCCGGCCTGCTCATCTTTTTACCTCGGCCCAATTCAAAGCCCAGCTCCACTCCGCGGCCTATTATCGAAGTCTGATGGAAGCCCTGAATTCCTCGGCTCCGTTTGCCCGCCATCCCTCAACTCCGTTGCAGCTCATGGCCAGCTCGCTCGGACGGCCCGTCCGTGAAGTTCGCTGCCGCCCCGCAAACTCCCTCCGCGGTCTAGAAGTGCAGCGCCGGCCCACCCTTCAACCCACTTCGACCCACAGCCCGCTCCAGCCCAACTCCGGCCCACCAGGCCCATCGGCCAAAGTCCGTCGCGCCACCGCCACGGCAAACCTCGGCGTACGCGCCACGGATGCTTCGGTTTCCGCGTCTATTTAAGGTGGAGGTCGAGCCTCCGTGCGCCCCCGCCTGCTCCTGCGCCTCGTCCCGCCCTGCGCCGCTGTTTGCTGTGCGTCGCCGCCCGCGTCGCGAGAAGCTGTCCGTCGGTTCGTCGTCGCCGTTCCGCCGCTCGTGCGCCGCCTCCCATGAGCCACTGGACGGGCCGAGACCGCCGTGAGCTTCGCGACACCATGACGAGTCCGGCGAACACCTGCCCGTCGCCGGGGACACACCGGAGGAGCTCCGCCCTGTGCGCCGTGCGCCGGAGCGCCGAGCCCGCCGCCTCGATTCAACACACAGGAGTACAACCGGAGCAGCCTGAGGCTACCAGGGACTCCGCCGTGTCGAGCTACACGCGCTCCGCCGCTTCCCGTCGCTGGTGAAGTACCGGAACGCCGCTGCTTGGACCAGAACCAGCCGCCGCCCAAGTTCCGTCGCTGGCTGCCTCTCTGCAATTTCCGGCCGCCTCTCCTCGTTATCTGCCTTGGTGAGCACCTTCACAAGACCTCTTCGACCCCCTCTTCCTTTTCCCCAGCTCACCCGAGTCCCTAGCGGCCTAGACGACCGGGGATTTGAACCACCGGTGGCCGCCGTCCGCCTCTGTTCGCCAGGGATAGAGGTAGAAGAAGGCCCCTTTGGTTTTGCGCCCAGCCCTCCGATGAATCCTTTAATCTTTCATAGTTTTCTTGTGTCTTGACCCTCTTGCAGAAAACCCCCTAGAAAGTTTAGATTCTTTAGATCCAGTCCATTCCGATGTTTTTGCATGAAAGTCCTCGAGTTTATATACCTAATTATGTATATGCCCTCGGATTCTTACAGTTAAACCCCTAGAAGTTTATAAACCTTACCAGTAGGTCCCTGTACCTTGTTTTCTCCATAGTTTTCACGTTTTAGCTCCGTTTTAACCCGTTCAAGTTGCGTTAGGTTCATAATAATGTGAAGTACACATTAGTGGTGACTTTTGATCATGTTTGTTTTCTAAAAATAAATTTATTAATAATTTTGATTAATGCTTATTAAACATGTCTTTTCTAAATAAAAGCTATATAGTGTTATACACCATTTTTCATAATCAATGTCAATTTGATTAATGATTATTTTATATGCTTTTATAAATAAAATCTAAATTAGATCTTTACCTCAGTTTTTCATAAACCAAATGTTAATCTGATTAATATTTAGTTAACTTTTCTAATTATAAAAGTTTAATAGGCTTCTACACCGACTTTTATAAATAAAAGTTAATTTGTTTAAATATCAACATCAATAAGTTTTTAATTATAACTTTTTAGTTTACTCAAATCATAAACTTACGATTAGAAGATTCATATAGTTTAGTTTTTCTAAATTAAATGTTTAATTGATATATTTTATATATGAATCTTTATAAATAAAATTTGACTAGTTCTTTACTCCGGGTTTTTTTCAGATAAAATATAATGCTGCATTAATTCCAACTTAGGGTATTTTCTTTTTGAAATATCCTTTATATATGTTTTGCTAATTAAAATAAACTTAAGCTCGTAGTCTTTCAAGTTCACATATGCAAATCTATCATTAGCCGTTCTTTTTCAACCTCTGTCTCAGTGTGTCTCTGTTGTAGAGCTAATCTTCTTTCAAACTTCAGATCTTTTGATCCTAGTTCTTGTTTAGACCTAGTGTCCTTCACAAAGCTAATCAAGCCTTTCCTTTTCTCAGCACGGTCTGTGTGCTTCAGTGATCCCTAGAATCGAGCTTATCCTTTAGAGCGTTCTTTTAAAGCTTTTTCTTTTGCTTTGGTGCATTGTTCTTAGTTTGCTTGTTTGTCTGCTTTGTATGCTTGTGCCCGATGATTGATGCGAGTAGATTGAACGTCGTTCGAGAGCAGTGAAGAGCTGGAAGGTGAAGACACTTTGAGCAACATCACTACTCTGGTTAAAGGCAAGTGTGTCCTTGTTCTTTTGTCCTAATAACTATGTTTAATCACACTGCATATACTTGCATTTAATTTGATGGGTCCTATTAAGGATTATCCTAGTCTTTATGATCATTCCTTGTCAACCTGGGTTTATCTTTATGTTGGGTAGCTCTGCTTAGCTGCTATAACTTGGGATATGGTGGTTCTAATGAACTACAATGATAAACATGTTTTACTTTTATGCTGTATCTCTGATTAATACAAGATCATATGATTAATTGGAACATGGAGCGACCACCCAGAACAACAGTGCAACCACAAGGACTAAATGGCTCTAGTCTTGGCTGAGTAATTAGGGAAGTCTTGTGTGGCCATTACTCGCATAGTAGCTTGGGTACGGAGGAATGCTTTTAAGGCTCTTCTATTCCGGATAGGTATTGGAACGGAAGTACTCTATGGCTGACCGTCCGTGAATAGAAGTGAGGTACGAAAGATAGCCTCTATGGCATATGCTACTATGGACTAATACACACGGGAGGACTCTTTGTAAAGGCCTCGTAGCGACCCTATGCAATCACACCTAGGAAGTGTGGTATTGTGCCTACTTTTGCACAGCATGGTTAGGTTCAAAGTTCCTAGAACTTTTACGCGACTTGTGGTGAAAGTGTACAACTTCTGCAGAGTGTAAAACTAATCGATTAGCCGTGCTCACGGTCAAGAGTGGCCTGGACCCTCACATGATAATTGAACTTGAAGATGGACTTAAATCGTTGTTATGGTTATGTTAGCCATATGCTTATGGCATATCACTATATGTTAATTGTGGGACGGTATATATTTGACGAGGCCATAGATCAAGGCCCACCAAGACCCCTAAAAAACGCAGTACGGACCCACGTACGGCGTACTCCGGAAGCTAACACAACGAGTGTTACGCTGCCCGAACACGTGAAGGCCCGTACGACTAGTTTCCGCCATGGGCGCGCCAGAAGGCATGCGGCCCACGGCCGCCCGCACCCTCTTCCCCGAGTACGTGGCGGCCCGTACGACAGGTTTTCACCTCCACTCCCGACTACTCGCTCGCACAAGTAGTTTCCGCCTCGGAGCCACGACTACTCGTTCGCACGAGTAGTTTCCGTCACCGGCCCGCGCAGGCTTCGCGGGGAAGGCGCGGGGCGGGTGGGCCCGTCAGATCGGGGTCCCGGGAACTCCCCGCACGCTCCCCCTCGCGCCGCCACGTGTCCGCACTGCCAAAGCGGTCCGCCCGGGCCAGGCCGATTCGGTGTCAGGGGATGGATTCGTCAAACCCTGCCACGAACGCACAGTAGCCATCGTTCCACCAACGGCGTAAAGGGCGCTGGGCAGCGTACGACGCAGTACGCGCTACACCCTAAGCATTGGAAGACGCATCATAGATCACATACTCGCACGAGTAGTTTTCCGCTTCCGACCAGTTCAAGACTTGGCCGTCAAGGCTGCAAGTACACGGGCCCTGTTGGTATTCTGTGATACCTGGGCGCATGACTCGCCACGTGCCAACCACCCCGCGCTAGTCCACCCTGGCCGGGTCGGTCCTGTGTCAGAGGTCGGATCTTCCTGCTGCTCCTGAAGCAGGGACAGTACGAATCGTACCACGAAAGGCACGGGAAACGCTGTGCCACGAACGACACAGTGCAAGCCGTCACCTATCCCTCGATCGCCGCTCCTGCTATCTGACAGCCCGACGCAGAGAAGGACGCCTCGCACTGTAGACCAGCTCACATGCACTCGATGTAACCACCCTGAGCCTCCCCCTTGCGACTATAAAAGGGAGACGCAGAGGTGCTCACAGGACACGTTCGTTTTCACCCCCACACGCACTTAGCATCGATATCTCATCTCGTACAAACACCGCAAGCACTCACACACTCACGTACGCAGACTTCTGCTACTTGAACCACTCGCACATCATGGACTTGGGCTTTGCACCCTCTCCCGACTTGTTTGTACCCCCTACTACAAACTCCCGAGCATAAGGAACACTTCCTCTCAGACTAGACTTAGGGTATTACTCCCCTGAGGCCCGAACCAGTATAACCCCGAGTGTCTCCTGTGCCACCGTGCGGATCAAAACACGTGCTCTCATATAAATTTACTTGTCGGCGGTAACAAACCCCGACAGTTGGCGCGCCAGGTAGGGGCCTTCGTGTGTTTTCGACGTTCTTTTTAGGGTTCGCACGGCCCTCCCATCGTTCGCTTCGACAAAAGCCGCCACCAAGCTGCTGCTGATGGACTCCCCCATGGGGTCACCGGAGTTGCTCATGGCTGGGCTTGAGATCCGGTTCGGGAGCCTAAACTTCCGAGCGACTGGAGACGGCTACGTCATGCGCCTCGTCGACGAGGCCATCGACGCGCCTGCACCAACTCCTGCTCCAACCGCCTCATCACACTCGCCCTGACGCAAGAGGCGCTCAGGCAAGCGCTCGAAGCGGGCCAAGGCAGAGCGGCGCAGGGCAGCACGTGCTAGCTCCCCTCCGCGGGTCGAAGCTGGTACATCTCAACCCGCCGGCGCAGCAGAGGACTCTCTGCCATCGGACTCAACGGAGCGCATCGCCAGGGAGAGCGCCCTGACGCCACTGATCTATGGAGGAAGGCCTTATGCGGTCGCAGCATATTCCACTTCGTCAAGCACAGACCGAGCTCTGTATGATAACTATCCAAGTCATCGTCTCTGGTGCAACTTGAAGCTGCCAGCAACCTCGCCCGACGAACAGTACCTCGTGACCGACGGTACCGATGACATCTCGAGTCCGGAGTGGGATTGCTCCGGGCTTCGCGACGCTGACGCCTTCCGTCGTTTCCAGACGGCGGCCGACTACTGTTTCGGCTACTCCGACGACTCCGACGACGAGGGTTACGACCCCTCACGCGAGTGCTTCGTCATTGGCAGCACCCCGGTGGCGCCAGCACTGGCCCACACTCCGGATGGAGCGCTTCACTCCGCCCACAGCTCGACGGCGGACAGTGCGGCCGAGGCCCGAGTTCCTCCCAACGCCGCCGCACAGCGCGCCCGACTGGACGAGTTGGAGGACGCACAACGCCAGCTCGACAATGAGCGGGCCCAGCTTCACCAACAACTCGGGCAGGACCCGAACCCGACTCCCGCTCGCGCACGGGCAAGGGACGTCCAGCAGCGCATCATCAACGACGACCGAGATGTCGTTGACGGCACGCCCGTCTTCAAAAGGGTGTCGCAGAACCTGGCAGCAGCTGTGATCCTTCTCCGGAAGGTACCAGAACCCGCCACGCCTCAAGAGAAAGAGATGCATAAGCAGATCAAGACACTCCTCGAGACTACCGCCATGCAGCAGGTGGAGAGCTTCGCTTCTCGACAGCGGGGCTCGCAAGGTCGCGGGTGCTCCGAGCTGCGACAACCCGCGGCACCGTCGCAGCAGCCACGACGGTCCGAAGAGGTCAACGTGCCAGTCAAGAGCCGACTGGGTCCCAACCGCGACGCACGCGACACCATCAAGGCGCGGCTGAGGAGCAGCCTCGTAAGGAGTACAACTGGCGACGCGGAGGCCGGTACGACAGCGACGAGGACCGGAGCAGGAGTGGCTCGCCTGATGCCCAAGGGCCTCGTGCCTTCGGGAAGAATGTGCGCAGCGCCTGTTTCCCTTCGTGTTTCAGGGCTCTGACCTCCGTACCTAAGCATGACGGTGAAACCAACCCCAGCGTCTGGTTGGAAGACTACCAGCTGGCATGCAACGCCGGCGGGGCGCGAGATGACCTGTTCATCATCAAGAACCTGCCGCTACATCTCGAGGATTCGGCACGCACGTGGCTCGAGCACTTGCCACGATGCAAGATCGACAGCTGGTTGCAGCTACGCGACGCCTTCATCGGCAACTTCCAGGGCACGTACGCCCGACCAGGGAACCCCTGGGGCCTGCGCAACTGCAAGCAGATGAAGGGCGAGAGTTTGCGCGACTACATCAGACGCTTCTCCAAGCGGTGCACCGAGTTGCCCAGCACCACCGACACAGACGTCATCTCGGCCTTCCAGAATGGCACCATGTGTGCTGCGCTGATTCATCGGATCGGGCGACGGAAGCCGCGATCTACTCGGGAGCTGCTCGACATCGCGACCGACCACGCCAACGGGGAGGAAGCCGTAGCTGCGACGCTCCGCTCCGTCGCAAGCAAAGGGAAGCAGCCAGCCGAAGCTGGCGATGATCCGTCCACACCAACCAAGAAGAAGAAGAGCAAAGAAAAGAGGTACCGTGAGGATACCTTGGTGGTCGCTGTCGACCGAAAGACAGCGAGACCCAGAAGCAACCCTCCATCGGGTCACTTCGAGAAGCTGTTGGACGCCCCGTGCCCCAACCACGAGGGCCCGGTCAAACACGCCTTCCAGGATTGCAACCTGATGAAGGCCTACCTCGCCGGCACGCTGAAAAAGTGAGGCGACCCTCCGACCGGCGACGGAGGGAAGGGCAAGGGTGATGACGAGGGTGCTTACCCTCGGGAAGACGGAGCCGTGATGATGATCTTCGGGGGCTCGGAGGCGCGGCTGCCCAAGCGCTAAGAGAAGGTGGTCCGACGAGAGGTCTACCAGCTCGAGCATGCGGCTCCAACCTACCTGAAGTGGTCGGAGATGCCGGTTACGTTTGATCGGCACGATCATCCCGACCACATACCACGACCGGGTAGCTACCCGCTGGTTGTGTCACCTTGTTCGGCACCAAGCGTGTGCACAAGGTACTGATGGACGGAGGCAGCAGCCTCAACGTCATCTACATGTCGACCCTGGACGACATGGGGATCCCGCGGTCCCGACTGCGGCCGTCAACGGCGCCTTTCCACGGGGTCGTACCCGGGATGGAGGCGGTCCCACTCGGGCAGATCGATCTGCCCGTCACGTTCGGAACTCCGAGCAACTTCCGGACGGAAACCCTCACCTTCGAGGTGGTGGGGTTCCCGGGGACGTATCACGCGATACTCGGAAGGCCAGCTTACGCTAAGTTCATGGCCGTCCCCAACTACACGTACCTCAAGCTGAAGATGCCCGGCCCGAAAGGCATCATCACAGCTGGTATAACTTTCCAGCACGCATACGAATGCGATGCTGAGTGCTTCCAGTTTGCTGAAGCACTGATCCGGTCTGAGAAGCTCACTGCTGAGCCCCCCTCCGAGGACCAAGAAATCCCCAAGTCGTCCAAGCGTGCGGCCTGCTCTTTCGAGCCCGCCAAGGACGCTAAGGAAGTGCCTGTCTCCGACGATGGCCGCACACTCCGTATCGGGACAGCGCTCGGTTCCGACTAGGAAAGCATGCTCGTCAACTTCCTTCGCGCGAATCTCGACGTATTCGCATGGAAACCCTCTGACATGCCAGGGATTCCTAGGGAGGTCGCCGAGCACAAGCTTAACATTAAGCCCGGCTCGAAGCCGATCAAGCAGCGTCTGCACCGCTTCAACTCCGACAAGTGCAAGGCTATCGGTGAGGAGATCAAGAAGCTCGTTAGTGCAGGGTTCATTCGTGAAGTCTACCACCCCGAGTGGTTAGCAAACCCTGTACTCGTTAAGAAGAAGAATGGAAAATGGAGGATGTGCGTTGATTACACGAGCCTGAACAAGGTGTGTCCAAAAGATCCATTTCCTTTACCGCGCATAGATCAAGTAGTCGACTCGACGGCTGGGTGCGAAACCCTCTATTTTCTCGATGCTTATTTAGGGTATCATCAGATCGCGATGGGTCTGATCGACCAGCTTGCCACCTCGTTCATCACCCCGTTTAGCGCGTACTGCTACGTTTCCATGCCTTTCGGGTTAAAGAATGCAGGAGCCACCTTCCAGAGATGCATGCATCGCGTCTTCGGAGATCTCATCGGTCGACTAATCGAGGCCTACGTGGATGATATCATGGTCAAGTCGAAGAAGGTGGGCAACCTGATACCCGACCTTACCGCGGTCTTCGAAAAGCTGAGGGAGCACGGCGTGAAGCTAAATCCTGAGAAGTGTGTCTTTGGGGTCCCCAGAGGCATGCTACTCGGCTTCGTCATTTCGGAACGCGGCATCGAGGCCAACCCCGAGAAGATCTCTGCGATCATGAGCATGGGACCCATCAAGAATCTGAAGGGAGTGCAACGCGTCACCGGATGCCTCGCTGCCCTCAGCAGGTTCATCGCTCGGTTAGGCGAGCGCAGCCTGCCACTGTACAAGCTCATGAAGAAGTCGGAGCTCTTTCAGTGGACGCCAGAAGCGCAGGAAGCACTCGACTTGCTCAAGAAACTACTCGAAAGTCCACCGGTGCTCACCGTGCCGGCCGAGGGAGAGACGATGCTCCTGTACATCGCTGCGACGACCCAGGTCGTGAGCGCGGCGCTGGTGGTTGAGCGAGACGAGCCTGGCAAGACGCAAAAAGTACAGCGCCCCGTCTACTTCGTGAGCGAAGTCCTCTCCGACTCGAAGACACGATACCCGTAGATACAGAAGCTGATCTATGCTGTCCTCATCACTAAGCGGAAGCTCCGGCATTATTTCGACTCACACCGCGTCACGGTGGTGTCCAAGTACCCGCTTGGCGAAGTCATACAGAGCCCGGAGGCGGAAGGCAGAATCGCTAAGTGGGCCCTCGAGTTGATGGGGCAGAATATCGAGTACGCGCCCCGTACCGCCATCAAGTCGCAGGCATTGGTTGACTTCGTCACCGAATGGACGAAGATCCAAACGCCTCCTGCTCCCATCGAGCACGAGACGTGGCTCATGTACTTCGACGGATCCCTCATGAAGGAAGGAGCCGGTGTCGGACTAGTGTTCATGTCGCCTCTCAGCGTGCGAATGGAATACATGGTCCGACTACATTTCGCGGCCTCCAACAACGTCGCGGAGTACGAGGCGCTCATCAACGGTCTCCGGATCGCCCTCGAGCTGGGAATTCGGCGCCTCGACGTCAGGGGGGACTCCGACCTGGTCGTGGGACAGGTTATGAAAGAGAAGAATTGCATAAGTCCGAAGATGGCCGCCTACTGCCGGGCGGTGCGCGAGTTGGAGGACAAGTTTCACGGGCTCGAGCTCAATCACGTACTACGTGAGTACAACAAGGCGGCTGACACCCTCGCGAAGGCGGCGTCGAATCGGAAGCCCGTCCCACACGGGGTCTTCGCCAGCGACCAGCACGAACCGTCTGTTCGCTCCGAAGAGGACAAGCCGCCAGAACCGGCAACACAGGAGGTAATGGAGATCGATGGGGCACAAGAGCCCAACCTCGAAGACCCGGACTGGAGGATTCTGATCCTCGAATGGATGGTGGAAGGAAAGCTGCCGCCCGACAAGGAGACGGCTCGACGCATCGCTCGAATGGCTAAGTCGTACAAGCTGATTGATGGCGAGCTTCGACGAAAGGGTGCAGAAGGCATATTCATGCGGTGTATCCTGGCCGACCAGGGCAAGGAACTGCTGCAAGAAATCCATGCAGGAACATGCGGACACCACGCCGGACCAAAGACCATTGTCGGAAAAGCTTTCCGACAAGGTTTTTACTGGCCCACCGCGGTTGCCGATGCAACCCGGATCGTGCGCAGCTCCGAGGGCTGCTAGTTATATGCACGACAAACCTATCTCCCGACGCAGGCCTTGCAAACCATACCCATCACCTGGCCCTTCGCGGTCTAGGGGCTGGATATGGTCGGACCACTGAGAAAAGCACCCGGGGGCTACACCCACGTGTTCGTCGCCATCGACAAGTTCTCAAAGTGGATCGAAGCAAAGCCCATAACAAATGTCTGTTCCGAGGAGGTTGTCACGTTTTTCACCGACATCATCTATCGCTTCGGGATCCCAAACTCCATCATCACCGACAACGGCACGCAGTTCACCGGCAAGAAATTCCTCAAGTTCTGCGACGACAACCACATCCGTGTGGACTGGGCTGCTGTCAGCCATCCAAAAACCAATGGGCAAGTGGAGAGGGCCAACAGCATGATCTTACAAGGTCTGAAGCCGCGAATATTCAAGCGTCTCGAAAAGTTTCGAGCAACATGGGCCGCAGAGCTCCCGTCCGTCCTATGGAGCCTGCGCACCACGCCAAGTCGGGCTACTGGCTACACGCCTTTCTTCCTCGTCCACGGGTCGGAAGCGATCCTCCCAACAGACATCGACTACGGCAGCCCACGGGTTCAAGCCTACACTGAAGAAGGCAACCAGGTCGCCCTCGTCCCTCGAGAACGCCATCGACCAGTTGGATGAGGCGCGCAGCGTCGCCCTCCTCCACTTAGCACGATATCAGCAGGCTCTACGCCGCTACCATGAGCACAACATACGGGAGCGCGAGTTCCAAGTCGGCGACCTCGTCCTCCGACAAGTTCAATGTAACGAGGGGAGACACAAGCTTTCACCTCCATGGGAGGGGCCCTTCATCGTCGACCAAGTGCTCCGACCAGGAACATTCAAACTCAAGTATGAGGACGGCAGGGTCATCTCCAACGCCTGGAACATAGACCAGCTATGCCGTTTTTACCCTTAAGTATTTATTTCGTTCTCATTTTATGATAATGCAAGAGCTCCGAGCTACTTTCTTTTTCGTGAAATGATATCTTTCTCAAGCTTACATTTTTACTCGAGTAAAGTGTCTCTATGCTTGTCTCATCCCATGGGCAAGTCTCCGACTTGTCCATGGGCTCGGGGGCTACCCGGGGGCTACGACCCCCCTCTCCTGAGCGTTGCGAAACCTTTTTTCGATCAAAAACTGACTACGGTTTGTCGTATGATCGTTGCGGTACACTCACATTCCTTGAAGGGAGATGGACGACGACTCTAGCGGTCATGAACCTACGCTCGTCCGGGCCCCGAGTACTTACGCCCTCGCGGCTACGGTACAAAGACCCACAAGCAAAGTTTGTGACCTCAAGTCATCGATCACTCGCCCCTTCCAAGGGATTCCGAGTAACCGTCTCAAACTCTCAAGAGTTTTCTTGTTTGCAAAAACATGTACGCGCACCTATCTTTCTCCGAAGTACTCGGGGGCTGCCCGCTCGAGTAGTAACGCTCCTAAACTAAGCCCGGTCGAGTCGCCAAGTTCCTACGCCTCCGCGGCTACGGAGCAAGACACCGCCAGCAAAGTTTTAAGCTACACTACTCGGGCTCACAGGTCCTCTAGCTACTCGAAGAATAGGTCGACAAACAATCAAAATGCTTAAACTTGAAATAAAAACGGGTTCTTAACCCACGAGTTTGCCATAAACACTTGGCCCACAAGCTTTTACAAGCACAATTAAAAGCCTCGGCGAGGCAACTTAGTTTTTTCTTTACAGGCCCAGGTCATGGAGGGCATGGCCCAGCATAGGCGAAGTCGATGGCGCCTTCTTCGATGCTGTCATACTGCTCGTTGGTGTAGCCCGGACACCATCCCTGGCCAAGCAGCACCCTATCCAGGTCTGGGTAGTGCGACAAGAAGATGGCTACCACCTTGCGGACGACGTCGCTGGCCGTATCCATCGACTGTTGACGAGCTGTCGCAACGACCAACTCCAAGCGATCCTTCATGGGGCCGGGAGGAACACCGAGTTCGTCGCACGCCTTGATGATGGCCGCTCCCATCCTATTGCGGATCGACTCCAACTGCCTGACCTCGGTTCGGGCCCCCGCGTGCGACTTCCACTCCTGCTCGAGCTCAGCCACGACCTCTGGAGAGAAGTGAAAAGACCAATATCAGCGAAAGATGTCCCAATCCAAGGAAGGCAAAAGATGAAGAGGACACGGCTCTTACTATTGAGCTTCTCGTTAGCCTCCTTAATCTGCTCCACTAGCTTCTGGTTCTCGACAAGGCGGGTGGTCGCGACACTCTTGTAATCCTTGACCTGCTTCTCCAAGTCGGTACGGGCCACACGGAGAGCTGTACGCCCCAGAAGAAAGACGACGTCTCGAATCAAGAAACCGCATGGAAATGGAAAGCAGAGATAACAGGTTATAAGGTACTCACCGAGGATCTCATTCTCACGCTTTTGGGCAATTTCTTCAAGATGGCCCTTCTCGGCGGTGACGCTGCCGACTTGGGCCTCGAGCGTCGTCACCCTCTCATGAGCCGCCTGGAGGTCGGACTCGGCCCGGCCCGCCCTGGTCTCGAGCGCCGTCCTCTCTTGTTGGGTGGTGCGGGCAGCGGCCTCAGCATTGGAGCGCAGCTCCGCCGCGGCCATCTTTTCCTCCAGGGCGGCCTTCTCTGCCTGCGCCGTGGCCGCACGGTCTTCAGGGGCCTTCGTCCTCGCCTCAAAGGATGCGCGCTCCGTTGACCGGCTGGCCTCGCCGCCCACCGCTGCGAGGCGGGCCGCGACCAGCTGCGCCTCCAGCTAGACCTTCTCCGCGCGGAGTGCCTCAAAGGCCCGCGCCTTGTCCTCGGAGCGCCCGACGAGCTCCTAAACCATGCATGAGTTGCACGACTAAGAAGAAAAGGAAAAAGAAGCATGAGAAATGAAGAGGAGGAAAAAGGGCTCACCCTCGAGGTGGGGATCAGATCCCTGATTGCCCGCTCCGACTGGCGCAGCGCCATCTCGCTCAGGCGCAGACCACGCTCTAGGCGGCGGCGGGCCGCCAGCTCCGCGTCGCTGTCGAGGTCCGGGCCTACGGAGGCTTGAGCCGGCGAAACGGACACCAACCAGAGCTGCGGGACTTCCATCTCCTCCTCCCCCTACGCCGTTGAGGTAGTCGGCCCTTGCTCCCTCGAGCTCTCCCCGACCTCCACGATCGGGGAAGGCGTCTGCTCGTCCACCGTCCCAACGGGGGAGATGGCCGGGGAAGGCCACGCCGGGATAACGATCACCTCCGCGGGGGCGGTGTCCGATGCGGCGACCGATGAGATGGGGACGACCCCCTCAGTCACCACGACCTCGGAGGTGCGGTCGCCCGCCTCCACCATCTCAACAATACTCCCCGTGCCCCCCGCCGACTCAGGGGCTCGGGTCTCCATTTCCACCCCCGCTGCGGGTTTCCCCGCTCCCCCCAGCGACTCAGGGGCTGGGGTCTCAAAGCCCGCAGCGGCCGTCCCCTCCAGCGACTCGGGGGCTGGCCGCTCGGCGTCTGCGTCATCGCCCGCCCTCGTCGACGACTCGGGGGCTGGTTTTCCATCGTCGCCCGCCCGCGCCTCGGGAGCAGGGTTCTCCTGGTCCTGCCCCTGGGCCCCGGACAGGCACCTCGCCAACTCAGCCGCGCGGGTCGAGAGCGCTTCTTCGGTGGGGGCCTCGCCCCCTAAGCCCATCGTCCCCATCGACAGGTCGCTGCGAGCCGGGCTCGCAGTTCTCTGTGAGGGGACGGTCACCACCTGGGTCCCAGACCCATCTGCTTCTTCTACCGCCGCCCCCGACAGAAGGGAGGAAGGCGGGTCACTCGACGACTGCGCGTCTCCGCCCACCTGGGCAGGGCGGCGCAATGCCTTGACAAGCGCCGGCCTCATGGTGCGGCGGTCGGGCGTCCTGAACCAAAAAGGATGTCACGATGACAAGCAAAAACGCACTCGCTAGAAACACAAAGCAAAAACCAGAAGATTGCAACTTGGAACTCACCCCTCTGCGACACGACGGGGCCGCTTACAGCCGATCGTGGGTTTGCGCGGGGACGCCACCCTCTTGCTCCCCGATGACGGAGCAGATGTCGGAGGTGGTGTCGACCCGCCTCTAGCAACAACGACCGACGCGAGCCGCCGTTGGGTCGGGGACACCTCCCCGCTCTGGGCTGCAGGTGGCGGGGAGGCCGTCGGCACGCTCCGCAGCTCCCGTGACAGACGCGCGGAGGGCGAGTGAGACCTCCGACGCGAGCCGTCGCGCCTCGACTCGTGGCGGCTGATGTCGCCGCGCCGCGGAGAGCTCCTACCCCTCTCGTGGCGGTCCCACCGAGGAACACGGCTGCTCGTTCCGGGCTGATCAGCCCGGGAAGATGAGGAGGGCGCCTGCCGGCTCGAACTGGTGCCGGCTGCGGCCGAGGCGGGCGCCGATCCGCCTCGTGGCTGCGAGGACGGCGCCGTCTCGTCGTCAGTCCACTCGAACGGGAACTCGGCCTCATCCGAGTCCGGTGGAGCCGACGAGGGATCCTCGTTGTTGGAGACGTCCCTCTCCCCATTGCGCCGGCGCGAGGCGCGTTTGTCGTTCCTCTCACGTTTCTCGATCTCCTTCTGCTGGTGAGCCCTCTTGCGCTGCCCTCGCCGCTGCTGCCGCGCAGCGGTCTCCCGGGTGAGCGTCCGGTCCTCTTCTAGCGGAGGATGAGAGGAGAGGACGCGCACGTCCTTCATCTACGCAAGCACAAGAACAATCACCACTCGCAACCACAAAAGACGAATCGAAAGGAAGTCGAGAGGAGACATACCTGAGCCGCCGTGGTCGGGGAAGGGAGCATCTGCAGCATGCCCGGTGGCGGCCAGAACATCCAGGTGACTCCGGTGGCCTGGGACACCCGGCGCTGGACCTCGTCCAGCGAGGGCAGAGGACGAGCGGTCACGGTCCCCTCAAAGGGAGCCCGGTCGTCCGTCATCTCCCAGAGACGCAGCGCGCGACGACGGAGCGGGACGACCCCCCGGGTATGGTAGCCGCCAATCAAGGTGATGAAGTTCACCCTATTGTTGCGGAGTATCTGGAGGGCGGCGAGGGTGCTGTCGAGGAACCGGGGACGGTCTTTCTTCTCCGGCCCGTAGCTCCATTTCGCCGGCGCCCGATCGTACCAGCGATTGGTGAACTCCGGCTGTGGGTTCTCGAGGTCATTCTTGAGGTAGAACCATCCTCGGTGCCACCCGCTGTTGGATGAAGTCAGGTAGGTGGGGATGTACTCGTCCATCCTCCCCTGCTTCCCGCGGAGGCCGGCGCACCCGATGACCGCCGCGGAGTTGTTGTCCTTGACGCAGACGAACTTGTAAAAGTACCAGAACAAGTCCCAATGGACTCCCTGCTCCAGGTACCCGTCACACAAAGCCTCGAACGCCGCCATCTGTTGGACGCCATTCGGGTTGAGGTTGTGAAGCTCCAAGCCATACTCCTCGAGCACGGCGTGGATAAACTATCCCGCCGGGACGGAGAAGCCTCGCTCGTGGAACAGCACGAACGAGACTACATACCCCGCCGGGGGCTGGAGGCTGCTCTCCGGCCCAGGCACCCTCCACTCTTCCGCCGCAGTCAGTGGCGGCAGCATGCCATCGGACGCGAGGCGGTCGAGCTCGGACCAGGTCATCGTCGAAGATGACCAGTTCGACATCGCGTCGGCTGTGGTGGCGGCGGTGGGTGTTTCCAGCTTGCGAGAGGAGGCGGGGTGAGCTCCGCGGTGTGCGCGCGGCAAGTATGGGAGTAAAGGCAAGAAGCGGCGGCGGAGAGCACAAAGAAGCAGAAGGGGAAAAATTGGCCGGTGGCCGCGGTATATAAGAGGGGGAATGATTACCTCTCCCCCCACAGTAAATGCCCGGGCCGCCTCGGGCCACGTCCTCCATCCGCGAAGCATCGCCCCTCAAAAGGCGTGCCCCACTGCTGCCAGCCGCCCACGACCGCGCCGCCACGTCACCCGAAGTGGGACCTGAAAATCTCGCAACCGGCGCGAGATCTCCGCCAGTCACCCCACGACGCGCACCACGCGGCAAGCCACAAGTCTCCGACTTGTCCAAGAAATCCAGCATTTAACCCCACGCACAAGTCTCTGACTTGTCCGTAGGCTCGGGGGCTACTACCCGCGGGTCCGCTCGCGCGTCCCCGCTAGAGAAAATACAGCGAGTCTCCTCGTCTACATGACAGTTGATCCTGGGAGCGAGTCTCCGACTCCCTCACCAGGCTTGGGGGCTACTGACGAGGCCATAGACCAGGGCCCACCAAGACCCCTAAAAAACGTAGTACGGACCCACGTACGGCGTGCTCCGGAAGGTAACACAACGAGTGTTACGCTGCCCGAACACGTGAAGGCCCGTACGACTAGTTTCCACCATGGGCCAGAAGGCATGCGGCCCACAGCCGCCCGCACCCTCTTCCCCGAGTACGTGGCGGCCCGTACGACAGGTTTTCACCTCCACTCCCGACTACTCGCTCGCACAAGTAGTTTCTGCCTCGGAGCCACGACTACTCGTTCGCACGAGTAGTTTCCGTCACCGGCCCGCGCAGGCTTCGCGAGGAAGGCGAGGGGCGGGTGGGCCCGTCAGATCGGGGTCTCGGGAACTCCCCGCACGCTCCCTCTCGCGCCGCCACGTGTCCGCACTGCCGCAGCGGTCCGCCCGGGCCAGGGGATGGATTCGTCAAACCCTGCCACGAACGGCACAGTAGCCATGATACCGCCAACGGCGTAAAGGGCGTTGGGCAGCGTACGATACAGTATGCGCTACACCCTAAGCATTGGAAGACGCGGCATAGATCACCTACTCGCATGAGTAGTTCTCCGCTTCCGACCAGTTCAAGACTTGGCCGTCAAGGCTGCAAGTACACGGGCCCCGTTGGTATTCTGTGATACCTGGGCGCACGACTCGCCACGTGCCAACCGCCCCGCGCTGGTCCACCCTAGCCGGGTCGGTCCTGTGTCAGAGGTCGGATCTTCCTGCTGCTCCTCAAGCAGGGACAGTACGAATCGTACCACGGAAGGCACGGGAAACGCTGTGCCACGAACAGCACAGTGCAAGCCGTCACCTATCCCTCGATCACCGCGGTGCAGACTACTCCATTTCCACGGTACCCAGAAAAGACAAGCCCCTGATCTACTAACGGGATCAGGGCGCGTACTCTGCCTCCTGTACCCGACTAACTACCCAGAGAAGGGTGAAGGGGGCCCCGGGACGGCTGCTTGGGACGCACGGGATCTACACCATCACCCAAGGCCCCGTAACAGTGTTTCGCCGCTCCTGCTATCTGACAGCCCGACGCAGAGAATGACGCCTCGCACTGTAGACCAGCTCACATGCACTCGATGTAACCACCCTGAGCCTCCCCCTTGCGACTATAAAAGGGAGAGGCAGAGGTGCTTACCGGACACGTTCGTTTTCACCCCCACACGCACTTAGCATCGATATCTCATCTCATACAAACACCGCAAGCACTCACACACTCACGTACGCAGACTTCTGCTACTTGAACCACTCGCACATCAGGAACTTGGGCTTTGCACCCTCTCCCGACTTGTTTGTACCCCCTACTACAAACTCCCGAGCATAAGGAACACTTCCTCTCAGACTGGACGTAGGGTATTACTCCTCGGAGGCCCGAACCATTATAACCCCGAGTGTCTTCTGTGCCACCGTGCGGATCATAACACGCGCTCTCATATAAATTTACTTGCCGGCGGTAACAAACCCCGACACTGACCGTCCGTGAATAGAAGTGAGGTACGAAAGATAGCCTCTATCGCATATGCTACTATGGACTAATACACACGGGAGGTCTCTTTGTAAAGGCCTCGTAGCGACCCTATGCAATCACACCTAGGAAGTGTGGTATTGTGCCTACTTTTGCACAGCATGGTTGGGTTCAAAGTTCCTAGAACTTTTACGCGACTTGTGGTGAAAGTGTACAACCTCTGCAGAGTGTAAAACTAATCGATTAGCCATGCTCACGGTCAAGAGCGGCCTGGACCCTCACATGATAATTGAACTTGAAGATGAACTTAAATCGTTGTTATGGTTATGTTAGCCATATGCTTATGGTGTATTACTATATGTTAATTGTGGGACGGTATATACTTATATCATAGTAATCAGGTGCTAATAAAACTTGATCAACTAAAAGTGCTTAATGCAGTCAACTTGTCAGCTTTTCCTTGTCAAGCCTCTACATTCATAATTTCCCCACACTTGTTGAGTACGACATGTGCTCACCCTTGCTATAAACAATGTTGCTCAGAAAGAGGAAGCTGCTATGAAGTCGTTGTGAAGATGTTGCTGGTGCTAGGCGTACGGAACCCCCAGTCGACTGCTTGTGGATGTTTGGTGCCTTCGTTTCCAGGATTTAAGCGTAATACTCTGATAATCTCCCTTTTTCTTACGTGATACTGTTTCTGTTATTCACTTATGTCAACTATATGCATGAAACTTGATCCTGGCATGCATATAGGTTTGCACTTGGTTTTCTTTGGAAAAACAGGTGTGACAGTCCCCTCCCCCGTGGTGGCTCCGACGGCAGGCAGGGGCCGGCGCGGGAGCCAACAACTGCTGCGATTTGCGCGAGGGGATCCGCTTGTCCGCCGGGAGCGCAACTCTTTTGCGGCTGCCGTTCTTCTCTCTCCGTTCTTCAAGAAGGCATGTTTGCGCGAAGGAAACGGCAACACCGCTGGAGACGGTCTAACAAGGCTAACACCAGCGAGACAGACTGATGGAACCAGGGGAAAGTTCAAGCTGATTTCTCGGATAATTATACAGCGAAAGGAACATGTATAATGCATGTATTATAGGCCAAATCAACATCAGGATCGGATGTGTAACGGTTGGCGTAAGTGTACGGCTAACAACACGCGGAGAGGCTCGCTGCAGCAACTCTGCGTAGACACCAGCAAGACATGTGTAGGTCACCGGTCTGATATTTGCGGGTCACCGGTCAGACTTGAGAGGGCGGGGTTACGGCGTGCCACCGCCGAGCTGAGGCTGATGTCCCCGAGCCTGGTGTGTTGGGAAGAAGAGAACAAGAACGGCATAGGAGCAGCGCGCAGCGTGGGGGCCGGGAGAAAACCCGCCATGCTTGCTTAGTTGAATCTCTGTTGTGTTGTGTTGCGGTTGGCGGTTGCGGATTGTGTTGCGCTACTGCTCTGCAGACTGCAGGACACCATGTGCTGCACATGGGGTGCTCACGTGAATTTGGAGACATGTTTGGTACTGTACTTTGGTTGCCACTATACATATCGATCAAGAGTTCAAGACTCGACAGACGTCCTTGATTCGTAAATGAGAGCGTTGAGCCGAAATGCGTCGGTCGCCACACGGAACGAGATCGCCTGCCGTTCAACCTCTGGCCCCCATCGCGGTAGAACCCGCACGGCAGTAACCCAACAGTAGACATGCCAACGTGAGAGAAACCGGTTCCCGCCACACGAGCACACCACGTGCACCTATGTACCGTCGAAAAACAATAATATAGAGTTTGAAAAGGTAGGATTAAAAAAAGGATAAAATAATTTTGGTGTATGAAAACCGGACCCTCCGATTTGTATAAACAGACCTTCCGATTTTGACAGTGTAGTTCCATTGTTAGACGGGAAACCTGTGCAAACCAGGTGTAGGGTGGACCTTCCGATTCACAACTGAAGCAGTATACTATGATTCTTTGAAGTTCAGCTTTCGGTGTTTTAAGCTGTCGAAACGAACAAAATGTCAAAATATATGGTTCATGTCAAGCCCAATTTTATACGCATGGCACGGTTGGTATTACCACAGACCATGTAAAAGATGCTAAAGTAGGATAAGAGCGATTGGCTTCAGCAGTACAGTAAACCTGCAGAAAGAGAGATCGTCGAGTTTATGTTTTCCTGAAGGATATGTTCACAGAAACATGTTAATATCTCATTCCGCAGGTTCCTAGCAGGGAACAGATGAGATAATGCATCTGGGACTACCATGTTTGACGCTTTATTGGATAAGCAATAGGGTAATGCATGTAGATATATGATATGATTATAGACTATAGGGTATTATAGTTACAGCAATTGATCACAATTATGACTCAAACGGTTAAAAGGAAAACACACACTTGCAGATTTTACTGGAGCTTATATGCACAGGTAGCAGACAGTATAGGAGGCTTTGGAAATGTAATTCTGATACGAACAAAAAGGATTCAAAGTTATTACAACTGCAGTTACAAGAAACTCAATTTATTCTCAACAAGGAAACCAAGCACAACTGACTTATGCAGCCAAAGAGTATATTGTAGAATCAAATGGACTTCTCTGAGAAACGGTGCAAGGATTACTGATGATGAAAATTGAGAAAGACTCCCCCAGGTTCTCCATAGTCCGCCATTAATTGAAAGAAGTCGGTTTGTAATCAATTATAAGACTGCATGCAAGCTTGACCGTCGAATTCAGCAGGCAACGGCTCAGATCTACTGCTACAGTTGCGCACAGCACCAGCAGTTTTTTCACGAGGCGAGTGAACAGTGTTTGTTACTGTGCTCTACAGTACCCAACAGTGCTCCCCCTCTCACCTGCCCACTGCTTAAGTTGCAGTGACAATAGCCACTGCACCGGATCCTCGTCCTCAATTATGAGGGCCTTCTCCAATACAGGCAAGAACTCATTTGCGAATTCAACGTGTGCAGGGTGATTAATGTACTCCTTGATTCCTTCTGTGCTTTCGAATGTGGACTCAAAGACATGCGTGAACCCTTGATGCATGTTTTCTATGCTCACATCAGTTCCCCTGAAAATCAAAGTGCACATAATAAGCAAGCATACAGCTTGAAACAATGGAGTAGCAATTATGCATGAAACAATAAGAAATACTGACATTTTTACAGTTTAACTTTCACATGGTCTTGCACACGCACAAACTATTTGGATTTGAAAAATGGGTACGTTCAGGACTGTTGCCTGGAGAATACATGTAAATCTCACCCTAGGAAACATCAATACTGATCGCTGTAAAAAGCTCTAGCCTCTAGGATAAGAAAGGTAACAGTAGGTATCAAGTAGTACATGTTAGTTTGGCTATTATTTAGTTAAATCGGCTATGGATATCTGGACCGGGGAACTATGAGAAATCACAGGGCTATCGATCGCAGTCAGTGATCGGTTGATCGCCCACGGGGAAACAAGAAATCCCAAATCATGTTTCAGTCGAGATAAACTAAGCCAGGCACTGGCAGGCAGCCATTTGCTCGAGCACCTTGAGTGCGTAGTCGTCATGGAGTCTCAAAGGTACGGCGGCGCCCGAGCAGGTAGCTACTAGTTTGCCCACAGGAAGCAGAGGCATACCGCATACAAACAGTGAACAGCCAGCATGGAATCGTGTTGAGATCTCAAGTCGTCCTGGAGGTGGGTGCAGCGTGCTTTACCAGTGGAAGGCCTTCATGGAGGGGACAACGCCCACGAGCGCGGCGTAGCCCTGGATGAGGTGGTCCAGTCGCTCCGGCGTCACCTCCTCCTTGAAGCGCGCCAGCAGGATGTGCTTCACCACGCGGCCGTCGCCGCCACCAGCCGCCATGCCTCCCGTCTTCTTCGCTCGAGGCCCCTCACCTCCTATGTTTGGTCGTGGTAGGTAGGAGCGGTGGTTTGCTCTTGCTCTGCTGCTTGGCCTGGCTTCTTGGCCCCTGCTTTATACCTGGTGAGAGCGCACCCTGTTCGGCTGGTTGGGGACTGATGGCTGGCGCTGATTTGTTCTGAGAGAAAAGTACCGCTGACTGTTAGCTGATTTATTCGGAGAGAATAGTACTACTGGCTGGTGGCTGATAAGCCAAACGAGCGCATTTGGTGACCAGATCGTGGGCACGCACTCCCGGCCAGTTTAGCGCGTAGACAGCGGATTCGCCGATCACGAGGTGGACGATTCTGAGGATCATAAGGTTTTTAAGAAAGGATCATTGTGAGTTGGCCTGCAGCTATACCTGAGCATTTTTGGCCCGGCCCACGGACCTTGCTGGACGGGCGTGGGCAGAGATCTTGAAGCCCGCGAAAAATTTTTTTGGCCCGAGCCCGGCCCGAAATGCTGTTTTTAGTTACTTTACACTATAAAATGCGCGGGCGGCCCGCCCAAGCCCGGGCCCGGCCCGAGCCCGGCCCGAAACTGAGGCCCGACACGTCCCATGGGACGGTCATGAGCAGGATTTTCTCGGCCCGAAAAACCCGGATATTTTTTCGGCCCGGCCCAAACCCAGCTCGGCCCGTGGAATGCTCAGGTCTACCTGCAGCGAACTGGCCGGATTCAGTTCCAGCCTGAACTTGTGCGGGTCGCATCGGTTGGTCGGTCGCACTTTCTAACAAGTACCAACAACCCTCGTAACCAGCTACTCGTATGTAGCACAATTTATTTAGAGTAAAATACACCGGAGGTCCATCAACTTGTAAGGAGGTGTCACTTAGGTCCATCAACTCTCAAAATGCATTTCTGGATCTATGAACTTGTTGAGTCATTCACCGCAGGTCCATAACTGTCTAGATATGCTTGTATTGATGACATGACATGATGACTTGGCTCAAGAAACATCTTCTAGCTGAGGCATTTCAATGAGTAGGTTACAAATGGACGACACATATACTTATACATTCCTTGAGTTGAATAACGGTAGCCTCCTCGCGTGTATGACAGGAGTAGACTGCTGTCGTTTAGCTCCAGTAATATCAAGCATGTGTCACTCATAATCTGCTCGATGAAATGCCTCAATTAGGATATGCTTCTTTTAGCCAAGTTATCATGTCATGTCGCCAGTAGAAGCATATGTGAACAGTTATGGACCTGCGGTGAACGACTCAACAAGTTTATGAACCTAAAAATGTATGTTCAAAGTTGATGAACCTAAGTGACACCTTCTTACAAGTTGATGGACCTCCGGTGTATTTTACTCATTTATTTATAACACGAATACTGTTTATCCTTTTCCAACTGTGTGCCGATTTGACCTTTCTATGTGTATAATTTTTCTATGCATTTAGATATTAGGTATGTCTAGATGTATATTATTATATTAATATCAATAAATCTAAAAATTTCGAAATGATCTACATTTTAGAATGGAGGAACTAGCACTCTAGCAGAGTAATCAGTTTAAAAGCAGATCTCCACACATTCGTTGGAAAAGCATGTGATTTAATTTAATATAGTTGGTTCTACTTAAGTACTGACGAGGCTTTGGACCGGGGCCCATCACGATCTCTGAAAAATGCAGTACGGACTGACATGCAGCATACTTAGCGGCTAATACAACAAGTATTAAGCCTCCGAGTACCTGGAAGTCCGTACGACCAGTTTCCGTCACGGGCCAGGGGCCAGACGGCCCATGCACACCGGTGCCTCTTCCTCTGAGTGCGTGGCGGTCCACGCGACAAGTTCTCCGCCGCTTGGCAGTTCGCAGGACAAGTCCTCGTCTCCGTCTCCAACTACTCGCTCGCACGAGTAGTTTCCGTCTCCTTCCCCGACTACTCGCTCGCACGAGTAGTTTCCGTCATCGACCGGCTCAGGCTTCGCATGGAAGGCAACAGCGGCATGCCCCCCCCGCTGAGATCTCGGGATCTCCGTGCGCATTCCCCCACGCGCCGCCACGCGTCCGCTCCTCCACGACGGCCTGCCAGGGCCAGGCCGATTTGGTGTCAGATGACGGATCCGTCCGCCCTGCCACGAACGGCACAGTGCCTGCTGTACCACGAACGGCGCAGGGCGTACTACGCCACGAATGGCACAGTGCCCGCTACTCCCTAAGCATCGGAAGGCGTGGCGTAGACTACCTGCTCGCACGAGTAGTTTTCCGCCTCCGACCAGTTCAAGACCTCGCAACGAAGGCTGCAGGTACGTGGGCCCTGTCGATATCCCGTGATATCCGGGCACGTTAACCCACGGACCGCCACGTGCCGGCCCCTCCGTGCCGGCCCGCCCTAACCAAGCTGATCTGGTGTCAGAGGGCGGATCCATTTGCTGTTCCACGAACAGCACAGTGTGCGTCGTACCACGGGCGGCACGGGAAGCATTGTGCCACGAACAGCACAGTCTTCGAACGCCGTGATATAGACCACTCCACTTCCATAGTACCCGGAAAAGATGTGCTCCTGTTCTACTGACAGGGGTAGGATACGAATCCTACGCCCTGCGCCCGACTAACTACTCGGAGGAGAGTATGAGAAGCTCCGGAAGCAACTACTTGGGACGCGGGATTCCAGGAAGACCTACACCGCCTCCTGCGACTCGTAACAGTTCTTCGCCGCACCCTTCTGACGGTCCAACGCGGAGAAGGACGCCCTAACTTTGTAATCTAAGTCTACACCCTCGATTTTACCCCTCTAGGCCTCTCCCTTGCGACTATAAAAGGGGAGGAGGGGCGCACTTGTAACACACGTTCGTTTCCACTCCCACACACACTCAGTATCGATATCTCATCTCATATTCCCCCGTAGACACACTCACAGTCGTGTACGCAGAACTCTGCTACAAGAACTCCACACACACGCACCAGGGACTTGGGCTCGAAACCCTCTCCCGACCTGTTAGTAACCCCTACTATAAACCACAGAGTATAAAGAACACCCCCTCTTTGACTGGACGTAGGGTATTACTCTCTGGAGGCCCGAACCAGTATAACTTCGAGTGTCTCTTGTGCAACCGTGGAGATCCATACACCCGTTCGTATAAATTTACTTGCCGGCGGTAACAAACCCCGACAGTTGGCTCGCCAGGTAGGGGCCTTCGCGTGTTTCGACGTTCATTTCAGGGTGTGCACGGCCCTTCCATCGTCCTCTTCAACGGTAATCATCGCCAAGCCGCTACCGATGAGCTACCCCATGGGATCATCCGACCCACTCCTGGCCGGGCTCGAGATCCGTTTCGGGAGCCTGAACTTCCGGGCGACCGGAGACGGCTAACTCATGCGCCTCCTCGATGAGAGCACCGACGCACCCGCACCAGCTCCTGCACCGGCCGCCGCCACACGATTGCCCCGGCGTAAGAGGCGCTCGGGCAAGCGCTCGCGACATGACAAGGCAAAGCGACGCAGGGCGGCACGTGCCAACTCCCCTCCGCGGGTCGAAGCTGGCGAATCACAACCCACCGACGTGGCGGAATACTCCCTGCCGTCAGACTCAACGGAGCGTATCGCCATAGAAAGCGCTCTGATGTCGTCGCTCCCACGAGGGACGCGCTACACAGCAGGAGCATATTCCTCTTCATCAGGCACGGACCTGGCCGCATATGAGAACTACCCGAGCCATCACCTCTGGTGCAACAGGAAGCTTCCAGCGACCTCGCCCGACGAGCAGTACCTCGACTCCGACGGCACGGACGACATCTTGGGCTCAGAGTGGGACTACTCCGGGCTCCAGGACGCTGGCGCCTTCTGTCGCTTCCAGACGGCGGCGGACTACTGTTTTGGCTACTCCGACGCCGAGGGATACGACCCCTCGCGCGAATGCTTCGTCGTTGGCAATGCCCCGGTCGCGCCGGCACCAGCCTAGACTCCGGAGGGGGCCGTCCACTCCGCCCACAGCTCTACAGCAGACAGCGCGGTTGTGGCTCAGGACCCACCCAACGGTGCCGCACAACAGGCACGACTTGACGAGTTGGAGGATGCACAACGCCAGCTCGACGACGAGCGGGCCCAGCTCCACCAACAACTCGGGCAAGACCCGCACCCGACTCCCGCTCACGTACGCGCAAGGGACGTCCAGCAGCGCATCATCAACGACGACCGAGACGTCATCAACGGCACGCCCGTCTTCGAGAGGGTGTCACAAAACATGGCGGCGGTGGCAGTCCTCCTCCGAAAGATCCCGGAACCCGCCACGCCTCAAGAGAAGGAAATGCATCAGCAAATCAAGACACTCCTCGAGACTACCGCCGTGCAGCAGGCGGAGAGCTCGGCTTCTCGTCAGTGGGGCTCGCAGGGTCGTGGGCACTCCGAGCCACGACAACCTGCAGCACCGTCGCAGCAGCCACGATGGTCCGAGGAAGTCAACGTTCCCGTCAAGAGCCGTTTGGGTCCTGACCGCGACGCGTGTGACACCATCAAGGCGCGTCGTAGGGTAGATGTGGGCCAAGACTACAACTACGAGTAGCAGCCTCATAAGGAGTACAACCAGCGGCGCGGCGGTCGTTACGATAGCAACGAGAACCGAAGCCGGAGCAACTCGCCTTACGCCCAAGGGCCTCGGGCCTTCGGAAAGAACGTGTGCAGTGCACGTTTCCCTTCGCGTTTCCGAGCTCCGACCTCCGTACCCAAGTACGATGGTGAAACCAACCCTAGCGTTTGGTTGGAAGATTACCGGCTGGCGTGTAACGCCGGCGGCGCGCGGGACGACCTGTTCATCATCAAGAATCTCCCGCAGCACCTCGCGGACTACGCTCGCACGTGGCTCGAGCACTTGCCTCGGGGCAAGATCGACAGCTGGTCGCAGCTGCGCAACGCCTTCATCGGCAACTTCCAGGGCACGTACGCCTGACCAGGGAACCCGTGGGACCTGCGTAACTGCAAGCAGATGAAGGGCGGGAGTCTGCGCGACTACATCTGACGCTTCTCCAAGCGATGCACCGAGTTGCCCAGCACCACCGACACGGATATCGTCTCGGCGTTCCAGAATGGCACCACGTGTGCCACGCTGATCCACCGGATCGGGCGACGGAAGCCGCGATCTACTCGGGAGCTCCTCGACATCGCAACAGACCACGCCAACGGGGAGGAAGCCGTAGCCGCGACGCTCAGTCCTGGCACTAGCAAAGGGAAGCAACCAGCAAAGGCCGATGGAGGACCATCCGCTCTGTCCAATAAGAAGAAGAATAATAAGGACAAGCGGTACCGTGATAACACCCTGGTGGCTGCTGTTGATCGGAAGACAGCAAGGCCCTGGGGCAATCTGCCTAGGGACCACTTCAAGAAGCTGTTGGAGGCTCCATGCCCCAACCATGAGGGTCCGGTCAAGCACGCTTTCAAGGACTGCACCCTCATGAAGTCCTACCTCGTCGGAACGCTGAGGAAGCACGATGCTGCTCCGACCAACGACAAAAGCAAGGACAAGGGCAACGACGAGGCCGGCTACCCCCACGAAGACGGAGCTATCATGATGATCTTCGACGGCTCAGAGGCACGGCCGCCCAGACGCCAGGAGAAGCTGATCCGGCGGGAAGTTTACCACGTCGAGCGCGCAACGCCGACATATCTGAAGTGGTCGGAGACGCCAGTCACGTTCGACCGCCGTGACCATCCTGATCATGTCCCACGACCAGGGAACTACCCACTAGTCGTGGCACCCTTGTTTGGCTCTAAACGCGTGCACAAGGTGCTGATGGATGGAGGCAGCGGCCTTAACGTCATCTACGTCTCGACCCTCGACGATATGGGAATCTCGCGGTCCCGACTGCGACCGTCGACGCCGCCATTCCACGGGGTCGTACCCGGGATGGAGGCGGTTCCCCTCGGGCAGATCGACTTGCCCGTTACTTTCGGAAGTCCGAGCAACTTCTGAAAGGAAACCCTCACCTTCGAGGTGGTCGGGTTCCCGGGGACGTATCACGCGATACTCGGAAGGCCAGCTTACGCGAAGTTCATGGCTGTCCCCAACTACACGTACCTCAAGCTGAAGATGCCCAGTCCGAAGGGCATCATCACAGTGAGTACGACGTTCCAGCACGCATACGAGTGCGATGCTGAGTGCTTCCAGTTCGCTGTGGCACTGATCCGGTCCGAGAAGCTCGCCACAGAGCCCCCCTCCGAGGACCAAGACATCCCCGAGTCGTCCAAGCGAGCGGCATGCTCTTTCGAGCCCGCCAAGGACGCCAAGGAGGTGGCCGTCACCGACGACAGCCGCACGATCCGTATCGGGACGGCGCTCGATTCCGCCTAGGAAAGCGCACTCATCGACTTCCTCCACGTGAACCTCGACGTGTTTGCATGGAAGCCCTTCGACATGGAGGGGATTCCAAGGGAGGTTGCTGAGCACAAGCTTAACATTAAGCCCGGCTCGAAGCCGATCAAGCAGCGTCTTCGTTGCTTCAACTCCGATAAGAGCAAGGCCATCGGCGAGGAGATCAAGAAGCTCCTTAGTGCAGGTTTTATCTGTGAAGTGTACCACCCAGAGTGGTTAGCTAATCATGTACTCGTTAAGAAGAAGAATGGAAAGTGGCGGATGTGTGTCGGCTACACGAGCCTGAACAAGGCATGTCCAAAAGATCCGTTTCCATTACCGCGCATAGATCAAATAGTCGATTCGACAGCCGGGTGCGAAACCCTCTGTTTTCTCGACACTTATTCCGGGTACCACCAAATCGCGATGAGCTTGGCCGACCAGCTCACGACCTCATTCATCACCCCCTTCGTCGCATTCTGCTACGCATCGATGCCGTTTGGGTTGAAAAATGCGGGAGCCACGTTCCAGAGATGCATGCGACACATCTTTGGTGACCTCATCGGATGGCCTATGTAGATGATATCGTGGTCAAGTCGAAGAAGGTGGGCGACCTGATCCCCGACCTCACCGCGGTCTTCGAGAAGTTAAGGGAGCACGACGTGAAACTTAACACCGAGAAGTGCATTTTCAGAGTCTCCAGAGGCATGCTACTCGGGTTCGTCATGTCGGAACGTGGCATTGAGGTGAACCCCGAGAAGATCTTCGCGATCACAAGCATAGGGCCAATCAAAAACCTGAAGGGAGTGCAACGCGTCACAGGATGCCTCGCTGCTCTCAATAGGTTCATCGCCCGACTAGGTGAACGCAGCTTGCTGTTGTACAAACTCATGAAGAAGTCAGAACACTTTGCGTGGACGCCTGAGACGTAGGAGGCCCTCGACTTGCTCAAAAATCTACTCAAGAGCCCACCGGTGCTCACCGCACCGGCAGAAGAAGAGCCTATGCTCCTGTACATCACCGCCACAACTCAGGTCATGAGCGCGACACTGGTGGTCGAGCGAGACGAACCCGGGAAGACACAGAAGGTGCAGCGTCCCGTCTACTTTGTAAGCGAGGTCCTCTCTGACTCAAAGACGCACGACCCGCAGATCCAAAAGTTGATCTATGCTATCCTCATCACCAAGCGGAAGCTCCAACACTATTTCGACTCGCACCGCATTACGGTAGTGTCCAAATACCCGCTCGGAGAAGTCATACAAAGCCCGGAGGCGGAAGGAAGGATTGCTAAATGGACCCTCGAGTTGATGGGGCAGAACATCACCTACGCGCCCCGCACCGCCCTCAAGTCGCAGGCGCTGGCCGATTTCGTCGCCGAGTGGACGGAGATCCAGACTCTTCCCGCCCCCATCGAGCACGAGACATGGCTTATGTACTTTGACGGATCACTCATGAAAGAAGGAGCCGGGGTCGGACTTGTCTTCATCTCGCCTCTGGGCGTGCATATGGAGTACATGGTCCGACTTCATTTCACGGCCTCCAACAATGTTGCGGAGTACGAAGCTCTCGTCAACGGTCTCTGGACCGCCCTCGAACTCGGGATTCAACGTCTCGAAATCTGAGGGGACTCCGACCTAGTCGTGGGACAGGTGATGAAGGAGAAGAACTGCTTAAGTCCAAAAATGGCCGCGTATTGCCAGGCGGTGCGCGATTTGGAAGACAAGTTGCATGGGCTCGAGCTAAATCACGTGCTACGCAAGTACAACAAGGCAGCAGACACCCTCGCAAAAGCGGCATCGAATCGAAAACCTGTCCCGCACGGGGTCTTCACCAGCGACCAGTACGAGCTGTCCATCCGCTCCGAGGAGGACAAGCCACCAGAACCCTCGACACAAGAAGTCATGCAGATCGACGAGGTGCGAGAGCCTAATCTTGAAGACCCAGACTGGAGGATCCCGATCCTCGAGTGGATGGTGGAGGGAAAGCTGCCGCCCGAGAAGGAAGAAGCCCGACGAATTGCACGCATGGCCAAGTTGTACAGACTAGTCAATGGTGAGCTCCGGCGAAAGGGCGCTGAAGGCATACTCATGCGTTGTGTCCTGGCCAACCAGGGCAAAGAGCTGCTGCAAGAAATTCATGCCGGCACATGCGGGCACCACGCTGGTCCAAAGACCATTGTCGGAAAGGCCTTCCGACAAGGTTTTTACTGGCCCACCACAGTTGCCAACGCGACTCGAATCGTACGCAGCTGTGAAGGTTGTCAATTCTACGCGCGACAAACTCATCTCCCGGCACAGGCGCTTCAAACCATCCCGATCACCAGGCCTTTCGCAGTTTGGGGATTGGACATGGTCGGACCCTTGTGGAAAGCGCCCGGGGGCTACACACATGTGCTCGTGGCCATCGACAAGTTCTCGAAGTGGATCGAGGCCAAGCCCATAACAAATGTTCGTTCTGAGGAAGCCGTTGCGTTCTTCACCGACATCATCTATCGCTTCGGGATCTCGAACTCTATCATCACCGATAATGGCACCCAGTTCACCAGCAAGAAGTTTCTCAAGTTCTGCGATGACAACAACATCCGCGTGGACTGGGCTGCCGTCAGCCATCCAAGGACCAACGGGCAGGTGGAGAGGGCGAACGACATGATCTTACAGGGCCTGAAGCCACGGATTTTCAAGTGCCTCGAGAAGTTTCGCACGACGTGGGTCGCGAAGCTCCCGTCTGTCCTATGGAGCCTGCGCACCACGCCTAGTCGGGCCACCGGCTGCACGCCTTTCTTTCTGGTCCACGGGTCAGAGGCAATCCTCCCAATGGACATCGACTACGACAGCCCACGAGTTCAAGCCTACACCGAAGAAGGTAACCAGGTCGCGCTCAAAAACGCCATCGACCAGCTGATGAAGCGCGCAGCGTCGCTCTCCTCCACTCGGCACAATACCAACAGGCTCTAGGTCGCTACCACGAGCGCAACATATGAGAATGTGAGTTCCAAGTCGGCGACCTCGTCCTCCGACGAGTTCAAAGCAACGAGGGCCGGCACAAGCTCTCACCGCCATGGGAGGGTCCATTCATCGTCGACCAAGTGCTCCGTCCAGGAACTTTCAAGCTCAAATATGAGGACGGCAGGGTCATCTCCAACGCGTGGAACATAGAGCAGTTACGTCGCTTTTACCCTTAAGTATTTCCTTTGTTTCATCTTATGATAATGCAAGAGCTCCGAGCTACTTTCTTTTTTCGTGAGATGATATCTTCGTTCAAGCTTACGTCTTTTACTCGAGTAAAACGTTTTTATGCTTGTTTCATCCCATGGCAAGTCTCCGACTTGTCCATGGGATCGGGAGCTACTTGGGACCACGACACCCCTCCCCCACACATTTCGAAAACTTTTTTCGATCAAAAACCATCTACGGTTTCTCGTATGATCGTCGCGGTACACCCACACTCCTTAAAGGGAGATGGGCGGCGGCTCGAGCGGTCATGAACCTACGCTCGTCCGGGCCCCGAGTACTTACGCCCCTGCAGCTACGGTGCAAAGACCCACGGGCAAAGTTCACGACTCCGAGTTGTTGCTCATTCGCTCCCTCGAAAGTTGTCGGGTTACCGTCTAAACCATGAACTCCGAAGAGTTTTCTTGTTTGCAAAAACATGCTTTTGCCTATCCTTCTCAAAGTACTCGGGGCTGCTTGCCTGAATGGTACCGTTTTAAGGCTAAGTCCGGCCGTGTCGCCAGGTTCCTACGCCCCCGCGGCTACGGAACAAGACACCACCAACAAGGTCTTAAGCTACACCGCTCGGATTCGCAAGTTCCCTAACTACTCGGGAGAAGGATAATGAGCAAACAAACGAAGTCCTTCACTTAAAATAAAAACAGTCACCTGACCCATGAGTTTATTACAAGTTTCTGACAGGCATAATCAAAAGCCCCTGCGAGGCTACTTTGTTTTTCTTACAGGCCCAGATCATGGAGGGCATGGTTCATCATAAGGATGGCAACGGGTCGGGTTCGGATCGGGTGGAGTGTCTGGGCACCCAAAACCGAAACCCGAACTTAAAACCCGAAACCGACCCGAACACTGATTCGGGTGAAAATTCATGCCCAAAACCGAACCCGTGGATATCCGAAACCCGATTGGATATCTGAAACCCGCTCCGTATGGCAACATAGGAAGATCAATGATGACTTTTATAAACATATGCACATATATAAACATACTCACATCTATAAATAAGAGATAAAAAATAGTAAATAATTTCATGACTCAACTTAAAATAGTATATAAGTAAAAACAAATTATTATTAGTACATTATAAAATATGAGTTTTTTAATTCATAATGATTGATTTCGGTTATCCATTGGATATCCACGGGTGGAAAACCAAACCCGAAACTAAACCCGATAGGTTTCGGAGCTCCGAACCCGAAAACCGTGGGTGAGAAATCCAAACCAAACCCAAACCCGCTAGACCCGAAACCGCCCCATTGCCATCCTTAGTTCATCATAACTTGCGCGAAGTCAACGGCATCATGTTCGATGCCATCGTAGCCGGCGTCGTCGTAGCCCAGACACCACCCCTAGCCCAGCAGCTCCCGATCCAGCCCCGGATAGTACGACAAGAAGATGGCCACCACCTCCGGATTATTAGCTGATCAAGGTATGAGTAATTATGCACATTCTATATAACTATTCTGTCTCTCAACCGCCCAAGGTAGGTGAAGCTATGTGCCCCATGTCATCAGGTGAAAGGTAAGAACATTGCCAACTTGTTCAACTCTTGGTAGAGTACTTTGCTGTATGTTTGCCATAAGTTGAGAATACAACATTGTAGCAACTCCTGCTCAACCAACCTAAATCCCTAATGTCTTGCTTCGAGACGAGCAAGAGGTTAGCTCGGGGGAGTTTGTTGACAGCTAAAAAGTACCACTTTCAGCCCTCAATATTCTCACACAAATGGAGCCAATTGGATTATTTACTTGCATTTTGTGTTGAATAATGTAGTTCCACTTGTCCTTGGAGATTATTTGTATGTAGGTGATTTACCCCTAAAAAGATATGGAAACCAACCTTCTATGAAGAAATCATGCCAACTCAGCTGAGGAGGTGGCTGCCACCAAGGGAAACATGGTATTCCACGTCATCGATCCAGAGGATGCACTCACCGACGAATCAGAGGACGCCACATGGACTTCACATGGATCAAAGGGCCCACCTCAGATATCAAATCAAGCCATGCACCAGGGATGGATCAGAGGGCCCACAGGGCAGCCACCCAGAGGAAAACCACCAGGTGGGGCCACCCTAGAGGGCCGGTCGATCCTAGGATCGGCCGAACCGACCTAGGGGGCGCCCATCTAGTCCCTACACATGGCAGCTGCTCATTGGTCACTTGTTGCATCCCGGGGTGTTTTGGAGCACTTTGAGCCTCCGAGCAAGCCAGGTCCTTGCCTATAAATAGAAGGGGAGGGGCTCCCATTTCCAACACACCACTCTCTCATTCTCCTCACTTTTAGTTTCCAAGGCTAGGAGGTAGGCTAGAGTAGCTCTTATTCAGGTTCCAAGTCTTCTTTGGAGTCTAGGTATGAGTTCTCTTTTATCTTTATTTCATTGTATGACTTTGATCTACTTCAGTTATTCAGCTATTTCATATAAAGTCATGGTAGATCATATGCTTGATATGTTCTTGAGTTTATCCTTTGTTCATCAGTTAGAGGCTTGTGTTCTTCGTGAACACTACCTTTTGATCCACTTGAAGGGTGATAAACTCATTCCTTATGTGTTTGTTCATAAGTTAGAGGCTCGTGTTCTTCACGAACACGACCCTTTGATCTTGTTGACTAGAAATAAGAGAGTTCATATCTGTTTGTATGTCTAGCCTTAGTTGATCTTGTTAGATGGCATGAGAGTGTTGCATGAGGTTTGTGTTCAAGCTACGGTACTCGGTCTAAGTTGACCAGTCTTCTGGTGGCTCTCACCCTGGGTCACAATAGCCCGGGCCGGGTGGAGTCTAGCAGCAACGTAGGCATGGTGCCTGGGTTGTCTGGCTACGTTAGTTATGAGCATACCCCCCGTAATGATAGAGGTAGGTCCGCAGGTGGTGACAGCCTTGTTGGATCCTTGAGCAATCCTCTGCGCTGGGGCACCTGCTGTAGGAGTCTAAAGTCTAGTTTCCCAGAGTGCTGGTCGTCGCGGGCTAGCTCCCTGTTTGTACCTGGGTGCTGAACCTTATCCCTCCCATGCAATACTCATGCCTATCTCCTGTATCTTCTAGCTTTGTATGTTTAGTACATTAGAACCTAGAGCTAACTCGTATGTTCCCCTATGCCGTAGTGTGCTAGAGTAGAGGTAGATCTGAGTGTGTGTGTCACACTACCCTTATATCTTTTATCTTACCCCTGTCTTTGAGTGTGTTGTTTCCTATATCTATCTCTTAGTTTACATTCAGAGCAAAAGCATAAGTCTAAGATATCTGTCATTGCCTTCCACGGATACGATACCCTTGGAATATTCTCCTTCCTTGGGGAAATGCTACAATGGTTTATCTGTGCGCTTGCGGATTCGTTCATGATCGTTTAGATTAACCTTTGACAAGTCTTGATGTTCACGCTAACCCGGCGTCGTTAGTTGTGACATTGAGAGGTGCCTACAAGGCGTTTCTTGGTGTTGTCACTAAGGATGGATCCCAGATCTGTTCTTAAGATGACGGCGCTATGAAATGCCAACACCCATCTTGTCGCGAATCGACTGCACCAGCGCAAGGGCCTCCTTGGTCTCCCCGTGCGACTTCCGCTCCTCCTCGAGCTCCGCCACGATCTCTGAAGCAAAAAAGGGACAAGTGTTAGCGGAGAACGCCTTATTTAAGGGAGGCAGATCAAGAACAAGGTGCGCCTCTTATTGTTAAGTCTCGCGGTAGCCTCGCGGGCAAGGTCCGCCAGTTTCTCGTTCTCGACGAACTGCGTGGCCGCGATGATCTCCTGATCCGCGACCTGCTTCTCCAAGTCGGTGCGGGCCACACGAAGAGCTACTCACCACGAAAAACAAGACAACATCACGAATCAAGCGACCACGTGCGAGCAAAAGAACGAGGATAACAAGTCGCGAGGCACTCACCGACGATCTCTTCCTCGCGCTTCTTGGCGACTTCCTCGAGTTGGCCCTTCTCGGCATTAACGTTGTTGATCTAGAGGTTGGACTCGGCCCGGCCTGCTCTTGCCTCGAGCTCTATTTTCTCCTAGTGGGCGGTCCGGGCAGCGGCCTCGGCATCGAAACGCAGCTCCGATGCTGCCTGCTTCGCCGCGGCCAGCCTCTCCTCCAAGGTGGTTTCCTCCGCTTGCGCTACGGCCGCGCGGTCCTCAGTGGATTTCGCCCTCGCTGCAAGGGCCGCGTGTTCGGTCACCCGGTCGACCTCGTTGGCTGCCGCGACAAGGCAGGTCGCGGCCAGCTGCGTCTCCAGCTGGGTCTTCTCTGCATGGAGCGCCTCGATGGCCTGGGACTTGTCGTCACAGCGCCCAACGAGCTCCTAAACCACAGTCGAGCTAAACGATCTAGAAAAATGATGAAGCACGTACAGAAATGAAGAACAAAGACCGCGACTCACCCTCGTAGCAGGCAGAACCAGCTCCATGAGTGCCCGCTCTGACTGGCGCAGCGCCCGTTCGCTCTGGCGGAGGACCCGCTCCAGGTTGCGGCGGGCCAGGGCCTCCGCACCACCATCGACGCCCAGGCCGGCGGACGCCTGGACCAGCGAGACGGGCACCAGCCAGAGCGGCGCCGCCTCTGCCTGTTCCTCGAGCGTCGGCGCGGTCGCCCCCGGGCCCCTCGAGCTCTCTCCAACCTCCGAGGTCGGAGGGGGCGTCTGCTCCTCCGCTGCCACGAGAAGAGAAGCAGTGGGGGAGGGCGACTCCGGGATGACGACGACCTCTGGGGCGTCCGGCGGGGGGACGATGTTGATGGTGGAGGCGGCGACCGACGGGATCGGAACGACCTACTCGATCACCTCCACGATCGTCGTGGCCAGGCTCTCCTCGGAAGCAGGGATGGCCTACTCCGCGACCACCATGGCGTCCTCCGCGCCGACCAGCGACTCGGGGCTGGGGTCCCGGTGTCGGTCGCAGCGCCTCCCACGCTCGACGACTCGGGGGCTGGCTGTTCGGCGTCTGCCGCAGCACCGCCTGCCCCCGCCAACGGCTCGAGGGCTGGCAGTTCAATATTTCCTACCGGCGCTTCTGGAGCAGGATCCTCCAAGGGCTGCTCCTGAGGCCCGGACAGGCACCTCTCCAACTTGGCTGTGTGGGCCGCAAGTGCTTCTTCTGTGGGGGCACCGCCCCCAATCCCATCATGCCCATCGACAGGTCGCTGCGAGCAGGGCTCTCAGCTCCCGCTGGTGGGACCACCATTCCCTGGGTCCTGGACCCTACCGCCTCCTCAACTGTCACCCCCGACGGGAGGGTTGGTGGCGGACCGCCCAACGGCGGCACATCTCCGGCCACTTGGGTTGGGCGGCGCAACATGTTCATGGGCGCCGGCGCCATCGTGCGGGGGTCGGGCGCCCTGGAACAGAAAGGACGTCACAACAATAGCAGGCGGAGGACATGACCCCCAAGAACTCGGGATAATAATCGAAAATCATAACTCGAAGCCTACCTTTCCGCAACGTTGCGGGCCCGTTTCGAACCGAAGGTCGGGTTCGAGGAGGGCGCCGCCCGTTTGCTCCCCGCAGACGGAGCAGAAGTCGGGGAGGGCGCAGGTCTACCCCCAGTAATGACGGTGGACGGGAGACGACGCTGGGAGGTGGTCGATCCCCTACCCTGAGTCGCGGGCGGGGAAGAAACTCCCGGCGCATTTCTCCGTTCCCGTGGCGAGCGCGCCGACGGGAGTCCGACCTCCGGCGCGAGGAAGGGCGGTGCAAGGTCTCGTGCCCCGACGTGCGGCGAGCAGAATCGCCGCGCCGGGGGGAACTACGGCCCCTCTCGCGGTCGCCACGCCGAGAGGAGCGGCTACGCGGCTCGGGCTGGTTCCCCCGACGGGACCAAGGCGCCGCCTGCTGGCTCGAGCTGGTCTCCCCCGCGGTCGGGGCGGGCGCCGACCCACCGCGTGGCTGCGATGACACCGGCGGCTCATCATCGGTCCACGTGAACTCGGATTCGGAGTCCCCCGTGTTTGGCGGCGGCGACGACGGGTCCTCATCCTCGGAGACGTCGGCCTCCCGAGCGCGCCGGTGCGAAGCGCGGCCGTCGTTCCTCGACCGCTTCTCGATCTCTTTCTGTTGGTGGGCCTTCCTGCGCTCGGCCCGCCGCTTGTCCCTCGCAGCAAGCAGCCGTGTGAGCGTTCGGTCCCCCTCCAGAGGTGGACGCGAGGCAAGGACGCTTATCGTCCTGATCTGAACAAATGCGAGAAAATTATTACCCACCGCAAAGATCCCGAAGCCAAGTCAGAAGGTGCCAAGAAAAACGTACCAGGGCCGTAGTGGTCGGGTCAGGGAGCATCCGCAGCGAGTTCGGCGGTGGCCAGAACAAGTAGGTGATCCCGGTGGCCTGGGACACCCAGTGTTGGACCTCCTCCACCGAGGGCAGAGGGTCGGCCGTCACCGTCCCCACGAAGGGAGCCCGGTCGGCCGTCATCTCGAAGAGGCGCAGGGGGCGTCGTCGGAGCAGGACGATCCCCCTCACGTGGTAGCCGCCAATCACGGTGACGAAGTCCACACTGTTATCACAGAGCAGCTTAAGGGCCCGGAGGGTGTCCGGGAGGAACCGGGGTTGGTGCTTCTTCTCCGGCCTGTACTTCCACTTCGCCGGCGCGCGGTCATGCCAGCGGCCGGTGTACCTTGGGAGCGGGTTCTCGTCATCATTCTTGAGGTAGAACCAGTCCCGGTGCCACCCGCTGTTGGAGCTTGTCAAGGAGGTGGGGATGTACTCGTCCATCCTCCCCTGCTTCCCACGAAGTCCGGCGCACCCAATCGCCGTCGCGGTGCGGTCGTCCTTCAGGGTTCAGGCAGACGAACTTGCAGAAGTACCAGAACAGGTCCCAGTGGGCCCCCTGCCGTAGGTACCCCTCACACAGCGCCTCGAATGCCGCCATCTGCTGGACGCCGTTCGGGTTGAGGTTGTGGAGCTCGAGGTCGTACTCCTCGAGGACGGCGCGGATGAATCGTCCCGCCGGGACGGAGAAGCCGCGCTCGTGGAAAGCCACGAACGAGACCGCATACCCCACCGGGGGCTCAGGGACGCGCTCGGCTCCAGGGACCTTCCATTCCTCCGCCGCGGTCAGCGGCGACAGCATACCATCGGTGACAAGACGGTCGAGCTTGGACCAGGTCACGGTCGAGGATGCCCAGTTCGACATGGCAACGGTGGCGAGAAGCGAACTTGCGATCGGAGTCGAAGGAGGCACGGGAGCACGAGCACAGCGGATGCGGAGGCTAAGGCAGAGGCGACGGCGGCGGAGTAAGCAAGAAAGAAGGGGAAAAATCCCAACCGGCGACCGCGGTATAAAAGAGGAAAATGACCGTACCCCCAGCAGTTAATGGCTGGGCCCGCCTCGGGTCACGTCTCCCCATGCACCGAAGCATCGCTCCTCAAAAGGCGCGCCCACCACTGCCAACCGCGCACGAACGCGCCGCCACGTCACCCGTGACAGGGCCCACAAATCCCGCACCCGGCGCAAGATCTCCTCCATTCATCCCACAATGCGCACCGCGTGCAACGAACAACGGCAAGGTTACTTCCACGAATTCAGCTCCTCGACATTTAACCCCACGCATAAGTCTCCGACTTGTCCGTGGGCTCAGGGGCTACTACCCGCGGGTCCGCTCGCGCACCCCCGCCGGAGAAAACATATCCAACCTTTTCGTCTCCACGGACATTGAACCTGGGAGCGAGTCCTTGACTCCCTCACCAGGCTCGGGGGCTACTGACGAGGCCCTGGACCAGGGCCCATCACGACCTCTGAAAAATGCAGTACGAACTAACACGCAGCATACTTAGCGGCTAATACAACGAGTATTAAGCCTCCGAGTACCTGGAAGTCCGTATGACCAGTTTCCGTCACGGGCCAGGGGCCAGACGGCCCGTGCACACCAGTACCTCTTCCTCCGAGTGCGCGGCGGCCCACGCGACAAGTTCTCCACCGCTTGGCGGTTCGCACGACAAGTCCTCGTCTTCGCCTCCGACTACTCGCTCGCACGAGTAGTTTCCGTCTCCTTCCCCGACTACTCGCTCGCACGAGTAGTTTTCGTCATCGACCGGCTCAGGCTTCGCATGGAAGGGAACGCCGGCGTGCCCCCCTGCTGAGATCTCGGGATCTCCGCGCACATTCCCCCACGCACCGCCACGCGTCCGCTCCTCCGCGACAGTCCGCCCGGGCCAGGCCGATTCGGTGTCAGAGGACGGATCCGTCTGCCCTGCCACGAACGGCACAGTGCCTGCTGTACCACAAACGGCGTAGGGCGTACTACACCACGAACGGCACAGTGCCCGCTACTCCCTAAGCATCGGAAGGCGTGGCGTAGACTACCTGCTCGCACGAGTAGTTTTCCGCCTCCGACCAGTTCAAGACCTCGCAATGAAGGCTGCAGGTACGCGGGCCCTGTCGATATCCGAGCACGTTAACCCACGGACCGCCACGTGCCGGCCCCTCCATGCTGGCCCGCCCTAACCAAGCCGATCTGGTGTCAGAGGGCGGATCTGTCTGCTGTTCCACGAACGGCACAGTGTGCGTCATATCACGGGCGGCACGGGAAGCATTGTGCCACGAACGGCACAGTGTACGCCTCCCCTTAGTCTTCGAACGGCGTGATATAGACCACTCCACCTCCACAGTACCCGGAAAATATGTGCTCCTGTTCTACTAATAGGGGTAGGATACGAATCCTACGCCCTGCGCCCGACTAACTACTCAGAGGAGAGTACGAGAAGCTCCGGAAGCAACTGCTTGGGACGTGCGATTCCAGGAAGACCTACACCGCCTTCTGCGACTCATAACAATTCTTCGCCGCACCCTTCTGACGGTCCAACATGGAGAAGGACGCCCTAACTCTGTAATCTAAGTCTACACCCTCGATTTTACCCCTCTAGACCTCTCCCTTGCGACTATAAAAGAGGAGGAGGGGCGCACTTGTAACACACATTCGTTTCCACCCCCACACGCACTCAGTATCAATATCTCATCTCATATTCCCCCATAGACACACTCACACTCGTGTACGCAGAACTCTGCTACAAGAACCCCACACACACGCACCAGGGACTTGGGCTCGAAACCCTCTCCCGACCTATTTGTAACCCCTACTATAAACCACTGAGCATAAAGAACACCCCCTCTCTGACTGGACGTAGGGTATTACTCTCCGAAGGCCCGAACCAGTATAACTCCGAGTGTCTCTTGTGCAACCGTGCAGATCCATACACGCGTTCGTATAAATTTACTTGCCGGCAGTAACAAACCCTGACAAGTACTTACTCATCTCATATATTTTTCTTTTAGTTAAATAGTTTCCAGGGAGTCCAGCAAAAGAGCAGCAAGGTAGGACGATCCGAAAAGTCAATTTAGCAATCGCTCGCGCAGAGCGCTCCCCTCTCAGTCCTACTAACAGGCTCGGCCTTTCTTGCTCAAAGAAAACCGGCTCCGCCTTCCCCACGTGCACGCGAGGCACGGTCAGCAGAGGTCACCCTGCTCACCACCTGTGGTGTCCTGCATGGCTACATGATGCTTAGTTGCTGCGCACAAGGCAAGTGGACCCAAGCGGTGCACCCGCGTGCCTGGATCTTTATTTTCAATTTTCTATATTAATTAAATACTATGTGTACCTATCGAGTTTTCTGTTTTTCATTTTTTAACCAAACAAATGTTATATAACTGTATAAATCATGTGCATAACTTGGTGTTAGAAAAAGAAAGATTATGCGTGATTGCTTTTTAGGAAAAAGTTATCCATATAACTTGTCGTTAGGAAAAAAGTTACGTGTATAACTCTGTAGTGAACATGACTGTCAAGCCATTTGTTCGAGTGTAATTTTTGTGAATCGTGGCAACATGATCAATGGGACTAACATATTGGTTGAGCATGTCTTTGTAGACACTATAGGTCCCATGGATGCAATCACAATCAAAGCTAACATACTGACGGATCAACCGACGATACCCTAGAGAGGCAGAGGTGCAAGTGCTAGAGCAATTAGTACACTGCAAAAGGACACAAGTGAAAAGGACCATTGAATGAACCGATGGCCTGCTTTCTACATGTGCCGGGCCAATTTTGCGTGTGCTGGAAGCTAAGTCAACACCGTCAGATTAACCGATGACACCAGCGGCCGAAGAATTAGATCAATTTTGTACACAGAGGCAAACGAGCAGTGGACCACCGGATCAACTGACGCCCAACGGTGCAAGCATCGGAGTATGCGTCGGTCGAAGCATAATTCTAATATTTCAACACAGAGAGGCTTTGGCCGCGGAGGTATCAGCACCGAATGAACCGACGTCCAGCGGTGTAAGCCTCAGAGCAATTTTACGCAACGGTTAGTTCAATGGCTACTTCAGTGCTATGAGTGACTGGATGATCCGACGTACCCCAGGGAGGAGACCATCAGTTGATCCGATGGTGTAACTTTTCAGAGGACTTTTCCAACGGCTAGCTCGGGTTCCCTAGCCTATAAATACCTCCTTCCCGGGCCATTTGAAGTTACTGGGTTGAGTGGAAGTGCAGAGGAAAGCAAGACACAAAGCATAGACTTAGAGCTGAGTTGTATGCAAGATGTGCCTACCTAGCGGGGTGATTCTTGAGTGGATCTAGATGTACAAGGTGTGCCGGAGCCTTGATGCCTAAGTGGCTCTCCGGCAAAGTCCTTGACCCTCTGGCTTGGTGTGGAGAGGCGATGACACTTTGTGCGGGGGACTGAAGACCCCCTCTCTTGGTGGAGAAGCTCCTTAGTGGAGACGACATCGAGGTGACCAAGAGGCTTGGCGAGTGCTTTCGTGACTGAGCCTATGTGGCAAGTCAAGTTGACCTTGGAAGAGACTTGGTGACCGGAAAGCAATACCATTGTGTGGAGTGCTTCAACAACGTGGATTAGAGGTGACTTAGTGCCTACTGATACCACGAGATAAATCGCGTGTCAAGAGTTTGCTTCCTCTCAGCTCTCTTTACATTTCCATATTTCATATTTGCAATCTTTGCTTGTCTTTACTTTCCCAGAGTAGTATCTTGTTAGGATTGGCTATAGGTTGCAAAACTTGTTTTGGGGTGAGGGTTCCTCACTAGATCAACTATAGATTGCACATCAAGATAGAAATGTAGTTTACTTTATGCAAAGTAGTGAAGCCATAGGTTAAGGTTTTAAGTTTTCTTAATTCACCCCCTCCCCCTCTTAGGCTACGACCATCCGATTCCTTTCAAACTCATCATTGGAGAAAAAATTATCTGCATAACTCGTCGTTAGGGTCAAAATTATGTGCATAACCCGTCGTTAAGGAAAAGTTATTGGCATAACTCGTCGGCAGGGTCAAAGTTATGTGGATAACTCGTCATTAGGGAAAAAGTTATCTGCCTAACTCGTTGGCAGGGTCAAAGTTATGTGCATAACTCGTCATTAGGGAAAAAGTTACCCGCATAACTTGTCGTCAGGGTCAAAGTTATGTGCATAACTCATCGTAAGTAAAAAAAATTATACGCATAAATTATCGTTAAGAAAGAGGTATATGCATATGTTGTCATGGGAGAAAGTTATGCACATAAATTATTCATACAAAAAAGTTGTGCATCAAATTTATGTCTATAAGTTAGAATATTTCGAAAATAGAAAATTATGGAGAGTAAATCTTTTCTTAAATGGAAACTCTAATGGAAGGAGAAGAGTTGTTCCAGATCGATCGTTGGGAAGGCTCCAAGCGTGCGTGCTAATTAGACGCGCCCTAGGACGGCCACCAAACGCCGGCCACGAGGAACTCGAAGGCCCCAACCCCTTCTTTGTTGAGGAGAGTAAAATACATGAATTGACATTATGCTTATTAGTTTGTTTCAATTTAGCTATCATACTTAGTAAAGTGCAAATCATGGTCACTAAACTTGTTCTACTCTACCAATATGGTCACTGGCTCTCCAGCAGATACGTATTTGGATGATATGGCATCCAATCTGACCTAGCTAAGTTTTATTAATAAAAAATGTGTGCACATTTATTCACGGAGGTATTTTGCGTGGTGTGGAGGTTTGTTCGCCTCTTTTCTCTTTGTCCGGCTCCATCTTCCTTTGCCGCGGTTCTCCTCCATCTTCGTCCCCGGCGACCTTCCTCTCCTCTCCTCCAACCGGAGCAGCTGGCGCCCCTCCTCTTCCTCGCGATTTGTCTCATGCACTACTAGTCAAAGTAGCCGCCGGCTACGACGGCCGGAGGCCCGCCCGCTCCCTTCCTTCCTCAGCGGCGGGGCCAAAAGCTGTCTCCGCCGCCGCGCACACATGCTCCCTCCCCTTCTTGCTCAGCTGGACAGGGGACAATTCCAATTTCACCACATACACATCCAAACATGAATTGATATTTGTTCCCTCCTTCGATTCTGAGTGGCAATTTCATCTACATCTACATCCAAACAATATATTTGGATATTGTAACACATTTCCAATACCAGACTGCTTTAGAATTGAACCAAATTCAATACCAAACCCTCCAATATCTACATCTAAACGGAGCCTATTATTGGGTCAACAAATTCAATTTTGATAAATCTGTCCAAGTCTGAAAACAGAGCTAAATAGTCAACTTTGGAGAGCCAAATAGTCATTACATGTGCCGTGACTAACTATTAGTCACGCCATACAGTTTGGCGTGACCAAAAGAGCTAGGTTTTAGAAATATAGATGGAGAGAGGTTATTTAAAAATTTTAGATAATAAGGGTCAATTTTTTTTTTAAAAAAACCTACAGTACCACCCTGCAAGTTGAGTCACTGACGAGTTCACACCCTAGTGACCCACCTGCAGAGTGCAGTACAGAAGGATCCACATTTCAACGGACGAGAAAGTAGGGTATACGAGAAAATGAGAAAAAAATGTTTGATAGAAGTGATTGGGATCGATCATCTCAAGCGATCATTGACAGAACCGCCGGGTGTACATGAGATATATTTTAGGATGTTGTGGGCAAGCCCAGTACTGCACACATACCTCAATCAATAACAATCCTATATTGTTGATGGGTCCATTTGAAAGCCCATCGGAGAAATTTGCATTAGTAGCAGCGTGGAAGGCCTGAAAAATAATCATCTCCTGTCTACAGATGGATATATATATATATAATATATATATCATTTTACAAAATTATACCATCATCAAAATTTTGCAAATTTGACCACAGACCGCCATGGCCCACGGCGTTTCCACCGCCAACCGCCGTGGGCTACGGCGGTTTGGCCTAACCGCCGTAGCGTACGGTGTTTAGGCCAAACGCCGTAGCGCGCGGCGGTCGGGGACGGCCTTTGCCGGTGCACCTCGGCGGAAGGCAGCGGACATGCAACCGTCGTGGCCTACGGCGGTTGCAATCCAATCGCCGTGGGCCACGGCGGTATCTTTTTTTTTAATATTTAGAAGTCCAACACACACCTTTGCAATGGCATGTACGGCGCTCGAAAAACCCTAACAAAGCGCCTTACGTACTGATAACATGCCTTAGGGAATTTAGAAAATTGATTACAACAGGTTTACTTAATCTAGTTGTAGGAGAACTGCCCGGAGAGCAAAGACCCGCCGGAGTCTTGCGACGGCATGTAGTAGTACCCACGTGGGGGTGGAGGTGGTGAAGGTGGAGGGGAGCTGTTCTTCTTGTGGCATTCACAAGTGCAGGTCGAACATTTGCAGCATCTACTGTCTCCAGCGCTGGACGATCGATCAGGGGAAGCCAATGCCTCCGACAGCTCCCTCTTCAGGTTAAAGATGACGACGTCCTCGAGGTAGTCGATGTACTCATGATAGGGGCGAATAGCTGGTGGATCCACCCATTGCGAGAAACCGCAGTTCTCTGCTTGGGTGGAGTACTGCAAAAGCAACAAAACATTAGCAAACCAAAGAAAGATGATGAACAAATTTGTGAACATTGCTTACCCATGCATGTGGGCAGTGCCAGAAGCGACGATCGGAGTTGTTCCATCCCTCGTACACTTGCATCACGTAAAACTCACCGTGCGAACACCTAGGCCACAACACCGTTTGCTTCGGTGCGTAGCTTCTAACTTCACGCATCGATCTGAAGTCACTCTTGCCTTTCAATAGGAAATTGGCTACGAAATCAGGAGATTGCTGATGCCACAACATAGGACCGAAACCGTGCTCATCTCCACTCCAGGAAGTCATTGTTGAATGCTGTGAGAAGAAGGCAATGGAGTGAATGGTGCTACATATAGGCAGAAGGAGCCTGGCTGGGTGGTGGGCCCTTTGATCCGTGGGAAGAGAAACGAAGCAGTGACTCAGAGAAAACACACCCTAGTACTAGGGCACTGGCGCATTGTGGGCCAGTCGATCCGTGGGAGGAGAACACGTCAGTGACTCGGAGGAAACACAACGACTCTGCATATGACCGTGACTCTAACGAAACAAACATAACGGAGAAAACACACTCTAATGCAGTTCAATTAAAGTTCTTAAGGAAACAAACCGAGGACCCTACATCACGATGTCACGAAATCCCGAATTATTTGATACGGTCCGACTAATACTCTAGGTCTACTTAGTACAACGGGGGTATTTCCCCTTCCTGATGGCATCAGGCCCAGCTTCCTTCGCCCGGCGAGCCCTCTCCCTCTTCCTCTCTCTGTCGGCTTCACAGGCCTGGGCCGCTTCACGCTCTCTCATCTCCTGGCGAATGCGCATTTCCTTCTCCTCCTCCTTTTTTTCCTCTCTTTTCCCACTCAACCATGCGCAATCACCTCTCCCTTGCATCACGGCCCGCTGCCTCGACGTAGCTTTTGTCGAACTCAGACTGCTCGGTATCTAGCCACTGCATGAAATCACAAAGTGGAGGTGGAGTCTTTTTCCAAAGACATGTCAGCAAATAATAAAACAAAAATGACAAATGAATAATCGAGAAGTGTAGAAAGTCCTTACTTTGGCTCTAAGGTTGCGATCGAAAGGCTGGATCGGGTCGTGCACATAGTTTGCGCACATGAAGAACCTCATCCCGTACGCGTACCCGAGAACCTTGCACTTCACAAGCTTGCAGTTATCACCGCAGAAGCACATAGGAGTGTTAGTCCCCTTTGGCACCTCGACCTTGTCCTTTCTCGCGGTGAGGAACTCCAAGTCCAACTCAAGACCTGAGGAGACCATTGCAAACCTGCAAAACATGATAAGAACAATTATTACAATCATACACAAAATTATAAATTACAATCATAAACAAAATTATAAAAACGAATAAGCATAATTAAGACGACACGAAATAGCAGTTCAATTATTCAAATACAATACCATACATAAGTTCGTACAGGAAATATTAGTTCGAACATTACAAATTCCATAATTAAATGTCCTAACATTACAAGCAACTATGATCATCTGAATCCTGCACTGTTGCTACGCCCACGTCCACGTCCGCGCCCACGTCCACATCCTGATGGGGGTTGAGATGATCCTGAAGGTGCTGATGAGCCCACATTGGCTGTAGGTGGTGCGTTGCAAGCATAAATTGCAGCTGTGCACCTCTTGTACGTGTGGCCCGTGTTGTGGCACTTGTAGCATATCACTACTGGAGGTCCAGCTTCAGCTTCATCCATGTTGTTTCTAATCTTCTTCTTCTTCCTTCTTCCAACACCTTGGCACATTTCAGGATCTGGATTTAGTATGTGCACAGCATTTTCTTTGGGGTTCTCAGTAAAAGTACCCTGCACGAGGTAGTCCTGGATTGTTCGGTTCCAAATGTTCCAAATAGTTTGCTTGTGGTAGTACCATGGTATGTACCTACGGTAGCTGAAATCTTTAAGTTCATAACATACGGCAATCACATGGGAGCAGGGTTTGTGTAGTAGTTGTGGCTTCCGGCATGAACATCTGCATATTTCGTTGCCAAGGTCACACACTTGTTGCGTCTTTTCACGCGCTGGGCCTAGGCGCATTTTCCCTTTGCACTCAACCTCATATCTCCACATAATTTCATTTTCAGCGGACTGGTACAAAGGCTGCGCTGTGACCGAGTGCAGAAGTGCTTTTTTCTGCTTCGTGTCCAAATACTGAGTCATTCTGGTGTAGTATGTCATTTGAGTCTTCCTCACAACCTCATCCGCCGCCTTGCTCCTTTCGTAGAAATATTGCATTGTACGATACATGAAGAACTCAATGATGCCAACTAGAGGAAGAGGTCTTGACCCACGAAGCACACAGTTGTAGACCTCAGCAAAATTAGTGGTGTTTATCCCATGTCTTGCTCCGCCCTCGTCAAACATGAGACACCACTTCTTCTTAGGCTCATTCTGAATCCACTGGCTGAAGGTCTTCACAGCACGCCTTCTTCTGCGCCTAACTTGAGGGCTATCTAATCCCACATCCTCGAGAGAAATTGGCTCCTCTCCAGGTTCAGGATTCACTGGCCTCTTTGCTATCTCCTCTGACGCCTTCTTTGTCAGGTCATCTAATTTCTTCTAGATGGCATCAAATTTCTTCTGCTGAGTCTGCTCACACAACCGCTCGAACAATTTAGACAGGGCCTTGTTCTTGAACTAGCTATGGAAGTTTGATTTCATGTGTCTAGTGCACCACCTGCTCTTAACATCGGGCCACAATGGAACTCTGTATCGCTCTTGGCTGCCATCTTTCATGTCATTCATTGCTTGCAAAATACCTTTGTCCCTATCATGTATGACACACACATTCTGCACATCCTACACCACCATGTTCTTCAACCTCTCAAGAAATCAGTACCAACTGTCACCATTCTCCCCCTCCACAAATGCAATGGCCAAAGGAAGCAATTGATTATTACTATCAGCAGCCACAGCTGTCAGGATTGTTCCTTTGTATTTACCAGTGAGAAAAGTGCCATCTATGCAAATGACCGGTCGACACAGTTTGAAAGCCTCAATGCAGGCACCCAAAGCCAAGAATGACCGCTGAAGCACAAGCTTGCCTGGTTTCTCCTGACAAGGATAGGCCTTGATATCATAGTAGCTGCCAGGATTCATCTGAACTATTGTGTGCAGCAAGTTAGGCAAATTGTGGTAGGATGCTTCATAAGTACCCCACCTATGCTCCAATATCTTTTTCTTTGCTTGGTATGCCTTGCTGTAACTGATGGTGTACCCGAATTTTTCCTGAATTGCACCGATAATGGCCTTCGGCTCATATGAAGTACATTTCACAATGGTAGGGTACATGTGGCTTGCAACAAAATCGGCTGAAATGTTTTGGTGCTTTGCATCAATCCGATCAAGAGTACAACTGTGAGGCACAACTTCTTTAACCTCTAAGTAATAATTCCACTTCCCCTTATATGCATACACTCGAAAAGAACAATCCTCCTTGCAACGCACATCATATATCCTCGGAGAGCTTTTCACCACCCTGAACTCCCTATGCAAAGTCAAGGTGGACCACTGCTTGACTGCATCCTTCACATGTGCAGTAGTGGGGCACATGGCGCCTACTGTAACCTCATTCTCCGTGTACTCCCAGGGCACATCCTCACCACAATTAACAGTACACTGTGAGAAATCGTAGTTCTGCCAATCACAGGGCACATGATCCTCAGACAGATCATCATCATCAGCATCAGCATCAGCATCATAATCATCATCTGAAGAGTCCTCTTCCAATGCACGTTCATCAGCTTCTAACTCTCTCTCATACTGTCTCATCACCTCAGGGTTTCTTTCTCCCTCATCAACAAAACCAGTGACAACAAAACCTCTAGATGACTCATGACTTTCAGAATCTCCTTCTTCCTCCACTTGTTGTTCCCCTTCTTCATCACCTTCATCGTCCTCTTGTTATTCCCCTTCATCATCACCTTGTTGTTCCCCTTCTTCCTCAGCTTCCTCATGTACTTGACTGCTAGATCCACCCTTCAGGTAAACTTGGACAAACAAAATGACGGGCAAACCAACTCGGCATACATTTCTGATATAACTCCTCCATTGTCGAGTTCCTTCAAGTGGCATGAACTCCCAATACAAATGTTCACTTCTGTTGATTAGTACCATCACCGACATGCTTTGGTGCTCTAAATCTACTGCAAATGACTTGACCAGCCATTTGGTTATACCCTCCCAAATTCTTTCTACTGCTCTTTTAATATTTTGCTCAATTGAACTAAAATTTGACAAGTCAACTCCTTGTGGACCATATATAATTTCTCCAATTCCATAATACAATTTGACTGTGCCTGTCTCCGACATGTCTTATTCATAATAAAAACCAATAACTACTATCAAATATTACATCCAGGAACTAACAAACAAAAAGACTAATATCTAAACTAACAGTAAATATGTTACGTAATTTAGTCTAATCAGTGGCAAACATGTAAAGTATAATCTAATCCTTAACTAGAGATCTATAACTACAGATCTATAATCTAATCCATAACTACAGAAATCTCTACATAATTAATAGTAATTATATCTAAGCAAAAATACTAAAAGAGTTGAAATCAGCAAAATATCTGCAATGAAGCGAAGAAGTAGCAGAACTTCGCTGCTCTGCTGCCTCCACCTCACTCTCTTCTCCTTCTAAACACTAAACCCTACGGAAATGAACTATTTAATACTACAGATCTAAAAAAATCTAAATAATCAATACTAATTACGATTTCATTACATCTAAGTACAGGTGCTAAAAGGGTTGAAATCAACGAAATACTTACAATGAAGCAAAGGACCAGCAGAGCTTCGCTGCTCCGCCCCCTCACTCTCTTCTCCTTCCCTCTCAACCCTCTCTTTCTTTTTTTCCGAATTATTATGACAATTTCGGGCAAATTTTCGGCTCTTATAGAGGCTGACGACCTGCCGCCGTGGGCCACGACGGTCGCGAATCCCTAACGCTGTGGCCCACGGCGCTAGGTCAAGCATCATGGGCCACTGCGGCTTGGCTTTCCGCCGGCCGGGCCCGTGGCGGAAGGCCTAACCGCCGTGACCCAAAGGCAGAGCAGCAGCCGCGGTGGGCAGAAGATTCGAGCCTTCGAAGAGGAAAACAACCTGCATGCATGAAAGAAGAATCAAGTCTTCTTCGCTCATTGCCCTTTTTTTTAATTTTTAATAATAATGGAAATGGTATCTTGCTTCAACCTGTCAGAATCAGTCCACATACTGTAATTATTAAGCGTGATAGCCAAATGCTACATGCTCACAAAAACTGAAATTAAGGCAGCATAGCAACAAACTGAAATGTGATGAAAAGCATTTAATCATCACATTACTAGACTCTTGCTGATTCCGGAAAAGAAACAGGTATCTATTATGGGATTTATTGGAACAAGGAATATCACTATACTACTCCATACTAAGCAACTTTTCTGGACAAAAGAAAAGGCCCTACATAATGAACAGCACTATCACAGGAGCGCTATGTACACATTACACGCGTGCACTGCTGCAAACGACATTGAGGTGGGAAGGGCTACGTCTACGTACAATTCCCCTGCAGTTTCACGTATACGAGTATATGACGTGTGCCTATGCATCACTAGGATGTGTATAGTTTTTCCCCTCGTTCGGAGGACAGTATCTACGACTTGGCGATCCGCGATCGAGTCGTTGTCGGTGCGCTGATGAGCTTGGTGCCACCAGCAAAGAGTCGATCACACCACCTGCGCGTTCGTGTTCCGGGGCACCCAGCAGCAGTGCAAGCCGTAGGGCATCGCGTACGGGAACTTGGCCCTCGCCACCTCCTGGAACGTCTTGGCGTCCAGCACCAGCGCGTAGGCCGACCCGTCCCTGGCGCTCACCATCGATATCGCCACCCCTGCCAAAGATGCATGTCAGCCACAGGCACGCGGTATTGTGCGAGCTCAAGAAGGCCGACGATCGCGAGAGCACTATACTAACCGTCGTCCTCCTCCACGGCGCCGGGGCGCGGCACGAAGAATGGCTCGGACGGCACGGCGCCCTCCTCGTACCAGTTCTTGGCCGTCTTCTCGACCAGGTCGATCTTGGTGAGGGTGTTGGGGAAGTTGCACGGCCGTCGGGCGCCGCAGGCGTAGGCGTAGCGGTACTCCTTGCCGACGCGGGCCGGGTTGATGCTGCACATGTCCATCCCGCGGCCGTGCTGGTCGGGGTCGAGCGCCGACTCCAGCTCCCCGAACGGGCTCCCGTCCAGCGGTATCCTGAACCGCCCCACCCTGGCGTCGGGGAGGACGTCCTGGCCGGCGGAGGACCGGAGGTTCTGGAGGCGGAGCTTATCGAGGATGGAGGTGTTGGCGTTGTGCTCGCAGCAGTCGGCGACGATGGCCGTGACGCGCCCTTCCGCGTCCTTCTCCTCGTACGCGTTGACGAAGTGGAACGTGACGAACGGCGGCACCTCGACGCTGGCCACCACCCGGCCGCTGGCCTTGCACATGACGTGCATGTAGCTCCCGGACTGGAGGTGCCACTCGAACTTGTACAGCGGCGTGGGCTCCGCGCGGAGCAGGTTCCTGGCGCAGTACCGGAGCGGCATCTCCGGCACCACCACGTAGTGGTCGGTGATGGGGAACGAGTGCACCCACCCGGGCGCCGGCCCGCCGCGGCAGTCCACCCTGCCCACGAACCGCCGCTCGTTGGTGCCGGCGTCCATCCTCACCACCGAGTAGCCCGGCCGGATCAGGTCCGGGATCAGCGTCCAGAACTCGGTGTCGGTCACGATGGGGTGCGCCGAGTGGATGAGGCCCCCGAGCTTGTCCGAGTAGTCGAACTTGCCCAGGGTGTCGAGCGTGTCCGGGTCGACGACGATGGAGCCCTTGATGGTCTCCGTGAGGCACAGCACGCGGCCGTCGCCGAGCCTGACGACGCCCGTGTTGGAGTTGTCGGTGAGCGAGGAGCCCGAGAAGAGGCTGGCGAGCTGGCCCACGTGGGAGAGGAAGCCGTCCGGCTTGGGCACCTCGGAGAACTCGCGGTAGCACACCTTGCCGTGCGCGCGCGCCGCCTTGTACGCCTCCGACTCGATCTGCCGGTGCGCGCCCACCGCGCGCCCGTTGCGGAACGAGACGCGGACGAGGGTGGCGTAGCCGTCGAACAGGTGACGGAAGCCGTAGTCGCCCAGGTTCCACAGGCCCGGGCCGTTCCGCAGGTACGTGCCGTCCTGCAAACCAATTAATCAAGTTTCAGTTCATCATTAGCTCCGGGCGCAGAAAATCCTACAACACCTGAACGCATCGTCATGAGCTCATCATAGAGGGTCCAAGGCATGGTCGTTTACTAAACAATGATCAACTTGTGTGGAGGTTGTGGTTAGGGGACAACCAGGTTATGGACGCAGCCTTTTTCTCAACAAATTAAAACTGCAATGATCACCACAAGAGACAGCGACGCCATTTGTTGTCGCCGCTGCCATTGAGTAAAAAACAACAGAGAATCTTGTTGGTATATATGTTGTGTTCCCCGCAAGCATCGTGAGTGCCGAGATGCCACCGATCCATCCATGCATGTATCTCCTTTTCGATATAGGCCTCGCCTAGGGTAAGTCAGTGTCGCCCTCGCGTTCGTTGATATGATCGCCGCAGCTAGCTGCTAATGGATGATATTGTGTGGGTAATTAAGTGCTTCTCCAACTGCTAATCCAATGAAAAATGACATTACTATTCCTACACGTACGTACGTGACTACGTGTCCATCCGCTGGCCCAAAAAAACACCATAGCGTTTTTGGCTCATCAACACATGTACGTGCTTTAGTTAATTTCCACCGTGTTCTGTGTGTGCCCAAACCTTTGGTGCTGCCTGCACTAATTAGCTACGGAGTAGATGCTAGTACGATGAAAATGGTTATGTTAATTCAAAAGATTTTGTTCTACAATCACTCAATCAGTAGTAGTATATGTGAGCTCTGGTCTAAAAGTGCTTATGCCGACTCTCTCTCTTTTTCTTGTTCTTACTTCTTTTTTAGTAGAGGAAGAAGATATGCTTTGCTTGCCTTTGCCTATATATATGGAGAGATGATCTGAAAAAGGTGTCATTCTGTAGATACATGGACTGCTGGACAGTCTTGGAATCAAAGTAACGGAAAAGATTCAGATTCTCGCCAAGGGAAAAAGCATGGCTAACCTTGGCTTAGAACACCCGGAAAATGTTATAAAAATGGAGAGGTTACGGTCGGTTCAAGAATCATGAAAAAGGAGCTAGTTAGAGCACGAAAAGCCAGATCATCACCCTTTTTTTTTCCAAAAACAAAAGCCAGATCAAAACATGCATGGCATGGAGATATGATGGTGCTATGCAGTTTAGTAGTAGTTAATTATTAAAAGCAAACGATGAAGCTAACCCACCAGCCAGAGCGGCAGCTCGCCTTCCACCTCCAGGGCCCCCTCCCACCTCTCCTGCCGGATGCTCTTCCACGCCGCGTGCTCGCCACCGGCGCCGCCGCCGCGTCCTGATCCGCGGCGGCGCGGCGGGGCGTCGACCACCACGGGCCGAGGAGCCGGCGGCACCGGGGCCGGGGCTATGGCCGGCGTCGGCGTCGGCGCCGGCGTCTCCGTCACGACGCTAGCCGCGAGAGGCTGCGCTGCGGCCCGCTTGCCCTTCTGGCTGGTGGTGGTGGCCAGACGGCCGGGCACCGCCGCCGCGCCACTGCCACCAGGCCGCCCCGCGGCGGCGCCGGACATCGCCGCGAACACGCAGAACGACGTGGCCATCGTAGCAGACATTGCGAGGGAGTGCGTGCTCAATCTAGCAAGGGTAGCAAGCTCTGCAGTAGTGCCAGGCTTTGGATCGCACACCGGAGTGTGGTAGCTGAGATGAGTGTGGCGTGGCGTGGTGTACTGGTAATAAGATTTGGTTTGTTGGTTTGGGGAGGGGTTCGTACTCGTCAGGGCCATATATATAGCCGGCCGGGCGACGAGGAGAGGAGGTCGTCAGGGAGCGAGGAGGGAGGAGGGCAACGGGCAACGGGGTGGAATCTTTGGCTGTGGAAATTCTCGGAGCAAAAGGCCGGGGCGCCCTTGTTTGGATTCCGTTGTCACGTTGCTGGCTGTCGCTGTGCCCTCCTAGTCTGCGCTTGCTCGGTTGGTGGGGGCGATCGAACCCGATCGATCGATCCAGCAGAGCAGCGACCACCAGGGGGTTGGGGTTGGGGTCGTACGTGCATTACGTCGCCCGACGACCACTGCGCCCATGCGTCCTTGTCACCGGCGCGCGCGCGGGGTCGTCGCGCCCCGCGACGCAAGATAAGGAGTCCGGTCGGTCGGGTGCGCGCGCAGGACGCCGTTTCATTCGTCTTTCGTGCGTGTAGCTAGGGCGGGTGATGAGTGTCGCGGTCGCGCGCGCGGCCGGCGGTGACGACGAGGGGGAAAAACCGCCGGTTTGGGCTACGCTACATGGCGAATGCAGCCGTCGGAGTGCACGGTGCGTGTTACGTGCTGGGATGGGTTAATCGATCGGCGGATCGATCGGTCCAGACGATAGAGGTTATTATGTTGACGTTTTGGGATGAAAATACATTGGCATCGATCTCACGCCAAGAGCAGTCGTCCTTGGCTGTTTTTTTTAATGAAGTTTTTTAACCGCTCGTTGTAGACAAAGCGTGCTAGCGGCTGGATGATCCACCGGAAGTGGGAACCGAGAAATGGAACACCTAGCTTTGTAGGTATCTCCAGATTTAATTTATAAGTTGACACGGCTAGCTACGAGATGAAATTCCGGTGCTTATATGCAGTAACTATTTGTATGGGTTTGAGAGATTAATTTCTTATGGTGAAACACCTGAATCTATTTATTCGAATTCGAGTTCTTGACTCTGCACTCACAATATTTTTTTTGAATTTATTTCAGAATTTAAATGTGTTCTTCTTTCGTTGTAGGTGATGGCATGACGTGCGCGCCGACAGCGAGATACGTTGGCTTATAGTCTTGAGGAAGTACTGAAGTAGTCGTAGAGATAGCATTGCTATATGTATTAGTAGAGGGTGAGTGTGCGCGCGTGTATATGAATCTATGTTTGTACCGCGTTTCGCATAAAAAAGAGAATGAAAACTAGCTAGCAAGCGCCTGACATGTGTTGTGTTGTGTGTTTCAATATTATTTCTTGGCCAATAGCCTTTTCACATATCCATATCACCAAACGCATCCGTTGTGGCATATATAGCACACCGCCCCGCCTCACTTAGACAGTTAGACATCTTCTCTATATCTTCATTCTTATTCTATGGCACTGTACTACACGCATCTTTAAGAGATTAGATTAGTACATTTTGAAATTGACAAAGTTACCCCATGCGTCTTATATATGTCAATGGACAATGGACAAACCGCCTATCACTAACACAATATTTCGTTAATTCTTTTTAAAATATAGTAAATATTATACAAGCACACGTGCCGAGAGCATATATACCACAAACACAAATAAATAGGTTTCACTGCTCAGTTTGCAGAAATATATGTTTTCTGCATCAATATATAATCACGACACAAATAAATTGTTATTATAAGACATGCGCAAATAAAAGGCATATCTAGTAAACTTGTGGGAGCGAGACATCATGAAAAATATGATGGAATATATAATTGATCCGGTCGAAGGATTCTTGCGAATGTAGGTTTAAGTGTGTTTTTTCCCCATGAGATCGACCATTAGTTTAAAAGGAGATTGATTGCTTGTGACGTGTCCCACTACTGCCATTCCAAACACTGCTTTGGAGTATTATATAGGGATAGTGCTGAATTCTTTGGAGTTTTGAATAGCAAAGCAAGCCAAACTTCTGACCAACGTATGTGATGCCAGCAGAAAAAAGTGAGAAAGACCCAGGGAATATACTGATTCCTGCGTGGGGCCGTGGGCATCAACATCATGTTTCTGATCATGGCCAAGTTGCCCAACAAATGCAAACTTCCACTAATTATCAGGGTCGTCATGGCTATCATTCTTCATCTTATTTATTGCATATGCATCGTATTATTTTGCTGGATATACATATATATATATATTATTTAAATTTATAAAAACAAGAAATAGTCTTCATTACTGTAGCGATAACTTGTCATCAGGCGAAACTTATATATTAAAGGGATGAACCTAAAATAAATAAATAAAACATAAGGTTTTTTGTGTTTGATTTAAATATAGCAAGTTAATCTGTACATGGATTTTTGGTAATAAATAAGAGAATTTTTTTAAAAAAATGATAATTATTTAGCACCTGCCTTAATAAAATCCCTACCCTTGCCGCTAATTTTCAAGAATCACGTCAAAGAAACCACAAACAGCTAGAGAGCTCTCTTTCTTGGTGAAGTGAAAGTGCCGGCCTGTCCATATATGATTGGGAGCTTCTTCCAAAACTTGCAAAGTGGTATATATGTATGCCTATAGATTATTTAAAGGATTTTTCCAAGGTTAATGTACTGCATCAACAACCGGAACAGTAGTTAACTGGTGGAGACCCTGAGTCCCTTTGCATAGAACGGTATCATTCTTTGTGGGGACAAATTTGCATGGCGATGTTATTAAAAAAAATTATGCTACATAAGAACGAATAGCCAGCGAACCAGCAGATAAATTCGTTGAATAAAATGAACTTTCTGAAAATTAGAGTTGGCGATAGTATACAACCAAGTACCACTCTAGCAGAAAAGATTAAGTTCAACAGTCAGACTCATTTTCCTAAGATTCAAAGTAACCTGTCATTGCATTTTTGTTAAAAGCACTCATTTTCTTAGTTAATTTGACTTTTTTATTATCTTGTATGAAGCTATTTTAATTGTAAATTAATTAAATGTTCTCTTGTGTGGCATTTTTGAAACATAAATACGAACCCCTCATTGAGAATGTCCTGACTGATCCAGTGCTTCATTCCGAGGGAGAAATTGTTCTCTTCTCTGTTAGCGGGATGTAGGGAAACATTCAACTATTGATTTAACTTTTACATCGTTATATTACAGTTCATATATATTTCAGTACTCCCTCCGTTTTTAAATATATGACACCGTTGACTTTTTACTCCAACTTTGACCACTAATATATATTGAACAAATTAGTTAACTAAAGTAAAATGTATACCATTATATCTATTATCCGATGTACTTTAGATTTAACTTGTTGATTTATCGATTTGCAAAAAAAATTGTAGAAAAGACGAATGGTCAAACGAATGACAAAAGTCAATGGTGTCATATATTTAAGAACGGAGGTAGTACAACATAAGTATAATAAAAAAAACTAAAATGGTGGAAGTTGATATACCACGTATATATATGGAGATGCTGGAACAACTAGGTGCACATCGATGCTAGATGCTGAATTGGCAATTTGGCATCATCTGCCATATACATCTAAACTTGACTCACTTTGATCACGTGTATGATCATAAGCAATACATGCATGCATGATAAACTCGTGGTCCTAGTTCTTACCTCTGCTGTCTGTCGTTGATTATGTGTATTGTGTAATACCCCTGGTTGATTGTGTATATGGTCGGTGCGTGAGGATGCACATTTGCATATGCTTCTCATGCGTGCGCATTAATTGTACTGATTTGCGTCATGATCGAGTAGCTAGCGCTTATATAGTACTCCCGTGGTCATATAGCATGTAACCATGTACTACTGATGTTGTAAGTCCTGTAGTCTTCTAGCTTAGTAGTCTTGGTTCTTCTGCATATACTGTATTCGTCATGCATGCTTTGGTCGGGACTGATAGAACCAGGGGGTTCATCTAGGTGTAGATCCAGTGGGGTTTGACCTTTTCTAGTGTTGAATCAAGATGCTTCTTGTGGTTAACCGAGAGGTAGAGGGAGAGGGAGACTGACTAGTGGATATGGAGGTAGAGGAAGAACCACTGCGGTGTAGATGGAGTCCGGTGAAGCAGTGCAGTGCAGTGTCGACCATCGGGGACGCGCAGTGACGGCAGCGACGATCGCCAGGGGCGGCGGAGCTTCCCGTGGCTGACAGCACCCTCTGATCGGAAGACAGGGAAGGTGGGGCGAGTGGGGACCGCGTGTATGTAGGATCGATGGCCTATAGAAGGGGGGTTGAATATGGACCTTCTTCAAATTTCTAGAACATGAAGTAAACCTTAACTTATATCTCTAGTGTTGCCCATCTAAAAAGGTTTCTTCCTACCAACTAAGCACACTAACAACAAAGTTCCTTAGCAATGTTCACACTAACAAGAGAAAGCACCCTAGTCAAGATATGCAACAAGCAAAGCAAACTAGAGGGAAACAAGAGCAAGGAAACTTAAGAGCTGAAAGTAAATGCGGAATTAAGTGCAAGAAGGTAGAAAGAGGGGACACGAGACAACCGAATTTTTTCCTGTGGTATCGAGAAGTTGACGCTTCTCCCTAATCCACGTTGGAGCACTCACAAAGAGTTTTGCTCCCCCTCAAGCCACTTAGACATGAGTGCTCACTAAGAGTACCCGTTCTCCATCTCCGGAATGGTGGGTCTCAATCCATTTACACCAAGAACTTCCCGGGGCTCCCACAATCTCCAAGAGCTCACCAAGAACCCCAATCACCGAGACCGTCTAGGAGCCGTCAAACTCCAAGAGTAACAAGCTCACAACCTTTCACTTGACCAATGCACTCAGCTATGCCATTGAAAGCACCTTGAAACTCTTGATCACCAAGAAAGAATCCCTCTTGGCTAGGAAGATGAAATCCAATTGATCAAAGCACTAACTCTCCTTCTCCTTGGCTGCAGCAGGTGTTTAGAGTGGCAAAGGCAACTCAAGAGACGCAGGGGGGTCCAATTTATAGGCCTAGCAAGGGAGGCTAGCTGTTAGAAAAGTCCTCTGAAAAGTAGTACCGTCGGATGAACCGACGGTTCCCCCTGCGACAACGTCGGTTCATCCGGTGTCACTGAGTCTCCAAATATAGCCGTTGAACATGAACGTTGTACCACTTCGTCCGACGCATACACCGATGTAGCGTCAGTTTATCCGGTGCTGAAGCAACTTCACTCAAAACGTCTCTGCGTAGAATAAACATGGTCACCGGATGAACCACTGATGGTCTTCATGAGCGTCGGTTCATCCGGTGCTGAAGCAGGTTCACTCGGTGCGTCTCTGTGTAAAATATATGCATGCACCGGATGAACTGTTGCTGTGACCGTCGCTTCATCCGGTGCTGAAGGCCTTTGACTTGATTTGTCACTGTTACCAAACCCTAGGTCATCGGATGAACCGATGCTTCTGCTGACACACCGTCGGTTCATCCGGTGCTGTTGATCTCTGCTGAATCTTTCATATTAATCATCCAGTGCAACTAAAAATGATAGCGTCGGATCATCCGACGCGCCCTTTTCCATTTCAACTCATCCAATTCAGTCACCTTTGAGTTTTTCTTCAAGTCTTTTGCTTCCAATGTATTTCAATGAGTGTCTTGAGCTGTTTAGTGACCAAGGAGCTTGATAGTGCATAAATATGGCATAGCATTTGGCATGGTCAAGCTACTCAAGTGTGAACCCCTCTTAATAGTACGGTCAAACACTACAAACTAGCAAATCCAAGTGTCCTTCATCACCTTGTGACACTTGGAACTAGAAATGTCCTTAGCCTTGTAGTCTTTGTCCATTGATTTCAAATTGAGGGGTCTCTTTTCATTTAATACTCGTGACAATAACCCAAGAATAAATCCGCTACAAAACCAAGGTTAGTCACAAGTATGTGTTTGTCATTTATCACCGAAACACACCCTTACCAAAGGTGCGGTGGGGCCTTGATGCTTACAGTGTATTGGCGTGCGTACCCTCGTGGCCCCCACCTCCCTTTTATTGTGCCGCACGACGGGGCCGCAACCCAACTGGGTTGGGCTCCCCCGATCAGGGAGCCAAGTCAAAGGCCCGAGCAGACCGTTGGGTCTGACTCGGAGGAGATCAACCTAACATTCTCCCCTTTGATCTCATCTTATACTTTTAACTTTATACTTTGACATAACTATTTTACTTGCTTTGCTTTTGGTCCTCGTCTCAGTGCAGATCAGTACGTAGGGCGTGCCTCATCATAACAAGTATCAATTACTGTAAGACTAGACAGCCACAATGTACCTTTCTGTAGTGAAACAATACCTTAACTTTTACTTGGGCCCTTTATTATCCAGAAATCATAGGCCTCCCTGAAAACCTATGTCGACTTGGGTGGTCGGCCTTTATTAAGCGGATCCGCAAGCAATTGCTTGGTACTTTTGCTCAAAACTATCATGTGATTCTAGATTTTCTCCTTTGCAACATATAACACTTTGTCTATGTGTTTGGCAGCACACTTGACATGTTGTCATAGGAGAGAAAACTTTTAAATGGTATATTACTGTTGATTACCATTATCGATTCCGGGCAAGGTTTCTTCAACCATTGAGCCTGTCCTGTAGTCTCATATCATGCTAAATTTTGGGTACACTTAACCCATTTTTACACAACTATTTTAACTTTGGAGCTTTTCCACAATAAAACTCCAATCGTGAGTGTTAGCTACTACTGTGGGCTTCACTAAACAAATCACCAAAACTTAGTTCCTTTTACTCACAATCTTTTGAGAGTATGAGTTTCTTTATTACTTAGCATGAGGCTTACAACACTTTGCAAGAGTGCAAAAACATTCTTTTAATTCCACTCCAGTGATCTATTGCTGGATTGGACTTTTGTCAAAACATCCCGGATACTTAAACTATGTCAGGGTAGATTCTTTTGAGCACTGATTCTGCTTCCAACAGCTGAAGCAAATGGAACCACCATTCTTTCGATCGATCTCATATTGGTTCCTGGAATACTGAAATTCCAAAACTATTACCCTTAACTGTAAGACAAGCATAAGTTTGCTCGCATGCATATTTTATCTTGTTTAGAATTCTTTCTAAGTATGCCCTTTGCGATAATCCAAAATACCCCTTTTTCTTTTATCTCAATGAATTTCCATTCCTAGCTGGAGCGAATGGATTTTCAACAAGATTATACCTTTGAACGTTGTAGGTTATAACAACCTTCTTCTTTTCCATAGTAGATTGAACATTACTACTAGCAAGTAGTACATTATCTACATATTGAATGTGGAAAAAATATTTTCCATCTTTGTACTTTACAGATGAGCAATTTGTCATCCTGATTTTCACTTAAAACCCAAAACTTTTCTTTGTTCTCGTAGAACTATAGATATCACTATTTTGTGATCCGATTTAATACATAAATCAGAGGGTACCATCTCATCAGGTGGTATCACAATTTTCTTTTCTTTCCATAAGAAAAAACATTTGGTTATGTCATGTATATGCTTTCTCGCACAAATCTCTGTATATCATTATTCTTACATCCATGTAATGTAATTCTATATAATGATATACCGCTATAGTCATTTTGATTCTAAAAGAATCCTTTCATGAGACTTCAGGAGTAAATCTCATTTTAATTTGTCTTTTCTTTGCATAAAGCCCTTTGCCACAAGACGCGCTAGATTGCTTTTACATATTCCCTCTGGAGTCATGTTTCATCCTTGTAGACCCATTACAGTCTACTATTTTGACTCTTTTAGGAATCTATGTTCCAAAAACAAGTTTGAAACATCTATGTCTCATAACATTTTCCATGAAGGATGAATGAACACCTCTCATGGCTTCTCTAAATGAGGTGGAATCACCTTCATTTATGCTTCTTTATCTTATCCTTTAACAATACACCACTGGGTATATTGTTTTCTGTCTGGGGTTGTTGTAGCTCTTTATGATTTTCCAAAGAAACAATTGTTACCACAGAGTCCCGAGTAACAAGAATTTCTTTGACTTTATTTTTCTTTTGAAGAGTTTGAGACGGATGCTGAACTACATCAACATCTGTCATCACCTCAATTTCTGTTGATCATACAACACCAAAATATATGTTGAGACACTTGTTGTGCTTGAATCATTGGAGTGAACACACAGACCCACTTCTCTTCAAGCCTTAGTTCTCAACATCTTTTACTCCCCCAGATTATCCCATCTATCAATTGAGACAAGCATCTTTAAGCTTTTAATTGGGTTCAGTCTTTACCAGCCTCGTATGATGTTTTAAGCATCATCCTTTTCTTTTGGTTGCTGTGAGACTCTACTGTCTTTCTTTATATTCGAGGTGAAACAAAACTCGAGGAATTTTGTTTATTTCTATGGTTGGGGTATCACTGTTATGACCATTATACTCTCATTTCGGTCATACTTTTCTTTAATAGATCATTCTTTAAATGCATACAATGCATCACTTTTGACTTTGAGGGGAATTGATTTCTAAATCTTAATCTTTCTATCTTTCTCCCCCTCGAAATCTGGCGTAAACTTTGAAGCCATAATTTCGAAAAACTAGAACTTTTGTGAATAAGGAATCATTTATTCTTGAACTTTATTCACATGATCAAATCACGCAAAATACTGGGAGTACCATTTCCTTATTCTTTTTAAAGAGCTCATCAGAGTTCTTCACTGTTACACTTTTAAGAACTCGTTAGAGTTCTTCATATCGCTATACTTTTGCAAGTCATGCTTGCTATTTAGACTTTTGAATCAAATTCAATTTTCCTTTTGTCCTTCGACTCTTTGTAAGTCTCTATCCATCATGACACCTCAAAGGTGCATGAGTATTGCCGGGATAGCATAAAAGCTCCCCCGGCCCAGACTTCTCGTCTTTTACGTGATATTCAAGTCACACATGAGTATCACAAAAACTTTGCCTGCTACTCAGAGAATGAATGACACAAGTGCCAAAACATTTCCTGACAAATGACATTAAACTTTGAATGCATTGGCGACAACCAATGTCTTAATTCCAGAATTGAATCTGAAAAACTTTTGTCAATACACATGTTTAATTCAACATTGATCAAACATAGACATGTGTCTGACTATTTCACGTATTACCTTTATTGTTGAAGGACAATAACCTATTTTATAGTGAGAAAACTTTACTTTAGTCACGATGACTAAAACATGCATTTATACTTTATTTTCTGATTAAATCTTCTCGTTGGTTCCAATTTAATCATAAAATTTGACAAAACATGATGTCACAAAACTTTAGTGAGTGAGAAAACTAAAACTCTTTTCTCAACACTTGGGTCTCTCTTCCAAATCAACCAAAAGGTCAAAATGAAGAAAACTCTTTTCTTTCTTAACTGCAACTGTGCAGTTGAGAAAACTCATAACTTTGTCTGTGGTGTTGATCGAAGTCAACTCTTATCATTTTCTCTCTAATGGGAATAATTGTATATCATAATTTAACGTTGGTCAAAGTTAAAACATACAACATTCATGCACTTTGAATTCTATATCACCGTTGGGCAGAAATAGAACTCGTGACTATTAATAAATTATAATATTGACATCATCAAACCTTGATCATAAGATGACAACATCATAATTAACTTTAAAACTTTGCATCTTTGAGCATTATCTTCAGATGTTAGAGCAAATCTATGCTCAACTTTAACATTTCATATGGCAAGAAAGTGCCAAAATTTAACTTTTCTTTGTGTTAGTTATACAGAGTAAGTTAATGCTCAAAACTTTGACGTTTCAAATGGCAAAATGATGCTAATCAGTAACTTTTCTTTGACTTAAAACAGCGGAAGCTTTTTCTGAACTTTGAACTTTATGACAGCTTTTACCCACAGGGAAAAACTCAATTACAACTTTTAAATTATTCTTTCAATTAAATCTTCTCGTTGGTTCCGATTTAATTGAAAAAATAAACAACAAAATAGCAGTGGAAAACTTTTCTTTATTATTCTTTTCAGAAGCAATACTTTTACTAAACAATACTTTAATTCAAGAGCATCTCTTGATCTTTTCCATTCTCTGAAATAATCATCACTTTGATGTTAAAATCAAAGATTTAAACTTTAAACAGAAAGTTCATAGGATTACAGTATTGTTATTATCAATGTTGGTCAGAAAAATAACAATACCATAATCTACTTTAAACAAAAAACACTTTCTGATAAAATCATAGTATTGTTACTAAAACAAATAACAATACCATAATTAACTTTAAGTAAAAACTTTCAGATAAAATTATAATATTGTTATCATCAACGTTGGTCAGAAAATAACAATATCATAATAAGTTTTAAGCAGAAAACTTTATATTCCTCTAAATTAGAGGATGAAACTTTTACTTTGCAGCGAAAAACATGAATTAAAATTCATGGAAACATACTATTCATAAGTATTTTGTCACCTTTTCTAATCTCTAAACAAATATCTCGTTGGTTCAATTTGAGTAGAGATCAAATTTTAGACAAAATACATTCAAATTCATTTAATAGTGCTTCTGAAAAAAAAGAAAAAACAATTTGCGATTGTCTCTCTGCAATACTATTTATTTGGCCCATACTAGGAAACGGTCCGCGGCCCCTTCACGCTCATCCGCATGGGCCATAGGCCCAACAGTGAACGGCTGGGCCACCGAAGCAGCCCAGCACCTCCTCCCGCCTGGGCCCAAAGTTGCCCGTCAGTAGCCGGCCGATCCTGGCCGTCCAGCGCTGCTGGCCGCCATCCGACGGCTGACCGCGCAATTCGCTGGAACAAAAGCACGGGGTGCTCACTTGGTCCCCCGTAACCCTAACCCCATTTGCCCTTCTGCACGTCTCACGCCCGGCGGCGGCGGTAGGCTTCTCCATGGCCGGCGGCGCCGGCGACGGCGAGGAAGAGCGCCGCCGGCCCGAGGCCGCCTGGTGTCTCTCCCCCCTCCAAACTTTCTCTCCTTCTGTCTCCTCCCCCTCTTCTCCACAGACATGAACCGAAGAGCGGAGCGGCCGGCCATGGCGGCCCGGAGGAGGAGGTGGTGGCCGGCGCGCGCGTTCACCCGAGGGTGAGCGCGCCGCCGTCGAGCGGCTCAGTGGAGGTGCCCAGTGACCCTGTCCCTCACCGGCAATCCGACGGAGGTCCGGCGAGCCTGTGGCTCGCTGTCTTTCCACGTGCGCGTCACCAAGGTGAGGACGGCGGTGGTGATGCCAGCAGCGGAGGTAGGTACTACGGTAAGTCCTCCTTCCGGTCTCTTTTGATCTAGGGTTAGGGTTAGGGTCGAGATTTTTGACTTTTCTTTTCTGTGCAATTCGAGATCGTGATCCTTTGATTCGTTTATGTGTTCTTTTCTTCTTTAGATTCATCTACGAATCATTCCTTTTTAGGGTTCCGCCGTCACGGCGAATTCTCTTTTCTCCCCCTCGCCCGTGGCGGCGGAGAGTGCTTCTGTCTCTTAATCTCTTTCCCCCCAACAACTCGATCTACACACTAGATCGAGGCGTCTGATACCATTGATAGAACCAGGGGTTCATCTAGGTGTAGATCCAGTGGGGTTTGACCTTTTCTAGTGTTGAATCAAGGTGCTTCTTGTGGTTAACCGAGAGGTAGAGGGAGACTGACCAGTGGATATGGAGGTAGAGGAAGAACCACTGCGGTGTAGATGGAGTCCGGTGAAGCAGTGCAGTGCAGTGTCGACCATCGGGGACGCGCAGTGACGACAGCGACGATCGCCAGGGGCGGCGGAGCTTCCCGTGGCTGACAGCACCCTCTGATCGGAAGATTTGGAAGGTGGGGCGAGTGGGGACCGTGTGTATTGGCGTGCGTGCCCTCGTGGCCCCCACCTCCCTTTTATTGTGCTGCGGACGGGGCCCGCAACCAAACTGGGTTGGGCTCCCCCGATCAGGGAGCCAAGTCAAAGGCCCGAGCAGACCGTTGGGTCTGACTCGGAGGAGATCAACCTAACAGGGACATGTGAACCGGATTAGACAGAGTAACAATGGACTAGTTGTAATTGTTAAATGCCTAACCGCGGGGTGACACTAATAGCCTGCAGGTCTGTCGATCTGCGGGGAAGATTTTTTAAAAGATAGTAGTATAGATTACAAATACCTGTGGCCTGTGGAACATAGGCCGAATCAAAATGAATCAGCGAGGCACTAATTTAAGGCGAAATTATAAGTTTCTTGAGACCTTCCGGCCTAAGATCGAGTTTCGTGGTCGATGCGACAACACGTTCTTGAAAAAAACGCCAGATCGAGAAGATTCTCTTTAATTTCAAAAGCCAATTCTAAGTTGCTACAAACCCATCCTCTAAGAGAGATAGGACAGCCCATCTGTATTCGCACACACGACGACGGTACACCCAAAGCATCAACGCCAACAAACAAACACACACACACAACTCAGGCCCTTTTTTTTTTTGAAAGTTGCCAGGAGCACTGGCCTGTCATGTAAGAACTCAGTGGCCTGTCATGTAAAAAAAAAACAATCATGCTGTACATAATCCCTACTCGATCGGCGACCGGTCGATCGCCCGCCGGATCGCGAAACCCGTCGCTTTTCCCCCGGGTTCCGGCCACTTCTTTTGCATTGTTTTCTTGAAATTTTTCGCTCATCAGGCCACTTCTTCTCGCAATGATCACTTGTTGTGCGCATCGGGAGAATCCAATGAGATCTCGGGAACCCATAAAATATTGATGTATTATATTGCTCACTCGATCTATAGGCAAATCAGAAATAGACAAAGTGGCGCGCGTCATATATGATGTGGTATAAAATTTTCTCCTCCTTTTTGCTTTGTTCTCAACACCAGAGAAACGGTCGATCGTGATGCTGATGCATGAGAGGTCGTTTCCCCGAGTGATACATCGCAATATACGCAAAGAGCCGCCAGATTCAGTTTGGACGGTGGACGGCGCTGGCGACTAAAAACTAGCTAATCCAACAACTAACGATGGTCGGAGCACGTGTTGCACAACAAATTAGGCCGCTTATATACTGCTCTTCTTTTTGACTCGACCAAAGAAATAAAACACACACTGCTACGTACAACTTGCCCTCCTCTTAAGCACCATGAGCAAATGTTTCTTGTAAGTGGCAGTTCTTACTTGCACATGATGATGTATATATGGGGGCAAAAGCTATATGTAGCTAGCTTCCAATATATATGGTGTGCATGATAGTCCTCGCAAAAAAAAAAAAAAATGGTGCGTGATAGTGCCAAGAACAGCTAGCTGCTTGCCAGTTTCTAATATGACAAGTTACCACGCTCTGAAATTTTGGACAGAGATGATGACAGTGGTATCAGGTTCACGAGGGAGTATATGTTAATTCAATTAAGCATAGTCTTTCTATAAACATTTGCTTTGGTGTTCAGAAAAGGGAACTCGATCACACGTGTACTATATTGCACAAAAATAAGAACTATGTTTTTGTTAATGTAATTAGTTTGTTCTAAACATGGTGCGGAGGCAAACAATCAAATGGAAGTAATCCTCCATTGCACAGAGTCCAACTCTAGGATTCAAATTTGTCCCACAAAAAGTAACGCTTTGCATAATAATCTCTGATTGCATGTAAATGTCAATTAACATTATCTTGGCAGCTAGTTCACTTTTTGTCAATACTAATCTTCCTGAGATTTTCTATATTAATTGCCAAACGACGAAACCACTGGGGTCGGCTCCATTAAACATGGGGCCGGACACATGGATGAAGTATTTTCTCATCTGATTTGACAAATTTCATCAGGGTCCACGATCCATGTGGCATAAGGCAGCTTCACCCCTGCCTAAGAGTATTGTAACACGCATTATGCACATATACCTTGAATTCATTTTTTCATTAATAATTAATAACAAAAATGGATAATTTAAGAAGCATATATGGAGTACTTCGAGATGTTTTATAATATAAGAACTATGTAATCTGGATGCATGCATATTTAAGAGGTTGATTTATTATGTTATTTAAATAATGTCCGAGGTGGTAATATAAATATTTAGGTACTATACACTTTAGAATATAGTGTTTCATAAAAGGCATAGGTTGATTGTGTATTTCAAGACTTAACTAGTTGTTTTGGTCAGTTTCAAACTTTTAATAGTGACAGATGTGGGTGACTTAGATCATTAGATGAATATTTAGGGATGATTTTAGACTATTTTTCATAATGACTATTGTGGGTGTTTTTTTAGGAGTTAGAACAGATCCAACGTACGGGTATTACTAGTAGTGATGATTCTATTTTTTTCTTTAGATTTTGCTAGGACTTGTCTCTTTCTCTAGGGAGGAGTCTTATATATGAACACTAATGCGAAAAGAAAAACAGTATATCTCGTTAATAATATTGGTGATTGGTTATTAGAGACTGTTCGAGTTGCTTTTTTTCCAAAAAAAAAATCTGGAATTTAGTTTTTTAGGAGTCTCTAGTCAGTAGCTAGTAGGGGCCGGCGAGTAATATGTCCACACGCGTCAGTCTGAACATATATATACAGGCACATCGATCCGGAGTTTTCCCCATCAAGTAGAGTCAGAGATCAGCATCTTTGAAGTTGTTATATTCTCCGTGGAGTTCCTCGCCAGAGCGAACGTTTTGTGCTTTGTAGTTTCGTGCTTAGGTCCAACTCATTTGTATAGTTTATATATATGCATCTCGATCGATTCTGGCCCCCGCTGTCAATTTTGGCACGTACACATCATTTGCTTGTTTTGATCGACCAGAGGACTAGCGCGCCTTTTGACCTTAACCGGATGCATGCACACTTGGCGCCCACAGACACTGAGACACGTACGTCATCATATATATCGATCCCTAAACCGCTCTGTCAGGTCGTGCCGTTACGTGAAATTGGCATATTCGATCTGTCACTGATCATTCACGACACGAGTCTTGTACATCAGTATGTTTTAATTTCGTCTGACGACAGCAATGCAAGTAGTATGCAACAACCGACGTTGACACGCGCACATCCCCATCGATCGATCGATGGACGATGATCTCCACTTAGGACACGGCTGCTGGTACGTACGTGCATTATTACGGCAAGATCTGCGCTTTCTTTCGTTTCGTGACACCCCTTTTCACCAGCAGCTAGCCCCGGTAGCAGGTTCCGTTGGAGAATTGAAAACCAGTCAAAAGCAGGTGTCGTCACGCTCCTCTTCCAGTAGCATGCATACGGACATTGTCGCATTGGGAGGCCTCCATTTCATGCCGCACATAGGCACGGAATATACCGAGACATGCGTGCGCAAGCCTAGCCTAGCCTAGCTAGGCGTGCGTGCATGACACGACCACATGACGATTATACAAATGAAGTAGTAGCGGTTTGGCAGCTACTCTCATCAGTCTTGCCAGTCCATGCACACAGCCACATATGTATATGAAAAAAAATTCATGTACAGCAAGATTCATGTACAGTACATGAAAAAAAAATTGCAAAACCATATGTATATGTGACCACACACTTATCTTAACCATTAATTTCTCTCCATTTTTTCTCTCCATCACCTACCATATTTATATACTCCTTCCGTCTTAGAGTATAACGATTTGTTGATTTCTGCTAATCACATTTGATCGCTAGTCTTATTAAAAAAATTATAAAATGTAAAAAATAATTATGATATACTTAATATATATATAATGGTAAAATATATCATAACAAAGTAAATAATATTTTCATAAATTTATTAAATAAGACGAATGGTCAACGTGAATCACGATAAATATCGTTGAGACGGAGGGAGTACGTCGACAAGCAAACTAGGAGTATAGCTGAACGACGATGGAGCGCGGCCGAAAAGGACATGCGACGTACATGATGGAGTAGTACGCGCATTATTATTGGCGCATGCGCGCGCGACACGCACAGCATGCGTTCGTCAGCTGGCCATCCATCGATCCAACAAGCGGTCGACCAAGTCACCGGTGCGGCATGCATGCAGCGGCACTGACTTGCTTGGTGTGTCTCCGTGTCCGTGCGCGCGCCTCCCTCCTTGGGTTCCTACACCCGGTGTCTTGTCGCGCAGCTAGCGCACTGCCGCCACCGGCCACTGCGTGCCAGGCGATCGTCACTTCGTCAGGGGGATCGGAGCAGATCAGAGGACGGCCGTCGATGGCGACAAACCAGTGGACATCGGACGACGACGATGGGCGCTCGATCGATCGCTCCCGTCCAGTCGGCGGCGGCAGTGCCACCAGTGCTTGCTTAGCGAAGCTTCACTTGGACTTGGTGGAGTGCGTCTTGGACCATGCGCGCGCGGGTGCCTTCGGTTTCGCCGCCGTAGAGTGCCGTCCCTTCCGGTTGGAGGCCGGCGTAGCTTCATGCGTGCCTTCGGCCTCTTTTGACAGGGTTTCACGAGCGGCTCCAAAACCAACTTCGGTCGAAACCCTTCAAACAGTCGTGATGGCAGAGCGGCTCGCGCTCGAACTCCCGAGCCCAAACCATTTTACATAGGCACAAAGCAGAGCCACAAAAGAGCAGCTAAACCCTGCTCCGACTCCGGAGCCAACCTCGCGGGAGCTCTCCCAAACGGGTTCTTCATGAATGCGGAGCAAATGGTGGCCGTGCAGAAACCGGCGATCCGAAGATGGACCCGGGGCCCGGGATCGATGAGTGTGTCCCGCTCGACAAAAGCAGGTGATTTCTTGCGTCGGTCGCGGACGGACACGACGTCCGGCCATTATTTCGCCACTGAGGCTGGATCGGAGGAGTGGCTGCGCACACGGGAACGGGACAAATGGGAGATCGAGCGCGATGCCGGGGCTGCTGCACCGATTGGCCACGGCCGTCCGTTTGTGGGGCCAGCCGTATCTGATTTGGCCCCGCCGGTGGGAAGGATTCCGATGGCCGTGTTGTTGCACACCTGTGCCGCAACAGCCAAGCAGCACCGGCCCACCGTGCAAGTGGCCGGTCCTTGGTGTATCTCCGCGTCATGCAGAGGCCGCTGGCTCAAGTACTAGCAGCACCAGCAGGCAGCAGCAGAATCGTCTCATCAGGGAATGTTTGGCCTAATAAAGCCTGTTTACGAAAGGGGTCAATCAGTTGCCTGAATTTTCTCGGCTTTCGTTTCAAATTATAAGTCACTCCAACTTATACAATAAAGCACTAACATTCTTACTTTCATGATATCAAATAAGTACCATTAATTTTTTTACTAAATATATATTCATATATATATTATCTATTCGGTGCCATAAACTTTTGGGATCCGCTTCATAATATTGGTCAAACATAACATGATTTGAATTTTTTTTAAATGAAAGGACTTACAATTTGAAACAGATGAAGTGTATAGCATATAGTCGATCACAGGTGCTCATTTCAACGTCAACTTTTAGACTACTAGTCACCTGAGCAACAGGAGGTGTGTTAGGAAAAGCATTACATGCATGGAAACCCCTGTTGGGTCATTTGATCATGCCGTTGGCACCGCTACAACTACAAGGCTTTTTGATCAAGCAGGGACGACTGCCGCTGCCGCCTTTTGGAGAATCTAGCAAAGCCGAGCATTCCGGCCGACCGATCTCTCTCGTTAATTAGCAAACGTCAGTTGACATTAGTGACGTGATCAATAAACTAACGGTGGTGGTGGTATGTAGGAGGGTTAGCGCGCGCGCATATGGAAAGTCCTAGCTCTTTTCGCAGGAGCGAGCACAGTGCAAGTCACGAGCTCAATCATTAGATTCCGTGGTGGTGTTAGTGAAAGTGCGGGCTTTGACTAGGCGCATCTCTACACGGAGATACCAGCGAGCGGTGGACAACGATGGACACATACAATGCAGCATATGGGGGCAATCACCTGTGCAGCTAAGCTTCTAGGAGGAATCATCGATCAGCTGCCCAATTTGGCATCATACCAGCAAATGCTACCCCCACTACTGTTCTTGTTATTCCTAGTCTCCCAGCCACGCACGACGTCTCAGCTCAGTTCCACTTCTTTTATTCGGCTTCTTCTGTGATGTTATTATCTCACGACAAATTTGTCGTAAACATCTGCGCATAATATTTTTACCTCACAACAAATGTGTCATACAAATATGTTGAAGATCTGCCGAACGGATCCTAACAAAAAATTGTGAGACTCTTCGTCCAACTGAATCTATGTTCTTTTTTTATAAGAGGAATATATACGCGAGTATATGCTGATCTATACTTCTAGATGGAGAAAAAGCAAAGGAAACGCACGAGATTCTGGTGTCGTGGTAGTGTGCTTACGAGTTGCAGCACGACAGGTTGAACACCTGCATGCCGCACGAGGGCACGGCCGGGCAGGCAGGCAGGCAGAATCGAATCGACCGATCGATCTTGCGGTCCGAGCGTGAGTGGCGGTTCCAATTATGCTCAGCTGCTACTGGCGGACGCCTGCCTGTGAGTTGCCTGCCAAGCTTTGCTTTGGCTAGTGCGTTTGCTCCATCGGCGAAGGCGGGTGGGACGACGGTAGTGAGCGGGTGACGAAGGCCATGTAAAAAAAACGAAAGGAAAAAATTGGCCCAGCAGACGCGTGTGCGCGGCGGCCGGCCGGCAGCAATGGCCGACACCCCTGACGCCGGCCGGCCGGGCTCGCGGTCCGTAGATTTTCTCCCGACACTTGACGGCCGGAATGATGTCCTGGTTCGTCCCCACCCCGGCGGCTCGCAGCTGGATTCGCTCGCTGGGTTCTCTAGAAATGGCGGCGAGGGATCGGAGCGAGCGAACACCACGCAGTGCCTGGCGTATCTTCATTCGTTCCGCGGGTTTTTTAGCTTAAAATACTATTAACAAATGTTTAGTGTTTTAACTAGCAATTTTTTTACAATCGAATTATTTTGACATAGCATGAATCTTTATCAGAAAATAAAAACATGGCATGAATCTGGTGACTGGTGGAGAGGTCATCACTTACTTCGCCAGCCTGACGTGCCGGCGTATAAATCTCAAACAAAAAAAAAAAGATCAGGAGAGAGAGACAGGCCCACGTTTCAAAAAACAGAAAGAGGCCCAAGGCCTAAAGGTAGGTACATCATTCGATCAGGCAGGCCCACCTCGAACCACACCAATCTCCCCAGGCCCCTTTGAGGCCCATTACCCCGCCGGGCGGGCGGGCCTGCTAGATTACTGACTGAAACTCTACTTGACAAATAGGCCTTCAGACGGCCGAGAGAGCCCGACCAAGTGACTAGCACGAGCATTTCTTCCTTCGGATCGAAGTTCCCCCCTTTCCTGCTTCGGATCGAAGCTGTCTTGCCTTTTTGGCCTCCTGCCGTCCCGGCGTCCCCCCGTCCTGTCTCACCGGCATTCCCTTGGCACCTCCTCCCGCGACCGACGCCATTGCCACCTCCTAGAGATCTCTCGCTAGCCGGTCGTCGCTCCGCCTCCCTGCCGGCCCGCGTGCGGCCGAGCCGCAATGGAGGTGGTGAACACTCCCAGCCAGGAGCTCGCCCTCACAAACTGCGCCTACGTCTCCGCCGCCGACCTCCGCCGCTTCCCCAACTCCATCGCCCTCGTCGGCGACGCCCTCGTGCTCACCCTACGATATCCTTGCCCCGCCTCATTAGTCTATTTGTTCCGGTTGTGGTCTTTTGGAGCCTCCGTCCAGTGATTCATATTTTTATTTATTTATTTATTTTTCTTATCTAACGGATACAATCTGCCTGACGAAGAGTTTGTTTACTGCTGTGGCGCCATTTACTTTTCGTTGCTCTAGGAAACAATGTGCGTCCTCTGATTGAATTACTTAATCTGTCAACTGGACACTGGTATTCATTTCAATGGCATTCTCACCTCTCACATTGGGACAGCGTAGTTAGATTGTGTGTTGTTTGTAGAACGACAACAGTGACAAGAAGTTACCTTAGTAATTCGTGTTGGATGCAGAAATGTGCATTTTGTAATTAGTTTTGAGATTATTAGCTTTAATAAAATTTGACTGCGCTGCAAGTTTTGAGTTCCGCTGTTGAATTACTAGATTTGAGCAGCCTGCGTAGATGAAGTTATGAACAAACTACTGGGAATAGCTTATGATGTCTATTGATTATGTATTCGAAGTTCTTGTTAAGTTTCCTTTTGGAAGTTATTTTTGTTTCTCTTTTAAGTGTGTGTTCCTTAACAAGACACACAGCTCATGACGCCGTTGCAATTGGTCGTATTGCTTTGAATGGCATCCAGCGTCGGCAGGCAAGGGTTTCTTCTGGTGATTCTGTTGCAGTCAGCAGGTTTAAATTTTAACGTACCGCCGCTCCCTATACTTCTCACAGCTCTTTCTGCGGTCATTTGTTTTGTTAATTTTGTGCTCAGCTTTGTTCCTCCTGAAGATTTCAAGCTGGCTTTACTTACTCTGGAGCTATCATACGTCAAGGCAAAAGTCAACCAGGAGCAGGTTTGCCTGCTTCTCAAGAACATAAAATAGTAATTTGTAAGCATTCAATTCATGATGTTATGTGTGTGAACTTGATTTGTAGTTGGATGCTGTTCTGCTTGCCGGACAGCTGCGGAAAAGATTTCTTGATCAGGTAGGACATATGTCTGCCTTGGTTACCAGTGTTCTCTTTCAATAGGGCTTGTTTCTTCGATGATTGTATCGGAAAAATTCCTTTTATCAGTCACTGATGATGTGTTGCATGTTGAATTGTCGATTGGCTAGCCTTTTGGTTTAGTTGTGTGTCCCCAACCAACTTCTGTTCTTTTGTAGGTCATGACAATTGGGCAAAAAGTGACATTTGAATTCTGTGGGATAAACTACATCTTCATTGTAAATCAAGCATTGCTGGAAGGCCAAGAGAGTTCCACACCATTGGACAGAGGGTTCCTGTCAAGTGACACATACATCATATTTGAGGCAGCCCCTAATTCAGGAATTAAGGTTCCTTTCAGTTCATTTGCTACCTGCAAATAAAGATCATAGAAGACATTGTAATACCTTGTCTTTATACATGCAGATGATCAACCAAAAGGAAGCTGCTAGCAGCAAGCTTTTCAAGCATAAAGAGTTTAACCTGGAGAAGTTGGGTATAGGTGGATTAAGTGCTGAATTTACAGACATCTTTCGCAGGGCATTTGCTTCTCGTGTGTTTCCACCTCATGTTGTTAGTAGGTAATTATCTAGAAAGAGCTGGGATATTGGCACTCTCTCTGCAATTAGTAACATACAAATTAGTGGTTAATAACTAACTGCCCGCTACAGGTTAGGTATAAAGAATGTCAAGGGTATACTGCTTTATGGACCCCCTGGTACTGGGAAGACACTTATGGCCCGACAAATTGGGAAATTGCTAAACGGGAAAGATCCCAAGGCATGAATTTCTTGACTGAATATATCATACAGATTTGCTCCAGGCCTGATTGAGCTCTTTACTTTTATATAATTATACAGATATATTTGTATAAACACAGTGGACTATGTTATGGTTTATTTCTTCCAAAATGTAGGTGTCAATAGTGTTTAAAGTAGTGTCACATAGGCCTTGTGTTATTGTGCAGTTATCACAAGCAGTGATGCCAATATTTTACTTTATTACATACAAAGTGTTGTCATGTACTTCTAGATGACCAATTTTACAATATTTTTTGCCTCTATTTTCTCATGAAATTTGCAGCTATTTAATTAGTTTTGTAACCTTCCATTTCCTTATGAAGTTGTCAACTTTATATCCAGTCAGAATCGTGTGAACTGGGATAAAAGTGTTTTTGTCAGGGTTGCAAATTAATATGACTATTGTCAGATCTCAGCTATGGTCCAGCTACATGCTTAACTTCAATGTTTGGATCCCAGATTGTAAATGGACCTGAAGTCTTGAGCAAATTCGTTGGTGAAACAGAGAAGAACGTGAGAGATTTATTTGCAGATGCTGAGAATGAACAGAGAGCGCGTGGTATGGTGTCTCAGGAAAAAAAAAATCTTTGCTTTTCTTATTTCCTTTCATTTCTTTTTATTTACTTGTCTCAAATTCTGTGGCTCAATTTAGGTGATGAGAGTGACCTTCATGTCATCATCTTTGATGAAATTGATGCTATCTGCAAGGTAAATCACCTGTACCATTTGCTTCACACGACACATCCTTGTATATTTTCCACTTATTTCAAGCTATCCGAGCAGGTTTGAGGATGAGCTGTATCTTTCCGATAGCTCATTATTTTGGTAGCAGGTAGCTTTAGATTGTTCCTGACATTTTGTGGACATCTGCTTTTGCTACTTGAAATGTGAACATATCTCCAAAATTCTATGTTCTGCCTGGCATATGGAAAATAACTATTCAGCAGTAGATTTATATTATTTGTGAATACAATATGTCATTTCTCAAATACATTGCATTAGCTGAGAACCATGATATCATTTTTCTTATGATTCTTCATAATTAATATCAGCCATATTTTTCTATGATTTAATTTTGCAGTACATTTTTTTGCAGAAACCTGCTTGTTTATATTGCCTTGTAAATTATGACGAAATTATCATAACTTTGTGAAAATCCGATTGTGCAGTCAAGAGGTTCCACCAGGGATGGTACAGGTGTACATGACAGCATTGTAAACCAGCTACTAACAAAGGTATTTTTCCTATAATTCAAGCTATGAACTTCATTGCACTTATGTGTGTATTTAATGATATGTAACCAAGCTGTATACTATTAGATAGATGGTGTTGAAGCACTAAACAATGTTCTGCTTATTGGAATGACAAATAGGAAAGATTTGCTTGATGAAGCTTTGTTAAGGTGAATTCTTACACTCTGTTACCGCATATATTTTTTTTTGGCATAATCCTGCTCACTCTTTGGCATATGCATTCAATAGTAATGACACTATACATCTTCACTATTGAGAGGGTTGCGAGGGTTTAATGTCAAACTCTGCCTAATTATTTATGATATTTGGCACTCAGGCCTGGAAGATTGGAAGTGCACATTGAGATAAACCTACCTGATGAAAATGGGCGCTTCCAAATTCTTCAAATACACACGAATAAGATGAAAGAAAGCTCTTTCCTTTCTCCAGATGTTAATCTGCAAGAGCTTGGTATGTCTGATGTTCCTCTGCGACATAATTAATCATGCAAAGCACTTACAATAACATCTTCTTGCCTGAATGAAGCTGCACGAACCAAGAACTATAGTGGAGCAGAATTGGAAGGTGTTGTTAAAAGTGCAGTTTCATATGCTTTGAACCGTCAAATTAGTATGGATGACCTTACCAAGCCTTTGGATGAGGAAAGCATTAAGGTCACTATGGATGACTTTGTGAATGGACTTCAAGAAATTACCCCCGCATTTGGAGCATCTACTGATAACCTTGAAAGATGCAGGTTTGTACCAAACATCACTATAGAATATTCGCTTGGTGATTATACTTTCTAGGGGCTTATTTGATTAACATGCTTCAAATATTATAAAGATTCATTTATTGTGATGCCTGATTGTATATCACTTTTATGAAACTTTCTACTCCGCATTTGCTTAGGGTCTTAGAGATGCCAGTACGCTACTATCCTATTCCATTTTTCATAGGGCTGTGCATTTTGCGCTGACATTGTAAGCTGCCATTCATGAATGGAGATCCATCATTTAAAGAAACTGGAAACTATAATTTGGATACTATATTCAGCAGATATAAATGTCTTTTAGATAAAATAACTATCAGATGTTTGAAATTTCCTAGCGAAATTATACTATTTTGTTGTTTGATCTGTGAGAAAGACTTCAATCATGAATTTCTTCTACGAAAACTCTGGCCTTGATCATAAAAATGTGCATGGGATTTTGTTAATTTCTCACACATATGTTTTTAATGCAAAATTTGTAGGTTACGTGGTATTGTTGACTGTGGCAATCCGCATAAGCACATTTATCAACGAGCTATGCTCCTAGTGGAGCAGGTTAAAGTTAGCAGAGGTAGCCCTCTCGTCACTTGCCTATTGGAAGGACCGGCTGGAAGGTGCATTTCTTCCACATGTTAGCCTTATCTTTGTTTGAATCTTCTGAAACCTCATTTCATTTCTATTCAATTGGATTTCAGTGGTAAATCAGCTACGGCAGCTACTGTTGGCATTGATAGTGATTTTGCTTATGTAAAAGTTGTAAGTTCCTATGTTCCCATTGCAATTTAGAAGCCATATTTTTCAATTATTATGTTATCTGGGAGGATATAACTCTGAATTGTTATTCTTGTTCACAGATATCAGCTGAGACAATGATTGGTTTCAGTGAAAGCAGCAAGTGTGCACAGATATGCAAGGTTAGAAAACCATTATGCTATGATGTTTTCTGACTATCTGGGAAAGTGTACCTTGTTTATCAGCTGCCACTTCTTTCTATGTTTGTGTACTTATTTGTTTTATTAAACATGTGTTTGCTAAGGAACATAATGAGGTGTTGTTCCTTCTTTTTTCTGTTGTTGTTGTACAGGTTTTTGAGGACGCATACAAATCTCCACTAAGCATCATAATTCTCGATGACATAGAGAGGTAAAAAATTCATGAGTCCAGGAATGAAACAGATTCTGGTCATTTTACTTTCCTTTTGCTCTTTTCACTTGCCCTACTTCAGAGTTCTTTTCCTGGACAATCTTTTAGGTTACTGGAGTATGTTGGTATTGGACCTCGCTTCTCCAACTTGATCTCACAAACGCTCCTGGTTCTCCTCAAGAGGGTTCCTCCGAAGGTTAGCTGTTACCTTTTATTTCTGATCAGCATATTTTTTTCAGGGGCGGAGCCAGCCGAGGCAGCTACCGGTGTCAGCTCTATTGAACACCCTCTATTTAACATCTGGGTCAGTTCCTTAGCTGAATAGTGCACAACAGTGGTTCCTCACTGATTTTGCAGCCAATCGTCAGTGTCGGTGTCAACTGACACCAACAAACCCCCCTAACTCTGCCCATGATTTCTTTCTTGAGGCCTTGTTTTGTTGGGCCTTGTTTAGTTGGTGGAAAAATTTGTCTTTTCAACGTTTCGAACTCCTGTAGCACATTGTAGCACGTTTCGTTTGTTTGTGGTAAATATTATCCTACCATGGTCTAACTAGGCTCAAAAGATTCGTGTCGCGAAGTACATCAAAACTGTGTAATTAGTTATTTTTTTTACCTATATTTAATACTCCGAACATATGTCTTTTGACGTATTTAATGTGATGTGATGGAGAGAGAGTGAAGAAAACGTTAGAAACTTTAGCAAACTAAACAAGGCCTTGGTTGAAAATTTTGCCTTTTTAACTGCTGGAACTCCTGTAGCACACTGTAGCACGTTTTGTTTGTTTGTGGTAAATATTATCTTACCATGGCCTAACTAGGCTCAAAAGATTCGTGTCGCAAAGGACCTTCAAACTGTGTAATTAGTTATTTTTTTTACCTATATTTAATACTCCGAACATATGTCTTTAGACGTATTTAATGTGATGTGATGAAGAGAAAGTGGAGAAAAGGTTAGAAATTTTAGCCAACTAAACAAGACCTTGCTATCCTGAAATGTACTTGTCATATGGGAGTTGATGCCATAGATTGACTTCTCTAACTTGATTTTTCAAGAAATATATCTGAATCCTTGATGTATGGAAAACATTTTTCTTTACTCATTTCTTTTTTTAGGGGAAGGATTTGCTTGTGATAGGGACAACAAGCGAGGTTGGCTTTCTAGAGTCCATTGGCATGTGTGATGTCTTCTCTGTGACCTACCATGTTCCTAAACTGAAGAAAGAGGATGCCAAAAAGGTAACGAAATATTCAGACAGACATGTTAGTTGATATTTTGTTGCATGATAATGTCAGGACGTTTGTGTTTAGCAAGCTGAGAATTGGGCAATGCTTTTGGAACATATTGGAGAGACTTGAATCATATTGGTCCTTGTTCGCAGGTGCTACAGCATCTCAATGTGTTCAATGAAGGAGATATCGATGCAGCAGCAGAAGCATTGGATGATGTAAAAATTTTATCCTAATTACTCACCCGAGGAAATCAAACTATCAGGGCAAACTCTTAGTCTTTCTTATGATGCAGATGCCACTCAAGAAGTTATATACACTCGTTGAGATGGCCGCACAGGGGAGGACTGGAGGAAGTGCAGAAGCAATTTATGCTGGAAAGGAAAAGATTGACATCGACCATTTCTTTAGCATCTTGGGTGACATTATCCGCTATTAAGCACAGGTCATCTATATTGTTTACGTTGTGCTCTGTAAAGTTTGACAAATACTCCATTCAACTCCAAATATAGGTTATTTTAGGATTCCAGCCAATCAAATTTTCTTTCTAACTTGTTCCAATGTATAAAAAGTTGCATAGATTGACTATACATAGTTGATCAATTATTTTTGACACAAAGAGAAGACCTGGATGTGCTCCATTTCTATGCTTGTTGTCCTCTTATGCTCACAGCTATATATATAAAAAGCTCATGTCCAGAAATACATTATAAGTTGGACAGCTATTACCATTGGATGCCACTCGACGATGACTTTACATATATCAAATGTCAAGGGCATCTACCATAACACGTTGCACCGGAAGGAAAACTGTAGGTTATCTATGCCGATCTGCAATTCCGCAGGTGTCGGCGCTGGCGACCATTAAACGAATCTAACCAGCAGCATCACGAGGCAACACAACACACACCCTTTTTTTTCCCTGTGTGCTTTCTATTCATTTTCCGGTGATCTTTCTCTGACACACTTCACCCGATTCGGAGGACAAAACAAGGGAACGACAAAAAGCTCGAAGACCTGGGCGCAACAAAGCTCGGAAGGACGTGTAAATGAAACGGCTCCTCCTCCGCACCGGCCGTTCCTACGACGAGCCGGCGGCGGCGCACGCCGCCAGCACCCGCTTGGCCTCCTCCCCGACCCCGGGCCTGAGCTTGGCGAGCCTGCACGACTGCTTCTTGATGAGCCTGCGCAGCGACGGGTGCTCGCTGGGCACCACCGAGTAGTCGTCGTGGTACTCTTCCATGCCCTCCGGCGCGAGCTGCCACACGAAGGCGGCGGCGCCCGCGCCGCCCCGGGACGCCGACGCGTAGACGATGTCGTAGACGGCCTTGTAGAAGACGTCGCGGTGGGCGGGGTCGAAGCCCTGGGCGCGGTGCGACAGCCCGAACTCGGTGGTGAGCACCGGCTTGTGCAGCTCCTTGTCGCCGTCCTCGATGTGGGAGGACACCCACCGCTTCACGAACTGGAGCTTCTCGTCCACCGTGGCGTGCTGCTTCTGCAGCCTGGTAACACGACATGATCGATCAATCGTTTTCCCCACTCACTCATCAGTCATCACTAGAACTTTGGTGAAATGCTGGCACCACCACTTACCAGGTGTCAGGGTAGAGGTGGATGGACGCGAAGTCGATGTCCGGGATCTTGGCGTTACGGATGAAGTCGGAGCCGTAGTTGTTGTCCTTCCAGATGCCCGGGTTGACGTCCCGCTTGCGCTCCGGGCTCGTCGGCCCGTAGAACCCCTCCGTGCCGACGGTGAGGAGATGCTTCTTGTCGATGGACTTGACGTAAGCCGCCATCTCCTCGATCCAGCGCTGCAAATGCAAATTTGACCACCACCACATCACCACAGGCAGGTAAAATAACCGCAATTCGGAACGTGGATGAACGAACGCGTCGATAGGAGAACACGATCACGGTCACCGACGCCGACCAATTGAAACCATCGACGGCGGCGGGGGGGGTGAAAATAAAGAGGAACTCACTTGCAGCGTGTCGCCGGACGGGTCCGTGGTGCAGCGGGGCTCGTTCATCAGCTCCCACGCGAGGATGGTGGGGTCGTCCCTGTACTCCACCCCTGTCAAGTGGTTCTTCCTCGTCAGCAGCGTCTGCACCCAAGAAGCGTCAGCAGGCCCGGGTTAATTTGGGTCGCCACCGACACCTTACCCCCAATTTTCACTTTCACCCATGGTGACTGGTGACACACTGACACGGTTAGTTAACCGACACTGCTGCAGTGTCCGCGACAGTAAACTAAAATCTTGAGCTCGACGGGACTGGGATTTGAGGGGGAGAACTAGGCAACCAGCTGAGAGAAAGAGAGGGAGAGCTGACCTTGAGGTAGACTTTGAAGTAGTCGCGGATGGCGGGGTCGAAGAAGAAGGAATCGTTGGAGGCGGAGAGGCCGACGCCCTCCTCCCACGCCCACCGCACGTACTGCGTCTTCCCGCCGTACGCCTCAAGGTTGTTCGCCAGGCTCAAGATCAGCCGCACCCCGTGCCGGCTGGCCTCCACCAACACCCGGTCCAGCGCCTGCACGCCGCCGCCGCCGTTCCCATCCATTAAAACCCCCAGGCCCCAAGAAGAAGAAGCACGGCATTTCCGCCGCGGCTGAAATTAAGGGAGAGCTTTAATTGATTCCTTACCTTGAAGACGCGCTCGTCGAAGTGGCCGGGGGAGACCTGGAGTGCGTTGTAGGCGCCGTCGTTGAAGGCCCAGGAGCGGCACACGGTGAGGCCCATCTCGGCGGCGGCGCGGAACATGCGGGACACGCGGTCGCGGCTCCGGGGCTCCACGGCCTGGTCCATGAGCCAGTAGGAGTTCCACCCGTTGGGGTAGAAGGGCTGCCCGTCCAGGAACAGCTGCGCGCCGCGCCGCTCCACGAAGGGCGCCGCCATCACGGCGGCGCGGGCGGATGCGGAGGAGGAGGAGCCGAAGCCGGGGGCGGCGGGCAGGGACGGGAGCGAGATGTCGCGGGGGTCCACCTTGCCGAATAAGGTGAAGTAGAGCAGCGCCACGAAGGAGGCCACGCCGAGGACGTGGTACAGGCCCAGGCCGCCGCCCACCGCCATTGTCGCCGGTGCGAGCGTCGGTGGGGTGGTCACGGGGAGATTTGGGGGCGCTGGCTGGCGCTATGGGGCGACCATGCGGAGTGGGATGCTCCCCCTAGATGTTCTAGAAGGCGGAGTGGGGCGGAGCAGAGGCCGGAGTGGGGCGGAGGGAGTGGAGTGGGAGGAGAGGAGGGGGGGCAGTGGACTGTGAAGTAGGGGAGGGGGCTAGTGGCCGCGACAAGTGGTAGCTCAGGCTCAGCTCAGGCGGCACGGCGTCGGCGCTAGTTGAGGAAAGTAACTGTGTGCTTCCTCTGTGCGGGGAAGCAAATCCTCTCCGGTAACTGCAGAAGGACTCACCCACTGTCACGTGAGCCTGGTGGCCATCAGGACCACACGGTAGTGACAGAGTCTCTGTGCATCTACTGCAGAGGAGACTCGTCGCGGGGGGGGTGCAGCTTGCTGAAGACCGGGAGGAGATTTTGCCTCTAGCACCTCCGCGAAGTTAAAATTGTGCTTTCAGCCTCCGAAAATGTCGGCCAAGGGCCCAACTGTCCAAGGCCTCGAGCTCGAGGGGGATGCATTCTTTTTATGGATACGATACGAATAAACTTGAATGTAATGCATGATTTGTCGGGGTCATTGATTTTCCATAATGTGTAGGCATTCACGGCTTCAGCACCGCATGTGGGATAAAATCTTCAACGCGCGGTCTTTATCTTCCATTCAACCTTCTTGTACATGCCCCGCATGATTGACGCGCCAAGGTAATGAAAAAGATGTTCAACAGGCCTAAATTTGTGTTAGTAGTAGTCAATGTTGCAAATCGCGGGTTATAGAATTTAGCGGAGTCCTTCCGAAAAAGCTATAACCTTTAGCGGTATGCAAAAAAGTAGTAAAATTTAGACCTAAACATTATTAATTTTATAAATTTCAGCTCATATTTCATATATATGTGTAGGCATTAGTGAAAACATAAGTAAATCAGTCATGATTCAGAAGACAAGTGACAAATCATAACTCATAGTTCATAAATGTCAAGTATATAAGTTCGTAGTTGAACCATAGCGGTGTTAGCGGTGCTAGGCTATTGAATTTAGCGGAGCTATTTCATGATATAGCGAAGTTAGCGGCATTAGCGGTAAAATATGCAATATCGTAGCGGCACCTGTCTCAAAAAGCTATAGCGGAGCTATATCGAAGCTACAGCGGGCTATTTGCATCAGTGGTAGTAGTATGTAGTAGCTTTGTTTTAGTTAAGACAAATTATATGCTGTCCTACAAAAATTTGCCAAACATTAATAAGTACAGTGTATCTATGAAAAGTTCTAAATTGTTGGACAAATACAGAGCCTGATTGGTTTGAAGCCAAATTTTTGGCATGCCCATGTTTTGGCAGGCCAAAACTTAGGTAAAAATCTTGCCAAAATTTTGGCAGCACAAATGGGAGATATGGGCAAACTTTGGTAACCAACCAAATAGTGGCCAAAACATTGGCATGCCAAAATTTTGGCATGCCCATGTTTTGTCACCAAACCAATCAGGCTCACAAACTCAGAATGTGTTTAGATCCAGATGAATTGGTTGAATTGGGGAAGAATTAGGAAAGAATTGGTGTAAATGTAGATGAATAGTAAGGGGTGATGTAAGGTGATATGATAAATGATGGGACGTTTTTTGCAAACTTTTTGGGATAAACACACCCTCAGAAGAGTTTGCGCGCCATGGGTGGGGAGGTCACAGGCTCACAGTTCACATGATTCCTTCAGATCTCAGGCACACCGCCCAAAGGCAGGTAAAGGACACAGAGTCCCAGCCCCCCCCAGGCCCACATGCTTAGGTACTACTCCCTCCGTCCCAAAATAAGTGTTCATCTCACATTTCGAAGAGTCAACAAGTTGTAATTTTGACCGGATATATGGAAAATAATATTAACATTTGTGTCTGTAAACAAGTTTGTTATGACAATATATGACATGATTAATCTAATGATGTTTATTTAGTATCATAATTATTAATATTTTTTGATATATATTCGGTCAAACTTTAAAGTGCTTGACTCCTCGAAGTGCGAGATGTACACTTATTTTGGGACGGAGGGAGTACTCCTACCAATAGTCACCACTTCACCAACACAGCGCCAGAAAAATGGTCCTTGTCCCTAGATCTCTCCTGCTCGCCCTGCCATCGTCAGACCAACTAACTCCATGACAAATAAATCGGCATACTCTCAGTGCCCCCCTAATTGATTCGTGGATCATTAAAAACTGAAAGCTATGGAGTGGAGGCGCCAAACCTCAGTCTCCAAAAACCCCAGTGTGCATCCACAAAAATTGGGTGGGTGCCCGAGCCCACCCAAGTCTCCCTATGATGGATGCAGACAGTTCCTTGACGTTTTATGACTTCGAGGGAAGAGAAGAATTCGGGGGGAAGCGAAGGTCGTTTGCTTGTCCTCGTTTGTTTGCGGAGATTACGGCGATCATTTACTGGGCAGTGCATTTACTGCGGTGTTTTCTAAAAGGATAACAGTAGATTACCACGTGCAACAGTGAGCCCTGAGCCCGTCTCGCTCGCCGTAGGGTGTGTTTAGATGTCAAAGTTTTGCACTAATTTTGCAAAATTGGTGCAAAATTGGTACGAAATACCCTGTAACGTCAGATGAATAGTGAGAGGTGATGTGATGAGATGTGATAGATGGTGGGATGTTTTTAGTCAAAATTTTAGCTTCTAAGCACACCCGTAAAGTAGACAATGCGCAGCGCGGGACGCACTGCACAAGGATAACAAACTCATTTACACAAGCCGAGCAGGCATACTGTACGCCACTGTTCCAGTATAGGCAGCGTATAGAGTAGAATACTGTCCCACGGCAGGATTCCCATTGCCGGTAACCTCGGGGTCTGTTAACTTTTTTCTACCGGTGAATGAAAAGAGACTCTTGTGCTCGCACCTCGCGTAGCTGCTTTCGGAAGCGACCGGGAATCGAAGCCCGATCTGCCTCCTGTCCGTGGGTTCGTTCCTTTTTTTTTTTTTTGAGGGCTCCGTGGGTTCGTTCCTTGAGATCGACTCAACTGCACGTACGGGTGAAAACTGTGAGTGAAAGCGCGCGTTGCACTTGCAATCTGTATTTGGCCTGTCATCGCTGAAGGTTAGGGTTAACCGAAGATCGGACACGAGAAAGCCAGGCATCTCCGTTTTCCGATCAGAAGAAAAGGCCGTCAAAAGAATCAGGAAGCGGCGGTGATTGGAAAAGGCAGCAGCCTCCCACTCCCCCAGTGCCGGGATCTGATGTCTCGGCCGGGCCCGGAATCACAGGAGCGGCACGCGGAACGTGTAGTACGGCGACCAGCGCCTGTCCCTCCGCCGACAGCCCGTGAGCCGGCCGGAATTGATGGCCGGTTGCCCCAACGCCCACCGGCTCCGTGCGACCGTGCCTACCGGAGTACCAGCGTTCAAAAAAAAAAACCGAAAATGGCACACTGCCACTACACTCGCGGCTTTGTCTGACGCGTGGGTTCCTCACGTTGTTTTAGTTTTCTTCCTTCTTATGAGGCCGTGTTTAGTTGTTGGAACTTTTTTATTAGACCGTGTGCACAGAGAAGATTTTTGGTGAAATTTTGAGGAAACCTTGGTGGACAGCAAAACGGGCCGCGGAGGACCTCCACAAGCGGCGGCCCGCTTTCCTGTTTGGCGAGAGAGAAGAAGGGAATGTGTGAATTTCGTGGTGCGCCGCTCGCTCGTCACGCGCGCACAAGGGACGCAACGGCGATAGCGGGGCGCCTGCCGCGTCGGAGGAAGACGCGATCGGCCTGGGGATCAGGGGGAGGCGCGCGCACCTGCCGAACCGAGCCCGTGGACCTTGGCACCTTGTACTACGTGTGTGGCCGCGGCGCGCGGCGGCAAGCGCACGGCACGGGAGCGGCGCGATTGGTGCCCGCAGTTGGCGAGGACGCCCGACCGACGACGGGGGCAAGCGCCACTCCGCCAAAACAGGCCAGGGGTGGAAAGACGCGACAAATTTAGTTAGTACAAGAGGAGTGCCTAGATTAACTAGGAGTCGTTGCACCGATTGGTGCACAATCTTTGGTTGACGGGACAAAAAAAAAAAAGAAACTGGCACTTGGTCTGCAAAAAAAGAACACTACTAAAATGGTAATTTGCCTGCGTGTGGATTTCTGAGCCTAACCGTGAAGTTATCACGCTTCGCATCAACTTTCTCAAAATCTCGTTTGATTATTTCGCACGTTGTGGCAATGCTTCGCGCCTTCGCATGTGTCGGGGGATTCTGAAAATTTCGTGACAGATCGGGCCCCCGAGTTTGTCCGATCTAGAACGGGCCATGTGATGTGACTGGCGGCGGCCTCTCCAAGCCTGCAAATGTGTGTATGTGAAGCTGTGGACCTTATGTATGTATGATGGGCCACGAGATAGATGTGGGCCTTTCCTCTTTTTTTGCCACCTTGAACGTCCCTGGGCCGATCAAATGGTATGTGGACCTTTGTAGGCTTCAATACATAGCGTTTTTTTAACAATCTTTTTTAGACAAATTCTCGAGAGAATTCACCAAATCGAAACAACCTATAGTGGAGCTGCTCAAGAGAATGTTTACAATCTTCTCAAAAAGAGAGAGAGAGAGAGGGAGGGAGAGAGAGAATGTTTACAAGGATTTGTCAACGAAACTTTTTTAACGTTTGATGAATATTTCTTCGAACAAGTTCCCCCAAAAACTTTTCAAACGAGATCTTAGCAAACTTCTTCAAGCAAGTTTTCTAGAAAACTTAGTAGAAAAAGAACTTCTACAAACGAGTTTCTCAAAACTTCTTCAATTAATAAGTTTAATTTAATGGTGAACTTATTCCAGAAAGATCGTAGAAAACCTTTAAAAATAAGGAGGAAAAGGGTGCCTGAGTAACATTTTTTAGCAACAAGGAGCAAGATAGGTAGAATGAGTGCGGAGAGAGGATCACCATTTCTTAATGTGTGAGGGACTGTGGAATGGAACCTATATAGGTTGCAAAATTGAAATAAAACTGAATAATTTAGCTCCACATCGTGGTCCCTTTAAGGTCTTATTCGGATAAAACTATTGTTCACTTCCAATCCGTGTGGTTTGAAGTGGAAAATGAACCCATTCTCTCCTAATAAGCTTGGATTAGTGGGCATTTATATGTTACCAAAGCACTGAAGGATGGCCACCACTATAGCACTTATCCTCCGATGTTGACTGATTCAATCATATCTTCAGTGGGAAGGAAACTCATCTCGTTTCAGCCCCCCCCCCCCTCGCCCCTGCGTCGCTCCTCGCGGGCGACTCGGGCGGACCCCGAGCCCCGGCGCCACCGCCACCCTCCAGCGCCGTAGCTCCTCCTCACCGCCGCCCGTGCGGCCGCAATGAAGGTGGCGGCGGGGCCCCGCCTCCCTGTCCTCCCTCCCCCCGTCCCCTCCTAGCAACCTCCTCGTCCGCGGCGGCGGGGGTCGTTTCCGGCCGGCGGCGCCTGGATCCGCAGTCGGGATCGACGGATCCACCACCTGGACCGCCGGATCTGCTGCGTGGCGGCGTGGTCTGGTCCGCGGGGGCCTCGACCGGCCTGCGTCGCGGCGGCGCGCGGGGGCACTGCTGCCCCGGTGCGAGGTCGTGCGGCTCGGCCCTGGCGGCGTCCGGGGTGGCGGGCGGCATTGGGGACTTCGGGTCGCGCTCGGCGTCGCCTTGGCCTGGGCGTGCTCCACGAGCACCGACCGCCTCTGCTTCGGCGGGTGGTTGGCGCTGCAGGGGTCGTCGACGTACGCGAACACCGCCTCCCTGTCGTTCGCCGTGAGGAGGCCTTTCTCTCGGTGGCGTGCGTTGTGGAGGGCGCCTGTGGTGCCGGTGCTCAGGGTCTCCTTGGCCACCGACATCACGCGGCTCTTCACGGCGCCCTTGAGGGTCTCCTCCAGGTGGTGTCTTCTGCTGTGTCGGTGATGCCGCGGTGGCATGGCCGACGGCGGTTCTCTTGCTCGGGTTGTTTTGCCAACGCCACCTAGATATGCAAGCGGCGCGGGTTTCGCCGCAAGCCCGCTGGACATCCCTGCGCCGCAAGCCCAGCGGACAGCTTCAACTAAGCCCGTGTAGTGTAGCAGTGCTATGCGGCCCAGCCAACGGGGCCCGACGGCGCCGCAAGCCCGCAAAAAGAAACATCGTGAGAGCGAGAGGATCGGGAGGATTTGTCGGCAGAAAGGGGATCGGAGGAGAGGGGCGCCGCGCCGCCCACCCATGGCGTCGCCGTCAGGTTGCGCTCCGCCGGCGATGGTCGCCAGCGTATCCACCTCCCTTCCTCCCTCTCCTCACCCTCCGATTCCCCAACCCCATCCGCAAGATCAACAAGCAATCAGCAGGGGCAGCGGCGATGTTATGCGCCAACGGCCGGCCCTCCCCGCGCCCAGGTATGTCGATTTCGCATCTCCGGCCGGCCATGCAAGTGTTGTCCCTTCGCGCTGTTCCCTAGCTTCCTGGATGGGTTTCTTCCCAGTCGTTGTGAGAGTTGGATTGGTGTTCCCAATCAGATCCAAACCTTTCGTCCTTCCTCCCCACGCAACCAGTGGTGGATTCGCTTGCTGCACGGCTGTGCGTTAGGTCCAAATCCATTCATCCATGGTTCTGCTAGCGAGCGCTAGGTTGTTCGTTTTCCTCGAGCGAAAAGATCGACATATTTTTTTTTTTGAGAATAAAAGATCGACATAGTTGACGCCCCGCATGGTACTTGTATCCAATTGAGGTTGGGGGAGCGAGTGCATTCCTCCAAGATTTTTGGTTTGATGAATTGATGAGGTATTCTGTGCTTAAGATAGCGACATTTGAAAATGCCTTTTTTTCTTTTACAAGAGCTGAGATTTTCCATCCTCCCGACCAAGATGATTCTCATACTGAAGGTTACTGAAATTTGGGATGCAGGCATGAAGAAGGTCAGGAAGGTGACTGTGCCAGACAAGGGGAAAGAAAGCGCAAACACCATCATCGAAAGCAGCGGTCGCAAGATCGAAGAGAACAAGCTTCACACAAAGAAAAACAGGTCAGTATAAATAGCAGATGTTGCAAATTATTGAATAGCTCTATACCTCTCTTACTTTCTTTGCATGCACAGGTTGTTGGCTCATCCCATATTGCCACCACTCATACTCCATCCTCTCCACTAGAACAGAGCAGGGACTGTGCAAACCAGATACTAAAGGCGGCCACGGCAATTGACAGCGACGTCCTTGTAAGTCTAACTATCCTCACTTCTAAGTTCTATATCTGAAATTGTTTCCAATGCAAGCCTGGTACCTCTGATTCCCTGTTAGCTGAAGCAGCCATAGTTACATTCCCTGTTAGCTTACATTGAATCAAATATGTCATGACCTGCAGGATTATCAATATTTTGTTCTTCGTACAGAATAATGCTAGTTATCAGTTCATTACACTATCTGTGATTGAAATTAAAGTATTGTAGAACTAACGAAAATCATATGAACAAAATTCTATAATTATGGATGACCTTTGTTGATGCTTTCTCTTTCTGTAATATGCAAAACTTGCCAATGCTGCATTTTCTTGTTCAAGCACTAGACAGAACAGTCAACTTCCAGAAAAATGTCCTTCAAGTTGAGGTTACTGCTGATACCTGTACATTTGGTTATCTGTGTAGGCCAAAGAGGGAGAGGTGCTATCAAGATCACATAGAGTAAGATCACCAATGGTAACATTTTCTGTACGATCACCAGGGGTCAGAATTCTATTGTCACCAAGGGTCAATTCTCCATTGCCATCCCCATCCACATCTGCGATGCTTCCTAGTAAGTGATGTCATTTGTAATGCTTTTTTTTTGCATACTTGATTTGATATTATTTGTCACCAATACTATCATCTTCTTGTTTTTTTATGATATACCAGTTCTTCAAATACTATTCTACTTTGACTATATTGATCATGTCCTAAATTATTAAAATATCCATGACTAGGGAGATTACGTAGGAGACGCAAACTTACATCAGAAATATGGAAAGATTTTGAGGCTATATATGAATGTGATTCTGTTGCTGAAGCTCAGTGCATACATTGCCACAAAAGAATCAAAGTAGCACGTGATGTTGGCACAAGCGCTTGTCGTAGGCATTTGCGTACTTGTGAGGGCAAAGCTAAATTGGATCAAATGCTTAATCAGATGAATTCCGGTGATCTGTCCTTACGTGATGCTTCATTAAAAGACTGGAAATTTGATCAGGAAAAATCTCGGCAAGAATTGGTTAGTCTAATTGTTTGTCATGCACTACCTTTTAGCCTTGTTGAGTATCCTAAGTTCAGAAGTTTTGTTACTAGTCTTAATCCATGGTTCACACATGTGTCAAGAACCACTATCAAATCTGACTGCATAAGAACATATGAGGAAAGGAAGGCACACTTGCATGAGTTGTTGAAAAATTCAACTTCTAGAGTTTCCCTTACCGCAGATTTGTGGACGTCCAAGCAAACTCTAGGTTACTTGTGTGTCACATGCCACTACATCGATAGTGATTGGATATTGCACAAAGTTATTATAAAGTTTGCTCTTGTGGAAACTCCTCATGATGGTAGGAATCTTTTCAACACCATGCTTAAGAGCTTGAATGAATGGAATATAGAAGATAAGATCTTTGCAATCACTCTAGATAATGCTAGCAGCAACAACAACTTTGTGAGTGCATTGACGGAAAATCTAGTTGCCAAGCATTTGCTTCTAGGTGAAGGGAAAATGTTCCATTGCCGATGTGCTGCACATGTTTTAAACCTGATAGTTCAAGAAGGTTTGCTTGCAATGAGTGGCGCTGTCACAAGCATTAGAGATAGCATCAAGTATGTGAAGAGCTCACAAGGGCGCAAACAAAGGTTTGAGAAGATGATTAGACAAGTAGGGATAACTTGTGATAAACGACCTCCACTTGATGTTGTGACGCGGTGGAATTCTACTTATCACATGCTCAAGTGTGCATTGGAGTATGAGAGGGCATTTGAGGCTTTGACCCATGAAGATATTCATTATAAACACGAACCATTAGTCGAGGAATGGCAAATGGCTAAGAAGCTTTGTGACATCTTAAAGTTATTCACTGATGCTACCGAACTACTCTCAGGTTCGAAGTATCCAACTTCAAGTTTATATTTCGATCAGATTTGGGAGATCAAGCTACTTTTGGAAAAGGAATCCACTAATTCATATGTTTTGATCAGAGCTATGATACATGAGATGAAGGAAAAATTTTAGAAATACTGGGATCTATCTTTCTTGCAGATTTGTGTTCCAGTCATTCTAGATCCTAGATTCAAGTTGGGCTATCTCAAGTTTCGTCTAAGGCAAGATTTTGGCAATGAAGCGCAATACTTCCCTACAATTGAAAATACATTCAGAGAACGGTTCAATGAATATAACTTGCAGTCTGGTGAGCTAACTCCTGATTTTGCACAATCAGTCAGAGCTGTTGAAACCTATCTTGGCAGAACTAATCCTTGGGCAGATTGGAGCTATCATCAAAATTTGGTGCAAAGAAGAAGGGTGAGCGAACTTGATAAGTATCTGGAAGAAGAAACAGTTCCTGTAGACATTCATTTTGACATCTTAAAATATTGGAAGTCCTCCTCCGCCACATATCCTGTACTTGCACGTATGGCACGGGATATATTGGCCATTCCGGCGTCAACAGTAGCATCTGAATCTGCATTTTCTAGTGGAGATAAAATTATAAGTGAGTATAGAAGCAGGTTGACTAGTGAGACCGTGCAAGGACTTGTTTGTCTCCAAGATTGGATTCGAGGAAACGGTATGTTTACTCTCTGATGTGTGTGTATGAGTGTTAATATATTTACTGCATGTTTGATCGGTTTTCAATTATTTCAGATGCTCTCACTCATGATGATATAGCTGGATGTATAATTGGAAATGAGGAGGATGAAATTTAACTCAGGTAAATTGTTGTTGTTGCTGAAATTACAATATTTTTGTGATGTATATCTGCTAGTTTTGGTCAGCTTCTGCTAGTTTTTGTTCCTGTTAAAGTTGGAGATGTCATCCCGGGCTTCTGTCTTTGTAGAATTGCTCTTGTGTTCCTAGGTCTAGTGCTCAACTTGTCCTGGCTGTGTGTATATGCAAGTGACTGAAATGAAGCGTCTACTTGTCCTGGCTTGCGCTGATGAATGATTGGTGAACTAGACACGAATAGCTAATGCTTTTTGCTTGCACTCCCAATTCCGTAGATATACAGTTATCAATTAGTGATCATATATGATTTCACAAGCATGGACCCGGGAAAGTAGCATAGCAGAGCCAAATGCATATTTACAACCATATCTAGTAGGATAATAAAGATACTAACAGAGGATAAGAACTAGCCTGTGTTGAACATTTACATGATGATAAAGCTATTTTTTCAGAATTTTGACAAGAACGATTAATAGTAACATTTTGACAAGAGAGCCACATATTCAAACAACAAAGACACCATTGACCGCCAAGTTGCAGTACAGGAAAAGAGGTCAAATCTCTGGTTGGCAAAATACACATTTATCTCTTCTACCACTTCTTTAGTCATATGGAATGGAAGTTTTGAACTGCTTGCATGAAGGATAAAGTGAATGGATAGCAGCCTGATTTTCCTATATTTTTTCCACTAATCTCGTGAGTTTGCTCTAATTTGCTTTGGTCTGTTTGTTCTACCACCATTGATTGATTGCATTCTACCTATTAGTGTTGATCTTCTTGAGTGACATGATAGATTTATTTGTGAATTGCATTGCATAGCTTTGTTCAGTTAATTGCAATTGGCAGCACTATGATAGTTGAACCTCTGCAGTTCTTTTATTAAGTTGCAGTGGAATTTGCATGAACTGCTGACTGAATGATTTACCTCATGTGACATCTTTTCTGATTTATAACATGAATTTCCGTGTTTCAGGTGGTTCTACAAATTACAATGAGGCCAAGATAAGCTGGTGATCTCTTTTGAAAGAATTGCTGAATTTTATACTTAGCTCAAAAGACAAACTCTATTTTGTAGTTAGTTTAATATAATTTATAACTACTGTTGTAGTAGAAACATATAGATTTGAGACCGAAAATGTTTTGTCATATCCAGTTTTATTTTCAGAATTTGTTTTCTATTTTTGGATTTTAATTTCATAGCTTGTTTGTGACACTCTGCATGGTCGAACATATGAAAAGCTAATTGTGCGGCAAGCGAATGGCAAGTGTACGCGCAGGCACTGCAAGCGTACGCGGCGCAGCAGTACGTGTACGAGCAGAGAGAGAGAGGTGGGCGGGCTCGTGCGGGCTCCAGCGGCGTCCGCATAAAAGAAGCGGCGTTATGCTGGCAGCCGCATGTGCCCGCGTCGTCGCAAGCGGCTTTCGCGGATGTGGGGCGGGCAGCCGCCACCCACCCCGCTTGCATATATAGTCGCCACCATGGTGGTGTTGTTGGCTACGACCGTGCAACGGTCCATCAGTAGCACCATGGAGGTGTGGCTGGTGGTTTCGGCCGTCTCTCTCTGTTCCGCGCCATGGATGAAGCGGGTGAAAGCTTTTCCCTCCTTGGGACAGCGTCTTTGGCGCCTTTGGCGTCATGCCCTTCCTGAAGGTGACGTTGAGCTTCTTCGGCGCGGGAGACTGCTGCATTGATCCTCCGACCTGGTGCTTCGGCGTTTGTTGCTATCTGGGAGTGCTTCCTTCTCTTCTTTTCCCTGTTCTTCCTTTTCTTTGTTGCAAAAAAAAAAAGAAAAAGAAAGAAAGAGTAGACAGTAGAGTCTCCTTTGAGCGGGGGAGAAGAGAGGTTTTGTTTCTTGGTAGTGTTTGGTGGCTCGCGTCGACGGCGGAACAGAGTTGTGGAGACCCGGATCGATGTCCCAATCCGACTGGACCAATCCGACCGATGAGTTGTTGAGTTGAGCGGTGCGTGTTGAGGTCCCAATCCAACCCACCAAGGTGCTTGGTTGTATGGTCTGCGGACCGGAGTCGTTCGGTGTTCTCTGCTCCTCTAGTTGTGCGGTCGTTCGACCAAAGTTGTATGGTTTTCGGGTCCGATTTTTCTTATAAACTGGGTCAACTCTCTTCTTCTAATAAAAATTCGGGAAAACACAAGCTTTCACCGTCCGTTAAAAAAATCATTTCTTCAATTAAAAGTTAAAAAGTGCCCCTACAGTATGTAACTTTTTGCCAACCTGATCAACTTTAAAGTATTGTTACACACTTACACATCCGATCCTGATGTTGATTTTGCCTATAATACATTACATGTTCCTTTCGCTGTAATTATGCGATAAATCAGCTTGAACTTTTGCCCTGCTTCCATCAGTCACTGAAGTTAGGCTCCTAGGAAAGAGACTCGCTGTGGTGATTTGTATATCCAAAAATTTAGTTCCCAAAAATTTTCCCAACTACCCGTCACATCAATCTTTCGACACTGATTAGGAGTATTAAATGTGAATTAATGATAAAACTCATTACATAACCGCTACCTAATTTTTCGATACGAATCTAACGAGCCTAATTATGCCATGATTAGACAACATCGTGCTACAGTAAACAATCTCTAATGACGGATTAATTAGGCTTAATGGATTCGTCTCGCGATTTCCCGTCCATTCATGTAATTAGTTTTGTAATTAGTCTACATTTAATCCTCCTAATAAGCCTCCAAAGGGACCTCAAATTTTTTTGTTTGCCAACTAAACAGGCTCAACCAGGAGCTACTCAGGGTGCGTTTGGTAGCGCTCCTCCTGCCGCTCCAGGAGCTGTTTTCGACGAAGCGCTACCAAACGCGAAAGGAAAACGGCTTCTGCACCGGAGCGCCCCCAAAATGCGCTCTCTGGCGCAGTTGGGGCGGGAGGGAGCTGGAAAAACGTAGCTCCTCCCGCTCCCCCGGCGGCTTCGCCCTCCCTTTTCCCCTTTGCCCTCGAGGGAGGGGTCCACGTGCGGGGCAGCGGAGGGCTGCTTGTGCGCTGCAGATGAAGCAAGCGGTGGCCGGCGGGGCAGAGGAAGCAAGCGGCGGGCGCTGCTGGGCGAGGCGGAGGAGGTGGGAGCGCCGACGAGGTCGAGGCGGAAGATGGCGGCGCGGACGAGGTCGGGGTCGGGGAAGATGGTGGTGCGGCGAGTCCGTGGCGGCGGTGGAGGAGCTGACGGAGGCCGCCGACGCGACCTCTGCCCTCGCGCACGCGGCGAGGATCTCCGCGGGGCCCCCTCTCCTGGATGCAGTGCTCGGCGCCACCCTCGCCTCCGGCACGCTCCACCAGCGGGAGAAACCTGCGGCGGCGCTGGTGGAGCCGGGAGGCCGGCAGCGGCGGCGCGGCGTAGAAGAGGCCGCCGGCGCACGGCGCGCCCGACCTCCTGCGTGGTAGCCTCCGGCGAGATGGAGCGCGGCAAGAGGGGGGAGGGGAGCTGGAGGTGGGCGGTGGCCGGCGGCGGAGGGAGCTGGCCGGCGCAGCTGAGGCGGGCGGCGCGGGGAAGACGAGGGATCGACGGGGGCAGGATGGAGAGATCGATGGGAGTGCGGCGCCGGATGGATAAGAAGGAGGAGAGGAAGGATAAGAGGAAAAAAAGAAAGGAAAAAAAGAAAGAAAAAAGAAAAGAGGTAAAAAGAAAAAAAAAAGAGGGGTATTAGGGACATTTCACCCTTTACACAGTTCAGAGAAGCTGTTTTGCCAAACGTTTCTCCAAAACGACTTCAACTCCTCCATAGACTCCGCTCCACCAACACAGTCGCAGCCGGAGCTGCCACAACCACAGCCGGAGCCCTACCAAACGCACCCTCAATCAACCTGCTGCAGATGCTACACACGCATTAACATACACAATCAATCCTCCTTCCTCCCTCCCCCGAGTAGATCGAGCTGGGTCGTCGTTAGCCGACAGGCCTCGTCGCATCAATTCCCATCGTCCTACTCACCCCCGAATTGTTTAAGCAAGGTGCTTATCGCTCTACCAGTTTCATCAGCATCGCGCGTTTGGTGGTGCCGATCGATGGATGATGCATCGGACGAGCTCATCTGAAGGAACAGGGAAGGATCGTCCCAAGCTGGCTCAGCGTTGCTATCCGAAGCCACACCGCCGACCCTACTCCTCGAATTCCCATTGGTCGTGCACAGAATAGAACCATGATTCGTGCATAGAATAGAACCATGGTCTCTGATCAGTTTTCTGGAGCTTGATGAGAAGGGACCTTGCGGCGGACGGCAGGAATGATCACTTGTCGGAGGCTCGGAGCATCATAAGAGAGGCCGTTTTGTCATGGAGCTAGGGGCGCTTTATTTGTCGCTCATGAGCTTATCATCTAATTGCAATCGGCATGTACTGGCCATGCCATTGGCAATCATTGTTTAGTTTGAAATTGGAATCGGTTCCTTCTACACAAGTGGAGTATATACTATAGTATGGCATTATGCGAACGAAACCATGTATTGTACAGGCATGTGCCTACCAATTCCTAGCGTGCATCTCGCCCATAGCATGGCGAAAGAGGTCAGACTGAGAGAGAAACCACGGGTCTCCTCTCCGTTTCTCCGCAGACAAATGATAGATCAACAATTAATCCAAATTAAACATCTCCATGGTGCTTTCGTGCAACTGTGCGCATCACAGGAACTGACGAGAGTTTTCGATCAGGCGTGAGAAATTAAGGATCGATCGAGATCGAGATTGGTCGTCAGGTACAGTAATATAATATTCATTTCATATCGAAATATTTGTCGCTGTTGACTTTTGCTTCCAACTTTGACCATTCGTCTTATTTAAAAAATTTGTCACAAATATGTAAAAGGATAAGTCAAACTTAGAATACCTACGATAATAAAATATGTAAAAAGTAAAGTAAATGATACTTGTATAATTTTTTGAATAAAATGAATGGTCAAAGTTATGAAAAAAAAGTCAATAACGATAAATATTTTGTTACGGAGGGAGTATGATTAAGCCGGTCGGCATCCACGTATAAATTTGTACTAGCAGTGTACCAATGATGAAGGTTTAGTGATGGTCGATATATATGACAAATTTGTTAGCCCAAAAGATCTATTCTATTCACCACCGCCTTCCAAAGAGGTCTTGGGTTACATATATATAGGTGCCACCAAGAGTTAACATGGTTGACTAAGTATAGCATAGGGGGTAAAATAAAAAATACTAAGCTACTAGACTTATTACTAACATTCTCCTCCTAAGTCTAGCAGCTGTTACATAGAGCAATAGAGCTTAAGTGCACTTAGGCACGCCCATAGAATAACAAAAACATTTATTTTTGATCCCAACACCGGAGTGGTGTTCCTAGAACAGAGCCGCCTCCTTGTCATCCTTCACGACTTGTGTGATCTGGGTCCGACCGCGTCGCGGCTGGTGGCACTCCCTGGCCCAGTGGCCAATCCCGCCATAATTGTAGCACTTGTCGTCCCGGGTGGCCTTGCGCTCGCCGGTGGCACCACCCCGGGTACCTCCGCACGCACCACCACCCTTGGCACCTTCACATGCGCAGCCGACGCCTCCGTGTGTCATGCCGCGCTTGCGACCGCCTGTCGAGGAAGAAGGCTCCCCCTTCTTCCGCTCCTCCTGGCGAGCAAACCACTGCTCCTTGGTGAAGTAAGGCTTCCCACCAATGGAGGTAAGCTCACCAGGTGAAGACTTGTCGAAGTCCGAGGTCAAAGTCGAGGACGGAGCTCCCCCGGCTCCGGAGACGCTCACCGTCCCGGTGCTGGCCCGCCGGCGCCTCCTGCGTCGCGGCCTGCTCCTTCGTGTCGTCCTTCGTACCTTGGAGTCGAAGTCGCCGGTGCTGGCCCGCGACGCCTCCTGCGTCGCGGCCTGCTCCTCCGCGTCCTTCTCCGCACCTCAGAGTCGAGGCCGGAGTCGGGGACGAAGCTCCTCTGGCTCTGGGGACGCTCCTTGTCCCGATGCTGGCCCGCCTGCACCTCCTGTGCCGCGGCCTGCTTCTCCCGTGTCGTCCGCATCTCATCCTCGTCTTGTGCATCCTTGGGCAACTCCCGTCGATCACCCTGCGACCCAGAACGCTCGCCCTGCGCCTCGCCACTGGTGGTCAGCGCCTCGCGCCGGCTGCCACGTCGCTCCTCCGCTGGTGCCTCAGGCTCGTCGGCCTGGGCCTGCAGCGCCGCAAGCTGCCTCACAAGCTCCACCGCCTCCAGCTCCAGCTGGGTAAAGGTGTCCCAGGCAATGCGCGCTGCCTCGGTTGCGCGCGCCACCGCGGTCTCCAAGACTGCCGCACGCGCTGCTCGAGCCGCAGCCGCCTCTTGCGCCTCGACGTCGCGCAGCCTCGCTGCCGCCGCCATCGCAGCATCCTCCTCCGCCGCATGGGCCTTCGCAGCCCGTCGCGCCCTGCGCGTCTCCTCCTCGAGCTCGAGCGCAGCAGCTGCACGTCGCAGCTCCGCTGCCCTCTCCTTGAGCAGCACCGCTCGCTGCTCCTCCTCCGCCTCGCGTGCAGCAGCAGCACGTCTCACCCGACGCCGCTGCACTGCTGCCTCCTCCTCGACCATCATGCGCCGCTCATCTTCCTCGCGTGCCGCGCGTCGCTGCACAGCCGCCGCCGCCTCCCGTCGTGCCGCTGCCGCCTCAGTCTCCTCCACTGCCGCCCTCCTCCTCGCGCTGGACGCCACCGAGCCGAGCGAGGAAGGTCGTGAGGAGACCTGAGTGTGAATGGAGACTGCCGGAGTCACACCTGCGCTGTCCACGGCCGTCGGAACTCCGCTTGAGCCGGCCATGGAAGAAGGAGTCGAAGAAGACGCCTTGCGGAAGAAGACACCGGGTCCCTGACCCGCCGCTCGTGTGCAGCCCAGCTGCACCACCGCAGCAGCTGCTCCGCGTCGGGGAAAGGCCGCGCGCGCCCCCTGGACACGCCGCCTCTGCCTCCCGCACGCTCCTGCGCAGCCCTGCTGCACGCCGGCCGCGACTGCCTGGAGCAGAGCAGCCCTGCTGCCTGCTCAACAGCGCACACCTGCTCGAGGTTCCGCCCGCACGATCCTCTGCCTCCCGCGCGCAGGGCCCTGCCCTGCAGCGCCTGAAGACCGCCGCCTGCAGATCACCCGCGCGCACGCCCTGCGCCGGCGGAAGCCGCCCGCATGCAGGAGCTCCGCCCGAGCCGCGCGCAGCCCGAGCACTCCACTCCGCGCCGCGAGCAGCCCTGCCTCTGCGTCTCGCGCCGGCGCCTGGACCCGCGGTCCCGTGCCTGCACGCGAATCGGGACGCCGCCCGTCCGCTTCACGCGCACGCACGCGCCTGGAGCCGCACGCGCGCACGATTCCGCCGCCACGCGCGCGCCCTCCTCCGCCTCACACGCCGCCCGCACCCACGCCGCGCGCGCCTGCCCGCGCGAGCCCTGCTCCACCTCCGCCCGCGTCGCCGAACACCGCCGCACAGCCGAATCGAGCCGCGCTGCGCTGGAAATCGGGCCTCCTGCCCGGGTCAACGCGCGCCGGCCGCTCTCGATTCGTCGCCTTCCGCGTCCGATCCGCGGACCCTGCCGCCGGATCCGCGAGTGGGGAGGGTGGGGAGAGGCACCTGCCGGCCGGATCTGGCCGGGGAGGGGGTGCCGCCGCCTGTGGGCCCGCCGCCACCGGGGTAGGGTTTGGCTGGGTGGACACGCGGGAGAGAGGTAGGGGTGGGAAGGATAGGCTCTTGATACCACTTGTTAGCCCAAAAGATCTATTCCATTCACCACCGCCTCCCAAAGAGGCCTTGAGTTATATATATAGGTGCCACCAAGGGTTAACATGGTTGGCTAAGCATAGCATAGGAGGTAAAATAAAAAATACTAAGCTACTAGACTTATTACTAACAAAATTTGTACTAGCAGTGTACTAATGATGAAGGTTTAGTGATGGCCAATATATACGACTCTGTCGACAACTGAAAACGTACATGACGACACGCACACGCAGCGCTTTATTTCTCGCCGTTTGAATTCTGGGTGGTCGCGATGATGGCTTATGGCTAGCTGCAGTGTACTCGCGTCTCGCGATCGCTAAGGATGCGAGATCTTGGATCGCTGGTGGTCTTATGGATACGTTTTCCACGAGAGCGATTGTGATAAGCTAGAAATTAATATAGCAAATGGATTTGGATGACCTGGTGGATGAAGAAATGTATTGTGTTCTTGTCCACGTCAAGCAGCGAGCGAAATCGACCTCCACCGTTGCAAAATTAATACTTCTAAATTATAAGGTATTTCACTTTTCTAAGTTCATAGATTATTATTATGCATCCAGATATGTCTCTATATATTGATTCGTAGCCAATAAGAAGGCCAGGGAAGCTGGCCACGTCGCCGGCAAATCCCGGCCGTTGGATCGGCTAGACGGACGGCTTAGATCAGGCCAGCAGCAGTCATTTTGCAGAAAAACCCTTCCACTTAGCAAGAATTATGTTCGTGGTTCATAAAATTTTACGAAAAAGTCCCTAAATGTTTAGAAAAATATGCTTTCCATCCACATTTTGATGAAAAAGACCCTACAGTTTGCAAAAATTGTACCCAAGTCCATTCAATTTTACGAAAGCTTAACTTTTTGAGAAAACATGTTTCCCACTCACATTTTTTTATGAAAAAGACCCTGTACTTTGCAACAATCGATTCAAAACCTAACCTTTCCACTAAATTGCATAAATGCCTTTCCACTTAGCGAGAATCAGCCCACAGTTCACGCAATTTTGCGAAAAAACCCTTCCTCTCCGCGGAAATCGTACCTGCAAGTTCACATAATTTTATGAAAAAGCCTCTCACCTTTTGGAAAAATATGTTTACACCCACAATTTTTCCGGCTTCCATCGAGAAAACTCCGATCTTCCCAAAAGTCAACACATAGCACAAACTTATCAACAACACCCTAAAATTTGTAAACTCCACCCACAGTTCAATCTCACGTTTCCTCACGAAGGCCTGGGGAGCTTGCCACGTCGTCGGCAAATCTCGACCGTCGGATCGGCCAGGTGGACAACCCGGATCAACTGAGTAGCGATCATTTTGCAGAAAAGCCCTTCCACTTAGCAAATATTATGTTCGTGGTCCATAAAATTTTATGAAAAACGAAAAGCCCCTAAACTTTTTGAAAAATATGCTTTCCATCCGTATTTTGATGAAAAAGACCCTATAGTTTGCAAAAATTGTACGGAAGTCCACTAACTTTTACGAAAAATCTCCTAAACTTTTTGAGAAAACACACTTTCCACTCACATTTTTTATGAAAAAGACCCTGTACTTTGCAACAACAACAATCAATTCAAAACCTAACATTTCCACTAAATTTTGCATAAATGCCCTTCCACTTAGCGAGAATCAACCCAGAGTTCACACAATTTTGCAAAAACCCCTTCCTCTCTGCGGAACTCATACCCGCAAGTTCACATAAGTTTATGAAAAAGGCCCTGACCTTTTGGAAAAAATATGTTTACAGCCACAATTTTTCCAGCTTTCATCGAAAAACTGCGATCTTCCCAAAAGTCAACACATAGCCCAAACTTATCAACAACACACTAAAATTTGTAAACTCCACCCATAGTTCAATCTCACGTTTCCTCACAAACTAGCGTCTCAACTTTACAAAAAAAATAATATGTAGCCCATGGATACGAAAAAACAATCCCAACTTCCAATAACTAACTTGCAAAACTATTGACAATAACCAATCCGTGGCCTATATATTTGTATGAACACACCCTTCAATTCCTAAATAGTTATAAATCTCCAGAATATAATATCACAAAAATTATAACACAGCCTACCATCGTTCCGATCCACCTGCACTACCTTGGGATGATCAGTCGATTACTTACTTGGTTTCATGCAAAATCTCTCAACCACAAAATGAGCGACCTACGCTATAGGGTCAACACCGTCTGACTTAGCTAAAATAAAAAAGGTACAAATCGAACATCCTTAAGTCTAAAGATGCTGCTGATTTAACGAAGGGCACTGGCCTAGCGCGGCAACGCCGCGTTGCCTTTCTAGTACTATATCTAAATGCATAGCAAAAACTATGTATTTAAAAAAACCAAAACAAACTACAATTAAGAAGGGAGTACTATCGATCATTACGCGCGCATATCTTTCTACAAAGCCAATAATGAAGAACTGGCCGAAGACCAAGGTGTCACTTGCAAATGATCGCTCATTCGTAGTACAGGCGTATGTCGTGTTCCTTCCTCTCACCCCTTTCTTTCTCCTAGAAGCTAACTCTCCGCCTCGTCTCCCCGCCGCCAACCTGGGCCCCCTCCCTCTCTCCCCTCCGGCGAGCTCGTCAGCGGCGAGAAGAGGTAGGGCCCCCCTAGTAGATCTACTACCTAGTTAGGTTTTAGCCTCTATGGCCTTGCCCTTCTGCGACATCCGCTATCTTGTTCTTGTCGCAGTCGTCCTCGTCGCCGGTCCTCTTGGCCCCGTCGTCGTCGTCTCCACGGACAAGGTATGCCTAAATAATCTAGCTCCTCTCCGTCTTCCGACGGTTTCCCCCCTGTTCTCTACGCCTCCCCTCCCAGATCCACCGCCGATGGCTGCTGAGGTCTTGATGGTTGTTCCGGCGGCTCCTCCTCCTTCTGTTGGGGTGAGCTTGATGTCGTTGAACGCATTGATGTCCTCCTATCGCCGTCTCCGCCTTCACCCTCCCATCCTCCCATTCCTGCTGGCCTGTGAGCTTCTCTGCTCTTCGGCAGATCTGCTCCTTGCTTTCTACAAATCACCGGTGGTTGTTCCAAATTCCCTGTCTCATCCAGTTGAGATGGGATCGATGCTGTTGAACGCACCGCTGTTTTGCATTCGCCAGCACCGCCTCCACCCGTCCACCGCTGCTAAAGATCACCCCTGTGTTCTGGTGATAGTTCCGATGTACTTGCCCCCGTCCGGGTTGAGGCGAGTTAGACATTGTAGAACGCATCAACGCTCTGTGGTCTTTGCCTCCGCCGCCGGCCTCAACTGTAAGCAGCCTGCTGCACTCCGGGCGATCCACGATGCTCTTGCAGCACTTCTTCGTTGGTTGTTCCGGCGCCCTCGTCCTCACCTGGGAAGCGATTTGGTGGCCAATCTTTTATCTCCGGCGATGAAGTTTCTGCAAATTCTTACTCGACCGGTGTGGATCTCTACATCCCCGTCGTTCCGTCTTCAACCGTCGTTGAGCGCGGTCCTCCACCTAGGTGCAAGCTTCTTTGAAGCATCTACTGCCCCCGCCGACGAACTCGCCGCCGTCGAACGCATCGACATCCTAGTGGATCTTAGTTGGTCTGAGGACCTTGTTGTAATTTCCTTTTACTTCGAGAACCTCTTTGTAATGGCTACTTAAAGTTTAGGCACCGTTTAGTTCGGTGAAATTTTGGGAATAGTGGTGAAAATTTTGCATTGGGAAGCGTGTTCTGTGAGAGGTGACACGGTCTGCGATGCGAAAATTTGTGAGACTTTTGGGGAACTAAACGGTGCCTTAATATATAAGCTTGTTGTCAAAAAAAAATGAAGAACTGGCCATATGCTTAGCATATCCAACCCCGTTCGCATCTCTCCCTGCGCTGGAATGCAAGCCCATGATCTCGAATTGTTTGGTGGCGTGACGATATCAGCACGGAGCAAATTTCACGTGCCCCATCTGCAAACTCAGATGCCAATCTCAGGTGACGACACAGTGTTACCTTCACATGCAAGTGTGCTAGCCTGCTAGGACTAGGAGAGCACATGTACAGTAGCGTCTGCGTCGATGCATCGGCGTCATGCAGCACTGCACTGCCACGGTACGATGTGGATGTCGGTATCGTCCTGTGCGCTCCTGTGGTGGCCGCGCGGATATGCGAGTTGGGGCGCGAGGCATATCCAACGCCCACGCGGGTGAGCGCAGCCGGGGAGGTGCCCTGACCGCGCCGCCGCGCGGAAACGTCCGGCCCCCTGCTGCGGCGACGCGGCGGCGTCGCCGCACGGGTGACCGCAGCGCGTCGGCCCAACCGAGTTGGTGAGGAGAGGACAGCGCGGAGGCGGGGCCCCGTCGTGGAATCATTGGAGTCCCCGGGCACAGGGAACGAGGCCGGGAGAGGCACGGTGGTTGTTGGCTGGTCTGGACGTCTGGTTGCTGGATCGCCTGCCGCGCCGGGGATGCTGTCATGCTGCATGCTGCATCCATATTCTGTGCCCTTTTCTTGGATACTACTATATGAGTTTTACTATTTATCAGATTTTTAACAGAAAAACGTCGCATTTTTCATGTTGCGGTCGCTGTCCTCTGATGTTGCGAACATTATTGTGTGGTGTTTCAAATAAAATTTGATAAGTTTAGGGGAGAATATAAAGTGTTTTTGACGTTGCATATGTCTCAATTATTGTTGTCGCATGCTGCATAGTACTTCATGTTCTAGCCATACAAAAAATATGGAAGGATAAGAGCAACTCCAAGAGCATCTTTAAAAATCACTAGCTAAAATCCTGATTTAGCTAGTATGTAAAATGAAATAGCTAGCAAAAAGTTGTTGACATCCAACAGCCTCTCTAAACTGAACTCTCTATATCTCCACCATCTGTGGGTCCCGCATGCCATACTCATGAAAATCAGGATAGCTAGTCACTAACCACTAGTCAAAGATAGCTAGCGGGGCAACGAATTTAGCTAGTTAGGATAGCTAGTTAGGTAGATAGCTAGTCTGTTGGAAGAGTGTTTTTGAGATTTTTTCCAAAATTTAACTAGCCAAGTTATTTTAGCTAGTCTCTTGGAGTTGCTCTAACGCCTGCATATATTGCGTAACAACTTCCGCAAAACTATGAAATTCAACATATTCACCCAATCACCCCTACAAATCTACCGTCGCATAAATAGACATTCGCTATATCATTTTTTTGATGGGGACATTTTAGCTAACTTTTTGGGAAAATAGGGGTGAGCAGAGAAATTCATCAATGTCATCAACACGGCCGAGTGATTGAGGGGTGTCGGAAGAACTCGGCGGGAAAGAAATTGAGCAAGCAAAACTATCATGGATCTTGGTAGGTGCCTTAGGAATATACTTTTGCATACAACCCGAGTATAAAGGTGCGATGGTTGGCTTTAGTAACACATGCGGCCTCATTCGTTGAAATTAGACTAATAGACCCTGATCCTTACTTATGCAATAATGATGACTGTAATGCGCTATCATCTTTATGTTTTGGACTTCCTTGATTCTTCCATGCGTTCCAAACTATATATTGTTTTGATTTTTTTAAATTCATAGACATTACAGGTGCACAAAAAAACTATACATCTAGCAATTTCAAAACGACCTACAATTTGAATTTTGAAATGGATGAAATACCTAATAGTGGGCAGGGTTACATAGATTTGCAAAGAAAAATACTCACGACATCCTGGTATAAAATGACTCTTAGTGGAAGTCTCAAGCTTCTTGCATACGGCCCGCAACAGAAAAAAAAAACCAGAACAACACAATCCTCTCACTCCGGTTCAAGTTTTTATGATCTCACGTATACCTGATCATGAGCCGTCCGACCCATAAATCTAACCCAACCCGACTGAAAAAACCCGACCCAACTCGACCGTGCGATGAGTCGGGCGCTGGGCACAGGTCAAAATTTGCACCCGACCCAACCCAACCCGAAAATCGCACATAAAAAAATCTGAATCCGACCCGATCCAACCGTGTGAAAGATCGGACGCGGGCCACGATTTTCGACCCGACACGACCCGATGCATGATCATCAGGTATATCCCGCGGCTGGGCGGCATAAACGGTACAGTTCCATATGTCTAGCGCATAGAATCCGGCTAGGTACCTGACGTGGATCCGTGCTGTTCCCGTGGTCCAGCCAACAGTCAGGCCCCACCTGCCCGACCCCAATGGCCTCATCCACAGCCTGTGGGCCCCGCTCCACCGTGCCCAGCAGCTAACCACTGCCCGTTCGCCACGTCTCCAACGCTCCCCAGCTATATATGAGCTCAGCTCACCATCCTCCCCGGGTCGACCAAGTCGGAGGAGAGAGCACCGTTGCGCACAAAAAAGCAAAGGAGAGTCTGCGTCAGTTGGGCAGCCGCAACAGAAGAAACCAAACCACAGCAAAAAAAAAAAAAACAGCACGCCAGCCATGGTGATGGAGGAGGCGATGGACAGCGAGATGAGCCTGTCGAACATGGTGCTGGGCTTCTTCGAGGATTTCGAGAGGGAGCGGTGGCCGGAGAACAACGACGACGAGGAGGATGGCTCCAGCGGCGGCGACACCGCCGAGAGCAAGGCCTTCTGGCGGAGCCAACATTCCCAGCTCCATGTAAGCCCTCCATCATTTTAATTTGGCAATCTGTTTTTGTTTCGCTTGCCGATCAAGATCGAGCAAATGTTCTTCGCTTCTTCTCTGGTCAGAAGCAGAATCGAAGATAAAATTGGTTTGCAGCTCGTTGGCAGCACCGCTGCCACAAAGCCCGCAACCACAGAAACAATCCACGATATTTGGATCGATCTTTTTGTGTCTTTATTTGTTGATTTTTTGCGTTGGCCTAGCTAGCCTCCTGGTAATATCTTGTGGTGCTGAGCGATGCAAATATGCGTGGGTGTGGATGATACAGGAGGCACTGTCCAAGACCAGCACCGCCGAGAGCAGGATCCGCGCGGACACGGAGGCGGCCGTCAAGAGCATGCGCGCCGCCGCGGCGGCGGGCGCGTCGTGCTCCTGCACGGGGCGGCCCGCGGCCGGCGGCGACTGCCGGCGCTGCATGCTCCGGCGCGTCGCCGAGCGGCTGCGCGACGCCGGGTACAACAGCGCGCTCTGCACGTCCAAGTGGACGCGCTCGCCCGACATCCCTTCAGGTAATCAATCAATCAATCATCAGCGGCTGCGTCGCGCGTATAATTCACCTCCAGTTTCCACGAAGACGATCAAATCGCCAAAAGAAAGAGAGGAATATCCAAATTAAGGGTGTTTTAGTGAAGAGAAGATTGTACATGCTGCAACACTGCAAGTGGGCTCGACTGGTTTTGTTGTTTAGCTCCCGGTCATATCACGCGTGTGGATTTTCCTTGAGAGACAGGGGGATTATAGAAGCGTTCTGCCAGTAGCGCCTACCTGCAGTAGATAGATATCATATCGAACACGGCCGCTGCTCTGTAAACTCACATGGTTCACATGGACCTAGAACCCGTTCGGCTGGTAGATTGAATAGTATTCGGCTGATAGATTGAATAGTGTTGTGTGAGAGGAAATAAGCCGAGATAAGTCATCCTTCGATAGGAGACGACTCCGGTTTCAAGCCATACTCCTAGCTTCTACCAAACGGATGTCAGGAACGCGTCTCTTTCGAGCACAGTTCAGCACTTCAGCTAGCGGTCACGGCTCCCACTTGCCGCGTCCGCATCAACCCCTCCCGGACCAAAGGAATCATACACCACGCTTGCACAAAAACATCCAAAAAACTTTGTTTTTTGAAATGAAGAAACATCCAAAAACTTCCCGACCAGATATTCATTCGGTGCCCAACAGGCAATTGTTCGTTCGTTCCGCGTCGCACAAGTTTGGTTCGTCCGTTACAAGTACAACGCGTCTCCTGACCCAGCTGATTTTTTTTGATGTGAATGCAGGCGAGCACAGCTACGTGGACGTGGTGGTGCAGACGCGGAGCGGCAAGGCGGTGCGGGTGGTGGTGGAGCTCAGCTTCCGGGCCGAGTTCGAGGTGGCGCGCGCCGGCGCCGAGTACCGGGCGCTGGTGGCCGCGCTGCCGGAGGTGTTCGTCGGCCGGGCCGACCGGCTGCGCGCCGTCGTCAAGGCCATGTGCGCCGCCGCCAAGCAGTCCATGAAGGAGAACAACATGCACATGGGCCCCTGGAGGAAGCACAAGTACATGCAGGCCAAGTGGCTCGGCACGCCCGAGCGCGCGGCGACGACCGTGGCGGCTGCGGCGGCGGCGGCGGCGCCGGTGGTGGTGGTTCCGCCGGTGACGGTCGGATCGCCGGAGAAGCAGACCAAGTTCAGGGCGTCCATGCTGACCTTCGACTTTGGCCGGACGGCGGTGGAGGTCGTGTGATGACAGCATGATGGCATGCGTACGTACATCGAAGGCTACTACGGAGCTGCATACTTGTTAGTAGAGTGAGTGTACTGTGCACCCCGGAATTTAGGTTTTTTGTCAGGATTCAGAACTTCAGATTTCTCAGAAAACCGGTGTTGACATAATGGTTGTTGTAAAACAACCGGACTCCGTATGGATGGAAAGGAGGGACTGGAAGTCCTAGTCCTTGTCCGGTTGCTTGTGGGCTCTTACCAAAACTCTAGACTTAGTTCGGAGTATATATACGTAGGAGCACCCTATTGTAAGATATGGATTTGAGGAATAAAAAGAAACTCTACATATATTGTGCCTTGTCTACTTGTTATTGTGCTTGTCATGAGAGACGTGAGAGGGAGAAGATCCAACCGTTGACGACGTGTTTCACAACATGTTATCAGCACGACCGCTCTTCGTCGACTACGCTGGAGGAGTCGCCATCAAGCTCGACGCCGGCGATCTCGCCGTCGTTCACGCTGACGACTACTTCAACGACGTCGACTACATCTACGTCGTTAGCGATCGGATCTGCACCGACTCGTCCACAAGCTAGCAGGTCCCCCGGCCCTGCCGAACTGTCCTACGCGACAGGCTTCGATTCCACTATGCTATCGAACGGTATGATTTTTTTTAATAGATTAGATTGATCTGGACTCAACCTTTCGTGTTGAGATTATCTGATCTATTAGAATAAGCAAGTATGTTTTTCTACGTCACCTAGTATGTCTAGGTAGACCCATGACGATGGCCTGCACGCTGTCAGTTACTACGGACTGATTCCCTGCAGTGTTCACCGTTAGCCCTGAATATGCGAAGTCATCATCTTGCACGCTGGCGCGTCTTCCATCAGCACAGCCTTGCCTGCATGCAAATCAGAGAGCAAATCGCCAAGCTTCACACGTATTTAGCTGATCTGCCTGCAGCGGTACGTTGCTGTCTACATCTGTGTTTCCAGCATGAAGCTGAATCAACGTTTGAAAGCACGCCCGAAGCCTGTGCATGAGCCGCTTGATCGAAACAGTTTTGCTACTCGATGTCACCGCATCATTGTGCCCGTGGCCTGCGCCATCCGAAGTTGTCGCTTGCCAGCATGCATGAACGCGTGAGTCACATACCACGAGCTCGCCGAACATAGCTCTGCCACCAAATCCAACTAGACGTACTACTTACTGCACTAGGAAGAAGGGGAGCGACCAACTGAACTATGTCGCCACACCGCCTGAAGACGGGTGCCTCTGCTTGACCTATCCCGCTCACAACCGAGAACGAGCGTTCAAGTCCCGTATGTAGTCGAGACCGAATCCGGATCACATCTGCTGTCCGCAGTAGAATCCGAGCCCCAATCCTGCCCGTAGCAGAATCCGAACCTGCAGTAAAGCTTGTCGCTTTCCCCATGTTGAACTGGCCACCAACCACTAGCCAGGCGATTCCGCTCGAATGCTGTTGTGTACGCAGCCAAATCAAGTTCGCGGTTTCTCCACCTGTGCATGCCCGGCCCGGATCCAACATGAAGTGCTTGAACACACCTCTTTTTTCCGCCAGCGCTGCACGCTAGGATCTGAGAGTGCAACTGGCCTACTGGCATCGCCCTCGCCCTTGGAGGGTTGAACATCTATAAGGTTAGTTGGATGGAGATGGGATGGTCCATGAACTTATGTGGCCTAAAACTTGCAGTTTAACCCCTGATCTTGATGAAATCAAAGGGTTTGGGGATTTTCTAGCAGAAAACACTCATGTGACTCGGTTTTTGCAGTATGTTAAGATGTTTATTGTTATTTACAGTTTACACCTTCTGTAAATTGATCTTTTTGTTTACTGTTTTATGAAATAATTGTTATAATTTTTGCATAAATTCAGTAAACAATACCTTTAATCATAGCAACATGATTTTAGGTATATGAGCTTTCTAAATTTGAAAACCCCTTTTTGAGACTCATATTTGATTTTTTTTTCTAGCATGTTTAATGGATATGTAATTCTGCATATTAAACCATTAATCCTTGAAGTGGCTAGAAAATTACCTTTAATCATAGAAACTGGTTTTAGGTTTATGACATCTCTCAATCCTGAAGAACCTTAGACTAATACCCGTGAGAGTGTCAAATTTTTTTCCTAGCAATTATGTAAATGAGTAAATTTTTTTTTTGCTAGGAATATTCTGGGAAATCAACTACTGAATAGATTAATCAACATTAGTTAATTTTGCACTTGCTTTTATGCATTTAAACACAAGAAGTGTGCCTGTAGCAAATGCATGAATAATGTAGGATGTGACATTAAGTCCATTATTTCTAGAAGAAATATAATATTGGTTTTAAGTCTAGCACCATGTAATTTCTAGAAGAAATACTATAACTCTGAAAGTTATTTTAGCCAACTTCCCAACATGACATTTTGAATTTGCAATAACAGCAATTTCTTAAGAAGTATGTCAACTATTGAGTTCATACATAACATGAAGTTATGCAGAAATAATATATTTTCTTGAAGAATCATATTTCTTAGCCACAGTGGCATTTTTGCAATTCAAGAAGAATATGCAAAAACTCAATATAGAAAATACTTATGCAATCAGAAATTGTGTAAACCGTAGAAGTGGAAGGAAAATAGTATATATTTTAGAAGTGATGTTGGGCTCAGGGGGAGATGCATTGAGATCGTGAAGTCTCATACTCACCCAAAACCACTAGTGAATAAAATTTTCTACATAAGTTGCATTATTAAGTAATATTCTTGGAGAATTTGGTTATGCTCATGAAGAGTAAGCATTTGTCTTTTGCGTTAAGACCAGAAGTTTAGCATTAGCTTAGGAATGTTTCCCAGAATAAAAGGGCAAATTGGACAAATTGGTGTTTCTTACCTCTGTATAGGTTTTCTCACCTTATCTTGATGCCCACTTGCTTATAACAGTTTTTACTCGTAGTAATTACTTTAATCTCATGGAATATATAAAAATAATTACAAAATGAATATTGTGAATAATTGCTTTAAATTGCCTATTTGATAATTATTTGAATGTTTTTACCACTCAAGTCTCAAGTAAACCATGTAGGTTGTAGTTATTGTGCATTACTACCATGCAGGTAGAATAGAAACTGAATTTATATGAAGCACATTAACTAGTAATATGCAAGCTCTATAATTGAACTTAGAAGATTCAATTTAGCTAATGAAGTTGTATATTACTCAATCATGTACTGAATGCAAGAGCCCTCTAAGTACTTGAAGTTTATTCTACTCAAACCACATTGGTGTACACTGAATAGTACATCTACATGGATTTCATACCATATCCTATTTATACTAGTAGTATAATTTAATTCTATGGAATATTTGAAGTGATTCATAGATCATGCTTGAAGCATAACATTATCCAAAAGTGCAATTATGGTATGAAAAAGGGGGGAAATTGGGACCTAGAGACATGAAGAATGTGGATAAAATTGAAATTTTTAATAGGCATTTCCTAATCCTGTAAGATTGATTGGTTTAGAGCATCATCCTGTTAGATTGATGGACAATCAATACGCAAGTTGGCCAGTAGCCATAGTCACTTTAATGACTAAGCATGTAGCTTTGTGTAACTTTTTAATCCTAATATTATTTTGTCACTTAGAATGACAAAGTTAATAGTTATTCCACACTAATGTGAGGACATGTATGTCACCACATTAATCAGAAGTCTCTGCATGGACATCAAACCAAAATTTCGCTTAAATATTGGCTTGTAGCCATTATGCTATTCCTATCATTATAACAACTTGCATGTTGTTTTCTTTCAAAACTTCTCCTGTTGAGAAGTAGCTCCCACTCTGATAAGATGGCCAGTAAGCCATCATAGCACTCTATCAATCAGCTAGCATGCTGATAAATCAATGTATTATATGCATATGTGCATAATGGCTAGAAGTCAGTACTTAAATCTTTAATCAAGAAGGTTAAGATGAGGGGAGCAAACTGGTCTATAATTGATCTCATAGGAAAATTATCCAATTAGAAATTGATTTGCCCAATTAGAATGGGTTTGCGAAAAATTAAAAAAAATGGACATGATTATCCATTGTGTGGAAAATAATTATGTATTGTGGATTTAAAAGTAAATGAGGAAATCTTGAATATAAAAGCAATTAAATTTTTCAGAAGATTTTCCATGTAGATTATATTTTGCATAAATATTAAACTTGAAGTTTAATTATAATAATTACTTGAAGTATATTGTATGAGTATTTGGAATATTTTGGGCTAAATAAATAAAGAAGCTAGATAAACATAATGGTTCTGTAGACTTAATGAAATCTAGCTCACTGCATAAAAAATAACCCCTAAAAGTATAAAATAAAGTGCGTGTGATTTTATTTCACCATAATAGCATACAAATGGGCATCAACTTGAAGTTGAAATATATGGAACTGAATTTCCATTACATTAAGTTCATGAGGATATCATGAGAAGTATGCTATTTATGAAGATATAATACCGACATTAGGGAGAGAGAAAGCCCATATGAATGACTTGTATTGAATAGAAGAATAATCTTCATAATATTCTTAGAAGCTTGAAGCAGGAATAGAAAACACACTCAGTCATACTCGCATGAAGCGAAATATAAATGCCAGAAAATTAAATTTTGAGGAGCCTATGAATGGCATCACCTGATGTGAAAACACACTTGAAGTGAAATTCCCTGAATGACTTTTATCCCAGTGAGAATGTGCACACATAATGAATACTCACATATGGGAATCTGGAATGAGGAGATACAACCTGAAGTTATTAACCAGAAGTTAAGTTTACTTGTAGTAAACAGAATGCTATGCGTGGTATATCCCGGGTATTTAATAATATACTCACCATGGCAAATGATTTGATCATTAATTTAAAGTCTACGAGGATGCCTGTTGGTTTTAGATTAAATGAACTTGTCAAACAATTTATTGAAATCTCTGTAGAATTCTGGAAAGAAGACCATTATGGTCGAATGCCTCACAAACTAAGAAAATGATCATCTTGAAGATGAATTCCTAACACTACAAAGCGCGCTCAATATTTTGTGTTAGGATAACAGATACTAGATTGACTATATCATAGTCTTATTCTGAAGATATGGGAGAGAAAAGAATGAATGTCGACAACATATTACCTCTATTATTGCAAATATTTCTCTAACAGAAATATGGATCCATAAATAAAGTCCATGGCAGAGTTGCATGAAGCAATAATATTGGGTCAAATTGAAGAATGCAATTGAGGTTGAACCATGTAGAAATATTTGAAACTGGAAGTTCAAATTGGATGAATCATTATGAAATAATGACATGGTGAAATACAATGGTTCATAAGTCTTTCAAAAGGTTAGTAAACTCCCATTATGTATGAATCAATATTCTGCTACTTATCTGGCATATGGAAATAATACACTGAAATATATATTATGCAGTTAATTGATGGATTTCGAAAATCCATAAGAGATGATCCTTGAAGGATTCATCATTCCTCGAAGGAATAAAATATGAAAATAATACAAAGTAAATCTCATACTAAGTAATAATTGTCTAAGGTTGATAATATTCTTGAATGAATATTAATAGTCTCTAGAAGAGCAATTCCGCGAAGGATATGAAGTCATAAAGTGACTTATTATGAATAACACGTTCAAATAAAAGAGTTTATTGAAGAACTCAAATTAACAAGTAAATGACTTCTCTCTTGCATGAGAGAATTTCTCAGAGAAGGGAAATACTATTCTCGAAGAATTAGAAAATCCTTGAAGGATATAGTCAACGAAGGACTAATCAGTTAATTTCCGAATGAACACCAATAATCCTGAAGATATAAATAAAAATTCATACAGACCCAAGTGATTGAATTAAGAATGAGGTGAGAATTCGTATGGTCCTGAATGAGCCGTACAAGCACTAGTAAGTGCATACGCAATCAACCAGCATTGATAGTATGTATCCTCACATACCATAGAAGGTATATTGGTGATTGATAATTTGAATTATCCCCTCAAATGCCAACTAAAGACTGATTATCTACAGTGGAAGTGTGGAACAAGCCAACTTTAGAAAATCTACAGAATAGATCATTGGTATTAACTTAGAATCCATTTAGATATATTTGCTATTAATCAAACATTGAAGTTTGAACTGTAATATCTAGAAGATATAAAATTTAGCAAATTATTACCCCCCATTTCTCTGAAAGGATAAAATTTTCTTTTGTGTTGCACAGTTGAATAAAGTGGTTACTAATGCTTGAAGCATTGCTCCTAATATAATCTAGAAGAATTATAAATTAAGTCTTTGAAGGACTAATGCACATTTATGAAGAATGTGACTCAAACATTTTGAACACTGAAGTTCGGAGAATATTATTATGAGGGGGAGCATATGTTTAATCATATTTAGATCTGATATCTTTAAGTTGTACCTAGAAGGTATCAACTTGATGATTAATTATTAAATTTACCATGAAGGTGTACCACTCGTTTACTTAGATCATGTAGATCTTTGTTGTAAGAATCATGAAGTTCATGCATAAATCTTGAAGATTGATTGCTATTTATGAAGAATAGTAACTATATAATATTGTATAACCAAGAAGGTTTTATGTTGTACTCTTTTTCCCTTTGTGAGTTTTTACTTGAATGTTTCTCACATAAGGTTTTTGACGAGGCAACATGTGCAATACAAAATGCGGTTGATATGTACTCTTTTCTTCAAGAACCGTTTTTTCCCATCAGGTTTTCGGATGGAGTTTTTGATGAGGCATATGCATTCGCAGTAATCGCCCAAGGGGGAGTGTTGTAAAACAACCGGACTCCGTATGGATGGAAAGGAGGGACTGGAAGTCCTAGTCCTTGTCCGGTTGCTTGTGGGCTCTTACCAAAACTCTAGACTTAGTTCGGAGTATATATACGTAGGAGCACCCCTATTGTAAGATATGGATTTGAGGAATAAAAAGAAGCTCTACCTATATTGTGCCTTGTCTACTTGTTATTGTGGTTGTCACGAGAGACGTGAGAGGGAGAAGATCCAACCATTGACGACGTGTTTCACAACACTAGTATCGTTCGATACCATCACGTACTGTAGGGAAGCCGCAAGTTCTGAATTTGTTGCTGAGGAATTAATCTTATTGCAAGGGAATAAAACCGAGCTTCACTTGCACTGATAAATATAGCCAACTGGATCGCCAAAGATCTGAAGCGTTGTATTTTTTTTTTTGGGAAAATGGGATCTGAAGTGAATCCAAACAAGCACTTCTAAACATTGGGTTCCATTGAGCAAATCCAATCATATCTGACGATAAAATCACGTCTTTTCAAACATGTTCAGCGACGGCCTTTGTAGCTGATGACGGGAAGCAGAATTCCGAAGTTTGTGAGATGTCCAAGGGAATTCAAACAGTAAACTACAGCACAGACATTTTTGTCCAAACAAGCACTTCTAGTCTGTACCTTTGTTTTTCACTCTTTAGTGAAAGCAATAAAAAACCAAACACTATCCTGAAGCAAAGATAAATTAAATATGGAGAAACTTAAACAATAAATGTGTGTTCCAAGAAGTCAGAATGAGCTCTTGATGCAACGATGCCAAACATTTTTAAGCTCCTTGAAGGAGGCATTTCCAGAAAGCTGCGTATGTACATTTTGTGTATTGATGGTCAAGAAGAACACTACCAAGGTGAATAAAGGACGCGCTAATCGTGCTAATAAAACCTTTGAAACGCAAACAAACGATTTCTTTTCTGTATCTACCTGACATAATAAAAATAACTGCAATTACATTCTGTGGCCTATCGGATTAGCATGTTCGGAAGGGAGAAGGTGCTGAATAGTTACAACAGTTTTGGTGGAGGAGGCCCGGAGAGATCAGGTTGGCTATGCTTGAGCTTTTGGACCCAGTGAGCAAGCCAGTTCTTGTGATCATGAGTTTCCTGGCAGATCGAGCTTGGCATATTGTCGAGTGTACCATCTCTGTCAAGAACCATCTTAAACTTCTCCAGTATCTGAACTATTTGGGAGAAGTCAGGCCTCTTCTCCGGATGCGAGGCCCAACATTGCTCAATTAGAAGTCGTACTGGCGCTGGACAGCTAGCAGGAATGGTCGGCCTCACATTCTGAAAATTAGAAAATTATGTTCATCATTTTATTTCCCCAAAGCAAAACTACTGCAGGAGTGCAAGGTCATGAGGTTGTAATGTGTATGTACTTCTGAAACTTCACCATACGAGGTGCAGCTACTCAAAATGTCTTAACATATTGTTTCCTGTGCAACCCAATCTCTTAATATTTGAACAAACCAATGAATAATAAGTATCATCAAGCAAGGAAGGAAAGGGAATCAGGTTATTACCTTGTCAAAAACAGCAAAAGCTGCTTGAAATGGATTCAGCTCTTCATAAGGTACTGAACCCGAAAACATTTCCCATAAGATAAGGCCAAAGCTGTAGACATCAACTTTTCGACCATATGCTTTGTGCTTCATCATCTCTGGAGCCATCCATCTGAATGTCCCTGTGTCACTTGCCAGAGGGTCGCAGTACTCTTCTTCACAAGCTATTCCAAAATCAACAATCTTTGCACGAGATTCTTCGTCGAATATGATGTTCTCTGGTTTCACATCACGATGGACAACTCCCTGAGAGTGAATGTAGGCCATGCCGTGTGCGATATCCAAGCTAATTGAGATAATCTTGTCTAGAGGAAGAGCTTTGTGATCTTGCTTGTGCAAAAACGCTCTCAAAGAACCTCCAGAAAGGAATTCAGTGATGACGCAGAATACTGGTGGACTGCTGCATGCTCCAACCAGCTACATAAACAAAATGTGGATTGATTGAGAAAGAAACTCATAGAAGCAAGATCACAATTCGTAACTATAATGATGAAGGATGGGCTCTCATTTCCTGAATTTTAGTGTGCTTGCAAGTCAAACAATCGCCACCACTCAGCAGTTGGACAGCAGAACTACCATGTGCCCATATTAGGCATGTTAGTAGGACAGCATGGGACTATGGAAGGCAACATTAAAAGTGCAGCTACTAAGTACTACTCTACACTAGTACTCCTGATCTTAGTCCTCCAGGGATTCTCAAGTTTCCAGATCAGCTGAAAGAGGATTATGGCAATTAAGTGCAAGTAAATTAACACATAATCTGGAGGTTAATTGCAGGTTTAAGGGTTCTGCATATGCAACTCTGCATACTGTACCAGTTGTCAAACAAAAAGGAAACTGAATATACATGAATAATTCAAATGTCTCGATACTTGGCCATATAATCATAAGTGCATCTTAAAAAAAATGTCACAAAGTAAGATAACTAGAAAATGTAAAGAACACAATAGAATTGTGCGACTATTTCCATGATATTGTGGAAGCACAGCCAGTGCAGAATTAGGCCAGCATCATAACCATGAAAGAAATCCTAAACAATGGGAGGTTGTGAATTACCTTAATGACATTAGGATGATGGAGGCGTGACAAAGTAGTAACTTCGGTGTTGAACTGCTTCTCAAGCTGAGCAGCCAGCTCTGCATCTTCCTCATCGTCAGGCTGTCTGATGAACTTGACGGCAACAGGCAGCTCCTTGTAGATTCCGTGAAATAACCGGCTGTGAGCCCCAGATGCAAACCTGTGCCCAATGAGCAGCTGGGAGCGATCGACGGTCCATTTCTCGAGCACCTCCAGTGCAGCAACCTTCGCCCTTCCGTTCTCCTTCCTATGCTTCAGCTTGCCTGGTGCCCTCAACGGTGCCGGCGGATTCCCATGCAGGTCTCGCGATGACGCGGATCTCCGGGGCGGTGGCGGAGTGGAGAACCTCTTGGTGGCTGATTTTGCCTCCTGAAACACTTCGGGGATGTGGCGAGATGGGAGAGGCGACCTCGCTCTCTGCATCACCATCGGGCCATCGCAGAGGACACTAAGCGACGAGCTGCGCGTCATTGCATCATTGCGCGGCTTTTCCTTCCTCTCCTTCCTCGGGAAGGGAGCAGGGCTTGAGCACGCTCTCTGCAGCTTCAGGCTCTGCTCGTCGGGGTGGAAGGAGAACTCCAGGGCTCCCGGGCTCTCATCATCCGTGGGCTCGAGAGGGACGGCCACGCTCAGGTTGCTGCTTCCTTTCTTCCCATTTGCAGCCTTGGCATCGTCCTGCCTCGCCGACGCTTGCTGCGGCGGGCGATCACCGGCTGCCTTCTCGTGCTGCGTCGGCCTGGCGTCCGGCGGCGGGCGATCACCGGCTGTCTTCTCGTGCCGCGTCGGCTTGGCGTCCGGAGACAAATCCTTGGGCTTCGGCTGGACGCCCAGCGAGGTCGACCTCGGAAGGGCGGAGGTGGAGAGCCTCGTCCCGGGCTCCATGTTGAGGCCATGGAGCTTGAACCCCGAGTCGGAGCCATTCTGCTTGAGCGCGGCGCCGCGGTTGAACTGCTCGACGAAGGCGCCGAACTGCTCCCTGCCGGAGTTGGAGCGGACGACGGAGTGGGAGAAGCGCGTGCGCCGCACCCACGAGTAATCCTCGTCGTCCATCTCCCCCTCCTCTCGAATCCCGATGCCACCCAACCAGACGATCCCCGAGTTCCCGACGCGCGCGCTGTCACGCACAGGGGACAAGGTCGAGGTGCCGAGACAGCTGGATCAGAGGAACCTGGACGAGAGAAATCCGGATCCTAGCATCCCACAGCAGGTCATTGAACAGGCGCCACATTTGCCGCTCGCCCCCCTCCTTGAAGAGCCCCGAGCCTTCGTCCGATCCCCGCGCTCGACGATCCGGTCAGATTCCACGGACCGAGCTCCGCCTCCTGAAATTCAATTTGAAAAGCAGGAACCCGAAATCAATACGCCAGATAAACAGAGCAATGAAACGTGCAGGAATTCTTATTCGAAACCACCGGGAACTAACAATTTAGGAAAGCAAACGAAATGTTTTCCATCCATTGGTCAAAAGCCAGGAGCCGGGAACAGAGGGAGGAGGATCGGATCGGATGAAAAGGGCGACGAACCGTGCCGACTACGCGAACGGAAAAAAGAACAGAGGCGTGCAAAAACCTTGAAGAAAAGTGCTCGCGGCAAGGCAGGACAGCGCGGCGGGATACGTGAATCTGAGGGAAGCATGACGCGGAACCGGAATTCAAAATCCCACGCGACACACCTCGACGCCGACGCAACGAAACCGGTGCCCGAATCCAAACGAGAGTTCGCCCCCTCCCCCCAAGTCCCCAATATGCTACCCCGGAGCGAGAGCGAGAGAGAGAGACCGTCCCCGACGCTTACCCGATCGAAGGAAGCAGACGAACGAACGAACCCGCACGCGGCACGCGCCGAGCAGGCGGGCAGCCAGGAGGACCCAGGAGCCCCAGGAACGTGGGGGGGAGGGTGCCGAGCAGGCGAGGCCGCGGCGGAGGAAGGAAAACGGGTCGTGAGGCGGCGCACGGGAAAAAGGCGGCGACGCCGCGTGGGGGTGGAGGGAGGGAGGGAGGGAGGCGCCGGAACCCGGGAGTGGAATTTGCGCCGCGCGCCTTGTGCCCTTGGGGAGGGAAAAAAGGAGGCGCAGAATGTTGCGATGGCGCCCCCCGAACGGTTTTATCGCTGGCCGAATCGAGCAGCTTCCGGGGGGCAGCGAGGCGTCCGCGTCCCCCGCGTCGTGTCCGGTCCCGTCCCGTCCCGCACGAGCACCGATCCCTCCCTCTCCTCCTCCTTGGCTTCGCTTTCGTGCGTGCGCTGTGCCCCTGACGTGACAGGATGGGACGACGGATCTTACTTTCCCTGTTACGAAAAAGTATAATCGTAATTAAAGGAAGATCGATCGATCGAGCAATGAAGTTTACGGGAGGCGTGGATTCGTCGCTAATTCAACGATTATTCTATGGTCAATTATTGGCGACGACTTTTGGGAGTAATAATTAATTAACCCACAAACAAGTGTTGCTCTCTTTTGGTTTTGGCAATAGTGGGGGAGGTGGGAGGTGGGACGGGGCGTATGCTTCCCGTGGATTCGATGGCACGATATGGTTGGTGCGGGCGGGCATCCGAGCGAGATCCATGTGGACCTCGTGCATGTGGAAGGGTTCCGTTCCGTGTCGGCGTCGGGCGAGCTCATTGGCAGGCAGGGGGCGTGGACGCATGGTCCATGGTCTATTCCTGGAGGGAGAGAACAGAGAAGGGGACGTGCTACTCATGGAATCATATGGTAGCATCGCTTTGAGTGTGCTAGATTCTTGGAGATCTCTCGCTTTACGTTACGCGTCTATAGAGTCTAGATGAGGGGGACACCACAGAAGGGGAGTCAGGGCACGAAGATTTAACGCAGGTGTTTTGTTGACATTTCTTCTGATTGAGTTTTTTTTTTTGATATTGTACAGTACAACGCAGAAGCTCACAACACGCACGCACACTCACCCTTATGAACACACGTACACAAATCCTACCCCTATGAGCATCTGTGAAGGACTGAGCACCGGCAGATCTGGAGATTCTCGAAGTTACCACTGGCGTCTCGTCGTCGATGGGAACGTCGCTTACCACTTAATGCATAACGCCGGAAATTCCCGGAATAAATCCAGGAAAAGGTGTGAGCACCAGGATTTGAACCCTGGTGGGTAGCGTCCCACTAGACCGTCCTACCATTAGACTACAAGCCCATTCGCTTCTTCTGATTGAGTTTGTTTCCCGGGTTTCTTTCTTCACGTGGTCGGTGTTGGTTAGCCGAATCGCTAACCCACAGTCGTCGAGAAAAGAGAGATGATAAACAGGTACCTCATCCGTTCCAAAATAAACACACATCACACTTCTCGAAAAGTCAACTTTTGAACTTGACTAAAATTTACAAAAGAAATATAAGAAAAAGCTATAACTCATTTGGGTGATTTGAAACTCTGCAGACAAATTTTTCTTCACCTAGATCCTCTTTCTTCTCCAACTCCAACGAACTCTAACAAGGTTAGGGTTCGGAGTTGCCGAGGGGGTGGGTGGGGGTGCTGCTCACCGTCAGCCATAAAAGGGAGGGCTGGCGGCGGCAGAGGACGACGGATGGGGCCAGGGCGGGGGCGGGGGAGTGCACAGCAGGACCCAGAGTTGGAGGCGGGCCAACGTGGGCAGGCTAGGGTGGGGAAGGGCTGGGCGGTGGTCCGATGGGGGGCTGGCGCGAGGAGGAGGAAGACGGACGGGTTGCGATGGAAGACATGCGGTTGTCGAAAAAAGAAGGGATAAGGTGGAGAGAGAGGGAAGACAAAGAAGGAGATCTGAGCCACTGATTTGGATCTGATGGTTCTAAAATTCGTGTGAGGAAAACTTTTGTTTCACCTTAGTGAGAGATAAACATTCCCATGATGTATATATATAATAAGTATCATTAGATTGAGGATTGAGTATATTTTTTAATAAATTTATTTGAAGCTATAAATGTTGATAATATTTTTTTATGTTTTTAGTCAAACTTAAAACATGTTTGACTCCTCAAAAAATGAGATGTACGCTTATTTTAAAACTACTATGCCCTTCTAGCGTGACGTGTAGTTATAGCTTGTATGCCCATATAGCGTGCCTTGGCGAGGAATCTTGATTCCTTTTTTTTTCTCTCCTTGAGAAATCTACGGTAAAAATACAGCAAAATCACGAATTACACAGAGGTTGCGAGCATAATGCAATGCGTGCACATAATAACAAAGCAATGAAAAGATAAGAAAAACACTCCCATGCATGATGCATCCACGACTAAAAAAACATACTAGCGCCAATTTTATGAACGCCATTATGTTATCCCACAATCTCTCGTATGTCTAACGTGGGGAGAAAGTACCGAAAGACAAAGAAATTGCAGCAAGAGAAATGTGACGAACACCTCCCTCATGGTACTTTTTTCAGCATCTCTCTTCGAAGTGTCTCCGCCATTTGAGCATATTATGATTTTCTTTATAGAACAAACAAAGACAAAAAAAAGCGCAATGTACTAATAAATTCAGTAGCATAAAAGATTGGAGCTGGAGTTTGACTGTACAGACATATATAGAAGACTTTATACGTGAGTTGAACAGTCCTACCCTTTGGACTTGGCATATGGCATATATTTACACGTATCGCTTGACAATCCAGGGATTCAGTCAGAAAAACATCACTAACAACCAACTATGCACACGGTTTGCATACTGGAGTATATGTCATGATTTCCCCAGTATGCACACTTTGTGTCTTTGTATGTTTGTTTTATATACGTGTTGGTCTATCCAGTATACTTGGAAATATAAAAAACAAAGATTCGCTAATATGGATCACGCCTTGGCTTTGCTCACCCTTTGGGGATTTGACCGAACCCTGTGCACGTGGCCTAGATTTTGACTAGCACTACTGGGCCCCGGAGCAGTTATCTTCACGAGGAACGAGGTCATAGTTTAAGGCTCTGTTTAGTTCGCCAAAAGTTCTCAAAATTTTCGCATCGCAGACCGTACTACTTCTCACAGAACACGTTTTCTAATGCAAAAATTTTATCAGTTTCACTAAAAATTTTTACCAACTAAACGGGGCCAACAACAGAACAATTGTTTTTGCCGAAAAAGGCTTAAGGTGTTTAGTTGTTAAATTTGCGTGAAAGAATCGTTCTAGAATAGTGTATTGTGGTGGAAAGTTGTTGAAAACATACACATTGAGACGCGTGCTGTGAGAGAAATAAGACTTGATATGACGAATAAATAGTGAATTGAAGATCAAATTTGACATACTAGTTCGGTATAAATTTTTGAGAAATTTTTTGAAGGCCCTTCCAAAGTTTATTAAGGGTACTAAATGGAGACTAATTAGAAAATTAATTAACAGACGGAAGATCGCGAGATGAATTCATTAAGACTCGTTAATCTGTCATTAGAGGCCCTGTTTAGAAGTCAGATTTCCCCCAAAATTCACTATGCAAAAAGAAGATTCTCCATCACATCAAACATTGGATGTACTTTGCGAGACGAATCTTTTGAGCCTAGTTAGACCATGGTAGGACAATATTTACCACAAACAAACGAAAAGTGCTACCGTGCTTTTCAGTTCGGAACAATGCTTTTCAGCCCAAAATCCGTGCAAAATTTCGGAATTTTGCAACCCAATTTTGGACTCTAAACACACCAAGAGATTATTTACTGTAGCACGGTGTTGTCTGATCATGACATAATTAGACTTATTAGATTCGTCTCAAAAATTTAGGAAGGTTAGATCACTCCTAATGGAGTATTAATTTTATTTTCTATCCATATTAAATAACTTGTCAACTAAGAAAAATGATGTAACAGCCTAATTAAGGAGGAAAGAGAGCACAAATCATAAAAATGATTTTCTCATGGAGAAATCATATCTACTCTTGACCCAATGCATAAGAAATCATGAATTTGCCATTGAGAAGAAATTGCTAGTTTCTATGGAGTAATGCAACGCTCCCCATTAGTGAAATTGAGAAAAAAAAAGAGAAAACAATTATTACTCGAAGACACTACCACTGTGAAGAATAGTTTCTATAAATGATTTTTCTTGTGCTACGGAAACCGTATTAGTTTCCTCCATTAGAACTGCTCTTATATTGTCATTAATTCATATTAATATTTTTAATTAGTGTCTGAATATTGATAAAGATTCTTTTGGAAAAAAATGCGAACTAAAGCTCAAAATTTTGGTTAGGCCCGCGCCGTTCACTTCCGATCGAGAACTGCAAGGAACCCGAACTCCACCAGCTACCTCCCGCGGCGCAGCCGCACCGCGCTCCCGCACCCCACCACGCCGCGCTCGCCACCGGAGAGGCAAATAGAATAAAGCGTGGGAAGCCAATGCAGGCCGCCACCACGACCACCACCACCGTCTGCGCGCACCCGCACACGAAGCCTCCGTCGGCCTCCTTCCTCCGGCTGTCCCCTCCTCGCAGCGTCCGCTTCCGCGGTTCTCCGCGCCTGAGCCTGCTGAGGGCGAACGCCATGGCAGCCACGTCGCAGCAGCTGGAGCAGCTGATCATCACGCGCCCCGACGACTGGCACCTCCACGTTCGCGAAGGCGACGTCCTCGAGGCCGTCCTGCCACACAGGTTCGTCTTGGGTTCGTCCGATCGTCTCCGCTGCTTGGGTTTTTGGTGGGCGCGTGCCGGGTGTTCGATGTAATGTCTCTGAAAGGTAGTTGTTTTGTTTGCCTGTGTCCTCTGTGGCAGCGCGAGGCATTTTGGGAGGGCCATCATCATGCCCAACTTGAAGCCGCCGGTGACCACGACGGCGCGCGCGCTGGAGTACAGGGAGGAGATCTTGAAGGCGCTGCCGCCCGGGAGTAGCTTCGAGCCACTCATGACGCTTTACCTCACGGACAACACTAGCCCTGAGGAGATCAAGCTCGCAAGTATGAACTATCTCCATGCAGTGACCTGTTATTCATACCTTTTTTCATCTTCAGATCTGAAGCTGCATCTTTACCTGTGGCATGTAGATCAACTTCATGTGTTTGTTGTTTTGCGTTGCATCCATGTGCTCCTATAACTAGTAAAAATCCATCAAGTAGTCAGCGCGATTGTTGGACTCACTGTCCATTTGGGGCAGACACACGATGCATTGCAGATGTACATATGTGCAATGAGTTCATTGCCACATACCATCTGTTGAAAATTTGAGCAAATTTGGCTGGTGTGCTTACTGCTTAAGATACCAAGGTTGTGTGCATTTATCAATCTATGGATTATCTGTATGGTGATGTTTATGTTGAATGCTGTGGTTTTAGGAAAGAGTGGTGTAGTCTTTGCTGTGAAGCTGTATCCTGCCGGAGCAACTACCAATTCCCAAGATGGTGTCACTGATGTTGGGAAATGCTTGCCTGTCCTCGAGGAGATGGTCAGACAGGAAATGCCCTTGCTTGTAAGTAGCTTTGGTGCATTGCATCCTTGATGCACTACTGACCTTTTGATTGGAGTTTTGATCCACTTGACTAGCTTTTACTGGACATAATCTGTTGGATGGTTCTTGCTTCTACTATTCAGTAATTTATTTTTTTGCTGTACTTCCTTATGCAACAGCTTTTATGGATATTTTTTATTGTTCTTCAGGTTCATGGAGAAGTCACAGATCCGCATATTGACACCTTTGACCGTGAGAAGGTTTTCATTGATAGAATATTGGCACCACTTGTACAAAAACTTCCACAGCTGAAAATAGTCATGGAACATATCACAACTATGGATGCAGTTAACTTCATAGAATCATGTGAAGAAGGTGCTGTATTACTGCTAGAATGGCATTATACTTCTACCATTTTCTATGATTATAACACTTTCCTATTCCCAGGTCATGTTGCTGCGACAGTGACTCCCCAGCATATCCTCCTCAACAGGAACGCTTTATTTCAGGGTGGCTTGCAGCCCCACAATTACTGCTTGCCAGTACTGAAAAGAGAGACTCATAGTATGTGGCAATCACCCTCCAAGATATGCTACCAGTTGTTTCAAATGCACACTGATATTTCTTTTGGTTCATGAAATGATTAGACATTTCCTAAGCAATTATGAAAATAATTTCCAAAACATGCATCATGATAATCATTTCGGTTCAAAATATGACCAAATATTCCATCATCAATGTATAATTAGATCGATAAAAATGTTCTTGTATTACATTTTTGTGTTGCCTGGTTAGATTTGGCTATTGCCCATCATTTTAATCAACTGTCATGTGAAAAGCTCTTGTTTCTGTAATTTTGAACAGTACTCCTGTTGACTGTTTCTCAACCTTCTACTCAGGGCAAGCTATTCTATCTGCTGTAACAAGTGGTAGTAGACGGTACTTTCTCGGCACAGACAGTGCTCCCCATGATAAACGGAACAAAGAACGTTCCTGTGGATGTGCAGGAATATACAGTGCTCCTGTTGCCTTGTCCCTTTACGCGAAGGTATTTGAAGAGGTAATGTCTATATCTAGCACTCTCATCCGTATCAATAATCTTTGCTTCCGAGAGGATACATGATCATTTATCACCACCACTACTAGATTTCAAGAAAATTATCTTGTTGTAGATTGTCAGTTTCATAATACTGAATTGCGAAGTGTAACAAACCATGTGGATGTTGAAAATTCTCTTTCTGATTTGTTTTTTTTTTGGACATATTTCCACTATTTCAGGCTGGTGCCCTAGATAAGTTAGAAGCATTTACAAGCTTCAATGGCCCTGATTTTTATGGCCTCCCTAGGAACACTTCAAAGATTGTCTTGAGAAAGAGTGCCTGGAAGGTTCCCTCAACGTATACATACAGTTCAGAGGAGATCGTGCCTATGTTTACTGGCAGCACCCTTGAATGGCTTCCATCTGAGCAGGCTGAAGAATAAACAATATACATCATTGGACGATGCACTTGGGGGGAATCAGTTCCATTTGTTTCCCCCTTTCGGCCTTTCTGTTAGAATCAGCATAGCAAACTGTCTTCAACCATAAGCTGGGATTCCTTTACGTGGAATTCTTGAAGGCCAGATTAGCAAGAATAACATATTGAAAGCAACAGCGAAATGCCTGCTTGTTGAGTTGTTATATTATATCCTTTTGGGATTGCAGATTTGCGGTACAATTCAGAAACATGGCACCAATATTGTTTTCAAGGGTGAAATACTGATGTAGACATCAAAGCACCTATGATGAATAAATATCAGCATTGCTGTTACATTGCTGGATATTTGATATCCTGCAGTCCCTTTGTCACAACTATTTTCATGTTACTTCTGATGAATCCTGACCAGTCTTTAGGACGATTGTTGTCCGGTTATTCAGACTTGCAGTTGCAGGAGAAGCATGCTTTCAGCAACCTATAGTTCTGTATCTGCATTGGCCTCGCAGTCTTGTACTCTTATCAGTTGCAAATTCTCACCAGGTGCTCCTCCCTCTGTCGTCCCCATCCAAATTTTCATCACCGTCATCATCATCACGGATGGAACTCAGCAGCGCTCGCAGCTCGCGAGCATTGACAATGCCCTTCTCCTCCATCTCCCTCGCTAGTCTGTCAGCATCCTCCCGCTTCCCGGCCCTCCACAGCTCCTCCACCAACGCCCTCCTTGTGATGTCATCCACCACCCTCCCGGCCCTGGCCATCTCCCACATCACCCGCTCCGCGTCCCCGGTCTCCCCGGCCACAGCCAGCGCACTGACGAACGCGTTGCACGCCGGCTCCGTAGGCAGGAGGTCCTTCCCGCGCATTTCGTCGAACAGCTCCCGCGCGTTCCTGGTGCGGCCCTGCGCGCTCAGCCCGTGCACGAGGTAGCTGTAAGTGGCCGCGTCCGGCTCGCATCCGTACAGCGGCCGCATCTGGTGGAACACCCGCAGCGCGTCGTTGAGGTGCAGCGACTGCGCGTAGCCCCTGATGAGCACGTTGAGCGTGCGCGTGTCCGGCGCGATCCCCTCCTCGAGCATCTGCCTGAACAGCGCCGACACGTTGTCCATGTACATGTAGTGGATCAGGGTGTCGCCGCGGCCGCGCGAGAGCAGCGCGGTGAAGAGCGCGTGGTACGTGCCGGCGGAGGGGCGCGCCGCGGGGTCGGCGGAGGCGCGCATGAGGGTGTACACGTGGAAGGCCTTGCCGAGCTTGCCGAACTGGCAGTAGAAGTAGAGCGCGTCGCGGAGGAGGGGCCCCGGGGAAGGGAACGAGGGGAGGAGCGAGAAGGAGAGCGCGCAGGCGCGGTCGAAGTCGTCGTAGAGGTCGGCGGCGGCGAGGCGCTTGATGGCGACGAGGAACGGGGCGGGGTCGGGGCGGAAGGCGGGGAGGCGGAGGGAGTGGGTGAGGAGCGGGAGGAGGAGGCGCGCGTCGGAGGTGGAGGCGAGGGAGGAGGCGAGCGTGGGCGGGGTTAGGCGGGACGGGAGGGATGCGATGGCCGCGGAGACGGCGTCGGGGGACGGCGGCGGCGGGTTGGGGCCGCGGCGGCTGCGGCGGAAGCGGTGCGGCGTGCGGCGGGATCGGGTGGAGAATGGTACGTGGCCGGAGATGGACGCGGGGGCGGCGACGGGGCGGAGCAGGCGGCGGAGGAGCGTGGCCATCGCGGCGGCGGGCGGCGCATTTGAGTGGCGAGGAACGGGGAGGTCAGAACGGGTATTTTTCACAGGCAGGTCGATCACACAGGTCCAGGCAGGACTTCAGCAGCATTCAGGCCCATAGTAGAGCCCACTAACCACAGTCCACACAGAGAGGTTGCTAGTCCAGTCACATTGGCCAGAGAGCACCGGGACGGAAACAAGAGGCGACGATGGCGGCCGCCGCGGTGCTCGCGTTGGCGAGTCCTCTCCGGCGTTTCCTCCGCGCCCCTCACCCGCGCGGAGCCATGTCCGCACCGTACTACGGCATCACGCGAGGTAAGCCCGAACGCCCATCTTATCTTATGGTTCGATTTTTGCCTCTCCGCTGACGCTTGGCCCATCCGCGCTGCAGGATGGTGTAGCGCCGCCATTGCCGTCGCTGCCGCAGCAGCCAGGGATTCGGCGGTGAAAGCAAGCGTGGACAGGAATGCAGCCGAGGAAGTCAGGAACATTCTGGATATGGTAACTAATTTCCCCCCTTTATGACAACTGAGAAATTAGGCTCAGTCTATCGTCATGGCCCAGTGAATATAGCTATTGAACAGAAGCAGTTTGTAGGTTGTGTACATGTTTGCTTCTGATTATTGTGTCTGATTAATTGGCTTGGAATCAGGTGGCTCCGTTGCACTTGACATTTCACAAACCATTACCGCTATTTATGTTTGAGATTTAGCATTAGGGTAAATGACAAACATGGGCCATGAGAAATGGTCAAATTGTACCTGTTTCTCTATTTTCCTATGAAAGTGCTTGTCAATTAGAGTGTCCATTAGGACCTTGTAACATAAACTTTTAGTTTCATTCAATTCTTAGGTTTCAAAGTTAGAAATTGCCCATGTTATGTTCTTGTGAGTTGTAATGGATAAATGAGTGGTAACAGTTCTGGAGTTTCAAATGCAGTCTTTTCGACAGATAAACAGCAGATGGAAAAGATAACCTTTTCCCACTATGGAGGGTATTGTAGTGAAAAAGATATTTGCATTTACTGTAGTCTGGAAATGATGGCTGAAACGGTTGTATCATATATTTGTATCTTGCTGCTCTTTCAGGGAAAAAACGATAACAGAAAAACAAGTACCTAATTTGTTAGTCACCTGGGCACACACTATAGTATTGGGACTGTTAACGTAGTTTCATGCATGAACTTTTGACATCATCACTGAACTTTTATTCTGTTCTTAAAAGTCTCAGAGAAAACTTGTATTCCAAGGAAAAAACATAGTATATGTGATTTGTTCTTTTACTTAAGTATGTCTCAGAAATATATCATGGTTCTTTTCTCTTTGAAAGGGCAGGGGCAGTTGTCTAGCATAGTCATCTTAATTCTTAAGGCTCACAATGCTCAGGTCACAATTTTCAATCCTTGAGGGTCATATTCTTTGGAGAATAAATAGGAACAGTCCACAAAACTTGGGATACAAATTTAACTATGGCATTCAGCTTGAGAGCCTGAGTGCCACACCATTGGGCATTGGGCTGTACAATAGTTGGCAAAAATCTTAGACTCTAGATTATGATCTGTCATTGTTCTTTGTAGGCATATTCATTTCAGTTATACAGATGGTAATGATAAAATGTGCCAATTTGATCATATGGATATGGTTATTCTTTCTTTCTCTAGGTTATCTCTTACATCTAGCTTATGCAGGCAGAAAGGGCATCCCAACGAAGAGATGTTTTCCACACCAATTTTCTTACTCCACCTATAATAAAAGAGGCTATGCTGGCAATTGAGAAGTTAGCAGATACAAAAGCTGTAGCTCAGGGTGGCTACCCACAGGTGAAATTTAAATACTCAAATGGAAATTTGTTAACTTCGTCTTCCATTAGCCTATCTAGATTCTCATTCTCATATTTATAATATGTATAGGCTGAGCGGTGCCGAATTTCGGTTGGACACCCGGACTCTATGACAAGTAACCCAGATGTAGTTGCTGCTTTGAGGTTTTCTCAGTTTCACCTTGTAAGCATTGCTATCTGCTATATAAGCTGACTTTGAGGCCAACCAGCATCTCAGGGAATTTCCGATTGGAACCCTGTTCTCATGGTGACTTTCTTGGTGCCATTCTCGGAACAGGAATAACAAGGGAGAAGGTTGGAGATATTCTTTTGCAGGTTACTGCTTTCCCAATCACTTGATTTCTGAATGATCTGGCCATTTCCCACCATTTTCCCTGTTGCCATTGAGATGTTCATTTTGATTTTTGTTAGGGGGAAAGAGGTGCTCAGGTCCTTGTTGATCCAGAACTTGTTGACTATCTGATTTCTACTCTCGAACAGGTAGGTTCGATATTTTACAATTTACACAAGCTTGTTCTGTACTTATCCCTGATTTTCTGATTATTGAGTATGATGGAGATCTGAGATAGTTTGTTCCCACATTTGACCATATTGCGATCTGGTCTGATGTAGCACTCACTCATAGCAGTGTTAATAGCTTGTGTTTGGGGCTATATCCTGATATGTTTAGTGGTCATAATGTAAATGCTTTCCTAGTGATTTTAGCATGTCGTGTTATGAGTTTTAGCTAAATCTACGCCAACTTGACTGCCATTCATGATTCATGTACTTCGGTTGTCTTTTATGATTCTGTGAATTGCTTACAGCAAATCATTCTAGTTACAGTCCATTTCTAATGGGATTTTATTCTACAGGTGGGAAAAGTTGGTGTTTCATGCACACAGATTCCTTTGCTTGCTCTAGAATATGAACCACCAAGGTTTTTTCTCATGTGATCTCATACCTTTAAATGAACCTTATAAGCTTTCTTCAGAGTTTTGTGTTGTGAACCTTGGCAAATGTGATTCAGTTTTGCCTTTAAACTGCAGGACCAAGTCATCAAAAACTGTAGAAGCATCCCTTAGGGTTGATGCCTTGGCCAGTGCGGGATTTAAAATCTCACGCACAAAGCTTGCTAGCTTGATAAGGTATGAACTTTGGCTCTTTTAGCTGTCTGTTATCAACTTTATATTTACTTATCTTAGCAAAGTTGTTTTGTTTGGACTTTTGTCTATCCTAATGTGCACTATACCTCTGTTTGCTTGTTCAGTAGCGGGGATGTTCGTGTGAATTGGACGCCAGTATTGAAAAATGGAGTTACCCTCAAATCTGGAGATGTTGTTTCTGTCAGTGGGATGGGAAGAATAAAGGTAATAAAAAAATGAAAAATGTGAAAATTTTCACTTGTAGCTATAACTGACTGATGATATTGTCCACACTTCCTCCATCCGTAAATATATAACGTTTAACTTAGTTCATTTTTGCACTAACTAGCTTGTCCTAAATGTCATATTTATGGACGGAGGGAATATAATTAGGATAACCTTGTGATGTTGCTTGTCACCTAATTCACTCTGATACTGCTGGCTTCTTGGTTTTGCACTTTTGCTTTTGCTTGAGAGGCTTTTTAGTCTATGTTGTTTCGTAATATGTTGAACTTCTCTAACTCTTTTAGTCTATTAGGTTGGATGCTGCATGTTTCACTTTCGTTAGATACTTTTTTTGACTATATAGTGCATGCAAATTTGTTTCGTAAATTCAACTGAGCAGCATCTGTTGGCCATATAATGTCAATGGGTGAAACATACAACATTGGAGTGAATTTCCCTGCCCTGCTGACCTTGCCCTCCTCCCATCTCAAGCGGCTTGCTCCCCCTGCCACTCTAACCCGTTGGAGCGAGTTTCCCCCACCGCAAACCTGGCCCTGACGTTGCTACTGTGTTGTATTTCAGCCATGATTGCTGTGATGTCATGGGTCTGCAGCACTGCCTCTTGGTTGTTATCGACCTTGAAATTGTGGTATTGTTCAACCATAATTCCAGCAGCCGTGGTTTGAACCACAAATTTACATTCCAGCACCTCCTCGCCTCCTATAGGGACGTGGGCACGTGGCACTTGTTAAGAGTGCCAAATGCATCATAGAGCAGGTCAGACAAAGCACCAAAGTGGTACCCAGGTTCATGATATTGGCCACCTGTGTTTTTTTCTTATACAACATGCAGTGCCACGAACTACCATCTTTTTTGGAGTATTCACCCACAAACTTCTTCTGTTGGCATTAGGTGGCTAACAGAATATCATGCATGTGCTAATGCAAAACCATGGTATAGTATATGGAATATGTAGGGTTTGTGTGTGCAGATTATTTCTAATAGTATTGACCTGAGACGGCTTTCGCATCCTGTGCAGCATGAGCCCCCAAAAATGAAACCAAAACCTTTGCTATGTACTGAATTTCATGGCATCGTTGTCGATCTGATGCTGTTCCTCAGCCTTAATTAGTGTAAACATGTTAGCAATTAATTAGCTAAGCTGCTGTTCTATATTGACAAAGTAAGCATAATGCTTTTTTAGCAGCGAGGTCTTAGAATCAGATGTTAGGCAATGCCACTGAAATTTTTGTTGTTTTGCAAACTTTTCAAGTGCAGGTCCTTTAGATTTGTAGCATTAAGTTATCTGATCGTTTATTTATGGCTGCTTGTTCATTTTTTTTTCTCTAGATTGGGGAAATTGTAACTACTAGGAAAGGAAAGTATGCGGTTGAGTTGATCCGATATATGTAAGCTTGGGACTAATCTACAGTCCTTTCACTGCTGAATTGAAAGGTATGCATTTTCTACACCTATATGTTTCTGAAATCTTTATTAGCATCTCAGGGAAGCTGAAAGTGTAAAAAATTTTAGTATCTTCGTAAAGGAAATATCTGTGCATACTACCAGAGCGCATAACTTTTCTACGCCTGGGCAGTCTTGATCTTGAATTTGCTGGTGCCACTTCAATAAAAAAAGAGGAACAATCCTATGCTCTGTGTTTGGAACTTTGGATACTGGAGTCTGGTCGGTTGTGGATACTGGAGTCTGGTCGGTTGTGGGTCAAATGCTTTGGTTAGACATAGCATTTCTTCATATAAGATTCATTACTGCGTTAAATTTGGAAAGCAAGTTTCTCTGAGGTGAACAACATCAACTCGTCATGATAGATTCAGTATTTTGAATAACAAGCTCCAAAGGGCCAGGGTGCTAACATGAGTTTAAATTATTTTGTTGTTATCACTGACACGGTCTTGTTGAACTTTTTATGCACTGTCAGAATCACTCTTTGAGCTGCTACTTCTTTTAGGTTCTGCTCTAAATAAAGCTGAAGTAAATGTGAGGGAGGGAGGGAGGTTGTCTTGAAAAAAAGGAAATTGTTTTTTCTGCTCATCTAACTATTTGAAACTAAATATAACCCTTATCTATATTTGATATGATCACGTCCTAGGCTACTTGCATTGTCGATCATCAAACATGTGTAATGATTATGACAAGATGGTAGGAAACCATTTGCAATTGGGAAAATTGATAGCTGCTGGCCATAGATTCATAGGCTCCTGGTCCTTTTAATGCTAAAAAGATTGACGATGAGCATGCCTTTTTATGGGTTCCGTGGTTCTTGATTGCAAAATCATCACAAGATTCAGTGTCCGGAGCTGCAAATTGTGCAAGGGTCTTAGTTTTGCATATGTTTATCGGAAGGTCACTCATGTCGAGCTCGTTTTCTTGGAACAGGATGAAGAGAAAATCACGTGGTACCTGTTAAAGTTTCCCCTTTTTCTTTTTTGTCAAAAGGTTAGCTATTAAGGAAACTCATGAAGGGCATGTATAAATCCTTGTACACCTCGACCTATTTAGTTCAGTTTGGCTGCATAGTACCACTAAATATATGTTTATCTGACTTGCAAACATTCCATACCAGGGCCGTACTAAGACAATGGAACACATTCGTCCTGGTAGGTGTTTGTTTCGAAAGATAATATTCTTGCTCTTTTCTTTCTGCTTGAAAGAAGAAAATGCCAGTACTCTTGTTCTTAACAACATGGTATTCTAGCTTTTCGTGTTTTCTTTTACAGAAATATCCAAGGTACTACTGGTGGTAGTGTGAAGTCAAAAGCAGGGCATCACATCTTTGTAAAGGCTTTGTGATGTGTACAGCCTTGCGGGACTTTGATTGCGTTAACTTGACAGCCTGTGTCTAGGGGGTGGTTTGTTTGAGCTTTGAAGCCAGGCAATTAAATTGGCCAGGAACAATAGCTACAGCTACCTTCCTTGCACCTTGCAGCTCTCTTTGAAGGTGCCAAAAGCTTTGCTTGCTCACATGCTCCTAAGTCCTACGAGCGTATAGCCTCGGACGGCAGCAGCGAAAGTTGTGTTTGCCACCTCGTGATTGTTGGTGCCAAAGGTAACCACACTACACGGTGATGGATCAAATGAGACTATTCATAGGCATCTAAATATCTGATGAATGGTGAGCCGGCCTTGGTGGTCTGATGGAGTATGAAACCTAGGAATTGGTTGTTAGTTGTAACGGGCAAAAAAAAATAGGGTTTTGCCATGTTTTTCTGTCCGCCTTGATGTTTGGGGGTATCAAAAGATGACCACTTTTAAAGTGGACCAGTCTCAAAGCTACGCCTTGAAATGTTTTTAGTGACCTGAGTCAGTGGAACAGGTGAGAGTGAGCTGCATTTTCCAAAACAGAATCATACGCATTTGGACACTTCCACCACAAGTTTACTTTGAGCCGGCGTGACGATGTGCTTTCTTGCGCCAAGATAATCTAGATTAGTCCCTAGTGTCTGCACTGTCAAGTCCCAGTTAGGTTGCTCCAGCTGGGCGCCTTTCCATCGAGCTCCTCTTGTTTTTCTTTCGTGGCCAAAACTAGTGGCAATTGGCTTCTCCAGATGTGCCATTTGTAAGGCAAAGTTTAGGTGCGACAAATTTGACTCCGGGTGTAAAATATGCGTGATGCTTCCTTGGTTTCTACGCTCGCTAGTCGCTATATTTAGAAAAATACAAAAGCCCATTAGCCCAATGCATACCATTCACTTTTCCAGTAGTAGATCCCTCCCATTGCCTCCTCAATCCCCAAGGAAGACTTGACCAGTTCTGATTATATAAAAAAAACTAAGGACTAAAAAAACTAAGCTGGTGGGGGTAAGACTGACTCCAGCAGTTTCCCCATCTCTTCCCCCATCCCCAAAATGAAGATGCAATCATTACTGTTCACACTCCAACAGTTTCCCCATCCCTTGCTGTAGAATGAAGACACCCCCATCCACCTCCCCTTCCTTCCCCATTCCTGGGATTTCTCTCTCCTTTCCTCTTCTCAACCGCTCCCCCTCTCCCCGGTCGCTTGGGCTTCCTCCTGCTCCGCCTCGCTCCGCCCAACGCCTGCGCGCGCCTCCGTCTCCCATGGCCGCGGCCTCCTCCTGCTCCGGCTTCGCGGCCCGCTGCATCCCTGGCTCCCTCCTCCTCCCGGGCCGCCCCGCATCGCGCCGCCACCGGAGATCCTCCGAGCTCGAGGCCCTACTCCTCCCCCAAGATCTGATGCGGGAGGAGGTCGACGGGAAGGCCCACTGCACACCGGCGCAGATCCGGTGGCTGGGGAAGCAGCAGCCAGATCCGGCGACCCCACGGCCGCCTCCCCTTCCCACAGCTGCCTCCCCTTCCCCGGCAGTGGCAGGCTCCCGTGCTCCGCCTCCTGGTCGACGGGGGCTCCAGGCCGGCGACGACAGCCTCCTGTGCTCCACCTCCTGGCCGGCTGTGGCGGGTTCCGCCTCCGCCTCCCTGCTCCGGCTCCTAGCCGGCGGGGGCTCCAGGCCGGCGACGACGGCCTCCCGTGCTCCGCCTCCTGGCCGGTGGTGGCGGGCTCCCGTGCGCCGCCTCCGCCTCCCTGCTCCGCCTCCTGGCCAGCGGGGGCTACAGGCCGGGACAGCGGCCTCCCCTGCTCAGCCTCTTGGCCGGCGGAGCTCTCCAAGCACGCGGGAAGCAACCGTCGGCCGCGTGCGCTGCAGGGATGGGCGACGGGAAGGGAACAACTGCTGGGGCGAAATTTTTTTCGGTTCCAGCCCCCTCTCTCCCCTTACCTCAAACGCCCCTTTGCGCATCCATAGATGGGGGAACTGCTGGAGATAGTCTAAGACCGCCCCCACGGTTTTCACTAAGAGAAGAAAGCCTCCTCCCGGTTTAGAAAACCTCCGAACCCCGACTTCACCGGCGAGAGGATTTTTTTCGAGGAATAAATCCCCGTTGAGATAAACCTGCGTTCGATGGGATTCGAACCCAGGCCGGCGGCGTACCCATCTGCAACGCCTACCAACCGAGCTACAGCTCGTTCTAAAAAAACTAAGGACTGAAGGAGGTTAATTATGCCGTCGTTTGAACTAGTAGAAGAGAAGAATAGTATTAGTAGTGAATAAAATGTGTTAGATGTTGTGACCTTTTCCGTGCTCAACTACTCTCTTGGTGGTTACCGAAATGTTTATAGCTGTTTGACTGACTTCATCTATATATATGTGGTGATGCACCACAACGCTGCAGTTTTTTTTTTAATGTACACTCATGATGTACTTGACCCCCCTTGCGTTTTTTTTTTGCATGAGCGCCGTGAATTTCTAGACCAAAATAAGAGTCAATGCAGCAGCGGCGGATGATATCAGAGGTTCGTCACACGTTTCAGGCTCCCATTTGCCAATGTTAGATAATTAACCATGTATAACCTGTCATTACCGCAATGCAGATGCTTGCGAAAACGGGCACGCTTGGAATCGAATGGCGTGACAAAACTAAGGCCATGAATTAATCTGCAGTGACTCAGCATTCAGAAAACACGCCACATGCACATGACAAAAGTCTACCGTACGCCCGTCACTAAATCTTGCTCGAGAAGTAAAAAAATGTTGCGTAGAAACGGACCTTGTCACGGCGCAAAATTCCAAAATTATAGAGAGGGATCGCGGGTTCGCAACTACAACTAGCATGGATGGAATTCTGAAGCAGCATGCCATGATTGAGCTAGCTTCACTTAATCACTTGTTCTTAATTTGTTCCGATCAAGCTACGAACAAGTGTGTTATCTGAAAGCCTCAAAAGTTTATCGTTGTGATCCCGTCGGGAACACATGGCGTGCAAGCACCGCCCTTAATCCATTGTACCCACCCCCAATCATGTTCCACGCACGGCACACGCATCGCACGGGTCTCTCTCTGTAGAGCATTATTATTCGGAGCAACACAACAAAAACCCATGCACATCGCGACGCGACACGTTTCCCGGTTCCTCAGCCGGCCGCGCGCCGGCGGGCACCACCCGCGCGAGCGCGCGCGCGCGGCGCGGCTTGTTTTTCCGGCGCCGTTGGGGGGTTTTGGCTCTCGCGGCCGCGCGCGTCCGTTGCTGTCAGACAGCGACGGAAGAGCAGCTAGCCCCACCACCTGTGCCCACCGCCTCCCCGGACTCGGAGGCAGCCTTCGCTGACATTTCAATCGCCGCCGCCTGACCTGACCGAGCGCGCACGGCACGAGGAGAATGTAAGGAGCAGATTTGTTCTCTTCTGCTGCCTCGTTCCCTCTCGATGGGATTGACAAGTTTGTCTTCTGGCGGTACTACTGCACGCTATCCACGTTGTTGTTTTCCTCCGAGTGTGATGAGGAACGGGCTCTTTTATTTATTTTTATTTTTTTTGAAAGAAAGACAGGAGTACTGCCATGTCATTTAAGAAGGAGCAGAATGTCAGAGTTTACAAGGTTGTGATTACATAGGAGACTTAAGAACACAAGACTCAACAATGCAGATAACATTAAAAAGCAACTTCCAGCACCACCCCCCCGCCTGCATCCTGCCGCAGCTTCAGCTCCTCTTTGATTAGAGTAAGCACACGAATTGGCAGGACCGCCACTCCTTCAAAGATTCTTCTATTCCTTTCTTTCCAGATATTCCACGCGGTGTAGATTAGGATGGCAGCCACTTTCCTACTCTGCTCCTTTGGCAAACCACGCAGTGTGATGTTCCACCACTCTTCAATCGATAGGTTGAAAGGAGGCACCTGGATCATGTCTGAAGACCAAACTGAAACCAAGTGCCATACTTCTCTCGCGTACACACAATGCAAGCACAGATGGGTTGCGGTCTCCAAAGCTTGTTCACAAAGCACACAAACCGGGTTACAGGGCCAATTTCTCGCAAGCAATCTGTCAGCAGTGAGGATTTTGGACTGCACCAATAGCCATGCGAAGAAACGGTGCTTGCCTTCCGTATGCGCCTTCCAAATCGCCTTGGCGTTAAAGGTACAGTAAGAGCCCCGAAACTGAATCAAGTATGCCGACTTCGCCGAGTAACCACCATCAGCCGTCCATCTCCATTGGATCGTGTCCGGTACTACAGTCAGCTGAACATTCTGAATCAAGTCCCATAAATGAATAAATTCAGCCATCTCATCCGCTGTTGACATACGCCATAATCCCCGTGTCCAATTTTGATCTCTGAGGTCCTCAACAACTGTATTGTTTTTGCGCCATGCAAGCCTGAACAGGTTTGGCGCAAGGTCTCTAGGGGCTTGCCCATGAAGCCAAGATGACTGCCAGAACAAAGCTGTCTGACCATCACCCAGGGTTACTCTTGTGCTCATGCGAAATAGTTGCTTGTCCAACTCATTACACGGTACCTCAGACCCCACCCAAGGGCGCCCACGATCTGTCCATTGGAACCATAACCAGCGAAGGCGTAGAGCTCTACTGAACCTGTCCAGGTCCAAGACTCCCAGGCCTCCAAAGTCCTTGGGCTTCTGCACATTTGCCCATCTCACCAGGCAATGCCCACCATTGGCGGTTTCCGTTCCTTTCCAGAGAAAACCACGCCGAATCTTATCCATCTTCTTGAGCATCCACTTTTTCGGAGGAAACACAGTTAGAAAAAAAGTGGGCATAGCTGAGAGTATAGAATTTAGCAGCTTCAGCCGACCAGCTCGATTCAAAAACCTCCCCTTCCATGCCGGCAACCGATTGGCCATCTTATCAATTAGAGGCTGAACCTCTACTCTCCTCAAATGTTTAAAGTGGAGTGGCAATCCTAGATATTTGCAGGGAAAATCTTGCACCGGACATTGAAACCCCTCCAAGACATCAGATAAATCAATCTCAGAACATTGTATCGGGTATACTGCACATTTAGCTCTGTTAGTTAGAAGGCCCGATGCATGGCCGAAGATCTCCAGGATGTGCGCAGCAACGAGCACATCTTCCTTTACCGGCTTCAGAAAAAGAGCTGCATCGTCCGCATATAGGCTGACACGCAGAGATGCAAATCTGTTACCAATTGGTGACAACACTCCAGTAGCTGAAAAAACCTGAAACAAACGCTGCAAAGGCTCCATTGCCAGAATGAATAGCATTGGCGATAAAGGATCGCCCTGCCGCAGACCTGTATAATGCCTGTACCACGACCCCCTGGCCCCATTTAGTAACACAGCCGATGAGGAAGAAGCAAGCAGAGCAGTAACCCAAAACCTCCACCTTGAACCAAAACCGAATTGTTCCAGCACCTCCATAAGAAAATCCTAACGGACTGTGTCAAACGCTTTGGCGATGTCAAGCTTTAGAAAGAGAACCGGCTGCTTGCTTCGATGCATTGCTCGGATGAGATTTAACGGGCTCTTTTATGTTTGTTAGTACACTCGGTACATTTTCTACTCCGTACTCCGTAGACGCTAGGGAAATGGATTTCGAAGAAGAACTACGTGCTAATCCTTAACTTTTTCGAGGAATCCTTCGTCAGTGGTTGTGAATGTCCGACCTTTTCAATCATTTCGACCTTGGTTCCGTAGAAGCAAGGGCCTATTTAGTTCCCAAAAATTTTCCCAACTACCCGTCACATCAATCTTCTGACACTGATTAGGAGTATTAAATGTGAATTAATGACAAAATCCATTTCATAACCCCTACCTAATTTTTCGATACGAATCTAACGAGCCTAATTATGCCATGATTAGACAACGCTGTGCTACAGTAAACAATCTCTAATGACGGATTAATTAGGCTTAATAGATTCGTCTCGTGATTTCCTGTCCATTCATGTAATTAGTTTTGTAATTAGTCTATATTTAATCCTCTTAATAGGTCTTTAAAGAGACCCCAAATTTTTTTTTTGCCAACTAAACAGGCTCTGATTTGATTCGTTCCCAATAGCCATGAGATGATCATCTTAGGGCGTTTTGTTTAAAAAGAAAATGGCAGTCCAGTGTTGGTTTTGGTTTACTAGAACCGTGAGTATATATTGTGTCGTGGAAGTTTTGGGATAGTTATAAAATTCTCACACTTCTTCGAATAACCGAAGAAAGATTTTTTTTTGAGAAATCAATAATGCTGCACTGACCTTTCAGAGTTGACCTAAGGTGGGAAATGCTTTTTGACACATCTCTCCATACGAAAGCTGCAACAAAAGCTGGCCATAGAGAAGGCCACGTCGCGGGCTTCTCCCGGCCGTCGGATCGGACGGCCGGACGGCCAAGATCGGGCCACTCTCAGCGTTTTTGCAAAAAAACCCTTGAAGTTATGTAAAATCAACCCGCAGTCCAGCGCCTCTCACATAAAATTTTGCGGGCAAGTTCTCGGAGTTTTCTAAAATCGTGAAACAGTCCAGGCCGACCACCGTAACCACTCGGGCCTGGCTGGGCCTTAATGGGTCAAATTCGGCTCAACTATGTTTCCTCTTATCTATTCTTTTTTAAAAAGGAATTCATTTGCCAAAACTTTAAAATTGCTTAGTAAATTGAATAAAAATCGTAAAATATAAAACCAAATTGTTTTGAAACCCTCATAAAAAAAACGATGCAATGGATCCAAAATAGAACATGTTTTAATCGAAAGTTTTCGCTGTACAGCTATTACTATGTTCTTTTATGGGTACATATGAAAATCAAATTAAAAACATAAAATAAGAAATTTGATTATTCGAAACCCTTTACGATAAAATATCACGACATTAAACTTTTAACTACTTAATAAATACTTTTAGCCTCTTTCTTCAAAAAAAATGTTAAAGTTCCATTTCAATGATAAATGCAAAATATAACATGGCGATAGTTACACCGACGCATAGCTAACCATCATACTCATCCGATCACCCTAACTCTCAATGAAAAACAAAATTAAAAAAAAATATTACCATTTCAAACCCCAAAACAACATATAAATAAAATAACGCCTTCACAGTGAGAAACTCTCCAAAATATATAACAAGTACAACAATTGCTACAAACCATGACACACATATATAAAAAATATCTTATCTAACCACATTAATCTTATACAATTATTTTAACTACACATATGGAACAAAGCCTACATAGTTAACAAAACCATTACACAACAAATAATAACTTTTAAATAAAAAAACACAGGTGCTACTGGCCATAAGCGGCAACGCCGCGTGAATTTCTAGTTAATTAGTATGCCGGTACACCACCCGGCCTTTCTCGTGTGATCCACGGTCTCCCTCCGTGAGAAAGCACGCGAAGTTGCCAGTCAGTCATCCTATTATACTTAATGCAAACATATCACTTCCAGGCTAGCTAATTAAAAGGTGTTTGAACAAGATCGTTCGTTGGGCGCCAACATATCACACCAATTCTAAAAGAGTGCGGGTACGAAATTGCACGCTCTAATTAACAGCTACTGTAGCCCTTAAATTAACGACGACCATCGTCGACCACCAACAGCTAGCGACTCGCTTCGCCATGGTGTGAACTGGCTAATCGTGCTGGACAATGGCTCCGTGTTGTGGAGACAGTGGAGTTATTAATGCCGACACATGCATGGCGCCCGTCCGCTGGCTGAAAAAAAAAATCCTCAGTTCCTTCAGTCGCCGCGGGAGGCATCAGCTAGCGTCGTCACATGACAGGAACTAATGACCCGGGATTAGTTTATCAACAGTACTTGAGCCGGTAACATGGAGTCGGTAGTACCATACTGGCGGCACACCACAGTCCACAGGACACAGGCGCTTGACGACGCACGCGGGCGAGCCTAATTATTAGGCTCCTCTCCGCTCTCATCAGCACCGTCAAGCAAGTCAACAAATTGAAATTAAGCTCGAGATGAAGTAGGAGTAGTAGTACGTGCATGCACCGGAACAAAGACGAGGGAGCTTTTAATTAATTTATTAACGGGTGCTGATTGGGTTTTGTTTGACTAACGCTGCAGCCACAGCATCAGCTGAGAGTCTCGTTTCTCGACTGCTCTTGTGTGTGTGTGTGTCCCTGTCATCTTCGGAAATTGCGGTGCCTTGGTAAAGTTGTCGTTGTGGCCATAGGTGTGTGAGGATCTCTGTTTTCTCTGGTAGCAAGAGTGACATGCGTCGCGGTCCTGGTGACTCCACGACTGATCATGGCAAGATTTGAGGCTTTGGCGCAGAGCTTATTATTTTTATTGGCTCTTTTAGAGATTATTACACAGAGCCGCTTCAAGCGCTAGAAATCTACAACATCATCAGCTTATGAAAATCTGAGAATGGACTAAAATCTGCTTGCTTTTCAACAACAACCTTTTCAGTAAAACACATTCTATACGGTCTATTGTATGTGGCTCCATATTCAATTCAAATCTTGCATCTTGATTAGACGCCTGGCTAAGTGTTAACCAGCGGTCCAAATCTGAACAAGAATCATCAAAAGTACTACCGGCAAACTTGGGCCGCAATCTTTTATGCAAAACCACAACATGAGTCACCACATGACCGAAAACAAAAAAGGGGTAAGTAATGCTTGTGGAGGCAAAAGCAGTCAAGAAGCCGCAACTAGAGTAGTGCACTGGCCCATTCCGTTCCCTTCGTTCACCCACCCCTTTTCGCCTCCCTTCGCTCCTTTTTCTTTGTTTTCCAAAAAGGCACAAGGTTTGAGTATTCCACTAGCTCTAGGCAGCTAGCCCAATCATGGGACGTGTGTGCGATAAGACAGGTGCCGGAGGCAACATGCCCCCCCAAGTCCCAGAGGTTACCCAGGTGGTCAGTACAGATTGTACTCGAACTCGTGTAGTCGAGTGACCGAAATACGCCACGCAGAACTCAAAGGACGAGCGCAAAAACAAGCCGCGACTAGTCATCTTTTGGGTCCGATCGCGAGCCACGGAGCTGACGCGGACGGGGTTGAACGGGTCTCCCCGGCTCCCCGCCACCACCGCGCCGCGCCAACCGACCCACACGAGGGCGGCGAATCTGGCTCCCGTGCCCACGCCCCCACGGCAGCCGGCCGGCCACACGATCCAAGGCTGGATGGCACGACGGCGAGTCGCGGCCGGAGCCCGGAACACGTACACGGGCGGCGGTGCCGATGGATTGGACGGACGCATCGCGCGGGGGGCGCTACACGGAAAACCCAAGGAAATGGTGGTGCGGCGGTGGTGCCTGGCTGGGCTCCCTTCCGTTCCACTCCACTCCACGCACGGCGTGGCTGGCTTGCCGCGGCCAACTGGTCTCTGCTGCCGCTCCATCTTCCACTCCAACTCTCCAAGTGGGCGGCGGCACCTCCATAGTCCGTACCATGCCCGAAGAAGCCTTCGCGGCGGAGACAAGTTGCAGGTGGTCGTCTCTGGTCTCAACTCTCGAATCGGTCATCTGAGCTGGACTGCTAACTGTTCGATTCGATGCACAGAGTGGCACTGTGCTGGAGGAGCCTATGGCGGTGGTGGCCCACTGGCCCCGGCGGCCGGCGCAGCTGTTCCCCAGAACGGCAGATGATCCAAGCTCCGACCTGCCACTGGCCGACTGGTCTGCCGGAGAACATCTCGGAAATATAGGACTGACAGGCAGGCAGGCAGGCACAGAGACAGGCGCAGCGCAGGGTTTGTCAGGAGAGCCTCGAGCTTTTCGCAGGAGAGGAAGCAGTCACTCACCGCTCTTGTCTGCGTCTGCGTCGATGGCGAGCTTGTGCTGCAAGTGTTGCTGGTACACCGAATTTTGACCAGAATTATTATGGCTTTTTTCCTCACCCAGATTTTGCATGCACGCGGAAAATTACAAAAAAAAGGAGCCGTATTTATGAGCGCTGACGCACCAACAGTGGGCCAGGATCAGGAGGAATCGAAACCGAACAGGAAATGGAAGGGGAAAGGCGAGCAGAATTGACATCACAAGGGTTAATCTCAAAAAAAAAAAATTGACATCACAAGGGTGCGGACAGGCGCATAACCTCAAGATTAATGGAGTAGTACTAATCTTCATCATTAATTAATTTACGTACTGATTCATCAATCCATCACTACTTCCTTTCGGAGGCGCCGCACGCGTGCGATCAAGCACCTTACAAGACCAGGAGAGGTGAGGGTTGTAGTAGTAGTAGTACAAGCGGTAGCAGCCACGATCGTAGTAGAGGCGCGCGCGCCCGCCCGCCCGCGATCATCCAGAGGTGGGATCTCGGGGCTCAGACCGCCAGATCACTCGGACGTCGCCGCCGCCGCGGATGCAGCCACCCGGGGCGAGGTGACGGGGAAGAGCGGGAGCAGGCGCGGCGGCTCGGCGGCCCTCGGGGACGGGTGGAGGAAGAACCCCCTCTCGGCGATGGCCGCGCGCTCGGCCTCCTCGGAGGACGACGACGTCGACGCCGGCGACGACCGGTTGAAGGGGTCGCCGGTCAGCGGCGTCACCGGGCTGCCCAGCCTCAGGGACGGGAAGTCCAACACGCTCGGCGAGAGGATCTCCGGCGCGGCCCTCCGCGGCGACGGCGGCGGGCCCATCGCCAGCGGCGCGATCATCTTCAGGTTCTTCATGCTGCTCCGCCGCTCGTACAGCTTGAAAGACGGCTTCTTGGGCCGGCACGGCCCGCTGGCCGCCTGGCCGCCGCCGCCGGTCCCGGCGCCGCCACTGTTGGCCGCCGCCGTCGTCGCGTCGTTCTTGCTGGCGGGCTGCTCGGCGCCGGTGAGCATCTGGACGACCTGCTTGAAGGACGTGGTGTCGGCCTGGACGAAGGTGGTGGGGAACGGGGTGGTGTCGATGGTGCGCGGGATGGGCCGGGGGGACGGTGGGAGGTTGTGGGGTTGCGCACGGTGGTGGTGGTGGTGGTGGTGGTGGGGGTGAGACGGTGAGGTGGAGGACGAAGACGACGAGGAGGTGGAAGAGGAAGGGGAGTTGGGGTCCTGATGATGAGGCACAGGGAGGAGCTGCTTGGTCGAGACCTCCATTATTGAGTGAGAGTGGGTTTCCTTCCTCTGGGTTTTGGCGTTGGTGGGGAAGAGGAAGAGGAGTAGAAGGGGGACGGAGAGGAGGCGATCGACGAGGGGAAGAGGAGGAGGATTTGAGTGGAGGAAGAGGGTGGGGAGGTTAAGAAGAGAGGAAGAGCGGGGGAGGGGAGTTAGAGGTGCATTGCTGGTGGTGTGAGTGAGACTTTGGATGCATGCTCTCTCTCTCTCTCCTCTCCACTCTCTTTCTCTCTCTAAAATCTGTTTCTTTTTCTTGTTGGTTTTCCTCTGTTTTTTCTTGTCTTTTTTCTCTTTTTTTTTGCTCGGTTGTGTTGGGTCGTAGTGTGGTGGTGGGGAAGCAGCAGAGTGGACTGAACCTCATGGTTCCTGCTATTTGCACTCGTCCCCATTTGGGTCTTGTTTTCACACCTCATCACTCATCACCTGTTATTACTGTATTAACAAACATAAATATCTTTGCATGACAGCTGAAAGTGCTGACTGTGATTTGTTTCCTCTTTTTGTGGTAAAAAGCCTAGCCTTGTGTTTAATTTGATCCACCCATTGAATGTCATGTTATTATATTAAATTAGTTGCTTTTGTGTTTTGTTTAATGTGAGCTAGTCACTGATCTTTTGCAGGTTTAGCCAACATAGATGAACGAAATTCATAACAACTTGAAACAATTTATGGGTTTAGATGGCTAATTGCAAATTCATATCAGTGACCTCCCTAGACATACAAATATCATGTACTGGGAAAATGATGATGTAGTTTCTCACCTATAGGCAAAACGAAATACTCCTATAAGGAAACGATGTGAAATGAAACATCAAAGTCATTCTAGGGGCGATAAGTCAAATTCTAGCTGCGGCTCATCTAATCCAATTGCGAGAGGTGTTGGGGTAAGGAAGTTTGTCTACAATGAGAGTGCAGACATGGATAGTAGAGGGAACTATATACCCTTTCCGTTTTAAAAAAACTTTGAACAATAGTTAAACCTTGGAATTCGTGTGAACTGACTGTGGACGTGTCCCATGCTGCTTGTTACGAAGATAAGTATATTTGTGTGATTTAACGTAACGAAGGGAAAGCGAGAAACACATGTGAATTTACCGTCAAGATGCCGCGGAAATTAAAGGGAAAGCGAAGTCTGAAGACTCAAGTTCTCCGTCGAAACTTGAAACGGGGAAAGAGCCGGACGCTTGCTCGTGACGATGCCGTGGCACTTTTTTTCCCCCCGAGTGGAACGCGAGGAGCACTTTAGCATTTGGACACTTGGGTGTGGTCATTAGGCTAATTTTGGTCGCGTCTCACGGGTTAGGAACGGTCTAAAGATTCTCGTGTCCATGGAAAAGGCTGGACGCATTGACTTGGACAAGAGCTATTGACTGATACGGTGATACCTGCCGCTGCTGCACCACCAATGATTCCTCCTGTCCTGTCCGTCCCTGACTCCTGAGCCCTGATGACTGCTGCCTCGTACTGGACTCGCCGGGACCTTTCTTGGGCTCTGCATTTGAGAATTTTTTGGTCCTGCCGTGCGCGCGCGTGGCTCACAGTTCAAAGTCCAAAGGTTAGTGCATGCATGCTTGGTGGAGCCGTGGACTGTGGAGGAGCTGGTTCGGTTGGTCTATCTCGTGTTATGTTGATGTGTAATATTGATTGACTGTGGGAGAAAAATATACTAAATAATAAGTCGAAAATAAACCAGCCAAATAGACTTATAGTAGACGACGTCACATACATACGAGAAGAGATGGTGGAAATGCACACTCTACGTCCACATAGTTCATGTGTTCACGTCCATAGTGCTCTGCATCCACCAGTTGCTCTCCCTCCGTGCTCTTTTTGACGACGTCACCGCGAACAAATTCCGGGGATGGTTGTGGAAAATCGAATCGTGTTCACGGTCCAAATTTGGGCGCACGATGAGAAAAGGAGGGGACAGAAAGTGGGCATCCAATTCCCGTTTTAACGGCTACTGTTCCTCCTCCGGCCACTCTCGGTGAAGCAGCCAAGGAGCTAATTCCGTTGTATGATATGATGCCACACCTGTGCGGAGGAATCTCGGAAATGATCATGCTGTTGGCCACTGCAAGTGCGTGGAAAAGTCTCTGGTGATCGAGCTTGTTTTGTACGTGGATTGATCCCGGGATGGCGAGCTACCGACTATATGACACGATGGATGATTTGTTGTACGTACGTCAGAGTAACAGGAAATTGACCACCTAGCAGCGTCTGTAGAGAAAATGAATCAGTAGTACGGAGTAGTATTTATCAAATTCGGAGGTGCCATCAAATCGCATAATTGGAAGTTGGAAGTTCAAATCGTGGGCAACACCAATTGATGGAAACAACTTCTCTCGTCAAACTTGCTATCATGCATGATGGAATCATTGCTAGCTTATCGAAGGAGTTTAATAAGCTTGCATTTGGAACACACAAATTCTATACACTCACAGTAATTTTAAGAAAATCGGAAGAGGCTCTGCGTTCCAAATCAAAGAGCTCTCCTTGTGGCTGCTGCCTGCTGGTATGTATTGCACGGACCTCGTCGTTTTCTGATCTGGGGATAGCATGCCCGTTGCGCAGCATGGAGCGTGGATCACTGGGACTGGGAGGGAGTGGCGCTCCATCCCATCCCGGTAAAACACCGTGACCCGGTGCCGCGTCTGCCAGATCAAGCTTGCATTGATTCCTATTTTCCGAGTCGTCTTCTGTCAGTGTGGTTGCACGCAAATGGCCAGCATATTTCCTTCTATACGCACATCCTTGTTTGGGTACGCATTTTTGTCAGGCTCATGCATGCTAGATCACGCCATGGCAAAACTACTAGTAGTATCCCGCATTCGTTCCGGGCGACGACGAGCGAGTCTCCGGTCGATCTCCGGCAGGTTTAGAGGAATGGAATTGAAGGTGTTAGCTCCGGCGTTTATTCTACGTCTGGGGGCCACGCTAAACCTTCTTTCTTTGACCAGCAAATTTAAGTGTATGTGTGTGCAGCCAGCCCAGCCGGCCGGCCACATCCCGGCCGAATCCACATCTAACAGTGGCCATGACAAGGTCATCGCTCCATCCAGCTACCCGGCCACACCCCTCTGCTGTCACATTCTTCAGCTAGCTACCAAGTGCCGAATGCCGTTATGACTCCGATCAGTCGAGCAGATGCATATACCCCAATACAGTCTGGAGTGGAGTGGAGGAACATGGGCCGGTGCTCTTCGATCCGCGCAGCTGATCGATCTGCTGGCCCTTCCGGTTCGCTTCGGTTCCATCCCTCGCCGGTCGCCGCCACTGCACGCCTGCACTTCCCGTGGTCGATCTCATGGACCACAAGTCCAACGCGCATGCAAGTGGACGACCAGATCGATCACGAGAAGATGCCGCCCATCTGGATCTGGTGCTTTGCCTGTGCGAAATGGTGGGGGCGATCCGGCACCAGTTCCCTCTTTCGTCATATGCTCTCTTTCACTAAATCCCTGTGCTCCTCCACGGTTTGGGAGCCACTGCCAGGGCTCACTCACTCACCCCATCAGCAGCAGCATCGTGCGAGCTGAGAAGATCCGTCATCCACTCCATGGCGTCCGGCAGAGCACATAGCATGGATGGCAACTTGGGAGGCATCTGCTAGCTGCAGGGCCCCCCAGTGGCGGACAAGGAGCACAGGGGCCCCGAGCAAAACTCCTTCGCCGAACATGGCGGAATAGGACGCGCCACCATCCATTGACCCCTCAACAATTCGACGGAGAGCAGTGCGTGCCGCTATAAAAAGAACCAGGGGGATATGGTGGATGCCCTGCAAGACATTCCTTTCTGAAAGGTACATGGCCTTCTGGGGGGTGGCGTTTTCTGCTGCATCAGCTTGAGTGATTTCTATGAGAAATGACAAGGCACATGGCCGGCGACGAAAAAGCATCAAGAAGGTAGCCCTAGCCCAACGGAGATTCACGAGGAGTCACACGACGCGATATGACACACGAACATGATGTGCAAATCTGACTGGGATCAGCATTGTCTCATCTAGAGGCTTGCCGACCAAACGCTTCCACGGCAGCCAGCAAAAGTGAATCAGGTAGGCAGGCCCTTTCTGCATAATGGAATCAGCAGACTAGCTTGCCCCAGTGAGTCCAAAACGAAATATCACTCATTGCGCGACGAAATATCGCTATAACGAGTGAGAGTGTCGTTTACACGCAGTGGCTTGATATACAAGAAAAAAAAAACCAGTTGTGAAAACAAGGAGTAAAGTGGGAAGCGTGACAGGGAAATGGGAACGAAAGCTGAAGAAGTTGCCTGATACCGGCTGTTTTCCATGCAGATGACAGGACAAGCAGCTGAAAAATATGGTCAGAGATGTCTATTTTTCTCACATTTATTAGGTGTGCATCTTAACACGCTTCTCGCCTTGTCTGTTCAGAGACCAAACCTGTAGAATCGGTTTAATGGTGCACCCTCACACAAGTAACCTCCAAGTAATAATAAATAAACAATCCAAGCAGACAAACATATGCTGAACATTTGTTTAAAGTTATATGCAGGGCCTGTGCACAAACTGATGAGATGAGAACTCTTATGTTATAAGTCAACAGTTTTATTCGACTCGCCAAGCACCAATAATATCAATGTTGAAGCTGAACAAACATACAGTGGTACAGACCTTGTCAACAAGGAATTTGACACGCAGAAAAAATAGCTTGTGACACGACACATACATAAGAATCAGAATAATGAAGAATATGCAGCTGCAATAAAACAACCCCGTCCGTGCTCACTGTACCATGTGCAGGGGGATTAGTTAAGCCCATGAATACCAGGCCTGAGGAGAAGCTCCGGAAACATCATCGTTACAGGGCCCGAGAGATGTTCTTGAACTCGTTCAGACAGGACAGCAAAATCTTTTGACGTTTGAGAAGAGACAGGCGCTCATTCTGGATAGTGTCAACAGCCCCAGGTGCGACAAACATGTCCATGAACTTGTCGTCATTCACAGCAAAGAGCTCGAAGCCAAGTGACAGGAACAACCTTTCACGGCTGCATTTCACCAGTGGAAGAAACAGGTCAGCAAATAATACAACTTCAAATGCACCAGACAGGCATGTAATCCTATGGCACTAAAAAGGCTACAACCTGCTAACATCCTGATATTTGACACACAACTAAAGACCTACAAGATGTGCTAGGCACTATACCAAAAATCGAATGAGACAGTTCACATCTAATATTAGCCATAAGTTGAATGAATCAGACAGTTAATCTTGCTAACTAACGAATTTAGTGCCAACAGAAAATTGAAATGTGCAGCTTTCATGGATGACGGAAGATTGAAAATTTCTGCGATAGTGCTTGATGCTCACGCAACCAGTGTTAGTTCCATAATGGCTAGTGGCTACTGGTTACTATTCTTGAATATGATCATGTGCTTGGCTGCTGACAAATTCAGTTGTGAGTTCAGTTACATCTGATCTGGTAATGAGTACTGGTGGATGTGGTCAACTAGCTCAAAACATCAAGTTCAATTTGTATGATATAGTAAACTACTAAACAAGCATAAAGAGGAAAATGTCAGACATAATTATCAGTTTGAACATACCATGGTGTTAAGAATCCAGAGTTCAATGCAGAGGGAACATTTCTTTCAATCAGGACTTCCCGCATTTTGGCAAAATATCGAGCAGATATTGCACATATGGTGGAGTATGAGGACCCTGACTTCGAACCTATGTCATCAGCACCAATTATATTGTTGTTATGGTGATTCCTGTTTGTATATGCTGCCATCCTTGCATGTCTCTTCCTTGGCCCACCATCATTTGGGATCCCATTATCTTTCTTCTTACCATCATTTATATCTGATGGCAGATCAGGAGAAGGTGTCTCAGGTACTGTTAACTGGCTTTCTCTAAGAATGTCCTTTGGCTCATTTCCTTTAGTAGGTGGTGTCATATGCTGCTGATCTTTTGGAGGCATGTTCTCCTGACCTTCGTCTAGTGCTGATCCACTGTCTGATAGATCAAAGGATGTAACTCCAGTAAAGTGATTAAACCTATTAATGGAGTTGGCTACAGATCCAAAGCCACTAAGAGAGTCGTTCTCATAGCAAATATGGGAATAGGGGCTTGTAACTGAATCAAGGTGATGTCGCACTATCTGCTTACACTGCTTGGACAAATCTTTGACAAATTTATAATATGAGCACCGGAGAGCAGCAAGAAAGCCAACATAGCCATCCATATCTTCAACATTTTGATCTGTAATAAAACAAAATAGAAAAAGAATAAAAAAGCATTTAGAAGTAATACCAAGAAGCCATGGTAACTCAAAGCTTTAAAACAGTAATAAATCCATAAAGTGATCCATAGTAAAAAGATGCTGGGAAGCAACTAAATCGCCAGTAAACACTATTGCTGATATGGGGTAATTGTTCAATATTCAGAGGAAAACGTGCATTATCTGAAGTTGGGGGATGCAGATGACTACCTCTATACGTTCCGTACAGAAGCATGCAATCCATACCTTTCTTTTGACAAACATGTTCAAGAAAATAAGATACATAGTTATGCTTGATCATAACACATACAGCTACGGAAAGTAACAATCAACTTCACTCTATACTAAATGGTACCCATCCATGTAGATGCAGTGACAAGATGAACTCCAGAACTACAAAAATTCTTACACTGTGAGTCCTTATTGCGGTTGCGCTCCGTAGCGAGGTCAAACAGACTTTGTAGGACAAACGCAAGCCGGTCACATGCAGTATCAATAAGAGGAGCAAGCCATGATCGTGCAGCTGCACGGGCTATCTCAGCTGCTGCCTCAGTCAGCCCACTGCTTCCACCCCTTCCAGCATGAGCAAGTAGTATGTTCGCAACCTATAGTGATATCAGCATTACAATTTTAGCTATTTCCCCCAAAACTTCTGTGAATACATAGTAGTTGCAGACTAAAGAGTACCTTCTCCCTTGACACTTGTGGGCACTCCATTGAGTATGTTGCACAACGAAATTCATGCATTACTCTCTCAAAAGCTGCACCACCATACAACTTAAGACTGGAGTTGGCAGGTTTTACAGGGACATTAATGCCAGGCCAGGTGACAATGCCACTATGCATCTGTTCCTCATCTGTAGTTTTCCCCCATATCTCTGGAGCTGGATCGGCTGCTCCATCAAGTAATGCACGCTTTGATAAAAAGAAGAAGAAATGTAAGTTAGTTCTAGCTCATCAAGTGTCAGCAGCACTAGAGGAGAATGTTAAGTTGCATTATGTCTGTAATACCAAATGGGTACAAATAGAAGCTGCATGAAGCATCGCCGATCTCCGGAGCTGAGAAACATCAGATGTTGCTTGTAGTTTTGAATCTATTCTCGTTAGTTCCATTGAGACTTCACTGCACCTCTGCTCTAACAATGCCAGGGTGGCTGGAGCAGCTTCTTTGTACCTCTTCTGAAGTTCGGATTCGAGATACTTCCTAAGGCAGCTGAACCCAATGTGTGATCCGTATTTCTCTTCATTAAAGCCACCTTTCACATTATCTCGCAAGTGACGTAGCACATCAATATCAACCTGACAGATCTGCCTCCGGAACTCTTCATTGGAAATTGTTCCACGGTCCTTTGGAAGAGCCACGAAGAATGGGTGGATGCTATCCCCAAGGTAGCCGCTCGCACTCAAGAAGGTATCGACCTCCCAACGCTCCGTGAATTCCTTCAAATGATCAAGAATAGTGACATTTTCATAAGGCACACACAACCACTCCCATAACCTTTTCAAACTGAAGACAAGCCAACCTTATGTACTGAATTTCCTTGCTGATTGCTCTACGGCATACCTTGAGTCGGTTGTCGAACTTGGAGATGACTATCATGGTGCGCCTGAAAGTGGGATCAATCTCTTTAAGCGTATCAAGCCAGATTGACGAGCACCATTCGACGCTGCTCTGCTGGAGGAACAGAACGAGGCGGTGGGGCGGGGTCGCCAGTGATTTCACCATCGACAGGATCTCATCTGGTGTGCTCTCTGGCTCACCTCTCTTAGCCTGCAAGCAAAGCAAACGATAGCATCAGACAGCTGACCAACGCCATCACTGCAGTTTGAGAACTGAGAAGTCTCAAGTTCACCTCTGCACTGTACCTTAAGCACGAAACCTGGGGTGTCAATGATGGTGAGGTTGGGGCAGTGGGCGTACTCAGCCCTCATGACGATGGGTTTTGATGAGACGGCGGCCTGGATCTTGCGGAGGTGCGACTCAGTGCGCTGCTTGATAAGGTCGGCGATTGCTGTGGCTGCCACCATCGGGCTCCCGTACTCCTCTGAGTCCTCCTCCTGCCAAACGCCGCAAATCAACCCACATAAAACAAGCGCTCATCGAGTTCACACTACTCGACCTGAGGTAGAGGTGAGGGGAAACCCCTAGGAGTGGAAGTGGAGCACACGCACCTGGAATCGGCATCTGGGCTCGAGGGCGGTGGGGTCGTGGACCATCTGGAGCACGAGGGGGCGGCGGGTGCCCATCTCGACCTCGCGGACGTTGAAGCGGAAGCCGAGGAGCGCCTCCAGGAGGGAGCTCTTCCCGTCCGACTGGCCGCCAATCGCCACGATCTCCGGGATGGGGAGCTTCTCGCCGAACGCCGCCGCCGCCGCCTGGAGCCGGTTGTACGCCTCGAACCGGGCCTTCGAGTCCGCCGCCGCCGCCGCGGCAGCCGCCGACGCCGCATCTGCTACGGCCCTGCGGGTGGATGGGGATGGGGGCGGCGCTGCTGCTGATTTAGGGTTCGGCGTCCGGCTCACCGCCGGGGAGGAGTAGGCGCTGGCCGCCATGGGTGTGAACGGCAAGCAGCACTTGGGGAAGATGGGGGTGAATTTGAAATGCGGGGAGGGATGGGATGGGAAGCGGAGCCGTTCGGGGTAGCCGTTATATTCATTCAAGGACAGAAGGACCAGATGGGCTGGGCTTTTCAGGAACGGGAGTCTTTTCAGACCAGCCAGCCCAAGAACACTCGCGGTTCTGAGCCGTTGGATGACCACTATGAGAAGTAGATCACCGCACACGCAAAGAAACAAGATCGAAGTTCCATTCCAGTTCCAGGCATTACTTCATAATTCTCACAAAGATGCAAATGCAATGGTGGATTTCTGAAACAAAAAGCATTATTTGACCCTTCTAGCAAACGTCAAATTGCAGGTCGAACAACCCAGATAACATGACGGCCCCCACATCATATGCTGTGACTCCGACTCCCCGTGGTACACAGAGGAAACTTCACAGATTTACAGCACGTTTAAATACTTCAGGTTCACATAAGAAATTCTTGACATGCCAAAGCAAGTCTACGAGATACGTACGCAACTGCTAGAACAACATAAACAAGGGTTTTGCTTCTCATCAACAACCAAGGTCGTCACTCATTTAGCCAGCAAGACAGGATCTGCAGTCTCAAGTGATTCGGGGTCAAAATTCGTTGCACTGCATCAGATTGTTCACACCACGAGGATCACCTGAACTTCTGTCTCCTCCTCAGCTCCCGCTGTATAGCCTTCTTCCGAGCCTCATCTGAAAAATCAACCTTGTGTGCAGACATACCTTGTGGACTTGCGGCATTTCCTGAAGCCCCACTGTCCTGGTTTTCTCCAGGCCCGTATCCTGGTGGAAAGACTTCCCTTGAGATGGTGCCAGGAGTCACAACCGCTCTATGCTCCAAGTCTATATTCCTCGAACCACCAGTTCCCTGGTTTTCTATAATGCTATATCCTGGAGGACCACCTTCGTTGGAGACGGTCGTATGATTAGCAAACATTACTTGATTGCTGCTTGTAGTCCATGGAGTAATATTGCCCTGATTTTGTCCAGGTCCATATCCTGGAGGACCAATTTCTGTTGAGATGGTCGTAGGACTAGTAAACACTCCCTCATAACTCGTACCCCAAGAAGCACCATTGCTCTGATTTTCTCCCCCATATCCTGGAGGTCCGACTTCTTTCGGAATGGTCGTAGGACTCGTATACATTCTTTGCTCACACCTCATATTCCATGTAGTGCCATAGTCCCGGTTTTCTCCAGGCCCAAATCCTGGAGGAACAACTTCTATGGCTGTGGGAAATACTTCATTCTTGTAGTTCATATTCCATGAAGTGCCATTGTCCTGAAAACCAGGTTCATTCCCCGGCAGGCCGGCCTCTCTGGAGATGGTCGTAGGACTTGTAAACATCCTCAACTCGCAGCTCGTATTCGGTGAAGCGCCATTACCATGCTTTTCTCCAGGCCCATATCCTGGCGGACCAACTTCTCTTGAGATGGTTGCAGAATTAATAAACATTCCCTGCTCACAGCTTGTATTCCACGAAGTGCCACTGCCCTGGTTTTCTCCAGATGCGTATCCTGGTGGACCGATTTCCCTTGATATGGTTGTAGAGCTCATAAACACTCCTTGCTCGCAGATCATATTCCACGAAATGCCACTGCCTTGGTTTTCTTCTGGCCCATATCCTGGAGGACCGACTTCTCTTGTGATAGTTGTAGGACTCATAAACACTCCTTGCTCGCAGCTCATATTCCTTGGAGCATCATTGCCCTGGTTTTCTCCACGCACATATCCTGGTGGGCTAACTTCTCTTAAGATGGTAGGAGTTGTTATCACATTCTGCTCACATCTAGTATTCCTTGAACTGACCTGAAGAAAGCTTTCTCCAGGCCCATATCCCGGCGGGCCAACTTCCGTTGAGATGGCAGTGGGAGTTATAGTAGCTCTCTGTTCACATCTGGTATATTGACTGGGTGGGATATCTTCTTCAATATCTTCGTTAAGATTAATTTGGATTATCAATTTTTCAGAAATCGTGTCATTTATATCTGCAGCTGTTTTTTCCATCAACTTGGTATTGGGTTCTCTTACTTCAACGCCATCAAAGGTTGTGCTATCATCATTCCCTGTAGTATTTTTCCCCGGATGTTTTTTATTCTTGGCAGAAGCACCTCTTGAATAATAACGAGTAGCAGAAAACCATTTACTGACCTGTAAATAGAAACTATAATAAGACAACAGAAACAATACAATAAGCATGCATCACAAAGATCTCACCTGATTAAATGTCAGTCCTAACTCTTGTGCCAGACTCTCTTTTGTTGCACGACTAGGATATGGATCTTTTTCAAAATGTGCCTTCAGCTTCTGCAGAAATAAGCAGTGTCAATGATGCATCTTGTATTAAATTACAATTAACTGGCCCAATTTGCTAGTGTAAAGTAGTTTCGAGAAAAAAAAATGGATAACTAACTAAACCAAAAAGAGAGCTTTATTTTATACCTGACTAACTATAGGACCAAAATGATATTTGGAGGCTTTGCTACTGCTGCTATTGGAGCAAAGAACTTCAGTTCGCTGCTCACTTGCAGAACCTTTAAGCTGCTCACTCTGAGGAGTATCTTCATTATTCTGCTCTCTAGCTGGTGTTCTTCTAGAACACCGTTTTGCAGGGAGAAGTGACTCAACAGGTGATGCTGTTTCATTGTCTTGTAATCTTGACTTCTGTGGTGTGCTAAATGCAGACCACTCTTCATCACTCGAATCTGATGATTCTTGCCCATACGACTCCTTAAGTAGAGCACATAAAAATGATGAGATATGAATAAGCCAAGACATGCAAAGCAACAGTACCTTTTATAGTTTCAGAAATGAATGCAGACACTATTGAAACCTACCATCTCAATTTCTGTTCCAGAAAGTGGCATATCTTCTTTGCTAAATTGGTTAAGATTATTCTGCACCATCAGTTTTTCAGGAACAATGACACTTCTAGCCGCAGTCAACTTTTCCATCACCCCAGCATGGGTTTGCATGTTATCCACATTTGTGCTGTCCTTATTCTCACTAGTATGGTTGTCATGATGCTTTTCATTCTTGGCAGAAGCAACCCGTAAATAATGACGGGTACTAGAGAACCATCTGCAGACCTGTTCATAGAAACACTATTAAGGCAGGAGAAACATAACTACAACTCCAACAAGACAAGAGCAGGAAGTTCTTGCGGGAGGAAGAACGAATACAGAAGTCCGTACCTGATTGAATGTCAATCCTAGTTCTTGTGCCAGATTTTCTTTCGTCGTGCGACCAGGATATGGATCTTTGTCAAAATGTACCTTCAATTTCTGTAACAGAAATCTAGTGTTACTGCCATAATTGATCTTAAGTTACAACCAATTTGTTCAACTAGTCAAGACAAAGTAGTGTGGGGAAAAAATCTAGATAGCTAAACCAAAGGCGATATTATTCGCAAAAAAGAGCGATATTTAAATATCTATACCTGGGTAACTATAGGACCAAACTTCCGTCCAGTGCTACTGCTGCCATTGGAGCGAAGAACTTCAGTTCGCTGCTCACATTTAGAACCGCGAAACCGCTCCCTCTGTGGTGTATGTTCATCATTCTGTTGCCCTGCTGGTGCTATTCTAGAGCACCGTTTCGCAGGCTGAAGTTGCTCACCAAGTGAATCTGTTTCACTGCCTTCTGATAGTTCTTTTCCAGACCACTCTTCATCATCACTTGATTGAGATGATTCTTTTCCATATGCCTCCTTTATATTGCCACATGAAATAATTGAAGAAACAAGTAAGGCCAGGTCATGCATGCAATAATTTTCTTTAGTGTGTAATGTGGTTTTGGTAGAAGTTGTGTACTGATTGCTTCACTAAAGATGAAATTGAGATGGTCATTGACCAAGAAAATTATTCTTTTATTATTACTATATTACTATTTCTAAGGGTTTTAGGGTTAGGAGCAAATGCAAGAGGTAGGAAATACTGGATACAGAAAACATGTACTAATGGTTGGCGAAAGATGTGAGAGAGATGGCATACATTGTATAGTTTTTTGTAATCCAACCGTTCAACCTGCCGCCTACTTGAAATTGGTAGCACCATGCCTTGCTCTAGACCCATGTCTGCATGATTGGAGATTTCTTCATTTGACTGGTTACTAACAGCCCTGGTTTTCATTCTATCAGTACTGTTTATCACATCTAATAATGGAGATGCTGAGACTTCATCCTGGCCGCAAGATTTAGCAATCTCAGCACAAAAATCATCAGAGTCAGATGTGAAATCTGATTCTTCTGAGTTCAATTCATATTTTTGGTCTTCACTAGAATCTGGACCTGCTGGATCAAAGTCATCATCCTCCGAGTCCTCCGAAGGCAAACCAAGGTCATCCCCTGTACTTGCATTATTGGAAGGAACATACATTTTGTTTTTAAAAATTAAAAGGTTCAGAATGCTCAAAAAAAAGATGATGAAATATGAGACATCAGAATCTGACCTTTGCGAGCATCCTCTGCAGAAAACCTGTCTTCATTCATCATGTCCTCTTCAGCCAATGCAGGGTTGTAATCGCTGTCCTCTATATGATCCGGTGGAGGGTCAGAACCACCAACTTGTTTAGAACCATTTGCAAGTGAAGCTGCCTCAGGGAAAACTTTCTGCAGTGATTAAAAATAGTGTCTTGTTGGAATGTAATCTAGCCTCATTTATCTCTGCTGTACGGGTAGTTTGTAGGCTTTTACCTCCCACGAGTCGTGAATAGAGAGTTTGCTTCCTTGGAGTTCATTAAGTGCACCTATAGAGTCTGCTTTGCACACGCATGCAGGGCACAGCCATCCTTCATCACCCGGAGGTACTAGAAACAAAAAGACTACAAATGAGAAACAAATGCAATGACGACTTGGCAATATAAGGACACCAAAGGAGGATGGATATTACTATCTTCAGTTAGCAAAGGAGGCTTCAAACAGTTCTGGTGGAACCCTCTGTCACAGGCTCCATCACAAAGAATGATGTCGTTTTGTAAAGTCACATCCTTTGAACCACATATGGCACAAAAAATCTGAAAAGTGAAACAAATTATCTCTGCCTAGTTTGAAAACCAGGTTAAATAAGAAAGCAAGAGATATAAAATGCAACTGCCTACATCTTCACTGAAAATTTCTCCTGCAGGATCAAACAAAGATTCTTCAAGCTTCCCTTCGGATAAAACAAGGTCCATATTCCGAAAAGCTTCCCGGATTCTTAGCTTGCATTGTAGGATTTCTGCTTTGGCTCGCTCAAGCTCCTTCTCTGGTCTTATTTTTTCCAAACTGTGATAGTCCATATATCACCAACATGACGCATGACAAAAATGCACAATTAGAAATTATTGATTGAATTAAAGAAATGCATGGTGGAATGTGAACGATGAGGAACAACGCAAGATATTGCGCAAATCATTTTAGACAAATATGGAACATCGAATGCAGCCAGTATGTAACCAAAATTCAAGATATGTTCTATTTGCCACACAATCATACTAAAAAATTTCAGTACATATTGCATAACAGTTACAAATGAAAGGGAAAAGCAACTTGACACTTAGTATATGAAGATATTGCCTGCAGGCCCTCTCACCCCAGCCAGAAGATATCTCTTTCGATGGTTGGTGGGCTAACACGAATAATAGAGTGGATGGTCAGACAAGAAAGGGGGCTTAATTCTATCATCACCTTGGGAGCTTGGTCAGTGTGTGTGGAATCATCGTAACAGATGTGTGTTCGATGGGATTCAACCTAGCCTAAACAGAGTCCTGGTATCAATTAGGGAGGAGCTTCACCTTTGGAGCATGGCCAGAGCTCAAGGAATCTCATCTCCTCGCTCTAGTGCCACCCGCCCATTAAGTTAAGTTTTGTTAGTGCTCAAGATCTTTCTTTTGTAATAAGGCGAGAGAGTGCTCTTTGTATGATGTGAAGGCTGTGTGTGTGGTGCTGTACGGGGTTCAAAAACCCCTCCCTTTTCTTCTTAATATAATGATACGTAGCTCTTCTACGTGTTCGAGAAAAAAAATTTGTATATGAAGATATTGTGCACAAGGTATATACCTACTACCAACTAATTCATCCTTTTTAGAGTGAAAGAGTGAAACAAGTAGAAAATGCATGAGATGGACTGGAGCAAGTGATATGAAACATAACAATTTGAGTGACGAACCTTTGACCTTTCCAACCTTCACTTGCATAAGCCTGAATAAAACTTTGTTGATAGTTCATTCGATTCAATATATATCTAACTCTTTGACAAATTTTTACATAGTCCTTCTTGGGACTGCGATCCTTCGAGGGTCGGCAACTTTTTCTTTTTCTCACTGCTGTTTCAGCAGAGGTACTATCATTTACAGGCTCACTACATGCCTCATTCTTCTTTCCCGAGGCAGAGCGAAGTACCCTGACACCAATCTTCGGACTATCTGTCTTTAAAGGTGTCCCACCTTTTCTTTTCCCTGCAGCAGGTTGCGCAGCAGTATTATCATTTGAAATCTCATTGCATGCCTCGTTTTTCCTTTCTGAGGTAGAGCGAAGCACCCTGGCACTGCTAAAAGGGCTTGCCACCTTCAACGGACTGCCACCTTTTCTTCTTTTTGCAGTTGGTTGACCAACAATACTATCATTTAGAGGTTCAGTACATGCCTCGTTCTTATTCTTTAAGGCAGAACGAAGCACTCTGACAGTGTCATTGGGACTTCCCACCTTAGAAGGACTGGCAATTTTCTTCCTATTTGCAGCTGGTTCAACAGAAGGCTCCGTACATGTCTCATCCTTATATTTCAAGGCAGATCGAAGAACCCTGGCACTGCTGCCGGGACTTCCCAGCTTTGAGGGACTGACATTCTTTCTTTTATTTGCAGCTGGATCACCAGCGGTCCTGTTAGTTGTAGGCTCGCTACATGCTTCCTCCTTATTTTTTAACGCAGAACGAAGCACCCTGACAGTGTTGCTGGGACTTCCCACCTGCGAGGGGCTGGCATTTTTTCTTTTCTTGGTAGCTGGCTTAGCAGTGGTCTTGTCATTTGAAGGCTCGCTACATGCATCATTCTTATTTTTTGACACAGAGCGAAGCATCCTGACACTGCTGCTGGGGCTAACCGGCGGGCTGCCATTTTTTCTTTTTCTCACAGCTGATTGGGCTGCAGCACTATCAGTTTTAGGATCACTACATGCCTTATTATCCTTGGTCAAAGCAGAGCGAAGAACTCTGCCGCTACTATGTGACACTTCTGAGCCTTTCCCTACCATTTTTCCTGTCCTTACAGCTCACTCACATGCAGAGGCTGTATTGTTCCCAATGTTGACATTGCCCTCAACAAGACCGTAAGTAAATGATAAACACAAATGAACATCATCCACGGGAACTGCTAGGACATTGGAATGTCTAGGAAGCCTTAGTAAACAAGCTAAGTCTATCCAGCCAGAATAAATGTGCCAGTACCTGCAGGAATAAAAAAAATAACCATGAGTATGTGTATTGACAATGCCAACTTATTTGAGCAGAGGAAAAAACAATGTAGGAATGCAAGGGATCGTGGGATTCAACAAATGGTCAATGCAACCCATAAATATACAAGTCGGTTTCAAACTAATGTTATGAAGCACATATACTCATCTCAATAGCATATAAGTGTGATATGTTGCATTATTTATGTCGCCAATACAAGATGCTAATATAAGGAAAACTCAGTTGAAAGACAAGCCAGCTCCATTTCTTGATCAGAGAAGTTTTTGTACTTGTACATTAGAGGTTTTGTATAAATAGTCCATCAGCATGCAACATGTCACCGTTTTACTTGGATGATTTTTATGCAGTAAAGCTGATGCATGGCACACCATACATTGCTAGGATGATTTTTATGCTGTCTATTATACTGTAAGAAGTAAGCCAATACCCCCCAATGTTCCAATTTCCAAGTTTTGCACAGTTGACCAAAACTAGCCAGCTTAGCCACTCCCCCCACCTAGAGATCTGCAGCACCCTGAAGTCACCGCCTTCTACTCTGCAATTCGGGCTTGCAGCAGGTGGGGGTTCGGGAGCGTGATAGGGAACCAGGGGCGGACCCAGTATTCTTGCCCGAAAAAAATCGAATTCAGTACTGTAGGTGAAATCATGGTCAGATCCGAGTACAAATACCGCATGGTGTTCGATTTCGCGCGGCAGGACGGGAAGGGAGGGAGATGGACGCGCATACCCCTTTCGGATGCTCGTCGCCGACAAAGAACTGGCGAGCAGCGCAACTCGCCCTGTTGTCCCCGCTACGGAAGGAAGACCCAAAGAACCCGAAACCGAGAGAGAGAGAGGGCACAGGTCCTAGGCTCCTAGCCTCCTAGGCAAGCTCGGACTGGCGGTGGCTCGGGCCGCGGGGGCGCTGGGAAAGGGTGGAGGCGGAGGTCACGAAGGTGTGGAGCACACGCGCACGGGGTATTGGAGCGGTGAAGGAGCGGAGGGGCTGCGGCGGGGACGCCGGGCACTCACCTCGCCGCGGATGGCACCGCGAGTCTGCGAGTCTCCTTCCCTGCGATCTCGCAGCTTCCGATGGAGGAGAGCTCGTGCTGGCGTCGAGAAAATGCGATGGTCTGACGATCAGCTCGAGGTAAATAAAAGCGGTTGTTGGGTGATTCCAAAAAAAAAAAAAACGGTTGTTGGGCACTTGGGCTGGGATCACTCAAAGCCCGTCTAGGACAAGCAAACGCTGGAATTTTTTTTTATATTTATTTTGTCATGATTTTCGAAAAATAAATGGTCGAATCAAAATTTTCGAGAAATGTACATCTGGCGCCGTACCCCACGGCGGCAGACTCCTGCCGCCGTACCCCACGGCGTTAAGTCCCTACCGCCGTGGGGCACGGCGGCAGGAGCCTGGTTCCAGCGGCAGGGCGGGGCGGCGCGGCGCCAGGACCCTGCCGCCGAGCGGCACGGCGGTAGGGCCCTACCGCCGTGCCACACGGCGTTAGGGTTTTTTTTTATTTTTTTTAGTTTTTCATTTTTAAAACACTTTTAACCTTTTTAAAAACGACAAACTAATAAGTGTAAGCATAATCATAAGGGAATATCCTAATCAACGAGTAGATGGAAATAGTTTATACAAAATCATGGTAAAAGTAGTACTACATCTAAATGCGCTGGCCCCTCTTCCCCCTAACAGCTCTAGCGCCAGCCCAGGTGTGGTCCCGGTCGTACGTCCAGGGGTCAGGTGCCCTGACCACCCGCGGTCCTAGCTGGCCGGGAGACGGTGTCGCCATGGCCGCCTGCGACGAGCCTGCAGCATCCGGTGTCGCTCCGCCCGCCGGTGTCGCTCCGCCGGCCGATGTCGCTCCGCCGCTCGTCGCTCCGCCGCCCGCCGGTGTCGCTCCGCCGGTCGTGGTCGCTCCGCCGGCCGCCGGGGTCAACTGTGACGGCTGAGTCAAAACCGGTGGTGGCTGTGTCAACTGTGCCTCCTCGGCCTGCTGCGGGGCGGCATCCATGGTCGCGAGAATGTCACCGTACCCAAACTCATCCCAGCCCAGCTGGTCCTCGGTGGACGTGTCGAAAGTAGGCTGGACCATAGGCGGAGTGGACGACGAAGGAATATCTGTCGCCGGAAACTGAAAGGCCGGCGGTCTGGAACCTCCTAGCGCATAGATCGGCGGCGGCTCCTGCTGTCGAGGCCCGGCTGTCGGAAAAGGCGGCGGTCGCCCTGTACGATTAGAATATAGTATAATCACAAACGCACAATAATTGCGTGCATTAGTTGAAAATAAGGTCTACTGAAAGTACCTGCGCCGGGGGGAGCAAACGGCCGCTGCACGTAGGTGTGTGGGCCCTGCGCCTGTAGGTGCTGCTGTGCCCTCGGAGCCGAGAAGCCGCCGGCAAAGGTGGCAGGCGTTGGCTGCGAAGCCGCTGTCGAGGCGGAGCTCGAGGACGACGCTGGGTGGCGCGGAAGGAGAGGAATCTCTACGGCCCCGGCGTAGTTCACGACGGCGGAGTACCTCATGGCAGCAGCGATGATCCTCTCGTACGTGCTCCGGTGCTCCTGAGGCCCCCAGGAGAAGCACTGCCCCATCGCGGCCGATGCGAGCCGCACGACCTCAGCCAGCACGTCGTGCTGCGCACAAAATTAGAAACACATGTTATAATGAAAAGTCATATGAATGTAATATGTTTGCAGTATCGTAGCTTACCGCTGTGTCGGCGGTCTGGTCTCGGCGCACCGGGTACGTCGCGTCCGGCAGGACCCTGTCGTGGTCCGGGACAGGTGGCGGTGGCGGGGTAGCAGGCACGTACGTCACCCGCGTCCGCGTCCTCGGTAGGTACCACTGAAGGTACGCTACCCAGGCGGTACCGTCGTGAAGGCGGTGCTCGGTGACGACGTTCTGCTCGTGCGCCGCGGACGCCCACTCTGCCACGTACGGCTGCAGCCTGTCGACGAACGACGTCGCCGCAGGCACGCCCTTACGCGTCCACCTAGCATAGAATATGAAACATAAAATTATTGGCAACTGAATATTTGTAACGAAAAATACTTAGAACTGTCAAATGGTAGCTCACCTGTGCGCGGTAGGCGGCAGACGTGGCGCAGCGGGTACTGGCGCAGCCTGGAAGAGGCCGAACTGCCTCATCACCCGGTGGACGGCGTACTCCTCGACGTAGACGTCGAAGACCAGTCGTCGCCGCGTCATCCAGTACGCCTGGTCTCGGGAGCACAGGGACGAGAGCCCCTGTGGTGCGCGGGCAGCGACCATGGCAGGAGCGTACGGCGTCCACCGGACCTGGCATCGACCATCTGACCAACGAAGTCCTTATACGCCTTCTTCGGCTGCTCCCCAGCCCAAACGTGCTGCAAAGAACGAGAAAAGTTAAGTGAATCGAACTACAGAACTCATAACGCGAAGAATCACGTAAAGGGAGGTCATTACCTTCCGGAGACACCACAGAGAACCCATGGTGGGGAGGTCCGCTGGGTCGGTGCCGTCGGCCGGCGGCTCGTACTCCGAGAGGTCCGTCCTGGGCCGACCGATGTCGAACCGCTCGTGGATCCACATCTGTAGCAGGAGAGGGCACCCCAGGAGGATCGCCTCCCTACTCGTCGGCCTCGTCACTGCCGAACACAGCCCCCTGTAGGTAGCTGCCAGAACAGCGCTGCCCCAGCTGATCTGGGGCATCTGCTCGAGGGGTGCGTCGGCGATCCTCTGAGCCCAGGGGATCATGCACCGCGACACGGAGTCTCCCGCTGACTCGCAGAACAGCACCCACCCGAACAGCCAGAGCAGGTAGACCTACAAAAACCTGTCTGACGTCTGGTCGTCGGCATCGTCCGCCATGTAGTCAGCCTGCACACACACAAAGGTCCGTCGTCACATTCGTTTAAAATGCATACAAACGTTGAAAATAAGAGTTAGAATCACGTACGCTGAACTGCTGGATCCAAGTCCAGGTGGGCCCGTGGGTGTCGACGAAGGGCACGTACGGCGCCGACGCGCGATCGTTCCGAGGAACGTTCGCGAACCGAGCAAGGAAGTCAGCCTGCCACGTCGCGGGGATGTCGATCGGCCCCATCGCCTGGCCAGCACACGGCAGTCCTCCCAACATCGCGGCGTCCTCCAGACTGAGAGTCATCTCGCCGACGGGGAAGTGGAACGTGTGCGTCTCTGGTCGCCACCGGTCCATGAACGCGGCGATCAGCGGGGCGTCGTAGTTGAACCGCGTCAACCGCTCCGCCCGGGGAACCTCAGCTCGTAGCCTGTCCCCCTCGACCAACCGCGCAACAGGGAGAAGTCCTGCAGCGCGTAGCCTGAAAAAAATATTAATTTACTTAACGCAATTACTATTGTAAAGAAACAGAAATAAATAATAAATATGAATTACGTACTTCGGAATCAACCGCTGGTGTATCGGCATCAACGTGCGGGTCGTCCGGCAACGTATCGTGCCGAGCGGACGTCCGAGAACAGCCGACAGGTACGAGCGGTGGTGCCGGTCCACCGCCTCGTCGAACAACTCCGGCCGTACGTACTCCAGCGGTGCAGCCATAACTGCAAAAAAACATAATTTAATCAATTTTTCCAATTATACTAATTATGTGAATTATGTGAATTAGAACCATTTCCTACAAGTTTAAAACAAATTTAAACAAATTATGTGAATTTAAATAATTTTCTACGAATTTTATAGCAATTTAATCAAATTATGTCAATTATAACTATTTCCTAGAAGTTTAAAACAAATTTAAACGAATTATGTGAACTTAAATAATTTTCTACAAATTTTATAGCAATTTAATCAAATTATGTCAATTATAACCATTTCCTAGAAGTTTAAAACAAATTTGAACGAATTGTGTGAATTTAAATAATTTTCTACAAATTTTATAGCAATTTAATCAAATTATGTCAATTATAACCATTTCTTAGAAGTTTAAAACAAATTTGAACGAATTATGTGAATTTAAATAATTTTCTACGAATTTTATAGCAATTTAATCAAATTATGTCAATTATAACTATTTCCTAGAAGTTTAAAACAAATTTAAACGAATTATGTGAATTTAAATAATTTTCTACAAATTTTATATCAATTTAATCAAATTATGTCAATTATAATCATTTCCTAGAAGTTTAAAACAAATTTAAACGAATTATGTGAATTTAAATAATTTTCTACAAATTTTATAGCAATTTAATCTAATTATGTCAATTATAACCATTTTCCACAAATTTAAAATGAATTAAAACAAATTATGTGAATTTAAACTATTCTCTATGAAATTTATATCAATTTAACTAACCTAAGTTAACTAAACTAAATTTCTAAACTAAATTTAACTAAACTAGGTTAACTAAAATAAATTTCTAAACTAAACTAATTTAACTAAACTAACTAACTAATCTAAGTTAACTAAACTAACTAACTAAACTAACTAACTATACTAATTAAACTGGACTAAATTTAGAAACATACCTCAGAAGTGCTCCGAAGGGTTGAAAGCCGAAGATTTGGAGGAGTGAGGGAGGAGTGAGGGGGCCGGCGGCAGGGGCTCGGCCCCTTATAGGCGCGGCGCTACCGCCGTGGCCCACGGCGCCAGGGCCCTGCCGCCGTGGGCCACGGCGCTAGGCTCCTGCCGCCGTGGGCCGCGGCGGTAGGAATCCTGCCGCCGCGGGGCACGGCGGCAGGAACCTGGCCCCACCGGCCAGTACTGCCGACCGTTGGCGTCACCCCTAACGCCGTGCCCCACGGTCCTGCCGCCGTGGGGTACGGCGCCAGATGTACATTTCTCGAAAATTTTGATTCGACCATTTATTTTTCGAAAATCATGACAAAAAAAAATCCAAACGCTGGACGAGCTAATAACTTCGCGTTTGTCAAAGAAAAAGAATTTTATCTGTATGCTACTAAAAAAATTCGTTATCATCTTTTTTTAATTACAGAGTACACCGCAGACGCTCACAACACGCACGCACACTCACTCTTATAAACACATGTACGCGAACTCTATCTCTATGAGCACCTCCGAAGGACTGAGCACCGGCAGATCTGGAGATACTCGAAGTCACTACTGGCGCCTCGTCGTCGACGGGAATGTCACTTACCACTTACTCCCTCCGTCCTGATTTGATCTGCGTATAACAAAATAAAAGGTGGTCATGAATGATATGTGTATTCTCAGGTAGAGCCAATCGTGTCATGAATTGCTTAGTTGGCTGGTTCGTTTGTTGATGCATCACAGAGAGAATTAAAGTTCTCTTTGGTGATTCTCGAAATCACCATTGACGCCTCGTCGTCGACGGGAATGTCGCTTACCACTTACTCTCTCCGTCCTGATAAAATAAAAGGTGTCCATGAATGATATATGTATTCCCAGGTGGAGCCAATCGTGTTATGTATTGCTTAGTTGGCTGGCTCGATTGTTGATGCATCACAGAGAGAATTAAAGTTCTTCTTGGTCTTTACGTTACACAGTTAGACACATATCAAACCTGGACAGAGGGAGTAATGCATAACGCCGAAAAATCTCAAAATAAATCCATTCACAAAATTCGTCATCATCTATGTCACTAAAAAGTTCGAACGTACCTATAAGTTATTGGCTGAATTTTTTTTCTCTCCATACCACTTTCATCAAATTTAGATCAAACTCTAGAGGGAAAAGTCCATAATACCCTCAAGGCTAAATGCACTATTATTATTTTTAGTTATTTTAACAACTTCAAATGAAAAAACACAAAACTAGAAAGTTGTAGATCTCGTCGAGATTTATAAATTTATAGTTTTCAGGTTTTTCAAATTTATGTCGTGTACTATTATTAGCGTCTTAATAACTTAAAAATTAATTTTTTAAAATAATACACGATATGAAATGAAAAAACATGAAAACTAGAAAGCCGATCTCGACAAGATCTACAACTTTGTAGCTCTGAGTTTTTTCATTTGAGATTGTTAAAATACTAAAAAAATAGCACATTTAATCTTGAGGGTATTTTAGACTTCTCCCTCCACAGTTTGATCTAAATTAAATTTGACAAAAGTGGTATGGAGGGAAAAAAAATATTTCGATCAGTGACACATAGATGCGTTCGAATTTGTTAGTGGCAAGTGGCATACATGTAAAAGCCTCAAAGAAAAATCATTAATCTAGCGAGCTCTTCTGCAGGGTGGGGTTATGGAGGATTTATGAATATTAAATTTATGATGCATCAGCAGATTTACTGACAACCTAATTATGAGGAGAACAGTCGACAATGAAATCATGCTCCAGAAGTTCGTCTTTCCTCCTATTTTTCCCACTAAATTTATTGGAGTTAGTGTTGCAGTTGGACGTATTTACTTGTATTTACTTGCATCGTGCTTTTCTTCTCATTCCTCTCCCTCCGGCCACTCATCAGTCATCACCAACCTAACGTGGCACTGAATACATATGCATCGTTTCACCCGCGTCGAATACATTCTGTCATGGGCTCTTTTACGGTGGATTATACCATCAGGTGGTAGTATGCAGTATATGGCTATATTTGGTAAGGGTAAATAAATAATTTTTAAATCTTTTAATAAATTTGGCAACCTCCGGCTGAGAAAAAAAATCATTTATGACACAAGGAAAATTTGAAATGGAAAAAATTGTTTTTGATATTTGAATTGAAAATTTTTGTTTTTTAATTTTGAAAAAAATTGGTCATACCACCAGAGAGAAATGAAAAATTTTGAAAAAAATCGATTTTGAAATTTGAATTAAAAATTTTCATAAAAGTTTGGCCATACCACAAGAGGAAATGAAAAAAAATGAAATATTTCGTTTATGCCACCAAGGAAAATTTGAAATGAAAAAATTTGAAAATTTTTATTTTTGAAATTTGAAATGAAAATTTCCGTTTGAAATTTGAAAAAAATTGACCATACCACCAGAGGGAAATGAAAAAATCATATATTTGGTTTATACCACTGAGATAAAACTTCCAATAATACTCATATACCACCTATACCACTTATGAATACAACCCTATACCACAGATGCAAATTGTGGTGATATACAATTAATCTCAGCCGTTAGATCTTTTCATACTAGTCATTTTTCATCAGTGGTATAGAATGGTATGGTCCACTGTAAAACAAAACCCTGTCATTTGATTCCACACACTGGTGCGCTCCATGGTCCAGTATCGCATCATGTTATCTTGTACATGAACATTTGACTAGCTACGACTTATTCTGTCTCATACTCTCGTACCATAATCTGCTAAGCAACCACACCAGTCCACCCAACGAACGATACAGGCAAAACATCCTCAGGTTTCTACAGCGTAGTACAGAGCACCAGAGCCCCTACAACGATCCCAACCACAGATCCAACAATCGCATCGTCGACGGAACGTGACGCGCCGGCCGTCGGCGGTGGCGCCCCTGGCGTGCTACCGAGCGACGTCCCCTTGTGGCCACCTAACGGGCTCATCCCCGGAGCGTTCGCGTGCTCGGGCGCCGACGCCCGCAACGGCGGGGGCGCGGCAGGGCCCGCCGGCGGCAACGCCGTCCACTGTGAAGGACCGGGTGCCGGCGCCACGGGCGCGGGCACGGGCACGGGCGGGCGAGGCGCCATCACGATGATGTACAGCTTCTGGCCCTTCTGGCACCGGCCCTCGCCGCTGCTGATGAAGAAGAACGGGCCCGACCGGTCGAACCTGAACACCGAGCTGCTGCTGCTGCTGCTGCCGCCGCCGCCGGCTTCGAGCCGTCGGACCGGGCTGCGCGTGTTGCACGTGTCGAAGTCCCGCTCTGTCACCTGCAGCACCGAGCTGACGCCCTCCCCGTGCGTGAACACTGCGAGCCAAGACACACGCGCGCACGTCGTGTTAGTTTCGACTTTCGAGAGCTTAACCGATGCATCGTGTATTCGGGTGCGGACGCATGCAGTTACCGATGATGTCGTTCACTTGGAACCTGTGGCGCCCGGCCCAGTGGTTGTAGCTCTCGGTGGGGCCGAGGACCCAGCCGTCGCGGCCGCCGACGTAGAAGACGTACGCCTCCGACGAGGAGACCACGGCCGCCAAGCTCACCGCGATCGCGAGCCAGGCCGCCGCCGCCGCCGATGACCACGTCTTGGAAGCCGCCATGGCTTTGACTTGGCTCTCCGTCACTCGCGATTGGCCGGCAAGTTCTTGCACCTAGAGGAGGAGACAGGAGAGGCGCCGATCGAGAGATGGTATATACTGCAATGCAGCAAAGGATTGGAGCTGGTCGTTTATATAGGCGAGCGGCCAGCGGCGCGCGCGGAGGCGGAGGCGGAGAGATACGGTTGCTGACCGCGGCGGGGCACAGGTGGAGGCCCCGGAGGGCTGCATGGATATGACTCTGCAGCCAGCAGCGGGAGAGTCCCACCGCTTCGCGGGCCGAATTGATCGATCTCCATCCATCTTCTTGCTCGGGTCTTCGATATCATGCGCGCCTGCCGGCACGGCGGCACCCTGCAGACGCGGCCACGCGGGGCATCCCGAGGAAGGCAGTTTCGCTTGTACCACCATATCCCTGCATATCTGCTGGGTCCATCTTCTGACTTGAAGAAATGCACATTAAATTCTAGCATATGGGCGTATATCTAGAGCTCGTTTAGTTGGGTCTATTAGAGGTAAAAAATGTAGACTAATTACAAAACTAATTACACAAATGGATGGAAAATCACGAGACGAATCCATTAAGCCTAATTAATCCATCATTAGAGATTGTTTACTGTAGCACGACGTTGTCTAATCATGGCATAATTAGGCTCGTTAGATTCGTATCGAAAAATTAGATAGGGTTATGGAATGGGTTTTGTCATTAATTCACATTTAATACTCCTAATCAGTGTCCGAAGATTGATGTGACGGGTAGTTGGGAAAATTTTTGGGAACTAAACAGGACCCTAGAAGCAAACTTATTGAGTTTCTTGTCGTTGAAATGTGGAATTTATTCGGGAAAAAAAGGTCATACGGAGTACATCATCTCGCTAGCTGCAGGATCAATTCACCTGCAGGATCAATTCACCGACGTCGGTGAGCAGCAGTAAGAAAATTTTCATTCATCTGTTTAGATGCAAAAGTTTCACCAAAATTTTTCACCTAGAGAACCGTGTTAGTTCATTTCTTCTCTCTGCGCCAAGGTTTTAAATAACCGGCTAAGGCTCTTAGTGGTTAGTTTTTCAAAAGCTAAGAAAAAGCTATAGCCGGCTATAACGTTAGCTAAGCCATTTAGCGGTTTGCAGTACAAGTTCAGAGTTTCAAATGTTTAGTACTTCAATTCATCATAGAGTGAAACAATCATATAGAATTTCACCTTCATGCTCTCACAAATCTTATACAAACGAAGAGTTTAGAAAATGTAATCATCATAAATCTAATACGAATGACGAGCTGACAAACAAACCAGTTCTTCCTTGATTTAGTGGGCTAAATGATACGGGCTATTAGCGGTTTTTTATGCTTAGAGTTAAATGGACTATATCCTAGCATTTTTCCCTACCAAAAGCTAAATCCGGTTATAGTGGCAGCTATAGCCGGTTATTTAAAACCTTGCTCTGCGCACGCAACCTAATACAAAATTTTCACTCTTTTTGCCAAATTTTTTGCAACTAAACACGACCAATTCTCTTGTACTATGAAACAGAGAGAGTAGAAGCTAAATACAAAAGTTCGTGTACATCCTTCATTCCATCCTTTGTTAGAAAAACTGCGTGATTAATTTGTGGAAGCTAAAGTACTACTCCCTCCATCTAAAAAAATGTAAGGGGCATGGCTTGGGTTGGTGTTTTGCCGAGTTTTGGTTGGGGTAGGTGCGCTAGGCTGCGGGGAACCCGTTGTTGGGGTACTCACCTGCGTCTGGGAAGTATCTGTAGCGTCGTCGTGGTCATGTCACCGCCGATCGCCTTGGGGGCGCCGTGCGTCTGGTGGTTGAAGATGAGTGGAGGGGCGTGGTTGTGAAGAAAATAGAATTGTATGGGGTTTTGCGTAAAAGAGGAGGATTATGTGGGAAGGTAGAATAGTTCCAGGGGTCCAACCAACGTGATTTAAAATATGAATAATTAAGATTTGGAGAGTATGTTGGTTTATCCCATCATTTATTGAGTTGTCTATCTTTTTGTTTTTGACCGAAGTTAGTAAGAGCAACTCCAACAGCCTCTTTATTTTTACTAGTTAAATTTAAAGATTTAGCTCTTTGTAAAAATAGAAAACTTCATAATTTTGTTGAGTAATCCAACAGACTAGCTTTTTTCTATTTTCTAAATCCTACCAACCACTCAATGACACATGCGACCCACCTGTCATCTTCTTTATCACCCCCACCCCTGTACGAGAGGATCACGACTCACGAGCGTTCGCAGTGGCGGCTCGCCGGAGCTTTGCCGGAATCGAGCTACAGTCCACCGTTTTCAAATCCGAGGGCATGGTTAGAGAGAGAGAGGAGGGAGAGGGAATTCGATTTTGGGGCTTCCCGACAGGAGCTGCCGTGGAAAAAGGAGGGGGCCATGGGCGGCGGCCGGCGAGCTTGTGGGGAGCTCTGCTCGGGCAAGGAAAATGAGGGGCCAGGCTTGGGAGAGGTAGGGGATGGTGTGGGAGTGCTCTCCGTCGAAGCAATTGAATCAGGACGGACTTATGGAGGAGATCGACGACGACGTTCGTGGCTCTGGTCGGCGGCCATGGCGCACGGGAGCTTGAACCAGGGGCTGCGCCGAGCAAGCTCGTGCCTCAACCGGGGAGCTTGACCCCACGAGGCGGCGCCAGCAAGCCAACGGCCTCAGCCTTCGCGCGCGGCAGGGGCGATAGCGAGGGGTGCGCCTTTTCCATCTTTGACGAGCGGGCTAGAGGATTTTGTGAGCGAGATAACGAAACTCTATTTTACCGAGTCTGTTGGAAAGGAAAATTATCGTCGTTTTCTTTCTTTTACCGATCCAAAGCAGTTTAAAGAAGCTGTTGGAGTTGCTCTAAGGGAGCCCCCTGCCTATTTTTCTTTATATATATGAACAAAGTCTTTATAGGAGTGGGTCCAAGACTCAACAGAAAAAGGGAATTACAGACTTCTCAGCCACAAGACAAGTGTTGCTTTAACTGCCAGTTTTGTCTTAAACAAAACCAAAGACATTTCCTACAAACAAAGCCCTCCAAGCAGCCCAGGAGAGCGGTTTATTGTAAAAAAAATAATGCTATTTCTATGAGTCCAAATGTACCGGGAAGCCACCATAAGAATTTCTTTGAAAATAGACGAGCCAAAGTCATGCCTTGCAGTTAGCACCATGTACAAAGGTGGAAGAGAAAGATCCCAATTAATCTATAACAGAGACCAGCACGATTGGCTGAAAGCACATGAAAAGAATAGATTCATAACTATTTCTTCCAAATTAACTTTAGTAGAGGACACAATTTGTAGTTCGCCAAAAACATATTCTTCCTGTGAAGCATGTTTCTGGTGTTCATACGATCTCTCAGCAAGAGCCAAAAGAAAAATTTGTGCTTGCCTCTAGTTGAAGACTTCCACATCCATTTTAAAAGAGGAGAGCATTGCTGATCACATAGGAGTTGGATGTAAGCTTTTTTGATTGAAAAATGTTCTGGTCCCCAAGCATACAACCAAATATCTTGACTATTGTCAGACAACTCCACCCCCTCTAGTAGGGTATTGAGTGTTGTGAAACATTAGTTAATGATCAATTAACTTAATATGTAATTAGAATATTAATTAGTGATGTAATTAGGAAGGAGCAACTGCTCCTCCTCGTGGGGGTGCGTCCATACCGAAAGGGTGCGTCCGGGTTGTGTCCGCACCCTTTCATCCCTGTATATATTCATGAGGTCCACCCCTCAACCATCAATCGAATCATTCATTCCCTCACTTCCCGTTTCATTCCAAGTTTTTGTCTCTCAACACGTTATCAGCAACTGCTCTCCGCTGAGCGCACAAAAACAGGCCAGAAGACCTCACCGTCAGTCCGTCACAAGAAGAAGAACAAGGCCTGAAGGCATGGTCATCACCAGAGGGTTTCTGCAACAGGGGCGCTACATCCTTGCACGCCATGGCCGTCGTCCTGCAGGACTCCATGGTCGACGCGGTCACCGCTACCGTGATGGCTGTCGACGTAGGTGTTTTCCTGCATGGTGTCGTTGGATGCCGGCGGATTCCTCACCGCCCTAGTGCAGAACAAAGAAGCCGTGAAGATCAGTTTGCCTCCAAATCAAGAACTTCATGGAATTAACAAACAACCGTAAGAACCAAAGGATTCTTCTTTAATTAAGATGCCTTTACCTTCGTGATGGCTTTTCTTATGGCCTGATTACCACCACGTCATGGTGAAAAAAGGCCACATGCCTCAACAGCAAAGACGCCATGCTCGGCGTGGTTGTCGATCAAGTGGCTGCAGTCACCAAACATCATTGCCATGAACGTCGAGGCTTCACCGGTTGGTGTCGTTGGCCACAGTGTCGGTACACAGCAGAACCCCTTCCATGCTTCACTGCAGAGCACAGGCCAGCGGCCTGGATTATGACTCCATCATGTCGAATGTTGCCGACCGCCGAGAGAAATCCACGCCTCTTCTGAGTGCACAAAGATCACCGCAGACGGAATCATATCCATCCCTGACGCCAAATCGCCGACAGCGGCGCCCGCTGCACTGAGTCCCCTCGGCCACGTCACGACCGTGGATTGCCGTCCCGGCTTTGGAGCCCCGCAGCGCTGGGTTCTCCTCCGAGAACTGACGGCCAGCCGGCGGCCGGCGCAAGCCGGCGACTTGAGGGCGGCGGAGGCATCAAAGGAAGAGAGGAGGGAAGGAAACGGAGCAAATGCTGCATGCGGCCTAGATCTAAGCCGGCCTTCTGGCCGGACTAGTCACAGGCAGCGACGGCGGCGGTACACGGGGGCGGACGGTTGGAGGCTGGCAACCCTAACTGCCCCCCTCTCCAACCTTTTATACGGGCTAGCCGCAGCGGGCCGCATTGGGCCGCAGCCGGCCGCCACGCTGCAGGCCGCCGCAGGTCGCTCGAAGGCCACCGCTACGCGGGCCGGGCCAGGCCGCAGCCGGCCCACCGAACGGATTCAGCCTGCAGGCCACCAGAAGTCCTTTTTACCCCCTCTATTTTACACAATAGCCCCCAGGCTTATCTATATTTACATGTTTGGAACAATGCATATTTATATTTTCACCCCTGAATTATTATGTAAATATGTGTTGTCAAGCACATTGTGATATGTACTCTCCGGTATTCACACCTATGTAATTTGGATGTTATAATTACCGCAGTAATTGTGCATATTTATGATCCACAGATCATTTCTAGGTGTTAGAACAATTTTTATATATGCAATTTAATTTTATTTGCATGATTAATGCTTAATCAAATTTCTACATCAAGTAGAATATCAAGCAAAAAATTAAAATTAAGGCCTATACATATGATTTGGGAATAACACAAGGTGATGTGACCTAGGCGCTGGCTGCGATAAGTTCTTTCTAAGAACTTATTTGCCCTGAGATCCGCACTTTTAGGCAGCTTTTGCTCATCATTGAGAGGTCTACATCTTTATGATGATTACCTTCAAAGTGTATATCCAAATTTCATATATATAGACAAACTTTTAGTGACTATCAAGTCAAATTATTCCTACAGAAATTAAAATGTCATATACCTTAATTTTGTAAGAATCATCTTACATTCACTGTTTTTCTTATGTTACAAAATAAATTTTATCTCAGTAAATTAAAATTTTGTTGCAAGAATCATCTTGCCTTCACTAATATTGCATAATCATATCACCAACAAGGTGATTATTCCTTAAAGAAAAACCTCCTAATATTACTAGTGTACACATATGAGTGGAGTCTAAGGTATTTATTGCAATCATGCAAATTATGCCTATAGCAACGAGTTCCTCGTCCACCACTTCAAAATTTACACCATACTGGTGATTATATTTTGATGTGTTAACTCACTAGTATGTGATGATCGAGTCACACTCGATAGTAGCGATTTCATCGTACATCAAAAATGAGGTTCACACTAATTGTAATTCAAATCACAATTTGAATATACATGATTTTATATAGAATTATTCAAGACTCATATTGGAATCAAAATTTAAACATAAATTTTGGCTTCAAGAAATAAAAGAAAAAGTGCAACATATTTTGTTGACAATACTAATGATCATCAGATCATTTATTGTCACAAGAATAGAATCCAAAAACATATGCAACGACTTCTGTCGCTTGTCAATTATAAGAATAGCCCACTTATAATCAAGTATCAACTTGATTTAAATAATTTTTGCACTACAATATATTTCATGCTATATAATTTACTCATCGAGTAAATTCATTCAAATACATGATCAACTCAGGTAGGACATGACTAATGTTTCCAAAATGGAAATTTTTGAATTCGCATTGGATTAACTTTACTATCTAATTTGGGTACATGATATGAACGATATCATTGGGAGATTCATGGCATCCAAGCCACCATCATTATACCCACATACAAGTACCCAATCAATTATTAACATTAGCACACATGGACCTTTGTGTGTTACTACATTTCCTCAATTCCGATTTTACAAATCAGAATAACCAAATGAGGAAGATCCATTTATTCTTTAAACTCCTAGAAGAGTTACCAACAAAGAATAGAACTTTCAGTTCATGGAATTTATAACACAACGGATCTCATTTATAAAATGTCACTTTTCTTCAAATCAGTGACCATAATGACAAAACTCATGTTTGTCTATAGTGTGGTTGTACATTCATGTACACATGATTTCCAAATGAAATATTTGGTTCAAACAAAAACTCCACCCCAGTGGAGGAAAGCGAATTCAAGGAGATCAATTTGAAGCGCACTTCATATATTAGATCTCCATATATTTTCCATATAATTCATGGAATTATCATTAGTTTAATATTATACTACATGTGTAGTATATTGTCCATCATTCATATCATGTACTTCATACATGATATTTATTTGGGATATAACCAGAAAGAAAAGGAATTTCATAAGGTGGATCACCACTATCACAATTGTGAGAGATATATACTATCCTCATAAATATTCAATTATTTATTGTAGATGCACTCATGTATTCTACAAATACCCCCAATTTCGTGATATCTATTGTATATGGTTTCATACTGAAACCCATTACCAAGGATAATAATGAAAAATCAGCACTCAACTTGGTACAATGGATACAAAAACTCAACATTCATACAATTCCTTTCATATCATCTGGGGTATATTATATGTACATACATAAATCTCGAAAGACATGTTGCGTATCAAATAATTTTTCAATCTTGATTATATCAAGAATGGGCATGATAGCCTTGGTCATTCTAACCCATGAATGATAAGAAAAATTATTATCAATTCTATTGGTCATAGCATATATTCTCAAAATCCTCAAATTTTGTGCACTGTATGTGCCACATGAGAATTAATTTAAGGCCCTCTTACCTTAAAATTATAAACAATGACCCACATAATTTCTTGAATGCATTCAAGATAAGTTGGCCATATTCAACCATTTATGGACTATCTAGGCACTCTCAAGTGCTCATAAATGTATTTGCAAATAGTTTCACATGTGTTCCTTACTGATCATAAGGCATCACAATTTTACCAAATTTATTGCTCTAGTTTTTCTAGTTAGAGCAAAATTTCCTAGACATAGGAATAAATCCATTCATATGGAATTATTTGGTTTTGGAGAACTATAACACTAAATACCATATGTCTTTAGCAATTATGGCTTAATTGAATCTCTTATCGAGATAACTCATTTTAATGACCATCACAATAGAATTCAACCTATCAACATCAAGTTGGTAATATGTGGATTTACACACCACATATTCTACACAATTCACACTGCAATCATACGACTCCCTCCGTTGCAGTTGGTACGTGGAAACTTGGCCATAGCCAAATATTTCCCATCTGCGTTCGGTTATGTTTTGCATATACCGATATCACCACCTCAACATACATCATGGGCATTGGAGACCCACATAAAAGGTATTATTATCCGTCATTCATATAATACCTTAAGTCTCTATGGGGATTTAAACAAATTAAATGCTCGTATGTTGATAATACTTTGAGGATAATTCCAGGCATTAGGGGGGGGAGATAAATACCACATATAGAATGCCAGGAATACAAAATGAATGTTACACATCACATTCAATCCTCACATCCACGTACATACCAAAGAATATCCGAACCATGAATTCAGAACATCTTCTATATTTGTAACATATTACAAATATCCTGCCAAATGCATTTACTTATTAAAAGTGTCATCTTATTCAATTCCTACAATTTAATGTGCCAGAAAGAGTGATATCTAATAGATCACTCAACTCCCAAATTAAAATAAGAGGGGGAGAAGTATGGCCACTAGGGATATAGCTTGTTAATAAGCATCCGCGGAAACAGGGGGAGATATCCTCCAAAATAGTAAATGGAAATCAACATCATGTATGTTGTTAGGCACTTTATGAATATTCAAATCCAAAGCCTATGAATGTTCATCATTCAAAAGCCCAGTACATGTGCACATAAATTTAGGCATTGGACATTGGAACATCCCAACTCTATCATCTTGGGAAATGAGATAAGAGTTCTAAAGAATTAATATTTCACATACTATATTGGTTCCATTGAATCAATCATACAAAGTCTACAAAATGTCGACAAATACTCCTCAAAATTGCTATACACCTTAAACTGGATCCAGACCAAAAGTCCTAGGCAGAGTGTATCAATACTCAAATTGGGTCAAAGCAAAGGTGGCAATTATGGAGAGTTTCTCGCATACACTAGTGAGAGGTATTTACTGCAGTAATACCATCTTTTCACAAATGCATTCTTTACGAAAGTAAGGTGGTGAAATAATGAGAAATTGTAGTAATGGTTTCACACGGAGGCCGAGCAACAAACCCTTGTGGTATATGTGAAAATTATGTTCCTATATTTAACTATTGGCAGATCAAATAACTTTCATAGATTTGGATATACAATTCTTCGACTTATTCCGTATTCTAAATCTAAATAAAATCGCAACATATTGTGTAGTACTCAAGTCACTTCATGACTTGAAACAGTCAAGTTGATTGTGGTACAACTGACTAAGCGAGTATCTTCCATAGAAGGATTACTCCAATCACTATGATTGCATATGTGTTCATAAACAAATCCAATTTGGATTTTCCATCATCATTCTTTAACACATATAAACAAATAAGCAATCATTTTATGACGGAATTTTGAGATGGAAATTTGGTATAACCAAACTATGCTTAAGTTTACAACTTATGCATATATATATCAGTTTAACAATATTCAATTGATAATGTGTACCAATATTCAAATAATATTGAACAAGCATATCCATCAACACTTATGGTCATGCAATCCCTAAAAATGGATCAATATCCATTTAGACCCTGGGATGATGAATTTAGTGCCAAGAAAGTGCTCGTGTATCATACAAATTACAACATGCTAGAAATTGCAGTTGTAGATACCTTGCTATAGTGCAACTCTAACAACACCATACCGGTGGGAGTTCAAAATGATATCCATAGATATCAAGTGGTACTAAAAAGTCTTGATTTAATATTTTAAGACTTGACCAAGTAGGATATCAAGATACTGGCTAACTAATCCCTATATTGACAGATCATAAACTGATACAGATAATAAAGTTTTCATGTGAGTCATCATTATGGACTCCATATAAGAAACTTTTATCTATCTTTTCGAAGCATCATATTCATATGTATGACTTCAATAAATGATAAAATGTGATTCCATATATTCACTATCATTATCCATAAATGATAACGCATCTTGTATTGATCAAAATGTTTATCCTCATTTTTACAAAATGAGATAATAAATATCTTGCAAAAGACACTCACTGATGTGCTTATCCACCACTACATCGTGGAATTGTATTCCTGGTAAGTGGTGAGTGACAACTTAAAATTTTGCAAGGTTCAAGAGGAGATATCCTCATCAATTACAAAAGAAAGGTGAGGTAGAAATCTTGCAAACCAAATCATGTGATAATCTTACAGATTTATTCATTATTCCAGAAATATGTTTTTGGAATAGGTATGAAACAACTCAAAGATTTGCAAGAATTAGGGGGAGACATTCCTTTGATATAACCTACACATGATCATCTGGTTATGAATATTGTACTCTTTTTCCTATATGAGTTTTCATTACAAGGTTTCTCATAAATGGTTTTAATGAGGCAATATCAATACAAGAACATATTGCATATCACCTAATTTTTCCACTAAGGTTTTAAGGGTGGTATTCAAGACATATTCTATGTCATATCTTCTGTTTTCTCTACAAGAGTTTTTAAGAAGATATAGAATCCCTTCTCATATTTTTCCCATTGGGTTTTGGAGAAGGTTATTCAAACATGATCCTCAGATCATAACATTATTGATATCTAAACTTATTTATGAGTTTTCCTTTTCAAGGTTTTCTCATATAAGTCATCAATGAGACAATAATGTAAAATGCCATACTATTTTCTCCTTATATTTTCCCACTGGGTTTTAAAGGAGTTTTAATGGCATATACACACATATTGGTTTCTCCTCAAGATTTTTCCCATAGGGTTTTTGGAGGAGTTTTACAAGACAATACTCAAAGGTGATTGATGAAGAATTACATCGATCATATGAAGCAATTGATCAAGGGGGAGTGTTGTGAAACATTAGTTAATGATCAATTAACTTAATATGTAATTAGAATATTAATTAGTGATGTAATTAGGAAGGAGCAACTACTCCTCCTCGTGGGGGTGCGTCCATACCGAAAGGGTGCGTCCGGGTTGTGTCCGCACCCTTTCATCCCTGTATATATTCATGGGGTCCACCCCTCAACCATCAATCGAATCATTCATTCCCTCACTTCTCATTTCATTCCAAGTTTTGTCTCTCAACATTGAGCTCTTTTAGTTGTCTGACAGCAATACTAGAAAGAGGTAGGTGCAAATTTCTTTGAGATGCACAGGATGAGAACACTTTCAGAGAGCACTTTGGCCTTGTTGCAAAGGAGCACATCTGAGGGTACCTAAATCTGAGAGTTTCAAAATTCCAATTATCCTTCCAAAAGATGATGCTATCCCCCTTGTGCGCCCCGAAGAGGCTAAAGTCAAGAATTTGTCAGCTAGACTCATGACATCTCACCACCAAAAGGATCCAACATGAGATCTAGCATGTGGAGGATTTCCACGTTTGTAAAAGTGCTTCCAAGTCAAATGGACCCAAGGGAGATTTTCCTTATTATAAAACTTGTGCAAATGTTTGAGAAGCAGAGCTGAATTTTGCGTTCTAACATCAATGATTCCCAATCCACGTTGGTCTTTGGGCTTGCAGGTAGTTGGCCAGGCCACCAAATAGCTGCCTTTCTTAGAAAGATCGTCATTGTTCCAAAGATAGTTCTTACAATACATCTCTGTCTGACCAATGATGGGCATTAGTAGTTTAAAGGTACAAAGTGGAAAGTATGAAGAGCAGAAAAAATTGAGTTAACTAGGATAGGCCTCGCACTGTAAGAGAGATACTTGTTAATGCCCATTAGTTGTTTCTCCATTCTTGTTAAGACATGCATAAATTCTTCCACAGAGGGCCGAGTGGTCCCAAGAGGCAGACCTAAATAGGCGAAAGGCATGAAACCGACTTGACATCCCTGAGTATTTGCAAGCACTTGGCACTTTTTAGCAGCAACATTGATAGGCACAATAAAGGACTTGCTATAATTTACTTTTTGCCCAGTGGAATCGAAAAAGGATCTAAGCAGTCCTTTGAGGCAGAACAAATCGTTAGCATTAGTTGGCATGACCAGGAGAGTATCGTCATTGGTGTACTGAACAATAGGATAGTCACCACCAAAATCAGACCCTAGAGGGTGTGGAATTGCTTTCTTATTACATGCTTCATTAATGATTGATGGAAGAAGGCGTAGCGAACATGGCCACCATAGCCATTTGTTCGAGTATGTTTTTGGTGATTCATGTGCATCACAATCGTGGGACTAACAATATCATTGAGCATGTCTTTGTAGACATTCTAGGTCTCATGGATGCAACCACACACAATGCAAAACATCACAAAAGAAAGATATGAAGCCGGGACAAAGAGAGGAATGAATTGGACATGCCCCATGAATAATTATTTTTGAATTGATCAAATGGCATGGAATACTACTGAATCATGTACATTATCTCACAAGCTTTCCATAGGGTCCAAGATCATCAAAATCGGACTTCGGAATAAAAAGTTATGCCCAAAATAAGATGTGCTGAAAAACTGGGCATAGGATGATCCGACAGCCCACTTTTTATGAGCGTAGGATGAACTCCCGAGAAGAAGAAAACAAGTGAATAAGCACCGGATGATATGGTGGTACCATAGGATGATTGCATCAGTTCATCCGGTGGTGTGTCAAAACCTAACAGTAACATTTGGAGTTCAACTGCTTCAGCACCGGATGAACCTCTGCTATCACAGCCTGAACCATCGGTCTAACTCTGTTCATCCAGTGGTCAAAAATTGCTCAAATGCTCAGGACTTTTTCAGAATCTTTTGTAGAATTTCATAACCTTTCCAATGAGTACAAGCTCATTGAAAACGGAGTTCGGAGCTAAGAGATATGAGCAAAATACCGAAGGGCATGCTGCAGCACAGGATGATCCGACGCTACATAAAATGACAACGTCGGTTCATCCGATGGCATATCGTAACTAGTCGTTAGAGCAACAGCTATATTGATGTGCTGGGCTATTTATACCCCTTCCACTCTCCCATTTGAGAGTGTTGGATTGTGTGGAAGTGCAGAGGAGTCCAAGACACATAGAAGATCATATCCATACCATCCAAGTGCTAAATTGCTCATCCATAGGCTTTGCACATGCTTAGAGTGTGTGCAGTGTTTGCTTAGGCTTAGAGCTGAGTGATATGCAAGGTGTTCTTGCCTTGTGAGGTGATTCTTGAGTGAATCAAGGTGTACAAGGTGTGTCGGAACCTTGGGGCCTAAGTGGCTCTCCGGTAATTGTCTTCGACCCTCCGGCTTGGTGTGGTGCGGCGAAGACACTTTGTGCGGGGGACGTGGAGACCCCCTCCCTTGGTGGAGAAGCTCCTTAGTGGAGACGACATCAAGGTGACCGAGGGACTTTACGTGTGCCTTAGTGGCCTAGCCTATGTGGCAAGTCAAGGGTGCCTTGGGGGAGACTTGGTGACCGGGAAGTAATACTCTTGTGTGGAGTGCTTCAACAACGTGGACTAGGGGTGGCTTAGTGCCTACCGATACCACGGGATAAATCACGTGTCAAGAGTTTGCTTCCTCTCATCCCTCTTTACGTTTCCGCATTACATTCTTGCAATCCTTGCTTGCCTTTACTTTCCTAGAGTAGTATCTTGCTAGGATTGGTTATAGGTTGCAAGACTTGTTTTGGGATGGGAGTTTCACACTAGAACAACCATAGTTGCACATCTAGGTAGTATGTTCTAGTTTATGTTTTGAGCAAATAGTGATAACCCTAGGCTTAAGGTTTTAAGTTGCCTAATTCACCCCCTCCCCCTCTTAGGCTACGAGCATCCGATTCTTTACAAGTGGTATCAGAGTCGGGACTCACTTCCTTCACAAGGATACGCCAATTCGATTGGCAATTTGTGAAAACTGGCTCATTTGATCAGTTAGGCTTCACCGCCTAGTGAGTTGCTCTTTAGAGGATGAAAGGGGTGGATACCTTAGGGTTGGCTTCACATTTCGATGGCACGGGTTATCCTCGTTGGAAGGTCCTCATGGAAGCTTACTTACAAGTTAAGGATCTTGATGTTTGGAGGGTCACCAATGAGGGTGTTAGAAATGGTACTAGAAAGGAGAAGCAATTTGATATTATTGCAAAGAGTATCATTTTATCCTCTCTAGATGTAGGTGTTTTCAATAGAGTTTTTACTAGTGAAAATGCTCATGTGCTATGGAATACCATCAAGGAACAAAATGAGGGTTCAAAAGAAGTAGCTAATGAACGCTACGATTGTCTCCTTGAGGAATTCAATAGCTTTAAGCAACTTGAGAATGAAAATGCTGAATATATGTACTCACGCCTAAATGTTCTTGTCAATGAGATTAATGCTTTAGGTGTGAAGGACATCAAGGACTTGAACATGAACCGCAAGATCCTTCAAAGTCTCCGGAAGCCCGACTATGACTTGGTGAAAGCTATCATCTATGAGAAGAAGCTTGAAGACTTGAAGTCATCTCAAATCTTGAGCAAGATCATGGCACATGAATTACAAATCAAGCCCAAGTCCAAGAAAGCTTCCAAGGATGGGCTCAAGACAAAGGAAGAACCAAAAGTTGAGCCCAAGCCAACACCCCAAGAGCCATCTTCTCCAACCGCAAGTCATGCTCTTTCAAGCCAACAAGAGAAGAAGTGGAGAAGGATGACGACTCATGGAAGCTCAAGTGAAGACGATAATGGTGATGACGATGAAGGCTCCTCAAGTGATGAAGAGGTCGAGTCAATGGTTGCCATGTACGTGAAGAAGATCTTCAAGTATGTGAAGAAAGTCAACATGTACGGCTACAACATCCACTTGAGAGAAGGGCGTCATCATCAACACATCAAGTTTTCCAAGATCAAGCGCAAGCCCAAGAAGAAGGTGGTCAAGGAGAGGAAGCCAAAGAAAAAAGCACTCACCGCCATCCGTGAGTGGATAAGTGGTGGAGAATCAAGTTCTTATAGCTCAAGTGTGAATCAAGCAAGAACTTCACCACCCGCTTCATGCAAGGTCCCCTAGTATCTTGCTAGGATTGGTTATAGGTTGCAAAACTTGTTTTGGGATGGGAGTTTCACACTAGAACAACCGTAGTTGCACATCTAGGTAGTATGTTCTAGTTTATGTTTTGAGCAAATAGTGATAACCCTAGGCTTAAGGTTTTAAGTTGCCTAATTCACCCCCTCCCCCTCTTAGGCTACGAGCATCCGATTCCTTACAGAAGGTCTGCAGCAAGCACAAAACGTAGTGGAGAGAGACGATCTCCGTGCCTGACACCTCTTTTGCAAGTAAAAGGTTTCCTATGTACCCCATTCAAAAACACAGAGAAAGTACCAGACTAGAGGATAGACTTGACCCAGCCAATCCACATGCTTGTAAATCCCTTGAAGTGCAACATATCTAAAATAACTTGGTGCTCAACTTTGTCAAAATCCTTCTCAAAATCTAGCTTGAGAATGACAATTTCTTTTTTAGATTACTGATAGATATGCAGAAACTGAAAAGCCCATGGCAGACAATTTTGTATGGACTTACCTTTTATGAACCCATACTGATTTGTGTGGACAACTTGCAGGATTACTGCTTGTAACCTATTAGCCAGAAGCTTTGTCAGTAACTTGATGGAATAGTTGAGCAGGGAGATGGGTCTGTAGTCATCAATTGTTTGGAGAGAATCCTTTTTAGGTCAGAGTAATTAAAGAGCCATTGATACTGGAAAGATCCAAGTTTCCATTAGTAAAATCCCCGCAAATCCTGAGAAAATTATCTTTAATTATTGGTCAACATTTCTTTATGAACAATCCATTAAAACCATCTGGCCCCAGATCATGACTGGTAGGCAAATCTCTAACACAACTTCAATCTCCTCAACAGAAAAGGTTTGATCAAGCTCAGGCAAAAAGACTTGCTGAACAAGAGAAGCTAAATCATAAGAAATTCCAACAAACTCAGATGTACCTAGCCTCTCTTTATAGGATTTCCACAAAGCCCCGCTATTTGTTCTTGATCTGTTAGACAAGTGCCATCATGTAACAATAGATTTTTGATGTAATTCCTTCTGAAGGAATAGGTGGCCATAGCTTGAAACAAGCTGGAATTTTCATCCCTAAATTTAACCCATCTAGATGTATTTCTCTATTTCCAATATTTCCTTTTGGCTTCAAGGAGATTTGCAAGATGATTTTTAACAATGACTTTGAAGTTGGATTCCACTCTGCATAATGGCCTATGATCTTCTTAGCCATCAAACATGGCTAAGACCTAATTGCAGTTGTTTATGAGTGTTGACGGTTTGAAACCGTGTTGAAGTTCACCGCAAGTGTACGGGTGACTTGGTGCCTTTTTCACCAAGGAGGGTCCCCAAGGTTTGTCAATCCAAGGATCGGAAGCAAACCGCTAAGGTTCTCTAACTTGTCTAGCCAATCTAACCTAACATGAAGTGTTGATTGCATATAAAGAAGTAAACCTAATAGATATGAGTGATAGCATATAGGTTGATCACATCCAAGAACAACAGCTAAGGTAAAGCTCCACCGAAGGGTAACTGGGCCTAGCACCTTCTAGTTGAAGATCCGGCAAACAAGTAACGAATCGAGCATCTCATCTACTAGCATCCTTAAACTCCTACCTCTGGCCTACCTCCCGAAGACATCCACTCTTTCGGGGGTAATCATCCTATCACGATGCACCCTTAATGAAGTGGGGAATCTAGGGGCACGCTCAAACACGAACGTGTCTACAAACCAAGAAGGGTCGGCATGCTAAACCTAATCACCACGATTACATAGAGCATGCTATAAAGTCTAAACATGTATTAGACTGAGGATCAAATCACATTCACGATAGGTAAAAAGTATAGACGGAGACATGGAATCGCTAGAAGATCGGAAAACATGATTATCATTGCTCACATAATAATAGATGCGTTTGGATCATCACCACCGAGTACATACCGTTGATGACCTCAACTAGCTCCGGAACTCCACCATGGCACAACCACGCAGGGCGGCCATGGTGGTTAGGGTTGGCCTAGGCCATCCCCTAGACAACTTTGAGAACTCCGCCGCTGTCGTCTCCCTCCGGTGTTCACTTCTAGGTTTCGCCGAGTTCTGGTGGATGGATGAGGCGGCCGTCAGAGGCAGGGGATATAAATGAGCCGAGGAGCGTGTAGGTCAAAGGGCGTCGTGAACCGGGTCCGAAACACCCTAGGCCGGTCGGCATGGGCCGGCCGGCCCAGGCCCTTTTCGGCCCGGTTCGGGCCCATCTTCCTCCACGATGCTTCTTGCACTTTCTTGAATATTTGCCGAACTTCATGTGGGTCCTTGACGTCGTTTTCCCCGCGGTTTGGATAAGGGTACTTGGCGCACAAACTCCCGCATCTTCTGTTTAGGTCCTCAGAGTTTCACGGCTTCATGCTTCGGTCCTCGGGTCATATGGAGTCATGTTCACTTCGTGTCTTGACTTGTGCCGGGCTTTGTGATCTTCTCATAAAGTGCTCGATGAACTCTACCTGGAAGTCCTCATTTAGGCGCTTAAATCTTGTGTAAACAACATACTCCAAAAACCACACGTAAGTGTGAACTTGTTACATCATTAGTATGCCTAGTTGCGGGTTAGTTATAATTCAAAGCTCAAACCAAAGTGTAATAAGTGCTCTTGGTTGATGAAAATCGACCGCCAACACACCCCCATGCTTAAACCTTGCTCGTCCTCGAGTAAGCTTTCAATGGATATCAGTATTGCCCTTCAATGTTCATACCCTGCACTTGTTCATACATGAGAAAACATAATGCTCTCCAAGTTTATTTGTTAAAGTTTCATAATGTAACTAGCTTTCATCTCTATGGAAGGTAGATATCATTTAAGCTCTTTCCACAAGTAATTAATCATGCTCTCAAATTTTAAGCAAATCTCAGAAATTTTGAAAATAAAGAGCAGGATGAAGAAAAATTGCTTTACCAAGATCAATAATAAACCACCATGCATATTGCTCATGAACTCTCATCTCATCTTGTCTCTCAAGCCTACTTGTTCTACTCCTTTCCTCTCTCAAAAATTTGGTGGAAGGCTTTATATGGAGCTATGGGAAAGTTTAGTCCTACCAAGATATTATAGTCGAGATATTATCAAAACAAGACAAGCTTCTCATGGACTTACCGAGACTCGTCAAAAAGGTCATTGGAAAAATAATGTTACAAGGAGGGGGAGAGAAAAATACACACAGTTTGAGATAGATGGACATGTGCAAATGGCAAAGAGTGATCCCGAGGCACAAACGAAGTCCTCATTATCGGATTGCACATGGTTGAAAAGATGAGTATGGGTCTTGATCTTGAATCCTCTTGAAAACTCAAAAAACACTAAACATAGCTAGAGAACCGGGGGAGCTTTATTTTATTATTATTTCTTTCTTTCTTTTTCTCATCATACTTTTTGTTCTTTATCATTTTTTTCTTTCATCATACTTTTTCTCTTTTTTTATTTGCTCCCCTTGAACTCTAGACTATACTAGCACTTCCTTGGCAACCCCCCATGCTTAGACGTTTGCTCGTCCTCGGGCAAAAGAGGTGATAAATATGCCAAGGTAGAAATTGAAGTTCTAATATTTTCTTGGAGAGAGATACTCGAAAATCTTCTAGGGATCCTTTTGGAAGTCTCCCAAAGTCTTGCTCACTTGACGGCACCTTCCTTGTAATCTTCCTCGGAATATTCATCCATACTCATATATTGGGTTGTGGTCAAGGAGGTGAACACAAAAAGATATTTTGGGTTTTTGGGTGGATATCCGGCGAGGTTTGCAAAATTCCTGATGTGGAAACTTACAATGCATGGATAGAAAAGGCTAGCATAAAGATAGATACGCAAAAACGGAATGACCAGCTTCTTAGTCTCGAACCAGAGAAATCAAGCCTTGAATCAATGCACCCAAAAATAAATCTTGGAAACTAGGGTTTTTGCACTCAATTGAATATAAGTCTTTGGATAGGTGGAGTAAAATGCAAGTGGTATTAAAGACAATGTTAGCATATCTTTTAAGAACAAAAATAAACGATCTTTGATTCATTCAAAAATGAGAGCAATGAAAAATACTATGGGTCTCAAGTTATCGTAACCTCCACAAAAGATTAGGCTGGCATTGATTTAATTTTCAGATCATGTTTAAAGAGAGCACTAGCTTAATCATATACAAACCAAGCACAAGAATGAGCAAGGTGGCAACGATCATCATGTATCCATAAGTAAGAGCATACAAGATATCATCGTAGTGAGCACAAGGTAACGATGATTATTATTGAAAACAAAAACAAACCTAGGTTGTACTCCTAGTAGCCATGTTATTCTATAGAGAGATATACAAAGGTTGCATCTAAGGTTGTGGAAAGCATATTGATGAGGGCCTAGATTAGGGCCCCCTAAGCGGCAAGATAATCACCTTCGAGATGGAGTCTTCTGACACCATTGACAACGTCAAGGCTAAGATCCAGGACAGGGAGGGATGCAGATCTTCGTCAAGACCCTCACTGATAAGACTTCCCCACCTCCGAGTACCTTCCTGTCACACCCGTTTTTCCGAAGAAAACCGAATGCATCTCATATGTGCGCCAGGATCAAGTTTACACACATATGATAGACGTCATGAGTGAAATATCCATAAACAACATTAAAATCGTACAAGAGTTAAACCATTACATTATCTTTTATTACACTCAGACGTTAGACTCGAAGGTCTTTAAAAACGAACAAACGGTAACTAGACGAAGCAACTCCGTCTTCAGCTTCCACAGTCACATGACTGGGGGCACGCAAGCCTCAGAACTCGTCGTAGTCGCTGAAGTACTCTTCACCGTTGTTCTCCTCTGAACAGCGGGTAAGTAAGGGTGAGCACACTTATGGTTGGAGCTCAGCAAGTGGGAGAAGATGCAAGGCTATCAAGGATAGGCTAAGGTTATGCAGTGGTTAGCATTTTTAATGTTGGTCAAATTTTATTAGCAAGCACCTATTTACTAGGTGTAAGTGTATACCAACCCCTTTAAGAATTTAGAAAACATTTCATCTCAAAAACCATATAAGACCATGATTTAATTCAATCTTCAAATTCATTAATCATGTGAGGGTCCAAGCCGCTCTTAACCGTGAGCACGACTGATCGACCAGTTTTAACTCTGCAGAGGTTGTGCACTTTACCCACAGTTCGTGTTCCCCATGTCGCCCGGGTTGATCAGACCCTTAAACACTACCGAGGTGAGTGGCTAGGGTTCACTACGAAGCCTTTACAAAGGCATGCAAAAGACTAACGACCTGCATAGTTACAGATCAGGGCGGACCATAACCCTCCCTAGTGGTCAGCACCTTAGCAAAGGTTGCTACCCCAAAAGAACCGGGCTATACCCCTGCAACCCCAACCCCCCTCTGCTCCGTTCAGATAAGGTCATCAGTACATTCACACACCTAATTAATTGGCTAAACCAGAGCCATATGGACTGTGGTTGCACTATTTTCCTAGGTGGTTCTCCATGTTCCAATTAAAACATATGATCTTGTTATCAATATAGCATCATCTTTCACCAAAGTTATCATCATCAACAAAAATCATTTTTGTAAAGATTCATTTGAACCATTCCAAGCATAGCAACTAAGCATTTCTACCCAAAACATTTATTGAAAAGGGTGGTTCAAGGTAATGAGGATATAAATCTAGTCATGTCCTTAAAAAGGTAATTTCCCATCAAATTATGCAATACAATATTTAAATGTAAATATTAATTAATATGCAATTATTTAGGACAAAGAGGAATATGCAGAGGGGGAAGTCCACTTGCCTTCCTTGCTTAAACACTGGGGTTCTTCTTCTTCAAAAACTTGCTCTTGATCCACTCCAACTAGTTGGTCACTTGAAACTGGCACGATGTCTACGAGCACACATGAAAACATACAATAAATAAAACAATACACCAAGCATGAACAGCTTAAAAAGAGGACAAGGTTTGACTCCAGGACCGCGAACTCAAAAACACTCGGAACTATCAGGAGATTTGGATTATATCACACAAGGCTATGTGCTTGGTATATTTTAATTCAATAAAGATGTGCATAGGTTATTTCAGAGAAATATCCTACTTAATAATTAAGCAAGTTGTATTTATATATAAAAGGGACGGTGTAGGACTTAGTCAATTTTTATTTATGAACATTCAAGTATTATTTATGCAAATTAAACATTTACTTCTAAAAGAAGCATGTAAAGCATCTAAATGTTTATCTTTATATTTCGAGTTGTACTAATCAAATTATAATTCAAAAACACATTTATATCCATATTAATCAAATTATCATTTAATTAAGAAAACTCGGGATATAGCCTATGTTGCTTTTATTTGGAAAGCAAATTGCATAACCATTAATCAATTTAAGTTTTATTATGAAAACCGAGGTATATCTCTAGTTAGCTTTTAATTGAAAGAAATATTTAATTAAGTATTAATCATATTAACTTTCTTATGAAAACACGTGTTGAACTCTAATTAGATTTTAATTAGAAAAACATGTGTATAAGGATTTAATCATATTTAAATATTTAAACAAATTATAAAACAAATAACATGTTCAACATTGGTCCTAACACGTACTTTGAGTTGATATGAACCTAACGCAACTTGAAACGGTGGAAACAGAGCTAAAACGTGAAAACTAGGGGCTAAACAAGGTTTAGGGGCTAAACTGCGAAGAAACTTGGCCTCCAGGGGCTAAACTGAAAGAACCAAGGGCTAAAACCTAATTACGTGTTAAAACAGAAGGGCTAACATGCAAAAGGGCCTAACTAGGACTGCTGCCGGGAAAACCGTAAAGCTCAGGGTTCAAAACACAAAAGAAAGGATCTAACTGCAAGGGTCTTACAAGGTGGAAGGACCTATTTGCGAAAAACTAAAACAATAGGGTCTCTTTAAAGAAAAATGCGGGGGCGCCCGGGTGTTGACCGGTACCGACCGGATTGACCCGCGACCGAGTGGATCAGGGCCGTTGGTCCCTTGATGGACGGCTGCGAAAGACTAAAGAGGTCAAGGGCCTAAACACAAAAAGAAAGGACCTAGAGGTAAGGATCTTAACAGGTGGAAGGGCATCGTTGTGAAAAGAAGAAGCTCGGGGGCCTTTTTGCAAAACGACCTCGGCGGGGCTCTGTTGACCGGTATCCAGTTGTTTGACTCGGCGGGCCGGGCTGATCTGAGCCGTCCAGGCCAGATCCGACGGCGGCCAGCGCGGCCGGCGGACGGGCGGCGGCACACGCGACGGCGTACGGTGGCGGACAGCGGCGGCTCGCCGGCGCATGCTCGGAATCGAGCATCCGGCCACGGATTGCCACACGGAAAAGCCCTACGCGAAGAGGTGTTCAAGGCGAACTCAACCATGGGCTCAAGGAGGTGGCTCGGGTGACGGACAGGGGGCTACGGTCGGCGAGGCGGCTCGGCCAACTCCGGCGAGCTGCTGCGAGCAGCACAGGGCACAAGAACGTCCACAAGTGACACACGCTGTTCCCTTACCTCCTTGCGAACCTCCAGAGGGTGCTCGGGCCAACGGGGAGGCGGCGGTGGCGGAGATCGACGCCGGTGGGCTTCAGGCGGGTGGCGGAGCTTTGGGAGGGAGACGACGCGCGTTTTGGCGGAGGGAGAGGAGAGAGCGGGTGAGGCAAAGCGGGCTACACAGAGGCTTGTCCTCGGCTATATAGAAGAGAGGGGAGGGGAGAAGCCGGCGGCCAGAGCAATGGCCATTGATGGCCATGGTGGCGGCAGTTTCATGGCAATCAAGGAGGGGGGGTGCTTGATTGTGGAGAAACTGAAGAGGGAGTGGGGGAGAAGAGTGAAGCCGGTGCTTGATGCTTCTTTATGGCAGGCTTGAAGGTGGGGGAAGGCGCACAGCGCGGAAAACGGCCGGCGGCCACGGCTGCATTGCGATGCAGGGGGAACTGAAACGACCCGGGTTTTCAAAAAGGGAAAACCCGTCCACCTGCTCTCGTGAGAGTCCCTGGATCAGACGCTATCACGCACAGACATCCATCACAGATAAATATCACAACCATACATCGAAATAAAGCATCCGAGTACGAATATTATTACATATCCTGCATAATGGAGTACATCAATACACGCCTCTTGGCGGAATAACATGAATAAGAGCCTACGCAGCGGTAGCTAGCTTCCAGGAGGAGGTGTCTCCATCTTCATTCGTCTCCCACAGGCATCCTTGAGCGTAGCGTTGCGCCCTTCAATCGTACCATCCATCGGCGTTGTTGTCGAAGTCTGACTCATACCCTGCAAGCTCAGGGACTATCCCCAAGGATCGGGATAGGTCCACGTCACCAACCGTATGCAAGCTCTAAGTGGCCTACTTCTAAAGGTATAAAAAGTATCAAGGCGTTCGGCGAAAAGCGCTAGAGGCCTTTCGCTGCGGCGGTCCTCGGTCGGCGGTGATTTCCCACGGCGGCTGGCAAGATATGATCACGGCGAGGCTCACGGGGTCCTAGGGTTTTGCACGGACGAGGGGAGGCGCAACCCTTGGCCGGCTTTGACGGAGGCGTGCACGGTGACGAGGAGCAGAACAGCGGCGTGGCCATGAGACGGCGGCGGGGCTTCGAGAGCAGGCGCCGGCGTGCAAGCTCGTGCGCAAGAGCGTGAGTGCGTGCCGGGTGGTGGCAAGGGTCGGCTTGGCTGCGGCGGAGGCGCATGTGGCAGCGAGAAGCGGTGTGGCGGCGCGACGGTTCCCTGCTCCGGCGCGTTCGACCCTGAGCGCCGGCGCAGCTGGTACGTGCGCACAGACAGGGATGTAAAAGGGAAGCGAGAAGCTTGGCCCATGTGCGTGCGTGCATACGGTCATGAGGCAACACCTTGGACACGATCGAGCTGCGTAAGGTGCGCGCGCGCAGGTGTGTGTGGGTGCCGGGTGCGTACGGTTGCAAGGCCTGGCCTTTGGCTGAGGCGTGTGTGTTCGGACAGCGGCAAGGCAAGGAAAAGCGGCGAGCCCTTCAGCAGCTGTCCAGAGGAACACGGCGGTGCGGATGTGCAGGCGGTGCGGCTGTGCGAGCAGGGGGGAAAACTTGCGGCTTCCGGGCGTTCCAGGGCTGCGGTGGCGCAGCCAACAAGGCAGCGTCGCAACGAGCATCTCGCGTGCATGTGCAGGGCTGGCAGCGGCGCACAGTGTGGCCAAAGGAAAGGCCTTGCCTTTCTACGCGTGCGTGCGCCGGCGGCCTGGCCATGGCGGCGCGGTGATCACAGCGGCAACACAGGCCGGCGGAGCTCGAGGAGAGGGACGGTCTGGCGGGCTGCGCGCGCGGTGGTGTAGGCAGCGGCACCTGCAATTGGAGATGCACAGCACGATGGGTGGCTCACATGGCGACGGCGCGTTGCAGAGCGGCCGGAACAGGGCAGGGAGCGGGTTCTCCTCCCCTCGGCGCGAAGGCCGAGCTCTCAGAAGGGAAAAGGAGAGGTTGGGCTCACCTTGGAGACCCTGGGTCGAAGCGGGGTGCGTCGGTGAAGAGACGGCGGCGGAGCGGTGGCGGCGAAGTAGGAAGCAGAGCCGGTTCAGCTTGAAGCAGAGGAGCAGCGCGGGGTCGTCGCGGTCCTTGGCTTGAGCAGCTTCGGCTCCATGGCGGCGGCGGCGGCGAGGTCTTCGCACGGGCGGCTCCGGCAGCTCCTCTCCTCCCTTCCTTCTCCTTCCCCCCTTCTTCTCTTCAAGGACAGGGACAAGCCCCAAGAGCGGCGGCTGATTCGGGGGAGAAGAGGGGTGCGACGCGGCTTTATATGCGGGAGCTAGGGTTGCGGGGCAGCTGCGGACGGTGGGGATCCTCGGCGTCTGTGCAAGAGCCACGCGGCACGCATCCCGTGGCGCGAGGCGGGGCGAGGCAGCAGCGGCGCGACGGGGTCGCTGTCGCGCGCGTCAGCGGGAGGAAGAAAGGGGAACAGGGGGGCCGGCTGGCAATCGGGACCCACATGGTGGTGAGATAGCGAGGTAGGGGTAGGTGGGAAACGGGCCGGCTAGCAGGCCAGCAGCTCAGGTGGGCCGGCGATGAAGATCAGGGAGCAGAGAGGGCCTCAGCGAGTGAGCTAAAGGGGGAAAGATGGACTTGGCTGGACTGGCTGTGCTGGAGGCATGAGCGGGCCGGCGGAGTTGGTGGGCCGGCGAACGAATGAACTTGGGCTAGGAGATGGAGGAGACTCGGTGGACTTCAGCGGTGAAGAAAAAGCCCAGCAGAGAAGTAAAGGTTTTTCCTATTTCCTAACTCCTATTCCTTAAGCTATTTCAATTCAAATTTGAATTCTAATTTCAAATTTGAACAGCACACAATTAAGATCCAAATAAAAAGCATAAACTCCAAAGTTATCACACTATCATTTATATTTCCTAAAAATTATTATTTAGCTCAAAATAAATCTAGGAATTTAGGGAAGGTTCAAAGAAGACACCCTTAATATTTTAAGCATGCACTCAAATTCAAACAAAAATTTTGAAATCCACATTTTCGAACAAATTAACATTCTGAAAAACTCCGGGATGTTACAGGAACGGAGGTGGGCGACGGAGCTGCCAGGCGGGGCCGGCCTGTCAGTGGCTGGGAGAGGCGGAAAGGGAGCTGGGCTGGCGCGGGGTTGATGGGCCGGAAAAGGGGAGAGGAGGGCCGGCGGGTTGGGCCGAAAGGGAGAGGGGGAAGGGTTTAGGTTTTTCTTTTTTTTCTTTTTTTTCAAAACTCTTTCTTTTAAAACCCTTTCAAAATTTCAAACACTTTTCAAAAACTTTCCAAGTTTTCAAATTATTTTAAAAACTTTTAAAACTTCACACCATGAAGCTTAAGCACCATGCAAGGCCAAAAGATGATGCACATGCACTTGTTGATTCTAAATTTATTAAAATGTTATTTAAATATTTAAAAGCCAAATTTATTTGATAATTTATTTAAAACCTTAGAAACAAAAATCTATAGCACCATGTTGCTTAAGGGGAAGGTTCCTGGACATTTGCTCGAGTCAGTGTGCGGACATATGCATGCACGTGTGGGCCTGGGATGGGGCACACGACATGGTGTATGGGTCGGCACTGGACGGGTGGGTTGGACCGACGAGGACGTCGGGTTCTTTGAGGGGGGGTGTATGTCACACCCGGCCCAATTTGGATGGCCCATGAGTGGCCCATGAGCGCAGGTGCGCATGTTTAGTACCACATTGCGAGTTGAGCAAGGGTGGAGCCAACTTATAAGCCTTTGTCTACCAGCCATAGCACCCTTGGGTTAACCCTTTTACACGAAGCGAGGACGAAAGTGTAAGCAGGGTGCTATGTGTACGCGTGCCCGCCCCTACAGAAGGGCTGGGCGGTGCGACTTTGGTGGGCGGGGAACATCGCAACAGTAAAAAAACAAAGTGCACACACCATCACAAATTGCAACTTATCGGGCCCTCCAATTGCAATTAGGACAATAACTTGGTTACAACTGAGATAATAAGCTAGTTACAGATGCTATCACAAAATGCAACTGGAACACTAAACACTAATTAAGTTACAACTGGAGCAATTGCAATTAATGAGTACGTCCAATTGTAACAAGGACAACAACCAAATTGCAACTTGTAGGGTCCTCCAATTGCAACTAGAACAATAGCCTGGTTACAACTGAGATAATAAACTAGTTACACACATCATCAACAACTAGAACACTAATTGAGGTATTACCGGAGCAATTGTAATTAACAAGTATGTCTAATTGCAACAAGGACAACAACCAAATAGCAACCTGTAGGGTCCTCCAATTGCAACTAGGATAACAGCACAGTTACAACTGATATAATAAGCTAGTTACACACGACAAATTGCAACTAGAACACTAATTGAGTTATAACTGGAGAAATTGCGATTAATAGGTACGTCCACTTGCAATAAGAACAATAACCAAATTGCAACTGGTAGGGTCCTCCAATTGCAACTAGGACAATAGCCCGGTTACAACTGAGATAATGAGCTAGTTACACACGCCATCACAAATTGCAACTAGATCACTAATTTTTATCAGACGAATTGCAACTCAACAAGCACCCCAGTTGCAACTCGACAAGCACTTCAATTGCAACTTCAACAAGCACATGTATTTTTATATAAATTTTATCAGATGAATTGCAACTCAACAAACATCCTAGTTGCAACTCGACAAGCACTTCAATTGCAACTCTTCAAAAGCACTTCAATTACAACTCAACAAGCACTCCAGTTGCAACACGACAAGCGCTTCAATTGCAACTCCTCGAGCAGTTCAGTTGCAACTCTGGACATGTGATTTTTATAATTTTTATCAGACGAATTGCAACTCAACAAGCACCCCAGTTGCAACTCAACAAGCACTTCAATTGCAACTCTTCAGAGCACTTCAATTGCAACTCAGCAAGCACTCCAGTTGCCACACGACAAGCACTTCAATTGCAACTCCTCAAGCACTTCCGTTTCAAATCTGAACATATATTTTTTATAATTTTTATTAGATGAATTGCAACTCAAACAATGCTCCAGTTGCAACAAGGAAAGCACTTCAATTGCAACTCCTCAAGCACTTCTGTTGCAACTCTAAACATGTAATTTTTATCGGCCGAATTGCAACTCAACAACGCTCAGTTGCAACTCGACAAGCAGTTCAATTGCAACTCGACAAGCACTTCAGTTGCAACTCTGGACTAATTGCAACTTGATAAAACACTTTAGTTGCAAGTCCACAAACACCTCAGTTGCGACTGTTTGGGCACTCCAATTGCAACTAGGACAATAACCGAGCTACAAGTACACGAGAAACACATATCATGAATTGCGGTTGGGACACTAATCGAATTGCAATTAACTGAGTTACAAAAGAACAATATGAAAGCATGCACATTTCACAAATTGCAATTGGGATACAAAACGAATTGCAATTAGAGCAATTGCAACTAGCAACCAATACCGAAATTTGATCGAATAGTAATGTGCATTTAAATTGCAAGTGGTCATAATGCTCAATTACAACTATTATAATAATCCGGTTGCAACTAAGATCGGTAAATAAGAAACCTATGCACATCTGACCCTCCTAAACCATGCGGCCCCGCACGGTATTACTAGGAGCATGGCCCCACAAATCCCCAGTCCCGTTGTCCATGCCATGAACATTCTTTTTTATTTTATCACCACAAGCATCTCATTGCAACTCCTCAAGCACCTCAATTGCAACTCTTCAAGCACTTCAGTTGCAACTCTAGGCTTTTTATCATTTTTATCTTGATTTATTAGCCTGTTGTGGAAACACGCACACACGAGGCGACTAGTTGCAACATCATAGTTGCCCCGGGTGGCAAGTTTGCAACTCAACGAGCACTCAAGTTGCAACACGGCAAGCACTTCAGTTGCAACTCCTCAAAGCACTTCAGTTGTAACTCTAGACACGTAATTTTTATTATTTTTATCAGATGAATTGCAACTCAACAAGCACTCGAGTTGAAACACGGCAAGCACTTCAATTGCAACTCCTCAAGCACTTCAGTTGCAACTCTAGGCATGTAATTTTTATAATTTTTATCAGACGAACTGCAACTCAACAACGCTCCAGTTGCAACATGGCAATCGCTTGTCGTGTTTCAACAAAACCATTGCAGGTCCCATGAATTGCAACTCGACAAGAACTTCAGTTGCAAGTCCACAAGCACTTCAGTTGCAACTCCACAAGTGCTTCAGTTGCAACCACAAAAAGCTTCAGTTTCAACTCGTAAAAAACACTTCAATTGCAACATTAGATTTTCCATGGAAAAAGAGGTTACACCATGAAAACAAAACCATTGCAGGTCCCACGAATTGCAACTCGGTAAGCACTTTAGTTGCAAGTCCACAAGCACTTCGGTTGCAACTCCGCAAGCATTTTAGTTGCAATAACAAAAAACTTCGGTTGCAACTCGTCAAAAAATGCACTTCTGGTTGCAGCATTGGATTTTCCATGAAAAAATAGGTTACACCATGAAAACAAAACCATTATAGGTCCCACGAATTGCAACTTGACAAGAACTTCAGTTGCAACTCGTCAAAATAAAACATTGACTCGAGCAGATCGTACGTATAGATAACATAGTTGTTACAACTGTGGTACAACTAGGATAATAACACAAGAAAGTTGAAAGAACGAGTCCATGCACCGGATCCGGCCGGGAGAGGAGCACCGACGTTGGGATTTGGCCTGGATCTCGAGCGCCACTAGGTCAATAGGCAGGGTCGGGCGCACATAAGAGGAGCAGGAGGCTCAAAGAGATGAGAAACTTGGTGGTGGAACCTGTCTCCTTTGTACCAGGACGTCGACGGCCTGCTGCGAATCCTGATAAGTTTTTTTTGGAAATTAAGAACCGTGATAAGTAGACTGGGAGACTGGAACATGACCGTTGGGTCCTAGTCAGCGTGGAGAGTAGTACTACATAAGAAGTTGGAGTTATGAGATAGAAATTCTTTCATTTTAATTTATCTGAAGAATTGCAACCACTTGGATCCTCAAATTACAAGTAGGATAATAACCCAGCTACATTTACAAATAGTAAGGCATGCACACGATACGACAATTACAACTGGTGCACTAATGAATTTACAACCAGACCAATTGCAACTCTTCGGGTCCCTCAATTTCAACTTGGACAGTAACCAAGTTACAAGCACGCTAGGAAGGCATGCACCATGACCTGTAGATGAAACCAAGTACAACCATGAGTACATTGCAATTAGTAGTCTAACAATAACCCAATTTCCAACATCAAAATTTTAATCAAAATAAAAAAATCCACCAAAACTGAGACATGAGTCTGATTGCAACCATTATATGGATCAATTGCAACTGATAGAGTATTCCAATTGCAACTGGTAGTGTACCCATATCAAATTATCATCATAACTAGTTAATTAGTTACAAGTAGCACTAATGCCGATTGCAACCGAGTCCCTCAACTGATTGCAACAAGAGCGAAAAATTTCATAAAGCACACCGGAGCGTGGCCCTCGCAAACCCCAAACACAACCTGCACCATGAAGAGACTTTTTTATTTTATCACCACGCGGTCCCGGTGACATCCGCTCAACCACCCATCATTGGTCTGGGTTATTGTCTAATTGCCCCAGTTGCAACTGAGGTCTTAACAGATTGCAACCAAAGCACAGATTCGGTTGTAACTAGTTCCATAGGGCATGATACAGGTACTTCGTGTATCAGTCTGCACCAAGCGTGAACAGTATGTATAGCTCTTGAGCAAATTGCAAAAAAATGGACAAATAAATCCAATGACAATTATTTTCCTCAAACATGATAAGATTGGACACCAGTGTTCTCAAAATAGAAATTAAAAATAAGACCACAGATCCCCTAGGGCTTCAAATCTGCATAGCAATTAAAAATAGCAAAGAAAGTTGAAACTCGAAATAGTTAGTATCTCAGAAGATTCACAAGATAGGACTGAATTACTCATTACAGTGGAACAAATTTTAGCAACCCCTCACTAATATGTTGCCCTCATGCTGTAGATGGAATCACCACCACCGTGCATATGTCCATTGGCTACTTCTGATCTCCTTCACTTTAAAGGAACGAAAAGTGCCCAGCCAGTAACCAGAGCTCAGAACTCCTGAACCCTGACGCATCTCGAGCTTTGCTTTCAAGAATGGTGATAGGTCAGCTCGAACGATGACTTTACCTAGAGACTGTCCTGTGTTGATCGGTCAATGATCAAGAGCAGTTTTATGGCAGTTTCATTGAAGGGGCATTTGGAAGTTGTGATCATTTGATGTGTTAAGACAGTGACAACTGAAGCATTTGCTGAAGACATAGATTAGATGAAAAGCAGAGAAGAAAAAATAGTTCTATAGAATTGTTGTATCTTAATCTCTCATATGCTCCGTGACCAATGTTTATGATGTAAGATTACTGAATAACAATTTGGCTTTCTGGAATTGTAGGAGATGACGCACCCAAAGTTTCAAGCCTCTTTGCGATCATCGAATTAATGTTCCCCAAGCTAATTATGCTAATGATGCCAATACCCTTGCCACCTAGCTAAAAATGTCAGGCTACAAATCGTTGTTGACTTACTTTTTCTGGATTGCATCGATTAATTACTAGCATTCTACTATTGTAAAGTGAGAGAAAAAATAAGAGCAGACCTTGGATACTCCGAGTGGGTACCAGAGTCTGCAGCAGACGAACCTCTGATCTGCCGCCGTAGCACGTCAATAAGCATGCCGATGGCGTGGTCAGCGACGTCCGTGGAGTAGGCCGTACCGGAGTTGGCAATGACGACGCCGCGTCGCGCACACTCGCCCAGGTCGATGAAATTGATGCCTGCGGCCATGCTGACGACGCAGCCGAGGGAGGGTACGACCGTGCTACTAAATCGGTACTAGGGGGATTGGGAGAGGGGTCCGCGCGCCATCACCTGCGTGGCTGGAGGGCCCGTCGCCATCGTGGCCTGAGAGGGCCGCGCGCTCGTCGCCATCCTGGCCGGAGGGCCGCGCGCCGCATAGTGGATTTGCTCGACGCCACAGTCCGGAGATCCATCGCCGCATCTACCAGAGAGGTGCTCGCCGCGGACCTGTTGGAGATCCCGGAGCTCCGATTTGCCGTAGAACCTTCACGAAAGCCTGGCTCACCGCCACCCACCGGCGTCGGTCCTCACGACTTGTTCATTTTGCGCCCGCCACTGGCCACGACTCACGAGCGAGCTCTCCCGTCCACTCGCCGCGGCACCCTCTGCAAGCGCTCCCTGCAGGCGGAGCGCGCATCTGTCATGGTTGCTCCGCGTGCCAGCTCTGCTCGCTACTGGAGCAAATGGATCTGAGGATGGGGGGAATAGAAAGGAAGGAAACCTCTCACTGTCGGGTGGATGGACGGGTGCCTGGTGGTTGCGGGTGCGGATGTGCGCGTGGTTAATTACAGAGGGTTGGACCGGTTGGCCGGACTAATTGGCCTGGGTGCATCACGTACATAGAATATATATACTGTATATATATAATACACCTGGGTGCATTCTATGTTGAGAATGCACCCAGGCCAACCGGCGCGTCTGGGTGCGAGGAATCAGCGCGCAAGACCGAGCCGGGTCCACCCCAACGGCGCGCAACTGACTTCCCCGTCCCACTTTATCCGAACCGCCTCCGGGCCCATCCTAACGCCGCGCTCGCATTCGGGCATTCACCCCCAATTTCTGGCCCCACTCATTTTAGTTTCTCCCTACTCCCTCCTCGGCGTCTCCGTGCGATTCCCGCTGCGGCGACTCGTGATCTCCGGCGAGGTGCAAGCGCGGCGATCGCCGAGATTCCGAGCGGTGGATCATCTCCGTTCCGGCGACCCGTCATCGTCGTTCTCCTCCGCCCGCTCTCGGCGCAAGGACGCACTATCTTCGCCCCTTCCCCGCGCGTATCGACTTCATCTTCACTCGGTGGTGTCGTGAAGGTCGAGCAACCGCTACGCTCGCGCGGATTCCGTCCTCCGACGTCTTCCTCGCACCCCATTGCTGGTATTCCGTCCGCTCTCTCGATCCCCTCCTCCCCATTGCTTGTATCGCTAGGGTTTGATTGATTTTGTTTCGTCTGCTCTCTCGATTCTTCTGTGTTCATTACGTGGATTGCGGTATTTTTTGCGGGCTCCCGTGGCAACGATTCGTTTACATTCTATCGCGTTGATTTCATCAGTTAGGGTTTTGTTTGATTTGTTTGCGCTTCTGCTCCACACACATTCAGTTGATCACACGCGGCTAGGTGTAAAAATCCCAATCAGTCCCGTGCGTTGCTTTGTTTTTTAATCAGTTAGGGGTTTGATTGATTTTATTGTTGCAACCGCCCCATTATAGAAGTTGCAACTGTCACACTGCAGAAGTTGCAATCGGTTCAGTACAGAGCAACATTGCTTGTATAGGTGTAGTAGTTGTTATTGTTGCAATTGTCAATTATAGAAGTTGCAACCGTCTCACTGCTGAAGTTGCAACCGGCTCAGTACACAGGCATCTTTCATTATATATGTGTAGTAGTTGTTATTGTTGCAACTGTTCTTTTACAGGAGTTGCAACTGTGTTACTCCAGGGGTTGCAATTGTTTCTGTAACACAAGCAATTGTTCCCATATAGGTGTAGTAATCTGTTATTGTTGCAACTGTTGTATTAGAGGAGTTGCAACTATCCTATGATAAAAGTTGCAATTGTTTCAGTAAACAAGCAATTGTTCTCATATAGGTGTAGTAATTTGTTATTGTTGCAATTGTTGCATCAGAGGAGTTGCAACTGTCCTATGTTGGAAGTTGCAATTGCTCCATGACAGAAGTTGCAACTGTGTCATATAGATGTGGTAATTATATTTATGTTTTTTAATGTTGCAAACTGGCACTTGAAAACTAGTTGTAGTTTTTGCTGGCAAATTTTTTTGTGTACCATGTGCTTTTTTAGTTTTTGCTGATCTTTTTATGTTCACCCCTGCTTTTTTCAGTTGTATTTTTATAATGGATCAAGGTCAGAATGATGGAGGACAACAAGGTGCACAGCAAGGTAGGCAGCAAGGTGGCCTGAATGTTCGTTCCTCCCCTCGGTTGCATAATAAGAGGAAGGCAGCGGATTTAGATAAACTGCGTGAGAGGAGGAAAAGGCTCAGGTTGCCAAAAGAAACGAGTAGTGCTGCTGAAGATCAAGAAGATGAAGAGCATGATGTTGATTTCATTCCTCATGGTGAAGAATCTGGCGAAGATGATGCGGAGGCCGATGATGACAATGCGGTGGCTCCCGCTGGTGATGGTGACAAGGGTAAATCCAAGAAGAACTCTATACGATGCTCTCCGGCGAAATTCATCAAGCTTCTCAACGCTTTGTCAGATGACCTGAAAGGTGAAGTAGTTGCCAAGGGATTTGGTGGTCTTCTGAATTTCAAGCCGAATTATCTGAGGAGGGACTTGACCAGCTGGTTGATGCGCAAGTTTAATCCAGAGACAATGAAGCTGGAGATTAGCGGCGACAAAGATATTGACATCAGTGCTCATGGTGTTTGGTGTGCCATGCAGATACCAAGCGCTGGTGGCGACCTGCTCCCCATGTCTGATCGAGATGCCCGTGCCGAGCGTGATCGGCTTGGCTTACAGATTGTTGGCCCCTCTTATAAATCCAGGCAGGGCATCACGCTAAAGCATATCATTGATCGGTTGGCTGACAGGTCGCTGACTGGGGAGCTTGGCCTAAGAGCCTTCTTCATGGGCGCTTTTCAGTGCTTGCTGTTCTCCAACTCCGACATCAAGATAAGGCTTGATGATGTCAGATATACTCAGGATATCCAGAACATTGGCACTAGGAATTGGTGCAAGGCAGTTGTTGACAGGCTCAGTGTAGCCACTCGGTTATACAAGTTGGATTATGCTGTCAAAGGTATCAATGCACCCATCAGTGGATGTGCGATCTTTCTAGCGGTAAGCTCAAGGCAGACATTCATTTTCCTATTTGTTTATTCTCTGCAACTGTTTGCATAGACTGGTAGCAATTAGTTACATGTCTCTGTTGCAACTGTTAGTGGCACAAGTTGCAATTAGTTTTGGTTTTTTTTGTTCTCATTATCTGGATTCAACTCCACAATGGCACGTGTGTTTTACCTGTGTGTCCTTTTTTTCTTGTACCTGCAGATGTTATACGTCGACAATTTGCAGCATAGATTTGAGACAAGTCCTTTTTCCATTCCTCGTTGTGCGTTCCTGGATTCGAAGCTGATTCATGCGATATCTAATGAGGATCGCAGGGGAGATGTTGGTGACAAGGTCGAGTTTGGTCACCTCAGGGTAGGTTTGCAACCATACTGTGTTCAAATATTGCAACTGCTACTGCAATAACGTTGCAATTTGTTATCTGTTAACATTCATTCTTTTTTTTTCAATGACATGCAGTTGAGAAGCGTTATCGACACGTGTTATGGTGTCCCCATTGGTTCTTTAATAGTAGTACCCCCCAGTAACTGCAGCTGCCCAAGGTCCAGTAGGAGCTACCCAAGCCCCAGCTGGTGCGCAGGACGCTCCAGCAGCTCCCTCTGCTGCTGCTACTGCTGCTGCCGGCACATCCGCTGCTGGGGCCAGCACATCCCATGATCCTGGCGGTCATGCGTCCTTTAACTTGCAGCCCCCTGTTTATTATGAGTACCCAAGCTTATCTACTTCTTTTAGTCAGTGCATATCTGATTTGGTTGGACGGAGCAGGAAGGCAGATGCGCTGACTATATTGAAGGATTTTGATGAAAGGACGAAACAAGCACAGGAGTTTGCAAGGAAGGTGGCTGAGTACGCAACAAGGTCACGCAACCTTATGGTGAAAGCTCATTAGGAGTGTGTCAGCACTATGAACAAGCTGCTTGCGGACGCTGCAGCTGACAAGGAAGCAGGCAAGCGGCGTAGGAGGAAGGCTACGAATGACAACCAACCAGCAGCCGGTATGTCTTTTTCCATTTTTAAAAATGAGCAGTTGCATTTTGCATACCAATCATGTTGCTATCACATATAATCATCAGTTGCAATCACACACTCACCATGTCGCAAACATACATTTTGTAATACTAAATGTATGTTTTTTTGCACACTAGTAGCAGGTATGTTTTTCTCCATTCAAATATTAGCAGTTGCAAACACACACCAATATTGTTTCTATGACACGTAACCAGTAGTTGGAATCACACACTAACCAGGTTGCAAACATGCATCTCAATACTGTTGCTATCACATGTAACCAGTAGTTGCAACCAGACACTAGGCAGGTTGCAAACTCTCACCAATTTTATTTAAAAATTTCTGCATGCAGCAACAGTAAGTATGGAGGGTCTGGAAGACCAGTCTAGAGCAGGCAGAGATGAAGATGATTTCGATGATCCCAGTCCAATTGAAACGCAGTTCCACGCACACACTCCGGATGATGATTTTCATTATCAGGATGATGATAACATAGACATTCTCAGGACCCCACCTCACCGACATGACACTGAGCAGGGGGATTTGGATAGAAGTAAGAATATATATGTATTTTCTTTTTATGTTATAAAATGTTTTTATATCATCTTCAATAATCCTTTTTTTACTTACATATCCCCTCTTTTCTTTCATTTCGCAGCACCCCCACATCTTCGTGGTAACAACTCCAATCTTGATGAAATTTTAATTCTCCAACCTCCTCAGTCAACAATGAGGATGTGGGGGCTCTCCCGAGATCCTCTGCTGTCACTCAGCGTCCTGAGGTAAGCTCATGCGTGTCACTGGTTGTATGCGACTGAGTGGTTGCAATCCCACCTCAGTCAGTGTAGCAATCACATCTTATGCCGAGTTGCAATTAGTGTCTCATTGCAGTAACCACAAGCATTCATCGTGTTACAATTTTGTTTTGTGTTTTGTTTTTTCACATAACGAAAGAACTGATCCTGAAAATGAATCTGTGATACAATTTCAGGAGCAGCAGCACCACCAGCAGTAGCAGGTTGTAACCCACACATTACCAACATTGCAGTTTGTGTGTACTTACAGTTGCAATTTGTGTCTTTTTTTGTTACTGTCTAAAACATAACTGATTTACTTTCATAATACAGTTTGCTAGAACTTATGCAAGGAGGCCCGACAAGGTTGAGAAGAGGCAGAAACTTAAAGAGGCTCAAGCTGAGGCTGAGAAGAGCAATACAGAGGAGGAGAGAAGAAAGGCTGAAGAAGAGGAAGCCGAGAAGAAGAAGGCCGAAGAAGAGGAAGCTTTGAAGAAAAAGACTGAAGATGAGGAAGCTGAGAAGAAGAGGTTGGAAGATGAACGGAGGAAGAAGGCTGAAGATGATATGATAAAAGCAGCAGTAGCAGCAGTAGGTTGTAACCCACACATTACCAACATTGCAGTTTCTGTGTACTTACAGTTGCAATTTGTGTCTTTTTTTACTGGCTAAAACACAACTGATTCACTGCAGCGGAAGAAGCTACAAAGAGAAAGACAGAAGAAGAAGAGAAGCAAAAGGTTGCAGCAGAAGAAGAGATGAAGAAAAAGGCTGCAGCAGAAGAAGAGCAGAAGAAAAAGGCTGCAGCTGAAGAAAAAGGCTGCAGCTGAAGAAGTAGAGAAGCAAAAAGTAGCAGCAGCAGCAGGTTGTAACCCACTCATCAACAACATTGCAGTTTGTGTGTACTTATAGTTGCAATTTGTGGCTTTTTTTGTTTTTACTGGCTAAAACATTACTGATTTTACTTCCATAACTGATGAAAGCTGCAGCAAAGGCAGAACTTGAAGAGAAGCAAAAGGCTGCAGCAAAACTAAAGGCAGAAGAATAAGAGAAGGAAAGGGCTGCAGCAGAAGAAGAGCTGAAGAAAAAGGCTGCAGCTGAAGAAGCAGAGAAGCAAAAAGTAGCAGCAGCAGGTTGACCCACTCATCAACAACATTGCAGTTTGTTTGTACTTACAGTTGCAATTTGTATCTTTTTTCACTGGCTAAATACATAACTGATTCACTGTAGTGGAAAAAGAGAAGCAAAAGGCTACAGCAAAAGAAGAACAGAAGAAAAAGGCTGCAGCTGAAGAAGCTGATAGGAATAAAAAGGCTGCAGATGAAGAAGCTCGGAGGAAGAGGGCTGAGGCCGAGAAGAAGAGAAACGTCGGTGGCACTAAGAAGGATGAACTTTAGAGGCGAAAGGCTGATGCCGATCAACGTGAAAAAGCTGCGGCCGAAGAAGCACAGATGAAGAAAAAGGCTGCAGCTGATAAAAAGTCTGAAGAAATGGAGAAGAAGGTTATAGCAGAGATCCAGAAAAAGTTGGACGCGAATAAGGCTGCTCTGCAGAAGGAGCCGTCTGCTTCCAAGATTAACAAGCAGGTGCAGCAGCAATTGTCAAAAGCATATGCAAAAAAGCGTCAAGAATACGAGAAAAAGATGGATGTTCTTCGTCAGGAGGCCAAAGTTGTATTGGAATCTGTGGAGGTACCCTTGCAGGCAGGAACTAGCTCATCAGGTGATGATATCCAGTTCCCTGCGGAGTCCCAGGACGACATCAACAATTTGACCCCTCCGATCCGGCATTCACAAGATGAAGTGTCTGAAGGTCTTGTTGATTACGGCAAGGTTCAAAAGTTGATTTTCAAGCGCCTAGGTGATAGTGTTCAGAGGAGGCCTGCTGAGTTCATATCCCCGTTCCAAATCACTCGCAAGCGTACCGACATACCAATTTCTAAGGCTGTTTATCTGAGGTAGAAGATCATAACTGAACCTGAGCTTCAAGATTATGTTTTTTTACTGTGTTTTTCATGTTGCAACTGTTCCTATATTATTATTGCAACTATTATCTGCCTACTCTTGCAATTTTGTAGTTTATGCAATTCAGAACACTGTCCCTTTCTACTTTTAACCAGGTTGTACCCATAGCTAAGCAACATTTTTTGCAATCACACACACCCATTAGATTCAATTTTTTCAGCTAACATGTTGCAATCACATTCAGTATTTTTTGTAAACCACACACCAACTAAGTTGCAATCAGACTGTCATCCAGCATTTTTTTGCAAACACATGTAACTAGCAGTTGCAACCACACTGTAATCAGGTTGCAATCACATACTTGCATGGGTAGCAAACAGTCAGGGGTTTTCAGGAGTTGCAATCACAGCTAACCAAAAGTTGCAACCACACTGCAACCAGGTTGCAATCACACAGAGGCATGGGTTGCAAACACAAGGGTGTTTTCAGAATTTGCAATCACAACTAACCAGGGGGGTTGCAACCACACACTAACTATGTTGCAATCACACACAGACATTAGTGACAACCACACTGTGTCATCCAGTAGCTGCCATCATAGTTTAGGAGCAGTTGCAACTACAGTCTATCCAGGTTGCCACCACAAAACTATCCAGATTGCAATACTTTTTTTCAGTTGCTGTTGCTTTTGACAGATTGTCATTTTTGCTCATTTGGTGCTGCATTTTTGAACCATATTTTTTTATACACACCTTTACCTTATAGTGCATTTTTCTGGTGCAGGAGAACTTTATTGCAATTTGGCATTCTTGCTGATTTCACTGGACAGCAACTTCTTGATAGTTTTACAAATGACAAACTGGGAGAGTCTGGCTTAATAGATTTCTTGGTGCATTGTATGCTACATGATGACATTGTGCACAAGATTGATTCCTTCGGGTACAGGGTGTTTCTTACCACAAGGTTCTATGTAAGTTCTATGTTTTTTCTTTTTCAACTGCACGGTTTTTTTGTATACTGTTGTAGTTTTTTATGTGTTTTATCTAGTTTCTAATTGTTCCATTTTTTATGTGCATCATCAAAAACTGAAAAAACACACAGTGGAACGTTCAATGTTGTGACGCAGTCCTCAATGAGGATAAATCTGAGACAGATCAATTCAAAGTTGTATGGAATCACCTGATGACCGAGTGCGTAAACTATGATCTGTCAAGAGCAAAACTGGTTAGCAGACATCTTTCCCAATCCATTATGTTTTTTCCAACCTACCTTTTTCCATAGCTCTACCTGTGAATCATAATTTGCAATCACAATCTAATTGAAGTTGGAATCACATATAACCACTAGTTGCAATTACAATCTCAAGCAAGTTTCAATCACACATAACCAGTAGCTGCAATCATGGGGTAACAGGTTGCAACTATTTTTTTTCTAACCAGGCATATGTTTTTCCACTTTCTTAGCTAATCAGTTTTCTATTCCTGCCTTGCACCAGATTTTTGTTCCTATCAAAGATGAAGGACACTACTTTGTATATTGCTTCAACTTCATCCACAATCGCATCGATGTGCTAGACTCGAACGACTACTTCATGAAATGCACGGATCCTCTAGAACGCCACAAGCATGTATTTGCCAAGATTCCGATCATAGATGCAGCCTTCCAGAAGGTGTCCAACTTCAAGTTGCCCAGAGTTAGTGGCTGGAGGAAGCCCTTCATTGAAGTTCCTAGGCAAGCTGGTCCCAATGATTGCCTGTTCTTTGTTTGGAAGTACATGGAGTACTACGACGGGGACAAGTTGACGGAGGAAATCAATCCGGTAAGGCATTATGTCAACTGATTCTTTTTTCTTTACAGTTTTTGGATCGCTTTCTTATGCGTTTTTATGCTGATGCAGTTCAATGGCATCATATATAGATACGAGATGTTGCACTACCAGATCTTTTACCCTCTTAATCAAGCTGACATCCCTGAAATGCTGGACAAGTTTAGAGTTGGTGGATGCCCGCTGGCAATTGACGATGATAGCAGCCAGTCTGTGAACAATTAGATCAATGCAGAAAACTTTTTATTGTGTTTGTTATGTGTGTGCAGTCTGAAACTTAGTGTTTGTCATTTTGGTTGTGTTGTAACTGAATAGTGTTTGTGATGTGCAACTGAAGTTCTTGTTGAATTTGGTATTTGCCATGGTCAATGTGTTTGTGCAATTACATTCTTCTGATTTTTGGTATTTTTCTTGTAATCACACACATGTATGGTTGCAAACACACACTGGTTTTCAGTAGTTACAGTAACGGCTAACTAGGAGTTGCAACCACACTGTAACCAGGTTTGCAATCACACACATGCTTAATTGTTTGCAAACACAAAGGGTTTTTTCAGAAGTTGCAGTCAGAGCTAACCAGGTTGCAATGTTTCAGCTAACATGTTGCAATCAAACATTCACTAGTTTTGCAAACACACACTAACCAATTTGCAATCAGACACATATATCCAGCAGTTACAAACACATGTAATCAGAAGTTGCAACCACACTGTAACCTGGTTGCAATCACACACATACTTTGTGGGTTGCAATCACATCTAACTAGGTTGCAATTTTTCAGCTAACTTGTTGCAATCATACTTTAACTAGTTTGCAACCACACACTAACCAATTTGCAATCAGACAAAGATATCCAGCAGCTGCAACCACACTGTAACCAAGTTGCAATCACACATAAATTTTTAGCTAATATGTTGCAATCATACCTTCACTTGTTTGCAATCACACACTTACCAAGTTGCAATCAGACAGTGTTATCCCTAAGTTGCAAGCACATGTAAACAGCAGTAGCAACCACACTGTAACCAGGTTACAATTACACTTATGCATGGGGTGCAAACATACAGTGGTTTTCCAGAAGTTGTAATCACAGCTAACTAGGAGTTGCAACCACAATATAACCAGGTTGCAATCACACACATGCATGGGGGTTGCAAACACACAGTGGTTTTCAGAAGCTGCAACCACAGCTAACCAGGAGTTGCAATCACACTGTACCCAGGTTGCAATCACACAGATGTAGTGTCAGGCGATTTTTTTCGAGGAGATGCAATTGCAGTGACTGCGCAGTTGCAATTGAGCAGTAGAGCGAGTTGCAATCTGACTTAAATCAACAGAAAAACCATGACAATACATGTACAGAGTTTTACATCCACCTAGATTTATATCAACTGAACATCACCAGGTACATTTTTGTGTTGAATATCAGGTATATTATGGTTGTAATTTTTTTAGCTAACATGTTGCAATCACACATTCAGTAGTTTTGTAAACCACACACCAACCAAGTTGCAATTATACAGTGTCATCCATCATTTTTTGCAAACATATATAACTAGCAGTTGCAACCACACTGTAAGCAGGTTGCAATCATGTACTTGCATGGGTTGCAAACAGACATGGGTTGCATCATGTACATTATTGTGTTTAACCTATACAGGAGTTTAAAACAAGATAAAATTGACAAATTACATTGGGTTCACTCAGATTCACAGTCATCCAGATCAGTGTTGTCCCTGTAGTTTACATGGTGCGATGTCGCTCTTCTGATTCTTGCAATTACACTCTGTGCTTGCGATTGCTGCACAACTATACTGTACTCAGATTGTTGTGCTTCATCCGCTTCACCTTGCCCTTCTTCCTCATCTCCGTCCTGTCCCTTTTTTATTTTTGGGCGTCCTCTTTTTCTTGGAGTCCAACCTTCAGTTTTTGCACATCTTTTTTTGACCTTGTTCTCTGCTGCTCTGCTTCTATTTGGGTTATGTGGGCATGTTGTCGTGTAGTGTCCCCTAACATGGCAGGTTTGGCACTCCTTTACACCCTTACCTCCACTGTATGTGCTGTATTGATTATCAGGTCCCATACTGTTTTTTGCAGATTTTGCTTTGCTGGCAGACTTTCTACCTTTTGTGCTTGACACGGGTGGTTCAGTCAATGTTATACTACTCAGAAAGTTCGCAGAACCAGGTTCTAGGGTTTTTTTGGTGGGGTAGGGTCACTAGGCTTCATAGCAAGTTCCATAGTGTTTTCGCCACTGTCATGTGTTGGTGCAACAGGAACAATATCCCCTCGGTCATCCCCATCTTCATGCATTTCACTACTTGCCCTCTCATCAGCAGCACTCTCTGCTGTTTGTAGAAGCTCAATACCAGGAGTTATCATGTCGATGTGCTTGACAGTCTCAGCGTAAGCACGATCAGATTTGCTTCCTGCTCTACCCAGGCGCATTAACTTAGGCAGCAGCTTCGACATCCTTGATTGCTCCGTGTCAGTATGAGCTGCAACCCGAACATCGTGTCTGTCCCATGGAACCACAGATCTTGCATTACATGTGTAGCGTCTCAGAATGTACCTCTCTGGTATGTTATTTACTTGCAGGTGGGTGAACGCCTTTATTATGTGCATGCAAAATAGCCTTGCAGTTTTTTAATATAATTTGGTTGTTAAAAATCACATACAGGTACATCTATGTGCTTTTTTTTACCAGAAATGAGCCTGTAAAATTCATCTAACCTGTATGCTCCCATTGCATGCATTCGCATTTATATACACCTGCTGCTTTGTCAGCTAGTACCTTGAATGCGTGTTGTGCCCAGCAGAATGCTCCGGTTCCTATTTCATGCCTCACCAAGTAACCGCATTCCACCCCAGGATCAGGCTCTATTACAAATGTTGTGCTGTTAACATATTGCTTCTTGTATTCATTGTACACAGCCCTTGTGTACACCTTGCTGAGCTGCTCATCAAACCGCGATTTGCATGCCCTAACAACCTCAGCCTGCACACAGGAATCAATTTGCAATCATTTGTAACCAGTAGTTGCAATTCGGATTTCCCATTCAAAACTAGTAGTTGCAATCACACATAACCATTAGTAGTAATCATACAGTAACCAGGTTGCAAACACACACAGTTTTTATTGAGCTTTTTTGCAACCAGGCACTAACTAGGTTGCAATTTACATAATGTTTTATCCAGTGTTGCAATCACACAGTAGCCATGTTGCAATCAGAAACTAAACATGTTGCAAACACACAGTGTTATGCACTAGTTGCAAACACAACACTCTTTTTAATTTAGCAGTTTGCAATCACTCACATACTGCTTTTTCAATTGCACATTGTTCTATACAGAAGTTGCATTCACACACTAGTTAGGTTGCAATCAGACACTAATCAGGCTTGCAATCATAAAATAACCAGCAGTTGCATTTTTACAAACACAATTATATTGCAATCACATATAACGAGTAGTTGCAATCACACACTAAACAGGTTGCAAACACACACAGTGCTATTGACAGTGCTATTAATCATTGTTATATAGAGTAGTTGCAACCCACAGAGTAGTCAGGCTGCAATCATGCAGTAGCCAGTTTTGCAATCACAAACTAACCAGTTTATCAAGATACAGCACCCAGCAGAGTTGCAGTCACACAATACCAGTGTTTGCAATCAAGCATTAGACATGTTGCAAACAATGAAAAACAAAGTAGATTGCAACATACCTGTGAGTAGTGTGACTCCCCAGCATCCATATGGTCTGTGTGTTTAATTGAGTCCAGCACCCTCTTCACAAACATATGCAAGGTTGTGACATTGCTCACATATCCATCCTTCAAAACTCTGTTTTGGCTTTCAGATCTTTATGTGGAAGTCATCTTGGCACAGTACATTCCTTTGAAATATGCTGCAATCCAACTTTTTCTTTTCTCCCACAATGCTACAATTGCGGGGTGTTCTGCGATGCCACATTCATCCACCAGCTTCTTCCATTCAACCTCAAATTGTGTAGGACCTAGAGGATAATTTATCAGAGACTCCATCCTCTCCTTCAGATTCTTATCCTTGTGTAACTTGTACAACTCGAGCTCATAATCCCACATTCTTATGATGTGCCATTGGCAATTTCTGTGTTGCGATTTGTTGAACACAACTTTTATGGCCTCTCTCATTGCTGGATCCTCATATGTGGAAAACATAATTTTTAAGAATCAGCAAGAACACCACATTATAGACAGACTAAAGTTGCAATTCATATAACACAGAAGTTGCAACTGGACAGGTATCAATGTTGCAAATGGAACAAAACTGCACCTGTGAGAATCACGAAAGGTTGTCGGCCACCCATGCAGCTTTTAAATGATTCAAACAGCCACTTGAATGTGTCAGTTGTCTCATCCCGAAGAAGCGCTTGCCCAAATGACACGTTTTTCAGGTTGCAACTGCATCCGACAAACATCACAAGCAGCATTTTCTTGCTGTTCGTCTTGTGGGTCGTGTCAAAAGTGATGACATCCCCAAAATCGACGTATTCTGCCAGCTGACTTGCATGGCTCCAAAATATGCTTCGAAGGACCTTTGTCTTTGGGTCAAAATCAACATCCCAGTAGAACGCTTCATTGTTTTCTTTGCACTCCCTGAAGAATTGCAACAACTTCTCTATGTCACCATATCTTTCCTCCCTTGCCTGTTCAGCTTTCCTGCACCACAAGTGAATAAAAAACAAGTAAATTTTCTGGTTTCATTATATCAGTTGCTGCAGCAGCATTAGGAAGAATGACCTACATGTTCTGTATATCTTTCTCGGTGAATGGCCAGTTTTGACGCCCTTCATACAGTTATGACATCACATTCATAGCAGCCTGGTTTGGGACGCCACTCCTCGACATTATTGCAAACAAGTCATCCATAGCTTTCTCCCTTTGCTTATGAGCATGCATATATCTAACCATCCTGGCTGATGGCTGAAGCCTATGATTGTGTGCTTCCTCGAGTTTGTCGAAGTACCAAATTTTGCGTTTTTGTCCTCCTTCACCTTTACATAGGCTGGTCAACCAATTCTCATCGATGTTTTATCAGTCAGTGGCTCCTCATTTTCTTTGCCTAGTTCTACAAAACCCTGACGGTTGCAAACCCAGTGTTTAGTCTCTTTACTAGTCCTCATGGTTCTGACACTGAACCCAGCCAGTTTTGCATAATCAAGGTAAAATTGGTGCGCTGCTTCCATGGTATCAAACTCTTGCCGCACCCTTGGGATAAACACATGAAGTATGTTTGCTTCCTGTGGAAGAAATTAATCAACCATGAGTTTTTGCAATCACTGTTTAACCAAATAAAACCAAGTTGCAATCCACAGGAGCCCATGTGTGCAATCAGCAGCAATCAAACTTGCAACTGGAACAATAGGCATTCTTTTTTTCCAGGGGCAAAAAATTTGTTGTTGCAACCACACTACAGGATGTGGTTGCAACCAAGCAGCAACCAACATTGCAAACTATTCAAACAAAATATTTTCAACTGCAATCTATCAACACAGACAATAAAGTTGCAATCCACATGAGCATTTGGTTGCAACCAGACAACAACCCACGTTGCAAACTTGCAGCAACAACTAAAATTCATCAGTAATATATCTACACAGACAATGAAGTTGCAATCCACATGAGCCTGTGGTTGCGACCATACAGCAACCCATGTTGCAAACTAGCAGCAACAAAAATATTCCAGCAGCAGACAATAAAGTTGCAATCCACAGGAGTTCCTGGTTGCAACCTGATAGCAACCCACGTTGCAAACTAGCAGCAACAAAAAAAATACTCCAGCAGCAATCCATCAACACAGACAATGAAGTTGCAATCCACGTTTGCAATCTAGTTCAAGGTGAACCAGTGAAGATATTTTTTACACAACCTTCAATGTTTGCAACCACACTACATGTTCTAGTTGCAATTATCAAAATAATACACAGATTCTAGTTGCAACCCTAGTTCGAATCAGTAAATAACGGACAGACTCCAGTTGCAATCAACACAGCACCTCAGTTGCAACCAGTACAGCACATTAGTCGCAATCATCAAAAATAGTAGAGATTCTAGTTGCAACCCTAGTTGGAATCAGTAAATAATAGACAGACTCTAGTTGCAATCAACACAGCACCGCAGTTGCAACCAGTACAACATCCTTGTTGCAATCAGTAAATAACAGCAGACTCTAGTTGCAACCAACACAGCATCCTAGTTTGCAATCAGTAAATAATAGCAGACTCTAGTTGCAATCAACAGAACACACTATTTGCAACCAACACAACACCCAAGTTGCAATCAGCGAACCTTTTGCACCCTAGTTGCAACCAAACATGGTCAAATGTTGCAATTAAGAACAGGCACAACCAAGCAGTTGCATCACAACACAGGTCTAGTTGTAACCAACACGTAACCAGCTTTGCAAGTACACAACCATTCAGTTGCAATCAATGAAGACAACTTGAAACCATCATGTCGAAATCAAAGGATCGACGATTTTGCTTTTGTTCTTACCGGAAGGAACAACTGTGTTGGATCAGGAGTGATCAGCGATCCAGTAGGAATTGAAGGTGGGGGCGTCAGCAACGTCACGTGATGCAAGGGATCCCCCGGTCTCGTTGTCGGCGTCAAAGGAGGCGCATCCTAGTTTGCAATCAGTAAATAATAGCAGACTCTAGTTGCAATCAACAGAACACACTATTTGCAACCAACACAACACCCAAGTTGCAATCAGCGAACCTTTTGCACCCTAGTTGCAACCAAACATGGTCAAATGTTGCAATTAAGAACAGGCACAACCAAGCAGTTGCATCACAACACAGGTCTAGTTGTAACCAACACGTAACCAGCTTTGCAAGTACACAACCATTCAGTTGCAATCAATGAAGACAACTTGAAACCATCATGTCGAAATCAAAGGATCGACGATTTTGCTTTTGTTCTTACCGGAAGGAACAACTGTGTTGGATCAGGAGTGATCAGCGATCCAGCAGGAATTGAAGGTGGGGGCGTCAGCAACGTCACGTGATGCAAGGGATCCCCCGGTCTCGTTGTCGGCGTCAAAGGAGGCGGCGCAGTAGGAGTAGGTGCCGTAGCCAGCGCCGGAGACGATGATTTCGGATCAGCACCTCCCGCAGCAACAATCGCCATCTCCTCCCTCAGCAATGTGTGCCCTGCTGGAAGATGCGCTTCACTGCGTGCTAGCGACGGCAGGGCCATGGATTTTGGGGTGGAGCGCCGAGGCAATCCAAGGTGCACCAGAGGTAGCGACGGCAAGGATGGGGCCATGGTTTGGAGGAAGGAGGCACTAGAGGGGAAGTCAGGTCTTAATTTGCGGGAGCTGATTTGCTTCTGTCTTGCGGGAGGGGGTTGATCAAAGGGGAAAGGAAGGCGGGCCCGAATCGGGACAGGCTAGCGCGGGGAGGCGTGCGCGGTTGGGACAGGCGGGGACATGCGCTCGGGGGAAGCTGGGTTAGGTCTGTGCATCCGCAGTACTAAATGCACCCACCCAGGTGCATTTTAGTGTCGTCGTATGTATATATAGGAAAAATCCATTCTACACGCGCGTGTAACTACTCCTACCTCCATATCTCATGATATACATTGAATCCGACCGAACAAAAAGTATGTATGTGTGTGTGTGTGTGTGTATATATATATAAACAAAAGAAAACGGGTTTGCCTCCCGCAAAGCGTTTCATTTAAAGTCATAGAGCTCGACTTTCTTACGTACCTTTTTGTGGTCGCGAAGCCATGGTCCTTCATGTAAGATTTGAAGATGTCCATGCAGCTTTGATCCACTCTCCATGCTTGACACGATCATTTTGCTTGATGAGAGGCTTGCCCGATTGTCTCTTGCCTCGTCATCCTCTTCTTATCCTTTGCTCTTCGTCGCTGCCTCTCCTTTCACGAATTTTCCTCTGTCCAGATCATGCTATGTAGAAAACAATTTCTCTGATGCGTGGCACATGAAATTGTCTTTCCATCAAGTCTTTGTTGACCCCCAACGGACTCCGATCGAGTGTTACGCCCGTTTTACTCCAACGCTGCAATCTGTCCAAATCTGATTTCAAACTGCGCAGCGCCCAATGTTTTTGCCATATCTCCTTGTACGGGTCTTCAAATTCATCGATCTTAGAGGTGTTAGAATCGGCACTTGATGGAGCTTCTGATTTTTCAACTTTTGCCTTCTCCTACATATCTGATCAGGTGCTCAAAATTGATGAAAACAGCAACGTCTGTACTCGAGATTCGGGGAAGGCGATGCACGAGCTTGCAATTCCTTTGGTCATGGCTTCTCTCCTCTGGATTAAGGTTTAATGACCTACATGGTTAGTGAAACTCGGGTTTTCCCCCGACACACGCTCTTTTAAGTTCATGAGCTTGACCAAGCACAAAGCAAGTCCAAGATTTGCAAGTTCTAAAGAAAATATGTGCAACCATAACCACAATTTAAATTGGATGAACAAAGCCTGTTGTGATTAAAGATAGCATAAGTTTCTTGCTCAGCACTAAGTCTCTCATTAGGCATGGGTTCATTAGGCATGCAAATAACAAAGATAAAGCACAACATAGCCTCTTTATCATTCTCAAGAAATTCTAGCCTATCATGATCATCAAAGGTGCAAGGCATAGAATCAAAATATACTATTGGATAAGAACATGAATATATCAAAATAAAGATATCACAGCCAAAAGTACCTTGAGAGTTTAATGTGTACCTTAGTCTTCGAGCTTTTCATTGTGAGTGATCCTCCGGAGTTGAAAGCGAACAATCCTTGATGATCGAAGGTGGCTCGCGTAGACTTTTCTCAATTCCTTCCTTCGTGCCACATGTCATCAAGGTTGCTTTGTGTAGGATCACTCCTCTTAACTTGTGGGATCACACATCTTGGTTGTAAAAATGTAGCTCATGATCCTTCGTGTGAGAGCCCAAAACATCCGCGTCATTGGATGTCGTCCTTTGTGTGTAATCCTTCGTGGTCTTCTTCAAACATCTTCTTGCATCGGATGTCGCCAACTTGTGCCTTCATTTGCCAATGCTCCAGGGGTCTTTGTTTTATTCCAAGCCTCTGAATTTCTTCATGTGTGGTCTAATGGAAGCGTTGCCCAAACTTCTCTTCGTTGTTGTCGTCCTCATCTCCACTCTCTTGTTCTCATCGCGTTGCTGCTGCCTCTTCTTCATGGATTTTCCCCTGTATACTTTACAGAACATATACCAAAATATAATTCTATCGAAGGGTTTATGAAATTACCTTTCCAACGGGTACTTATTCATCTTAATCGGAGTTTGAATGAGGGAGTTATGGCTGTTTCACTTCAGCTTTGCTTGCTGTCTAGAAATTTTCAGGACGTGCAATCATCGGTGATTCAGCCATATCCGCTTGTAGGAACCTCCGATTGACTTGATTTTTGACTCGTTGGAAGCGTAACTTCGTGGGGCTTCTAAATATCTAAAGATATTCTGTTGTTCTTCCCATGAAGCTGTGCAACACTTGATGCGAACAGAAACTTCGAAGATGTTGACGAGCTTGATCTTGTGGTCTTGGGGACATCACGATTGCTTTCAATACCTATTGCTTGAACAAACAAATCTCCACAAAACATTAGTCTTAAAATTTTAATTGACACGTTGACTTACCTTTTTCACATGCTCTTGTGTAGGGTGTGGACTCGATAGCGGATGATGGGCCACTAACAAAAGTTAGCACCTACCACTAAAGAGCGAATCTTGATGTTGTTGGGAGTGAACTTCATGTTGGAGTGCGAACATTTTGTGTCTAGTTTTTCACCTGCTTTCAAGGACACAGACAAGAAAACAAGTGTATATGCAATAATAAAAATTAGGGTTAGTCAAAAAGAAAGGTAGATCACCCTAGGGTTCGAGTTGCCGATCCCCGGCAACGGCACCAGAAAAAGGGCTTGTTGACGGTTCAAAACCGTGTTGAAGTTCACCGCAAGTGTACATATGACTTGGTGCCTTTTTCACCAAGGAGGGTCCCCAAGGTTTGTCAATCCAAGGATCTGAAGCAAACCGCTAAGGTTCTCTACCTTGTCTAGCCAATCTAACCTAACATGAAGCGTTGATTGCATATAAAGAAGTAAACCTAATAGATATGAGTGATAGCATATAGGTTGATCACATCCAAGAACAATGGCTAAGGTAAAGCTCCACTGAAGGGTAACTGGGCCTAGCACCTTCTAGTTGAAGATCCGGCAAACAAGCAACGAATCGAGCATCTCATCTACTAGCATCCTTAAACTCCTACCTCTGGCCTACCTCCCGAAGACATCCACTCTTTCGGGGGTAATCATCCTGTCACGATGCACCCTTAATGAAGCGAGAAATCTAAGGGCACGCTCAAACACGAACGTGTCTACAAACCAAGAAGGGTCGACATGCTAAACCTAATCGCCACGATTACATAGAGCATGCTATAAAGTCTAAACATGTATTAGACTAAGGATCAAATCACATTCACGATAGGTAAAAAGTATAGACGGAGACATGGAATCGCTAGAAGATCAGAAAACATGATTATCATTGCTCACATAATAATAGATGCGTTAGGATCATCACCACCGAGTACATACCGTTGATGACCTCAACTAGCTCCGGAACTCCACCATGGCACAACCACGCAGGGCGGCCATGGCGGTTAGGGTTGGCCTAGGCCATCCCCTAGACAACTTCGAGAACTCCGTCGCCGTCGTCTCCCTCCGGTGTTCACTTCTAGGTTTCGCCGAGTTCTGGTGGATGGATGAGGCGGCCGTCGGAGGCAGGGGATATAAATGAGCCGAGGAGCGTGTAGGTCAAAGGGTGTCACAAACCAGGCCCGAAATACCCTAGGTCGGTCGGCATGGGCCGGCCGGCCCAAGCCATTTTCGGCCCGGTTCGGGTCCATCTTCCTCCACGATGCTTCTTGCACTTTCTTGAATATTTGCCAAACTTCATATGGGTCCTTGACGTCATTTTCCCTGTGGTTTGGATAAGGGTACTTGACGCACAAACTCCCGCATCTTTTGTTTAGGTCCTCGGAGTTTCACGGCTTCATGCTTCGGTCCTCGAGTCATTTGGAGTCATGTTCACTTCGTGTCTTGACTTGTGCCGGGCTTCGTGATCTTCTCATAAAGTGCTCGATGAACTCTACCCGGAAGTCCTCATTTAGGCGCTTAAATCCTGCGCAAACAACATACTCCAAAAACTACATGCAAGTGTGAACTTGTTACATCATTAGTATGCCTAGTGGCGGGTTAGTTATAATTCAAAGCTCAAACCAAAGTGTAACAAGTGCTCTTGGTTGACGGAAATCGACCGCCAACAATGAGTTTGCTTAGTTTAGACAAATTTTTGCTCCACTTCTTAAGTCTAGCCCAGACTTGCTTGAGAGAGCTTTGGCCGCATTAGCAAAATAAGGAGATGAATTAAGTGCAAACCCACTGTGGTCATGAAATCAGGGAAATCCAACCAGAAAATTTCAAACCATAACAAAGTGGACTTCAAAATTTTAGTTTGACATTGGTCTATTTTTTAGAGTGCTGGTTAAATTTTAAATTTAGCTAGAATTATACCTAGGCAGCTAGGCTGTTGGAGTTGCTCTTATCATTCATTTTTAAAATTCCTCAGGTTCTGGGTGATGTTATGACTCGGTACTAAAGGCCTTCGGCGGTCCCAAATTTGGATTTGACACGAATATTATCATTAATGGCTTGGTCCAAATGTGATCATTACTAAAACATTGGATCAAAGGTCATTTTTCAAGTATTGTGCGGAACCTCTTTGCAGGTCACAGGAGCTTGCTGCACATGGAACTCAGACAGCATCCAAACCCAAAAATGAGACCCAACCGAATTGAAGTAAAATTCCAGATTGAATCAAAGAAAAATTCTAATTTGAATTGAAAATAACTGAGCCTTGCCTTAAATAACATCATGGTTTTAGAGCATTTCAAAATCACTAAATTTTGACCCTTTTTCATTTTTATATAATCCTAAATAGTTTTATTTATTTTACTAGCTATAGCTACTATTTGCAACCATTTTCTAATCAAGACCTTGCATAAATTTCACTCATGAGTGTTGTATCTTGTTTTCTCTAGATCTTAATTAATTCTATCTCTATGCCAAATCCTATCCACGTTCTTGGTGGCATTCTATTATGGTTGTGCTTTTTAGCTAGATAGTGGTACCTTCTAACTGGCGCTTCGCCCATCAAGGCTCAACTATCTTTTTTTTACATGATTATAATGTGCAGCTTACCGATTAATTCCTAGTATTTGTTTAGAAAAAGAATCTAGTCTTACAAATTTTTACACTAAACATACTTGTGAATACACTAAGCTTGTCTTCTCAAAGATATGCCAGAGTGGAGGGATGTACAACCTGCTAGTGTTTAGCATCATGATTAGTTCTTCTTACCATAAAATAGGTAGATGGTGGCATTATAATCAGGTTGTGTTTTTTAGCTAGCTAGTGGTGCCTTTTAATTTGCACTTCGCCAATCAGGTCTCAAATATCTTATTTTTCACTTTTACATGATTATAATGTGCAGCTCACCACCTGATTCCTACTATCTGTTTAGAAAAAAATCCAGTTAGTTGTACAATTTCTTAAACTAAACATGCTCGGGAATACACTGGCTTGGTAAAATCTGCGAAGTTTGACTTCTCAAAGATATGCTAGAGTGGAGGGATGTACAACCCGCTAGTATTGAGCACCATGATTATTTCTTACAATACAATAGGCATTGATGGTCCCCATGTCCAAACAAGTAAAAATGGAAAAATTGTATGTCCCACAACAAAAACACATACTAGTATAGTTAAACTAGCACAATTGGTTTATTTTTCAATGCCAATGTATACATGTTCAACCGACCATATATAACAGTTCAAATTTCTACATGTATTATAGAGACAAGCAAACTTTTTCCATTTGGCAAATTGCAAGAAAAAATTAAATGTGTGATCCAATTGTCTGGAATACATTAATGTTTAACTAATCAACTCTGTGGAGTGCAATTACATTACATTGTTGTTGTACTCGTATCCAAACACGACAATTTCCTCAAACTAGGTACTTCCTATTTTGCTGGATGAGCTTGTCGACTACAATGTTGTAGGCCTTCTCGGTGGGATGGAAGCCATCCCAGAAAATATAATCATTTGCATTTGGACATGCATTGTGATAAGCAATGAATATGGCAGCACTTAACACTGTGCTACCACAACAACCTTCATTCGCCTCCTTGAATCCTACATAATTGTGCCAAAGAATAGGTCAATTAACATCTGTTCAGGAAGAATACACAAGGCCCTATCATCATACATCAAATTTGGTTCATTAAATATGTCTATGACGGCATGCAACTAGCTAGGTAGTTGTCATATTCTTTACCTACATGTACATGCTTGTTATAGAAACTAGAGCCTTTTTTTAACAACAGAATTTAGAACCTTATTTCATATAGATTTAGAATAAAGTTTCTTTCTCTAGAAATTATATGCTTCAACTGCATCCTTTTAGTAGTCATTTTTAAAACTTTGCCAAGTGAAACACACTAATGCTCTTTGATTAGTGTTTCTTTAAAGCCATGTTCTATAGATGCCTAAATTGTTGTGAAGTTATTATGCGAAATAAAACATCAGTTGTCCAAATTTATAATCATAAATTTGTATAAAGAAACAATATTGGGTTACAAAAAAATGAAACATAACACTTACCATATAAAGTTGGATTCTGAATAAGATCAAGTAAATTATAGTATATGTCAATATAAACAAACTTTGATCCAGAACTATTATGTTCTGCATTTAGTCGATCTATTTCCTTTGAGAGCTTCGAATTAAATAATAGTGACCCTTGATTCCTTGACGGCTCGCATTCCCTTGTTGGACTTCCTCCAAGTGTTATTTGTGAAGGACAACAACCCAATGGTGGAACACCAACAATTCCTATCTTCTTGGCTCCCATATCGTTCAGAGTCTGTGCAAAAAGTGGTCCATGGACATTTTAGTGTATAGAGAGAAGTGGATTTAATATATAATCTATCTGTTTGCAAAGAAGTTAAAGTATATCTTGCTTGTTTATATAAAATAAAGGATCTATAAATTCCTACGTTAATCAGAAAAAGAAAAAAAATGCACCGTCAAATTTTATGAATATCTAGCCATTCATATTATTCTAAAGAATTCATATGAAATAATTTTCTTTTGGTATAACATACCGAACTAAATCCATATGAAATATTTTTTTAATTTCCTAATAGACTTTGATTATATAGTTTTGTTCATGACGTAAGAGTACTATCTATGAGTAAGCAATTTCCTTTTGGTATTCGGTACCACTTGAATCTAGGTGCCACGACTGGCTCTCACATGTATATACTCACCCTTAATATAAACGGAACGTTAGTGCAATCGATACAAAGTAACTTGATTGCACAATTTGTTCAACAGAAAAGTATTTGCTTGGGAATTTGACATTATCTTATCACTGTTAATGTTAAAGAAGCCATCACGTTTAGCTGGTTTGCAAATTCTCACGTTAACTAAAAAGAATATAGACTGTTGGATTTTGAGAAGAGATAATAGTCTAGCGATCCAAGGAGTTCATATCATGTAAAACTAACCACCATGTTCACGATGACTTTTTAGACATCATGATTATGGGGGAGACCATGATCGACCGATCTCAAGGAAGTATGGCCTAGGGCCTTGACCTGATAGTACAACATGTCAGAAGCGTTGTGGCCATGATTGTAGGTCACTCTTGTTCTATCAAGCTTCGGAGCGCAATGCAGTACATCATGGTGTGTTCACATGGTTAATAGTTGGGGAGGTTCGCCTCCCGAGAGATGTCAATATGCATCCCTGAGGTGACATGACGAAACATAACAAGATCAAAAATTGATTCATGCACCATGCCTCCCAAAGGCAGGCTAGAGACTTAGGAGTGGTGGCAACCGACTATCCATGTTCACACTAAGATGGTAATAATCACAAACAACCTCCCCCTTCGTACAAAAGCAAGGGATCATATCTCTCTTTGGACCTCAACAAAGAAACACTAGAGGAAAGTAAAAACTCATTGGACACATATCACTACACTCTTGTGCGGCATCAACATATCTAAACTACCATGTCAAAGATCCTCTCCCTTAACTTGCATGCGCCACCCAATTGTGGTCGAATCTCAAAAAGAGGGTTCCATCAACACTTGGTCAACTATAAAAAATTGGCTCCAAGGAGTCAATGTTTCTCGCGTAGATCACTTAAACAATTCTGGACATGGATTCATCATTATTTTATTACACTTGGATTAAAAGAAGCCACCACGTTTAGAGCGTCTATAAATACTCCCATGTTAATTAGACCATGGGATTTTATGATAATATAATGTTCTAGAGTAATCCAAAAAATTCATATATAATACAACTAATAAATATAAATTCAAAATATTTAAAAACAAGAGAATCATATGATAATTTCAATATGGTTTTGGATGTAGTAGAGGTAAATAAAGAGTCCACGAAAACTAAAATTAATAAATTACTAAATATATGTTAAAAATTATAAGAAAATGCTTTTCCTAAATCCATTGGTATTGAAATTGAACATCCTTAAATGGATAATATAATTAGTTGATATATGAATTTCAAGTAAAAATAATATAAATAGGATGATGTAAGCAACCAAATCCATTTAAACCAATCTACACAAACAATACAATAACATAAGGTAATCTATTCATTATAAAAAAATTCATATTAGAAATTAAACATCACCAATAAAAAAGTATATAAAAGTATTCATATGGAATAGCATAAATCTTTATGTTGCTTCACTAAATGCCCAATAAAATATTCCTATATAAGGTATTCCTATTCTCTCCAATTTATGTTTATGAAGACACGCCAAAAAAATATGACACTAGAAAATAATGCAAATATATATTAGTCTGTCACCATAACATGACTAACACAACTATATGTTCATTACTTTTGAAATAAAACATCCAAGTGATATTAACAAAAACTTAGCTACCCATGCTATTTGTGCGGACCACCTTGCTAGTTGTAATGAAAACAACATGCAAACCGGGGATATATTTTAAAGAGTAAAATTCATGAGCGGTCCCTAAACTTGCGCGGTCGTGTCATTTGGGTCCCAAACTTAGAATTTTTAATCTTTTGGTCCCTAAACTTGAACCGTTGTGTCATTTAGGTCCCAAACTCCTGATCTCTGATATTTGGTCTCTAAACTTGCATGATAGTGTCATCTAGGTCTCAAAACTTAACATACACATAAAAACTTTTGTACAGGTTTCATATTTTTTATTAAAAATGAATTAAGTATGATTTTTAGATTAACATAATTCTATTCGAAGTTCCATATATGGGTGTAAATCGGACTTTTTTTAATAAAAAATGCTGACTTTGGGATCTAGGTGACACTACCATGTAAGTTTAGGGACCTAAATATCAGGGGTCGTGAGTTTGAGACCTAAATGATACAACGGTGCAAGTTTAGGGACCCAAATATCTAAAATCCTGAGTTTGGGACCCAGATGACACTACTATACAAGTTTAGGGACCGCCAATGAATTTTACTCTATTTTAAACTTGAAACATAAGGGAAATCCCTTGTGTTTAATGTAGAAATAAAATTTATGAAAGGGAAACTAGAAGAAGCCCTTGAAAAGTTTGCATGCCACCCCTCTCAAATAATAGGTGCAGCTGAAATCATAACAATTACCGTCGTGAAGTTGATCGCTGAAGAGACGAGGAAGTCCGCATAAGAAGGAAGGTCATACTCATGACGTCTCAAAGGAACCGCAAAATAGTTATTGACAATATCATTTGCCCCCATGATCGTAAAGAAGACGGCTTGAGAGATAACACGTGCCATCTCCTCCGCTCCCGCCAAGGCTGCTAGCTTCTCCTTGTAGTCATAGAATAATTCAAGTTGCTCGGCAGATGACCTGGCAGTCTACAATATTCATTTGTATTTCTTGATTTATGGAGTGATCTCAGAGACAATAAAAGAAGAATTTACTAATAGATCCACATTGTGATAATTTGATGTGTAGTACCGAGAGTGTAGATGTGAGCGGATCATATCCGCTGCCTCCAGAAGCAAAGGCCACACCAGTGAGCAGATCATTCGGTTGCAGGTTGTCAGAAAGGTAAGGAGGCAGTAACTCCTTAATGCCCAACTTTGAAGCTGTTCATTATGATAAAAATAAGTTTGATTAAGGGTATGCAAATGAGCAAACTCTGAAGGAATAAATCGTATGGTTCGCGAGCAAACTACAGAAAAGGCTTATTATTAGGTATGCCTTTTTAGTTCCTACTGTATACATATGTACCATAGTTCCTTTCTATCAACGCATACAGTACTGACACGAGCATAGTTGGACCACCGGAAGTGCCATGGAAGGACAGGAAACCCCCTGAAAAATCCAGGGCAACCATACTAGTGCATTCAGTAGCCCCGTGATGACACACCGTATCTGCTTTGAATTTTCTGCTAGTACAATACTATTTCAAGCACAGAACGAAGCATGCCGACATCTCCACCTAACTCCTAGGCCCTGGCTGATCAATGCCGCCCAATACTCTGCACCACCAATCTTGCAGTCCTCCCCCTCTCTTGTTCTCCTTTATTTGACGTTTATTAACGCAAATTTGAGCTACCATCTCCAATCTCTTCTACATCATCCTTATTCTGCATATAAGCTTGGTGCCGACTAGGGCAGAATCCGGAATGACGACGCCCGAAAAAGGGGCAACGAGGCTGCCTCCAACCCTTAGTTTCTTGCCGAGCCACACATGATTTGATAACTTCTACTCCCTTCGTTCTTAAATATATGACGTTTAGGACAGTCAAATTAGTTCATTTTAGTTTGTTCTAAACGACATATATTTAAGAACGGAGGTAGTATCTAACAAGTTAATTTGATTACCTTTGGAGTTTGGACCATGTTCTGAAATACATAACTACGTGCATTCTACTACCGTGCATGTGCAGTTTAATTGTTTTTGGATTACCAAAGACCGCACCCTCTAAATGACTGAAACACAGCACGATTGTATACATTATATATAGTATGAAAGTTTTGTTATTTTGATTCGCAGCACCTCCTGCCGACAGTTATATATATACAATGAAAATACAAACAGTATATGTTGTGACAACATACCTAAGAGGTCACCGGGGACCAAACCATTGGAGAATCTCCCGGTGGCAACTCCGCCGGGGAAGTCCTGCCCGTAGGGAGGGAAGTTAGCCCTGGCCTCTGTCAGCCGGTGATTGTTGTTGCCGGGATCGACGATCGAGTCGCCAAATAGGAAGATGGCCGAGATCTTCTCGAACTCGCCGGAGCCTGAACCATGGGCGACTTCCGGCGAAAGCAGCAACCCCAGAAGCAGCAGGACTTGGCAGAAAACATGGCCGCTGGCGCTGATACATCTACCGGCCATCAGTGACTGCCCTGCGTCTTGTTTCTCACTCGCTTGGTTGCAGCGCGGAGCGCAGTATATGTGCTATGGGCTTCGTCTGCCGCCGCCGGATGGCCGCACGCGCGCGTTATATAGCGCGCTGTGAAGACGAGACGCGAATTGACTTGTGTGCATGGCGGTAGTTGCGCGTTGCATCCGCCATCCGCCATGCTTAATACTGATGCCTCTGATCCGTCTGCTGCCGTGCTGCGTGCGGCGGCGGCCGTCAGAATCAGAATGTGCTTGAGGGTTGTGTGCATGCAAGTGGGCACGAGAGATATAAAGCGTGGGCCACGTGATTGTACTACTATTCGAAAATATGAGTATGACGTTGCCAGGTCAGACGATCCGGAGGTGAGGAGACGTACACCCTCTGTCGATTCAAGAGTCGCTAGGAAGTCGTGCTCCTCTCCCAATCATTGGACTTTCTCGGTAAGGCAGTAGTACATGTTGTCTGAGCGAACCGGTCAGGACGGTGGCCTCACTCGGTCAGACCGACTTGGTCAAAGTTCTCAAAATGCAAATTGGACTTCACTATTGCTTAGCTCTCGTCGAAGCGATCAAGATTCATATATGGAACGTTCGATTTCGACTTCGGATGAGAGAGATAACTTTTATAAGGTCTGCATGTCGGGCACACCGGTCAGACCAGATCCCTGGGGCGGTTAGACCGACCGTACACCCTCTGTCCTGATTTAAGAGTCGCTATGAAGTCGTGCCCCCCCCCCCCCAATCACTGGTCTTTCTCGGTAAGGTAGTACATGCTGAGCAAATTGTTGACAGTTAAAATTGGCAGGTCTGAGCGAACCGGTCAGGCTGGTGGGCTCACCCGGTCAGACCTGATCTGGTCAAAATCCTCAAAATGCAAATTGGACTTCATCATTGCTTAGCTCTCATCGAGACGATTAAGATTCATATATGGAATGTTCAATTTCGACTTCGGATGTTTTAGAAGGTCTGCATGTCGGGCACACCAGTCAGACTGGGTCCCTGGGGCGGTTAGACCGACCATACACCCTCTGTCCTGATTTAAGAGTCGCTATGAAGTTGTGCTCCCCTCCCAATCACTGGTCTTTCTCGGTAAGGCAGTACATGCTGAGTAAATTGTTGACAGTTAAAATTGGCAGGTCTGAGCGAACCGGTCAGGCTGGTGGGCTCACCCGGTCAGACCGATCTGGTCAAAATCCTCAAAATGCAAATTGGACTTCACCATTGCTTAGCTCTCATCGAGGCGATCAAGATTCATGTATGGAACGTTCGATTTCGACTTTGGATGAGAGAGATATGGCTTTTAGAAGGTCTGCATGTCGGGCACACCGGTCAGACCAGGTCTCTGGGGTGGTTAGACCGACCATACACCCTCTGTCCTGATTTAAGAGTCGCTAGGAAGTTGTGCTCCCCTCCCAATCACTAGTCTTTCTCGGTAAGGCAGTACATGCTGAGCAAATTGTTGACAGCTAAAATTGGCACGTCTGAGCGAACCGGTCAGGCCGGTGGGCTCACCCAGTCAGACTGACCTGGTCAAAGTTCTCAAAATGCAAATTGGACTTCATCATTGCTTAGCTCTCATCGAGGCAGTCAAAATTCATATATGGAACGTTTGATTTCGACTTAAGATGATACAGAGATATGGCTTCAAGAAGGTTTGCATGTCGGGCACACTGGTCAGACCGAGTCCCTGGGGCGGTTAGACCGACCATACACCCTCTGTCCTTATTTAAGAGTCGCTAGGAAGTCATGCTCCCCTCTCTATCACCGGTCTTTCTCGGTAAGATAGTAAATGCTGAGCAAATTGTTGACAGCTAAAATTGGCAGGTCTGAGCGAACCGGTCAGGCCTGTGGGCTCACCCGGTCAGACCGATCTGGTCAAAGTCCTCAAAATGCAAATTGGACTTCACTATTGCTTAGATCTCGTCAAGGCGATCAAGATTCATATATGGAACGTTTGATTTCGACATAAGATGTGAGAGAGATATGGCTTCAAGAAGGTCTGCATGACGGACAGACGGACACACTGGTCAGACCGGGTCTTTTGGGCGGTTAGACCGGCCTGCTCAGCCAAATTCGAGTTAGGAGTTGTATTTTGACACGGTTTTGTAAGGGTTTCGACTCCTAATGAGGCAAGACCTCTCCTCCCTATAAATATAAAAGGCCACGGCTAATTGAGGGGATCTCAATTGAATCTATCAAATTTATCTTTTATCGTTTTACCTTTATTTTTCCTCTTTACCCTTCTCTTCCAACCTCATGTGTTGTTCTTCTACTGCCTTCATGGCATGAGAGGGCGTCCTAGCTTGCCTGCCGAGCCTAGGACAACCCAAGGTGTGCCTTTCCCGACGGAGTCCCTCCCGGGCGGGCATTCGTTGGAGCTTCGGCAAGGAACCCGACGAAACCGGTCTGGCGTGGCTGCCATTCAGCTTCTATCGTTGAGTGGCTAATGTGTAGGTCCCATCATTGTATGACCCACACGGCAGTGACCTCTTGAGTGGCTGTCATTCAGCTTCTACCGTTGAGTGGCTGGCGTGTGGGTAGGAATGGCGACTGATGGTGGCAACCGTCTTCCTTGGGAAGTTGTGGCAAGCTTCCCTGGGAAGTTAGGCAACGGGCGTCTCAGCCTCTCCATGATGGCAACCGCCTTGCATAGGGCTGAATGTTACAGATAATAAAAAGTGACCCGACTGAACTAAACATTTCGTTGATTTGTTGGCAAACTAGGATCACATTTTACGAACGAACATTCATCCAAAGTACTTCGTAGTAGGAAACATAGTCCTTTAATCTTACAACCAAAAGATAGTAGTAGTAATTAGTATTACAACAAAGTAACACTTGTTATTGTTGGAAACTAGCGTTTCATCCAGTCTGGTTCATCGATGATCAGGGGCGTCGCCTCGTCGTCGAGCAGGAACGGGTCCAACTTCAGTTGCCGAGCGGCTGGCAACGCCGCCGGCCTGTTGAGCTAGAACGGGTACGACTGTGCCCCTGAGCTTTCCGGGACAGTCGACGTGGCAGGCGCACTTGACATCAGTGGCCGAGCAGGCGCACTTGACATCAATGGTCGAGTGGTTGGAAACACCACTGGCCCATCAAGCAGGGACGAGTATGGCCATGCGCCTGAGCTCTCTGAAACATTCGATGCGGCGAGCGCACTTGACATCAGTGGTCGAGCGGCTGGCAACGCCGCCGGCCTGTTGAGTAGGGACGGGAATGGCCGTGCGCTTGAGCTCTCCGAGACAGTCGACGCGGCAGGCGCACTTGACATCAGTGGTAGAGTGGACGGCCATGGGAGCCATGCGCGGCCAGCCTGACCTCTCAGGCACTCCACCCACTGCACGCACGCCAGCTTCTGATGGCGACTGGTACAGCCGTGCACCTGAGCTCTCTAGGAGAGTCGACGCGGCGGACACACTTGATATCAGTGGCAGAGTGGACGACCACTAGAGCCATGCGCGTCTGGCCCGACTTCTTGGGCACTCCACCCACCGACTGAATGAATTGCTTACCAGACAAACAAAATACTCAAAGGGATGAAACGTATGTACAAGGAGATATGTTGAATAATAGATGTTTGCAGAGTATGAATGTATATGGTTATATAATTTGAGTAGGGAAGCTAAATTAGTACTGTTACTACTCCCTAGTAAAATGCAAACACGAAGATGACCTTTATTCTGGAACTGTGAGTCTGGCATTACATTACTACTATAGAAGTAAGGGCCAGAATATATAACTGTTTAAGCTCAACAAGAGTGAACTCATACAGCTTTGGAAACAATAAAACAAAACAAACCCTCATGAAAAGATTATAGAGAGGTTCTTCCCAGTAGACATCTTGACCTCCTACCTGTTGGAAAGCATAGAGGAGGCTCTGAAAATGAACAAAAGATATCTTACCCTGTGACCACGTGGACATCAGTGACCTTGTAGTATATACAAATTTTGTAGGCACATTTTTCACAAAAAAATAATAAAATAAATTAGGCACATATCTCCAGTATCAGAGCAAAATTAAATGAACAGTGCACGTTTATTTGGACATTAGAGACAATAGCACACAAGCTTCTGAAAGAGAGTAGATATTGAGTTGACATAGGAATATAATCGGATCCAATGTCATCGTAAGGTTCAGACAAGTTTCACTGGTCAAAAGGTAATCACTAGCTAGCAGGATCATACTGTACAACATATATCAAGATCCTGAGCGTGATGATTCAGAGACAAACAAGAAAACCTTTATCTTGATGAACAAAGAGTAACATTACATGTCAGAGAAAATCCCAGTGAACTCTCTCTGTGTATACTTCTTTTCACCGATTCGTTGCACAAGAGCTAGCAGAAAGCAATGTTGATATTTCACGTCATCAGGTCAGTCTATCAGAAATTTAAAACAAATGTCTTGTGCGTGTCTTCTCCAGTTCTCCATTCACTGATTCATGAAGCAATGACTCCTGAGCTGCACAATCCTCCAACCTGTTTAATCTGGTACAAAGCTGCACAATGCTGAAATGAACAACCATATTTTCTTCATTTCAAGTGCTTCTCAATCCAATCAAACATCTCATCAGCATGCAAGCTCGTCATCTCATGGTACCCATAAGCAAGATTCAGCTCCTCCTGAATATGGCCTGCCCACGGTGACACCTGCTTCCAGAACCCCCTCTTCACCAATGCATCCTTCCATGGCGTTGCCCTGCCATCCTCCTTCATATACCCTTTGTCATCAACAAATCCTTCCTCCCTAAACGCCGCCCATATCCTTTCTGACAGCTCGCGGTCCAACCCAGGTATCCTCTCCGACAGCAGTGTCGGCGTCAAAGGGAGCTCAAGGCTCTGCACCTCCTTCACCTCAACGCCATTCTTCATTAGCATCTTCGAATTCCTCTCCAACAGGGCCGCCCTCCGCCTGTCCTTCGGCATGTGGATGAACATCGTGGGCGGGTATACCGCCGGCGGCGCGCCAGCTGCTCCGCCGAACGCGCCCTCGGCGATCATAATCACGACGGCGGCGAGGCTCATCTTGGCCGCGAGCCTGGAGACGAAGTACCCACCAGAGGAAGCGCCGAGGGCTGCGACCGGCAGGCTTTCGAGTCCGTTCTTGGCAGCCCAGGACTGGATCACCCGCTTGGCGCCGTTGACCTCCTTTCCCAGCGACCAGCAGTCCCCGGCGCTCGCAACGGCCAGAACCGCGAACCGCCTCCGCAGAGCGAGGTTTGTAATGGCGACGTCCTCCGGAAGGCCAACGCACCCCGGGCAGCGCGGGGACGGCGGCCAGAAGTTCTCCGGTCGGCAGCTGCAGCCGTGGGCGACGAAGAGGACCGCCCTGGCCGGCGCCGCCGAGGGGAGCTCCCAGATGGCGCGCGCGCCGCCGATGGTCTCCACCGTCGGGGAGGAGAGGGGCGGAACCTCCCCTCGGGAATCGCGCGGTCGGGCGGCGGTCTGGGAGTAGAGGAACAAGGCGGCGGCGGCGAGCAAGAGCAGAGCCAGCGGCGCGAGGGGAGTGGCCAGATTCAGAGCTGACCGTCTCGGAGCGTGGGTGTGTGGATACGGCTTGCTCGGCCGGTGCGAGGCAGCAATCGTCCCGCTCATCTGCTTCGCCGGCTGCTTGTTTCTCTGCAGCGGCGGGGATGGTGAATCGGGTGGCACGAGTGGCATTGAGATCTCGACGGGGCAGAAAGAGGAAGAGAAACAACTGAACTCGTCTCCTTCGGGCTCGACGAAAACGAGGAAGTGATGAGTGGGCCAAGATATGGGCCGAATCTGAACTCTTTTTTTTTGTGAAAATAGGCCTATGCTGGATGACGGGCCAACATATATGTGTAAATTCGATTTTTTATTATTTTTCTGATTTTGCGAAAATATACTACCGTCTGAGACTTTACCAAAACTAGACTACAACCGCCGTAAACCACGGCGGTTAGGACAGCCGCCCCGAGGACTAAGGGCGGCAAGCCTAGCCGCCGTCCTCCATGGCGGTTGACCGGCAAACCGCCTTGGGGTACGACGGCTGGATGAACCGCAGTACGTCATGGCGGCTGCAAGCTCCAACCGTCGTGGGGTACGGCGTTAAGTGCGGCCGCTGTGGGCCACGGCGACAGGGCCTTTGCCCTCTATAAGAGACGAAATTTGGCTTCTCCAGATCCACCATCTACCGACGACGACGGACCGGTGACCGGACCTATGGTGGTCAAGACGAACACTGGTTATGATGACGAGTATTGCACCTGCTCAAGCCATGAGAAGAAGAACAACACTCCACCAGCAACTCCATCCCCACCAGCTTCACCTCCACCTCCACCTCCACCAAGGTACTACATGTCATCCCAGTACTCCGGCGGATCTATGTTCTCCGGCCAATACTCCTACTAGTAGACTAGGAATGTTGTAATCTTTTTTTAATTCCCTAAGCCATGTTAGGATTAGCAAACAGCGTATGCTAGCTCAGTAGTCGCGCCGTACATACCATTACAAATTTGTGTGTTCACGAAAAATATGCATCGGATCATCTAAATTTTTTTAAAAAAAACAACTATCGTTCGCCACGGCGGCTGCATGTCCGTTGCATGCCGCCCCCACAACCGCCGGGCGGTTGCTAGCAAACCGCCGTAGCACACGGCGGTATGGCTAATCGCTCTGTGCTCGGCGGTTAGTGTAGCCATGCCTGCAACCACCGTGCGCTACGGCAGCCGTCGTAGCTTGCGGCGGTTGTAGTCTAGTTTTGATAAATTCTCCGACGATCGTATATTTTCACAAAATCAGAAAAAAATAATATAAAAAAATTCTGTAAATTCTCTTATTGGCTGGGCTTTGACATTTTGTGGTCCTAGAAAATAAACTACGGCCCAAAAAGGGACCCCTCACATCACGTTGACGTTGGTACCGAATGGAATTGGCACACATTTCACATTTGGTACCGAATGGAGTAGACTTTACCAGTCATGGAAGCAGCACTCATTTCCATTTCGCTCCCTCCCGAGAGCTTTTTTTGATACAGCACACACTTTTACCAATAAGCAATACTGCCCCAAAATATTTCCACTGCATCATTGCGTCCGGGACATGATATATTGATACGACATGGAATGAGATGATTTTCCTTGCAGATAAGAGTCAAAACACGACAGATCCAATGCAATCATAATCTATGCTCTGTCACTCCAGCCCACGGATTAGCAGCTGATCAGCACACTGTCTCGTCCACTAACCAGCTGCCGGCGCGCGCGCCCAGGAGGTGCTCGGCTCACCCCGTCCACATCCTGTCTCTCAAGTGCCTGCCTTGTCTGGATCGAGACGGACCCCTCTCTTATCGCCACCGCCAGCGATGCCGCGTCATCTGAAAGTGATGGCCACGACGGAGCGGCTCTGTACACGCGTGCAAAACGCCAGTGGTGCGGGCTTGCTTTAAACGGAGCTCGTACGAGAAAAACAAATCGGGAACGCGAAACCGGCCAAGGTTTTCGTTCGCTCTCTGTGTGCGGTTTTACGCTGTCAACTTCACGATGGTCCATGCATCGTATACTACCATCCGACCTGACGAGTCACCTTTTGTTGTATCTCTTCGTGCGAGCCAGGAACCAAACCACCTGCCGTTTTTTGTCGCTCCGTAGCATCTTCAGTTTCGACCGCTTTCGTTTGATCTGACGAGTACTGATGCGATGGCAGAGTCGTAGTGTGATATTTCGGTGTGGATATAAGTCTAGATGACTCCGTATATACTTGACACTGTGATCATCAACATGATCGGGTACACGGCAATTCCACATCATGTCTTGATTTGCAAAGCATGAAGTCGATCGATATGATTAGTTCCCACCAAGAACTCCATTCTACGATAAATTACGCCCGCACAGAGATACGGATTTTTAGCATGTTACCAGCGCAGCTGTGCAATGCGTCTAGGAGGGATGTACCTTACAATCTCAACAACCATCGTCTAGCAACATGCCGCCGCTGCTAGCTCATGAATCGGTCTACTACGGCAGCCTATGATCATCAGTACTTGCCGTCGGAGCTGCCGAGGAACCCGGTCATGTGGAGCACGGCGTTGCGGACGGCGCGGAGGTCGCGGCCCTTGAGCGTGCGCCCGTGCCCCACGCACACCGACGAGGCCACCACCCTCGGCTCGTCCGGGCACCGCCTCGCCGCCAGGACGTGCGGCGGCACGATGATCCCCGACGACGCCTCCGCGCCAGACGACGAGGCGCCTACTACCCTTCTCGCGATCATGCCGTCGTCGTCGTCGACGTAGTAGTAGCTGCGCGTCCGGCGCGACTCCGCCGCCGGCATCGCGGCGGGGATGCGCACGGGAGGCGACGACGACGGCTGCCGGCGGACGACGGCCGCGGCGTGTGGGTGCGGGTCTGCAGCGGCGGTGAGGTTGTAGTGCTGGTGGGGGTGGTGGGCGGCGGCGGAGTCCGGCCACAGGACGTCGGCTTCCTGCAACTCCTCCATGCCTCGCAGGTCGCAGCCGTGGCTATCCCTATATATCTAGATGCGCGGCGCCAGCAACTGCCGGCTGTAGTATTGTTGTGGACTTGTGGTGTTCGTCCGCGTGCGTTGCCGGATTTATAAGCGCCGGCGGGGGCCTAGTAGGCCGCTGGAGAAAGGGCCAGCCACGCACGCATGGCGTCATGCGGATGCGGCGGTGATGGGGGAAGTGGACTGCACGCATCGGGCGGCGCGCGGCGGCGCTAGCTGGTGGCTCGGGCTCGCTCACGTTTTCGTGACGGTGCAGGCTCGGACCGTCGGACGGAAACGGAACCGTCTGTCCGGTGCGTTGCGTAACCTGACGTCGTCGCCCTTGTCCATATGCAGGAGTATAGTATTAGCTACGTGTACCTTTCGTTTGTCAGCATCGATCGGAGGCGAAATGCGTGGGAATGGAACCGATCATGATCAGATCATCAGACAGACTGCGTGCTGCTCAGGCCGATCATGCTGCAGTTAACATTTCCGTCAGTAAAAAGGCCGGCGAAGCTGACACGGCCCGTGTGAAAAAGCTACGTGTGTGTTTAGATTCAGATGAATTGGCTGAATTGGAGAAAAATTAGGGAAGAATTGGTGTAAATGCAGATGAATAGTGAGAGGTGATGTGATAGATGATGAGATGTTTTTTGCAAACTTTTGGAGATCTGAACACACCCTACGAGAAGCGCCTCGGAATACATGATGGCGCAATCATATCATGCGTCGCTGCCGTGCCACGAGGGGCACAGAATAGATTAATTTACCGATCGAAATCGGCATCACCTCTTGACGGGGACGGAAGCGACTGTGCTTGGCGTGCAATTGTTCGCCGGGGCGGCGCGCCGCCGCTCCCTCATCCCGTGCAACTGTGCGCGGCAGTGCGAATCACGCTATGACCAAACCGGCAAGTCACGCTAGTACAGCGCCATGGGCATGCGCGTCGACGCGTCGCACGCCACAACTCGGTCGCGAAGTATGCGCTTCAGACTTTCAGTGCCAGAGACTCGACGGTCTTGCGAGAAATGGACACAAGACAAGGACGACTGGCTCTGGCTGACCCAACTGGGTTACCACATGGCACATGCTGCTGTCATGCTGCTCGCACCCAAGTGCAGTACCCAATTCTTTTGACCGGGCTTCTTCCCGTGACCACTACGTAGATTTTTCATTCCAACATTTCAAGTGACCCGGCTGGGAAAGACGCGTAAAAATATCTGTGCTAGCGTGGATTTGTGGAATCCGTGAACAGGAGAGGAGAGGAATGGGCGAAATGTCTTACAGGGACAGTCCTAACTCCCTGTTGACCGGATGATTAACGCTACGGACAGACATTAAGCTAAGGCAAGATGTGCAAATAAACAAGAGGAAGCCTAACCATCGTCCATCGGCGGCCACGCCCAGGAGAAGAATTGGAGAAAATGTTTTCCGATCGATCCATTCGAATCAAAAAAAAAAAGATGCTAGCTTGAAGCAGTTGTAGACTTGCGAGCTGCAGATGTGCACGAATTAAGCTAAACCTGATTCTCATGTTTGCGCATGCACCTGCATTGACGACTCCGAGGAAGGCAAGAATATAAGCCAAACATCTTATTCTTTCTTTAATCTTTCGTTCTTTTTACAATGATGCAAAAGAGAACTCTCCTGTTTTCGTAAAAATGGGAGATGGAAAACAAATAAGGTCAGTAAATCTATTCCAAGTATCACTCGTCGTCAGCCGCCAAAATTACAAAATAAGCTCTGCTCATTACTGAAATTGGGGTAAAAAAGATTTTCCGCTACTGCAAATGGATCAAACGAATCTAATAACATGTACTGATGAAGTACGCTGAAATGTTGTGCGTGTTCAGCAGCTCAGGTGATCGTGATCCTAGAACGCCACAGCTAGCATTTCTTCACAGCTCAAGAACACCTCCACAAAAAAAACACTCATCGCCGCCGTGCCGAATCAATAAAAGCGACGACGCGCGGCGACGACGTTGGTGGGTATGTCGATGGGGGACGACGACGCGGCCGGCCTCCACCACCGGTCACGCTCACGCCTAGCGCCGGCGGGACTCATCACGTGCCGGCGCCCGGGAAGCGGCAACAGCAAGCCGCCACTGCCGCCGCCCCCGCGCCGCGCGACGACGCCCACCGTGTCCGGCCACAGCACGTCCGCCTCCTGCCACTCCTCCTCGTCGCCGCCGTCCGCGTCGTCAGGGCTCGCGCCGGCCGATGATGGAGACGGGCCGGCGGCGGCGCCGGGGAGGAGGAAGACGAGCTCCTCGAAGCCGGCGGACACCGATGAGCTCGCCGCGGCCCCGTACGGCTCCTCCACGGCCATGTCGTCAGTGGTCGCGAAGGGCACCACCACCAGGTCGTCGTCCCCCGTGCCTGTGGTGTCGGGCCACAGGATGTCCGCTTCCTGGAACTCATCCATGGCGTCGTCCATTTCCAAGCTCCGGAGGCAGACGGAGCAGCGCTGCGGCCGGGTTGCCTGACCAGTTTTTTATATTCGTGCAGGCCGCGGGGGCGTGCACCAGCGCGTCGCCGCGGGTTGCGCCATTTTGCCTGCGCCCCGAAGTGACGTAGCGGCCACTCTTCCCCCGGTCCGGATTTTGGAATCTTGGCGAGATAGCAACTCATGCGACGCTGGGCTGGGGGGATACTTTACTGGGCGCTTGATTGGGATTGCCTAAATGACAGCCAAGCGGCGCCGGCGTTGCCGGCTTGACGTGAAGCATGGTATCGAGTCGAGAGGCCACCGTTACGTCAGAAATCTGCAAGTGGTCCCCGACCTTTTCACATGATAGTCTTGTTCAGGTCCGGTTTCTGGAATGTTCAATTTTTTTAAAAAAATTACAGTACAACACAGATGCTCACAACACGCACGCACACTCACCCTTACGAATACGTGTACGTAAACCCTACCTCTATGAGCACCTCCGAAGGACTGAGCACCGGTAGATCTGCAGATTATCGAAGTCACCACTGGCGCCTCGTCGTCGAGGGGAACGTCGCTTACCACTTAATGCATAACACCGGAAAATCCCGAAATAAACCCAGAAAAAGGTGCGAGCACCAAGATTTGAACCCTGGTGGATAGCGTTCCACTAGACCGTCCTACCATTGGACTACAAGTCCATTCGCTCTGGAACATCCAATCTGATGTGCATATAGATGGGCGTGGTTCGGTTCGGCCCATCGGTTCGCCGAACCGGCCCACGAAATCTATCTTACTGGGCTCCTGTAAAGATCCACGAAACTCACTCGGTTCGACGGATCGAACCCTAGGGTCGAGGGGTTCGACCCTATGCCGCCGACGCCACCTCTCTTCCACCATCGCCGGCTCGCCACCGCCAACGCCACCTTCCTACCATCCTCGCCGGCAATGCCCACCCGCCGCCCAAGCCCATCGTGACCACCATCTCCAAGGACGACTCCATCGGACTCCACACCATCCCCGTCAAGGAGGGTGCCGGCGCGCCGCTCGTACTCGACCTCGCCGGCCCGCGTCGTCTCGCAACGGTGGCCAGCCGCGCTCCCCCGACCCCAACTGCGCCTGCACCGCGTACGCATACAATCCGGCCAATGTTGTACACTGCCGGTCGTGCCTCCTGTAGCGGCATCCCATGGAAGCTGCCGTCCCCACTACCGCGGCTACCCCCAGGTTTGCATCCTCTCCAATTCCTTCCTTTCTAGACAAAATGGAAAGATTTGATAAGTACAGGTTCAGCACTTGCTTTGATAAGTACATGTTCAGATTTGGGCTTTTTGCAAAAGATTGTGGAATAGAAATAATTTTTTGATTGATTATATCGTGCATAACACGCTTGAAGAAATTCCATTGGTTTGCTTGCAAATTCAGTACTCTGTTGTGGCATTATGATATCATGTACTAACATCTTTTTTTACTAATTTCTAGCAAATGATATTAGGATCCATCATTTCTGTTACCATCCTATTGAAGCTTTATTTGTTTTACATCTAGAAAAAGATAGATAAATCTACTCTCCAATAAAGTTCATGTTATGTACTTATCATTATGATGACCGGATGAGATATCAATTTATCTTCTTCGTTTGTAAACTTTAAATGAAATCAATAGCACTAGATTGACTATCTTCAAGAAGCTACTTGACATGTCATTTGATTCCTGTAAAGTACAGCTTGTATAATTATAAGCTGATATGTATAATGAAGAAATTTTCCTTTAAAAATATACAGTGAAGAAATAACTGTAAACAGTGCAACACAATGGATGCTGACCTTATCAATTTTTTATGGGTTACTGCTTCTTGGCTTGAATGCTTGTTCAAAGCAAATAAAAATAAGTCACATTGTTACTGTTATGAGAGTGTTTTACATTCAAGAGCAGCTATTTGTGATTGTCGACATTCATATCGAAGATAGAACCACTTACGGGATGAAGTATCTATGAATGCATCTCTGAATGTTTGTGGTGTCTGTTGTTTTTATGAAGCTGCTAGTATTCATGGTGTAGGTGCTGGTCAGATATGTCTTAATCATATAATATTATGTCCCTGTTCTATATAGATTATACTTCTCAATTACTAAATTGTTTATTAACATATTCCGTCCTTGTTCTATATAGTATGCATGCCCGTCAATTTATACTTTATGGTCCCTACTCTGTATATATTATATTTCTCAATTACTGAATTGTTTTCTTAACATATTTCTAAAATGTTTTGTTTCGATTTCAGTGGTCGGACGCGGAAGAGGCATCATTCCAAAACACTCCAATACCTGATCAGTCATTGCAGCCTAATAGTGAAGCAAGAGGAGATGTGACTATGCAGAGCAACCAACAGACTCCGATACCTCAGCATCTAGTGGTCGAAGAGGATGATTATGCTGGGAATTTCGATGGGTTGGAGGGAGATGATTATGGTCATTATTGGGAGGATGAGGGTGTCAGAGGTTTAGTTCTGCACAGCCCACAGGGGGGTTAACACCAGTGGTTTATTTAGGTTCGGTGGGGGGCGATCTAGAGCTCGCTCCCATAAAACGATCGACAAAACGGTTGTAAAAATTAGAGATTCGGGTTCGTTCCCCAGCGGAATCACCAAAAGTGTGTTGACACTTTTTTCTGGTCGAACACACGAGCGCGCTAGTTCGCACAAAGGTCGGAAATCAACTCGTCGAAGCACCGGCACGGGCCGGTCAGACCGCCTGGGAGACGCGGTCAGACCGTCTTGGACAAGAGGGTCGCCGAAAACCTAAGATCGCTGCTCCGGGAGGGACCCCGTCAGGAGTAACACGCCTAGGGTTGTCCTGAGGTCGGCAAGGCCACTCAGAACTTCCTCGACCGGTGTAGAGACGAAGGACGAGAGCAATGGAGGTTGGAAAAGTTAAGATTTGGAGAAAAAGTAGTAAAATCGATTGGATGATAGGTCTCAATCGGCCACGCTCCTTTATATTTATACGAGGGAGGTTTTACCTTGCAAGGAATTCATTACAACTCAGAATTTGCCAAAACTTCTAACTTGACTCGGATTCGGGGGTACCCGGTCAAACCACCCTAGGGACGCGGTGAGACCGTCTGGCGGCCTTCTTGCCGGACCGGCTACAGGACCACGCGGTCAGACCGCTTATGCAACCCGGTCTAACCGCCTAGCCCAGCCTGATCCGGCTTTTGCCAAATTTGAGTGTCAACAGTAACGATAGTTAGCTGCATGCCTGAATCGACCCGCAAGAACCATAGGTGTGCTAGCTAGCCAAAATGGTTCGAACCATCGATCCATAATAATCAAATAGGTCGTGTGGTGCTCCACTGGAGCAGCCAAGATTTGCCCACACCCATACATAGATGTGCACACAACATTAGGTTAAGCATTGTGTGGTAATGAGATTCGGGGGGTAACCTGAAGTCGTAAGACCGTCTCCAGCAAGGTTCTGCATCTGCATCACCTATGAAGAAAGGAAAGAAAACCAATTGATGCTGCAAAATGGTATGTGTTCCAGCGGTGTGTGTCTCCTTCTCGCATTCTCCTGGGGTTGTTGGCTCCCGCGGCCAGGCGGAGCAACCGAGGGGTGTCCCCGACCCCGCCGCGACCTGCTCGATCCGCCAGAGGCTGGTGTCGATAGAGGAGCCGAAGCAGGGAAGAGGCGGAGCAGGGAAGAGTGCCTGCCGCGTCGTCCTCCTCCACCAAGAGTGGCTCACCGCGGACGCCGCCGAGCGCGCGACGGCGGCAGGTCTCCAGATCGAGGCGGGCCGGCCCTGCTCGAGGTGGCCGGAGAGGAGAGGGAGGCGCTCCTACTCGAGGCGGCTGGAGAGGAGGGAGACGCTCCTGCTCCGCATCGAGCCGGGCATGTCCCGCTCCGCCGCACCCCCGGAGAGATCTGCGCCTCAGAAGCTTCTCCCTGCCACCTCCTTGTAACATCCCTGATGTTTGTTTATGCTAATGACCTTAATTAGTAGGGTTAATCATGTTTAATTAGCTTCTAAGCATGTTTGACATGTTTTGTCACCCTTTTGCACAAAGGCCCTTGGTCAAAGTTCAAATTCCCGGTCAAACCCCTATAGATCCTAAAAGGCTGATTTGGTTTTCTTGAGCGTTCTCCAAATTTTACTATAGAAGTTCAAAATCGGCCAATATAAAAGTTGTTTCCTATTTCCAGGAACACATTTTTCATAATTGGCGGACATTCCAATTTTGAATGCAAACTCGCTTAAATTTGAGTTGAAGTTCCTGTGCGCAGTAGACCGGGGCCGAGAATTGCAGCAAGTTCATCACGATTTTCCCGTCAAACCAAACACCAAAACATAGGTCGCCCTTTGCAAAAGTTGTAGTCATATAGTTTCTCTACAACTTTCATTTTTGTAGATTTTCAACTTACATTTGAAAATCTGGAGTTTCATTGAGTCGAATAGTCACAAATGAAATTGGACAGCCGCTCTGCGCCGGCGCGCTCGCGCTCCCGTGCTCCAGAGCGCCACGCCGTTCGCGCCAGCCACGTGCCGCGCACGCGTAGCTCTGGCGTACGGACGCCTCGGCGCCTTTGCTGTGGACCCGCTCACGCGCCGTGGACCCTCCGCCCAACCGCGGGCCGTACGCCGCGCCTAGGCATCGGCCACCCTCCACACGACGCCACGCGCCGCACGACTCCCGCGCCACGCGCCTCGTGCGCATGCAGCCGGGCCCAGCTGGCTGCGCTGTGCCTTAAGGCGCCCTTGCCTCGTCCGCCTCGTCACGCTCGCCCGTCTGTTCACTCTCCCGCGCGCCGCCGTGCTCTGGCCGCTCCAAAGCAGAGCGCCGCCGCCGCCATTACCGCCGCCGCAGCTGAGCAAGCCTCTGCGCCCTCTTTCGCAGCAGCACAACCCCCTCCACCTCTTCCCTGAGACATGTCGAAGCTCACGGGGTCGCCCGTTGCCGGCCTGACCCGAGCCTCGCGGGGAAAAACGAGCCGCAGCGGCCGGCCGACCACCGCCCAGTGGCCGACCCTCACCGGCGCCACCACCGGTCCGTTTGACCTCGGTAATCGGTCGCAGGTAATCTCCTTAGGCCCCCTAGGCCACTTCCCCACCAAGGGCGGCCGGCTTTCGCCGCCGGCGAGCCCTCCCGGCCGGCGAAGGACCGCATTGCATCGATTGCAATCTTTCCAGGGTGTTTTCCATAAACTAAGGACCTTCTCGTAATTTCCGAAACTTCTTTCGAGGGTCGAGTTGCAAATGTATCTTTAGGGTTACAGCTGAACCTTAGAAAATTCATTAAAAATTGTAGAAAATTCAGAAAAATGCAAATTCAATTGTTCTGGAATCCTTGTGAGTAGATCTACAACTTTTACAAAAGTTGTATAGTGTTTTCTGTTTAGTTTTTAAATGTAAATTCAAACTCAGTTTGAGGCATATTTGTTGTAGTTCAAAATGTACACATGAAAATACAATGAAATTTGGATATGTTGTTGTGTGCTCCATATTTAGATCTGTGACAAAGTTTCACACATGTTTGTTGTGTAGAACTCCAGTTATGATTTTTGGAAGATGTATGCTAGTTTAAGCTTGATGCTTTTTATAGTTCCCTCAAAATATAATTTCTTTCAGCACCAATACACCCTAGCCCTTTGTTGTGATGTTAAGCACCCCTGGAAAAATAATGGTGATTTTAGGAGCCTGTTTAATTAGTGTTTGGTATTTATGCTTGTGATGGGTGTCAAATTCATAACTTGAAATATATGATGAATCCACTTGAACATGTTGGGTTAGAGCTTAGTTTTGGCATATTGGAGCTGTAGAAAAAGTTTGGGATCAAAAGGACAAGAGAATCTTTTTGTGTGAATTAATGAAGTTTATCTAGACTGATATTTGTTTTTTTCATTTAAAATAATGTATAAAAGATCTTGAGCTGAAAATTTATATTTAAGTTTAATTTAGTCATATACTGCTCTGGTAAAATTTTCATGATAGTTGGAGTTATATTTTATTTATTATGATTTATGGATGAATGGCTAGTTATAATGGAATAAATGAATTTATTTTATCTTTTAGTGTGGGTTAGAGGTATTTAAGTTCAGTTGCTGTTTAAAATGAATTTAAGCACAACCACATGCTGATGATGAACTTTATGAGTTTAACTTTCTTAGATATGCACACAATCACCATCAAAGTCATAGTTAGTCAATCATCATCTACCCCTTGTTTTTAATAAAGTTTAATAATTAATTTGCTTAAATGTGCACACAATCCCCTTTTAAATAGTTGATAGGTCACTCCCACCACACCTCTTTACTTTTGTGAGTTTTCTTTGTTGTTTTGATGAATATGGCTCGCAAGAGTTGAGTTAATGATAAAATCTCTCACTTCATCCTGTAACTAATGCATGTGCATAAACGTGTAGACTTACCCGACGGGACGTACACGCTTGTTGAGGAGGAGGGATCCGCTAGTGGAGAGCTAAATCAAGCTAGTGGGCAGCAAGACCTGGACCAAAGTCCAGAAGAGCCCAAGGCTATTGTTGAGTCCGAGGAAGGCAAGCACCGGAGTCACATATAACCTTTTTGGATTAAAAACTCATATCTTTTACCTTTCCAGTTTTTATGATTTACTTTGTGCATTTAAGTTTCAGGAGTTATTTGAAACCTAGATGCATTCTCCTTAGGACTCCTATGCTCTTTTACTAGAATGTTAGGGACGCTAGTGCCATGCTCTAAGGATACGGTACAAGTCGAGTAATAACTCATTGCTCGCGAGATATAGGATGCTTATGTTGGAATCATAAGTTGGTTAAATTGACTCGCTCATGTGGTAAGAGCAATGGGTTCGGTCTCGACCGAGTAGCATGGTGCTGGTCTAAGCTATTGAACGTACCAAGTGCTTGTCGGGAATGGGACCGGTAAGCCTAGTACCTAATGAACCAGTGCGGGGACTTTATGGCTACTAATCTTGAGATGCGTCTCCCGGTTTGATTCCGGTAGTGCAAGTGTGAGTCTGGATGTGCCGTGTGAGGGCGTCCCAGTAACCTTGTACTTAGGACTGTGGCATCTGTCCCTAATCTGGGGAGTGACGGGAACCGCCTGGTCGGGGTAGACCCCGTATTTGTTTTTCTTTGGATTCTTTGGGGTCTACCTTCTTCCGTGTATCTTGGGTTTACCTTGCAAGGATATAAATTGATCGATCCTCGGTCACTCGCCGTTATCTGAGTCGGCTTGACCACTGGCTACCCCATGTTTATTTATGAAACATCTTGGATTAATTTTGTTGGTTGATTAATCTTGTTTGCACAACCATGCTTGCTTAGCTAGGTGCTTACCTAGAATGGTTAACATACTAGAATTTGAGTTAAAATTTGAAAGTAAAGATCAACTCTTAGTTGCTTTTGGCAAAACAAACCCACCAGCCAAAAAGCCTTGCATGTCTAGTTGTGTCTTTTATTTTGACGGGTCAGTCTTGCTGAGTATTAGTATACTCAGCCTTGCTTATTTTGTTGTTTTCAGGTAACCCCATCTGACCTGGTGTTATTCCAGATGGATGGGAAATTGAATGGGAGAACGATGATGAGGAGTGATACATTGTGGATGGCCTCCCATGTGTATCCCGCGTTTAGTTTATATTCCGCTGTTTAAACTCTGAACCATGTTTACTTTTATGTACTGAAAAACCTGGTTTGTAATATTAAGGACTTATGGGCTTTTATGTAATGTAATGATGTACTCTGGTACCGCCTTCGTGTGGGCTTAGCGCATATCTCGATCCTGTGAAAGTGATTTTACCGGGCATGACCCGGCAGAGGCGACAAAATAGCTCTTGGTTATCGCTTATGAGCCAAATGGACCGGCTTAAGTGATAATCCGGATTTATTTTGGGCGGTTCTGTCACACTCCTGCCCCTGTGCAGGCCGCAGGTGGGGGGCGAGGGTGGTGGCGGAGGGCGTAGGCGAGTGTCCGCGTTCTTCATCCGCCGCTCGCCTCCGCACGGGGAAGCCGCCGGCGGAGCAGGAGAGAGGAGCGGAGGCGTGGGTCGGGGGAGGAGGGCGCAGGAGCCTGGACCGGAGGGCGGGGTTGTGCCAGGAGCGCGGCAGCCGCGGCGTCGCTCGCGAGGTCCGCCAGCTGCGACCCGCGGTTCCTGGCCGACATGGTGGACCAAGCCTCCTCCGGGGACCGGCAGGGCAGATGATGGGTCGAGTTGAGCTCGTTTCGTCGGTGGAGGGAGAGAGACGCGGGATGGGGGAGAGGAGGCAGTTGAGATAGGGAAAGCCTGCGGTGCCCCTGAGAATGCCGCGTTGGGGGAAGGGCACACGCATTATGCAGTGACGGCTGTAGAAACCGCTAGAGTGTGTACAGTATCGATTTTCTTCAAATTTTGAAGATGCAGCGATCGATGAAGAAGCTGCTGGAGACGTCTAACGCCAAGACACTCGAAAGATTTCGAAGTACCGAACTGCTGCGTCGTCGTCAGCTCTATGCCTATGCGGGCCTTTCACACGGAACTTATTCTTGTTCAGGCTGCAAGCAAAAGCTGGTTCATGGGCTTCATTCACGACGACACTAGCCCACACACAAACAGAGTGACAGAGAGGGAAAAAGTCTGTTTGGCCTCCTTGGCCACAATGCTTAGTTCACGTTTCCTCCCTAGACTAGAAAACTGGATGAACTACCTCTCTCAACTTTCAAAACCATTCAATTTACCACCCTACCCTGGTTATAAGCGGTTTTCAAAGGTGAATTTGTCATTTTTAATTAAAAATAAATCTTATAATGAAGTTATTAAACCGTGAAAAATATCTCTAAAATTCTAAAAATTTTGAGAAAAATCCTAGAGGTGGAAATGAGATGAAAAAAATCTAAATTAAAGATTTTAAAACTAGTGCAAATATCTATAAATTTTTGTAAACTTTAGATTTTGCTCTAGAAAAATGGAAAATATATCAAAAAATTTTAAAAACATATATTAAAATATTAAATGTTTTCATAATAAAAGCTTAAAATTAAACCGACTACATTCATCAAAAATGCATAAATGCATTCAACATTAATATATGTTACATTTATGAGGAATGTATTCATGTCGGCATCTTTTCATGATTTCATTGCAAAAGGTATTTAAGATCAATTAGCAAATTTTATGATTGTTTAATTTTTTGGATATACTTTTCGTTTTTATAGAGCTAAATTTAATTTTTTGAAAATTTTATAGTCATTTTCGCTTGTTTTTAATATTTTATTTAGATTTCTTGCGTCTCAATCCATCTTTAGAAATTTTCTCATAATTTTTAGAAGCTTAGAAATATTTTTTGCGGTTTAATAACCTCATTAAGTATTTACATGATCCTTGCACACTCACTAGCCCACGGGCCTTCAGTTCGCGACCCGTTAACCGCCCGCCACAAGCTCACACACTACCGGGGAAATGCTGGGCATCATCGACTCGTTCTCGCCGCACGATCGATCACCCCACTGTCCCTTCTGAATCCAAACAAGCTCGATTTTGTCAGGAGTTCTTCGTGATGGTGTGTATTCACCGCGCGCGCAAGCTAGCTTCAACTTGAACCGTTGCGGTGGCCAAGGGGCACCGCTTGGCGTGGGACCGTGGGTCACGTACGCACTCACGTGGGAGGGCATGAGGCATGGGCGGCACAGCACCGCGAAGGGCGGCGCTGCTTGGAAATCAACACCCCGCCGTCCGTGCGCGCGGTGCCGACGCACACCGCACACGACGCCTTAGACCGTCTCCAGCAACGTCGCCGTCCCCGGCCCTCGTGAAAATAGGCGCTGTTGAAGAAATGAGAGAGAAGAAGCGCGAGCTGCGCTCCGAGCAGCCTCGCACATCCCTTGCGCATCCCCCCGCGGCCGTTGCTTCCCGCGAGGAGAGGGAGGAGGGAAGGCGGCCGGAGCTCCTCTGCGTCGGCGCGGGGGCTACGGGTTACCTCGAGTGGGTCGCCGCGCTCCGTGGGAGGCCGCCGCTCCAGGCCCTCACTGGGGAGGTTGCTGCCGCGCCGTCTGAATCGAGTCCCGCGCCGTCCGAATCGAGTCCCGCCGCCGCGGGATCTGGCCGGCGGGGCACGAGGCCGTGGAGCTCCTCCTCCACCTGCGCCTCCTCCGGCTCTGCGCCGGCCTGAGAAGCTGCGGCTTCGCGCCGTCAAGGCCCGAGGCCGCCGCGGCGACGGGCGGTCGGAGCAGCGCAGCGGCGGGTCCAGCGCGGCGACCGGCGGAGCAGCGCGGAGGGCGGTGGGGCCCGTAGGCGGTTGGGATGGGGGAAGCCTCCGGATCCTCCGAGGATGCGGTTGCGGGCGGCCTTGCTGTAAAATGCAGCTGCTGTTGCGGCTCCTGCTGAAACCGCTACAGTATGCTCTAGATCTGCATTTTGCGCTAGTGGGGTGGTACGGGGATCCGCTGGAGTCAGTCTTAGTACGTACTCCTGCTGGTAGATCCGTAGATGTGCTTGTTGTTCGCCCGCCGGCCGCCCAGTGAGCTTCCGTCCTTGTTGGTCCATGACTTCACGTACGTCTGGTTTGAGACAACCAGACAAGCTAACTACTACGTGCACGCCAGCGTCTCGGGCACAAATAAAAAAAGGATCGAGGAGCACAGAATAAACCGTGAACCCGATCGGTATATCTTGGGATCGGAGTAGTATTCTACCGCCAGCTAGGGGCCTGTTTAGTTGGCTGAAATTTAGCAAAAATTTTGCTACTTTTTCAACTCTCTCTCCATCACATCACATTAAATACACCAAAAGACATATGTTCGGAGCAGTAAATATAGGTAAAAAAATTAACTAATCACACAGTTCTGTTGTACATCACGAGTCGAATCTTTTGAACCTAGTTAGTTCATGATTGGACAATATTTACCACAAACAAACGAAACGTACTACAGTGTGTTACAAGAATTCAAACAGTTAAAAAGTTAAATTTTCCACCAACTAAACAGTCCCGAGCTATCATCATCGTTCACTTCACACTAGCCAGTTCGAAGTGTTCGTTGCCAGCGAGCCAGCCAACCAATTCGTTGATCGCGTCCACAGTCCACACGACAGCACGCATTGAATGCCACAACGGCATCTCTCTTCCATCTCCGGCCGCTCGACGGCTGGCATGTGGATCGCGCATTTACGCTTCCCCTCACCTCCTCACACGGTCACACCACCGCACCAGTCACCAACCCGTGAACGCATCCCTCTGCATGCACACACACACGCCGTGTCTCTTCAATGGCTATAGCTGTGCTTCTGCCGGTGTGGGGCCGACGCCGCCGGTCGCATGGCCGGCGGAGAAGGTCAAGCGATCTCTACCAAAACGGTGCAATAATAAATCTCGTGGAACAGAACAGTGAGTCAAATCGGAGTAGGATGTGCAGGGCCCCCCCGGCTAGCCGGCGGTGACGTGATGTTTCCAATGCTTTGCATGTGGAGTGTCTCGGGCCGGACGCCGCCGTTTCTTCCCCCATCCATTTCCAAATTATCCAGGGGACGAGCCTGGATTGGGTAGATGTCCAAATTTGCACTACAGATACGCTAGTATTCATTATCACATCGAGTCATAATCTCTCTCACAACACGCGCTTCAATATGCATTTTTATAATATTTTTCATTACAAATACACTATTCATCTGTGTAAATTTGCGCATCTAAACAACTTGGCATCTGAGGGTTAATCTCAGCTTCTGCTCTTTCAACCCAGCCTTGCTTATCACCACTACTAGTGTTGAAGTAACCCAGCCTTGCTTATCACCACCAGAGTGGATGAGTATGTAGCTGCAGGTGTGGATCCAAGGCAAAATTTTGAGAGAGGGTGCATTTCAACATGAACTAAATAATAAAATTTTGTATAGTGAATTTTAGTCAATTAACTTAGGTTGGTGATTTTTGTGGGTGAGGGCATGTGCCTCTTACTCACCTGAACGTAGAGTTGAAGGAGTAGGATGACCGGTCCGGCGATCTCCAAATTGCGTTATGTAATGATTCGCTAAAGCCCAGAACGTACCCATATACTTCCTCCGTCTCGAAATCATCGTCGTCACAAAATTGTGTCGGGAACCAATGTAGTTTCGAAAAGTCACAAACACCCATATGAAGTAGGGAGATGCTAATTAGCGAGTGATCGTTATCGACGATCGATTCACCCCACTCCACCTCCCCACCAGACTTTTCTTTTTTAGAATTCTTTTCTTCCCGCCACTTTCCATTTCTGGAATCTTATAACTTGTACGCATAACTTCGACACATAACTTTGACATATAATTTCGAGCTATAATTTTTTATCGAATAATTTTTTAGCACAACTTTGACACTAGCCAACATGTATAATTTATGCATACAACTTGTGTGCACAATTTTTTTGAAAAATACCTTATGCGTAACTTTTTTCAAAAAATCAGTTTCATCTTTTCATTTTTGGACTTATATATACACACAACTTCGACATATAACTGCAAACTATAAATTTTTGTATAATTTTTAAGCATAAGTTTTTGCTGTTACGCGCAGAACTTATGCGTACAACTTGTAAGCGCAATTGTTTGAAGAATAACTTGTGCGTATAATTTTTCTCTAACGATGAGTTGTGTGCATAATTTTTTTAACAACTAGTTATGTGCATAACTTATGTTGAAGAAAAAAAAGGAAAAAAAGAAAGTAGGGCCCGCCCACGTGGGAAGCTCACGCGGAGCGCACGGTCGGACCGCGGAGCGCGCGGTTGCCAAACCAGTTTTGCGTATGAAGTACTATGTAGCAATGATGTCTTATTTGTTTATAGAGTCTGCGTGTGGGGTGTGGTGAGAGGGATGTGAGGGGAGTGTGGCAGTGCAATACAGATAGGGTGCGGATATGCATCGCAGGCGCGGGGCGCGGGGGCAGCAGCGGGAGGCGGGGCCCATACAGAACTGATCTAATCTAGAATTTAAAAAAGTTATAACTCATAAACTGTGTGTCTAAATTAAATTCCGATTTCAAAAATGCATTTCTTGTGTCGAGATCTTCCAAATAAGATTCCACTTGACTATGTTTTGATGAAATATAAAAAAAACATTTTTTAAATACCAAAAATTAATTAGGTTGTTCCTCAGAATAATCATGTGTGTTTGTACGAACAAGTTAGATTGTTCATCAGAACAAACATATATGTTTATACGAACAAGATTAACATTATTTAAGACAAAGTGAATTTTCATGGAAAAAAATGATGAAACTGAAGAACAAGTAGAGTTGTTGAATAGAACAAGCATATATGTTTGTACGATAAGTTAATTTGTTCATCAGAGCAAGCATCTACAAGTCAAGAAACCAAGTTGTTCCTCAGAACAATCATGTCTTTGTGTAGGAACAAGTTAGCTTGTTCATCAGAACAAGCGTATATGTTTGTAGGAACAAGTTAGCTTGTTCATCAGAACAAGCGTATGTATTTGTAGAAACAAGTTAGCTTGTTCATCAGAACAAGCGTATATGTTTGTACGAACAAAATAAAAACAAAAAATAAAAATAGAAATAAAAGAGAAACAAGAAAAATAAAAATAAAATAAAATAAAATAAAAATAAGAGGAAAGAATTAGAAAATAAAAAAACAGAAAAAATATAAAAATATAAAAAATAAAAAATAAAAAATGAAAATGGAAACCAAAAAATAAAATAGGAAATATGAAAATGGAAACAAAAAAATAAAAATAAAAAAGGAAAAGAAAGTAAAAAAGAATGAAATTGAAAAATAAAATGAATCAAAATATAAGAAATAAAAATAAAACAAGAAAATAAAAATGAAAAAAAGAAATAGAAAGTAAAAGAAAAAATAAATAAAGAAATAAAAACAAACAAAAAAGAAAAGAAAAATAAAAAGAAACAAAAACAACGGCACCATCCCCATCCCCACGTGCGGTTGCCCCCACGGCCCCCGCACCCAATCACGCGCCTGCGATGGATTCAGGCTTGATATATAGTCGCCACGGTACAGATAGGGCCCACAAGCTGCAATTGCAGAGGGGAGTGGAAGGCAGTTGAGTACAGCTACAGACCTACAAGCTGCTAGTGAGCGACAATCATTCGGGGATGAGTTTCTGCAGCTACAACGACGATAAATTCGGGACAGAGGGAGTATGTTATCGTGTTACCAAATACGATAACATCTAAATCGTTGTATAAAATATTATTAAAAAATATGGATGGATAGAGGAAGCAATCATCATCATGTGCATGCAAAAATTGAGCAGGAACCAAAACTTGTGCAAGTAGAAATGAAAAAAGAGAAATCGTCACTTGAATAATTACGGATGGAACTGATGTACATCTCTGATCCGCAACCCGCAACTATTCAAGTGCTTATTTCTCTCTTTTTGTTTCTATTTGTATAAGTTTTTGCATACTCAATTTTTACATGCACATAAATGATTACTTCCTCCCATCCATATTTTTTGTTGCAATTTTTTATGCATTATCGTGTTTGGTAACACACGGTGACATGATGTAATCCGCCAGATATGTTCTTGTCTGAAGCCAGGTTAGGTGGATGATGAACGTAGGTGACAAATCCAATGACGAGGAGCAACTGGAGACACTATACGAGTGACAAAAGTGGACTCGTGGTGGATGGTTATAATAGTTGGAAGTTTGACAATGATTAGATCCCTCGCTCATGCAACACGGCAGGAAAACAAAAAAGAAAAAGTCCTGCTTGCAAATTACTAGGTGGCATACCTTGATCCTTTAGTAATAACCGAGACAATTCCAACAACAATTGGATGAAGTGAAGGGATACGGGGAGGCTACGCTAGCGTAAAACAAAATTTCCCTATAAAGTAGGAACTGCTGCTGTCAAAGATTACGGGATTACCACTAGACGCGCAGATGCAGTGGAACCGTCTCGATGTAGACGAACGCGTCGAGGGTAGCAGGCAGTGCAGTTGCTCACGTCCGCCTGGTCCTTCACGTGCGGTTCGTCCTTGTGCTCCAAACGTAGTACCTCTAAGGTATCCACACGTACGGGAAGGAAGTGTCGCACATCGGACTGCTAGGTCCGCGGGCGCGGCGAGGAGTGGGCGGCGCGGCGGCACGGCTGTTGCTCAAGAGACATCCAAGTCAGGGGGTATGGTCCATATTTATGAGGGGAAAATCCCCCGTACCATCGTTCATTAGTAATACGGGACTAATAGATGGCGCACCTCCTTCTAACGCTAATGGGCTTTGCAACAATTGTGGCCCATTATGACTTTTACAACCCAATGGATCAAATCCATCTGAACCCACTAATGGATCTAATCCAGTTGGCTCTAGGGCATATCTCCAACAGTCTCCCACTTGCACTAGAGTCAACTATGCAAGTACATCCTCATTCGACTTCCAATCCCTTAAGTGTGTGACTCTACGGGTTCACGCACACATAGACATGGCTCGAGTACTCCTACTCGACCAATAGTTGACAGCGGCCTCTAGCAAGACGTGTCAACTCCTATGCATATGTAAAGATCATATCAGACGAACCATCACAGCGTAGCATACATGCTATTCCTTTTGCCGCACGATATTTGGTCTAGCTCCAAGCTGGTCTCTCTTTCTCGATACCGTGATTCGGATCCTTCATAGGTTAACACTTAACCCAGCACGGCCATGCATTTCTTGATCCGATCACTTGAGGGGCCCAGAGATATCTCTCTCAAGTAGAGAGGGGCAAATTCCATCTTAATTGACCATGCCTCATAGCATGCTTCCTGACCAACCCGAAAGCCACCTTTATAACTACCCAGTTACGGAGTAGCGGTTGATGGCCCCTAAGTATGTCAATTCACATCTTAAGTACATGCGACAATCTCAAGTCTAAGGACATAGCGTACACGTTGTGTAAAGAGATAACTATATAACAAAATCTCAAATTGGGTCAGTCCAGCCCCATGTCATACATGTGCCCACATTATTAGTTATACATCTCCATGTTCATGACTTGTGAAACATAGTCATCAACTAATAAATGTGCTAGTCATTAACTCATACTGGGGACAACTTTTGAATAACCATACAAGTGAAAGAGTTTCACAAATAATTCACATAATTGACAATCTAATACAAGTCGCTTTCATGGATATTCAATAAAAGAATAATGTGTCATGGATACAATGAAATATAATCATCTCTATAATTCCTTCTAGGACATATTTCTAACATTCTTCCACTTGCACTTGAGCTAATTTAGAATGTATCTAATACCCATAGCTCTTAGGTGCGCCTCATGCTTAGGCTGTGGAAGGGGTTTTGTCAAAGGATCTGCAACATTCAAATCCGTGTGTACTTTGCATATCTTGACATCACCTCGTCTAACGATCTCTCATATCAGATAAAATTTCCGTAGTACATGTTTGTTCTTTTGATGATTCCTAGGCTCCTTTGCTTGCGCAATAGCCCTATTGTTGTCACAGTAGAGATCCAATGGGCTAGAGACATTCGGAAACACACCAAGTTCAGTAAGGAACTTCCTTATCCAAACACCCTCCTTCGCAGCTTCCGAAGCTGCGATGTACTTGGCTTCTGTTGTAGAATCAGCCACCATCTCCTGCTTGGAACTCTTCCAGCTCACAGCACCACCGTTTATCGTAAATACGTATCCTGATTGCGACTTTGAATTGTCTTGGTCAGTTTGGAAACTAGCATCGGTGTAACCCGTTACAACGAGCTCCTCCTCACCACCATAGACTAGGAACATGTCTTTAGTCCTTCTCAAGTACTTAAAAACATTTTTAATCGCTGTCCAGCGGCCCTCACCTGGATCAGATTGGTATCTGCTTGTAACACTATGCGCATACGAAATATCTGGACGTGTACATATCATTGCATACATAATAGATCCGATAGCCGAAGCATACGGTATTCTACTCATGTGTTTCCGCTCATCAACAGTCGAAGGACACTGAGTCTTGCTAAGATGTATGCCATGTGACATAGGTAAGAACCCTTTCTTCGCCTCTTCCATGTTGAACCGTTTCAACACTTTGTCAATGTAAGTGTCTTGGCTTAATCCTATAAGCCTTTTTGATCTATCTCTATAGATTTTGATGCCCAAAATGTATGCTGCCTCACCTAAGTTCTTCATCGAAAAACTATTTTTCAATGAGGTCTTAGCGGCCTTAAGCATAGGAATGTTATTTCCAATCAGCAATATGTCATCCACATATAAGATTAGAAATACTACAGAGCTCCCACTTGCCTTCTTGTAAACACAAGGTTCTTCTTCACTTTGAATGAAGCCAAACCCTTTGACCACTTCATCAAAGCGAAGGTTCCAACTCTGAGATGCTTGCTTCAATCCATAAATGGACTTCTGAAGTTTGCATACCTTTCCAACATTGGTCGGATCGACAAATCCCTCAGGCTGTATCATATACACATCCTCTGTCAGATTCCCATTTAGAAAAGCTGTCTTGACATCCATCTGCCATATCTCATAATCGAAATATGCAGCTATAGCTAGAATAATCTGAATAGATTTAAGCATCGCTACGGGTGAGAATGTCTCATCGTAGTCAAGCCCTTGAACTTGTCGAAAACCTTTTGCAACAAGTCGAGCTTTATAAATATGAACATTTCCATCCATATCTCTCTTCCTTTTATAGATCCATTTGCACTCTATAGGTTTAGTACCATCTGGTGGGTCAACCAAGTTCCAAACTTGATTGTCACCCATGGAATCTATCTCGGTTCTCATGGCACTTTGCCATTTCTCGGAATCTGGGTCCATCATTGCTTCCGTATATGTCATAGGCTCATCATTATCCAACAATAATATGTCGCGCTCTCCCGCAATCATGAGATTGAGCTTATTAGTTGCGCGACATGCCCTTTCAGACCTTCGTGGTTGCGATGGTGCTTCTCTTACCACAGGCATCTCAACTCATTCAGCTACATTAGCATCACTTGTGAACTCTTGCCCGAGCGGCTCATCTTGAATTTCTTCAAGATACACATTTTGTCCACTTTTCTCTCGTTTGAGAAACTCTTTCTCTAAGAAAACACCATTCCGAGCGACAAACACTTTGCTCTCTGAGCGGTTGTAGAAATAATACCCTAAAGTCTCCTTAGGATATCCCACGAATATGCACTTGTCCGACTTGGATGTAAGCTTGTCCGACTGAAGTCGCTTGACAAAAACTTCACAACCCCAAATTTTAAGAAAAGACAAACTGGGAGTCTTACCAGTCCATATCGCAAATGGTGTCTTATCTACGGATTTAGATGGTACCCTATTTAATGTGAAAGCTGCGGTTTCTAGAGCGTAACCCCAAAATGATAACGGTAGGTCCGACTGGCTCATCATTGATCGAACTATGTCCAACAAAGTTCAATTACGTCGCTCGGATACACCATTTCTCTGAGGTGTTCCAGGTGGCATGAGCTGTAGAACAATTCCGCAACTCTTCAGATGACTGCTAAACTCGTGACTCAAATACTCGCCTCCACGATCATATCGTAAGGTCTTAATTTTCTTGCCACGCTGATTTTCTACTTCATTCTGAAATTCTTTGAACTTTTCAAATGTTTCAGACTTGTGCCTCATTAGGTAGACATAGCCATATTTACTTAGATCATCAGTGAACGTTATGAAGTATTCGTATCCACCTCTAGCTGTCGTGCTCATTGGTCCGCACACATCTGTATGTATGATTTCCAACAAGTCTGAAGCTCTCTCAGGAAAACCTGAGAAAGGCATCTTGGTCATCTTGTCGAGCAAACAAGCCTCACATGTCTCGTAAGATTCAAAATCAAACAAAGTTAAAAGTCCATCAGTATGGAGCTTCTTCATGCGCTTTTCACTTATATGACCTAAACGACAATGCCACATGTAGGTAGGACTCAAAACATTAGGTCGAGACCTTTTAGCACTTATGTTACAAATAGGTGAATCATCAAGATTTAAAACAAATAATCCATTCACAATAGATGCACAAGCCACAAACATATTATTCTTAGAGATCACACAACTATTGTTTTCACTCGCAAATGAATAACCATCCTTCATCAAACATGAAGGAGATAAAATGTTTCGACTCAAACTAGGAACAAAATAACATTTATTCAATTCCAAAATAAATCCTGACGAGAGGTGTAGTTGCATCGTTCCGACGCTCAATGCAGCAACTCTTGCAATATTGCCTACGCGGAAATCAACTTCTCCTCATTCCATGCTTCTACTTCTTATCATTCCTTGCATCGAGTTGCAAATATGATCAACCGATTCAGTATCAAATACCCAAGAATTAATATAAGAATCAACGAGGAAAATGTCTGTAACATAAACATTAAGTGTACCTGAAGTGGAAGTACCCTTACTTCCCTTGCTTTTCATAGAAGCTAAGTACAACTTGCAGTTTCTTTTCCAGTGACCCAGGTCATGACAGTGAAAGCACTCATTATCAGCAGTTGATCCAGCTTTAGCCTTGGGCGTTGGCTTAGATATCCCATCTTTAACCTTGCCTTTCTTCTTCAAAGAATTATCTTTCCTTTTAAAGGTAGGCTTGTTCTGGATTGCCATCACATGGCTATTGTCAGCGTCTTTCTCGATGTCACTCTCTGTTGTTAATGGGGTGTCTAGAACTTCTTCCTTTTTCTCAGTCTTGAGAACAATTCTCAAGTTACGGATCCAATCCGTATAGTTTGTTCCATTCAATTTGTCCTTCTCAAGGACTGTACGTAAAGTAAACGATGTGGTGTTGTTAGGTGCCATTGATTTACAACAAAATAATACAAAATACTAAGATAACGCATCCATGACGGAGTAGATTACATTAAGCACTTAACGGAATCTACTCCCACTAAAATTAATATCCCTCAATTGATACTTAGTGATTCAGGACCCACAACTACCAAGTCGACTAGTGAGCTTTAGCATCACAGCTAGAAGACATGTAGATCGGTAAGCAACTCTTTGCTAATCATATCACATATGACTCCTGTTGTTGGGTGACATCTCTATGTCTCGGCGCCCAACCTTTATGCCCCAAAACCCTTAACCGTTAAGATGGCTTTGATCAAGTAACCAAACCTTATGTTGTAAGTATCTGATGCGAACCCATCTAGTCGAGGAAAATTGGTGGCACCCTAATTTCATAGACCCACCACCAATCGTACAAGACTCGTGACAGTGCAAGGTTTTGGGAGGGCATGAAACTTAAACATTACCGAGGGATCGTTCTACTTCTACCATCACGTGCAGAAAAATAACTATTATCATCACATATGTAGAAGTAAAACATAGTAATGACACGGTACGGCCCATTAACACATGGTGATCTCCATCTCTATTGTACTATCCATCATGATGATCTCCATCTCCATGATCGATGTATGCCATCCTCTAGTGATGAGTTCTTCAAGAACTATCTAACGCATGCTAGTAAAGAGAATTACACAATCGCGCATTAGATCATCACAATTTGGTACGCAGACCATTACATTAATTTTTGACAATACATGTGGCTCCAGCCGTATTGTCGTACGCGTGACACGCAGGTCACGAATAAATTACACACATGCATCACATACACATATGGGCCATACCGATCACAAAACCTGCAAAACAGATTATCGTACTTCCGACGTCTAAACTTAAACCGTTGAAAAGCCCATCTTACAAGCCGATTTTGGAAAATCTAATTTTGTTGATACTAGAAAAGCTAGTTAATCTCATGTGTAAAATTTTCTGTAGATCAATTTTCATATAGAAAACGTCTCCATCCGAGTTAACCACAGAAAGTTACGACTGTTTTACCGAACAACATGTTTTCTGATTTTCTCGGGACCGGTAGCGGATCCAATCCGCCGCCGCCGCGCATCCTATGTTCATGGCACTTGACCTAGTTTCGATTCGATCAATCCAATTGATCTTCTTCTCGTCGTGACTGGGTTTACGTGTATCACTTAACTCTGAAGGCGGAATTCCGACCGGTAGGAGTAATTCGTTACACGACCATCACGACAAGAACACGAAACCGATCACAATTTTGATCTACGTCCACGCATATCACCATATGCACACATTCTGAATCTAAAACTTAGCAGCTATGACTCTGGTACCACTGAAGGGATACGGGGAGGCTACGCTAGCGCAAAACAAAATTTCCCCATAAACTAGGAACTGCTGCTGTCAAAGATCACGGGATTACCACTAGACGCGCAGATGCAGCGGAACCGTCTCGATGTAGACGAACGCGTCGAGGGTAGCAGGCAGTGCAGTTGCTCACGTCCGCCTGGTCCTTCACGTGCGGTTCGTCCTTGTGCTCCAAACGTAGCACCTCCAAGGTATCCACACGTACGGGAAGGAAGTGTCGCACACCGGACTGCTAGGTCCGCGGGCGCGGCGAGGAGTGGGCGGCGCGGCGGCACGACTGTTGCTCAAGAGACATCCAAGTCAGGGGGTATGGTCCATATTTATGAGGGGAAAATCCCCCACACCATCGTCCATTAGCAATACGGGACTAATAGATGGTGCACCCCCTTCTAACGCTGATGGGCTTTACAACAATTGTGGCCCATTATGACTTTTACAATCCAATGGATCAAATCCATCTGAACCCACTAATGGATCTAATCCAGTTGGCTCTAGGGTATATCTCCAACATGAAGAAATCAAGGACCTAGAGGAGAAAGCTGCTAGAATAAAAAAAAATACCGCATAGATAAAGAACATGAAGTGGCTATATTTATTGCAAAAATATTGTGGAAAAGGAAGGACAAGACTGCTATCTATTGTGCTTATAATTTTGGGTGAGCTAGTTTTAATTACTACATCTATATAAGAGTTAGGTGGTTTATTTAATACAATGTGTAGAATACTAACTATTTTGATATAATGCAGAGGTCGTTTCATTTGCTTTTGTATTTGTCCGAAGCACGGAGATGTAGGGGTCTTCGACTCATTACACTATGATGAGAGTTCATACGCGGACTTCATTGACATTCTAAAAAAGTAAGACAACTCTTTGCAATACTTTTTTTCGGGTAACTATTTGCAATACTTCAATAATACAAGTTCTCGATCTATATGCACCAAATTAAAATGTATTACTTATTTTTGACTTTTTACCCTCAAAGAGCGTATCGGTTATATATAAAAAATGGCGGGGAGCACCCTCCAAACAAGCCAAAATTGCGAGTGAGGCATGCAAAATGCGTAAGAACATAACAACTTAGTTTTTTCTATAGTTGTACACTTTTGATTACGAACTACTCATCATTTTTTATTTGTTTGCAGTGCTACAAGCAACCTCCCGGCAGTGTGTTATGTGGATATTTCGTGTGCCAGTTCTTGAGAAATAATGCAAGGTACTGGACAAATCCTGAAGACGTAAGCCTCTTCTACACAGCCATGTCCTAATTAATTAACATCCTAATCAATGGTAATGCATGCATTCTAATCTTCATTTATTATGTGTACCTGCAGATGTCAACCATCGACGGACAATGGGGGAAGTTGGGAAAAAACACATCGATAACATTTGTGCGGACTTAGCGAGGTTCATCCAAAGAGAGATTTGTCATGAGCGTGGAGAATTCTACGATGGCGCAGGAGCGTTGGCTGTCGACGAGTGGAAACATTTACGTAGATAGGTATAGTACGATTTTCTATTCAAAATGTTGGACATCAATTTTGTGGATTATCTAATATGTATTATATTTGCTAGTTTGTATAATGTGGTTGACATACATATTTGAATTTGACGGTCAAATACAAATAATAACAAATACATGTGAATTTGACCTACAAATACAAATAATAATGAACACGGGTGAATTTGATAGACAAAAACAAATGATAAATAAATATGAGAAAATTATGGTGAAATGAAAAAAATTTTGCTGGCGGGTCGCATAGGCAACCGCCAGTACCGTAACACTATGTGCTGGCGGTCGTCATAATCAGCCGCCAGAACAATAAAAACTCGGTGCTGGCGGTCTTCATAACCAGCCACCAGCATAAGACACCTCTGTGCTGGCGGCCGCCGTAACCAGCTGCCAGCACAAGAAAACTCTATGTTGGCTGTCGTCATAACCAGCCACCAGCACAAGAAAACTATGTGCTGGCGGGCACCGTAAGCAGCCGCCAGCACAGAAGGCCTCTGAAACGAACCGGGTTTTCGAGAAAGGAAACCCGATCTCTGCACCTCAGTGATAGTCCCAGGAGTAGACCTGAGCATTCCACAGGCCGGGCCGGGTTCGGACCGGGCCGAAAAAACCCGGGTTTTTCGGGTCGAGAAAATTCTGCCCATGACCGTCCCATGGGACGTGTCGGGCCTCAGTTTTCGGGCCGAGCTCGGGCCGGGCCCGGGCTTGAGCGGGCCGCCCGCGCATTTTATAGTGTAAAGTAACTAAAAACAGCATTTCGGGCCGGGCTCGGGCCAAAAAATTTTTTCACGGGCTTCAAGATCTCTGTCCACGCCCGTCCAGTAAGGTCCGTGGGCGGGTCGGGCCCGGGCCGGGCAAGCGGGCCGGGTCGGGCCGGGCCAAAAACGCTCAGGTATACCCAGGAGGCTATCACGTGCAAATTCATGTCTCAGAAAGTAACGAAAACCGTACAACAGAAGAAAATATATGAAGGCCCACATAAATAATATTATAATAATTTAATCATCTGAGTACAGCATTACAGCATATGTCGGGTACAAGTCCAACGAGACTGAATCAAACAGAGTAAACATCTACGCAACGGCTCTCATGTAGCGAAGTAGACTCCATCCCCATAGGCAGCTCGAGTGTAGAACGGCCTCAGTCTTCCCATCCATCGTGCTCAAAGTCGTAGTCCGGCTCCTGGTCTGAAAACCCGTCATCTACTCGATAAGCGAGTAGGTCATGTCAGCTTCCCAACAAAGAGCATAAGCAAAGGAAAATAATTCTAGTATCCATGGATATTCCTATATATGGCTGTAGAAGGTTATGCAAGCAGCGGTAGCTACATCAAGGAATGCAGAAATGCTGAGAGGTCACCATCTCCGAGGAGATCCACACCTCCGAGGCCAACGCCTCCGGGGTCAACACCCCAACCAAGGAAAGAACACCAAACACTGGATCTCAACCGAGTCACAGTATCCCACTCTCATCTGCGATGAGGGGTCACCAACTCCTATCCCCACATCTCAACAGCACGAAGCCAGGCTCACACACACAGGGGAGAGAAAGCGGCACAGAAGAATACTAGCCAGAGTAACAGATCCAAGGGCTGTCCATACCAGTGGACACGGACTATAGCTATAGGTTTAACACTCTGCAGAGGTTGTACAACTAGACCCGCCGAGTAGGGCAGAATCGGATGCCTCCGATCCACATCCCTACCTAACGGCCGGAGACCTAGCAGTGGACGGCACTCTCCTGCCTCTCTGAGCCTGACTCGTCCTGAACTGGGGCGCGAAACTTGCCAGCAGGGCCTCGGAGCTGTGAAACCATCCCCGGAGGAGCCGGGGCGACGTCTACTCGGGGGGTATAACCCGTCCCCCTCACACGATCACACCGATCCGCCTACAGGCTGGATGCCATCCACATACAAGTTCTCGTGCCGAACCCCGCCCATAACAAGGCGAACGGTTTGCACGAAAATAGCCCAAAGATACACGGTTAAACTGTCGATCGATCCTTAATTGCAAGAGCGATCACTCACCAACTCCATCCAAACGACACGCCGCTAGGGCGGGAGGCCAGGTCGCATCTCCCCTAGACAGGCATTCACAAGTAACCAAAGCAGCTCGCTCCCGCGGTAACACGTCAATGATACACACTCACCCAAAACACACGCTAGAATACTGAGATTTCTCAATCTCAGGCCAAACCAGAGATCCATCCATAACTAAGGGTAAAATATATGGATAGATATAGCTGGGAACTAGCTAGGGGTCTGTAGCTAGTTCCAAAGGTCGGTAGTTCAAGGTACAGGATATTACAAATCAAGGCAAGACTAAAAGATTGTCTATGCATTTCATAAATCATCCAAAAAATAATAATTAAGCACTAGCAACTAAAAGCATGCATGGGATCTATATGATTGGGTGTGACATGACACTCGGTTGGCATCCGTAGTCCTGGTCTGGGTTGAAGTCGGGGTCGAACTCCTCCTGTGGCTCGTAGCTCGGGTCTGCTCAGCACGAGATACGAGACACTAAATTACCGACGATCAACTAAGCATAAATCCAAAGAAACCCAATTTCAAAAGATCCAAACTATCTACAAACAACACTGCCTCATTTTTAGAAAAATAATGAAACTGGTTTCATATTTTTCGAAGTTATAAATAATTAGTTATGAATTTTCAAAGATAAAAAGATTTACAAATTAATTTTCAAACTCATTTATAAATCAGAATAGGATTTTAATTTTGAAAATATGTGATGACGTCAGCATGACCTCAGCGTGACGTCATCGCCTCTGGTTAGTGGGCCGTTAATGGGCCGAAATCCGGCCTAATGAACTCAGCCTGTTGGCCCAAAAGAACTAAGTCTGTTAGATGCCCTTGAATTAAATTCAAAGAGCGAAAAAGAAAAAGAAAAAGAAAAGAAAAAGGGGCCGCACTGGGCCTTGACAGGCCGGACGGCCCAGCACTTCCTCAGGCTTGTGCTGGAAAAGTCCAGCGGAAGCCCTCGGACTTTTCTGGTACGCGCAGGCACTCCCTCGCCAAGCGCGCTGGCGTCGGCGCGTCTCGGCGTGCGCACGGTGGCGACGGCGAACGACGGTTGTAGCGGCTCCGGCGTTCGTGCGAGTGGTGGTTAGAGGTCACTAGGGACCGGCGGTCTTCCCGGCGCAGCCCTAGCCTTGGAGTAGGGCGCCTTGGCATGTGCGTGGTTCGACCCAACGACGCTCTAGACGCGACGCGGCGGCAACGCACATGGACTCCGCATCAGCGGCTCGGCATAGCGCTCCTGATCCTGCGCTGGGGTGCGCATGGTTCAGGTGCACTTGCACACACATATACATTGCAAGCGGCGGCATGACACAGCTCGCGCACGCGGACACGCGCGCAACACGGCGGTGCTCTGGCGCGGCGCGGCGGAGTCGGCGGCGGCGAGTTAGTGGCCGAAGGCCTGCCTGCACGCGCTGGGGTGCACGGCGACGACACGGGTAGGGGTTCCTGTAGAAGAGCGGCACGAAGGCCGGACAGGGGCTTGACACAGCGAGCTCGGGGCTCGGCGCTCGGCGCGGCGTGGCGCAGGGGCACACTCCTAAGGGAAGAACAAGGTCAGGAGAGAGAGCGGGGTGTCTCACGTTGGGGCGGAGGTGAAGACGTAGCAGTGGAGCCGTGCGTTGGTGAAGTGGCGACGCGGTTCACGGCGGTGCTGCGACGGCTCTGCTCTGGCTCCGGCTTGTCGCGGTCGCCCCCTTCCTCTGCTTGATCCGCTCCGGTCCCGGCGGCTACAGCTTCGTCCTGGCGCCACGGCGGCGAGGCGCCTCCACTTCCCCCTTCTCCCTCTCTTCCCCCTTCTCTCCTTGCACGGCGGCGGAACATAGGAAAAGGGAGAGATCCCCAGATGCGGTTTGGCTTGCGAAAGGGCTCGGCCTGGGGTTTTAGCTGGTCGAGCACGTCGAGGCGAGGGCAAAACGGGGCACGGCGCGGCTTCTATTGGTCGTTGCGGTGTGGAGGCCGACGTGGCGGAGCAGGAGAGGCTGGCGGACGCACGACCTCGTCATGGCGCAGGGGTAAAAGGGGTAAAGGCGCGGGCGGAGCGCGTCGGGGTCCGCCTGGCTAGGCGTCCATGCCACAGGCCCGGTCAGGGGCTTGTCCCCTCGGCCTGGTTCAGCGGGCGCGCGTGCAGCGGCGAGGTGGTCGGCCGCGCGTGTGAACGCGCTGACCGTCACCCTGAAGAAGATGACCAGCGCGCCGGGGCCACTCGTCAGCGACTTGGCGGCAGTGGAAAGGTAGGTGGGCTGCCGTGGGCTGGCTAGCTGGGCCGAGGATTTAGAAGAGGGAGGATGGTTGGTCACGGGCCGGAAGATGAGGGGGCTCCGGTAGACTTCTAGGATTGTTAGCTGGCCCAAGTTAGTAAAGGGTTTTAGAATTTAGTTTGATTATATAACTAAACTTTATATTTGAATTTGAATTAATTCAAATTCAAAACACACTCAATTAACTCCAAATGAAATCCATAAAATCCAAATCACTTATTTATACTATAATTTGAATTTATATTTTTATATTTTGGTTTTATTTATATGGAATTTGGGTGAGAGCTGGCATATGGTTTAAAATATGGTGACACTTCATCAAAAAAAAAAGTTTCAAACTTTCCAGAAATTTCATACTTCCAAATTTACGGGATGTTACAGCCTCTGTGCTGGCGGGCGGGCACTCGCCAGCACAAAGGGCTATTTGTCCTGGCTCCAAGTTGTTGGCGGATCGTGCGCCCGCCAGCATAGAGGCATTTTACCCGCCAGTGCAAATCGTTTCTGGTCTGGTGTACGTTCAGCAATAATGCGAGTGCGGGTTGCAAATATCACCCGTACGTTTTCACGACAGAGATGCGTCGCTTCACTTAAACTAAGCCGGTGGGGGTAAGACCGCTCCCACAGTTTTCATTAAGAGAAAAAAAAACCTCCTCCCGACTTAGAAAACTCCCAAACTCCGGCTTCACCGGCGAGGGGATTTTTTTCGGGGAATAAATCCCCGCTGAGATAAACCTACGTTCGATGGGATTCGAACCCAAACCGACGACGTGCCATCTGCAACGCCTACCAACCGAGCGACAGCTCGTTCTCTGCGTCGCTTCACTTGTACATGTCCCTTATTTGTTGCACGCTCAACTCCCTACTCCGGCTTGTTGCCCCATATACCTGAGCATTTTGAGCCCGGCCCGGCCCGGCCCGCTGGCCCGGCCCGGGCCCGGCCCGCGTCAGGCCCGCCCACGAACCTTACTGGACGGGCGTGGGCAGAGATCTTGAAGCCCGCGAAAATTTTTTTTTGGCCCGAGCCCGACCCGAAATGCTGTTTTTAGTTGTTTTACACTATAAAATACGCGGGCGGCCCGCTCAAGCCCGGGCCCGGCCCGAGCCCGACCCGAAAATTGAGGCCCGACGCGTCCAGTGGGATGGTCATGGGCAGGATTTTTTCGGCCCGAAATAACAGAAATTTTTTTCGGCCCGAACCCGGCCCGGCCCGAAAAATGCTCAGGTCTATTGCCCCACGGCAAGCCCACACACGGCACCTTACATTCAAGATGTTTACTGCTCACTGGGATTCAGCGCCGTGTGCCGCACGCACTCGTTCATTGGAGCAAGAGCAACGAGCAAGCCCTACTGTTCCCGCTTGCGCTTGTTCACCAGGGACGTGAAGTTTTGGAGCCGGTGTGCCGGGGCGGAGGTCACCTGGATGAGTGGTATTGGATACACGAAATCCAACATTAGTTAATTAATTGTATTCAAACACTAATATTTTTTTAATGGTTTTAACTAAATTAAAATCCGATTGCATATTAATGTTCCTTGCAATTTAATCTACGAAATAAGATATCACTTGAATATGTTTCGTCAAAAATAAAAATAACATGTAAATTTCATGTGTCAAACTCAACAAACAAATAACAACAATATATTGAATATGTTTCATCACAGAAGTAGTATATAAATTACATTCAAACTCGACATACAAATCTATCAAATTAGCTACTAGTACGACACATGAAATTTATATGTTATTTTTATTTTTGACGAAACATGTTCAAGTGATATCTTATTTCGTAGATTAAATTGCAAGGAACATTAATATGCAATCGGATTCTAATTTAGTTGATCCACTAAGAAGATATTAGTGTTTGAATACAACTAATCAACTATTTTTTGAATTCCGTGCGCCAATACCGCTCCTCTGCATGACCTCCGCCCGGGGACACGGATGCCAAACTGAATTTCCCTGTTCACCAGTGACGTTCGTTCTCCAGTGCTTCTATATGGGCGCGTGGTATGACAGTCCGCGGTCCGCCTCTGCCATTCACCGCGAGTGCACGCCGGCATTCCTGACCTGCAGATGGTAAACCCCGCCGGAATAATCTTCCACTGTCGCCGCAGACTCGCGCCTCTTCCGCGTAGCAGCACCATAATATCGGAGAGTCTGGAGACCCAACCGTGACTGCTCCAACCATCACCAATGCACGCGCACATGCAGAGAGCTCGCCAACGCCAACATGGACGCCCGGCGCGGAAACTGTTCGCTCCTTCACGCGCTCCGCCCTGCAGCTGCAGGGGTCCCTACTCCCCACACGCTCATCTTCATCCACCTAGGCCTAGTTTAGTTGGTTAAATTTTCTAATTTTTTCTCCACTCTCTCTCCATCGCATCACATTAAATACGTCAAAAGACATATGTTCGGAGTATTAAATATAGGTAAAAAAATAACTAATTACACAGTTTTGATGTACTTTGCGACACGAATCTTTTGAGCCTAGTTAGGCCATGGTAGGATAATATTTACCACAAACAAACGAAACATGCTACAGTGTGCTACAGGAGTTCCAAATGTTGAAAAAGTAAATTTTTCACCGAACTAAATAAGGCCCTAGCCAGGGGCGCTTCTAGCTAGCAACCTGCCCTATAAGTAAGGGCTCGAAATGTGTCGGCCGGCCGGACGGTGTCTGCCATTACACTCGATCCGCCGCGGCCGATCGATCGAGTCTATCGCAGGAGAAAGCTGTAGCCAGCTAAAAGGATATGGGCCGCGCAGCAGCGTCAACAACAACGCGGTGGATGCAGCCGGCGCCGGCGCTGCTCCTCGTCGTCCTGGCCACCACCGCCGCCGTGGTGGTGGTGGTCCGGGGCGAGCCCCAGGTGCCGTGCTACTTCGTGTTCGGGGACTCGCTCGTGGACAACGGGAACAACAACGACATCGCGTCGCTGGCGCGGGCCAACTACCCGCCCTACGGCATCGACTTCCCCGGCGGCGCCACCGGCCGCTTCAGCAACGGCCTCACCACCGTCGACGCCATATGTAAGCTTGCTCACACTACTAGCTAGCTAGCTCTCTGCTTTCGTGTTCATTTTTAGTAGGTGTGCCAGGTATCCCTTGACGCCAATATCACGCTTTGAATGAAGTAGTGCCCGTTCATCAGATGATGTCACGCCAATCTGAGTGCCACGATGGCGACAAGTCCATTGAGGGCTTGAGTTGTAGACGAAGTTGGTCCCCTCCGCCGTATGATGGGATGGATGGCTGACGTCGGCGCTCCCTTCGATTGGAACCAGTCGTAGTCTGTGCAGAAATTCTCTAACATTTGCAGCTAAATTCATTAGTGTTTGGGAGCAAGAGCAACCCAAACCGACGGCGGTGCTGATCTGGATATAGTAGCTGATGCCGTTGTCCGTTGAACCAATTACTATCAAGTATTCATGTTCTGACATGTCGTTTCTCAGCTCGGCTTCTGGGCTTCGACGACTACATCCCCGCGTACGCCGGCGCCAGCAACGACCAGCTCCTCACCGGCGTCAACTTCGCCTCCGCTGCAGCCGGGATCAGGGACGAGACCGGCCAGCAACTGGTGCGTGAGCTGACCATTTGTTTTCATCATCCTAGCTCTTGAAAGATGAATTCGCTAACCTGCTGAATCCCCTTGTAGGGCCAACGGATCAGCTTCGGCGGGCAGCTCCAGAACTACCAGGCGGCGGTGCAGCAGCTGGTGAGCATCCTGGGGGACGAGGACACGGCGGCGAGCCACCTGAGCCAGTGCATCTTCACGGTGGGCATGGGCAGCAACGACTACCTCAACAACTACTTCATGCCGGCCGTCTACTCGACCAGCCAGCAGTACACGCCGGAGCAGTACGCCGACGCGCTCGCCGGCCAGTACTCGCAGCAGCTCCGCACCCTGTACAGCTACGGCGCGCGGAAGGTGGCGCTGATGGGGGTCGGGCAGGTCGGGTGCAGCCCCAACGAGCTGGCGCAGCGCAGCGCCGACGGCGCCACCTGCGTCCCCGAGATCAACGCCGCCATCGACATCTTCAACCGGAGGCTCGTCGCCCTCGTCGACCAGTTCAACGCGCAGCTGCCCGGGGCGCACTTCACCTACATCAACGCCTACGGGATCTTCGAGGACATCCTCAGATCCCCCGGATCGCACGGTATGGACGAATCGTCTTTGCACTGCACATCGATCTCGTTGTCCTGAAACTGAAAACAACAATGGATGGGGGTGCTTGCACAGGTCTGACGGTGACGAACCGAGGGTGCTGCGGGGTGGGGAGGAACAACGGGCAGGTGACGTGCCTGCCGTTCCAGACGCCGTGCGCCAACAGGAACGAGTACCTCTTCTGGGACGCCTTCCACCCCACGGAGGCGGCCAACATCCTCGTCGGCCGGAGGGCGTACAGCGCGGCGCTGCCGTCCGACGTCCACCCGGTGGATCTGCGCACGCTCGCTCAGCTCTAGTTATATTGATTGATATCACAAGATGTCGGTCACGTCAAGATGAGCAAAAGCTTACAGTGTCTTCCTTTTTCTGTTGTGGTGTGTACTGCTCGCAAGGAGATATATATGTGTTCATCTGAACAAACTATATAAATGTGATATATGGTACATGGTTTCTTCGCGTTTTGCTGATGTAGTTAAGGACTTAAGGGCATAATGTCACAGTTCAGAAAAATGTGAACCACAGTTCAAGCAAAAGAGCGATGAAAACACCTTAGATCGATCTCATTCGATGAATATCAGGTGTCCAAATCGTGTTCCAACTGTTAATACATCGTTTTCAACCTCTGGATTCGAAACACTGACCTCTTCTTCCCCAGAACCTAAATCCTAGCTAGTCTCGCCGGTAACAATGGAGGCGGCAGAAGTGATGTTAAGCAGGCAGTAGTATAACAATCATCTGGATGTTATGAAGGCGATACTTCCACATGGAGAAATCACAATCATGTTGTGAAAAATTATATCAGGAAGCGCTTGGATCGTGTGCTGTGGCCAATGATCTATGGAGAGCTCGGTTTCCATCTGTGAGAGTAATAAATAAACGGAGACGCTGCGAACGGCAGCACGACCGATTGGTGAGTGCAGCCCACCGCATGGGCCTCCTTCGGGAGAGGTCGTGGCCTCGTGGGTTCGATCCCCGTGAGGGGCGAATTCCCGGGAAAAAATTTTCTCGTCTATCTCGTGCCAAATATATGGTAAGGTCCAGCCTATCTCACGGGCAACAGACCCCTAGGGTGGGGTAAGGGTTTCTCGGCCTGTGTGAGAAGGTCTTCTTCTTAATACAATACTGTGAGGGTGGTCTTACCTTCTTATTATTTTCACGGAGAAAAAGGCGCGTGGGGTGGAGGAAGAGGAACAGGAAGATTTAACCATTTTTAACTATTTTTTAATATTAATTTTAATAATAACACCTTCGAAAATTTATTTACACCAGGTGACCCTTTTGCCCGCGCCGTGCATCGTGGCGCGGCAGGAAGCCTCTACCGCGGCGGACGGGGGCGTGCCAGCGCGGCGGCTGACGTGGCACGAGCCTGCCGTGCCACGTCGCCTGGCGCGGCAGAGGCTGGGTTACAGCCGGCACGAGCCCCTTCCTTTCTTTCTCCCTCCTTCCTTTCTTCTCCACCAGAGCCCACGCCCGCCGCCGCCGAACAGCCGATGTCGCCCCCCCCCCCAATTTTCGGCCCCAAATCCGTCGATTTGGGGCGGGAAAAGTGGGGGAAATCGTTCCTCGCGTCATTGGGAAGTTATTCCCCTACTTCTTTTCCTCTTTTACTGTCACATTTTGTAGATCGGAGGATGTTAAGGTGACCTAGGGTTAGGAAATTTTTTTGCCATGTAAGATGAAATGCAATGCTTTGACATGGAAATTATTAGTAGGTGATACACACTAGTTTCTCTACTTGTGATATTGACGTGTAGAACTTGTTGCATGGGTTGATTTATTGTAGTTGTTTAAGCAATTTTCTAGTGTAGATGGGAGTTGTAGATAAAAGTTAGAGCATAGTGATTAATGTGGACATGGTATTCAAATGGCATGTTATAGTTAATGAAATTGTTTAAATGTTGTAGATGGATCGTTTAGTCCTTATGTTTCATGGTGGGATTGTGAAAGAAAATGGTGAATTTGAGAATATGAATGAGTCCGTGGAATCGTTCAATGATCGTCCAACCTTTAAGGATTAAGTTGATCGTGCAATGCAAAAGTATGGATGTGGTGTGGATGAGGTGACATTGAGAGGCCGTTTTAATTGTGGCAAAGCTAGACCTTATTTTGTTATGATGAATTTGTCTAAGGAGGATGATTGGAAGCATTATAAGGAGGTGGTTGGGGAAGCTAATGTTTCATGCTTGGAGGTGGTGGTTGATATTTGTCATAGGCCTAGCGAGAATGTTAACTTGACAGAGGAAGGTCATTTAGAGGTTGAACATGGCACCCAAGATTCTCTAACTCTAGATTTGGGTGGGAGCCAACCTAATCATGTCTTGGGAAGGGTGAATAATGATTTTCCCGAAGATTGTTTTGAACGGGAAGAAGAAGAAGAAGATGATATATCTGTGAGCTCAAGTGAAAGTGAATATGATGATGAGGATGTTGCACTCAGAGGGATGGGTGAACGTGAGGAGGATGGTGGTTATATTGGTCCTGCGGTGAACACTAGAATCGTTGAAAATGAAGAGCCGGCGGTGAACACTAGAACGTGGCAAAATGAAGAGGCAGGACAATATGAGTTGCCAATCCCGTCTTCTCTTCCCAATGATAGGGTTCCCAATGATAGGGACTTTACCATGATCCATATGGCTATTGCTGAAGATTCAATGATTTTCGCCGAAGAAGCGGTGTTTAGTCAGCAGCCCGTGATAAAGAAGGGAATGAAGTTCAACTCTCTTGAGGAGCTGAAGTTTTTCTTAGCTCACTACGCAGTGAAGCATTTTAGACCTTTTAGTGTTGTGCATTCTGACAAGAACCTTAGGTATGAAGTAGCATGCAAACAAGGCTGTGAGTGGCGTGTATGGTCACGGATAGACAGAAGCACGGGCAAATGGAAGATTACAAGGGTTGTCCAACCTCACAAATGTCGTTCTCAAGAGGCGAAGCCCAACCATCCACAATTGACAGCTAGTTACCTAGGCAGGATTCTCTTAGGAACTATTCGTGCTGACAGCGATGAGTCGGTGTCCTCTTTGATTGAAAACATAGTCAATTTCTCTGGATATCGTGTGAAGTATTCAAAGGCATGGAGGTCTAAGCAAAATGCTATTGCCCTTCTCTGGGGGGATTGGAAAGAGTCGTATGCTCAAATTCCAAGGGTATTGGGAGCTATGAGGCACTACAATCCTGGGGTTAAATGGTTCCCTTACACTACTGGGTTGAAGGTTCTTGACGGTGGCATATGGAAGCCGGTGATAGAACGTGTTTTTTGGTGCTTTCCACAATGTTCCGTGGCTTTCCAACATTGTCGTCCTGTAATACTTGTAGATGGAACCTTCTTGACCGGCAAGTACAAAGGCACGCTCATGATGGCTGTTGTTGTAGATCCAGAACAACAAATTGTGCCTTTAGCATTTGCCTTGGCCGAGAGTGAGAATGACAACAGTTGGTCATGGTTCATGAGGCTCGTTCGCACGCACGTGCTTGGACCTGAGCGCCAAGTGTGTATGATCTCAGATCGTCATCATGGCCTCCTAAAATGTGCCCAAGAGCACATAGATGGATACCCACCACTTGTTCATAGGTGGTACGTGCGACACTTTGCCGCCAACATGTGGCGTCGTCAGAAGAAAAATGAGGTCATTAAAATGTTGAAATTAGTATGCAAAGTACAGACTGACGTGGAGTTTGAGGAACACTTAGAAGCCTTAAAGAAGGACTTGAATGATGAGGCGAAAGCATGGTTGGAGAATGAAATGCAAAACAAGGAAAAATGGGCCCAGGCTTTCGATGAGGGAGGTATGCGTTGGGGCCTAATGACAACAAATTGGTCAGAAAGTCTTAACAACGTATTCAAAGGCATCCGAAGTAGACCCATAGCCGGCGTTATTCATTACTCATTTGAGAAATGCAACGCGCATTTTGTGAATAGATGGCGGCTGGAACGTGATCAGTTGGATAAGGGTCAAAAAGTGGGTTCGTTTGCACAAGAATATATGGATGGTGCTGCTTTAAGATCCTCTAAACAACTTGCAGAAGCTTTCGGCCCTGATAGAATGATATATTCTATTAGAGGTTTTGGTGGTACTAACATAGGTGGGGAGAGTAATGGAACATAGGTGGGGAGAGTAATGGAGGGCGACACTATAGAGTGGACCTTAGAGAAGCTGTGTGTAGTTGTAAGGTTCCTCAATTGTTGCATCTTACATGTTCGCACATGATGACGGCTTGCACTGCTAGGGGTCTTGACTTTGAAACGGTCATGTACATGTCCCCTTTGTACTCGAGAGAACACACCCTTCACATTTGGGAATCCAGCTTCGAACCGTACTTTGATCTGTCACAATGGCCTGTATACAATGGCCCTGAATACGTGCCAAATCCAGCACAAATGAAAATGGGAAAGGGTAGGAGAGCGACAAAGCGCATTAAAGGGGACATTTATGAGTCACAACCAAGGATTCCCGCAGACTATCCACTCAAAGATTTTAAATCTATGAAGACACAAAATTTATGCTTAAAATGCCACAAAGTGATTGTAAATTGTATGTGCCGAAAAAGGAAATCTAAGGGGAAGAAAAGAAGCAACGGGGCTTCCAACTCTAGGGTAGCAGACGAGGTACTTTGTTGGTAGGTAGTTAATTTCAAAATTATGCATGTCATTTACAATTATTGCACTTGCATTTCAACTATTGTAAATTTCAACATTATTCATGTTGTACTCAATAGTTGTAGTGACCTTTAAATTTGATTTATATTGGTACTAACAATATTTCCTATTATTTCAGGATGGCGCATCCATTGTACCCGCTCCTCGAAAGTGCCTACGATGACAACCATCGCGCACACCTTCTCGCCGACCAGATGCAGGTACCTTAAGAAAAATGTTCAAAAATTCCTTTACTTTATTTATGATTAGTATGTTCTTTAATTAGTATTAGAATGTTGACAATTTGCTTTACAATGTTCATGGTCCTAATTTTGCATGTTAATGTTTTTTTCATGACTTGAGGCCGTTGAGGGTGCGAGAGCACTGGCCACTTCCGTGGGACGAGCGATACGCCCCCTTCTTGGCTAGAGCGGGCTTCTTGGACATTGCTTTGGTGGTGGTTCGTGGGCTGCCTACGATGGATGGGCCATTGTTGTCGGCCATGGTGGATCGATAGCATCCGGAGACCCACTCTTTCCACCTACCGTGCGGGGAGATGACGGTCGGCTTGCAGGATGGGGCCATGATTCTTGGTCTTCCACTGGAGGGGCTGCCAGTTACTGGGATCATTCAGAGCGACGGTTGGCGTGACATGGTGGAGTTTCACATTGGGTTAAGGCCACCGGATGCTGAGGACGGGGAACCGTCCAAGAAGACCTCCGGGGTGAACTCGTCATGGTTGAGGGAGCACTTCACCATATGCCCCCAGGGAGCTGCTGAAGAAGTTGTAGAGAGGCACGCTCGTGTTTGGTTGTGGCACTTTGTCGGCTCTTTCCTTATGCCTGATTCAACAGGAAACACCGTGTCTTGTGTTTCTTCCACTTTTGGGTCAAAATTGGGATAACATTCGTGGCTACAGTTGGGGATCAGCTGTTCTTGCTTGGCTGTATAGGCAGTTGTGTGATGCCTGCAGGCGTAGTGGCCGTGATGCCAACCTTGGTGGATGTGCTTACCTGCTACAGATTTGGATATGGGAGCGTATTCCGGTTGGTCGACCACACCGTGGACCTGTTGAGGTAAATACAAAATCTCATTAGTTTCTCACATGACTCTACATGATTTGTCTTTGTGCTGATTAGAATTTTGGTGTTTGCTTTAAGCCATGGAATTGACAGGTTTCTCGTCCCACATGGGCATATGTGTGGAAGACAGCGACAGCGGTACATGGCCCTCCAGGGAGGTGATACAAGGCGTACACAAACGAGTTGGATTGTTTGACGCAAACACAGGTACATAACATTTTCTAAAAGTTCTTGTTCTTTTGCACGATGAAGGTAATGAGATATACTGAATAGTATGCAATTTTCTATAGGTTGAGTGGACACCGAACAGCCGCCAGATGCCTGCCCACTTCCAATTGTCAAACTTGTACGAAAGAGATAGAGAGTTGTGGAGGGCGACAGTTCCACTCATCATGTACTATGTGGTGGAGATACATTTGCCAAACAGGTGCCCCGCCAGTTCGGGAGGGCACAACCTTCAACTCCAGAACTTGTAACCACCATTCCTGCCTTGCACAAGTGAGAATTCTAATTTATTTTTATTATCAATTTCATGTAGATTATGTTTGTTTTTTCATAAATTTGATAAACTTTTTGTTCTTTCAGGATCAAACAGCAGAAGAGGTACAAGGAGAATAATTGGAGCGTGAAACATGCACGGTACATTGAAATGTGGAACAATCAGGCGAGGATGGATCCTGAGGATGGCCCGGCATGGCGTGCTGGACCACACAGGGAATACCTTCGGTGGTACCATGCTTCCACAAGGACTAGGCTCAAGCCAGCTTACACGGATGCCCACATTGAAGATGCCCCCTCAGATTTCGACGACGACATAGCTGACGAGTACGACACCTTTACACGGTTGGGAACACAGCCTGAGCGAGCACCTTTAAACGACTACTTGGTAATTTTCCTTTGTTCATTCAATTTGTTTCATGAACCCATCATGTTAAAAAGCTGCAGCTCGTGATACGTTCAACTGATATTTCTTTGTAGGGACAACAACTTGCAAGGTTGGCTAACGAGGCAGGAGTGGCCATGGAACATGCAAGTGCCGAGGAAGGTGGAGTCCTTCGACAGTTTGCAGAGGTACTGCAAGTTGCCACAAAATTCATATTTGGCTCTAAGACTATCCATACTCAATATATATTATCTGAATGGTGTAGAGGGTCCGTAGAAGCTGCAGGCGTATGGCTAGGAAGTTGAACTGCATGTCGGTGCAAGATGTCGCCCACAGGGACAATGGACAAGGAACTTCTTATGGATCACGCCGTACGCCAGTCCACCACAGGGGAGGAAGAATCTCAAGGACCCCCTCTCTTACTGTGTCAGGTTCTACAGCTCCAGGTCGTTCTAGTGCCAGCCGTGGTCATGCCAGTGCCAGCCGTAGTCGTGGCAAGGCTGTCGCCACCACCCCAGAGGCAAGTGATGAGGAGGCTGGATACCACTCTTCAGACTCTGAATACCGCTCAGAGATTCCTATGGATCAGCTCTTTGATTCGCCCCCCTTCCTACCCAGACACAAGGAGAGTCGAGCCAGGTAACATCACTACCTTAATGTGTGCATGAGAATGCTTTACTACATGTATGTATGTGTCTTTTGTCTTGACATAGGTAGCAAATGAAACAAAAATTAGCATTTGCCACACTCCATTAACCAACAATAACATTAGCACAAGAACCCACTACCATGAAACTTAAAATCATCAGCAATAGTTATATGGAAATAAAGTATATTCATAGTTCACTAAATTTCACTTCATTGTTTCGCTTCATTTTTTTTCAGGCACCTCCACCTCCTGCCAAGAGAGCCCGGCAGCGTCGTCCTCATGACCACACAGACATTGGTAGTGCCAACGTGGTGGACACAGAACCGGGGAGGGACCGTAGGCCTACACAAATCTTCAGCCTGGAGGACCAAATCCGTCGACGTCGTTGATCTTGTGGACTATCTGTGAACTTTGGTGCTATATGTGTGAACTATGTTGCATGTCATGTGAACTATGTTGCATGAAGGATTTCTATGTTCCACTATGTTTAGTATGTTAGACTATGTTGTATTTGTGACGACTATTTGCTCTATGGTGGACTTGTGAGGACCATGTGAAAATTGGGTAGTGTCGTTGAATTGCACTATGTTGTGAACCATGTTGGATGTGCACTATGTTCGAGTATCTTTGCTGAATTTGCACTGCCAGATGGTGTCGCAAAGGTTGTCGACTATGGACACAATACACAAAGCTGAGAAGGACTGACTGTTGCCTGTGTCCAGGTTTGCCGTGCCATGCTCCCTGGCGCGGCAAAACACACTTGTCGCGCCGTACCAGGTGGCGTGAGAAAACCTAGGAACGCGGTAACCAGTTCCTGCCGCACCAGGCTCCCAGGTCCTGCCTAGGGATGGCAGCGGGTTGGGTAAGTGCGGGTAAGGCATTTACCCGCCCGCGAGCATACCCGTGTTGCTGGCTTTTACCCACCCGCGAGGCTACCCACGGGCGAAAAACCTTACCCGCACCCGCACCCGACGGATATCCGCGGGTATCGGGTTTACCCGTCACCCGCTGCTGCTGCCCTTCTCCACGCGACGTGATGCTGCCGTTCCCCACGCGCCGCCGCTCCCGTGGGCACTGCCACCCCCTTCCCGCACGTTGCGGCCCTAGCCATGAGCGCCGCCGCGTCAGGCCGCGAGCTCGGCCACGCGCCAGGCCGCATGCGCCGCCGCAAGCCAGGCCGCGCGGCGACCGCAGGCGCCGCCGCAAGCCAGGCCGCGCACCGGCCGCGAGCTTGGCCACGCGCCAGGCCGTGGGTGCCGCCGCGCGCAAGGCTGCGAGCGCCGCCGCGTGCAGGCGTGCTCAGCCACGCGCCGGTCGCGGGCGCCGCCCTAAGTCCTCGGTCGTCTGCTTGTCCCGAGAAATGAGAGAAAGAGGTGAGGAGGATAAGGGTCTCTAGGGTTTGTGTTGTTGGGCTTGGGCCAATTTTGATGGCTTTGTATTTTTGTGGGTAGCAGATATATCCGCGGGTGAAAGTTGCCACCCGTTAGCTGCCCGCGGGCAGATTTTGCTGCCCGTACCCGCGCCCGCGGGCGGATTTTGCTGCCCGTACCCTTGCCCGTCGGGTCGTGTATCCGCGGATACCCGCGCCCGCGGGCAAAACTGCCATCCCTAGTCCTGCCGTACCACAACGGCTGGTGCGGCAAGCTGGGGTTGCCGCGCCGCGGTGTTTTCTTTTTTTTCCGAGTTCTTCCTGTCTAAAATTGGCTGGAGGTGCGGCAACATGGCCTTGCCGCGCCGGCCTGAGTGGCGCGGCAGTATTGCCTTGCCGCGCCGTGCGGAGTGGCGCTGCAGTGGTGGAGCCCATTTGTGTACCAAAAGGGGTCGAAAAATGGTGGACGGTGCGGCAACATGAACCTGCCGCGCCACCGGTGCTGGCGCGGCAAGCTGGGGTTGCCGCGTCGCGTCATTTTCTTTTTTTTTCTCCGGGTTGTTCCTGTCTAAAACTGGCTAGTGGTGCGGCAACATGGCCTTGCCGCGCCGGTCTGAGTGGCGCGGCAGTATTGCCTTGCCACGCCGGGCGGTGTGGCGCGGTAGTGTTGGGGCCATGTTTGTGTTCCATGAGGTGCCAATGTGTAAGGAAATAATGTGAGGTCGCCCGACATTTAATGAACGTGTTATGCCATTCTTCTGATCATGATTGTGCATGGAAAATTCTCAGTTCCCAACACATTTATTTCGATCGAAAATGAAGAATTGAAGTGATTATGATGTTCTTCGGCTCGACGGTAGGGTTTTTAATTTTTTTTATGAAATAGAGTGTGTTTTTCTCCGTAGGGTGTGCTTCTTTAGAGTGACTGCAACATACAGAGTCGGATGTGTTTCCTCTGAGTCACTGCTGGGTTTCTCTCCTATGGATCGAATGGCCCACAGCTCAGCACTACCCTAGTACTAGGGTGTGCTTTCTTTGAGTCACTACTGCGTTTCGCTGCTCCCAGGGATCGAATGGCCCACCACCTAGCTTTCTTTTGCCTACATATACCATCGTTCTCTCCGATGTCTCTCCATAGCAACCAGCAATGACTTCCTGGAGTGGAGATGATCACGGGTATGGTCCTGAGTTGTGGGAGGAGCATGATCCAGAGTTCAAAGGTGAATTTCCAGATCTACGCAAGAGGGACTTCAGTTCGATGAGTCAAGTTAGAAGATACGCACCCAAACAACCGTTGCAGTGGCCAAGATGTTCACACGGTGAGTTTTGTGTGATGCAAGTCTACAAGGGATGGAAAAACTCTGGTCGGTGCTTCTGGTAGTGCCCATTTGCTTGGGTAGGCAATGCAAATGATATTTCTTCACCATGTTTCTTTGTTTTGCTAATGTTTTCTTAGTTTTTCAGTACTCCAACGATAAAGACAATTGTGGTTTCTCGCGATGGGTCGATCCCCCAGCCATTGACCCCTATCAGAGGTACATCGACTACCTCGAAGAAATCGTCATCTACAACCTGGAGTGACGCCTGAAGGATGCACTGGCTTCTCCAGATCCACCGTACCCACCTATCGACGATAGATGCTGCACCTGTGCGACCTGCACTTGTGAATGCTACACGAAGAATAGAGATTCGTCCCCTCCTTCACCTCCACCTCTACCACCACCGGGATACTACTACATGTCGTCTCAAGATTCCGCCGGCGCCGGCTCCTTGTTATCCGGGCAGTTCTCGTACAACTAGATTACAAATGTTGTGATCGAATTTCTAAATTCCCTAAGGCATGTTAGGATTAGAAACGGCGCATTGTTAGGTTAGTAATTGTGACGTACATGCCATTGCAAGTTTATTGGTGTCTTATCTTAATTCCGCTCCTCAACACACCACTACTCCTCCCTTCATCCTCCACATCAAAGTAGGGTCATAAAAATTCACAATAGACCATAGCACATAATGAAAACACAACCCATTACCATAAATGACATAAAAGTTCACAAATGATATTACCAGAAGTTCAAATGACTTCACACAAGTTCATAGCACATAATGAAAACACTAATTGTTCATTAATACATAGTCCTAATGCAAACACAATTGTTCACACACAAACACATGAACCTAGTAACATAGAGTCATCATCATCCACCGGAGGATCACAAAATATGCCAAATGCCTCCAATCTCCAATCTACTACTCATCTTCAATAATTATCGGTAAATCTGTAATAAGTCCCTTCATGGTGTTCATTAAAACCTCATCCATTACAAGTCCACTTGTCCTTTCATCTCCACGTTTCTGTTTCTTCTCTCTAGGCTCCACATATTTCTCCTTACCTTTTCTAGTCGGTCGAGGCCACAATCCTCTTTTTCTTACCGCTTCTCTTTGATCTTGCTTCCTATCCCTCGAGTAACTATTCAAAATATTAGGATGTCTTCCACCTAGGCTACGCCACTTCATCTCATTCTCAACTTCGTGTTTGTCGTAGAAGAACTCAAATTCACACTTTCTTGTTTTCTGTTCACAAGAAATGTCAGTCATAACACATTTTTTAACCATCTTCTGTGCATTATTTACAAACAAATAAAACTCACCAAATCATCTCCAACCATGTGCCCACAATAATCACCGACGCCCAACTCCGATGGAACTAAACCATAGTTCGCAACTATGCCGCAATGGCACTTCTTATCTGGAGCATGGAAATCCTCCTTCTCTTTACCTTTTTTCTTTCCAATCGACTAAGGCCAACACGACTTAGGACCATAGTCATATTCACAGAAATCACAAAGTGGATACCCATTCTGCACAAGTCAAACGTCAAAGTTAGAACTTCACAACAACATTTATTGTCTTCCACAATTTTAAGTTGCATGAAGTTTGTTATCATCTTATAATGCATAACTAACCTTATTTCGATTTTGGCACTTAAAGGTAGGAGTGAATGGGCACCCTAGCATCGACCTCATAATCTCGACAGGCACACCACAATGGCACAAGGGTGGGTTAGCCATACGTGTGGCGATTGCTTCTTTTTTCTCTTCGTCTGTCATTGGTGGTGGGTTTGGTGGAGGAGGCACCCAACGTTTGAAGGTCTCATATGACATTTTTGTCCATTGCTTAAAATACAAGATTCTTGGGCCAACCATTTCTGGTCCATCAATCCACTGAAAAAAATAGCACATCTCCTCTGGCTGCACCAAAACAAACATTTCTTTTCATCATCTAACATTCAAACCAAGAAATATTGTAATGCAACCAATTCACAGAAAATCTACTTGCATGAGTATCACCACACGAGTAGTATGCCCGAGCCGCCGTGACAGGGTGCATAGATTGAATTACCTTAGCCGCCTTGCCACAGTCACAGTTTGGAATAGGGAGTGCAGGTGGCACAGGTGCATCCTTGCAGGATACATCAGGATAGAGCTCCTTGGGCCGGTTCTTCCACTTGTTCTCACGCCACAGATTATCCATGAACTGCAATTTGTACATAAATAAATGCTACATATATACATATATGACTAAATCACACCTATATCCTAAAAATAATATAGCATACACAAAGAAATGAAACATCTAGTAAATTGAATGAATAATATAGACAAAATCTACACATATATAAAAAACTAACATGAGTGACCTAACCTATGAGCAAATATCACTAAATTTAGTAATGCAACTAACTCCTCACGTACAAATCAAGAGCAGAGCGACTAGTAACACAAACTATACTACCAATTTGAACTAATCGAACATATGCATCCTATCATTTTCAAATCAGTAACAAACCCTAGCTAACCTATTCTTGCAAGAAACTAACAAATGAAGCGGTATAACTAGGAGAAAAGTAGAGTAATACCTTCACAACGATACGGGGTTCGATGTCCCCAACTTTTCGCACCAAAAATCGACGGAGGGAGGGGAGGGGCGGTGGCCGGCGGCGGCAGCTTGAGGGCTCGGGCTCGACTGTGTGGAGGAAGAAATGAAGACGGAGGAAGGAGAAAAGGGGCTGGCGCTGGATCTACGCCAGGCACTGCCGCGCCAGGCGGCTTGGCGCGGCAAAACTGCCGCGCCAGTGCATGCGGCGCGGGAGAGCTTGTCCACGTCAGTGCCCCGCTGGTCCAGCGTGCCACCTTTGCCGCGCCAATGCATGTGGCGTGGCAGAGGCTTCCTGCCGCGCCACGGTGCACGACGCAGGCAAAATGGTCACTTGGTGTAAATAAATTTAAGGAAGGGTTATTATTAAAATTAATATTAAAAAATGGTTAAAAATAAAAAAAATTGCAGGAACGGGTGGGTTCCATTTCGAGGCAAATTGGTTGCAGGAGGAGAAGTGTGCGGAGGTGGTGGAGGAAGCATGGAAGCTGGCAATGGAGGAGCCAAATCAATCGACTTACAATGCTCTAAAAACAGTCGCAGCAAGCCTTTCGAACTGGAGTCATAATGTCCTTGGAGATCTTGAGAAAAGAGCAAAAAAATTTAAATAGGATCCAGAAGAATGTAGAAGAATGGGGATTGGCAGAGAGCAAGTTGCGAGGGAGGGTGTTTGCGTATAAATTAGAGAGGGTGGAGGAACAGATTGACATATATTGGAAGCAAAGGGCTGATATTAATTGGCTACAAAAAGGAGATCGAAACACTGCTTTCTTCCACGCAGCTTGTAGAGAGAGAGAGTAAAGAAGAGCTATATAGGAAGAGTGAGAAGGGAGGATGGTGTTTGGCTTTAGGGGGGGCAGAGGGCCTATATTGCTGACTACTTTGCTATGCTTTCCAGGTCAAATGGGGGCCATACTTCACAGCTGCTTTTGAACGCTGTGGATAGCAGGGTCTCAACTGCTATGAATGAAGATCTAGTGAAGGAGTTCACAAGAGAAGAGGTGAAGGTGGCTTTGGACTCGATCGGGGATCTAAAGGCTCTGGGACCCCGGATGGCATGTCGTCCGTTTTCTACATAAATTTCTGGGATACCGTGGGTGATCGTGTGATACAGGAGGTTTTGGAAGTTCTACAAGGGGGGCCAATGCCAGAGGAATGGAATGAAACAACAATTGTGCTAATCCCCAAAGTCTCCAATCCATCGCAGGTGAAAGATCTCCGCCCGATCAGCCTCTGTAATGTGCTGTACAAATTGGTGGCCAAGGTGTTAGCAAACAGATTGAAACATGTACTTCCAGAAGTAATATCCCCAGCTCAAAGTGCTTTCGTTCCTGGTCGTTTGATATCTGATAACATGTTACTAGCATATGAGTTCTCACATTATATGAGAGGGAGGAGGAAAGGAAACAGGGGCTTCACAACAATTAAATTGGATATGAGCAAGGCTTAGGATAGAGTAGAATGGCATTTCTTGGAGGACATGATGAGCAAAATGGGGTTCTGCAGAAGATATATAGATTTAATTATGAAATGTGTTTCCACAGTGAGATATAGGATTAGAGTAAATGGTGAGCTATCTCAAATGAACTAGTTCCGGAGAGGGGACTACGACACTGAGATCCTTTATCCCCCTATCTTTTCTTAATTTGTGCTGAGGGCTTCTCAGCTTTGCTGAACCAAGCAGAGAGTGATGGGAGTATAAAAGGTATTAAAGTGTGTCCTGGAGCTCCTAGTGTGTCGCACTTGCTTTTTGCTGACGATTCTTTGATTCTCGTTCGGGCAAAAGAAGGGGATGCACAGAAACTACAAGAAATCCTACACCTTTATGAGGAGTGTTCTAGACAAATGATTAATAAAGACAAGTCAGCCATAATGTTCAGCCCAAATACGGGGGATGCTGACAAGGAGAAAGTGATACAAGCACTGAATATTCAGAGACAAACGATGAATGATAAGTATTTGGGAATGCCTGTTCATGTTGGACAATGTAGAACAAAAGTATTTGAATACCTGAAAAGAAGAATATGGAACAGGATTCAAGGTTGGAAGGAAAAGACATTATCCTGGGCGGGAAAAGAAGTCCTAATAAAAGCAGTGGCCCAAGCAATTCCCACCTTTGTTATGGGCTGTTTTGATAGAACAAAGGAAATATGTGATCAGATCAGCACTCTAATAGCGAGGTACTGGTGGAGCAATCAAGATAAAGATAATAAGATTCATTGGTTGAGTTGGGAAAAATTAACCAAACCGAAGGTGGAAGGGGGTTTGGGCTTTAGAGACATCCATATTTTTAACATGGCAATGCTTGCAAAACAAGGCTGGAGGCTGATTCATAATCCAGAGTCCTTGTGTGCACGGGTACTAAGAGCAAAATACTATCCAGAGGGGGACATTTTGAGGGCTGTACCAGGGAGGAATATGTCATACACATGGAGAAGCATCTTAAAAGGACTAGATGTTTTGAAAACGGGAATAGTGTGGAGAATTGGTGATGGAAGTAAGATAAATTTGTGGGATGACCCTTGGCTTCCCAGAGAACCATCAAGAAAGCCGGTCACACCGAGAGGACATAACTTACTGTCCAAAGTTTCAGACCTGATCAACCCAATCACCGGGTGGTGGGATGAAGAACTCGTCAGACAAACTTTTGTCGGACAGGACGTGGAGATTATCCTGGCTACCCCTGTTCACATCGATTTGGATGATCTGATAGTGAAGCGTCCCCTCATCAGAGGTGACTAAATGTGATACAAATACCAGTCCCAGGAGGCTGGTAACACATTTATTACATCAGATGGTTCATTGCCGTACATCACGTCGGGGCTGTGGGCATGGGAGCGCCACTGCCACGAGAAGCAACATAAGAACTACAGACCAAATTACGATAGCAACAGCATCTAAGATATCTTCAGAGTCTGGCGCCATGGAAGCTTCCTGTGGAGACCCTGAATCCACAGGCACGGGTTGGGTGCAGGACAGCAACCTACTCGACGTCTTCGGGTACGAAGTCGGGATCCTCCTCTGAAAAACAAATAATCAAGCAAGGGTGAGTACATACGTACTCAACAAGTTCAACCCCACCCACGGAGGGGCTAATAAGCAATCATGCACAGGATATATCAAGGATTAGGATAAGGTTTATTTTGCAAACGCATTCACTCATGCAAGGGTTTGTTTTCGAAAAGGTTTTCGCAAACAGTTTTTAAAACTCAAGTAACTCAGTTGTTTTGTGAAAACCAAATGAGGACTACCGGACTCCCCGTCCGCAGTAGCCCAGGCACACAGCCACACACTTTTCCAGAAATCAACTCACGCCCTGGAAATCATCCCAAACCCAAACACTAGTTTTGTGACCCCACCGTGACTCGTCCAATACCGTGGACACGGCTATTCGAATAGGTTTTACACTCTGCAGAGGTTGTACATCTTTACCCACAAGTAGGGTACCGCCACACGAACACCGTAGTGTCGGTGCGGATCCTATCAAAGCCATTACCCACCTTAGCTAACCCTACGCACCACCACGGGAGCAACCAAGGGGTTATCTCACGTAACCAGGGCGTACCTCACACAGATCGTACCCCTACTCCTTGATCTCCCGCTGCTCACCCGCACTCCTGATGGCAAGTAGATTAACTAGTGGGATTTATGCTAAGCCGTTGCCACATACAACGGTCGAGTGGTAGTACGATAATTGGGTCAGGTGAGATGTCACGCAACCCGGTCCTTAACGACAAGATGGACATCTCCAACACGCTCAACCACAAAGGTACGAGCTCACCCATACTCCTGACACACGCGTCCATCCCGTCTACCCAGTTCTTTACTCATTTTCCAAAATATCACATTCCCATTTGTAAAGCACTCACACATTTTTAAAGCAATCATTTAGGCCAAACAAAGTTAAATCATAGCAATCAAGGGTGGCTATCCTACCGGGTTTTAATAGTAAAACATTATGCAATTTATAAAACGGGTCATAGGGTTGTATTTATAAAACTGGGATCAAAGCATGCATCAAAGGATGAGATTGAACTTGCCGTCTTCAAAGTCCTCAGGGAGTTCCTGCCCGTGGTTCGGGACTCCGGTCTCCTGCTCGCAGTACTCGGCTCCAAGCTCCGGCTCGCGGCACTGCTCCTCGTTCACTCCGTCGGCTATAGCGTACACACAAACAAGCATGCAATCAATACAGGCACACAAAAATCTACCGGCTGAGCTCGAGGGGAAATAAATAGATAATAAAGGAGTAAATATTATTTAGGGGTATATAGCTAGATGGGAAAATAAGTGGAGGGTCGAGGCAAGAGCTGGGATCGGTCGGGTGAAAATATGAACATGAAATGACGCGTTAAAGGCGTCATTAGGATTGATCTAGAAAGATTAAGGACTTGGTTGTAGTTAGGTTTAAAGAAAAAGGGACCTAAGTATAATATATAAATAGGGTGGGGGTCTAAGTAAAATAGCCTAAGGGTCTGTTTGTAATTGATTTTGGGATGGCAGGGGTTGGTTTGTAGTGTGGTTTAGTGGATAGGGTTTATTTGAAAGAAGGTAGAGAGAGGGTATAAAGAAGAGAGGGGCTCGGTGCAAAACAGAGGAAAGGGGAGGGGTTCCCAGCAAAACCGCCATCTCCTTCCTCCCCCTCGATTCAGAACAGAGGAGAGGGAGGCAGGGCGGCCTCGGCCGACGGCGGTGGCGGCGCCCCGAGGGTCGGCGGCGGCCGGGGAGAGGGGGACGAGGGCTACCTATCCCGGCTCTCACCTTGGTCGGGGACGGCCTGTGGAGGTGGCTCCACGGTGAGGAATGGGCGGCGGCGGAGGTTAGCGGCGGCGGCGCAAATGGTGGCGGTGGTGGAGCAAGGGAGGGTTGTGGGGGCTCGGTGGTGAGGTGAGGGACGGCGAGGAGGCCCGGGGGCTATATATAGGCGGCTTAAGGCGGTTCGGGGAGGAAATATCTCCCCGGCGACCCGGCGGGCGGCTCGGCAGGGTGGGCCGCGGCGGCCGGCCTTGAATGGCGTCGCGACGAGCTCCGGCGAGGTGACCGCTCGACGCGGTGGAGTAAAGGCGGCCGCAGCGCTCAGCAGTGCACGGTCACTTCGCGGCCCAGTGCAGCAGGGGTGATGGGACGGCTCGGGCAGGCGGCCGCGGGGCTGGCGACGTGACGCGTCGGTCAGCGCGGTGCGCGCGGCGGGGCGCGCGCTCTGCGGCGCAGCTGGGCGGCCGGCGCGTGCACGCGCGGGTGCGCGGGCAGGGGAACACGGGAAGGCGCGGCACAACGGTGGTCAACGCGGAGCGGGTGACGGCTTGCGGCGGTGTGGCCGGCGTGACGGCCGCGGCGGGGCCGAGCTTGGTGGCGTGCGGGCTGGCGGTGTGGCGCGGAGGTGATGGGGCGGTGGAGTTAATGCGGCCGCGGCAGCGTGCGGTCGCGTCACGGCCGGCGCGGCGGACGGCAGCGCAGGGCAGGGGCCGGGCGTGGCGTGTTGCAGGGGCGCACGGTCGGGCGCGGGGCCGAGGCAGAGGCGCCGGCCGAAGGAAGGAGAAGGGAGGAGGGAAAGGAAGGAAATAAGGAAAAGAAGAAAAAAAGAGAAAGGAGAAAAGAAAAGGAAAAAGGAAAATAGGGAAAAGGAAAAAGAAAGGAAAAGAAAAAGGAAAAGAGTTTAGAAAATTAGGAGAAATTCTAGGAAAATTAGGAGAGGGAAAGAAAAGATTTTTCGGCGGAAATTTCCCGGTTTCGAGCACTCCGCGGGCTGGTGCGGTGTCGGCAGCGGAGCAGGCCGGCTGGCGGGACCATGGCGGGCTCGGGATTCCCGGCGAGGTGGCCGACAGCGGCGCTGCAGCGGTGCTGTGCGACACGACGCGGAGGGCGGCGGTGGCTCGAGTGATGGCGGGCGGGATGGGCGGTGCCGGCGGGATTCGCGGCACGCGCGCCGAGGGAAGGAGGGAGGGAAAAGATGATCGGGGTTTTGAGGAGACAATCGAGCTCAGCGGAAAAGTTTTGAAAACACGTGTGATTTAGCAGATGATTTATTAGGGCTAAAAACACGGGCGTTACAGATAGCATGGCATTATGATAGCAAGGGAGTTAAGTCGGCCTATAAAGTGTACAGGGAACATCTACTTATGAACAAGAGGAATGGTGTAACAACAACTGAGGGGGGAAAATGATGAAAGAACAGTGAAAACACATCTGGGGACTAAAGTGTCCGGGGAAGATTAGACAATTCTTATGGAGATTCACACATAATAGCCTCGCAGTAAATCGAAATTTAGAGAGAACGGGTGTGGAGGTGGATGTCAGATGCATTATGTGCAGCAGGCAAATTGAAGATGGCGGCCACCTATTTTTCAAATGTAAATGTGTGAAACCAGTTTGGCGGGAACTCTTGTTGGAAAATCAGAGATGCATATGCATCTTGGCAGAGATGAGTTCAGCTAAAGACATAATGGAACATGTCCTGAATTTTAGAGTATAACAATAAAACTGACAAAAACAGTATCCACATAATCTTTGCACCAATACAAATGACCAAATGGCTTACGGTGACAAACATTTTGATGTTAGCAAAAAGTAGCATATGTTTACAAACTAATCAGATGGGGGTATAGAAGATGCCAAAACAATTGTATTGCACAAACCCAGGAGCAGATCTATCGATTTGTATATTAATTTAAAGGAACAACAAACTGCTGGCAACAATCTGTACATGAGGAGGATGAGGCTGGGGCTAGTGCCAAGGAATCCTTGGATTCTTTCAGGGCCCAGTGATAAATGTCTGATATACAACTATGATCAGTAAGAATCAACCAGTTGCAAAACATCCATTTTCAGAAGTTCAGAGCTTGAAGATATGATATACAGTTGAGTATATTTTCTAGCAATCATCAATGCGATCCTCTGAATGAAATTAACAACTTGATGGGGGTCAGAAATGGGATCTTGACGAACGTGATGAACGGGTGGTGCTGCCCTCATTGCGATCTTTCTTCCACATTCCTTCAAAGCTCATGAAACATCTGAGAGGTCTCACCTGTTCATACACAACACTGACGATTATGAACATTTCTTGCTAGAACAATCTGCCTTATGCTATCACAGGGCACTCAAAACACAATGAAAAGGCACTAACTGTTACCTTCCAACGGTTTCTTTGAGCTATCTCATTTTGGATAGCAGCCAACCGGTTGATGATTGCTTTAAAATCAGGCCGGTCTGCAGGATTTTCACTCCAGCACTGCTCAATCAACCTGCATTGATGTCAAGAAGACAGGCAAACGTGTCAGGATGAAATTTAGAAAGAAAATTCAAAAAAATATAATGGCAAATGGAGGAAATGACACATTGAATCTCAAACAGACAAGTAGTCAGATTGGCATGGTTTTCAGAAACAAGTTCAAAATGAAAGCAAGCCACCCTAATTCTCTAATGAAATTAGTAACTACCACAGTAGGAGAAAACAGAGAAGAAAGAATGAGTGCTTACTCTTTTAACCCGTGAGCATAAAGCTTTTGAGGAGCTCTAAAAGGCGGCCTTTCTTTAGAATTGTGTGCCTTCTCAATTTCATCATTTTTCTTATCATAATAAGGAAGACAACCTTCAATCATCTGCAAAAGTTAAGAAAATAATGAGCACAACAAATGGCCATATGGGTGATTTTGGTGCTGACATAATTGTTGTTCTTATGTTTAAAAAAACGACAACGTTAATCAACTAATGCCCAATTCCATATAAATATGTTGTAGAAGTATTTAGAGAACACAGAAATGCAATACTACCTACTGAGTGGAGAGAGAAATGCACAAAGTTATATATAGCAAAACTTACCTCCTGAAGTATCAAAGCAAATGAGAACACATCCACTTTGGTATCGTACTCTTCATTTCTCAGGACTTCTGGAGCAACATACCTACCTGTGACATATTTAACAATTAAAACAGCTGATATAAAAACCAAAAAAGTGGGCAAATGTTAGCACTGATTTAGCATGGCAGAGGATAAAGTCCACTTACAAGCATTGCCCGGAGAAGTTACCGCTTTCTCTTCTCTAACTTTTCTTCTCCATTTTAGCATCTTACACAAATCAAAATCTGCCACCTTCAGATGTCCAGTGTCATCCCTCAATATATTCCTGTCTTACACAATGGGCATAGAAAGTCTTTTTAACAGACCATGTACTTGAGCACCTCATGGGGTGCACAGAGAAAGACACAAGCAATTTTCAGTTAAAAAAAGTGACCACAAAGTACTCACGAAGGCTCAAGGTCACGATGGATGATCGCTTCGGGTTTATGCTCGTGCAAGTAATTCATTCCTCTGTTATAATTCACAAAGGCACACAGGTTAACACGAAACATAGTAGCGGTTCAAGAGACTTTATCACATATCGAGGTTATGGCTGGCAAACCTTGCAATATCAAGAGCTAACTTCACTGCATATGATGGTGGCAGGGCTCCTTTCTTATTCAAGTGAGTTCGCAAGTCACCCTGAAATAAACATTTAATAATTCTCAACAACCCATGAAATGACATAAAGTTGGACTTTGATATGCATGAACTCCATTTACAGAAATTATGGCATGGCAGTAGTTAAAAATAAGTCAACATATGGCATAGAAGCTATTTTACGATAACAAATATCCCAAGGTTGAAAGAAATAGACATTAATAATTTGCAATCTATGATCGGCCAAACAAAGAAACTGTTACTACATGGTAACAACTTATTTCACATGGTTAGTAGGGCAAATATAACCACAATGCACTAAGAAACTATAACAAGGTCATCAAATATCCTCAATAGAGTAAAAATACATTTACAACTTTATACATTGTCAGATAACTAGAATAATATGAAGGTTCACCCTACAGCATCGCTTCATATAGAAAATAATCGAATAGGCCTCTCAGATTTAGGAAAAGAAAAGCAGATTCGAAAACCTTATTTCCCTTGAGACAAACCTTGCGCATAAATTCCATGACAATCATCATTGGGTTGCTTTGTGTCACAGCACCCAAAAATTGCACAACATTTGGATGCCGTATAAGTTGCAGCACATCAAGCTCGTCTCTGAATGCCCTCCTGCAATATATCCAAACTATCAGGATAATATAGCTTGAGGAAGAAGGTAAAGTTCAGTTAAATACAGCCAGGATGGACAAGAAATAGATGAAATAGTCTAATGAAAACTACGCACACTTTGTTCTCGTCCACAATTAGATCATCGTCCAGCTTCTTAACAGCAACTGGAATGCCCCTCCATGTTGCTTTTCTAAATGTGCCCTGAAAAGAAGATTGAAATAACAGCTAATGATAAGTATAATTCCAATGAAATCTGATGGTGGACAATAGCAACAATGCAATAGCATCTGATTGTTCGATTGTATGCTCATTAGTGCTAGAGACATCCAATTCGTAAAAATGCTCATGTGGAAGGAAGGGGAAGGTATATATACAGACCTTAGACAAATCACCGCCGTTACTGAAGTCAAGCTCCGAAGGATCAATCTCATATTCAGGAACTTCGCGAACATTGTTCACATGCATAGGAGTGATCTTCAAGAAACAAGCGAATGTTCAGAACACCTGAACAAAACAGAGCATCAGGCAGAGGCGACACATGTGTGGCGTAGTACCTTATGCTTGGAACCATGCTTCTCCAAGATCTTGATCACATCATGATTCTCATAATGCATTGCATCCGCCAAAGGCTGCCAGATAGTAGCAATGCTCAACTAATGCAGCAAGTCACAACAAGACATATATGCACAAACAATTTATCTCGACTCTATGTTCCATGTGCCCGCCCAGCATATAAATTGTGCCATTGACGCACGCTAAATACTCATAACTTAGTGTGCCGAATTTGAAATATGTTACTTTTAGCCATATAAAGTCAAGTTGTAGCCAGATCTTCCTCTGAGAAAACGATTTTAAGGTCCTCATTCAACGCAAAGCAAAAGGAGTTATTAAAAAAAAACTTGAGCAGGCCGCACCGTGCTGCCCCACTGATCCTCGACGGCGGCCTCGGCGCCGCGCAGGAGGAGCAGCTCGACGACATCGGCGTGGCCCTCGCACGCGGCGATGTGCAGCGCCGTGCGGCCGTCGGAGTCGCGGAAGTTGGGGTCGGCGCCGCCGTCGAGGAGGTCGCGGATCCCCTCCGCGTTGCCCTCGTGGGCCACGTACATGAGCTGGATGCTCATGACGCCGTTCGCCTCGGCGGACCGCTCCGCCGAGCCGGCAGCAGCACCGGCGCCGCCGCCGCACTCGGGCGCCAGCGACGACTGCTTCCCCAGCCTGAACCGCGGCGTCAACGGCCCAGACGCCGGCGCGGGTGGCTTGGGCTCCATGGAGAATGGAGACGGACGGCGACGCTAGGTTTCGGAGGGGTCGAGATCGGATCGGAGGCTTTCGGGGTGGTGGGGCGTGGAATTCAGCAGAGCGGAAGAGGAGAAGGGGAGGGAACAGGGAAGGGGCGGCGGGCGCGTGCGAGGAGGAGGCTGCGAACGAAGAACGAATCGGAAGGGGGTTTGGGAGTGGAACCTGGAATAAACACTGGGAATTGATGGCGTAGGCCGTGGGGGGCGGCGGGGTCCTGGCTGGGTGGGTGGCTGCTGAGCTGGCAGCTGGCGGCCAACGAACTCCCCGGGAAGAACCAACCCGATGGAAGAAACAACGGCCACGGGATATCGCGCGGACGGTGAGTCCCTGGCAGGTGGGCCCCTAATCAACCGGAGTTGACGAGGGCTCGGAGCTGACGTGCTATATGCTGCAAGGCCAGGTCGTGAATCGTGATCCGTACGTGACTGGACTAATCGCCCCCTCTAGAATCCATTTTCACAGACCGTGAGTGGACTAGTCGATCATCGCAACCAATTTACACTGGAGGGCATGAAAATTTGAGCTACTAATGCTGCGTTAGTGGCAAAATTCTGAACTCAAATAAACGTGACATCTGATGCTTCGTTCACCAACAGCCTTTTCTTTTCTTTTTTCTCAAACCAAACTCGACCAACAGCTAGCTAGGGGGTGGCACTTTGCAAAGGTCACTCTCAGGTCGGCAGCTGCTGACATGACTTTAGCCTAGCTAGATCTCAGGATTAGGGCATGTTCTTTTGGGTGAAAAGGAATAGTAAAGTTGCAAATGAATAGTATTGAAATAGTATTTCTTGTGAGAAAGGATGTGATAGATGTGATAGATAAATAGTGTTATTCACTATTTGTTTCGAAGAAAAAGAACAGACTCTTAATAACAGGGTTCTTGAGGTGACGCCTCATCAAATTAAACAACTTAAACATGATGAAGACAAGTTGGATACTCGTGCTCGTAGAAAATGACATGTTGGAGATGCGGGCACTCTGCAGGTGGGAGCGGTTAGCGACTCAAAAAAACATTGCAAACGCAGCAAGCTGTCGCTGTGCCGCGAATAAAGATCAAGAGCTTTTAGGTGTGGCAAGGATAGGGACTGCGGCGTGCGGCGATGATGTCAAGCCTTCGGTTTCGTCAACGCTACGCGGAACAGACGGGACCATTCCATGGCGGTGGCCGCGGCGGCAGCAGGATTATGATGAGCTTGCAGGAGGAGGAGCCGACGTGTTCTAGCCTTCTGGGTTATCTAGAATGGAAGCCTAGATCTTCTGAAGAGAGAAAAAAAAATATGTCTCGTTGAACGGCTTGCAAGATCCGAAAGCGACGTTGGATGGGGGAGTTCAGTTGTGGTCGGCTGCAGAGAAATTAAGAAACGACGACGATGACGGACGGACGGACGGACGCTGCTAGATAGGCGTCCAGACGGTTGTTGCTGCTACTGCTAGGTCCAAATCGCCGGTTCATACTTTGGATATATAATATTTATTCAAAAACAAAAACTTTGGATATAACAAACGCCAAGTTGGGCCAGTGTATTGTACAAGAACTTTGCAACTCCTACTAACGGAATGAAGGTAAGTACATATGTCTTTTGGCTGGCTGCAGGTCGTCGTCTATGCTCATGTGAAGTTTTTTTTCGAAAAATATAAGGATTTTAATGGAGTAATCTTGAGTAGGCCTTGACTGAATCAGGAAGGGCATCTCGCCAAGAATATTACGTATCATGCCGCTGGAACAGGCCATCGCGCCTCCTGATCACTAATTAGCAGCTCCAGCCTACGTACCCTCTCCTGGGCTGAAAGGGCGCCATGCATCGACGCCAATTGCTGATCTAGTCATCACGCGAACATTTTCGAGCTGCAGCAGCTTCTTTTTTTTATTGCTTCATTCATGCATATGCAGCATATGCTCTACGGTAGCATTGGCTGACTTTGCTTGGAGCATACTACAAACTAGCTAGTGTAAAGGGTGATGATGGCAGTTTCAAAGACGAACAGACAGAACACAGCACGAAGCACGTACGCAACAGAAAGCGCGTACCCGCCGAATCGGCCGCGCTCCGCGGTCACGCCACCGGCCACCACCGCATGCGGCCATGCGGGATGTGGCTTCTCCGGTTCCTTCCTCCGGGGCGGCAGGCAGTAGCCTTGCACATGTGAGGCCACCCAGCCGGCCGTCTGCTTCAGCCTGCCAAAAAGGAAAATGCTTCTTTGGCGAGTCGCCAGTGTGTGGTGCAGGGGCGTACAGCGGCGTTTCTGTTGCCACAGCGTATAACTTGAACCTCACTAAGTCGCTGCATCCAAGCGCAACACGTTGAGCTCACAAGAAAACAATGACAGAGTAATGTTCATTAGGTAAGTGCCATTCAGTCAGCGTTCAGTGCCAAGTTTAGCGGATGTTTTACTAGGCATCAAACAGATCATGAGACCATTAACACTTTCTATAATTATTCACAATCAGCTCGATGGGCATACATGCGGTAAACGCACATAATTTAGCCTTTTCATCTCAAATCACTGAAACAAAAATAGATTCTATTTCCTCCCCAACAGAGAACTCTAAATGATGGGTCCTTTGAATATATGTCATCAGCAAGACGCCAAGACAACAACAACTTTATTCCTTGGCCAAGGAAGCTGCACAGAAGAGAAATTGGTGTATTTTCGTTTTTCATATGTACAAAATATTCTGTAGATCTTGTATGAAACTAGTATATTCTCTTTAATTTGCAGCACATCAACCAGATCCAAAGGGAAGTGTAATCATGCTAAAGCAATTTCTCAGTTATATGTCACATTAAACATGTAAATTATCTTTGTAGAGGCAATGCCCTATTTTCTTGATGGATATGAGAGGCAACTGTTAGAATTTCGCAGCCTAAAGATATCAATAATAAACATAAGTAATACAAAATACTGATTTGATATATCTATGTTGGACTATCAGCTTCTCATGACTTCATCGTTAGTTGAACCCATTCAATAAGGATAACAAGAAAGAGAGAAATGAATTCAGACTTTTTGCTTCTTTAGCATTTTTTGCCCTTTTGGAGAACATTGTTATCTTCAAGAAAGAAATAGATGCTTCCACTTTTCGGCTTTGTAGGTAGACATGGACTACGAAGAATAGATGTTCCTTTCATGTATGATGTATCAGATATTATGCACAATCATTCAACCACAACCACACTGAAGTGCATAGGACAGATGGAATCATAAGAGAACTAGTATCAGAACTTTTAAGCAAAGTCTATAGTGGGTATAAAATAATATCTAGTCCATCAGCACAAGAATATATGACAAGATAGGAATGACATACACTGGCTACTTATTTGTATAGCATTTACTTATAAACCTAAGATTGTTCCCATTGTAACAATAATTTGAACTCATGTTTGCCACGGTTTGTCTCAAGTTGGCATGCAGAGGTACTGCATACATTCAACTTCGCACTATTCATAAAAAATGGAGATACATATGGTTCTTTATATCTGGTTCGTTTCCACCCCTCAACTTTAAGGTACATATGCAAATTTTACCCCCTCCATGGGAAAAAAGAGCTAGTAGATTCTACTTTCTCTATCACAGGGAAGAATCCCTTATCGTGAAAACAACGCAAGTAATATTCAACTTCGAATGCACAGCTAGAACAATTTCATATGCCAGACAAAATCAGCAAGATTGCATAGAGAAAACCTGCATTGATCGATGGCCAACTACATAAGCTGCCATGTGAAGCGAGTTGCGAGCTTATTGTGTCATGGTTGAGATCCTTTTTTTTTTGTTTTGGTTAAGGTCAATCAAAAGTAGAAAACAATGTCAATATGAAAGTAAAATATTGTACACATTATAACACTTTTTTGTGGATGCATATAAATTGGGGAACTGTACATACATAATAGAAAATGTTCTCTAAATGATCCAATTATAGCTCACCAAATTGTAAATGCTTAATTACATAAAATTGTAAAACTTGTCCATTTAACATGAGAAGGGTTCAGAATCAACTTTATTGTCTATATATGCATATTCTATAAAAATGCTCATGAAAGTCTACTTATTTTAGGGTAACACGGAGCCTCTTTTGCTCTTTCTTAAAATCCAGCTACTAATTCTAGATAAAGCACTCCACTAGAACAAACAAGATCTGCGAGGTTTGTCATGACGAAGCAATAAGAAAAATCTAATGTGACGATAAAGTCTAATGAAAACATGCATATATACATTAACGTCACAAAAGGAAGTGTTATATATGCATGCATTAGCATCAACTATCCCACATTATCTACGTCGAAAAATACAGCGTTGCAAATGACTTTGCTGCGAGCCTGCAAACATAACGAGTTATTACATTAGACTGTCGTCAGACTTTCTCTAGTAAACCAAAATAGTATATGGTAGTAAAATGCCTTAGTAACATGTAAAAGTGACAGAAATATGTTCGCTGAAACACATTAAGAATATCATGAAACACCCTCCATTGTGCGCCAACATGACATGACACTAGCATCTCATCTTCAAAAAAGGTGATCATGACAACTGTCGTCCATGCTTTATAAGTAGTAACTTCATGCTTGGACCTGGCTTCTCCAAGTCGACATTGAGCAAGGTAACAACAACCACTTGTTCTCCAAAAAATGTCGGCTGTGGAACCCTTGGTTTTAGCCCATGTGATACGAGATGTGTTGGATTCATTTACACCAACTGTCACCCTTAGAATAACCTACAATAGTAAGCTACTTGTAGCAGGTGCTGAGTTGAAACCATCTGCAATTGTGAATAAGCCAAGAGTTGATGTTGGGGGTACTGACCTCAGGGTGTTCTATACACTGGTAAGCAAAGATGACATGCTATTATATGGAACCATGAACTTGTCTGCTAACCATTTATCTATTGACAATGTAACTACAACACTTGAGAAGTTTAAACTCAATCCCTCGTTCCATTTCTTTTTATTCTTCATCTGCAAAAAGGTATTGGTGGATCCAGACGCCCCAAGCCCAAGCAACCCATCACAGAGGGAGTACTTACACTGGTAAGTTTGATTAGGTTCATTATGTCTCTTTACATTTTGCGGTGAGCTAAATAGCTTGACTATCGTGTTGGCAAGGCACACAATTCTAGGTTCTTATTTGTTATCTACCTTTTAGATCCCTTTAACTGGGTCCTCATTTGATATAATATGTGCTGCATGTAGGATGGTGACAGATATTCCTGGAACAACTGGAACCAGCTTTGGTATGATCTCATGAAACCACCTTTTCCATTTAGATTCTTTATTTCCTTGAACACGCAGGAGAGTAGATTCTTCATTTTTCAGCAGGATTTCGTAGATTGCAAAAGATTCTCGGAAGTATTAATTGACTCATAATAAAAAACTGACCTATCATATTGCTAGCAGTTACAATGAATCACGTGCCCATAAAATGAATGCTACATAAGGCTAACTTTCCTTTGGATCTAGAGCGTGCACATGCAGAATGTTAAAAAAATTTAAAGAAGTGCACCTTGGCATTCCAAAGTAAAAAATGCTATAGCCCGGTTCTGTTCGACAGATCTTGTGCTGATTTATATGATAAATTTGTTCTGAAAGAAAAATACTGCTAACTGATTTGCGTGACAGATTTATTCTGAGAGAAAAATATTGCACAATAAGCAAGCAGAACACTTAGGTTAACAATCGATTTTAGACAAGTTAATAACCTTTTCAAGGAGATGCAAACATGACCATTAGTCTATAACCACTTAATTATACAATGCTCTTCTTTCAAATTCTAACGCTCACTTGTGAGGAATTACATTTTCGGGTTTAACCGGGGCCAGAGGTATTTCTTACCCTCTCCCATAAACCAGATTAGTAGGTGCTGATAGTGTCGGTCACACTTCTCTTTTATATATCAGGCACATCAACTTCATGTAAAACTAGAGAGAGAGATAGAGAGAGAGTATTTTAAGGGTTCTTTCTCTTTTTCTTGTTAATATAATGATACACAACTCTTCTGCATGTTCGAGAAGAAAAAGAACTTTGAAGATATATATGACAAAGTAGCTCATATGTACTTATATGTTAAGTAGACTGACTTATTTAATTTGCAACAAAGCTATGAAACCAGACCCTGTATAAGGTGACACTGATTTGTCCTGGATAGCTGAGGAATTGATACGTCATCCCAGTAAAGTGAAAATTGCTTTAGCATTGTGAACAAGTCGTTGAATTCATAATTTTAAATATAATACCAGAGCCCTTTTGCAGGTCAGGAGCTCGTGTTTTATGAAAAGCCAGCACCAACATCCGGTATACACCGCATGGTGTTTGTGCTGTTCCGACAACTTGGTAGGGGCACTGTTTTTGTACGAGACATCATGCGACTTAACTTCAATTGCAAGAGCTTTGCACGTCAATATCACCTAGATGTTGTGGCTGCAACATATTTCAACTGTCAAAGGGAAGCAGGATCTGGGGGGAGAAGGTTCATGCCGGAAAGTTCGTAAGGAATAAAGCAGACTACAACTATGACATGATCGTCCTATGGAATATAGCGAATGGTTTGAAATAATGTGCGTGGAATTAGTATCAATGCACCCGAATGTCTGTTACCCGCAGCTTTAACTACCACCTCATATGTACGACGAGATCAAGAATATTTATCACTACTCTCTGCATGATATTATTTATGAATAAGATATAGTAAACTTAAAGTGATGATCTTGGTGTGTTTTGATTCTGGAATATGTCATGACTAGAAAAACTAGAGTAACAATCTTGATGTTTTGATTCCAGAATAGTCACTAGGGAAAGGCTCATTTGTACCGGTGCACAACCCCTTTTAGTACCGGTTTTCCGAACCGGTATTGTCCATCCGGTACTAATGTGAAATGTGAATTCACATTAGTACCGGGGTAAGGAACCGGTACTAATGTGGTTCTACCGTCTGCGTCCGTCAGTCCCCGTCCTCCCGTCACCGTCCGTCCACCCCCTCTTTATTTCCTTTTTCTTTTCTTTCCTTTTTCTTATTTTCTGTTCTTCTCTTTCACTTTATTTTCTTCAGTTCCTCATCACTCAATCACACAACAAGATTCACACACAGATAGATTCAACAATAAAAAATTATCAAATTACAACTGAAACATTCCCATAAGATTCACAGGTTACAACATCCATTTGTTACAAAAAAATCACAAGAAATCATCACCACAACACATTCATGAATCGAGCATCAATGGAATCACCAAACCGTCTGCGTCTGGGTCGCTGCTCGCCGCCACATCCGGAGGGCTCGCGCTGCACCGGCGGCTTGCCCGCGCCGGCGTCCTGCCTCCCGGCCCGGCTCGCCGCCGCCACATATCAAAGTTGATAGCATAAATAACATATCAATATTTAAAGTTAAGGTAGTCTCTACATGCACAAGATGCAACGATCCAAAGTCAAAAAAAAAGCAACGATCCACCAAGGATGAAACACAGGACAAGAGTAAATAATATATACTCGAAAAAAAAATTGGGTGCGCCCCCATGCGTGATGCGCTTCGTTTGCCATCGGACGAAGATCCTCGGCATGCCATTGGTGCAGTCCCGCTTGGCACCCGGACGTACGCGAGTCCCGCATCGCTCGGCTTCCTTGTAGGCTCGTCGGCTCGGCTCTGCAGGCTTTCCTTCAAGTGTGTGCGTCAAATCGTCTCCCCGCCCGATCGGATCAGTTGCGGACGACTCCCATAGCAGAAGAGCGGCACCCCGATCAGTTCTCCAAGAACTCACCATTCAAGATGGAATCCTAAAGGAACCAACGATCTTCAGAGGATTCTGGTCTCCGAAGGCACCTCCAAAGAGAATGCGCAAGAGCATCCTGTTCACCAGCTAGTGCCCCTACTACTAGATGCAGCAATCACCAATGGCACAGAGGAGAGGCCGCCGCTCGCCGGCAACGACGACGGCACTGGCTGGTCAGAGAGGTGGCAAGGACAGGCCCAGGCATCTGAAATTTTTAAGTCTGAAAACAGTGATCAGTGCCCTACTTTGTGTTAAGATTCTGAGAAAAAAATTGTATTAAGACTTTGGGCTACATCATGCAAAATGGGTTGTATGAACTATGGTAAACAAGTTTCAGTAGTGCTTGGACAAGAAACAGTTGATTGTGATATTTAAAATGGATCTCAAAGTTTGAACTTGACACTGTTTTTTGGGTTGGGGTTAACTGACGAAACTGAAGTGAGGCCATTCAGTTCGTGTGTCCAGAATGTGGTCAAAGTTCAGAGACTTGTATCTCGCGATTCGTTGATCTTTACAACAAAAGTCCTATATATGGTTTGGAGTTGGTTGTATTAGCTACAACTTTGGTTAAAGCTCGTGAGGAGTTTGTGTACAATTTTGAATCAGAATCATCGGAAAGGTGCCCCCCCCCCCCAAGCGGAAGCTGAGCGAGCTGAATCGGTCGCGGGACGGAAGCCGAGCTGCATCGATGAAGGGAGCCGAGCCCAGATGAATCGATCACGGGAGCCGAACGACGGAAACGGGCGTCCGATGGTCGTATGCCATTATGTGATGGTGCCGATTGTTCTATTAAAAAGTTCGTTCGCACATGTGTGCTATACTGCTATTGATCTGAACTTCTTTGACCTCTACGCTATTCCATTCATGTTCCATCCCATTTCTGACGTTTGGGAGTTCTGACATGTGGGACCGAACATGACAAATGTTCATCTTGCCCTTTAAATCACTACGGAGTGGACCCACTTGTCATTGTCTTTTTTTTTCTTTAACCCCTCTCCCTCCCATTCTCTCCCCCCCCTCTTCCCCAACCTCCAGCAGACCAGCACCTCTCGCCGGCGTGCCCCTGCCTCCCATTCTCTCTCTCTCTCTTCCCCAACCTCGAGCACCTCCCGCCGGAGGTCCCTTGCCGGCCAACCCGCGCCGCCCCTCCCTCCCTACCTCCCCGCCTGCGGACGGACGGACGCTGCACGGCTGCGAGATCTTGAGCCCCGCTGGCGTCCTCGAGCTCTTCGCCGGCGAGGGAGAGGAGAAGAGCCCACCTGCGGAATGACGGTCGCCGCGCCGTCTTGACGCTTGGCAGACCCTCCACGGTCGGCAGGCTCACCACGCCCCTTCCCTGCTCCCAAGCATGGACGGCGAGGCGAGGCAGGAGCGCGCTCGCCGACGGCGGCCCCTGTAAGTGCGCGAGAAGGGAGGCCATCTCCGGCGCTCCTCTCTCCCGTCCCCTTCGCGGTCCCCCAAGCAGCAATAGGCGCACGCGGGCACGGACCAGCGGACGGGCATGTCACCCTCCTCTTCGTGGCCGCCCCTTCTCCGCCGCGCCGGAGGCCGTGTCGATCGGGTGGAACGCGGTGCTCGTGTGTTGGTACGCCTCGTCGCCTTCCACGTTGCCAACGTCATCTTCATCAGTGTCGTCGCCGCCGAGGGCGGCCTCGCATTGTTCATACTGTGCCGCTGTCATCGCTGGGGACACCATCGATGTCCTTGTGCCTCATGTCGCTGTCGTCCAGCCTGCCGCGACGGTGGACGAGTCGTGCGGTGTGGTCGGTGGAGTAAAGGGAGAACTAGAGGAGGAAGGAGAAGATTGCGGGGCCCACCGGGGTAAAATGGTCATTTTGCCCGTCTAGTTGACACTGTTAGTTGGCAAAATAGACGGAATGGCGTAGAGGTCAAAGAAGTTTAGGTCAACAGCACACAGGTGTGAGCGAATTTTTCAGTAGCACATAGGTGTGAGCGAACTTTTTAATGGTACACAGGTCGACACCATCTTTTATAATGTCATACAGGTAAAAGTCTCGATGAAAAACGAGCGGCGATGCGCACGGGGGCGCACGCGGGCGCTGGTACGCGAGGGGCGCACCCAATTTTTGTCCCATATACTCCCTCTGTCTCATGAAAAGTGCAATTCTAAGACAGATTATTGGTGGTGCGAAAAGACTCTAGTACCTTCATTTGTTAGCTATATGCAGTAAGTTTTGACATGCAATTACTTAATTAGGTACTCTTTGTGGGATTTTTTTTCAAATGTTGTGATTGTACTTTTCATGAGAGAGAGGGAGTATGTATTATAGAAACATCAAACATTTACGATACAATGCAAAAAAAAGGATGCAAGTGAAGTCATCAAGTCAAGAGACATGATGCAAGTGAAGTCAAGAGACAAATGATGAATGACACAAATGACAAAAAAATTTGTGTCAAATGTGCATGTGAATAGATTACAAATTCAAATATGCACCTCTCATTTCGGCATTGGCCTTTGCTCTTTCCATCCATCTTCGCTAGCTGAATTACTTTCAAGTTTTCACCGCGCTTCATATTTCCTGAATTGACCAACCAATGCGATCACCGTCGAAATGAACGGAACACATGACGAAATGAACAAGACAATTAAGCGGAAGGACCACTTGTACGGTTGTTGTACCTGCTTGCCTAGCTTGGTTGCTCCCGTTCGGAGTCGCCGGAGCCAGTGTGACAGTGTCCACGCCACGGGAGAGCGGGAGACGCGACGCGACCATGTGCCCACGCCCATGCAGGTAGAGGCACCGGTTCATGCGCCGCTGGGCGCCTCGGCTGCTGAGAGCCTGCCGGCTACCGGATCGCCGATCCGCCCGTGGCAACTCCGCGCTCTTGCGCACCATGCCACCAGCAGAATTTTTTTTATATATATATTTTTAAATCATTTTGCAAAATTATACGATCATCTTAAAATTTTGTAAATTTAACCACGGACCGCCATGGCCCACGGCGGTTCCACCGCCAACCGCCGTGGGCTACGGCGGTCAGGCCTACCGCCACGGGCCCAGCCGGCGGACAGACCAGCCGCAGTGGCCCACGGCGCTTGAGATTCATTCGCCGTGGGCCACGGCGGCAGGCCCAACCGCCGTGGGCCACGGCGGTAAGGAATTGCGACCGCCGTGGCCCACGGCGGCAGGTCGTCAGACCCTATAAGAGCCGAAAATTTGCCCGAAATTGTCATAATAATTCAGAAAAAAAGAAAGAGAGGGTTGGGAGGGAAGGAGAAGAGAGTGAGGGGGCGGAGCAGCGAAGCTCTGCTGGTCCTTTGCTTCATTATAAGTATTTCGTTGATTTCAACCCTTTTAGCACTTGTACTTAGATGTAATAAAATCGTAATTAGTATTGATTATTTAGATTTTTTTAGATCTGTAGTATTAAATAGTTCATTTCCGTAGGGTTTAGTGTTTAGAAGGAGAAGAGAGTGAGGTGGAGGCGGCGGGGCAGCGAAGTTCTGCTACTTCTTCACTTCATTGCAGGTATTTTGCTGATTTGAAATCTTTTAGTATTTTTGCTTAGATATAATTACTATTAATTATGTAGAGATTTCTGTAGTTATGGATTAGATTATAGATCTGTAGTTATAGATCTGTAGTTATGGATTAGATTATACTTTACATGTTTGCCACGGATTAGACTAAATTACGTAACATATTTACTGTTAGTTTAGATATTAGTCTTTTTCCCTGGATGTAGTATTTGGTAGTAGTTATTGATTTTTATTATGAATCAGACATGTCGGAGACAGTCACAGTCAAATTGTATTATGGATCTGGAGAAATTATATATGGTCCACAAGGAGTTGACTTGTCAAATTTTAGTTCAATTGAGTAAAATATTAAAAGAGCAGCAGAAAGAAGTTGGGAGAGTATAACCAAGTGGCTGGTCAAGTTATTTGCAGTAGATTTAGAGCACCAATGCATGTCGGTGATGGTACTAATCAACAGAAGTGAACATATGTATTGGGAGCTCATGCCACATGAAGGAACTCGACAATGGAGGAGTTATATCAGAAATGCATGCCGAGTTGGTTTGCCCGCGATTTTATTTGTCCAAGTTTACCTTAAGGGTGGGTCTAGCAGTTAAGTACATGAGGAAGCTGAGGATGTGGATGAGAGGGAAGGTGATGATGAAGAGGAACAACAAGAGGACGAAGAAAGTGATGAAGAAGGAGAACAACAAGTGGAGGAAGAAGGGGATTTTGAAAGTCATGAGTCATCTAGAGGTTATGTTGTCACTGATTTTATTGATGAGGGAGAAAGAAACCCTGAGGTGATGAGACATTATGAGAGAGAGTTAGAAGCTGATGAACGTGCATTGGAAGAGGACTCTTCAGATGATGATTATGATGATAATCTGTCTGAGGATCATGTGCCCTGAGATTGGCAGAACTATGATTTCTCACAGTGTACTGTTAATCGTGGTGAGTATGTGCCCTAGGAGTACACGGAGAATGAGGTTACAGTAGACGCCATGTACCCCACTACTGTACATGTGAAGGATGCAGTCAAGCAGTGGTCCACCTTGACTCTGCATAGGGAGTTCAGGGTAGTGAAAAGCTCTCCGAGGATATATGATGTGCATTGCAAGAAGGAGGATTGTTCTTTTCGAGTGTATGCATATAAGGGGAAGTTAGATTATTACTTAGAGGTGAAAGAAGTGAAAGAAGTGGTGCCTCACAGTTGTACTCTTGATCGGATTGATGCAAAGCACCGAAACATTTCAGTCGATTTTGTTGCAAGCCACATGTACCCTACCATTGTGAAATGTACTTCATATGAGTTGAAGGCCATTATCGGTGCAATTCAGGAAAAATTCGGGTACACCATCAGTTACAGCAAAGCATACCGAGCAAAGAAGAAGATATTGGAGCATAGGTGGGGTACTTATGAAGCATCCTACCACAATTTGCCTAACTTGCTGCACACAATAGTTCAGATGAATCCTGGCAGCTACTATGATATCAAGGACTATCCTTGTCAGGAGAAACCAGGCAAGCTTGTGCTTCAGCGATCATTCTTGGTTTTGGGTGCCTGCATTGAGACTTTCAAACTGTGTCGACTGGTCATTTGCATAGATGGCACTTTTCTCGCTGGTAAATACAAAGGAACAATCCTGACATCTGTAGCAGCTGATAGTAACAATCAATTGCTTCCTTTAGCCATTGCATTTGTGGAGGGGAGAATGGTGACAGTTGATACTGGTTTCTTGAGAGGTTGAAGAACATGGTGGTGCAAGATGTGCAGAATGTGTGTGTCATACACGATAGGCACAAAGGTATTTTGCAAGTAATGAATGACATGAAAGATGGCAGCCAAGAGCGATACAGAGTTCCATTGTGGCCCGATGTTAAGAGCAGGTGGTGCATTAGACACATGAAATCAAACTTCCACAGCCAGTTCAAGAATAAGGCCCTGTCTAAATTGTTCGAGCGGTAGTGTGAGCAGACTCAGCAGAAGAAGTTTGATGCCATCTGGAAGAAATTAGATGACCTGACAAAGAAGACATCAGAGGAGATAGCAAAGAGGCCAGTGAATCCTGAACCTGTAGAGGAGCCAATTTCTCTCGAGAATGTGGGATTAGATGGCCCTCAAGTTAGGCGCAGAAGAGGGCGTGCTGTGAAGACCTTTAGCCAGTGGATTCAGAATGAGCTTAAGGAGAAGTGGTGTCTCATGTTTGACGAGGGCGGAGCAAGACATGGGATAAAGATCACTAATTTTGCTGAGGTCTACAACTGTGTGCTTCGTGGGTCAAGATCTCTTCCTCTAGTTGGCATAATTGAGTTCTTCATGTATCGTACAATGCAATATTTCTACGAAAGGAGCAAGACAGCAGATGAGGTTGTGAGGAAGACTCAAATGACATACTGCACCAGAATAACTCAGTATTTGGACACGGCTCAGAAAAAAGTACTTCTGCACTCGGTCACAGCGCAGCCTTTGTACCAGTCCGCTGAGAATGAAATTATGTGCAGATATGAGGTTGAGTGCAAAGAGAAAATGCGCCTAGGCCCAGCGCGTGAAAAGACGCAACAAGTGTGTGACATTGGTAACGAAATATGCAGATGTTCATGCCGGAAGCCACAGCTACTACACAAACCCTGCTCCCATGTGATCGCCGTATGTTATGTACTTAAAGATTTCAGCTATCGTAGGTACTGCGAGAAGCAAACTATTTGGAACATTTGGAACCGAACAATCCAGGGCTACCTCGTGCAGGGTACTTTTACTGAGAACCCTAAAGAAAATGCTGTGCACATACCAAATCCAGATCCTGAGATGTGCCAAGGTGTTGGAAGAAGGAAGAAGAAGAGGATTAGAAACAACATGAATGAAGCTGAAGTTGGACCTGCAGTAGTGATATGCTACAAGTGTCACAACACGGGCCACACGTACAAGAGGTGCACAACTGCAAATTATGCTTGCAACGCACCACCTACTGCCAATGTGGGCTCATCAGCACCTTCAGGACCATCCCAACCCCCATCAGGACGTGGCTGTAGACGCAGACGTGGACGTGGGCGTAGCAACAATGCAGAATTCAGATGATCATAATTACTTGTAACGTTAGGACATTTAATTATGGAATTTGTAATGTTCGAACTAATATTTCCTGTACGAATTTATGCGTGGTATTGTATTTGAATAATTGAACTGCTATTTTGTGTCCCCATAATTAAGCTGATTCATTCTTATAATTTTGTTTATGATTGTGATTTATAATTTTGTCTATGATTGTAATAATTGTTCTCATCATGTTTTGCAGGTTTGCAATGGCCTCCTCAGGTCCTGAGTTGGACTTGGAGTTCCTCACCACGAGGAAGTACAAGGTCGAGGTGCCAAAGGGGACCAACACTCCTATGTGCTTCTGCAGTGACAACTGCAAGCTTGTCAAGTGTAAGGTTCTCAGGTACGCCTACGGGATGAGGTTCTTCATGTGCGCAAACTATGCGCACGACTCGATCCAGCCTTTCGATCGCAACCTTAGAGCCAAAGTAAGGACTTACTACATTTCTCGATTATTCATTTGTCATTTTTGTTTTATTATTTGCTGACATGTCTTTCAAAAAAGACTCCACCTCCTCTTTGTGATTTCATGTAGTGGCTAGATATCGAGCAGTCTAAGTTCGACAAGAGCTACGTCAAGGAAGCGGACCGTGATGCAAGGGAGAGGTAGTTTCGCATGGTTGAGTGGGAAAAGAGAGAGGAAAAAAAGGAGGAGGAGAAGGAAATGCGCATTCGCCAGGAGATGAGAGAACGTGAAGCGGCCCAGGCCTGTGAAGCCGACAGAGAGAGGAAGAGGGAGAGGGCTCGCCGGCCAAGGAAGCTGGGCCTGATGCCATCAGGAAGGGGAAATACCCCCGTTGTACTCAGTAGACCTAGAGTATTAGTCGGACTGTATCAAATAATTCGGGATTTCATGACATCGTGATGTACGGTCCTCGGTTTGTATCCTTAAGAACTTTAATCGAACTGCATTAGAGTGTGTTTTCTCCGTTACGTGTGTTTCGTTAGAGTCACGGTCATATGCAGAGTCGTTGTGTTTCCTCCGAGTCACTGACGTGTTCTCCTCCCACGGATCGACTGGCCCACAATGCGGCAGTGCCCTAGTACTAGGGTGTGTTTTCTCCGAGTCACTGCTTCGTTTCTCTTCCCACGGATCAAAGGGCCCACCACCCAGCCAGCCTCCTTCTTCTGCCTATATGTAGCACCATTCACTCTATTGTCTTCTTCTCACAGCATTCAACAATGACTTTCTAGCGTGGGGATGAATACGGTTTCGGTCCTATGTTATGGCATCAGCAATCTCCTGATTTCGTAGCCAATTTCCCATTGAAAGGCAAGAGTGACTTCAGATCGATGCGTGAAGTTAGAAGCTAACCGAAGCAAACAGTGCTGTGGCCTAGGTGTTCGCACGGTGAGTTTTGCGTGATGCAAATGTACGAGGGATGGAACAACTCCGGCCATCGCTTCTGGCACTGCCCACATGCATGGGTAAGCAATGTCCACAAATTTGTTCATCATCTTTCTTTGGTTTGCTAACGTTTTCTTGCCTTTTGCAGTACTCCACCCAAACAGGGAACTGCGGTTTCTCGTAATGGGTGGATTCACCAGCTATTCGCCCCTATCAAGAGTACATCGACTACCTCGAGGACGTCGTCATCTACAACCTGAAGCGGGAGCTGTCGGAGGCATTAGCTTCCCCTGATCGATCGTCCAGCGCTGGAGACGGTCGATGCTGCAAATGTTCAACCTGCACTTGTGAATGCCACAAGAAGAACAGCTCCCCTCCACCTTCACCACCTCCACCCCCACATGAGTACTACTACATGCCGTCGCAAGACTCCGGCGGGTCTTTGCTCTCCGGGCAGTTCTCGTACAACTAGATTAATTAGACCTGTTGTAATCAATTTTCTAAATTCCCTAAGGCATGTTATCAGTACGTAAGGCGTTTTGTTAGGGTTTTTCGAGCGCCGTACATGCCACTGCAAATGTGTGTGTTGGGTTTCTAAATATTATATAAAAAAAGATGCCGTCGTGGGCCACGGCGGTTTGGTTACAACCACCGTGGCCTATGGCGGTTGCATGGCCACTGCCTGCCGCCGAGCAGCACCGGCAAACGCCGTCCCCGACCGCCATGGGCTACGACGTTTGGCATAACCGCCGTGCGCTACGGCGGTTAGGCCTAACCGCCGTAGCCCAAGGCGGTTGGCGGTGGAACCGCCGTGGGCCACGGCGGCCGCCGTAGGTCATGGCGGTCCGTGATCAAATTTACAAAATTTTGAGATGGCCGTATAATTTTGCAAAATGATTTAAAAAATATATAAAAAAATTCCCACCAGCATCGCGTCGCGCGTCAGTGCGTCACCTAGCGACGGCGACTCCGCGAGTCTGCCGCAGACTCAGAGGGGGATCCTATCTCCCTTCCGGAAGGTAGATAAGCATGGGAATTATAAAGCCCATTAGCCCATTAACTACTCATCTTCTTCCTCACATTCTTTCTCCTCCAGCACCACCCCCGCCGCCTCGTCCTCCGCCCCGGTCGGCGGCTACCCCGCCGCCGCGCCGTCCCCCCACCCTCCACCGCCGCCCCCTACCCCGCCCTTCCTAACCCGAACCATTCTCGTCGCCCCCGCCGCCGGTCACCGACCCACCGGCCATCCAACCCCGCCCGGCCGGCGGCGCTACCGCGCCACCTCGCCTCCGCCGCCGGCCGAACCGCTGCCACCGCCGGTCCTCCGCCTCCCCCCGACCCCCTCCTTTCTAAGGTCCGGGGACCAATGGAGCACCCCGAAACCCGGACCCCCTGAAACCCTAACCCTAAGAACCGCCGCCTCGACCACCACCGGCGGCCGCCCCCGCCCACCTCCCACCCATCCGGGCACCGGGCGCGAGGACCTCCCCCGACGGCAACCACGGACGCGAAACAGAGGCGGAGGAGAAGAAAGCCGACGGAGGAAGAAGAAACGTCTAAGAGCTGTCGGATCCTATATTTTGCACGCATCTTAAAGTGGAAGTTTGCTTGGAAAAAAACTTCCGGAAGATGTATAGGATTTCCGGACTCAGAAGGCGGAATAGATGGGCCGGCTATTAAGCCCACGCATTGAAGCCCGTTAGGTAATTAGCCCAAATAACGGTTCGCTGACTCCTCTCGTCTTCCTCGTGACGCGTATGCGTTCCCCGGCGAGCAATGACGGCTGGTACCTGGTAGCCTTGGTGGACGGGCGGCCGGTGGGATCCACATGGCAGAGCATACTCACGGCAAAATCAAAGTATGGAGAGCGCCATACCTCTTCATACTGCTCCCCCATCCCCGCTAGTCACCACTACTCCATTTCCATAAACGTTTGGACACTCGTGTGTGATCCAAGGCCTCACGGGAATATTCGATTTTCATCTACATACAACTAGCTGCTTGTAGAAATCAATGCAAATCACCCGAAAAAAAAAAGAAAGCAATGGAAATCACATACTCCCACACAGAGATGGCAATAGGTGCCCGAAACCTGATGGGTTTTTGCTCCATTAAGGTACGGGTTTGGGTCGATTTTTATACCCGTGGGTCTACTAATGGGCGAAAAATAAGATCCAGTGGGTTCGTGGGCATGAGTTTGGGAACATAAAACCCAAACCCGTGAACCCATGAGTTTTTTAGACCCGACTATATATCACTAAATAAGTCAATATTCTTAGCTTACACCTCAATTTTAATGGCTAAACCACAACTCTTATATGCATGTATTATTTCTTATCATGAGTTTAATTGTTAAACGATCTATACTATAGATTATGTCACTCATATGAAGTGCTTTGTTAACATGTGGTGTTATGATTGGATAGCTAATACTATATTTTCGTTAATTTACATCAATATTGAATGTGTATCTTTTAAAGTGTGAAGATATATATGTATATTACTTTTTCTTGTTGAATTGTGAGCACATATATACACATATATGTCAATTTTGTTGTTTGATTTGATACCCACGGGCGACCCGTGGGTACCCGTTAACCCGATGGGTATGAGTTTGGGCACAAAATTAAACCCGTCACGGGTCATGGGTTTTTTAATGGGCAGGTTTCGTATTCGCGGGCATAAGTTTGGGATGGCAAAACCCAGCGGTTTGTGCCCATTGCCATCTCTACTCCCACACGGTTGTTCTTTTATAAAAAAAAGTCGCACATTAGAGTAGCCCTCTTATCACCTGAATTTAATCAGGCCGAACGTCTCGTGGCGGGATTCGAGCTCCGGCAACATATATCTTCTATTCTAGCAAAAATGCGTCCGACGAGAATCGGAGCCGGATTATCAAGCTCCACTCTAACCGAATTGCTCAACCCGAACTGACCTCTGCACCCCACACGGGAATAAAGACACCAATGTCGAGCAAGAGGCTCGAACGCTGGCGGGCAGACTTCCAACCGGGAGTGCCAACCATTAAATTGATCGCTCGTTCGCATTCCCACACGGTTGTTCTCTAAAGGAACGGCCTCTAATTCTCTTTACAAGGTGTTCGCCTATGAAATCTTTTTTTTTCATTTGCAGTTGATTTCAACATTAGCAAAGCAAGACTAATTGTTTAAGGACTAAATGACTTCATTTTTTGAATCACAGAATAATACTACTCGATTAGAGATATTTAATTCATTACAAAATAATAACTCGACACATAATAAGTAGAGATACATCGCTTGAAGGATTGGCTCCTCCTAGCGATGCCGTCTCCGTTTGGATTTCTTTAAAAAAGCACTCTTTTTTATTGTACATTTTTTCTTTTTCTTGTAATAATTATCATGGCACACATCTCCGTCCACCACACGCAGTCAACCGAAGGCGTAGTAGCGTGGAACTCAGTCTTCGCGGGAAGTTTCGTCTCTTCATCCTCATCTAAAGTCGTCATGGTGAGAGAAACAACACGAGGATAAAGGAGAAATGGTCAGCACATCAAAAAATATATTCCGGTGTGGGAAATAAGAGATATAGGGTTTGCATATAAAAATACTTAACTATGGTGGACTTTTGAGCACAAATATAGTTGGTCAAATTTTAATTAAATAAACAGTCACCAGATCAGGATCTTTCCATTATTGACGTGTCTAGAACTTAAGGTCAAACAACCCAATTATACATACTCCTACCTTGGTCAAATTATCAAGACAAATCCAAAACTATAGTCATCGTGATTCTCGAATCCTAAACAAAATAATTGTACTTGATTCGTGACTCCTGAATAGTTGCAAGAATAGCCTAACATCATGAAAACCTCCCATTAAAAGTAGCCTTTATTACTTACTGGCCAAACTATTCGACAATTCCCTTATAATTTAGCAATTTTATGATTTCTATCAACTCTACTTGATTATACCTCAAATTATTTCTATCACCACCACCTATGGATACTTCTAAGAATAAAAAATATTTATAATTTCATGAACGACAACTTCTTTTCTTCTCTAAGGATCCTATGAAAACCCTAGACGCCTAGACGGCTAGATTACTCCGAATTCTCAAAACAACCTCCGGGTATCAACTTATGAACAAATATTCACAAAAACATGACATACATGCGTGCACATGTTTGATTACTTGCAAGTGAAGTAGCAAGTGGACATTCCGACTATAAGATTGTTGCAGGTGGGAAAAGCAAGAACTAGGATGAAACTCCGGGTAAGTAGGTGTTCATATTAATCACTCTTTAAGTGCTTGTTAGGTTCATGACAAAATATGCTAAAGGTTAGGTGCATCATACGACCATAGTTTCATAGGTTGCTATTTGGTTCATTTTCATAGCTGCGACTTGCCATCTTCATATGTCATAGAAATTATTTACTATCAAACTTTATCATTAGTGTGGCTTCCATTTTGTTCACCACAACTTCTCAACAGCCAAAACTCGCATAAGGTTAGTGCATGATCCCAACTCCCAAGCTAAAAAAAAGTCAATATGTGTAAATTATAACTCTAAAATTTCTAGGATTTATTTTTTTAAAATGTATAGTATGTGGGTAAAACTAATAACCAGGTAAAATAAAAAAAAGGCTAGACAATATTTCTTTTTTTTCTTTTCTTAACCTATTTTTGAAAAAAAAATCTTACAATGCGTGAGCTTTTCCAACAGATTCCAAAACCAAAAGTCAACCTGTTATTCAAAGCCATGCATCCCATCAAGAGAAACAAGCCACTTTTCAAACAGACACAGCATGACAACATTGAAAGCGTGCTTTGAAATATCTGGCTAGCATGAAAACATTGAAAGCCATTAAATAACCCGCAAATCTCCAAGCGGAAACACAGATAACCAACCGCAGCAAGAAATTGTAAATAAAAAAGAAAGAAAAAGAAATGGAGAAAAGAAAAGCCAGTCAAACCCAACCACCTCAGCACCGGGGAGTCGCCTTCCCCTCCTCCGGTCCTCCCCAGAAACCGTGTCCTCTCCTACTCTCTCTCTCTCTCTCTCTCTCTCCTCGATCAACAGCAACAGCGGCGGTCAGAAGCTTCCGTCGCGACAGCTCCCGACCTCCTGCCGGTCCTCCCCCTCCGGTAGTCCGCGCGAATCCCGAGGCGGAGGAGGAGGAGGAAGAGGTGGAGCGGAGGGGGGCGGGCCCATCAGCCATGAGCCTCGCGGGCTCCGCCCTGGAGGCGGCGCTGCAGGCGGTGGGGCGCGGCCTCGACGCCGCCGGCGACCACCGCCTGCTCTACTGCAAGGGCGCCGGGAGGCTCGTGGACCTCGACGAGGACCGCGCACGGGACACCCCCCTTATAAGCGGGGGCGTCCTCCCCAGCGTGCCCCCACACGTCAAGGTCGAGCAGTGCTCCAGCAACCCCGTGCGAATCCGGCCCCTCGCCCCCCACGGCGCGCCCCCCGCAGCCGCGGACGAGCCCTTCGTCTGCAGCTACCCGCAGGTGAGCAGGATGATTCGTCCCGATTGGGAACTCCCGATCAGATCGTGCGGCGCGCCTTTTTGTTCTGTTTGCCGTGCACTTGTGATCTGAATCCTAGTCGATGTCCTAAGCTCGGCGGCTGCTCAGTTCTCGTTATCTGATTATGATGCCTTTGTTGGCAGATGGCTGAGTTTTTCAACAGGAAGTCAAACCTGTTAGAAACTGTACCGCTGGGTTCCTTCAATTCTCTGTTCAGCTTCACCGGTTCATGGAAGAACGATGCTGCGGCTACGAAGGCCCTCGCGATTGATGGCTATTCTCTGCCTCTGTTTCGAGTGATAATTACGAGTCAAGAACTTACTCTGCTTGAGAGTGTTAAGCAGGCGATTCCAAACGTTTGGGATCCATCAGCATTGGCTAGGTCAGTAGGTAATCTTCTTATTTGATACTATTGTCAGGATCCATTTCTGATCAACACCAAGCACTTTACCCACCCCATCAGCTGAAGGTCACTCTTGTTTCACTTCTCTGCAGCTTCATCGAGAATTATGGTACCCATATTATTACCTCTGTTACGGTTGGTGGTAAGGATGAGGTATATATTAAGCAGCATTCATCATCCCAACTGTCCGAGGTGGAATTCAAAAATTATGTGAGGGAAATTGGGAGCGAAAGATTCTCAGATGTGGAAAATAAGTCGAACGCAATTCCTGTCAATTACAGCGAGAAGGTTAGCAAACTCCTTACTGCTCTCTTTATCTCAAGTTTACTGGAGGTTTTCCCATGATTTGCTTGGATTGCTATGCAACTGTTTGTTTACAAACGATAATTCATGCACCATGGCTACTCTTTTATGAACACTTGAGCCTTGAGTTTTTTATATACAAAATGTATTAGCTATTCTGAATAAACATTCACAATCAATGAAAGAAGATTGTTTGCATGTGTGCATTCCATGGCAAAACAGGAATTGTCGAGTGCATGCTGGAGCAGTGTTATAAAGATAGAATAGTAGACTAGTACGATGTACGAACTGTAGATACCTTGATAAGAGCATGCCTAGTGTTGGTTAGAGCCAATGAGCTGACGAAAAGCAAACAGAAGTTTGGTTCTGTAGCTTTAATGTACAAAATGATTAGTGGGATCCACATAAAAAAGGGAGAAAACTGTGGTATGCTCAACTTCGTAGCGTCTGCTTGCCTGTTCTCCGTCCAAGCTGTGCATGTTCCATTTGTTCATTGCTCTCTGTTCGAACTGAAGATATGATATGTTCCCACAGAGTTATAGAACCTCCTCTTTGTTCGCTTTCAGATTGCACTAGCTCTGCTCTAAGGAAATATATTAGCCTATGCAAGTAAACACATTAATCGCCACAATAACGTACTTCCGATCAGAGCCAGCCTCACCAACCGTACCACATGAACTCCCAAGAATATCTCAGCCTAAAAACTATGTCACCAGTAACAACAGAGGTACATAAATGAAATCATATCTATCTTTGTAGGTAATTTCATAAGGTGTATGTACAAATAATGATAGGGGGCTTGTAGAGTAGCCTGTAGACAGAACTCTCCTCACTGGCGCATGATTCCCAGCATTCAAGCATTCCTATGTAAACATTGATTAAAACAATGTTGCTTTATCCCTTACAGGATATGACAGTAATATTCAGAAGGAGGGGTGGTTGTGATCTCGTCCAAAGTTTTAGTGACTGGAAAGGGACTGTTGCCTCAGCTCCAGATGTCATAGGCATGACCTTTCTCTCAATTGTCTCTCTTGTTGATGATGTACCGGGAAAAAAGCACCTTGCTCGTGCAGTTGAGCTGTACTTGACATGTAAGATATGCTTTTGCATACTTATTTTCTCCATACAATTATGCAACTAATTTGCCAGTTGAATCTGCATTTTTAATACCCTGAGATACCCCTGGACATCCAATGGGAATTTTCTCATCGGATGCTCCGTTGCAACATCAAAACAAAACATTTGCAACATCGAAACTTTATAGTTGCAACAATATGCGAAAAAATGACTGTCGTTTGACTCTGGGATAGAAAATTCCCGCCGCACCATGAACACTATGTTTCAGGCAACATTCACTGTGAAATATGCGTAAACAATACTTGCAACACCGATGCTTAACTATTGGAACATATGGCGAGGCGTCTGTTCTTTTTTCAGATCTCAGATGCCTGTTCCGTAGCATTACCGTTTGATATCTCTTCAATATGCTGTTTTGATAAGTTCTATTTTCCAGACAAACCTCCAATTGAAGAGTTGCAGTACTTCTTAGATTTTCAAGTACCACTAGTTTGGGCTCCAGCTCCACCAGGTATTGCTGGTCACCACAGGAAGGAACCTGTCTGCCCATCACTTCAGTTTAGCTTGATGGGCCCGAAGCTCTTCATTAGCACAGAACAGGTAAAGGCTACCCCCTTAAATCCACTCACATAAGTAGATAGTTTGTTTTTCAAATTTACACTAGAAAAAAGGCTAATTCAATTGCTCTCACAAAATTGTATCTTGTATTTGCTGGATCTGTAAAGCGCAGTTACCATCATCAATATTTTTCTACTGAGCTGAACAAAAATATAATTCTGAAGATCAGGGTTCTGCTGTATGTAGAAGAACAAGTATGAGTAAATCACAAGACGGGTATACAACAAAAGTGGGTGCATTCAAGGTCATATGACATGGTTGTTGCTCAATTGGGTCACTGGTTTTGTGGATCCATAGCTAGTCAACAATGCTTTTTAGTCAGATGCCACCATGGCTTATGCTCAGTATCCTTGCAGGAAAGCCCTCCTCAATCCCCTTAGTGTCGCTCTCACCTTCACCCCTCTATCTCTCTCTACTTCCTTGCACTCTAGCCTCGTCAATTTCACTCATTCCCCCCTCTTCTCCCTACAAGAGTCCAACAAGGCAGGCAGGGAGTGTGCGGTGGAGCCCACCAGTGGCGACAAGGAGGGTGCACAGGTGAAAGCGGCATATACAGAGTGACAAATGGCAGTAATGAAGGCTGGGTGCATTTGGCAGCCTTCAGTGGCCCCTAGTGGCTAGGAGGAATGCCTCAGTAGTAGAGAGAGGCAGAGAAATAGAGAGCAGGGTGAAGAAGATAATGTTCATGCTAATTCTCGGTTTGTGGCTGTTGTGGTGTGCTTATTTTTCAGGTGCTACATAAAAGTACTAGTAGAAATGACTTTAGTTTTTTTGGCAAATCAAAGTACATTTATAACATTGTTTGCATAACTCTTGTTCCTATTACACTATTCGTGTAATTTGGAACACATTAATCTCCATTTGCAACCTAGATTGAAGTTCTGCAGAAAATGAGGTTATCAGCCTAAGTCAACACCACGTGTCCCCGGGTTTACCACTGATGTGTATGCAACATTTACCTGCTATGCACTACTTAAATAAAATCATGGACTCATTTGAGCAAGGCTCAAGTTATGTGACCTCCATGTGCAACGTGCACTCCATGGAAGTTTTGTACCTATTGTGCATTTAAGTGATTAAAGAATGTATTCTGTATCTCTTGCAATTTGGTACAAAATAGTGCAGTCTAACTTTAATTCCTCCCAAAAAAAAGTTCACTTAGTTCCTCATATGTTATCACCTCGACGTGGTAGATAAAATACAGAACTTAGGGGAGCACTACTTTGCTTAATGGCGCTTTCAAATGTATGTTTCGGATTATCATTCTCTGGTAAACATGCTAACTTTTAATGATATACGTGCAGATCTCTGTTGGCCGTCGACCAGTTGTTGGCCTCAAACTGATCTTGGAAGGAGCCAAACAGAACCGTTTGGCTATTCATTTGCAGCACCTTAGCTCATTACCGAAAATATTCCTACCTCATTGGGATGCCCATATTACCATTGGACCTCCAAAATGGCAGGGCCCTGAAGAACAGGATAGCCGATGGTTTGAGCCAATCAAATGGAAGAACTTTGCTCATGTCAGCACAGCGCCCATAGAGTACACTGAAACAAATATTACAGACCTGTCCGGTGTTTATATTGTCACAGGAGCACAGTTGGGAGTGTGGGATTTTGGTGCAAAGAGTGTTCTCCACCTTAAACTCTTGTTCTCCCGAGTTCCTGGATGCACAATTAGAAGATCAGTGTGGGATCACAGCCCATCAAGTTCTTCGACTCACAGAACAGATGAATCTTCATCATCCTCTAGTGATAATGCTAAACTTGTGAAGATCGTTGACATGACAGAGACATCGAAGGGGCCACAAGATGCGCCTGGCCACTGGCTGGTCACGGGAGCTAAGCTGGGTGTCGAGAAGGGCAGGATTGTTGTGCGCGCCAAATACTCCTTATTGAATTATTAACCAAATGTTGAAAGCATTCATTCACTCACTTTGCTATGGAGCACTGTGTTTAAAGATAGCATTTGTTCTTTTGTTTTTAATGTATGGCTTTCCTTTCCCTTGTAACCTGATGTGGATTCATGCTTCTTGACTTGTTGATCCCATGAGTAAAGTAGCATGAAGGTGTTTATGCCGAGTTCAAAAGTATTTGATCTGACCTGTCATCTCTTCCACAGCCATCAGAGGGTGGCACTGGAATTGATGTATTTAACTCCATTGGCATTGGGGTTTCGCCCTTTGAAATTTTTCAGCAGAACGTAATCGGTTTATGGCTTTATGCATTCCCAGGTACATATATAGTGCTAACAGCTGTGTTAATCAAATTCGATTCAAGTTGTGCATCTGGTCGAATGCATTTTCGATTACATGATTCATCTTGTAACTCATATCTTTGACGGAGTCGCAGTGGATGTGGATGTGGTTGTTGCAGTGGCACGGTTTTCAGTTGATAATAGACTTCTTCAAAGTTTGTTCTGTCATTCAAAGCTTTTGCTTGGTTAGTTTTAATCATACTGCCGCTCTGGGTCAGGCAATACATTGCTTCTTTTGTAACATGCAACATGAATGCTTCCTGATAGCCATGCATCCTTTTGTGCTAAGCAAACTTGGAGTTTACAAACATGTTTATGTTGTTGTGTTTGTTATCATTCTATTAGTAGCTATGTTGTGGCCGTCTATTACATGAATGTGTAACCAAGCTTTAAAGATCAGAGGTGTGGTAACATTGAGTTGCTGTTCTTTCCAAGTGAGAAGCAATGAGTTGCTGTTAACGGAAGTACGAGAAATGTTCTTGCTGCTACTTCTGTTTCTGCTTATAGCTTCATTAGTAAGGGCCGTCTGGGTAAGGGACGAGAACAATATCATTTGTTTTGACTGGATCAAGATATTCACCGTTGTCTTCGTGATATGTGAAATCGTTATGTTAGAATTCATGTAGCTTGGAAGCTTAGCTCATAGGTCATATAAATGTTATGTCTTGTACTCTTGTTGTGTTCCCTATCTGCTTGGAAGTTGCTATTTTGTGCTTGTCTGGTACACTGAATGCTTCCGGTGAAGGAACAGAGTTTCAAAATATCACATGAATTGTTCCAGAAAGTCGTTCTCAATAAGAGGACATGCTCTTCTGATGGACATCAGGAGATGCTCCCAAATGGAACAAATGGGACGTCGACTTGTTTTCCCTTCGCTTGCCAATTTGCAAAGCCTCTGACCTTCTCAGCATTTGCAGAAACTAAAGTTGAATCGGCTGAAAAGAAACTTTTTCCCGACTCCACTATTTTAATTTTCAGTTTTGAGTTGTGCCCCGGTGCCCCTCTTTTAATATTAACATGGATCTAATTGCAAACTAGATAAAATTAGTTGGAAGGCAAACTCTTTCAGTTCAGAAATGTGCAGACTGCAGGCGGGGACATTTGTGCCCTTGTGAGTGCTGGCTTGGTGTTTCCGCAGGGACATTTCTTGGCGTCTCCGCATATTTGTGGACTAGTTTCATTATGCTGTCTAGCGAAATCCAACGAAAACTAACGCAGGCGCTGGTTGCAAGTGGCAAGCAATGCTCCAACGAAATGTCGTGCTCTCCGGGACTGTTCCTGAAAGATTTTTGCTTCGGATTGATCAGCTTCAGCGACGAACGAGACACATGCTGTCGTTTTCGGAGCGTTCATACTGAAGTTGATGTGTGATATGGTCAGGAATAACGGGACGAAGTGCCCCGTCCTTGAAAACACTTCTGTGGATGTTTCCCTGCAGAGCCTACTATGCATATGACAGAGCAAGTGGACAAAGTTGCTGAGTACTAAAATCCTGTGCTAGGATTTCTACTATGCATGGGACAGAGAAATCAGCAAGTAAACAAGTTGCATGGCATCAAACACACAACACAGGTCATAGCTTATGCTAGGAACAGCTAACCAATCAAAGTGACTAGTTCTTATGTGCACTGAGTTTGCTAAGTTCTAAATTCTAATCCAGTGTTGGCAGCTGTGGTTGTACATATGCACCAAGCTGTACTAAATAATACAAAGAATTAACAAATGAATAGAATATCCTAAGCAGACTCTTTCGTGCAGCACACTTTAAATGTCCTTCAGCTGCACCTTCTGATTCTCCCCCTCAGATAGTCCTTGGCCAAAATGGTAGCTTGCTTTCTCTCTGCCATTTCCAACTTCTCATCATTCCAATGATTTTCACTTGTGTACTTTTTTCTTCAAATTAATAGGAACACGAGGACATGAGCAAAGTAGCTGAAGCCAAGATCAAAGCAGACTCCATATCCATGGTATATATAATATACTGGTTACCATTTTTCTTTTTGAAAGGACAGGCGCTTAATTGCTTATTATTTGCGTAGCATAGAAGGCATGCTTATATGCCCTTATTTGAAAATTGCTTCTACATGAATAAAATGTTAAAGTGGGGCCAATAGATTGTGTGTGTGCTTTTTTATAGAGTGAAAGTGAATTTACCTGCTGACTCCAAACGAACAATAAACATTTATTTAGGACATACGCCCTCCGTTTCAAATTACTTGTCACACTTTTGATTATAACGTTTGATCATTCGTCTTATTCAAAAAACTATGTATATATCATTTGTTTTGTTTTTTATTACTTTATTATCAAACATGTTTTAACTATAATTTGACGTTTTGCATATTTACATTATTTTTTAAATAAAATAAATGGTCAAACGTTGTGATCAAAAGTCAATAATGACAAGTAATATGAAACGAAAGGAGTAGCTATGTTATATTACTTCCCAGCACCTGTCGATTGAGCACCGAACAATAGCACATATTCCTGAAGAAGCTTTATCCGTGCCTTGAATACTCACCTAATTAATGATGTGCCTGAGATGATTGATGGCTTATTTCTACCTGAAATTGATTGTTTGTCTTCCATTTTATTGTCTCTCACTTCTTTTTCGCTCCTTGATTTATAAGGACCAAAGCAAAATATCGGAAGGCAAGGACGGCGTAGATCACTCCATGGTATGTTTCTTGGTTCATTTGATGCTTACTTTTCCATATCTGTAAAGAATGTTTTTTTTTCAAAAACTTGATCCTAGCCAAAAGGATGAGAAAAGGTGTGACTTGATTATTCATATATATTATATCTACTAGGTGGAGACACGTGTAGTTGGAGGAAATATGTATGAAGTCATTGAAGGGAAGGTTGATTGGAGGGGAAGACCTGCTTTGCGAGGGCGCCATGGTGGTGTTGGCAATTCTTTATTCATCCTTGGTAACTATTTGCAACCTCTCTTGGACAGAAAATGAGCAATTAAATCTTAGTAGTTTCTGAACTGAACTTGCATTCTGAATTTTATTGCATAAGTACCTGCTAAACTAATTTATTTGAGCCCATATATTCATTTTCGTGACATAACTTGCTTATTCGGTTTTATTAAACTAGTTCTTGTTGATTCTATATACTAGCAATTTCCCTTTCATTACATACTAACTAGATTGGGAGAATTACTCCTGACCAAGCTGGATGTACAACAACGAAGTTAGAGCCCACATAGGCAATTACTGAAAATAGTGAATTTTATTGTAGGTCTATAAACTTTTTCGAGATCTTATCTAGGTCCGCAAACTAAAAACGGACATCTAAGTCTGTAAACTTTTCCCGCGATTCATCTAGGTACGCAAACTAAATAAACAGTAATATAGATCCATGAACTTTTAAAAAGTGATCATCTAGGTCCATGAACTTTTAAAGAGCGGTCGTGGGCTGCACTGTTCCCCTGCCCACGGGCGTGCGTGGCTCGTCGCCACCACCTTAGACCTAGACGACTGTTTTCTTAAAGTTCATATATCTAGATGACCACTTGTTTAGTTTGCGAATCTAGATGAGATATTGAAAAAATGTATGGACGTAGACAACCGTTTTTTAGTTGTGCGGATGTAGATGAAATCATGGGAAAAATTCATGAACCTACAGTGAAATTCAATCTTCTGAAAAAATAATCTTATCATTGTAACACTGTATATTTATATAGCAATATAAATAGGAGAAATTAACCATGTGACTCTAGTATGCCGACCAAGGAACAAGCAGAAAGGTCGTCTTCGAGCCACAACACAACACTCTGAGCGCTTCTGGTCGTTTTTGCAGCGAATTTCGGACTCGAGAACATGGCGTCGTTGTCTCTGGCCGTGAACCTCATGTTGTACTTCATGTTCGTCATGTTCATCCCCCTTTCCGACGCCTCCAACCTGCTGACCAACTACATGGGCACCAGCTACATGGTCGCCGTGCTCATCTCCGTCTTCGCCGACATCTTCATCGGCCGATACATGACCGTGATCATATCATCTCTGGTCGAGCTCGTGGTACGAATCACATCCGATTCCTCATGCCTGACTGCGTATCATCCGGAGTTCCGGACAATCCGAGCAGATTGTTTCCTGCTGCTTTCTCACCTGCAATTTCCCGCGTTTCTTGCAGGGGCTCCTGCTGCTGACACTGCAGGCGCACAACGACCGGCTGCTGCCGGTCCAGTGCAAGTTCCTCCAGGACCCGACCTGCCCGCGGGAGCGGGTGCACGGTGGCAACGAGGTGTTCTTGTACCTGGCGCTGTACCTGATCGCGATCGGGTCGGCGGGCATCAAGGCGGCCCTGCCGGCGCACTGCGCCGACCAGTTCGACGAGAAGCACCCCGAGGAGAAGCTGCAGATGTCCAGCTGCTTCAACTGGCTGCTGCTGAGCCTCTGCACCGGCGGGGCCATCAGCGTCACGGTGTTCGTGTATATCCAGGACCACAAGGGCTGGGACACGGGGTTCGCGGCCGCCACGGGCGTGATGGGCCTCGCCATCGTCGTCTTCGTCGCCGGCCTGCCCAAGTACCGCATCGCCACCGTGCAGGGCAGCAGTGCGCTGACGGAGATCTTCCAGGTGTACGTCGCTGCGGTGAGGAACTGGAACCTGCAGCTCCCTGAGAACCCCGACGAGCTGTACGAGATCAGCAGGAACAAGGCCTCCCCGGAGACGGAGTTCGTGGCGCACAGGGACAGGCCCTTCAGATTCCTGGACAGGGCGGCCATAGTCCAGACAGCCAAGGACGCGGCGCCGAACCCGTGGCGGCAGTGCCGGGTGACGCAGGTGGAGCACGCCAAGACGGTGCTGGCCATGGTGCCCATCTTCTGCAGCGCCATCATCATGGGCACCTGCCTGGCGCAGCTGCAGACCTTCTCCATGGCGCAGGGCAACACGATGGACACGAGGCTCGGCAAGGGCTTCGTCATGCCGGTGGCCTCGATGCCCATCATCCCGCTCGTCTTCCTCATCTTCGCCGTGCCCATCTACGAGCGCGTCTTCGTGCCCTTCGCGAGCCGCCTGACGGGGATCCCCAGGGGCATCACCTACCTCCAGCGCGTGGGCGTCGGCCTCGTGCTCTCCATCGTCTCCATGGCCATCGCCGCCCTCGTGGAGGTGCAGCGCAAGAAGGTGGCCACCAGGCACGGCATGATCGACGTGATCCCGGTCCCGGGGAAGGTTTTCCTGCCCATGTCCTGCTTCTGGCTGGCGCCGCAGTTCGCCGTGTTCGGCATCGCCGACATGTTCACCTACGTGGGCCTCATGGAGTTCTTCTACTCCCAGGCGCCGCGGGCGCTCAAGTCCATGTCGTCCTCGTTCCTGTGGTGCTCCCTGTCCTTGGGCTACTTCATGAGCACCATCATCGTGCAGGCCGTGAACGCGGCGACCAAGAGGTCGACGGCGAGCGGCGGGTGGCTCATCAGCAACAACATCAACCGCGACCACCTCGACCTCTTCTTCTGGCTGCTCGCCGTGCTCAGCACCCTCAACTTCTTCAACTACCTCTTCTGGGCAAGCTGGTACAAGTACAGGAACGTATTGCCCGAGGAGGACGCACCCGAGGAGCAGCAGCAAGTGTGATGCATTCGTGTAGTGGTTATCCTTCTCTTGGAGTCCCTCTTGTTTTGTTTCACGGTCAGTCTCTCTTCGTGAGCCTTTGTTGGTATACCATATACGTGGAAACCTCGTCATGTTGCTGTTTGAGGCCACCAGAATGTAACGTTTTCCTGGCACTTGGCATCACTTTCTAGCAGTGTGTGTGTGGAGTGAGGAGACATGAGACCCTCCTCTGTATGAGCACATAAGCTCCTGCGGAAATGGCATGGGTCGGGTTTCAGTTGTCGTAGCATCTTGTTTATAAAGCTCAAACTATTTGGAGAAAAATTGGGAGTGTCTCTCCGTCACACACGCAATTCTGGACTCCTCACACGAATTTTTCAACTGTTAGATGGAAAATGGATGGCCCAGATCAACCCGCTCCTTCCCTCTCTCTCCTTCTTATCCCTTCCGGTCAACCACGTAATTCTGGACTCCTCACACGAATTTTTCAACTATTGGATGGATTGGATGGAAAATGGATGGCCCAGATCAACTCGCTCCTTCCCTCTCTCTCCTTCTTATCCCTTCCGGTCAAACCCACCGCGGGGTCGCGAGACCCGTCGCCCACGCCGCCTTCGGCGACCCTAGCCGCCTTACGACCTCGTCTTGACGCCCCCGCCCGACTCTAGTCCCAACCGTCGGACTCCACCGCCCGCTTACGACCTCGTCTTGACGCCCCCGCCCGACTCTAGTCCCAACCGTCGGACTCCACCGCCCCGCCGGCGGCACCCCCACAGCCCGGCCGGTGCCGCCACCTCCACCCGGCCTCGCCGCCACCTCCGCCGACCCCAGTAGCCCCCCTCCCCACCCGAACCTCTAACCCGAACCCCTAACTCTCGGAGTAGCCGAACCCTAAACTCGTGAGAGTAACCGAACCCTAAACTCGCCGGAGTAGCTCACCCTAAACTCGCCGGAGTAGCCGAATCCTAAACTCGCCGGAGTTGGAGAAGAAGTGGGTGGAGGTGAAAAAAATTTGTGTGAGGAGAGCCCCTGAATCACCCGAATGAGTTATAGATTTCCCCAAAAAAATTGGCAAATTTTCTTTTAAATACCAATACGAGTAATTTGCTGGCTAGAGACACATGCACCGCTGATTTGGACATCCATAAACTGGTAAACATAATACTACACGTATATGCTACTCATGAGTTGAACGAGAAAAGACTGCCCGATACTACTTCGTCTGGTCTTATTACACACATGCGCGACGCGACACAGATCACGGGAACGGCGCGTGGCGCTTCATGTCGTGCGGCACGACGTCGAGCGCGAACCCCTTGCGGTGGCGGAGCCAGTAGTCGGCCTGTCCCGGGTGCTCCTCGGCGGGCGCCCCAACAAAATACTCCGAGCTACTCCCTCCGTCCCTAAATAAGTGTCGTCGTTGGTGTGCGTATCACAAATTTGACTCGATTTGTAGAAAATATGTGTAACATTTGTGTCGCCAAATAATTTTGTTAAAAAACTAGATTCAAATATCTTTCTAATGATACTAATTATGTATCATAGATATTAATATTTTTTTATTATAAAATTAGTCAAAAATATTTCTTGGGAAGCGCAAACGACACTTATTTGGGGACGGAGGGAGTAGAGAGTTGGACACATGCAATGCAAGCATGCTATTCATGAGTTGAACAAGACTGCCCGATACTAGTTCCAGACTTATTACAGACATGCGCGGCACAGATCCATCACGGGAACGGCGCGTGGCGCTTCATGTCGTGCGGCACGACGTCGAGCGCGAACCCCTTGCGGTGGCGGAGCCAGTAGTCGGCCTGTCCCGGGTGCTCCTCGGCGGGCGCCTCGACGTCGGCCCTGGCGGCGCGGAGCTCCTCCGTGGAGAACCCGTACCTGTCGTCGCGCTTCCGCACCAGGGCGGGGCGCACGGTGGCGGCCGGGTCGGCCTGCGGCGACACCATCAGCGCGGGCGCCCCCAGCGGGAGGCGGTCGCCGCGGTCCACCTGCCACGTGCACCAGAACTTGCCGAACGTGGCGGCCAGCGTGTCCAGCTCCGGCTTCTCCAGCATCCCCGGCACCCTCGGGCACGCCCACAGCCCCGCCTTGATCTCGTGCGCGTGCGAGTGCCACAGCCGCTGCTCCTCCGCCGGCAGCGTGTCGAACACCTCCCTCGACACGATGTACTCCACGCCTGCATATGCAGCAAGCAGCACCAACAACATTTTCATCCATGCGTGAAGATCGAGCAGTAGATCGATTTGATGGGTGCAGTGCATCGTCACGGGGATTTTATTGTTACCGATGAGGCGAGCGTCGGCGGCGTCGGAGTCGTAGACGGCGCACTGGAGGAAGTCCTGGTTGAGGCGGGAAGCGTAGTGGTGGGTCTCCAGCTGCCGCTTGGGGTCGTGCGCGTACAGCGCGAACGTGCACACGTGCTGCTTCACCTGCTTCACGGGCAGCAGCGACTGCATCGCCGCCGCGCCCATGTCGAGCACCTTCGACGACAGCGCCGTCGGCTGCCCCGGGGGCGCGGTGCCGCCGCCGCCGCCGGACGCCGCCGAGGCCGGGGTCGGCTGGGGTTTGTCGTCGCTGGACGCCATGGATGGAGAGCTCGGAGATCGGCTTGCTCCTTGGTTACGTGGAGTACATGCGGGCACCCCCACCGGCGCGTGCTTTAAAGAGTGAGGTTGGGGAACGGCAGGTGCGGTGGCGTATGACACGTATCGAGTGTGTGAGCTCGAGGCTTCGACGTGGCGGATGGCATGCGACTTTGGTGGCAGAAGCATGGAACAGCTGTGGCGACAAATGTCGAGTCCAAACGCGCCACCAAAGTCTATTTTTTATAGACTTTTTCAATTAGCTAGCTACTCAGTTACCTAAAGATGTTGTCACTGATCTAGTTTCTGCGGGGTCTCTATATAGCTTTTATGTGTTAGATAAGTAACATAGTTATAAATCTCATCAGGCTCAACTAATAACAAGTCCAACTAAGTTTAACATTTCAGAATTTACTTTCAACAATTTAAAATATTTGATTCAACATTCAACATTTTTTACAATATCAAGCATTTTCACCACCTATTTCAACATTTAGACAAACAAGATTCAACATTATAGCAAATGAGATTCAACATTTGAGCAACACAGGATTCAACACTTTTTTTAATCATCTTTTTCCTTAGAACGGGTTGACCCGCGGAGATTGTGCGGCGGCCGGCGAAGTCGCGCATGACGCAGTCCGCGAAGCTCACCAGCTCGTGTGGGGCGCGACCGAGCTCACGCGACGGCGGGCCGACGCGAGAGGTGGCAACGGATCGACGTGGGTGGCAGGGGCGCTCACAAGTGGGGTGACGACACAATAGTGTGTGCCCAACCTTATGGTTGGGAAGATGATTCAAAAGATGTTATCGCTGGCAGCTACTCTCTTTGTCCTAAAATATAAAAGTTTGTTAACTTTTACTGATCACGTTTGACCACTCGTCGTATTCTAAAAAAATTATAAAATATATAAAAAATATTTTTTTAATAAGACGAGTGATCAAACGTGACGAGTAAAAGTTAACAGCTCCTTATATTCTGGTGGACGGAGTATATCCCATGGTTACTGCGGCATCATCTGTCTGGCAGACGCCGGGAGAGCTGCTGCAACAAAAGAAACCCGAGCCGGGCCAGATTGTTTGGGCTGCATTGCACTGCCCAGGCCGGCCCAAAATACTACAAACTTGGTGGTTTCACGCAGGCCGAGAGCCCACGCGCCAGGTAAATGGCAAACCCACCACGGCCACCACTTCGCCACCGCTTTCTTCCCGATGCAGTCGTCGACGATCCGGAGCATCTCCATCACCGTCTCCGACGAAGACGGTGCTGCGGCGGCACCGACCCGGCGACCCCGCGCCGGCAGGCGGAAGGCGGCGGCGCGTAGCTTGGGGCAGCGGGCGGTGCGGCTGGTGGCGCGGTGGTGGCCCGTCCTCCTGCTCCTCCCGGCCGTCGCGCTGCTCCTCTTCGAGGCCTCGCGGCTCCGCGGCTCGCCCCCGGCCCCCGCCACGCACGCCTCCAGCCTCGGGCGGCTCGACCCGACCACGCGCCTCGTCCATGGCGTGCGCGAGCGTGAGTTCCCCGCCCTCCTAAGATTCGATCTACACGCAAACTGTTCCCAAGTTCCCCTGTCCCTAATTCCTAGATATTACAGCGGAGGTTTCGTACGGATTTCGCTAAACTGCGTAACAGGAATTGGTGTAGTTATTATTGGTAACGCTAGTACTGCATTGCACGTCTGCTGTGCTTACGGTGGTTCGGAGTTTGGATTGCTGTTTCTGCACACTAGTTAGGTATATCGTGGCAATTAATCTGAACATTTTAGATCTTGCACACTGAGAAATAATGTTACAGATCTTGTACACTGAAAGTAAAACTATAGTAGTATGGAAATGCTGACAAACCTTCTGCTAAATGCTGAATCACAGAGCACATATTATTCTATCTTTTCTATGCTAGTAAGCTTCTCATGTGCAGCAACTGAGCTTTCAGCTTCTTTCCTAATTTGACTTCACTAGTACAGCTGAAAAATAAGAGATGGCATGACCAGTTTTTGCGTTTTTGATATTGACAGCTTGCTTGAAGCTCCTTGGTCCCAAAAGTTTGGCAAATTTGGTGTTTCCTGAAGGCACAAAACGTGATTCTGTGGTTAAGAGGATCACATACAAATCTGACGAAGACGACTATGATACATACCGTTCTGAGGCGAACTCTTCATATTTGCTGCAGCATGCAGAAGCAACTAGGTTTAATCTGTTTACAGGATTTCAGACACTTCCTGAAAGAGAAGATAGCATGAAGGTTGTGCGGCTTACTGATATGTACTATTTTGCTGTCGGAAAGCTGTCCTTCCATAGACATGTTTAATGTATTTCTGTACTTCTGCAGGTCAATGAGACTGTTAATGTGCACTGTGGTTTCTACAGCGACAGTGGTGGCTTCAAAATTTCTGACGAGGACAAGAGATACATGAGATCTTGTAAAGTTGTTGTGTCTACCTGCGCATTTGGTGGTGGCGATGATCTATACCAACCTATTGGAATGGCTAATTCTTCTATCGGCAGGGTATTTCAGCCTTCAAGACTTTGAGACATGAACATCGGAGTAAACCATCACATTAACTGATTATATGTTTGTTTGCATGGTCTTTTGGTGAGAAAAGGTCTGCTATGTGGCCTTTTGGGATGATGTGACGCTATCAACTCAGGAAGCTGAAGGAAAGGTGATTGGTGATGATAGCATGATAGGACGGTGGCGTATCATTGTTGTAAAGAGCCTTCCTTTTGTGGATCAACGATTAAATGGGAAGATCCCTAAGGTAAAATCCTAAAGATGACATAATATGTCCTTTGCACTAATAATTTGGCATGACAGGAACACAAGTGAAGTAATTTTCCGAGATTACCATCACCACCTCCTTTGCCTTAAAGTTATTACACAAGGATTGTGCAACAGTTTATATTCATAGCAATCCAATTGACCTTTTTTTTTTGCAGATGTTGAGTCATCGCCTTTTCCCAGAGGCTAGGTACTCCATATGGGTCGACTCAAAATACCAATTTCGAAGGGATCCTATAACAGTGCTTGAAGCTCTTCTTTGGAAGACAAACTCGACCTTTGCTATCTCTGAACATGGAGCGCGGAGCAACATTTATGACGAGGGGAAAGCTATTGTTCAAAAGCACAAGGCTAGTCCTGAAGAAGTAGAGGTGCAATTGACTCAGTATCGTCAAGATGGGATGCCAGGCGAACAAAGATTACACGGATTGAAAGGTCAGTTATTTAGTATTGTTTTCAAACAAATGTTTTGTTGCTCAAGTTGAATATTTCTCAATTTTCTGTTTGAACTTTGAATCATGCCTGATACGATGAATTTACTTGTTTGATTTTCAGCTCTAGCTGAAGCCTCTGTTATCGTGAGGGAGCTCAGCCCTGCACCGAACCATTTCATGTGTACTTGGTTCAATGAAGTGGTGCGCTTCACATCTCGGGATCAGCTCAGTTTTCCATATGTTTTGTGGCGCCTAAACATGCCTGGAATGAGCATGTTTCCTGTATGCACTCGCAGGGACCTTGTGAACAGTTTGGGTCACACAAGGAAAGTAAAACCTCTTACACAGACAAATCCAGAGTCTTCTGCCTCGTGATCTTTTTCACCCAAATCGTCTGCTGATAGTCAACTAACCATTGATTTGTATTTGGTTCTAATCGCCAACATCTCTTGGTTCACAATTTTGTTGTATATTATTATAGTACCTCTCCATTTTTCCTCAGAAGGAATCATTGTTTTGCTTGTACACGGGTCTGAACCTTATACACGATCACATGATCTCACATGTAAAAATATTCACTCTTTTGGCACGGACTGAAAGAACACTGTAACTTGTGAAGGTAATCTCTTATCTGTTGTGCTGTTGGAAAATGGAATATACACAAAATATTATTCGGGTTCCAATATTTGCCTTTTTAAACTTTTGGGGATATGGCTTTATCTGCCGTGCTCTCTTCTCATGCCAAAAACATTGAGCATCCCCTGCAAATTGTGATGTATACTGGCTATTCTCAGCTTTTAGAAGGGTCCTAGTGTTAATGATGGATTCTGCGTCGTCAGAATGGCTATTATGAAATGCCGTTGATGTCCAAGTAAATGGTGGTAATTAGATTTGCTGTTGCTGAAACTGAATAACGATGGACAGTTATCTGTTCCTCTGTCATTTTATAGGAATCATTGACGTATCATGAATTTTTTTTTCTTTGAGTAGCAAATCATGATTTTTCATGTGTTTGGAATGCAGGAATTCTCAAATGCTCAGGGGAGCTGTATGGTTGCCTTAATGGGCCAAGTTTATTGCTCTTATGGGCCTATGAAGCCCATGTCTTCCAGTTCTGCTGCACTCCTTTCTATCCCCTTATCCACTCCGCGGCCGCTCCCCATCTCGAAGCTAGAAATGGCCGCGTCCCAGTGAACCCGACCAACCTCCGTCTCCACCTCCGACTGTTGCCGCTGTAGGCTCTAGCTCAGGGGCGCCGCAATGGCCACGGCCGTCGCCGCCTCCGCGTTCCTCTCCTCCTCCTTCGCCCCCCGGCACCACCACCGCCGCCTGGCCAGGTCCGTCACGCGGCGTGCCGCCCCGGCCGGACTGGCCGTGCGGTGCGAGCAGAGCGACAAGCAGAAGAGGCAGCCGCTCGCAGCGCTCGTGCCCCGCGAGCAGCGCTTCATGTTCGAGGGCGACGAACTCTGCGGCCCCGTATGATACCCTCTCTTTCTTCTCCCAAAACAATGCACATTCTACCATTGCTTGTTTTATGTTTAACCGATGTCATCTCAGTCAATTTGAGACGAGGCCTTTATGCGCTTGAGCAATCAAGTTAAAGTACATCCGCTTACATTCTGTGCATCATCTACCATCGCATCGAAAATTACTAAATTAGCCATGGCCCTTTCATAATGAGAAATAATTTAGTAGAAATGAGCACCATGTGTACAGTTCGTTGGAACTATGCTTGTTCTGTTTTCTTATGAATTACTCCATGGCAGTACCTGCATAAATCTGATTGTGCACTTTAATTTGCAGGACATATGGAATACAACATGGTATCCCAAGGCTGCAGATCACGTAACCACGGAGAAGACATGGTATGTTGTTGATGCAACAGACAAGATTCTAGGCAGGCTAGCATCCACCATTGCAGTACATATCAGGGGAAAGAATGAGCCGACATACACTCCCAGTGTGGACATGGGTGCTTTTGTTATTGTGGTAAGCATCCTCTCAATAGCTCTAATATTAGCATAAACACTATGGCTACTTCCTCAGATTCTCTTAAAAATGTCCTAATATTAGCAGCAGAGGCAAATAAAGCTCCACAAATCACCTCAAAACTAAGATTATGTGTATGCAAGTGTAGTCCTTTCGACGCTAGTGCAGCTCTGAAGGCCCCACACAGATCATGTGTGTTCATGTGATGCGATTCTAAAAGTCGTTTATGCCTTTTTAATGTTTGCGTAGGTCAATGCAGAGAAGGTTGCTGTTTCTGGTAAAAAGCGGTCGCAGAAGCTCTATAGGAGGCACTCTGGACGGCCTGGAGGGATGAAAGAAGAAACTTTTGACCAACTTCAGAAAAGGATTCCGGAGAGAATCATTGAACATGCAGTGCGTGGTATGCTTCCCAAGGGCAGGGTAAGATACCATCTACTAGCTGATTCCATCAGATCTATGCTTTTTCACTGTAATGTATAAAAAAATGAAAATGGCAACCAATTTTCAGGGTGGGCTTTCTTTTCGAAGTGCCAAAATTTACAAGTTGATATAAGTTAGCAGCTGTTCGGAAATATGTGTAAGATTGAGAGCTACAATAGTTAATTGTGAGGTTTTTTGAGGTCTTAGTATAGTTTGATATTCTCCCGAGTGAAAGCATGGCTTTGAGCATACATCACATGACTAAATTTAAGGGAATTCTGTGAAAAAATATTTGATTTTCTTGCCAAGCTGTTTTTCCCTTCGTATTTTGTGTGTTTGTATCATGTCCTGAATTTATGGTGTGTAGCATGATCTCTGAACAAATTGCCTTTTAACTATTTCTTACAAAAGAAATTGCTTCTTAGCTTTATCAATAGATCATATGTCTACTGGATGCATTTTATGGACCTCACATTCTGTCAGGAACTCAGGCTCATGTATTTGTTATCTGAAGCATTCTACTCTAGCTACTCTATTGTTTGTGCTAGATGTGTATTTAATTTGATTTAATTTTGTCATATCCTACATACCTTCTATTTGTTCTGCTCATCATTTTGAACATCTGCAGCTGGGAAGAAGACTATTTACACACCTCAAGGTTTACAAAGGGACAGAACATCCACACGTGGCTCAGAAACCTGTCCCACTGCCTATCAGGGATAAAAGAATACAGAAGACTGACTAGAGAATCCCCATCGATTGAAAAGGATGCAGTGATGAATTCCTCCCCTGAAGGTTTTGCCCATTGTTTGGAATGTCATCCTCACAGTCATGCATCTGCCCCAGGGAGTGTAAATCCTTTTTGTAATTTGGACACCAAAGGCTGAAATTTCGTCATATTTACTGTCAATGAGTAAGTCATGTATTATGGTACACCTTAATTCAACCCAAAATCGATGTTTTCCCATTGAACATTGTAAATTTGACCTGATACGAGATGTAGCTTGTTTCATTGTTCATCTTGAAGTTAAAATGCGGAAGGTGCCATCTGAGAATACAGAGATTGTTTCAATGTTTTCACAAAGCCAATTTCCTTGGCCAGATGGATGTGGTATTTCTATTTTCTGTGCTTGTAAAACAGACAAGTCCTTACTTGCCTCCCTCCATGTGACATATCTTGTGTAACATCCCGTAATTTTTACGGAATGTTTAGTTTTTGAAAATGAGGATTTTAAAATTTTTGGTGATTAATTGAAGTGCTCATTTAGTTTGAATAAGAGTGCCTTCTTTTCTCTCCTAATATTCCTAGATTTATTTTGAGTTAATCAAAAATTCTAAGAAATATAAAATGCTAGTGTGAGAACTTTGGAGTTCTTTGGCTTTTATTTGGATTTAATTTGAAGTGTGGTTCAAATTTGAATTCTAATTCAAATTTGAATCAAATAGAAACAGGGGTTTAGGAATAAAGAAAAAGGGAAAAGACCAAACCTGTGCTGGGCCTCGAAGTCCACTGACGAAGTCCGTCGGAGGCCCCTCAACCTTTTCCCCGTGCACAAAAACACCTCCCGTTCCCGCCGGCCCGTCACGCCTCGGCCCAGCAGGAGCCCGCTCGCCTTCCCTCTCCTCCGAGTCGCCGACAGCCGGGACCCACATGTCGGGCGCCACGTCGTCGTCTCCCTCGCCTCTCTGCTTTTCCCCTTTTCGCCGCCGCGTCCAATCCGGCGCACGCCAGCGCGGTCGAGCTCGCCGTACTCGCTCGTGGAGGCACCGCGGATGCTTGCCACATCAGCGCCCGCGCATCCAACCGCCCTCATGCCATGCGCACGCCATTATAAGCACCGCCGCGGCCTCTTCTCCCAACCCTAGCCGCACTCGGGGTTTTCCCCTGCTCCGCCACCGCCCGTGAAGGAGAAGAAGGAGAGGAGGAGAACGAGGCGGGGAAGGCCGTCCGTGGGAGCCGCCGTGAAGCCGGAGGCCGTCCGCGGGAGCAGCTACTCGACGAGAAGCCGGTGCCGTCCCTGCCGAAGCCGCGCCGCGCACCTCTGCTTCTCCTGCTCCAGCTCGCTCCGCCGCCGTCCCTGCTCCGCACCTCTTCACCGCCGCTCTTCACTCCGACCAGAGGTCATCAGGTGAGCGCCGTCGTCCCTCTCTCTTCTGTGGAGCCGGCCTTCGCACCGAGGGAGGAAAGGCCCCGCCTTGTGGCCCCGTGCTCGCCTCTGCACATGCCGCGCCGCCGCCGCAGACCACCGTTGCTTGTGTCGCCGGCCATCGAGCCGTGCCTTACGCCTGCAGGTGCCGCTGCTGTCGACAACGCGCGCGCTCTCACCGCTTGGCCCCGTCCCCTTTCTTCCTTGATCGCCGGTGGGTCCGATGTCCTGCTCGCCGCACCACCGTGGCCATGACCGCGCGGGTTGCCTTCGTGCATGCGCGAGCAGGGAAGGAAAAGGTTCCGCCTTTAGGGCCTCGCCGTGCTCACCTCGCCGCCGACGCGACCGCGCACCCACGCGCGTCATCGCCTCACCGCGGAGCCCCGCTTTCCGTCGTCACGCACGCCGGCCAGAGCGCCGCCATGGCCGAGCCGGCCTTGTGCACAAGGGGCAAAGCCCCAATCTTTTGGACCAGATCACCTCACCTGATGCACGCACACACACTCCGATGCTTTGGCGCACCCACGCACCCACGCGCGGCGACCTTAGCAACGCGCCGCCGCGTTCTTCACCGCGTCGTCGCCGTTGAGCTTCGCTCCGGCCAAAGGTCCAGCCTTTCTCGGCATGGACATGTGCGCAAGAGGTTCCTGAGCCAAGCTGTGCCATCTGTTGGCCAGCCGCCGTCCCACCTAGCCGCCGGCGAGCCCAAACCGCGCCGCCGCTCCTCTGCGGCATTGCGCCGAACACCTGCAACCCAAGCCAAAACCCTGGGGGTTTTTGTTGCACACAGTCGCCCACACGCGCGCGTCGCCGCGGAAGATCCAGCTGGATCTCGTGCGGCCGGCCACTCACGACCGCGCCATACGCCGGGCTGCTCCGCACCGAGCCGCAAAGACACTGGGCGGGATCCCGTGTCCCCCGCCGCGTGGCCGCCGCATCAGCCAGCCACGCCTACAGCCGCCGCGTGGCCGCCACGTGTGCGCAAGGAGCCAGCCTGCCGCCGGCTTTAAGCCCGGTTTAAGACAGCTGAAGTTGGCCTGTAGCTAGCCTAGAGTTGATGCTATTGTAAATACATATTTTAATTTCAGAAATGTATTTTCTTTTAGAAAATTCATAGTAAATCCGTTTTAACTCCGAAAAATACAAAACATTTTTCCTAAAATCTTCTAAAATCCCAAACTCCGCGCTAGACTAGAGTTTGCCTCCTTTTTGGGTCTTAATTGTTTTTTCTCTTGGAGTTATTGCATTAGCAGCCGTGTTTATTTATTTATTTACGAATTTAGGAGCTGCCGGAGCCGGAGAGCTGAACCAGGACTACGACGACGACCTCGGCTACGACGACTACCCACTCCCAGGTTCACGCCCGACCTACTTTGAATGCCCATTAGGCATTGCTAATAGAACTGTTAGCGCTTTATTATTGCATGATGATGGATATGATGAAACCGTGCATAGCCCCTTTTATATAACTTGTCCTTGATTGATCTACTACTACTATATTTATGCGTGATGATACGCTGAGCTTCGCTGTGCATGTGTGTCACACCTGATTTTTCGAAGAAAACCAAATGCATCTCATATGTGCGTCAGGATCAAATTTACACACATATGATAGACGTCATGAGTGAAATATCCATAAACAGCATTAAAAACGTACAAGAGTTAAACCATTACATTATCTTTTATTACACTCTGACGTTAGACTCGAAGGTCTTTAAAACGAACATACGATTACTAGACTAAGCAAACTTCGTCTTCAGCTTCCACAGGCACATGACTGGGGGCACGCAAGCCTCAGAACTCATCGAAGTCGCTGAAGTACTCTTCTCCAGTGTTCTCCTCTGAACAGCGGGTAAGCAAGGGTGAGCACACTTATGGTTGGAGCTCAGCAAGTGGGAGAAGATGCAAGGCTATCAAGGATATGCTAAGGTTATGCAGCGGTTAGCATTTTTAATGTTGGTCAAATTTTATTAGCAAACACCTATTTACTAGGTGTAAGTGTATACCAACCCACTTAAGCTTTAGAAAACTTTCCATCTCCAAAACCATACAAAACCACAATTTAATTCCATCTTCAAGTTCATTAATCATGTGAGGGTCCAGGCCGTTCTTGACCGTGAGCACGGCTGATCGATCAATTTTAACTCTGCAGAGGTTGTACACTTTCACCACAGCTCGTGTTCCCCATGTTGCCCGGGTTGATCAGACCCTTAAACACTTCCGAGGTGAGTGGCTAAGGGTCCACTACGAAGTCTTTACAAAGATATGCAAAAGACCAACGACCCGCATAGTTACAGATCAGGGCGGACCATAACCCTCCCTAGTGGTCAGCACCTTAGCAAAGGCTGCTACCCCAAAAGAACCGGGCTATACCCCTGCAACCCCAACCCCCCTCTGCTCCTTTCGGATAAGGTCATCAGTATATTCACACACCTAATTAATTCGCTAAACCAGAGCCATATGGACTGTGGTTGTACTGTTTTGCTGGGTGGTTCTCCATGTTCCAATTACAACATATGATCTTGTTATTAACCAAAAGCATCATCTTCACCATAGTTATCATGATCAACATTCATCACTTTGTAAAATTCCATTTGAACCGTCCCAAAGTGTAGCAACTAAGCATTTCTACCCAAAACATTTATTAAAAAGGGTTGTTCAAGGTAATGAGGATAAAATTCTAGTCATGTCCTTAAAAAGGTAATTTTCCCATCAAGTTTATGCAATACAATAATAAAAGTAAACTTTAATTATCATGCAATTATATTGGACAAAAACGGAATATGCAAGGGGAGAAGACCACTTGCCTTCCTTGCTTAAACATTAGTGTTCTTCTTCTTCAAAAAATTGCTCTTGATCCACTCCAACTGGCTGCTCACTTGAAACCAGCACGATGTCTACGAGCACACATGAATACATACAATAAATAAAACAATACACCAAGCATGAAAAGCTCAAAAAGAGGACAAGGTTTGACTCTAGGACCGCGAACGCAAAAACACTTGGAACTATCGAGAGATTTAGATTATATCACACAAGGCTATGTGCTTGGTATATTTTAATTCAATAAAGATGTGCATAGGTTATTTCAGAGAAATACCCTATTTAATAATTAAGCAAGTTATAATTATATAAAAGGAATGGTGTAGGACTTAGTCAACTTTTTATTTATGAATATTCAAGTATTATTTATGCAAATTAAACATTTACTTCTAAAAGAAGCATGTAAAGTATCTAAATGTTTATCTTTATATTTCGAGTTGTACTAATCAAATTATAATTCAAAAACACATTTATGTTCATATTAATCAAATTAACATTTAATTAAGAAAACTCGGGATATAGCCTATGTTGCTTTTATTTAGAAAGCAAATTGCATAATCATTAATCAATTTAAGTTTGATTATGAAAACCGAGGTATATCTCTAGTTGGCTTTTAATTGAAAGAAATATTTAACTAGTATTAATCATATTAACTTTCTTATGAAAACACGTGTTGAACTCTAATTAGATTTTAATTAGAAAAACATATGTATAAGGATTTAATTATATTTAATATTTAAATAAATTATAAAACAAAGAACATGTTCAACATTGGTTCTAACACGTACTTTGAGTTGATATGAACCTAACGCAACTTGAACCGGTGGAAACGAAGCTAAAACGTGAAAACTAGAGGCTAAACAAGGTTTAGGGGCTAAACTGCGAAGAAACTTGGCCTCCAGGGGCTAAACCGAAAGAACTGAGGGCTAAAACCTAATTATGCGTTAAAACAGAATGGCTAACGTACAAAAGGGCCTAACTAGGACTGCTGCGGGGAAAACCGTAAAGCTCAGGGTTCAAAACATATATGAAAGGATCTAACTGCAAGGGTCTTCACTGGTGGAAGGGTATGGTTGTGATATTTAAAAGTTCGGGGGTTTTTTTGTAAAGTGACCAGTGGCAGCCTCTGGGTTGACCAGTATGCGGTTATTTTTGACTGGGGCGGGGCTGATCCGAGCCGTTGATCAAGGTGTGGACGGCTGGCAGCAACGCGAGGCGGCCAGGCGGCGGCGCACGGTCGAACTTCGTCGGAGTCTCGCCGGCGTTCGGCCCAACAGAGCTCCTGTGCACGAAATGCGACGGGACAAAGACCAAAACAAAGAGAAAGAAAAGAGGAGCTCACTGAGGGGCTTGAAGAGGAGGGGGAAGAGCCGAAGAGGGAGATCGGCGGCGAGGTAGCTCCGACGGCGGCGGTGCTCCAGGGCGGCTCGGTTGGCGGGGAAAAGAAAGGCTTCGGGGCGCCGGGTTCTTGTGCAAGCGGCAGATGCGACGAACGAAGACGAGGTGAGCCCTGGGAAGTGCCCACCGGCTACGAGGAGCGCCGGACGACCGGCAATGGCACGGCGGTCGGAAAATTCGGGCGGCAGCGCGTGAGAGAGGAGTGAGAGCTTAATTGTGCAAAGGAAGTGTTGCGGGCTCAAGCTCGACCTTTATAGACCCAAGAGGGGTAGAGGGAGCGACAACCGGGGGGTCATTGGCCATCAATGGCCATGAGGGCGGCCGGCCTTGATGGCAATCAAGGGGGGGCTTAAATAGGAGAAACCGAAGGGAGAGTGGGGGAGAAGAGTGAAGCCGGTGCTCAATGCGCCTTTATGGCATGCTTGAAGGCGGGGAGGGGCGAGGAAGGCGGGGGAAACTGCCGGCGGCATGCGGCAGATTCAAAGCAGGGGAGCCGGCTGGAGGTTAGGGGTGGAGCTGACGGGCGGGCCCCGTTGGTCAGCGAAGGAGGAGAGAGGGGGAAGGCGCTGCTGGGCCGGCGGGAGAGAGACGGGCCGGCGCGTCTGCTGGGCCGCGAAGGGAAAAGGGAAAGCGAGAGAGATGGGCCGCGGGCGGGGTTGGGCTGAAAGAAGAGGGGAAAGGGTTGGGTTTTTTTTCTTTTTTCTTTTTTTTCAAAACTTTTTCTTTTAAAACCCTTTCAAAACTCAAACACTTTTCCAAATCTTTTCAAACAAATTTTTAAAAAAACTTTTAAAACTTCACACAAACAAACAAAAACCATGCATACAAAATATGATGCACAAGCACTTGTTGCTTCTAAAAATTATTCAAAATGATATTTAAATATTTTAAAGCCAAACTTATTTGATAAATTATTTATTCCTTAGAAAATAAAAACTAAAACACCATGTTGCTACATTATTTTAGTGATGGAATTTGAGGGTGTTACAATGTGTTGGGTTAATGTGGTAGCTTTCTTGGCGTGTGTGGGGAAAAACTGGCAGGAGAAGGTGTTTTGGGTGACTTGGCGGGGGTGAGCTCAAGACAACCCGATCCGGGATCGGGGGCCAGGGGTTCGTCTTCTCGGGTGATTCCCATTTCGTACCTATGGTGGGTACACGGTTTTAGGAGCACATGTGTTGGGGTTTTGTGATGACTTGGAGGATAGGAGCTCGCCCCGATCTGAAACCGAGTGGGTCGCTTTGTTGCACGGGACTTTCGTACACACCACCTTGCCGAGAGTGGGGATAGGGCCGAGTCGACCCTAGCAAGTGCGATGCCATACCTGCTGTAGGATAGGAGGATCAGTGTAGGGGAGAGTGGGCTTTGGACCCTTCGGCTCCCCGAGAGGTGCGTCCCCGTGTGGCCACACGGGGGCTATTTCACAGTTCTGGGGTGGTCTTCTGTGGGGGACCACATCGAGACCCGGATGCAGGGTGGAATCGTAACTCCTAGGTGTTCGATCGGTTGGGTAGGCTCGGTCGGCCGTACACCGTCCGGGTGCTATTCCGAGCTGGGTACAGGTGTACACACTCTGCAGAGTTTAGATCTATACGTATAGCCGCGTCCTCGGTTATGTACATGCCCGTTGTTTACTCCGACTCTTACGTTTTGAAATTTCTACCTCCCCCTATAGGATTCGAGTGTATGGTGAGCCGTGGTTGCATTCGGGGAGAGGGGAGTTGCTCCCTCTGCCTCATGGATCCGAGTGCAATCATTGAGGTGCGAGGAGTGGGAGTTCTCGCACCGACCCTAGAGGGAGATAGGTTCTGGTGACGGTGACCTGGATGACCAGGTGTAACCGATCGTGGTTAAGTGATTTGGGAATTGGTGGAATTGGAGATGTTATTCTATTTATTATGTTGTTGCTGCTGCTTAGGAAAACCAAGCCTCCACCTTGTACATTTCTTTACCATTAGAAATAAGCTACTTAAAGCTTGCATACGGTTGGTGACGTGAACCTATCCCGATCCTTGGGGATAGCCCCTGAGCTTGCAGGGTACGAGTCAGACTTCGACAACAACGCTGACGGATGGTACGATTGAGGGGCGCGTCGCTTCGCTCGAAGATGCCTGTGGGAGAAGTGAATAATGCTGGAGACATCTTCTGGAAGCTAGCTACCGCTGCGTAGGCTCTTATTCATGTTATTCGGCCAAGAGGTGTGTAATGATGTACTTCTTTAATGGACCTGTAATAATAATATTAATACTTTTGATGCTATTTCCGCTGTATGGTTGCGTTATTAATCTGTGATGGATGTCTGTATGTGATAGCGTCTGATCCAGGGACTATCACAAGTACAGGATGACGGATTTTCCTCGTTTGAAAACCCGGGTCGTTACATCTTGGGTGAAAATTTTGGGTAGTTAACTGAATGCTGCAAATGGTTGGAAATAAATGTAACGTTTTCAGAATCATGAAAAGGACCACACATACAGAAGGCGTGTTCCGTGTAGTGCAGTCATGTAAAATTGCAACTTGTAAGAATGCAAGGTAAAGCACAGTCGTGTTTGTTTGAAAAAGGCAATAGCTGTTGAATATTGGTTTGTGTTTTTTATATCGTAGGAGTTGGTCTAAAGAAAAAAATTATCTATCCGTTCAACTTTTTGTTGGATGGTAGTAAATAGTAGAGCTTGGCCCTTAGCAGTAGGGAACGTGGCCAAACATTGTTCAAGTAGTGATTATGTTCCGGAAACTGGAACAATTATGTTCCCATCCATAAGTATAAAAATCTTTCAAAATGATGTTGCTAAAGTATGGTCTCTACTCTCCGCCTTAAAGTTACGTCACTAAAACAGTTTCCCGGTTAAAGTTTAACTTGACCTGATATGAGATGGCAGATTGTTTTGTTGTTTGTCTTATCATTACGTCTCTAAACACATCAGTTTCCTGGTTAAAGATTTAAATTGACCTTATATGAGATGGTAGATTGTTTTGTTCTTGGTCTTAAATTTTAAATTAGGAATGTTTCACTGTGTTCATAAAGGTCAATTCCCTCGGGTAGCAAGGTGTATATCTTAGGTGAAAATCCTGAAAATTTAACCAAACATTACGGATGTGTTATATTTATCTTTAAGAAAAGGCAAATACCTTATGATTATTGATTCTGCGTTCCCTTTGCTGTTTTGTTTCTTTCGAGCAGTGCTCTGCCTTTTCATTATTCCAGAAAAACATGTGTATGTACAAATAGCTGAGTACGGAGTAGCTATTAATAGAGACTGGGAACAACAACACAAAGAAAGTGAAAAATGTTTCTGCTGTAGCTATTGCATTACTGTAGATTGCGGCATTCTGAAGTTTGTCGTGTCCTACCTGATCACCTGTGCCAATTATTAGGGTGACATTTCATTTCAATTTTTTTTTTGGGTGACATGGTCTCGTTGTCAAAGATCTCTCGACATCTCACTTTCTGATTATTAACGTACAAATCATGATTTGCGATGTTGCTCGATTGGTATACATCGTTCGCTCTTCCTATCATCTAAAAGCGGTATGTTGAAACGATTCCGTCCAGCTATTGTAGTCCTTTGGGTGGGTGCTGAGATTAACCTGAAAAGTGCGAGCTACTCGTTCAACTCCTTCCAAAAGGTGCTCGTTTTCCGACCGTGTCCCATCGCAGAAAAAGCACGGGACACCTGATCATAGGCCCGGCGACGTTCTTCTTTTGATCTTTTCCCTCAGGACCTGATCATCATAGTACGTACTGTATTTTTTTAGAACGCCCGGCGGCGACCCAGCCAACAAGACGGCCGCAGGGGCGACGCGGAGCCAATGGCTGCTCAGGGTCAGGGCCCAGGAGATGGAAAGTCAACCCGACGGCGGTGAAGCCGAGGAGGAGGTATCCAACCAGCCACAACCACTCGCGCCATCCCAATCCCCGGCGCTACCGAACCGAGCCCGCGCCGCACGGCTCCCATCGCCACCACAGGTGTATCCGGTCCGGTCACACAAGCCGCGGCGCCGGAACGCGTCACTGCTTACCTAACCCAACCCAACCCCGACCCAACCAGAACCGCGCACTGACGCTCCCTCCCCGCGCGCCGCGCTCGAGGCCCACGCTGCTGCTGCTGCTGCTGCAATCTAACCTTCTGGAAATTTCCGCCAATCCGATTCCGAGCGAGGAGGAAATTTTCCCTTCCCTTCCGCCCCCTGTCATCTCGCCACCAACCAACCAAACCCGAGCAAGCCGCCGCCGCTTCCCCTTCGGATCACGCACGCCGGGCATGCGCCGCGCCGCCTCCGCAGCAGCCTGAGGAGGAGGAGAGGAGGACGGGATGGAGGCGGGCGGCGGGGGCGCGTCCTCGCTGCCGCCGTTCCTGAGCAAGACGTACGAGATGGTGGACGACCCGGCCACGGACGCCGTGGTGGCGTGGACGACGCAGGGGGCAAGCTTCGTCGTCGCCAACCAGGCCGAGTTCTGCAGGGATCTGCTCCCCAAGTACTTCAAGCACAACAACTTCTCCAGCTTCGTGCGGCAGCTCAACACCTACGTAAGCCCGCCACGATCCTTCATTTCATTTCTTCCCCTTCTTTTCCAAAACTCACCCCCCCTTCCTGTCCGATTGGCCGATCGCGATGCAATTGGCTGTCAGCGAGAATCCTACAGTTCAGGGCGCGATTCTTGGTAGCTGCAGACCAAGTGCTTAATTAGGGTATCGTCTTAGGCCGAATGGATTGGTTTCTTGTTGTGGCATAGCGGATTGGTGACTGGTCTTTAGGTTTGATTCCACACGCTTGTAGAATAATCAAGGTGAAGCCCACACTTCTTAGTAAAGCTCAAGTAGCTTGGTGAGATGCTTTTTTTCCCTTCCAAATCTGGTAGAACTCGAGGACTGTTTGACAAATGATCCATTGGCAACTGTAAATGCTGTTGAAGTCACATATTTTTTGTCCACACCCACACATCAAATCGACTAGACACGAAGTTGAATTATGATTCAGCTGGTGTACTTCTGTTTCTTTTTGCTGACACCACGTGATTTCTTGACTTACGAGCCTTTACAAGTCATATTCCCGTTATGCTGTGGTAATAGGTTTCCGCTTCTTCTTCTGTAGGGCTTTAGGAAAGTTGATCCGGAACAATGGGAGTTTGCAAATGATGATTTCATAAGGGGGCAACGGCACCGACTGAAAAATATACATAGGCGCAAGCCTATATTCAGCCATTCATCACACCCTCAGGGTTCTGGGCCATTAGCAGATAATGAAAGGCGGGAATATGAGGATGAAATTGAAAAGCTTAAGCGTGACAATGATGCTCTGACATTAGAGCTCGAGAAGAATGCACAAAAGAAAATTGATATGGAGAGACGGATGCAGGAGCTGGAAGATAAGTTGATATGTTTGGAGGATCGGCAAAAGAATCTGATTGCATATGTCAGGGATATTGTGCAGGCACCAGGATTTCGCTCTAGCTTTGTGCAGCAACCTGATCATCACGGAAAGAAAAGGAGACTACCGATACCTATTTCTCTCCACCAAGATGCAAATGCCGAGGGGAATCAGATTGTGCATGGGGGCTTAACAAACCCACCGGTTTGCACAGAATCATTTGACAAAATAGAGTCTTCCTTGAACTCATTGGAGAATTTCTTTCGAGAAGCAAGTGAAGCATTTGTTATTTCATATGATGGCGGCGTCCCTGGCCCTTCATCCGCCGTTGTTATCACAGAGCTCCATTCATCTGGAGAAAGTGATCCCCGTGTACCATCACCTCCATCAAGGATGCAAACCTCTTCAGCTGGTGCAGGAGATTCGCTCTCTTCTCATGACATAACAGAGTCAACTAGCTGCGCAGAAAGTCCTCCCCTCCCTCAAGTGCCGTCCTTCACTGATTCACGAGCCAAGGTGTCTGAGATAGATGTTAATCTGGAACCTGCTATTACAGAAACTGGTCCATCAAGAGACCAAGCTGCCGATCCTCATCCAGCAAATGACGGGTTTTGGGAGCAGTTCCTTACTGAGCAACCTGGTTCCAACACGCATCAGGAGGCCCAATCAGAAAGGCGAGATGGAGACAATAAAGGTGATCAGGCGAGAATAGGAGATCGGGAAAACTTATGGTGGGGAAAGAAGAATGTGGAGCATATGACAGAAAAGCTGGGGCATCTCACCTCGGCAGAGAAAACATAACTGTTTGTATTTCTTGTAGCCGAAAAACAGTTAGCACAGAAACTCATAGGATCTTGGTACCTCTGACATGTACTTCATAGTGTATCATATCTTCGCCTCCTGCAGGGTGATATATTGAGTTATTGACTGACATCTACTTTGTAGAGTAATAACATACAATTTTTCCCTTGTACTTTACCCATGTTTAGAATGATGCAGAGAGTGGTTACTATACTTTTGTGTGGTGTGTTGCATTCATACTTGGTTACTAGACACTTCCTGATACTGCTGTCCTCAACCTGTATGATTCCTCAGGTTTGGGGACATTGTTATAATGATAGATGATAATAATCACTTCGTTGTTGAATGCTATATATAGACTAAAGAATCGATTCCCTTTTGGAATGCTATCTTTTTAGCAGTCACACCTTTTCTGTTGGAATTGTCAAAGTTGTACCTTTTCCCTTATTTTAGTGTTTGCCTGGTGAACTATATTTGGTGTTGCATTAGGTGCTTGGTGACCTGTCTGCAAGGACAGGTATATAATGACAATGTTAGATGATACTATGAGATGAACATAATGTTAAATAATTACCACTAGCTTTGTGGAATGACAATTGACAAGGACCTTGATTATTCATCGTGCCGGGCCGGCTGCCTATACGTCCAGGTCGGCTGCCCTGCTCCAAGGATCTGCCGGCTTCGTGATCATGTGGATCCGGTTCCTTTCACTATTCGCGCATGATTCCGTCGTGCCTTTGTCTATGCCTGATAGAGTGACAGAAAAGCTTGGTATGGTGAATTGGGCGGGACTTGCTCATGCACATTGGTAGCTTCTACCTCACCAGAGCAATTTGCTGACGCCACTATGCTGAGGCCAATTGCCACGCATGCCCATGCCTTGCGCCGGCTACAGTTTTGCTGTTGGCCTGTGGGTTCATTATGTTCAGAGAGATGTTTGGAGAGCCTTTTTTGAGAGAGATGTTTCCAAGCTTCTATTCTGCAAGACCTGAAACCGAAGAGGATGTTTTACGCCTCAATTACAGCCTGCCGCTTTGCCGTGTAAATGTAAGCGTATTGATCGATACGCACTTTGCCGTGCCGCTTTTGATCGTGCCGTTGTAAATGCTGATCAGGTGCCATGGATACACATATCGGCTCGGTGTGGATACCTCAGTAAATATATGCATATGCACTAATGGGATCACGAATTTACGACCAGTCTACAGCATACCGCGGCGTAGTTCTGCTCTCTTTCTACGGTATTCTTTATACCAGTCAACGAGTTGGAGTGATTTTAAGTCATTTCCCTACCCCGAAGAAATGGAAGAGTACGAACAAGAACAAGCCGCCCTCAGTCCAACGCAACCAATTCCAAGAACCCTTTGCCAGTACTCAAGCAAAACCTGTCACGACAAAACCAATTACACTCGCCAATCATCCCGCTCTCATTGGCAACGGCATACAAAATCGACAGGCAAATATGCTAAAATATATATCCAGCGAAAGCATTGCCAGCGCAAACATCTTCTAGCTGAAAGGACGACGAGCGGGAAACGTAGGAGCAAAACAATCAGAGAAAAGGAGCCAAGATCCAGCTTTTAAGCAACGAAACAATTCAAACCTCACCCTTGAGATTGCTACGACTTACAGTTCAAAAGGTGCCACCACTTTGTAACTTGTTAATAAGAGAGCAAGTCACAGGCTGCACGGACTCCTTTCACATGTGCCACTTCTATACCCCTCCCATTACATCAGCCCCACGATTCACTTGCTTTCCGTGAAGCTTTCATTTTACTTCAACCAGAGGAACGAAAAAGTGAAAAGAGAAACGTGCAAAGAAAGTCGGCGAGTCAGCTATGGACATATGGGCCTACGTCTTGCAGCAAAAGATCATACTGTGATGTCTAGCCAGAATGGAGAAACTCGGAGTACAGCAGATTGAGAAGCCTTCCTCTGGAGCATCAAACTTCATATCCATCAGAAAAATGTGTAGACGAAACTATTGAATCAATCAATCATCATATTCTCAAAGTGTGCTAAGATCCTCCAATTGATCTATCAGTGGATTCTGATTGTTCATCACCAATACTGAGCAACGAAGTAGATGCTGTCAATTCATCGGCCGAATCAGTCTCCAGTTCAGGTTCTGTGGCATCTGCCAGTGCGCTCAGCATGGTGACCACTTCAAATGTATCATCCAGGTAGAATTTGGCTTTGCTTGGTTTTTGTCCCACAGTGCATGCAAACAGTGGTGTTCTTGGAGCGACGATATTCCTTTTCATGATATCGGCAATGTTTTCAAACATGTCCTCATCGGACCTGTCATCACCAATGCACAATACAAAATCAGCCTGCTTTCCTCTCTCCTTCATGGTTGCAAGTATCCTCTCAGCAACTATTCCCTTACTTACTCCCTGCAGGTTAGCAAAACAACAACAAGAATCAATTTAAAGAAATTAAGTGAATGTTGACCTTGCAAGGTAAAAGCTGCAAACTTCAGTATTATTAGTTGCATGAAAACCATCACAGAAGGTAAGACAGGAGGCAAATACCGGCAGTCTCATAGTAGGTGATAACTGATAAGGCAATCAAAAAAGTGCGCTTTTCAGCAAGGCTACAAAGCACAAATACTAAAGCTGCAGAAAAGTCTCACCAATGAGGTCTTTTATAACTGATCGGAACTAATAACCCAGTGAATAAAAATGAAGCTAATATATTTGTAACAAGAAAAAGAACTGCCCTGGGTGCTTATAGAATTTAAAATTAATTATCATACCAACTGTGAGAAAAATAAAGGTGCTAGTTAAACTCAATGCTCTATAGTTCAACCTTACTTTATAGACACAAGAAAATACAATATCGAATGTGTTTTTCTAAGGCACAAATAATGAACTACTTCCTCCGTCCCAAATTGTAGGTTGTTTTGACTTTTCCAGGTTCATAGATGTTTGTATACATCTAGACATACACTATAGCCCTGTTCGTTTGGCTTATCAGCCACCAGCCAACCGTACTTTTCTCTCTGAACAAATCAGCCACTAGCTACCAGCCAGCGGTACTTTTCTCTCAGAACAAATCAGCGCCAGCCATCAGCCACCAGCCAGCCGAACAGGGCGTATATTGAGGTGCATAAAAATATCTATGAACCTAGAAAAACTGGGACGGAGGGGGTAGTTAAAAGGCACAGATCTTTCAAGAAAGGATTTGAAAAACTAATAAATGAACGAACCTGAGGTTTGACTTCAACAATGAACTGGCCACTCTTAACAGAGACCGGTTCATTTGCTAGTACACTTTCCAGGTGATCGAGCATCTCCTTTGCCTGTGAGGATCCAAAGCCCGGGTCAGCATCCTGATGGTGCCACACCAAAGCACTTTCCTTGGTCTCAATGGAAGATCCATCAGTTGCTTCTGTGTACAAATTCATCACTGGCTTTGCCATTTGCATCCATCCAAAATCTAAAGCCTGGGTGCAGGTTTGCCACTCTTCTTCTCTAGACCACCTACACAAATGTTGAAATCTTACTTCATAGACAATTCCTAGATTAGATATTTTTATAGCTGCTGGTTAAACCAATTACTTCTGTTAACTGACTTAAAATACAAGATAGCCTAAACTTTATCCATAACATTCATGTTCATATGAGATCTTCAGGTTAATGTGAAGTTAACACTCCAAATCATCCTAAAGAGAGGAAATATTAAGGACCACCTTAACAAAAAAAAAAAGTAATATCTTGACCAAAAGTTGTGAAAGACAAACACTGCAACTGCCTCTGTTCTACATTGAGGACAGAGAATATCAAGGGTTTTGTCCTTTAATCTCTTCCCAGATAGAGACTGATCATTGCAATTTGACATGTTAAATGGGTAATGAAGCCACTTGTGAGTTGTGACCTTATATACTAAGTTCAATGTTTGGCAAGGACAACTTGTATTGCTCTTACTAATTATAGAAAAGGCATAGTATCCAGTTGCCAATACTTCACAAACAAGTATCAGGTGTGCAAAAATGGAAAATCATACCTTAAGAAGTAACCATGTTCAGCTGCAATCCCCAGCATTGGACATGAGGCAAACCACTCTCCCAAAGTATCCTTGTCTCGCCCACTGACAAGAAAAACGATGTTTCTCCTATCTGAGCAAAGGGTATTGATAATGCTCAAAACTTCTGGACTAGGTGCCTTGTTGATGGAAGTCTGAGGAACCAAAGTTCCATCATAGTCAAGCAATATAGCCCTGCTCTCTGAAATCTCGTAAGCATTAACAATTGAATCTATGTTAAGCTTTGTGAAATGAGGGTCCAAGGCCACCACCCTGAAACCAAAACCCAACCCTATGCCCCAACAAGTCCTCCTAAAGTGATCCTTACAAGCCCTTTCCAAATCTTGGACGAAGCTCTTTGACCAGTAAGCAACATCATGGCTGCTGACATAACGGTAATGCTTCTCATGCCTCAAATGTTTTTCCTGTTCTGGCATTGAAATGGCCTCATTCATCCCCTCTGCAGTTGCCTCTATATTCCATGGGTTAACCCGAATAGCACCACTCAGCGAAGGTGAACACCCAATGAACTCTGAAACAACCAGCATGCTCTTCTTTGGCCCGCTTACCTCTGACATGTCCTCAGATCCTGGGGCACCCTGCCTACAGACAATGTATTCATATGGTGTCAAGTTCATCCCATCCCTCACAGCAGTCACCACCACACATTCCGCTATTGTATAATAGGCAATCTTCTCAACACTTGACACGTCACGATCAATGAAAACAACAGGGCTATACCCTGACTGTCCAAAGTCCCCATTAATCCTCCGGCAGCTCTCCTGAATCTCAGCCTGGATGGCTTCCAGATCCTTACCCTTCCCACGGGCTGGGTTAGCAATCTGCACTAACACTGCTCGCCCCTGCCACTTGGGATGCGTCCTCAGCATATTCTCAAAGGCAAGAAGCTTCAAATTGATCCCCTTGAAGATATCCATATCATCCACACCAAGCAAGACAGTTTTCCCCTCAAACTGCCGTTGAAGCTCGGAAAGTCTCCATTCCCTGTCAGGCAAGCGCAGACCTGACTGCAACTGGCCCATATGAATTCCCACTGGCATGATTTTGATCCCAACAGTGCGGCCAAAGTAATCCAATCCAATGTAGCCACGCTTTGACTGGTACTCAATTCCCAGCATCCTACTGCAACACGAGAGGAAGTGCCTGGCGTAATCAAAAGTGTGGAACCCAATGAGGTCACAATTGAGCAGTGCCTTCAATATCTCCTCGCGAACAGGGAGGGTGCGGTAGATCTCTGACGACGGGAAGGGGCTGTGGAGGAAGAATCCGATGCGGAGGCGGTTGAACCGGCGGCGGAGGAAGGTAGGCAGCGCCATGAGGTGGTAGTCGTGAACCCAAACATAGTCGTCCTCCGGATTGATGACCTCCACGACCTTCTCGAAGAAGAACTTGTTGGCGAGCACGTACGCCTCCCAAGCGCTGCGGTCGAAGCGACCGTTGCCGGACGACGACGAAGACGAAGAGGTGGTGGCGGCGGACGTGGATGGTGAGAAGGGGAGCATGTAGTGGAACAGAGGCCAGAGTTGGCGCTTGCAGAAGCCGTGGTAGAAGCGGTCGTTGAGGTGGTCGGGGAGGAACACCGGCGCACAGCGGAATCGGTCGAGCAGCGCCTGCGACACCTCGTCCTGCTCGGCAAGGGGAACGTCGGCGCGGAGGGAGCCGACAAAGAGCACCTCCATCTCGTGGGGAATGCCGTCTCGGAGCTGCAGGAGCAGCGAGTCGTCGTCCCAGGAGAAGGACCATCCACGGCCGTCGGGCCGCCGCCGCGCGATGACGGGCAGCTGGTTGGAGACGACGATCATCCGGTCGGCCGCCAGCGACGAGGGCACGTCGGAGGCGACGCTGTTGGTCGCCGCGGGCTCCGACTCGTCCTCGCCGTCGAGCTCGGACAGCGTCCCCGGCACTGTCATCACCCGCGACATCCGCTTCATCCCGAACGAGCCCTGCCTACGCCGCCCCCCTCCGGCGGCCGGGCCCAGCGCCGCGAAGTTGCCCTCCGCGAGATCGAGCAGGTTGGTATACGACCGCGACATCATGGCTGAAACACCGAGCGGATGGAAGAGAAAGCTTTCGCCGCGAGAGGTGACCAAGCCCTAGCCCTTCCGATCCGCGCGGCTGAGGGTTTCACCAAACCCTAGAGGAGGAGGAGGAGGAGTTGGTGGTCCGCTTTGATCTGATCTGATGGAGGCGGCGAGGAAGGAGGAGAGGGGGAGTTTCAGAATGGGAAACGCGACCGGAGGCGAGGCGAGGAGAGGAGAGAGAGAGAGGTCAGGGAGGAGGGGAAGGCAAGGACGCGCCGGTATATTCCACGGGCGTGCTGGGCTCGGCTCGCGGAACCTTTCCTGGACCAACTGTCACTTACATATGGGCCCATTATCTGTCGGTGGGTTAGCGCTCCTTGGACCGCGCCTAGGGACGAGTCGCCTCGGGAAAAGAGGATAAGGTTGCGCCTTGCCCCTCCGATGCCAGCTGGCGTCACGCGCCCCCACCTTCTCCTACAGGGCCCCGCTCACCGGACGGTTCGGATTTGACAAGGGACGGCCGTTCCTGCTCGATGAACGGCTGAGATCATCCACGGGTGGTGGTGGTTCGCCTGGGGCAGGCATGGCCATGGCCCGCTTTTAAACAACTGTTTTGCCAATTTTATCTGTTCCGGGGGGCTCATTTGGATGTTTCCCTCCCTCGTCCTCTCCGTGGAATAGCGCGGTGCGCGTCGCCCCGCCCCCGCCCGGCGGCGAGAAAAACGTGTCGCCTACAGGAACTGCCACGTCGGCTGCTCGCGTGACGTCAGGTGTGACGAGCGGGGTGACTCCTCCCCACGTCCCCCTGCTCTATCCAACGACCAGTATACCCTTTTCACCGAAATAATCGAAATCTCTCCGATAATGTCAAGATATATCTATATGGAGTAGTACACTTTAAACTTTCACGGCCAGTATACGATTCCAACGTGTCGGATTGTTACTTGGAGGACAAGGACCCTACGATCCCAAACATTTTCGCCGAGACCAATCTGATCCGATCCTGCGCCCCCCGTCCTATTCGCAATCCATCCAAAATCCCTCGCATCCGTAGAACCTGCAACAGCAACCACGATGCGATTTCATTTTCACCCTCCTCTCGGTTTCCTTCGCCGGAGAATAATGATCGTCACGTTGCTTTGCGTTTTGTCCTTTCCACTCAAACAAAAACGCATCTCCTTGCTGCAGCTTGTTTTTTTATTTTATTTTATTTTACCTATAGTGTGTGCGCCAGCCAGCCAGCCAGGTTGCGGCGACCCAGATTTGCGACGCGCGAAGGATGGAACAAAAGACGTCGATGTGATCCGGAGATAATCCAAGTAATTGACCTGCCAAGGGTGCTTAGCGAAGCGGTCCAAGGCAGGTCTGCTTATTTTAGTTTTTGTTAAAGCCCGGAACTGATGCTGTCAAGAGACCCTCCCAACGGGAACGGGAACGGGAACGGGGGTTTGGCTTGTTGCTCGCTGCAACGACGACGGCAACGACAGAGTTTTGCCAAAGCGGAGGACGGAGGGCTGGATGATTCGTCGCGTCCGTCCAGCGAGCGCGCACAGATCGGCGCGGGTCAGCTGGTCGACGGTCGTTGCCCGACGCCAACTCGCGACCGGCCAGGTCGCCAGCCGGACGCGTCGTCGGACGTGTTGACCAGCGCGGCTGGGGCTGAGACGAAGGCGAAGGCGAAGGCGAAGGCGAGGCAGCAGCCGGAGGCCACCGGTCCGGGCGAACGGCTGGCTGACCAGCGACAGTGGCAGCACGTGGTCGCCGTGCGGCCGGCGGACCCGCGTGAACGCTGCTAGCAGCTGCGCGTAGTGTGCGCTGGCTGTGGGCTGTGGCTGGCTGCGTTGGGTGCATGACGTGGTGAGCGGGCGCCGTGGCCAGGTTTCGGGCCACGCACGGTAGCTGGCGTCCGCGTAGGCGCCGAGTCAGCCGGGCGCTGGCGGCGATGAGAACGGAGAAAAGGGAAGAGAGGATTTTATTAAATTTTAAAAGAAAGAAGCAGCAGGCGAGGCGGTCGTCTCGATGTGCAATTGTGCATGCAAAGCGTTTCAAAGCTGTCTTATCCTGTTCGCTGCGTGGACGCCAGGTCGGACAGTTAGGTCAGGACCGCACGCGGTGCGTGGTCCAGCACTCCAGCCCGTCCAGCGTCCATGGCAGCGCCGGACCGGCCGGTCTGCGTCGGCGTTCTGCGTGCCCCCCGGTACCGTTGGGTGGTTAGCAATAAACTACCGGTACGCCGACGGCCGGCCACAGGTTCACAGCCTTCCGTGCCAGTGCGCGCGTAACGGCGTAACAGTTAGTTTGTGGGTGAAAATGCCTTGGCTCACGTGGTCACGTGCAAGCCAAAAGGTGAACTCGGCTCCAGGCTCCTGCACGTCTGATGATCTGAAGGAGTTTCTGCGTTTTTTTTTAAATCATAATGTTTTCAGCACATGAGGTGTTCCACTTGCGGGTAATTTAAACGAAAAAAGTGTTTATAACTCACACGTGTAAAATAAAAGCTATTTTCACACGATTCTTTCAACTATTTTACAGTCAATTTAATATTTTTATTACTACTTCTCTCCTACAATCTTATCTATTTATCCCTTATTCTCTTCCTTTCCTTCTTCTCAACTCATCTTTTCTTCTCCATCGTGACATCTTCCTCCTGCGACACTTCCTGCCTTCCGCCCACGACCGCCGCCCGGCCCTCCCCCACCCCGCTAGAGCCCCTCGCTGGCCGTCCTCGAGCACCTCCCGTCGCCACCCCCATCCTCCACCAGCCCTGGCACCGGCCCCAACCGCCGTCCACCACCGCCTCGCCGGCGGTGTCCTCGCCGTCCCTCCACCCGCAACCTCCGCCGGGCTGGCCTACCGCCGCCAACCCTCCGTCTATGGTGAGCAGCAACCCTCTCCCCACCCACCTAGAGTTGATGCCAAGCTAAAACTCGTGAGCTGGCTCAGCTTGAATGCAACTCGGCTTGGCTCGGCTCAGCTCGGTCGATTTTGCAACGAGCCAAGTAGTTGTTTTTGCTCGTTTCACTAATGCGCTAGCTCGAGCCAGCTCGCGAGCCAATCAAGCTAAACACGTAGAGTTAAACATATTGAGGTTGCTAAACAAGCCAATGAAGCATAATTAAATTCACTCATTTGCTCCTTCAAATTCCTAATTAATTCTCGTCCGCTTGGTTGTTTTATTTAAAATTTGTTCAATCTTATAATGGATAGAAAGAGACGACTAGACTTTAATTAATTTTTAATACATATCATATATGTAATCAGTATTATTGTTGATTAGTTGTGACTTGTGTGTTTCATTTGCACTTCCTATGCATGATGCATTCGAAGATTTAAAAACTTAAAATTATTATATTATTTTGTGTTCATATATATTGAGGTGCTAATATCATTTCAAATTTACATTTAGCTCGTGAGCTTAATGAGCTAGCTCGAGCTATTAACGAGTTGAGCTAAGCCAATGTTTTTGCTCATTTTGTTAACGAGCTGAGCCAAGCTAACTCGTTAAATTAACAAGCCAGACCAAGCTGAGCCAAGCCGAGCCGAGCTGTATCGGCTTCCAACCTACACCCACCCACCCCAAAACCCTGAACCTCTAACTTTGAAATCCTAACCTCGTCAGAGTTGGAGGAGGAAGGATGAACAAAAACGGGAGTGAGAAAAATTGAATGAGGAGGTGCTCCAAATCACAAGTGACATATAACTCTTCCTTAATCGAAAGGCCACCGGGCGCCGGCTTGTCCATATAAGTTGCACGCGAGCTTTTCTACGAAAGCCATACTTTTTTTTAGTATAACAACAAAGGTACTAATAAAGCCTACCCCACGACCCCGGGACGAAAAGTTAGGGTAATAACAATCGGAAAAGGGGCACACAGACACAGACACAGCCTAGCTCGGCAGCAATTTGCTGAGGGCATATCCATGGATTTTATTCGGATATGAGGCGCGCATCACGCTTTTGCATCCGCCGCCGCCGCCCCGGCTCTCCTAATCTAATTGCGCAAACCGGCAACATGATGATGAACCTGAAGGGAAAGGCAACTTTTCAACATCGATCTGCCTGCAGGCAAAACTCCAGCGCTCTCTCCTGGGTTGTTTCCCAGGAGCCGAAGGACCGCTGGATCCCACTTGAAGATGATCCGTTAATTTGATCACCATTTCTCTCGTGCGTTGCTTTCCATCTCACCGCGTCCATTTATATGGCCCGTTTCTGTACATTTTTATTATCGTGTCCTTTTAATTTCGTTCATAGTCTATACATCTTGATCAATGTAATTAGATCTATATACTACTACGGTGAAAAAATAAGTCTGTATTCGAGCTACCTAGATGGGCACTTGTCCTTGTGCATAGTCAGAAATTAAATGAACTTATGTTTCACAGAAAAAGAGTCAGAAATGAACTTATTTTAAGAGTGATGTCTGATGTGGTACATGAAACCGAACGGTGGTGGACAATCATCAAACCCCCATAGTAAATATGATGGGAAAAAAGCCATACTTAATTAATAGTTGGATTTTTTTACAATAAAATCATTTACTGAGGAATGGCGTAGAAACAAAGAACATTTTCCCCGTTTCGCAAAAAAAAAAGGTAACATTTTCCCCTTTGCGTACTACTTCCTCTTCGTTTCATCGTATGTTGTTTATTTAAGATATACCAGTCAAAAAATTCAACTTCTTAACTTCGATATATAAACTAGATCGACAATGTAAGATAAAACATTACTAGATTCGGCGAAGGAAAATATATCTACAATATTCAATTATCTTCTTACGTAATTTCATGTTTCGTAATATCATGCTCTTCTTTTTTTTTGGGGGGATAGGCAGCTCTATTCATCAGGCAATGTGGTTACAGTCTTTGTCAAGCAAATTCAGTACGCAGGCTGGTGGTTCATTATGCCACATTCCCAGCCTCATCGTACCAGAAACTTGCTTAGCAAGCTCATGAGCTACCCTATTACAATCTCTACCAACATGAGAGATAGAAAAATCATGAAACGCTAGGCTAATTTTCTTCATATCTTGCAGCACCGGCATGATCATCGAACGCTGCAGGCCCTCCATCTTCCACAGCCTAACCAGCTCCAAGCAATCGGTTTCAAGATGTACTCTTTGCACACCACATTGCCTGGCAAACTCCAAGCCTTCCTTGCAGGCCAATGCCTCCATCATAAGGGCATCAACACAAAGGTCATGCCATTTTGCTTGTGCCCCACAGAAAGCACCATTATGATCACGAATCACCACAGCAGTCCCGCCCTGTTTGGAAAGCTCATAAAAACTGGCATCAACATTGCATTTGATCCAACTCTCCATAGGCGCTGCCCATTGTTTCTGTTGTGAGGGCTTCCTTGCCAGTTTGCTTGGATGGACGATACACCAAAGGTCAAAAGCAATATCCTTAATCCATTCCACAGCTTTATGTATCGGCAAAGGAGCCTCGCCATGTCTTCTTTTATTCCTCATTGTCCACAACGACCACATACCACAGATGATAATCGCCCGCTCCCGCTGGGAACAAATATCGGAGAGGAGATCAGCAGCCCATGATTGTGGATGTAAGTTTGGCAATTTAATCCCAATCAGCGCTCTTGCTTGTTCCCAGAACACTTTTGCAACTGTGCACTCAATCAGAACATGTCTAATTGATTCCTCATCAGCTCCGCATGTCTCACAGTGTGGTATAGGCTCAACATGTCTTCGATGAAGGACTGATCTGGCAGGAAGAAATCCATGCACTACCCTCCACCAAAAGACCCGTACTTTCGGCGGGACTTCAAGTTTCCAAATCTTCCTCCATACATCATCCGAAGATGAGCTTGGCAGTGTTGCCGTTTGGCTCAGCCGTCGATTGTCAAGTAATTTGTATGCTGAACGAACTGAGTACATCCCATGTTTCTCCAGTTCCCATGCCCAAATATCATCGCCTAAGCCCCTAGCAGGAGTCCTCAGGATGGCATCAGCGTCGACAGGAAAGAAAATTTGACGAATGAGTTCCTCATTCCACTGTCCACTTGCTGTAAGCAGATCCGCCACCTGGGTAACATTCTGGTCAGCCATTGGAGTAATAGGTCGACCACTAAAATGTTGTAGCACCCATCTGTCCCGCCAAATATTTGTCAAACTCCCATCACCAATTCGCTTAATGAGGCCCTGATCAAGAACTTCACGACCAGCAAGTATTGCTCTCCAAGTTTGGCTGGCGTGCTTATTTCTAGTGCACTTCATGAAGTCTGAGTCATGAAAATATCGCCCTTTAAGCACCCGGGTACACAGTGATTCAGGCCTTGAGATCAGCCTCCACCCCTGCTTACCCAGCATAGCCAAATTAAATTGCTTCATGTTTCGAAATCCCATTCCACCTCTGCACTTTGGTTCTGTGAGGCGCTCCCATCGCATCCAGTGCATATGGCGATTATCCACTGAGCTACCCCACTAATAGTTTGCAATGGTTGTTTTCATCTTGTCACACGTATCAACTGGCAGAAGAAAGCAACTCATAGAGTAGGTGGGAATGGCTTGGGCAACTGATTTTAGAAGAATTTCCCTTCCTGCACAACTAGCCTCCCTACCACTCCAGCTTCCAATTGCTCCCTTCACCCTTGCTGGAATATATTCAAAGGCTTCCTTAGTTGAGCACCCAACTGTAGTAGGCAGACCCAAATATTTTTCAGCCAGTGCTTCCGTCTGGATATCCAGGCCAACTCTAATAGCTTCCTTCATTTCATCAGAGCAATTACTACTGAAGAAAACCGTTGATTTTCCCCGATTCACAAGCTGGCCAGAACCTCTGCTATAGGTCTCCAAAATATCACGTAGTCGATCTGCCCCTCTTTGCGATGCTTCAGAAAAAACAATACAATCATCCGCGAAGAGAAGATGCGAGATCCAGGGGGAATGCACACTCACTCTAACACCCCTGGCAATGTGCATTGGGCCAATTGACTTCAAAAGCGTTGAGAGACCTTCTGAGCAAATCAAAAAGAGATAAGGCGAGATTGGATCACCTTGCCTTATCCCTCTCGTCGGTCTGAAACTTTCTGATAAAACCCCATTAATACGGATGGAAAAAAGAAACTGAAGTCACGCACCTCATTACCAGTCCGACGAAGGATGCATGAAATCCAAGCCGTAGCATCATTCCTTCCAGGAAATTCCATTCCACCCGATCATAGGCTTTAGCCATATCAAGTTTAATTGCACAAGCACCAGTTTTCCCCTTCTTCCTTTTTAGATAGTGTGTGCACTCATATGCAATCAATATATTATCTGTAATTAACCGTCCCGGCACAAAGGCACTATGTTCCTCCGAAATAATATCATCCAGGAACCCCCTCAACCTATTTGCCAGAACTTTTGAGCAGAGCTTGTAGATCACGTTGCACAAAGAGATCGGACTGAACTGCTTAATATCTTGCGGATTCTTGACCTTTGGAATGAGAACAATGGTTGTCTGGTTGATAGCTTCTGGCATTGCCCCTCCATTCAGAAAATCAAGAACTGCAGCTATTATAGTTGGCCCCAACGTGTCCCAGTGATACTGAAAAAACCCCGCCGTAAAACCGTCCGGCCCAGGAGCTTTGTTCGCACCCATCATAAAGAGTGCCTTCTCCACCTCCGCAGCAGTGAACGGCTTTGTAAGCTCATCATTCATAGCATCTGTTACCTTGCTATGCACATGGTCAAGCACACCCTCCGGAGCAAGATCATCTTGGGCCGCGAACAGGGATCTGTAGAAACAAGTGGCCACTGCTTCAATCTCCTCTCGGCTGTGCACCAGTGTACCATCTTCCTGTTTAAGTGCCACAATTTTATTACTCTTGGCTCGTTCCCTAGACTTGGCTTGGAAAAGGCTTGTGTTACGGTCACCGTCCCGCAACCAGTCAATTCTAGAACGTTGTCTTTCCATGATTTCTTCTCTAGTAAGCAATTCAGACATACGCGCCATAATCTGACGTTCTCTTCTTGATGGGCCTGTGCGCAAAGTTCCCCTACGCACCTGTTCTAATTCTTTGCGCAATGCAGCAAGGGTTTTCCGCATAGAGCCAAAAACATCCTTCTCCCACTGCTGCAGAGAAGTCTGTACTTGCCCTAATTGGGCCATCACATGATCCAGCGAGGTAAGGCTTCCAGTAGTATTCCAAGTATTCCGTATTACATCCATATATGAAGGATCTCTGCGCCACATATTTTCATACCGAAAGCTCTTCCTGCTTCGCCTCGCTTGTTGATTCCTATTGTTACATTCCACCACCAAACAACAATGATCTGACTCCGCCGTTTGCACATGCCAGACCTTTATTTCATTGTACAAGTCCAGAAAAGATGCATTGGCGAAGGCTCTGTCCAGCTTGACCTTAATATTGCGATCACCTTGTTGTCGATTATCCCAGGTGTATGGTAGACCAATGAAACCCAAGTCTGTAAAGCCACACACACTCACAGCCTCCCGAAAGCCACTCATCTGGCGTTCCGGCCGCACCAGCCCACCAAACTGCTCATGTGCTTCAAGAACTTCATTAAAATCCCCAGCACACAGCCAGGGTAGAGCACGTTGCCCCTCCAGGAATTTGAGACAATCCCAACTCCTGTATCTTAGCTCCTTTTTCGACTAGCCATAAAAACCCGTAAAGCGCCACCTCTCCTGCTGGGAGACAGGGTCCAAGATAACTACATCCATATGGAGTTTATCGTAGCTACCAAGCTTGACCTCAATCTCCCGTGACCAGAGAATTGCTAAACCTCCACCCCTTCCATAGCTTCCAACTCCCAAGCCATTAGGAAAGCCGAGGGAGCTCTTCAGCATGTCAACATTGTTAGAGAACAACCGAGTTTCAGATAAAAACACCACAGTCGGGCGATGTAGCTCACAAAGGCTACGAATATCACGAACTGCCTCGGGCTGCCCTACACCCCGGCAGTTCAAGCATAGTATTTTCATTGTGCCCGGCGGGGGCTGTCACTCGCAGCCGCCGCCGATGGTGCATCAGTGTTGCTGGTGTTCTTCCTCTGCTTCTTCGTCAGCTCCTCCGAAGCAGTGTTCTTGCTCCCCCCGCTCTGCGCTATCTGGTTCACTCAGGCATGAACTAAGCCAGTCGGAACCAACGCCGAATTTTCAGTGACAGGAAGGTTGAGGTCCGGAGTAAGTGAAGAGCTCGAGGATGAGCTCTTGGATTTCCTCTTCCTCGGTACAGCCTTGGTACTCCTGTCCTCCTTTTGCGCCTGAAAAAGTTGCCTGGTAGCCGTCATGACAGGCGCCTCCTTCTCGTTCTCTGTTCCCTTGGCCATACCATACCCCGGCGCCTTGAGTGGAGACGTGATCTCCTCATCCTCCCCCATGCCTTGTGCATCTCGCATTCCTTCTGAGTGGCGATCAGGAGTACGATCCCTCGACTGTCTGCAATGGGAGTGCGATCCACTACCAAGAGACGCCGAGGCCGCCTCCACCAAGCCCTGCATCTTCCTTCTCCTATCATCCGGTGCACGTAAAACAACATCATATGGCAGCTTGTCCAACTCATTCCTGATCACAGGTTCCGTGCACTGCAGTTCAGAGTGTCCCATCACACCACAAGCCAAGCGGTAGAAGGGTAGCTTTTCATACTGAATGTCGAACCACTCAGGTCCCCCCGTCTTCTTTGTCTTTAGCATCACACCCCTACGCACAGGCTTGTTCACGTCGATTGCTACACGAGCGCGAAGGTAGGGGCCAGAGGCCTTCCCATTCTTGTCGACGTCCATCTTCTTCACTTCTCCCACCAAACCCATGGCGCGGACGCCCCGAGTTTCATTCATCCAACCCAGAGGGACATTTAAGATCCTGACCCAAATATCCATCCGATCAAAGACGATCTCAGAAGGCCTGAGCCGCTCGTCATAGTCTTGCATAATCAGGGCATGTTTCCCAAAAATCCAAGGAGACCCTCCTCGCACCCGGTCTCTGTCCTGCTCAAAGGCGAATTCCGCCACAAACAAGTTGTCCGCCTTCTCACCAATTGCCCTGATCCTCAGACCATGGGGGTTCCCCCACGGAGCCTGCACAGCTTGATGGATTGTGGAGGTATGCATCTTAGCCGGTGACAGGACCTTTCCGACTAGTGCCCACTCCACCCCCACCTCGCCCTCCTCCTCTTCTCCGTCGCTGAAATCGAGCACCTGCTCCTCCTCTGCAGTGAGGTTCAGGTTCTTCAGGAGATCCGCGACATTGGTTTCCGAGGCTTCAGGGGCGCGGGTGCGCTCCACCTCCACCTCGCCCGGAACTCCACCTCCGGTGGCGGCCATGGCCACTGATCGAAAGGGAGACAATCAAAGTGCCACGAACGCGAAGATCGCAGGACGCGCACACAAACAAACCCAACACTAGGTTCTAAGCGGCGTTTCCCCTAGCGGGAATTGATGGACGACGGGAGCCGGAATGGCTGGCCGGCGGTCGTGGCTTGGGCACCGTGGTCGGGAGACCGGCGGCGAGCAGGGTCGGAGATCGCGTCGGCAGGACGCGGTCTAGGATGCAAATGGGATCGCTAGCAAGATCACCTCACGAATCGCCTGCGCAAAAAGCGGAGCGGTTTCCATTGCGCAATTCCCTCAGGCAGCAGGGCTATCATGCTCTTCTTTCGATCATTAGTTAAACTTCACTTTTATTCTGTTATCAAAGTCATCCGCCCGGTTTTATTATTATGTTTAATAAACTATACAAATGACCGGGGTGCTAGAATATATTGCCAGCTTACAATTTAGCACCCTCTGTTTTGAATTAACTCTACTACCAAACTCTCTCATATAACTCTACCAAAAAAAAAAAACGGTTCTCTTTCATTGACCACATGAATACTCTCTCATGTCGGAGTAAATGTTTTAACCGACATGTATTTTCAGGTAGGAAACGACACGACGAACCACGGCAGACTTGAAATTTGTTTGATTCCCCAAACCAAAAAAACCGACAACTTGTGTTCTCTCCTACAGTAGTTACGAAAAAAATCTGCGTCGCTATAGCACGAGGCACGAGCATCATCGGTGGGGAGGAGGCCGGCCGGCCGGCCGGCCCTCGTGCCAACTACTTTAATCCCCTCCGATCCACGGTGCCCTCGTGCGGCGGTGGTTAGTGGCCTCTTCGCGCGCTGGGGGTCGGTGGCTGCTTTGTTGTCGCTGCAACAGACGCTGCTGGTGATCGACGACCGCTTTTAATTAAGCTGATGAGCTATTAGCACTCATGCGCTCGCCGCTTTAATTTCCTCTCCGGTTGCTTGCGTTGCGTCCGATCGAGCGTCTCGCGGTCGCGGCAGCGCACCACTCACTTGGCGTCTAGCAGCTGCTAGCTAGTTTAACGAACAGAGCATGTACTTGCAGTTGGTTGGGGAGGTTGGTTGGGTTAGCCACTGCACCACCTGCAGGTGCCGAGGAGCTAGCCCAAAAAAAAGGCTTTGAGCCCCTGTCGAGTGTTGTCGACCTCGTGTTCCTTTCGCTCGCTTTTGTTTTTGCCCTGCTGCTGCTTTTGGTGCTTCAAGAGCACTCCAAAGGAGATAAAACGAGAGGCACGCCGCGCGCGCGCGCATCCCCCACCCCACTTGCGGTTGGATCTCGCATTCTCGCCAAAGGAGCGTGCCCGTGCCCGTGCCCGTGCCCCCGGGATCCTGCATATCCTGGGCTTTTTACGTGTTTAAAATGTGACGGCACCACCCTTGGGTCTTCAGATAGCCGTACGTCTACAGGGATTTGCCCTTGACATTGCCAGAGGGGTCGCGCGGATCGGACAGGAACACCGCGTACTCACGTGGCCAGCGCGTGCACGCACCACCACCCCTTGCGTGTACGTACGTATACGTAGCCGCAGCCGCCGGAGCTCCGAACGAATCTCTACTCTAGTTTGATTGAAGAGCCGGGCGGCCATCGGCCAAGCTAGGAGTTGCCGATTGGCCCGCGTGCGATCGAATCAAATGCCCGCCTCCACATGCCGTGGATCGGAGGAGTACAGAAACGAAAGTCACTCTCGCTGAACGATCGCAATGCATTATTGTGGGTGACAAAATACAAGGCGCTTTCCAATTTTCCATCTTTTGGCGAAAGATACTTCCGTCTTTCCCCCGCGCCGCACCTACGCCAGCCACATGTGCCCCGCGAGTGGGGTGGGGGGCTTGACCAACGGCAACGACCAGTGGAAGACGAGAGAGCCCGGCTTATCCGGGTAACGAGAGGGGATCGATCGAGCAGCAAGAGGCATGGCGCCGCCGCCGCCACATACTACCCCGAACGGGGGATACGGCTCGCCGGGAGAAAAGAAAAGATCGGACAGTCACGTCGCCGTCGCGATCGTCCGCCGTATCGTGGCGCCCGGGACGCGACAAGGCTGGGCCGGCAATTTTGCGCGCACTTCAGGTGGAGAGTGAAGCGAAGCAGTCAGCCAGCCAGCCAGAAAAGCTGTGGGCAGATGCGTTCCGGATAGCTCATCAGCGGATGCGGCTGCGGGATCACCAACGAACGTGCGCGCCTGCCTGGCTGGCCTTGCCTTGGGCGTCGTCGTCGTACGCGACGAGGCGTGTGGATCGGTGGAGGCCTGTAGCTGTAGGCTGTGGCGCCGTCGGTGGAAAGCGGGGGGCGGAAATGGCCGCGACGACGGATGGCTTCGGATCCGGGCATTCGGCGGCCCTTGACTTGCGGCGGCTCGCGATAAGACGGCGACGCGCATCCGTCCAACACGCGTATCCGCTGCGGATAGGAACTGCGCGCGGGGCGGGCGGGCGGGCGGCTCCGGGTTTCTTTGGGATTTCTTCAATTCCTGCGCTCTTGCTTTGCTTGCTTGCTCCCTCGCCCGCCGCCTTGGTTTTGTCCTCTTGTTTTCGGACGCCTCTGATCGGCCGGCGCTGCCCAGTTCGGTGGCTTCTGTTCGGACAGCGATGTTTTCCCTGCAGACAACAGGTTCACGTAAAACCCACTCCTTTCCCAAAAGCAATAGTTACGTGATGTGTGCGCGCAGTTTGCACGCAGGTTTGACACAGTAGGGAGAGAAGAAAAAGAATACTAAGTTCAAAAAAAACAAGAAGAAAAAGAAACAGCACGGATGGCCATCGTCCTGAATTCGTGATGCTATCCCACTTCAAGTCAAACGTAGTACGTGCTGAATCGTTCTCGTTCGTACAAGGGTTGAACTATACCGCTACATGCACCTTGCGTATGTATCACCACCACCAATCCACGAGCCGCGACACGCATGCATGCTGCCAACCAATGCAAGTGACCCCCGTGGTTGCACGCACGCCGGCCTGCACGTAGACCTAGGTTGTTGCCCACGGATCTTGACGTGTTCATATGGCTCCACGGCTTTCATTTCATGCATGCATACTACCCCGGTTTGTATGCACACCACGAAATTAAACTTTCAAAGATACGTACGCGTGTGCTGTTTTTTTTTAAAGGCGGATCTCCGGTCAAGGCTTTCGGTCAGACTGACTGCATTATTTTGATGGTTAAGGCTGCACCGTTGGGAGGCAAGTCTTCATTTTTATTTCGGGCCCTGTCGGGTTGGTTTGGAGAGGATGGTCCACACACTGGCGCGTTTCTTTTTTTCTCCAGGACCAACTGTGTGTGTTGGGAGTTTACGTCTACATCATAAATGCTCACGTACTAATTCTGGCGTTGTAAATTTTGGGGAACTAAACATGTTCAAATTGGGATGAAAAATTCTGAGATTTTGCACAGATTTTGGGCTGAAAGCACTGTTCCGAACTGAAAAGTATTGTAGCACTTTTCGTTTATTTGTGGTAAATATTGTCCTATTATGGCCTAACTAGGCTCAAAAGATTCGTCTCGCAAAGTACATCCAAACTGTGTAATTAGTTTTTGATTTCATCTACATTTAGTACTCCATGCATGTACCGACATTTTTGATGTGATGTTTGATGTGATAGGAAATTTTCTTTTTGCATAGTGTATTTTGGGGAAGTTTGGGCTCTAAACACACCCGAAAAAACAAACATGTGGATGTGTATCCAACACAAATGGGCCATGTTCTTCATTTTACTTACGCCGCTGTGTGGGGTATTAGATAGAAGAAGAAGAAGAAGGCTTAAAAAAGAAGAAGAAGAAAATGGATCGGGTGTTCATGGGCCGTACATTTGAATCCATGCATGCCAAAAGAACAGTTGGGCCTTGTAGGGATGGATGTTCATTCATGTTCTTCTGGAAAGTAAATTTTGGCTTTGGAATTCTCTGTCCCTCTACGGGGGAAGGAAAAAGAGACTGTGCATCAATTATCAAAAAGCACATTTCAGAGCCCCATCTAGAGTAGGTCGCATCTTCTTCAATCTTTACAGCCTTTTCGTTTCAAATCAGACCTCTCTGCCGGAAATTTAAATTATGCGCTGCGCGAATTGGCGGCCACACAGTCACAGTGCCAGACAAGAGCACAAGAGGCAGCTACTACTCTAGAGCTAGCTCTTCTGTATTCTGAGCAAACTTTCCGTTCCGGATTCCTCCCCCGGTCACTGGAGATTTCTACTACGTGCATGCAGCTATCAACCTACTGGAGTACATCATCTCACGTCCCCACGTTTCAAAATTTCAAATTCACTATACTACTGTGCCATGACCCATGAAGAAGAAAACCGGACGTGAAGAAGGAAGGACGCTCGGCATGCGGGGGTGGCGTGCCCCTGTCTACTACCCTGACTCGAATTCTAGGCTGGGGGCCTTTTGCCCTTGAGGCACGCTACATGTTGCATGTTTAGTTGAAAATTTTTTCAACCTCTTTTGACCACTAATTAAAGGTATTAAATAAAGCAGTTTATAAAACTACTTCCACACCTCAATGTAAATTTCTGAGAGCAATCTAATGAGGGCTTTGACCACACGATTAGAGAATGGTTACTGTAGCATTACGCTAGCAAATCATTAAATTAATTATACTATTAGATTCATCATGCAAAGTTGCACTCATATATGAAAAGGTTTTGTAAATAAATTTCATTTAGTACTTCGTGCATACAAGATTCCTTTCTCTGAAAAAAATTTTAGAAGGAATCTAAACACGACCAAAAGCGAGCCTACAGCTTGCTACCGCAGGGAAAAGGAGGGCGAAAAGGGGACCCGATTTTTTTTTTAACCCAAGCGGCCGAGCGCAGGGCATGGACCCGGGGAACGCACGAGAGACGAGATCACGAATCGTTTGCGTCTGGCGCGTAGATATGAAAAATGAATGTGAAATAGCTCGGAATGCAGAGGAATGAATGATCTTTCACAGGTAGGAGTAGGAGGTAGTAGTAGCTGAGGACGCAGAGGAAAGCTGGGTGCAAGGACCAGCTGAATAGCCGGGCTGCTTCTGTGCCAGAGGAACGTGAGTGCTGGTTCAATTCTTCAATGAAAGGAGCCTCGTCGAATGCCTAGCAAACACCAACCAGGAAATGCAAAGGGTTATCCCTCGAAAGATGCATCCTTTGTAGTACTGCACCACAAACGGCATACAGATACAGACATGCGGTGCATATGCAGAGATCGATCGATCCATCTTTTTCACTCTTTTACCGTCAGCAGAACGCGTTCGCCGGCGCCATCGTGTCACCGGACAAGAAAAAGGCCCGGGGTGGCGGGACGCCGTTCAATTCAAAACGAAGAGGCCGCCCCGGGCCCGCTCGAACGGTAGCGGGGCCTCTCGCGAAGGAAAGGCAGCCACCAGCCAGCAGAGGGCAGAGGCAGCCAGGCAGGGGAGTCCGCCTGCCTCGACCCGGCCGGCGGGCGCTGCCCGAATTCCCTTCCCGTCGTCCTGCGCGTGTCTGCCACTCTCGTCGCTCCGGCGGGTTCTGTCGCGCCGTGCACTGCGCTCTGGTTCTGCGACTAGAAGAAAAGGCATGGGTCGTGTGCTGAGTGCTCGTCGCTTTTGTGTGCCGGTGCCGGCAACTGGCGCAGGCACGCAAAGATGCATGGGACGCGGTATGGTGGCCCTCGGGGAAATCCATGCGCAGTGCGAGCACGCACGCTCACAAAAGCCCGGGTCGCGCCTGCTGCTCTGCCGGCATCCTATCTGTTCCCGAAGCTGGAGTGGGTGGATCTCAAAAAAAAAAAAAAAAAAAATACTGGAGTGGGTGCGCTTCAGCTGCTCATCTCCCGTCTCCGTGGGGGGTTTTCTATTTCCTGCGGTTCCGCACCGGACACCACACGGAAATATAGAATCCGGGGGGTGGTGCAATTGCTGGTGCTTAAACAAGTGTCATGCACAGCCAGTCAGCCAATCTCCTGATCTGATGTAAAGATGATCACCAGAATCTTGGAAAACCCAAAAGCCACAGCACCGGCAGGCAGTGAGGTTGTTCGGCTGGCCCCTTATTTCCTCTCACATAGTACTATGCAATCTACCAGCTGAACACTATTTATTCTACCAGCGGAACAGCCTCAGTGTACATGCTCCTGCAAGGCTGCAAAAATGCAGTAGTACCACGGGCACTTGTGTTCTGCACTGCATGGCCCTATTAGAAAAAAGTGAGAGGTTTGCAGCCACCAAACGTGCTGCTGGTACACTTTGTACTCCTACTACAGAGAGTGCTTGAAAATTGCTACTAGCATCAATCACGGAAATCAATCAGCGTAGCCCGGACCCCGGAGGGGGGGGGGGGGGGGCGCCTGAGCGAGAAAGCGCTGGGAAAAAGTGAAACGACCACTTTCGCCTACTTCTTTTGGTATGGCAGAAAGCTCTCGTAAACCTCTGAGTTCAAAATCAAACTTGCGCTGCAAATTTCTCCTTTTTTATATTTTTTTGGAAAGTTGCAAATTTCCAATAGGGCCACACCACGGCCTCGCATTATTATTCCCCCATGCGGCGAGCCGCCAAAACCTCCCGCTTTAAAATCCCCGACCCCTCTCTCCAGCTCTCCTCTCACTGCACTCTCCAGTCTCCACTCCGACTTCTCCAAGCTCACGAACACCACAGCTCGACAAGAAACTAGTGGCTCAGCAGCCATGAGGTGGGGGCTTAGAAGCAGTAAGCAACAGCAGAGGGAGGCCCTGCAACCAGTAGAGCGAGAGCGACAGCACGAGAGCAAGGGGAAGAACAAGGCCATCTTCTCGTCCTTCTCGCCGTTGGCGTGGCTCTCGAAGCTCACGGCCAAGAACGGCGGCGCGGGCGCTGCTAGTGCTACTACGCCCGGGCACGCCACGTCCGCGGGAAAGAGCACTGCTGCTGCTCAGGCCGCCACCGCGTTCCCTTCGTGCTTCCACAAGCCCGCGAGCACCAGCCCGGCGTCGGCGTCGCCGAGCAGCCTGGCTGATTCGTCGTCACCCGCTGCCGAGACAGCTGACGACATTGCCATTGCCAACCGTCGCGACGACACCGGGGCCACGGCGCCGGAGATCGCCCCGCGGCGCCGCTCGGTGGGCAGCGACGACACTGGGTCGTCCGAGACCGCGGCCGCGCGGCAGCTGTGGCGCCGTCGGCACTACTCGGTCGGCGGCGACCGCGACCTCCCGCCGATCGGCCACCTCGTCTCCCTCTCCCGCTCCGCCTCCCCGAAGGCGCCGCTGCCCGCACAAGCGCCGGTGCGGACGCTGGCGCCGACGCTGCCGCCGGTGCCGTCCGACACGGACGAGGAGAATAAGCGGCCGCGGACGACCCGCCGGCGCCGACACCGCCGCGTCGTCAGCGGGCGGAGGTCGTTCTCCGCCTCCTCGAAGGCTCCCGGCGCGCGGCTGGCGTCGGGGGTGCGCGTGCGGTCGCCTCGGCCGAGCAGCGCCGCGGCGGCGGTGTCGGAGCTGGAGCGGTTCGCGGTGGTGCGGCGGACGCGGGACCCGCAGCGCGAGTTCCGGGCGTCGATGGTGGAGATGATCGCGAGCAAGCGCATGGTGGGGCGGCCCGAGGAGCTGGAGACGCTGCTGGCGTGCTACCTGTCGCTCAACGCCGACGAGCACCACGACTGCATCGTCAAGGTCTTCCGCCAGGTCTGGTTCGAGCTCAACAACACCACCACCACCACCTCCCGTGCCGCCGCCGCCGCGCCGCCGCAGCGCACCTGATGAGCCTGCCCGACCACCTACCACACCACGCGCCCATGCAGCAGGATCAGGAAGCAGCTCGAGATCGTCCCCGCGCGCGTCGGCATCCTTCATGGCGTGTCCGGAGCCGACGTGGACGCTGATTTCCACGCGTTTTTTTAGGCGTACGCGCCGACGTGGCCTTTCCACGCGTGGCTGCGGAAAGCTGGTACCCCGCGCTCGCTTTTGAGGCGCCTTGTTGTTTGCGAGTTTGCGCGCGCTGGACGACGGAAATTGTTGTGCTGTACAGTAACTATTGCAGTAGCTGTACTCCGTACTGTGTTTACTGTAAAACTACTGCTGCTGGAGAGCAACTGTTTCTCGAGTGTTGTGTTGTGTCATTGTGTGTTTGCCAGCCCAGCTTCATCAGGGTCAGTGAAACGCATGGGAAGGGACAAAAATAAGGCTCTTCATTTTTCTTCATACGCTTGGATTCGGATCCGTTTGCTCCAGAGTCGTGCAAATTTGGCGGCACGCAAAGCATGCGAAAGATTCCAAGGTCTCCAGTTTCTAGAATTCAAATAGCGGCCGAGTTCCGGGTTTGGTTTGAAAGCGTGAGCAGTTGATGTGGCCGGTGCTCGGTGCGTACTGCACTGTCTGGACTGGAGAGCTCGCTATTCTCTGTTTTTTACTGGCACCAAAGGGCTCACTGTTTTTGTTTTTGTTCGTTTGTTGTTTCTATTTTTGTGGACGCGGGGACGGAGGGGCACGCAGCCACACGCGGTCGATCATCTGGATGCTCCTGGAGTTCTGAGCTTGGAAATGTTCAAAAAAGATGTCATCGACGAAGACTTTACCATCAACCGGAGGCACAGTACTACTACAGTAGTAGGTTACCATTCGCATGCTGCGTAAACACAGTGCTTGGCGTACTGCTTTGACCGCAAGTACGTAGTACGAAAACAAGCATCGGGTTGAACCTCTATTAGTACCGGATTGATTTGAAGAGGATATTAGTACCGGTTGATAACACCGGGTACTAATGTGCTATCACTATCCGCTCCTCCTCTCCTCTCTCTCCTTTTTTCTTTTCTTTTCTTTTCTTCTCCTACTCCAACTTCGTACAGATTCATCACGATTCATCACAACTAGTACCGGGTAGAGAGGGAGAGTCCCGACGCGTCCCTCCGTAAGTCACATTAGTACCGGATCTAATCCCTACCCAGTACGTACTGATGTACACATTAGTACAAGATGCAAAAATACAATACTAATAAGAATCAAGGCTGAGATATATAATCGATTCTCTAGTAGTGAATAGTAGTGATACTCATCAGTCCAATTTTACGGTGGCAGTCGTTGCTGGCACCTGGCAGTGCAATTCTATTCATCCCTGCCTTCCAAACAGTTTCCACAGCGATCGTGAAATATTGGCAGATCTTACGTGCAGTACAGTATCAATGAACGCAACATTGCTCCATGCGTACAGTATTCCGCCTTCGAACTCTCACTTGGGAGTTGGCTCGCCGTACGCAAGTGCTATGTGCTTGACGACAATGGTGACAGCAGGTCAGATCGGCAGGCAGCCCCGCTGTTCCGTTCAGCCAAAGAATGTGCCTAATGGCATTTCGAGCCAAAATCATGGCGTCGTGAATGGCTATTAGACACTCCCTCCGTCCCTGATTATTGATCCCTGGAGCTGCAGTAGCAAATTCCTAAATAAATGCCATCTTTTACTCTTGTCTAGCCAAGCCGTAGCTGCTGTGCCAGTGGCGGAGCCACCAGTGTGGCAAGGTCTGGCTACCGCCACACCTGCTAGTTTAGGCTCACAAATTAAATTGGTTTAGCCTCACAAATTAAGGATAGAGTTGAAAGATTAATTAGAGTGAGCAATTGTGTATATCAGCTCGTGTATATACATGACTTACTTTATCTTTTGATTTAGCGACTGTGTCACGGTGATTGGGTCCATCAAACCGACTCAGCTTATCAGATGACCCTATATATATAATTACTAGTAGTAACTTCGTCATAGGTAGATTTTGATTCTGGCTCCACCACTGGCTGCTGCACGCTGCACCGCATAATGCACACAAAACCACACAACTTTATTATTTGGAAGCGACTACAAGGAGAGGCGTCTCCATTTAGTCTTACATGGAGAGCCCTCCGAGGTTACTTCCTGCGACACAAAATTACTTCCCTCAACACAAAAAGCACAGAGGAGGAAGTAACTTTTAGTCATACATAGATAGTCCTCTCAGGTTACTTCCTGCGACACAAAATTACTTCCCTCAACAGAAAGAAACACACAAGAGGAAGTAACTTTTAGTCATGCATGGATAGCCCTCTCAGATTACTTCCTGCGACACAAAATTACTTCCCTCAACAGAAAGAAACACAGAAAGAAACACACAGGAGGGAGTAACTTTGTGTCGCGGAAGTAACTTTTTGTCGCGAGAAGTAACTAGTTGTCGCAGAAAGTAACTTGTGTGTCACAGAAAGTAACCTCGGAAAGCTCTTCGTTTAAGACTAAATAGAGAGGCCTCTCTGTGTAGCATTTGGGTTATTATTTTCTTTTTCTCTCCCCTGGCAGCCTCACAACCACACACTCATTTGTTTTGTGTAAAAGAAATGATGATGTGTCACCTCGCAAATCATTACTTCGTAGGGTTGTAGGATCTTTGCGAGACGCATTGATCACCGATCCTCTCTCCCGACGACAAATAATTAGGAATGGAGAGAGTAGTTTCCAATGGGTAGCTCTAATCCTTTCATACGAGTAGCTCTAAGCTAGCTGAAATATTATTCTAAACGATGTATTGACAAGAAAACAACATGCCATCGCTTTGCTTCATGCTAGTAGTCGCGCACAATTATCGAAGGGGAAAGCTAAGTAACACTCTGAGTGTTTTGGAGCTCACCAGCACTCGAATTTTTCCTCCTTCCCATCAGCACGTTCTTCTCCATCTCCGGCTAGCCACCGGCGAGGTTAGACTTTAGAGCCCTCAGGTTAGGGTTTCGAGGTTAAGACCATCGGGTTAGGGTTCGAGGTTTCCGGGGATGAGGATTTCACGAGACATGATTTTAGACATGGAGCAAAGAGGAAGGAGAAAAAAACAACTTACGCATAAATTAAAATCTGTAGTACCAGAGAATTTCATGAGACGGCTGATTATTTAATTAATTTCATATATTCATTTTTTCGCTAACTACTCAAATAATTAGCTAGGAATTGAGTATGAAATTCCGACATGAGAGGCTATTGTAAAAATCTGGTCTTGGTTTGCCTCAAGATTATGCAAACGACTATGAGATGACATACAAGACCATATAAAAAGGTACTTCCTAAATTAAACCAAGTTTTGCAAAAACACTAAGGATTTTCATTTAAAAGAGAGAACCGCTCCAGGACACTTCTCATTAGAAAAATGAATACGCCTTAAAACAAACGCATAATCAATTGACATTTTTTACTATTTTTCATGGATCTCGTCAAAAGCCTAGTCCTATCCGAGCCTAGGCGCGAGGTTTTTTAGAAGGAACATGTATTGATCTTAGCGTATTACACCGGACTGTTTACAAACAGGATCTGAAAGAAAAGAAAAATTATAAAGAAGTTCGAAACTCCTGTTCATCTTCCTCGAAGCCTTCAGCGATCGGTTCGTCACCGCCGTCGAAACCGCTTCTTAATCGTCGTCGGGCACCAAAACCAAACTCCACAAAGTGGAGGCCGCAGATGAGGGCTTACTGCTAGGCGAATCAGCCGAGTATGCTGCCTCCCAAGTGCATCGGCCAACTCCAGTACCCATGACGCATCCTTAATTTTCATCGCCGACAACCCGAGCAATGCTCAGATTTCCTCCAAATATCATCTTCCTTGACATTAACAGGGTCAACAACATCATCACCTGAAGAAGACGACGATGCGTCGGCCCTCGACTCCTGGACAGGTCTCCCCGGCCTCTCCGTTGACGTCGGAGTATATCGCCATCGGAGAACGAAAGAAGCTGGGAGAAATTATTCCTCTGCAACGTCGTCGCTTCCGCATCGCCGACGCCACCAGGAAAACCAAACTGCAGAGGAACCACGATCCTCCGGCAAAACCTAACTCCACTGCCGAGCATCGACGGCGAGCAAACCCTAAACCTAGACAGACTCGATTATGACTCGATCTACTAAAAGGAGGGACCCCGCTCCTCTTACCACCGGCTAGAAGGCCGGAGATGAGGAGGAACGGGGGTCAAAGCGGCGGCGACTACACACGGCGGCGGTGCGGAGGTCCCCCGAGTCGTCCGGAGGCGACGCGGGGGTCAGGGGCGTTTCGCTTTTCTTTTTTCTGATCCAGTAAGGCCCCTAGGCGCGAGGGTTATGGGAACCAAACAAGACCTCATGAGTTAGAATTTAGCAATACAATCCACCCACATTGTACTTGTGTTGTCCTTTCTTTCGACTAACTATAACAATTTAAGGATACATGGAGTTCCTATAAAGATAAACCATCATAGCGACCATCTTTTTAGTTTGCCTCAAACTTACACTAAGAGGCTGCTTGGATGCCAGCCACACCCAACCACGCCACAGGTTTGCTCACCACGGCCGTGGCGCCCATTTCCGCCGCCACACTCGTCACGCCACGGTTGCTGGTAATTTGCTGCTACCACAACTCACGGTTCCCAACCAAGTAGTGGTCACGATTCTTTGTGGCAGCCACAGGTGTGGCTTGCCAAATAGTGGTTAGAATCCAAACAGCCCCTGCAACTATGGAATAGTATACAAACGATGTTAATTTACTTACCTAATTAATACAAAATACTGCAAAATTTGGATTTTCACCGGTTTATAGGATCGTTTTGAAAAAGTAGGACTCAAGGAGTGAGGTAAATGTACACCAGCTATCATTTGGAGTTTTGGACCGACGATGGCCGCCGCCGGTGCTTTCTTTGCTCTTGGGCTCTTGGCCCATCCAACTGCACAAATCTCCAAGAAAAAAAAAACATGCCTAACCCGAGGAGGGCAGTGTTTGGGTGGGGGTGAAAAAAAATTTCACCTTTTATTAAATGCAAGTTTGACCACAAATTAAAGGTATTAAATAAAGTTATTTTTCAAAACTACCTTCACAACTCTAGTTAAATTTCCGAGACGAATATAATGAGGCTTTTGACCGCGTAATTAAATGATGGTTACTGTAGCATCATTGTAGCAAATTATAGATTAATTATGCTCATTAAATTCGTCGCGCAAAGTTGCACTCATCTGTGAAAAAGTTTTGCAAATAAATTTCATTTAGACCTTCATGCATGAAAGATTCTTTTTGAGTGGAAAAAAATTGCTCCCATCCTAACACTGCCGAGGTGCGCCGCACGTACACACACACAAGGCGGAGGCGGAGCCGCGGAGGGGGGAAGAAAACTGCAAAACTACCGGTAGCAGCCGCGCAGCTGAGCAGCTGGCAGTTACGCTCGGAAGTCGCCTCGACGAGGTGCTGGATTTTTGACTTGCTACCCAAAATCGAAGCGAACCAAGCTGCCGCAAAACCCCTTGTCTGCGGATTCGCGTCGGCCGCCGACACCGTGCCTCGCGCCCACCACGCCGCGGATGCGATCAGCACCGCTTGCCAGATCCAGTCCCCTGTAGGAGCTTAAGCCGTCGCCGTCCCATGGGGGACTGCGCCGTCGAGGACGGGCACGGAAACCCGCAACGCAAGGAAGAGGAGGGGGAGCCACCGGTGGCAGCCGTGGAGCTCGATGAGCGGGCGGGAGAGCCTCGGGAGGAGGCAGAGGCTAGCGGGCAGCGGAAGAAGGCGGGAGGGATCCGCAGGGAGCCGTCGTTCTCGCGGTGGTGCAGGGACCCGTCCGCGGCCGCCCCGTCCAATGGCCTCGCCGCTGGGGCGACCAGCGACGGCGACGGCGACGACTCCGAGGAGTTCGAACTGCCGCTCCTGCCCAACGCCCCCGGCGGCGGCGGTAGCAGCAGCTTGCCGATGGACATTGAGGCGGGGGCGGCAGCAAGATCTGAGGGCCTGCCGATGTCGCCGTGGTTGATTGCCAAGGTCATCGGGTTGATTGCGAGTTGGTACACGCTCAGCACATGCTTGACGCTGTGAGTAACGCGTTTTGTTCGTTAATACTGCAATCCGGATATTCAGGCGAGCTTTGTATGCGGATGCGTTTGTCGCTGGTGTTCATTCCATGCGCGTGCGCGTGTGATCAGGTACAACAAGGAGATGCTGGGGAAGCACATGTGGAAGTTCCCGGCCCCCTTCCTGATGAACACGGTGCATTTCACGATGCAGGCCGTGGCGTCCAGGGCAATCGTGTGGTTCCAGCACCGCAGCCTGGAGGGAGGGGCAAGTAAAATGACGTGGAAGGATTACAGTTTAAGAGGTTGGTAATGTGCTGTTTATAATACAATTCAAATGCTAGGATAGTTGGCTGAGGATATGTTCCACACATAGTGCAAAATGTCATAGGAATTGGATAGCTCAGTGCTTTATAATTAGCAAAACCAACTTTGGCTATTCTGGACTAGTGCTGGATAGGATTGTCAAATGCAGTATTACTAGCATACAGGGGAACATATGCCAGAATTAGCTCTGTTAGGGTCAGGTATAAGTATAAGAGCATCAAACATGGACAAGAGTTAAGTTTTTCGGTGATGAAACAACCGTAAGGCCAAACACGTAACAGAACAACTTATTTGCCAGATTAAGGAAGGATGGAAAAGTGCATTAGTTTGTGGCGTTTTTGTTAAAAAAATACAAAGGGGGCCATTCTCACCCATTCTTCCACTCCGGGATCACATCAGGTTGTGGGTGGTGTACCCATTTACATTTATGACGATGGTGTGAATCAAAACTGATTCATAAGCTGAAAAATAGGGTTTGGTTCTGCACAGCTTACTATGTGCATCTTTTGTCATTAGATTCCAGTAAATTTGGATCATGGCTGTTGGCGGTCTAGAAAACACTTCTCACTTGATTAAACAAAAATGTTAGGCGAAGCATGTTTTATAGTTTTAACATTTGTTTGTTTCTATTTTGTTGTTTAAGTTACAACGGATAGTAACTTCAATATTTACTCTGCTTTCAATTGTACAATAATTTCAGTATTGGTTCTGCAGTTGTCCCAACAGCTTTGGCTACTGCTCTTGATATAAATCTGAGCAACATTTCACTTGTTTTCATTACCGTGACATTTGCTACAATGGTATAATTCTTTCTATGAGTATAATTATTTCTTTGGTCTACTAATTAATAATCGAGATTCTAATTCCCCAGTTCTATATTACTATGCAGTGCAAATCTGCTGCTCCAATTTTCATTCTTCTGTTTGCTTTTATGTTCAGGTAACTTTGCTTGCTTGTCTTTAGTTACGCATGCCTTATTGTATTCAACTTTAGCAGCTTATTGCTTCCGCTGAATCAAGATAAATTCTTATGTTTTTCATTTGTTATGTGTCTCTACAATTATTTTTTCCTGTTCTACCTCTATGCTTTGTATTAACTTTCAATGTCACAAACTGAACTTTACTTTGTTTTTTTGGAAGGCTAGAGAAACCCAGTTTTAGCCTTCTTGGAATCATGCTGATTGTTTCATTTGGAGTCCTACTAACAGGTAACCCATGTTTACATATTCAAGGCGAAGAATATAAACTTCGAACTAGTATTTTACCAAATTCTAATCTTAATTCCAAACTGCATGCCACTTACACATGTTCTGAAAGTTGTCTCGTCTTCTTTGACTGTGGACTAACTTTCTGCCTCACAGTTGCTAAGGAGACAGAATTTAATCTTTGGGGATTTATATTTATTATGCTTGCTGCTGTTATGTCTGGATTCCGCTGGTCCATGACCCAGATTCTTCTCCAGGTTTGTTATCGTATAACGCTTTCAGAATTTTCTTATTTTGTCCTGCTTTATTTAATATTGCTGGTTAGACAGGATACCTGGTCGAATTAGTTTTGTATATATGTATTGTATTTGTTTCATCCCTGCCATGACTGAACTTTTGCCCTTTTTCTTATATGTATGCCAAAATCGCTGAAGAAAGAGGAATACGGTAAGCATTCTATCTTAGCATTTTACTCACTTAGAGGAACCTATTGCACCTTTCATTCATGTGCTGGAATCAGTCATGTGCCTGAAAAGCAGTCATACACTGCTCATAGACATTTGATTTGCACTTTTGCCTGCCAATTACGGTCTGAAATATGAAAATCAATAACTTCAAGTGCAATGTTCAGCATTCTACTATAAATCAGTCGATATGTTAAATGCCATCTTTATAGCATCATAATTTATTTCATTTTTTGCTAATACAGGATTAAAGAATCCTTTTATTTTGATGAGCCATGTTGCCCCCGTGATGGCAATAGTAACAGCAATTATTTCTATTGCAATGGATCCGTGGCATGACTTCAGAGCAAGTCACTTTTTCGATAGTTCTGCTCACATAATAAGGAGCAGCTTATTGCTGCTTCTAGGTGGTGCTCTGGCCTTTTTCATGGTATGTATTGTTGGGAATCACTCCCTCACTTTCTAAGTGTCTATCACAAACACACTCTAGTTTTCCAATTGTTGGAAATCACTCCACTTTCTAGGTGTCTATCACAGACTCTAGTTTCTTCTATGATGGACTCACACACAAGCACAAGTAGTTTTTTCTTGTTTGGTTATGCCACACTGCCTTCATCGTTTTCTCACACATATAGAGGTGGTATAGGGCTGCAACCTGCCCATGATTGCCCATGATATCCTCCTAACTAATGCAGTCCATGTCCACATGATCTGCATATTATTCTCTTTTAACTAGAAGCTGAAATCTAGCTAGCACTAATAGCAATGAACCTAGACACTAGGTGAACCTGGACATGCACACATGATTATTTCCAACCTGTATCATGTTATCCGAAACGAAGATATTCGAGATAGGGTCGGGGTGGCACCGGTTGAGGAAAAATTGATTCAACATTGGTTTAGATGGTTTGGTCATGTCCAAAGGAGGCCTCCTGAGGTGCCGATGCGTAGTGGGGTTCTAGAGCAGGTCGATAATGTAAATAGAGGTAGAGGTTGACCTAAACTGACTTGGGACGAGTCGGATAAGAGAGACCTTAAGGAGTAGAACATCTCCAAGGAGTTAGCTATGGATAGGAGTTCTTGGAGACTAGCAATCAACGTGCTTGAACCATGACCTTTGTTTCTTCTTTCTCTGTGTACTCTTAACTCTACCCGCTAGCTTCTAGTTTTTTGTGTTTCTCCTACCCTTTGTTTCCTTTGGGTTTCATCTCTAGCCTACCCCCACTTGCTTGTTTCTCACTTCTTAGAGTAGAACTTAACTACTACTCCCTCATTCTCAAAAATACCTTTCCAGTTCAGTCCCTTAAGGCTGGTCGCACCACTGAGCGCCAAAGGTGCCTGTATGCGAAGTATAGGGGTGAAACAGCTGCACCGCAGCTCTGTAAACCGAACTGCATCATTCCGTTTGGTACAGGAAAGCGCTACAGCTAGCGTTCTCTCTCCCTAGCATATCATCTCTCTCCTGCCTCGTTTTCCCCGCCCTCTCCCACGCGCACTCGTAGTTGCTCCTTGCCACCGCACCACGCCCACCCTGGCCAGTGGGACCACACCTTTTGGGTTGGTGATAGCGCTGACCGTTCTGCGGAATGGAGGGCGCTTCAAAACTGCCCCGACGAGTGGGACAGGGGCATTTGCCGTGCCGTATAGAGGCAGTCGAGTGCGGTTAGCCTAAGGAAATCAGGAATGAAGTTATCGCTATTTTTTTATTTCCTACCCCTGGTTTGAATGATATGAAGTATTGAAGAAGGCTGAAGGGTCCTATCATATAATAGGGTGAAGCATGGTTGCTTCTGCTGATTATTCTTTAGACAGTTAGATAGACTCTATGCCTCCTTGTGTGCGTGACAGGATGCGTGACAGCATGAGGTAGTTGGACAACAATTGAGGGAGTTTTTTCCATCACACCAGCAATACTTGTACCAAGTCTTCTCTTTCTGGAGTCTAGACTGTTTGATTTATTATTAAGGAATGGTCACCATCTTGGATTATTCTCCAAAATATTTTGTGATGGGATCTGTTCATTTGCAGGTTTTGACAGAATATGTTCTCGTTTCTGTGACTAGTGCTGTAACAGTGACCGTTGCTGGAATTGTGAAAGAAGCTGTCACTATTCTGGTATAACTAGATTTTTATTTTTCTTCCCGTGCGTCTATGTAGGTTTATATGTGCTAGTTCGCTCATGTGATTTTCGTTTACAAAATACAGGTCGCTGTGCTATTCTTTAATGATCCATTTACCTGGTTAAAGGGACTTGGGCTGGCAATTATTATATTTGGCGTCAGTCTATTCAATTTGTACAAGTGAGTAGAAACTTTTTATACTGAATATTTTCATTTCCATGTTATTGTTAGTACAGTTCCATAATTGGTAAATCACTGAACAAAAAAATTCAACTTATGTTTAAAGTGGAAACACATGTTTGTTTCAAATGCATGGACAGTATTTACTGATTATCGTCTTGTGCTCTATGAAGGTACAAGAGGTTCAAAAAAGGCCATCACAATGAAGATGCTGGGACAAATATCCAATCTTCCAATGGCACTTTAAAATATGTTATCCTTGATGATGATACCGAAGATCAAGATGATACAGGCTGACTATGTGGTAGGTAAGGTCTAAAGAATATATGTAATAGACTTGTATGCCAGGTAAGACTTTTGCTTGGCGATTTCTCGCTGTTTTCAATTGGTTTAACAATTGGACTAATGCTTTTTCAGAAAGCAGACTGTTATATGCACTGGCGTTTCCAGAGAAGCAACATCATCTTTACCTGCACAGGGCATTGCTACCGTGGTCCTACTTTCACAGGCTAACTGGTTTCTTATTTTTGTATACTGTACGATCGCTCTGGACAGTCATGCATGGGCATGACACTAACAACGATGTTGGGAAGAGAACGCACTTACAGCTAGATGGAACACTTGACCTGGTACCAGTACAAAGGTTTTGTTCTTTCAAAACGGAAAATGGTTCATATATACGAACAAGGAATTGTGCTTGTGCAGTTCCATCAGTTACATGTGGAAATATAGGCTGGAAGATGAGGTGGCTCAGTTTTGGAGTGTCCTCTGATTGTTGAAGGGAAGATTCAGCATAGGACGATAACAATAAACGATGTCGATATGTAGTGCTGTCGTTTATGTGAATGCACATTGTGTAGTGTACAAACTTCACACGTTTAAGTTCTTCCCCATTTTTGCAGATTAAGGTTCTTCCGTCTTTGTTTTGGATATTCTTTTATATTTTGAAAGCATGGTGCCAATGCAAACTGCCAAATCGGTCCCGTCAGCCATCACAGTTTCCTGTTGCGCCCTTTGAGTAGGCCATTAGCCCATTATGATTCCTGTTAGCACATTAACTGACCTTGCTCCGTGCCGTAATGTCATCCCCATGTTCTATAGGCTGTATAAGTTTGTTTATGGATTGATACTAGGCACCAGCCCAATCCTTGGTTGACGGCAATGGCGCATGCAGCATTGCCTTATATATGACAAATTGCTTTTGATATGACGGGTGAATAGTGACAATTTGATAGCACTTTGCTGCGTTGAGTTGCGTGCATAGAGATAAATGATGTCAATTTGCCAATCTAATCTTGCACCATAGAGAATGAGACAACACACAATGGCTTACCTATGCAGCATGATAACCTTTCTCTTAAGTATTCATCATTATTGGTCAGCATCTTGTGAACAATGAATGATGTCTGAGTATCATCTGAAGATGCCTGTTCAGATTGATAGTAGTAGAGCTTTGTGGCTTTGTCAAGGCAACACATTCTGGTTCATGGCAAATCATGCGACAACTGAAACTTTATCGTCGCCTGTCAGATAAACGGTGTAATATGAACTCCTAGTTCCAAAATATTTGTCGCAATCATTGACTTGAACATAAGATAAGACACATTTTACAAACAACAACATATTTTTCACAAGGCCAACTACTAGCTAGAAGAATTTTAAGAATTTTGGAGGATGTTCAGCTTAGCCCCTCAAATGTAATTTTCTTCATACAGTCGAAACGACCAAGAACTTTGCCTGGAACGAATGACTGATGCTTAATCTGCAGCAGTATTGTGCTAAATCGTAGTCACAATCTTGTCACATGTGCCAATCCACCACTGTCACATGTTTTTTTTATATGTCTTGGCTTTCTTAGTTCTGATCAGTAAAGCTAAAGCGTGGACAATCTGAACTCTGAAGACAAACTGCCACGTTCTCTGATCGATTTGCAAAATGGAACACGGATTGATATACGAATTGTTTTGCGTGTTTGTTGGGGTTGAAGGTGCCAGGCCCTTGGTGTTCATGGCCGGTGCAAGCGAAAGATATTAACTGAACGATCTGGGTTGGATTTTCTCTGATTCTGAATTATCTTTGTAACATTTATTATTCAGAGTGAGACATGTGGTTTTTCAAGGCACGTTGACCTGAACATCTTGATCAGATCGAGGTGAACAAAGAGCAATCCCTGCTTTGCAGAGACCAGCATACATCATTCATTCATTCACGTCTGATCTCTGAATTCATAAACAGATACATAAGGCAAAATTTTCTATCCTCCAAAAGCATGAAGTGATCCCTCTCTAGTTCAGTATCCCAGCGTGACTGCTGCCAAGCGAAGCACTGAAGTGAATCAAGAGAAGCAGGTCCTTGTTTCCATTGTTCAAGAAGATCAAATACCCTGCCTCTGCAACCATACATTATCATCAATCTGACCGCACATAGGGATGTCAAGATGGCAGGACGTAGTAGTTCATAAGTATTTAGTTCGTCGATGAGAATATGATACTGCTAGATGAGTAGAACAGGAAAAACACATTCAGCAACTCAGATACATACCGCTGTAAAATAACGGAGGCAAAGCCACAAAATATAGCAAACATTTGCATTCCACATCAGAAAATAAACCATTTAACAAAAGTACTGAAACTCGATAGAAAGGAGGGGGGACCATGTTGTTTGAAATAACGCGCAAACCAAGACTTGCGATGATCCATTCACAAGTTGCAAACATAAGTAGTGATATGAAACTTCTGCTGCAGTGACACATCAGCAAAATTCTCTGTAACAAAGTTAGACGCCTACGATAAATCTTCAATCATGTAGTCAGCAATAGATACACGAGTCCTTTCAAATATCCAACTATCTCGGACCCACCAAGTTTTGAAATTCCAAAGACTCTGTCGACAAACGTTATTGGAACCTGGAGAGGTGAGGAAAATCAAATTTTCATTTACCATGGCCAAGAGATGAATAGATGATCCGATACTCCTATTACACAAATGAAAAATGAGACAGCGCAGTAGCTAACCTCTTCAATGTGGTAACCTTTCCTAGTAGCCCTAACAATCATCTCCATTTGGAACACATAGCCCTTGCTGACACATGAGGAGATTAAATCTTCCAAGACATCTCGCTTATATAGCCTATCATGAAATTAATATTCATCAAAATACAGTGATTGAAATGTGTTTATTCTGTTCGAGATAAACAAAGGTCCACCTGAACGATCCAGTCAAATCTGAAGCTCCAGGTTGTAGTAAAGTCTGTGCAAGAACATTTGCTCCTCTGCTAGTTAGCTTGCGCATGAGATTCCAACCATGGACACCACCATTCTTAACATAACGTGTGCCAGTTACAACATCAGCACCCGTTTCCTTTTGCTTCCTGGTTAAAGAAAGAACATGATTAAAAAATATACATTCTTCTAGGCTAATAGCCTCACTGAAAGGCCCAAAGTGACCAACTATTGGATTCAAAGTCTGTGGCACTGCTATCTTTTTGTGTATAAAGATATTTTTCAGATCAATTAGATTGAGAATTATCTGCACGCAAAAATTAGATTGAGGATATCGACTAATATCAGTAAGATAATAAGTAGTAGAAATTCAATAACTCTTATGCTTTCAGAGACAAGATTCTTACCTAATAAAGCTTGGCAAGTACTTTGGCTGTTCAGAGTGGGAAAAAAATAGTTAGCAAGCTAGGAAGAAAAATATTCTGAACAGAAAAAAAAGATGCAAAAAAGCAAAAGGTGAAGGTTTATACATGGTGAGATAGGTCCGCATCCATGATAACAACAAATTCCCCTGAGGCATACTTTAATCCATGTAAATATGCGGTACCTGGATATTTGCAGTTGCTACTTAACACAAATGGATGGCATAAATTATTAAAAACTTAAACCAAAGTTCTAAACTCACCAAGTCCTAGCTTCCTTGGCCTAGCTCGCAGTAACTGGCATTACGTCAGGCCAAAGACAATGCATTAAGCCATGGTACAAAATTTTAAAACAAATTGAGACCACATATACAAAAACTTCAAGCTGAGCGGGGCTGTATTTTAGAAGATACTTACAACACGATCTTCACCATATACTTGCTGCAATTGTTTTACAATGTCTTGAGTTCCATCTGGACTACCATCATCCACAATAATGATCTCAAAGTTCACATCCCTGAGATAGAAAACTTTGAACTAAGGTTTTATGATATGTAAGAATTTGGCAACATATCTATATGAAAATGTAACAGTTTTTTTTTTCTTTTTCACGAAAGTAGCAAGCTTCCGGTAAACAATGAAACCTAAATAATGCCGGTGTGATGCAAGATGACATTCAAAGATGGCTATTCTAAGAACAGAGATACAGAACGCCAAGACTTGCAATACCAGTGCATTAGTAGAGCTTCTAACATGGTTTTCAAGTTTTTGTTAGTCTAATAGAATGAATTAGGCACACCCAGCAGGTCAACACTAGGAATCCAGGATGAAGGGTGCCTATGACCTGTGTGGCTGTATGGTCCAAAATATGCAAGTAGAAATGAAAACACCCAGAGCTGAAGGGAGGGCTGGCTACTGGCCACATGCGGAGTTTTAATTGCATGAAAAGACAGAACGTAAACGTGCTCTATCATCGGGTGTGTTTAGAAGCCCAAATTTTTCAAAAAGCATCCCATCATCTGTCACATCCCATCACATCACATCACATCTCACTATTCATCTGACGCTACAGTGTATTTTGCACCAATTTTGGCCAGAATTGACAAACTTTGCCCAAACGTTTGGGCTCTAAACACACCCATCAATTTGAATGCATAACGGACTGATAAGCGATTGTACTCTATAATTCACATGTGCCTTGCAGTCGGATCTCAGAGCAAGGTTGTTAAACAGATAGCGGTAATCCCACTCGCACAGCCAGATCAGATCGAGTCCGGTTAGCTGTTAATCTAATTTTGTTCCGATTCAATCACACGGAACCAAAATTGCGCCTAACGAATTCGGATCCGAAGATGTTGCCCACGAAGGCGATCTCCGCACAGACGTAACAGGAGGAGAGGGATAGATCAGAGGCAGACTGCAGGCGAACTGTGCTTACGGGAGGTGCTTGAAGAGGAGGTAGACGATGAGGGCCACGTTGAGGCGCTCGTTGTAGGTGGGCACTATGATGCTGTACGCGCGCTTGCCGCCCGCCGCCGCCTCCATTGACGGCCCGGATGTTCCCAGCAGCGGATCTCTCCCGCTCAGGGGAGCGCTCTGCTGGGGGGCCGGGAGCCGGGAGCAAGTGGCCGCGGAAGTGACACTGCAGGGAGAGCTCGCCACGCCTCCGGCCGCCACGCCACCTCTCGCCTCAATCGCTCGCCGCTTGGTTCGGCTCGCCCACCGCGTCGCAACCGCCGTGCGTGCAGCTCCACACCGAATTCGCTTCTTTGGCAATCTATTTTTTTTCCCTCTCTAGAAAATGACCTGAAAATGCGCGAGTGGGCCATTGGGGGCAGATCATCGAGTCCAGAACGACCGACCGGTCCACCTGAAACCAGGCCCGGTCGGGCCAGGCCGGCTTTGTTTAAGAATACGTTTTTTTTTCTCTGATTCAGCTACATACAATTCCTGACCTGATCAAGCTAAAATAAACTTGCAACCTCTCCAAAAGGCTTTTGCAATCATTGACCAAGACGAAATCGATCCATTGAACCTGGACAACTTGCAAGAGTTTATCAAATAAACCTTCCCCAACTTGCACGAATGGTATCAAACTTTTACCATTGTAATGACGACTAATAGTGAATCGATAGTAGGACAAGTGGAGGCACCAGTAACAAATATGATGGCATCACTATGTACAGATGTACTCTTCTAACGGGACACGGGTGTGTCATCCTCGCAGCTTTTGACTGCGGTTTGAAAGTGAGTGTTCGATCGGTAGCCTTGGCACGTTCCCGCCAAAGGATAAGCACATGACAATGCCGGGTGCGGTATTGTCAAACTGAGGATAATTAACGGAAGACTCGAGCGTGAAAGAAACTGATACATACTGTACAGCTGATGGACGTAATTCTTCTAATGATAAATGAAAAAGAAAACGACTCCTCATGTTCACAACTGTTGACACGCACATGTCCTGTGAAGCATACGTCAATTTCAGTAGCTCTGTGAACCAGTACGGCAGTACCACGGGTTTCTTGTCCAAACAAAACAGCCACGACAGTGCAAGCGCAATTCTCTAAAGGCACCCCTTTTCATCCAGCAGTTCCAGCACTAAATTTGCTTTGACTTCAAATGATGACACCTGTGCCATTTTGACTTTAACCGAACCTGCTTAAACACAGATACAAGAAATATCATCATCAGCATCAAGGGAAGAAGATCTGCGATAAAACCCGGTTAAGTTTCAAATCCAAAACAAGAGCAGTAAGAATGTAAGATGGTGTTGAAGCACCAGATAGGAAAAGTAGCCATTCTTAACATTCTTAACATCTAAAATCAGTCGGTACTCAGTATGACAGCTCTTGCCTAGTGGCGTGAGAGCATCATGATATGAGGTTCAATTTCGTCCTGAGCACTGAGCAGTATCAGTATCAAAGAAAGAGCATATAGTTAACATTCACCAGAATTACAAGAATCAACCTACTTGAAACCCGACGTTACCATTTGGTGATATAACAGATTATTAGACCTATCCAGCACTACAAAACAAAAGAAAATGGGACACACAGAAAGACAAACCATGTGCATCACATTGCTCGATTATCCAATGTTCCAAACAAACTTGGCATATGGAATATACAATCACAATCAACAATAACTTTGACTATTGTCTTATTATTCGTTCCTCCGGTTAAAGGCAAGAAAAAAAATAATGATATCAAAACACAGGAAAAATAATGATATCAAAATGAATCGACCAAACAGCTCTTCACCTTCACATGTGATCAATTATCCAAGGGCAATGCAGTAAGTTGTGGCACTCCTAGATTCTGATCGAGTAACTTGTGGGTGAGCACTCTACTACAGTATGAATTCATTTGGTAATAGGACACTGGGAGGCTGTCATTCTACATAGATGATTAATCTACTAGTCGCTGCAAAAACACCTAGTACACTATGTAAGCATGTCAATCCACTACTCAAGGTATAAAGAACATGAGATAGAAACTAAAATAATTGTTCTCATTCCACGGAAACACCACCGACCTCCACAGATCACCATCTGTTCTTTATTTGTAGAAATGCCATATGAAAATTATTATGCGGCCCAGATACATTGTGAATTGTGATTTGAATCTTAATTCCAAATGCAGGACGCAGCACATCTTTGTAGTCTGAACTAGTAACTCGCTGTAGGAAATACAAATGGATCACAAGCTAGGACGCAAAATTACTCGACGAAAGATATGCCATATTCAGTCATTCACAACGGCTAGATGCATATGTTGGGATCTAGTTGACTACCGGTGATAATCTCACCGGGGAAGAAGGGGATATCACGAACCCTAGGGACGGCGAAGGCCGGAGGGGAACAGCGACGCGGTTGCCGGGGCCGGCGACGCGGTGCCGTTGCTCACGGGAGAGGGGGCCGCCGCCGCGGCGGTCGGGGGAGCGGCGGAGGAGAGCTCGCGGACGAGGGCGGCGAGCGCCTCGGGGTTGGCGCCGCGGTCGCAGAGCGCCATGAGCAGCGACAAGGTGTGGCGGTCGAGGCCGGTGTCGAGGATCTGGGACATCTGGAATGCCAGCTCCAGGGATTCCTTCGCCTGCCTCGCCGCAGCCGCCTCCGTCTCCATCTCCGGCGGCACCGTCGCTTCCGGACTCTGGTAGGTGGTGGCTCCCGGGTTTTGAGTACTCTGCTCGGTTGCAACGACGACAGATGGAGGCGTAGTTTGGAGTCGAAAGGTCTGATCCCACACGCCAGTGGCTTCTGTAGAGGCTACCCCACATGACAGTGGAAAGATTTGCAAGCTCTTCCTCGTCTGAACTCTGAACAATGCAACGGCAGGGTACACACGGCAACAGAAAAAAATTCAGGTGGCAACTGCCCTTTTGAACAAAATCACACTTTAAGCCGTGTTTAGTCGGTGATAAGTAGGTGACTTTGACACGGGTGAAGCAACGCCGAACAGAGCCGTCTCGCTCGTCCCGCGCGGGCGACGGGGCGGCCCCGAAACCCTAGCGCCGGCCCAACCCCTCCACGGCTCCTCCTGCCGCGCCGCCGCCCGAGCGGGTCGCCGGCAGCTCGCGCGGCCCGCAGGGAAGGCGGCGGCGGGGCAACTCCCTTGTTCTCAGGCGAATCGAGGCGGGCGCGGCCGCTTAGTGCCTCTGGGGTCTCCTCGTCGGCGCGGTCTTACCGGCGGCGGCGGAGGGAGGGGGGGTCCTCAGATCCGGTGTTGCCCCGGCCGGATCTGAGGGTTGCGCGGCCAGGGGGCGCGACTCTGTGGCGGAGCTTGGTGCGGGCGTCTGTGGATGACGGCGGCGCGGCGGGCGTGCGCCTTCGGCGCCGGCGGCGGCCTTGGCGGGCGTCACGCCTTCGGCTCTGGCGGCCGACGCAAGGGTGCGCCGGGCCAAGGTGCTGGCGGTGCTTGCGCCCGTGGGGGGCAAACAACGGCGGCGGCGTCAGCTGGTGACGGCGGCGGCCGGCGCTTGGCCTTGCGGTCGGCGGATGGTCACGGCCGGCCACGGAGGGCTCCGGTTCACTGATGGCCCCCCCTCCTTCGTCAGTGTGGCCGTTTCGGTGTCACCATGGTGGTGGGGCCAGGGGGGCTGGCTGGTGTTTGTTGTGGTGCCGAGGTGGTGCTCGGGATGCGCCAGGCCTCTTCCGGTGGCAACGTTGCGAAGGAGATGGGGTGCAGGCTGCTACCTTGACCACGAGCGGGCGGCAGACACGGTGCATTCGGGCGAAAGCCTTCACCGGTGGCGGTGGGCATGATGGCGGCGCTCTTGGGGCGTCGTTCTCCCTGCTGGGGGTGTCATTGCGAGGTACCATGCTCTTGTCGCGTGGGGCTCCTAAGGTGAAGACCTCGTCCATCCGGATGTGCGACGGCGGCGCCTTGGCGTCGTGACTTTCTTGGAGGCGTCGTGTTTCAAGTCCCGCCGTTTCTGTTGGTGGTGGTGGTGTTTGGTGGTGCTGCGGGTTGTGCGCTTGGTTCGTGTTACTGTCAGGGTGCTGAGGCCCCGTGAGTGCTGGTTGCCTTGTGCTGCCGTTCAAGGTGCAGTGGTGAACTCGGTGTTGGCTGGGCGGAGGAGATGCTCTCATTGAGGTCTTAGATATCTGAGTCCTTGGCAGAGAAGTGAGGCGGTGGATGAGGCGAGGCCCCCACGCAGAGTGGCCAGGATCAGTGGTTGCCCCTGGTACTGAGATGAGAGTGTGTGCTGAAGCTTCACTGGATCAGAGGGATCGACGATCGTGTTTGTGCAGCTTGAGGAGGACAGTCCCATGATGGAGGAGCTCAGGGGGCCGTTCGGGTCTGCAGCGGGTTGCGCCTTCGGCGTGACACAGTGTTGGTGACGACGGCGCAGGTGTCGGCGGCTTGTTTCGATCTTCTCTCCCAGTTGGTTGGGGTTGTTGGTGTGCTGTTTTGGGTGTGTTTGTTCTGTTCAGGGTTTGTTCTTGTGGTGGTGTCCGCTTCGGCGCGTTATGTACAATTGCTGCTTCTTCTTATATGACACGGCAGTGCTCTGCTTTTATTTTCAAAAAATAAGTAGGTGACTTTTTTTTACATTAAATCACGTGCGCAGAGTGAATGAAGAAATAATCTGACACAGTTGAAAAATTTAGCGAAACTTTAGTCCCGTTTAGTTGGTTGAAATTTACGGGTTCCTGCCATTCTCCGCGGGCACCACCTCCTTCCTCCTCGCGGCAGCCGTGGCACCCCCTGCCCGCTCCAGCGCAGCGAGCCATGAGCCCGCGCCTGCACGCTCCAGCACCGCGAGCCTCGCGCCCGCGCCAGCTCCTCCTGGCCGTCGGGAAGAGGAGGAGGTCGCAGTGGTAGGACGATGACGCGACGGTGGCGGTGGAGACGAGCGCCATGCGAGCATGCGGCGGCCGCGGCGGCGGAGGGGTTTAGGATTCCACCATTTTTGCCTCCGGGGAAGGGAGTGGTCGAGTGGATTATGGATAGAGTCGCGGCCTGAGCCTGACCTGTGACCTGTCCGAGGCGTCGGTTCGGTTAAGAAGATTGGGTGACTCGTACGCGCCGCGACCCTTCCGTTTCTTTTCCTTCTTTTCCCCAACTCGCCGCCCCGCCGCCACCAGCAACGGGGTCCACATCGCGGCAGCTTCTCACCCCCAGGCTCCTGTTGTTCCATGGCGGACGGAGACGGCGTGGCGGCGTTGGGAAAGCTCACGGAGCACTCCGCCAGCGGCGCCGAGAAGGGGCTCCCCAGGAGGGGCAAGGTGAGCACTTTCCACTTCCAATGTTTTTGGTTCCAGATTGGAAGATGTGAGGGTATGGGAGCGGAGTATGAGTCCTCTTATCTCATGATTTGGAACCTAGCGGAGGTGGCGGGATGCAGGATTGAGCTTGTTTTGATTATCCCGTGGCCTTGGTTGCGCCGCCGCCGGCGAGGTAGTTCCCCGGTAGGGCAGCGTTGTTCCCCCATCCTAGGATTTAGTTCGGAAATTTCACCATGAATCAGTCATGTGCACACGATATCTCTCTCGACAAGTGCTGAGTCAAATTCTACAGCAGTCTAGGTTAATACAACAATCTGGTTAGGCAGCAAGAGATATCAGTAGCATGAGGATGAGGTCAACATGGGAGATATGTTCATGCACCCCTCTTTAGTTAGGGTAGTGAGATGTTTTGCTAAAAATTTAGCTCTGATATAAGTGGCATTCAGCTTAGAGCGCAGAGTGCTCACAAGCAATATACCCATTCCGTCATGTGTTGGTTTGTTTCATCTAACTAATGCTTGTGCTTGCTTTAGACGGATAAATACATAAATTTGTGTTGATAAATATGTATTTTAGGGAATGTATGTTCCAGTTTTCATGATAAGAACTTGGTTTTGCAGTCCTCTTCCGCAAGGACATTAAACACTGCTCAGATTCCGCTTGTCGCAAGCCATCCAGAGGTGTATGAGCCATGTGATGATTCCTTTGCCCTTGTTGATGCACTGCTCTCAGATAAAACGCAACTTTTGACGCTCCAGCCAAGGTTATGTATGGAGGTGGGGTGCGGAAGTGGTTATGTCATCACCTCTCTTGCAATCATGCTCAGGCAATTAGCCTCTAGAACCCAGTACCTCGCAACTGATATCAACAAACATGCTGCTGAGACAACTCAAGCAACCCTCGAAGCCCATGGTGTGCATGCGGATGTGATTGTTACTGATATTGTGTCTGGTCTTGACAAACGTCTTGCTGGTATGGTTGATGTGGTTGTTATTAACCCTCCTTATGTGCCAACTCCAGAGGAAGAAATAGCATGCAAGGGCATTGCTTCATCTTGGGCTGGAGGGTTGAATGGACGCCAGGTGATAGACAGGATCCTTCCTGCTGTACGAGAGATCCTATCAGAAAGAGGGTGGCTGTACATGGTGGCCCTCGAAGATAATGATCCTTTGGATATATGTCATCTGATGAGCGAGATGGGGTATGCATCACGCGTTGTCTTGAAAAGATGTACTGAGGAGGAGAGCCTTTTTGTTCTCAAGTTTTGGCGAGATCCGCATACTGGTGCAACCGCATCTCCTAAATCTGAGTCTTGGTTCTCTCAGCTGCATTTCAAATCCCTTTGGCACAAGGGTTCATAGCAGTTCATGGCCTCGTCAGTTTGGAGTGTTTGGTTCTGAAAAAGAGCAAGAAATCCTTTGCGAAATGTGTTTGGATAATGTAACAGTTGATTTTCTAACTTGCCTTGGACACTAGTGCAAGAATCAGCCTAACCTGATTGGTTGAACGTGTGAACCAAACAGGTTTAGACCAGAACGGTTTTGGTTGAAGGCGTGAACCAGACAGATTTAGACCAGAAAGTATTGAACCTTTTTATTTTGGTAGCTTAAGTTGTCATATCTTGTGTTATCGTTGTGTGTGTGTATATTGTACTATTGAGTCCTATCGTGCTGCATTTTGATTCCGTGTTTTGATATGAATCTATTGCTTTCAGTCGATTATTTGGATATGAGAGGAAATAATACTTTTCTTGTGCCAGTTACAGGAATGCCAGCATCAGGTATATTGTTTAGAAAATCTGTTTCATTTGCACTCCGGAGGACAGTTGCTTTGCAGAAGTATTCCACATGCAGCAGCTCGCTTTAGTAATGGAAAAAGTCTACTTCACCCCCCAATTTATGAGGGGTGGAACACATCACCCCCTAACCTATGAAAATAGATTTTTTACCCCTTGAACTTTCTAAAACTTCTAAAACAGGACAAATCACCTTCTAAAGCAGTTTTGAAAAATCATAGTAAATCAAAAAAAATCATAAAATGAAAAATCCAATTGTGTTGGATTCTAAATGAGTATATCTACACAATGAACATATAATATGATATGTTTAGTACATCTTTTTACAGTTATGGAGAAAAGCATAGATCTAAAGTTACAGAAAAAATTGTACTAAAGCATTCCATATTGTATGTTCACTGCGTAGAACTACTAATTTGAAGTCCATCACAATTTGATTTTTCATAGGTTGGGGGGTGATGTGTTCCACCCTTCATAGGTTGGGGGGTAAAGTAGACTTTTTCCCTTTAGTAATGGTATATCAGCGTTCGAACTGATAGTCGCCCTTTCTGTTGGATAAGGAGAAGTCGAATTTTTCAATTCCAACTCACAATCTGACGAAAACAACCAAACATTTGTCACAAGGGCAGTGTTTGGTAGGGGGTGAAAAAAATTTCACCCCCTATTAAATGCTACTTTGACCACTAATTAAGAGTATTAAATAAAGTTAGTTTTAAAATTATCTTCACAACCCCGAACAAAATCGCGAGACGAACCTAATGAGGTCTTTGACCGTATGATCAGAGCATGGTTACTGTAGCAAATCGCTAATTAATTATGCTTATTATATTCGTCGTGCAAAGTTGCACTCATCTGTGAAAATGTTTTGCAAATAAACTTCATTTGGTACTCCATGCGTGTAAGATTCCTTTTGCATGAATTTTTTTTTCAACCCAACCAAACACGGTCAAGGTCAATGAATTTTTTTTTTGATGTTCAGCTTGACCCCTCAGACGCGGAGCTTGAGAAGTACTTGTACAGTCATTATCTCAATTAATCTTCAGAGAATTGGTCTAAAAAAGAAAAGAGATCTTCATACAGAGACTGAAGTATTGGTTCACTTGCAAGGCAACACTTCCATCTCCGGAACTGACAATTGATGTGCAGCATATTGTGCTAATTGGGATCACAAGCTTTGGTAGGCCCAAGTCACGTGTTATTATAACTGAAACTTGACGGTCGCCTCCTCTGTTTACAAAGTTTGATAACACAGACAAGGCGAATTCCTAGTTCCAACTCACAACCATGAACATTGATGCATAATAGTTCTGCGTGTTATTGGAGCTTGGAGGTGCCAAACCCTTGGTGTTCATGGCCATTGGAAGCATACTTAAAGCTAGCCCGGCCTCGAAGAGAAAGAAAAAGGGACTCTCGAGTCTCGAGTGATAGTCCTGAACCCTCCTTGGGGCGCCTGCCGTAGATCGAAACACCACACTGGAGAGAGACGTCCTCCGGCGAGCCACTGCGTGCCGTGGGCACGGGAGGTCATGCCGCACGGCTGCTCACTACGTCCTGGGTCATGGTTGGCACGGTGCAAGCAGGGGATGCCACGGATGCTGACCTCTTCCAAGAGGAAGGAACCTGAGGCAACCAACGCCCCGTTATGATCGTAACTAGGAGATCTGATTTGATTTCTCGTTGGAACGAATTTACACAATTGGTTTAAAAAATCCCCTTATCGACAAAATCAGGATTCGAAGATTTTCTAAATCGGGATTAGGTTATCTTCTCTTAATGAAAATCGTGTAGCTGTGTTAACCCCACCGACTTAGTTAATAAGAGTAGACTGATAGGTCGGACGGCTTTTGTTCTATGGCCTGCACGATGCACGGCAGTTGGCGTTGAGAAATTGGTAACGCGTTGATATTAAAACGTACATATCATGTATTTCTATTCTGTATTTCTTTAAGAATAGAAGAATATATCATGTGTTTCATTAAAAACAGAGAAGAAAAATATAGTCATATACTATAAAGATGAAACAACCACCACCGGCAAAATTAGCGTGCCACAACAACTAGAAAGAATCATAAAAGGAAACTGCCAAATCAGGAAGTCAAATCTCTTTCCGACGAATCTTCACATCGGAACTTTCCAATTCGTCTAACTAGTAAGATAGCCCGCGCTAATAGCGCGGCTAGTATAGCTTCAACTATTGTATACTAATAGTTAATAAGCATTCTATTTTTTTTCTCTCTAGTCATATTTTCTCTCATACACATGGTTGTGCAACTATTTACTGCACGTCCCGCAAGTCAATTTTCTTGCCGACATTTATATCTTATCTATGTATAGTCCATAAACATCATAACTAAACATATCCTCCTTAATATTCTAATGGTCTATGTAGTCATGTTTAGCTCCACTTCTATAGCCTGTGAGAAGGCTTGATATGAGAAAGCTTTTATCAGCTATGTTTACCTTCGGCTCTATTGATTCTAACATTTCCTTATTTTGAGCATATGTCGTGCCTTGCTCTCTTCGTTGTATTGTTGTATTTATGTTTTATCTCTACATTGTGTTCACTTGCTCCATCTTGATACGTAGTGTATCTGCATTGACATTCATCGTCGCAAGCTTCACTTGTATCGGTTTACTTATATATTAGCCCCATCTTTGCTGGAGATCATCTACTACATTCATTTAACCAAATTAAGTGTCCTCTATGATTTATTAGCTTAAGATTCCTCCACATCCTCATGCTTTTGTGTTTCATCCATGATTGTAGACTCCATAAAACAAATACAATTGTACTTCAAAACGGATAAAAAATAAGTAAATAAAGTTGGTATACCCCAAGCAATTGTCATTGTTCTTTCCTTCTCTCTCTCACCCATCCACTACCACTGCATGGCTTGTTACTTATAAAATCGAACCATCATCTAGCAAAAATCAAGTTCATACCCTTAGAATCGATATATGAAGTCACATTGCTCATTTTGCTTAGTTATGTGCATATTCTTAGGGTGTCGATCAGATGAATGCCTCCATCTATTCCTCTTGTTGCTTCTTGTTGTTGTTGGTGACCTGAATCTCATCGCCTCAAATTGACTTGCGCTCCTCGAATCAATATCACAAAGGACTCTTTCACATCAACGAATAATACAAAATTAAGGCGAAGGGAGGTGACGATTTATTAAAAAAATGGTTTATTTGTAGCATTCCTATTATTGGTAAAACAAATAATTAAAAAAATAAGAAAAGTACATTTTTTTAGTCAATTCGAAAGTTTGAATAAAATATATGAATGTATCTCTAATCCTTACATTGCATTGATTTAGAAATGGATAGTTGCAAAGCAGATAATCCCGAATATAGAAAAAATGCACTCCTATGTGTTGAATGCAAACCCTTTTCTTTTTTCACACGTCGATTTTGGTCAAGAGTGTAAGGCCTGTGCTGGAACTAAAAACATGTTTTTTTACCATGAAACATAGAATAAGAAGCCCCACCTTTTCCTTTTCCTTTTCCTTTTCCTTACTTTAGAAAATGCTTTATTTGTAGCATTCCTATTATTGGTAAAACAAATAATTAAAAAAAATAAGAAAAGACAATTTTCAGTCAATTCGAAAGTTTAAATAAAATATATGAATGTATCTCTAATCCTTACATTGGATTGATTTAGAAATGGATATTTGCAAAGTAGATATTCTCGAACATAGAAAAAAAATGCACTCCTATGTGTTGAATGCAAACCCTTTTCTTTTTTCATACGTCGATTTTGGTCAAGAGTGTAAGACCTGTGCTGGAACTAAAAACATGTTTTTTTACCATGAAACATAGAATAAGAAGCCCCACCTTTTCCTTTTCCTTACTTTAGTTCTTTAGTGCTTCACGGTTCGTTGACGCATACTCCCTCCGTCCCTTGAAGAGTGCGCAATTCTAGTGTTTTTTTAGGACAGATTAGTGGTGGCATGAAAAAACTTTAATACCCTCATTTTTTTAGCCAAATGCAGTAAGTTTTGGCATGCAGATCAGATGTGGTTGCTTAATTAGACAACTAATTAGATCTATTTTCTAGGACTGCACTCTTTGTGGGTTTTTTTTTCAAAAGCTAGGATTGCACTTTTTATGCGACAGAGGAAGTATATGTGAGTTTTTTATTTCCCTACCAAATGTTTAAGAAATACACTAAGTCAGTTTGTAGTGGATATGTTTGTCACACCCTGAAATATCCAATTTTAGGATGTGAATAGAAATAAAAATTAAACAACAATTTTCTCATAATTTTAAAATTTTTCCAACAATTATTTTCTTTACAGGAAATATAGTATAAGAAAAAGCCATTATTTGATTTTCTGAATTAAATAAAATGATTCCGTGAGTGCTGCATTCATGCCGATGCATTTGGGTGTTCATGAGAGCAAATGGTTTTAAAATGCGTTTAGATGCTGACCAAATCCTTCCGAGAATTTTTCAGCTTTTTTTGGAATTTATTCTCACTTTTCTTGAGCTATTTCTATTTATTAGAAGGCTCTAAAATCCTTTTTATGAGCTCCAGATATTTTATTTGGATTGCTCGTGTCTCAATCTATTTCTGGGAATTTTTCTGGAATTTTTGAGATTTTCAAAGTATTTTTCGTGCTTTAAATGATTTATCTAGATTTTCTGGATTTTTTCTTTACACGAGAAAATGATTTCTGAAAATGAAAAAAAGAAAACATATCCTTTCCTTTTGGGCCGAGCCCGGAGGCCCGACCCGTTTCGGCCCACCCAAGCTGCCAGCCCGCTCCGGCCCATCTGAGCCCAACACCCCTGCGTGCTGAGGCCGGGCACGGCCAGAGTCCGGAGCGTCGCCGCCGGTCCTCGGTGTGCGTGCCGTGCGCGCCAAGCCCCCGCGCGCCTATAAAAGGGCGGAAGCCGACCCTTGCGCGCCGCCCTAACCTCCGCCACCGCTGCGTGCCCTCCGCTCCGCCTTGCGTCGTCGCCGCCGCTCGATTGCCGCACCGGGACGCCGCTCGACGGGGACCGACCGGAGCTTCCCCGCGCCGCGCCGCAGCCGTCGCGCCCCTGCCCATCGCCGGAAGATCACTGGTGCGCCGCCGCGGCTTGAACCGAGCCGACCGCGTCCGCCGTCGTCCGCCGGTCGACCGTCCACTGCCCTCGGGTTTATAAGCGTAATTATATATGTTTATGCCCTCGGTGTCTCGCAGTTATGCCCCTGGAAATTCTAAAATCTTGTCAGCAAGTCCCTAGAATCTTTTCTAGCTTTTCTGAAATTTATCCTCATTTTTCCTAGAGCTAAATCTATGTTAGTTGAAGGCTTTATAATCTTTCTCTCTAGCTACAAATGGTTTATTTGAAGTCCCTTATGTTTACTATATATATCTTCGGAGCAAATTTGCTAGCTTCTTTATCTCTTCAAAATTCTATACAATAATATCTATGGTTACGTTATCTAAATCTACTTTCCGTTTTCTCTATCTATCCCTTTTTATCTCTTCTTTATTAACTGAAGATGCACGGATCACGTCCTGTTTTCCTAGTTCATCTTTGCCTCCGTGACAAGCTGGTCTCCTGAAGCGCCTCGTTTTTCTTGGCTGCAGCCGCCGAACGCCAAGTTGAACTAGGACTCCAGAAGACGGACGCCAACGAGTCAGCTGAACCATTGTGCCATCTATAAATTGCAAGCCACGGTACCGGCCCTCAATTTTCCAAATCAATGGCAGCATCTCAGCGTGCCCTAGTTAGGGTGCCTACCCGGCCACGCGCCGCCATCATCTCGGCGAACTCTATCCGGCGGCCAAATCAGACGCCCTTCGATGCCGACGTCGCCACCAACCTGTTGCCGTGCATGATCCCGTCCGCTCGTCGCCGGAACACCGCCGACCGTGGAGACCCGAGTCGGCCCCTGTCTACACCACCACGAGCTTCCTCTCGTCAAGGTGGAGCCTCGCCGCCGCCCGGTCTCGAATCTCCTACGACGTCGAAGCCCCGCCGGCTGCGCGAAGCTCGAGCCATGCATTGTCGTCGTCGATCTGTTGCCGGACCATGTCCGCGTGATGGTCGAACTGCAGCCTTCTTTTCAAGATTGATGTTTGCCCATCGTCCTGTTTGCTGCAAGTCACAAACCACACATCCCTACCTTCGTGAGTTTCTCTATTTATTTATTTCTCTCATATGCATGTTAGGATTAGGAACTGGTGCTTATCATCAGCTACCGACAGATGCACTCCTCTGTTCATCTTTTGTCTCTAATCCATGCTATCTTTTGTCTCTAATATCCATGCTATCTGCAACGCCTATGGCCGTGCCCTGTTAATCCTTGCCGTCTCAGCACTGAAGCCACCTCCTGTTTCTTTGCAGCGGCTGCTAGTTTTCTGGTGCAAAGTACATGCATAGATGCTCGAGCAACGAGATGCATGGTAGCAACGGAAAGAAAACCACATATGTACAGAAGTAAAGAAACATCTGCCCATGCAAGGATGACATCGTGCCAACACAAATCTCGGCTCAGTTATGTCACTCGACTCTCCCAGGACCGTCACCAGCAGTTGCCCTCATGGTCGCCGTCTGACTCACGTTTGCCGAACTCGCCGTGGACGCCGCTGGTGAGAACCGCATGCATCCCCGCTCTCCGTCTCTCCTTGATGTCATGCTTACATCATGCTTATGCTTGAGCAATAATAATTCTGTTTCTTTTCATCTTCATACATGCACGTATGCACCATCAGCATGCAACATGATTATTTGCTACCTGTTCATTTGCGCGTGTGCAGCCCTGCAATGCATTTGTGTTCACCATCATGTTCAATATCTATCCTTTTGTTCTTTAAATCCATATCTTTTTCAGTTTGTTGCTAAAATCGATCCATATCTTTTAGTGCACTCTTTCAAATCTTTTCTTTGAGTGGTGTATTGTTCTTAATTTGCTTGTTTGTTTGCTTTGTACGCTTGTGCCCGATGATTGATGCGAATAGAATGAACGTGGTTTGAGAGCTTTGGAGAGCAAGAGGTTGAAGAATTCTGAGCAACAACATTACACTGGTTAAAGGCAAGTGTGTCCTTGTTCTTTTGTCCCAATAACTGTGTTTAATCACATTGCATATGCTTGTATTTAATCTGATGGGTCCTACTAAGGATTTGCCTAGACTTTGTTATCATTCCTTGTCAACCTGGGTTTACCTTTTTGTTGGGTAGCTATGCTTAGTTGCTCTACCTGGGTTATGGTGGTTCTAATGAACAACACTGATAAACATGATTTACTTTGATGCTATATATCTCTGGTTAATACAAGACCATAATGATTAATTGGAACATGGAGAACCACCCAGGACAACAGTGCAACCACAAGGACTAAATGGCTCTGGTCTTGGCTGAGTAATTAGGGAAGTCTTGTGTGGCTATTACTCGTATAGTAGCTTGGGTACAGAGGAATGCTTTTAAAGCTCTTCTATTCCGGATAGGTATTGGAACGGAAGTACTCTATGGCTGACCGTCCGTGAATAGAAGTGTGGCACGAAAGATAACCTCTATGGCATATGCTACTATGGACTAATACACATGGGAGGACTCTTTGTAAAGGCCTCGTAGCATCCCTATGCAATCATACCTAGGTAGTGTGGTATGATGCTTGACCGGCATCGCATGGTTGGGTTCAAAGTTCTTGGGACTTTTACGCAACTTGTGGTGAAAGTGTACAACCTCTGCAGAGTGTAAAACTAATCGATTAGCCGTGCTCACGGTCAAGAGCGGCCTGGACCCTCACATGATAATTGAACTTGAAGATGGACTTAAATCGTGGTTTCTGGTCAAGAGCGGCCTGGACCCTCACATGATAATTGAACTTGAAGATGGACTTAAATCGTGGTTTCTGGTTATGTTAGCCATATGCTTATGTCGTATCTCTTTATGTTAATTGTGGGTTGGTATATACTTATACTTTATTAGTAATCAGGTGTTAATAAAATTTGACCAACTAAAAGTGCCTAATGCAGTCAACCTGTCAGCCTTTCCTTGTCAAGCCTCTGCATTCATACTTTCCCCACACTTGCTGAGTACGACATGTGCTCACCCTTACTATAAACAATGTTGCTCAGAAAGAGGAAGCTGCTATGAAGTCGTTGTGAAGATGTTGATGGTGCTAGGCGTACGCAACCCCCAGTCGACTGCTTGTGGATGTTTGGTGCCTTCGTTTCCAGGATTTAAGCGTAATACTCTGATGATATCTCTTTTCTTTACATGATATTATTTCTGTTATTCACTTATGTCAACTATATGCATGAAACTTGATCCTGGCATGCATATAGACCTGCACTTGGTTTTCTTTATAAAAACAGGTGTGACAATGTTTATGTCCAATATAATAATCTCTAGCACGAGACTACATCAGATTAAACTGGTTCACAAATATATGCACATCTCATTTATTTGACTTTGTTTTTTACCTAATTTACAAATGAGCCGATGCACAAATTGATTTTGCTATTTTGCGATAATAGTAGTCAATGTGAAATGGCCTCTAATCTACTGCGGTTAGAGCATCTAAGTAGCACCCTAGTAGACTCATTTTCAAGTCCATGTGGGAGCGAATTAAACTGATGTGAAATAAAAAAAAATTAATACAAATTGGTAAGGGTTTCCTCTACTGACTTCGGTCAAAAAAATAATAGTAGTAGTTCATCTATAGATTTATAGATTGATATCATGGGGGTATTTCTTCACACATCCCAAACAGTTCTACCTATATAAAAAAACATGTGTTCACTGACTGGATGTTAAAAATATTAATGGCACACCAAGATATTTTTAGAATGATATTTCTTGCAACATTGATTTGAATTTCATGTAATCAATGTTTGAATTTTATGTTGTCAATGTTTGAAGATCAACAAAAAGGTCTCTAGCTTAGTGGTTAGAGCACTTGAGAAGCACCTAGCAGGTTCGGGTTTGACTCTCCGTGGGTGTAAATAAACTTTGAAGACCATTTACTTAAATTTTATTCTAAATTTTGAGGTTACCACTTTTTAAATGAAATTTTAAATAAGGTCGTGCTACGCCGCTATCTAGCATATTTTGAATTTCCTTGTGCAAGCATGCAGTAGATTTTTTTCTCTTCCCCCTTTCCACGCATGTCTTTTTTTTCTTGCCAAAAAATATGAGTAGAAACATGGAACCAAAATATGTGTCCGATCCATGTAAATACATATGGAATTTTTTTTCTGACAACAATACATATGGAGTTGTTTTGACACGGACTCATGTCCCTACCGCCAATCATAACATCAATTGCTATTTTAAATGTTTATATGAATTTTGGATTATTGTAGACCGCTAGATCTTCATGAAATCCGACGCTCCATATTCTTCTCTTTTTTAGATTAATGTGGAAATTTTTATACTCTCTTGACGGACGTGCTGGCTCCTTTTAACACTGTAGTATAAAGATAATAGATAGATTCACAACCAGCAAGAGGTAAACACAGTTCCCAGTTTCCCACTTCCTGCGCACAAAGGTGGCGCGTCCATTGATATGATCAACAAATTCCCCTCTCAAAATTAACTTCAAGATCGAGACATACAATCTACTCGCAGTACACCTGCACCTACACCCCTTGCTGCTGCGGCAGCAGGGCAAGCAAGCGCATGCATGGCTGTATGCTGGCACCCAGAGCAGATCAGAGCCATGTCGAGCTAGTTGAGGGACATGGAGTAGCAGAGGTTCTTGAAGGCGTCCATGTGGCGGCTGAAGAGCGGGACGTAGGCGTCGATGCTGCCGTCGCCGAAGTAGCTCGGCAGGACGATGAGGAGCCCCTCCACCGCCAGGTAGCTCGGCATGAAGAAGAATGGCCGCCCGCCGCCGAAGTCGAGCTCGTAGAACGGCATCCGCAGCCAGCTGTCGACCTCGATGTCCGGGCTGAGCACCGTCTCCGCCGCGTCGGCCGTGGACACGAGCCCCTCCTCCTCCACCGCCCCGGAGCTCGCGAAGTCCACGAACGACCGGAAGTAGCTCTCGTCGACCCGCGCCAGGCCCCGGTTGATGAGCTCCACCGCGTGCTGCAGCGGCCTCGTCACCAGGTCCCGCGCCGTCGCCGCGGGCCACGCCCACAGCACCACGTTGCCCGTGTACCCCTCGGGCACCGGCGGGGTCATCCGCACCCGCCCGTCCACGGCGATGCGCACGCTGGTGGACGCCCCCGCCGGCAGCCCGCGCGCCGCGGTGACGCACCGCCACAGGTGCGCCACGATGCACCGCAGCGTGCTGCACGGCCGGTGCGTGCCCGGCGGCGACGCCTTGGACTTGAGCTTGGAGATGAACTCCCGGCTGAAGTGGACCTTGTGCACCACCACCTCGTCGTCGGCGTCCGCGCCGTCGTCGCTGATCGACTCCTTCAAGAAGTGCGCGCGCTGCTGCGGCTGCTTGTGCTTGTACTCGACGCCGCGGTGCTCGAACTCCACCTGCGGCGGGTCCCGGGGCGCGAAGAAGGACGCCCGGTCGTGGACGGGGGCCGGGTCGACGGCGGCGCCGCGCGTGGCCTGGCTCCACGCCACGAAGAAGTTGCTGGTGGCGCGGCCGTCGGAGACGTGGTGGTGCGCGGTGAAGCCCACGGCGACGGACCCGCACGCGAACCGCGTGACCTGCACGAGCATCAGCTCCCTGGCGCCGTCGCTGCTCGGGTGCAGGCTCCGCACCTCCTTGCTGGGACGCAGCGGGAGGACGCTGTGGAGCGTGACGTCGGGCGTGGCCTCGACGAACCGCGCGCCCTCGTCAGTGAGGAGGATGGCGCGGTTCCCCCGGGCGTCGACGCCCATCCGCCCCGCCCACTCCCGGTACTCGGCCAGCGCCCTGGCGAGCCCGGCCTCGAGCGCGGCGTTGGGAGGCATCGGCGGGCGGAACACGTAGACGACGGACACGTACGTGTCGAAGTTCACCTTGTCGAACCCGACAGCGTCACGACGTCGTCGGCGCTGCCCGCGGCCGCGCCGCCGTCGCTGCCGTAGTCTGGCCTGACGGCCCTGGACGACTGCACGGTGATCTTCATTTGGAGACAGGAGTTGCGAAGCGAGTCGCAGATCAAGAATTCTACTGCGGGCACAAGATGGATATGACATGGATTGGCGCCGGCCCAGTGGAATATATAGATGGCACAAGATCGAGAGACTTCAACGCATGCATGGGTGAGTCATGGGCAGCAGTAGGTGGGTCTGGAACACAGTTGAACAGCGCGGCATGGTCAGACGGCGATGGCCGATGAGCAGCGGGAACGCACGCATTAACGGGGCGCGACGTGACGCCGCCGCCTGCTGCCGGGGGGGGGGGGGGGGCGGTGGTACGGGTAGTTGGCCAGGCGATCGATCGGAGGAAGAACGAGCCCCCCGGGACGCCGCGTTCAAATTCAACAGTTGGGGTTTGGAAACCGACAGGTGGGATGGGACGACGAACGGGGGCAGATGCTTCCGTGGCCGTGGATATTCTGCTTCGCCACGCGGCTGGCGTTTCGACGGCGATGCGTGGCATAAACAATGGCGGCAGAATTGGGGGGCAGCGGGTAGGTAGGCTACGGCCGCCCGGGCGTGGAAACTGGAGCTCGCCTACGAAGCGGGTTTTGTTTAGCGAGCGGATAAGCCGGAGGCGTTTTTGTTCACCGGAGCTGGACGATGACTGAAAAAACGCAGGCATATGCACCAACCAAAGTCTCGAGTCTGTAGAGTCTACTCCGGCCGATTTCTGGTCGGTCAAAGCAAATGATCGGCGTTTGAAGCGTCGTTGGAAGGGTCAAATTCGAGGAAACAATTTGCACGTACGACCAGTTCCTACTTGCAAGCTTGCAGCACGCCAATTTCCGTTACTTTCCTAATAACATGCAGTCTTGTGAAGTATCGGTAGTACTATATTAAAATCTCGTGCATAAGTCCACTCCCACGTGATCTACGTGTTCGTGGTAGGTGCATGGCAGACTGGCAGTGCGCCCATCGTCTACCAGTGCAGTATGCCCCGTTTTGGCCTAGCCTGATACTGGTAAAACTACTAGGTGACTACACTCATAACATGCTGATACGATGATCCGGACCGATCAACCTATTAACAAGCTGCTCTTGCTCCCGTTGGCATTCCTTGCGATCAGCGAGAGCCCGTGTAACCAGTGGTTCAACACTGTTCGTTCGTAGACCTACCATTTCGAACGCGGGGGTCTGGTATTTTCTCAATCCGTTTGCAAAGACATCGTAAGGAAAGAATTCACTAACATGGCAAAAAAGGTCTTATAATGCTAACCGTTCTTGGTTTGATCTTCTTTGTTTCTATCTTCTTCTTCTTTTGTTTTCTGCTCTTTTTTTTTTTTACTCCGTGTACATTTTCTTATAACTACTAATATAACAGTAGGGGCAACCCCTCCTGATTCCTCAAACAAATAATAGCACTTTGTTAAAAGTGCTAATAACTACTGAAAGAGCTTAGTACACAAATGTTTAAGCAATTAGCTAGCGATACCCCAGAGAAATATGATAGGTGCTCATGGTTTCTGCTGTGGTCACTTCATTTTATCATGCAGATTGTACATTTATGCTTTGATTAGCATAGCTCGTTCCTCGGTTCTCTGATCTGTAGTACCATAATGAATTGCCTTCTCTAATAGCATTGGGCGTTTAGTGTAATCTGGGCAAAAGACAGTGGTTCGACAGGATAAATCGGATTGTTAAGGTGTGCAAGATTTGATCAGGTTGCTATCTTGTATGTGATTGCCCATTTCTCTAGAAGATACTGGGTATATAATACTAGATGGTTGAGCTGTCTGCCTGTCTTGCAAGTAACTTCAGCTCATTTGTGATAACAGTAAACTTGGTTGCAGTTGCGCTGTATTTATTAGATTGTTTTTTTATTTTTGAGACAATCTATTTAGATTGTTGAGCTGTCCTCCAAGGCTCCAAGGCTTCCAAGCAGCTGGATCCTGGTCTAGTGGTCTATTTTGCTGAGGTGATTATAATCTCTCTCTTTTCACTTTGGAGAGGAATGTGATCCTTGATATGGTAATATGGTTGAATTTAGCTACTATTTTACTGCGCTATTTTCATCTGGGTAGTTCGATCCCTTTTCCCATGCTGCACTTAGTATTCCATCACGCATGGCAGCACGGGATTATTCAGACCTAAACTAATTTATCACCAAAATAAACCCAAACGTAACCGACATTTCAAGAACCAGTTGTGATAATATGAAGTTGCAATTCTCCTTCTGGATCAACTTGATTGCTGCTAGACCCTTATGCATCCATAATAGAGTACAGTATATAGAGCTATAGTATAATCACATATTAATTTGATTTTGCAGATAATTCGCCTTCTTTCTAACACCTAGTTACTGGCAGCAGTTCTACATAAAGTTTTGTATTCCACTTCTACAGTTTGCAAGGAGCCCGGCAAAAAAATTTCGCTATACAGTCAGATTTTCACACGGCCGCATCGGCATGATTATTACAGGATCGTGCTCCTGTTTCTTGTGAGGTCTTCACCTATGCGTGCTTGGATATTCACATGACTTACGTTCTTTCCCCGTCATGATTGCGGTTTGAAGATCTATATCCAGTGCTTATGTTCACTGTTGGAATCAGTACTGGCTTTACTTTCTTTGCCTAATACAGTATGTGTTTTGCATTCATTTTCTGCATAAGAATATATTTGATGGCCTAATTTACTTTCTTCCGTTTTCAGATACTGTGCTGTTACCGTTGCGTATTACCAAGGGGCAGTGGGTGCATTGCTTGTCTACGATGTCACTAGCTCGTTGCACCATGTTTGGCAGTGTGGAGAGTTCGCTGAAAGAGTTCACAGTGCAGATCACACTACCCTAGCTAGCATTGCTATCATGCATTCATGCTGATTGCCTGGAAACAATGCCGACCCCGGCACTTGGTGGCTGTTTCCACTAGAGATGGGAAGGAGTTTGCCGAGTCCGAATCCCTACTTCATGGAAACATCTGCACTGAATGCAACCATCGCGGATAATGCTTTCTTCAGAAGTCTTGACGCAGATAAACCGAATTGAGCAAGAAGACAGCGGAGGCAGCAGCCAAGGAAGGCTCAGCTGCTCCCAAACAATTAAAGGGAAGAAAATAAACGTGAAAGATGATGTGTCTGAACGGAAGAGAGCTGGTTGTTGCTCAAATCAGGAAGACGATGTCTATATACATCATTGTTTACCAAAAACCATTGTAGAGGCACTGCTGACCTTGCAAACTTCATGCAGGCAGTCTGTATGTAACATTCCTACATGGGTGCAAAGTGCACTCATGCAGGAAATAAGGCCTGGCCCGAGCCCAAGATCGATAACACAGGGCCGGGCTTGTCAGCTGACAAGTCTCTCCCTGTCTCTCTCTCAGGGCGTCAGTGACAGGAACTTATTTGGTTTGTCCTGCCGATTTGATTCCTCTCCTCTGCCCTTAGGAGAATAATTACCTCATATGTTTGATATATTGTTTTCAAACTTGGCCGGATCTGCATCACATATGATATCTCAGCTGTCAATCATATCCCTTCGTTTTTACTCCGGAAATTCCTCTTGGCAAGTCTTTTCAAAATTTGTCAGATGTTGCGACGTACATCTCTATTGTTTCCTCCAAAAAAAAATACATTTTTTCACAAAGGATATACTACCTCCGTCCTTAAATATATGATATTTAGAACAAACTATAATTAGTTAAAAAATAAACTAATTTATTTGTCCTAAACGTCATATATTTAAGAATGGAGGGAGTACATATTTCTAGTGGTAGTAGTACCCACAACATAATTAGTTTATCAGTAATGCTATAGTACGGACCTTTCAAAAACTTTCCGACATATATTGCAATAGTTAAGCATCAATGTTGCAACTATTATTTATGCATCTTTCCCAATGGATGCTGCATAAAATATAATGTTCATACTGCGACGAGAATTTTGTATCTTTACGCATCATTTTTCATATCACAAATAGTGATCGTAAATGTTGCAATAGTTAATTTTCAATTTTTCGTCTGAGCGTTAGCAGCTCCATAGGTTTATCTTTATAGAGAATTCAATATTTTAAATCCCGAGCTCTACTGTCTACTCCACCGCATGCCTTATTAATTAACTTAAGTTCTCTTTTTAAAGTTTTTTTCTCACTAACTTTCAGACATCTTATCATAGGATGCTGATCGAGTTGCTGACACAAGAAGTTACATGATAGATTACAATTTAACATGGGTAACAGTAACACTGCGATGGAACTTGGATTCCTGATCATGTGGTGAAGAAATATTCAGTTCGAGGCTTTGTTTACAGAAGCACAAGCTTTGCAGTGGTAGCGTAGCGTCCCTGGAAAATGGAGAGCTGCGAATGGACACGCGACTCCGAGAGCTCGCTTTTCTGCCACACCTGGGAAGTCTAGAACACAATGCAATCCTCCGTTTTCCTTCCGTCGGCTCGGCCTTCGGCCGGCGGCCTCTTGGCCCGTAGCCTTGGATCTCTCCACGTCTTTGTCCGCTCCGCTCGCAAATTCCTCCTCCCTCTCGTAACGCCGTGCACGGACGGCATCGTCGTGTGCGGCACCCACGCGGCGTACAGCGACGCGTGACGGATTCGACGCATCCATCGCGCTCACACAGGGACAAGGGTCCCCGCAGCCCGTAGCGGCGTATCCCAGCGGCTACCTGTGCCGTGGTTTTGCTCCGCCGGCCGGCTTTGCTCTCGTGGAGTCGTGGCCCAAAAACAAGATGGAGCTCGAGCAGCCGGCCGGGCCGCGAACGGCAAGCGGGGCCGGACGGCACGCGCGCCGCAGCCCGCAGGTGGTGTGGGTGCCTGGGTGGGGCAGAGAGAGTGGTGTGGGGGTGTGATGTGATCCGTCGCGCGCGCCCGCCCGCATCCTCCGCTCCGCACGTGGCCTCGACCGCGCGCGCGTGTTTTCCCCCCAACCACCGCGGCGCTGAAGCCGGGCAGCTCTGCGTTGCCACCACTTGCCCGTCAGGTGGCCAGATTCCGCTTCCGCATCGGACGAGGCCTGCCTGCCGGCTGCCGTCGCGGGCCGTGTGTGTCTCCATCCCTCGGCACTGATCGATCACAAATGGCGAGACGAAGCGCCTAAAAATGCCAAACCTTTCGCTGCTTTCTGGTTGGAATCACATCGCAAAACCACTCCTGAAACGGGACAATCTTGGACGGCGAACGCACGCGCACGCACGCGCGCACCCAATCAACAACACACGGGGAGAGAAGGCAAAGGCAGCAGCCGGCCTTGAACAAACAATAATCCCCGTGCTGTGCTGCTGCATCGATCGATCGATCTTAGCTATGTACTGGTACCTCCAAATTGCTCCGAGTAAAACTAAAAAGGTGAAAGAAAAGGTGGAAGGGGGATCAAACGGCCATCATCAGGAGCACGGCGCGGTGGCCTCCAGGCTGAGCTCGCGCCGGCGGCCGAACACGACGGCGCACTCGGGCAGCTCGCCGAGCCCCGCGAACAGGGCGTCCTCCCCCTGCAGCTCCCGCTCCCACTCCTCCGGCGGCAGCAGCGGCGCGTACGCCGCCGACGACCGGTGCCACGTCGGGTACTGGTCGAACCACCCAAAGTCGAAGCTTTCGTCCTCCTCGGCCACCACCGGCGCCACCGTTGCGGTTGATGCCGTTTCCGGCGCGGCCAGACTCGCCACGACCTTCTGCTCCTCCTCCTGCTCCTGCGCTTCTGGCTCTACCAGCTCCTCCTCCGGACCGAGCTCAGCCTGCTCGACCACCGGCTCAGGCTTGGGCACCGGCGGCCGCTGCTGGGACGGCTTGCCCTGCTGGTGGCAGCTGCTGCTCTTGGGCGACTCGTGGTTGTGGTCGAAGGTGTAGGTGACGAGCAGCACGGTGGGGTCCGTGCGGCTGCGCTCTACCTGCTTCCTCGCCGGGCACCCCTTGGAGCTGCTGCAGCGGTAGTAGCCCCTGCTCAGGCAGGCATCATCCAAGAATAGCAAAGGTTAACCAACCAACCAACTGGCAATCAAACCCAGCAGCACAATCAATCAGCAGGGGGGGGGGGGGGGGGGGGATTAGGTTGAGAGATGAGGGCACATACCGAGGGTAGGGGGAGCCCTTGATGGGCTTCTGCCCATACTTGCGCCACGTCCACGAGTCCGACGGCGGCGGGCCCTCACCGCTGCCCGCTCTGGGCCTGTCCCCGCACTCGGAGAGCGGCACCGACACCACCCGCTTCTCCACCGACCTCCGGCTGCGCGCACGGAAAGAGACAAGGGCGAATTAGCAATCTTGCAGCTTGATTTCTATCCACAGCACGGCACGGCGGCAGCAGGGGGGGTCACGGGCGCACACAGATGCAAATTCTCTCTCTATCTCTCTGCAGCCAGGCAGGCAGGCACGCCGCACGCACGAGAAGTGACAGACGAATCCCGTCCGTACCTGCGCTTAGCCGCCGGCAGCGGGGACGACGGCGATGCAGGGAGGTCGTGGAGGTCGCGGAGGTCGCGCTCGCGCTTGTTGGCGCGCGGCGACTCCGCGTCCGCGTCCGCCGCCGCCGCCGCCGCCTGCGACTCCTCCTCGGGGGTTTCCGCCCGCGGCGAATCCGAGCTGCAGTACCCGTCCTCCGCCGACGACATGGACAGATCCCTCTCTCGCCCTGCCGCCGCCTCCTCGGTCCCCACGCCCGCCCGGCCGGCCGGAGCAGCACACGGAGGAACCCCGCCTCGCCTCCGGATGGATAACGAAAAAGCAGGCGGCAGCTTCAGAGCGAAACTAAAAACTCGCGCTTTCCCAAAGCGCGCATAAAAATTTTCCCCTCCTGCTGCTCCGGCGAGGGGGAAAGCGGATGGATGGGGGGAGGAGTATTGGGGCGAATGATGGGATGGGGGATCGAAGGGGAGGAGAAATGGTGGCGAACAAACGGGTCGGGGCGGATCGATGATGGGTGCAGCTTTCAATGATCCCTCTCTCTCCTCTCTCGTGTTTGTATATGCGGGTGTGCGCGCTAGTGGGCGCCTTTTTTTATGCGGAGAGGGAGGTAGGAGGCGATGCTGCTGGCTGCTGCTGCTGTCATCGGGGAGCACCGGAGCAGCCGAGCAGGGCGGCCGAGAGGGGGGACGCACGGGATAGACTACTGGAACGGGCAGCTGCAGCCGGCGGCAGGCGGGCGTTTGGGATTTTTTGTTTTTCCTTCCCTGACGCGGGCGGCGGCATTGGCCTTGTTGGCGGCCTTGGATACTGGTGTTCGTTTTGGATCGGATCGCTCAGCTCGCTCTCACTCGTGGTGTTGCGTCTCGGAGGGAAGAAGACTGGGGCGGGCTGGAGGCGGACGGAGAGCGACGGGCCTGGCTGGGCCCGGGCCGGATAGATGATATAGATAATCTGGTGGGGGGAGGGAGGCTGCGATCGCGACGGCCCCCCGCCCGCCCGTAACCACTCCGCCCGAGCCAATCATGGGCGTGTTTTGCTCGAGCGATCGCCGCCCGTGCACGCACGCATTTTCGTGCATGTGCGGATACGCCTACTTTATTGGCAGAGACAATTTATGTACTCCCTCTGGTTCCATATTAGAAGTCGTTTAGGACAGCGACACGGTCATCAAAGCACAACTTTGACTTCTCTTTTCTATAAAAATCTTTACTAGAAAGTTATATATGTATATTCTTATGAAAGTAATTTTCAAGACAAATCTATTTATATGATTTTCACGTTTTCAAACTCAACGACTTAAAAGTTATTCATGATTTATATTCCCAATATTTGACTCAAATCTTGTCCAAAACGACTTCTAATAGGGAACCGGAGGGAGTACGAATGCATGGACTCTGTTCGGCCCGTGATCGTACATGGTAGTATAGACGTTGCTAGGCCCCTCCTCTCCGTCGGGGAAACAAAAAAAGGTGTACTAGTGTTGTTTTCTAAGGAAACAGTCATAATCGACCGCAAAAAAAGGCTTCAATTGTTGTTGGTTTTCACGAAACAGGATGGGTGCCAAACAGGCAGGATTTCACTTCAGTAGAGCATAGTATTGGTACCGAAATTGCAAACGAATAAAAATGAAAATATCTAATAAAAACACATACTTTCTCCGTTCTTAAATACATGACATTTGGGAAAAAATTAGTTCAACTAAATTTTTTTGTCTTAAACATCATATGTTTAAGAACACGTCATATATTTAAGAACGGAAGAAGTAGTAAGTATTTATTGATTAAATTTTTGATAAATCTTCCCTGAGGCGCCGGCAGTAGTTAAACATGGTATAGTAACTGCAATCGAGTGACCGCTATTTCACCAGTCATGTATTTTAAAGTAGTCCGAATATTGATTCACTGATCCAATTTTTGTACACTGAAATGGTATTCGATGGACTAACTATTAATTATTGATAAAAATGTAAAAGTTTGGCTTTCCTTCAAAGTAAAATGCACCTTTCGCAGATTGACGGAAAGGAATACATCATAAAGCAAGTTCAATTTAAGGCACATGATCGAGCGAGCATTGTGGACAGGTTATAGGTTGGCCCCCTTGCTATGTGCCTGTGTTGGATTGTACACGCGGTTGAACTAGATGGAAAGAAAAAAAAAGGAATTTACATTTGGTAATGATCGGCTATATTAGAAAAAAAAACTCAGGAACATCGTAAAATAATAAAACTGGTTTTGTTTCAACTACCACATGTGATTCGTTTTTGTTTATATATTGTGGTTACTATTTTCCTTTAGTGAAACCCTAAAAGCAACCTGCAAATAGAATTTTCCATTTTCGCTCTCAGTGCCGAATACATGTTTTTTTACCCTTTTTTTAATCTTATACTAACTGAATACACGGTTCGATTTTCGGTCACTGGCATCTCTGTTCCAATCAAGATTTCAGAGATCCATAAACTTGCAAGGACAGCTTCTTGCTGCAATTGTACGTACGCTTCGATTAGAATATTGCTCGTTCTTGGAAGATTGAGGCCAGATCCCTCACATGTACCCGTCTAAACTACGGTAGTTACACATGTGGGACTGGGACTAAACAAGCCGGCTGGGATCCCACGGAGAGAGAGTACAGCCAAGTAGGATGTGCCACAGCTAGGATCACTCATCAATGATCCATGTGCATTACTTAGAAAACTACACTACAACTAGAGTACTTTTAAAGTTAATCTTATACTGACACTGTCATGTCTAACATCAACTGTGCTCAGCTCTAGTTTACCTTTGCCACATTGCCTGACACGACAGCTTTTTATTATCGTTCGTGTGAGTATAGTATTGCGATCCTTATTTCTCGTACGAAGTGAATACAGATGAAACATGGTGCCGATAGATTCCCTAGTTCTTAAGCAATCATGTATATTATCTTGTGGGGGGTGAAAAGTCTATTTTACTATCTTGTGAAAGTACAAGGTGATTGGGAGAGAGAAAAGGTATAGCTTATAAATTGACACCTGTTTGTAAAGGGGAAAAAAGGAATTTGGAACACCATTTAATTCCTCCAAATAGGAATGCAATTCGAATGAAGCAATTGGAACTTTGCACATACTCCCTCTGTCCCGAAATAATGGTCGTTTGAGCTACAAGACTCTGTCCCACAATGTGTGTCGTTCCCTGTCAGCTCCATAGGCCGTACGTAGTAGCTCGTGAGCTGATTGCACCATGTGCTTGCGTGACGCCTCCTGTGGCCAGCATCTGCTTTGCATCTTGCACGGCTAGGGATGGATTCGAATGTCTGGAAATCCGAATTATCCGTATTCGTATCCGCTAAAAACGCTAATATGGAATTCGTATTCGTATTCGTTTTTAATATGGATGTCAGATGGATGTATTCGAATCCGATTTTCATCATTATCCGTATTCGACGGTATCCGCTATTATTCGACAAAAATCCGACATATTCGACAATATTCGTATCCGCAAAGAATAAAGTACCCATAGAAGCTATCTAAAATTATTTTATATTACTAAATACTACTTAAAAATGATGTTAATTTTAATATTACTAATAAAATAATTATTTACACCATCTTAACTATTGAAAATTATATATATGACAACTAACTAATTATGTTAACCTAATATTTCTAGATTATATAATGATCTTTTTAAATTAATTTTAATATGGCTAATCATAGTAATTTAGATACATCATTTTATTTAGCAAATAAATAAATTATATTTCAATGTATTTATGTACTTATTTTTACTATTCAAAAATATTTATATATTTACAAAAAATACTTATTTTATATTTATTGAGAGAGATATATATATATTTATTTAATAATTGATATTTTATTTGCAATAAGATATATATTATGTACAATGATCATAATTTACTCTCTACTTGTAACATGATTTGATCAATTATAAAATCATCGACAAATGAAATTGATAGTCATTATGACTCCATGCTATAAATCAAGTAAGTATTCGAATGCGAATTCGAATTCGAAATATCCGTTTTGTATTCGTATTCGATAATATTCGTATTCGTATTCGAATTCGAATTAAAATGTGGTAAATAGTGACATCCGAATCCGTATCCGTGCGTATTCGATCCGAATCCATCCCTATGCACGGCCACGGAAGCAAACTTGCACGGGCCTCCACACAACACTGCCTGACACACATCATTACTTATAGGGGTATCAGAGACATTTGCCAAGTGCATTGGTTATCTGCTCCAGGTCTCTAGCGACTATCAATTAGGGACAGAGGGAGTATATAAGAATCAACTTAAAACCTTAAAGATTCATAGCTGTCTCTAAGGCACTCCATCCGTTTCAAAATACTTGTCATTTTGGGTTTTCTAGACACAATTCATTTATTATGTGTGTGGACATACTAACTATCTAGGTGCATAGGAAAGAGAATGTATGTACAAAAGTCAGAATGACAAATATTTTGATACAGAAGGAGTACTCCGTAGTTCATAGATTTTTCTAATGGATGAATAGTACAAAAATCTCCACACTAGCGCGCTGTCAAGACAAGAGCTGCTCTCTCACACTCTTCAACACCCTTCCCCCTCACACACGCACATGATTTTCAAGTGGCTATATGTTACTATTTGTTACTCTACGAATACTGATTTAAGAGCTATGCTAGCTCGGATCCCTGGAGACGGCCCTAGACAACCCAAATGGGAGAAGGAGAAAGAGAAAAAAAAAATGACCGAAGAGCACTGTAACGTACCGACTCAAATTAAGCATAGGGTACATTTGCTTTATTTCAAAAGGATCCCATAAATCCTTGCCTATTCTTAATGTGTCGATCTGACTATCTATTTTGCTATACTACGTGTGGATAGGCTAAGGTTTTATCTTTTCTTCTTCTTGTTTTAAATGTAACTCTGGTAACATTCGGCCGAAACAATGGTGGGCCAAGTATTTTTCATACTAGCTTCCGAGCTGGGTCCCTGTTTTTTGAAAGAACAACCCGGCAGACTGCCGGTTCTGTATTAATTAATAGAGAAGAGAATACAAGACTATGATCCTGGGAGATCATAGCCAGGGAAAAGAAAAGAAATGAAAACAAACTCGTCCGGTTGGATTGGGACATCAACACGGGTTACAGCTCTACTATACTCACTGACCGGTCGGATTGAGACCTCAACACGGTCGCACCTATACTCTGCACCACTATAAACCCCAGCCGCAAAGAAGATGGCACAACAGAAGCGCGCGCCCACCACACACACCCTAGTAGACATCGAGCCTTCGGCGAGGCCTAGCGCTGAAAACAGAAGCGGAATGAGGGCAAACGCTACCACACCGAGAAGGCCGCCGCTGCGCAGGACCCTTCGCCGCAGAGTCGCTGCATCAAAGCAGACTTTCTGGCGGAGTGAAACACCAAGTCCGAGCAACTCTCCACGCGCGGGGGCCTCGCCGCATCCGCCGCAGGACTCCTCCTCTCTCGAGCGCGGGGGCCTCGCCTCGCCCGCCACCAAGCTCGTGCTCAAACCTGTTTTGAAGATGCCGCCCAGAAAGTGAGCAAAGATGCCCCACCTCCAAAGCTCTGACCAACACCAACCCACTGCTGGAGACCGAATTCATCTCACTGCTTCCCCTCGCAAGAGTCAGCCGCCGCCAAGTCAGCAGACTAAGAGAGTCGCTCGCGCCGTCAACGACGATGTACCGCACCAGGTGGTTCCAACCATGTTGAAACTACCCGCCACGATCCGCTGCAAGCCAAGTCGTCTCCCGTTGTCGTTGCCCCTAGCGCCGTCCTTCGACGTTGTCCTGCACCGCACTGGCTATTGCATCAATGCCAACCGCCGCAGTCCGCTGGAAAAAGCCAAAACAAACAGCAAGAAGACGACCCCTAGTCACCAACAAGGAAGCCGCTGTCTCCGGCGAGAGGAAGGCAGCCCCCATCCTTGCCCGCCGCACGACAGGGAAGACACAGACGCCCGAAGCTGGGTCCCTGTAGGCTGTATTGCACTTTGCAAACATTTTTTCACGTAATAGTTCCCACGTGCACCAATATTGGCAACCCTACTTATGTGCGATGTGATCATGATGTTCCTTTTTCTTTTCTTTTATGAGGAAACAGATATGATGATGATGATGATGATGATGATGTGCTCCGTGGCTGTTTCCTTTTGTCCAAACGGGAGTTGTAAAGGCATCTAGAACGCTAATTGCCCTGATTTTCAAGCCTCGTCTGTCGCATCCGTCGTAATGAACGTACAATGGCGATATGTACAGTATATTATCCAGAGTTTTACTTTTTTTTAGGATCCACCGAGTTTTACCTACTAACTAGCTTTAGGAACCCCAGCTTGTACTCACAAGCACACTGCACCGTCTTTTTTCTTAGATAAGTCTCAGTGCACAATTTCATTGCAAGCTTATCTGAATTAGGAATTAGATAGGTGTGTCACAGGCATATATGATGAAACTCCTCCTTATCTCTCCTCACGAATAATTTACCAAATCGGTAAAATTGGTGATACCATATGAAAATCAATGCTCATAAAAGTCTCTATGAAACTTTCACCGAGACTAGTATCACCATTACTTTTTTGTGTTGTGAATGAATTTTAGAAAGACACTTTTTGCGGGACGGATGTAGTATGTAGATGAAATCGGTATCATCTCTCTTATTGAATTTCACACCACATTATAAAAAAAACTACGTGGTATGTTAATGAGAATGAAACTCCATAAAAATCTCCATTGGAAATACCTTTATGTCACCGGAAGTTTGCTCCAAAGTGTAATTGCTTAATACCGTGGCAATAGTCTCCTTTTGAATGAAGGAGCCGAAATAGAGCGGCTGAAGTCGTCGTCATGCTCGCGTAGGCGTCCTGTGTAGTAGTAGTAGTCTGTATGGAGACGCAAACGCTAATTGCATGTTTAGCTGGCTAAAGCACTGATGCTGATCCGCGCGCACCCGTCCCGCGGCAAGCTACGCCATAAACGGGATAAAATAGCCTGCACCTGACAGCGACCATTTGCAAACCAACCCCCTCTCCTAAACAAACAAACAAAAAAGGCAGGCACTACCCTAATCAAAGCGTTAATTATTTCTTAAATCGCCCGAGGCAGCTGGGCCTCCCTAGTCACCTTATCTTCTTCTTCCTTGACACATCACGCGGGTCCCACCGACCGGTTCTTCTCACCGGACGCAAAGGCCCGCCCCTCGGCTCGATTAGCCTCGGCGCTCGTGTTAATTAACTTAATTAATGGTAATCCGGATCGCGGGGATTTTAATGGCGGCATGTGGGAGGCTCAGAATAGTATAAACAAAAAAAACCGCAACGGCTAAGGAATGCGTACGTACGTACGTGCCGGTGGCAACGTGCGGGCCGGTTCTTGCTCCGCGTTTCGCGACGGGGATTACACTAAACTGATGAGAACTGGGCTTGCTTGGGTTGGGTGCGGAAGAACTGGAGGAGGATCCCGGCCGGGGCGAGCTGGATTGGATGGAGAGATCTCAATCATTTGCGAGGGAAAAATGATTGTTTAGTCCGGACGTCGTCACGGATCAGGCGAGCCTCTCCTTTGATCTGCATCGCAGTCCCCGTATTAATTTGGGATTCATCTTGACTTGATCTTCCTGGGGGTGGTGACGGGGAAAGAAAAAAAATATCTTTGCTGGGCTACGGCATCAGGAAAACGATGTGTTGACACCAAAGGAAAGAACAAAGGAAAATGGAGGTATTCTTGCATCCGAAGCTACGTATTCGTATCTTTGCTTTTGCCGGAAAAATGTCTGGACGAGGAGAGGGAATTTCACTCCGTTGCGTCGCGAGCGAGGCCTCGCCTCGCCTCGCCTCGCCTCGCCTCGCCTTTCCGGATTACGACACGAGTCCTTGAAAAACCCAGTTCGGTTGGCGCTCCGGACGCCCCAGTTCTTATTGCAAAAAGGTGTAGGGATAAAAAAGTTTGGACTTTCTGGAGGAACGGCGCCGGCCGGTGGCCCTAATGGAGAAGGGCACTATGATGTGCACAGCACAGCAGCAGCGACGGCGACAGCCGCCGCGGCGGCCGTTCAGTCTCATGCGGTGCCACCGCGTGCCTGCACGGTAGCTTCGCTTCATCGCTTCGCCTGCAGTCTGCAGGCAGTGCGTCCCAAAACCGGTGGGGGTAAGACCGTCCTCACGGTTTTCATCAAGAGAAGAAAGTTTCCTACCGACTTAGAAAACTTCCAAACTCCGGATTCACCGACGAGAGAATTTTTTTCGAAGATAAACTCCAACGAGAAAAACCTGCGCCGAGTAAGTCTCGAACCCAAAGTGTGGACGCTACATCCAGTTACTCCATCAACCGAGCTAGTGCCTGGCTCCAGGCAGTGCGTCCCTAACAAATAACCAGTTCCATATCACTTGCCACCCGGATCTGTTTGTTGAGATACTTTTCTCTTTCGAAACAAACCAGACTAATAGTATTTTTCACTCAAAACAAACTCGTAAAAGCCAACCACAGAGACGGACGCCGGAGATGCCACGGTTTGCAGCGCGATTTCGCACGCGCACGTACGCGTCGTTGTCGGCCGGCATCAAAGCCTTTTTGAGTTTTTTGGTCTTGGGTTTTTGGTGCTGTCCCGGAGGAATGGCCGAATGGGCATCGCCAGGGGCTATCATGAATTCCCATTCAGGATTGTCCCCCACAAAAAAAAAAAAAAATCCCCATTCAGGATAGCTTTATAAAAGAAGAAGAAGAGAGGACTTGCTGTTCAGGTGTTGCTTGCTGTCCTTGCCTGGAGCTCATTTTGTAATCTCGTAAGCGAGAAATGTTGTTCTTCGGTTGACGTTGCTCGGCTCCTCTCGATGTTAAAAAAATTTTGATGCCAAAGAAGTCATCTCATCCGACCCGTTCCAGTCCCGATTGCCCGATTACATTTGCTACTATAATTGACTTCGTTCGACGGTAACAGCAATAATAAAAATGGAACCATTCTATGACTCGTTGCTTCGAACAAGACGTCGATCGTGTACGTCGCCGTCCGTGTGCTGCGAGTGTTGGATGTGATCAAAGATTCAAGGACGACGGGCGGGTGGTTGAGCGCGAAGAAGCGGCAGGCAGCGACCGACGCCATCTCGTACTCGCATGGATGGATGGATTAGACGGTCGTTAGTTGCCTGGAATTGTGTCTACGTGTGCTGCATCTGAAAGTGAAGGAGAATGGAAAAAGCACCAGACAGCTCTCTCTCAGCCTCCCAATTTGCCCCGCTTCCTGCTTTTACTGGTTCAAAGTAAAGCTCTGGTTTGTCGCCCATTATAGTCTACTTTACTTCCCCCATCGAACTAGTCCAACAGCATTATTGGCTATTGCTGAACTAGATGTACAACATGCAACTCGCTATTTCCCCCTGATCCCATCAGTGTGATGTATACTCCTTTTTTTTTAGAAAACAATACGGTGGGAACTTTGCCAAATGTGGTGAGAACACGGTCTTCTTTCATTCGTCTTGCACAAGTTTAACTTCCGGGCCACTATATCCATTTAGTTCCACCATTGCAACAAACCGCATGCGTTATTTAATATTTTCTTAAAGCAACTACCTTCAGTGGTGGTCTGCAAATGGGCATCTACTTTAAAATTTAAAATTTTGATGTAAAAATTCAACTCCAACAGAATCTGCTTTTTTCTCTAATTTTCCCCCCAAAGCGTGAGTCCTACTATTTTTCTTTCCTTATTTTTATTCTTTTTCCTCCCTCCCGCATCTCAGCCGCAGGTATATTTAACTTTTATACCATTATAACGGATGGTCACTCTGTAAATGTCATCTTAACGGTTGGCACTATGTTTTTACCCTCGTTGTTGCGAAAGTCATACATATTTACCACTTCTGTTAACGTGGCACGCCGGGTAAGCAGTCCACGCTACATCGACGGCATCCGTGCGTGTAAAATGTCCCTCATGCCCTCGTGTCCTCTTTCTCCTCCTATCTCTACTGTCACTTACATGTAGGACCCATGTGTCAGGTTACCTTCAACCTTCGACCGTTATCCTTGTCGCGGCGCTGCCGTCCGCCTCCTCCTTGATGAGGCGCGCGCTGCCCTGCTCCTCCCTACGCGCGTCAGCAACCGGACCTCCTTGGGTGGAGCTCGAACTCGCCCGACCCTCGAGCTCCATGGGCGGCATCCATGCTCGCTCGGTCGCCTGGTCGCCCACCAGAGCTCCCAGCAGGGTCGGCTCCTGGAGCTCCCCGCGCGGCCGCCGCTCCTCCCTTCGTCTCACCCCCGCAGTCGCAACTCCCTCACTCCCTCTCCAATCCCTACGTTGGCGGCCGCTGCTCCCCCTCACCGCCGCTGGCCGCCCTGCTCCTTGACGACACATATGAGGCTCACGAACGTGGGGAACGTCAGCGCAGAGGAGAGGACGTTGTGGCCGATGCCAGATCCGGGTGGGAGGACTTGAACTCCACGTGCTTCGCAAAGGCGAAGAGTTGGAGGAACTCTTTGAGCTCCGTGGGATCCTTGCTGGCTCGCCGCAAAGAACGTCCAGGGTGCACGACTAGATTCGTGAGCTCCTCGCCGCATGGGAGCGGATGGGAGAGCACCAGCGAGACTCGACGGCGGTGGCCGAGGTGGCAGGGCTCATGGACCTAGTGGAGCCTAGGCTCGCGTGCGGCAGCGACACGGCGCACCTCTCTCGCGTTGAGCGCGAGGAAGAAGAAACAGTTAGGGACAGGGAAGATCATTTACCATCCTTCGTGGCGACAAATCCAACGCGAACAATTACGTTGTCGTGCCATGCGAACAAATATAGTATTTTTGTAGCATCTTTCTTTCGTTACGTGGTAAAAATACAGTGGCAACCATTGAAGTGTTAATCGGAGAGTCGTCATCCGTTATAATGGTAAAAAGTTAAATATCCCCAGCGGCGCACCCAACGGCGCGTCCGCCTCGGAGCCCTTCCCCTGCAGCCGCCACAACCCCAGCACCTGGAGGAGCTGCCTCCGCGTCACGCCGCGCGCACCGACAGCGGCAAGCGTGAGTGAGACGTTGACTGCGGGGGGCACCACGATCGTGTTCCCGGTCGCCGAGGCGGCCAGGACGCGCCCCGCGAGCGGAACGTCCAAGGCGCGTTGCGAGGACGTGAGCATCTCCCATGCTGCGCGCGGCTGTCGCGGATGGAGAGCTCGCCACGACAGGGCGCGCTCTCGTGGAGCACTCGGGCGAGGCACGAACGTGGGGACTCAGTGGCCGAGCTTGGGGGTGGCGTCCTCCTCCGGCGGCCAACGACCTCCTCCTCCTCCCGACCTACCCGGACGCGCGCCGCGGGCTGGTAGTGGCGCCAGGCCTGCGGAGCCTGAGCCACGAGGCACGCCGTACCCGGCCACCGCGCGTTGTGGACAAGTGACATGGACAAGGGCGAGGAGGCGGCGGCAACACGGTGGTATCACGCAGCATGAGGCGATCCCGAAGCTTGCGCTCGCAGAGGTCACCGCACAGGCGCTGGCCGGCTTGGCGCACCTCCACGCGTGTCGCGTCGTGCACCGCAAGGTCAAGCCGAGCAATCTCCTCGTCAGCGCGGCCGGGGAGGTCAAGATCGCCGCCACGACGCCCGCCGCGAACGCCAGCGCCTCGCAGGTGGCGCGCCCCGCCGGGAGCACAAGGTTGTCGTGCAACCACCGGTGCTGAGCTTAGCAGCGAGGAGAGGGGTGGACGGGATGGCGGTGGTTATACGTCGCGAAAGCGACAGAATACACACCATCGCGCCAGCCCACCAAGGCCCATGATCCCGCATCCCCTGTTCATCTTCTTCCTCCGACTGCCGCTGCCGCACCGCCCTCCGGTCGTGTCTCCGGCGACTCTCGTCGCCGGCGACCTTCCTCTTCCCCCGCGCGCTAACCTCTCCTGTCTCCGTCCATCCCTCACCCAAGCTCCCCCCGCACCGCCCTCCTCCACCGTAGAGAGCTCGGCTGCACCCCGCCCGGTCCCTGGCCCACCGGTTGTCAAGCCGCTGGCCCCCGCCGCCGGCCGCCCTGCAACCTGCCTCCGCAGTCGGGCTTCCCTCCGACCCCACCCCCGTTTCCATGGCCGCCGACGAACAGACCTCCCCGACAACCCCCAAGGCCCCAACCCGAAACCCTAACCCGGCAACCCGAAACACTAACGTCGGCGGCGGAGGAAGAAGACAGCTCTGACGCGTGGGACCCGCGGCGTGATGGAATGTAATCCATCGATCTGGCAGCATATAGTCGTGACGGGACGGGAGGGCACCGGTGGGCTTGGGCCTTCTCTCCGAGCTCATGGCCGGTGGATCCAGTTGCTCTAGGCCTTCCCGAGCTCACGATGGGTGGCTCTCTCCATCCCTCTTTCCTTCCCTCGGCACTAACGCGAGCTGTTCCTGGCCTCGGCAGCGGCGCACGCGGGCACCCACACAAAAGGGGCGGCCGACAGCCCCGCGGGAGGCCGAAGCAGCGGGGGCCACGGGGAGGAGTGGCTTGGGGAGGAGCAGCCACTCCGGCCGCCGCGGCGGATTCCTACCGTTGCAGGGGTCCTCGCCCTTGGCCCGCGACAGGAACGAAGTGGCCTACACAGCCCCGCGACAGTGACATCCATGTTGCAGAAACCCTGCCGTACACCAACTTTGCTCTGAAGGACCCTCGGTCGCCTCCCAGGGCGGCTCGAGGGGCTCCTCCCCGACGTCGCCTAACCCTCCGCCGCAGCCCCCCGTCGGCCGCCGCCGCCACCTTGTCGCCGGCGGCGGCGGCCAGCGGCGTCGCCGCGCTCCTCTCCCCTCCCCTTCCCTCCTTCTTTCTCCTCCTCTCTCCCTCCCTCATCCCCACCACCGCCACCCTTGAGGTCGCACCAGGTCGCCGACGGCAGCGTGCTCCCGGCGCTGCCTCCTCCTCCGCCGCTGCCGCCCCCCCTCTCCATGGCCCTCCTCGCCGCTCCACTGCCGGGGTCTCCCCGGGCCGGATCTGGGCCGGCGGGCCTGTTGCTGCTCCGGCCACCGCCGGCCGGCGGGGGGCCCTCCCGCCGCGGATCCGACCATCCCCGGGCGGATCCGGCCGTCCTTGGCACGGATCCGGCGTGCGGCGGTGCCCCGCTCCGCCATCGCTTCACGCGGCCGCGACGCGCAGGAGGCAGGCCGGGCAGCGGAGGCGGAGGAGGTTGGGCTCGAGATGGTGGCCCGTGACGTCGTGCACGCTCGTCGCCCCGACCACCAGTTGCTCGTTCTTGTTCCTCGATGCGCTTGGGCTTCTTGTGTCCCTGTGCCGCCGCCGCCGTGTCTTGGTTTTGGGCGCCAAGGCGCGTGTTTGGCGCCGCCGTCGTGCACGTCCCCGTGGCTTCTCGGAGCCTTCGGGCCTCTGGCACGTGCGCTCGGGGACGCAGGACGGCTCTGCGCCGGCGCCTGCCACGCACGGCTTGGCGCGCCGCCTCCCCTCGGTGACCGGCGGGCCTCGGCGGCGTCTACCCCTGCACCACTCCTCTCGCGGCCGGGCTGCCTCTGGATCCCGAAGGACCCCTTCTCCCCTGCGTCCCCCTGCTGTTGAAGCTGACTCCAACCAAGGTGCCACCTTGCTTCGGTGGGGGGCAGGCGGCGGTCTGGTGGTGGCCGGGGATCTGCCGTTTGGCCAGCGCCGACGACCCCCTGGTCCTGGGGGGTCCGGCCCCCTCCTCTGGGACGGCTCACTGCTGGACCGTCAAAGGGGCTTCCTTTCGGGTGCCCCTCTGCCGTCGCGCTGCGGGCCGGGGGCCGCTACCTCCCGTGACGCCTCACCCGCTGCCTCCGCCGAACCCGCCGCCATCGCCGCGCCCTTCCCCGGTGGCGTCAGCGGCGGCATCCTCGGCCCGCTTCGGCATTGGGCGCGGCCCGACTACCCCCCCGGCGGTTCGGCTGGCACGGGTTGCTCTACCCCGTACCCCTGGTTCGACCAGGGATCTCCGTTCCGGCCTCCTCGACGACGGCCTCGACTTCTCCTCGCTCAAGCCGACCATCTGTGCCCCCTCCCCGTCGACCACGTTGTCTACGCCCGAAGATCGCTCCCCGCCGTCTACCCGCGGCCCTACCGGGTGGTCGGCTCCCCTGCCGGCGCCCATCTCCGAGCTGGCGACCGCGGCCCCTCCCCCTGTGCCGGCGGTCGTTCTGCCCCAAACTCTGCTGGTGCCCGCTGCCCTTCTCCCGCCGGCCGCCCCAGCTCCTCCCTCTTCTCGGGGTACGCGGTCGGAAGGTGTGGATCCTTCGTCAGGTTGTAGTCGCCGTCTAGGAGGCGAGGTGGTTCGGGCGGCTGTGTTTGATCCCGAAGACGTTGTTGCCGTGGTCTCGGCTGCCGAGGTTCCCTGCACCTGCCCTCAGCTGTCTTCGCCGAAGTTTCCTGCTGTTTCTCCATCGCTTTGCTCTCGCATTCTTGCTGTGGCCGGCTGGGTGGATTGGCTGCCGAGGCCTGGGTGAAAACCCTTTCTGGCTACGGCTAGACCGACAATGGTTGCGGTCTCCGTAACTTACCCTGCTGGGGGCTTTGTCGCGGTTTCTGTACGCCTTGGTTTGCCAGGTGAAGACCTGGCCTGCCCCGTTCGCAGGTGGGCGGATGATGGCGACGTTGTCGTCGCTCCCTTCTTGGAGGCATCGTCCTGCGGAACCTCCGTTTCGACCGCCGCTACAGCAAAGTGTATTGCAAGCGGTGATGTGCGGGTCTCCTCGGTGTTCATCGGTGCTCAACCCTAGTTGTCCGGAGGGCCTCTTCTCTCCTTTGTACTCTTCTCTGCTCCTAGTGGTGGCCCGCCTTGTGGTGGTGGTGTGGGTTCTTTTCTCCTTTCTCTGTTCGTTTTAGTTGTAACCTTCTTGTTTTCTCGCTCTTTGGGGGTTCTCTCACTGCGGCGCTTTGGAACTCTCTCCTCTTAATGAAAAACGTGCTTTGCACGTCTTGAAAAAAAAAGAACCCTACCGTGACAGAAACCTTCAGCTTTCCAATAACTTCGACAGATGCAACAGAACGTAATATTGTGATAGTGCCATCACCAGCAACAGGAACTTTGTCATCCCCAGGATCAAGCAATATGACTTCTTGGACCAATTTACACTAGAGGTATGGCCAGCAGACGAAACAAGCACATCAGTTTGACGAAACAAGTGACCAGGCGACAGTGACATCCACGTCGCAGAAAGCTAGCTCAAGAGTGTGAAAACTTCTATCGGCTTTCTTAGGCTTGAAACACCTTGTACTATGGGCTATAATTTTAGAACCTTGCAATGCCCTGACAGAAACATTCAGCTTTCCATTAACCTCGACAGATGCAACAGAACGTGATAGTGTGATAGCACCATCACCAGCAACAGGAACTTTGTCATCCCCAGAATCAAGCGATATGACTTGTGAACCAATTACACTAGAGGTATAGGCAGCAAACTGGGCACGGAAACCACCTGGCCATGATCCACGGGTAACTTGCACAGTGATTGACGCCTCAACCGAGTAAACAACAACACCGAGTGCAAACTCCAGTGTGCTAAGCTTGCTAGTGTAATCTCTTACGAGCGGCATTGACTTCAGCGGAGTACCGATCATGAAAGGTACTGCTAGAAAGCTCAAGGGTTTATCATCAGATTCAGTAGTGCCCTTAACTTTCAGATCAACATCAAAGGTCACAGGATCCAACAACACAACAGCACGTGTAGGACCTGTTAGTTTTAAATAAGGAACCTGCATGCAGAACAGCAGACCATTAGAATAAATAATAACAAATCAACTGAAGTGAACCAAGAAGCAAACAGCATACACAATGCATAACATTAAAACAACATTGCAAATGCGAAGCCCACAGAAAAACAAAACTTTTAGCTCGATGCATTATTGTTGACAAAAAGACAGGATACTACTTAGAATAGGTTCGCATACCATATAATCAAGCATTTGAGATTATCTGGAATAAAACTGTTGAGTGCCTAGTAAACAATGTTGAAACATTGTTAAGACATAATAGCACCAAAGCCAAAATTAAAAATGCAACACGAATATACCATATAAGTATGCAACAGATAGAGGGAAACATTGTTTGGGTAAGGTTAATACCCTGCAAAGAGGTATTAGCAGGCAGATAGGTTTATTTCCTGCTCTAATGCATGGGAGAGAATAATTTTATCCAAGCTTATGCGGCAGAATTGGAGTCACGCAAAAGTTTGCAGCAAAACTTTTCAATGGAGCTCCCTATATATACCTAACATAACTAGCATGTGCTCCCTATATAGAACTACCAATATGTTGAGTATACCCGCTATAATATTTTTTTAAAAAGAATAACCTTATTCTAGTTCAGTCTCATAAGAGTGTCAGTTCGAACTAAAAAATAGTTATTTCCTTCTTTTTTTGAGAACATAGTTATTTCCTTCTAATTACCACAAAGATGAATGAATCTAAGGAGATGGCATTATCTAACAGTTCAATCATACTTGCTGATTCTTCCGTCCATGCGCGCGAGGAGGGGCAGTTGGGCTTCGGCGTCTGTGCCGTAACTCTTTGCTTTACGCTCGGAGTGCCGCGAATCTACCTTTACGCTCTGGTGCCGTGACCCATACCGTGCAGCGCTGCAGCAAATTTTTACGGCATCGACGTTTACCGCAAGGCGTGCCGTAGTGCGGTGCGGATGGTCTTACTTCCATGAAGTAGTCCTTAAATCCATAAACTTGAAATGAGTTGGGAATTTCAATTTCTACCATAAAATTTTGAAAGGTGACAAGGATACCTATGAAAATTCGGGTAATTCGGTGGACCGAATAGACCGAACCGAAATAATCGGTCTATTCAGGTTCAGTTCCTATTATGTATTTCTAAAGTTTTGGTCCTCATTTTTTAAAATCCGAAATTTTCAAACACCGAATAGACCGAATGCCCACCCCTAATTTAATAGCAACAGTTTCTTAACAACTGAAGAAACAACGCCAGGATAGGATACTATGATAGGATAACTAATATAGATGCAAGAAGGTAAAAGAATAAAGGTAACAAATTAAAAAACGAGTTTAATTCCATGGATGAGAGAGTAACTCACTTATTTCGTCGAAGGGTCCGTAGGAGTTAAAATCCCAAGTGTCCTTAAACCGGCTAGCTTGAAACGCGTAATAGTCCTCCTCCTCCTCCTCATCTTCTTCCGAATCCTCCGCCGCCGCTATCATCGACCACTTTGCCTTGACTTCCGCAATGACTTCCGCCGGAGTAATAGCCCTGCCCCTCATGGCTACCGGTTGAATTGATCGGTTCCCCTTCCACCGCCGCGCCTCGACGACCTCAATTGCCGCCGCCGCCGCTCGCTCGGTGTCGGAAACCCTAGATCGGGTTTTGCTGTTCCGCCTGGTGCGTTTTGGTGGATGCGTGAGTATCCCGTATCCGACCTGCTCTCCCTGGGCTACCGAGCATACTATAGCGAATACTCCCTCCGTTCGCATTTGACATCTGTATAGTTATTAAAAAGAAAAGGTGCTCAAATATTTAAAGCTGCAGTTGAAAACTAACTTTGCTTGCCGCTTCTATCCTGCCTATCCGCACATGTCATACTTCATATCCTTCTTTACGACAAAAAATATTCCTGTTTAGTTATCGATATTCTATATTATATACAATTTTTTTTCCCACTCGTCATTCCTTATATCTCTTTCTCTATACTAACTACCCCATCATGAGACCCACATCTCAGTTTTTTATCCCCACCCACCCCACGCCCAACACGTCCGCATCCCCCACCACGACACCACCTCGCCCCCTTCGTCCAACCTCCCCCTTCCTCTCTCCTCCGGCGGGACCATATTTCTCTCCTCTGCTCCCCAGCGACATCTCCCAAGTGGCCTCCTTCGCCGGCGCGTTGTCCTCTGCCGCCCTCTGCTCCGGCAGCGGTGCCCCTGCTTTTCTACTCGGTGGAGGCAGCGGCGGGCCTCGCGCAGAGGCAGAGGGGTAGGGGTGCGCCCATGACCTCCCTCCCCTTGCTCCAATTCTCGTCTGGATCGACAAGACTGGTGGACGAGGAGGCCGCGGCCTCCCTTCCTGCCGGCGGTCGGATGGGGAGCTTGCGCAGTGGCGGCGGTCCCCTTCCCTTGCCTCGTCCCCGCGCGGTCCCCTCACGGCGGCGGCGGCTCCTCCGCTGCCACCACAGGCCTCCCTCCGCCGGCGGCTCCTCACAATCGTTGAGCTCGAGCAGGGATGCGTGGTTCCCTCCTGACGGCTGGCGTGGTTCGCCGGATCCAGGCCGGGCCGTGGAGCAGGGGCTGGTTAGATCTTAGGCGGCTGGAATGCGGAACCCGGCGGCGTGGGCCTCCTCTCCCTCCCCAACGCGGCGCAGCTCGGCCCTCCCTCTCACCCACAGCAAGCGTAGATCGACCATCGTCGCCGGCGAGGCGCGACGCAACTCCACCCACCCTCTCCCTCTCTCTCTTCCCCTTCCTATTGCTGGCGCGGACGAACCACCGCTGCACGGGCCCCACACCACGTCGGCGTCGCAGAGGCTCGCTATCTACGCCAGGCTTTCAGGAAACAGAGCCCCGCCTCTCGCGTCGCGGAAGTGTCTGCCTACCCCGCTGTAGTACTTTTTTGGTTTAGCGTTTCCTTGAGTAGGCGCATACCGCACCCAGTGCGGATAGTCTGACGACTCCACCGCGTACTGTGCCGCTTGCTATCGCCAGCATTTAGAGGGCAAAAGTAGATAATTTACACCTACTTTAATTTTGCCGAGGTTGTCAGAAACGTCAAGTAATGGCGAACAGAGGGAGTAATTTGAAAAAATTTCACACCTAAATCAGGCTCACCGTACTCCTTACGTCGGACCCGCCTCAGGTAATTAAAAACTAGATAAGGTGGAAGACTCATAAAATCATAATTTGGAGAGTGTTTCTACTAAAAACAAATTGTTTTTCTCACTAGCATCGTCTTAGAACAACTCCAACAACTTTTTTATTCTTGTTAGTTAAATTTGGAGTTTTAGCCCTTTGTAAAAATAGAAGACTTCATAATTCTAAAGGATGATCCAACAGATTCTTTAAAACTGAACTTTCCATCTGATTGGGCCCCATATGTAGTCTTTCGCCCCTCCCAACCTTATCCATCCCTAGCTCCCCACCCTCTCGCGCCCGCCCCGACCACCAAATTCCCAATCCGTCGCTTCCCGAGCTCCGCCGTCATCTCCACCCGCTCGATTCCGTGATGTCGCCCAAGGTCGAGAAGAAGCCCGCAGAGAAGAAGCCGGCAGAAGAGAAAGGGCGGGTGCGGGGTGGACTGGTATAGCAAAAGGCCGCTCTGCCTCCACGAGCAGGGTGGAGCAATGGCGGGTGCGTGGAGCTCCCCTACCTCTGCGAGTAGGGGCGAGTGGCGGGCCCCTTCATCTGCGAGCACGGGCGGGTGGCGGAGCTCCCCAGTCTTCGCGACCGGGCTCACTCCTGGCGCGCCGGTGAGCAGCTAGCAGGTAGGCTGGTGCAGACCTCTCCGTTGTGGGAGGAACAGAGGTGTCGGCGCGGAACAGAGGCGGTAGGTAGGAGGAGGGGCGCGATGCGGTCGGATTCGTCGTCGGCGCTCGATTCGTGGCGAGGTAGCGAGGCCGACACTCGATTGGGGAGGTTGATGCCTGCATGCTTGTCCGCTATCGGCGGTGGCCCCCGCTCTTCCCCTCTCCTCTGGCGGTCCCGGCGGCGGCTTCTCTCCATCTCCGGTGACGGGTGTTGGCGTTTCTTAACGTCACCACTATGGCACCGATTAGCGGGAGCGTGTAAGAGACACCGGGTATACCGCAAGCGCACGGAAATACTACTGTAGCACTTCCCCAAGGAAGGAGAGTATTCCAAGGGTATCGAATCCAAGGAACGGTGTGCACTATCTCCTACTCTAGTATAGATGGTCCAAGGACACCAAACTCCAGCTGGGATAGATATTGGTTGAGAAGCACTTTCTTAAGGGACTTAGCTCTCGAGATAGATCTGTCCGTTCTCAGTCCTCCCCGTGGGGCGCAAGCACATCCTAACTTTTTAGGAAGAGGCCAATGTACTGACAACGAGCCCAATTCGATACGCAGGCGCGGAGGATTGCAAAGGGTCCAACAGGCTGTAACCACTGTGGCCTACCTCTATCGTTACGCGAACGTACGTGGTCTTCGTAGGATAACCAGAGCCCAGACACCACGTCTGTACCCCAGATAACTACTATAGTGCGGTTACGTCTGCTAGCCCGCTAACAACACTATAGCAACCCGTATAAATACGGACCACGAACTAGAGAAAGAACGAAATCAAATCATACTATAGTCATCGAGCTACGGAGCAGAAAGAAAGCTATGGATGCAAACAAACGAGATACAACAGACTTACTCAGCTAAACAGGATCAGAGCATGCAAACAGATATATGAACTACTGAGCTAGCTCTAAAGGATCAAAGCCTTGTGTCACGAAGAACACAAGCCTCTAACTTATGAACGAGCTAAGAACACAAGAACAATTCAAGCATGCACGATGTCCACTGTAGTCTAAATAAGAAATACTGAAATACTCACTTTGGTCTAAATGAAGAATAAGCATCCACGAGGACATCAACTCACTCCTCACCCTATGCCACCCAACACTCTAATCACACACAACTCATGGGAGAGGTGAGAACTCACCTCTCCAAGAGAGAATGAGAGGAGAGGGACAGAGGGATGTGTCTCTATTCTAGCCCCCTCCCCTCATATTTATAGGCCAAGGGGGGTAGGAGGAGCTCCCTTGGTTGCCTTGGGCGCCACCAATAGAGTGGTGACATGTGGCAAAGAGGAGTGAGGGTCAAGTTGATGTATCTTCCTTGAGAAGGAGCTGCAGGATCCCGGGAGAATATTCGGGCAAACACCTGGCACCGCCTATGGTTCGTCACGACAAGCCGACACGTGGAAGGGCGACACGAGGGGCCGCAAAATGGGGTCGGGCGACCTGGGGTCGGCCGACCCCCGGGTAGCTCCCCTCACACCGCCTTTCATCCAGGTGACTGCCAGGTGGGTCCCAAGGTGGGTATGGCGGTGCATGCGGTATTTTTAGCCATTTATCTCGTGGTTGTGGGCCCTTGGATCCGCGTACTGGCTCTTGATTGGTCGAGAGTGTGTTTCTTTAGATCGATGATGTGTCATGGACACGTGGACTCCTGTGTGACAGCACGTCGCCATGTGGCTTCGTGTGGGTCCCACCGGGCCCACATGTTATCTTGTGCATATCTCTTTCATCCGAACTCCAAAGTAGGCAAATGATATATCCATTTCGATTGTCTCGACGAGCCCGTCGCTTTGGTGCAGTCCAAATTGACATTTGAGGTTGTTTATGATGACGTCCTTTAATAGCCACTGGACTACTTGCTCTCAATTGTACCTTTTGGCACACATTTCGGTGCATCCTGCAACAAAAGCTAGAAACACCAACACTTGTGGAAATCATCAGTATCAAGCCCTATTCTAGTGTTGATGATCCTTTTACCATTATATTATGCAGGTATTGACGGTGTAAAAGTAGCACTTAACAACTGTCAACAACACCCCCACACTTGACCTTTGCTCGTCCCGAGTAAAGGGAGTCAGGTCAAGGTGAGACACGATATCCAAAGGTATGAAGCAAACATAAGAGATATTCCAGACCATACTTGTACTTGTGAACTCTGAAGTGTCTATCATGCCATCTCGGGCAGTTGAGGAATGGAACGGTCATGAATCAAATCACTCCTGCTCATCATGTTAAGCAACTTGGGGTTTTGCAATAAATTTTTAAAAACAAACCTTTGCTTAGCTCCTCATTTGATTCTCTCAGATCGCTCAATGTATATATGTCCTCACCAAGGCATTAGATTGCCTTTCTTCATCCTACTTCTAATGATGGCTATATGTGGAGCTCAGGTGAGGATAAAGGATAAGGCATACTTGTATCACATATATTGCAAAGTCAAAGACTGGATCCAGAGAGAAAATCAAATCATATAATCAGATCAAGATGTGCACGTGTATGGATATAGTGAGTATGGTAAGGTGGATACTAGGCCTGGAATGGGTGCTAGATATTACCATACTTAAATGAAGTCAAGGTGATGGTAAGGTGGACACTAGCCTCGGAATGGATACTAGTTATTACCATTTAAGATATGGAACTCCTTTTTGCATGATCTCATCTCTCTCCTATTTCTCCTTTATTGGACATGGGCTATTCTCTCTCTCTCTCTCTTTTCTTTTTTTTTTCATCATGCTTTGAGCATGTGTCTCTCTTTTCTTTTTTTATAGCCCATGTCTCTTTTGAAGGATACTTTTGGAGAGAGATGTCACACCACATATGGAGCTTTATTTTTATGAAATGGATGAATGATACAATGCTGACTTCCAGTGTAGAAGCATAGCAAGGGGAAAAGGTGGTGTGCACATGAATCTTGATCATGAAAGTAATGAAAAGAATTCTCACAAGGGTCACAGAGTTTGACAAAGCTCAATGCAATAACAAGCAGCATATGAGTAGAAGGTTTTCAACTATGAATATCATATGGCTCTAGTAGGACGGTGGCATATCAAAGAGGAGCTTTGCAAGGGGTTTTCAAGTTTTCAAATAAAATTCCCAAGCACTCAAACATAAAGAGCGAAGATCATATCATCAAACCATATCACAAACGTCAACTACTTAGATAAGCATGAGTTCCTGAGAGACATGGGTACCCATGGGTCCCCACCGGCCAGGGTCCCAGGGGCCCCTGACAAGTGGACCCGACCTGCCAGAAGACCCGCTGACCTTACAAGTGGGCCCAACGACCTGATCAGGATCCCGAAAGACCCGCGAAGCCTTGGCGTGCAAGTCAAGACACGGCGACCTGGCGCGCCGCCGCCTGTAGACTCCGCGTATCGCGGGATGTTCCTTGTAATTCGGGAGATAAGCTTCCCACAGTTGTAACCCCGACACGGGTCAACCGACCTTGCAAGGAAACCCTAGCCCGTCCTCCCCATATAAGGCGGCCTAGGGCTCCATGCAAAGGAGAACTCAACTCAACCTCGCATAATCCACCACAACTGGACGTAGGGTTTTACTCTCAGGAAGCCTGAACCAGTATAAACCCCTGTCTCCTTGTTCTCCGCTGCCATACTCGCCTAGTTCCATGTGCACCACGTGCATAACCACCTACGCTCTTAGGTCCTGATCCTCCATTAACCTGCAAACCACTAGGGCAACCCCCTAGCGGATCTGTCCAGGACTCACCCCCTGACAGTTGGCACGCCAGGTAGGGGCGATCGGGAACTCGTTGTGTAGCATGGTGGCCCAAACTGGCGTCGTCTTCCCGGCGAGCATGGCGGCCTTCCTCGCCGACCCCGTGGACATCTGCTTTGGATCTTTCACGGTGACCTCACCTGCTCCGGCAGCTTCGACTCCTCCAGCGACCCCCAAGAAGGTCGTCATGGCGTCCGCCGCCCTTGTTCCCGATCTAGTATCGGAGACCCACCCGCCCAAACCCTGCGACCTTGTCCAGGGGATGGACGACGTCATCGGCTCCATCTGGGAAACCTTGGAGATCTGCGAACGAGCTCAACGCTCGGCGCAGACAGCGCTACTCCATGACACGTTTACCTTTGGCCTGAAGTCTGCGCCCGGCCTTCGCCTGAGCCAACTTTCCACGCCTCCTCAGATCCAATCTGGGCGGCGACCTTCGCGCGACCCAAGGCCCGCGCCTCGCGCTCGGCGCGACCCCCTCGACGTGCCCTGCACTTACCACAAGGGCGCAAAGCACACCCTCCGCGGGTGCCACCTGCGGAAGAAGATCGACAACGAGCTCCCTCGTCGAGCTAAGCGACCTACCCAGTCTCCGGACTGCGGGAAGTTCCAGAAGGTCCGGGTTCGTATCTCCCCGAACGACCCGGAAGTCATCTTCCGTCTGGTGATGGTGATCTCGGAGAACGAGCCACCACGCGCGGGTGCGACCGACTCCCAGGAGGCGGCCCGTATCCAGGTAAACGTCCGCCGCGCTGAGCGACGTGCGGAAGAGCAGCGGCGTGCCCTACCCTGCGCTCGTGATCTGCGCCTCGAGTTCGAGGAAGCTAGGATCGCGACCTTCAACAGCCCCCAGGCCAACCTGGGTGCGGCTATCACTCGACTCCAGCAAGTCCGGTCGCCTGAAGTTGAGCAGGCCCTCGCGTACCTCCGGGTCTTCAATGCCTTGGTGGAAGAGAAGAGCGCGGCCTCCAGGTCCGCCGCGTCGTCCTCAACCCGTCACTCGCGCAGTCAATCACATCGACCTGCGCGTAGCCATCTCTCCCCCGTCCAGGAGGAGGTCGCTCAGCACAATCCTGAGCAGCCCGCCCAGCAGCCCGCTGCTGCCCGCGACCTTCGCGTCAACCTCGACGCCAACAGGCGTGGTCGCGACGCCCGCACCGTCGTCGACCAACGCCACCGGGAGCGCGAGGAGCGCGAGCTCCGCCGCCGCCTGGACTACGACTGCGAGCACGGCCCGCCCGGCGGCGTCAACCGCATCATGGAGCGCGAGCTCCGTGATCAGCACGAGATCGAGAACCAGCGCCGGGCCAAGTACAACGCTGATCACGGCGATCCCGCCATCGTCCAGCTCGACCGGGACCGGCAGCCACATTCCCAGGTTGTCGTCCCGGAGCGCAGCGTCCACTCCGCGTCACGAGATGCCACCTCGGTAAGAGGCACCAGCGACGACCTTGCGCTCAACGCCTTCCCAGCGCTGGATGCCTGCTTTAAAAGGGTGGAGTACCCCGACAACTTCAAGCCCAACATCAAGCCGTATGATGGGTGCTCCGACCCCAACATCTGGCTGTCGACCTACTACGTCGCCGTCAAGGCGGCCGGCGGTGACTTCGACCACATGACGGCCTACTTCCCGCTGGTGATGGGCAAGGCCCCTTCGCTCTGGCTCAACAACCTTGCGCCTGGCAGCATCAAGACCTGGGCCGATCTATCCCAGGCCTTCACATCGAACTTCCAGGCGACCTACGATCGCCTTGGGAACGCCTTCAGCCTGGGGCGGGTCGTGCAGAAGCCTAAGGAGCGGCTCCGCGACTACAATACCCAGTTCTTCGAGAACCGGAACAAGTGCATTGGTGTCAGAGACGACCAGATCGTCGACAGCTACAAGAAAGACATCAAAGATCGCAAGGTCTTTGAGAAAATCCATGAGGCTGGCCCGACCAACGTCAAAGAGCTCATGGTCATCGTCAACAGGCTGATGGACACAGAAGACGCGCTCCAGAATCAGTTCGACGCTGATAATGCTGGTGCATCTGGCACTGCAGCAGACAAGGTCCGCAAGCGACCTTCCGAGGTCCTGGCGGCCGAAGGGCGGCGAGGTTCGTCCTTCAACCAAGTGGAGTTCGACCTGGCGCTCGACAGCATCTGCGGGTTCCATGAGGGGGCCACCCACACTCTCCGCGAGTGCTCCCAGTTCAAGAGGGCTTTCAGCGCCTTCGTGGACCCCAAGCGACCCAGGAACGACGGTGGGCGACGCGACAACCGCCCCTACAACAACAGCTACCGCCGTGACGACTGGCGAGACCGCCGCGACTACCGCCGCGATGACCGATATGATGATCACCGCGAGCCAGCTCGTAGTGACCCGCCTCGTAACGACCCTGCTCCGGCAGCCGCCCGGGACGAGATGAACCTGCCCCCTCCACCAGCGTCAGGCAACCCCAATGGGCCCTTCCAGGCCGCAACCCGCGCGATCAACATGATCGTTGGCGGAATCAAGTCCAGTGCCAGCAGGAGGCGCTACCAGAAGGACAAGCGCGACGTCCACCTCGTCCACACTCATCCAATCGTGCCCCTATGATGGTCTGAGCAGCCGACCACGTTCTCCAGAGCTGATCACTGGGTCCATATCCCAGACCTTGGGTCCTACCCGCTCGTCGTCGAGCCTACAGTGGATGGAGCCCTGCTCTCCCAGACCCTGATCGACGGAGGTAGTGGCCTCAACATCATCTTCGTTGATACCCTCACGAAGATGGGCTTCGACTTCAACAAGATGACGGAGTGCAACGAGCCCTTCTACGGCATCGTCCCCGGGAAGGCGGCCCAACCCCTGGGTCGAGTCTCCCTCCCGGTCACTTTTGGTACGGAGGCGAACTTCCGCACGGAGTACCTCAACTTCGAGGTCGCCAACTTCAAGTCCTCCTACCACGCGATCCTAGGTTGCCCAATGCTGGCCAGATTCATGGCCATCCCGCACTACACCTACTTGGTGTTGAAGATGCCGGCTCCGCGAGGGGTCCTCTCCATCAAAGGGGACCTCGTCATCTCCTTCAGGTGCAACTCGGAGGCCCTCGACCTCGCTGCGACCTCCGCCGCTGCCGAGGCCTCTGCGGTCTTGGTGGCTGAGGCCGCAAAAGTCGACCCTGCCGACCAGCCTGTCCTGGAGCAGAAGCGCACCGAGACCGCCCTAGACACGACTCCATCAACGAAGAAGGTCTGCCTCGGCCTTGTCGACCCAGAGAAGACGGTGGTGATCGGCGACGGGCTCGACCCCAAATAGGAACTCGCGCTCACCAGCTTCCTCCGGGATAACGCCGACATATTCGCTTGGAGTCCATCGGATATGCCAGGTGTTCCTAGGGAGCTGGCTGAGCACGCCTTGGATGTAAGCAAGACGGCGAAGTCTGTCAAGCAGAAGCTTCGCTGCTTTGCGAAAGATCGCAAGGACGTCATTAGGGTAGAGCTAATAAAGCTCCTAGCTGCCGGATTTATCCGAGAGTGTAAAAACCCGGTTTGGCTCGCCAACCTGGTTCTTGTACCAAAGAAAACCAGTCAATGGAGAATGTGTATCGATTACACTGATCTCAACAGGCACTGCCCTAAAGACCCCTTCCCTCTTCCGCGTATCGACCAGGTCGTGGACTCCACGGCCGGGAGTGTCCTTCTCTGCTTGCTCGACTGCTACTCGGGGTATCACCAGATAGCCCTGAAGGTCTCTGACCAAGACAAGACGGCGTTCATAACGGCCCATGGCATCTACTGCTATACAGCCATGACCTTCGGCCTCAAAAATGCGGGTGCGACCTATCAAAAGGCCATCCAGAAGTATCTGGCCAGCCAGATCAACAAGAACGTAGAAGCCTGCGTTGACGACGTGGTTGTCAAGACCACTCACGAGGACAAGCTCATAGCTGACCTCGCGGAGACCTTCGCCAACCTCCGCACTTACCGCTGGAAACTCAATCCAGAGAAGTGCATCTTCGGTGTCCCGTCCGGCAAGCTCCTCGGCTTCATGGTCAGCAACCGGGGCATCGAAGCCAACCCCACCAAGGTGGATGCCATCCTCAAGATGAAGCGACCTACCGGCAAGAAGGACGTCATGAAGCTCACAGGCATGATGGCGGCCTTAGGCCGATTCATTAGCAAGCTCGGAGAAAAAGGGCTGCCCTTCTTCAAGCTGCTAAAAAAGGCGGACAAGTTCGCCTGGACCGAGGAGGCGGACCAAGCTCTTGAGCAACTCAAGACCTTCCTTACGACGCCCCCGGTGATGGTGCCCCCGGCACCTAAGGAGCCCTTACTGCTCTACATCTCGGCGACCACCCTCGTGGTCAGCGCTGTCTTGGTGGCTAAGCGACCTGAAGAGGGGCGACCTTACCCCGTTCAGCGACCTATCTACTACGTCAGCGAGGTCCTGTCTGACAGCAAGACCAGGTACAGCCAGCCCCAGAAGATGCTTTACGTGCTACTCATGACTTCGCGAAAGCTCCGGCACTGCTTCCAATCCCACAAGATCAAGGTCGTCTCGGCCTTTCCCCTTGGCGAGATCCTGCAGAGTCGTGACACCTCTGGGCGCGTCGTCAAGTGGTCTATCGAACTAAGGCGAGTTCGACCTAGAGTTCTGCCCTAGGCAGGCCATCAAATCCCAAGTCATCGCGGACTTCGTCTCTGAGTGGACAGAGATCCAGCAGCCTCCGCCGCCGGAGCGACCTGAGCATTGGAAGATGTACTTCGACGGTTCCCTGAACCTCGAAGGAGCAGGCGCGGGTGTCTTGTTCATCTCCCCTAAGTGCGACTACCTCAAGTACATCCTACAGATCCACTACAAGGCGTCCAACAATGGCGCCGAATACGAGGCCCTCATCCATGGGCTCCGCATCGCTGTCTCCCTCGGGATCAAGCGCCTCCTGGCCTACGGCGATTCCAAGGTCGTCATCGACCAAGTCAGCAAGGACTCCGAAGCTAGGAAGGACACGATGGATGCATACTGTGCCGAGGTGCGCAAGCTCGAGCGTCACTTCGAAGGGCTCGAGTTCCACCACGTCTGCCGCAACAACAATGTTGCCGCGGATGTCCTCTCCAAGCTTGGCTCCAAGCGCGCACTGGTTCCGGCCGACGTATTCGTCCAAGACTTACGCAAGCCGTCCATCAAGCTCATCCCCGACCCAGAGTCGCCCGATGACGAACTTACCTCACCTGAAGGTCGTGAGATCCTCATGATCGACGCAGAAGATGATTGGCGCCTCGACTTCATTGCCTTCCTCCTCGAGCATCGAGTACCTGAGGACAAGGCAGAGCGAGAAAAGATCACGAGGCATAGCGCAAACTACATCATCGTTGGCAAGGAACTCTACCAGTGGTCCGCTTCCACCGGAGTACTGATGAGGTGCATCCTTAGATCCGAGGGCCTCAGGCTCTTGGACGAGATCCACGGTGGTGAGTGCGGCAACCACGCCGCTTCCTCCAACCTGGTAGGCAAGGCTTTCAGGTCTGGTTTCTACTGGCCCACGGCCTTGGCCGATGCCTAAGAACTTGTACATCACTGCAAGGGGTGCCAGTTCTTTGCTAAGCAGTAGCACCTCCCGGCTCAGGCCCTCAGGACCATCCCTCCGTCGTGGCCCTTCGCGGTTTGGGGTCTCGACTCTGTGGGACCCTTCAAGACCGCCCCCGGCAGATACAAGCATATACTCGTGGCGGTGGATAAGTTCACCAAATGGATCGAGGTCCGCCCCGTCTCCAGCGTCACGTCGAAAGAGGCGGCTAAGTTCATCGAGGAGATCACCCATCGCTTTGGGGTGCCAAATAGGATTGTCACCGACCTTGGCATGGCCTTCACAGGAGTCGAATTCTGGGACTTCTATCAAGACAGCCTGATCGACGTATACTACTCCTCGGTGGCGCACCCGCGGTGCAACGGCCAGGTCGAGCGGGCCAACGGCATGGTTCTACAGGCCATAAAAGACCGTATCTTCGACGGCTCAGCACCTTACACCACCAGGTGGCTCTCAGAGCTCCCTCACGTCCTCTAGGGCCTCCGGACCTAGGTCAGCTCGGCTACATGGTACTCACCCTTCTTCCTGGTCTACGGATCAGAGGCTATCCTCCCCACCGATGTGGCCTTTGGTGCCCCTCGCATCCAGCACTTCGATGAAGGAGAAGTAGAGCAAACACGTCGCTGTTGACATTGCTAACGTCATCGACTAGAAACGGATATAAGATCCATCTCTATCGACGGCACTAGAAATGCAGAGGTATATCTTAACATGATGCTAAGTGTATATCGGATGTTGCTTTCAGATAAACTAAAAGATGAATTCCGACACGATTCATAGCACAACTCGATATAGGTTGTTAGCCTGATAGGTGTGCCTGAAAACGCATGGATATGGTACTCTTACATATGCCTTGGATCTCTAGAAAAGAAGATATATATATAAACAGGGTATCCGCAAGCGCACAGATATGAATATACCATTGTAGCATTTTAACCAGGAGTAAAACCAGGTATCGTATTTATATTCTACCACAGGGAAAGAAGTCTTTCTAATCCATAATAGCTAATACATGCTCATCTCTCAGTTTTATAATGTAGAGTGGCCAAAATATATCAATTGCTATAAACAGGGGTAAGTCACATGAAATATAGAGAATGATAGCACTGTTCAAGTCATAACTTCATGAGCAGCTAGAAAGTGTCATTATAGCAAGAGAAACGTAGCAAAGTCTAGCTAGAGAGGATACTCCTAGGTAATTCTAAACTATATGTCAATGCAAACTATGATTAGTGCAAACATTTAGCAATCACGGAAGAAGAACTATTATATCAATGCATGGGGAGACTATCCAGGAGGATCAAGGCCGAAACTTGAAACAACCCAAATAGTATAAGGCTCCACTAGTCCTATACACGGGGGGTGGACTACGAAGGACTCAATAGTGCTGTCACCACCACGATCTACCACACGACCCGGCATATAGGGTGCAATCACAGATAAATACAATATAAGCACCACGCTTACACTGTCTTTACCGTTCACCCATGTTAACAAATGATCTAGGTGAGGGCTATACGACTCCATACATGAATATAAAGGCAAATCAACTATGCTAAACATGTAATCATAATAAACACCAAAGCATATAATGTCGAATATAATCATTAATAAGAACATATGTCTATATAACAAATGTAAAGAACTAGATAAGAACTTACAAGAGCGAAGCTAGATCAGCCTCTAGACGATCAGGAGCCAAGTAGACACCTTGCCTCCTCCTAGATCTAAACTAGCTAGCTACTCTGCAATATGGTGTTTCTAGGGCGTAGAGTCTCTGACTTGATGACTTGATCTGATGTATGACAGATTCAGATGCCTCTGCCAGGGGGCAGGGGGGCTGCTTATATAGTCCAGAGGGGTGGACGTGCGCCGTAGGATCAAACCGACCTAAACATGTGGTTTATATTGATTCTCATAGGCGATGGAGGAACATTCCAGAAGATGAGGCGGTTCGGGGCCCGGGGGGGACCGATCGGCCCCACCACCAGGCCGATCGGTCTGGGGTGGGCCCCCCTCGGGTCCCACTTCGGCCAGGTGGTCTCTTGATCCTTCTAGATGCTTCTTTTTTAGGTGCTGAGCCACGTTGAGTTTCGGAGCCTTCTGGAGTCTTCTAGAGTGGGTTCCTTGCATATTTTCTGAATAGTCCCTATAGATTCATAGATTCACCAAAACTCGTGGAAATTGTTAATATAAACCCTAATAAGGTGATCTAATTATATTTTAGTCCTTTTTCCAATGAATGTGAGGGATAAAATGCATAGATAAAATGTGTCAACAAACTCCCCCAAGCTTACCCTTTGCTAGTCCCTAGCAAAGATATGCTTTAGCAGGATCAGGAGTTGCTACAACGCTTTGACACCTCAAAAGTACTATGGTCTTCAAAAACCTATTCTCTCAACAAGATTGCTCTCTCTTACCTTCAACCTTTAAGTATAGCCTTTTCAGAAATCTTTAGCAGATAAAAGACAAAACAATCAAGTCAAGCAGTATATCTCAAATTCTTTGATCAGCTATCATCCTGAGGTTTTGCACATTTTTCAGATAAAACTCAGAGATCCTGTGTATGACCTTCTCAAGCATGGAGTCACACTTAACAAGATATGGATGATAGTGTTGAATGGATGAGGGTGAAAGGTGGTAAGCCTTTTAGCCTAGCTCTTGGACTATATCTCTCTTTCTAAGATTTTTTTAAGATCTGGGCTTTCCATTCTTGGAGAGGTGGGCTCTACTCGCCCTCGGACACGTGTCCATTATTCATCTCTAAAATTTATTTCTTTTAGGGAGGTAGGCCCTTCTCGCCTAGTATGACACTTGTCCTTTTCTCTCCCTCTCTCTTCTCACTTTTTCCTCTCTTTCTCTTTTTTTTTCGAATGTAGCCCCAGAATCTTTTTTTAACATTGAGAGAGATATATCCTAGAGTTGCATGAGCTGTATGGCTTGATGGAAAATGCGTACTTCCATATCAGAAGCAGCATAAATGGCAGAATGGAATGATCTTGATGTGTATGACAAACTCTTAAGGATTATTGACACAGGAACTCATCATATAAGATTTTTCATTTAAGATAAATCCAGGAATCCAGCTTCTCTAAGAAAATGATCAATAGCCACTCAACTTTTCATGAATCATAATTCAAAGCCTAGACTCAGATTAAGCATATACTTGCACAGGTTTTGGGTTTAGAGCAAATTAAGCATTTAAACTTCAGGAGAATCTAGGTTTGAAAACTAAGCACTTTAAAAGGAATTACGACGGAGCAACTATTCATCATCTCCAAGCATATATCATCAAGATCATTATTAAAGAGAAAAACCAACTAGCAGACTCTAGCATTTTATTCAAACTAAGACTTTTAACTAAAACTCAACTAGCTAAAAACATAGGATAGTGATACTTATCGTGATAACTGGGGGTGCTCTCCCCCAAGCTGGATCTTGAAGTGATTCTTGATTCATCCTTGGAACTTGTTTACCTTCAGGTCCTTATTAATTTCTCCCTGTAAATATTAGTCTCGCACATACCCGAAGGAACAAATTCTAGGATTATGCTGTGAGCCTTCATGTGCCCACTTCTTTTTGGGTTTTTCTGAAATGTGTGGACCTTCATGTGCCCACGTATTTTTGTGAATTTTTATATGCAAAAGGGATGCTAAAAGCAAAATCATATGAATGCAAAAATAGAAAATATTTTTATGATTTTTTTCAATGCAGGTATAGGGAAATAAACATGCAAATCTAAATATGCAGTGTAGAATATAAAGATAAATACCGAGTTACCTCTCGGCGAGAGCTTAGAGTACTTACTCCCATGGCGTAGATGTAGTGGCCATTTATTGATCAGTTGATGACGCGGGTAGTGATTGGTCTTCCGAAGATGTACTCTTATCTTTCTTCCTCCAAACTTGTTTCTTCGGTAGAGACCTTTCTGGAGTAACAGGTTCAGAATACTGGGCTGGCAGAAGCTGAGCCGACTTCTTCTTAATCTCTTCTTCAATGTTCTTGACATCCGTCAACTTTGTGTTCAGCTTGCGTTATAATCTCTGAAGGCGTCTCCGCGTCTTGTTCTTCTTGGGCTGCTCAGGAATAGTGTAAGTATTGAAATAGCAGCGTACCTTTTCAGTTCTGAACTGGAAGTGGATCTCGCCAGTCCTGATGTAGATGATTGCTCTTGTTGTGTTCAGGAACGGTCTTCCAAGCACGATGGGAGGATCTTGCTCATCTCCCATGTCTATGACTAAAAAGTCAGTCAGGACATAGTTATCCTTTATCTTGACAGGTACATCTCGTGCAATTCCTTCTGGGAACCGTTGTGATTGATCCGCCATCTGCAACATTATATATGTGTAATACAAAGGCAGGTCACCATATATTAATTCGTAGGTTACCTTAGACATTAGGTTAACGCCTGATCCCGTGTCGCAGATAACTCGCTGGAAGTTCCATTGATTGATGGAGCAGTGGATTGATGGAACTCCAGGGTCTTCAAGCTTTCGCAGTAATGGTGAAGGGAACAGGTTCTTATTCTCTGATTGAATCGTGTTGATCATCCAAACTTCCTTCACATGCGATTGAGGTTGATTATTCTTCTTGTTCCTCCTTCTATCTCTTCTCTTCTTCTCGACAACTGGCTCGTGTTCTTGAGGGTAAGGATATCGGGGGTGCGCAGGAGCTTCTAGGATTTTGTTCTTGCAATTGAATCTCTCCTTCCTCCCATTGATGGAGAAGATGATCTTAGCGGCGTCGGCGTAGATGATGGCTTTGGCTGTGGCAAGGAAAGGACGTCCCAAAATGATTGGAGCGTTCTCACTTCCCCCAGTCTCGACAACAACGAAGTCGGCAGCCACGTAGGAGCGTCCTATCCCCAGACATACGTCGTCTAGGATACCCTCGGGGTGGCATAGTGACAGGTCTGCAAGCTGCAAGCACATGGTTGTATACAATAAAGGTGAACCATTAATTTTCTTATATATTACCTTAGGCATTATGTTGATGCTAGACCCAAAGTCACAAAGTGCATTCTTGAAGGTGTAGGCTCCAATAGTGATGGTGATGACGGGCCTTCCTGGATCTCCTCTTTTGGCGGGCATGCCCCAGTCAGTCCATCTTGGGCCTTCTTCTATCTCATTTGAACACAGATCTGCAGAATAGATATCGACAAGATTTGCAGATTCTAACTCTTCCGGCTGGACCGGAATCTTACCTGGGTTAGCCGTGGGAACAGATGATGCCAGCTGAGAAATATGAGATTCTAGCATCTTATTAAAGCTATGTTGGTTCTTGATGGCAGAAGAAAAACTTTCCATTTTATTACTAATAGTTTCGAGCATTTTATCATTGGAAGCTAACTTCTTAGACAGATTATCCATAATTCTACCCTGGTTTTGGACTAAGTCTCTTAATGGTGAGAAATTATTGGAAGAATTATTACCTTGATAATTACCTGAATACTTACCTGGGTAGTTGGTTCTCTGCTGAGTCCATCCTTGATTCTGTTGGGGACGATATTGGTTGTTGTTGTTGATGTAGTTCACGTCCTCCTCCAGCTGAGAGCACTAACTCCCTGAGTGTCCAGTGTTTCCACATTCTTCACAGGTCATTCGAGATTCGAAGAGTTGCATGACTTCCTTCTTCTCAAGGGCTCTGTCTTCAAGCCTCTTCATCAGTAAATCCATTTTGGCAGACAGCATGTCTACCTCCTTGAGCTGGTGCATTCCTCTTTCTTTCTTGCGGGGTTGACGTTCCTTGTTCCAAGCTTGATTGGACGCCATCTTTTCCACAAGGTTAGTAGCTTGAGTAAGTGTAAGGGACAGGAAAGCACCTCCAGCTGCAGCATCCATCGTTTCACGGGTGTTGGTAGAGAGCCCGTGGTAGAAGGTCTGCAAGAGCAACCAGTTTTCCATTCCATGATGTGGGCAATCTGCAATGTAGTCTTGAAAGCGCTCCCATGCTTCAGGAACAGATTCCTCGTGTTGCTGCTGGAAACTCGAAATTTTCCCCTGTAAGGCATTGGTTTTGCCTATAGGAAAGAACTTTGCCAGAAAGGTAGTAGAACACAATGTCCAAGTTGTAAATTTGTCTTTGTTGGAGTAGAACCATTGCTTCGCTCGCCCCAATAGTGAGAATGAGAATAAATGAAGTAGGACTGCATCACTTGGAATATCTTTGATCGTGAAGGTGCCACATATCTCCAAGAAATTTTGAAGGTGTTTGTTGGCATCTTCATGAGTTTTTCCACAAAATTGGCTAGCTTGTACCATGTTGATCAGCGCAGGCTTGAGCTCAAAAGCAGCATCTCCTACAGCGACTGTCGGACCATTACGAATGTTGTCCGGGGTCGGTGCGGAGTATTCGCGTAGGGACTTGTTTGCCATTGCTTCAAACGTGGGTGTTAAGTTTCGCGCTATTGAATCTCCCAAGGCAGAAGTCGTGGGCCGAGAATCAGGAGACCTGAGCTTTGACCTTGCCTTCCTTAAGATTTTCTCTAGATCTGAAACGAAGTTTTCTGGAAGATTCTTATTCATACATTACCCTGAAATAAGATAGACAAAAGTGGAAAGAACAAGGGTAAGCCTGTTTAAGCAATGATTATTTGGATTCTCGATACATTATATGTGAGAGATGCATGCATGCTATTACTGAATTTTTTTTCATCTAGGCTATAGACTTTCGATCCCCGGCAATGGCGCCAAAAATGCTTGTTGACATTGCTAACGTCATCGACTAGAAACGGATATAAGATCCATCTCTATCGACGGCACCAGAAATGCAGAGGTATATCTTAACATGATGCTAAGTGTATATCGGATGTTGCTTTCAGATAAACTAAAAGATGAATTCCGACATGATTCATAGCACAACTCGATATAGGTTGTCAGCCTGACAGGTGTGCCTGAAAACGCATGGATATGGTACTCTTACATATGCCTTGGATCTCTAGAAAAGAAGATATATATATAAACAGGGTATCCGCAAGCGCACAGATATGAATATACCATTGTAGCATTTTAACCAGGAGTAAAACCAGGTATCATATTTATATTCTACCACAGGGAAAGAAGTCTTTCTAATCCATAATAGCTAATACATGCTCATCTCTCAGTTTTATAATGTAGAGTGGCCAAAATATATCAATTGCTATAAACAGGGGTAAGTCACATGAAATATAGAGAATGATAGCACTGTTCAAGTCATAACTTCATGAGCGGCTAGAAAGTGTCATTATAACAAGAGAAACGTAGCAAAGTCTAGCTAGAGAGGATACTCCTAGGTAATTCTAAACTATATGTCAATTCAAACTATGATTAGTGCAAACATTTAGCAATCACGGAAGAAGAACTATTATATCAATGCATGGGGAGACTATCCAGGAGGATCAAGGCCGAAACTTGAAACAACCCAAACAGTATAAGGCTCCACTAGTCCTATACACGGGGGGTGGACTACGAAGGACTCAATAGTGCTGTTACCACCACGATCTACCACACGACCCGGCATATAGGGTGCAATCGCAGATAAATACAATATAAGCACCACGCTTACACTATCTTTACCGTTCACCCATGTTAACAAATGATCTAGGTGAGGGCTATACGACTCCATACATGAATATAAAGGCAAATCAACTATGCTAAACATGTAATCATAATAAACACCAAAGCATATAATGTCGAATATAATCATTAATAAGAACATATGTCTATATAACAAATGTAAAGAACTAGATAAGAACTTACAAGAGTGAAGCTAGATCAGCCTCTAGACGATCAGGAGCCAAGTAGACACCTTGCCTCCTCCTAGATCTAAACTAGCTAGCTACTCTGCTATATGGTGTTTCTAGGGCGTAGAGTCTCTGACTTGATGACTTGATCTGATGTATGACAGATTCAGATGCCTCTGCCAGGGGGCAGGGGGGCTGCTTATATAGTCCAGAGGGGTGGACGTGCGCCGTAGGATCAAACCGACCTAAACATGTGGTTTAGATTGATTCTCATAGGCGGTGGAGGAATATTCCAGACGATGAGACGGTTCGGGGCCCGGGGGGGACCGACCGGCCCCACCACCAGGCCGATCGGTCTGGGGTGGGCCCCCTCGGGTCCCACTTCGGCCAGGTGGTCTCTTGATCCTTCTAGATGCTTCTTTTTTAGGTGCTGAGCCACGTTGAGTTCCGGAGCCTTCTGGATTCTTCTAGAGTTGTTTCCTTGCATATTTTCTGAATAGTCCCTGTAGATTCATAGATTCACCAAAACTCGTGGAAATTGTTAATATAAACCCTAATAAGGTGATCTAATTATATTTTAGTCCTTTTTCCAATGAATGTGAGGGATAAAATGCATAGATAAAATGTGTCAATAGCCGCCTCGACCTCGACAGCGTCGAGGAACACCGTGTGGCTGCGCTCATGCGCCACACTCGCCACGAGCAGCAGCTACGTCGCTATCACGATCGCAATGTGCGCGAACATTCCTTCAACGTTGGCGACCTAGTCTTTTGGTGTATCCAGAACACCAAAGATATGCACAAACTCTCTGCACCTTGGGAAGGCCCCTTCATAGTTAAGGAGGTCATTGGACCGGCGACCTATCGCCTCCAATGGGCCGATGGCCAGGGTGTGCCTAACCCCTAGAACATCGAGCACTTGCGTCGCTTCTATCCTTAGGAGCCTTGTATCACAATAAAGCTATGTACTCTATCCTTTGTAATTCTATATAAAAATAAAGATTTCCCTTTCAACCTGCTTGTTTTTTGTGTACCCCTCCCCTTCGACACGCTCGGGGGCTTAGTTTAAAACCGGACCCCTCACGCTCGGGGGCTTGGCTCTAAGCTCGGCCCTTCACGCTCGGGGGCTTGGCTTTGCCAATCTAAGGGTCGCTCGACCTGGGGTTTCCACCTCTCCCTTTACAAGTGTTCCCTTACCACAGCTTCTTATGCATTTTATAAGTATTTCTAGGTCGTGGGGTTGCTTGACCTTGGGTCCCCGACCCCCTCCGTGCGTCGGCCGCACCTAAGCCTCCAACGTCGAGCCGTGTGGTCAGCAAGCCGTTCCTCCACTGAGTTGGGTTAGCGGAGGAAAAGGGGTCTCGCAACTTCGTTACCTTTACGTTCTTATAAAGAGTATATAAAGTCAAATAAGGGATCATGCGACATGCCTTTTTCATTCATGCAATGTTTATATTACATAAAAAGGGTCCGCGACCCACTGTTACTAACTGTTTGCCAGTTCTGAGCTACGCCTACAGGTCTATCTTCTTCATGACTTCCTCCGTGGCGGCCTGAATCTCTTCACTGGCCACCAGCTGCGACAAAGCGAGCTCCTCCTTGACCTTCTCCAGGTCGAACGACGGCTCTTGATGTTTCACTGTGGCCAGTGCCGTAGCAGCAGCAAGCTTGCCGCTGTCTACTAGCAAGGTCTTTATGCGACCCTCCGCGTCCTCCAACCGCGTAACGAGCTCTTGTGGTCCACCCTCGACCTTCGGGGCGTAGACATCCACAAGATACTCGGCGGCCTCCTTGAGGTCGTCCAATTCCTTCTCAAGATCTGGAGTCATCTCTTGATGATCAATAAGGGTTTGCATCACCCGGCCAAGGTTGATCTCAAGGGGAAAGGCCGAGGTCATGAACGTGTCACCACGACGGTCAAACGTAAAAGACCAAAAAGGCGTCTCTCGACGTACCTGCGGCGGCGTTCTTCAGATCGTCCTCCGCTTCCTTCGCCTTCAGCTTTGCAGCTTCAAGCTCCCGCTTCAAGGCCTCGACAGCCTGGTCCTTTAAGATCGCCTCGTCCTTGAGGCTCCTTATTTCCTTCGCGGCCTCCACCTTGGCCTGCAGCATGGCCTCCCGGGTCGTTACCAGCTCCGCGTGAAGATTGGCGCCCTCCTTTAGCAGGGCCGCCCTTTTCTGTGCGCGCTCAGCAAGAGTCTGCAACAACACATCGAGATCGTTAAAACATTGCGTTCGGACGAACCCAAGATGCAGCCCCAATGGTAATGCAAACTTACCCCGAGCGTCCTGCCGATGGTCGCCTGCGCCGCCTTGAAGTCATTAAGATCCCTGGCATCAGCCCAGACGTCGTCCTCCCATGGAGTACCTTCATAGAGGCAGGGTTGCTGTTCGGCTTCCCCGCTTCCATCTCCGGCTATCGCCCCCCGCATCCCCGGCAGACTTAACTCAGGCGGGTCTTACTGGCGCGGGCCCTCCTCCTGTTGCGAGCTTTTAGCAGCGACCTTGGCTGCCGCCGACGGTGTTGTCCCACGGTCTCAGGGACCTCGCTGGTGACGTCCCCGCCTGAGGTCGCCGGCGACTGCCCCATTGGCACCTTCACAACCTTCCGCTCAAAGGCCTCTTGGCCCGAGGCATTCTTGCTGCTTCCTGATGCAGCAGGAGCCCTGCTGCCCAAAGTACACAAATCTCGACAGCACCGGCGCACTCAACAAACGGCATAGATGATGCAAAGCATACAATCAAGCTCTGTAACGTACCTGCTGTCGGCCTTCAACTTCATCGACATTGGCCTAGGCGGCGCCCGCCTTGGCTTCTTCCACAACCCCTGGTCGCTCAGGCCTCCTGCACTCGACTTCGGCTGTTGCTCACTCACAACACCGAGCGTGGTGCCTCCCCCTCCCACGGCTGCTACGTCGCCCGATCCTGTGGCAACGTCGCGCGACCGCGCATCGTCCTGCTCCTCAAAAATGACCTCGGTGGTAGTCGTTGCCGTCTCCGACGAGGCACTGACGTCCTTCCTCTTCCTCTTCTTCTTCTCCGCCTCGATGGTGGCAGAGATGATCTTGACGCCCTTGTGCGCCGGGATCTTGGCGGTGGCCTGCCGCGTACGCCGAGTCATCGGTGCGGGGCTCACCACGGGTGGATCCACATCATCGCTACCCCCCACCGATGAGTCGGAGAGGTAGTTCTCCAACAATTCCGGCGGTGGAGCAATCATGTCCTCCGCTGCCCGGACCTTGAAGCTGCGCTCCCCCTCGTCCGCGAGGGGAGCCGGACACCAGAACAAACCTTCACGACCCTGCGAATCAGTCGACCTTCGTTTCAGAACAAGGGGAATGCAACAACAACAACAGAGAAATCAAGGTCGATCAGCGACATACCACGTCCGCGGGCCGTGTGAGGGAGAATGCCTTGGGGCATGTCCGGTTTCGGATCACCCCGTTGAAGAGCTCCCTCACCCGCGCCACCATCTCCTGCTTGGAGACCTTCCGCTGCTGTACGCGGGTCGGGTCGGTCTGCCCCCAGTACTCATAGGCCGGGTGCACCCGATCTTGGATCGGCTGCAACAGCCTCCAGCTGAAACTAATGGCCACCGCTCCGCTGGTCAGCCCTTCTTCCTTCTGTTGCTTGAGGTCCTCCAGCGGCGGCTTGACGGCGTCCATCTCCCGCGACGTTAGCTGGTTGGACCACTCTGGCACCGGGACTGGCGCGAGCCCCGACCTGGTCGGCAGCGCTGGTTTGGGGTTGTCAACGTAGAACCAACCCCGCCTCCAGCCTTGGGTATTGTCTGGCAACTCCATGTCGATGTACACCGTCTTCATGTGGCGGCGTAGCATGAAGCCGACGGCACCGACGACACCGTTCTTCCCCATCTTCTTCACCTCGAAGAAATACCGCCACAAGTCGAAGTGTGGCGGTATCCCCAGGTACGCCTCGCACAGGTGGATGAACGAGGATACCGTGGTGATGACGTTGGGGACGAGATGCACCAGGTCGATGCGGTAGAAGTGGAGAAGCCCGCGGAAGAAGTCACCCGCTGGAACTCCGAAGCCGTGCTCGACATACGAGACGAAGGCGACGGTCTCCCCAGTTCCCTCGGAGGGGAACGCTTCACCGGCGGCGGGCCTCCACCCCACCTGCTCCCTGGGCTTCAGTAGCCCGCGCTCCACCAGCTCCTTGAGCTGCGCCTCCGTCACCGTCGAGTGCTCCCACACCTTCTCCGGGGCCGGCGCAAGCTCTGGGGCCATTTCCTCTTCCTCAAAACTGGTGGATTTAGCTCTAAATACCACCAGAGATTTTTGGCGCATACGGCGGCGCTGGGCGCGGCGGATCTAAGCACGGCGACGCCGGCGATTCTATGCGCTAAAGCTTCTGGCGGCGGATTGGAAACCCTAGCTGCTGCGGGGAATGGAAGCGAGTTGGGTCCTCGACCCTTCGCTCGGCCTTTTATAATTGGGCCATCATAGTGCGGTGGGCCGCGGCGCCCCAAACGTCCCCTTGGTTTCACCGACATCACCGACGACCCAACGGATCCATTGCTTAATAGCTCTTTCGGCTTAACAGCTACAGGCAGTTACGGCTCGAGTCGTGCGGGAATCCATGCCCGTTGGTTTTTTGCCCAACGACCTGGTGTCCATGGACTCACTATGCCTTATTTCAAGCCCCCTTTTTTTTATATTTTCTTCAAGGTCTCCTGGCCTCTGACGACCTCCGGGTCTATGATAACACCTTCTCAAGGTCGACAGGTACTACCGCTTGGTAGGTCGCCTCAGCTTTCATTAGCGAGTTCACATCCCTGGCTCCTAGGTCCTGTTACCTACCGGATTGCTTTAGCCCTCGTGGCTGGTTTACACCGACGGCCCTGTGCTTAAAGGCTCCACTACCCGTTGGCGACCTCCGGGTCAAGTAGCGCCTCCTTGAGGTCGCTAAGGTCCTGCTACCTACTAAACTGCCTTAATGGCTAATACCGACGGCCCCGTGCTTAATGGCTCCACTGCCCGTTGGCGACCTCTTGGTCAAGTAGCACTCCCCCGAGGTTGCTAAGGCCCTGCTGCCTTCTAGGTCGTTCCAGACCTAGGATTTTTCAGGTTGACTACCTGCGTTGTGTCACTGCACAACGGCCGTGCTGACCCAGGTCGACACGGACCCCTTGTCTCTACGGAAGGCCTCTTGAAGGTCGGCGTGCTATTACAGCCCCGCTAGGACCTTGGTATCCGTACCATTGTAGCCCGGGCGCCCCTACAAATTACTAAAGCCATGACACTGCTCATGCAAATCTATATTTACAGCTTCATAAGCTACAAAGAGTTTGGCCCTTGGCCAAATTACAAGATACAAAGATCTTACAGGTCCTGAATCACCTTCCAAAGTGCTTACGACTCAGTCTACACTAATAAGGATTGTCGCAAGCTTTCTTCTGGCTTCAGGGCCTACTCGACGACCTCTACAGCCACTGTGGAGGCAGCTGCCACACAGCCACCTCTACTCACGCACCAACCGGTCTCCTGCAGCGCCCAACATCAAGTCTGAGCTTCGCCGCACGATTGCAGAAGGTCTGAGCTTTAACACCAACCTCGCTGGGTGGAGCGCGGTGCTCTCCAGCATCAAATCAGGCCTAAAGGTGTGAGGGCTGACGATGCAACTGCTGCTTCATACTCCTTCCGGGCTCTTCGGTGAGGCTGGGAGAAGAGGCCAATCGAGTTCTTCGAGCCTCGCAAGCATTCTTCTAGCTCGAAGCATGAACTACATCGCCTCCCTACTCTGGTGGGCGGACACAAGCCCACGGTGTGGCAATATTACTACACTGGGTCATCTTGGATCTCCTCTGAAGATTGGTGCGGTTTGCTTCAAACCTTGGGCACCTATTTATACCACCAAGCACATACAATCTAGTCTCACTCGCCAGGACAACTTGCGTGGTGTCCTTATCCTCGAAGGCACTGTACCCTCGTGGAGCACAAGGTTACTGTTCGCCTGTGAAAAGGCATCGGCGCGCCTGACTCCTACCTGACTGCACACAGAGGCACTTTTGTCTTTTGCGGGTGGCAGTAACCTGTGCTTCATGAGTATGCTGGCCCGTGACCATACAATGCACTTGTGACTCTGGTTACGACAGACCTGTCGCCTGCTGCTCTCTGCAAAGATTCCGGAGCTCTTGTCCTCTAGCGTCGACCCTACAAGAGCATCTGTTTCCTAAGCAGAAGGTCGTAGGTTCGGCTAATTCTTTTTCTTCTTTAGAGCATCAAACCGGCCATACTGGTCGCTTTACTGCTCGGGGGCTACTACACTAGTGCGTCTTCGACGCCCTATTTTCTTTGGGTCGCCTCGACCTAATGGAAGCTCGCTTCCATTACATCTCTGCTCGACCTACCCCTGGTAGGCTTGTTGACCTTTCTGAAGGTCGTGGCTGCTCCTACAACATGCCGGACTCAGGTCAGGTCGGCGGTTCTGCAAGATCTACGCCTCGTCTTCACTTCGACCTCATGGTCCTTCGACCCAGAAGCTCGAAGCTCAACTTCGTGCGCGCATCGGAGGGGTTTCTTTTCTTTTTGATCCCCGTGCACCCTTCACGACCTCGACGGTGCCGTGCCTCTACTGCTCTTCGACACGACCCTACCTTGGACGCTACGCCTACACGTCGATCGGGGGCTTGAGAGACATGGGTACCCATGGGTCCCCACCGGCCAGGGTCCCAGGGGCCCCTGACAAGTGGACCCGACCTGCCAGAAGACCCACCGACCTTACAAGTGGGCCCAGCGACCTGATCAGGATCCCAGAAGACCCGCGAAGCCTTGGCGTGCAAGTCAAGACACGGCGACCTGGCGCGCCGCCGCCTGTAGACTCCGCGTATCGCGGGATGTTCCTTGTAATTCGGGAGATAAGCTTCCCACAGTTGTAACCGACCCTGACACGGGTCAACCGACCTTGCAAGGAAACCCTAGCCCGTCCTCCCCATATAAGGCGGCCTAGGGCTCCATGCAAAGGAGAACTCAACTCAACCTCACATAATCCACCACAACTGGATGTAGGGTTTTACTCTCAGGTGGCCTGAACCAGTATAAACCCTTGTCTCCTTGTTCTCCACTGCCATACTCGCCTAGTTCCATGTGCACCACGTGCATAACCACCTACGCTCTTAGGTCCTGATCCTCTATTAACCTGCAAACCACTAGGGCAACCCCCTAGCGGATCTGTCCAGGACTCACCCCCTGACAGTCCCCTAATGATATTTGTTCACAAGCATCAAGATGATGAGTAAGGAATAAAACATATGAAGGCCAACCACATGAATCATGTAGAGCAAGCATAACACCCATTGCTGAGTTTGATTTCAAAGGATATGAATTGAAATTTAAACAAACTCATGGATAGGATAGAGTGAGATAGATGGTGCACATACCATTGCTTCTGAAGGATAAGAGGTCAAGGAAGACTAGTGGTGATTTGGCTGACTAGAGGGCAGCCATCTCACTCCAGTTTACCTTGCTCTTGTCATGAAGGTGTAGTCGATGTTGTTCAGTGCCTGTGTGGGGGTTCTCAAGTGGATATGATGATGAGCTTGAGAGAACTCCCCCACACTGGTGGTTGATCCTGGTGCTGTTCTTCAAATGACAAATGAAAACAAAGGAGGGACTCTACTGGTTCGAGAACCATAGAGTCTTTATTCAAATTCAAATATTTTTGTTGTTTTTATTTTATTTTATTGTCACCATGTCATTTGCTCGAAAGGGTTAGACAAAGATTACACTTCATACACAAAGGGGAATATACTTACCTTGGACCTTTGAGAGGTCATATGTACCACCTTTGCATGTCGTGCAACATGAATCTGACACCTCAACTTACCTTCCCATCTGAATTTAGCTCAATGACTTACCCATTCAAGTTTGACAATTTTCTGCAGGGGTTAGTCAGCATATATGCAACCAAGATCTATGAAGATATAACTCTAAGGTTCATCAATCAAAACCCGACACCATGTCTTGTTTTGATTAAAGAAGACAGTTTTAACCTAAGCACCATGCTTAATTTAAAACAACCTATGAATATATGCTCGAGCATACATCCAAACCGGAGCATATGAACAAAAATAAAGGAAGCATGAAAGCATGATCAAGCTATTTTCGAAAGGGACATAAGCATGAGCATAAGACGGTGAACCTCGGGAAACCTCCCGAAAGGGCTTTGTTTAATGTCAAAAGCAGGACTTACCTAGCTAGTGGGCAAGATGCAAAAGCTAACATCATCGCCACACCAAGATAAGATTTGGTAGAGGAGGAACTTTACTCAAGATGCTCACATACCTCCCCCACACTTGAAGTTTGCATTGCTAGGCAACAAAACTCAAGTGTGTGGTGATCAAGCTTCCTTTTGTAAACGTTCCCTCACCAAAGCGTATCTAGGTGTTGCAGCTGATGTGGCTCACATGTTCGTCGGCATCACCTGTCCATCTTTCTTCTCAATCTCCACCTGAAAGGGTAGTGACCAAAAATACCCGAAGGACAACTTATCCTAAAAACATGTTCTTGCTTTTATTCAAAAAGGGAAATAAAACCTAACCTAATCCAGGCTATCTCCTGGTAGTGCTTTATTTATTTAAGGTCATAAGCTCGACCATGGGAACTTCATCTTGCAGCTATCGTTAGTGGTGTCGTTCCCGTCTCACCACCAATCCTTGATGTATCAGTGAAGCTTTAGCTGCAAGGTTAGTGCCACAGTGCACGCATGAAATCTGATATGCTTATGATAGACATATACATCTACAACCAACCTTCTGAACTTTCTACAAAAGAGGACCTTAAGGTGATTGCAGCCCTCATGCGTGCTCAGCGCACTAAGCATGTCTGACTCTAGAGGAACATGACGCGAGCATGGTCTATGTGACAGATCAAGAATGAAGCTACCATGCTCGTGCGTGAAATCCTTTCCTCCGGACTCCAGAGTCAGTGCCTCGAAAGGTTCCATGGCCCGTGAATTCTCCATCTCAAGAGAGTCGTCGTGGAAGCTCGATGTTGACTCTAGATCATGATCGAAAGCAGCATGATACGGGCCAGCGGGAAGAGGCTGAAACTCGGTCGAGAGTGGTGATAGTCGTTCGTCTTCACAAAGGTGAAGAGGGTCTTCCGAGTCGTACTCATGAGGAGTAGAAGGCTCTACACCCTCAATGAGAACAAGCTTGGATGACACGAACGGAGATGTATGTGTCATCTTCTCGAGCGGGTTTTGCTGGGGAAGAGGCCTTGCCATGGGGTGTCCCGGACAAGGGGTAGCAGTGGCAGAAGCGACTCCCCCAAGCTTATCATCTAGGCTCCCTAAAGATGTATCGAAGAGCTGCTCTAGAGGGGAGCCTAGGAGAAGATCGAGATCAAGGACATCGAAGATGTGAATGTCTAAGCTAGCCTCGATCCCGTCTATGGTAAGCGGCACGGCACTTGCAATCCCCCGACATTCAAGAACACATCCAAAGGACAAGTCCTGAGGAGCATGTCGGATGATGCTAGCGAAACTCTGCCCAAAAGAGTCTCCGCTAAGTGCCATGGCAAAATGTTAACCTCCATGATGGGGTTACAATGGGCCTCTATGACAGTGCCTCTAATGGAGCAAGGGACAACCAGAGAAGGTGAGCTATTCCAAGTTGCCTCGGAAAATAGTGTCACTCCCTCTGACCATTCCTCTCTCATAGCCTCCTCAGGATATACTTCATCAAGAGGATCAGGAGGTAGAGGAGGCACCGCAGGCCTAAGGGAAGGTTCTGTCGAAAGATTTCTAGAATGATCGGTGTGGACAGAATGAAGTTCCTCCCTTAATTGGGCATCGAAAGAATTCGAGGTGTCTTAAGGATTTCTAGATGGGTCATCCTCGAATTTGCAAGTGGACACCGAAGGTTGAATTTCTTCTTCCTTTGGTGTTCGGGGTTCAGGAGAGGGCTCAACAGACAAGTCTTGGGATTCGGAAGATGAAGGCTCGGACTTGGATGTTGAGGGACTCTCATGGCTCGACTCGGATTCCTCTCGGTAGGATCTAGGATCGACTTCGAAGTAGGAGTTCAGGAAATCCATACCTTCAGCTGGTCCCCTTTCAAGAAATGGTTTTCCGCGATCGAGACGACAGACATACCTTTTGTCGAGACCATCATAAAAATTGTGAAGCAACTGAGAATCAGGTATCGACAAGGGCAGTCCATAATACACTAAGCGTGTAAATCTAGCCCAGGCCATGTCTATCGTTTCCTTCTCTTTCTGTCGAAAACAATGGATATCTTCCCGTAGAGCAGCAACACAGGATGGAGGGAAGAACTCAAGACAAAACTTGTCTCTAAGCTCTCCCCAACTATCGTTGACGCTACCTACGGTGTATGTGTACCATTGTTCCGCCTTCCCTACAAGAGAGTACGGAAACAACTTCCACTTGAAGGTATCCAACGTCATACCCATAGCGTAGATAAGAGAACTCAAGTTCTCGAAGTCACGAAGATGGTTATATGGGTTTTCGCTCGATACACCAGAGAAGATAGTGTACCGAACGACATCGATAGTCGCAGGGAGGGGCTCACAGCCGGATATGAGGAAAAGACGCATAGAAGGTGGTGGCTCTGGGAGCTCATCCCTGGGGGTAGTGATGCTTTTACAGGAAAGCTTCACCATGGGTAGCGGAGGTAAAGGTAGAAGAAAAGAAACAAAAAGGATATCTGATGGGTAACGGGGGGTGAAGGTAGAAGAAAACAAAAAAAGATAAATACGAGGACCACTAGGTTCAAAGATAGATACAACAACCGTTCCCCGGCAAGAGCGCTAGAAATGCTTGTTGGCATTTCTTAACGTCACCACTATGGCACCGGTTAGCGGGAGCGTGTAAGAGACACCGGGTATACCGCAAGCGCACAGAAATAGCGTTGTAGCACTTCCCCAAGGAAGGAGAGTATTCCAAGGGTATCGAATCCAAGGAACGGTGTGCACTATCTCCTACTCTAGTATAGATGGTCCAAGGACACCAAACTCCAGCTGGGATAGATATGGGTTGAGAAGCACTTTCTTAAGGGACTTAGCTCTCGAGATGGATCTGTCCATTCTCAGTCCTCCCCGTGGGGCGCCAGCATATCCTAACTTTTTAGGGAGAGGCCAATGTACTGACAACGTGCCCAACTCGGTACGCAGGCGCGGAGGATTGCAAAGGGTCCAACAGGCTATCACCACTGCGGCCTACCTCTATCGTTACGCGAACGTACGTGGTCTTCGTAGGATAACCAGAACCCAGACACCACGTCTGTACCCCAGATAACTACTATAGTGCGGTTACGTCTGCTAGCCCGCTAACAACACTATAGCAACCCGTATAAATACGGAACCACGAACTAGAGAAAAAACGGAATCAAATCATACTATAGTCATCGAGCTACGGAGTAGAAAGAAAGCTATGGATGCAAACAAATGAGATATAGCAGACTTACTCAGCTAAACAGGATCAGAGCATGCAAACAGATATATGAACTACTGAGCTAGCTCTAAAGGATCAAAGCCTTGTGTCACGAAGGACACAAGCCTCTAACTTATGAACGAGCTAAGAACACAAGAACAATTCAAGCATGCATGATGTCCACTATAGTCTAAATAAGAAATACTGAAATACTCACTTTGGTCTAAATGAAGAACAAGCATCCACGAGGACATCAACTCACTCCTCACCCTATGCCACCCAACACTCTAATCATACACACAACTCATGGGAGAGGTGAGAACTCACCGTTCTCACCTCTCCAAGAGAGAATGAGAGGACAGGGTGAGAGGGATGTGTCTCTATTTTAGCCTCCTCCCCTCATATTTATAGGCCAAGGGGGGTAGGAGGAGCTCCCTTGGCTGCCTTGGGCGCCACCAATAGAGTGGTGACATGTGGCAAAGAGGAGTGAGGGCCAAGTTGATGTAACTTCCTTGAGAAGGAGCTGCAGGATCCCGGGAGAATATTCGGGCAAACACTTGGCACCGCCTATGGTTCGTCACGACAAGCCGACACGTGGAAGGGCAACACGAGGGGCCGCAAAATGGTGTCGGGCGACCTGGGGGGTCGGCCGACCCCCGGGTAGCTCCCCTCACACCGCCTTTCGTCCAGGTGACTGCCAGGTGGGTCCCAAGGTAGGTATGGGGTGCATGCGGTATTTTTAACCATTTATCTTGTGGTTGTGGGCCCTTGGATCCGTGTACTGGCTCCTGATTGGTCGAGAGTGTTTCTTTGGATCGATGATGTGTCATGGACACGTGAACTCCTGTGTGACAGCACGTCGCCATGTGGCTTGGTGTGAGTCCCACCGGGCCCACATGTTATCTTGTGCATATCTCTTTCATCCGAACTCCAAAGTAGGCAAATGATATATCCATTTCTATCGTCTCAACAAGCCCGTCGCTTTGGTGCAATCCAAATTGGAATTTGAGGTAGTTTATGATGACGTCCTTTAATAGCCATTTCGGTGCATCCTGCAACAAAAGCTAGAAACACCAACACTTGTGGAAATCATCAGTAGCAAGCCCTATTCTAGTGTTGATGATCCTTTTACCATTATATTATGCAGGTATTGATGGTGTAATAGTAGCACTTAACAGCCGTCAACAACGGGAGCAGCTGGGCCAGCGGGAGGCGACGAGGTCGGCGGGAGCATCAGGAGGCCGCAGGACCGGCGGGAGGCGGCGGGAGCTGCATGGTGCACGAAGCTGCGTGGGCGCGAGGCAGGACGATGAGCTCGATTTATCAGCGCGGGAAGAAGTTTTGGCGCGAGGAGGGCGGAGGGATCGATGCTGCCGATGGGATCCGGAGCTTTTGCGAGCGGGAGGCCTCGCCAAAGCTCGCGAGCCGCGAGGGGCGAATGTCGAGGGAGATTGCGATCTCGTGTTTTACCGAGACTGTTGGAACACGATTTTATCGTGTGTTTTTTTCATTTTTTTTACGGATGGAAAAAGATATAAAAGATCTGTTGGAGTTTCTCTTACCCGCCTATGTTGTACATGCCCACAGCTCTCGGACACCTTCGCCGCCGCCCTGGCCGCCCAACTCCCGATCGGCTAAGACCGTAGGCAACGCTATGTCATCCTGTGCTCCTCCCATGCAGCTCTGTCCTTGGTGCCCGTGAGCCTCCTCTAGGCAGGGTTCACAAAACTATGAACCGACCGGTTTTTGAAACCGAAAGAATCGGATCGGTAAATCGGTCAAACCGACCGGTTTAGCGAGATTGGGAAAGTCTTAGGTTCGGTTTTGGTGCTTACCGGCCGGTTTTAGCTACCGGCCCGGCCCGGCAGGGCCCTCTCGGGGGAGGGCGGATGGTGCGCTGCCCATGAGCCCCATGAGGCTGGGGGCCCATGGGGGTATAGATGTTTCCTGCGTATCGTATGGTATACCGTATACACAGCGACACCCGGATGCCGCGACGTATCGCATCCTGTTCGCACGCACGACGGACGAGATCGAGAAGACGAGGAGGGTCGAGCCGGTGAGGCCCCGAGGGCGACGGGCAGACCGACGGCGTCACGGCGAGTCGGTGACTAGGGTATCCTCGACGACTCCACGCCTGGTTTGTTTCACGTCTGGGCGTATCCCAGTCTCCCTCTCTGTTCGGACTGTGTCGCCATGCCGACATTCAAGCAGGAGGCCATCAAGGCATGAAATTTGCTGATTGGGATTTGGGATCGTTTGTTTCGAGTCGAGGTCAGGACTCAGGAGGTGATCGTTTGCTTAATTGTTTCTCGATCACAGACGATGAGGACGGCTTCCTCTAATTCTCCATGGCAAAGTTATGGTATGTATGGATTTGATTGCTGATTTGCAGTTTAGTACTAGTGTACAAATCGATCGTGCTTATGGGGATAGAGCATAGAGGTTGAGATTGATTTCTAATTCAATATTTTTTTATCATGTTAGATGTTAGGAAAGAGACACAAGTCTGGTGTTCTTGAAGATTTTGCATAAAAAATGCTCAAAGACACCTTTTTAAAAAGCACTAAAGCACTGTGATTTTATTTGAGACAACCATCATAGTTATTTTGCCATTTTTATCTTCTTTATGTATTGTTACTGTTACAAGAAGAATTAAATATATACTACAAGCTATCTCTTATCAATAATATTATATAATATAATCGTTACATTAAAATATTAGATTGTTAGACTCTTAGTGTCTTACTCGCCCAAAGACCCATGAAACTTGTGGGACGGCCCTGCGGCCCGGTAAGGCTAAAAGCCGCGGTATACCGCGTACTACCGACCGGTTTTGCGAACCCTACCTCTAGGTAGTCCAGCACCAGGTCCAGCCGGTCCACCCGCGCCATCATGCTCCTTGCCGGCGGCCCGCCGCCTGCTGCCACGCTGTGTCATCCCCTTTTGAATTTTGCAGCAGTTGCCGGTAGTAATCGGTTGTTGGTGATTGGGGTGCAGGAGCTGGAGGAGGATGTGCATGTGCATGGATGATCTGTTGAATAATAAAATGCAGCTGAAAGTAGACATGGCTGCACTGATCCAGTCAAGCAGCAGCAAGAGCAACTCCCACATCAGAAGAACCTCCTCATCCACTCAGCTCTAGCTTCCTACCTTACACGATCCTCGGGAGGTAGCTAGAATGCACCACCAAATTACAATACTAAATTTTAGTATCTAATCTCCGTCTTTAAACTACCTGTAACTCTGTGGTACAATCCCTCCAAGGATGAAGGAGCACTCCAATGCGCTCCGCACCTTGATTATATCGGTTGCATCCGCTACAGCTTCTGTTGATCCAGCAGTCGTAGGATACGACATGGATGAGGACGAGCAAGAAGTGCAAGCCGCCGGTAATCATTGTCTTTTTCAGGTTGATCAAGGGCGTCACGTCTTTAGGGAAGCCTCTTGAACAGTACAACTCTTTTTTTTTTGACAAGAGTACAACTCTTATTGTATATTGGATAAGTCTAATTTAACATTTTGAGAGGTTCGTGTAGTAGCTATGGTAGGCTTTCTCCCATCTGATCTTGATCACCATTTATTGTGATCCGGATTTCAAATATTGTATGTTCTTGAACGAGATATTGTTTTTTTAGAATTAGTTCTTGAACGAGATGGATAGAAATTCCGGAGAACACGAAACAGAGAAGGCCATCACGAAGAACTTGGTATACACGCATAGGAGCCCGTCTGCGCTTTTTCAAATTCACTAATTAATTCGGCCCTTTGCTCCTCCCTCGTGGGCAGGCAGGCACATTGGCATGCGGCCTAATCTGTCTTGCTGAATGGGCTTCTAGAGCAGCGTCCTTTTTTCCATTTGGGCTTTCTGCATACAAAATTGATTTTTTTTTAATTTTTTCGTGATTTTTCAAAAATAAATATCTGATTCTCAAATTATCAAAACTATTCCGCCCCTGTCGTTTCAAACAGCGGCTGCAAGCCGTCGCCGCTTGAAATGGCGGTTAGTCCAGTAGCCACCGTCGGGAAAAGCAGTGATGAAGTGGCCGGGGGCGCGACGACCAGCCGCCGCTGCAAATGACGTGTTGGGGACTAGAAATCGATCATGAAAGAAGAGGCTCTCATTTTTCCCAGCCTTCACGATTCGTAAGAGTGTCGTTTCTTTTTTCCCCATTTTCAGTGTTATAGCATCACATGCCCTCTGTTAGTCCTTTTCTTCATCCATCTTTCGGCCGAGGGGATTCCCGTAACCCCTTTCGCAAGGTTGCCTAAGACTGACTCCAGTGGTGATGCGGATCTGCATCTTCAAAATGCCCATATTCGCGAAGGAGAGAGATAGAATGGATGCTGCAAAAAGGTGCAGCATCCAGCGGCATGCGGATCCCGTGCTGCTTCCCGTCGCAAGCTGTTGGCTCCCGCGGCCGGTCGGAAAAACCGAGGGCGTCGCTGTCAGCTCCACCAGCAGGCCCCGCACCTGTTGCTTGCTCCCTCCGCCGGCAGGCCCCGCCCCTGCTCCACGCTCCTTCTGCCAGAAGAGGAACACCGCCGCGCTGTGGAGCGCCGCCGTCGGGCCGAGGAAGACCGCCGCCGACGCTGCTGGTGGCCGGAGGTGCAGGAGCGAGGCGGAGCAGAGGAGCTCGTCGCCGCCGACCTGGAGCAGGCGCTGCCGCCTCCTCCATCTTCGCAGTAGTAGCAGCAGGATGAGTGAAGACGCCGACGGCCGACTGCAGAGCTCCAAGACAGCTCGCCGCCGGATTTCCGATCTCCGCCGAGCGCCGGCCGGGTCCCGCCGGATCTCAGATCTCCGCAGAGGGCCGCGCCGAAAGGGGACGCCGACGAGCTCCCAGCGCGCTGTGGCTGGCGGTGTGGATCTCGCTGCCTCTCAACAACCAGCTCTGACCCCGGCCATGGCTTCTCGCGGGGCGCGGCGCGAGATGACGGAGGAAGGGGCGCGACACCCTACTCGAGGCGGTGAGGCCGCGCCGCCTCCTGGAGGCAGCCAGAGCTCCTCCGCGCCGGCCCTTGCGGCCCCTGCCTGCCATCGGAGCCGACGTGAGCTCGTCCTGGCCCCACCACCTTCCCTTGTCGGATCTGGAGGGGGACGGGGAAGGAGCAAGGAGGTCGATCTGCCCGCCGTTGACGAGGAGCGGGCCCAGATGCACGGAGGCGGGCCGCAGTCTCGCCGGAGACGAGGGGCCGGAGGTGAGGAGGAGGATGCCGGCGTAGGTGAGGAGGAGGAGGCCGTCGGGGTGGGGAACGACGAGGAGAGAGACGGCAGCGGTTGGGAGGGAGGAGATGAGCGAAGGAGAGAGAGCCCCCAGGAATGCGGTAGCCGACCGAGAGAAGCGCATTTTGCAGATGCAGTTGCGGTAGCCGCTGGAGGTGCTACAGTTGCCGTTGTTAGCTCATTTTACAGATGCGGCAGCTGTTGGGGGGACCGCTGGAGACGGTCTAAGCCACATTTTTCACTCTGATGGTTTCGCAATGCTTTTTCTACCTAAGGCCGACGACCGAAACCTGCCAGATGTTGTAATTGCCCGAGAGGATTCAGCGAGTGGGTTTCGATCCGTGAGGCATATACCATTATTTTCCATCTGCAACTTTCATCTTTTTGGTGTTTGCATGTGTAGCGAATCGGCACACGATGGGCGGCTCGTGAAACCCTTTCAGGATTAGGGTCGAGCCGACAATCACATGTGATTTCCCCTGGAAACACGACACATTTGGTGGCGTAATTCGGGGGATGGCGTGAAGGACGTGATGGCCTGCCAGTGAATTTACATTTTAGATTCGACATATTTCAGAATTATTCTTTTTACATCAGGATATTTTCAGAATGTAAAAGTTGCCTCACCTCCCTATAAAAGAAGGACGAGGCGAACTTGTAAAGGGGATGAAAATTTGTTAAAGGGAGAAGTATAGAGAGTTTTGAGCATTCCTTGTTTGAGTGTTTTCTCATTGTTAGGATTGGATCCATCCGGTCACAGCAATTGACGCCCACCGTTTGTGTTAGGCTCGAAGCAAACTCCCACAATGTCCACAAGAAAGAAAAGAACCACGGCTAACTCCAGTAAATCCGCACCTGCCCCCCGGGAAGACAATGAGGATTCCCTTCACCTCCTAACTCAGGGGGAGGATGTCCTCGACCCAAATCCGCCGCAGTGAAGGGTAATTCCCAATCCATCCGGTGGTGAGGATCGGGCCGCTCACGAGGCAAAGCTTGCCAAACTCAAGCGTGAGGTTGAAGAGTTAGCTAGAACAAAGAAAAGATTGCTCGCAGTACAAAAAGAGGTTGTAGCGGCCAAATAGATTCAGAAAGCTAAAGAAGAGATCCGCAAATTACAAGACGAGTTGCGCGCCATCAAGGCCAAGCAGGTCCTTACTGTCAACCAACCTTCACCGGAGGTCACCGTGCCTAGCCAAGTCAAAAACACAAATGACGAAAACCCATACCACCAGCCAAATACCTTCACCAGTTTCAACCAGATGCCTTTCAACTCAGGCACCTCCTCGCACGGCATTCGTGTGCTACGCACCTGGTCGTGAGATCCAAAGTCACCCATGTCTCAAGAAGTCCAACTCACCCCATGGCACCAATCCTATAGACCGGTTCCTTTGCCCAGGTTCTCAGGGCAATCTGACCCCAAGCAATTCCTAATGAGGTATGAGGCCTCTGCTGCTTCACGCAGCGACGCGACGGTGGCACAATCCTATCGGTAGGGGGGACGATTCAGTCCTAGTCAAATCATTCATCATAGCTGCCGAGGATGCAGCAACACATTGGTACTCCTTGCTATCCCCAAGAGTAATATTTTGTTAGGAAGATTTAAAGCAGCACATCTTGTCGCTTTCGGCGCCCCCAATTGACCAAAAGTGACATCTTCTCTTGCAAGCAAAAGGAAAAGGAACCCCTACAAAATTGTTTCAGAAGATTCGTCCAGTTGCGGGCACAAGCACCCAACGTGCTGGACGCTGTCGCAATCAACACTGCAATTGTTCTTTTAAGAGCTGGCCAGTTCCGCTCGCACCTCATGCGAGAGCAACCAAAGTCAATCCAGTGTCTCTATGACGAGTTCGAGAAGTATTGCCGTTCTGACAATGACTTCAGAATGTGCATGGAAGAGCAGTCACAACAAAAGAAATCATCCAGATCAGGTCAATCTAATGACAAAGATTGGTCCAATCAGAGAAATGCACCACCGCAAAACACCAGAAACATTTTTGGTGTTGATGTCGAGAACAATCATGAAATTCCCAATCCTCAAGGGAATTCACAAGCTCAGGAAAATCATCTGCCGAAACCTTCTGAGCAAAACCCCTCCAAGAGTAACACAGGTGGCAGAGGAGGCGGTAAGGGAAGGGGTCGAGGAAGAGGCAGAAACCAGAACGAGAAGAGGAAGCGGTTCTGCATTTTTCACAAAGAGAATTTCGACCACAGTTCCAATTTTTGCCCAGTAAGAAAAGATTCGAGGCCATACTTGAAGAAGAAAAAAGGCAGAAAGAGTTCGCTAGTTCAGTCAATCACACCACACCAGCTTGGCAGAGTGCCCCTTTGGTGGAAGTTACTACCCCAATACTTTTCCAGCACCTCAATTCCGTCAACCCGCCCAAGTTTTCAATCACACACCACCTTGGCGAACCCACGCTTTCCAAGCGCAAAATGTCAAGCGTCTTCCATCTGATGTCTACCCCGTCATACCACCCCCTCCCACTTCCCACAAAGGTGGAAGGGCTATCCGACCCATTTCCTTCGGTAGGCACAATCCTCCCCATTTCGGGTGGGTCAGCTCTAGAGTTCGAAAACAAAAAAGACCGGAAGAATTATTTCCAAGAGGTTTGAAACATCAGTGCCGAGGGAAATATCCAGAGAACATGTTGGTCTCACATTCCAATCACCTTCTCTGAAGAGGATATCAAGCTCCAAAGTTTTCCTCACAATGATGCCCTAGTAATCGAGGCTAACATTGCAAACTGGACACTGGGAAATATGCTAGTGGACAATGGATCCTTTGTTGAGATTCTTTTTGCGAATGCCTTCGACAAAATGGGTCTGAACAGAAATTTGATTCAGCCGCCAGACACCCCTCTCTACGGTTTCGGTGGCAAAGTCATTCACATTGTTAGCAAAATTTCATTGCCTATCTCTTTCGGCACCGTTCAAACGCCATAACTGAATACATCTCCTTCGACGTGGTCAAAATGTATTACCCATACAACAGAATCCTAGGAAGGGGTTTCCTCAACAAGTTCGAAGTGGTCATCCACCAAGCTTACCTGTGCTTGAAAATCTCGGCGAACAGCGGTGTCATAACAGTCCATGGGCATCAAAACGATGGCAGAAATCTATAAAGAGGCAGGATGCGTGGTCAGAGAAATGTCAACACTCTCGATGACGATAGCCAAAGCAGGAATCTTGTGAAGGGGCCAAAGGCGCACAAAGAAAAAGTCAATGTTCGACCAATTGGTGACACTAAGAGTGTTACTTGACAAATTGGTCTTGGATCAGGAGGTTGTGATTGGTTCCGATCTTGAACCAACCGAAGAGGAAGAACTAATTTATTTCCTTCGAAAGAACAAAGATGCCTTCGCCTGGTCTGCTAAAGACTTGACGGGTGTTGACAGGAATTTCATCGAGCACAGGCTGAACATGGAAAAATATGTGAGACCAAGGAAGCAAAAGCTCAGGAAAATGTCAGATGAAAAAATTCTGGCTGTGAAATCCGAGGTACAAAGATTATTGGATGCCAACGTCATCTGAGAAGTCATGTACCCCAAATGGCTTGCCAACACTGTCCTAGTAAAAAAGAAGAACGGGAAGTGGAGAATGTGCACTGATTTCACTGATTTGAACAAAGCTTGCCCAAAAGACAACTATCCATTCCCAAGGATGGATAAAGTGATTGACGCAGCCGTGAGAGTTGTCATGATGTCCCTCTTGGATTGTTTCTCGGGTTACCATCAGTGTTGGATGGCAAAAGAGGACGAGGAAAAACCAGCTTCATCACCCCCTTTGGCACCTTCTGTTTCGTCAGGATGCCCGAGGGCCTAAAAAATGCCGGTCTTACTTTCACCAGGATGACAGGGGAAGTTTTCAAGCCCTAGATCGACAGAAACATTCAAGCATATGTCGACGATATCATCGTTAAAAGCGACGTAAGATCCAACCATATTCAGGATCTAGCAAAAACTTTTGCCAACATGCGAAGGGCCGGGCTGAAACTCAATCCAGAGAAATGTGTATTTGGGGTGACCAAAGGAGGAATTTTGGGCTGCCTAATATCAGCAAAAGGAATCGAAGCCAACCCAAACAAGATCAAAGCCATTAGGGAAATGGAGGAACCAAAACAAAAAAGGACATTCAGAAGTTGAACAGTCGGGTTGCTGCGCTGAACAAATTCATCGCAAAATTTGTCGAGAGAAGCTTGCCGTTTTTCAAAGCCTTAAAAGGTAAAGGTCATATCGAATGGGGTCCAGAGCAAAGCAAGGCTTTTTCTGAGCTTAAGGATTACATCGAGCAAATGGCAGTTCTGTCACCTCCGCTTCCTTCCGAGCATTTGTTTCTCTATGTAGCCGCTTCGAAAGCAGCCGTCAGTGCCGCCCTGGTGCGCGAAATTGACAATGAGAAAGGGAGACATCAGCTGGCTGTTTACTTCGTCTCAAAGGCTTTGTCGGGTGCTAAGTTGTTGTATTCTGAACTAGAGAAAATCACCTATGCAGTGATAATGGCATCCAGAAAGCTAAGGCATTATTTCGAGGCACACAAAATCACGGTGCTCACTGATCAAGCACTCAATGACTTGTTTGCCAATAAGGAAGCCTTCTCTAGAATAGTGAAGTGGGCAACCGAGTCATCGGAGCATTCACTTGATTTTGGAAAAAGGTCAGCAATCAAATCACAGGTGTTGGCTGATTTCGTTGTGGACTGGACTGCTCCAGAGCGTGAGTTTGATGACGACGAGATGATTCCAATCTGGGAAATCAGATGCGATGGGGTCTGGGGCCGCAAGGGGGCTGGAATCGCAGCTATTGTCACATCTCCTTCAGGGGTCAAAATCATATACGCTGCAAGATTGCAATATTCTGATCCTCAAGACAGGTGTACAAACAACACAACGGAATATGAAGCCTTATTGTTGGGGTTGTGTAAGGTCCGAGCCATAGGGATGAGAAATTTTCTGGTAAAATCAGATGCCAAAGTCATCAAGGACCAAATCGAAAAAGAATGCAAGGCTAAAGAGCCAGAATTAGTCAAGTATCTGGCAGAAGTCTGGAAAATGGAGAGGCACTTTCGAGGGTTCATCGTCAAACATTTACTAAGGAAGGGAAACAGTGAGGCGGACGCTTTGGCAAAAGCGGCATCCAAAAATGAACCTTTACCTGCCGATGTGTTCTTCGAAGTCCTCACCACTCCCTCGATCAAGACAGACAAGCAACCCATGAGCACGATGAACGTAATTGCGAGCCTCAATTGGAGAGCTCCCATAATCACCTTTCTCTGCGGCAATTTTGAGCCCATAGAAAGTCACGAGCTAAAAAGAATGCAAGCAAGAGCTAGAGGCTATGTATTGGACGACGAAATCCTTTACAAAATTGGCATTTGCGCACCCCTATTGAAATGCATTCCCCAAGACCAAGGCATTGAGCTGTTATGGGACATTCATAGTGGAATGTGTGGATCACACATTGCTACCCGAGCACTAGTAGGAAAGGCTTTCAGGCAAGGTTTCTATTAGCCAATGGCAGTCAAAGACGCCGAGTAGGTGGTGAAAACATGCAAAGCTTGTCAGTTCGCTGCGAAACATCAAAGAGCGCCTGGAGTGATGTCACAACTCATCATACCTACCTGGCCGCTTCAGAGATGGGGCATTGACATTGTTGGCCCTTTACCCACTGCACAAGGCAATTACAAGTTTGAAGTAGTAGGCGTCGAGTATTTCACCAAGTGGATTGAAGTGAGGCCCGTCGCAACAAACACCTCCGCAACTATAAGAAAATTCTTCTAGCAACAAATTATCTGCTTGTTCGGCGTTCCTAGGGAGATCACAGTTGGCAACAGGAAGCAGTTCGATTGCCAAGACTTCAGGCAGTATTGTTTCATGCTTGGAACGAAGCTAAGGTTCGCTTCAGTTTACCATCCTCAATCCAATGGGGCTGTCGAAAGAGCCAACGGTGAAATATTTCTCGCAGTAAAGAAATGCCTTTTTGATCAAAAGAAAGGAAAAATGGGCGGAGGAATTGCCCAGAGTCGTATGGTCCCATAACACCACTCAGTCCAGATCCACCAAATTCACACCGTTAAGGTTGTTATTCGGAGCAAAAGCCATGTGTCCCGAAGAGCTTGCCAACGAAAGCGCTAGAGCAATAGCCAAAAAATCCAAAGAAAGTGAGGGGTTAGATAAAGATCTGGTGGAGATTGATAGATTAGACACCGCTTCCAATCTGCAGAAGTATCAGGAAGAAACCAGAAAATGGAGGGACAAGAAAGTCATCAAGAAAAACATTGAGGTTGGAGATTTCGAACTCAAGAGAAAGAAGAATGCGGAATCAGTGGGTAAACTACAGTTTGCATGGAAAGGACCTTACGTCCTGATCAGTAGCGTCAGGGATGGAGCTTTCTGACTGGTATTGGAAATTCCGAAATCTCCAGACAAAAAGTAGAATTGAACTTCAAAAAGCTCTGCTCTCCCTCTGAAAAAGTCGATCCCTTTACACAGAGGCATGGGGGCTCCTTTGATAGCGCCCGAGGGTTACTTTTACATTCCAAAACTACCCTCTGTAAAGCTACAAATATATGGAAATGTTGAGGGTACATTTGTCCGCGGCAATCACGGACATCTTATCTAAATTACACGGATGCCATTGCGTATTCTAGCTTCCTTCTTCTTCCGTGGCCAAGCTTCTCACATTTCTTCGTATCTTCTACTACACGCTGTTGACTAAGTCAGCTTTGGCTTCCCGGGATATTTTGTGAGCTTCAGGAATCCTCAATTACTTGCCTCAGTCGGGACTTTTCCCTATTTGCGTCGTTCCGTCGTTCTTTCCTGATATCTTCGGTGTGGAGAAGTTTTCCCGGAATTCTCCGTTTCCTGAATGTCACACAAAATACAAAGGAAAGAAAGGAATCCTGATTTTCTTAGGAATTCTGAGGGTCAGCAATGTGTTTACGTAAAAATAACATTTCATCAAACCACTTTATTTACCAGAAAAACTTTCTCTAATCATAAGAAGTAGCGATTTTAGATACGTTCACAGATCTGAGAAACTTCGGAACCTTCGGGGGTTTCCTTTTCATTAATAAATCTGTTGACGCATGTCTTCTTGGAAGATTCCGAGGGAGACGATTTTTAGCTGATCCCCAACAGTAGCCCCTCGGGGAAGTGGGTTGACTCCGACGACTCGTTTCCACGAAAAAGGTTTTTTAGGATTAGTTAAAAACGTCACCCTCGGGCGTTGGAGGAGACACGCATCGATATTTTATAGGGTGTCTGTTCATTTCCCGAGATGCGTTCTCGATGCATCCCTTCGTTCCTATAAATAGGTGGCCTGTGGTGACTTTCGCTTTCACTGTTTCTCCGCTTTCGAATCTTCTCGAAAATTTTCTCAAATTCTTGAAGACTCTTTGGCGCCCTGTTTCCTGAGCTCCGCTTCTCTGCTTTTCCGAAGGTAACTTCTTAAATCCCTAGTTTCCTTAGTTCTATTTTTTGTGTAGTTGATTGGTTTTTTGATTTCGTGTTTTCTTGCTTTTTGGCTTTTAGGTGGCTCGTGTGAAACATACTGCCAAGCTAATGACGGAAGAAGAAATTGCTCAGACTGCCACGGCCTTAGGTTCTGAAGTTGCACAGTCTTCTGAAGTTCGTTCCTCAAGTGCCGCCCCTTTGTTCCCTAGTCCTGAGGATACAACTGTTGAGGTGGGAGAGGCGAACTCAGGCGAAGACTCTGGAACCGAGGAAGACATTTCTCAGGTTGAAGTTGAAATGGAAGAACTGATGGCCCCGAAGGTGGCGTACCCTCCAACTTTTGTTTTTGGGAAATCATTAGTGACCCCCGACTTGCTCAAGGATTTCGAAGAAGCAAACTTCTTCCCCTCTGGCTGCGGTCGTGCACCGACAGATGAGGAGGTTCCTCAGTCGCAGCCTGATGAGGTGGTAGTTTTCAGGGATTTTTTACCGCTGGGCTCAGATTTCCGTGTGATGAGCGTATTCCGTCGATCTTAGATCGATTTCAAGTGAAGATCCACCAGCTTACACCCAACTCATTTCTGGAACTATCAAAAATTTTTTGGATTCAGAAAACTTTCGAGGGTCATATAAGTGCTGATGTCTTCGCTCGACTCTCCGAACTTCTTATTCAGCAGAAGATTATCAAACTTGATGATGATAAGTTGTATGAAGCTCATTATGGTTGCAGCACTTTTAACACTCATCGGAAGAATGCAAGTCAGAAGATCGAAAGGATTCAGCTTGCTCCTTGTAGTAATGACAAATGGACTGATGATTGGCAGAGGTTTTGGTTTTACATTGAGGTTGATATGTCTAAGGAGAAAGGTCTCGCCGGCCCTCTGAATCCTTTCTATGCACCCATTGGTCTAATGACCGCCGTGTCTACTGCTTCTTTCAGCAGGAAATCCGAAGACTTCAAGAAGGGTGAGGATATGTTCTACTTCGCTTGCACTATCCTCGGTGGGCGAGATGTGATCGAAGAATATGTTGCTGTCAGTATATGGCCATTGTCTTTTGGGTGGCAACCCAAGAAGATTGTGTATCTTTCTGTGGATTGGGCGCCGTGCAAGGTTCCTTTTCCGAGATTTGATCTTCGCCTTTCCGAGGGTCAAACATTAGAGGATTTTATCTACCTTGTGGAGGAATTGGTGGTTGATATGGTTGGAAAATGTTACTTGAGCGAGTATAAACAGTTCAAGAACATTGTGAAGCACAAGCGTCGGGTGAACCGTGTCTTCTCGGAACTTGGCGCGGACCCGGCTTTACGCCCGAGGCCTCCTGGCCCAAAAAAGTTGATGTAGGCACCAGGAGTTACTGGTTCGGTTGCTACTGGTGCTCCTGCGAAGTCTCGGAAGAGGAAGAGCTCTAAGGTTCTGGCAATTTCTGAGAAACCTTCCATATCAAGCAAAACTTCTGGAAAAACCAAATCCCTGGAAATGTCTAAGAAGAGGAAACTAACTTCCGGGAGCTCTTCCTCGCCTCCTCGTAGTTCTAAAGCTGAGAATACTGCCGCGGCTGCCCTGGCTGATTTGAAGAAGAAGAAAGGATGTATGAAAGTTATTTCTTCCAAGCCTCATGCTCGCATTGCGTCTGCTCTATTGGATGAGGATGACGATGATAACCAAAATTCAGGTGATTCCCTGTTCTGTTGTGAGATGGTTCCGAGCCGTGTAGTGTGTTCTCCTTCTTTGAAGAGTGCTTTTGTTGATATTGAATCTCTTTCAGATAAGGAACCTGCTGTTGCTGAGAAGATTGATGCGTCCAAGATCTCCGAAGTTTCCTCATCCTTGGAAAAAGAGATTGTTCTTTTGGGGGATAAGACTAATGACGGTGATGCCTCTCTTAAATTCATGGCTGATCTTGAAAAAACCGTGCAGCGAGGTCCTCCTTCTCACTTTCCGCTTCTTATTCAAGGTCGGCAAGATGTTCCCGAGCGTGAGGATGTTTCAGCTGAGACCTACGGGTACAACCAGACTTTCGGGACTAGCTTGAAGGGTAAGTTGCTGTTTGTTGGTGGTGCTGGGATTGGTCGAGATGATGATCCTTATAGCTTTGATATGCTATGGAATGCTCCAGGATCGCTTGCCGCCTTCGCAAGCTCATCCGGAGGCGAGGCTTTGAAGAAACCCTTGTTCTCTAACCAAGATTTGGAAAAAATCTCGGATTCTCAGATGGAGACTGTTCAGGATGATGCTCAAGCAATGACGAAATCTGTGCATGAAGATGTCGGAAACTATTTCGATCCTGCAGGTGCATTGGCTTCGGCTTTCTTTTTTCTTTCTTTTTTAATCGGTCTTTACTTTTGCTCACTAAATCCTTTGACGTTCGTAGTTTTTGAAGATACTTTGCGCAAGTTTTCTGCGAGGGACTTGTCCATGATCAGCACTACTCTCGGCCTGAAGTCTGTAATTGCTGGCAAAATTTCCTCTGAGAAAACCTGTGCTGATGATAATTATGCTCTTTCGTTACACGGCAAGGTTCTCAACCTTGAGCAGGAACTCTCTTCTTCGAAGAAGCTTTCTCAGGAACTTGAAGTTCATAACAAGACTTCGAAGGAGATGGTGGAACTTGCTAAGGAGGGAAGGAAACATGCCGATGACGCCTTCAAGAGTTCAGAAATTGAGCATGCAAAGCTTCAGAAATCTCGTGCTGATGATTTGAAGATTATTGAAGAGCTACGCGGGACGATTGAACGCGATGCAAACCAAATTTCGGATCTCAAGACTAAGAATGCCGAAGCTATGAAACAGAATGCAGATCTTGCAAAAGCTAATGGTGAAAACGATCTGAGGATTCTTTCTTTGGAAAAAGATCTTGCTGATAACTTTAAGGTTATGAGGGATGGGGAAAAGAAGATTAAGAATAACTTCGAGTTTTTGTTTGAAAAATATAGCGAAGCTCTTGGTGAGTACGGAGCTAGGCCAAGTCCCTTTCCGGATGCTGAGGATCCAGAAGCAATCATTGGCTGGCTTGTTGAGGAGTTTGAAAATCTTCCCGAACTTATTGGCTCTGCCAGCGATTTTGCCACCGCGTTCTGTTCTGAAAGTCTTCTGAAACTTTTAGAGATTAAAGATTGTGCTGATCTTGGAAAGTTTTGCTCTTCTGGACTTGAATTTCTTTCGGCATCTAGCGTATCAATGATTCGTGCAAACAAGGATGTGAAGAATATCAAGAACAATTTTGTTAAGAAGTTTTGGATGGCTGGCGGTAGGGAATTTGCCAAGGAAATAGCCCGTGCGAAGCTTGCCAAGGTATTTTCTTCTTCTTGTAAACGGCTTGGCTCTCTTTCTTTTGTTTTTTCCATTCTTTGCTTATGAACACTTTTGTGCATTTCTTTTAGATTTTGGAAGATGAAGCGCAGGAAGAGCTTCGGGCGGCTTTGGAGATGAATCCTAGGGATGGTATTGCTGAAGAAGCTGGCGAGAAGGGCGCTGAAGGTGAAACCGTTGCTGAACTTGAGGCGACTCCGGCTAACACAGAGCAGGTTTAGGATGCTCCTTAGGCTAACTTTGAAGGCTTTGAGATGTATGTAAAAGATTTGTAACCTATTATTCATGTGCAGGTCCTTGAAGGAGGGCCTGCGCAGGACGTTATTCCTATTCGGATGTATCATGAACGTGTCATGGCCAGCGGGGCTTCCTGGCGGCTGTACAAAGAAGCTTATACTGAAAATTCCTTTAGAGATTTTTGGATGTTCTGCTGTGAATACTTCTCGATGCACAGTTTTCCTCTGGGTTGGTTCTTTACTTCTCGAGATGATTTTGCTGTTTTGAAGTTGGAAGAAGACGCCGTGTGCTTTGTGAAGACGGAGCCCCTTAGCCCCTTAGTCGCGGATGATGATTTTGCGTATGTTTGCGATATTGCCGAACAGCGAGGTTCAAAACCTGGTCATGTACTAGAGCTTCCTCTGTAAACGTTCTTTTGATCTTTATACTGTAAGAACTTGTTGTAATGAAATGCTGCCCCTTGTGATGCGAAAAAGCAGTTTGAGAAAAGTTTTTGCAAAAAACGTCACCCTCCCTACCTTGCGTTTCGTAGCACGAGGGTGTGCCATTTCATTGGAAGGTGAGGAATCTTGATGTTTATTTCAGAAGTTTAAATAAATTTTCTAAGGATAAGTCGATAAAACTTTGTAAATAGTTTTATGGACTTAAGTCTTGATGGGATCTGTGTTGATATGACTACTCTTGGTTGTGTTGAACACGCCTTGTGAACTTTATTTTTGATGGAAATCAGTCTTTGTGAATCTTATCTACTTGGCACCATGCCTTTGTATATTTTTGATGAAAGGTGGAATATAGTCCGTACCCTTTGCGAAAAATTGAATTGTAACTTAGTCATGCTTTTTTGGAAGTTGGCTGCAACCTTCCGTTGCCCTCGGCCTCTGTGATTTTCTTGGATAATCACACTTTTTGGAATATGGCCGCAACCTTCCGTTGCCTCGGCCTTCGTGATTTTCTTGGATAATCACACTTTTTGGAATATGGCCGCAACCTTCCGTTGCCTCGGCCTTCGTGATTTTCTTGGATAATCACACTTTTGGAATATGGCCGCAACCTTCTGTTGCCTCGGCCTTCGTGATTTTCTTGGATAATCACACTTTTGGAATATGGCCGCAACCTTCCGTTGCCTCGGCCTTCGTGATTTTCTTGGATAATCACACTTTTGGAATATGGCCGCAACCTTCCGTTGCCTCGGCCTTCGTGATTTTCTTGGATAATCACACTTTTGGAATATGGCCGCAACCTTCCGTTGCCTCGGCCTTCGTTTGTTTAGACTTTTGCGAGAATATGGATAAAGAAATGATATGAACGAAAATGGAGAAAGTTAGGGGAAAGCTTCTTTCATTAATGATAGAAAGGAAATTTACACGAGACCCGCCTCATTAAAAACCTTGCCTCCGAGATGGAGTTCCCCTTGCAAGGAAAAGAGTACGGTCCCCTTAGGTAAAGTAAAAATGCAGAAAAAGTAAAATTCTTTTTTCCCTCGGCACTGTTTATATATCCATAGGCCGAGATTTTTTACAATTTTTCTTAATTAAATTGCGACCTAACTAAACTTATAGTTCTATCTTTTCTTAAGGATAATACCTCTTTAAGCTTTCCATGTTCCATGAATGTGGTAGCTCCATTCCCAGTTCATCAGTTAGGCGAAAAGAACCTGGCCTATTGCTCTCTTTCACTATGTATGGCCCTTCCCATGTTTCTTGCAACTTCCCCGGATTTTCCTAATCCTTTTTCTTTTTGATGACCAGGTCCCCGACCCTGATTTCCTTCCTTACAATTTTCTTGTCTTTCCACTTTCTGGTTTCTTGCTGGTATTTTTCCAAGTTCTGGGCTGCTTCTAGAATATCTAGTTCGATCATATCTTTCTCTAATTTTTCAGTTTCTTGAGAATCTTCGGCTTTTCTGGTGGCTCTTAGACTTTCGTTTTTGATTTCTTCTGGTGTCATGGCTTCAGTACCATATAATAAGTGAAAAGGTGTGAACCCCGTGGCTCTTGATGTAGTTGTATTATGAGACCAGATGACTCTTGGTAGTTCATCCACCCACTTGCCCTTCTTTTGATCAAACAAGCACTTCTTGACACCTGTGAATATGATTCCATTTTCCCTTTCCACTGCTCCGTTTGATTGAGGGTGATAGACTGAGGAAAACTTGACATGTGTACCTATAGTTCTACAGAATTCCTTGAAGGTGTAGCAGTCAAATTGCTTTCCATTGTCTACAGTGAGTTCCCTTGGAACTCCAAATCTGCAGATTATGTTTTGCCAAAAGAATTTCTGAACAGTTGCAGCAGTGATGTTTGCTAATGGCTTTGACTCAATCCATTTGGTGAAATAGTTAACAGCCACTACTGCAAATTTGCAATTGCCCTGTGCTGTGGGTAATGGTCCTACTAGATCCATTCTCCATCTTTGTAATGGCCATGATGGTGAGATGAGTTGGATTGGGAGCGAAGATGCTTTCTGATGTTTGGCTGTTTTTTGACATGCCTCGCATTCTTGAACTAGTTTTTTCGCGTCGATAATCATGGATGGCCAGAAGAATCCTTGCTTTACTACTTTTCCTGCAAGCGCCCTTGTACCAATGTGGGCTCCACAGAATCCGCTGTGAATTTCTGCTAAAAGTTCCTTCCCTTTTTCAGAAGTGATACACCTAAGCCAAGGCTCAGAAATTCCTGATTTATACAACTCTCCGTCTACTATGGCGTAACCCCTTGCCCTTTGTTTGAGTTTGTTTAACTCGGTCTCATCCGTGGGTTCATAATAGTCTCTTAGGAATGCCATGATTTGAGCTCTCCAGTCGACATTTTCTATGACATTTACCATTCTCACTTCTTGCTCTTTTATTGAAGGAGAAGTGATAATTTCGAAGAAAACATCTGGGGGTAGAGGCTGATTCTGAGCTGCTGCTTTTGCTAGCTTGTCTGCTTCGCCGTTTTCAGCCCTTGGGATGTGTTGCATAGTGTAGCCCTTGAAATATTTTTCCATTTCTCGAACTTTCTTCAGATACTTGATAAGTTCCGGATTTCTTGCTTTGCTCTCTTTCTCAACATGTTCTTGAATTACTTTGGAATCCGATTTGATGACAAAAGTTTGCTGGCCCAAAGCCTTCATTTTTCTTAGTGCCAGTAACAGGGTTTCGTATTCCGTGGTGTTGTTGGTGGAGACTGCTTCATCTGGGAAGTCTAATCTAGCTGCATATCTTATCTTGATACCCGAGGGTGATGTAACTATTGTTGAGATTCCCACACCTTTTCCACACCATGCTCCTTCACAATAAATTATCCATGACACTTATTCGCAGCTGTTGCTTTCCATAGTTGGTGAAGTCCAGTCCACGACGAAATCAGCTAGGACTTGGGATTTTATTGCATTTCTTCTTTCAAAGTCGACTACATAACCAGACAACTCCGCAGCCCATTTTGCAATTCTTCCAGTTGCATCTTTGTTTGTGAAGAGATCGTTTAGTGGCTGGTTCGTGATAACACAAATTTGGTGTCCTTCAAAATAGTGCTTGAGTTTCCTTGCTGCCATGATGACTGCATAGGCAATTTTCTCTAGCTCTGAATAGAATAATTTTGATCCTGACAGAGCTTTGGAGGCGAAGTAAACTGGTACTTGCCTTAGTTTCCCGTTTTCTGCTTTCTCTTGAACAAGGACTGCACTTACAGCTGAATTAGAAGCTGCCAGATACAGAAGGAGAGGTGATTTTGGCTCTGGTGGGCATAGCTTTGTCATATTGACTAGATATTCCTTGAGATCCTAGAACGCTTGACTTTGGGCTTCGCTCCATTGGAAGTTCTTGGAGCTTTGGAGAAGTTGGAAAAACGGTAAGCTTTTCTCTGCTGCCCTGGGAATGAACCTGTTTAATGCCGCTACTCTTCCTGTTAATTTTTGTATGTCCTTGACCGAGGTTGGCTTTTGCATTTCTATGATTGCTTTGATTTTGTCAGGATTGGCTTCGATGCCTTTTGTTGATACTAGGCATCCCAAAACCTTTCCCTTCTGAATGCCAAATACACATTTCTCTGGGTTCAATTTGAGATTCGCTGCCCTTAGATTTGCGAAGGTTTCTGCCAAATCTCTGATGTGATCGCATCTTCTTATGCTCTTGACGATGATGTCATCGACATATGCTAGGATGTTTCTTCGAAGCTGATAATGTAGCACGATTGCTATCATTCTTGAGAATGTGGATCCCGTGTTCTTTAGCCCCTCTGGCATTCTTACGAAACAATATGTTCCGAAGGGAGTTATGAAACTAGTTTTCTCCTCATCTTCTTTTCTCACCCTGACTTGATGATATCCGGAAAACATATCCAGGAGTGACAACATTTCGCTGTTTGCAGCATCATCCACTACTCTGTCTACTCTTTCTAGTGGGTAGTCATCTTTTTTGCATGCCTTGTTTAAATCTGTGAAATCTACACACATTCTCCATCTTCTGTTCTTTTTATTGACTGGTACTGTGTTGGCCAGCCAAACTGGATAGATTACTTCTCGGATAACTTGAGCATCTTGTAGTCTTTGGACTTCTGCTTCCACGACCTTTACTTTTTCCTCTGACATTTTCCTGAGTTTTTGCTTCTTTGGATGGATTCTGTCATCTGTGTCAAGTTTGTGTTCAATGATGTCTCGATCAACACCCTGCAAATCCTTTGCTGACCAGGCGAAGACATCCTTGTTTTGATTCAGGAAATAAATTAGTTCTTCTTCTTCTTGAGGGCTTAGATCTGCTCAAATTGTTACTGCTCTATCTGGCATGCCATCTAAGAATACCCTCTTTGTTTCTCCATCTGCACTTATTTCAATTTTCTCTTTATCTCTTTTTGCTTCGGAGTATGGCTGTTGCCTTTCTTGGTCATCTGCCAGATGATGGATATTTTGTTGCCCAGGTGTATTTCCTTGTTCGATTCTTCTCGCCTCATTCTGATCTCCGAAGATTGTGATCACGCCGTGAGGAGCTGGGATTTTCATGCATAGGAAAAGTTGCCTGAATACAACATCAAACCTATTGATGAATCCTCTTTCGAAGATAGCATTGTATGGATAATACATGTCAACAACGTCGAACATGATATGTTCTGTTCTTGCATTGTCCAAATCTCCAAATGACACTGGTAGAGAGATTTTCCCGCTGGACCTGATTGGTTTTCCACCGAAACCGACCAGTGGCTTTTCCGGTGGTGCTAACATGTGAGGAGCGAGGCCCATGCGTTGAAAAGTACTAGTGAAAATGATATCTGCTGAGCTTCTGTTGTCTATCAAGACATTTCCTATAATCCACCCAGCAACGTTAACCTCGACGACCATTGCGTCATTGTGGGAGACTGACTTCAGCCTGAAATCTTCCTCGGTGAAAGTTATTGGAACCTTTGCCCATTCTAGCCTTGCTGTTGGGCCGTCGTTGATGATTACATTGATCTGTCTGTAGTAGTCATTTCTTTGCTTCTTGGTGTCGAATTCCGTGGATGAGCCTCCAGTTATTGGCAAGATCATGCCGAAGGATGGTAAGGCTCTTGAAGTGTTTTGGGAATTGTTTTGCTCAGTCTTTGGAACTTGGGCTGGTGGTGGTGGCAAAGTTTCTTTTGCTTGGATTGGTTGAGCCTGCTCAATGACTTGTATGGCTTGAGTTTGTGGAAAGGTTTGCTGTGGAGTTTGGTTCTGGGGGATTTGGGGTTGATGGAAAAATTGTTGTGAGGGTTGTGGTTGTGAAAAATGAGTTTGTGGGTAGAATTGCGGCGAAGGTTGCCAAGTTGTCTGATCTGGTTGGATGAAAGGATGGGTTTGAGGAAATGATTGGTGTCGCCAATAAGTGTGTTGTACAGGTTTGGGTTGCGTGGCTGCTATCTGGGCTACGTGTTGTTGATCCTGGATTCTCTAGAAATTCTTCTGGGTTTCTGGGCATGCCTCAGTGCTATGACCCCTACCATGATATATGCACTGAAAATGCGGATCTTTGCTGTCATGGTTTTGAAGCTTTGAAGGTGTTCTACCTCGTTCTCTTCCTCTTCCTCTTCCGGCATGGCCTCCCCGCATGCTATTTTGATTGTGGTAATCCTGAGTTTGAGTTGAGTTGCTTGGTGCATTGCCTTGCACATTCATGATGGGTTGATGTCCCGTCCAGTTATTTCCTTTCTGGGATTGCCTTTGCTGATATCTTTCTGCCACTCTTCTTCTATGATCTTCATCGGATTTGCAATATTTTTCCAATTCTTCGAACAGCTCATCCATTGATTTAGGATCCAGCCTGTTAAAATGACCGGCCGTTTGCCCCGGAGTCAAACCACTTATGAGAGCGGATATTGTTGCCTTGTCATCTGCATCTGGGGTTTGAGATTTTAGCTGCATGAACATTCTCACAAATTCCGCTAGTGGTTCCTTGTCTCTTTGCTTGCACTGGTACAGATCTGCTGTTCTTGTGGTTGTATGATGAAAGACTTAGAAGACTTGGAGGAATTTGGCTTTTAGATCGAGCCAACTGTACACCGAGTGCGGTGGTAGAAGGGACTACCAATTAAGCACCGGACCTTCGCATGCGATGATGAAGGATTTTGCCAAAGCGACGTCATCTCCGCCTGCCGAGGCTACTGCAGCTTCATAACTCATTAGGAACTGCCTGGAATTACCGAAGCCATTGAACTTGGGAGTGATACTGGCTTGTATTTGGATGGCCACGGAGCTGTTTGAAGGCCTACAGAAAGTGGAGAGTTTAGGTCATTGAACTGGGCAATCCCGTTGTTTGTGTGCTCTAGGTTTTCTGGAGGAATGAAGTTTTGCTTGATTCGCTGGTTCTTGGTTGTAGAATCTGGGTCTGGTGTGAATTGCTTGAAAGAATTGTTCTCTATCTCGACCATGTCATCGATTTCTTTCTGTAGCTGCATTATCTCCCTCTTTGCTTGCTCCAACCTTTGCAGCTTATTGGTGGCTTGTTTCTTGGCCTTGAGCTGCATGGCTATGTTGTCTTTCTGCCTTTTCAAAGTTTGAACTTGTTTCAACGCCGCCTGTAACTCTTCATCGTGTACTTCGCGTTCATTGTGTTCATTGCTGGCTTCTAGGATTTCTTCCAGCTCTTTATCTTTCTCATTTCTGTTGTTTTGTAAGTCCTGAATTTGCTCTGGATCTTGTGTGGTGTTGGTTTTGGGGTGAAGAACGAGGCCTTGCTCTGTGTTCTCTTGGTTGTCTTCGCTCTCAAGATCTTGTGCTGTGGATTTCTTGGTTTTCTTAGGTGGGGCCATCGGTGGGAGCCAATATTGGAAATTCTGAAATCTCCAGACAAAAAAGTAGAATCGAACTGACAAAAAGCTCTGCTCTCCCTCTGAAAAAGTCGATCCCTTTACACGGAGGCATGGGGGCTCCTTTTATAGCGCCCGAGGGTTACTTTTACATTCCGAAACTACCCTCTGTAAAGCTACAAATATATGGAAATGTTGAGGGTACATATGTCCGCAGCAATCACGGACATCTTATCTAAATTACACGGATGCCATTGCGTATTCTAGCTGCCTTCTTCTTCCGTGGCCAAGCTTCTCACGTTTCTTCGTATCTTCTACTACACGCTGTTGACTAAGTCAGCTTTGGCTTCCCGGGATATTTTGGTGAGTTTCAGGAATCCTCAATTACTTGCCTCGGTAGGGACTTTTCCCTGTTTGCGCCGTTCCGTCGTTCTTTCCTGATATCTTCGGTGTGGAGAAGTTTTCCCGGAATTCTCCGTTTCCAGAATGTCACATAAAATACAAAGGAAAGAAAGGAATCCTGATTTTCTTAGGAATTCCGAGGGTCAGCAATGTGTTTACGTAAAAATAACATTTCATCAAACCACTTTATTTACCAGAAAAACTTTCTCTAATCATAAGAAGTAGCGATTTTAGATACGTTCACAGATCTGAGAAACTTCAGAACCTTCGGGGGTTTCCTTTTCATTAATAAATCTGTTGACGCGTGTCTTCTTGGAAGATTCTGAGGGAGACGATTTTTAGCTGATCCCCAACAACTGACGAATGAGGAAGGAAAGGACTTGCCACATTAAGTTTTACCCTTAGCCGCATAGCTTGTAACAAGTCGAATGAATGCCGTTATAAATGCAATTGGCTTTAGTATCCTTTACTTTAACGTTCTTTATTTTCTGTTAAAACAGATTGCACTCTTTTTCCTCACAAGAGGGGAGCTCAAATCATAGAGCGTCAGGTTTTTAACGAGGCAATTCCGGTGCAAAATTTCCGTTTCAATATTAATGGAAGTATTTCCCCCTCATTACCTGTGCACTCATTTTTTTCTTTAGAAAACCACCCAGCAAGTGGTGAATTGAAAGCGATTCTTATGAATCGAAAGAGTATTAAGTGTTGCCCTTTCACAGCCCACCCACAAGTGGTGAATCGAAAGCGATTCTTATGAATCGAAAGAGTTTTAAGTGCTGCCCTTTCGCAGCCCACCCACAAGTGGTGAATTGAAAGTGGTTCTTACGAATCGAAAGCATTTTAAGCACCGATCTTTCACAACCCACCCCCAAGTGGTGAATCGAAAGAAGTCCTGACAAATAGAAAGTTTTTTCTAGCACTGCTCTACCGCAACTTATTTCTAGTCAATATTTCGAAAGCAGTTCTCACGATCTGGAACAGTCTAACTCGCATTCCGTCAACTTATTACGCTTCAAGAATTTTGCTTTCAAAGAAAAAGGAAGTAGAAGTCTCGCAATTTTAACATACAACTCCTGCGGGGGATATACCCCCGGGGTGCCACATGGAGGGGCCTCACGGCGTATCTATGAGGATGGCGTGGGCCCACACAAGCGGCACTCGACACGGGTACACGGATTCGGAATGAGACGGCACCCGAAGAGATATACTCTCATAGATAAAGACTAGTTGGTTAGGAAATATATTACTTGTGATCGAAGGGAAATCTTGTATAACCGACTAGGATAGATCCCACGTGATCTGTAATCCTGCCCCCCATGCCTATATAAGGGCGGCAGGGACCCCCCTCTCAAACAAGTCCAAGCTGATTCCCATTCGCGGAACGATCAGTACAACCACCAACGCAGGACGTAGGGTATTACACATCTTTGCGGCCCGAACCTGGATAAACCCCTGTGTCCTTCGTTCACCATCTAGCTTCAGTCTCGGCGATCCCCTCCACACAATGTACCACCATAGCCTACCCCGTGGTGGACTGCTGGCACCATTGTACCGACAACTCCGATTTCACTTTTCGGTCGAAAAATAGCTTCAAAAGCTGCGTCATTCGACCCCCATTCAAAAGCTAGACCTATGAGACTTTTGGACGCCTAAGTGTCGCCTCGCAGGCTAAATCTCTGTTTTATACAAAAGCACGATTGTTGTCAAAAGTACAAGCATACATCTCTCCGATACAAAAGCAGGGTACAACATCATCACAACTTAGTACAAATGTTTATTCCTCTTCCTTTCCCTCCCTTCGCTTTCGCAACTTTCAAGGAGGGAGAGACGTTTTCTTCTAAAAATAAGAAAATGAAAGCAGCAAAAGCTCAGAGCCATGCTATTACGAAAAGGGTAGCTCAAGAGCACACCCAATTCTACTAATGTCCTTATACACACTAGCCCTGTCATACACAAAACAGTGATTTGGTTTGAGGGTTTTGTCCTCCTCCTCCGTCTTTATCACAACTTCTTCTACAACTCCCGCAGAACGAAAGCGACTAAGCCTCATACCACCAGTCGAATTGAGCAAGCAGTGTAAAGCATAGCTTCGTGACGGGTAATAAGAACAACAAAATTGCCAAAAATCATCAAAAGAATGTGCAAGAAACCTCTCTCGATAGGCCCTGCAAGATGGACCGCTGACGCACAAGTTCTCTCGGCAAAACGTTTTCGGTGTTACATCCAGCGGCTCATCATCGAAGGATGTCTGCCAAACATTGACCACGATCATTCATGTTCGAAATATAGACAACACACTTCAAAACAAGTTTTACATCACGGCTCGTTCGTAAGCAAAGTTTCCTAAACCTTCGGCTCTGGCCGCACGTCAGCTTTCAACGGGGAGGTTTCGTGCCAAAGCGGAGCCAAGGTTTCTCCCGTCCTCGAGTCTTTCCCACCCTGCCTCTCGGGGTCTTCATCTCGCTCAATCATAGCAGGGGCTCCCGACGTTTCGCCATGTGTTTCCGTGTCTTTCGGAGGCCAAACCCGCAGAGGCCCGAACGGTCCTAGCATAGCTTTCGGTCCTTGTTCTTCTCGGTGCCTCCGCAGTTCCAAAGCCTATTTCACCTGACCGTGATGGAACTATGAGCCGACAGGTAATGAATCAATCAATCCTAAAATATGATGCGGTTTTCAAAATCAAGAACGAAAACAGTGAAAAGAGGAATCAAGCGCGTCATACCTTAGCCAGTCGATCAGTAGCTTTCTTTCGAGCAATATCGCGGCCGCTTTTCATCCAAAACTTATGCAGCAATATTTTTGTTGCCGCTTCAACAACTTTGTCAGGGGCTGACAAGTCTTCGAATCGTGGAAAACTATACCCACGAGATGTAAATGCTTTAAGATGCTTACAATCCTGTTGCTCTAGCAGTTGCAGGGGGGTTTCCACGCTGGTCGCAGCTCCATAATCCCCAATTTTGTTAATCGTTTTGTGGAGAACTTTCAATTCATGATCCAACCACATGAAGAAACCCCCCAGATTATTCGTAACCTGAAACATTTGCACTTCTGCACCATAGTATGCAAGCGCATCTTCAAAAAGTGTTGGCAAGATGTAAAGCCCATTGACACCCAAAACTTTTGTTATCATCATGCAGCTTTTCCAGATCAGCTTTCGCCTTGTGAAGCTCGGTTATCAATTCATCCCCGTACTATTAATCAGCTCTAGTGAATCAGAACGTTCCACAGTCTGCTTGAGCTCTGTACGGCACTCTTCATAGCATGCCAACTCTTTGTGAACTTCCATTTTCAGATCTTCTATAGCCAATTTTTGCTTCGAGCAAAGATATGTCAAATTTTGAGACTGCTTTCGCAGCATGTCATTCTCCTTTTTCAGTTGCTCATTCTCAGCGGGAAAACTCTCTTTTTCTTGTCGTAGAATTTCCACATCTCTCCCGACATGGTGGCTGGCAATTTAACCAGCCATAAATCCTTTCGCAATCTGTGTTCGCATCATCTCAAAGAGTTCCACACTGGTCAAATCTTTCAACGAGTCTGCGAAACCCAGTTCAACACAAAACTTATCGACTTCTACAGTCGAAACCACCTCAGGCAATTTCCGTCTTACTTCATGCAATGCTAACAAGACGTAAGTAGCGGCGCTATCTGGCTTCTCAAGCATCTCTATCAAAACAGCTCCTAGGGGCTGCTCAGTTTGATCAGCCTCTTTCGCCTCAATGGTCGAGGGCACAATCAAATTTTCCTTTGGGCTAGAGCCTTCCGCCTCTTTAGTTATAGTTCGCTCTACTTCTTGCATTTCACCCGAATTCAGATTCTGTTCGGGTATAGGAGGCTTATCTTCATCAATATACCATAGTTCTTCATCCATGTCTACTACAACAATCATCTCAGTTATCAGCTTGTCTGGCTCCGGCAGATCATTATCATTGAAAAATTGCTCAGTCTCCTGATAATGTTTGAAGAACGCGTCTCCACGGGCACGCTCCTCCTCGGTTTGCTCCATGGGGTTTTCATCGGAATAGGGATTACGATCTTTCCATGGGTCTCTCACGGGAATAAGTTGTTTATCTCCTTCATCTTTTTCAATCACGGACTCCGCAAGGAGAGTTTCCGCTACTTCAATCTCATCATCCGCTCTCACTTCTTTCGGACTCGGCAGCGCATCTGAATCTATATTGATCAGTTCCGTTTCTTTCCCCTTATCGCTCGCAGTGAGCTCCACAACCTTTTCCCTTTTTTCCGGAGGAGCTGTCGCACCTTCGTCAATGCGCAAGGTTTTGCTTTTTTCAGGCTCCATGGGGGTTTTCTTTTTCGAAGGCCCTTTCTTTTCCAGTTCTGCGCCAGCTTGAGTCACTTGTTTCTTTCTTTTCTCAGTTGCCTGAACTTTCACTGCCTCATTTTTCCTGCTGGTTATCGCGTTAGATACCCACACAAGTTTTGACGTCTTCTCGTCATCTCTAGGTTTGGTCACCACTTTCTTGGGATTCCCCTTCTCGGAGGTTTCAGCAGGTTGTGACCTGACATTGCCAGGCGGTTGCATTCTTTTTGCAGGAGTGATCGGTTTTGGGTGTGGAAAATATTCAACTCCCATCTCGTAGAAAACATGGTTTACGTGACCTTGATGTTTCAAAATCTTTCGAGCAGTTGCGTGCTCTTTCTAAGCATAGTTGCCAATCATCAGCATGACTTTCCTCTCCACCTCTGCAACTATTTCTGCATCGGTCAAACCTTTAGGTTTCCCAACCTTGAACTTTGGGCACTTAGCCTCCATTTCCAACCTCGGAACTTTCCGCTTCACAAATCCCTAATGTCCCCAGCGAGGGCAACTAGGCCAAACTTTGGCAGCCACAAACTCTTCGAGCGCGTCACGTGTTGTTATGACTTGAGTGGCTTGAAAATAAGCCGCGGTGCTAACCGACACCCAGCTATTCTTTGTCAATTCTGGAGCAAGGTATGCATTCACGTTGTTGATGCAGAAAATAGAATAAAGTCCTCTGCGGCAGCACGTAACGGATCCCCGGAATGTAACAAGGCGTGCCAGCCGACCTGACCTGTTGATCGGCACGGAAGAGGATACGATATTAAATATTAGATTGATCGGCTAGGGAGCCGATAGATGTCTTCCACGTGGGTACAACGCAACAGCCCGATCGGCCGATGCGAGATCGAACGAGATCGGCCAGCTGATCGGCAGCCGAAGCGCAAAACATTAGCCAATTGGTTCAGGAAGCAGAACCAGTCCGACAAATTTATAAGCAAATCAGAGGTTAGCTGCCAACTGTCAGAAAAGATAGACTCCATCCAGTTGCTTTTATAGAGAGTCATCAGTTCTTTGTTGAGCAAGCACAACATCATCTGGAGGAAAGGATTCGTCAGGAGCAAGTTATTGATTCTCAGATGGCTGATTTGGATAACAGGATCCATATTTTGTCTTCTTCCCGTCCTGAGATTGTTGCAACAGTTGATCGACTGAAGAGCAGACGAGTAGACCTTCTTGCAGAATTAAAGCAACTTGAAGAACATCTATCTTTGGAGGAGAAAAAACTTACAGATCTTCCAACCCTGATCAATGGTTTGGAACATCAAAAAGACATCATTGCCAAAAAAGCTCAAAACATCAGTCGAGAGGCACGACCGATTTCTGGTTCAGCTTACGCTGATCGTCAAGAAATAGAAGAAGTTGACCAGCTCCGTTTGGATGCTATCAATACCATCTGTTTGCTAGGCATAGCTTAAATACCCTCGTATATGTAACTCTGGAACCCGCAGCTATCTTCAAATGCATTGGCCAACTTCCAACGCTCTTCCTTTATTACTTTGTCCTTTTCTTTTGACTGAATGCTTGCTGGTCCTATAAATAAACCATTGCCATCTCTTTTCTTGTATCTTCGACGTGATGTCTTCTTCCTCCTCTATGAATCAGGTTTCTCCCTATCTTTGTATCCTTCTATGGTTCTCATATGATGGCTTAACCTTCTTTTCTTCTTAGCCTCCCAATCGTGAGGATGTGGAAAGGATCTTAATGAACATCGATGCTCATGGTGCACATCAAGCGTTGACATCAAGACAAAAACGAGGTCTTCGACTCGTAATTTCCACAGATGAGAAGTAGTTAGAAACTTTAGAAGCCAGGAGGATGCATCTTCTTGAGGAACTGAATCGAGTAGAGGGTGAAATAGCTGTCACCAAGGTGCAGTTAGAGAAGGCCAAAGATTTAGAGAAATCCTAGTGCAACTTTTTCCTTAGCCGATGTAACCGGATTTTAATAAATTTCAGCTGATGTAATCAGCTTTTGCTTTATTGTATTTCATCTATATGGTCCATGCATCTTCTGGATGATTTTCTTCTCTGACAACATGTACTATTTGTCTTGTGATCTTTCTGAATCAAGACAGATGAATGCTACCCACTTGCTTTTCAGATGCCATTAACTTTTCAATGCTGACATGTGAATCTGAACTGTCTTGCCTCTTCTCTCTCTATAAAATGTGCTTCCTTGTCCAAAGGTCTCTCCAGAAGTCCACTAGAATCATAGCAAGTTTTAGCGATGATTCAGATCAGCTGTCTCAAGTCTTTGGGAACGAGAGGCGCTCACTCTTAAAAGAGTTTTCACGAAGAAATAGCTATCTGTCTCAAATAGTAAGCTTTTACTTAGACTGACTTTGCTCCTTGACGGTGCTATGAAGATTGCAGTCTTTGTCTGCAACTTTGAGAGGACAACAATATCAAAGTATGCTCTGCAGTTTGTGGACGTGCATAATTTCCCAACTTAATGTATTAACTCTGGCCTCATTTTGGGAAACACATCTTTGAATCAATGTCAGCCTTTTGAGCGCCGCGCCATTCACAGAGCGTTTGTTCCTCTTTTGACCGGATCTGACGCTTCTGTTTCCATCTTCTCCATCCTCCTTCATCCTTATCTCTTTCTAGAGTTTTGGCTATAAATAGACCATGCGTCTGTTGATGAGAAGCATAGTTCCCAACCATGGCTCAAAATTTAAGTCTGATAGATTGCCAACTTCTTCTCTTCGCCTTTCTTCTCTCTTTTGATTTCTCGATGGCTAGAAGAATTCTTATGAAGTAATATGTGGTGTGCTTCTCTCCCTGGTCTCATCTCGTGAAGCCAGGAGGTCCAACGGCCAGAAGAATCCTTGTGACACGTCTTGGGTTCATCAGTTGGTGGAGGAGAGTTTGCTTTGGCATCAGGAAGAAGAACACGCCTATGTCTTGTTCATCGACGAGTTGTGAGGGAAGGTCACAAAATTGTGATTCATCTTGTCAACTTTGCACTTCCTTTTGCTTTTTAGTATCTGCTTTCCTAGCATGCCTTTTCTCCTGGCAATCGTGGATTGCCCAGTCATGATGAACGTAATCGGCTGTTTTTCCCGATTTGTTTTCCTTGTCAGACTTTGTAATATCACCATGTATTGAAATATGAGAGAAAGAAATATGTATATATGCTCATATTTTTGTTCTAAGGGCGACTGTTACTGTTGACACCATTTTTTGACACATGTCGGAGAAGAGCCGAAGGGACATCAGGAAGATCTCAAAGCCGATAAAGAAAGGGAAGAAATAACCAGTCGATCTAGGATCGGTCGATTGACGAAGGAGAGATGTGGCTAAGAAAGAATGCGCCAAAGGGAAGAAGATGGAAGCGGGTCAACAATCAAGTTGACATCGGATCAAAGTCAGTTTAGAGAGTCCGATTCCTATGAGAATGATTAAGTTTTTGGTAGTTTTATTTCTTTAGATTCAAGTAATCTTTGTCGTCATCGACTAGGAGTCAAATTGTCCTCAGGACATAAATAGCGAGCCTGCGTGGTCGGAGAAAGTTTGTACACACCAATATACACAAAACCCTTTACTTTTCAAGTCGGCGACTTCGCCACCCTTTTTTACTTCTTATTTTCTTGTTTCTTCAAACACCGTTTTTCTAGCTCGTCGGGCTGCATCGATTGACCTACGGCAAGCTTGTAAGTACCGTTTTACCGAATATTAACTAGGCTTTAACCTCTGGGCGCATCGCTGTTGTTTTGTCTAGTTTTATTCACAACTTATCGATATCAGCTAGGTTTGCAAGTCTTTTCTTTTTTATTTAGCTTTTATCACCAATTTATCCAGCTCGTAATCATATCGTATCGGCTATCCTCGCTCCTGCATCGTTTCATCACGATACAGCCGATCTAGATTGGTTTCGAGTGTTGTCTCGTAGCGCTTAGTTTGCTCTGTTTTTGCTTGCGCTTTGCCTACGTTATCAAATTGGCTGATCTAGCCGTTTTGGATATACTTACACTTCAGCTGCTACAGCTAGCCGATTCTCTCTACAGTTGTATTGGCCGATTGGGCTGTTACTTATCGAAGACTCACATCGGTTCTCTAGCCGATCTAACCCGCATCTAACGTTTCCTATCCTTTCGTGCCGATTTACAGGTCAGGTCGGCTGGGACGCCTTGTTACATCCCGGGGATTCGTTACGTGTTGCCATTGAAGAACTTTATTCCGTTTTTTTGCGTCAACACATCTTGGCACGCCCAGTGGGACACGAGAACTAATCAACAATGTTAGGACCAAAACTTCCTAAAGATGCTGGTACAGACAAGACCCAAACTATCACATTGGATCAACTTTGTGAAGAAGACAAAGCTGAGTTCGATGAGCGCATGGCAGAATATGGTCAGCTATTGATGGGCAGTTTCGGCTTAACCAAGCAAGGAGCTATCAAGAAAACTCCTCTTCCCAGACCACATGAATTGATAATACAAGCCGATCCTGGGAAGCTGCAAGATATGATGACAAAAGCTATGCTTGGATCTCTGATTGATCAATCTTCTGTTTTCTACAGCACGGTGCAGAATTCTATGAGAGAAGTACTCAGAGATGAACTTGCAAATGGATATAAAGGACCGGTATATTACCAACCTGGTACAACAATTCCAACTCTTGCTGCCATGAGATTTAGTCATGAAAAATCGGCTTTTCAGCCGGGACAGTCTACTTCAGATGGTGTTTCTCATATAACACCGATTCTGTCAGCAACCACGACTGGAATTGTTGATCCTTCAGGTTCTCCGAGTCACATACCTATTATCCCTGATGCACCAATGTCTCCTTCAAAGAAAGACACAAGTGGGAAAGGTATTGCGACTGAGACAACTCAAAAAGTAGGAGAAACCCCTACTGGTCCATATGCAGCAAAGTTTGGAGAGTTAATTGGAACTGCAGTACAGCATGATAAAGGAATCACATTTGCTTCCATTGAACCAAAGACTCTCAAAGCGCAGCATTATGATCTTCAGCCGTTTCATATGCACATGGTCAAGCCTATTCAATCGGCTCAAGAGAATTCTAGCATGCAGAAAACTCCAACACAAGTAACCTCTAGTGGAGCAGCAGCTGGTCAACCGATCATAAATCATCCGTTGACACCAGAGCAGATGAGTCTAGCTGATCAAGCTTATGCAGTTAGAACCTATGCTGCGAATTTACAAGAGCAATACAACAATGCTATGTATCGAGCAACATTATGGGATCAAATGGCTCAACCTGTGAATTCGTCGTATCAGTTGCCAGAATAGCAAAGTACTCCAAACAGGCAATATATACAACAAGGAACCCTGCATAGAACACTTCAGTCAGGTGGGATTCCTCAATATACGGCTTTGCATACACCTTTGGCTTCACAGCCAATCATGCAGGAACAACCAAGAATAGTTGGAATGATACAGAATAGGCCAAATCCTTCGGCAGGAAACCAGCTGACTGATCAGAATAAGAAATTTATGGCTAAGATTACAGATTTGATACAAAAGCAGTTTGAGTTGAAGCCAAAGCAGCAAACCAACATGTATCGGACACCATATCTTGCTTATTTCGATCAAATCCCGTTCCCTCAGAGATATAAAGTGCCCGACTTCACCAAGTTTACTGGTCAAGATGACACCTCCACCATCGAGCATATCAGCCGATTTATTATTCAATGTGGAGATGCAGGATCAAATGAGGCATTCAGAGTTCGATTATTCTCATCCTCTCTATCAGGGCCATCCTTTGCTTGGTTTACATCGCTACCAGCTGATTCGGTTCAAACCTGGGAAGATCTTGAGAAGAAGTTCCATGGTTATTTCTTCTCTGGAATACATGAAATGAAAATTACTGATCTGACTAGCTTGAAGCAAAGGAACGATGAGTCGGTGGTAAATTTTATCCAGAGATTCAGAGAGATGAGGAAGAAGTGCTTCAGTCTATCTTTGACTGACAAACAACTGGCAGAATTGGCTTTTCAAGGACTCCTGCCTTCAATCAAAGAGAAATATGCTTCACAGGAGTTCGAGAATATTAGCCAGTTGGTACACCGATTAAGTCATGAAAGCTCTTCACGGCCTTATGAACCTCGAAGGAATTATCAGAAGAAAATAGCATATGTGGAGGATTCTGATTCAGAGGAAGAGGCTGAGACTAATTTAGCCGAATGGGTGTCAAACAGGAAGCCCATTGCATGTCCCTTCGGCAAGAAAGAACCTGAGAAATTCGGTTTTGATATAACTAAAGCTGATAAAATATTTGATCTCCTCCTTCAGCAGGGTCAGATTAAACTCTCTTAGAATCACACTATTCCAAGTGCTGAAGAGCTTAAGAAGATCAAGTATTGCAAGTGACATAATGTTACATCCCATAACACTGACGAATGAAAGGTATTTCGACAACAGATTCATAATGCAATAGATCAAGGAAAGCCTAAATTTGAGACACCTTCCAAGTCAGGAAAGCCGATGAAGATTGATCAACATCCTTTCCCTACTAATATGGTGGAAGTTACAGAATCAACTTCACAAGCAAAGGTGTTGACATCTGAATCGGCTCAAAATAAGAAGGTCACTGATCCCAAGGCTCAGATAACAACAGAAGAAGCAAAAGACAAAGGACTGCTTGAAGAAAATAATTCAAAACCACCAAGGAAATTTACTCAATCCCAAGTTCTGCTGAGCAAGTATCAACACCATCAACAAAGAATCAGAGAAGGAGAAGAGTGGGCAAGGCGCAATTCAAATCATTGGAGATGCCCGTTCTTCAGATACTGTTGGGAGGAAGGGATTAAACTTCCAACAATGGATAATTGTCCAGAGTGTAATGGTTTTTATTCTGAAGGACAATCTTCCAAAAGGGTCTGTTTTGATGACAGAGGAAATAGGTCTGCCGATCAAGATCAGCCAGAATATCATAAACAACGCGTCTCAGTACATGATCGGTTGGGGGGCAAGGTCAACGTGCATGATCGGCTTGGGGGCAAAGTTAACATACATGATCGGCTGGGGGGCAAACACCAAGATAGCCAAGCTAATTGGCTAGAAGAGATGGCTGACAGCAGGGTCCCTGATGAAGATGTGTTGGCAAGAAATCCAAAAAGGCATAATGCTACATATGAAGGTAAAAGCCAACATGAAGTTCATCAACCTAGGTGGTGCCCAGAGGGATTGACCAAATCTCAGAAGAGAAAAGTCCAGTGCTTGCGGCAATTGGAACAGCGAGAAGAGATTAAGAAGCAAGCACTTGACAAGAAGAAGGTCTGATCCCAAATCTGGCGACTTAAACCCAAACTTGATAACAAGGGAGAAGGTCAACTAGTGGCAGATGTTAACATGGTCTTCATGCTGCCCAAGGAATTCATGACTCTTGAAGACAACTCAGATGAAGAAAGTTCAGACGAAGAGTTGGGTTCGGCTCAGTTAACCTTGGATCCAATGCTGGCCAGTTTTGAGAAACCAGATGAAGAAAAGCGTCAACATATGAAAGCTTTGTTTCTCAAAGGACTTGTCAATGGGAAGAGTCACAAGGCTCCTGGTGGATGGTGGTGCATTGGTCAATCTCATGCCCTACTCAATGCTTTGAAGATTTGGAAAAAGTGAGCAGGACTTAACCAAGACCGACATCATGCTTCTTGATTTCGAAGGAAATTCATCATCTGCAATGGGTGCTATATGTGTGGATCTGACAATCGGCAGCAAGACCCTTCCAACTACCTTTTTTGTCATCAAGGGGAAGGGATCATACAATTTATTACTTGGAAGAGATTGGATTCACGCCAATTGCTGCATTCCATCTACCATGCATCAATGCGTGATCCAATGGATCGGAGATTCGGTGGAAGTAGTCAACGTCGATTCCTCTTTCCATATTGCAGTAGCCGATGCACACTGGAATTTTGATAAAGTGATTTGCATATCAGAGAAAGTATGAGAGACAGATTTCCTCAGGATGTCTGACTTCGAGCTTCAGCCGATCTAGGCGATCGGTTCTCGAATATAAAAGAAAAAATAGCAGGCTGCATCGGCCGGTTGAGAAGATTGGACTTCAACAAGATTAGGCCGATGCTCGTCAAGATCGAAACAAAGTTTGAATTAATTACTTAATTACTTGATCGATTACTACTTCTGGCTTCTTAGCCGATTTAGATGTCGGGTGATAGCCGATACTGAGTTATCGCCTTTTGTGAAAAAATTGTAAAAATCAAAAGGTGTTCAAACACCTATAGCCGATCTATGATTCGGATAATGGCCGATGTAACAATCGCCCTTAGAACGAAAATATGAGCATATATATATATATATATATATAGGTAACGTATATTTGACTCCTAGCGTGCTGAATATTATTTACCACCCCGGCGGAGCGCCGCCGAGCTCCGACGAATTAAAAACACCCACCGCTGATCACCTAATTACTTTCAAAACAACCGGAATCGTAAAAGCATCTTCCCCCGACGGTTCTGAAATAAAAGGCGTGGTGAGTTACTACTGAGACGCACTCAGCAATAATTCCGTCAGTTCCAAAACGTAAAAACCCAAACGCCGTTTACGGCACAATACTGTTCAAATTCTTTGGGAATCACGCCATTGATTGCTTCGCCTTAAACGGCAACCAGAACATTTCCTCCCCAATCTCATCCCTGAGAACCCGCCAGTCCCCGGCGACTGGCCTCCTGCTTAATCCGTCGGATGCGCGTCCTCCACTCCATCCGAATCCCCCTCACCATTTATCTCCGCCGCAGACCATCCGCCGCCGGATTAACCTTCAAGTTGAGTGCGCCACCACCCTACATCGGACCCGCGCGCCGAGTGGAATCGACCGCACCGCCGGGTGGAATCGACCGCGCTGCCGCGGCATCCTCGCTATTCCGTGGGGGTGCGGCGGAGCAACAGGCTGACCACCAGGTTAGTCCAATCCCCACCCTCCTTCCTGCCAGGCCGGAGCGTGGGTTGTATCGGCCGCGGCGTAGGCTCCAGGTGAGCCCAATCCACACCACCTCTTCCCCATTGCCAGCGCGAGCAGATAATCTATGCACATGCATGTCACCGTTGGATTCGGATTCTCCAAAATAAATTATTTCATTCATTGGGTGTTATTCTCATCCACACGTAGGTACTGAAAACTGTTCCTTTTGCTCACAGAATGCTTGTGCCGCTGCCGATTCGTATGTAGCCGCTCAATTTCTCACGCACTGGTAGTACTCCAAAGTTTGTGTAGTCGATTCCGGTAGGCAATGTTTATTTAGGTTCTCACACTGAAGTTTTATACAGACAGTTTTCAGTAACTATGTGTATTCATAAATTTCGAGCTTTTGGAAAACTGTCCACTGCAATGTGTACCATGTATATTCAGACACAACAGGGTATATGGGTCTATGTACCAATTGCAACCAAAAGGAGTAAAATATATCCTATTATGTGTCACTAATTTGCCTTTTTGTCTCGCAGGATGAGCGCTCATGACCATGTGCAGCAAGAACCGTTAGGGTCTGCATTGGATGCTCCAGCCCGGCGTGTGCAAGTAAATCGACCTAAGAGAAGAGCTGTGCAGAAACGAACAGGTCAGCCTCCTAAGGTGACTGATGCACCATCCAGTAATCCAGTTCCCCGGTCTCCACGGGATGCGCACACACAAGAAAACGACGACGATGTGAGTGCACCAACCAATTCCTTATTTACTGTATCATTGTATCATACTCCCTCCCTTTCTTTTTATAAGGCGCGTGCGCAAATTAAGATTCAAATTTTACGATCTTTAACCAATAATTAAGCATCAATTTTTTATTTTTGTAGTATAAATTTGATATGATTGGATTTGTCATCAAATATACTTTCTAATGATTATATATTTATAATCATAAAAAATATAATATAAGAGAAATGGATGGTCAAAGTCTAATTTTGGAGACCGTGCCATGTCGCGTCGCGCCTTATAAATAGAAAATGAGGGAGTAATACAAGGCACCTTATAAAATCCCCTTGTTTGCTTCAGGACTTTCAACCGCAAGTGGCGCATCCAAGAATCAAGGTGCCTGGGTGTAAACGTGCACGTGACACATCAACCTCCAAACAGACAGGTTCCAAACGTAAATTGATGCCAACAATTGACGAAGTCAACGAGGTTAGCTGCTCGTTGTATCCCACACACCCCTTCCATTCTTGTTCCAAATGCCTCTTTTTTTGCCAATCATGTTTTTAATTTGGATAGGATGATCCGAAGAAACCTGGGATAACATGCTGCCGTTGCAATCCAAAAGATGTTATTGAGGCTATTGATGCTTTTCTGGTCAACACACACGAGTGCTAGATCGCGCGGAACGTCGAAACGCTGAACTCGCCGAGCTCCTGCCCGGACCGGTCTGACCGGTCAGGGGCACTGGTCTGACCAGTGGCTGCAGAGGTGCGGTGAAAACCTAAGATCGCCGCCTCGGGAGGGACCCCGTCGGAGGTGGCGCGCCTAGGGTTGTTCTGAGGTCGGCAAGGCCACTCAGAACGTCCCTGATCGTCGTCGAGACAAACAAGGAAAGCACGAGGTTGGAAAAGCTAGGGTTTGAAGAGATAAAAGTTGTAGAAAGTAATGTACGATTGGGTGATTCCCCTCAAACGGCCGTGGCCCTTTATATTTATAGGGTGGGGAGGTCTTGCGCCGCAAGGAATCCTTTTACAAGTCGAAATTCGCTAGGACTCCTCAATTCTGCTCGGACTCGGGGTCCACCGGTCAGACCGGTCGGGCCCACCGGTCAAACCGATGTGGCCGCTGCCGGATCGGCTACAAGACGCCTGACCGGTCAGACCGTCGATGGACACCGGTCTGACCGGTGGCATCAGCCTGATCGGCTTTGTGCCAATTTTGGGTGCGAACATATGCCCCCCTGTTTTTTAGTAAAGCTTGCTGTCTAAAAAATAATTCTAAGGTCGATGTGACACTTCACCGGCCATTTTTTGGTCTAAGGGTGATTTTTGCTTTAAATCGGCCATATCCTATCAAGCATCTTGCCAGACACTTGGATGAAATTTCTTCAAGTACCTCCCATTGAGAGCCCTTGGAAGTCGCTGTCCTTGCAAAGTCTCCATCATGTAAGAATTCCCAGAACAAACCTTGACAACCTTGTATGGACCTTCCCAACTTGGAGACCACTTGCCGAACTTGTTACTCTTAGATCTAATAGGTAAAATTGTCTTCCAAACCAAGTCACATACCTGAAAAGATTTGGCTTTTACCTTCTTGTTGTATGCTCTAGCAACTCTCCTTTTGTCCTTTTCAATTTCCTCCAAAGCTTCCATACGCTTGTCGGTCACTTCATCAATATTGTCCATCATCAAAGCATAATATGACTCAACATCAAGATTATTCTGCTTTGCAAGTCTATATGCGCCTAGATTCACCTCAACGGGCAAAACGGCCTCTTGACCATACACAAGCTCAAAAGGAGTAACCTTAGTAGCACCATGTCTAGAAATACGATGAGCCCATAAAACTTCAGATAATACCTCATGCCATCTTCTAGGATTGTCTTCTATCTTCTTCTTTATGAGCTTCACTAATGTCTTGTTGCTAGACTCGGCTTGACCATTGGCTTGAGCATAATATGGAGATGAATTGAGCAATTTAATACCATAGGAATCAACAAATTCACGCACCTCTTTGGATATGAATGAAGTCCCTTGATCCGTAGTCAAAGTCTGTGGAATGCCAAACATATGTATGATATGCCCAGTAATAAACTCAATCACCTCTCTATGTGTCATATTCTTCAAAGGAATAGCTTCAGTCCACTTGGTGAAGTAATCAGTAGCCACGATCACAAAACAATGCCCCTTTGACGACGAAGGATGAATCTTGCCAATAAAATCCAAACCCCATCCTCTAAAGGGCCAAGGTTTGATAATCGGATGCATCAACGCAGCAGGCACCAACTGAACATCTCCATGTTTTTGACACTCTTCACACCCTTTGTAGTACTTCAAACAATCAGCTATCATGGTAGGCCAATAAAAGCAAGCTCGCCTGAGGAGCCACTTCATCTTGGGAGCCGATTGATGAGTACCACAAATACCTTCATGAACCTCTGCCATAGCCAACCTAGCTTGATCAGGACCCAAGCACTTTAAAAGCAAATCATCCGCAGTCCGACGATACAATTCACCATTATCAACAACAAACTTAAGAGCCCATCGTCGGACTTTTCTATCAACTGAACTGCTAGTATTTTGTAAACAATCAACCAACGGCTTTCTCCAATCCTCCACCTCATCTTTGTCACGAAAAACCGAGGAGAAACTTTTACCAGGGGACCGGTCAGACTGGTCATGGGCATCGGTCAGACCGGTGCCGTTAGCCGACCCAGAACCAGGGGACCGGTCAGATAGGTCGGTGACATCGGTCAGACCGGTGTCACCGGTTAGACCGGTCGGCTGTGTCGGCCTGACCGGTGCCTCCAGAGCAAAACACTCGGCTGTAAGCAACGGTTTGTGTTCTTGAAAATTTCTTTTTCGAACATTATAATCAGATGCTTGCTGGGCCAAAGCATTAGCTCTAGGATTTTCCTCTCGTGGCACATGATAGATAACAAATTCATCCATACAAGATATGATGTCTAAACATTTATCACGATAAGCATTTAAAAAACCATTTAAACATTGACATACCTTGGATACTTGCTGCACCACCAATAAAGAATCTCCATATGCTTCCACATGTTTTACTCCCATGTCATGTAAAATTTCCAATCCAAATAGAAGAACCTCATATTCGGTTTGGTTGTTAGTACAATCATGATCCAATCGGTTAAGAGCTTCAAAAACAGTCCCACTTGGCGAAATAAAGACAATTCCAACACCACAACCATCTTTGCAAACCGATCCATCAAAATGCAATTTCTATGGAGTAAAAGTAACATAACCGACATTCAAATCAAGTTGCTTATCTACTCTATGTCCAACAATAAAGTCGGCAACAATTTGACCTTTCATTGAACTTAATGGTTCACAATGCAAATCATACTCAACTAAAGCATAAGCCCATTTGCCGACTCTACCACTTAAAATTGGTTTAAGCAACATGTATTTGATTATGTCGGTTTGACATGCTACTATGCAAGTACTAGGTAATAAATAATGCCTCAACTTGGTACAAGTATGATATAGTGATAAACACAACTTTTCAATAAAAGTGTACCTTGTTTCGGCGTCCAATAATCTTCTACTCTCATATGCAATAATGTACTCCTTGCCTTCGGTCTCTTGAGTCAAAACACCTCCAATGACATCCTTCTCAGCCGCTACAAACAACTTGAAAGGAATACCACTCTTGGGCGCTTGAAGAACGGGTGGCGAAGTCAAATAGCTCTTGATCTCATCAAATGCCTCTTGTTGCTTTGCCCCCCAAGTGAAGTCAACATCATTTTTTAACCGAAGTAAAGGAGTAAAAGCATTCACCTTCCCAGACATGTTACAAATGAACCTCCTTAAGTAATTTACCTTGCCCAAGAACTTTTGCAAATCCTTTTTACAAGTAGGCGCTTTAACATTTCGGATTGCCTCAATCTTTTTAGGATCTATCTCTATGCCTTTCTCATGCACAATGAAACCCAAAAACTTCCCAGCTGATACACCAAAAGCACATTTGAGTGGGTTCATCTTTAATTTATACGGACGCATTTTTTCAAATGCAAGTCTTAAATCAGCTAAATGAGAATCATCTCCAGCCGATTTGACAACAATATCATCGATATAAACCTCTACTATGATGCCAAGCAAATCATGAAAGATTAAATTCATAGCTCTTTGATAAGTAGCACCCGCATTTTTCAATCCAAAAGTTACAACAACCCACTCAAATAAGCCAACAAAACCCGGACATATGAAAGCCGTTTTGGATATATCCTCTTCGGCCATAAAGATTTGATTGTAACCAGCATTACCATCAAGAAAACTAAGAATTCTATGTCCGGATGCAGCATTAACAAGAAAATCGGCTATAGGCATAGGATATTCATCTTTAGGAGTAGATCTATTAAGATCTCTAAAATCAATGCAAACACGAAGCTTTTTTGTTCCTTTTTTCTCAACAGGCACAATATTAGAGATCCAATCAGCATAACGACAAGGCCTAATAAACTTTGCATTAAGTAACTGATTGACTTCCTCTTTCACTCGGTCATAAATATCAGGATCAAAGTTTCTACGAGGTTGTTTATAAGGCCTAAAATCAGGTTTAATAGGTAAACGATGCTCAACTAGATCACGACTTAAACCAGGCATTTCATTGTAGTTCCATGCAAAGCAATCAACATACTCCTTTAACAGCTTTATTAACTTAGATTTAAACAATGGATCAAGATTCTTGTTTACAAATGTCGGCCTAGGTAAAGTGCCATCACCAATATCAACTTCCTCTAAAGGATCAGCCGACGTAAACCCTTGTCCTAACTTGCTCAAATCATCAAAGTCTTCGATGGCCTCACACATATCGTTCTTATGCGCCCGATAGTGTTCTCGCCTTTGTTGCAACCACTCCAGATTTGCATCCATCAAATCGACAGAGAAGTTCTAGCCTGATCAACGATCGGCTTCATGACAACAGTAGCAAAGCCATCTTTGGTAGAATCAATAAGCCTCAAATTAGATAAATCTAAACCAGTTAAGCACTTAATATTCTCATGATTATCCATAGTAGGACTATCGGCCACTGCAACATAAGCCGATGTATCACCATGAACAATCTCTACCTCGTCGCCTACCCATTGGATTAAGAATTGATGCAAAGTAGAAGGCACACACTGATTTGCATGAATCCAATCACGACCAAGGATGAGACTGAAGTTACCTTGTGTCTCAGCGACGAAGAATGCCGTAGCCAACGTCTTGCTCCCAATGGTGAGCTCCATAGAGACGACGTCTTTAGCTCCCATCAGCTCGCCTCCTCCCACACCGCTGACGGTCATGTTGGTCTTGATCAGCTCATCATCTGAACCTCCCAGCTTCTTGAACAAAGAATACGGCATCAAGTTGACGATCGCTACTCTGTCCACCAGCATGCGAGAGATAGGCTTCCCATTGATGTGTCCTTTCATGTACAAAGCCTTCAGATGATTCTCAGTAGTGTTAGGCTTCTGAAAAATAGCTTCCTTTGGCCCAAAGTCGAGATGAGCAACGTCTTCCTCCGAGAGCACATAACCATCCATAGACATATGGATCACATTGATGTCCAAATTCATGCGCTTGGGCGAAGAACTGTAATCAACAAGCTCCTCATCGTCTTCTGGTGCAGGATCCGATGTGGACTTGTCATCACAAACCATGGGAACCGAAGAAGAGAAATCGGGCGGCGTCTCTGGGTCATCGGCCTGACCATCAACCTCCACCGGTCTGACCGGTGTGACCGGTCTGACCGACCCCTCCACCGGTCTGACCGGTGTCGACTGGGAGCTGGTCTTGACTCTCCACTCTTTCCCTTGAGGTACCATATGCCTGTACTGGTTGAAAGTTTCGTCCCTTTGTTTCTCTAGCTCCTTCTCCCTCTTCTCTTGAAACCTCAGGCGTTGAAGCTTCCTCCTTTGTGTGCGAGTCAATCCGAGAGGACACCACCTTGGCAAGAACTATTTGGAGTTGGAACCACTCCCACTGGCCTCATGGTCATTAGCAGCAACAAACACCCCTGGAGTTGATGTCACAACCTTATTGTTAGGAACAATCGGTCTTTTGCCATCTTCTCCAACAGGAACATCCATTGATCCTATCTGAATAATATCTTGACTCGTAGTCCTCTCTGGATCAACTTTCATCTTCTGCACCTCCTCCTTCTGCTTCGGCTTGTAGACTTGCTTCACGGGAGGTGGCACGGCTTTTCTGGCAGCACCGGTCTGACCGGTGGTAGCGACCGGTCTGACCGGTCGGGTCTGGTGACCCTGACCAGAACGGTGAGGAGCCAATCGGTCTTGGACAGGCCTGGAGATTCTGTCGAAAGCTGATTTCTGTCCTCCCCATCCAGGATGAAAGGCTTGTTGATAAGGCACCCACATCACTCCATTGTCATCATAAATCGGGCGTGGTGCATTTGAACTTGATGACGCCCATGGTGGAGTAAAACGTTGCCCTTGCTGCGATGATTCACCCTTGAGTCTTGTAGCAGCCCTTGGAGGTGAAGATGACCCTCCTTGATGTGTAGGTGACCTCATCCTTTTTTTTAATGGCCGATCACTTGTAACGGCCTTTTGCTTGGAATACTTGTCAAATAGCATGTCGAAAGTGACCTTTGGCTTAGGACCACTTCCCTGATTTTTTGCTACATTAAGTTTCCAGTTTCCAATCTCCGGACGGCTTGGCTTGATCATCCTCGGGCGATCTGGGGGCGCACCGGTCTGACCGGTCACATCCACCGGTCTGACCGGTCTGGCCAGAGATGGCTCAGACGGTCGCTGATCGGTGGGTGTGGACGACCCTTGCCTCCCATATCCAGAGGCACTTACTGTAACTTTGAAGGTCTCTTTGCCATCAGGAGTCTTCTCATACTCAACTTTGTGAACTAGCTCTTTTCCTCTCAAATCGGGCTTAGCCTCCCCGATTACCACGTTCTTGCCTTTAGTTGCTTCAGCTTGATGTGGCCGAACCAGTACCTTAGGCTGCTGCAAATCCATGGTGTTGATTGGAAAAGGAGCCTTGTCCACTTGCATCTCATGAAAAGTCAAACGACCTTCGTTTATAGCTGATTGAACCTGTCGACGAAACACATTGCAATCATTAATAGCATGAGAAAATGAATTATGAAATTTACAATATGCATGTCTTTTCAACTCTTCAAGTGGAGGAATAGTATGATTTAACTTGATATTTCCAGATTTAAGCAATTCATCAAATATGCGATCACATTTGGAAACATCAAAAGTAAATTTAATTTCTTCTTGCCGACCTTTGCTAGCCGGCTTAAGAGATGAACAAGAATAAGCTTTTTCTTTAGAGGGCCAATTAAATTCAGTAGCATAAATTTCTTTATCACTATCGTCCGAGCTATCAGAATCATAATAAATAACATGAACATTAGAACGACGTGATTTAAAATTATCTTTCTCTTTATTCATTCGGTTTTCAACAACTAAAGCTCTAATTTGAACTTGTGCAACCGAAAGAAAGTCAGTGCCCTCTATCTTATCTCTAATAGATGATCTTAAACCTTTCAGACAAATGTCTGCAAGGTCCATATCAGTGATTGACAAATTAAAGCACCGGTTTTTAGTTTCTTTAAACCTTTTAATGTAGGCAGAGACAGTCTCATCTCTTCCTTGCCTAACCGATGTTAAGTCTGTCAATTTTAATTGTATGCTCCCACTATAAAAGTGATCATGAAACTTACGTTCTAACATATCCCAAGATATAATAGAACCGGGAGCAAGCGAGGAAAACCAAGCAAAAGCGGTGCCAGTCAAAGATAAAGAGAACAAGCGCACTTTTAAAGCATTATAGACACTAGCTTCACCTAGTTGTGCAGTGTATTGACTAACATGCTCCCATGTGGTTTGGTCATCATCACCACTAAATTTAATCAAGTCAGGCATACGCCAACCACGTGGGAGAGGAAATCTATCAAACTCGGGATCGTATGGTTTTTGATACAAATTAGTGTTACCAGTATCAACACCAAGTTTGGTTTTTACCACATTAGCTAAATCTTCCTTAAATCTATTAAATTTCGCCCAATTAGGATTATTTGGCTGTTGTGGTTGAAGATTCTCCAAATTCATCTTATTTAGGTAAGGAGCTATCTTAGCTTGAGCTAACCTGTAACTTTCAAACACATAGTCCGGAATAATATTTTTGGAGGCCGATGTATTCATTGTCGTACTATAATGAGGTCCAACATTACTGATTGTATTAGAAAAAGTAGGGACCATCTGATTTGGCACGACAGAAATTGGCAAAGGCTGGTCGGGCACCAACTCCATAGCACCGGTCTGACCGGTACCCTGCATCGGTTCGACCGGTGCGACCATGTTTGGCCTGTGCGGTTGAAACTGAGGGTACTGACCAGATGCTGGATTTGATGTCAAACCATATGCATGATTACCATTATTTACAGGCAAAGGCGCTAAGCTAGGATGAGACCCTTGAGGATTAGCTTTAGGAGTACTACTATTAGTTTCATTATTATTAAAACCTAAACTCCTATCTTTTTCAAGATCCTCTAATCGTTCTAAACGAGCAATGTAAGAAGCAAGCAATTCATCACTTTCCACTGCAGATTTCATAGGAGAAGTTTCAGACGGGGGTTTCTTACTTACAGTGGGAATTACCTCAATATTGTTGTCGTTTAGCCTGATCGCCGGCAGCTCAAACTCTTTCAATCTTGCCACCTTGCCGGATCGATCCTTCTTGACGCCAGCTAGGAATTGTACTTGCATGTACTCTTGTAGCGCCTTGAACTTCTGCTGCTCCTCTGGAGAGAGATCTTCCAGCGACGCGGTGACAATGTTGTTCATGTCAAGTTCACACCGAGCACCCATCTGGCTGAGGTTAGATTGAACGGTTTCAGCAACCTGATCTTTCTTCCCCAGCGGAGTCGCCAAAAGTGTGTTGACGTTTTTCTGGTCAACACACACGAGCGCTAGATCGCGCGGAACGTCGAAACGCTGAACTCGCCGAGCTCCTGCCCGGACCGGTCTGACCGGTCAGGGGCACCGGTCTGACCGGTGGCTGCAGAGGCGCGGTGAAAACCTAAGATCGCCGCCTCGGGAGGGACCCCGTCGGAGGTGGCGCGCCTAGGGTTGTTCTGAGGTCGGCAAGGCCACTCAGAACGTCCCTGATCGTCGTCGAGACAAACAAGGAAAGCACGAGGTTGGAAAAGCTAGGGTTTGAAGAGATAAAAGTTGTAGAAAGTAATGTACGATTGGGTGATTCCCCTCAAACGGTCGTGGCCCTTTATATTTATAGGGTGGGGAGGTCTTGCCCCGCAAGGAATCCTTTTACAAGTCGAAATTCGCTAGGACTCCTCAATTCTGCTCGGACTCGGGGTCCACCGGTCAGACCGGTCGGGCCCACCGGTCAGACCGGTGTGGCCGCTGCCGGATCGGCTACAAGACGCCCGACCGGTCAGACCGTCGATGGACACCGGTCTGACCGGTGGCGTCAGCCTGATCGGCTTTGTGCCAATTTTGGGTGCGAACAGAGGCAATAAATATCTTGTCTGCTGAACAGAATTTCGACCCCAAACGATGCCAATGTGAATTATTTGGTCCATTGTGTGTTTAACTCTTCAAGACGTAGTGATGTTACGTCACGATTGCACAATGCTGAATTTTGATCCGAAGAAAAATTCTTACTCAGGTGTAACATCATTTCAGCGCAAACAAAACACATATGCATGCAAAGCTCTCGTAATCTTCACCCAAAAAATTGTGGACAATTTTTAAGTTGTGAGGGGAATGAGTAAATTCACACCCAGTTTATTTTTTAACCACACTATAAATCCTCCGGAGCACATCCCGCGCTACACTTTTAATGCCCAGACACCTCTTACATATGAACGAAATAGACACTTATCCACGGTACATGCCACACTAATTCACTACGAGCGTAAAAAAAACTTGTCTTCCACTAACCTCGCCCAAATATACAACACACGGCTCTAGCACAAAAAAACTCGTCTTCCACTAACCTCGCCCAAACACGGTTGGGATTTCGTATTACGCAACAATTCTAAAACAATTAAATTGGCCGCAAACCGGGGGGGGGGGGGGCATGGTCGTAATTACTTCTCCCACGACATTATGGTGTAGTCACATGATTTGCATGACGTAAAACTAATGCCTTCTGTCAAAATGATTATATCTTTGTGTTCTAAAATAATTACTGTCCACTAAGTTATTTTGGAATTTTTTACCTAATCAGGCAACCCAAATAAAAAAATATTTTGCAAAATTTTAAGAATACGTCGAATTATCAAACTCCAGGTCAAAAAAAATCGCTCCATTTATAGTGGAATGAAAGGATTACTTGCCATTTTTCGTCACAATCACATTCTCCCACACCGCGCAACGTATTTCAAAGTCATCGAACAAGTGATCTTCACTACTCATGTACAAAAATGAGTAAATTAGGCACTTACTACCATTATAATCCCAAAAATCATCATGACATCATCTTGATTGCATCTTGCTATACACCTAGCACTCAGTAATAATATTACTCCAAAAACCTCTCGTTAATTTAAATCAGGTAGAAGAAGAGATTTTACTCCCCATGAATGAAGATGAGTTAATCACACCTTTGTAATATATTTACACCAGACCCTACTCATCCGGAGCACATCCTTCGATATCTTCAGTCAAAGCAATCTGCAACCTAACCATGAAGGGTCATTACAAGCATCTTTTTTCAAAAAAAAGGGGTCATTACATGCATTGAAACAATAACTTTATTCTTGACTGACCATCAGCGCGCTCCTCGCGGAAACCAGCCCACCACTAACCTCAATTACAGGCGGCTGTGATTCTTTTGCTACTGCCCTTTAGAGCGACGTAAAAACCACATTAAGTGCATTCAAACCAATTGACCGTGCACAATAAATCAATTTAAATACAACATGACCTCTCTGGACCACATTCTCGGCGGCACAGCTTGGTCTCCGCAACAAGCGCCTGTTTGCGCGCTTAATTGATACGGCGTCATCTATCTCACGAACACCTGCTGCATTTTTGAAGAGTATCTTGGCTCCATAAGTGGATTTTGGTGATTTAATGACGGACCATTAAGCCACTAATGATGTATTGAGTATATGAGCAGGTACTAAAATTCTAAGATGGCATCTAAACGTTTCATTGCTTTATAAAAAAAAGAAGTGATACTAAAAGAAGGATTCCTTGGAGGTTTATTTATTTTATATTTTGAATTTGAGTCCTGAGAATGCCGTACTATTAAGAGGGACATGGATTGTATCTTCCAAGAGTTGAAAAGGTGCTCTAGATGATTAACCAAAGTCCTATGAGAGACATCTTGCACTGCACGATCACCGAGGTATCCTTAAGTGTGCTAACTCTGGAAGGCCGGACACTCCGGGTTTATCCCGGACAGTCCGGACTTCCCGGAGTCTCCAGGCCTAGTCCGGATACTCCGGGTCTTAGAGCTGTAATGGTTCTTTTTCTGGGTGAGGAGGTATTTATACCCCCTCTACCCTATCCACTCTCTCTCTCTTGTCCATTTCGACCTGCAACACTCAGAACTCATTCACTCTCCATCTTTACTCCCCTTGGCCTTGGTTTGGTGAGATTTGTTGGGGATTAAAGGAGAGATTGAGAGCAAGAGCTTGGAGAGTGCTAGTGAGCTGATTTCCCATCTCTAGAGCACCTCGTTCTTCGCTTGGTTGGCAATCTCGTGTTTGTTACTCTTGGAGCTTTGAGCTCCTAGCCGGCTAGGCGTTGCCTTGGAGCATCCAAAGGATTGTGGCTGCTCAAGAAAGTTTGTATTACCCCGTGATTGAGTAAGTAACCCTAGCTCGATCTTTGTGGTCGCTAGGGGGAGGAAAGTGACCTAGGTGTAAAGGTCCACCCTTTGTGGGTTCCTCAACGGAGACGTAGAGCTCAAGGTGTGAGCTTGAACTCCGGTAACAAATCCCTTGTGTCTCTTGTGCTTGTTGCTCTTGTTGTATGCTTGAAATCCTCTTGAGTACTTTTCTAGGGTTGGTGACCGATCTACTCCGTGGTGAGGTTCCTACTGTTTCTAAGTGGTGGAACAGACTTATATCTCTGTATTGCATATCCTATTTTCACAGATTTAAGTTTGGGCAAGTTTGATTCCTGCTGGTTTAGTTGCCTCCTCAAAAGCCCGGATAATCCGGACATTCCGGAGTATCCGGAAAAATATCCGGAGACTCCGGACTTTGGACAGATAAGTTGTTTTAAGTTGTGATTTTTCAGGAATGACTATTCCCCCCCTCTAGTCGACCTCTAGATCCTTTCAATTGGTATCAGAGCCGGTTGCTCCGTTTGAAGCTTAACCGCTCGGAGAAAAGAGATGTCGACCCCAACTAATCAAGCAACGCCGCCCGAAGGTGACTTGGCCAACCCCGGTGGTAACCAACCTCCCGTGAACACACCCGAGGTTCCTACGGGTGCAGCGGGAGGTGCCGGTGGAGCAAGCACAAGTCATCATCCAAGAAATGAAGATGGTGGATCATCTTCATCAAGTGATGATGACTTTGATGATGCAAGATCAAATCGCTCCACTCGTCGGCCTTCGGGAAGGGAGTTTTCTAGTATCCCTTATGATTACTCCAACCTAATCTTTGATAAACCATCGAGTTCCCACCACATTAGAAAGATACCCCAATTTGATGGAACCGGCTATTCCAAGTGGAAGAACTCGATGGAGGAGTATTTGATGGCAGTAAACCCCGCACTTTGGACTGTTGTGAACAGGGGAATCACCTTTCCAAGGGGAGATGCTACTTTGACACAAGCTCAAGCGAATGAAATTCAACGCAACTATCAAGCCATTCGCATCATCAAGAGCTCTCTCACCGCCGAAGAGTATGACAAGGTTGATGGTTTGAAGTCTGCCAAAGATGTGTGGGACACTCTCTTTATCAACCATGAAGGAACAAGGCAAGTTAGAGAAGGAAGGATCCAAGCTCTTGAAAGTGAGCTCAACCGCTTCGTCATCAAAGAAGATGAATCTCCACAAGACATGTACAACCGCTTGAACAAGAACATCAACAAGATCAAGTCTCTCGGAAGCACAAGATGGGGAAGAAAAGAAGTAGTTGACAAGATCCTCTCCGCTTATATGGCTAGGGATGTTCAACTCCCTACACTCATTAGAGAGAAGAGAGACTTCAAGAAGTTCACTCCGGCGGATGTGATTGGTAGAATTGAAGAACATCTTATCACCGTCAAGGAGTCAAAGCTCTCGCAAGAAATGTCAAAAATGCATGAACAAATTGAGAAGAACAAAGGAGTAGCTCTCAAAGCTTCAAGTAAAGACAAAGAGAAGAGGACAAGCTCATCATCCTCTAAGACCGTGGTCAAGGAAGATAGTGATGACACCTTGACTCCCGAGCAAATGGCTCTATTTGTGAAGAGATTTACCAAGGTGATGAAGAAGGGTGGCTTCTTCAACAAGAACAAAGACAAGGACAAGATCAAGACCAAGAGAACATCCAAGAGGCCATGCTTTGGGTGTGGTAAGGAGGGTCATTTCATTGCGGAATGCCCCAACATCAAGGTGAGAAGAAGAGACACCAACAAGTATGACAAGAACAAGAAGAAGGAAGTTGGTGAAGCTCATTTGGGTGAAAAATGAGATTCAAATGATGATAGCTCCGACTCCGATGATGAAGTGGGGCTTGCTACAATATCTATTGCTCAACCCATTGACAAGCTATCACTCTTTGGGGATCTCACCGATGATGAAGATGTCTTCACTCACACATGCCTCATGGCTAGGGGAACTAAGGTAGACACTAAACCTTCTCCCCTAGATGTTGATGATGATAATGATAGTGATGATGAATTTGAAAAAAATGATCACTAGCTTTGGCAAGAAAGCAACCAAAAGAATCATGAACGTTCTAAATGAGATCAAGAATAGAGATGAGACTCTTGAGGTGCAAGAAGAACTCTTTAGACTTGAGCGAGAGAAAACCATTACCCTTGAGGATGCCCTTGTAATTGAAAAGAAGGGTTTCAAGGTGCAAGAGGGCTTGCTCAAGGAAAAAGAGGAAGAAATTCTTAGCCTCAAGAACTCTCAAGCTAAAGAGGCCGTTATAGTAGATGAATTAACTAGGAAGTCTTTCCTAGCTAAGGATGTTTGCACTAGACTTGAGAGTGAAAAGGTTGAACTTCAAGAGAGCTTAAAACGCTTGAGAACTAGTCACATTGCAATTGAAGTTCAACTTGACAACCATAAGAATAGTGCTAAAACAACCTCTAATGATGCTACCTCTAACTCAAATGCTTCTACAAGTAATGGTTGTTCTAGATGCTATAAACTTGATATAAATGCTTATGCCACTAACATTGTCGAGATGAATTCAATGAAGAAAGAAATTGCTCGATTGTCAAACTCTCTTGTTGAGGAAAAGAAGAAGGAACCTAAGAGAGGAGAGTTTGAGAACCATACCAAGGGCTTTGGTTCAAACTACATGAACAAGTTTGGCTTTGAGAATGGGAAGGGGCTAGGTAAGAATGAGTAAGGCTCCAAGGACCCTATCCCATTCATCAAGAACAACCACACAAGAGGTGTGGGAACAAGAAATGTGGTGCATGGGATGAAGCAATTGGGTGCCAAGGTTGAAGGTAAACAACCTAGGCTCAACACTCCCATCAAGTTCAAGAGCTCCAATGGCACATCCCATGAACCACAAGTCAAGACCAAAGTGGTACAAGCCAAGCAAACCAAGAAGCCTAAGGCACATGCTTCACAAGACAACTTCTATGCCGATTATGTGTTAACTTGGAACCACAAGGGTAAGGTGGTGGTCAAGTATGTGGGACCCCGCACACAAGGTTCTATGATCAAAAGGAATGTGTGGGTGCCCAAAGTTCTTGTGACTAACGTAAAAGGACCCAACTCTAATTGGGTACCTAAAAACCAAGCCTAATTTGTTTTGTAGGCATACTACTCCGGTGGAGCCAAATGGGTGATTGATAGTGGATGCACTAATCACATGACCGGGGAGAAGAAGATGTTTATGTCTTGTGAAATGATTGAACATCCTACGGAAAAGATTGCCTTTGGAGGCAATGGTGGTGGAATGGTTGTCGGTCTAGGTAAAAATGCTATCTCAACCAATCATTCAATTTCCAATGTTTATTTGGTTGAATCTTTGGACTACAATTTGTTGTCCGTGTCACAACTTTGTGAGATCGGCTACAATTGTTTGTTCACCAATGAGGGTGTGGCCGTCTTTAGAAGAGGCGATGACTCCGTTGCTTTTAAGGGTGAACTCAAGGGAAGGCTTTATTTGGTGGATTTTACATCGGAGAAAGCCCAACTTGATACATGCTTAATGGCAAAGTCTAGCTTGGGTTGGCTTTGGCATCGCCGACTAGCCCACGTTGGGATGAATAATCTCAACAAACTTCTAAAGGGGGAACACATCCTAGGACTAACAAAAGTTCACTTTGAGAAAGATAAAATTTGTAGTGCTTGTCAAGCCGGAAAGCAAGTTGGTGCTTCTCACCCCTCCAAGAACGTACTCACCACTACAAGACCATTGGAATTACTTCACATGGATATCTTTGGTCCCGTGTCTTATGTTAGTATTGGAGGAAGCAAGTATGAATTTGTCATTGTTGATGATTACTCTCGGTATACATGGGTATTCTTTTTGCGTGACAAGAGCAAGGTTCATGATGTATTCAAGAAGTTTGCAACTAGAGCCCAAAATGAGTTTAATGTGAAGATCAAGAGAGTAAGAAGTGACAATGGCTCCGAGTTCAAGAACACCAACATTGAAGAGTATCTTGATGGTGAAGGCATTGGTCATGAATTCTCCGTCCCATACACACCTCAACAAAATGGGATAGTGGAGAGGAAGAATAGAACTCTCATAGAAGCCGCAAGAACTATGATTGATGAGTACAAGACTTCGGATAGTTTTTGGGCGGAAGCGGTCAACACGGCTTGTCATGCTATCAACCGTTTGTATCTTCACAAGCTTCGACACAAGACCGCCTATGAACTCCTAACCGGTAAGAAGCCCAATGTGTCTTACTTTAGAGTTTTTGGTTGTAAGTGCTTCATTCTCAACAAGAAGCCCAAGAACTCTAAGTTTGCACCTAAAGTTGATGATGGTATTTTTTTGGTTACGCCTCAAATGCTCACGGCTATCGCGTTCTCAACAAGACCACCGGTAGTGCTGATATAGCGTGTGACGTGACATTTGATGAATCTAATGGCTCTCAAGTAGAGCAAGTTGATGAAGTGTGTGTAGGCAAGGAAAAGACCTCTACAAATGATATCAAGAAGATGGCCATTGGCGAAATCAAGCCTCAAGAAGAAGATGAAAAAGATGAAGTTATTGAAGCATCACCAAACCTCACTGCCGCTGCAAAACCCGGACACTCCGGAGAAAAGTCCGGAGAATCCGAAAATTCCAGAGACTTCGGACCCAACCCTGGAGAGTCTGGGCCCTCTGAAGATGATGCTCAAGACATTCAAGGAAATGAAGACTTGATTCAACATGATGCTTCTGAGCCACATCCAAGAGTTCGTCAAAGTGGTCAAAGAGATCATCCGGTTGACAACATTCTTGGAAGTATAAGAAGATGGGTTACCACAAGATCAAGATTGGCAAACTTTTGTGGGCATTACTCTTTCGTGTACATGATTGAACATCTCTCCGTGGAAGAAGCATTACAAGACGCTGATTGGGTGATGGCCATGCAAGAAGAGCTGAACAACTTCACTCGGAATGAAGTCTGGTCCCTAGTGGAACGCCCTAAGTAAAATGTGATTGGAATAAAGTGGGTGTACCGCAACAAACAAGACGAGGATGGGGTAGTGACCAAGAACAAGTCAAGGTTGGTTGCCAAGTGATATACTCAAGTTGAAGGCTTGGACTTTGGAGAGACCTATGCACCAGTGGCAAGACTTGAAGCAATTCGTATCTTATTGGCCTTTGCTATACATCATGATTTCAAGCTCTTTCAAATGGATGTCAAGAGTGCATTCTTGAATGGCCCAATCTCCGAAGAAGTCTATGTTGAGCAACCACCGGGCTTTGAAGACCCTCAATTCCCCAACCACATCTACAAGCTCCATAAGGCGCTCTATGGTCTTAAGCAAGCACCTAGAGCATGGTATGAATGCCTTAAGGAATTTCTCTTAAGGAAAGGCTTTGAAATAGGCAAAGCCAATCCTACTCTTTTCACTCGCAAAGAAGGGAATGATTTATTTGTGTGCCAAATCTATGTCGATGACATCATATTTGGTTCTACTAACAAAGCTTGGGCAGATGAATTTAGTAGGATTATGACTAAAAGGTTCGAGATGTCCATGATGGGAGAGTTGAAGTTCTTTCTTGGATTTCAAATCAAGCAACTCAAGGAAGGTACGTTCATAAGTCAAACAAAGTACACTCATGACATGCTCAAGAAGTTTGACATGGACGAGGCCAAACCCATCAAGACCCCAATGCCATGCAATGGACATCTTGACCTAAATGAAGATGGAAAAAGCGTGGATCAAAAGGTATATCGCTCCATGATTGGATCTTTGCTTTACCTTTGTGCATCTAGGCCCAATATTATGCTTAGTGTGTGCATGTGTGCAAGGTTTCAAGCCAATCCTAAGGAATGTCATCTCATGGCTGTTAAGAGAATCTTTAGGTATTTAGTACACACTCCTAACCTTGGTTTATGGTACCCAAAGGGCTCCACTTTCAATCTACTTGGCTATTCCGATTCGGACTATGTCGGTTGCAAGGTAGATAGAAAGAGTACATCCGGGACTTGCCAATTCCTTGGAAGGTCCTTGGTGTCTTGGAGTTCCAAGAAACAAAATTCCGTTGCCTTATCCACCGCCGAGGCCGAGTATGTTGCAGCCGGCGCTTGTTGTGCTCAACTACTTTGGATGAGGTTCACTTTGAGGGACTTTGGTTGTACGTTTAGCAAGGTGCCACTCTTGTGTGACAATGAGAGTGCCATCAAGCTAGCGAACAACCCCGTAAACCACTCAAGAACAAAGTACATAGACATAAGACACCATTTCTTGAGAGACCACGAAGCCAAAGGGGATATCGCTTTAAGTCTTGTGAGCAACAAAAAGCAACTAACCGATATCTTCACAAAGCCTCTTGATGAACTAAGGTTTTGTGCTTTGAGGAGTGAATTGAATATCTTGGATTCTCGTAACTTGGTTTGAGATCATGCACATGTTTGATTGTCTTAGGCTAGATCTTTACAAAAGAAAAGAATTTGAAAAATTTGGTGTGGATTTGCGTTGAAAAATATTTGGATTTTTCTCTAGGTACAACACTTGGACTATAGTTCTCATTGTATGTTTGTGGCTAGTATCAAGTGTTGGAACCTCTCTAGCTCACATTAGTTTCACTCATGATCATCTTTATCCATCTCAATCTCAATTCCTTGAAAATCTGTTGCCCAGTCTCAGGGGGAGCCGGAGACTCCGGGCTTTTCCCCGGATACTCTGGATTTCCCAGAGAGTCTGGGTTCAGCCCGGATACTCCGGACCTTAACTCCTATAAAAATGTTTTTACCGCAGTCAAAACCCTAGTCTTCACCTTTTCACTGCGTGGACCGTTTTTACTCCCTCTCCCGTCGCCTCCCCGTGTTTCCCCACGCCCCTCTCCTCCATCCCTTGGTTCCTCCATAGAACCTAGGGTTTCCACCCTCCAAATCTTGAGAGAGTGAGGGATTGAAGCCTCCAAGGTGTGGGAAGCAAGGTGCTGCCCTCGATTTGAAGATTTGAAGGACTTCTCCCTCGGTTCCCTCTCTTCTCTAAGGTATTCAAAGGCTCTTTTGCCTGATCTCCTTTTCTAGGTCATATCTTGCGAAATCTGTTGGATAGGAATGTTCTTTAGACTCTAGAAGTAGTGGATCTGCAATATCTCAAGTTTCCCATGGTGGATTTGTGAGGCATTATGATTTAGGGTTTCGCTAGGAAAACCTGGAGACTCCGGACTTTTTCTGGACACTTCGGATTTCCCGGACTGTCCGGGAATTTCCCCGAAGACTCCGGATTTTCTTGCTGAAACTCCAAATCACCGTGTCACACACCTTTTCCATGGATGAATTCTTATGTACTCCTTGCTACTCATCTCCAGATCATGAGGAAGAAGTACAAGCAAGAAGAGCCGGCCACCCAAAGGAGGACTAAGGCTAGGCACGACCCTCAAACCTTGGGGGTAGTGCATGAGACCTTGGGGCTTGGCTCCTCTCAGCGGTCCACTCATGCTCGTGCCCCTGTCTACACCGAGCAAGAGATTGAAGAAGAGGAAGAACATCAAGTTGTTGGTGAGGAAGAGGAAGAAGAGGAAGAAGACGCTGATCAGTATAGGGTTGCTCCTAGGCGTCACGGGAAAGGTCCAGCTCAGCCATCATGGAAACCCCGTGAGGCCCCCTACATCTCCCGCTCTAGGCCCGTACCTCGCCCATCCATGCCAAAGAACCGTCCCACTCCCTACTCCCAAATCTGTCCCAGAACTCCACCCCGTCTCACTGTGACTTTTCCATCAAATGTGAGGGTGGTGACTGCTCCTGTCAACGTAAGGGACCCCGGGGCTGTGCAAGGGTTTGCCCAACAAATGGTGAGAGACTATGCTAGAATGCCCTTGCAGTCAGAGAACAAAGGGAGGAGGATGTCTACATGTATATCTCTAGTGAAGCACTTGAGTCGAGATTTTGGTGTGACTTCCATAGGGACTTCTATCAGACAGTGATAAGGAGTCCACAGATGAAGGCAAAGAACAAGTCACCAATTGTGGAGATGAAGTACATTGATTGGGCATACTATGAGAAGTTGGAGAATCCCACCTTTGATGCCGTCATTGATAGGTGCAAGGAACTTGGCTTATATGAGATCATGGGTTTTAGATATGGATGGAATAGAGAGATTCTTGCTCAATTCCATTGCTCCTACTACTACAACTCTCATCAAAACACTATCACTTGGACCACTCAAGGCGAGAAGCACACCATCGACTACATGACCTTCTCTCGCTTGCTTGGTCTTGGCTCAAAGGATAAAGCTCGCACTCCAATCCATAATGAAGACAAGTATAAGCCGAAGGACATGGCATATATGTTCCCCTCCGCCTTTCTTGCTCATGAGGGAAAAGCTGACAATCTCATTCCTTACTACTACTATTTCAATCAGTTTTTCCGTGCCACTATTGATCCAAAGATGGGAGATATCACAGCTCTTAGGCACTATGCCGTCAATCTCCTCAACCGTGTGGCTCCTGAAGAGGAAGGATTTTGCATCTTTGACTTCATTTGGAATGAACTTCGCCGTGCTGTGTGTGACCCCATGAAGCATCTCCCATATGCTCCATACATCATGTACATGATTGAGAGGGTCACCAATACCCAATTTCCAAAGAATGTCACTCATGAGCCTCTTAGTTATCTTCGTGCTAGAGACAAGAGAGCCCCAATGAAGAAGAGCACAAGATTTGCCAGATCCTCTAGTGCTGCCCCTCGCCATGATGATGAGCCCCTTCCTCGCCCTTCACACACATCTAAATCTTCTCGCAAGGTTAAGGGCTCCATGGTCAAGAGGGCATTCAAGAGCATCTTCTCCATGTGCAAGCGCATCGTCACCGAGACAAATGAGAACCGCCGCGACATCATTGAGATCAAGTCTCATCTTGGGCTTCCTACGGATACCTATCACGAGCTCCCCGAGTTTGATGACCCATTTGCGAAGTGGGATGCCCATGATGCCGCTGCTGCTGCACAAGAGGAAGAAGAAGAGCAAGAGCAAGAGGAAGAGGGAGAAGAAGAAGAAGAAGAAGAAGAAGAAGAGGAGGAGGACAACAATGAAGAAGAAGAAGAAGGAGAAGATGAGGACACAGAGTGATCCTCTGCTGCTGCTGCTGCTCCTACACTTCCTTTTTGGCGCTTGATGCCAAAGGGGGAGTGAGTATCTTAGTTTGTTTAAAGACTTGGAGTATTTGAGAACCTTGGTCTGTAATAACTTTTTATGTGTGAGACTATGCGATGTGAGCTTGAGACTATTTGGTTGTGTGCTTGTGATGCTAGATATCTAGGCTGCATTTTATTTGATTAAGGATGCTTTTGATAGTTTGAAAAATTTTCTGTGATGAATTGATTTCTGCTGAGTCTTCAAAGTCCGGATACTCCGAATTTTTCTCCGGACTCTCCGGGTTTCCCGGATTCTCCGGGATGGATCCGGACACTCCGGGCTTTGACACTACAGCTCCTTTTATCCTTCATTGAGTGTATAAACTATCATACGCATCACATATATCTTGTTTGCACAAACACAAGCACCCCACTGTTGATCATCTTGTCACACTCTCTTATTTTTCTCTCTTGTGCAAAATTTGGTGCTTAAAGCACCTTTGAGATTCAAACTCCATATGCACAAATTAAGGGGGAGTGTTGCAAGATAGATCAAAAGCTCTTTACTGAATTTATTTATCTCTCTTTTAAAAGCTTAAAGGTGTTGTCATCAATCACCAAAAAGGGGGAGATTGAACAGTATCTTGGCCCCCTAAGTGGGTTTTGGTGATTTAATGACGGACCATTAAGCCACTAATGATGTATTGAGTATATGAGCAGGTACTAAAATTCTAAGATGGCATCTAAGCGCTTCATTGCTTTATAAAAAGGAAGTGATGCTAAAAGAAGGATTCCTTGGAGGTTTATTTATTTTATATTTTAAATTTGAGTCCTAGGGATGCCGTACTATTAAGAGGGACATGGATTGTATCTTCCAAGAGTTGAAAAGGTGCTCTAGATGACTAACCAAAATCCTATGAGAGATACCTTACACTGCACGATCACCGAGGTATCCTTAAGTGTGCTAACTCTGGAAGGCCGGACACTCTGGGTTTATCCCGGACAGTCCGGACTTCCCGGAGTCTCCGGGCCTAATCTGGATACTCCGGGTCTTAGAGCTGTAACGGATCTTTTTCTGAGTGAGGAGGTATTTATACCCCCTCAACCCTATCCACTCTCTCTCTCTTGCCCATTTCACCTGCAACACTCAGAACTCATTCACTCTCCCTCTTTACTCCCCTTGGCCATGGTTTGGTGAGATTTGTTGGGGATTAAAGGAGGGATTGATAGTAAGAGCTTGGAGAGTGCTAGTGAGTTGATTTCCCATCTCTAGAGCACCTCGTTCTTCGCTTGGTTGGCAATCTCGTGTTTGTTACTCTTGGAGCTTTGAGCTCCTAGCCGGCTAGGCATTGCCTTGGAGCATCCAAAGGATTCTGGCTGCCCAAGGAAGTTTGTATTACCCCGTGATTGAGTAAGTAACCCTACCTCGATCTTTGTGGTCGCTAGGGGGAGGAAAGTGACCTAGGTGTAAAGGTCCACCCTTTGTGGGTTCCTCAACGGAGACGTAGAGCTCAAGGTGTGAGCTTGAACTCCGGTAACAAATCCCTTGTGTCTCTTGTGCTTGTTGCTCTTGTTGTATGCTTGAAATCCTATTGAGTACTTTTCTAGGGTTTGTGACCGATCTACTCCGTGGTGAGATTCCTACTGTTTCTAAGTGGTGGAACATGCTTATATCTCTGTATTGCATATCCTATTTTCACAGATTTAAGTTTGGGCAAGTTTGATTCCTGCTGGTTTAGTCGCCTCCTCAAAAGCCCGGACAATCCGGACATTTTCCTGGATACTTCGGATTTCCCGGAGTATCCGGAAAAATATCCAGAGACTCCGGACTTTGGACTGATAAGTTGTTTTAAGTTGTGATTTTTCAGAAATAACTATTCACCCTCCCCTCTAGTCGACCTCTAGATCCTTTCAATTTTCCACAGTTCGGCTCAGCGGCACCGTCCTCCACATACGCGTGCGGCGGCTGCAAGGTAGTGACGGCGGCGATGGCAGCAACAGCTTTTTACAGTGCGTCGCCGATGCAGCTGTAGATTTGATTTTACAGTTGTAGAATCGAAGGAGTAATTTTTTTGTGCTCCGGCTAGGGCCGGCGGCGTCCGCCGATCAGCCATGACCAGTGCGCTAGCTGTGCAACAAAATATTAAAACGGATGCAAGTTGTGGATGGGATCCAATTTTTATTGCTCAAGAGAAAAAATAGAGTAATTACGTGCTTAGTGTGCCTTTTACTTCGCCGGAGCTCAGGTCAATACCCCACGCTGCGTGTTAAATAACCCTGTGTGCATGCTTTACTGTCAAATAATGCTTTACTGTCTCCAGATGAACCCGTTTTAATGTTCAGCATGTTGCGTGGTAATTAATATTCATCGCGCGCCGCCCAGGCGGCCGGAGCTTCGGTGAGCTATGGTAATCATATAATTGCTTCATCTGGCGTGTGATCCTGGCCGCATTTGTTACTCTCTTTTGATCCAAAGAAGTAAAAAATGTCTACGCTTAATGCGTTTAATACATCATGCATGCGTGTATCATTGCATGATTACTGTAGAAGTAAACCTTGCTGACTTGCTTGCATTGCATACTTATTGCAACATTTATCAGTTTCGTATGAGAGATTTCAGAGGCAGTTAACACTCAAGTCCTATGGTTATGGGCATGAGTTAATAATACATGCATGTGAACTACACATATCATCCTACTCAATTACAACCATTTGCTCCTTAGTAGTAAAAAAAATAGAGTGTACTGATTGGATCTAATCAACCTTTTTTAAAAAAATTTCATTATTTTTGAACCGATGTGGGTCTGGGACCATTAATTACTATGTTCTCATCACCGGTGGTAAAAACCATCCCTCGATCACGAAATTACTCTTTGTCACTCCTAAGTAGTAATTACTCCGTTTTCATCTGCTAGAACAATACAACCCATCCCTTTTACTCCTTTTCGATCCCTTGAGAAGTAAAAACCGATCCCTAGTGAATCGGTAGTGTTTCGCCAGATCTAATTAGTTGTTGGGCACATAGTACTTCGTTATCAATGAAGGACACATAGTACTTCATTCTTAATGAAGTAGTAAGTAATTCCATGTAGTAAATATTTGGGTTGCCATGCTATGCACAAATAATCTGAATCTCTACAAATAATTTGGCAACAGTGCCGACAAGTGCAACATATATTGAGACAAAACAAATTGAGGATACACAAATTATAATACATTGGTACAAGAGTACCCTACGACTTTCAAGGAGTAAAAAGAAAAAAATAATAATCTGCCCACAGCTGCACACATCTGCAACGAATGAATCAAAGCACTCATTCAAAAACCGAGCCATCTGATTCAAAAACACAGGGAAGGAAATTATTTACTTTAAAGACGGCACCAAAATCTCAACGGGCGATGTCTGCACAAGAAGGATCAATGAGCAGCAAGGAGGAATAAGTCTCTGATGTGCACAACACACCGAAATTTGAAACTCAAATTAATTAACAATCTACAAGATGATAGGGCGGAATTACCCCCAGAAATTTCTGCAACCCCTCCTCCGCCGTCCGCTGGTAAAATCCATCCGCTTTGGCATCTCGGGAAAATCCCCTGCTCCAGCATCAGGAGTCCTTCTCCCTGCCATCAGGAACAAATAATTACTTACATGGATCCCAAATTCAAAAGAAATTAAGCAAATTGATTTGTGATTAGTACATTTGGGAACACAAACGTGGGAACAGACCTGCCCCTCCGTTGTTGCGCCTCTTGGTCACGCAGGAACTTGTATTTTCCGGCCGTCGTTGCATGGCCTTGCCACTTTGTCCTGTTCCACAACTTGTTGCAACCTGCGACGATGGAGGTGCACCACCGAGGGGAGTAGCCGCGGTAGTCGGCACTTCCGCTTCTCCGCACCGAAAAAATAGTACCTGATGTGTCGTCGTTGTAGATCAGTATCGAGCCGCCATGGATCTGAGTGGAGGTCGTCGAGACCAAACCACCACCACGCGTGTGTTGACCATGCGGAGGGAGGAGGGCAGCTGGGCAGGACCATTGGTTCGCTCACTCGCTACAGCTCTCCGCCGGGCAAGGCTGCCGGCATTGGGTAGGCCACCACGCCGAGATCTACACGAGAGGGTGACACGAAAGGGAATAAAGCACCGATAGCGGAGGATTAAACCATATCCCTGCTATTTATTGCAGTGCAACCTCGATAGTAAATATAACGTGGAATTTACGGTTTGTGATGGTTGCAGGATTCATTCGGTGGTAGGCTCTAGCGGGCGGCGCTCCGGCGAGATGTTGAATATTATTCAACACGCTGTGTGCTGAATATACACTATATATATATATATTATATTTCAGTACATCGTGTTTACATCTTCATGGAAAAGCAATGGAGTACATAATTTAGAAGATAATTATCCTATCTCTCATATGATGAGGATATTAAATCGATGAACACCAGAGAGAGATGGGGTGCCGCGAAGAGGAAACGGAAGACTAAGATCTCCGCCAGATTCTGTGATCTTCTGCCGAGAGCTCCACGAGTTGATGACCAAGGTGGTCGTCCCCTTGGCGCGCTCTTTCTCTGATACAGGTGCAGCGGGACATTCTACCTTGCTCCTTCTCTTCAGTCGTTGAACCCATGCTTTTCACAAGGATTCTTCTAGCTGTTGTACCTCCTGGCTTCGCAAGAAGAGTCGGAGAAGGCAAGGGAACACTGCACTAATTCACAAGAATTCTTCTAGCCATGGTGAGAAAGGGGGAGAAAGGAGCAATCAAACAGCAAAAGCCTACACACTACCAGATCTAGTAGATGCGCCATGATGGAAAGATGTGAAAAGCCGATGTACATCCAGTTGCTATTTATAGCCCAAACCAGAGGGGATGGAAGCTGAAGAAGATAAGAAGGAATCGAAAAGATACCAGATCCGGTCAAATTGGAAACAGTCCTTCCATGAATAGCTCAGTTTTCAGAGGCTGACATTGATCTCAGTGATTCGTTTCCCCAAAAAAAGGGAGGAACGCTCAAAAGTTTTTAAGGGAAAAAACTCGGCACTTCAGAAGAAGAGGAAGAGAAAAGAAGTATTCCTCAATGTTACTGAAGACATCAACAAGGTTACTGGCAGCAACATGAAGCAAAACTATTTCAAGGAGGCGCTTGCTGCAGCAAATGAAGCTTTAAATCTCCCTAAATACACTCCAAGAAGAAGAAGATGCCTCCCATCCCTAAGAGGAACAAGCCGATCCAGAAATTTTCGGATAAAAGAAAAAAGGAAGCCTACGAAACGAAACAAGTGAAGAACCAGTGGATTACAAGCTGAGCTTTATAGAAAGGATTCATGGAAAAGACAGTTCAAAGACACATGTTGACATTAAAGGATTGTTGGCATTCAAGAATAGATGAGAAGCATTCATCTGTCGTGATTCAGAGAGATCACGAGGCAAACAGTGCATGCTATCAGAAGAAAGAAATTCAGAAAAGGCGCGATCCAGACAGATGATTGATAAAATAAAGCAAAGGCTAATTATACCATCTGGAATTGATTGAAAGCTGATCACATCGGCTAAAGGAAAATTACATCAAGATTTCTCTAAATCTTTAGCCTTCTCTAATTGCCTCTTGGTGATGTTTATTTCACCATCTACTTTATTCAATTCCTCAAGAAGAAGTGCCCTCCTGGTTTCCAGAGCCTCTAAGTTTTTCTCATCTATGGAGATAACAAGTCGAAGACCTCGCTTCTGCCTCGATGTCAGCACTTGTTGATTCGCACCATGAGCGTTGATGTTTGTCAGGATCCTTTCTACGTCCTCACGGTTGGGAGACTGGGAAGAAGAGATGGATAATTATCATACAAAATCCATAGGGGGATATAAAGACAGAAGAAAAAACCTGATTCGCAGAAGAGGAAGACATCACAACAGAGGTACAAGGAAAGAGATAGAGATGGTTCATTTTATAGGCCGATCAAAGTATTCGGTCAAAAGGGGAACAGACGCTGTGGGGGATATACCCCCCGGGTCCCACACGCAGGGGCTTCATAGCGTGTATACGTATATGGAGATGGGCCCACCCGTGTGGAGATACGGCATGGCGTACGGATCAGGATGAGGCGGCGCCCGAGGAGATATCATCCCATGAATAAAGGCCGGTTAGTTAGGAAAGATATTACTTGAGCCTGAAGGCCAAATCTTGTAATCGGTTAGCTATAGATTCCCTGAGATCTGTAACCCTGCCCCCCAGGCTATATAAGGGCGGCAGGGACCCCCCTCAGAAACAAGTCCATCTGATTCCCAATCGCGGAACCATCAATACAACACACCGAGCACAGGACGTAGGGTATTACGCCTCCCGGCGGCCCGAACCTGGATAAACCCCTGTGTCCTTTGTTCACCATCTAGCTCCAGTCTCGGCGATCCCCTCCACACAATCTACCACCATAGCCTACCCCGTGGTGGACTGCCGGTCCGCTGCACCGACAGTTGGCGCGCCAGGTAGGGGTTCGCCGCGATAATTGGCGAGCTTGATGGCCGCAGTTAAGATCCCTGCTAGTTGCCTCGCCCTCGCCGCGTTGGGAGTGGGAATCCCTTTCGGGAGCCTCGATCCCGTCTCCGCCGTCGACGAGCAGGCGGCTGGCTACGTGACTCCTCCTCATGGTCACATCATCATCAGGGAGATCCCATGTGTTCTCTCCGACACCGTGATCACCGCGGAAAAGCCTTCCGGAGCGGTTTCCACACCGCCCGCGAGGAGAAGACCGGCTGCCAGATCCAATCTGGACAAGCCCAAAGCTTGCCGAGTGCTTTTCGGCACGCCGCAGCAAGCCCGGAGGCCACCCCTCCCGGTTCAAGATCTGACGGTTGCAGGGTCATCGAACCCTCCCGCAAACGATCTGGTTGAATCTTTCCACTGGGTCATTAGCCACATGGCTGACACCATTGCCATCTGCGAGGCGACCTTGGGTACCCCGCAGTCCGAGTGCTTTCCCTTCGGGTTGAAGAGCACCGCCGCTTCCGTGGTCACGGAGGAGGTGAAGCGAAACCTAGCGGTGATCCCTGCACCCGAGCCAGTCGAATACTACTCGGATGAGGACTCACCGCGCTTCGTGAACATGGTCCTCTCCCCCATACGAGAGGGAAACCGTGACGCGTCCCTCCTCCCCATACTGGAAGAGGACGAGGATGGTCAACTTTGCGATTGGACTACGGATGAATCTGGGGATGAGCGCCGGTCAGGCCGACGGTCTAGCCCCGAGTACGTCTCGGATGGGTCCTTTGCATCCCTTGAGGCGGCTCTTGGCCTAGACGAAAGCCCTCCCTCCCGCGGGTCCAACGACACGATCCTGATCAGGTCTTCAAGCTCACCCTCGGACCTATCCGACGGAAGCTGGTCGCCTGCCTTTGTCTACATGACAGCACCAGGAGCTCCGCCCGCGGTCTCCGAGGACGAGCACACTCAGGATAATGAGACGGCCGCACAAAAGGCCGATCGGATACGAAAGAATGCGGACCGAGCGTGACGGCACCAGGAAGCCTAGCGCGACGAGGAGGAAGAGGAGGATCTTTACGAAGATTCCGACCGCCCGCGCCGCAACAGGCGGCGACGTCGGACCCGCCGATCCAACAGAGTTCAGCCCCGCAGGCTCGAGGATGACTTCACCCTTGAGTACGATGGGCACAAGGTCTACACGACCCCCAAGGCAAACCTCATTGTGCTAAATGAGGCGGTCGAGAGGTTGCCTCCAACTACACCAGACATTGGGCGCATACGGGCCCTGGTGTAGGCCGCTGCGACCCAGCATAACCGCGTCGATCCTTCCCCGCCAGTTGGGCAGGGAGAGACGGGGGGTACCCGCCGCTCGCGCCATAAAAGAGCACGGCGCGACGAAGGTGGAGACTTGCGCGACAGGCTTCGAAGCTGCGACGCAAGGACCACGATCAACCACAACCGCGAGGAGCGCTGCCGTCAAGAATCAAGGCGACGCAACGACTACGACAGGGAGCATGGAGCTCCCCACCACCAAGAGAGACGCGGTGACTCGCAAAGCGGGTACGAAGACTACTACTCGGATTCCTACGGGGAGTCTGGGGATAGCTACAGCTCCTACGAGCGGCCGGCCGGCGGACGTCGTGGAGGTCGAGAGGGTGCCCCATCCTACGATGGCTTCCTCTCCCTCTCAAAAAGGCTACGTCAGGTGACATGGCCCCGAGGCTTCAAGCTGTCCGACGTCGACAAATACGACGGCACGTCAGACCCCACGCAATGGCTCCAGATCTACTCCACCGCGATCAAGGCTGCGGGAGGAAACGCCGACGTGATGGCAAACTACTTGCCTATAATGCTCACGAAGGGGTGCAGAAACTGGCTTGCGGGGCTCCCAAGGAACTCCATTACATCCTGGGACGACCTCTGCAGGTTCCTCACGAGCCAATACTCCGGCACATGGGAGAGGCCGGGGAACAGAAGGATGCTAGACCAGATCCGGCAGCGCAAAAACAAGTCGCTATGCTCGTACATTCAACGCTTCTCCGAGAAGAAGAACTCTCTTCCTTTCGTCGAGGAGCACGACATCATCAGCGCCTTCCAGCATGGACTGGCGTACGGCAAGCTGGTGAAAAGGTGGGCCCAGAGGCCCCCAAAGATCGTAAACGAGCTCTTCGCCATAGCCAACAAGGAGGCTGACGGTGAAGAGGCAGAACGCGAGCAGCTGAAGCACATCAAGTCCCGCTGGGAAGACGATGATTCTCCATGTCCGCGTCAACCACGCTGTGATCCAGACCGAGAGAGAGAAACCTCCTAGCAGGGCGCACGGTGCAACAGGAGGCGCAAGCCGGCCGAGGTCATAGCGGCCGTAGAGCCCGCTCCGAAGCGCATGGACCCCTCTGAGTTCCAGAGGATGCTGGACATGCAATGCCGGTACCACAAGAACCATAAGCACTCAGCGCACGACTGTTTTGGCCTAAAGAACCACTTCTCCAGCAAGGGCCGCTCGAAGGGTCCCCCCAAGAACGACAAGGGCAAGGGGAAGAGTGCTCCCCCGGCGGATGATGACGAGGAAGACTTCCAGGTCGCCAACCGTACGGTCAACATGATCTATGGCGGCCCAGACTAGATCGAGGAAAAGCGCAAGGCCAAGCTCACGGACAGGTTACTGGTGTATGCAGCCTAACACGGCACGCCCCAGTTCCTGCGGTGGTCGGAAGTCCCGATCACTTTTAGTAGGGAGGATCACCCGGAGGTAGTCGTCAAGCCCGGGCGGTACCCCCTCGTATTGAAGCCTACGATCCGCAATGTGGGACTTCGCAAGATGCTGGTGGACGGAGGCAGTGGCCTCGACATATTATTCGCCAGCACGCTCAAGGAGTTGGGCCTCACTCCCTTGGACTTGAGCCCGACTGACAAGCCTTTCTTCAGGATTGTACCCGGAGATCCTTCAGTACCACTCGGTCAGATCTCCCTGCCAGTCACCTTTGGCACGGTCAAGAACTACCGGACAGAGTACGTCCGCTTCATAGTGGCGGACTTCGAGACAGCCTATCATGGCATACTCGGCAGGCCAGCGCTAGCCAAGTTTATGGCAGTGCCCCACTATACCTACATGGTACTGAAGATGCCTGCGCCAAACGGGGTCATCACCCTCAAAGGTGACTCCAACACAGCCAGCGCTTGTGAGAAGGAGAACCTCCACATCGCTGCTACCCTGGATCTCTCCAGGCGCACTGCTGAAGTCCTGGCGGCTGCCAGCAAGCTCGACCCGATAGATCTGGAGATCCCGACCAAGAAGCCGGCGACGGAGGCGATCCAGTGGGAGAAGGAGGCCGTGAAGATGGTATCGCTCAACCTCGACGATCCTGCAAAGACGGCGACCATAGGGGCCAACCTGGACCCTAAATAGGAAAGCGTGCTCGTCGAGTTCCTGCGTGCTAACTCCGACATATTCGCCTGGAAACCAGCGGATATGCCAGGAGTGCCCAGAGAGCTCGCCGAGCACTCCTTGAAGGTTGACCCGAATGCTAAGCCGATCAAGCAAAAGCTTCATCGGTTCGCGGCTGACCGCAAGGAGGCAATAGGGGTAGAGGTTACGAAGCTGTTAGCTGCCAAGTTCATCAAAGAGGTGTATCACCCAGACTGGCTGGCTAATCCAGTTCTTGTATCCAAAAAGAATAAACAATGGAGAATGTGCGTTGATTATACCAATCTCAACAAACACTGCCCCAAAGACCCCTTCACCCTCCCTCGAATAGACCAAGTCGTTGATTCCACAGCGGGCTGTGCCCTGCTCTGTTTTCTCGACTGCTATTCAGGCTACCACCAGATTAGCCTGAAGGTCGAAGACCAGATCAAGACGTCGTTCATTATGGCCCATGGTGCGTACTGTTACTTGACAATGTCCTTTGGTCTGAAGAACACCGGCGCGACGTATCAGCGTGCCATCCAGGCATGCTTGAGGTCCCAAATCGGCGTAAACTACGAGGCTTATGTAGACGATGTCGTAGTCCAGATTCGAGACCCTGATAACCTTATCAAGGACCTGTCTGAGACCTTCGATAACTTGTGGATTTACCGGTGGAAACTTAACCTGGAAAAATGCATTTTCGGCGTTCCCTTAGGAAAACTACTCAGATTCCTTGTCAGCAATCGTGGCATAGAGGCAAACCCAGAGAAGATCCATGCGATCACTCAGATGAAGCCTCCCAAGTGCCAGAAGGATGTACAGAAACTAGCCGGGTGCATGGCGGCACTCAGCCGGTTCATCTCACGACTCGGCATACGAGGCCTGCCCTTCTTCAAGCTCCTCAAACATCAAGATAATGATTTCAAGTAGGATGAGGAGGCCCAGAAGTCTTTCCTGGAACTCAGGAGCTATCTGCAAAAGGCCCCCATCCTCACAACACCAGAGCGGGGGGAAACTCTCTACCTCTACATCTCGGCTACCACGCATGTGGTAAGCACGATACTAGTTGTGGAGCGCAAAGAGGAAGGACATGCTTACGCCGTCCAGAGACCGGTCTACTTCATAAGCGAGGTATTGACCAACTCTAAGGTGCGGTACAATCAGGCGCAGAAATTGCTCTACGCATTGCTGATCACCGCACGCAAGTTGAAGCACTACTTCGAAGCTCATAAAATTGTTGTAGTTTCCGACTACCCCATAGGCGACATCCTGCAGAACAGAGATGCCATGGGAAGGATCGTGAAGTGGTCCATTGAGCTGGCCGCACAGGACATAACTTTCGTACCGCGCAACACGATCAAGTCGCAGGTACTCGCAGACTTCGTGGCAGAGTACACGGAGATCCAGATGCCATCCACTGCCGCTGAACCTGAGTATTGGACTATGTACTTTGATGGATCACTCAGGATTGAAGGAGGCGGGGCCGGCATAATTTTCATCTCCCTAATAGGAGAGAAACTGTGATACGTGCTGCAGGTCATGTTCAAGGTTTCGAACAACGCGGCCGAGTACGAGGCGGCCCTTCACGGGCTCCGTATCGCCGTGTTGCTCAGGATAAAATACCTGATGGTCAAGGGCGACTCTGCTTTGGTGGTAAACCAGGTTAACAAGAAGTGGAACCGGACCAGCGAGAAGATGGACGCATATTGCGCGGAGATCCGCAAACTCAAAGGCAAGTTCTACGGCCTGGAGTTTCAGCATGTACTCCGCGACGATAACAAGGCGGCCGATGAGCTGGCAAACATGGGATCCACGAGAGCCCAGGTACCACCTGGAGTCTTTGTTCAAGATTTTGTCAAGCCCTCCATCAAGAACCCCGATGCGCAAGTCGATCCATCAGAAGGACTCGGCAAAGTCCTAATGATTGAGCCACAACCCGAGTGGATCTCAGAGATGGTCGAGTACATCAAGGACGGCACGCTCCCGAATCCTTCACCAGGTCAGGAAAGGGAGATGCGAGCGTTGCACGAACGAATCAGTCGCAGGAGCAAGAACTATGTCCTGATCGGCGACAACCTGTATCGCCGAGGTGGACAGTCTCGAGTACTCCAGAAGTGCATACCGGAGGAAGAAGGACGACGACTCCTAGCGGAGATTCACGGTGGCATGTGTGGCAACCACGCCGGGGCAAGAACCATTGTTGGAAAAGCTTTTCGGTCTGGTTTCTACTGGCCCACAGCCGTCGCGGACGCTGAGGCGCTGGTGAAACGTTGCGAGGGATGCCAATTCTTCACAAAACAAATACACGTTCCAGCCCAAGCTCTGCAGACGATACCCGTTTCATGGCCCTTCGCATGCTGGGGACTCGACATGATCGGGCCTTTGAAGAAAGCATCAGGAGGGTACGACCACATCCTGGTGGCAGTCGACAAGTTCACCAAATGGATAGAGGTCAAGCCGATAAAGGCACTCACGGCTGCCAAGGCAGCCGAGTTCATAGGAGAAATCGTGCATAGATTCGGTGTCCCTAACAGGATAATAACCGACAAGACGCTCCTGAGGGCGAGGATGTTGCTTCCGAAACTTATGGTTACAATCAGACTTTCGGAACTAGTTTGAAGGGTAAGTTGCTGTTTGTTGGTGGTGCTGGGATTGGGTGAGATGATGATCCTTACAGCTTTGATATGCTATGGCATGCTCCAGGATCGCTTGCTGCCTTCGCAAGCTCATCCGGGGGTGAAGCTTTGAAGAGGCCCTCTTTTTCTGTTCAAGACTTAGAAAAAATTCCAGAATCTCGAATGGAGACGGTTCAAGATGACGCTCATGCGATTGTGAGATTAGCGCATGAAGATGTTGGTAACTATTTTGATCCTGCAAGTACGTTGGCTTTGTCTTGTGTTTATTTTTTCTTTATTTAGCTTTTTGGTTTTACCTATTGTGCCTTTCACTGTGTGCAGTTTTTGAAGATGCTCTGCGGAAACTTCCTGCTAGAGATTTGTCTATGATCAGCACTACCCTCGGTCTGAAATCCGTGATTACTGGCAAGATTTCTTCTGAAAAGACCTAAGCTGATGAGAATTATTCTCTTTCATTACGTAGCAAGCTTATTAACCTTGAGCAAGAATTATCTTCTTTTAAGAAGCTTTCTCAGGAACTTGAATTTCATAACAAGACTCTGAAGGAGATGGTGGACATCGCTAAGGAGGGAAAGAACCGATGATGCCTATAAGGGTTTAGAAATTGAGCATGCGAAGCTTCAGAAATCCCATGCTGATGATTTGAAGGTTATCGATGAGCTGCGCGGGACGGTTGATCGCGATGCGAACCAAATTTCAGATCTGAAGGCCAAGAATGCTGAAGCCATGAAACAGAATGCCGATCTTACGAAGGCAAATGGGGAGAAAGACTTGAGGATCCTTTCTTTGGAAAAAGATCTTGCTGATAACTTGAAGGTTATGAGGGATGGAGAAAAGAAGATAAAGAATAACTTTGAGTTTTTGTTTGAAAAATATAGCAAGGCTCTTGGTGAGTATGGTGCTAGGCCAAGTCCCTTTCCTGATGCTGAGGATCCAGAAGCAATTATTGGCTGGCTTGTTGAGGAATTTGAGAATCTCCCTGGACTTATTGGCTCTGCCAGCGATTTTGCTGCTGCGTTTTGTTCTGAGAGTCTTCTGAAGCTTTTAGAGATTAAAGATTGTGCTGATCTTGGGAAGTTCTGCTCTTCTGGACTTGAATTTCCTTCGGCATCCAGTGTATCAATGATTCGTGCAAATGAAGATGTGAAGAATATTAAGAATAATTTTGTTAAGAAGTTTTGGATGGCTGGTGGTATAGAATTTGCCAAGGAGATAGCTCGTGCGAAGCTTGCCAAGGTTCTTCCTGCTTTCTGCTATAGTTGCATGTGGCTTGGCTCTTTTCTTTTGCTTATGCCATGCTTTGCTTATGAATGCTTTTGTCCATCTGTTTCAGATTTTGGAAGATGAAGCACAGGAGGAGCTTCGGGTGGCATTGGAGATGGATCCTAGAGATGATGCTGCTGAAGAAGCCGGTGAGAAGAGCGATGAAGGCAAAAACATTGCTGAACCTGATGCGACTCTGACTAACATAGAGCAGGTTTAGGATTTGGGATGCTCTTAAAGCTAACTTCCATGACTTTTGAGATGTATGTAAAAGACTTGTAACATACTATTCCTGCGCAGGTCCTTGAAGAGGGGCCTGCGCAGGACGTTATTCCTATCCGAATGTATCATGAACGTGTCATGGCCAGCGGGGCCTCCTGGCGTCTGTACAGAGAAGCTTATCCTGAAAATTCCTTTAGGGATTTTTGGATGTTCTGCTGTGAATACTTTTCAATGCATAGCTTCCCTGTGGGCTGGTTCTTTACTTCTCGAGATGACTTTGCTATTACGAAGTTGGAAGAAGACGCTGAGTGTTCTGTGAAGACAGAGCCCCTTAGCCGCGGATGATGACTTCGCATATGTTTGCGATATTGCCGAACAGCGAGGTTGAAAGCCTGGTCATGTACTAGAACTTCCTCTGTAACGTTCCTTTGATCTTTATACTGTAAGAACTTGTGGTAACGAAATGTTGTCCCTTGTGATGCAAAAAAGCAATTTTGAGAAAAGTTTTTGTGAAAAATGTCACCCTCCCTACCTTGCGTTTCGTAGCACGAGGGTGTGTCATTTCATTGGAAGATAAGGAGTCTTGATGATTTTTTCAGAAGTTTAAATAAATTTTCTAAAGATAAGTCGATAAAACTTTGTAAATAGTTTTATGGACTTAAGTCTTGATGGAATCTGTGTTGATACGACAACTCTTGGTTGTGTTCAACATGCCTTGTGAATTTTGTTTTTTGATGGAAATAAGTCTTTGTGAATCTTGTCTACTTGGTACCATGCCATTGTATATTGTTGATGAAAGGTGGAATATAGTCCGTACCCTTTGTGTAAAAAATTGAATATTAACTTAGTCATACTTTTTTTTGGAAGTTGGCCGCAACCTTCCGTTGCCCTCGGCCTTCGTGATTTTCGTGAGTAATCACAATTTTTGGAATATGGCCGCAACCTCTCGTTGCCTCGGCCTTCGTGATTTTCTTGGATAATCACACATTTTTGGAATATGGCCGCAACCTCTTGTTGCCTCGGCCATCGTGATTTTCTTGGATAATCACACATTTTTTGGAATATGGCTGCAACCTCTTGTTGCCTCGGCCTTCGTGATTTTCTTGGATAATCACACTTTTTGGACTATGGCCGCAACCTCTCGTTGCCTCAGCCTTCGTGATTTTCTTAGATAATCACACTTTTTGGACTATGGCCGCAACCTCTTGTTGCCTCGGCCTTTGTTTATTTAGACTTTGCGAGAATAAGGACAAAGAAATGATATGAACGAAAATGCAGAAAGTTAGGGGAAAGCTTCTTTCATTAATGACAGAAAGGAAATTTACACGAGACCCGCCTCATTAAAAACCTTGCCTCCGTCGTGGAGTTCCCCTTGCAAGGAAAAGAGTATGGTCCCCTTAGGTAAAGTAAAAATGCGGAAAAGTAAAATTCTTTTTTTGTCCCTCGACACTGTTTATAGATCCACAGGCCGAGGTTTTTTTACAATTTTTCTTAATTAAATTGCGACCTAACTAAACTTATAGCTCTATTCTTTCTTAGGGGTAATACCTTTTTAAGCTTTCCACGTTCCATGAATGTGATAGTTCCATTCCCAGTTCATCAGTTAGGCGGAAAGAACCCGGCCTATTGCTCTCTTTCACTATGTAAGGTCCTTCCCAAGTTTCTTGCAGCTTCCCTGGATTTTCCCAATTCTTTTTCTTTTTGATGACCAGGTCCCCGACCCTGATTTCCTTCCTTATAATTTTCTTGTCTTTCCACTTTCTAGTTTCTTGCTGGTATTTTTCCAAGTTCTGAGCTGCTTCCAGAATATCTAGTTCGATCATATCTTTCTCTAATTTTTCAGTTTCCTGAGAATCTTTGGATTCTCTGGTGGCTCTCAAACTTCCGTTCTTGATTTCTTCTGGTGTCATGCCTTCAGTACCATATAATAGGCGAAAAGGTGTGAACGTTGTGGCTCTTGAAGTAGTTGTGTTATGAGACCAGATGACTTTTGGTAGTTCGTCCACCCACTTGCCTTTCTTTTGATCAAACAAGCACTTCTTGACACCTGTGAATATGATTCTGTTTGCCCTTTCTACTGCTCCATTTGATTGAGGGTGATAGACTGATGAAAACTTGACATGTGTGCCTATGGTTCTGCAAAATTCTTTGAAGTTGTAACAGTCGAACTGTTTCCCATTGTCTACTGTTAACTCTCTTGGAACTCTGAACCTGCAGATTATATTTTGCCAGAAAAATTTTTGTACTGTTGCCGCAGTAATATTTGCCAGAGGTTTTGCCTCAATCCATTTTGTGAAGTAGTCCACAGCCACTGCTGTGAATTTGCAATTGCCCTGTGCTGTTGGTAATGGTCCCACCAAGTCCATTCCCCATCTTTGCAACGGCCATGATGGTGAGATTAGCTGAATTGGGTGCGAAGGTGCTTTCTGTTGCTTCACATTTTTCTGGCATGTTTCGCACTTTTGAACTATCTTTTTGGCATCTATAAGCATTGATGGCCAAAAGAATCCTTGTTTTATTGCTTTTCCTGCAAGTGCTCTTGTACCAATGTGAGCTCCGCAGAATCCGCTGTGAATTTCTGCTAGCAATTCTTTTCCTTTGTTGGATGTGATGCATCTTAGCCATGGTACTGAAATCCCTAATTTGTACAACTCCCCTTCAACTATGGCGTAGCCCCTTGCCCTCTGCTTGAGCCTGTTCAGTTCAACTTTGTCGGCTGGTTCGTAATGGTCTCTTTGATATGCCATGATTTGTTCTCTCCAATCGAATGGTTATATAATGTTCACCATTCTCTCTTCTTTCTCTTTTACTGAAGGGGAAGTGATGATTTCGAAGAAAACATCTGGTGGTAAAGGTTGGTTTTGAGCTGCGGCCTTTGCCAACATATCTGCCTCGTTGTTTTCAGCCCTTGGGATGTGTTGCACGGTGTATCCCTTGAAATGTTTTTCCATTTCTCTGACCTTTCTCAAGTACTTGATAAGCTCTGGGTTTCTTGCTTCGCTTTCTTTTTCAACATGCCCTTGGATTACTTTAGAATTTGATTTGATGATGAATGTCTGTTGTCCTAGATCTTTCATTTTTCTGAGTGCCAGTAGCAAAGCTTCGTATTCTGTGGTATTGTTGGTGGAAACAGCTTCGTTAGGAAAATCTAGTCTTGCGGCGTATCTTATTTTGATACCCGAAGGTGATGTGACTATTGCTGAAATTCCGACTCCTTTCCCGCACCATGCACCATCACAATAGATTTCCCATGGTACCTCTTCGCAGTTGTCACTTCTCACTGTTGGTGATGTCCAGTCCACAACGAAGTCAGCAAGGACTTGTGATTTTATTGCACTTCTTCTCTCAAAATCTACTACGTAGCCAGATAGTTCTGCAGCCCATTTTGCGATCCTTCCAGTTGCATCTTTATTTGTGAAAAGATCATTTAGTGGCTGATTTGTGATTACACGAATTTGATGCCCTTCGAAGTAATGCCTAAGTTTTCTTGCTGCCATGACAACTGCGTAGGCAATTTTCTCAAGTTCTGAATAGAATAATTTTGATCCCGAGAGAGCTTCGGAGGCGAAGTAGACTGGTACTTGCCTTAGTTTGCCATTTTCTTCTTTCTCTTGAACAAGGACAGCACTCACGGCTGAGTTGGAAGCTGCGAGGTATAATAGAAGAGGTGACTTTGGCTCTGGTGGACAGAGTTTTGTCATATTTTTCAAATATTCCTTGAGTTCCCTGAATGCTTGACTTTGAGCTTCGCTCCATTGAAAGTTTTTTGAGCTTCGGAGAAGTTGGAAATATGGTAGGCTTCTTTCTGCTGCTCTGGGAATGAATCTGTTTAGTGCTGCCACTCTTCCTGTCAGTTTCTGAATTTCCTTGACCGAAGTTGGTTCTTGCATATCCATAATTGCTTTGATCTTGTCAGGATTTGCTTCGATGCCTTTTGTTGACACAAGGCACCCTAAAACTTTTCCTTTCTGAATGCCAAATACACATTTCTCCGGATTGAACTTGAGATTTGCTGCTCTCAAGTTTGCGAAGGTTTCCGCAAGATCTCTGATGTGATCATATCTTTTGATGCTTTTAACTATGATGTCGTCGACGTATGCTAGGATGTTTCTCCGAAGTTGATAGTGTAGCACTATTGCTATCATTCTTGAGAATGTTGATCCTGTGTTTTTCAGGCCTTCTGGCATTCTCACGAAGCAGTATGTTCCGAACGGAGTTATGAAGCTGGTTTTCTCCTCATCTTCTTTTCTCACCCTGACTTGGTGATATCCCGAGAACATATCCAGGAGTGATAGCATTTCGCTGTTTGCAGCATCGTCCACTACTCTGTCTACTCTTTCTAGTGGATAATCATCTTTCTTGCATGCCTTGTTTAAGTCTGTGAAATCTACACACATTCTCCATCTTTCATTCTTTTTCTTGACTGGTACCGTGTTGGCCAACCAAACTGGATAAATTACTTCGCGAATGACATTGGCATCTTGTAGCCTTTGGACTTCTACTTCAACAGTTTTGCTTTTTCCTCTGACATTTTTCTGAGTTTTTGCTTTTTTGGATGAATTTTATCATCTGTGTCCAGTTTATGCTCAATGATGTCGCGATCGACACCCTGAAGATCCTTCGCTGACCAGGCGAAGATGTGCTTGTTCTGGTTTAAGAAATAAATGAGTTCTTCTTCTTCTTGAGGACTTAAATCTGCTCCAATTGTCACTGCTCTATCGGGCATGCCGTCTAAGAATACCTTCTTAGTTTCTCCATCCGCACCTATTTTGATTTTCTCTTTATCTCTTTTTTCTTCAGAGTATGGTTGTTGCTTTTCTTGGTCATCCGCCAGATGATGGACATTTTGTTGTCTAGGTGTCTTTCCTCATTCGATTCTTCTCGCCTCATTCTGATCTCCGAAGATTGTGATTATGCCATGAGGAGCTAGGATTTTCATGCATAGGAATAGTTGCCTGAACACAGCATCGAACCTATTGATGAATCCTCTTCCGAAGATAGTATTGTATCGATAGTACATGTCAACAACGTCGAACATGATGTGTTCTGTTCTTGCGTTGTCCAAATCTCCAAATGACACTGGTAGAGAGATTTTTCCGCTGGACCTGATTGGTTTTCCACCAAAATCAACCAGTGGCTTCTCTGGCGGTGCTAACATGTGAGGAGCGAGGCCCATGCATTGAAAGGTACTGGTGAAAATGATATCTGCTGAGCTTCCGTTGTCTATCAAGACATTTCCTATAATCCAGCCAGCTACGTTAACCTCGATGACCATTGCGTCATTGTGGGAAACTGAAATCTTCCTCAGTGAAAGTTATTGGAACCTTTGCCCATTCTGGCCTTACTGTTGGACTGTCGTCGATGATTACATTGATTTGTCTGTAGTAGTCGTTTCTTTGCTTCTTGGTGTCAAATTTCATGGATGAGCCTCCAGTTATTGGCAAGATCATGCCGAAGGACGGCAAGGCTCTTGAAGTGTTTTGGGAATTGTTTTGCTCAGTCTTTGGAGTTTGGGCTGGTGGTGGTTGTGGAGCTTCTTTCACTTAGAGTGGCTGAGCTTGTTCAATGACTTGTATGGCTTGAGTTTGTGGGAAGGCTTGCTGTGGAGTTTGGTTCTAGGGAATTTGGGGTTGATGGAAAAATTGTTGCGAGGGTTGTGGCTGTGAAAAATGGGTTTATGGGTAGAATTGCGGCAAAGGTTGCCAAGTTGTCTGATGTGGTTGGATGAAAGGTTGGGTTTGAGGAACGAATTGGTGTTGCACTGGTTTGGGTTGTGTGGCTGTTATCTGGGCTACGCGCTGTTGATCCTGGATTCTCTGGAAATTCTTTTGGGTTTCTGGGCATGCTTCAGTGCTATGACCCCTACCATGATATATGCACTGAAAGTGCGGATCTCTGTTGTCATGGTTTTGAAGCTTTGAAGGTGCTCTACCTCGTCCTCTTCCCCTTCCAGAATGGCCTCCTCACATACTGTTCTGATTGTGATAATCCTGAGCTTGAGTTGGATTGCTTGGTGCATTGCCTTGTAAATTCATGATGGGTTGGTCTCCCGTCCAGTTATTTCCTTTCTGGGATTGTCTTTGCTGATATCTTTCTGCCACTCTTCTTCTATGGTCTTCATCAGATTTGCAATATTTTTCCAATTCGTCGAACAACTCATCCATGGATTTAGGATCCAATCTGGAGAAATGACCGGCTGTTTGCCCCGGAGTTAGACCACTTATGAGAGCAGATATTGTTGCTTTATCATCAGCATCCGGAGTTTGAGATTTCAACTGCATGAACCTTCTTATGAATTCAGCGAGTGGTTTCTTGTCTCTTTGTTTGTACTGGTACAGATCTGCTGTTTTTGTGGTAGTATTATGAAAAGCTTGGAACACTTGAAGGAACTTGGCTTCTAAGTCTAGCCAGCTGTAGATTGAGTGGGGTGCAAAAGTGAGTACCAATTGAGTATCAGGCCCTCGCATGCAATGATGAAAGATTTTGCCAAGGCAACATCATCTCCTCCTGTCGAGGCTACTGCCGCTTCATAACTCATAAGGAATTATCTGGAATTACCAAAGCCATTGAATTTTGGAAGTGAGACCGGCTTATACTTGGATGGCCAAGGAGCTGTTTGGAGACCCACGGATAGAGGAGAATTTAGATCATTGAATTGGGCAATTCCGTTGCTTGCTGGTTTTGGGATTTCTGTGAAGATAAGATTTTCTTTGATCGACTGGTTCTTGTTTGCTGAGTTTGGATCTGGTGTGAATCTCCTGAAGGAATTGTTCTCTATGTCGGTCATTTCATCCAACTCTTTTTGTAGCTGCATTATCTCTTTTTTCGCTTGTTCTAGCATCTGAAGCTTATCAGTTGCTTGCTTCTTTGCTTTGAGCTGTATGGCCAGCTTTTCTTTCTGCCTTTTCAAAGTTTGGACTTGTTTTAAAGCTGCCTCTAGCTCTTTATCTGGTGCTTCGTTTTCATTGTGTTCGTCGCTGGCTTCGGGTGTTCCTTCTGGTTCCTTCCCTTTCTCATTTTTGTCACTTTGCAAATCTTGGAGTTGTTCTGGGTCTTGAGTGGTATTAGCCTTAGGGTGAAGGACGAGGCCTTGCTCTGTGCTTTCTTGGTTGTCTTCGCTCTCGGGGTCTTGAGCGGTAGGTTTCTTAACTTTCTTTGGTGGAGCCATCATGGGTTTCTGACGGCTAAGACCACGGTGGGCGCCAATGTTGGAAATCTGAAATCTCCAGACAAAAAGGTGAAACCGAGCAGACAAAAGGCACTGCTTTCTCTGCAAAAGGTGATCCCTTTACACGGAGGCATGGGGGCTCCTTTTATAGTGCCCGAGGGTCACTTTTACATTCCGAAACTACCCCTTACGATGTTACATATATATGGAAATTCTGGGGGCACTTATGTCCGCGGCAATCTCGGAGATCTCATCTAAATTACAAACATGCCATTGCGTATTCCAGCTTCTTTCTTCTTCCGTAGCCAAGCTTCTCACGTTTCTTCGTGTCTTCTTTAATACGTTGTTGACTGGGTCAGTCTTGGCTTTTCGAGATTTCTTTATGAGCTTCAGGAATCCTCGATCAACAGCCTCGGTAAGGATATTTCCCCTTTCGCACTCTTCTGTTGTACTTTCTCAACACCCTCGGAGTGGAGAAGTTTTCCCGGAATTCCCTATTTACTGAATGTTACACAAAATACATAGGAAAGAAAGGAATCCTGGTTTCTTAGGAATTCCTAGGGTCAGCAATATGTTCACGAATAAAATATCATCTCATCCAACCATTTTATTTATTAGAAAACTTTCTCTAATCACAAAAAGTAGTGATTTCAGACATATTCACAGATCTGAGAAACATCGGAACCTTCGGGGGTTTCCTTTCTACTGATAACTCTGTCGACGTGTGTCTTCTTGGAAGATTCCGATGGTGGCGATTTTTAGCTGATCCCCAACAGACGGAAAAATCATCCATGAACACCTCGACAATTTCTTCAATGAATTCCGAAAACACCGCCATCATGCAACGTTGGAAAGGGGCTGGAGCATTGCACAAACCAAAAGGCATCCTTCTATATGCAAATGTTCCATATGGGCAAGTAAAAGTTGTCTTGTGTTGATCTTCTGGGTGAATAGGAATTTGCATGAACCCCGAGTACCCATCGAGAAAGCAAAAATAGGAATGATTTGCTAACCTCTCAAGCATCTCGTCGATGAACGGTAGGGGGAAGTGATCCTTCTTCATTGCTTTATTCAATTTCCGATAATCAATGAACATCCTCCATCCGGTCACGGTCCTTTGCGGAATTAACTCATTCTTCACCACGGTCAAGCCTCCTTTCTTTGGCACACAATGTACGGGGCTCACCCATTCGCTATGCGGTACCGGGTAAATGATTCCGGCGTCCAACAACTTGATTACCTCCTTCTTCACCACCTCTCGCATGGCATGTGTTAACCTCCTTTGATGGTCCACTACGGGCTTGCATTGATCCTCCATAGGTATGCGATGAGTACAAAAGGCTGGGCTAAGTCCTTTGAGATCATTTATTGAATACCCGATCACCTTCTTGTAGTTCTTCAATAAATTCAGCAACATCTCATTTTCTTCGGGGCTCAACTCGTCGCTCACAATGACGGGATAGGTCTTGTCCGGCCCCAAAAATTCATACCTCAATCCCTTGGGCAAAGGTTTGAGGTCCACCTCTGGCACTTTTGGCTCTTCGAGCTTAATTTCTCCGATATCCTCAAATTTCTCCTCCTCCATGCTTCCATCTTGTGGTTCTAGTCCTTTAGATGCTTCCTCCAATTCTTCGTCTTGCTCATCATTAGGTTCATTCTCCATTGCCCTTTGTAGTGGATCCCTGAAAGTTTCAACAAAATGAAGACTCCCTACCTCTTCGTCGTCAAGAGGTAGGGGTAAGGAGTTCCTAGAATCGGGAAGAAAATCGTATGTATGTTTATCTCCATCAAGATTAATCGTTACTTTCCCTTTTCCGGCATCTAAAACAGCATTAACCAACTTTAAAAAGGGTCTACCAAGAATTATGTGATCATGTTTATCATAGTAGGCATCAACAATAAAGAAATCGGTTGGTATGCATTTTTTAGAGATGACAACTTCAAGATTGCAAGCAATTCCAAGAGGCCTAACAACTCTACCATCTCCCATGATTAACTTAGTAGAAGTTGAGACTAGGTCTATGGTATGATTATGAATCTCATCATAAAGTTTAGAGGATAAGACACTTACTTGTGCTCCGATGTCACATAAAGCTTTGAATTGAATTCCATTAATCGTGCAACTTAAGTGCGGGGTTGTCTTCTCCTCTTGATCGGACCCTATGGCGTAGACTTCAGCGAGGCAAGCATATGGCAATGCTTCGGGCTTGATCCCCATCACTCTTTTCACCTCGGCTATATGGTCCGGATCCACTTCTACTTCATTAAAGAGCTTTCGAAAAATCTCGCCGGTCATTTCAAGATCATTTGAATTTTCCGCTTGCTTCCCCGGTGGGAAATCTACCTCCAAAGCTCTCGCCACCCCCTTTTGGTTGGGGTATGGTCTTCTATTGTCGAATACTTCCCCAAAATCAATTGGAACCCAATCCATTTGCTCGAACTCCCTCAACGACTTTGCGCTTGAAAAGCTTCTTCCATTCACTTGGCTTGACTTGGCGAAGTCGATGTTTGAGCTAGTTCTTGCTTCCACGTGTACTTCTTCTAATTTTTCTAGGATTGGCTCCTCTTTCTTGTGTTACGGGGTTGCTTCTCTGAAAATTCCAGCAAGTGTTCTCACACTTGAATCACATTCTTGCTTCCCTGAAAGTCGTGTTTCCCAATCTCTTCGCGTGGCCGCCGTCTTGCTGATTTTTTGTAAAAGTTGAGCGGCTTCCGTGAGTGTTTTCTCCATGGGATCCCCTCCTGCACACATTTGAACATGTTCCGCGCAACTAGGGGTTAGGGAAAAGAAAAAAGTGTGCAAAAGTACGTCACCGGAGAATCCGAGTCGTGGTCCTTGTTCAATCAACTCGTTGAATCTATTCCACGCTTGATCTATCCCTTCTTCTTCTCCTTGCGTGAAGGTGATCACTTGCCTCCTTAGATGTTGGACTATACTTATCAGGAAGAATTTTTCACAAAACTTCCTTGTCAATTGGTTCCAATTCCCTCCAACTTCGAAGGATGCAAATGAGTACCACTTCTTTGCCTCACCGGCAAGTGAGTATGGGAAGAGATTCCACTTGAACCATTCGTCGGGGACTCCTTCTTGTCGTACCATATTGCACAATGTCACGAAGTGCTTGATGTGTCTATATGGGTTGTCCACCTCTATCCCTTTGAAAGGATTGGCCGCCGCCATCTCGATAATTCGCGCCTTAATCTCATACTTCGTCGCTTCGGGCTTCGAATCCGACTCTTGTACCTTGATGTCTTCACATCGGGGACTAGCGTAACCCCTTAATGATTTCTCTGGTTCTTCCAAAGGATGGTGGGTGAACGCCATCTAGACAACAAAAACAAAAACAAAACAAAAGGGGGGTTTCTAGGAAACAAAGGTTAGATGTTAGTAATCAACAAAAATTAACACAAAATCAAATGTAGCAAACTGGCTTGCTCCCCAGCAATGGCGCCAGAAAAAGGGCTTGTTGAAGGTTGATTGTCGTTGCAAACTTCGATCCGCAAGCGTACGGACCGTATGGGACCCTTCTTCCCTTGAGTGTAAGCTCAAGGTTCTTGTCAACCCAAGGAGCAAGGGGATTGCTAGCGTTCGATCTAAAGCTAATCTAGTTGATTAAGACAACCTTTAACTAGAGATTGATCTAAGAGCAAACTAAACTTAAAACAAAGGTGTGTGTGAGGTGCACTAGATGTAAAGGACACTTGCCCATAGGGTCTAGGATACATGAACGTGCAACCGCCAAGGAAGATAAAAACCAATCTAATCTATTGAAGGTGTGACCGCGGCTTCACCCTTTTCCTCCTCTCGCACTGTCACTACGCGGAGGCAATCAAGGCAAAACAACGAACGATCACCGTGTGTTGAAGGGATCAACAGGAGTAGTGAGATCTATAAACCTGAAAAGCACGGTAGCTAGCCTTAAGCATGAAAGCATCATCAACACGAAACCAATAGATTGAAACCATAAACGAGTCGGCGATTACATGATACGATCTGTTACAACCCCATGGACAAATGAGAAGATTACCCCATCAAGACGCTAAACATGGTGTCGTTGATCATGGTAGATGCTTCCGGCGGTGCGTCCTTCAACTCCGGGGGCGCCGTGGCAGCACCTCGACGTCCTCCTTTGCTAGTGGCCGCCTCCTTGGACTAGATGAATGTTTCTCCCGAGTGCTCTCCTCGAATCTTTTCCGATCAAAACTCTCTGGATGAATGGATCCTCTCGGGGGTATTTATCTCTGTTTTTGACGAATGGCGGCGCCGGCCAATACTTAGGGTTGAAGGATCTTCACGCACAAGAAACCGAGGGCCGAACCGACGTGGGAAAGGGCCAGGCCGGCCGGCCTGGGTCCTTTCCAGCCCGGTTCGGTCGCCCCTTCCTCCGAGTGGCCCGTCTTGGCATTTTGGACTTTGACCCCAATATTTGTGTCTTTTTGGCGTCATCAACCCTGTGATAAATATAGACAGTCTTCTCTTATGAAATCCGATCTTTATGTCTTGGTCCTCGGAGATGTTTTTCGTAGCACCTTGGTCCTTGCCACATTTGGGAGTGAGTTTGACTTGGACTTGAACACGAACGAAACTCCTCTTTTACTCCTTTGAACTCGATGTGACTTCGTCCCTTTAGTCCATGTTTTTCTACAAAAACATCACACTTCCAAATGCACATACAAAGTTGAACTTGTTATATCATTAGTGTGCCTAGTGGCGGGTTAGTATCATGATGAAGTTCAAACCAAAGTGTAACGAACATGTTTGGAGCACCAAAATTCACCGTCAACAGACATAAATAGCGACCCTGCGTGGTCGGAGAAAGTTTGTACACACCAATATACACAAAACCCTTTACTTTTCAAGTCGGCGACTTCGCCACCCTTTTTTACTTCTTCTTATTTTCTTGTTTCTTCAAACGTCGTTCTTCTAGCTCGTTGAGCTGCATCGATTGACCTCTGGCAAGCTTGTAAGTACCATTTTACCGAATATTAACTAAGCTTTAACCTCCAGGTGCATTGCTGTGGTTTCGTCTAGTTTTATTCACAACTTATCGATATCAGCTAGGTTTGCAAGTCTTTTCTTGTTTATTTAGCTTTTATCACCAATTTATCCAGCTCGTAATCATATCGTATCGGCTATCCTCGCTCCTGCATCATTTCATCACGATACAATCGATCTAGATTGGTTTTGAGTGTTGTCTCGTAGCGCTTAGTTTGCTCTGCTTTTGCTTGCGCTTTGCCTACGTCATCAAATCGGCTGATCTAGCCGTTTTGGATATACTTGCACTTCGGCTGCTACAGCTAGCCGATTCTCTCTACAGTTGTATCGGTCGATTGGGCTGTTACTTATTGAAGACCCACATCAGTTCTCTAGCTGATCTAACCCGCATCTAACGTTTCCTATCTTTCTGTGCCGATCAACAGGTCAGGTCAGCTGGCACGCCTTGTTACATCCCGGGGATCCGTTACGTGTTGCCGTTGAAGAACTTGATTCTATTTTTTGCGTCAATAGTTACATCGGCCATAATCCGAATTATAGATCAGCTATAAGTGTTTCGGATACTTTTGATTTTTACAATTTTTTCCACTAAAGGCGATAACTTAGTATCGGCTATCATCTGAAATCTAAATCGGCTAAGAAGCTAGAAGTAGTAATTGGCTAAGTAATCAATTCAATTTTTTCGATTTGCTTTGGTGTTGATGGGCATCGGCCTTGTCTTGTTTACGATTCAATCTTCTCAATCGGCCGATGCAGCTTTCTACTTTTTCCTTTATACTTGAGAACCGATCACCTGGATCGACTAAGCTCAAAGTCAGAGATCTTGAGAAAATCTGTCTCCCACACTTTCCCTGATATGCAGATGACTTTATCAAAATTCCAGTGTGTATCAGCTGCTGCGATGTGGAAAGAGGAATCGATGTTGAGTACTACCACTGAATCTCCAATCCATTGAATCATGCATTGATGCATAGTAGATGGAATGCAACAATTGGCGTGAATCCAATCTCGCCCAAGTAGCAAATTATATGACCCTTTCCCCTTGATGACGAAGAAGGTAGTTGGAAGGGTCTTGCTGCCGATTGTTAGATCCACACAGATAGCACCCATTGCAGATGATGAATTTCCTTCGACATCAAGTAGCATGATATCGATCTTTGTTAAGTCTTGCTCATTTTTTCCAAATCTCTGAAGCATCAAGTAGGGCATGAGATTGACTGATGCACCACCATAGACTAGGAGCCTTGACTGGCTTCCCATTAACAAGCCCTTTGAGAAACATAGCTTTCATATGCTGACGTTTTTGCTCATCTGGTTTCTCAAAACTAGTCAGCATTAGATCCAGGGTTAACTGAGCCATCCCTAGTTCTTCATCTGAACTTCTTTATCTAAATTGTCTTCAAGAGTCATGAATTCCTTAGGTAGCATGAAGACCATGTTAACATCTGCCACTGGTTGACCTTCCTTTTTACTGTCAGCTCTAGGTTTCGGTCGCCAGATCTAGGATCAGACCTTCTTCTTATCAAGTGCTTGCTTCTCAATTTCTTCTTGTTGTTCTAATTATCACAAGCGCTGGACTCTTCTCTTCTGAGACTTGGTCAAACCTTCTGGGCACCACCTAGGTTGACGAGCTTCTTGTTGGCTTTGGTCTTCATATGAAGCATTACACCTTTCTGGATTTCTTGCCAATATGTCTTCATTAGGGACCCTACTGTCAGCCATATCTTCTAGCCAATTGGGTCGGCTGTCTTGACGCCTGCCCCCCAGCCGATCATATACATTGGCTTTGCCCCCCAGCTGATCATGCACGCTGGCCTTGCCCCCCAGCCGATCATATACTAAGATGCGTTGGTTGTGGTGTCCTTGTTGATCTTGATTGGTGGGCCTTCTGTTCCTGTTATCAAAACAAGGCCTTTTGGATGATTGTCCTTCTAAATAGAAACTTTCACATTTTGGATAGTTATCAGATGTTGGAAGCTTGATCCCTTCTTCCCAGCAATATCTGAAAAATGGACATCTCCAGTGCCCTGCGTTGTGTCTTGCCCGTTCTTCTTTCCCCTTGATTTGCTTCTATTGGCGCTGGAACTTGCTCAGAAGAACTTGTGAAGTCACCTGCTGCTTGGAACCTTTTGAATTGATTCCTTCTTCAAGTAACCCTTTTCCTTTGGCTTCTTCAACTGTCATCTGAGTCTCAGGATCAATGGTTCCTTTATTTTTAGCTGAGTTAGATGTCAACAGCTTTGCTTTGGTTGTCTCAACCGTGATAGTAGGAAAAGGGTGTTGATCGATCTTCATCGGCTTTCCTAATTTGGAAGTTGATTCAAACTTTAGCTTTCCTTGATCTATAGCACCTTGGATTTGTTGTTGAAACACCTTGCACTCCTCAGTGTTGTGAGATGTAGCATTATGCCACTTGCAGTACTTGATCTTCTTTAGTTCTTCAGCACTTCGTATAGTATGGTTTTGTGATAACCTAATCTGTCCTTGCTGAAGGAGAAGGTCAATTATCTTGTCAGCATTGGTTGTGTCAAAGCTGAACTTCTCAGGCTCCTTTTTGCCGAAGGGACATGCAATCGGCTTCCTGTTTGGGACCCACTCAGCTAAATCGACTTCGGCTTCTTCTTCATTGTCAGAGCAATCTACATAGGATACCCTCTTTTGAAAGTTCCTTCTGGGTTCATATGAGTGATTGCTCTCGTGACTTAGCTGATGGAGTAACTGGCTGATGTTCTCGAACTCTTGTGAAGTATACTTCTCCTTGATAGATGGTAAGAGTCCTTGAAAGGCCAATTCTGTCAACTGTTTATAGGTCAGGAATAAGCTGTAGCATTTGTTCCTCATCTCCCTGAACCTCTGAACGAAGCTGGGCACTGATTCATCGTTCCTCTGCCTTAAGCTGGTAAGATCAGTAAGCTTCATCTCATGAATCCCTGAGAAGAAATATCCATGAAACTGCCTTTCCAAATCTTTCCAACTCTGAATTGAATTTGCTGGGAGCGATGTAAACCAAGCGAAGGCTAGCCCTGACAAAGACGATGAGAATAATCGAACTCCTAATGCTTCATTTGTTCCTACCTCCCCACATTGGATGATGAGACGAGTGACATGCTCAATGGTGGAGGTATCATCCTGGCCAGTAAATTTGGTGAAGTCGGGCACCTTAAATCTTTACGGAAACGGGATCTAATCAAAGGATGTAGGGTAAGGTATTCGATACATGTGTGTTTGCTGCTTTGGCTTTAATCTGAATTGATTTTGCAGCATATTTGTGACTTCAACCATGAAACTCTTCTGATCAATCGGCCGAGGACCTGCCGAAGGATATTGCTGACTTGTAACCATAACAGTTGTTCTTGGTTGCTCCTGAACAATCGGTTGAGTAACCGAAGGGTTAGGAGGAACCTAGTGTTGCCTTGGGATCTCAACGCTATGTGGTAATCCTTGAAGCCATTGTTCAGCCGAAAACCTTGAATTGCCTGATTTGTTTGTGGGGCAATCGGCTGTTGTACATATTGGATATTTGGAATTTCCTGGATCTGTTGCTCTTGATATGGTGGTGTAGAGAACATAGGAGGATTTGTCATTATTTCAAATAGTGCAGCTTGATTCATAGCCTCATTGTATTGTTCTTGCAGCTTAGCAGCATAATTTCTGACTGCAGAGGCTTTCATGGCTGGTGTCATCTGCTCAGGTTCTATCTGGTGGCTTATGATCGGCTGATTAACCGAAAATCCACCTGACATATTTGGTTGAAGTGTCATCTCTTGAGACTTCTGAACCCTTTGAGGAGTAGGTAGTGGTTTGACCATGTGAACATGCAGGGGTGATACTTCATAATTCTGCTGACTCTGGGATCTCTGATCGAAGAATGTGAATGTGATTCCCTTGTCATCATGGAAAGCAGTACCAACCACATTATTGAATTTTGCTGCATATGGGTCGGTGTTCCTGGGAATCACTGTGGTCTTCTGGGTTGCCTCTGGTGCAGAACTCATAGGCATGCCATACTTTGGATCTATAGGAGTACCAGATACGAAACCCTAAGACCCTGGTTGATTTAGCCCTGCAGTTGTTGATATCGGCCCGGTAGAAGGAGGAGTTGTTGTAACGACATCAGGAGTAGAAGTTGTAACTGGTTGAGAAACCGGTAACACTTCGTTGAACCTTTTGTTAGTCATGAACCGGAAGGGTACATTGGATTGATAATATGATGGTCCCTTGTATGCGCTCATGACTTCTTCCATGAGAACCTCCTTCACATTGTTCTGCACTGAATTATTGAAGACAGAAGACTGATCAATTAAAGTGTGATGCATAGCTTTTGTCAACATATCTTGAAGTCTTCTAGGATCGGCTTGTATGATGATCTCCGTAGGCTTTGGAAGAGGATGTTTCTTCACTGCTCCTTCCCTAGTAAGACCGAAACTGCCCATCAAGAGCCAACCATATTCTGCCATGCAATTATCATATTCAGCTTTGTCACCCTCCTTGAGTTGATCCACTGTGATTGGCTGGATGCTGTCCTTGTTGACTTCATCAAATTTCTTGGCGTCTTTAGACATTGTCGTGATTCTTCGTGTCCCACTGGGCAGTGCCAAGATGTGTTGACGCCGAAAACGGAATAAAGTCCTCTGCGGCAGCACATAACGGATCCCCGGGATGTAACAAGGCGTGCCAGCCGACCTGACCTGTTGATCGGCACGGAAGAGGATAAGATATTCAATATTAGATTGATCGGCTAGGGAACTGATAGATGTCTTCCACGTGGGTACAGTGCAACAGCCCGATCGACCGATGAGAGATCGAACGAGATCAGCCAGCCGATCGGCAGCCGAAGTGCAAGTATGTTTAGAACAACCAGGGTCAGCCGATCTGGTGATGTAAGCGGCGAGGTGGGTCCGGATCGGCTGTGGGATCGGTGCGTCTGGCGACACAGCGAGATCTAGCCGATATGATCGAGCCTCGAGCAGGATAAGTTGGTGATAAAAAGCTAAATAAACAAGAAAAGACTTGCAAATCTAGCTGATATCGATAAATTGTGAATAAATCTAGATGAAACCACAGCGATGCGCACGAAGGTTAAAGCCTAGATATTACTCGATAAAGCGGTACTCACAAACTTGTCGGAGGTCGATCGATGCAGCCCGGCGAACTCGAAGGACGGCGCTTGAAACAAGAAAACAAGAAGAAAGAAACTTTTTGGCGAAGTCGCCAACTTGAAAGGTAAAGTACTTGAAAAGTAAAGGTTTGTGTTTTTGGTGTGTACAATCTTTTTCGACCGCGCAGGGTCGCTACTTATACCCCTGGATACTACGAAATCCTAGTCGATTACGACGAGACCTTTTCTAACTAAACGAAACTACAACTGCTAAAAATAAACGACTCGTGCAAGAGTCGGACTCACTATCTATCTTTGACCCGTTGTCAACCAACGTTGACCCGCCTGAGCCTCCTTTTTCCTTCCTTGGCGTATTTCCTCTTTTGCCGCCTTCTCTACTTCCCCTCAGCTGATCTTCTACCTTTACCATCGGCTGCCTCTGTTGACTTTTTGACCGGTTGCTCTGTTGGCCTTTGAGAGCCATGTGTGGTTCGAGGACCGGTGGATGGTCGCTTCCTGGTGTGATGAGTGATTGACAACGTGGTGTGGACTGATTCTTGGCTAAGTATTGCAGGTGCAGGTTGCGGCTTGACTGGTGTTGGTGCAGGTGAAGAACAAGCGCGAAAGGTCGTTGCCGGTGAGGCCTCCAGGTGTGGAGAAAACAAGTAGGCTTGGTTCGAGGGACCCGGTGGCCAGCGGGGTCAAGTGCGAGCCGCATGGTGGCAAGAACGGCAAGATGAAGTCGTGGATGGTTTCTTGGTTGAGCCTCAAAACCAAGGTCGAGCCGGGACAACGTGGGAGCCGAGTCATAAGTGGTGATTGCGCGGAGGCTACACCGAGTTCGCGGGGTTTCCGGTGGTTCACCAGAAAACCACTGGGTTCCTTGGTTGATCCACAAAGCCAAGACCGAAGAACTGAAGACGGAGGTGCAGCAGCATCGGACCGGTCTAACCGGTGGGTCTAACCGGTGGGTACCGGTCTGACCGGTGAGGAGCACCGGTCTGACCGGTGTGCGACGACGCAGTCCGGAATCTTCGAAGCGGAGGACACGTGTCGGGATCGCAAGGCTTGCGTCGAGGCTAAGCAAGTTTGCGGTCGCTGGGCATCCGTTTGATGGAGCGAAGACAAAGATTTCCGAATTCGCCCTTGAGGGGCATGTATCCGTAGTTAGCTAGTACGGGTATTTTCGTCTTTCGGTTGCCTCCATATAACCCAAGTGGTGAGAGGATGGCAGCCATCTCTTGGAACCCTAGCTCATTTGGTTTTCCTATTTTCTCTTCCTATTTTCCTTAGGATTTTCATAGGACTAGCTTGAGAGCTTCATGGTGAGATCTTGTGAGAGGGAAGGATGATCGGGCGGCAAGCTAGACCTTGTATGAACCTCTTTGGTATGTATAGATGATTCGGCGTGGTTCCTCAAGGCTTGGATGTGTCTTTCCCGTTTCTCCTTTTTGGTGATTTTCGGAGGCTTTTCTTGGTGAATTTCTTGTGGCGGTTTTGAGACCTTTCTCTTTGGGATTTGGTGGGGGATGTATGCATGAACCCCTCGTGGTTCTTTTCCCTTTGATTCCCCTCCCAAATCCGTGAGTAAAGGGGCTCAATTTTGGGGTTTTCGTGGTTCTAGGGTTCGTGGTGTTCTTGGCGGAAATCCTTCGATTCCTCTTTATTCAACAAGTTTTGGTGGACCAAATCTTGGCTATGGAGTGTCCATGAGGTGTTCCTACTATCTCCAAAGTCTTGTGTGAATCCGTGGAGTGAATCGGGAGATCGGGAGTTGGATTTGGGGGAGTTGACCCGCGGGCGCTGTTCATCCCGAGCTGCCCAGGCGTGACCGGTCTGACCGGTGCTCTTGACCGGTCTGACCGGTGCGAGCCCCTGGTGGGTTTTGTCTTGGGGAACTGCTGTGCTCGTGTGGTTTTGTCCCGTGGTCCTGCTGTTCAGTTCTTGGCCCGTTTGGAGTTGTCTTGCTAGGTTTTGTGAGGGGTTTTCCTTCTTGGCAGGTTGTTCTTTGGTGGTGGTTTTTGTTCCAGGGCCTAGAGGAGTCACTGAGGCTTCCTGGAACTTCGTTGTGCATCTGTTGTTCGCCACCGGCCCGACCGGCAGAGTTCACCGGTCTGACCGGTGCCATCGGTCTGACCGGCAGGAGCCATCGGTCTGACTGGTGTGGCACAGACAGCAGGCTGCTCAGTTTTCCGCTGTGCGTTTGGGGTGTTTGGTTCGGTTGGTTGAGTTGTTGGTTCCTAGGACCAGTAGCACTCCAGTGGCTACGTGGTCTTGGCCAACTTGGGTAGTTGAGTCGGAGACGTGTATTGGAAGCTGTGTTCATCTTGTTGAAGTCTCTATCTCCTTCGAGAAGAATTTTTATCGGCTCCCATTCACTCCCCCCTCTCTGGTTCGCCTAATCGGTCCTTCAAATGGTATCAGAGCCGGTTCGGGTCTTCATTGACTCTTACCAGTCTAAGATCCAAAGATGGCGTACCAGGAACGGGGTTCGGGTCCTCCGCACTTCGATGGGAAGAACTACCAGATGTGGCAGAGGCGGATGGCGGCGTTCCTCCGCGGAAAGGATCAAATCCTTTGGGACGTTACGGTGAACACAGCTTATGTTCATCCGATGAACTTCCTTGCTCCAGGATCAAGGGATATGTTCGACGCCAACAACAAGGCGGTCGACTACTTGTTTCGTGCTCTGTGTCAGCCCAAATTTGATCGGGTTCAGACACAGGACTTAGCTTGTAGGATTTGGGAGCAGTTGAAGGATGCTCATGCTGGGAATGCTCAGGTTCAGGCTCGGATGTATGCGACTTACCGGAGAGAGTACGAGAACTTCACTCATCTCCCCGGCGAGTCCGTCAATGCCCTTTTCCAGCGGTTTACGGTTGTGGTGAACAACATGAGAGCCAATGTGGCCGTGCTCCCATACGATGATCATGATAGAGCCGTGAAGCTCTTGCACTCGTTGGATCGTACCGTATGGGATGGAAAGGTCGAGGCTATCCTTGAGTCCGAGAAGTATGACACCCTAACCGTGAACAAGCTGTTTTCGAAGCTCAAGTCAGCTGAGTTGGACCGTGGTATGACAGCCAAGATTGAGAGCCCGACTGACTCTCATAGTCTTGCTCTCATCGGTGGCAAAGGAGCTAAGTCTAACGCTAACGCATCCTCCGGGATGTACTCTCTGTCTTCTTTGATGTCTCTGCCAGATGAGGAGTTCGACGTGCTTGGAGAGGATGAGCTGGCGTTGCTGACCAGGCGGTTCGAGAGGTTGCACGAGAACCGGGTGAACACGAGGAGGACGGCACGGACGTGCTTTCAGTGCGGCAAGCCAGGACACTTCGTCGCCGACTGCTCGGAGAAGACGGAGAACAAGGACGGCTACAAGGACGGCTACAGGCACCGGTCGAGCAAGGACGGCAAGTACCGATCAAGGCGCGATCACAAGCACAAGAACAAGCACAAGGACGAGCGACGGTCGAGGAAGAAGGACGGCCGCGGCAGGAAGGCCCGAGCGATGGTCCGAGCAAGCGACGTCGACTCCAGCTCCGCCTACTCTTCCTCGAGCTCGAGTAGCAGCGAAGATGAAGGTGATCGGCGCAAGAACAAGAAGGCGTCCAAGAACTTGAGCGGGTTGAGCTGCTTCGCGGGAGATGGCTTCTGCGGCATGGCTCGTAGCTCCGGCAGCAAGAAGAGTCACCAGAGCGACTCGGACTCCGACTCCGAGGATGAGGTATGTGATGAGCTCTCTTCTTTGCGCAAGGAGAATGAGGAGTTGGTTGACTTGCTTGATAATCGCGATCACATGCTTAGAGAGGCCAAGAAGATGAGGAAAGAGCTTAGGGCCTCACTAGAAGATGCTAGGAACCATGTGGCTGAGCTAGAAACCCAGAACCTAGATGCTAAGCTTGAGATTGATTCGCTTAAGGCTTCTCCTGTGGTTTCTGATGAGATTGATTGCTGTGATTGCTCTGTGTACCTAGCTGATCTTATTGCTCTTAAGGATAAGCATGCCTCTACTTGTGATGAACTAGATGTGCTGAGGGTTGAAGTGGCTGAGCTTAAGTATAGACCTACTTTGCTAGGTGCACTTCTTACCCTGTTTTGCATGGAAAGATTGATGAGATGCATGCTTACACTGTTTCGCTTGAGGCTAAGTTGAAAGAGCCTATTCCCACTTCTTGCTCTACTTGTGAATTGCATGCTTTGAAAAATCTGGAACTTGCACATTATGTGGATCGCTTGCAGGATGAGAACGATGACTTGAGAAAAATGATGGGTTGGTTGTCAGGTCATGAACCGCAGCTTAGGATGATGATTGAGGCATACAAGCGCTATGATGGGCAAGCGCTTGGCTCGAAGAAAGTTGGAGAGTCTAGTGGTGAGGGAGGAGAGAAGATTGGTGATATCCAAGCTCCACCAAAAACCTTTCACAAAAATGCCTATTCTCCTAAGCCCAACCCACTGAGAAACAAACTTGACACAACCCCAGATCCTCCCATATTTCCCCACTCCACAAATGATTTCCAGAAACCTATCAAGTTCAAGAGTAACTTGGGGAATGAGTTCTTTGGGAAAGAGAGTGAGAAGCCGAGTGGAGAGAAACCAAGTGAACAGCCCCATCCCAAGCCTAAACCTAAGCCCGTGCGGTTTCATTGTGACTATTGTGGGAGAGATGGTCACAAGGGTGAGTTTTGCTTCAAGAGGAAGCGTGAGGAGAGAATGGCTAGAGAGTGGGCTAACAAGGACAGGTACCACCCCACTAATGGTGTACCTGAGCCTCGTATGCAGATGCCCAGGGCCAAGGCGATTGTGAGGACGGTTCCGGCTTGGGGAGACCGGAAGGCAGCAAGTGGTGCTGCTGGCCGAGCTACACCGGTCAGACCGGTGCAGGTCTGGACAGACAGCGGTCTGGTTTTCGTGCTCGTGAGGATGCTCGGTTTGGTTCAGGTGGTCGTGGTTCTGGTGGTTGGTATGGAAAGTCTGCAGGTGGTCAGTTTGCTAGACGTTCTCTACCTCGTGCTCAATACGGGGGTGGGAGGAGTCGTAGCTTTGAGATGGAGAGGAGGAACGGTCCACGGTTTTCTTTTCATGGCTTTCGTCCTCCTCCAGCTAGAGAGGGTTGGTACCCTCATAGTGGTTACCGTGGTGGTATTCGTGGTGGTAGCTTCGATAGGCGTGATGATATGGTTTGTGCTAACCCCACTTTGGAGCAAATGGCTCGGCACTGGTTTTACTCTTTTGGTACTAACCCCAGTGCTGAGTCGTTTGTTCACTCACGTGCTCGTTTTTGAATTTCAGGTGGGAGACTTGAGGAACGTTTGGTTGATTGACTCCGGTTGCTCGAGGCATATGACCGGGGACAAGGGGTGGTTCTCAAGTCTCGTCCTGGTGGTGTCCAGGACATACATCACCTTTGGGGACAATGGGCAAGGGCGTGTGCTATCAGAAGGTGAGATCAAGGTAAGTGACAAGGTCACTCTCAGGTGTGTTGCTCTTGTTCAATCGCTGGGGTTCAATTTGCTTTCCGTGTCCCAGTTGTTGGATGAGGGTTTTGAGGTGTTATTTCGGCCTGGTGGTTCTTGGATTTTAGATTCTCGAGGCGACCTAGTTTGCATGGTCATTCCCGAGGGTCAAGTGTTCCGAGCTGATTTCTCTCAGTCTTCTGGTGTGGAGCGTTGCTTTTTGGCTGGTTCTTCGAGTGAGTTGTGGAAGTGGCATAGGAAGTTGGGTCACTTGAGCTTTGACCTTTTGTCTCGCTTGAGTAAACTCAATTTGGTCCGAGGACTGCCACGGTTGAGGTTTGAGAAAGAGTTGGTTTGTGCGCCGTGTAGGCATGCCAAGATGGTAGCCTCTTCTCACCCGCCTCTCACCGATGTGATGACTGAGCGTCCATGCGAGCTGCTCCATATGGACCTTGTTGGCCCAGCTCGTGTGCGATCTGCGAGTGGGAAGTGGTATGTTCTTGTTGTGGTGGACGACTACTCTCGGTATGCTTGGGTGTTCTTTCTTGAGGAGAAAGGGGAGACGTTTGGTTTTGTTCGAGATCTTGTCTTGAGATTAAGAAACGAGAGGCACGGAGATGCCATACGAGCGATCCGCAGTGACAATGGCTCGGAATTCAAAAACTCTCGCTTCGAAACCTTTTGCCATGACTTGGGTCTTGAACACCAGTTTTCGAGTCCGTATACGCCTCCCCAGAATGGCGTGGTGGAAAGGAAAAACAGGACCTTGTGCGAGATGGCTCGGACGATGCTCGACGAGCATAGGACTCCGAGAAGGTTCTGGGCTGAGGCGGTCAATACCGCGTGCTATGTGTCGAACAGGATCTACCTCAGGGTTCACAAGAAGAAAACCTGTTACGAGTTGATGCACAGTCGCACACACAAGGTGAGTCACTTCCATGTCTTTGGTTGTAAATGGTTCATTCTGAAGAAAGGGAAGAAGTTGGACAAGTTCGAGGCTAGGTCTGTCGATGGCATTTTCTTTGGTTACGCATCTCATTCTAGAGCATTTCGTGTGCTCAATCTTGAAACTAACCAAATCGTGGAGACTTGCGAGGTAACCTTCGACGAGACACAGCCACGTAGTCAGCTTGTTTTTGAGTGTGCAGGTGACGACGAACTTGGCGAGGAGATCTTTCAGGAGGAGGAGCATGAACATGGAGATGATGAAGATGGCGGTGTGGTGCCCGCGGCTGAACATGTACCTACTACTTCGACGACGATCGAGAACGGGCCCTCTCCCACACCTACAATGACAAACCCAGATCAAGGCAAAGCTGCTGTTGAGGGGGAGGTAGCATCAAGGCGAGAACCTCCCCGGCGAGTGCAAGTGGATCACCCAGCTTCGAGAATCATCGACGACATGAATGAACATACTACACGGTCGAGGGCTCGGAACAATTCTCATTTCGCTCATGCTGCTTTTGTTGCCACCTTTGAGCCCAAAGACATTGGACACGCGCTATCTGATCATAATTGGGTTAATTCGATGCATGAGGAGTTGGAGAATTTTGAGAGGAACCAAGTTTGGGTGTTGGTTGACCCTCCCCCAGGGTGTAAGCCGATTGGGACAAAATGGGTGTGGAAAAATAAAGAGGGAGAGAAAGGAGAAGTGGTGAGGAACAAGTCAAGACTTGTTGCTCAGGGGTACAGTCAGAAAGAGGGGATCGACTACGAGGAGACTTTCGCTCCTGTAGCTCGTTTGGAGGCGATCAGGATCCTTCTAGCCTTTTCCGTGGCTAAAGGGTTCAAGTTGTACCAGATGGATGTGAAGAGTGCTTTCCTGAACGGTGTGTTAGAGGAAGAGGTGTATGTGAGGCAACCACCGGGGTTTGAGAGTGAGAAGTACCCCCACCGGGTTTACAAGTTGAGGAAGGCGTTGTATGGGTTGAAGCAGGCGCCTAGAGCTTGGTATGGTAGGCTGAGGGGGTTCCTGTTTGAGAGAGGGTTTGAGATGGGGAAGGTCGATCAGACCTTGTTTCTCCTCAGGCAGGGCAAAGATATCCTGATTGTGCAGGTGTACGTGGATGATATTGTCTTTGGTGGCTCATCTAACTCTCTTGTTGCAAGGTTTGCAGAAGACATGAGCAGGGAATTTGAGATGAGCATGATGGGTGAGTTGCAGTTCTTCCTTGAGCTCCAGATCAAACAATCAAAGGAAGGAACATTTGTGCACCAAGCAAAGTACACCAAGGACATTGTGAGGAGGTTCAAGATGGAGGACTCCAAGGCCATGGCGACGCCTATGAGTACGACTACAGCTCTAGATGCGGACGAGCAAGGTGAACACGTGGACCAGAAGGAGTACCGGAGCATGATCGGGTCACTCCTCTACTTGACGGCGACGAGGCCGGACATCCGATTCTCGGTATGTCTGTGCGCTCGTTTTCAAGCGTCTCCGAGGACTTCGCATCGGCAAGCAGTCAAGCGCATATTCAGGTATTTGCGACATACTCCCGACTTTGGCCTTTGGTACTCCGCATCTTCTTCTTTGGCGCTTCATGGTTTTTCAGACGCGGATTTTGCCGGGTGACGGTTGGATAGGAAGTCCACTTCTGGGACTTGCCAGTTTTTGGGTTCCTCCTTGGTGTCTTGGTCTTCCCGTAAACAGTCGAGTGTTGCTTAATCTACTACCGAGGCAGAGTATGTGGCCGCAGCTAGTTGTTGCTCTCAGCTCCTTTGGATCACATACACCATGAGTGACTTTGGTGAGGAGTATACCCATGTCCCACTTCAATGTGATAGCACCAGTGCCATAAGCGTTGCAAAGAACCCAGTGCTCCATTCCAAAACCAAGCACATAGAAGTGAGGTATCATTTTCTGAGAGATAACGTAGAGAAAGGAAAAATCTCCTTGATCCATGTACCCACACATGACCAGCTAGCCGATATTTTCACCAAACCCCTAGATCAAGCAACTTTCACTCGTTTACGGGGGGAGTTTGGTGTGTGTTTGATTTCTTGAGTTGGTGTGTGGGAGCTCCTTTGTAGTATATGTATAGCTTTCCTTTGTGCATTTCTTGCATTTGGCATGGCATATGTAACATGATGTATAGGCATCTTTGTATCTTAGGTTGCATGCATTTTGTATCATATGCATTGTTTAGGAAAAGCTTCTCCTATATACATTGTTCACCATGGAATGATATATATGTCTTTGTGAGCTAGTTTGGTAAGCTATGGTTAGTTTGGCTTAGCTCTTGATAATCTTGGTTTATATCCATGGTTGATGGCTATGTTTTTGAAAAATCTCATATGTATGCTCTCTTGTGAGTAAATGTCTTTATATGATCTTGACATGTTTTTGTGGCTTGGCTATGCTTAATTTGTGGTTGGATAGCTTATTTTGATCATATGGGGCCAAAGGCTCATTTGCCATCATGAATGTTTAGACCCCATGCTTGATCTTGTGGAGGGGCATAAGTTCCTTTTTGTCGCAAAGACATTTCATGTACCAATTTCAAATCTGAAAATGAAATGTAAATTGCTTGGAAAATGTGCTCCCATGTCATATGTGCTAATTTTAATTTGCTTTGGGTGCTAAACCGTTGCATGATGCCTACCAATGAGAAGTCTCATATATAGAAGTAGGCACATGGCTCGGTGGCTTTGACATGACATGAGGTGCTTGTGGGTGTTTATGATGGTCTTATGCTTAGAATGGTTGTCCTAGCATGAAGTTTGTGTGGCTTTGCCATTTTGACATGTTTTGCTCATGTCTAGGACTTTGCTCATGAGAGGGTAAATTTTCGCAAAATTGCTCAATTCTATCTTAGCTTCATCCAATGGTTGTGAAACTTGGTGATCATGAAGTTGAGGTCATTACGAAACTATAGAGTATCTAACTTGCTCATTTGGACATGTGTAGCATCCTATGTTGAATTTTGTCTATTTGAGAAGCTCTAGGTTGCATTTTTTGTATTTTTGGCTTGATTCATGCATTGTCGACAAGGGGGAGAAGTTTGAGCATGTTTTGGCCTACTGAATGCATCTAGAAGGTTTTCAGGTGGTTTCGAGCCATTACTGGGCTCTGTTGTGCACCGGTCTGACCGGTTGAGGTCACCGGTCTGACCGGTCAGAGTGCTGGTCCTGTTCACATGTTGAGCACTGGTCTGACCGGTGGTGTCGACCGGTCTGACCGGTCAGAGCTGAGCTGTTGCAGCTGCTCTGTTTCGTGAAGTGGTTCGCATGCATTCGTCCAGGGGGAGTTGCATTGGTTCAGGGGGAGCTTGCATGTGTGCAGGGGGAGCTCTTTGTGGTTTTCGAGCTTTGGTTTGATGGTTTGTGCTCTTTGCTTGAGCATGGTTTTTGTCTCGGATGTGTCGAGCCGTTGCCCTTGCCTAAGGGGTCCGAGACTTGTCTTCTTCAAGTGATCTTGCTCTTTGCCTTTCTTTGGCTTTCGATCGCTTGTTGGAGTTTCTTTTAGTCGTTTCTTTTCTTTTCCGTTTCTCTGTTATTACCAAAATGTGTGTGTTATCAATGCACTCATCAAGGGGGAGATTGAGAGCCATGTGTGGTTCGAGGACCGGTGGATGGTCGCTTCCTGGTGTGATGAGTGATTGACAACGTGGTGTGGACTGATTCTTGGCTAAGTATTGCAGGTGCAGGTTGCGGCTTGACTGGTGTTGGTGCAGGTGAAGAACAAGCGCGAAAGGTCGTTGCCGGTGAGGCCTCCAGGTGTGGAGAAGACAAGTAGGCCTGGTTCGAGGGACCCGGTGGCCAGCGGGGTCAAGTGCGGGCCGCATGGTGGCAAGAACGGCAAGATGAAGTCATGGACGGTTTCTTGGTTGAGCCTCAAAACCAAGGTCGAGCCGGGACTACGTGGGAGCCGAGTCATGAGTGGTGATTGGCGGAGGCTACACCGAGTTCGCGGGGTTTTCGGTGGTTCACCAGAAAACCACTGGGTTCCTTGGTTGATCCACAAAGCCAAGACCGAAGAACCGAAGACGGAGGTGCAGCAGCATCGGACCGGTCTGACCGATGGGTCTGACCGGTCTGACCGGTGAGGAGCACCGGTCTGACCGGTCTGACCGGTGAGGAGCACCGGTCTGACCGGTGTGCGACGACGCAGTCCGAAATCTTCGAAGCGGAGGACACGCGTCGGGATCGCAAGGCTTGCGTCGAGGCTAAGCAAGTTTGCGGTCGCTGGGCATCCGTCCGATGGAGCGAAGACAAAGATTTCCGAATTCGCCCTTGAGGGGCATGTATCCGTAGTTAGCTAGTAAGGGTATTTTCTTCTTTCAGTTGCCTCCATATAACCCAAGTGGTGAGAGGATGGCAGCCATCTCTTGGAACCCTAGCTCATTTGATTTTCCTATTTTCTCTTCCTATTTTCCTTAGGATTTTTGTAGGACTAGCTTGAGAGCTTCATGGTGAGATCTTGTGAGAGGGAAGGATGATCGGGCGGCAAGCTAGACCTTGTATGAACCTCTTTGGTATGTATAGATGATTCGGCGTGATTCCTCAAGGCTTGGATGTGTCTTTCCCGTTTCTCCTTTTTGGTGATTTTCGGAGGCTTTTCTTGGTGAATTTCTTGTGGCGGTTTTGAGACCTTTCTCTTTGGGATTTGGTGGGGGATGTATGCATGAACCCCTCGTGGTTCTTTTCCCTTTGATTCCCCTCCCAAATCCGTGAGTAAAGGGGCTCAATTTTGGGGTTTTCGTGGTTCTAGGGTTCGTGGTGTTCTTGGCGGAAATCCTTCGATTCCTCTTTATTCAACAAGTTTTGGTGGACCAAATCTTGGCTATGGAGTGCCCGTGAGGTGTTCCTACTATCTCCAAAGTCTTGTGCGAATCCGTGGAGCGAATCGGGAGATCGGGAGTTGGATTTGGGGGAGTTGACCCGCGGGCGCTGTTCATCCCGAGCTGCCCAGGCGTGACCGGTCTGACCGGTGCTCTTGACCGGTCTGACCGGTGCGAGCCCCTGGTGGGTTTTGTCTCGGGGAACTGCTGTGCTCGTGTGGTTTTGTCCCGTGGTCCTGCTGTTCAGTTCTTGGCCCGTTTGGAGTTGTCTTGCTAGGTTTTGTGAGGGATTTTCCTTCTTGGCAGGTTGTTCTTTGGTGGTGGTTTTTGTTCCAGGGCCTAGAGGAGTCACTGAGGCTTCCTGGAACTTCGCTGTGCATCTGCTGTTCGCCACCGACCTGACCGGCAGAGTTCACCGGTCTGACCGGTGCCATCGGTCTGACCGGCAGGAGCCATTGGTCTGACCGGTGTGGCACAGACAGCAGGCTGCTCAGTTTTCTGCTGTGCGTTTGGGGTGTTTGGTTCGGTTGGTTGAGTTGGTTCCTAGGACCAGTAGCACTCCAGTGGCTACGTGGTCTTGGCCAACTTGGGCAGTTGAGTCAGAGACGTGTGTTGGAAGCCGTGTTCATCTTGTTGAAGTCTCTATCTCCTTCGAGAAGAATTTTTATCGGCTCCCATTCACTCCCCCCCTCTCTGGTTCGCCTAATCGGTCCTTCAGCCTTCTGTTTACCTGATACCTTTTTCTCTTCGGCTCTTTGCTCTTTATTGATACGTATCAAAAAACGGTGTCAACACACGTCTACCATTTCGCTAGCAAACGAGTACTCAATCACCTCTTTATTCTCTGAATTCCGCCCCACCACGGGTACGGTAAGATAAAACTAGTATGAAGTCCACTTGTTCGCCCACTTATTCTTGTAAGCTGGCGCCATTTCCACGGGAGCAACATTTTTGCTGATCTGACGAGTTTGAAAAGTACAATAGGCATACTGCATCTCACGTTCCTCGTCGTTCACCTCTAGTGTTTTCTTTGTCAAATGAACATCAAAATGACGCACGAAGGTGTAGACGTCATTCGAACCCCCAAAGGTTCGACAGCCCCAAAGAAATTTCAATATTTGCGGAATCGAGTTAGGATTCAGCTGATGAATCTGAATGCTTAATGCTTTCAATATCTCATCAAAGGTCTTCGAAACTGGCAACCTCAATCCAGCTACAAAGAAATCATGAAACACCACGCTTTCATTGGGCTTAGACGCAGGCGTCGTCTCCCTTTTAGGCAGGCGATAGTTCTCTACTTTAAAACAACCTTCCAACACCAGCAAATTCAAATCTTCTTGGGTCATTAGACTCCGACCCATGAAACAGGTACCAACCTTCTTCCCAACCAACACCTCCACGATTACTTCTAGAATCTCCAAATTCTCCCCTGAACCCTCCACTTCCCCAGCAGCAACTTCAACATTGGTCTCATCCGCACCAGCATCTGCGTCACCCAATGATAGATTGTTGTCATTGCTGGTCTCACTCGAACTACCATACTCGCCACTACTGGAATTAGAAGAGGAGCTTTTACATTCTTGCGAGTTAACTGACCCTTCGAGCCCCAAAATTTTCCTCGATTGGGCTTCGGACGAGGAAGATTCAGCTTTCTTGTCTTCGGCTGGCGGAGGCGAAGCAGTAGTTGGATTCGAGGGAGATCCTTCGACTTCCATTAGTCTCGCTGTTTGTTTAGTACGTGCCATCTTACAAAGTCACAATTCAATACACAAAGCCTCGCGGGCAAACAATCCAAAGGGAGTATCGCAAGATGACAAGCTTGACTAACCTTAAGAAAGATGCGCACATGACGACACCCTCAGCTCAAAAAAAGCCTCCAAACCCAAGGGAAGGCGGTGAATGAGAGGCAACCCAGGGGTGAAAGCAACGACCGTCGAAAGTTACCACCGGCCCTCTCTATTTATAGGGATGGGAAAGCGGCGCTTCGATCCACGCACTCAACGGTAAAAAAATGAGGGCCTAAGAGTAATTTCATAACCCTAAAATTTTGAATGACGACAGTTAGAGAGATGTTTTCTTCAGGATCAATTCCAAAGTCAAAGAATCAAAGCCTCAGTTTTTCTATGAAAAGCTTTCGTCTTCGAGGGGCTACTATTGGGGACCAGGAAACGATCATGAAAAGAGATGCCCTCATTTTTTCCCAACCTTCACGATTCGTAAGTAGTGTTGTTTCTTTTTTCTCCTTTTCAGTGTTATAGCATCGCATGCCCTCTGTTAGTCCTTTTCTTCATCCATCTTTCGGCCGAGGGGATTCCCGTAACCCCTTTCACAAGGGTGCTTGAGCCATGTTTTTCACTCTGATGGTTTCACAATGCTTTTTCTACCTAAGGCCGACGATGGAAACTTGCCAGACGTTCCAATTGCCCGAGAGGATTCAACAAGTGGGTTTCGATCTGTGAGGCATATACCATCATTTTTCATCTCCAACTTTCGCCTCTTTGGTGTTTGTAGGTGTAGAGAATCGGCACACGATGGGCAGCTCGTGAAACCCTTTCAGGATTAGGGTCGAGCCGACAATCGCATGTGATTTCCCTGGAAACACGGCGCATTTGGTGGCGCAATTAGAGGGATGGCGTGAAGGACGTGATGGCTGGCCAGTGAATTTACATTTTAGATTTGGTATATTTAGGATTATTCTTTTCACATCAGGTTATTCTCGGAATGTAAAAGTCGCCTCACCTCCCTATAAAAGGAGGGCGAGGCGCACTTGTAAAGGGGATGGAAATTTGTTAAAGGGAGAAGTATAGAGAGTTTTGAGCACTCCTTATTTGAGTGTTTTATCATTGTTAGGATTGGATTCTTCCGGTCATAACATGGCGGTAGGCATAGCCGCCATTTGCCGCGACGGTTGACTGCTGCTGCCGCGAAGCCAGGCGCCACCGCCGCTTGAAAAGGTAGCTGGACAAACTGCTATTTCAAACGGTGGTTGGCGCCTGCAACCGGAATTTGAAGCGGTGGTTGGCACCTGCAACCGCATTTCCCAATAGCGGTTCGGTCCCAAAACCCTATAAAGCCAAAAGGCCTGCCCGGGGAAGAGTGGAAGAGCCCCCAAATCAGAAAAAAAGAGGAAGGAGGAAGACAGTAGGGTGGAGGAGGTGGTTGAGTAGCAAAGTTGTTGACGGTTCAATAACACGTCAAGGTTCACCGCAAGCGCACGGATCGCTTGTAGCCTTTTTCACCTAGGGGAGTCCCAAGGTTCTTGTCAACCCAAGGAGCAAGTGGATTACTAGCACTTAACCTAACACTAACTTAGTTGATTGAAGACTTACGATAAAGAGATTAATCTATAAAGTAAAGATAAACTAACCCTAGATTACGTTAAAGAGAGATGAGAGGTGCACAAGTATGAAGAATGTATACCCATGGAGTCTAGGTACTTGAAGATGCAAGCACCCAAAACATGATAAAGCCCCGATCCAATCTATCTAAGCATGTGGACAAAGAATTAGGTATTTGCCTTCCCTCGTACATGTCACTACGCGAAGGTAATCGGTACTAATCCTAATGAACACAGTATGTTGACGCGATCTACGGGAGCAACCCCAAAAGCATGGTAGCTAGCCTTAAACATTAAGCATCATCAACAAAGGAATGATAGACATATGATACAAACAAGAGTAGGTGACTACATATCAAGTTCTGTTACAACTCCATGGACAATATAACTTTACCCCATCAAGACGCTAGGCATGGCACTGTTGAGCATGGTGGATGCCTTCGATGGAGCTTGATCCTCATTGTCCTTCAACTCCGGCGGCGTCGTGGCAGGGCCTCGGCATCCTCCTTCCTCGTGGTGGCCTCCCATGACCTCGGCAATAATTTCTCTTGAATGCTCTCTCCCTCAATCGACTCTCTCCCTTGTGGTCGATCTCCGAGGCTTCTCTGTTTGTCTTTCACGAATGGCAGCTCTCACAGGCAATTAGGGTTCCACATACTTAACACCGAAGAAAGAGGTGGCGAACCGACGCCAGAAGAGGGTAGGCCGGCCGGCCTGGGCCCTCAGCGGCCCGGTTTCGGTCTGTCTTGCTCCACGCTTCATCTTTTGCACTTCGGGTCTTTTGCTCCTTCAATTGTGGAATTTGGACGTCGTTATCCCTGCAACAAAGTTGAGGGATCTTTATGCATGAACTTCCGATCTTTTCATCTCGGTCCTCGGGAATTCTCCATTGAAGCATATTGGTCCTTGCCACCTTTGGAGGCAAGTTTGCACACGGTCGGAGCTCCTTGATTGACATGCGAATCAGCCTCCGAACTAAGTGCATCTCCCCTCATTAAGTACATGAATTCCTGCAAAACACTATACTCCAAAGTGCACATCCAACGGTGAACTTGTTATATCATTAGTATGCCTAGTGGCGGGTTAGTTCCAAAATGATGTTCAAACCATAACATAACAAGTGTTCTTGGTTGACAGAAATCGACCGCCAACAGAAGCTCTGCTGGATCTCTCATATCAGGTAATATTTAAATCTGAACTCTCTTTATAGCTACGAATTAGTAGATTTAATACAATTAATGTAGTTTAGATCTAGCAAATCTAGATGACATAGTATTATTTTACTAGTTGTGTAGGTCTAAGGGTTTAGGGTAGTGTAGTGTTTAGGGATTAGATGACATAGTCCTGTTTCACTAGATTTAGTACAAATAGTGCATTTTAGATGTAGTGTAGATTTCATAATCAGTAGATGTAGTGTAGTTAAATTTTGATTTAGTAGTAGAGTTTTGAATCAGTAGATGTAGTGTAGTTAAATTTTGATTTAGTAGTAGAGTTCTAAATCAGTAGATATAGTGTATGAACTTCATTTAGGTTTGTCCTAATGTATCATGTGGATTTGTGTTATTATTAGTTAATAATAGTGGTCTTTGTGCTGTATGATATCAGGGATGTCAGAGACAGTCCGTGTCCAATTGTTTTTTATCTAGAGAAGTTAGATATGGTAGAGAAGAAGTTGACCTATCACTGTTTAGTACAGTCGTGAGATATCTTACAAGAGCCGCAGAAAGACCTTGAGGGGCCATAACCAACTTACTCTCACAAGAGTTGTTAGAGCCAAAGTAAGAACTTACCACATTTCTCGATTATTCATTTGTCATTGTTGTTTTATTATGTGCTGACATGTCTTTGCAAAAGGACTCCACCTCTTCTTTGTGATTTCATGTAGTGGCTAGATACCGAGTAGTCTAACTTCGGCAAGTGCTACATCGAGGAGGCGGGTCGTGATGCAAGGGAGAGGTGGTTCCACATGGTTAAGGTAGAAAAAAGAGAGGAAAAATGGAAGGAGGAGCAGAAGGAAATTCACATTCGCCAGGAGATGAGAGAACATGAAGCGGCCCAGGCCTGTGAAGTAGATAGAGAGAGGAAGAGAGAGAGGGCTCGCTGGGCCAAAGAAGCTGGGCCAGATGCCATCAGGAAGGGGAAATACCTCCATTGTACTCAGTAGACCTAGAGTATCAAATAATTCAGGATTTCATGTCATTGTCAACTAGAGTCGGTTTGTATCCTTAAGAACTTTAATCGAAGTGCATTCGTCACTAGGGTCGGATGTGTTTCCTCTGAGTCACTGTTGGGTTTCCCTCCCACGGATTGAATGGCCCACAACACAATAGTGCCCTAGTACTAGAGTGTGTTTTCTCTCAGTCACCGCTGCATTTCGCTCCCACAGATCGAATAGCCCACCACTCAGCCTTCTTCTGCCTATATATATGTCACCCACTCTGCAATGCCTCTTCACAGCAATCAACAATGACTTCCTGGAGTGGGGATGGACACGATTTCATTCCTTAGTTGTGGAGTGAGCAAGATTCATAGTTCAAGAACAATTTCCCACTACAAGCTAAGAGTGACTTCAGTTCCATGCGTGAAGTTAGAAGCTACGCATCCAAGCAATCGGTGTTGTGGCCAAGGTGTTCACACAGTGAGTATTGTGTGATGCAAGTCTACCAAGGATGGAACAACTCCGGTCGTCGCTTCTGGCACTGTCCGCGAGCATGGGTAAGCAATGTACATGATATTTGTTCATCATATTTCTTTAGTTTGCTAACATTTTCTTGCTATTTGCAGTACTCCCGCCAAACAGACAACTGCAATTTCTCGTAATGGGTGGATCCCCCAGCCATTGAGCCCTATTAAAGGTACATCGACTACCTCGAGGATGTGGTCATCTACAATCTGAAGCGTGAGCTGAAGGACGCACTAGCTTTTCCAGATCCACCGTCTAGCGTAGGCGACTCCACATGTTGCACCTGTGCCACCTGCACTTGTGAATGCCACAAGAAGAATAGCGCACCCCCAGAGATTGGTCCCCTATACTTTCACCTCCACCTCCACCTCCACCCCCACCGGGGTACTACATGTCGTCGCAGCACTCCGACGGGTCTATGTTCTCCAAGCAGTACTCGTACAACTAAGGAATGTTGTAATCGAAATTTCTAAATTCCCTAAGGCATGCTAGAACTAGCAACGACGCATTGTTAGGTTACCAGTTGTGACGTACGTGTCATTACAAATTCGTGTGTCTTATTTTAATTTAAGTGTTGTCATTTAGATTCGAAAGTTGTACCTCAATTTCATAAAAAAAAACTACCGCCTTTTCCAATAGCATTTGGACCTGCCCCCAACCGCCTTTCCAAACGGTGGTTGGATCCTTCCCCCAGCCGCTGGCGTACCGAGACCCAACCGCCCGTGGGCGGGCAACCAACCGCCGTGGCAAATGGCGGCTGGTCACCACGCCCCCGGCCACGTCACCACCGTCGTTCTCGACGGCGGCTACTGGGCTAACCGCCGTTTGAAACGGCAGCGGTGGACTAGTTTTGATAATTTCAGAATCGAGTATTTATTTTTATAAAAAATCGGGAAAATATATAAAAATTTCTACAAAATTTCCCCACGTGCAGTGTGTTTGGCGTTTTGGGCTCACCACCCACCCACTCCGCCCACCCACTGTCGTGTGATTGCGCTGCTCAGTTGCGAATTTTTTTTATATATATTTTTTCTGCTCTGATTTTCGAAAAATAAATGGACGAACCAAAAGTTTCGACAAATATACATCTGCTGCCAAACCCCACGGCGGCAAGAGTTCCTACCGCCATGGGGCACGGCGTTAGGGGTGACCCCAACGGTCGGCTCTAATGCCAGGTGGGGCCAGATTCCTGCTGTCGTGGGGCACGGCGGCAGGAATCCTAGCGCCGCGGCCCACGGCGTCAGGAGCCCTAGCGCCGTGCCCCACGGCGGTAGGGTCCTGGCGCCGTGGGGTTTGGCGGCAGCGTCACCCCTATAAAAGGGGGTGACCACTGCCGCCGCCGGCCCCCTCCCTCCCTCCCTCCCTCCCTCCTCTAAACCTTCGGCTTTCAACCCTTCGGAGCACTTCTGACTGAGGTATGTTTCTAAATTTAGTCTAGTGTAGTTAGTATAGTTAGTTAGTTTAGTTTACAAATTTAGTTTAGTTAACTTAGTTTAGTTTAGTTTAGAAATTTAGTTTAGTTAACTTAGGTTAGTTAAATTTAGTTTAGTTAACTTAGTTTAGTTTAGTTTTGAAATTTAGTTTAGTTAACTTAGGTTAGTTAAATTGATATAAAATTCGTAGAAAATTATTTAAATTCGCATAATTCGTTTAAATTGATATAAAATTCGTAGAAAATTATTTAAATTGATTAAATTGATATAAAATTCGTAGAAAATTATTTAAATTCACATAATTCGTTTAAATTGGTTTAAAACTTCTAGGAAATGGTTATAATTCACGTAATTAGATTAAATTGATATAAAATTCGTAGAAAATAGTTTAAATTCACATAATTCGTTTAAATTGGTTTTAAACTTGTAGGAAATGGTTATAATTCACATAATTAGATTAAATTGATGTAAAATTCGTAGAAAATGGTTTAAATTCACATAATTCGTTTCAATTCATTTAAATTTCCTAGAAGATGGTTATAATTCACATAATTAGATTAAATTGATATAAATTCGTAGAAAATGGGGAAAATTCACATAATTCGTTTCAATTCATTTAAAATTCATACAAAATTGTTATAATTCACATAATTAGATTAAATTGAAATAAAAATCGTAGAAAATGGTTTATATTCACAAAATTCGTTTTAATTAGTATAATTCAAATAATTGATTCAATTATGTTATTTTTTTGCAGTTATGGCTGCACTGCTAGAGTACGTACGGCCGGAGTTGTTCGACGAGGCGGTGGACCGGCACCACCGCTCGTACGTGTCGGCTGTTCTCGGACGTTCGCCCGGCAACATACGTTGCCGGACGACCCGCATGTTGATGCCGATACACCAGCGGTGGATTCCGAAGTACGTAATTCATATTTATTATTTATTTCTATTTCTTTACAATAGTAATTGCGTTAACTAAATTAATATTTTTTTCAGGCTACGCGCTACAGGACTTCTCCCTGTTGCGCGATTGGTCGAGGGGGACAAGCTACGAGCTGAGGTTCCCCGGGCGGAGCGGTTGACGCGGTTCAGCTACGACGCCCCGCTGATCGCCGCGTTCATGGACCGGTGGCGAGCAGAGACACACACGTTCCACTTCCCCGTCGGCGAGATGACGCTCAGTCTGGAGGACGCCGCGATGTTGGGAGGACTACCGTGTGCTGGCGAGGCGATGGGGCCGATCGACATCCCCGCGACGTGGCACGCTGACTTCCTTGCTCGGTTCGCGAACGTTCCTCGGAACGATCGCGCGCCAGCGCCGTACGTGCCCTTCGCCGACACCCACGGGCCCACCTGGACTTGGATCCAGCAGTTCAGCGTACGTGATTCTAACTCTTATTTTCAACGTTTGTATGCATTTTAAATGAATGTGACGATGGACCTTTGTGTGTGTGTGCAGGCTGACTACATGGCGGACGATGCCGACGACCCGACGTCAGACAGGTTTTTGGAGGTCTACCTGCTCTGGCTGTTCGGGTGGGTGCTGTTCTGCGAGTCAGCGGGAGACTCGGTGTCGCGGTACCTGCTCTCCTGGGCTCAGAGGATCGCCGACGCACCCCTCGAGCAGATGCCCCAGATCAGCTGGGGCAGCGCTGTTCTGGCAGCTACCTACAGGGGGTTGTGTTCGGTAGTGTCGAGGCCGGCGAGTAGGGAGGGGATCCTCCTGGGGTGCCCTCTCCTGCTGCAGATGTGGATCCACGAGCGGTTCGACATCGGTCGGCCCAAGGCCGACCTCTCGGAGTACCAGCCGCTGCCCGAAGACACCGACCCAGCGGACCTCCCCACCATGGGTTCTCTGTGGTGCCTCCGGAAGGTAATGGCCTCCCTTATCGTTCTCTTCGCGTTATGAGTTCTTTAGTTCGATTCACTTAACTTTTCATGTTCTTTGCAGCACATTTGGGCTGGTGAGCAGCCGAAGAAGGCGTACAAGGACTTCGTTGGTCAGATCGACCGGATGGTCGATGGCCAGGTCTGGTGGACGCCGTACGCTCCTGCCATGGTCGCTGCCCGCGCACCACAGGGGCTCTCGTCCCTGTGCTCCCGAGACCAGGCATACTGGATGACGCGGCGACGACTGGTCTTCGACGTCTACGTCGAGGAGTACGCCGTCCACCGGGTGATGAGGCAGTTCGGCCTCTTCCAGGAGGCGCCAGTACCCGCTGCGCCACGTCTGCCGCCTACAGCGCACAGGTGAGCTACCATTTGCCAGTTATAATTATTTTCCGTTACAAATATTCAGTTGCCAATAATTTTATGTTTCATCTATGCTAGGTGGACGCGTAAGGGCGTGGCTGCGGCGACGTCGTTCGTCGACAAGCTGCAGCCGTACGTGGCCGACTGGGCGTCCGCGGCGCACGAGCAGAACGTCGTCACCGAGCACCGCCTTCACGACGGCGCGGCCTGGGTAGCGTACCTTCAGTGGTACCTCCCGAGGACGCGGACGCGGGTGATGTACGTGCCTGCTACCCCGCCACCGCCACCTGTCCCGGACCACAACAGGATCCTGCCAGACGCGACGTACCCGGTGCGCCGAGACCAGACCGCTGACACAGCGGTAAGCTACGATACTGCAAACATATTACATTCATATGACTTTTCATTATAACATGTGTTTCTAATTTTCTGAGCAGCACGACGTGCTTACTGAGATGGTGCGGCTCGCATCGGCCGCGAGGGAGCAGTGCTTTACCTGGGGGCCTCAGCAGCACCAGAGCACGTACGACAGGACGCTGCCATGAGGTACTCCGCCGTCGTGAACTACGCCAGGGCCGTAGAGATTCCTCTCCTTCCGCGCCACCCAGCGTCGTCCTCGAGCTCCGCCTCGACAGCGGCTTCGCAGCAGGTGCCTTCCACCTTTGCCGGCGGCTTCTCGGCTCCGACGGCACAGCAGCAGCCACAGGCGCAGGGCTCGCACACCTACGTGCAGCGGCCGTTTGTTCCCCCGGCGCGGGTACTTTCAGTGGACCTTATTTTCAAGTAATGCACGCAATTATTATGTGTTTGTGGTTATACTATATTCTAATCGTACAGGGCGACCGCCGCTCTTTCCGACAGCCGGGCCTCGACAGCAGGAGACGACGGCACCTAGAGCGCCGATCTTTCCGCCAGGAGGTTTCAGACCGCCGGCCTTTCAGTTTGCGGCGGCAGATATTCCTTCCTCGTCCACGTCCACTCCGCCTATGTTCCAGCCTGCTTTCGACGCGACCACCAAGGACCAGCTGGGCTGGGATCAGATGGAGTTCAACGACGTTCTCGCGACCCTGGATGCCCCGCAGCAGGCCGAGGAGTTTGGCCCGTCACAGTTGACACAGGCACCGGTTGGGACTCAGCCGACACAGCCACAGGGCGGAGCGACCCCGGCAGCCGGCGGAGCGACACCGGCGGGAGGGACACCGGCGGGAGGAGGGACACCGGCGGGCGGAGCGACACCGGATGCTGCAGGCTCGTCGCAGGCCGCCATGGCGACACCGTCTCCCGACCAGTTCGGACCGCGGGTGGTCAGGGCACCTGACCCCTGGACGTACGACCGGGACCACACCTGGGCTAGCGCTAGAGCTGTTAGGCCGAAGAGGCACCAGCGCATTTAGATGTAGTACTACTTTTACCATGATTTTGTATAAACTATTTGCATCTACTCGTTGATTATGATATTCCCTTGTGATTATGCTTACACTTATCAGTTTGTTGTTTTTAAGAAGGTTAAAAGTGTTTTAAAAATGAAAATTTTAAAAAAAAATAAAAAAAGGTCCTAACGCCACGTGGCACGGCGGTAGGGGCCTGCCGCCGTGGCGCTGGGTGGCAGGGTCCTAGCGCCGTGCCGCGCGGCTCTGCCGCCAGAGGTACTCTCCTGCCGCCATACCCCACAGCAGCAGGGACTTGACGCCGTGGGGCACGGCGTGGGGTTTGGCGGCAGATGTATATTTCTCGAAATTTTTGGTTCGTCTATTTATTTTTCAAAAATCAAAGACAAAAAAATATAAGAAAAAATTCCTCAGTTGCTAACTCATTTTGGTTGTTAGCCCAAGACAGCCTCTTGGGCTGGATACGGACGTACGGGTGGGCGGGCATCGCTTTCACATCTGGGCTTTGTTCTCCTTTTTCAGTAGGTGGATTGAGCCTAAAAATTTGTGTATCTGTGCTAGGCTGTTCGTTGTCAGGTGATTGTATCGGTCTAAAAAGTTCAGGCGAATTTGATCAAGATAAAGTTTAGGGATTGAAACGCCTATTTCCGCTAAAATACTTCTATGTTTCATTATTTCAAAAAAAAACTTCTCTGTTTCTTTCTTTTTGTGAACACCTACTTCATTCATTCAGAGACAAGATTACAATCGTCTTGTAGAACTTGTAACAAGAAGATAGGAGGGTCATTCGCCCATACATCAAAGGTACTAGAAAAAGCAAACTTTGCTCAAGCATGAGCAGCCCTGTTGGCAGATCGCTTTGTGTAACTACACAGAAAGAGGAAAAATGGGAGGCTAACTCCTGAAAGTCGTGGAAAAGTGGTGTAAATTCCGATTTCTGCACCTCTCTCTTATTCCACAGGATAACCAACTCCATCGAATCAGTTTTCATGATCACTGGTCCGGTTGTCAGTTGTCACCGTATGAATCATCTGGACCCCTTCCCGAAGAGCTTCAGCTTCTGATGCTAAAAAGCCGACCCTACCACTGGGAGACGCCTGCTCATTGCGATCAAGAATTCCCCATTAAGAGGCTGTTCGGCTGGTAAGATGAATAGTACTCGGCTATAAACGCCCCCACCCACATTAATTTTCAGGGAGTGTGATGGAGGACTCTGCCATCGTGCTTCAGTCTTTGCCCTTTCGGAGCTGTTGCATCCTCCTTCGCATCGCATCGGAGGCGGCAGTTCTTGGTGGCACGCATCAGCTTGAGCAACCCACGCGACCCGAGCGAGCGGCCCGAAACCTGATTGGCTGAGGACAGTGCTAATGTTCCATGTAGGTTGAAGTCCATTCCTAATAAATGAGGTGACACATCAGCAAATTGGTGATATGACAGCATAATTAATGAAGAAATAGAAGGAAAACATAAGATCTGGTTTCTTCCACCCGACTCGGCCTCCTCACGCGAATCAAGGCTGTAAGACTCAGCAAAATCGCCATTGGGAAAACCTAGCTGGAGTCTTGCGGGTCTGCTCCTCCCCTCCACCCTCCCGCGCGCTCCTCTCCTGCCGCGCTGGTTCGCCACGCACCGGACGCCGCCCTCGCCATCCGACGTCGCTGCCAACGGCCGTCACGCCCGCCCTCGCCGTCGAACGTCGCTCGGCCACGGAGCTCCCGCAGCCGCCGCGGGAGCTCCCGCAGCCGCCGCGCCCGCCACCCTCACGTGTGCCGCCGAGGGAGCGCCCGCCCTGCCGCGGGAGGCCGGAGCAGGGACCACCCTCCCCCGTGCGCTCGGGCACGCTGCCGGCTGCGTCCCGCCGCGGCCCGCGCCGCCGGCTGCGCGAGCCCCTCCCGGCGCCGCCCCACCGCCCGGGCGAGCTCCTCCACAGGGTCGGCGCCGTCACCCGGGGCGAGCTCGTGGTGCTCCGTGGGGCCGCGGACCTCACCGCCGGGCAAGCGAGCCGAGCTCCGCCGCGGGCCTCGCCGCCGGCCTGGCGAGCCGAGCTCCGCCGCGAGCCTCGCCGCGAGACTGGCGAGCGCGTCCAAGGTGCGGGGGATGAGTGGATGAGGATTGAGGTCCTGTTTAGTTCCCAAAAATTTTCCCAACTACCCATCACATCAATCTTCGGACACTGATTAGGAGTATTAAATGTGAATTAATGACAAAACCCATTCCATAACCCCTACCTAATTTTTCGATACGAATCTAACGAGCCTAATTATGCCATGATTAGACAATGTCGTGCTACAGTAAACAATCTCTAATTATAGATTAATTAGGCTTAATGGATTCGTCTCGCGATTTCCCGTCCATTCGTGTAATTAGTTTTGTAATTAGTCTACATTTTTTTTACCTCTAATAGACCTTCGAAGGGGCTGTCAAAAATTTTGGCAACTAAACGGGCTCTGAGAAAGAATAGAAGAAGATAAGGTCTGTGGATATAGAGACAATGACAAGTAGGACCTAGTTTTAGATGACAGGTGGGCCCATCTACATTTATTGTCTTGGACTTCGTACCATTGTAGGAGATGATTTCTAGTGTTCATTTTTAGTGATGTGGTTGTCTAATTGTCTTGAACTTCGTAGTTGGTGTCTACCGTTAGGACTGCCTGATTGTAATAAGTTTGTAACGCAGCACGCATTGCGAGAAACACACGAACAGGGTTTCCCCAACGCCCGAACTTCGAAGTTCCACGGCATCACAACTCCTCCCTACTCCCTAGAGGAAGAAGTACATTGCCGACACGTGAAAAATGACCTATCCATTCTCCTCCAAGGGCAATGCAGAGCAGAGCAATTCCTCACCTCGCGTCGGCCGCCGCGTCGGTCGCCGTCCCGATCTCGCGAACGGGCTGTCAGAAAACCGACGCCCCAGCGCGATCTCCCGACTCCCCTTCTTTCCGCACCGGCGGACCCACCCCACCGCACCAACGGAACCCACCAACCAACCCGCCCCGCGACCCCCGACCCGCCCGTCTTCCAGGTTACGCACTGCACCAACGGAAGGGAAGCCAAATCACCCGTCGTCTTCGCTTCGAAACCCCGCAAAACCCCGCGCCGGGGAAGAACCACCTGCTGCACGCACGCACGCACGCACATCCTCTCCTTCCCTTCCTCATGGCGCCTCACCCAACCCTTTGCTTCCATTCTTTCCATCCCACCCGCCGATGCGACGATGCCGACGCCCCAACTCCATCCACCGCCTGCCAGCGCCACCTCACCTCACCTCACCGCCCCGCCTCCGTCACCCCCTTCCCGCCCCGCGGGCATGGGCTGCCGCTATATCACCACGCCTCCAACCTCCGGCACGCTTAGCCTCGCTCTCTTCTTCCCCATTCTCCCAACCGGTTCCCCCCGCACGCGGATCCCCGATCGAGGCCGCGCGTCGACCGGGGTGAGGAGGAGGACGAGGAGCCATGGTGGAGCCGACGGCGGCGGCGGCCCAGCCCTGCGCAGCGTGCGGGGACGACGCGTGCGCCGCGTGCCGCGCGTGCAGCTACGCGCTCTGCAGGGCGTGCCTCGACGAGGACGCCGCCGAGGGACGCACCACGTGCGCGCGCTGCGGCGGGGAGTACGCCGCCGCGACCGACCAAGCTGGTGCGTCGCGCGTTGCGGTTTTTTTTTCCCGCTTTGGAGGCAGGCAACGCAGATGCTGACGTGAATGTTCTCTGTTCCAGCGCATGGCAGCCGGGGCGCTGAAGCGGACGAGCTGGAGGACCACCACGCCGGCGGCGGCCTGCGCGAGAGGGTCACCATGGGCAGCCACCTCAATGATCGCCATGTGATTTTCTTTTTGCCCCCTCTATGCTTTGTTCTGTTCTGGGCAGCACTGTGATTGACATCTATATAAAATTCTGACATTTTTAGCATTGTGGTGTTAACTGAATTTTGCTTACAGGATGAAGTAAGCCATGCCAGGACCATGAGCAGCCTGTCAGGAATTGGTAGTGGTAAGGATACTTGCTTTGCTTCACCGATCACCGTCCGTGTACTGTTTCCTTGTCCTGATGGCTGATTATGTGGGGATACTGAAATTTCAACCCTTACTACGAATTTGCAGAACTGAATGATGAATCTGGGAAACCCATTTGGAAGAACAGGGTGGAGAGTTGGAAGGAGAAGAAGAATGAGAAGAAAGCCTCAGCCAAAAAGGCTGCAGCAAAAGCACAGCCTCCACCTGTCGAAGAACAGATCATGGATGAAAAGGAGTAAGGATCAAGCATCCATTTACACATCTTTTCTATGACTCCTTGATGACCAATCCTTCTATATGAAATAATATGATATTATAAATGAATTGTGAACATATTTTATCATACTTGGTTAGATGAAGTTGGGAATGCTTTTAGATGATCGTTGTTTTGTTATAAACTTTCTTCTTAATTAAAAAGCCACCTAGTTCCTCCTAGGTATGTGGTATGTTAAACAATTTTTTGATACTTATAAGATCCCACATCATGTGCATTTAAAACTGAACTTGATGTCTGATGTAGTTACTGTCTTAGGATATAAAGCAACTTTCCTATGCTGGAGTATTGAAGGAAAACACACAACTAATTCTTGAATACATATATTTACATGCTTTGTATCTCATTAAATTAGTAGGCCTCATTTTGATCTGAGGCATCACCTCAACTATTACTAAGCCTGGTCTGGTTTCTTTATTTAGTATCAGTAGCATTTGCCAGGATCTGGTTTCGTATATCTGTCTGATTTTGAGCGATAAATTTCCCAAAGAATGTGTTATTTCTATCTCTGTACTCATGTTGTAACAACAAACAATTTTGCAGTTTGACAGATGCGTATGAGCCACTCTCCCGGATCATCCCTATATCAAAGAACAAGCTCACACCTTACAGAGCTGTTATCATCATGCGTTTGGTAGTTCTGGGGCTCTTCTTTCACTACCGTATCACCAATCCTGTGTACAGTGCCTTTGGTCTCTGGATGACATCGGTCATATGTGAAATTTGGTTTGGTTTCTCCTGGATCTTGGATCAGTTCCCCAAGTGGTATCCTATCAATCGAGAGACTTATGTTGATAGGCTGATTGCACGGTATGTTCCCTGGAGCCTACCACATAAGAAGACTATATGTATGCATCAGTAATCATCAGTATCTAACCAGCCTTCTCTCATGTATGTTACAGATATGGAGATGGTGAAGATTCTGGGTTGGCACCTGTGGATTTCTTTGTCAGTACAGTGGATCCATTGAAAGAGCCTCCACTAATCACAGCAAACACTGTGCTGTCTATTCTTGCTGTGGACTACCCTGTTGAGAAGATCTCATGCTATGTATCTGATGATGGTTCTGCTATGCTCACATTCGAATCACTTGCCGAGACTGCAGAATTTGCTAGAAAGTGGGTTCCATTTTGCAAGAAATATGCCATTGAGCCACGAGCTCCTGAGTTCTATTTCTCGCAGAAGATCGACTACTTGAAGGACAAGATACACCCATCTTTTGTTAAGGAGCGTAGGGCTATGAAGGTAGATCTTGGTTGAACAGTTGGACAGTATTCATTATTGTTACTACTGCCTATGTCTTGTTATTTATGCAAACAATGTTGTATTTATACAGAGGGACTATGAAGAATACAAGGTGAGGATAAATGCTTTGGTTGCCAAGGCTCAGAAGACACCTGAGGAAGGCTGGATCATGCAAGATGGTACACCATGGCCTGGGAATAATCCTCGTGACCACCCTGGCATGATCCAGGTAATTTGCTTTTCACTACTGTACAAAAAGATGTAATCATACTTCGCATCCTTTTAAGAGCAATTGCAGGATATTACTCTAATTCTTAAAGGGGCAACTTCTACTGATTACTGAAATTTATAATATATTAAATCTTTTAGTTTTAGTTTAGGATATAATCAAGTCCTTATCTCTGGCATCTTTGGCCAATGCAGAATATGCCATGCCTTCCCTCACAAAACAATTTCATGGAGTAAACAATAATAACAGCTTCAACCTAGGCATGCAGTTAATATGCATTTTTAGAGTATTGAGCTATTCAGTTATTTATGTAGTCAAACTTTTTTTGCAAGAACCTGCTTTCTTCTCTTTATATGAATATATGATATGGCTGTGCTCCTGCCTTTTATTTCAAAAATAAATTGTATTACTTCAATAGATCTTATTGTGTATGATAATTATGTCTTATAGTTCTGTATACGTTTATCAGCTAATAGAATGCCAAAAAATAATTTCTTGGTAGGCAATAGCTTATTTTTCAAGCTTACCCTTACCATACCCCTGGCCTTTGGTTAATGGTGACAGGTTTTCCTTGGTGAGACTGGTGCCCGGGACTTTGATGGAAATGAACTTCCTCGGTTAGTATATGTTTCAAGAGAGAAAAGACCAGGTTACCAACACCACAAAAAAGCAGGGGCTATGAATGCTCTGGTACGATAGTCTTTGGTGACAATTGCCATATACAGAAGTTCATTCTTTGACAAAATTCTGAACGTTAACTGACTGAGAATTTTCTAATTTGGCAGGTCCGAGTCTCTGCTGTTCTGACAAATGCTCCTTACATTCTTAATCTTGATTGTGATCACTATGTCAACAACAGCAAAGCCGTTCGTGAAGCAATGTGCTTCATGATGGACCCTACTGTTGGCAGAGATGTCTGCTATGTGCAATTCCCACAGAGGTTCGATGGCATTGACCGCAGTGATCGATATGCCAATAGGAACGTTGTGTTCTTTGATGTGAGTACTAAGCCGGTGGCATATCATTTTGCATCTTAGTAATCTTGACATACCTTACATGTCCATTCTTACATTGTATAGGTTAACATGAAAGGACTTGATGGCATTCAAGGTCCAGTTTATGTGGGAACTGGTTGTTGTTTCTATAGGCAAGCGCTGTATGGTTATGGGCCTCCATCTCTACCTGCCCTTCCAAAGTCTTCGGTTTGTTCGTGGTGTTGTTGCTGCTGTCCCAAGAAAAAGGTTGAAAGAAGTGAGAGGGAAATCAACAGAGACTCTCGGCGAGAAGACCTTGAGTCTGCCATTTTCAATCTTCGGGAAATTGACAGTAAGTGCACAAAACTGGTGGGTCAGAAAATCTAACCTGAAATATAGTATGTCCCTTAATATACGGTTGTTTTTGCAGACTATGATGAGTATGAGAGGTCCATGCTGATCTCCCAGATGAGCTTTGAGAAGTCTTTTGGCCTGTCCTCAGTCTTCATTGAGTCAACTCTTATGGAGAATGGGGGTGTCCCTGAATCTGCAAACCCATCTACGCTAATCAAAGAAGCCATTCATGTCATTAGCTGTGGCTATGAAGAGAAAACTGAATGGGGGAAAGAGGTGTGCATTCTTGTCCTTCGGTATCTTCCTCTAAAATCACATGCATGCCTTGATGATACCTCAGATGGTTTTGCCCTGTTCATCCTTGTTTCGTTTCTCTTTGTCAGATTGGTTGGATCTACGGTTCAGTTACAGAGGACATTCTGACTGGGTTTAAGATGCACTGCCGTGGCTGGAGATCCATCTACTGCATGCCAGTGAGACCAGCGTTCAAGGGATCGGCTCCTATCAATCTTTCTGATCGTCTGCACCAGGTTCTCCGGTGGGCTCTTGGTTCTGTCGAGATTTTTTTCAGTCGGCACTGCCCGCTGTGGTACGGTTACGGTGGTGGCCGTCTGAAATGGCTTCAGAGGCTATCCTACATCAACACCATCGTCTACCCGTTCACTTCTCTTCCTCTCGTTGCCTACTGTTGCCTGCCTGCCATTTGCCTGCTCACCGGAAAGTTCATCATTCCGATAGTAAGTTAGCTTTCACCATTACCATTTAATGATTTATACTCTGGTTATGGATTCGGCTGGCTGTAATGTTCATCCGCCGTTCTTTCCCTCTTTCAGCTGTCCAACGCCGCAACGATATGGTTTCTGGGCCTCTTCATGTCCATCATCATGACAAGCGTGTTGGAGCTGCGGTGGAGTGGCATCGGCATCGAGGACTGGTGGCGCAACGAGCAGTTCTGGGTCATCGGAGGCGTGTCCGCGCACCTGTTCGCCGTGTTCCAGGGTATCCTCAAGATGATCGCCGGGCTGGACACCAACTTCACGGTGACGGCCAAGGCAACCGATGACACCGAGTTCGGGGAGCTGTACGTGTTCAAGTGGACGACGGTGCTGATCCCGCCCACCTCCATCCTGGTGCTCAACCTGGTGGGCGTGGTGGCCGGCTTCTCCGCCGCGCTCAACAGCGGCTACGAGTCGTGGGGCCCGCTCTTCGGCAAGGTGTTCTTCTCCATGTGGGTGATCATGCACCTGTACCCGTTCCTCAAGGGTCTCATGGGCAAGCAGAACCGCACGCCCACCATCGTCGTGCTCTGGTCCGTCCTGCTCGCCTCCGTCTTCTCCCTCCTCTGGGTCAAGATCGACCCGTTCGTCGGAGGCACCGAGACTGTCAGCAGCACCAACTGCAACACAGTCATCTGCTGAGGGACGGTGGTGCGCCGCGGCGGCGGGCGATGTCTTTCTGGCGTTGCAGGCGTGGTCGCGCCTGCTGCGAGGACTGTTGGTTTTCCTCCCTCTGTCGCCTCTGGGCTTTTGCCCCACAGGATCTGAGAGAGGCGGGTGTAGATTAGTACTATTTGGCATCCAATTGTTCATTGCTGTTGTCTGTGCTACGGAAAGTTTTGGTGTTAAAGTGTTAAACTCGCCTGAATTGTGTAAAGGCACTGTTTAAGTGTGTGTTAATCAATAGGGACAATGAACCGATACACTTTCATACCGAAAGGGAAGATCATTGACGTGGATGGAACCTGGTGGAACTGCAGTGGTGTTTAGCATATGGTTGCATGAGTGGTAATTATGATCAGTATGCGACTGAATTCCATGTCCTGTCAGTGTCCTGCTGTAGAAATGATACGGCATTTCCTCAGGATTTAAAGAGCATGATTAGTGAACGCTAAACATGACCTGCACTGATAAGTCTTTAGAAATCCTCTTTTAAGGTACCAAGCAAACAAAGCTGTCATCATCCAGTAGCATGGACTTTCTGAACCCCTGTGGCTACATAAATCGCTACTCCCTCCTTCCACTCTTATAAGGCGCGCACGCATATCAAAATTCAAACTTTGTAATCTTTAACTATTAATTTGACTATTAATTTTTTATTTTTATGATGTAAACTTTATACGGTTAGGTTCGTAATCGAATATACTTTATCATGATTATAAATTTATAACCATAACAAATATAATATATGATAAATGAATGGTCCAAGTGTTATATTGAAGACCGTGTCATGTTCTAGTATGCCTTATAAAACTGGAAGGAGGGAGTACTACAAAAGGGTCAGATCTCTGCTAGTATTTTCCGCGTTCCTTTTCGCCAAAGGCAGGCACTGATGACGGCTAATGCGGCCGGGCACGCTTCCTTCCCTTAGCAGCACCAATATCAAACCACCACCACCACCAACTAATTGCCATGAACTGCGTTTTGAGACGAGAGCATGGAGAGACAGATTAATCTACCTGTCAAAAGGGAACCGCGGTGCGTGGCGTGGCTGCAAATGATGCCTAGCGGACTGCAGTGATGGCGCCTATATTAAAGCCAAATCTTCAAGCACTCGAGGGCTTTACTGAATTAAGCATGTGTCTTTCACACACACTTTACATGCTGCTGCGGTGGCTTTGCACGGCGGGGCGGTGGGTTTGCCTCTTGCGTTAATGTAGGGTAGTGACTCATGGGCCGGGGGAATCAACACTTCATATGATGCTCATGCCATCATGAATGTCCATTACGGCGGTGATCATTCCGGCGGCAAATTGACACCACCAAAACCAAAGTGGGTGATCTACTGTCTGGGTGTCCACTTACAGTTACAGGTAAATGGTAGTAAAAATATACGCTGCATGTATCATCATACTTCTGCTGCGCACAAAACAAGTAGAGGATACGCAACTACGCAAGCAGCGCGTAGCAGAGCATGGCTCCAGCGGCCCGTATTCACAGTTGCCAAGTAGTTTCAGACAAGTATTCACAGTTGCCAAAAGTAGCACTCACAAGTCACAAGCCACAACTCAAAAGCGACCAATGCCGTATTGCCGTATGGACTAGGTTTTTTGATTGCTGGGGCGACGAACGAGAGGGAGGGAGGGACCCGCACCGCACGAGGCTGAATCCAACTATGCCAAATCGGACGATGCATGGCTCGCATACAACAATACAACTCGAGAAAATTCCCTCTATGTCACTCAGAAATGCAATTCGTGAGCTCTGTGCCATTGCAAATTGCCTTGTGAGCTATGTGCCATCCTGTGTGCCATTGCCGTTAGCTTCAACCGTTAGACTGCCGTTTGCCATCGTGGGTCCCGCACGTCAGTGGGTTGGGAGGCAAAAAATTCTCCTTTCTACCTCCTCCTGGCGCATTGCCCCAGCCCGCGCGCCCAGCCGCCTGAAGCCCTGAACTCGTCCTCGCCGGCCGCCGGGCGCGACGTCGTGGCGAGCACGTGATGCCCTGCCAGCTGACACGAGCACGGCGTCGCGGACTTGGGGTCCCATGACGGCAGCACCGGCGACGGCGTCGCGCCGGGGAGCAGCGACAGCAGCTCCTTGCCGTCCGGCGACAGCGCCGCGACCGAAGGAGCGGGAGCGGAGGACGCACGACACGGAGGAGGCGACCGACGCCGCGGTCTCTCCGACCGGCGTGCACGTCCGGCGCCCCCATAGCTCCCAGCACGAGGAGGCGACAGAGTCCCTCAGTGCTGCCAGCCGCGGTCGTGCTGAGCTGCTACGCCTCCAGCAGGCGCAGAACTCGCCGGAGGAGGAGTCCGGGATGTGGGTTGGGTCGTTCCCCGAGCACCTGTGGCGGCCGAGGCGGCGCGCCGGATGCAGGTGTCGGGTTCTCTAATCGCCGGCCAGTAAATTTCTCGGATTGCGTGCCGGGTCTCGGACGGTTGCGCAAATGGGGGTACACAAGGATTTATACTGGTTCGGGCCTCCGGAGAATAACACCCTACGTCCAGTTTGCGTTGTTGTGTTATTTGCGCTGATTTGTAGTAGGGGTTACAAATGGGCGAGAGAGGGTGCGCGATCCCAAGTCTCTGTAGTGTGAGAGCCAAGTATGGCTCAAGGTAGAAGAAGAAGAAGAAAAGAGAGAGAAAAAAAGATGGCGCCCACCGTGGGGAGACAGGAGAAGTAAAGAGGAGTCTGCCCCCCATCGAAAGGGCCCCTGCCATCCCTTTTATAAAACAAGGGTGGCAGGTTACATGAGTGAAGAGAGAGAAAGAAAGAGAGAGGCTGTACATGCACAACAGGTGTAAGGGGAGTCTTTTCCCAGGCAGCGGGTCCCGCCGCCCTTGGTTCCTGCTGGTTGCTGTTGCCATGTGTGATTGCCCTTGACACTTGGTGCATGCATGGGTAGTGTGGAGCCCAAAACCACTCGGGAAGGCTCCCAGTTAGTAGGAAGTGGCTTGTTGGTGAGCACGTGAAGTGATGGAGGTGGTTTTTGGCCGTTTTTCCTCACAATAATAATTCTCGGAATACCAGTTGATTTGGAGCCATTTTCCTTCATGAAAATAAATCCAGAAAGCCACCAAAAAATATGCCGGGGGTCATCATGACTGTGATAGTCGCTCGTAATCGCCGTCTTTGGGTATCCCTAATATTGGATCCCGTCAGTAACCCCCGAGCCTGGGAGGGAGTCACGGACTCGTTCCCAGGTTCAGTTGTCGTCGTGGGGAGGTAGATTGTGCTTTTCCGGCGGGGACGCGCGAGCGGACCCGCGGGTAGTAGCCCCCGAGCCCAGGGACAAGTCTGAGACTTGTGCGTGGGGTTGAATGTTGAAGTCTTAAATTTGGGGAAGTTATCGTGTTGTTGCTCGTCGTGTGCCTTCACCTGGGTTTGCGAAGAGAAAGTGAATTTTGGTGGCCCCACATGGCACAGGGCACTAGTCGGAGAGTCGGTTTCCCCTTTTGTTGCATCTCCCTCGCGCATCCTTTTCGTTAGGAAGGAGGGGTCGGGTGACGTCAAGGCTTGCCTCGCTGGCCGAGCCCCGGCACCCGGTGAGCTGTGTGCGGGTGAGCTCGAATGAAGTCTCGGAATCCCGTTCGCCGGGTTCTGAACGGATCAGCTGGTGATCGACCTCACACTCCTAATGGTGAATTCATCTAGTTATCGAGCCCGTTCGGTTGGACTCGGCGGCTCGTCGCCTTTCCGTCGGGGAAAAACCATGACCTCATTTTCCATCAGGACTCGAACGCAGTTCGGGATGCCCAGAGTGCTCATGCGCCTGAGTTCTGGCCACTGGGGCCCATCCTTCGCCGCCCCTCGCTCGGGTGCCCAGGAGCGGCTGTCGAACCCTGCGACGGGCCAGCCTTCGAACTCCTGGTCGTCGGTGTGTGGCGCCAGCCCCCGAGCGTAGAGCCGCGGGGGGTCGTTGGGGCCATTGGAAGCATGCCACGTGGTCGTTGTGACAGCCGAGTAGTCGTCGTCCAGCCCCCGAGCGTGAGGGCCGAGCGGTCGTCATCTCCCAGCCCCCGAGCGTGAGGGCCGGGCTGTCGTTGTTGTTCCGGGGGAGCAAAGCGCCAGTCCGAGTACAGAAAAGTACCCGGCCGGTGATCTTTGTGGAGCGTCGTGCCATTCCGAGTACTGGGAAGTACTCGGCCGGTGGCGAGGGCAACCTCTGAGCGTAGGCGGCGAGCTCAGGGATCCAAGACCCGTTCCTGAAAAAAGGAAAATCGGAGGATAGTAGTATGTGGTGCGACAGATGCTAACTCTGAAGAAAAAGCTTTTGACAACATGCGATAGATATTCTAATTCCAACTCCCTTAAGTCTATTAATTTCCTCGGGTAGTTATCCTGTTACGTTTATGCACCTAACCCGTGACAGCCGCATCCGTAGCGTAGGGAGCTGGCCGCGTGCACGCGTAGGAAGTGTAGGCGTAGGGTCACGGTTTCACGATTTAAGGCGTGCGCTACCCGAGTATTTTAGTGACTTGTGCAAGAGAGGAACAAGAAAGCGAATGGAAAAAACGCGCACGGCACGCCCGTTGGCCGTTGCCCGACTGCTCGTGTAGCGCTCGAGCTGTGTAAGCAGTCGGGGCTATGCCCAAGGTAGACGGCAATATCCTAGAGGCGCATGTTGAGATATGCATTAACTGAAAAACAGTAGTATTGAAATAATACTTAGCTCGGATCGTGTTCACGTTGGAGAAGTCGAGGTGTCGTCCTCGGGCCTGGGCTGGTGAGCCCCCGAGCCTCGTGTTGCTCATCATGGCCGCGTGGGCGGTTGTCATCAATATCGGTGAGCGGCTGGGTCACCGTTCCTGTGTCAACGACTGATAAAGAATCATTTCTCGAGAGACAGTTAGTTTTAACAGTGGGAGCGTCGTGCCCCAAAAATTCATAATCGCGAATAAATTTAAGCCGCTGATTGTCTTAGTCGAAAAGACTTCTAGCTTATTTACTTGCGGAAAACAGGTTATTGTCGGCCGACCCTTTCCTAACGCCGAGGTAGCAGAGTCCGAGCTAGCAAGCAAAAAGGATTGGACGAGCTGGTGAGCAAAGGCACCGTAGCCGCTGGGGCGTAGGTTTCTCGCATTCCGACCAGCTAGTCCTGACTCGTTTCGCCGCAACTCGAGTTCCGACCTTGGTGCGGACGAAAGGGTCGACCAGAAAGGTTTTCGCAAGATCGGTGTTGCCCGACCCCTTTTCTGCGACGAGGCGACGGAAATCGAGTCTGTGAGTGGAAGAAACTGTCCGTACTGGTGAGCGAGGGGAGCCGTAGCCACTGAGGCGTAGGTTTCTCGCAGTCCGGCTAGTTTGACACGGCTCTTCCCATCACAGTCTGTTTTCCGACCTCAACGCTTGAATAAAGGTCAGTAGCGACTAGTTTAAATCGAAAGAACTAGCACTTTGTATATAAAGCAAAGGAACGAGTGACGTAGCTATTTTCGTCATTTCGTTTGTCGGGGACGTTCTTGCAGTCGGTGGTTCGGCAATCGTGGACGCCCCGGCGGCGGCGTCGGAGGCTCGGCCGGGATGGTCGCCGAGCGGCCGCGGGTGTCGTTCGCCGTCGTCGTTAGTTGTTTGGCGGAGCCACGGCCGTCGGCGACGTCGTGGTCGTGGTTCTTGTTGCCGGTTACGCCGTCGGCGACGTGGTCGTACGCTGTCGCCCTCTTCAAGAAGCTTGAAGTTGGAGACCCTCCATGGAGAAGAGTCGGCGTCGGGGCCTGCCGCCTCATGCGTCGCTTCCTTGAGTTGCTCCCTGACAGCGGCGTGGGAGCCCGGCGGCTCCCGCTCTTTCTTCAGTTTGCATTGTCGCGCAGGGGCGGAGGCTTGACCTTGCTACTCCCGTGGTTCGTTCGTCCCGTCAGGAGCCCAAGGAAAAAAGGTTCGGAGTCCGTACATCGGTACATGCAGGGAAACAAGGAAATGTTAAAAACCTTCACATTATCTCGTGTACGTATGCATGAAGACGTAATAAGCACGACTAGTTTTTCGAGTAGGTGACTTCCGAGTGGTTTTCCCGAGCAGGAGGCTGATTCGAACGACTTGTTCTCGTCTCCGAGTAGTTTTTCGAGTAGCAGCTTCATTCGAACGAGTAGTTTTTCCGTCCCCAAGTAGGTCCTTGTCTTTCGACTAGCCTTCAACCTTCCGAGGAGCTTCCCGAGCAGCAGCGAACCCGATTCGCACGAGTTGTTTCCGTCTTCGAGTAGCAACTCGATTCGCACGAGTTGTTTCTGTCTCCGAGTTGCTTCCCCGGTCAGCGCCTCCGAGTAGCTTCTCGATTCCGCCGTCGCCTTGAGGATGCCTGGGAAGCGCGCGCGGCCGGACGTTGTTGGTGCTACTCCCGTTATTGTTGGCGGCGGCATCACCGCCGCCATTGTTGTCGTTGTCACCGTGGAAGGTGCTATGAGCGTCGGTGGCGTTGCCGTGGCCGTCGACGCCGCGGCGGCCATCGCTGACGAGGTTGTGAGCGTTGCCGTTGGCGGAGTCACAGTTGCCGCCGTCGTGCTCGTCGGTTAGCTTGTTGCTGAACGCCACAGCGCTGCGCGCTGATTCCGAGCCCCAAGTCGGTCGCGCCGTGGCCAGCTGCGCCGCGGTCATCCTGGACACCAAAGCTGCAGCGACAAACGGCATGGTGGAGTCCGCACGTAGTGTTGCATGGAGCTTCCGCTAGCTGCTGTTTTTCGGAGCCCCCGGGCGGCCGAGTCTTCATGCAGCTACTGTGTTGGGAGGAGGGTAGCGCCGCCGTCCGCAGTTGGAGGAGAGGGCGTCGCACCGTCGACTGCCCCCCTCGTAGTACGCGCTAGCGGCAGGGGCCGGCGAGCTCTGCTCGATTCAGGCGCGCGGGTGAGCCTCGGGGAAAAAGAAGAAACGACTCGGGTGTCTTGCGTGGAGCTTTGCCGAAATGACGTGACAATGAGGGAGCTCAGGGCGCCGTGATGGTCGCTGCAGCCGCTGGTGCGGTCACCATTCGTGATGTCGTCGTCGTCGTCGGTTGTCACTTGGCGTTGCTGCAGCCCTCAGTGCTGCTACAGCCACGTCCCATGCTGGCTCGGCGGGCTGCAGCTCGGGGGTGAGGTCGAGCGCCAATCGACGGAGCGAAGCTTGGAGGTGAAGTTGAGCGGCGGAGTGCCGCAACAACGACGAAGTTCGGGCCGCTGGTGCGCTCGCGCGCCACCGACGTCCGATTTCTCGATGTTGTTGGCCATCCGAGACCTGAAAAAATGAAGTGACACGCAAAAAGGCCCCTACCTGGCGCGCCAACTGTCGGGGTTCTCTAACCACCGGCCAGTAAATTTCTCGGATTGCGTGCCGGGCCTCGGACAGTTGCGCAAATTGGGGTACACAAGGATTTATACTAGTTCGGGCCTCCGCAGAGTAACACCCTACGTCCAGTTTGCGTTGTTGTGTTATTTGCGCTGATTTGTAGTAGGGGTTACAAATGGGCGAGAGAGGGAGCTCAGTCCCAAGTCTCTGTAGTGTGAGAGCCAAGTATGGCTCAAGGTAGAAGAAGAAGAAGAAGAAAAGAGAGAGAGAAAAAAGATGGTGCCCACCGTGGGGAGACAGGAGAAGTAAAGAGGAGTCACCCCTATCGAAAGGGCCCCTGCCATCCCTTTTATAAAACAAAGGTGGCAGGTTACATGAGTGAAGAGAGAGAAAGTGTGTGAGAGGCTGTGCATGCACAACAGGTGTAAGGGGAGTCTTTTCCCAGGCAGCGGGTCCCACCGCCCTTGGTTCCTGCTGGTTGCTGTCGACATGTGTGATTGCCCTTGACACTTGGTGCATGCATGGGTAGTGTGAAGCCCAAAACCACTCGGGAAGGCTCCCAGCTAGTAGGAAGTGGCTTGTTGGTGAGCACGTGAAGTGATGGAGGTGGTTTTTGGCCGTTTTCCCTCACAAAAATAATTTTCGGAATACCAGTTGATTTGGAGCCGTTTTTCTTCATGAAAATAAATCCAGAAAGCCACCAAAAAATATGCCGGGGGTCATCGTGGCTGTGATAGTCGCTCGTAATCGCCGTCTTTGGGTATCCCTAATATTGGATCCCGTCAGCAGCGAATGGGAGTGGGAGATGTCCGCTGCCGCGAGATCTCCGCTGCCGTCGCCGTCCAGCTCGCCGCGGACCTGGGAAGCTCCGTCGTCCGCCGCCTGGTCGCTGCTGGCAATCGGCTTCTGCTGGCCTCGCGACAGGGACGGGCACCATCCGCCTGCACCGCCGCCGCCTCCGTGCCGGCCTCGCGCCCACACGGGATGAGATGAGACGGGCGCCGCGCCAAGGGATGGCCTCGGCCTGCGCCGGCTCGCGGTGGTCGGGGTCGAGAGCAAGGAGCGCGAACACGTCGGCGAGGGCGAGCTCGTGGCGGTCGAGGAGCGCACGCGGCGAGGCGCGGCCGGCGGTGGGCGGGGGAGAGGCGTCAAGCGCGGGGGCGACCGGCTGGGATGTGCGCTGTCCGCCCTGCGTGTGGCGCGCGCGCGACCGGCGGCTGCCTGGCCTGCGGCCGGCGGCGCCCGACACTCCCGGGCCTCTAGTTTGTTTCCCGGGAGGATTTTCCCCTTGATTCACTGACGTGCGAGGCCCACAGGCATCTAACGGTGAGCAGCGAAATGAGTGACGGTAATGGCATGTAGCACATAAAAAATTAGAACCAATAGCGCAGAGCTCAAGTCTATATTTCCAATAACACACAGCTCATGGGTTATAATTCCAATGGCATATAGCAAATTTTCTCATACAACTCTGCCAGGTACAAGTCCAACAAGGAGAAAGACTGAAAAGGCAGGAAACGCCGCACTCTGGACGAGTGAAAAACTGAAAAAACACCAGATCGATGCATGCTTTCAGGCTGCTGTGCTCGCAGTCTCGACGCACCCACCAAACAGCCCATGACGATCTGCGACGCGCAGCTATCAAATGCCAGGCAGGATAGATCATGAATTCATCAGCCGAGTACGTGTTCGTGAGCTGACGCAATCATGCTCGGATTCGACCGAGTAGGGCGATCTGCGTTTGCACTCCATCCATTTCAAAATACAGATCGTTTAATTTTTCTAGGTATATAAACTTTATGATGTATTTAGACATATTTTTTATAACGTATCTACATATAACGTTATAGTTAGAAACTTAGAAAATAATTTCTATCTAATAAAGTTAAAACGATCTATAGGACTTCGCAGGAGCGTGCGAGCTCGACACCACAGGATCGCTGCCCGTTTAGTTCTCCAAATTTTCCCCAGTTATCTCTCGTATCAATCTTCGAACACTAATTAGAAATATTAAATGTGAATTAATGATAAAATTTATTTCATAACCCCCGGCTCAAATCATGAGACGAATCTAACAAACCTAATTATGTCATGATTAGACAATGTTGTGTTACAGTAAATAATCTCTAATGACGAATTAATTAGGTTTGATGGATTCGTCTTATGATTTCTCGTCTATCAATGTAATTAGTTTTGTAATTAGTCTGTTTATTGTCTTAATAGATCTTGAAAGTAATTTCCAAAACTTCCTTCCAAAAATTTTCCCCAACTATTCAGCAGTTAGAGGGCCCAACGAATAGGCTCGTAGTTCAGGAGGCTTAGGTCGTGTTTGGTAGGGGATGAAAATTTTTTCACCTCCTATTAAATACAACTTTGACTACTAATTAAGAGAATTAAATAAAGTCAGTTTCAAAACTAACTTCACAACCCCGAACAAAATTGCGAGACGAACCTAATGAGGTCTTTGACCGCATGATTAGAATGTAGTTACTGTAGTATTACTGTATCAAATCACTAATTAATTATGCTCATTAGATTCGTCACGCAAAGTTGCACTCATCTGTGAAAAGATTTTGCAAATAAACTTCATTTGGTACTCCATGCATGCAAGATTCCTTTTCCATGAAATTTTTTTTTTAGCCCAACCAAACACGACGAGTAACCACAATCGTACAATGAATCACGGGAATAACATGATCCGGTCTCCAAGCTCTTCAGCAGCGGTATCCTTTACTGCAAGTCAGAGAGGACCATTGTACTACCTGCAGAGTCAATGTTTTTTTGTTCTAGCTCGCACGTTTTTTTTTTAACATTTTAGATCGGTCTTGCTATTGCGAATCGTGAAATACCATACCATCCAAATATATTTTACAAGAAAATACAGAAAACACTTGGAACCCACTAACTGACTGCTCCTGCAAGTCCCCCCAACCTCCAAACAGACGTTCGTTTGTATACAGCCATTCTTTGCTCCTGATTCGAGGTCTTTGAGGTTTAAACCCGACCAAGAGCCAAGAATGGCGCCAAAAATACAGAATAAATCATGAATCAATTGATCCTAAGCTACCGTAGTTCATACATTTTCACCGCACGATGCGCAACAGCCAACAGCAGAGCCGGGGGTAACCCACTTCAGCAAAAGACATGGCTGCGGAATCGCGCGCGACACGGGCGGGGGCGGCCGCCGCGCAACGCATCACTCATCAGCGGCACACCTTGCAGAGGCAGACGAGCAAGATGACGAGGAACGCGAGGCAGGACAGCCCGATGGCCACCCCGAGCACGGCCGCGCTGGGCCCGCCCCTCGTGTCGGCGCCGGCGTCCGGCTCCCCGTCCCCGCCGCCGTCGTCGTAGTCCGCGCGCTCCGACCGCGCCGTGGCCGGGGGCGGCATCACCGGGAACCCGTACTTGTCGCAGGGCGCCACGCCCACGGCGACCTCGGCGGACAGCACGGACCGGTTGTAGCACAGCTTGCCGTTCCCGGCGGCCCTGAACACGCGCAGCCGCGACAGGAACTTGGCGCTGAAGGGCACCATGCCGTCGAAGTCGTTGTTCTCGAGGTTGAGCTCCCGGAGCCCCCGCATCTCGGCCAGGAACAGCGGGATGCTCCCGTTGAGGCGGTTGGAGCCGAGGTTGAGCACCTCCAGCTCCGGCAGCGTGGAGACGGTGTCCGGGATGCCGCCGGAGAGGGTGTTCTTGGACAGGTCCAGGGTGGTGAGCGAAATGAGGTCCCCGATGCAGCTCGGGATGGCTCCGTTGAGGACGTTGGAGCTGAGGTTGAGGTGTGTGATGCTGGCGAGGAGCGTGAGGGTGTCCGGGATGGCGCCGGTGATGCGGTTGCCGGAGAGGTCGAGGTGGGTGAGGTTGGGGCAGTGCCAGTGGTGCGGGAGGAAGCCGGAGAGGTTGGCGTTGGAGATGGTGAGGCGGGTGAGGTGATCCATGTGCGAGACGACGACGGCGAGCTCGGTGGGGGAGCCCGTGGCGAGGGGCGTGTCCGCGACGGTGAGCTCGGTGAGGTTGGCGAGGTGGGAGAGCCACACGGCCGAGAGGCGCCGGAGCGAGGCGGTGCAGGAGAAGGCCCGGAGCCCGGACGCCAGCTGCTCCGGCGGGAGCAACCGCGGCGGCGCGGCAGGGCAGTCGGCGAACGCCAGCGCGCGGAGGGACGGCGCGAGCGCCTCGAGCGCCGCGGCCGAGACGGAGGTGGTGCCGGAGCAGTTGGTGAGGGCCAGCGACGTGACGCGGCGGAACGGCGCCCCCGCGTCGCAGGACGCGTTCACCGCGGCGACTGCGGCGGTGCCGGCGCCGCAGGGGTCCGCGCGCGCGTGCGCGCCCAGGCCGAGAGCGCGCAGCGCCAGCAGCTGCTGCGGGTCCAGCGGCGCCGCGCCCGCGGACGCGGCGAGAACGGCCACGGCGATGGCGAGGCGGAGCGGGAGGAGGAGTAGGGTGGTGGTTGCGGCGGCGTCCATGCCCGGCCCCGTGGACGCAGAGCCAGAGCAGTGGACGCAGGCGGAGTCGGTAGCGCGCGGCGGGGAGCCCGAGAAAGGCTTTTCAAAGCCGAGGCGAGGCTCTCCGTCCGGGAGCGCGGGGCCCGGGCTGAGTTGTGCCGTCGGATGCGCGCGGACTGACGGATGGGGGCCACAGGCGGTTGGGGGAGGCAGGGGATGGTCGCTTTCGGGGGGCAGTGTGCTTGCGCCGGGGCGCGCAGAGGCGGCCTGCGACAGCGGCAGAGGCATGCAGCAGCGTGCCTGGGTATCCGTGCGGCTGCGGCCAATCTCACGCTGCGTCTGCGACCAATTGACCGCTGTGGAAAGACGGGACAGGTAAGGCTGTCCGCACTCGTCGTAGCGGCTCCGGCGCTGGGCCGCCGACGAGCGCGCATCAGGCTGGGGGAGGAGCCGAGCTCCGGCTGCGGGAGGAACAAGGAGCGGCGGCGCGTGCTGGTCGGCGGTGGCGAGATGGCCGCCTAGGCGTCGAGATCCCGAATCCCCTCCACGCCTCCCTCCCGCATCAAGCCCGCGCCGGCGCCGGCGCCCGTGCGCCCCTTCTCTGCTCCTCTCTTCTGCGCGCGGCGGTAGGGGCTCGTTGGCATCTCCCCGGCGGGCCGTGGCGTTGGCGGCGAGCAGGGGCCCCTCGCGCACCCGGAGCAGGGCCTCCGGCGGCAGTGGACCTTTCCTTGCGTGGAGATCGAGGCCGCGCCCTCCTCCTTCCTCCCCAATCTCGCGCAGAACCTCGAGCAGGGGGCGGAGCTCGGCGGCCGGGCTTCTCTGGCGGATGAGGAGCCGCGGCGAGATCCGGATCCGGCGACCATCGGTGCTGTCCCGGCGCGGACGCCGGGGAGACGCGCGACACAGCTGCGTGGCGGAGGGCGCAGTCCCGGCGGCCCTTCCCCTGCTCGTCGTCCTCGGCATGCGGTCCTCGCGACCTCCGCGACGCGAGGGAGCGGCTGCGAGGATGGAGCTCCGACGCGGCTTCGAGACGGCCACCGGCGACGACTTCCCCCACCTCCGACGCCCTCCACGTCAGCGACCTCCTCCCCTCTCTGCGACTCCTCCTCCCCTGCGCAGCTCCTCCGCGGCTCCCGGCGGCTCCCTCCCCTCCTTCTCCTCCCCTCTCTGCGGCTCTACCTCCCTCCCACGGCGGGACGCGCGGGGTGGTTGGGCACCCTGTCCGACGTGGCGTGTGGTGTTCGTTCGCCAAGCACGCCAGGAGTGGACTACGCGGGATGGAAACGGGAGGTGGCGCACGGCTTCCAGTACCCCGGTGCGGCATCTCCGTGCTCTATAGGGTACTGGACCACCCAGCCTAAAGCCGGATGTGTAGCCGTGCAGGTGCAGCGCTTGTCACCGGCGGTCTCTGGCACACTCGTCTCTCAAACTTCTTGGGTGCTGTCGTGCGGCAGGAACGTGCTCTCCTCTGTGCCGCTGTGCTTCACCGCGGCGCCGCGCAGAGGTAGTAGAGCAGCATCGTGGCGGCGTGCGCTGCGATCCGTAGCGCGCCCGTGAGGCCATGACACTGCCAGTGCGGCGGTGCCGGGCATGTCGTGTTCCGCTTGGAGTGGGTTTTGCCGTTTTGGCCGTTGGTCGTTGGGGCAGTGCGACTGCCGCCGCTGCCGAGCTGATCAGTTCTGTGGTTTACCGCGGGTCCGGTTTTGTTTGGGTGGGAACCGACCACAACGCGTCAGCTTCGTCTTCCTTCGTCTCCGAATACAAAGGGTGTATTTAGAAGTCCAACTTCCCCCAAAATTCACTATCCAAAAAGAAGATTCCCCATCACATCAAACATCATATCAAAAATGCCGACACATGCATGGAGTACTAAATGTAGATGAAATCAAAAACTAATTACACATTTTGGATGTATTTTGCGAGACGAATCTTTTGAGCCTAGTTAGGCCATGGTAGGATAATATTTACCACAAACAAACGAAAAGTGCTACAGTGTTTTTCAGTTCGGAACAGTGCTTTTCAGTCCAAAATCCATGTAAAATCCAGAATTTTACATCCCAATTCAGAGAACTAAACACACCCAAAGCCTCCATTGGTTGCGCCGCCATGGTGCTACTTCTGCTGCATCTCTTCAACATCAGACAGTTCCTACCTCCCGCGTCCAACAGCTATGGGTACCGAACCCTCGCACTCCACCGCCTCTCTGTTTCTTGGGTGACGGCCGGTGGCTAGTGTTGATTTTGCTACTGGTTGACTGGTGGTTGATGATTTGTGTTAATTAGTTCTGAGAGAGAGTATCCCTGGCTGATAAGCACGAACATGACGTCTGTTGCCGCCGCCGATGACCTCGACGAGACATATAGCGGCGACGACGACTGTGGGTATGGGCCGCCATGGTTATGGAGCGCAACGAAGGACATGTCACAGCTACGGGCGCCGAGTTCTTCCGCGATGAGACCGCGATGTCGTCGTGGCGGGGCGCGGCTGCGACATGCCTGGTACACCCACGAGGTCTCGAGGAGCCGGCCCGCTGCGGCTCCGCCTCTTGGTCGTTTGGTCACCACCAGCTGCGCGTCAAGTGGCTACAGGCCCAAGCCCAAGAGGTCGTGCTGCTCGACACGTGCCTCCGGGTCGGAAATTCATTTTGGAGTGGGTGTTCACGGGCGGAGGTCTTGCTTACGGTTCGATTGGTGAGCGCTAAGAGGATATAGGCCGTGCGTCTATGCCTATGGGCTGTCAGCGAATCTTACTGTGCCACAGCAGCAGAGACGAGACCTGAGACCGGAGGCATAAGGGAGAGAGTTGTTCGTTTATATCAAACTTTGTACTATTGGTCCGATCACATTAATTAGTAATACTAAATGTAATTTAATTAGTAATATTGAATGTAAATTGATGACAAAATTTATTTTATAACATTCGGATAAAATTGAGAGAAAAAATCTATTTGGACAATGCGAAATTTAATTAAATTTAATAGATTCGTCTTGTGATTTGACATTGATTTTTTATTTCGCAAATATTTTCATTTTCTAGCTCATATTTTTTAAAAAAAAAAGAGATATAATTAGACTCATCAAGAGAATTTCTTTTGCTTCACAATCAAATGACATTACCAGGGTAGTGTCAAATGGGCGATCTGCACAAATATTTGAACAAATCGCTCAACATAAAATTGATGTGTTCCTTAACATGCTGGGAACGAGTGAGAGCCAAAGAACAAGTGGTGAATGGGTGTTCAAAATGAAAATGTTGCAAATTTGCAATGTAAAATGAACACACCACAAATGAAAAATCTGCACATAAATCTTGAATACATAGTCAAAATGAGGAAGATGATGGGAGTCAAGATTCATTTTTATCTTTTCAAAAAAAATCATTTTTAGGCCGTGTTTAGGTAAAAATTTTTAGGTATTAAATGCAACTTTGACAAATAATTAAGTGTGTTAAATAAATGCAGTTTACAAAACTACCTTCGCACCTTTAGGTAAATTTCCGAGAGGAGTCTAATGAGGGCTTTGACCACATGATTAGAAGATGGTACTGTAGCATTACTGTAGCAAATTGTTAAATTAATTATGCTCATTAGATTTATCACGTAAAGTTACACCTATGTGTGAAAAGGTTTTACAAATAAACTTCATTTAGTACTCCATGCATACGAGATTCCCTTTTCTGAAAGTTTTTGGAATCCATTCAAACACGGCCTTAATCGGAGCCAGCTATTTCGGATTCCAAGGCGATTTCTCTCTCTGCAATAGGCTCCTGTAGTCTCTGAGCTGTTTGTCAGCAACTCTCTCTCTCCGCTACGCGTCACCTTCTCCTTGGTTCAACCAATCCACGTGGGCGATTGCCAACACCGACGCCCGGGAACACCGCTTCCAAATCTTCACTTCCGTCTCCGGGTCCCCAACGTCACCCTGCGCACCTCGGCACCTGCACATCCTCCCGTCGTGTGCCCACCACGATGACGTCGCAGGGCATGTGCAGAGATCTGTCTACCGACATGTGAATACTTCCTCCGTCCCAGTTTATTGCACTTGTGAGGTTCAATTTTTTCCCCAAATTAACTGCTTCTGATGGTGTGTCCATTTGCCGAGGGAGGTCCAGTTGTATCCCCGTCGTACTCAGTGGCTCCATTTGCTAATTAAAAAAAAAGAAACACATCGGCCTCTCTACATCTAGCAACGCCAGTACTAACGCCACGCGTCCCAACAACAGCTTCAAGGTCTACTCCTACGAGATTCCAGTTTCTTCCACACTCTCGTCTTGCTTATTACTTCTACTGTTGCCGTACCGCTAGAACGTTCCAAGCTGTTCACCGCTACTATGCCACAGGGGTATTATCGTCATTTCCTTCAAGTACTAAGTTCCCCTTTCAAATCCTACAGATGCATTTAAAGTGGGACGGAGGGAGTACGCAGCGGCGACGCCGCGCATAAGGCTGGTCGCACCGCGGACCTGGACGAGCTGCACCGCGAAGCTGGAAAAGGATCGCTATGCTCCAAGTGGCTACAATGAATCTGCATATCCAGCGTTTCTGAGCTCGGCTTCTACTCTCTCTCTCTCTTTCTCCGGGCCTCGCGTACCACGACACCTTCCCCAACCTCTCGCGCCACGACTGGGAAGTGTCCTGGCCCTGCCATCCGGAGGAGCAATGAGGTGCGTCGGGGAGGAGGAGCAGCGAGGCCGCGCCGTCAGCCTAGAACTCGACCTCGCCGCTGTTGTCGGCCTCGACCTTGGCCCTGCTCCGTTGTCGACCTCGCCACGTGCCGGAGAGGGCGCCGTCGACGAATTTGGAGAGAGGAAGGAGCTGAAAACATCGATTCGGGCGAAGGGGAGGCCGCCCGCTGTCGATTCGGGTGGAGGAGCAGCGGCGGGGGAGGAGGGCGGTGGTGGAGCCGCGGAGGATGACGAGGTGGGGGAGGAGGGCACCGCTAGAGGAGGCTAAACCGACGGGAGGCGGCCGCGTCGGCGGATCCGGGGAGGCCTCATGCTCAAGCTCGATGCGACGGTGAGCTCGAGGACGACATGCGCGGTCTCCGCCGCTCCCCCGACCGCGACGTCAAACACGAGAACGGGGACCTCGACGACCTTCTTCACTTCCCCGACCGCGGCGGCAGTGGCGACCTCACGTCGCCCGCTCAATTCCCTGGCCGCGGAAGAGCGCGCCACGAGAGGGAGGGACGGAGAGCCGCCATGCTGAGAACTCGCCGCTGTAATATCCCTGATATTTTGTTAACCTAAGCACTTCCATCAGTTTGGTTAATCGAGATTAATTAGTCCCTAAGAATGTTGTACATGATTGTGATCATTTTTGCACATAAACCCTTGGTCAAAATCCTCAATTATGGTCAAACCCCTAGAGCTCCAAAAAGGCTGAATTGGTTTTCTTGCGCGTTCTCCAAATTTCACTATAGAAGTTCAAAATCTGCCAATGTAAAAGTTTTTCCTTATCTCCGGGAACATATTTTTCATAATTGGCGGACATTCAAATTTGTGGAAGTTCGCTTAAATTTGAGTTGAAGTCGCTGTCAACAGTAAACCGGGGCCGAGAAAAACTGAAACTTCATCACGTTTTTCCCCTCAATCCTTTCACCAAAACATAGGTCGCCCTTTGGGAAAGTTGTAGTGTTATAGCTCCTCTACAACTTTTATTTTTGGAGATTTTTCACTTAGTTATCACTTTTTGGAGTTTGGCATTTTTGAAGGTGTGCACATGGAATAGGAACAGAGGCAGGCGTCGCCGTCGTCGCGCCCAGCGCGCGGGCGCACGTTCTGGCCACGCCGGCCACGTGGCGGCTCCCCTGTTCTCCAGCGTACGGTCGCATAGGGGTCTCCGCTGTGGACCCTCGCGAAACCGTGGACCCTCCACCGCGTGGTGGGTCGTACACCGCGCCTAGTGGTGCACCGGCTGCATGCCGTGCCACGCGCCGAGCCGCGGCGGGCGACAGCTTCGCGCCGCGCGCGTGCGCATGACCTGGCCGACAGCGCGCGCGGGTTTAAGGAGGAAAAAGTCCAGGGGCTCCGCGTCTTTCGCCTCGTCCTCCTCGCCCTTCGTCGCGCACGCTCGCCCAGCTTGTTTCAGTGCGTCGCCGCCGTGCCATTGCCGCCGCCTCTCGGCCTTGAGCAGAGTCAAGCCGAGCCGGCCTTCCTCTCTGTTCGCGCCGCCTCCACCTCCTCCCTTAGTTCCCCTGAGCTCCTCGAAGCCCTGGCCGTCACCGCTGTCGCTCCCTAGCGCCGTCGCCGCCCGGACAGTGGGCTCCGGCGGGAGCAGCACCACGGCCTCGCCGCGGTAGGTCGCCAGAGCAGCCCCGGTCCGAGTGACCACCTCCACCACCCCTTCAGGTAGGCTACGCACCTCTAGGGGCCGCTTCCCGGCGAAGTCCGTCCCCACATTGCCACCGGCGGAGCTCCCTGCCCCGGTGAGGGTCGAATTGCTAAGATTAGAATCTTTTTAGGGTCTTTTCTGCAAAGTAAGGGCCTATGCGTAATTTCGGAAACATTCTTCGAGGGTTTTTCTGTAAAAGCTGTTCTAGGTTTTAGCAGCAACTTTGTAAATGCGTTAAAAATCGTAGAAAATTTAGAAAAATACGAATCCAATTGTTTTGGATTCTTTGAGAGGAGATCTACAACTTCTAGAAAAGGTGTATAGGGTTTTTCTGGTTAGTTTTTAAATGAAAATCAAACTCAGGTTGATGTACTTTTATTATAGTTCAAAATGTACTCAAGCAATGGATGTGAAATTTGGATATGTTATTCTTTGAGCCATGTTTAGATCTGTGACCAAGTTTGACACATGTTTGATATGTAGATTTATAGTTATGATTTTTGTAAGCTTTATGTTAGGTTAAGCGTGATGCTTTTTATAGTCCCCTCAAGAAATAATTTCCTTAAGCACCAATGCACCCTATATCTTTATCATGATGTTTAGCATCTCTGAAAAATAATTATGATTTTAGGAGCTTGTTTGAATGATGTTTTGGATTTACTCTTGTGAAGTATGTTAAATGGATAACTTGAAAAATATGTTAGATCCACTTGTGTGTGTTGGTCAGAAGCTTAGATTTGTCATGAATGACCTGTAGGAAAAATTTGAGGTCAAAAAGATTAGTAAATCTTTTTGTAGGATTAATGAAGTTAAGTTAGACTGAATCTTGTCTTTTTCATTTAAATTAATTTATATATGATCTCGAGCTGCAACTTGGTATTTAAGCTTTTTGTAGTCATATGCTGATGTGTGAAAATTTGTACATCAGTTGGAGTTATATTTTAATTAATATGAATTATGGATGAATGGCTAGCTAAGAAATGAATAAATAGATTTATATTTATTATTTATGTTTAATTCAGGTTTTTATGTTTAAGTTCCTCTTTGAACTCATTTAAACACACCCCATGCTGTTTGGTGAAGTTTGTTAATGTAATTTGCTTAAATATGCACACAATCACTATCAAAGTAATAATTAGTCTATCATCACACACCCCATACTATTGATGAAGTTTAATAATTTTAATTACTTAATTGTGCACACAATCCCCATCAAAATAGTAATTAGTTCACTCTCACCCCACACCATACTTTTTGTGAGAATTAATAATTATTTAGATGAATATGGCCAACAAGAGTTGGTTTGGTGGTAATTCTCCCACTTTCACCATAATCTAATGCATATGCATATGAACGTGTAGATTTACCCGACGGGACTTACACGCTCACTCAGGAGGAGGAGGGAGCAACTAGTGGGGAGTTGAACCAGACAGTTGTGCACCAAGACCTGGACCAAAGTCCAGAAGAGCCCAAGGCTAGTGCTGAATTAGAAGAAGGCAAGCACCGGGGTTACATATAATCTTTTTGGATAAAATCTCACATCTTTTACCTTTTCAGTAATTATGTTTTACTTTGTGCATTTAAGTTTCAGGAGTTGAATTGAAACCTATATGCATGATCCTTAGGTTCCTATGCTCTTATACTAGTATGTTAGGACGCTAGTGCCATGCTCTAGGGACACGGTACAAGTCGAGTAATGACACATTGCTCGCGAGATATAGGATTCTTATGTTGGAATCATAAGTTGGATAAAATGACTCGCTCATGTGGTAAGAGCAATGGGTTCGGTCTCGACCGAGTAGCATGGTGCTGGTTTAAGCTATTGAACGTACCAAGTGCTTGTCGGGAATGGGAACGATAAGCCTAGTACCTAATGAACTAGTGCGGGGACTTTATTCGCCACTACTCTTGAGATGCGTCTCCCGGTTTGATTCCGGTACTGCAAGTGTGAGTCTGGACGTGCCGTGTGAGGGCGTTCCAGTAACCTTGCACTTAGGACTGTGGCACCTGTCCCTAATCTGGGGAATGACGGGAATCGCCTGGTCGGGGTAGACCCCGCATTCGCTTTTTATTTGATTTCTTTGGGGTCTACCTTCTTCCGTGTATCTTGGGTTTACCTTGCAAGGATATAAATCGATCGATCGTCGGTCACTCGTCGTTATCTGAGTCAGCTTGACCACTGGCTACCCCATGTTTATTTATGAAACATTTTGGATTAATATTGTTGCCTGATTAATGTTGTTTGCACAAACATGCTTGTTTAGTTAGGTGCTTACCTAGAATGGTTAACATACTAGAACTTGAGCTAAAAATGGAAAGTAAGGATCAACTCTTAGTCACTTTTGGCAAAACAAACCCACCAGCCAAAAAGCCTTGCATGTCTAGTTGTAATTTTATTTTGTCGGGTCAGTCTTGCTGAGTATTAGTATACTCAGCCTTGCTTAATTTGTGGTTTCAGGTAATCCCATCTAGCCTGGATCTATTCCAGATGGTTGGAGCTTGAGTGGGAACAGGATGACGAAGAGTGATACTCTATGGATGGCCTCCCATGTGTATCTTCCGCTAGTTTTTATTTCTGTTGTTAATCTCTGAACTCTACTTTATGTATGAAAACCTGGTTTGTAATATTGTGACCATGTGAACCTTTATGTAATGTTGAACTTATACTCTGGTTCCGCCTTCGTGTGGGCTTTGCGCATATCAGCGATCCTGTTGTAAGTGATTTACCGGGCATGACCCGGCAGAGGTGACAAAATAACTTCTTGTTATCGCTTATTAGCCAAGTGTACCGGCTTAGGTGATAATACGGATTTATTTTGGGCGGTTTTGTCACAGCCGCCGTCGGGGAAAGAAAGAGGAGGAGCAGCCCACCGCCGGCCTTGACCTCGCCACCGCCGGGGAAAGGACAAGGAGAAAAATCTTGTCGCCGCCGGGGAAACAAGGAGGAGTTGTAGGCCGCTGCGGAGCAGGCCGACGAGAAGAAGGCCAACGCGGCAGAGCTCGGGACCGCGCCAGATCTGGGTGGCTCGACGGAAGGGGGCGGAGAGGAAGGAGCTCGCAGCGGAGAGAACGAGGCTTCGCGGCTCGCCGACGGGGAGGAGGGGGACACAGCTGTAGTGTGCGGCGGCAGTGTTGGCGAGCAGATGGCGAGCAACAGAGAGGAGAGGGCAGTGCGGTGCCAATGGTGATACAGGTCGTGCGGCCGCGGAGACCTGCGTGGTCTCATCTGTAAACGGTCTCTGTCAGGTGGTCCCCACTCCTTGTAGAGGTGCAGTTCCAGGTTCAGTGATGCGACTAGCCTAAGCACGGTAGCATCGTCTCGCAGTCGTGGAGGAAGATTATCGGTAGATTCGTTCTGAGAGAAACGTAATGCGTGCTAATTCGTATAACATATTTGTTCTGAGATAAAAGTACTGTACGATAAGCCGAAATAAGACAAGCCGAACAGATTCAAGAACGGAGAAAATACACACCATGCCTCAAGAATCCGTGATGACTTGTTCTTTGCCGCCACCTCTGGTAGCAAGTCACTGTGTTTAGTTAGCAAACCGTGGAACCCGGTGGTCTCTAAACCGTGCATTTGACCCCGTAGCGGCTTGGGTTGGGTTGTAACCAAAACCCAGCAAAACTGGACCATGTACAACCCTGTTTAGTTAGTAAGGTGAAAATTTTGGATCCTCTTTCAAGACCTATTAGGAGTATTGAAGAGTATCTTGACCCCCTAAGTGGGTTTTAGTTATTTAATGACACACTAATAAACTACTAATGATATGTTGAGTATATGAACAGGTATTAAAAATCTTATGATGGTATCAAAGTGTTTCATTGCTATAAAAAAAGGAAGTGATGCTAAAAGAAGGATTCCTTGGAGGCTTAATTATTTTATATTTTGAATTTGAGTCCTAGGAATGTCGTACTATAAAGAGGGACAGGAAATGTATCTTCCAAGAGTTGAAAATATGCTCTAGATGACTAACAAAAACCTATGAGAGACACCTTTGCACCACACGTTCACCAGGTTAACTTTTGGGTGCTGACTCTGGAAGGTCGTACACTCCGGGTTTTATCCCGAATACTCTGGACTTCCCGGAGTCTCCGGACTTGATTCGGATACTCCAGGTCTTAGAGCTCCAACGACTCGTTTTCTGGGTGAGGAGGTATTTATACCCCCTCAACCCTATCCACTCCCTCTCTCTTGCCCATTTCGACATGCAACACTCAGAACTCATTCACTCCTCTTTACTCCCCTTGGCCTTGGTTTGGTGAGATTTGTTGGGGATTAAAGGAGGGATTGGGAGCAAGAGCTTGGAGAGTGCTAGTGAGCTGATTTCCCATCTCTAGAGCACATCATTCTTCGCTTGGTTGGTAACTTTCGTGTTTGTTACTCTTGGACCTTTGAGCTCCTAGCTGGCTAGGTGTTGCCTCGGAGCATCTATCGGTTTGTGGCTGCCCAAGGAAGTTTGTATTACCCCGTGATTGAGTAAGTAACCTTAGCTCGATCTTTGTGGTCGCTACGGGGAGGAAAGTGACCTAGGTGTAAAGGTCCACCCTTTGTGGATTCCTCATTGGAGACGTAGAGCTCAAGGCGTGAGTTTGAACTCCGTTAACAAATTCTTGTGTCTCTTGTGCTTGTTGCTCTTGTTGTATGCTTGATATTCCTTTGAGCACATTTTTAGGGTTTGTGGTCGATCTACTCCATGGGGGGGTTCCTACAGGTTCTAGGTGGTGGAACAGGCTTGTCTCATCGTATTGCATATCCTACATTCACAGATTTACTTTTGCGCAAGTTTCAATTCTGTTGATTTAGTCGCCTCTCACAAAGCTCGGAGTATCCAGACATTTTCCCAGATTCTATGGAAAGCCCGGAGTATCCGGAAAAATATCCGGAGAGTCCGGACTTTGGACTGACAGTTGTTTAAAGTTTGTGATTTTCAGTTTCCACTATTCACCCTCTCTAGTCGACATCTAGATCCTTTCAAGTATTGAACGTAAAGTAGTTACAAAAATAATTGCACAAATGGATCGGAAATTGTGAGACAAATTCATTAAACCTAATTAATCTGTCATTAGAGATTAGTTACTGTAGCTCGATGTTGTCTAATCACGACATAAGGCTTGTCGCACCGGGCGTCTGTAAAGCGAACTGAACTGCAAATACACAGGTCACCCCTCTACACCGCGAACCTGTAACACCAACTCTATCATTCTGTTCGCAATAGTTAATCTCCAAATCTAGCATTCCGCGGACGAACGCTATCGTTCCGAGGTTGCTCTCGCGCCCCGCCTGCGAAGTTTCCCGACCCCTTGGTGCTCCTCTCGCGCCAGCGGGAAGGAGGAGGCCACGGGGAGGAGGCGACAACTTGTGGTAGTGGACGACATGTGCGGCGGGGTAGAGGACGGGGGCTCGAGGAGGCCTGGCCGCCGCGCCGGGAGGCGGACACTCCGAGGGCCCCATGTCGTGAGGCCACCGCGCCGGGAGGCCTGGCCCCATGAAGCCACATCTTGCCGCACCCTCGCCCATAGGAGGAGGGAGGGAGGGAGAGCCATCGGATCTCGCCCACCCGAGGAGGGAGAGAGGACTACCACGCCCTCGTCTAGCACCAGGAGGACGAAGCCGCGACGTCCGCGGGCTCGAGCAAGGCCATGAGGGAGGAGGCAATGGGGGCAGCAAGGTCCAGGCCCCCGGTGGCAGAGCCATCTGGGGACAGAGGAAGCAAGGACGGAGCCGGGGAGGCCGCGAGCTCGAGGACGACGGGGGCGGAGGAGGAGGAGCCTGCCGCACTTCAGCAGGAAGAGGCTTCCGACACCGAGCTTGAGGAGGAGGTCGGGGAGTTGACTGTCAGCCGCCACCCGCCCGTGGTGGAGGACTCCACGGATGAGGATCTCGCCGGAGAGGGAGGGGGAGAGAGTCGAGAGACGCCGCGTGTAACACCCCGTGTTTTCAACCAAGTATCACTAGGTGCTAATTACAACCTTAATCACCTTATGAACATTAGGGCTTAAGACCCTAAGCACCTTGGAGCTCAAAACCCTAGTCAAAACCCTTAAGCCATGAACCCTAGCTGGAACTTTTGGCATGTTCTCCAAAATTCACCAAAACACTTCAAAATCGGCCAATGCCAAAGTTGTATAGTTTTTCAAGGCCTACAACTTTGCTGTTGAGTGGCATTTGAGATTCGAAGGGGAAACATGTGTAAAAGGCTGGTCAACGCAGTGAAACCCTATTCATCAGCGCTGAGAAAACAGTCGAATTCAAGAGCTGTTTATGCTCGATCCTTTGAACAAAACACCCAACAACCTTTGTAAAAGTTGTAGAGTGATAGTTGATCTACAACTTTGCTATTTGGCACTTGGGTCACTTCTGTGTCAAAAACTCGAGTTTGGGCTGGTCAAACAGGCGAACTTCGAACAATTTGACGCCGGAACGCCGCCGCACGACGCCGTCGCGCGCGCACGCACACCACGTCGGGCGCCGCCATGTAACCGGGCACAAACACCGAGGCATGCGGGGATCCGCCGGTCCATCAGTGTCGCCGTCCTGCATTGGATGAGACGGTCGGTGATAGGCCTAGGCCGCTAGGCCGGTACCACGCGCCGCGCCATCACCCGCCGGAGCGCGCACGCCGAGGCCGCCATTGGTCGGCCGCGCCCGCGCACGTCGCCACCATCTTCCCGGCAATGTCGTGGTCACTGTGTCGCACTGTGTACACATCATGACCTCCTCTCCACGCCACAGCCGCCTATATAGAGCCCCCGCCCCTCTACCGCACTCGCCAGAGCTCTCCGCCGATGCCATTGCCGCCGTCGTGACGAACTTGCCTCTCCACTAGACCCCGTAGCTGCCCGAGCACTCCGAGCTCTTCTCTAGGACCCCAGAGAGCTTCCACACACACACATTCATCAGCCCAGCTCCTCACCTCGCCGGAATTCGAGTAGAGGCGGCCGCGCCGCCACTGCCTCGCCGCCACCGTTTGCCGGAGTCGTCCCCGGCCACGCCGCTACCACCAATCGACCTCTTGTAAGCTCAATCACTCATCCGTTTTGCTTGTTCATCACCTCCGGCCGTCCTTCGCCGCCGGCGAGCTCACCCCGCCGCGGGAGGGTACGGTTGTGAGGGAGTTTTCTTTGTAGGGTCCTGTGTGCAAAAGCCGAGGGCCTATCTTTGAACCTTTAAATCTTTATAGGGTTCGCAGTGAAAGAAGATTCTTCATCTTTTACCATTAAGTCCTGAGAACTGTAAAAATCGTAGAAAATCACAGAAAAATCCTAAAAATGCAAAACCAATTTTGTTGGTTTCCTTGTGAACGGACCTACATCTTTTGCAAAACCTATATATACTTTTGATGCATGGTTTTTGAATGAAAGATAAAACTCAATTTGTATAGGGTTGTTCATAACTTAAGTTGTACACATGTGCTAGGCTTGATCTTTGGATATGTTGGTAGTCAGTACTAGTATAGCCTATACCTAAGTTTTTGCACAAAGTTACTAAGTGGTTGTCTAGTTATGATTTATTTTGCTTTACGGCTAGATCTGTGCTTATGTTTTGTACAGCTTCATATATATGTTTTCTGTAGCTCATTTTTGAGATATCATCTAGTTATGCTAATATGTGATGCTAGTAAATTTATCATGGTTTTAGGAGCTGTCTGTATATCTGTTTCTGAATGATGCTTGTTTATAAAGTTAAATCTATAGCTCAATTTCCCTTGCCCCAGTTAGGGGTGGATAACGAGCCGGCTCGGCTCGGCTCGGTCGAGCTCGTTAGTATAACGAGCTGGCTCGGCTCAGCTCAGCTCGTTAAGCAAACAAGCAAAAAGTTGAGCTCGACTCGGCTCGTCAAAAGCTCGAGCCGGCTCGTTTAGCTCGCGAGCCCGTGAACATTCAACAACAACGCAACAGCTCAGTGGTAGAACATACGAGTTGAAGTCAAACAAAATAAAAAAACTGAAAAAAAATAAATCTTATTTGAAGAGAAATTAACTGAGAAGAGAACTAATTTGTCCATAAAGCCAAAACAAAAGATCCCCAATCGGCCAATCTCTGAAGCACAACGCCACAACTCCAAGATCAAGGAAAAAGCCAAAACGCATGGATGAAAATCAAATCCCCATGCTAACCAGGTCATCATGAAGAAATTGATGCCGACAGAGGCATCCTGCTTCCCGAAGTACGGGCACGCGGAGACAAGTTCCTTCCTTTCTTCGTGGGAGATGTGGAGCTGCGAGCCTGCGACCTCGAGGAAAATGAGGTAGGAGGCGGCCATGGGACAGAGACACGGGTGATGATTATGATGGCCCTAGAGGCTAGAGACGCTATGCGAGGGAGTGGAGCGACGGGCTGCAACCAGTGCCGGTGGCAGCGGCGGTGGCGTCTCGAGGAGGGGAGCGGTGGGCGCAGCCGGGACTGAGCGGCGTGAGCGCATGAGTGCGTGTGCGCGTGAGGTTCAGGTGGTTAGGGTTCGCTTTGTGGGCTGGTGGGCTTCATTGGGCTGCTATACGCCATGTGACTGCAGGGTGTCGACGCGGATTGCTTTGGCTCGTTGAGCTCGCGAGTGGCTCGCGAGCAGCTCGATGCACACTTGTTATACCAACGAGCTGAAATGTGTGCTCGGCTCGGTTGAAAAATGGAACGAGCCGAGCCGGTATCGAGCCGAGCGAGCTAACGAGCTATGAGCATTTCGTCCAGCCCTAGCCCCAGTGATGCTTATGTTTGGCATAGATGATGTGTATATCGTGTTTGTGCTATGGTAGAAAGTTGGACTACATTTGAGTCATATATTTCTCTGAATAAATACTTTGTGAATAAACAGGTTGAAAATAGTTATTTTTGTGTAGCATGATTGGAATAGGTTCTAGGGCTAATTTTTGGTGTGTGAGCTAGTTCTAGTCTATAATAGCTCTGTGTAAAATTTGAGCACCAGTGCATGAATAGGTTTCTCTATATTAAATATTCTTACTTTTCCTATGAATAATTTGTCATAATTTTCATGCTCAGTATATAGCTTTGATTGCCATGAAATTTTACCAGTAGCTCTGTTGTAGTCCCTTGAGCTCACACAAAAATTTTCGCTGTCAGATGTTGCATGCTTTAACCAGAATAAGTTTTGGAAGAAACTAAGTATATTAAAAAGAGAAATAAAGAAATCTCCTCTTTATGAACTTATGTGTGGTATAACTTTTGGAGAATGTTCGTAATGAAATTTGAAACCTAACTTGGCTGATTGTGTGGTAATTCTAATTTATTTATATAGATGTGCACACAATCCCTATTAAAATAATAATAGTTAAATAAAGGGTTAAATAATTAATCTTAAGGAAGAGTATGCTGGATATATTCTTGCCAAAGTAAATGTGCTCAACATGTCACCCTAGACTTAATACATGTTGTGGGTTGTTTACACCATCATCAATAATTAACTCCTGCATATGCATTCCTCGTATAGAAGTTCCTGACGGTAGCTACGCGCTCGTGCCGGCTGACGAGAACGAGGGAGCAGGAGGAGACGTACACTTCGTGACTATTGATCAAGACCCGGACCAAAGTCCGGAAGACTGTCTGACTGCTGGAGCTACCGAAGGCAAGCCCCGGTTTAACATATACCTATGTGTTTCCTTTTTCAAATTTCTGAATTTATGCTTGTTTATATATGTGCATTTACGTTCAGGACTTGAATGGAAACCCTAGATGCATGACCCATAAGTACCTATGATCTTATACTAGTATGCTAGGTCGATAGCTGCTATGCACTAAGGACCCGGTACAAGTCGAGTGATGTACTTCGCTCGCAATGATAGGTTCTTATGTTGGAATCATAAGATTGTTAAATTGAATTGCTCACGTGGTAAGAGCATGGGATTTGGGCTCCGGTCCAGTGGTTAAGAGATTAATCGTTTGAAAGTACTAAACATTTGTCGAACATGGGTACGGTAAACCTAGTACCTGAACAACGCGGTGCGGGAACTTTAGGCTACTACTCTTGGGCTGCTGCCCCAGGCTAGCTACCTGTGGTGCATGGTGACGCTGGATGCTAGTGTGAGGCATGCCAGCTAGCTTTGTACCTAGGACTGTGGCATCTGATCCCAATCCGAAGAATGACGGGAACCGTTTGGTTGAAATCACTCTTTGTGAGGGTTTTCTCCTGTATGTTTAGGTTCACCTTGCAAGGTTATTAATCGATCGATCGTCGGCCTCTCACCGTTATCCGAGATTGATTAACCCTCTAACCATGATAATCCCTCCATGATGAAATGTTGATAAACTTGGTGTTTGATTAATGGTTTGCACAAGTATGCTTGAATTAGTTGCTTATCTAGTAATAATTGATCTACTAGAACTTGAGCTAAAATACTGAAAGTAAGGGATAACTCCTAGTCGCTTTTTGGCAAAACCAACCCAATAGCCAAAAGCCAAGCATGATTAGAAGGATAAGTCTTTCATTTTAGCAGGTAAGCCTTGCTGAGTATTAGTATACTCAGTCTTGCTATATATGTTGTTTTCAGGTAATGTTATTTGAACCTGAAGCAATCTCATCTGGCTGGGAGCTGGAACGGGTGGATGACGAAACATAACGGCGTTATGGGTGGCCTCCCATGATGCCAAGTTATCGTAGTTTATTTCCCGCTGTCATTTAAAACTCTGAACCATGGTTTATCATTTTATGAACTATGAATTGTAATATTTGACTCTATGGGGAAGATTAGTATTAAATTGTAAGGTACTCTGGACTCTCCTTTGTGGGGGTTTTAATGTATGTGTTTCGATCCTCTGTGTGGTTTACAAGTGATTTACCGGGCTATGACCCGGCAAGACTCAACGGGATAATTCTTTATTATCGCCTAATGACCAAAGTGGATCGGTCTAAGTGATAGTACGGACTTATCTCGGATGGGGTTGTCACACCGCGTCTGCCGGCAGGAGGAGGGAGGAGGCCGCCGGTGAGAGGAGGGGCCGAGGGAGAGAGAGGAGGGAGAGAGGTCGTTGGATTTGGAGATAGCTGGTGGAGCGGCTGCAGTGTTTTTGTTTACCAATCGGTAAACAAACCCCTACCATGTGGGCCATGTGGTGTATACATATGGCGATGGAGGTGGTGCTGTGCGACCAGCCTAATTAGGCTCATTAGATTCGTCTCGAAAATTAAGGTAGGGTTGTAGAATAAATTTTGTTATTAATCCACATTCAATGCTCCTAATTAGTATCCGGAGATTGATATGACGGGTAGTTGGTGAAACTTTTGGGGAATTAAACGGGGCCTACAACCCCATTTCTTTCAAGCAGCACAAACGCATATGCTGATGTGGCCGAGGAGATCAAATGCTTCGTCCGCAGATTTTCGGTACATTTGTATGACTGATTTGTTATGGTTGATTTGGGTGTGTCTTCCCATCAAATGCTTGAGATTTAATCATCTTTCATTCATTTTTTGCACCATCAGATTGGAAATCAACCACTTGGATCATTTCTCTCTCCTTCACCCCATCCCCCTTATCTTCTTCTACCCCGGATGACCCGCGCCCCGTACCCCGCCCCCACCGGCGCGGCCGGGCTAGGGTCCGACGGGGCGGGGGCAGCGGTAGGAGGGCACGACGGGACCGCCGGACCCTAGCCTGGTCGTGTCGGCTCGCCTCTAGCCACCATCGCCGCCCCTCCCACCACCGCCGTGTCACACTTGTTTTTCCAAAGAAAACCAAGTGCAAATCTATATGCATGCCATGATCAAGTTTCATGCATATAGTTGACATAAGTGAATAACAGAAACAATATCACGTAAGGAAAAGATATATCATCAGAGTATTACGCTTAAATCCTGGAAACCAAGGCACCAAACATCCACAAGCAGTGGACTGGGGGTTGCGTACGCCTAGCACCAGCAACATCTTCACAACGACTTCATAGCAGCTTCCTCTTTCTGAGCAACATTGTTTATAGCAAGGGTGAGCACATGTCGTACTTAGCAAGTGTGGGGAATATATGAATGCAAAGGCTTAACAAGAAAAGGCTGACAGGTTGACTGCATTAAGCACTTTTAGTTGGTCAAATTTTATTAGCACCTAATTACTATGATATAAGTATATACCAACCCACATTAACATAAAGAGATACGCCATAAGCATATGGCTAACATAACCATACCAACGATTTAAGTCTATCTTCAAGTTCAATTATCATGTGAGGGTCCAGGCCGCTCTTGACCGTGAGCACGACTAATCGATTAGTTTTAACACTCTGCAGAGGTTGTACATCTTTACCCACAAGTCACGTAAAAGTCCCGAAGAACTTTGAACCCAACCATGCGATGTCGGCCAAGCATCATACCACACTACCGAGGTGTGATTGCATAGGGACACTACGAGGCCTTTACAAAGAGTCCTCCCATGTGTATTAGTCCATAGCAGCATATGCCATAGAGGCTATCTTTCGTACCACACTTCTACTCACGGACGGTCAGCCATAGAGTACTTCCGTTCCACTATCCGGAATAGAAGAGCCTTAAAAGCATTCCTCCGTACCCAAGCTACTATGCGAGTAATGGCCACATAGGACTTCCCTAATTACTTAGCCAAGACCAAAGTCATATATTCCTTGTGGTTGCACTGTTGTCCTGGGTGGTTCTCCATGTTCCAATTAAGCATTGTGATCTTGTATTAACCAGAGATATATAGCATAAAGGTAAAGTAAGTTCATCATTAAGTTCATTAACCACCATAACCCGAGTATAGCAGCTAAGCATTACTACCCAACAGAAAGATAAACCCAGGTTGACAAGGAATGATCATAAAGACTAGGAAAATCCTTAATAGGACCCATCAAATTAAATGCAAGCATATGCAATGTGATTAAGCACAGTTATTGGGACAAAAGAACAAGGACACACTTGCCTTTAACCAGAGTAATGTTGTTGCTCAGAATTCTTCACCTTCAAGCTCTTCACTGCTCTCGAACGACGTTTACTCTACTCGCATCAATCATCGGGCACAAGCATACAAAGCAGACAAACAAGCAAACTAAGAACAATGCACCGAAACAAAAGAAAAGCTTTAAAAGAACGACCTAAAGGATAGGCTCGATTCTATGGATCACTAAAGCACATTGATCGTGCTGAGAAAAGGAAAGGCTTGGTTAGCTTTACGAAGGACACTAGGTTTGAGCATGAACTAGGATCAAAAAAGATCTAGAGCTTGAAAGAAGATTAGCTCTACAACAGAGACACTCAGACAGAGTTTGATAAAGAACGACTACCAATCGATTTGCATATATGAGAGACCAAACTATGAGCTAGGTTTATTTTAATTAATAAACGATATGTAAAGGATATTTCATAAAGAAAATACCTTAAGTTGAAATTAATGCAGCATTATATTTTTATTTGCAAAGGTCGAAGTAAAGAACTAGTCAAGTTTTATTTATAAAGATTCATATATGGATTATACCAATTAAACATTTAACATATATAAGGTAAACTATATGAATCATCTAAACGTAACTTTATGATTCGAGTTGAACTAACCAAATTATAATTAGAAACTCATTCGTGTTGGTATTTAAGCAAATTAACATTTATTATAAAACCGGTGTAAAAGCCTATCAACTTTTAATTAAAAATTAATTAAATATTAAACAAATTAACATTTGGCTTATGAAAAACCGAGATAAAGATCTAATTAGACTTTATGTATAAAAGCATGTGAAATAAACATTAATCAAATTAATATTTATTATGAAAAACGGTGAGTAGCACTATATAACTTTTATTTAGAAAAGACATGTTTAACAAAGCATTAAACAAAATTAATGTTAAATTAATTTTTTGAAAACATACATGACGAAAACTCACCACTAACGTGTACTTTATTTCATTATGAACCTAACACAACTTGAGCGGATTAAAACGGAGCTAAAACGTGAAAGATATGGCTTATTAAGAGTCTAGGGACTTGCTGGCAAAGTTTAGAAACTTCCAGGGGCATAACTGCGAAAAACCGAGGGCATATACATAATTATGTATGTAAACCCGAGGGCATATACACAAAAGTTTCAGGGTGGACTGGATCTGGAGAATCTAAACTATCCAGGGGGTTTCTTGTAGTTTTGCCAAGACACATGAAAAAGACCTAATAATTACAGCTTTCCTCAGGGGCTTAGATGCAAAGCCGATCTTCTTCCTCCTCTGGTTCCGGCGGATGGGGGAGCACTGGCCGGCGGGGGCACCGGCGACCTGGGCTGCGAGGGGCTCGAGCGAGCGGGGGAACAGAGAGAGGAGAGGATGGGGATCACGATGGAGGTGCTCACCACGACGAACGGCGACAGGAGACGGCCGGCGGCGGTTCCAGGTGGCAGCGGTGCTTCGGTGGCTGGCCTGCGACGGAAAACGGCGGAGGAGACGCGGCTTGCCACGGCGGAGCTCTTGGTGGCGATGGCCTGCTCCGGCTTCGCCCCTGGACGGCGAATCGGAGACGACGGCGGCCCTAGCTCGGCTTACAGCGGCGCGCGGCGGCGAGGCGAGGCGCGACGCGCAGGGGCGAGGTAGGGCAGGCGCGCGTGCGGGGCCTCGGGCTCCGTCCTTTATAGGGGCGGGAGGCGGTGCCTGGCGTGCGGCGCACGCACACCGAGGCCAGGGAGGCGGCGACGGCCTGACCTTGGCCGTGAGGCCATGGCTCGCCCAGATGGGCTCCAGCGGGCCCACGGTTGGGCCGGGCGGGGCGGTGGAGCGGGTCGAGCCCACGGGCTCGGCCCGGAAAGATTAGGATAGATTTTTTTCCATTTTCCGAATTTATTTTCCAGTGCAAAACAAATCCAGAAAATACTAGAAATGTTATTAAAAGCACGAAAAATACTCAGAAAATTCCAAAAATCCCAGGAAAATTTCCAGAGATAGAGTGAGACACGAACAATCCAAATAAAATATTTGAAGTTCATGAAAAGATTTTAAGAGCCTTCTAATAAATAGAATAAGCTCAGGGAAAATGAGAATACATTCCAGAAAAATTCGGAAAATTCTCGGAAGGGTTTAGTCAGCACCTAAGCGTGTTTTTAAAACATTTTACACTCATGAACACCAAGATGCATCGGCATGAATGCAACACACATAATCATTTTATTTAATTTAGAAAAACAAATAATGGATTTTTCTTATAGTATATTTCCTGTAAAGAAAATAAATGTTAGAAATTTTTTAAAATTGAGTGAAAATCGATGCTTAATTATTCTTTCTATTCACATCCTTAAATTGGAAATTTCAAGGTGTGACACGCCGCCACCTCTCGCTGCTACCGTCGTCGTCTTCAGCGCCGGCGGCCGGTTGCCGTCGATGCCCCCGCCTAGGCGCCGGCCCCAACCGTCGGCCTCCACCAGTCCGGTCGGTGGTGCCCTCACCGTCGCGCCTCGCCACCCCGCTGGCCGCCACCTCCGCCGGTCCGGCTTGTCGCCGCCGGCCCTCCCTCCATGTCCGGCGGTGAGCAGTAGCTCCCGAGCAATCCCTAACCCCGAACCCTAACCCGAATCCTAACCACCGGAGTGTCGTCGGAGTTGGAGAAGAAGAAGGGAGAAAAGGTGACCGAGAGAAATAAAATTCTCAAGCATTTGATGTCTAGCAAATCCGGATTTTTGATAAATATACTATAGAAAAAGTCGAATAAGAGAAGTCAGTCGAACGGAGTGCAAAAACATGCTTAGCACCAAATGACAAGCCTAAGTTCCTTTGAATAGTATAGAAACGAGGTTTATGTGTGTGTATTTTAGGCACACTAAATTACGATGTTAAAGTTCATGCTGCTGTTCCTAACAAGTTGTAATTCACTGCTCAAGTTGCAATTGGAGATTCTGAATTTCTTTCATTTTTGCCCTTTTCCCGTGTACACCTGTCTCATGGACTGAGGGTGCAGTGGCTACAGTTTGTTGAGAAATGTTCCTAACATTGAATTTTTTTTTTGAGGGGATGAAATAAGTTTGGTGCGGCGCATCCTATGAAGCCGTAAAATTTCTCCATTGCCTAAAAATCGCATTTCCATATGGGAGTTTGTCTCGGGCTGGGCCTATTTGAGTTCATCCCATTTGCCTAGCCCGCCTCTGTGGATACTCCTGTGGGCCAAAAGTTGGGCATATATGAGGCCGAACGAACAGGAAGCCCCCGGGAATGCTATATATCTTTCGGAAGGTAGAAACGAACTAAACTTCCACTTTTTTAAAGATTCGTGCATCTATTTACATTCGTTGGATACAAACCCTAACTTCTCTCCTACCTTCCTCCTCTTCTCTCGCCGTGGCCCGCCGCTGCCACCATCTCCACGCGGCCCGCGCCATGCCGGCGGGGCGAGCTCCACCGCCGCGTCCCCGGGGCTCCCGCAGCCGCCGGAGGCACCCCGCGCGCCCGCGCCCCGACGCCGGCCGGAGCAAGCTGGCCACCGGGTGCTGCGGCGCTGCGCTCCCGCGGCCGCCGACGGCACCCCGCGCGCCCGCGCCCCGACGCCGGGTGGAGCAAGCTGGCCACCAGGTGCCGCGGCGCTGCGCGCCCGCGCGCCTGGGTGCCGCCGGCCACCGGTCCCGGGATGGGGAAGATGAAGTAAAAAAATGTTATAAATTTTTTTGAACATCCAACATTTCCAAAAAAATGTTGTAACATTTTGTAAAATATTGATGAAAAGATGTTGACGAAACCAACTTTTCTAAAAAATGTTGGAACATTTGACGAAACATGTTGAAAAAACCAACATTTCAAAAAAATGTTGGAACATTTTTAGTTAATAGTCACGAGGTGGGCTGGTGGGAAAAATAAGAAAGAAGTTTAGATAGATTTTAGTGGGCTGGAAGTTTCAACCCTTATCTACCTTCGGGAAGCTATATAAGCCCCTGCCAAGTTTATTCTGACGCGCTATCTACTCAGCAAGCGGTTATTCAGAGATGGCGACGCCATGAGCACCCTGATGTTGATTGATTTATCAGTCATTGGAACATTATCTCAAGAATAGAGATTCGAGGTTTAGCTGAATCGGATCCAGCTGGCATCTCTCCCCAAGTCCCAACAGTTCTTCCATCGTTCGGTATACTGTACGCCTATTCTATTCTCTCTGGTAGCTTTGTCCATGCTAGCAGCATATGTACAGATACGTATCTGCAGGAACCGATCGAATGCTTATTCGATCGTTAGGGAACTCATCTGAGATCACGCGAAAACATGGACGACGTACACACACGATCGCTACACGTAAATACACACGCAGAGACGCCCCCAGTCATCTTCAGACGAACTCGTCTTCCATCTCCTGCATGGACCTACCGGCCGAGGCGATCTGGCGGTTGGACGTCATCTTCTCGGCGACCATGAGGCCCTTGTAGCTCCGTATCTCCGCCCACTTCTCCTTCTCCAGCCTCTCCAACTCCTCTTTCCGCTTCTGCGATGAGTTCATTAGACGACCGCGCGAGATCGATGTCAGCAACATTGTATAGTTTTCAGCAACTTTGAATGGAAAATGTGCAGCTCCAGGAGGAAAACACAGATACCAATTGTACCTTCTCTTTCAATTGCATCTTCCTCTCGGCCTTCTCCGCCGCATTTGAAGCCTCCTTCTCAGCTGCACACAAAGCAAAGGGGTTTCAGACAAAGGCGCCTATGCCATTGCCAATTTGCCATGCATGGATGGTGTACATGCGCATGGCATGTCAGCACATATGACTGCACGCACCTTTCAAGTCCGGTCGGCGTTCTACCCGGGTCTTATTCAACCTGTTGATAATCTCGTTGACACGCTTCTCGACTGTCAGCACACGGACCTGTCAAAGCATCAGTAGGTAGCTTCTTTAAATTATACTCTGTATACTAATTCACAAAATAAGGTAGCCAGCAGCTGACACAAGAAAATTATTCAGTTGAGGTTCAGTTACATGATTGTAATTGGAGATGCAGAAAAGGAATCTGTGCTAGCAAACAAGGAAAGCACAGGACACGGCTTCTCACTTTCAGGACTGCTCATATTATTGTCAGGTGCCAGTATGTTCGCAATGATCCCAGATTAGCTAGCTACAGGCACAAGATAACTTAATAAAGCCAAAATGATTCATATGCTAGCTAACGCCAAACGGCAAAGGAAGAATTGCTTTTTCATTGTGATCTATAATGGAAAAGGTTGGGGTGCAATAATGCAAGGCATGCAGCAATTTGGGCATGATTAAAATGCCACGACAATCAGACCAGTGGTCTGTCCAGATACCCTTTTCGCAGCACTGAGGTGTTTCCTCACCTTTTTCCTTTACAATATGTAACATGATACTTAAAAAAAAAACGGAGATGAGCTCCCAACTTTGATTAGGGAAGCCTTCGGATTTTACAAGTCCAACGGATGGGGGGAAATGTGGCAAAGGTCATGGACATTTTATCATGCTAAAAAACAATGAATTATCGTGGGACAATGTTTTTTTTGACGGTCAAGCGGGGGGGGGGGGTCTATCCCCACCTGATTTCATTTCATTTCCAGGGGTCTCACAAGAGACCAAGGTTTTTACATTTGGGATTGGAGCATGGTGGGAGAATGTTAGAGTGTTTGAAATTAACGAGAGCCGTCCATCCGTCGATATCTAATAGGGAAAGTATCAAGAAGTACAAAAAAAAATAGTGAAACCTTTTTAATTATGTATAAATCTTTTTATGAATTAAAAAAAATAAGAAAGAAAAGTACCGACAAGTACCATGAGTACTTCCAAGTATCTTATGATATACTTTACAAGTATCGTAACAAAGTTTTTATCATGAACATTTTAACAAGCTGATTTAGGCATTATTTACAGCTTCTTAGTAAGGGAGAAAAACTAAACGCAAAAGTGTAGTGGGAACGAACAGTGCTGAGTGATTACCATCCGCGGGTTGTGGAAGCCAACTTGACCGACATCCATGGATGGGGACTTCTTGAGATTAGCCCAGGGCGTGTAGACCACCTCAATGTTGTTCATCTTGTTCCCTGCACAAGAAGCACATGGCAGAGAGCCACGACCGTCACCCGATTGCTGTCACGTTTCCATGATCACGCAAATCACATCTCGCCCGAAAATATCAATACGCGCGGAGGAGATAATTGAGTCGAGTGGTCCCGTGCAACTAACAGCGCCAATAATACAGGGAGAAAGAAGCTAGAGGCCCTCTTGCTAGCCAGCCAGTAGCTGCTGCTCCATGAAAAGGGAAGAAAGGGATCGATCGATCTATTGGTCGTGGGGTAAAAAAAAAAATTAAAGATTCCTGCCGCAACATGCAATGTGGAGCTGAACCTTTGTAGGGCATGCAGGCGAATGCCTGACAGGTATCCTTTGATTCTCCCGGCCACAGCATAATTATATTGGAGATGCAGCTAGCTAATAACTACACTTTAATTTCGTGATAACTGCTAGTAAGTGATTTTCTCATTTGTTTGGTCCAAATTTCTTTGTCTTTTGATGTAGAAACCATTAATACACGATTTAAACAAATAAAGAAAGTTTGAGACCATGAATTAGGTGGGTGCCATCGTTGCACTAGATTATACACATAGATTTGGTGGGATCATGTAAATTCCACTCCATCCGTTCTAAAATGTAGCTTGTTTTAACTTTTCTACATATATAGGTATTGCTAATTGCTATGCACTTAAGGCCCTGTTCTTTTCATTGAAAAGGAACAGTGAAAAAGCACTATTACCTATCACATTCATCACATCTTTTCTAAAAAAACACTATTTCAGCATTTTTCATTTGCAATTTCACTATTTTTTTTCACCCAACAAAAGAACGGGCCCTAAATATATGGTATATCTCGATGCATAACAAATTTTATGCATTAAAATTTTTTTAAAACAACATACATTTTGAAACGGATGGAATAATACCTAAGTGAGTGCTGCTCTCTACAATGGGCTATTGTACCTCGCCTGGCTGCTCTTAAACAAACGCTGCGGCGAAATATAGGAGTAGGGACGGACGTACCCTGAATGGAATGAGCCTTTACGAGCTGCGCACAGTCCTCCAATAGGCCCTCGCTGATGGTATCTATCGTCTCCCCTTTCTTGAGCCTCAAATAGACGTGCGCCGAGGATACCTTGTCCACATGGAACCTGCAGCAGGCCACACGGCACCAAACACATATATTATTATCACACACACACCTCGTTAACCCCCCATCATATGTTATCTTGTTTGGTTATGCGAGCAAGATGAATATAACTAGTGATTCTTTTCATCGATCGACGTTGCTGCCAAGCAGGAGCAGTAGATAAGGGCGCCTACGCTACTCGAGGCGATGAGGTCCCCTACAGGCAAAGCTCTCGCTAACTAGAAGCCTAGAAGGCTAGAACCATGCCAAGATTCACCTAGCCAGCGGTAAACGAACAAAAAGACTTTGCACAAGCGACAGAGGCGAGATGATCGACGAGACGATGGATTTGGGGATAGATGTGCAACTGGTGGTGCGGCTGCGTTCCCCGGGGGTATTTTTTGGTCGTTTCTTGGCAGCTGGTAGTTGGGTGGACTTGAGCTGAGGGCGAGGCGGCGTTGGGATGGGATGTCCACGCCAGCCTCGTCAAGGCCGAGTCACGCGTCCATCCCCGCACCACTCGCTCGAGGATGTCGCAGTAGCTCTCGGCTGCTCGCTAGCTGGGGCCTCTGAGAGCTCCGGGGGTTGGGTTTTTTACTTCGCCGCGACACGCCGCGTGCTCATCTCGCCGCCGCGCGCCGGCGCTGCCTATGCATGCGCGCGCAACAGGGGCAATGCTGCTACGTACAAACGGGACACCGGAATTCCGACGACACCGGGCGGGGAAAACCGCTAGCACGGATCGCCATGGAAGGGCAGCGGGCGGCGACGTGTACGTACCAGACGTCCTCGGGGAGGCCGTACTTGATGAGCTCCTCGTTCTCGTTCTTGTCCGCGCCCATGAAGATGGTGTAGTCGCCGGCGTCCGGCCGCGCCTTGAAGTAGAGCACCATCGATCGCTCCGATCCTGATTAAACTCTCCTCCGTCCTCCTCCTTCTTCTTCAAACCTCGCCACTTCAGCTAGGCTTCTCCTTCCTCTCTCCTACCCTCTCCCGTCTCTGAACTCAACGGCTTCTATATGTATATGTATATTCAGGTGGTGTCGCGCTGTCGGCGGCAAGGTAGCTCGAGCGGCAGGAGGAAACTACTACAGCAAGGGAAGGAAAGGAGATGCAGGTATGCAGCAGAGACAAGAAAGGGGGGCGGAGGCGGAAAGCCAGTGCGGCAACGAAACAGGCGATGGGGAGGCCGGGGGCGGGTATATAACGGCGCCGGGCCACAAGGCCGGGTCTCGTGGTGAGAAACGCGGAGCCCCTCCCTGTCTCACCTCACGCAGGAGAGGAGAAGAGGAGAGTCTTCTTCCTCCCCCACCCCCAAGAGGGTTGCGCCGCCACGTGGAAACACGATGGATCCGATTAAAAAATTCCACGGTGGCCCCACCAAGAGGGGCCTTATCCCTTCGCCGCGCTCCGCTTTTTGCTCGTCGCTCCGCCTCCACTCTCGCTTTCTTTGAATATTTTTTTTTTCAAATGCACAAAGCTTGGGCAAGGCAGAGAGCCCCTGGTAATCTCGCCTGACCTGGGCCTGACCTGGCAAAAGGGGTTGACCTGCAACGTTCCCGTGCGACGGACTCATTGGATGCGTCGTCAAAGCGCTGGATCTTTTGCGACAACGACGCCGGCCGCCTTCTTCTTCCTCTTCTTTCCTTCGCGGATCGGTTATTTCCGGCCAAACCTGCCACCCTTTTTTTTTCTTCACCGTCCTCGGCAACGCGCCGTCCTTGTCCGCGGTCCACCACCCACCGGTCTCGTCAGTCCGTCCCTTGGCTGTGATTCCACGATCTCCATGGCGCCGCGCGCGCACTCGCGCTGCTTTTCCAGTTCGCCATGGTACAAAGTGAGAAGCGATCATGTCAGACCGCTGCTGCTCTCGACTCTCGTCCGTCCGTTGGTTACCTTCGTGTCGTCGTCGTGCCCCGGTGGCTGCTGGTGCCCACTGGCCACTGCCCCTGGACCCATGGTGATCGCCGTGCGCCGCGCTTGGCCGGCGGCGCTTTGCCGATTGCCAATTTGCCATGCTGCGAGCCTGCAAAGTGTGAAGTGAAAGCAAAGCGCAAGGGGTGAAGTGAAGTGACAGGATTTATTCGCCCGATTCGAATGGAGGGGAGGGGATGGCCACGATCCCACGAGGATGGGTGTGTGCGTGTGCGGCCGAAAGATGCAGGTGAAAAGCCGGATGGGGTCGGAGGCTCGGAGGAGATCCCCAATCTGCGTCACGCGACGCGAGCGCCGAGCTAGCCGCGCAGGGGGGCGCAGCGCTTCAGCGCCACGAAACGTGACCCGATCGACGCGGGGCGCGGCGCCGGTCGGCCGCCCAGTCCGACGCGGCAGCGCCTACTACGAGCGGCTAGGCGCAAGCGATTCGCTCCCTATCCGTTCTCGCCGTCGTCAGCCTTTCGGCATCTTTGGTCGCAGTATTTTTGGATTGGCGATCCAAAGCAGGCACACGACGGAATTGGAGGCTCCATGGGGAAAAGGGACGCGCAAGGACAAGCCTATCAGGTTATCTGGTACGAGTGTAGTGGCCAAATTGGTCCTTGAATAAGAGTGTGGCCGGATCGGGGAGATCGAGGAACGAAAAGAGGGCGATGGCACCCAACGGATGAGAAGATTGTCGGTAAAGAAATCCACGTGAAACGCGAAATAATAAATGGTGGGTAAATGGGTAAAGAGGATTTGATGAAGCTAATCCATCCATTTTTATCCGAAACGTGGCGCGACACCAGACTTGCTAACGACCTACACAAGCACAACCTGGTCTGAGAATGTTAATTAAATACGAAATTGTGAATTGGGAGTGATGTTTATACTCTGTATAGTGCATCCCATCGTTCTCAAATTACTATTCGTCGTGACTTTTCTAATTACATACTCCCTCCAGTTCCCTATTAGAAATCGTTTAGGACAGTGACACGGTCATCAAAGCACAACTTTGACTTCTCTTTTCCATAAAAATATTTATGGGAAAGTTATATATGTATATTCTTACTAAAGTAATTTTCAAGACAAATCTATTTATATGATTTTTACATTTTCAAACTCAATGACTTAAAAGTTATTCATGATTTATATTCTCAATGTTTGACTCAAACCTTGTCCAAAACGACTTCTAATAGGGAACCGGAGGGAGTAGCTTTTGATATGCATCTACGTGTACAATACTACTCCGGAGTATATAGCAAAAGTTATGCACCTACGGAGTATATCATAGTAGTTAGAGCACCGGAGTAACACCTATCAGATTGAGATTCGACTTCCCGTGGGAACAAATTAATCAGATATGAAATAAATTATAAAAAATGGCAATAATAGGGATGGATGGAAAGGTTTTCAATAGTTGTAGGCTAGTAAACAACTTAACTATAGTATAAAAAAGTGTTCGAATTTTTCTTCTAGCTCGTTAAGCACTCCTCTATATGGTTGTCTGGTCGATTCCTTTTGTGGTGACACGGGCCCTATATGAACTTTGATTAATAATTCCATACATTATAAGAAATTTATAAATCATATAATAAAAATAAACAATATTTAGTTACATACCTTATATATGATTTGAACATCAAATTTGTAACAATAACCAAAACCTAAAATTAATAGAAAATTGCATATGTCACATATAAGGGTTTCTGTTTTCCTATTTCACCTTAGGCCCATAAAATGCCAAGACTGGCTCTATGTGTGCGATGTGACATGTCGTTGTGTTGTTGCTTACACATCTAGCTATGTGTCGTAGAATTTTTTGTGTGGGGTTGTTTCAACATGCTTAATTTATCTCGAGATTATCACTAACTCAATAATAAATCGGAGAAATTAGATCTTTTATTGAATAGTAGATTGTGCATTTGTCGCATTAGGAAATGAATTTTATTTCTTTGCTGCTCACACTCACTGACTCGCACACAGCCCAACTTATGTGTGAGCTGACACCTTTCATCAAAAATAGCATATGGCATAACATGAAACTATGTATTAGAGGGGTAATTTCAAATATTATGTTATTATCTTTGATGTAACTATTTTAGAATCATAAATACAAAACACCTCCTTCCATTAGGATTAGTGTTAGATATGTGAAATTGTAGACACGTGATTCATATTCCTATCGATATCATAGTTATAATGAAATTAATTAAAGTCTAGCTTATGCACCAGTGCTCGTTGTCATGAATCATGAAGTACCTTCAAGTTCACGACGTATACTCACCAAGACATGTGGTCTAGAATGTAAGCATTTATAATAAATTAACTAAAATCTTATTACATATTTTTTTCTTATGTATCCATAATACTCGTGCTCTTCCACTGATTATTTCGCAAACATAAATTGATGTTGCAAGATGTCCCCATGCTATTGTTCAACGTTAACGATTGTGCAATAGTATTCCCAATAACCAAGGTTATGTGGTTGAATCGTGCTCGAGTCATAACTCTCGTGTTTATTATCAATCAGATGATACTGATGACGTCTCTTCCAGTTTGATAGGTGCTAGTCATTATATTATACATGTTAGCACCGACAACAGCCCGTTTGTAAAATTAGATTTGCTCTTCAACAACACAACATTGCATTGAATTTGTTTTTGATGCTTCATCATGACATTATCAACTAAAGGTTCGTTTGTGTACAATGATATGTACACTTTTGCTCGTGCGTTCACAAATCATGCGAAGATGAGATCAATTTGTCACACATTTGCATGTAAGAATTCGATATAGGTTCTTAATTTTGACCAACATGTTTAGTTACGTTCCATTATAGTTCTCACATTGATGCATTATTATCATTATTGTTTTTGTAAAGTTTTTTATATCACTTTAGTTTCTTCCCATACATGTTTCCGAGATGAAATAATTTAAAGGCATTATTTTTCGCTTCTATAACTTTATTGCAATGGTCAAGTCTTTCACATACTATCCAACTTTGAATAAGTTTTGAAAACTGTTATCAAAATGAATTTGAAGTTGAAGAAGTAGTTGGTAAAGTGTATATAGGAATTACTATATGTGCTCCAAAAGGACATGAAGAAAGTGGTGTAAAAAAGAATTTCAATAAGAAATGGTGGTAAGAGTCATTATCATGTTCTCTGAAGCAATCACGACGAGGTCTGTGAGTGATGTCATACTTAGGATGTTCAAAAAAATGAAACTACTACCACTCTATCAAAAAGACTATGGAAACTTATCTACATTTGGACTAAATGTACGAGTATGCCCAGAAGATGCATAGGGTTGGTATTTTGGAGTTGAACACGGTCTTCCAAAAGAAATATTTTGAAGGTTATGAATTTCCAACCATGACCTTAGATTATCTGATAGGACCACATTGTGAGCTCACATTTATGAAGCATGAAAGCATTAGGGCCACATTGTGAGCTCACATTGTGCAAGTATGAAAGCATATTGTTCATTGAAGTTTGAGCACGAGGAGAAGGACGAGAAAGAGCAGGCTGCCATAACTGCACTTTGTTAGTGTTATCACAAGCATTATGATTGTAAAGGTAGAGGGAAAAGAGTGTGAACACCTGTACATTTCGGGGTGGTGAGTGTGGAGAATTGGGAAGGACAATATTGGGTAAAAATCTAGTTTACTTAAAAATATTTGTAGCAATAGGTATTATAACATATATGTAACAAACATTTTTTGAAACCTATTACTCATGTCAGTTAGGTATGTATACATATTATATGTGTGTTTTGCATACGTATTTTATTTTGCAGAAAAGAGCCATTAAGACGTAATATATTTAGAAATTAGAAGCATCTTTTTCTTCTGTAGAATTTCATCAAACGTAGGAGATATATGTCGCTATCTATATTAGATAAGTTATACTTATGTGAAGTTTTACGAGATTAGTCGTGTGGATTTTGAGATTGACAAAATCAATATAAATATATTCAGAAAGACTTTTATAATTTTGAAACATAATATAAATTTTGATATAGTAGTGCAAGCTATAAGAAGTTTGGATCTAACTATACTCACACATAACCATTAGTTTTATTATGCAAAAAGCAATAATCATGAGAAACCACGAGAAACGAGATATTTGTATTTTTCTATTCTTATCCTCTAAATTATTTTACGTAGAGGGACACTTTAAGCCTTCAATAGGTTCGGTACATTTGTGACCAACATGCTACAACGGGCTACATAGACTTATAGAGGGCTCGATGGGCTTCGAAAGTTCTATAGTTTTTTCAGCTCATTAGGTCACCAGATGCAAATCAGTACAACTATTTGCTTCTTTTATACATACATTGTAGTCAAGAGGAATGTATATAGATACAGACCTTAAACTTTTCGAAATGTTGACTGCGCCCCAACCGTCCCATGTGTACGGAGCTTGAGCATTTACAGTTTGTTCGACTCGCTGGTGGCTGGTGTTGATTTGTTATAGAAAAAAAGTATTGTTGGCTGACTGGTGGGTACTTTTAAAGAACGTGCATAGCACGTATTTCATTAAGCAGAAGAGAGTTACAACTTACAAGAACACAACTTCAAAAGAACCTCTGAAGCGCAAAAACAAAGTAAACAACACGACCAACAACAAAGGAGGCTAAGACGATAGGAACCCAAAGCACCACCAACGCACAAACACACGACCTAATAGGACTGAACCTGTCAGAGAAAGTACACCGAGAACGCACACACGTCAACGAGTGCCTAACAAACCGAAGCCGACGGAGGAAGCACGAGGATGCCCTGCAGAACGACACCTCCAAGGAGAAAGCGACACCGACCGACACCGTTATCGTCCATCTACCCGTGAAGGAGCAGACCAAGTTTTCACTCGGTGGAGCCAAATGGGTTCGGTGGCCACAATAACGCCCTGACGAGGGCCTGGATTAGGGCCCTCTAAGCAACGAGATAATCGCCTTTGAACTGGAGTCATCTGACACCATTGACAATGTCAAGGCTAAGATCCAAGACAGAGAGGGATGCAGATCTTCGTCAAGACCCTCACTGACAAGACTTCCCCACCTCCGAGTACCCTCCGCCTCGTCTCCGAGTACCTTCCGCCTCGCACGAGTACTCTCTGCCTCGCACGAGTACACTCTGCCTCGCCTCCGACTAACTCGTTCGCACGAGTAGCCTCCGTCTCCGACTAGGACGGGGCCCACACGTGAAGGTCGGAGCACGGGTCAGGGGTCCCACACGAACGTGGCACCGCCCCAACTTTCGGACTCCCCCGCAACGACACGCGGGACGCCAGTTTTCCACGCCATGCAAAGACCACAGCTGGCGGGACGGGAGGACGGCCGGTTCTGACAGGAGCCGTAATGCTGCACAGTGCATCCTCACGGCCTCCAACACGCCGTCCCATCCAACACCAAATGCACGCCAGCCCATCAGAGCAGGCACTCGATTACCGTCTACAAGAGGCGCCTACCAACACTTAGGCCACAACGTGGCAGGCCTAAACAACACTTAAAGGGACTGAGTCACCGAGGAAGCTACTCGGAGGAGACGCCAAGTACCCGGAACGAACAGTGTCGCCCGCACACGCGGCAGTCTTCAACGCCACCACAACTCAGCACCCTTCAATGCCGCCTGACGGACGTCGACGTCGAAAAAGACCCTCCACTACCATAGCACTGTAGCATATTTTCATTTTCCTTCTTTGCCCCTCGCCCTTCCATCTATAAAAGGTGGAGGAGTGCAACCGTTTGAAGGGCTGACCGATCACCAAGTTTGTAACCCCTACTACAGACATCCCTGGTATAGGAACACGAGTACTCAGAACTGGACGTAGGGTATCGCTCTCCGGAGGCCCGAACCAGTATAAAACCCTTGTGTCTCTCGTGCCAACCATCCGGGTCCGACGCACGATCCGTTACAAATCTACTGCCGGCGGTTGAGAACCCCGACAGTTGGCGCGCCAGGTAGGGGCACATCGTGTGTCTCGCCGAACCACACCAGCGATCCGGATGGAGAGCCGCGGAGTTTCGCTGACTCCCGGCGCCACCATGCGCTTCGGCTCCCTCGGCTTCGTCTACACCGGGCCGGCGGAGTCCGTCGTCGGGAGGACCTTCTCTCGACCCGCGCGTCCCACCGCCTCGACGGCGGCGGCGGCACGCGCCGCTTTCGTCCGTGGCTTCACGGACGAGTCGATCATGGCCATGTTGGGGCCTAACCCAACGCAGGAGCGTTTCAGGCTTGCCGCCTTCTACCTCACCGACCTCGCCTTCCAGGCCAGCGGGTCCGAACTGCTGACCTGGGGCGAGTTCATGGAGCGGTACACCGCCATGTACCCCCGTGGGCAGCAAGGCCTCCCGGACGACCTGGTGACGTCCTACGTCGACACACTGAGGGCATCGTACATCGCCTCAGGCACTGCGGTCGTACGGTGGGGGCCACCGATGCCTCCACCGAACTTCACACGCGAGTGCAACGTCCTCGAGGCCCACACCGCCACCAGCTCAACGGATGGCGAGGAGAACCCTCGTCACCGCAACGGGGACGCCCAGCATCGGGCGCGCCTCGACGAGATCGCTGAGGCCAAGCGCCAGCTCGACGAAGAGTTGGCGAACCTCCACCAAGCGCTCGGAGTGGAGGAGGAGCCCCAGCGAGACCAGCGGCGCGAACAACACCGCGAGCAGGAGGCGGAACAGCCGGTGCCACAAGCTCGCGTACGCGCGCGTGATGTGAACCGGCGCATCAACAAAGATGCCGCTGTCGACGGCGGCAACCCGCCACTCTTCAGGCGCGCATCGCAGAATCTCGCGGCTGCAGCCATGCTTCTACGCGGTTGCCCCGAGCCGGCCACACCCGAGGAGAAAAGGGTCCGCCAGCAGCTCAAGACCCTCCTTGAGACGGCGGCCGCCCAGCAGGCTGAGAGCTCACCGTCGCGTCAGCGCTCGGCGCGTGGTGCAAAAGCCGCACCGTCAGTGCGACGCCAAGACCCGTCGCCGTCGAGGCACCGAGGGCAAGACAAGGAAGCGGGCGAACCGTCGGTCAAGACACGTCTGGGACCTCATCGTGATGCCCGAGACACGCTCAAAGCCCGCCGTCGAGCCGCCGACGTTGACGACTACGAGTACGGCTACTGCAGCAATGACGACAGCCGCGACTACCGTGATAAGCACCACTCACGCCGACGATCCAGTAGGAGGCGTGGCGGGTGCTACGACAGCGACGAAGACCGAGACCGCAGCCGGTCGCCTAATCCAAAGGGACCTTGCGCCTTCGGCCGAAAGGTGCAAGACGCAGGGTTCCCCTCGCGGTTTCGGGCTCCGACAACAGTCCCCAAGTACGATGGGGAGACCAACCCAAGCGTGTGGTTGGAGGACTACAGGCTCGCGTGTCGGGCAGGGGGAGCGACGAATGATTTGTTCATCATCAGGAAGTTACCGGTCCATCTCGCTGACTCCGCGCGGACCTGGCTCGAGCACCTGCCACGTGGCAAAATCAACAGCTGGGCGGACTTACGGGACACCATCATCGGCAATTTCCAAGGCACGTATGCCCGTCCCAGCAAGCAGTGGGAGCTGCGCAACTGCAAGTAGCAGCCGGGAGAGAGTCTGCGCGACTACGTCAGGTGCTTCTCCAAGCGCTGCACCGAGCTCCCCACTGCGACTGACAACGACGCCATCTCGACATTCCAGAACGGCACCACTTGCACCACCCTCATCCATCGGCTAGGGCGAAGGACCCCGAGGACTACTCGGGAGCTCCTCGACATCGCGACCAACCACGCTGACGGAGAGGAGGCAGTTGCGGCAACACTGGTCCCCCCACCCGGCAAGGGAAAGCAAGCCGTGGACCCGGGCGAAGGGCCTTCCTCGCGCACCAAGAAGAAGAAGAAGAATGACAAGCGCAGTTGTGATGACCGCACCGCAACACTTGAGCGCAAGGCCACCCGGCCCAAGACCAACCAGAACGGTCCCCCGAGAGACCATTTCGAAAGGCTTCTGGAGGCGCCGTGCACCCACCACGAGACGCCCGTCACGCACGCGCTCAAAGACTGCCGCCTGATGAAGAACTACGTCAACGGCACGCTGAAGCCCAAGACGGCCGATCCTCCGAAGAAGCCCGCACCACCCCCCGAGAACGACGATGATGAAGAAGAGGTTGTCTTCCCTCGCGAAGACGGTGCGGTCCACATGATCTTTGGCGGGACACCTGCGCGACCGTCAAAGCGCAAAGAGAAGCTGATCAGGCATGAGGTCTACAACACCGAGCCCGCGATGCCGTCGTACCTCAAGTGGTCGGAGACTCCGATCACCTTTGACCGAACGGACCACCCCGACCACGTGCCGCAGCCAGGATGCTACCCTCTTGTGGTGGCTCCATTGATCGGGACTAAGCGGGTCCACAAGGTGCTGATGGATGGAGGGAGCGGACTCAACAACCTGTACATGACGACGCTTGACAGCATGGGCATCTCGCGGTCCCGACTGCGCCTATCGCCAACACCTTTCCACGGGGTCATCCCCGGGAAGGATGCACTCCCGATAAAGCAGATTGATCTGCTCGTCACGTTCGGGACATCACGGAACTTCCGCACGGAAACCCTCACCTTCGAAGTGGTGGGGTTCTCGGGGACGTACCACGCCATCCTCGAGAGGCCGGCCTACGTGAAGTTTATGGCTGTGCCCAACTACACGTATCTCAAGCTGAAGATCCCCGGTCCGAAGGGGGTCATCACAGAGGGGACTACGTTCCAGTACGCATACGAATGCGACGCAGAGTGCTTTCAGTTCGCTGAGACGCTCATCCGGTCCGAGAAGCTCCACGCCGAGCCTCCCTCCGAGGACCAAGATATCCCCGAGTCATTCAAGCGAGCGGCCTGCTCTTTCAAGCCCGCCAAGGATGTCAAGGATGTGGCTGTCACCGATGACGGCCGCACGCTCCATATCGGGACGACACTCGATCCTAAATAGGAAAGCGCGCTCGTCGACTTCCTCAAAGCGAACCTCGACGTGTTCGCATGGAAATCCTCCGACATGAAGGGGATCCAGAGAGAGGTTGCCGAGCACAAATTAAATATCAAGCCGGGATCGAAACCGGTCAAGCAGCACCTACGCCGCTTCAACGACGACAAGTGCAAGGCCATCGGCGAGGAGATCAAGAAGCTCCTTAGTGCAGGGTTCATCCAGGAAGTGTTCCACCCCGAGTGGCTAGCTAACCCTGTACTTGTAAAGAAGAAGAATAAGAAATGGAGGATGTGTGTTGACTACACGAGCCTTAACAAGGCATGTCCGAAGGATCCGTTTCCTTTGCCTCGCATAGGTCAGGTAGTCGATTCAACGGCAGGGTACGAAACTCTCTGTTTTCTCGATGCGTACTCTGGGTACCACCAGATTGCGATGTGCATAGCGGACCAGCTCGCGACGTCCTTCATTACTCCCTTTGGCGCTTATTGCTACAACTCGATGCCGTTCGGGCTCAAGAACGCGGGCGCTACGTTCCAAAGATGCATGCAGCGTGTATTTGGCGATCTCATAGGGCGAATAATCGAAGCATACGTCGATGACATCGTAGTCAAGTCAAAGAAGACAGGTGATCTGATCCCCGACCTCACGGAAGTGTTTGTGAAGCTGAGAGAACACGGGGTAAAGCTTAACCCTGAGAAGTGCGTTTTCGAGGTTCCAAGGGGCATGCTCCTTGGCTTTGTCGTGTCGGAACGCGGCATCGAAGCTAACCCCGAGAAGATCTCAGCCATCACTAACATGGGGCAAATCCAGAACCTGAAAGGTGTACAACGCGTCACAGGCTGCCTTGCAGCTCTCAGTCGATTCATCGCTCGACTCGGAGAGCGCAGCTTGCCGTTATACCGCCTAATGAAGAAGTCCGACCACTTTGCCTGGACACCCTAGGCTCAGGAAGCACTCGACTTGCTCTTGAAAAAACCTCCGGTGCTCACAGCACTAATGCCAGAGGAGCCAATGCTCTTGTACGTGGTGGTTGAGCGAGAAGAACATGGGAGATCACTCAAGGTGCAACGGCCCGTTTATTTCGTGAGTGAGGTGCTCTTCGACTCGAAAACTCGCTACTCACAAATTCAGAAACTCGTATATGCTGTCTTGATCACCAAACGCTAGCTTCGACACTACTTCGACGCGCATCCCATCACGGTGGTGTCCAAGTACCCGCTCGGGGAAGTAATCCAGAATCCTGAGGCTGAAGGGAGGATAGCGAAGTGGGCTCTCAAGTTGATGGGACAGAATGTGTCATACGCGCCGCGCAGTGCCATCAAGTCGCAAGTGTTGGCGGACTTCGTTGCAGAATGGACAGAGATTCAAACTCCGCCGGCGCCAATCGAGCACGAGACATGGACAATGTACTTCGATGGATCCGTCATGAAGGAAGGAGCAGGGGCAGGCCTTGTCTTCATCTCGCCCCTGGGCGCGCGTATGGAGTACATGGTTCGACTGCATTTCCTTGCCTCCAACAACGTGGTCGAGTACGAGGCGCTCGTCAACGGCCTCCGAATTGCGACTGAGCTCGGGATCCATCGTCTCGAGATCCGTGGAGACTCCGAGCTTGTCGTGGATCAAGTCATGAAGGAAAAGAATTGTGTCGACCCAAAGATGGCGGCTTATTGTCGAGCCGTGCGTCAGCTAGAAGACAAGTTCCATGGCCTCGAGCTCCATCACGTGCTGCGCGACTACAACAAGGCTGCAGACATCCTCACCAAAGCACCATCAAGCAGCAAGCCTGTACCACGTGGTGTGTTTGCTAGCGACCAGCATGCACCGTCCGTCTGTCTCGACGAAGAGCAACCACCTGAGCCTGTACCACCGGAATTCATGGAGATTGATCAACCGTAAGGGCCAAACTTGGAAGATCCAGACTGGCGGTTCCCAATCCTCGAATGGCTAGTTGAAGGCAAGCTACCTTCCGACCAGACAGAGGCCCGCCGCATCTCACGACGAGCCAAGGCGTTCGTCCTCATTGACGGCAAGCTCCACAAGCGAGGTGCGGCAGACATATTCATGCGTTGCATTCTAAGGGACCAAGGCAGAGAGCTGGTCCAGGAAATTCATGCTAGCACATGCGGACATCATGTTGCTCCAAGGACTCTAGTCGGGAAGGCATTCCGACAAGGATTCTACGGGCCCACTGCACTGGCCGATGCCAAGGACATTGTGCGACGCTGCGAAGGTTGTCAATTCTACGCCCGGCAAACTCACCTCCCGGCGCAAGCACTTCAGAACATCCCAATCACCTGGTCATTCGCTGTGTGGGGCTTGGACATAGTCAGGCCGTTCAGGCAAGCACCCGGGGGCTTCACGCACCTACTCATAGCTGTCGACAAGTTCTCCAAGTGGATCGAAGCCCGACCAGTAGTCAAGGTCCGCTCCGAGGATGCTGTGGCATTCTTCACCAACATTATTTATCGCTTCGGGATCCCGAGCTCGATCATCACAGACAACGGCGCACAGTTCACAGGAAAGAAGTTCCTCAAATTCTGCGATGACAACAACATCCGCATGGACTGGGCTGCCATTGCGCATCCAAGGACAAACGGGCAAGCTGAGTGAGCCAATGGCATGATCCTGCAAGGATTGAAGCCTCGCATCTTCAAATGACTCGAGAAGTTTCGAGCCAGATGGGTCACCGAACTGCTGTCCGTTCTCTGGAGCCTGCGCACCATGCCAAGTTGGGCCACCGGCTCTACGCCGTTCTTTATGTTGCATGGGTCGGAAGCTGTTCTCTTGACGGATATCGACTATGGCAGACCGAGAGTCCGAGCATACACCGAGGAAGGGAACCAAGTCACACTCGAGGATGCGATCGACCAGCTTGATGAAGCACGCGACGTGGTGCTCCTACACTCAGCCCGATACCAGCAGGCTCTGTGGCGCTACCACGAGCGCAACGTGCGCGATCACCAGTTCCAAGTCGGGGACCTGGTACTCCGACGGGTCATGACCAACAAGGATCGACACAAGCTCACGCCCCCATGGGAGGGACCATACATCGTCGATCAAGTGCTCCGACCAGGAACATTCAAGCTTCGACACGACAACGGCACAATCATGTCCAACGCATGGAACATAGAACACCTGCGTCGTTTTCACCCTTGAGTAATGTTCACTATTTTAAACTTATGATCAATGAATAATGCCATGTGCCTCTGTTCTCTTTTCATAAGTTCGAAATCTTTCCCGTTGGCATCTTTTTGTATATGTTTCAACGCTACTTAAAGGCTGAGCGGCAGGTGTCCCTGCACCCATGCAGAAACGCTCACCGCTAGGGGGCTACCCGGGGCACGATACCCTCCTTTCGTTTTCCCATTTTTAAAACAAAACTCAGTGATAACCTTGTCGTGACCAATCGCACGAGCGAGCGGTTTTTTGGTGGAACACCTTTATCTTGCAAAAGGAAAAGATATCGATCTGTGAGCGTTTCGGTGTCGTTGCTTGTTCAAGGCTCTTAGCACTTACGCCCCCGCGGCTACGGTGCGAAGACTTGCGAGCGCAGCTCGGACCTGTGTTGACGGCTGTTAAGTGCCTACTTTAGCCGTCAATATACTCATGAATAAAGGAGCATAAGGCATTTCTTACACGTATTTAGTTAAGAATAATGTAGTTCCACTTGTCCTTAGAGATTATTTGATTGCAGGAAAATAAGCAAGAAAAGAGTGCCAAACTCACCTTCTAGGGTCCATGCCACATCACCTCATCCTAGGTGGGCTGCCAACAAGGATGCCATGCATGCAAACCTGCCAACTAGGGAGCCATGCATGCATGCCATGCAAGCAATCCAAGTGAAGCAACCCCCGACGAATCAGAGCGTGACACGTGGACATCACATGGATCCATGGGCCCACAAAGGCATGCAATTCACGCCAAAACAGGGTGGACACTGGGAACCGACCTTAGGACCCACAGGGCAGACACCTGGAGAAAGCACAGGCCAGGGGGGCCCACCAAGGGGTCGGCCGACCCTAGGGTTCGACCGAACCGACCTTGTGTCGGTTCATCCTGGCCTTCCACATGCTGTCTCCCCATTGGTCCTAGATGCCATTCCCGGGGTGTTTGCAGCCACTCCTCGCCGATGCACGGGCCTATAAATAGAAGGAGAGGGGGCTCACTTATGAGACATCCACACTTGCAACACCTCTCTCACTTTTAGTCTCAAGGCTAGGAAGTAGGCTAGAGTAGTTCTAATTCAGGTTCCAAGTCTACTTTGGGATATAGGTATGAGTTGTCTTGTGTCTTATTTCATTTGTATGACTTTGATCTACTTCAGTTATTTATCTATTTCATATAAATTTGTGTTAGTATGCATGAGTGATTTGTTCATGTGTTCTTCACCTGTTCATCATTTAGAGGCTCCTGTTCTTGATGAACAAGGCCTTTCGATCCACTTGACGGGTGAGTTTTACATGTTTCTGGTGTTTGTTCATAAGTTAGAGGCTCATGTTCTTCGCGAACACGACCCTTTGATCCAGTTGAACAGACATAGGAAAACACGAATCCGTTTGTGTACATAACCTGGTTTGATCTAATTAGATGACATGATTGCGTTGTATGAAGTCTGTGCTTGAGCTACGGCACTCGGTGTAATTGGCTGGTTTATCTGGTGGCTTGACCTGGGTCACAATAGCCCGGGCCTGCCAAGTCCGGCTAACAACGTAAGCATGGTGCTTGGGTTGCGTAGCTACCTTACTTATGAGTTTATCCCATGGTTTGTCTTGGGGTAGGCCGCGGTAGTGACAGTAGTTGGTCCTCTGAAATCCCCCACGTTCAGATAAGCTGTAGGAGTCTAAAATATAACAACCAGAGTTGTGCAGAAGAAACGCGGGAGGTTATCTCCCCGTGGTACCTGGGTGCTCAAGTCAATGTTCTTCAACGCTAGTGTATCTAACTCGTTCTTTCCAGCTTTATGTGTATAGTACATTAGAACCTAGAACTAATTCGTGTGTCGCCTCCTATGCCTAGGACCCTTTAGAGAGAGAGTGAGTGTGTTTGTGATCACACTACCCCATTATCATATCTTTACCCCTGCACTTGAGTGTCTGGTTTGTTTCCGTCTATGATCTATACTCATTGCAATAGAGTTGATCTTGTCATTCCGCCAATGCCTTCCTTGGATTTGATACCCTTTGGAATACTCCTTTGGGGAAATGCTACAATGGTACTTCCGTGCGCTTGCGGATCTCTGTAAACGTTAAGATTTACCAACCAACATTTCTGGCGCTATTACCAGAATGGGTTCCAAACCTGTTCTTAGGTGATTGCGTTAAGAAATGTCAACAAGCATTTCTGGCGCCGTTGCTGGGGAAGGGTTAAGGATGACATATCAACACTTTGCATATGTTTATAATCATGACAGGAATAAAACAGTTCTCAATGTAGGCTAACCTGGATGGTCTTCTTTGTCTATTGATGATGAAGACAGGTAGTGCATGACTGGTTTCGACTTGCCATCGAATTTTACTGAAGATCCTGAGTCACTCATAAGGAAGGCACGAAATCATTTTGGCTCTCCTTCTCGTGAACATTTGGAAGTCGATCCAGCTTCCTTTGTGCCATCCGCATCAACTTCCATGGCCAACCCTGTCGAGAAGACTCTTCGTGAGTATTTTGCTCCCTCTGCTGACCAGGTGCCGACAAGCCCTGTGATCAACACCGGGAATGGAAACTTCGAGATCAAGACTAGCTTAATTACGATGGTACAGGCTAGCCCATTCTGTGGCAAGCCTAATGAAGACGCGAGCACCCACCTGTAGTAGTTCCTGGAACTATGCAGTACCTTCACTATATGAGGAGTGGAGGAAGATGCTATTCGTCTGTGACTGTTTCCCTTCTCCCTCTTGGGAAAGGCAAAGTAGTGGTTTTATGCTAACCGTGCAGAGATTAACACTTGGGCAAAGTGCTCCGCAGCATTCCTCGCGAAATTCTTTCCGTTGGGCAAAACCAATGTCCTTCGGGGGCAAATTTCAAGTTTCCAGCAGACAGCAAATGAGACTATCCCCGAAGCTTGGGAGAGACTCTAGGAGTACATCCTGGCTTGTCCTCATCATGGGATGGACAACTGGCTTATTCTTCAGAGTTTCTATAATGGGCTGACTCCGACAGCCCGAGGCCATATTGATGCTGCAGCTGGAGGGGCTTTCTTCTCTCTTACTATCACTGAAGCTACTACACTGATAGAGAAGATGGTTACCAATCAAGGGTGGAGTGATGATCGACTCCAGCCACGTCAAAGGGGTACACATACCGTCAAGGAAGCGGATATGTTGCACGCCAAGATGGACCTAATGATGAAGAGAATTGATGATCTAGCCAATGAGAAGGCTGCCATGGCCACCACTACTCAAGCTATGGATGCTCGCATGACTTGCGAAGTCTGTGGTAATACTAGGCATTCAGGGAATTACTGCCTTACTACTCAGGAGGATGTGATGTACATGAATTCATCAACAACAGTTATCGTCCACAAGGAGGTCAAACGTGGAATCAATCACGCCCTTATTATCAAGGAGGTAATCAAGGTAATTCTTTCAACCCAAACCAACCCTCCTTGAAAGATCTAGTCTTTGGGCAACCTAAGATTAATGAAGGCTTTAATAAGAAAACAGCTGCCTATGATAAGGCCTTTGAGAGCCTTAATGTTAAAATTGATAGCCTTTCGTCTGCTCTTAAGAACTAGTTGAGTTTTAATAAGATGATAGAAACCCAGTTGGCTCAGTTAGCTGCCTTGGTTCCCTCTGCTGAAGACGGGAAGATTCCGGGGCAACCCGTGTCCTCTTGTGAAAATGTTTGTGTAGTGTCCACCAGATGGGGTAAGCATTCTGGGCGGACACAAGTCACTAACTATGCAGGGAAGCCTATACAGCAAATACTTGACCCATGGGAATCTTCAACAATCTCACACAAGAAAGATCCTGGTTATCCGGCTATCACCTGCAAGATATATTACCAGAAGATCAAGCATGCTCTTTGTGACCTTGGTACAAGTGTTAACCTTATGTCCAAAGTCATGTTTGAACAATTGGGGTATCCAGCTCTAACTCCAACTGCGACAGCCGTCCAACTTGCTGATGCATCGATCCGATATCCAGAGGGGATTGTAGAGAATTTATTGGTATTCGTCCAAGGTTCATGCATCTTTGCGGATTTCGTGGTCCTTGATATGCAAGATGATGAGGGAATGCCTCTCATTCTTGGGAGACCGTTCCTGAGTGACGCCAACACAAGGATCAATGTGGGAGCCGGAACGATCCAATTCCACATTGGGAAGAGGAACTTGATGTTTCGATTTCAAACACCAAAAGAGAAATGCTATACACTACATGGCCAAAATGAGCAAACAGGGGCATGGACGGAGCTACAGCCCCCGCGACTTCCCACCACTCCAACAAAGCCTAAGAAAACAAGGGTGTGGCGGAAATACAGAAGTCATCTCCATAAATCTCTCGGGAATGGGGTGACGAGTGGTATTAATCACCGAGAAAAGTCTCGCTCTCAGACTTAAAAAAGATGAGTCCTTTTTGCCAAAAGGTAAAATTGGTATTTATCTCATATTTCCCTTCCAAAATTTTATTTGATTTTTCCAAATGCGTATTTGAATTTTCCAACCTTGCATCTGCATGCTAGATTTTTCTAGCCAATTTCCCTTTTCAAATAAAATTCTGAAAATAATTTCTTGAGTGGAAAATCAAGGAATAATTTTTCGAGCAACATTTTGGGCGAATCTGGACCTAGACATCTGGGCAGGACATCAGGTGGCCGTTAGAGAGCTGTTGCAAAAAGTTGGAAGTAGGCGGGCTCGGCAGGGGGTCGACCGACCCCAGGGGTCGGCCGACCCTGGCCAACGGTCATGTGGGCCCCGCCTCTTCCAACGGTTCCTAGCCGTTGCCCTTGTCCTCTACCCCGGTGCCTGGCTCGGTTGCCTATAAATAGAAGGGGGTTTGAGGGGTTTCTTCACCCATTCATTCATTTCCATCACCCTCTCTCCCTCTTTGCTCATGCTCTTTGGTTTTCTTGGATTTCTTGCTCAAGTGGAAGTGTCAAGCACTCTCTCTAAATTGTCGCTGAGTATTGAATATTGGTGGAGCAAGCTCGGTAAGGATTTCATTTCGATTTCACTAACCCATCACCGAGTTGCTCGTATTGTCCCATTGTTGTGCAAGATGAGTTGGATTACCGGTGCGTACCGGAAGGTAACCTGCTCACACCGTTCTAGAGACGGAGAGGGCTCGTCTCACCACTCCGGAGCTACACCAAGTCCAATGTCAACCGTCCGTGAAGAAGAGGAAGAGCTACCTACGCCACGAGCCGAAGGGGTGATCAACACCGATGCCGCCTTCATCGACTTGAGGGACGACCGGGAGAGACAGGCCTATGCTCTCATCAAGGATTGAGTCTTCGCCAACACCAAGGAGTTTGACTCGGCCCTTCTCGAGAAAATAGGTATGGACTCCGAGTTCGATTCCATTTGGCATGCTCTTGGTTGGGAGAACTTTGTTCCGGTGTGGGAGATCGGTTCTAGGCCTCTCACCATTCAGTTCCTCTGTACTCTTCGGGAGGATGAGGCCGGTATAACATTTCGTTTCCATGGAACATCGTATCGAGTCTCATGGCATGATCTTAGTTGTGCTCTCGGTTTTCATCGTCGTTGTGCTATTTCTCTCGATCAAGCTTGCAGTGATTTTATTTGAGATAGTTTTTGGGAAGAGATTTCTGGTCGTCCTGTCCGTGGCAAGTTAGCACCTCGGTGCAACGATATTTTGCATCCTACTCTCCGACTGTGGCACAAGTGGCTCGCCATTACTCTCTTTCCGAGGGATAATGTTCGACCCGTGCGCACAGACGAGATGAGGATATTATACGCCGTGGTCAGACGAATCAAAATCGCCCCAGTGCAAGCTATGATTCGGTAGTGGTTGACAAATTTTAGGATGACGGGTTCTATTGAGTGTACGTCCCTGATCACACGTATCATTTCGGGTCTTGGGATTTCACTAGGGGCTAACGTTCCCTACATTGATTCTCCCCGGGCCATGATAGATGAGGCGTATCTGATTCAAGGACATACTCTTAAAAAGGGCCCAGATGATTCCTTGGTTTTCTTTTACCCTGGCCACGCAAACCAGATTCGGTTACCTAACCCGGATTTCTGTTTGTACGGCCAAGGGCCACTGACCGTTCCTCTTGAGGAGCCTCGTCGTTCTAGCATTTCTGGAGACAGGGTCACTAGGAGTGCAGCGAGGAGGGTAGTAACAGCACAGCAACCGCCACAACATATGCCACCACAGCCATCACCGCAGCCGTCACCTCAGCCACAGCCTCAGCCTACACCACCGTTGTCTGGCGCATGGGCCTCGGTCGGGTACATGTCTGGAGTTACACCCGGATATGCCCCCGGTTGGGACCAACCCATGAGTCAGCCGGGTGCAAGTAGCTCGACCTGGGCTAGTGCAGGGAGTGGCGAGTGGGTTCGGCCCGCAGGTGCTACCTACGGAGACTCGTCTTCATCATCCAGGTTGCGCTCGTCATCTCGTGGGGCCACCCTCACTCAGCAGATGAGCGAGCTCAACATCCGTGTCAGCACCATGGAGGAGACTATGCACCAGCAGGCTGAGTCCACTCGGGACTGGCAGCGTATGACGGGCGAGAGGATTCACACCATGGAGCAGAGACAACTACGACAGCTGGAGGAGCAGAGGGCTTACTACGCGTGGTTGGGATACCACCCTCCACAGCAGTGAGCCTGAAGCTAGCTTGGGGGAGGACCCCCTTTCTGAGGTAACTTGTATCTTTTATTGTTTTCAGAACCCCATATGCTAAAAACACATAAAAATCTGAAAAAAAGTTAAAAAGACCAAAAATATTTATTTGCTTTCTTAAATTAGTTTGTTTTCATATGCGCGGTAAGAGTGTTCTTATTCTCCATGGTTGAAATGATGAATAGTTGCTCTGTTTATTCCTCTTGTATACCTTGTTTACAACTTAGTATCCTATCCAAGTTTTGAGTTTGTTGGCTAGTATGATCGAACCTGAGCTTGAAATTTGTGGGTAGCAAGAAGCATGATCTTTGCTTAAGTTGTTGCGAGATATGATATGGTATAATAGAGTTGCTATGAGCTAGTACTAAGTGATGTTTGATATCCGGAGTTTTCTTTTGAAAAATGTGAAAATGATAAGTTCCTCAATGATAAGAAATTCCTATCCAAGGCCATATGTAGATTTTAGCTTATGTTAAACCTCCACATATGCTACCTGATTTCTTCATTGAGTTTTGTCGAATTGTTGTGACCCTCGGCAAGTAACTTGTCATACTCCTATGATCAAGATCACGTACACACCACCATATGCGAAACTTCTACACTAGAAATTAGCAACCATCATTTCATCCATTCCCCATCCATTCCACAAAATAAAGCTCCGCGCATGTTCCATGATTACTCTCCCTCCAAAAATGTTCAGCAAGGACTATGGGCTATGTAAAAAAAAGAGAAAAAAGGAAACATGCTCAAGGGCATGCATAGAAGAAAGAGAAAGAATAAAGAGACATAGCCCAAGTCTCAAAATTTTCAAAAAGGAGGAGAGTAAAATCATGAAAAGAGGAGTTCATTATCCATCCGCCATACACACACTTTTGCACATCTTGATCAGGGTGTATGACTTGTTCTTCTAAGAATCCGGTTTTTGACTCGACAATATATGAGAAACAGGTATGCCACATGTTTTCCCTACCTATAGCTCCACATATCAGCTTTTTAGGAGTAGGTAGTCAAAGAAGGCAAATCAAAGCCTTGGTGAGGAATCATACACATTGAGCGATCCGAGAGTATCATTTGAGGAACTTTGATTTCTTTTGAAAAACCTGCAAAACCTCCGGATTGATAACTGATCAAGGTACATGTGATAAGTAATCTTTATACAACCATTCTATCTTTCAACCGCCCAAGGCAGGTGAGGCTACATGCCCCATATCAATCAAGTGAAAGGTAAGATTAATGCCAACTTCTTCAACTCTTGATAGAGTACCTAGCTGTATATTGTCATACATTAGGAATACAACATCGTAGCAACTCCTGATCAACTAACCTAAGTTCTTGATCACTTGCTCGGGACGAGCAAGAGGCTAGCTTGGGGAGTTGTTGACGACTGTTAAGTGCCTACTTTAGCCATCAATATACTCATGAATAAAGGAGCATAAGGCATTTCTTACACGTATTTAGTTAAGAATAATGTAGTTCCACTTGTCCTTGGAGATTATTTGATTGCAGAAAAATAAGAAAGAAAAGAGTGCCAAACTCACCTTCTAGGGTCCATGCCACATCACCTCATCCTTGGTGGGCTGCCAACAAGGATGCCATGCATGCAAACCTGCCAACTAGGGAGCCATGCATGCATGCCATGCAAGCAATCCAAGTGAAGCAACCCCTGACGAATCAGAGCGTGACACGTGGACGTCACATGGATGCATGGGCCCACAAAGGCATGCAATTCGCGCCAAAATAGGGTGGACACCGGGAACCGACCTTAGGACCCACAGGGCAGACACCTGGAGAAAGCACAGGCTAGGGGGGCCCACCAAGGGGTCGGCCGACCCTAGGGTTCGGCCGAACCGACCTTGTGTCGGTTCATCCTGGCCTTCCACGTGCTCTCTCCCCATTGGTCCTAGATGCCATTCCCGGGGTGTTTGCAGCCACTCCTCGCCGGTGCACGGGCCTATAAATAGAAGGAGAGGGGGCTCACTTATGAGACATCCACACTTGCAACACCTCTCTCACTTTTAGTCTCAAGGCTAGGAGGTAGGCTAGAGTAGTTCTAATTCAGGTTCCAAGTATACTTTGGGATCTAGGTATGAGTTGTCTTGTGTCTTATTTCATTTGTATGACTTTGATCTATTTCAGTTATTTGTCTATTTCATATAAAGTTGTGTTAGTATGCATGAGTGATTTGTTCATGTGTTCTTCACCTGTTCATCATTTAGAGGCTCCTGTTCTTGATGAACAAGGCCTTTCGATCCACTTGACGGGTGAGTTTTACATGTTTCTGGTGTTTGTTCATAAGTTAGAGGCTCGTGTTCTTCGCGAACACAACCCTTTGATCCAGTTGAACAGACATAGGAAAACACGAATCCGTTTGTGTACATAACCTGGTTTGATCTAATTAGATGACATGATTGCGTTGTATGAAGTCTGTGCTTGAGCTACGGTACTCAGTGTAATTGGCTGGTTTATCTGGTGGTTTGACCTGGGTCACAATAGCTCGGGCTGGTCAAGTCCGGCTAACAATGTAAGCATGGTGCTTGGGTTGCGTAGCTACCTTACTTATGAGTTTATCCCACAGTTTGTCTTGGGGTAGGCCGCGGTAGTGACAGCCGTTGGTCCTCTGAAATCCCCACGTTCGGATAAGCTGTAGGAGTCTAAAATATAACAACCAGAGTTGTGCAGAAGCAACACGGGCGGTTATTTCCCCGTGGTACCTGGGTGCTCAAGTCAATGTTCTTCAACGCTAGTGTATCTAACTCGTTCTTTCTAGCTTTATGTGTATAGTACATTAGAACCTAGAACTAATTCGTGTGTCGCCTCCTATGCCTAGGACCCTTTAGAGAGAGAGTGAGTGTGTGTGTGATCACACTACCCCATTATCATATCTTTACCCCTGCACTTGAGTGTCTGGTTTGTTTCCGTCTATGATCTATACTCATTGCAATAGAGTTGATCTTGTCATTCCGCCAATGCCTTCCTTGGATTCGATACCCTTTGGAATACTCCTTTGGGGAAATGCTACAATGGTACTTCTGTGCGCTTGCGGATCTCTGTAAACATTAAGATTTACCAACCAGCATTTCTGGCGCTATTACTAGGATGGGTTCCAAACCTGTTCTTAGGTGATTGCGTTAAGAAATGTCAACAACCCACAGGTTGGTGTCTGACTACTTTCAGAAAGTACTCGGGTAACCGCTCGAGCTCCGGCTCAAAATAATTTTTACGAAAAATACGCAAGTCACTTCCTGAACGTCTCTAAGTAATCGGGGGCTGCGAACGGGTGGCGCCACTTTGCGGCTCAGGTCGAGCTTTCTGACTCTTACGCCCCCGCGGCTCCGGAGAAAAGTTCGATCGGCCTGAGTCTCTAAGTACCACTACTTCATTTTGTAATCTTTCTTGAGTACTCGGGGGACGCTTTAATAAGTGACAGCTTTAAAACAAAATGAAAGCTGTTCGAAACAGTGCGCATACAAGTTCATTTTGTCGCTCTAGTATACAAACTGATACATCTAATGGGAAGGCCCAGAGCCATCTGTTGTTGTGTCTCTTGGAATCAGGTCCAGGTCCTTCATGGCGGCGTCAGCCAAGGCGCGGGCAAAGGCAGCGCAGTCCTCCTCGATCTTGTCGTACTCTTCGTTTGAGTAGCCGGGAGCCCAACCGCCACTCAGCGCTGGGAGGTCCAACCCCTGATAGTGCGAGTTGAACATGGAGAGGACTCGGTGCACCACCTTCCGAGACGTCGACAACTCTTTCTCCCTGATGACGCCTGGTAGAAGGTTGACTCGGTTGCCAAGCATCTGGGGAGGCATCTGGACAGGAGGGACGCCGAGTTCCGACAGGATCCGCTCGATGAACTGACCGAACTTGGTACGGTCCACGATATCCTTCTTGCGTGCCTCCTCTGCCTCGTGCTGGGTCTTCCGGGAGTCCTCGAGCTCGGCCTTGACCTCTGAAAGAAAAACGGGTCAGAGGTTGGTTGCGGGAAGTGCAAGCCAAGAAGAGGAAGAGACAAGGCGAGGAGATCTTACTCGCGAGTTGGTCCGACAAATTCTTAGCCATCCCAAACATCTCGTGGATCTTGAGCTCGGCGTTGGTGAGTTCCTATGCCTTTTCCACGAGCTTGACGACCACGGCAGCACGAGCCAAGCAAAGCCCTGACAAAATCAAAGGACTAGTCAGCATCTAGAACGAGTAACACGAAGAAATAGGCATCACAAAAGCTGAAAGCGCAAAGCTGTTCACCCTCAATATCTTGCGCCAGCTTGCTGTTGCCTTCTTGGAGCCGGGTCCCCACATCGGTGGCCTCCTGCAGCTTGGTTGAGAGGTCGCAGACCTACTTGTTCACCGTTCTGAGGTCCACCTCGGCGTGCACCAAGTCCTGCTGCAAGTCCGCCATCTTCTTCTCGAGTGCCGCCTTCTCTTCAGCGGCGGTCCGGGACACGGCCTCGGCGGCGGTAGCTGTAGCAGCAGCGGTCCGAGCGGACTCTGCGGCGGTTGCGGCGGCGGCGCGCAGCTCTGCAGCTGTGGCCTCTGCCTGAGCAAGCTTGGCCTCGAGGGCCGTCTTCTCCGACACGGCGGCATCTGCAGCAGACTGCGCGGCCATCGTGAGGTCTTCTGCGGCCATTGCCACGGCCTCAAGCGCACTTCTCGTCGACGCTTCACTCGTCGTCGCCCCTGCAGCCGCCAGTCGGGCGGCAACCAGCTGCATCTCCAGCTGGACCTTCTCGGCTCGGAGCTCCTCGATGGTGCGCGTCTTCCTGGTGCTGCAGCTAGCAAGCACCTGGACCGAGTAGAGGATGAACCACAGAAGCGACTGTGGAAACAATAACACGAAGTCGGGATTGGGTTCGGCCAACTCACCGACGAGGCTAGAACGATGAGCTCATTCACTACCTGCTCCGCCCACAGTAGGCCCCACTCGAGGCGGTGACGGGCCGTGGCCTCTTCATCCTCGTCGTCGTGCACCTCGGCTTCGTGGGCCTCGGTCCATGAGGCGCGCCCGAGGCCAAGGTTGTGCTCTTCCCCCTCCGCGGTTGGGAAGGGGCGGGCTCCAGAGCTCTCTCCGGCCTCACGGACGGTGACCGGGGAAGCGCTACACGCCACGTTCGTGAGGGTGGTAGACGCCTGCACATCCGGGTGCGGCGGGTCCGCACTCACCGCCACCTCTACGACGTCAGCGCCGAGCTGGCGCGACGGCTCCGACGGCACGATGAACTCCGGTCCTGCTTCCACCGTCTGGGCTGTGGACTCCTCAGGGCTCGCCACGGCCACCTCGACCGCGACGGCAACCTCAGAAGCAGGCAGCACGGGCGTCTCGACTGGCGGTTCCTCCGGCGCCGACAGGCACCGTTCCAGCTCGACCGCGAAGGTGGCTGCATCACCACCTGCGAGGTCGGGCCCTTCCATGTCGGTGGCCTCTGGGAGCTGCGTGGACGACGCGGGAGCCGCCATCACCTCGGTCTTGCCGCCGCCGGCGTCCGACACCGGGGGCACGCCCGCCTCTGGAGCCGCCTGCGCGTCGGCGTCACGATCGATGATGGGCGCCGTCGGGGGCTTGATTTCCTCGGGGGCTGCCTCCCCCCGACCACGTCTTCGTCCCCTGACGCCGGTGGGGGCGCCACAACCTCATGAACCTCGGCCACCTCAACGGCCCCGCCCTCGGCTTGTGCCATCGCCGGCATGGGCGGAGGAGTCACCAGCCGGGGGATAGGCGGAGGGTCACGCGCGCTCAAGGCCGCGCGCTTCCGCGGCGTAAGGCTGAGCGCGCCGGTGTCGGAACCACTGACACGAGAGAGTGAGTCAAAAGGCGAACGAAAAATCAAAAACAAGATAACAAGATAGCGTGGAAAAACACTTACATGGAGGAGGTGACACGGGCCCGCTTGATGGGCCTGGGGGCCGCACCCGACGACTCAAGGGCTGGTCTCTTGCTCGTCGCCACGTCGGACGGCGGGCTCCGACCCCCACCTTGGGCGAGGGGAACCTGCACGGGGGGCCTGCCGCCCCAGATGACCAAGGACTGCAGGCGCCGCGGGGGTGCGTTCACATTCTCCTCCTGCGACGCACTCGGAACGGGCGCCGACGATGTTGATCTCGCCTTGGGAGGCGACCGCCTCCTCGGAGAACATGACCCCCACCGCGATGAGTCGCCTGAGGGACGGCGGACGGATGAGTCGCGGTCCGCCGGCCGCCTGGAGGAGTCGTCTCGTCGCGGGGAGCTCCTCCTCTCTCTCTGATGTTCTTGGCCGCTAGGGCCCGACCGGGAGCGAGTCGCCCTCCGATCCTCTTGGACGGAGCGCGGAGACGGGCGCGAGCTAGAGCTCACCCCCTGCTCACGGACAGCCGGCTCCGGCCGCTGCTGAGAGTTGGACCCCGCAGCCTGTTGTTGGGGAGGGGGCGACACGGACGACGACGACAGCGCGCTCCAGTCGACACCGGCGCCTCTGTCGTCACCAGACCAAGGCGGCGACGACGAAGGATCCTCGTCCGAGGAGACGGCGATTTTGTTCATCCTCTGACGCTTGGTGCGGCGGTCGTTCCGCTCGCGCTTCGCGATTTCCTTGTCCTTGTGCTTGGTCTTGCGGTCGGCCCTCCTCTTATCCGCGGCAGCTTGGGCGTGATTCGGCATCGCGTCCTGAGGAAGACGAGGCTTCGCGGGGAGAGGGGATGCGGGCCTCAACTAAATGCAAGAAAGAAAACGAGATCAACACGAAGAACAGAGTTTCGAGAAGAACATAGTCGGAAAAAGAACGCGAGCTAGTAGAAGGGCTAGTCGGAAGGAAGAAGAACTTACGTATTTTATGGTCCCCTCTCGGAGGAGCATGGGTAGAAGTCGGGACGGCGGCCATGAGTAGGTGGCTTTCCCGATGGCCAACCCCACACGACGCTGGATCTCATCCAGTGAGGGGAGCTCAGGCGCCGTCACGGTCCCTTCGAAGGGAGCCCTGTCGGGCGTCATCTGGCAGATGCGCAGGCGCCGTCGCCAGAGCGGGACGATCCCCAGCGCGTGGTACTGGTCGATGACGGCCGCCAAGTCAACCCCGGCGTCGCGCAGCTTGGACAGCACCACCCAGCAGTCCCCGAGCAGCCTCTCCTGCTCCGCCTCCAGGGGTCCGTAGCTCCAGTTTGCCAGCGCCTCGGCGATTGAGGCACCAGTATACTTTGGTAGCAGGTGCTCAGGGTCGTTTTTGAGATAGAACCAACCTTTGTGCCACCCCATGTTGGAGCTCGTCAACGTGAAGGGGATGTACCCCTCTGCCCTTCCCATCTTCATCCAAAGGTTGGTGCACCCAATTGTCGCAGGGAGTGACTTGTCCTTCAGGCAGACGAAATTGAAGAAGTACCGGAAGAGATGCCAATGGGCGCCCACTCCCAGGTACCCCTCACACAGCGCCTCGAACGCCGTCCATGTGCTGGAAGTTGTTTGGGTTGAGGTGGTGGAGCTGCAGTCGGCACTCCGCGAGGACGGCGCGGATGAATCGCCCGGCGGGGACGGAGAAGCCCCGCTCGTGGAACGCCACGAACGAGACGACATAGTCGGGCGGCGCACGCGGAACGGACTCGCTGCCCGGAACCTTCCACTCCTCGACGGCGGTAGGCACCGGTAGCTGACCGGCGGCGACGAGGTGCTGAAGGATGGCGCGGGTGACATTGGAACGTGTCCAGTTCGACATGGCGCTGCCTAGCTTGGTGGCATGAAGAGGACGGAAGAAGACGCGGTGGCACAACGGATAGAGCGAAGGAGCGGGCGGCGCTAGCTATGGCAAGAAATCGAGAGGGCAAATGGTTCAGAGCTCAACCGGCACGCGGTTTATAAGCGGCAAACGTGGACACCGGCTTTAAATGCTCGTCCCACCACGCCGTAAAACCGACTGCTCAGAAGACACGTGCCCCGAGGTGACAGGAGCATGCTCGCCTGATGGTTCGATACAAGGTGGGCCCGCGAATCTGAACCAGCAGTGCGCCGTCCCGTCCAACCGTTACGACTGCAACGTCAGCCACGACCATCGTGACGGACACAACTACCGATACGGCCATGACCGCCTCGACTAGTGGTTTCGAAACGGTAACAACTTTTCAAGATTCAAACCCCACAAACGAGTCTACAACTCCTTCGTGGGCTCGGGGGCTACATCCGGCGGATGCGCTCGCGCGCACCCACCAAGCAAATTAAGAAACAAGAGTTACTACAACACTTCCCCGGCGTTGAGCCTGCGAGCGAGTCCTTGACTCCCACCTCAGGCTCGGGGGCTACTGACGAGGGCCTGGATTAGGGCCCCCTAAGCAACGAGATAATCGCCTTTGAAGTGGAGTTATCTGACACCATTGACAATGTCAAGGCTAAGATCCAGGACAGAAAGGGATGCATATCTTCGTCAAGACCCTCACTGAGAAGACTTCCCCACCTCCGAGTACCCTCCGCCTCGTCTCTGAGTACCTTCCGCCTCGCACAAGTACTCTCCGCCTCGCACGAGTACACTCCGCCTCGCCTCCGACTAACTCATTTGCACGAGTAGCCTCCGTCTCCGACTAGGACGGGGCCCACACGTGAAGGTCGGAGCGCGGGTCAGGGGTCCCACACGAACGTGCCACCGCCCCAACTCTCGGACTCCCCCGCAACGACACGTGGGACGCCAGTTTTCCACGCCATGCAAAGACCATAGCTGGCGGGACGAGAGGACAGCCGGTTCTGACAGGAGCCGTAATGCTGCATAGTGCATCCTCACGGCCTCCAACACGCCATCCCATCCAACCCAAATGCACGCCACCCCGTCAGAGCAGGCACTCGATTACTGTCTACAAGAGGCGCCTACCAACACTTAGGCCACAACGTGGCAAGCCTAAACAACACTTAAAGGGACTGAGTCACCAAGGGAGCTACTCGAAGGAGGCGCCAAGTACCCGGAACGAACAGTGTCGCCCGCACACGCTGCATTCTTCAATACCACCACAGCTCAGCACCCTTCAATGCCGCCTGACGGATGTCGACGTCAGAAAAGACCCTCCACTACTGTAGCAATGTAGCATATTTTCGTTTTCCTTCTTTGCCCCTCACCATTGCATCTATAAAAGGGGGAGGAGTGCAACCGTTTGAAGGGCTGACTGATCACCAAGTTTGTAACCCCTACTACAGACATCCCTGGTATAGGAGCACGAGTACTCAGAACTGGACGTAGGGTATCGCTCTACGGAGGTCCGAACCAGTATAAAACCCTTGTGTCTCCCGTGCCAACCATCCGGGTCCGACACACGATCCGTTACAAATCTACAGTCGACGGTTGAGAACCCCGACACGTCCCCAATGAGGTGAGCTACAAAAAGAACTGCAACTGTTGTCGACACCGGCGAGAGCCGAAAGAGCTTTCGCTAAGGCCTCCAAATCTAACTCCTCGCGACTATCTCCCAAACTTGGTTGTGAGGCAAATGATGGAGAAGCAGCGAGCAATTCAAGGAGATGTGAATGAGAGTAACTGCAGACCCACGACCCTGACGACAAAGCGACCTCGACGACCAATTAATGACCACCGGGAGGAAGGTGAAACCCTCCCACATCCAGCAACACTTGAAGACGATGAAAAGTGGACTCTGAAGCAATAGAAGCCATCGTGGAGTGCTGACAACCTGGAGCACCAAGGGGAAGATGAGACCCATCCTCCCATCCCGCCAGCGAAGCAGACGACTAGAGAAGACATGGTCCCACAAGCTGCCAGCAAACCACGAAACAGCGACCAGCTCCGCTGACCACAAGCATGATGACGACGAAGCGGTGACACACGTGAATCTGGATCGAGGGTAGGGCGGGGAGCCCCCAAGATGCAACCTTGAAGCCACCGGAAGCCAACGGCAGTAGTGCATCGGGACCGAGCAGCATCGTTGCCCTCAGATTCCCGACATGCGGGCTGCATCTCAAAGCAGCCCTAAGGGATGGCCACCCGTGAGTCTGGATCGACCGCGGGAAGATGAGGCAGCCGATTTCGAGGCGGTCGAGTAGACCAAGATGGCGCAAGAAGATCCATCGGAGAGCACCGAGGAGAGGACACAAGAATGACGCCTCAAGAGGTGAAATACGCCTGTGGGCGTCATTGTGATCTGCCCGCAAGTATGAACTGGCTTTCGCCAAGCCCCGTATCCTCAGAGGACGCCTGCGACTCTCAAAAGGCACATCTTGGACCTGCACAGCCACAACGTCACCGACCACCGAGCGCGTCACCGAAGGAGCGCACGCTAAGCAGCGCACGCACCTCCAATGTCGACGCCGTCGGAGGCGGAGCCGATGGCGGGCTTGACATGAGGAGCCCCAAGCGACCACAACAGCGACACGAAGAGGCTCAATCTTCACAACGCCAACAACTCCAGATCTAGCGGGAGGGCAGTGTGGGGATCCGCCTTCGGGATTCCTGCTAAGCACCTGTGTTAGTCCCTGTACCGGGTAGGCTAATACAGATCTTATTAGAGTTAAGTATAGAGGCAATAAATATCGTATATTCAAAGAAATATACCTCAATGCAGTGAAGGGAAGCGCAGGTGCCCATCCACTAACTAGATGGTTTACAACACCCGGAACCAACGTAGTCTACCTATAACAAAAAGTATAGTAGAGGCAAGGCTGAGTACACATCAACGTACTCAGTAAATCCCAGCGTATAAGAAATTAACCCTGTAGACTACATGCAAGGTTCCCAGGAAAGGAAGCAGGTGTTGATTATTAAAATGAATAAACTAATGCAGCTAAAGTAAATTTCAGAGAAACTGAAAAGTAAAGCAGGTATAATATAAGTAGGTTGGTCCTGGAGGGGGAACACATAGCCTCCCCTAGCAGTCCCCAAGTTATTAATCTCAGCGACCGCCGGGGTCTCACTGAGCCGGCATCCGCCGTATCTCTCTTTCTAAGGGCCACTACCTTGTCTCACCACCAAATCTAACGTCACAATGTATGTGTGCTAATCAACGGGAGCTTTACCCAAAGGGCTCATAATCGAGAGCCACAGCTATTTGAATAGATTATACTCTGCGCAGAGGCGTACACTGTACCCATACGTCTAACCAGCCCATACCTCTGATCATCAGGCGGTACTGGCCGCGAGAACCATACCCACCGGCGTCTACATGTGGACTACATCCTCATCCACACCTAGACAACATTCCCTAGCTCCATCCACGTCTACGCTGGGGCCTAAGTAGGGGTCATACCACCACCACCCGCCTCGCGGGTCCAGTTTCCCCGGGGAGATTGCATATGCAATAAAAATGTGGTATAAATACCACCGCGTCATTCTGAGTGCCATAACAAACCCGATGACCCGTACCGACCGGACCTAGGACTATGCGAAGGTCCTGCTCCAGCGCATTGTTGGTATTTGTTAAGCCTACAGAAATATTATGATGGATAATCCGCAAGCGCATGGATACCGGCGAGCATTCCACCCGGGAGAGGGTTTTATATCGAATCCACAGGGAGAAAGGTAGAGAGAAAGGTCTGGAGTAAAAGACTAATCCCTGAGAAGCTATCAAGGACTTGACAGAAAGAAGAGATAAGGAGAACTTAAGGATGTCTGGTTCTTATTCTCACAAGCTATGTCTATATTGTTCTTATGGGGTGATTGTCTGAAGGCACACTTAGTAAAGGGAACCTCCCGAGAATCTATGGGGGGAGTCCTACGGTTTCTATAGACGGGAGGTGGACTATGAAGGACTCAATGGTGCTGTCACCACCACGATCTACCACACGATCCGGAATATAGAAGGCATTCATAAGCTAGCTAGTCTAAGCACCACGCTTACACTAAACATGCAACTTTAATTCAAGAGCGACAGGAATTAAAGTACTCAAAGAGTTATGAACCGTAAGAACAATAAAAACAATGTTGCTCACTTGAATAAGAAGTCGATCTTTCCCGTAAGGTCTCAGGATCAGGCTCCAATGGAGTTGATCCCAGAGGTAGAAGATGAAGAGGAGACACCGACATGTCCGGGCCTTCCTTCAGCTTCGCCTCTACCGCTCTCTAATCCTCTCGAACAAGATTGGCTAGATCTAATTAGACCATGGCTCCAATCTCTCAACTTGATACAACTCTCTCCAACTCTAATTCTAATCTAGAGCTTCTATCTCAGATAGGCATTGGTGATCAGAATGAATTGGATTGCCTACCCTGGGGTCAGAGGGGCTGCTTATATAGTCCTGAGGGGGTACCGTGCACCGTAGGATCAAACCGACCTAAACAAGTGGTTTAGATTGATCCTAGGAGGCGGTGGAGGAAGCTTCCAGAAGATGGGCCTGATCGGGGCCAGGGGGGCCCGATCGGCCTCCCCACAGGGCCGGTCGGCCTGGGCTGGGCCCAGGCCGGGCTCCGCCTTCGCGTGTGGGCCTCTTGTCCCTTTTAGATGCATATTTTCTTGGGGCCCACTTCGGTTGAGTTCGGGAGTCTTCTGGAGCCTTCTAGAATTCATTCTTTTAGCATTTTCCTGAATAGTCCTTGAAAATATATAATTCACCAAAACTTGTGGAATTCATTAGTAGCAAACCCCTAAGTCTATATTGATATTCATTTTATGCCCTTTTCTTTATTTAGTTGACAAGTAAAAGTATACGTTAAGATGTGTCAACACGCATCCGTTGCCCACCACGGCTTCCTGAGATGGTTTACTAGGTTCAGCAGCAGGGTTTGATCCAAGGCCTCACATAAACAGACATTCCCGACAGGCTATGCCTTTTTGGCTACGTATGGTCGTACTAAGTCACTGGAAAGACTTTCTCGTGAACTGATCCTTATACGACTGGAGTAAGCATGGACAGGATCCTCCACCGAGGTTGCCCCCATACTCCCATGTCTGTCCTTAAGGAGTCTAACTCTCTTTAGTAGGTTCATTTTATTACTCTCTCTTATCTCTATCTCTCCCTATCTCCATAGCTTCTCACATCAAATAATGTGAATAACAAATCTAGGGTTGATACTCGATCATCGACATGGTCGAGATCGGGACCAACCCATCCTTACAGCAAATGTAAGTCAAATTATTATCTTAGCACGTTTTACCCTAATTATAAGACACTGGCGGAAATATGATCAAGGAGGGGGTGCTGGAACTTGCCTCTTATACTCGCTTTCCTAGTTGACCAAGTTTTGCCTTCTAGATTCTTGAAGACTTGGTCGGTTGGGTGTTTACTAGTCGTCATGGACGTACAGAGCCCCGTCTTCATGGCCCTCGGGATCCTAGTCTTCGGGGTGGAGCTCTGTCGTCGGCTACTGGAGGCGGCGGAGCCACGTCGGAGCAGCGCTTCCGCGCGGTGGTGCGCCGAAGCGAGCCCGAGGCGGCAGAGCTTCGTCGGCAGAGCAGACCTCCGCCAAGGGGAGAGGGGAAGGTGCTGGAGAGGGAATTGGGGTGGTGGGTGGAGGAATGAGGAGGCAGTGAGGATCCAGGGTCCTATTTATAGGCCGGGAGGAGGGGTAAGGGCACGAGCACGGCCATGGCGGGCGGGATCTGGCGGCGACACGCGTCGCGGTGGATAAGGCCGGAGAGGGAAGGGAGGAAGTGGGAGAAGGGCCAGGGAAACCGGTTTCACTCCGGGGTGTATGGCGCGCTCGCTAGTGGGCAGTTTTGGCAAGGTGGATAGGAGGTCTGGCGATTTGCCGTACGGCGGAGCTCTGCAGCGCGCGGCAGTGATACTGTCGTGGCGCGGCAGTTTTGCGACGAGAGGAGCTCGGGGATGAGTTCAAGCGGGTTTGGGGTGTGGAGGAAGTTGAGGGGAATCACGGGCGCACGTGGAATAGGAGGATTCATCGCCGGGGGTGTAGCTTTGGCGAAGGGGGTCGATGGTGGCGCTCTGAGCTCGGTGGGAAAAACCGGAGTGCCTCTGGTGGTTTGCGGCAGAGGAGGGGTGTAGCTGGGGCTCAAGCGGTGTTGGTGGGCTTTGGTGGTACAGGCGACGGTGATGCTCGCCTCCGTACGGGGATTGGGGTTGTGGTGGGGAAGATCGACGGCGCGGTAGGGTTCCGTGTGTGGCCACGGCGGTGACAGAGTCAGTGGCGCGAGGGTGAGGGAAAAACTGCCTAGCGGCCGGGGGAGCGGTGAGGAGGAATGGCGATATGCGGCGCGCGCTAGGGGTGTGCATAGGGAGCTAGGGGGCGGATTCGGTGATGGCGACCGGGGGAGCACCGCGGGGACACGAGAGGAGGGGTGACGGAGGATGACGATGACCAGTGGCTGGGCCGCTTGGGCCGGCTGGGCTGGGCTGCGAAGGAAAGAGGGCGCAGGCCGGTGCAGGTGTCGGTGTTTTAGACCGGCAACCTACCAAGGGGAGTACCCGAGGTAGATGAATGTGGCCTCGCCGAGATCGGTAACTCGAAGAAGAGACACGTGGCACACAATTTAGACAGGTTCGGGCCGCGAGGTGCGTAATACCCTACGTCCTGTATGCTGCGTAGCTCTGGATTGATTGGGTGTGTTTACAAGATGATGCGGATTATGAGATAGGGGTCCCTGCCTCGCCTTATATAGCCCGGGAGGCAGGGTTACAAGTCGGTTTGCCAGAGGAGTACTAGTCGTGTGCGGCTAGGAGTACTCTACATGGATCCGGACATGTCTAGCTTCCTAACCGAGTACTAATCCTCCGTTTGCCTTGCGCTCCACGCCAACAGGTGCCGTGCAGCTCAAGTCGAGTAGTCCCAGGGGTCCACGGAGTAGCCGGTCCCAATACCCACCTGAGTAGTGGGCCCAAGGATGTCTGTACGACAAGCCCCTGAGTACTTTGTAGTCGAGCAGGATGTTTTCGAGTAGTCTTGATGGCCTTGGCGAGTAGTCCTTGAGCGTCCCCGAGTTCCACAAGCCGAAAGTCCTCAAGAGTGCTTGAATCATCCCGAGGCTGGAAGGTACTCCAGCTGATCTTTGAGTAGTCTTGAAGTCTTCTCGAGTAGTCCCCAAGCGTCCCCGAGTGCTTCTCTCGAAGGTCTTCAATGATACTCGTGTTGTCTTGATAAAGAAACCATATGGAAAATGCGATTCGGAGAATCGCATTCCATATGGAATGTAGCCCCCGAGCCTTAGGTCGAATCGTAGATTCAAGCTGAGGGTCAATCTGAAGTTCTGCCAATCTTATCCCGAAAAATCCGGAGAAAAAATCGAAAGACACGTGGCACGGAGCCCCCGAGCCTTGAGTCGAGTACTCTCTCTCGAATTGAAGGATCATCTTGACTGTAGAATGTGTCCTGAGTGGGTCTGGGATCTGGTGGTAGCCCACTGAGTCCATCTGACGTAGTCGAGCCCCCGAGACTGAGAGCGTCGAGTACTGGAATTCGAAGAGTCAAGCAGCTGCTGCTGAGTCACCCGTCTGGCGCCTTATCTGCCCGTTTAGAACTGAGCCGCCTGGCTGGTTATAAATAACCAGTTAGCCCCTTAGGGTTTTTCACCCTTAGCAACAGCATTCCCACAGATTGGATCTGAGAGACTGCCCTCTCTGCTCCGCCGTTGCCGCCGCCGCCACAAAGTAGATTGGATCTACTTGCGCCCGCAGCCGCAGTCCGCCCCCTCCTTAGCCCCTGAGCGAATGCGAGTGAAGACTCCAGTGACTTGGAGGATGAAGGCGTCTCCAGCAAAGAGCAAGAAGACCGGCGCGTCGAAGAAGAGGAGCCGTGATGAAGCCGGAGATGCCGACCAGTCGTCGTCGTCGCTGCCCTCGTCCCCTCGCCCCAATCCGGTGAAGGAATGGAAGAAGGCAAAGTTGAAGACTGAGGACCTTCTTGCCTTAGTCAATAGTGAATTCCTCCGCGAGAAGGAGATGGATCTATGGCGCACCGCCACTGGGGATCCATACCCAATGGAGAAGAATCCGGACGAGATCCCGATGTTCGCCCGGTTCGTGGAGCGTGGACTTGCGCTGCCGGCCAGCGATTTCTTCAAGGGGCTCCTTAGGTACTACGGAATCGAGTACCTCAACCTCAACCCCAATGGTATCTTCCACGTCTCCATCTTTGTACACTTCTGCGAAGCCTTTGTGGGGATCAAGCCCCATTGGATCTTGTTTCGGAAGTTCTTCCGGTTGAAGCCGCAACCGAGCAGCAATGACCCGCGAGTAGTCGGAGGCGCCGGGATTCAGATGCGAGAGGATGCCGCCGACCAGTACCTGCCGTACAAGTTGATAGACTCCAACCAGGACTGGAAGGCAAAGTGGTCCTACAACTGCAACCACCATCCGGAGCTGCTGAAGCTAAGCGGTCATCAACCGAAGCATGCGCCATGGTGGAACACGGAGCCCACCATGCAGGAAGGTATCCAACTACCCCCGCTGCTGAAGAAGATCAAGGCCCTGCGGGAGGCCGGACTGAGGGCCGAGCATGTGGCCTTCAGTTTTATGAAGAGGAGGGTGCAGCCACTGATGGCGCGAGACACCCTCGGGTACCAGTACACCGGCGACGAGGATACGTCCCGGATGCCTGGCTTCGAAGTCGAGGACGACGTCCTTGTTGAGAGGCTGGGCAAAATCTTCAAGGATATGCCCCCGTACACACCGTGCCCGGTGCCGGAGTACTCTGCGGCACGGCCGCCAAACCAGGTCAGTAGTCGTGACATAAGCCCCCGAATATTGATTTGCTTGATGTAGTCGTACTCATGCTTGCTTTGTGTTGTAGGATGATGTGGAGAAGTACATCTCCGTCCCGCCCTCCCCTCCGCGACTTGAAGGACAGGCACTGGGGAAAGCGGAGCCCAAGGGGAAGGAGCGCCGCGAAGTCGGTGAAGGTGACGATGCCGTCATTATTGAAGACAGCTCTGATGACGAGGATGAAGAGATGCTGCAACAGCGGTTCCAACTCCGCTCAAGGTTCAGCCGAGCTGGGATGCCGAATAGCCCGGTCATCGAGAAGCCATCTAGCCTGGAGGCTAGCTTGCCGGCGCCACCTAGGAAGCCGCGCAATGTGGTGCGGAAACGCGCCGTCAAGAAGCTGAAGATCTCCGAAACCACCAGCCAAGAGGTGAGTAGCACGACTAGCGTAGTTGAGTACTGCCGATAAGTAGTCTGTTGCTGACAAGCTTATTTGAACTATTGCAGGACATCCCCTCCTCGAACCCTGTTGATCAAGGTGACGAGGACGTCTGGGAGACGGTGGGGGCGGGAGCTAAGAAGAGTATCAGCCCGCCTCTAACCACTGAAGAAGCCGTACTAATAACGGCACAACAAGAGACCGGCACTGTAGACTCGCGGGCGTCGGTCAAAGAAGGGCAAGGTCCTCCTCCAGTTGCAGCGGTGGAACAGCCAGAGGAGGCTCATGCCGAGGCCGAAACTGCCAATGAAGCTGGCATAGTTGATATTGCCAGTATACTTGGCGCTCCGACCGTGACCGTCGTGCGGTCAACTCTGTAAGTTCTCTGAACTTTCGAGTAGGAAGTAGTCGGTAATCTTGCATTGCTGACTGGATACTTCGTGAAACAGGAGATCCACGGACTTGTTGTGGGACGGTGGGGATGCCAGTACTCCTGCCGATGGAGAGGACCGCTCGGCGGAGGTGCGCGAACCCACACCACCGCCACAAGCTGAAGCCGCGGTGGAGTCGACTTTGGAAGAAGCCACCTTGGTCGAAGGTATGTGTCCTGTCACATCTGGTAGTCATCATGCGAGGTAGTCGTAGTCGTTGAAATCGACTTCTTGTACTCATCTTGGTAGGAGCACAAGCTGAGGAAGCCGCGATCCCTGAAGCCGTGGCTATGGAGACGGCTACTGTGGAGACGGAGCCCACAGAACCGGTTGTTGGGGCAACGGCAGCAGCAGCCCCCGGGCTGGGGACTACGGTAGCCCCCGAGCTGAGTGCGGAAGCGCGGGTCGATCCGCTCTCCGAGGCAAGTACGGAAGTAGTCGTCCGCGAGCCGATCATAGAAGAGGCTGCGAAGAGGCTGCGCCGCTTCGCTCGGTGCCCATGCCAGAGGCGGCATCATCAAGCCATGGGGGTCTTGAGCTGCTGGAGGACAACCTTGTCGACCCGGCCGTTGTTGCTCTGAGCATGGAGTCATGGCGCCGCACCGAGCAATGGGTCAAGGTACGTTGCGAGTACCCCGAATAATCTTGCTTTGTTGAATACTGAGTCCATTGGTCAGCGCGGGAGAAGGTAATGGGCACCTCCGACCACCTTAGAGGTGTCGGCACCGCTGGTTCAATGTTCAAGACTTCCCGTCGGGTGGCCTTCTGAGACCGCTTGGTGGGTAGTCCGCCGAATAGGACATTCACCGTCTTGTTAGGTTCCTGGAAGTCGCCGTTGCCTTCATCGACTTTTTTCTTGCCCTTCTTGTCATGAGGAGGCCGTGGGTCGGGAGTATCCTTGAGTGCTCGCCAGAGCTGGTGGCACTGCTCGGTGGTGTGATTGCCATCCAGATGCCACAGGCACTTCTCTTTGAGCAAGTCTCTGAAGCCGCCTGAGGTCTTTTTCGAGTTGTCCTTCACAGGGCGCTGTATAGCCGCGGTTGTATTGTCTGGCTTGCGCTTGCGGTTGGAGCTCGAGTAGTTGTTGTTGTGGCGACCCCCTTGATCTTTGTTGTTGTTGTTGTTGCCGCCCGTGTTGCTCTTGTTCTTGCCGCGAATGGAGTCGTACTTGGCGTTCGCCTTGTCCTCTTCGTCGGCCCATGACGTGATCATGTCTTTGAGCTTGGTGATGGAGCTCGGGTGGCGGCGACGGAAGTCTTCGAAGGTGCGACGGTGATAGAGCCTGTCTTGGAAGAGGTCGATGACTTCTTTGTCGGTGACGTCGACTACAGTCGCGCGCTTGTACTGGCGGAGTGTCTCGCCTTGTTCTTGCTTGACCATTGCGAGGTCCATGCGGGTACCCGAGCGCCCCATGGCGCCCGCGAAGTTGCTGGTGAACTGTGCTTTCAGCTGGTCCCACTTATCAATCGAGTTCTTTTCGAGTGACTCAAGCCACGTGAGTGGGGCTTGATCCAGGCAGAAAGGGAAGAAGAGGCACTTTGCATCGTTGTTGCCACCAGCGTTTTCGATAGCCAAGGCGTAGCACCTGAGCCACTGAACTGGGTCTTGCTTCGCGTCATACTTGGTGATCCCGAGAGGTTTGAATTTCTCAGGAAGGAGTAGATTGCGAAGTCGTGCAGAGTAGGCGGGGAAGCCGTCGCTGTAGCTTGCTTCAGTAGCCTTCTTGCGGCGGATCTCGTCAATCCTGTGGCGTGCATCGTAGCCGCCACGTGCGTTGCCGGTGGCGTGGCTAGTCGCGTGGCCTCGGCCTTCGCGATCGCCACCGCCACCAGCTCTTCTGCCGGCGTCATGGGATGAACTTCCGCCGCTGCTGTCACCACCACCACCGCCGCCGCTACTACCTCTGGTGCCACCCTGGCTGATGCCGCCCTGTGACGGTCCTCCAGCCGAGGCCCTAGAGCGGTTGGGATTTGGCTGGTGTTCACCACGGACACGGTTGCGTCCGCCGTCTGCCGGGCTGCGGCTAGTGGCTTCGTGGTTTCCGGCGGGGGGTACTTGGGCGACCCTGTTGTCGACCCGCATGAAGTAGGCGTCTTCGGCAAGTTTGGCGATGACTTCGCCTGCGCGGATCCCCTGGGCCTGTCGTGCTATCGTGGTGATAGACATCAGGCATTGCTCAGGAGTGGTGTGTACCCGGTTGGCAACTTGCTCCAGAGCCTCATTGAGGTTCCGGATGGGGAGAGTTTCCCGGAGACGTCTGCGTCGATCGTTCCACTTCCTGTTGCGGTCACGCCGGGCGTTCTTGTCTTCGGGGGTCTCGTTCGGAGGTGCGTTGGTGGACAACTCATCCTCTGAGATGTCATCAAGGTACCGGTCGGGTCGATTTTCCGAGGTCCCAGCGTCTTCGGCTGCCATGAAGACTTCACGGTCGGGAGTGCAGAGACTAGAGTTAGTGGTCGCCACATCAGTGGGAGTGTGCTCGTCGTTTAGAGCCAGCGGGGTCCCCTCCTGGAAGGAGAGTGAATCGAGGTAGGCGACGCAACGTGAGTTGTCATCCGTCAGGTCTGCGGGCTTGCGGTCGGGCCAGTAGACGAATCTGCCGGCGGGAGTAGATGTAATGACCAGGCCAGTGGCAGGACCTGACAGCGGTTCCTCAGTCATGTTGAGCTCGAACTCGGACTCGATTGGGTCCGATCCGAAGTCGAACTCGTAGGAAGAGTCCGAGTAGTAGCCAGTTGCGGTGTTGGAGTCCGAGAAGTACTCGGAGGCGATCTCCTTGCCGGCCCGGCGTGCGGCGAGGGCTTCCGCGTGGACCCTGCTAGCGTTGCAGAGACCGTATGGGAAGTGCTCATGGAGGGGGACTGTCTCACACGATGGCTCAGGAGCCAGCTCACATGAAACGATCCAGGGCGACGTCGAGTTCGAGTTGGAGGCGGATCCAAGCTCGAAGTCGGCGACTTGTTCGCAGAGCGAAAGTTCGTCGAATTTTTTGACGAGTTGACCCGTGACGGCTTCGGGAAGCGTCACGAGCCCGGTCTCCGGATCCGGAGTCATGGTAAGGTAGCGCTGGAACGATCCAGCGCCGTCAGCGGTGCAGACCCAGGAGCCGAAGACGAAGGTGTCGCCGCGATTGAAAGCGGCGGTTGGCTTGATGACGACTGAAGCCGTCGAGTTCGCCATGTGATCTTCGGCGAGATCCCCTACCTGGCGCGCCAGCTGTCGGTGTTTTAGACCGGCAACCTACCAAGGGGAGTACCCGAGGTAGATGAATGTGGCCTCGCCGAGATCGGTAACTCGAAGGAGAGACACGTGGCACACAATTTAGACAGGTTCGGGCCGCGAGGTGCGTAATACCCTACGTCTTGTATGCTGCGTAGCTCTGGATTGATTGGGTGTGTTTGCAAGATGATGCGGATTATGAGATATGGGTCCCTGCCTCGCCTTATATAGCCCGGGAGGCAGGGTTACAAGTCGGTTTGCCAGAGGAGTACTAGTCGTGTGCGGCTAGGAGTACTCTACATGGATACGGACATGTCTAGCTTCCTAACCGAGTACTAATCCTCCGTTTGCCTTGCGCTCCACGCCAACAGGTGCCGTGCAACTCAAGTCGAGTAGTCCCAGGGGTCCACGGAGTAGCCGGTCCCAGTACCCACCTGAGTAGTGGGCCCAGGGATGTCTGTACGACAGCAGGGGAAAGAGTCCAAGGAGGTTTGATAGACTTAGGTTTTTGAAAGGTTTTTATAGGGTTTGGATGCTGATTTTGAAATGGGATTTTGCTTTCAAATTTGAATAGGGTTCAAATTTGAATGAAATTTATGTTCTAGAATATCCTTAAGGAGATTGAAGACTAGAGTTTGAAGAGTCAATTTGAAATAAAATTTTCAAATTAAACTTCAACCAAAAATCCTTAAGGGTTCATTCTAGGGTTTGAAAAGCAGAATTTGGAATGAAATTCCAAATTTATTTTCCACCCAAAATCCTTAGGAAAAGGAAAGGGGTTTGGCTATAGTTTGAAAGGTGAATTTGAAATGCGATTTCAAATTCGAATTTCAAATGAAAATCCTTACGAGATCACTCAGCAATCAAATGCAACACAATGTAATTTAAATGCAAAGTTTATTTAAGGAAAAATTTGGAATATCTAGAGAAAAGAAAATTAAACCTATAATTAAGAAAAATTTTAATAAGTTTGTATTTTTAAAATGCCTTAGAAAAGCGGGATGTTACAGGCAGCGACCTTGAAGATGGCGACTGACAACCGAGGGGCTCCCAACACGCCAGCAGCACCGTAGACATTCGAGTCAGCCCTCGCGTCCTCCCGATCCGAGCCCCGACGGTGCCCCCTAGCACGACCCAACTCTGGTGGCTCCCCAAGCCTACCCAGATCGAGCTTTGTGCGGGCACCATGAGGAGAAGAGGAAGGGCGAGGCGAGGCGAGGCAAGCCGGAGCCGGCGACGAAGGAGGAGGCGGTGATGAAGACGGCGGTGAGGCGGCGACACGACCGACGGCCGGCTGCGAGGCAGCCATCCGCGACGGAAGAGGCTCCCAGCGCCACGATTGGAGCAGATCCGGGCGTGGGAGCGACGGATCTGGTGGGTGGTCGGCCACTCCGGCAAGCCCGCCGGCGACCACGGAAAAACACAGCAACCTAGGGTTAGAGTTCGGGAGAGGAAAAACAAGAGGAAGGACGTGAGATTGCCTCGCCGCCGCCGTCCTTGCCCCCCGCGCATCCGGCGGGTGGCTCTAGTGGCGGCATGGTCGGAGAGAGGAAGGTGATAGCCCAAACGGTGGCAGCAGCGGAGTTCCGCCTGTGTCGCCCAGAAGGGGCGATGCGGGGGACAGGGCTATGCGCCCTGACTGACTGGTGGGTACTGATTTGTTCCGAGAAAAAAATACTGTTGGTTGATGGCTGATAATACAGATAGGATGTTAATCAGGAGGCCGACCATGCTTGTTTGCTTTAAAATCAATAAACACAGTAGCTGGTTTTTTAATCATAGTGAAGTTTGCCGTTGTCGAGGGGTGTCGTGCCCTTTTGAACAACACTAGTGCCGGCACTGTGAGTCTGATAGAGGAACCAACCGCTGAACAACATTAGTGCTGGCGGAGACATTTCCATAATTGACCGGTCCACTTCGAGTCTGAATTGTGTCCAATTCTGCTGCTCAGTTGATGAATTGAAACGCTTGCAATATTTAAAAAAAACAGAGAGAAAGAATCGTAATAGCTGTTCCTGCGGTTTGTGCTCGTAGACGTGTGCGCTCGGTTCAGGTTGTGGGCGAACCAGCTGTCCCCGCCGCGGCTGCTCGTCACGCCGTCGATGAGCGACATATCCAGTGCCGCCACGGACACCGCCACACACCCACGCGCGCAGCAGCATGCTCAAGCTCAACCCAGACGGGTTGCCCGTCGCCCACCGGAGCGCCGGCACCAGCGCGCGGTCGTAAACGGGCGCGAACAGCAGGTCCGCCGCGCCGATCCTGTTCGTCTGGCTGACGACTGATGGTTGGTGCTGATTTGTTCTAAGAAAAAAGTACCGTTGACTGATAGCTGGTGGCTGATTTGTTCTGAGAGAAAAATACCGCTAGCTGGTGGGCGTCGGTCCAGGGTGCGGTCCTGCTTGTACACCAGGTTCATCGCCCAGATGGGCAGCAGGCGCAGCACGCGGCGCGCGTCGGCGGCTGCGAAGGCATTTTGCGAGGAGTGCTACGGTCCTACGGAGGAGACGAACTGGTCGGCGATCGCCTTCCGATGATGCTCTGGGCGTTTATTCAAAAAAAAATGCTCTGGGCGCGTAGAGGCGGTAGCCGGTAGGTGGAGCCATTTCTTCAACGGAATGTAGATGATGACGATGACGCCGAATTGACCTCGTCCGGAGATTGGAGGGAGGAACACATGAGGACAGCGTGGCGCCCTGGCGGATGCCCTGATGATCCCTCTACTCGGGGTGAGACCACGAATGCCATCCCTAACAGCTTGCAATTGCATACGACCTACTCCCCCGATTTGCAAGCAGATGTGATCAGCATGCACGATAAGAACTGCAGCTCCGGTAATGGTTGATCCCTGTACTCATGTATATGTATGCAAGGGCGTTGTGCTACTAAGATATGACTGAACAAATTATGATTATATTGGACAAAAGAATTGAACTACTACTGATTATTATTACAGCTCATATCTGTTGGCACACATTTATGAGACAGTACGTCAATGACTATTATTCAAATATTCAGAACACAATGCATGTCAAACATCAATGTTATGTACAGAGAATCCATCACCACGTGGTTGCTGCTATCCTACATCACAATCGGAAGAAATTGTGATCCTCCGCATTCAAGACGTCGCCAAAATAAAGACCACACACAAATAAACAAGGATACCTGGATCTGTCTCCAGCAAAAATACCATCGGCCATAGCAATGTTCGCCTTCGTTCAGGGCCATTTCTGCTTTCTGAACATGGGCCACATGTAATGTAATACATGCATTCGCAGAAATGGTATTCTGGCAATATTATTCGTAGTGTATTCACAAGATAAATACAAAGATAAACTGCACAGCGTCATGTAATGTGGCAATTCAAGAAGATATGAATGGATTCTTCATTTCATACAGAGAGGTGATTGATTAAGGTCACAAATGAAATACAGAACCATGGCCATTATACAGGGATGAAGGACGGAATATTTAACGATTGATGTAGCCTCCAAAGATCATCACCTAACAGCAGCCTGCTGACCTCTGGGCCCGGTTGCCACCCACCACATCGACAGTGTCAGGCACATACCTTCATGCAAACAGTTTTAAGGTCAGTGCATGTTTACCAGTAATTGCAAATAAAATAGATTATGCACCTGTAAAATGAAAGATAAACTCAAGTTTTTGGTAAAACTGCATCAAACAAAACCAACCAGGAACTGGCATTAATGACCAATAGCAGAAAGCTTGGTACCAGGAACTCAAGTCACGCAAACAACAACTAACATAAATAAATACCTTCAAACACAATTAAAGTGTGTATTCAGGGAAGAAACACCTGATACTTCAATTGTAGCACAGAAATGACAGATTATAATGACCAATAGCAGAGAGCTTGGTATTACACCATTATCCTGATACTTAATGTTGAAATATTGTAAAACCCCTAACAGCTATACATTTTGAACAAGAATACTGAGAGAGGAAAAGAATTTGCTTACAGTTCTTCTTCAGGTTCATTTTTCAGGGCATTCTTTACAATACATTGAAAAGCGTCTTCCACATTAGTTCCTTCTTTGGCAGATGTCTCAAAGTAAGGTATGTTGCCTTTTGATGCACACCAAGCCTTTGCCTTTTTCTCAGAGACCTAAGATGGCAGGAGATAAGTCCATTAAAAGCCCATGGCTTAGAAAATACATAGAGACAAAATAAAATATGCTAATTACCACGCGGCTGTTACCACCATCAACATCAACTTTGTTTCCAAGCAGAACAAAGGGGAAGTTATCAGGATCAGATGGGCTAGCCTGAAAAGGTGGATTCAGAGGTCAGATTATCTCAGGGAACTCAAGGTTTACGGACTACAGAAATTAAGAATCATCACCTGAATAAGAAATTCTTCACGCCAGTTGTTCAGATTATCAAAAGATTTCATAGAGTTAACATCGTAAACTAGAACACAGCAATCAGCTCCACGGTAGAATGCTACACCAAGACTCTGAAATCTTTCCTGTCCAGCAGTATCCCATATCTGCAGATATAGGATGTAGAATATCATAATCTATAAAACTGAACAAATGCAAAAGAGAAAATTGAAGCTGGGGTAGGTAAAAGCATGACTGTAGAAAATAAATTTTTTGATCAAACCAAGTCCAGATATCCATGTAATCCTAAGCTTCTATGCACATGTGGTTGCATTTGCATATACAGGAAACAAACGCATTCAGATATTTTTGTGCACAAGTGAACACCAAAGGATCACAATCCATCCAAATAAAAGGATACAAAACATACAAAAATAAGTGACTGTCTATTTTGTATATTCACAGTTATGACAATTAATAAATTCAAAACTATTTTAACAGAAATCATGGAATTACGGTCACAGTTGGTTTACGGGTTCAGATGCTAAAAGGGAAAATTATGATGAAGAACCAACCCGGACTTCCAGAGTGCAGTAGTAGTTCACAGATAAAGATTGACTCACTCTACACGCGACATGACACCATTGATCTATAATTTTTACTTAACACCTTAACCGCATAAGGTCCAAACTAAGAGAGCTTTCATAGTATGCAAAACTGTAGATCTATACCTTGTAACCACATTTTTCATTCTGAAAATAGCCAGCAGTAGTTCTTTTAGTTTTACAGCTAAAAACAGCAGGGGCATACTGTGATGTGTTTTAGCTTTAACTTGTTTTGGAGTCCTCTCCATTAAATTAGATTGTTGCCTGTTACCGTGGTCAGCTTCTCACGATCATGCAATGATTGCAGTTCAATATACCTTTTCTTTCTTTAACATGCAAGAGAGTTGTGTTGCATTTCACTAAAGAAGAGTGAAACAATAGAACCCCGACACCACACTTAGCAGTAACATGCAGTTCAATATACCCACTCAGTGTCTAATTATGCCTTGATGGCAAAATTCTTTTAATAAAAAAATTAACTGGAACAGTTCAGAAAATAATGTAAGCATGTCCACGAATCCTACAATGCTGCAACTTAACTTTAAACTGAGAAGTGGATTAAAGACACCTAAAAACAAAATGCACCCAGAAAATTCACAGAAACAAATTTAGTGTGCCTTACCATGAAACTGTTCAGCATCAGTAAGCAAACACTAGGTTGTTGATTACTTGCATTCATGAAGACGCATGACTAATCTTAAGCTAATGTCAACAGCTGACAGGATCAAGTGTACTACCTGAAGAGTGAAGAGCCTGTCCTCCAACTGGACCTCCTTGGTGAGGAAATCAGCGCCGATTGTAGCCTTGTACTGATTGCTGAACTTCTTGTTCACATATCTGAATTACATCAAAGCTAAGGAAACACTACAAAAGTTCTGTACGAATTTAAAGAGCCGCATCTTGATGTCAAGGGGAAGCAAGTAAACCGAAGGAACTATTCCTCTGCAAATCAAATTGCAGGATACTGGTTCATCAGCGAAGTCTTCCCGACCCTGGGATCGCAGAAAAAAAAAGGTGAGCAAAAGAAAACAGCCGGGGATTTTCAGATTGAAAGGAGAAAGATCCGAGACACCCACCCGCTGTCGCCGAGGATGATGACCTTGAGGAGCGTGCGCCGTCGCGAGGCCATCGGGATCTACCAAGCGCTCGTGCTCCGCGCCCTTTGGTGGGGGAGAGAAGGAGAGCGCCTAGGGAGAGAGAAGTAGAGAACCCTAAGAAGTGTTTGCTACCTTTGCCGTCGCGACTCGCGTCGAAGGGGAAAGGGAAAGAACGTTTGGTTTGACGGTTTGGCCACAGGGGAGACTACAGGGATGGGCCCGCGGGATCTCATCCGGTTTGACCAGGAACTTCCCGGAAACGGTTCGAGCCCGTCGAAGTGATGATTGGTGCAGGCGCAACCACCCATAAGCTGTCACGGAGCGATGGGATAATATAGAGCAAAGATTAGGGCACTTGATGCAATATTACGAAATGATGATTAAGCTCAGAGATTTGCTAGAGCTCATGCATGATTTTTAGTTTCTTTTAATTATTTTTTTTGGTGTTCTTCTCCGGCTCCGGTAATGATGTCGGCGAGCCTTAGCCTTTGGGTCTCAAGTGGTCCGCGAACCTATACGAGGCTTTGGCCCGGCTCGGCTACAATGGTCGAGACGACGGCATGGCGGTCGAAACGGCAGAAGAGCGGAGGTGGCATGATGCCGCTAAAGCCTGGCGGCAGTGGGGGAGCCCCAGCTAGACGGTGGATGCGGCAGGAGCGGGCTCCATCTATAGGTTTGCGTGGGAGTGGTCAATACAGCGGCAACCGCGAATGCGGGGTGAGCGGCCATCGGCGGCGGCGGAAGAGGAGGAGAGCGGTGGGGATGTGCGATCAACGGTGGGTCTAGCCGGCAAAGGGGATAGTGCAGGCGAGGATGAGGCCGAGTGGTAGCACTTGGGGAAGGGAAGGAGGTGTCGAGGGAGAGACGAAGATATGATCGGATGTGGTTGGAAAGAAAATAAGAAGAAGAGTTACATTTTTTAAAAAAAAAAGAGAGAGAAGAGAGCAAGAACTAATCCGACTCTAAGGAATTAGATGGCCACAATAAAAATGATTGATGATAGCTAATCTCAAGCAATTGAGATATAAAGCATACCCTTAAGCCCGTGATGAAGGTGAAGCAACCAGCACCAGAAGATGTCATATGGCCCTATGGGGAAGCTCAATATCTCATTATTCCAATATACCCGTTGCTGCAGACCTACAGTCTACAGAACCATTCATGTCATCTTCTTGGTGAGCGGCGATCCTTCAGCAAGAGGGCCAAGGGACATGCTTATTCACGCTTGAGCTTCAAGTCTTTCTTTCCGATTGACATGTTGCTGAACGCCTGAACATCGTGGGTTAGTCGGTACTCCCTCTGACTGATCCGGAATGCTTCATGCTCTGACCGGCAGGTTTAGCCTGCTAATGCACAGCTTCACAGAGGCTTGCACATCTGGCAAGTCTCTCTCTGTACAGCTTCACAGATTTTGACAAGTCTCTCTCTGTACATCTGGCCTGCACAACCTTTTGCTTGCACCAGCAACTCAAACCTTGAACCTTTTTTATTACATTTTTTACAACTTGAACCTCCCATGCACCCAGCTTCCAAAAAAGAATTAATTGCATAAATCAGAAACCAGAAAAAGAATGAACGAGAAACAAAAACTCAATCCCCACGGCGGCGGCGTTGCCACCTTCGGCACGCGCATGTTGGGTTGGGTGTCACGTCTGGCCACGTCTGCCGGTGGTGCGCCGGCTCATCCTCTCGGTGTCACCCGCCGCGCGCCTCCCTGACCACTGCTGGGCCGCGCCGGGGGGCACCTCGCCCGTGTCGCCCCCGCTGCTGGCCGTGTACTCGCTGGACGGGTTCAGCCCGTACTCGCTGGTGGGGTTGCTGAACTCGCTGCTGGCGTACTCCGAGATGGTGCCGGTGGTGCTCCCTCCCGCGCCCGGCCCGAACGCCATCCGCCTCAGCCGGCCGATCTGGTCCGTCGTGCCGCCGCCCGACCGCTGCATCGCGCTCTGCCCCGGCCTCACGCCGGCGTTCAGGTCCTCCACCGACAGCTCGCCCTCCAGATACCGGACGATCTGGCCATTCATTCATTCGATGTTACGCTTGCTGCCGCACCGTTGCGCTCGGTATGCATGGGACGTTTAGGCCAAAAAAGAGGAGATGGTTCTTTACCTGGGTCATCCGCGGGCGAGACCGCGCGGTCTGGCGCACGGCGGCCGCGGCGCACGCGATCAGCCGCGCCATGTCGTACGCGTCGTAGTTGGTCTCCAGCCTCGGGTCGATCAGCTCGTCGTAGTTCTCCTCCTCCACAGCTCTCGTCAGCAACGGCCTAGCCTGTTGGACAGAAATGGGGATCATTCACCACTCGTTGAGCATGGAATGGGGGAAAATGACGACCAGACTGGATGAACTTCGAAGTTGGAACCAGTGTCGTTGTGATGCTATTATCAGCGACTTATTACAACCAACTACCGATGGTCAGTTCACAGTTTAACTGAGTGGTTGGTGACTAATTTGGGCAATGTTTAGAGTACGATAGAAGGGGACAGTAATACGAAGCACTGGATGTTTCAGGGTACTCACCCATGAAACCAGTGTCTCAGGCTGATAAGCTGAAGATGTCATGATAGGCTTCCTCCCGGTGATCAGTTCCAGAAGCATCACGCCGAAGGAGAAGACATCGGACCGGTCGCTAACTTTGCCTGTGGCAGCGTACTCTGGCGCCAAATATCTGAAGACAAATGGAAATGACAGCATGGATTCAGTCTACATCGCCACATGCACCGGCTCATGCATCAGCAGTTCATATAATTCATGGGAGCAAACTGCTGGTGTTGAGTGTGGTTTGACAACGACACTGAGCAATTTACCCGAAAGTTCCCATTACACGCGTAGAAACAGCAGTGACTTCAGCTGCTTGGTATTTGGCCAACCCGAAATCTGCAACCTATGCAGAAGCAGTTCACCTCTCTCAGATAAACGAGCAGGAAAGCATACTGATGGCATACTCGTGTCATTTTTTAATACTACGATCAGAAAAGGCACCAAGAACTCTCACAATTTACCTTTGGCTCGTAGTTGTAATCCAGAAGGATGTTTGCCGCCTTGATGTCACGATGGATAATCTTAGGATGACCTGACAGCAAACCGAAACCAACATGTTCTGTCAGCTATATAAGCTTCAGAAATTCATTGCAGAGGAACAGTGGGCAAGAGCCAAGAACTCACAATCTTCGTGCAGATAGGCGAGCCCTTTCGCTGAGCCGACGGCGATCTTCCACCGGCGCGGCCAGTCCAGCGATGGCCGTCCACTCCCTGAGACCAAGCTCCAATGTCAGGGGCTCAAAAGTTTGGATGCAACCGGCAACGAGATGCACTTGGCCAGAGCGTTTTTACCGTGGAGGTGGAACTCGAGGGTCTTGTTGGGGACGTACTCGTAGACAAGCAGGCGCTGCTCGCCGTAGAGGCAGTAGCCGACGAGGGAGACGAGGTTCTTGTGGTGGACGCGGCTGATGATCTCCACCTCGGCGCGGAACTCGCGGTCGCCCTGCCCGCTTCCGGCCCGCAGCTTCTTGATGGCCACCTCCTGCCCGCCCAGCGTGCCGCGGTACACGTGCCCGAACCCGCCCTGCCCCAGCAGGTTCGCGTCCGAGAACCCGTCCGTGGCCGCCGCCAGGTCGTCGTACCCGAACGTGCCGCCCGTGATCGCCGGCGAAGGGTTCAGCGGCGGCAGCGGCGACTCGGACGGGCCCCGGCTGCTCTGCCACGAGTGCATCAGCGGCGGCGTCGAGGACGACGGCGTCGTCGACGGCGCGTGCGACATGTGCGGCGGCGTCGCCGGCCGCCGCGGGTCGTAGAACTCGCCTGGTGCCACGACAAAGATCAGAGGACGAACCGGTCAGCGTTTGGCGAGCAAAATTGGCGCGAACACGCACCAATGCAACTGCGTGCAGATACGAGCTCGATGGTGACCGTCACCCGCGACACGCGCAGTGATTAGGGGCCGTGGAATCACGCCGTGCCACACGGTCACAACGCTAATGCTGGGGCGGGGCGGGACCCGCGTCCGGCGTCGCGACGCGCATTGTCGCCTGGCATCATCAATGTGCCCGCGACGGAACATTGCTTCGTTGAGTACTCTACTCTCGTTGATGATCGCACGCGTACCGAGCAAGAAGGGGGCGACCGCGTTGTATGCGCGTGCGTACGTACCTGGGTACCCCTGGCCCTGGTGGGACGGTGGCGGTCGCCGGCGGCGCTTCCTTCCGACGAAGAAGTAGATAAGCCCGGCGGCGAGGCCGAGCAGGACGACCGCCGCGACGGCCACGCCTACGCCCACCACGACGCCGCTGCTCGACGACTTGGAGGGCGATGATGAAGACGTTGCTGGCGCCGGGGGCGGCGGAGGTGGAGCCAGCGACAGATGTGACGGTGGAGGCGGCGCGGCAGGTGACGTTGGGACGCCGGTAGGGGGTGGCGGAGAGGTGGGGACGTCATCGGGAGGAGGCGGTGACGCCGGGACGTCGCTGGGAGGAGGCGGCCGCCGTACGGGCGGAGGAGGAGCAGATGGCGTCGGGACGATCGCCGGTGGAGGTGGGGATGGCGTTGGGACGGTCGCCGGTGGAGGTGGGGAGGACGGCGTTGGCACGGTCGCCGGTGGAGGTGGGGACGGCGTCACCGTCACCGGCGGAGGCGGAGACGGAGACGGGGGGGGAGGAGACGGTGTACTCGTAGGTGGAGACACCGGCGGCTGCACGGTTGGCGGTGTAGTGGGCGGCTGCACGGGTGGCGTAGTGGGCGGCTGCGCCGGTGCAACAGGTGGCGTCACCGGCGTAGTCGGGGCCACCGGCGTAGTTGGTGCCACAGGCGTTGTGGGCGCCTGCGGCGCCGGAGCCACCGGCGGCGCTGGTGTCGGGGAGGACATGGCCTGGTGTCGCGCGCTGCTTGCTCCCTCCCGCCGCCGCCGGTGCAATTAGTCTCCCGGTGTGAGCAGACTACGACCGGACCAGGAAGCAGGCAGCAGCCGCCCAACGCCAACGGAGACGGAGCAGAGAAGCGATGACCGGACGGGGGCGCGGGGTATCTATGTGCTGGACTACGCACTCCGCCAGTTATCCGTGAGGTGGATTTCGCTTGAATTGGCCGTGCACATTTGTTTGGCTTGGCTTGCCGGGCTCGGGCGACAGCAACAGCCTACGCGGGGGGCGCGCAGTGATTTGTGTTTAAATACGCATCCTCTTCTTTTTCTAAGGAGTTGTTCGATAAGATTGACCGCACAAAAGTCAGAGTTTGATGGTGGGATTAAATTTGTGTTCGTGCTTTAGAAGGGGGCTCTAATCATACTGGTGGAGCTCCTAATCATACGATACGCATCGACGACGACACGACGAAGAGGGCTCTAATTTCTATAAAGGCAGACCCAGTTCGAGTACAGGTAGACAGCACGGCAAGCGGCAGCTAGCAACCTCACCAACAAGCGCAACAACTTCGGTTGCCATGGCGCGACGACAACGGCCGGACGCCCTCCTGGCGATGGCTCGTTGCGTTGCGTTGCGTTGCGTCATTGCGTGTGGTGGCAGCGAACATAGAAGGAAGGAAGAAACCTGCTAGCTGCTGCCGACTTGTCCTGCCCTGCGGCCCGACTTGCTTGCTCTGGAGGTCGCGAGCGTCTCGTTCCCAATCGGAAACAACGGGAGAGTTTTCTTCTCCGGAACGGGCTCCGGATTAACTAATGTGCTTGCCTGAATGTGAATCCGATCAACACGTAAATCTGTTTGCAACTTGCAGAGCGCGAGATATCATTGTCATTAACCTCGCTCATGAGGCGATCGGCAGCGATGGTTACGTGCTGACATCACCCCAGAGTCACCACCGTTCCGTATTCTATTATTACGAGGTCGTCGGATGAGTGTTCATCGCTTCGCGCACGTTTTGGAGGCAGGCGAGGCAGCCAGCAGAAGGCCGCCGCCAGCCGGCGGGGAGGAACGTCCAGCATGACCATATGATGAACCACCAGACATACCAACCAAGTCGACCCACCCGTTGTCCGCACAGGTCCTCGAACAACGCACTAATCATGTACTGTACCAACAACCTGCAAGTGCTGTATTTTGCATTAGTTGCATACCAGCCAAGGCAGCAGCTCGGACGGCATTTTCTGTGACTTGATCACTAGTGACCAAATCACGAGGCATAATTGTACATACAAGTTGGGATGCTGTTAAACTGGGTCTACTATAAGATGACGACCCTGTACTAAATTACCGGATGGTGAAGCTATGCTAAACAATTGTTGAATACCGCAAGTCTTTTCTTTCTTTAGTTGGCATATGGGAGCAGAGAAATGTTCAAGCAGATCAACATGGTGTGCATGGAGAGATTCTTCAGCAGTCATCATTGAAAGTTCTAGTTGAGTTAGATAAGGAAAGATCAAATTCCTCTTTACAACCCCACTTGCATTACCAGGTCGAAATGAGATAAAGAACAAAACATGCAGACATGGCAGTGATAAGGATAGCAATTGCAGGCGTGGTAAGGTGAAAATAAGAGCACACAACCTGGTGTTCCTCGATCAAGCCAGTGGAGACAAGTATTGTTGTGTCACAAGTAGGCTGGATATCATTAAAAAAAAACATGTTTAAACAAACTTCCTTCAAAACAGCTTCGTATCGATCAAGTTCCATTATGTACATGGTACAGTATCAGTTTTACAATCAAGCTAACGACAAGCCTTAGTGTAGTCAAATTCTGTTCAGAATTGACTCATTCAATTCAGACCATTTATAAACTTAAACCAAACAGTTTTCAACCAATCCCATGAGCCCATTAGACAAGCTCAAGAGGAAGACTTGTAGTTGTTGGGATTGAAGGTATTTGCACCATGAGGGGAAGGTGATGGTGATGGAAGAAGTAGATGTTGATAAAGAACGAAGACTGTTAATTGTGGTTACAAATATCAGAGTTGTCTCTGTCTAAACTCCCTCCTACAAAAACCCTTTTTCATTTTGCCGAGAATAACATGGCCTGCAAACTCATCTTCTTCACGAAAATTAACATCTATGAAAGTCTTACTGTCATCTTACCCAGGTTGGACCAAGTCTGAGTCCATGTGCTTCTTCTTGACCCAAAACTTTTAATAGCGACTTTGCAACACTAAATTTCCATGAGAAGTTTCAACGATTTTGTTAGTCCCTTTAAGAAGTTGCCTAGTTGGCTATTTTAAAGCAATTATAAACTTGGCGGAGAAAATTAGAAACTAACACATATCAAAGCTCTCGGCACTGCGTTTAGTGAATACTGATGAGTAACAATTAGAAACTAGTAACACGTATCAAAGCCGCCTTAAGCAAGAGCAGTCAAGTGACAACTACATATAAGACGAGCACCCCAACTCCACATTCAAAGAGATCCAAAATACTAACTCTATGCCTAGACATAAAAACTTCACCAAATTCAAACTTGATTGTAAGAGCCAAAAGGTAACCATGAATTTTGAAGGAAGAAATGAAACAAGATCAAACCCAGTTCACCAAATCGGAGGAATCAAAGTGTAAGTTAAAAGTTTAAAGCCCATGAAATTAAAAAAGTAATGGAAAATGGTGACTTTGTACAAATTAAAATCCATATTGATGAATAGTTCCACATGGTTTGGACACGATGGCTTGAATGCACTTAAAAAAACTACAAAACTTAAAGAGTATATTTGTCCTGTACGATGCATCACATCAGTAAATGAACTTAGTCTAGCAGAGAGAAAATCTGGTTTCGGGGTGTTGAAAGTGAGGCTGTAATGAATGGGATTTAGTTAAATAAATTATAACAATCTAAATCATCTATCCCAGCAAATTTAAAGGTTAATAACTCACATAATCTCCCATTTCCCATATTAAAGGGTTACAAAAGGTGAACTTGCATATCTCATGCACAAACAAAAATATGCATTGTTGAAATGAGAATTGTGTGGTTATGACAACTAAGCAACAAGCAGGAAAGATGCAAAAACATGTTGCAACTAAGATGCCAATCCAACAATCATCCATGGCATTGGTATATTAAAAATATAGAAGTAGCATGACATGTCAAAAGTAATGGGTTCAAGAAGCCATTCAGTATCAATTTAAAGGGCACTGCAACTAATGAGCAAAGATACTGAAATTCAAATGTGTAAATATGAAACTGATAATCAATCTCAGGTACACTCTCCAGCAATCAAGAGTTATCAATTCTAGCAGGGCTTTAACCAAACTTCATTATTTTGGGTTTTTGGTCTGTCATGCAGAATTGCTAACATGACTAGCAAAGCACCAATCTGCTCAATATTAAAAACAATAACTATTTTATACCATACTTCATTATATTATCCATTTCAACATCTTCCCAGCTAACCTACTAACCTCAGTTTCATGGATGAAGTAACCTCTTTGACCACAAAACCAAAAACCCTGTCAAGAAGCACCTATCCTGTTTTGGAAAATAAAACTGGCTCTCCAGTAAAATTCAGAATCTGCGAGAGCCACAAGGCACTATCGTGATCTAATTTGAACTCAGCTACAGTATGTTGAATGTTTACAGCACCTCTAGTTAGAAAATCAATCTATCATCTCATTATACTTGCAACCACATAGCACCTAACAAGGACACAGCAAAATAAGCTCGTACTCCACTTTAGGCTTTAGCTAGGGAGCCACAGACTGAAATCACTCATTCAGTTCATTTGCAAGTATATAATACCCTGAGATATATCCCTTCCACCGAAGTCATGAATAACACTGGTACCCACTGCTATTGACAGCAGAACATTATCAAATCAATTCAAGCATATCGAGTTTCAGCAGTTGAAAAGACAACAAATCATTACACCTTATTCATTGGGATCCCACACAACGGTTCAGCATTCCAGAATGCTCCATCAGATTCAGACAAAAGTAGTACGGGCACAAACCGAGCGAAGGCTCCTCGCAGCCCGGCCGAGGGAGTAGGAGCGCCGCTCAGAGGAACTTCCTGTACGGCCGGCCAGCGTCCTCGTCCTGCATATGCTGCAGCCAACCCCAGATTCGATCTTAGGGTTTGGACTTCGGAGAATGGAAGAAGGAACTGCAGAATGACAAGTGGGTTGCAAGGGATTACGAATTCGCGGACGATGCCCTTGTAGACGAGGTACGGGACGGCGAGGCCGAAGAGGCCGACGACGGCGAGGCTGCGGCGGGTCCACCGGAAGTTGAACTCGAGGTTCTCCCGGCCGGCGTTCCACTCCTCGATCCACCGGTTCTTGTTGACCTCCATGCCGCCACCCATCTTCTTCTCCTTTCTTCCTTCGATCCGCCGCGATGCGAAATGTGTGCGGGTTGCTGGAGAGACGGCGAGAGAGTGATTTGGTTTGGGAGGATTTGGGGAAGACTGGCCTGCTTCTCCGGTTGGAGGAAGGGGATTGCTCGTATACCGCAAACGGATCGCGAAGGCGTATAGTCAGGATTACACAAGGTACCTTATGTTCCCGTTTTCCAAGCGTGTAGACGGCTTCGTAAGAGTGCATTTACGTTTTCCCCATGGTATGCTGGTAGGAATTTAACGCCTACTATGTAGACCCAAATATGCTTTAGGTTGAGAGAATTATATTTTAGCGGTTTTTTCTAAGTTTTTGTAGCATCTTAATGAAATATGCATCATAGGTGTGTGAGGAGAATTTTTTAGACAATCTATATACACCACAGTCCTCGACACGAAAAAAATCACAAGTAGATTCGAAAATGAGAAAGTTCACACAGGTGTTGAGTTCGCTTATGTTATTCACATCCTCTGTCCACACTTTCATGCTTAAAAACATTTGATCTATTGCAATATATATTAAAAACTTGTAAATGTACTATTTTAATACAATGTCGTGCAGACAAAAAGTTATGAATGTAGCTTCCACAACTTGAAATATATAAAAATATCTGAAGATGATTGAGAATTAAAATTAACAAGTATTCATTTCGTCCCAAATTACTCGTCGCTGTTGATCTTTTTATCACAACGTTTGACCATTCATCTTATTCAAAAAATTAGTGCAAACATGCAAAATGTCAAGTTAAACGTAAAATCCTTTGATGATAAAGTGAGTCACAAATAAGAAAAACGATGTATACATATTTTTTTAATAAGACGAACGATCAAATATATGATAAAAAATCAACAGTGATGAGTAATTTGGGACGGAGAGAGTAACTAAGTGGCAGTGCACAATTGTTTAAGGTAATTCTGTAATTGTATAACATGAATAAAGAATTTATCTGTAGTTTATTTTTCTGATATAAACACTAGATGGTTATTAAAAAAAGTGCTATGCGCTATGACCGTACTCAATAAGAAGATGACAATGCACCTCGACAACCACATTCGAATTTAATTGTTACAAAATTTATCCCAACAAAATAATGTTTCATGATGTAATTTTGGTGGTTCGAGATATGTTTCAATACTTAGTTTTTAATGTTGCAACTATTGTTTTCGTATGTTGCACAGTGAATGTTGCATGAAACATAATGTTCGTGTTGAGTTGAAAATTTTCTATCCCACAGTCAAACAACTTAAGTAGATTTTTCAATGTTGCACCTGTAGTTTTTTTTATTATGTTACAAATGTTTTGCTTCAATGTTGTAATGGAAGGTTCAATAGAAAAATTCCAATAGAAATTGTGGATAAATTAGCCACAACTATGATTCTTTTTGAGATCGTTTTTCTTCCACTCGAATGAAAACCACATTAAACCATGTTTACCAAAATAAGACAAACATTTTCTAAAATATATAATTGTATCATTCTCAACTCGATAGTTTCAAATTTCACACTCCGAGAGCGGACAGACGAGGTAAATAAATTCATGGCGACATGGCCCCGTACGCTTGCTGGCATGACGGACCAGCCGAGCACACAGCACAGCGTCCGGCATACAGCCAGATCGAACCGTGGTCTCGGGCTTTCCAATCCAACAGGTGTTGCCTGCTCGGTCTTCTCCCTCCAGTCAATTGCGCCTCCACCTCCACGGCTCCACCCCGTCTTCCTCCGCCCGCGCCGCGCCCGGAGCCAGGCCGCACCAAACCCTAGCTCCCGGGCCACCCGTGCCCTCGCCGCGAGATGCTCCGCTCGCCAGCCCCCTGATCCTCCTCCTCCGCCGTCGCCGCCGCTCCTTGCCCGTCCGCCGGCATGGGTCGCTACGGTCCCTTCCCTGCCGCCGCCGGGGATGGCGGGGGCTGCCTGCCGCTGCCGATTGTCGCGGCCAAGGGTGCGCTTGCCGTCGTCGACGGCGTTATTGCGACCGCCGCCTTCGTGCAGGTGGGTTTGTTCGATCTGGTGCCACGTGTTTTTTCAGGATAAGCCACATTAGTTATTGCGTTTCAACCCATCTAGAGATTCCGCGGTATGTACTTGTGCACCATAGTGTTGCTCTTGTGTCACTCGATGTGGGAATTTATCCTACTGATATGTGTGCCTTTCTGCCTACATTATATTCACTGTCTATAGTGATTGCCATTTTTGAGCAGTTGCCATTGCACAGTGCCTTACATTATTTATTTCAATACTACGTTCTCAAGCACTTCACTAAGGATCACTATGCATTTGTAATGTACAGCTGACAAGAATTCACAGGCACAATCAGCTACAGGGATGGACTCGACAAAAGGTATCTGGAATTTCCTTGTTCTGTTATTCTTTCTGTCCAACATTTTTTTACTATGTTGTTTTAGGCTAGTAACTACTTATTCCCCCCTTCAACATTGAGCTAACCATTCTTCAACATTGAGCTAACCAATTAGGGTATTCACTTTATGTTTCTTTGATTTTGAAAATGAAATCTCCATCTAGGCCTACATATTATTCTCTTATTACCAAGCGTATCCTCTTCTAGCTGTAACATTTGATTGTAATTTTAATTAATGGGAATGTCTGACTTGTTTGATTGGTTTCTTTTCTTAACTACTTTCAGTTTGTGATGGCCATTTATGTTATTATTATTTTTATCACTAACTGTAAGACCCAACATATTTATTTCAGCTTGCATTTTCCAACTCGCTTGATTCTGAAACACGGAGACAATACAATTTAGAAATATTCACTAAAAGTTTTTTAGGTAAAGTAATGTTGACCTGCAAGCATGTCTCAGCTAAGGTCCTCATGATGCAAATATAGCAATGCAATATCAATCAACTGACAGTTATATTCTTTAGTTTCATGTTTTGAAAACCACAAACAGAGTTATCATATTTGTACATCAATATATGGGTTATTGAGTTATGGTATTTCTGTTAAAACTATGATATGAATTAATAAATCTTGCTAAATTAGTGCTCTACATTTGTTTCTCTTTGAGCTATGAGCTCAGCTGCCATATCCTTAATGATATATGCCTAATCTCTTGCAGATATTCCATTTTTTGATTGGCCTATCAAACATAGGTGAGACACATTAGTTCGATAAATCCTTTTTGTTATTCATCTTTTGTACCTGAGGTCTCTCATTCTTTGCCACTGGCATATACTGGGAATTTCTGCATAGTTTATTTTGTATTTATTGATTGTTATAACTGTTCTTGTTTGGTTGGTTACTATTCCCTCCATTCCAATTTGTAGGTTGTTTTGACTTTTGTAGGTTCAAAGATATTATCATGCATCTCGACATACACTATATATAAGTGCATAGCAAAAACTATGCACCTAGAAAAGCCAAAACGACCTACAATTTGGAACGGAGGGAGTACTTACTATTCAAGTTTTAATTAATGCTAGTTCAATTGTTAGAGTGGTTAGTCGCAGCAAAAGTACTATAATGTGGCTGCTATAGCATTCATGGCATATGCATAAGAAAAACATAACTATGTATGCCCTAGTTTTGGAACAATTAGGAAATGTATGCTAGCCTACATTTTTATTTTTTCTATTCTTGTATTGCAGTTTTTATATGCTTGTCCTTAGGTAGGTTGGGTGCAAAATAGCTTAACGTAAGAGACTTCCTTAATCAACATGGAATTTATTTTGTACTGTCTTTTAGCTTTTTTAGACAATTACATTTTTAAACATGTCATTACTTCTTGTCAACCAGAGTCCTTAAGTGGATTCGTAATAGGTCTTGCAGAGATTTTCATTATTGACAATATTTGTTTTGAAAATTAAGTACTTAAACATCTAGAAACGAATCAGAATAAACACAAATGCTCACTTGATTACCCTTATGAAAATATTCCTCACATATTTCATGTTTACTATCATTCCTACTAACTTAAGTTAAATTTCTTTTTTTTGTGATAGTATTCCTCGTGTATTTCGTGTCTACCATCATTGCTACTTGCCAGAGATGGATTTGCTGGGTGCATGGATGTGGATTTGTTCTCATGGGTATGCTGTCCTTGGACTGTTAATTTATTATCCTTTTCCATTTTTTATCCTCTTCTGTTACAAGACCTTTTCTCTTCCATTATTTCCTGATCCGATCTAAGAGATGTCCTCATTATTTTGCAGCTAGTCCACAGATATTGCTTCTTGCTTCATTTCTACTGCTACTGTCATTCTGGTGAGTCCATGAGCATTGATTTTGGTATGTAGTATGCATGTAGCTTTGTCCATTTTTTTAAGGGCACCGATCATATCCTTTGGGTCCTATTGCATGTGCAGTTTGTGCACTATATTTGACCCATCTCTTTGAAAGGTGGGGACATACACATAACCCAACAAAAAGTGTCATGATCAGCTAGATTGTTTTTGACCATTTGGATTCTGAACTACCTTAATCCTCTCACACCTCTTTGTTATCCCTGTCTTGTGCATCTGTCCTTTTGGTGTAGCTTATTACTTACCCTATGTAATCTTTTGAACTATCCTATAAATCATCACTTCTGGAATTCCGGAAATCAACCCATTGGTAACTGCAGGACCATATCGTAGCAATCTCTGTTGGTGACTTGGTGGTAATTTATGCTTTTGATCATGATTCATAAGTAGCATGACTGGATAGCCTACTTCCTGTTTAGTACATCCATCATATGTACTAGCCTTAAAAGTTCCAACCAGCTACAGTCGAGTGATCAAAACAGTGGTGTTGAATGCTCAAGTGGATGTTCACAGTAGTACCCATTATTCAGATGTATCGTTTGGGGAAAAATATGAATGTGCATAAAAGTTGGATTTGTTGGTTACAGGCTTAATCCTAGGCAAGATTTGGTCTTTACATCAACTCATTAAGGTTCATGCAATGTTACCCCAACACATTGATGCTCCTGCTAATCTTTGTTAGCTTCTCAAGATTACAAGCACCCAAATGAAATGTAGTGAGAGGCTGACCATAAAGACCCCAAAGAGCTCATGATGGAGAATGCTGTCTGTAACCCTTGCTTCTCCTTGATGTGTACAAGAATAAATCACTCTTCACAGCTAGTTTCCTTGGCGAACTCCCTTGCCTTCCCCCAAATGAGTAAAGTACGACCCTGGTGGCCAGCTGCCCAAGCCTGTTACTATGGTTGTGTTGGAGCACTCTCTCATAGATGTTCTTCCATCATATGGTTGGCGTGTAGCAAGACTTGTTCCTCCTAGAAACTCAATGAGACCATTTCTAGTGTCCAGGGTAGTTTGATGAGTTGACAACGTGCATTATCATATGTGACTATTATATCTATAATGATTATAGTTTGGTGCCTCTAGAGGTCATGCTGCTGAATATGATATAGCACAGATATTTTAGGTTTTCCTAGGTCAAATTTGGTTTGATTCATTGGTACTACATGCCTGCCCATTTTTTGGATCCTGAGTTGCAAATGCCTATCCTTTTCGTTTTCCTTTTTTTAAAAAGGCTTTATGCTTCTCTAAAAGCATGATCTTACAGGGTTGACCTGTGTCATCAGACAAATGATGAAGATGAAGAGGATGTAAGGAGTCACCGTGAAGCTTTACTAGATAGAACAATAATTAAACCTGGCATCCGTCCTGTTAATATCCGTCAGAGGTGTTGCCCGGGAATACATCTTGGAAGCCGGCAAAAGTTTGTGATTTTGGCAAGTTTTCTTTCCCATCATTATAACTTACTATTTGCATTGTCACGGCCTTTCACTGATGCAAAACTACCTATTGCTTGATTACCTACTTATTTAAGCATGGTATCTTAGTCATGGAAGAAATTTAATTTTGTCATGTTTAATCATTCAATGCTTCTAGTTCTACCATCTATTAGAATAACTATTTGTTAACCCAAATTAATGCTGAGATTTTTTTTTCTTGCAGGTGCTTGTATTGTCATTTGTTGTCACTCTTGCCTTTGCTCTCCTCATATGGGTTGGTAGAGGAGAAAACCCTATTGATTCATCTTTGTTGAAAAGGGTATGGAGAATTAATGATTTCACATCCTGCTGAACTATTCTTAAATGTTACATTTTGCATTGGTATATCAGATATCTTAAATCAATGTTCATATTATTAGACTACATAAAATAAAATAAAAAGATGCAGAGTCGTGCCAGTGTATCATTATAATCCTGTATCCATCAGTTGAAGGTGAAGGAATAAAATAATGAGGTCCCCATAACACCCAGAAGGTTCTTTTATCATGTGCTCGTTGGAAATAAGACAAGCATATGTTTATATGTTGCCTCTTGTTCTATTTCCTGTTTGCTCATGCATTTGTGCACCTCTGTTGCGTGTTGCCCCTCTGCCCCTTCTGCTTTCCCGTGGAAACAAAAACTGTTAGCTTATGTTTCTCAAATGAATTCTGATTTTTTTACGACATAAAGTCAATAGTGGGAATTCATGGTTAAAACCAAACATCAGACAGTGTTAGAGGCGGTCCAGGAGTCCTTTTGCTGATTAGCAAAGCCTGAATGCTGTATTTGTAATATTTGAGCTATAACTATGTGATCTCCGTTCAAAAGCTGTCCTCCATCAGTTCTGAAGAAAAGAATATTGACTAGCGTGTCTTCTAATGTTTGTTGCACACTCGATATACGTATATTATTACAACTTGCTCGTGATAACTTTACACTTTTCACCAATCCTGTCAACAATTTACAATTATTTATGTACTTGCAACTTGCTTTTTGGATGTTGGTCAACATTTTATTTTGCAGGTTTATTTGGATGTATTTTCAGTAGTAGTTCTTGTACTCGGTGGTGCTCTGGCATGTTATGGTAAGCATTCGATATTGTTTGTGTGAGGTGCCATAAAAATGTCTTAGATATTAATTCAGGAATTATAAATATTGTACTTGAGAAGCTGTTTCTTTGTCCCCTCTGTTCTCAATCGAAGATTAGCTTCCATTTATTTTCTTGTGTTAGCCCAGTAGATTTTAGTGTTTATTATAGTTCCACATGCTTGATTTCTATCTTATTCCTCGACCAACTTGCAAAATTATCTGCTATTTGTTCACTGCTAGCTGTAGTTGTGTTTGCACTCTTGTACATCATCAGTTAAAAGTTTGACGATTCAGTATTTTAATATATTTTTTGCTTGGGTTTTTGTGTAGGTGCATTGTTATTCTCAAAGATGAGCAAAGTTCGATCTGAAACTGTATCAACTGAGAAGTGGAAGGTACATCTGTCCCAGGACAGTTCTTCCTGTGGCTTGCATTTCTTCGTCTTGTTGTATGCAAAATCTAATTGTATGCATAGTTGTTTTCTTCTTAATATATTGATGCGCAGCTCTCCTGCGCATTCGAGAAAAAATTGTATGCATAGTTATGACTTTTATGTGAATGTATTGTAACTTAAAGGTAGCACAAGCAGCATTTTCCCAATGTTCGTTCAGTTTCATGACTTATTTGAGGGAATGTTATTCTTAGATCTATGCAATGAAAATCATTATGGTGCTTAATTCACACTTTAAAAGAACATATATGTTGAAGTGTCTTCTATTTATCAGCAGGATCTCAAGAAAATGTGAAGATCTAATCGAAAACATACAAACTTCATCTTTAGCAGTGTACTCCTGTATTCAAATTGACAGTCCTTCCCTGCAGGTTGCCAGTTTAGCTTCTGTCTCGCTAATTTGTTTTTCGTCTTCTGCTATACTAGCACTTGTGACTAATGTTCCAGTAAGTTCTTATATACATTATAGTTGATGTAACTCCAGATTTTGCAGTTCTTTTTAAGTGACCTCCAATTTACTGTACCTTTTGTTGCAGGTGCTTTTGTATTGGTATTCAACAGATGCAGACATCATCTACAATTCTGTTATTTTGTTTGTATATTACTTCATAGGTATGTTTGTGTTCCTTTGTTCCTAGAAATAGGCAAACGGCACATCTTTTCTCTATGGCCTTGTACTTGGTATAGTTCATGTTGGCATTGCCATTCATGGTCAAAAGTGGTAGGATGCATTAAGTTTTTTTCCAATGCATTTTGCTATCAAGCAAAATGCATATGCTTCAAGGTTGGATGTCGTGTGCATTTTTCCTTGCAAGCATACATATGATTGCGATATGTTGTTAGATTTAAGGGCTTAACCTCCATCCGTAGCTCTTACTAATTGCTATTACTTACTACCCTATTGTTTATAGGTTTCATGATGCACTGGTTTGAGGTCTAACTTACAAAGTATAATATATGTGGCATGTATTCGTTACTGTCCTCGAGAGTCTACAGAAGAATTTCTTGGTACTTGGTGTTGGTAGTACTTTTTTAAGTCCAGTGAAATTTAGTTTGTGTTTTTGTCAATCTTACTCATCTTCTCAGTTTATTACCAAGCTGTAGTTGGATCTGTAGATGCTAAGCATAGCTATGAATAGCTTCTAGCGAATTGGTACTTGGTGCACATGTGCCTCACACATCTAAGTGCAATGAATGGAAATGAATACTACAAGAGTAGCCAAAAGCATGATGTATGCTTATTACTGTATCCTATATAGCTATATTCTTGTTTCATCTGCTCATTTACTGATGGTTCAGTTGACAGTTTACATTAAAGAAGTAGACACGTCTCTAAAATTTACTTTGTAATGGTGCTTATATGCTGAATCATTGGTTTATATTTCTTGTAGGTTCGTCACTTCCATCAGGGTTTGTTTTATGGATCATGAGAGATTTGCCTCACCGTCAGGTGGTAGAAAGGCCCACAGAATCAAGAGTTGTTACTTTGTTCAGGGAAAGACCATCAACTACACAGGATCCACAGTGGAGGACAGCTGTTACATCCTCGAACAAGGTACTCCCAACTATTGGGTTCTTTAAGTGACACTATTCAGTTCTAGAGATAAACATGCCTGATTTATAAAAATATCACGATTTGTAGGCCCTCAAGTCAAGCCCAATTTAACAAGACTTACCATGGAAACCTTCTAGTCTGCCTAATATGCTGAAAGAACATCAGTGGGACCCTGGCGTCTGCTACTGTGGCAATGGGTGGGCACAAGAGAATTCAGTAATTCCTGCTTCATGGTTGACTGCATTCGGATGTACATTACAAATTTACTCATCAGAACTGATGTTGTGGGGTTTGAAGAATTAACAAATGTAAATAGCCTTAGAAATGAGAGTTTTCATGGTTAGGCTGTTAGTTTCTCCTTTGAGGTTTACAGTGCCTACCCCGTTGGGTTTACCTGTACCTCATTTAGTTTCTGAAAGTAACAATTGAATGCTTCAACTAATCCATGATAGGAGGTGTTTGTGCCCCCAAAGATCATAATCGCTTGCCATCATTTGTCGATCACTAGGAGGTTTCAACACAAGCTGACTATGTAAGTAATTAACATATTTGGAATACAAGTGTCAAATATTCAGTACCTGCTTCTGCTTGTGAACCGTAAAACCGTAACCACCAGAATCATGAGCGACTACTTGTCCAAGTAGACATTGCCAAACTCCAAGCTCTCATATAACCTTCACAATGAGAATGTGCAGATCAATATCATCATAGGATTACGTTATTTTGCATTTCAGCTTTGGTAGACAAACACCCATATCTTCGTTTGGTACTGGTAATCTCGTGGTGCTTTGGGCTTTGGCTGTTGGCTTGCATTGGGTCACACCACACTCAGCACTGCAGGGGGACTAATCCATCGTACGCAGCGTTATTGGAAGAACCAATCGAGTGCTGTAAACGAGGTTTCGCAGTTCGCATGAACTGTAAGCACTAGTTGAAGATGGATCCGTTGAGGAAGCAGACGGATCCTCAGTTAGGATGGAGCAACAGGGAAATCAGTGTTTCCGGTAGCAATTTCTAGGCGCATGGATCGTGCCATCGTGGGGTTGCCTTGAGGAATGCCCTTCTTGAGATTTGGTACACCCAACCCACATGTGTGTGCAGTTGATGATCTCCCCTCCCAGCTCGTAGGACCTTGTTGCAGTCTTGCTCGGTTCATGCTGCACCTGCCCATGAGGCCATGACTTGATCCAGGGGCGGACCGTAGACCCATCATAGGTCCAGTGACTGCAGCACTCAAAATTTTTGTTATTTGCGTACTGACACCTCACTAATGATAAATACGTCGCTTCTCACTAAAAGAATCATGTTGTTTCTTACTAAAATAGATATGAATATTTTAAGCACCCGTGTTGAGCATAGGAATCCATAACTTTCTCTCTCGCTCGGGTCGTCCCCGCCGCGGGCGACGCCCACCTAGCGCCGCCCAACCCTCCCCCCTCCACCTCCCTGCCGCCGCCGGAGGGGCTGACCGGAGCCCGCGTGGGCCCCCGGGATGGCGGCGGCAGGGCCCTAGTTCGAGCTCGGCGTCCTCTCCGGGGCGGCGGAGGGGCGCGTCACGCGCCCGCCGGAAGCGGCGGCGGCGGGGGACGCAGATCCGGCGTCCCCGAGACCGGATCCGACCCTCCCCTGGCCGGATCCGCGGCGAGCGGCGGTGAAGGTGTCGGGCGCAGCGACGGCTGCTCCCGGAGCAAGACGGCGGCGACGGCGGCGGTGAGGCTTCTGCGGCCACTCCAATGGCCGGGCGGCGCCTGAGACGCGGGATCCGGCGGCGACACGGCTCCGGCGGGGCGGTGGGCTCCTCCCGGGCTCCAGCGGGGCGGCGACGGGGTGCTCGCGGCTGTGGCAGGGCGGCGAGCTTCGGCCGGCTGGCGGCCTCGGTCCAGGCTTTGGCGGGGTGGCATCGGCGCGCCCGCAGCAGCTGCCTGGCCGCCGGGGTCGGGCTGGGGCGGCGGCGGCGACGGCGTGCTCGCCGGTCGGGCTGCGTGCCTCACGTCCCTCGGGGGTGGGCTGGCGCCATGGTGGCGCGGCTCTCCCTCCGGCGCAGTGCCGTGGTGGTGCTGCGGCCGCCGGCTCTGTTATGCGAGGTGCGGCGTCATGGTGGCGCACGCCTCCTTCTACAGCAGATGCGGGCGGTGGGTGGTCTGCGGCGGTTGTCGTGGTGTTGCTTCGGGCACGGTGGCGGCTGCGCGGCGTCGGCACTTCACTGGGGTGTGGGGGCGGCGGCAGGCGGGAGACGGTGCTTCTACGGCGGATGTGTGGTGGCTTCGGCAGTGACGTCCCTCGATCGGCGCGACCGCGGTGGTGGCGCTGGTGCGTCGTGGCGAACGGCTGCAGCAGGTGGTCCGCATTCCGAGCGTAAGCTCTCGCCAGGGATCCCCTGGTGGATTGGCGGCGGCGCCTTCGGGCGTCGCTCTCCCTGCTGAGGGCGCCAATTTGGAACCGCCACCTTGTTACACATTGTCTCGGGGTGAAAGCCCGGTCCAGCCCATGGACGAGCGACGACGACGCCTGTGGGTGTCGTTACCTCCTTGGAGGCGTCGTCTCTAGAGACACGTTCGCGCGGCGGACTGGCTTGCTGCTTCGGGGTTGCTCTGGCCGGCGGTGGCTTATCTGTTGAAGGGCAAGCAAAAGGGGGTTTGCCTCCTCTCGCCATGACGCTTGCCTTCGGTGGGTGGCTGGGGGGTCTCCATCCGGATGATGTTCGTCCGCTCGCAGCGTTCCGCGGCGTCTGGAGGTGCTCGGCACTCTCCAGTGCGGTGCGGGACATCGTCGATGGGCGGCGCCTGCGGCAATGACATCCGGTGAAGGCTTGGCCTGCAGCGGACCGCGCGCAGGGTTGTCAGCATGGCTGAATGCTCCCGGTGCGGTACAACGTCGGAAGACGGCGCGGGCGACATCTTCGGTTTTCCTGCTTGGTGGTGGCTTCTGGTGCGAGAGAGAAGCAATGACATGATTCTGAACCAACGTGGTGGGCTGACGGCTTGCGGCGGGTCCCGGGGGCGGGGCACTTCTTCTTCTACCTTGACGACAATCTCTGGAACGAGCCCGGAGCGTGGAGCTGTGCGGCGGGTTGGCGGTCCCCGCGCACGAGAGAGAGGCATGCTGAGTGGCGGGTTGGAGGTCCCCGCGCACGCGATTGTGATGTCCAACGGCGGAAGCGGCGTGGCCCCCGCGAGTTGGGTGCCTTCGGTCTCGGTGTTTCTTCACGTCGTCGGGTGACCGGAAGGGGTGCGGCACCTCTACGGCGGGGGTTTCTTGCATGGCAACGACCCTCTCGGTGCCTTGGTGTCCGCCGCCCTGCTCCCCTGCCAGTGGTGGTTCAACTCTGCGGTTCAGATACTAGCATGGAGTGCGGTTGCTGGGTGGTTGCTGTGGATTGCGTTGGTCTTCCCTAACGTCGTTTTGTGAGTAGTGCTTTGGCCGTATTGATGTCCCACTCCGACCGGCCTGTGAGTTGTGTTGCGAGGTGTCCCGTGTTGATGTCCCAATCCAATCGGGCGAGTTTGTATTTTTCTTTTTCCTGCCTATGATCTCCCAGGATCATAGTCTTGTATTTTTCTTCTCTATTAATTAATACAAAACCGGCAGTCTGCCGGCTGTTCTTTCAAAAAAAAGTGTTGAGCATAGGAGTATAGGACGTGAACGTTGATGGACATGATACTGCAACCTGATGTTCTCCCCTTCTGCATTTCATTTATGGTTGAGTGAATCCCTTATTTTCGTCTCAAGATATATTGCCTTCTAACTGTGTTTATATATATAAAAAGTTAGCAATGTTGTGTGATGTACCAAATTTATGACATATAACTCTACATCCTTAAAGTACTCTTTTATTCTTTTATTACGTAATTTTGATATCAATATACACGAAAAGATAAGTGGAGCTTATAATACCTTTTGATGGTGAAGTAAGTCACAAATAAAACAAATTATACTTTCATAATTTTTTAATAAGATAAACAGTTAAATATTTGGATACGAACAATTATAGTCAACCTAAATAAAATATTGGATGTCACAACCTCTTTTCCCGCCCACACTCTTCCTCGCCTATGGAGATCTTAAAACTCTACAAACCACTCCTTGTGATTATGACCACCTTTATTTTCTCATCTCAAGTCGCACTAAACTACACCACTCCTTGAGATTTGCATGCAACCACTACAAAACCTCCAAACATTTTTCGTGGTCTTAATACAGTAAAATCCAGATCTCAAACGTCGCATATAACCGCCGGAAGACCATCCTCCCCACCTCTCCCACTCCCCTGTTTCGCTCGCAGCGCTACACCAGGCCATGGGCGCGAGCACTACTGACTTGTCCGCGCCAACCCGCTCCGTGAACCTGTCGGGGTGCATGGCAATGGCCTCTCCCTCGTCCTCCTCCTCCTCCGGTGGCACCGCTACGTGGCCGCGGCCAGACAGGCACCGCGGCGCCGCCGCCGTCGTCCGGCGCGCGCAGCTCGTCCTGTCCCGTGACGCCGGCTGGTGCGGGCTACGAGCGTGGCGGCGGCTGATCAGGCGGCTGGCGCAGGAGACCAAGTGCATCTGCAGCTCCCCGACGGCGGCCACGGGAAGGCCCATCACGTTCGGCTACGACGCAGCCAGCTACGCCAAGAATTTCGACGACGGCCGCAGCCCCGCGCCGCGCTGCGCCGCCCCCGTCGTCGTCGCCGCCGCCAGTGCCGTGGATGATTCGAGAGGCAACTGAGCCGTCGTCGTCGTCGTCGTATTCTCCCCTCGTCGATCCCCTTCCGGTCTTTATTTTTCCTTTTCTTTTCGTTATTTTTTAAAAATTTCCTTCTCTTTCTAGCAATCTAGCACCTTCTTTAGTCCTTGGTGAATGGGATATTGGTATTGTAATGGCCTTCCTCATCAGTACCTCATGCGTATCTAGTAATTTTGTAAATAGCTTTCGAGATAACACGATTGGAGTTCGGCCAAATGCAGGCAATGCATGATCCTCTGGATCTCATCTCTCGGTAAGCAATTTTAATCAGAATTCAGATATTGCATGAAGCCATTTTCTGCCCGATCTCTCGAATATCCTGCAGATTTCGATGAGGATCGATTTTATCCTGATCTATCTTTTACCTTTTCTGCCCTCTGCCCAATATAAGGATAATGCTCTGCTTATTCATCTGGATATTTGAGTGTCTTGTCTGATCGATAGGGCAGTTAAAGAGATCATAAAAGAAAAGGAAAGGGCCAAGTGGAAGGACCATGCAACCATGATTTACAGAGGGAAAAGGCAAAAGTAGGAGCGAATTTATTGGTCATGATCTCAGGCAGGAGGACCATATTGAATTTGTTTTCTGTCAATGCGCTTTACCGGCACCATTTCCCCAGCGAAATGTTCCCTTGCAAATCAGTTCCCCTCTGGAGAGCAGTTTTTACATGTAATATTGTGTGGTACTAGTTCATTGAATTGCTTAGTCATGTGTTCCAAATAGTCAGGAATGCCATTACAAACTTTTTTTTTAAATTTCTAGTGTTGCTTTGTAAGGCTTGATTCGTTGTCGCTGCCTCCTCATTGGCCTCGGGGACTTGGCCTTGCCCCTACACAACGGTTGCTTCCTGCAAGGGCAAGGCCACATTTGGTGTGTAGGCAGCTGATAGGCATTGCAATAGACAGACTGGGGTGGGGGCTCCATCACAAAAGTAAGGCAAAGTTGCGCTATTTGAGGCTTCCCGGCTGCCCTCTCCGGCCGGAAAAAGGCAGAAGCTTCCTTCTCGTCAGGCTGCCTCTCCAAGATGTTTTCCGCTGTGCAGAGAGAATTTTCAGGTGCAACTACCGGCCGGCGGGCCAGCATGCGCGCCGAGGCTGAATCAGTTATCCATGGTTAAAACTTGAAATGTCAGCTGCGACACTGCGTTATGGAAAGAATTCAGTCTGAAGACTCGGACCAGCTTCACATTAAGGCAGAGTTCGTCAGATGCAAAGAGAGAAAACAAGCAAACAACACTCTGAGTCGTGTCCTCACTCCTGAACTGAAGAATGTGTAATCCACAAACTGCAATAGCAACATGATCAGCTAGAATGAATTAACAGGCACTGACAGCATCACTAATTAGAGAAGCCAAAGGTACCAAACGATTACTGAATGCACCACAACGCAGGAAGATGTCGCGATGGCTCCCCCTCGTGGTTGCTGCAAGGACACGGACGAAAGGAACACGCGTATAAATGCACCTCAGTCTTGTAGCACGGTCTCTGGGTGCGCGGCTGTAAATTCACTAATTGCATGGTCCACTCCAAGCGGCAAACAGCTCCCGCATAGCGCAGAGCAGCAAACTGTCACCTTAACATGTCCAAGCGGCAAACGGCTACAACTTCCTGAACAATGCTTACCAACGCCAGGACCATTACATTAGAGTGTGGATGGCCATTAATCAGATCATAGAGCGAAAAAACCACTTGTAGTAGCGGCCGCTCAACTTATTCGAGGACTCCCATTGGCTGCATGTAGCTGTAGGACCCACGCTGCATGCGGGCAGACTCCCCACTTCCGAATTCTTTAGGGTACATGGGCCCCACCTGGTCAAAGCCGCGAGGCACGAACTTTGCCTGAGCGATGCCGCGGACAGCCTCAGCCTGCCTCGCTCCGCGAGGCAAAAAAAAAAATCCTCCGAGCGCCTGCCTGTCTCACGCCGATATCTACCTCCGGCATCTCTCTCTCCGTACGTCTCCTATCCTCGTTCTCTTCTCCCCGATCTACACCGCCGCCGCTGCACCACCGTTCTCCCCGTTCTCTTCTCTTCACCGGCATCAGCATGAAGACATCACCACCTTCCCTTACCCTCCGTCGCCGCCCCATCTACCTCTTCCATTCTCCTAGATGTACGCTGCCGCCGTTCTCCCTTCGCCGCTGCTCCGCCTCTCCACCGAGCTATCTTCCTCTCCGACGACTCTCTCCGCCACCGCACCAGGTACGTCTTCACTTCACTTCTCCAACGATTCTCTCGGTCCATCTCCTTCAGCCGCTCTCTCAACTCGTACCTGTACTTTTCTCCCAGATCTACACCGTCTCCGCCGCTCTACGCCACCGCGTCCTCTTTCACTGTGTGCTTTTGCATCTATCCCTTGCTTGTTGAGATGGACTCCGGTATCCCGCTGGTCAAACTTTCACGTCGATGATGTTGAGGTGTTGAGTTCAAACTTTCAGCAGGTTTTGTGCTCTAGATCTGCAATTTATGTACTTTGTTTTACACGTTCGACCATAACGTGATGGTTCATTAGGATCTATGTATTCCGAGTTGTCAAGAATGGCCATTCCTAGCACACTGTACATGAAACTTATTAGTATCCTATATGAAAAATCACCCTTTTGTTATTGCTTTCATCCCAATGCTTGCAGTGTTCCCAAGTTCTTTTCGAAAAGTACTACTATGGTGTGATACTCATATCCTAACTCATGACATTGCTGGATTTTTGTTTTTCTTACTTGTGGCAAATTCTTTTTTTTTGTGCTACTACATAGTTACAACCATTTTTGTGATTGGTTACATCTTGTTAGTGCTTATAAACCAAGTGTGATTCAAATACATCTCATACCTTGCTGCTATGCTCGTTAGTACTAACTAATATACAAGTAAAAAGTACATCTTGTTGGTACCATGAATAGTACCAACCATATTTCTGAACATTTTACCCACTAATACTATACAATATTTCAGTATATTAATTGTTGCTCAAGGGTTTGTTTTGCTCCTTTTCAGTATATTAGTGGTCACTCATGGATTCATTTCGCTCCTTTCACTATGTCACTGTATGAGAAAACGTTGAGCTTTGTTCTCCTGGAGACAAGCATTTTGGTAGTGAAAATTCTTCTCCCTTTTTTCAGGAGAAGTTTGGATCCTTTTGGATAGTAACTGCAACCAACTTTCTAACTGAGTATCAGAAGTAGTGTTATGAGATAATGCAATGAGTCATATTCTTTGTATAGAACATATCAGCTAGCTACTTAAAACTGCACTGCAAATCTCAATATATAATAGTGCTGTAATTTGTTTTATCAATTGTGTGTGCTACTAACTTTAATTTCGCTTCTAAAGTATTACCGACTTTGTTCGCCTGTGTTTTCTATTATTTGCTTCACTTGTTGAGTACAAAAAAGATTTCAACACAGAGGAAAAGATTATTGCGACAATTAAAACAAGTGCTGAATAGTCAGTGTGGCTAGTTCACTAGAGAACAAAGTCGGTATTCGTTGTCATCTTCTCGATTTACTTCAGGTAAATTCAGTCTTTTGTTATGATTTATTTGCTTTGTTGCCAACACACTTAATTCTCCATGTTACAACTTCTCTTAATATATGCAGCTCCTTTTCAATTTAGGTTACTCTTAATATATGCAGCTCCTTTTCAATTTAGGTTTGTTATGCAGGATGTTGCCTTATCAGGAGATCCAGAGGGCTCCATTAAATTTTATGCCCGTTTCAACCTGGAGGATACTTCAAGTTTTAGGGATCTAGATTAGCACAGGTAATGTGAACGGTTGTCAACAATAGTTTTTCCAACCTCCAAGTTGATCCAATGTGATTTAGTTTGCAAATTTACTTTATTACTCTACCAAATGTTGATAAAATATTTAGTGTAACATTTTAGCCGAAATTTTGCCATTTTACTTTGTTATCTACAGCTGAAATATTTAGTGATACAAGAAGAGATTATTTATGCTAAGACTAATCAACTTTTGAATATTGACCTTTGCTGGTAGTACTATTCTGGGGAAAATACTTCTGGCTACACCTCCCTACTATTTTGCATTTGTGGGGTTTCACTGGTCACTGATCAACCTTTTTTTTCCTATCTTCATTGGTTTTGGTGTTTCAGTTTTCACAAAAAAATTATATGTCTACTTTCCTTATTAAAAATCTGAATTGTTAGTCTAAAACTTTATATCAGTTAGAAATATTTGTCAGTAGTTGAGTTACTTGGGATCCTACATATATATTGTTTGGTACTCCCTCCGTTCTCATTTGTTTGACGTTTCGGACATGAGAAAAGAACTAGCTCCAGGCCATTTTGTATGTCCGAAACGACATATAATACCGAACGGAGGTAGTAAATGTTTTAGGACACAAGTGACACTATATTCTTCTGTACTCCATATAGATGGTGCTCAAACATTATAGGTTTCTAACATTATTAGGAGTCACTACATGAGTAGGACTCTGTTTACCCTATTTGTAGCCATGATTGACAATTTTTTTTCTTAAGTATGATCCAATGTGTGTTTTAATGTTGACATCACCATTTTTAGGATCTGAAGTTTATTAGGATGATTAGTAGTTGAAATCTGAATGTGGTCTATCTTGTTTTTTCCTATCTGAACTATACTTGTACCTCCAAATTACTTGCATATAAATGAACCTAAGACACAGTAAAGTTGAATTATTTTTACAGCAAACTTAGCACTGTCAATCTGGTATAAATACTATGTATGTAACACCTGAATGTTTGGGCTCTACTTTAAATGCGAAATTCTGAACTCTATCCTTAACAACTCGTCTGAGATTTCCAAACTATGTGCGGAATTTCAGTATCAGTTTCCTTTTGTTTTTTAAAAAATTATCCACTTTTGCGCTCTTTTTTTTTGTCTTGGGATCACTGTGTGCTGCTCTCTTTTCATTTTTTTCATGTGAGGTATGCAATCTCATCAGTCCAACTTTGTTCATGTGCTCATGCCTGCCGGCAAACAAGCTTCCTTACTACACGGACAAGCTTCCTTGCTGCATGAATGTGTCCATCAAATTGCAGTAGACAAAGTCATGTTTGGTAGCATCGTGAACATCAACCTCCGCTGTGCAAACAAAGATGATTATGTCTGTATCTGTGAGAAAATATGCTTTGTATTGATCCTCTATATGTCTACAGATCTTCCATATGTTCATGTCTGAATCTCTTACTTTTGTATAGGTCTCTATGTCTTTGTGTTCATGTTTATTGAATCTCTGACAAAATTTGCGTCCGCCTGTTAAAAAGTTGAGTGTCAGATTGGTTGAAGTAAAATATTTTGTTGAGTATTTTTTGTCTAAACACTATAATGTTTTGTAATATGACACAGATATTAATATCTCAACCAATCTGACAGAGTATTTTGTCTTTTGCAAATTTTGTCTAAACAAAATATTAATAATACTTCAAATACTAATAGAAAAGGTTTTAGAAAATACTAATATCTCAACAAAATATTTAACTTCAAATAGAAAAGGTTTCATATTACAATATAATGTTGTTTTTGATAAAACATTTTAATTTGTTATCACTCAACTACACAAACTCCTCACAGAAACCCACGTTGTACTCCATCTTTGCGTATCCAACCATAAAATGGATATAGAAAAGTTTTTTCAAAACACATTAGATTGTGGCAATGTTTCTTTCTGAGTCCGCTTCGCGTGCAGTCAAGTCGTTCCCCTGCCCTGCTCAACATTTAGCGAGAGCTCCATGGCGTGCGGCAGTGAGCCAGTGACGTAGAGAGTGTACAGCTCCAGCGGCAGTTGTCTGAAGATTTTTGGAGTCTGGGCCTACCTCCCTCGCTCGTACCGATGACGGTAGTACCTGGCCTAGTAAAAACCGATGATGCTATTATAACATATGCCAATCAGTTGGCAGCACCAGGTGAAACTACTTGTACTCCAGTAAAAACAACTGCCACCAGGAGATGTCATGTCGCCTGGCCCAGCAGCCAGGTTCACAGGTTCATCGAGATGTGAAGCAACTAGTACAAAATGGAATATAAAGATATTGGCTGGCCCACCCCAACACATAAATTAGTTGCAAGGAGCACAAGTATATTCGTGCACTTCTCCGCACTTCGCTCGCCCTGAGAGAGAAACTTAAATTGTACTATATTATTAAAACAGTTCAGAATGCTTATTGGAGGTTGGAGTTGAAATGCAGAGTAGCTTTATACTACTAATGTATATACAGTTCTATTGTGTAATAGAAAGTGGAGTTCATACGTATCTGTTCACATGGAGATGACAAACTTGTAGCACTGAAATGCATAAATGTCTAAGTTCAAGTATGCAATTAGTAAGCAACATATCGTTCTGGATGTGCTGGGTCCATGGTGGCAAACTAGATGGAACTGATAGTGTGTAAAAGCAGCCCGGCAGTACTCAAGTACGTAGTCATGAACTCACCATGAATATTTTACACTCAGTTCTTCAATCACAAAAGCCATGAACAGGAAGAATAATACACAATTTCTTGTTGCAATGCGTTTACACAAATGAACAATACTAGACTCATAATTACAACATATAGTACTACTAATAATATAGTACTGTTGTGTATACAGATTTTCACATGCAACAATATAACACTAATAATATAGTACTACTTGCATCTTGAAGCCCAATTTTTACATGGATCTATAAGTAACAAATCAGTATTCATCTTGATGGCCCTCCATAATCAGTATACTCATGAACAAGTCTGTACTTTTAGTATGCCGATGATATACTAATATTTTACACTGCACTGCAAGTAGTGAATAAAGAAATTAACATGACTATTATATATACTACCATGTTCGTACGTCAATAGTGACAGTACTGTCCAACAACCAATATAAAAAATATTGGCAAGATTGATGTCATGATGTGCTAATAGAAGCATCAGAAGCTAAATTAAAATGTGGGCACTATTCAAATTATGTGAAGAAGTTACATCACATGTTTTTAAGATAGAAAATCTATCAATGTACAACCTCACTTCAACCGCATGATCAGTGTAGGGGAGAATTTAGGACTATTTGAGGTTTAGCATATTTCTTACTAGACCAAGACAGCTAATATGTACTACCTCCACTCGTAATTAATTGACGTTTCTGACCAAACTTTGCATTGGAAGTAGGCCAAAAATTCTGTTGAAACAACATATAAATACAATTAGATGGAGAATGTGATTCTATCACTAGCTGATGATGTAGAGGTTGAAAAGAAAATGCCCCCAGCCCCACCCCAACACACATCAAAATTAATTGCAAGGAGCACAGGTAAATGAAGATAGAGGTAAGAGAACAAAATAGAATGGATAAATTAATAGGAATTGGCAGACAGAAATGAATACATGGGACATCTGCATGTTTGGTCATATTAAAGCATTATGGTACAATATACTACAATTGATAGCTTAATTATTAAAGAATAACTGAACTGCGTCTCTGAATATTATGAATTTCCTTGCTAGAAGAATGGTAATTTGAAACCAAATGCCACAGAAAACAACAGAAAAATGAGATATGACTTAGTATATACTATATAGTAAATCATAATATGACATACTACAGTATATATGCCACCAATATCTGCTCACTTAATGATCCAGACAAGATGCATCCAAGTAGTGCTCATCTATAGCTATCTTCGCTCTTTGTAAAGCATTGTCAGAAAATAGAGTTACCTAATTAGTAGTTTTTAGTATGATATAGCACAATAATCCTTTAGTATGATATAGCACAGTAATCCATAAGGTTTTTTTTGGCAATGCAGCAGATTCAGAATGGGAACAGAGCACATGTTCTTATATCCACCGTATACCAAAAGAAGTGTGATAAATTAGTATGCTCAGAGAGAATAATTGAAATAGGTAATGTACATACCTTGCTATAGTTAGGCTAGGTAGATCCAGAACTCGAGAAAGAGATGTTGTTTTACATACCTTGCTATAGTTAGGCTAGGATTCTAATTGTGTCACAGGACACTCCTTTACGTACATCATAGATCATCCTATTTTTGATCCTTAGTTACAAGGTGAGAGTTCAGTTCAGGTATAAATTTTCTACCTCATTGCAATCTACTAAGTGGTGATAAGCATTTTTTTGTAATAAACAACATGGCTAAGTATCCCTGCACGTGCATTAAGAGCATAAGAAATTTACCTATAATTTTACCAGAATGCAAATTTGAGATAACGTTGTTCAATTAAAAAGTGCTTTGGGATAGCTGATCTATAATCGTACTGCTATATCCATCAATCCAGTATGTACTGCTCCATCAAAATGCCCCTACATCACATCAGGACTGACTTTAGAATAAAACCATTACAGAACTATTGTGATGGTAGCTACACTTTACCTGCACATTTAAGCTAAGTTGACACTGAACTAAAATCCAATATGAGATAGTAAAAACTGAAATATTCTGTTAATCCTACTTACTATAAGATAGTATTGCATAACATATTGACCATCCAGTACTGCATATATAGGCCTACATCCTACCAAAACTAATGTCATGATTCAGAAAAAAACAATTGCTCTTCATGACGTGACTAAAAGATCTCAAGCTGTGGTATCATAACAAAACAAGATGTAAAAACACAAAGCGCTTTAGAAAAAGAAAGTGAATAGAAATCATAAACACGGATTTTATTACCTGGAGCACTGATCTGTACCCCATGAATGAGGGGATGCATAAGAGGTTGGTTGCTGAAGTGGGATGATGCTTGCTGATGATGCATCGGAAAATGGTTGCTGAACTGGGATGATGCTTGCTGTCAAAAATATTGAAGGCCATGTGGTGACCAAGGCATGACCTGGCCGGCGTCATTAACAAAGGGGCCGGCCAGGGGAAGAAAAGCCATGCTCCCCATGGGACGCCTCTTCAGGATGCCGTTGCGTTGGGAGACCACATACGGCGGGAGCACGAGCAGGTGTTGACTCACAGTAAGGGGATGAGTCGCCGGCAGGGGGGTGCCTGGGGAAGAAATTGAAGATGGGACAACGCCGGCAAGCGGCGCCTCCTAGTGAGGGCAAGACGATGCGTACGGAGCGAGCGGCTGGGGACGGAGCATACCATGGGGGAGGGGGTGCAGCCACCGCGGGGAACGCCTGCTCCCACAGCGACGCCGCCGCAACCACCGAATGTGCCAGGAGTCGTCCCCGCCGCAACCACCTAATGCGTCGCCATCACGGGATCCAGGATCGTTGAGATCAGCATGGGGAGCAGCGGATCCGGAACCGCAGCGCCAGGAGCCGATGAGTTGGGGATGGAGGTGCCGGCCGCGCCGCCGCCGCCACTCATTCTGGAATGACTCGGGGTGGGTTGACTGAAAAGTGGCTTAGGGTTTCAGGTGTGCCCGGTCGTGAGGGGGAGTGGCAAAATATTCCCTGGTGAGGCAAAATATTTGATCCCGCGTGAGGCAAAGCATCCAGGCAAAACATTCGATCCCGCCCACGCCTCAGCCCGCGAGGCAGTTTGGTTTGACCGGGTGTGGGCCTCGCCAACATTTTCTATTCTTCCATTCCACATGCACCGCGGGTCCCACGCCTGCATGCAACCAATCAGTGCACGGGATTAAGCTCCGCGGCCGCTCATAGCAGCGGCAATGTAACAGCGAGCTTCGTCTGGTGCAGTAATGCTAACACTAACACGTTCCATACTTCGACTACTATTCCTTCATGCAAAAAATGAATGACCTATTTATTTTCAAACCATACCAGGAAAATCTACTAAATCACGAATGCATTTCTAAATTTTCGTTTTAAAACTACGATATATAGAAGGTTCAATTCATGATAGGGCAGTTTGATTTTTTTTATTGGATGATGGAAAGTTGTGAAGCATTTAACTATAGACTTGATATATATTACAAGTTAGACGAACACAACAACGACTCCGTGGCCCAATGGATAAGGCGCTGGTCTACGGAACCAGAGATTCTGGGTTCGATCCCCAGCGGAGTCGTTTTTTCTGTTCTTTTTTTTACAATATAATGTTTTTTTTATGAACAGGCGAGACATATTCAGACTTCAGAGACAGCGTTTTAATGAACAGGCGAGACATATTCAGACTTCTGAGACAGCGTTGCACCTAGCTACAGGCAGGGAAGTCAGGATGGAAAAGTTATTTTTCTGGGTGCCTCATCCGAGGAGCAAGCAGCGAAAATTCAGCCCATGGCACTCTCTCTTAACATGGTGAATGATGGCGAATGTGGCTCAGACGCTCAGTGGCTGTGCCTGTGCTGGTAACAACATTTCTCTTGAGTTGAAAAATAATAATGCCTTATTAATTTATCGATACTATTCTTACATATCCCTTTAACCAAATTATTTGACCTTTCCCGACCACCACCGGAGTAATGAAACATTCTCAGTTGATAAAGGCACACACTGATTAGAAAGAGCATTTCTAACGACCCCTTGCAACAGTGGATTAAGCTGTCACTATGACTTGGCGGAAGATGGCACTGCTGCTGCTGCTGTGTAGATGGATTTCAGCTGCCTGTTTATGAGCTTGCTGTCATAAACAGCCAGCTGCAGCTCCATGCCGTCCGACCACCATTGCTGCAGCCCATGCGCCTCAAGGAACTTCTGCGGGCCTTTTGATGTCACAAAGAGCTTTGCGACGACATCACTGGCGATCTCACTTGCCTTGCGTTGTTGTTGATGTTCGTCGGAAGCACCATCTGCTGTTGCGGAAGAGCAAGAAGGAGCGTTGTAATAGCAGCAGATGTAATCACTGTTGTTGACGTATAAATGTGGCACCCATTTCTTCTCGGTGCGCAATCTCTTCTTGTCAGTCGCCTCCTCCTTGGCACTCTCAAGGGGTGTCGTTGCTTCTTCCTTCAATGGCAGGCTTGCTTTGACTTTCTTCCACAGGTAGCTGGCCTTCTCACTCATGCTCCTAACACCCATGGCCAATGAAACAGAAGGTGGATTAAATAGATGACACTCCACGTAAACTCCTTGCTTGGCAAGCTCCTTGCCAATTTGAAGGGCAAAGCCAGCTCCCAAGGAGTGCCCAGCAACACAAACATTGGCACTGCCAAACTTCTCAACTGCTGTCTTCAGCGCTGCTAAAGCGCCAACGTATCTCACCGAACCTTTGAGGCTTTCCCAAACCAAGAAACGAAGATCATCCTGCAGGTCTCTCTTCATGGTTGGTTTCTGCAGCAGTGTTCCTCTGAGAGCTAAAACAGCCCTGGGTGCTCCACTTGGTCTTATAAGGATGAAGTCAGACAATGCAGAAGAACGATCCCACTCCAGCACAGCACCATAGATGGAACCATCTCTCTCATCCACCAATGTCTGCGTGACCTTGTACTTGAAGGGCTTCCACCATTTTGGAGCAAGGCCATCCTCTTCCCCTTTCTGATCTTGCCTGTCCAGTTCAAGCAGGTAGACTGCTTGAATGAAGCAGGCCATCACCATTCTTTTGTAATTTGGGTCCTTCCTGCAAGTCAATTTAAAGCAATAATGTTAGCATAAAAAGTTGCAGATACATGCTAACATACAAGTGTACAGTGAATAGAAGTCAGGAAAAAGAAGTAGAAGTTGGGTCTTTCAAGTGGGTGCAGTGAATAGAAGTCAATTTTAAGTTTGGCATTTCCCCCATTATTCTGAGAATTTCTAATATTTTTAATCAATACTATTAATAAAAAAACTGGCTGTTTAATCAAAAGGATTATACTTTAAATTTAGTTGAGGGAAAATGGGGTTACAATTTTAAAAATCTGATGTCATTATCTTGTTGATATGGCATTTTTATCTTGTTGACAGGAAACCTTTGATACACCTCCCTTCTTTGTATTTGATTGATCGTGAAACCACTAGTCTCCAGGCAATTATATGAGCATTTCCCCTATGGCCTGGAAACTATGACCCCACTTTGTAATGGAATTGCCTACAGGGGGCTCTTGTATGAACCTTGCTTGACCACTAAACCCACAAAATTGAATCCTCTCATTTTTCTTCAATGACAACTAGCAAAAATAGCAATGTACATAGACTTAACCATGAGGTAATAGCCAGAAGACAGCCAGACACAGCTATACAACAAAGCATGTGCACAGAAAGTGTGTTTATATTAGGAAGGCACTACTACCTCACGGACAGAACACGTTAGTTTCAGGAATACTTTTCCACTGCTCGTTACTTTCTTGTTTCCTGATTTCCTCCAATAAAGGTCTCAAGAAACTTGAGCCACTGCCCACTCTGCCCATTGCTTTCTTGTTTCAGATCCCCCCCAGAGAAGATAGGATCACTCCCTTTGTTTCTTCTTCTCACCTATAAGTTAACCTTGCTTGTAGGAATAGTAACCTATTTGGCCACTCCAACAGTATCATGACGCTAAAGGCAAAATAGAAATTAAGGCAAAACCCTCAAGAATGGTTTTCCAAACCGCAAATGGGGGCAGCAAATCACCAGAAACTTTACGTGGCCCCTATAAAAGGTGATAACTTCTATATCAAACCATGGAACAAGATAATCGTCATCACAATGTAGCTAGTTGAAAGCGTAATCGATTTGGCCACATGCTTTAATCCAACAAAGATGACACCTCCCATCTTAATGACCAAATTCAAGCCACTTCATTCTAATTCGACCGCGGAAAGCGGAGGGGCGGGCGTCGTGCAACCCGGATCAGAATTCGTTATCCCCTCCCGACCTAAGCCAGGGGGTGGCCGCAAATCAAGGTGCCCGCTGCAACACCAAGCGGCGCCCCTGATCCCACCGAAACCAAATCCCGCAGAAAAACCCACAGAAACATCTCCATCCTATAAGGAAAACACAAACATTAAGATTGCAAATAATAAACGGGAAGCGTGATCTAATACCAGCTCGATCTGATGATCTCCTTCCAGTTAGGCGGCGGCAGGTTGCGCGGCCCGGACACGTGGAAATCGTAGGGGTGGCCCTCCGCCTCAGCGTCCGCCGCGGCCACCACCACGGCCCCTCCGCCGCACCCTCCACCCTCCACCTCCACCATCTCCTCCTCCCCCTCCTCGACCGCCTTCAACCCCGCCGCCACCGCCGTGGGCGCGGGGGACAAGTCGATCGGCATCGCGGCGGCGCAAGCCATGCCGTCCCCGTGCTCGCGGCGCCGGGCGGGGATCGCCGGGCGGAGAGCGCGTGCGCGCAGGGGGGTCGGCAACGGTCGGGCCGGCGTGGGTGCGGGGAGTGCCGAGTGCGCGGGCGCGACGATTCCTGGGTGCCAGGTGCGCGAGCGCGGCGGTGGGGTATTTGGGATCTCAGCAAGGGGACAGCGGCCAACGGTCATGTTTGGTAAGGGGAGCGGCAACTGGGGGGTTTTATCACGGCAGGGTCAGAGGACTCGAGAGGGGTGGTGTGGCTTGAGCGTGTTGACAATGAGTATGCTTTCCTTGTTGGCTGGTGGTCTTCTTGATTTTCCAACTGTGGTTTGGAATTTTGCATATGCGGATGCGGTTGTTTCATTCTGGATACGGTCATCTAGGGAAAAAATGTATTTTACTCGAGAGAAAATGATTTTGAAGATGACACAGCCCAGAGTTTTATATGCTTTTACGAAAGTACCAAGTGAATCTTACTCAACCATTTCTAAAGATATGTATTTGTTGTTTCTTACTTTCATACATACATGTAGCAGAACTCTTTGGTAGGGTCTTGTATGTTGATGCTATGTGCCATTTTCAATGGTCAAACATGCTATGGCATCCATTATGTCTTAGCAGAAAACATAACTTTTACCCACGAACAACTTCTTACCAACTTAAATTTTAAGTTTTATACAACCATAGGACCATCATTTTGGTTTCCTTCTCAAGCTTATTTGCCCTCATATAAAAAAGATGCATTAAGATAGTTGCCAAACGCATGTTTTAATTAATGGTTTTTTTGGATTTTTTGTTGTTGCATTCAATAATTTCGTTATAGTTGTATTTTTAAGATTTTACGTGAACCTTTTCTGAACTAAAACTTTCCAGATCATAACATTATTTTATTACTTATAATAGTTTATATTTTGAAAATGTTTCATTATGAAGTGAAGTTTTTTATAAGATATATTTATTAAACAAACCATATATGTATATACTAATTTAGTTTAAGCTAGATTATTATTTTTTGAGATGGGATATTTTCTTGTGAAGTGAAAATGTTGTTCCTTCGCTTGGAATAAATATTTCCATGGTGCTAAGAGGAGTCATATTCTCCTTTGAATAGAAAATATTACACTTTATAAATAAATTTCATTTTTTTGGATTATTTACCGAAGTTGGAATATTTTATTTAAGATGATATATTTTCCAGTAAGGTTGTAATAGTAATATTTTCAATTTTAATATATGAAGATAAAAGGCTCTATTATTATTATTATTATTATTATTATTATTATTGTGTACAACTATATGCATTCCTTTTAATTTTATTGTGCAGGTGTAAGATTTTTTTATTTTATGCATATTTAAGTTAAAATTTATCCTTTAGTTACTTCTTGTTTTCATTGAAGCAGCTAATAAATAGAAAAGAAAAGGAATTAAAACAAATAACTTCCATACAAGTGAGCGAAGTTTGGGTTTGTATACTTGTATTATAAAAATACATACGGTACGATTTCTCACTTTTTTGTTTTGTTATAAATCAGAATCAAAGCACAAGGAATTCTTAACACTTGTTTTTTCACATGGTATTGTAAGCTGGCTGCCATCCTCCTCTGTTGGTTACTAATCTTTAATAGACGAAACGTGGGTTATTCCCTGGACGGGTAGCGGGTCCACGTCGCCCGCTAACCCTCTAACCGTTCGATCCAACAAATTTGCGACAGCGACCGTTCGATCGGGGTCATCGCGGGCCTTTCGCCCGTTAAGCCGCAAACCCGAACGCCAGCGAACCATCGCGAATTTGCTCGTCCTCTCCGCCATCCGTTGTAGCCCCGCCCTCCGGGTGCCGCCGCCGCCGCCACCGCCTGTCGGGGCTGTTGACGCCTGCCACATCTCTCCCTCCCGTGTACTACGAGCCCACGCTTGCAAACGACTCAACACCCTGCTGCAGATGCCGCCCTCCCTGATGGTTCATGTGCCGTCTCGGCCAGCCCCGGCCGTTCCGCCGCCATCGTCGGTCGCCGACTCCACACTCCTCTACCTCCCTGGACCAGAAAATGTCATGGCCACCATCGCCTCGCGACCCATCTCCAGATCACGGCGGTTGCCATTGCCGGCCTCCATTCTGCGAATCTTCGCGGCTCCTCGCGTCGCTCATGTCGCTTAACGCAGCCTTGCACAAGACCCGGCGGGGCTGCTTGTGGCGCCGCCTGCACATGTAGACAGCTCCGCCGTCCGAGCTGTGCCTTCTCCGCTTGGACGACGAAACGTGGGTTATTCCCTGGACGGGTAGCGGGTCCACGTCGCCCGCTAACCCTCTAACCGTTCGATCCAACAATTTTGCGACGGCGACCGTTCGATCGGGGTCTTCGCGGGCCTTTCGCCCGTTAAGCCGCAAACCCGAACGCCAGCGAACCATCGCGAATTTGCTCGTCCTCTCCGCCGTCCGTCGTAGCCCCGCCCTCCGGGTGCCGCCGCCGCCGCCACCGCCTGTCGGGGCCGTTGACGCCTGCCACATCTCTCCCTCCCGTGTACTACGAGCCCACGCTTGCAAACGACTCAACGCCCTGCTGCAGATGCCGCCCTCCCTGATGGTTCATGCGCCGTCTCGGCCCGCCCCGGCCGTTCCGCCGCCATCGTCGGTCGCCGACTCCACACTCCTCTACCTCCCTGGACCAGAAAATGTCATGGCCACCATCGCCTCGCGACCCATCTCCAGATCACGGCGGTTGCCATTGCCGGCCTCCGTTCTGCGAATCTTCGCGGCTCCTCGCGTCGCTTGTGGCGCCGCCTGCACATGTAGACAGCTCCGCCGTCCGAGCTGTGCCTTCTCCGCTTGGACGGTACGGTTTAGGAGGCGGCGCAGTCTGCCTCTGCTATGAAATATGAGCACATATTGCCGCGCGCGCCGAGGTTCCGCAGCACCGCGATGGCCTGCGTCCTCCGTGCTGCAACGGCCGCGGGCGCTCCCATCACTCCATTTTGCAGAAGTCTCCTTTCTGGCAAAAAAAGGCGGTCCTCACAAGAGCTCTCTGCATTTTTTGATTAGGCTCTACACGATTGGATTCCGGCCACTTCCTTCAAGCTCTGGTTTGAAGAAGATGGACACAGATTCAAGTACCAACTTTGATTAAAGGAATATAGTGTATGCATCTTGCATACTTTTGTGTCCTACTCCATTAGCTGATAGCCTGATGTATGAATGCAAGTGAATGGTCGGAACTTGGAACTGACAAATGAAGGTGCTATTATATAATTACATGGAGAGAAGGTGAAGAACTCTGTTGAAGGACTTGAGTTGTTTCAGCTGATATTGCTGCTGAAGAAATTTTCTTCATTTCTAATTATTATCTTTGATTAATAGTTATCTTTCACCTCTGCTTTCTAACACTCAAAATCCAACCAACTAACTGCAATCCAATTGTTTGGTGACACTAACTGATTATACTCCAATGATTTTATCTAAACTGCATAATGTACAAATAGGTTTTGGAACTAGAGCATTTACATGCCTGACATGAGTGTCGTTGAACCAAAAAATGAGTATACTCCTATAATCATTATCTGAAGTAATGCACAATTGGTTCTGAAACTAGAAAACTTTACATGCATGACTCGCCTGTCATTTGAAATGAGTATACTCCTGTTGTAATCTGATCTACGTAATGCACAATAGGTTCTGAAACTAGAGGTTCTATATGAATGACATGCCTTACACAGTAACTATCATAGAAAATCATATTTGTCTTGCATAGATATTTTATAAAGTGCTCAATTAGAATAGGCTTTTAAAAGCAAACTAGCCCCTTTGATGTACCACAAACACTTTTAGTACAAGTAATACTTTCATCGTCCCTGGCTTATGTTTATTGTTTACTTGCAGTAATGAATACATCCCTGTTAGCTATATAGATTTCAATTTTCTCCATCTATATTCCACTGACAACAAAGAGATATACTCATATATATATGTATGCCTTATGTATTCACACTAGCCTAGCAAAAGGCCAGCGCGGCAAAGCCGCGTGTTGATTCTAGTATTAAAATATAGCGCAACATACAATCGCTTTGTATTTTGTCTCTACAAAATAATTTAGTGATATTTATATGACAATCTCATATACAAAAAAAAAACAAACACTACGATATGCTTGTTCTATGCAATGGGCCTAACTGCCAAGTGGGTGGCCGGCCTTAGTGCTACCTAATACCTACCTTAAACACGACGGGCCTAACTGCCAAGTGCCAATAAGCCCAATAGGCCTCACCTAGCGGACTTATCTTGGACTAGTTTTCACGGAGACCCGGACCCCGCCCGCCCCCACCCCACCCATCATTGACCCAAGGGATCAATCCTTCTCTCCCACGACTCCGGCCCGGACTCCACGCCGCCGCCCGATGGCCCGCACCCGCAAGCGCCGCCGCCGCCGCCGCCGTAACGCTGCGGCCGGGGTGGGACCCGACTGCTTTTCCAACCTCAACGAGGACCTCCTCCGCCTCATCCTCTCCCGCTTGTCTACCCGCTCCGCCGCCACGCTCGCCGCCGTGTCCCGCCACTTCCACAAGGAGATCCCCCGGCTCCTCGAGCGCATCGACTCGCTCACCCTCAACGAGCCCCACATCCCGGCCAACGGGCCCCACATCCGGATCCTCCGGGCCACCCCGCCGATCCTCCTCCGCCGCCTCGCCCTCGCCCCGCACATCGCCATCCCGCCCTCGTCCTTCCGCCGGATCCTCAAGGACGTCGCCCAGCACGGCGTCTCCGAGCTCTCCTTCCGCCTCACGCGCCGTGCGCGGGTGCCCAAGAACGTGCTCTCCCTGAAATCCCTCTCCGTGCTCTCCCTCGATACCTGCGCCGTGCCCCCGTGGTCCGTCGTCGCGTGCCCCTGCGTCCGCACTCTCAGGCTCCACCGCGTAGCCATCCATCAAGAGATCATTAACAAAATCCTCGCCTCCGCGTCACGCCTTGACACGCTCGAGATGGTGTTCTGCACGGGGCTCGGTACGGGCAAGACCACCAGCTGCACGGTGGAGTCGTCCTCCGTCAGGAATCTCGTGTTCAAGCCGACGCTGAAGACAGAGCAGATCACAATTAGAGCGCCAGCGCTGAGGACGGTGACTCTGTACACCCGTGGTAAGGAGAAGAGACTGGAGTTGGTGCCTGCGCCGGATGTCAGGAAGGCGTACCTTCACATCACCAAACCGCGGACAGCAATGGAGTCATTCAGGGTTAGGCTGTTCCTGGATGCTGGTGTGAGGCTGGAGTGCCTCACGCTTAGAGGCCACGCTATCAAGGTAAGTTCGATTTCTTGCATTGTAGCATAGTTCACTAGCTGCTAGCTGATTCATGTTGTGTGCGATGTTTGGGTAGCAGCTATGAAGTAGGATTATGTTCATGATATGACAGTAGAGATTGATGGAAGCATACATTTGGTCTTTACATACCATCACTCCATCAGTCATAAGCAGAAGTTTGAAGAATTATCGTAAAGAGTTCAGATCTTAATCAATTAAACATGGTCGTTATTGAAAACTTTCTTATATGAAGGACAAATCATTCAATCTTGAGCCTTATAGTAGGATTGAATATCATAGTCTTGTGAGCGCACAAAATTATTTTAGTGATAACTGTTATATTGCTGCTTAAGTACCATAAAAATGCACAATGCTGATGTGTTGTGTGGTTTAGCTATATGCCTATATTGATATATATAAAAAATAGCCATGTAGGTGGGGTGGATACTTCACATAACCCACAAGCCTGCCCCACAAAAAAATACTCATAAGTCGGTCCTTGTAGGCCCACCTTTTAGCTTGCGGATCATTAGTGGGTTTGAGGGAAGGGAAGGAATCCCAGCGGACATGGCTGTAAAGCCTTGCTCACGAGACCATCAAGGACCCACGAACACAGCAAAATCCTAGATTGGGAGGGTCGAGCACTCGAGTGCCACTGGTTGCCATTGCAGCTGATCCTTTGTCGCACCCCCTTCACTCTGAACTGCCGTATCATCTCCTTCAAGATCGGGACATTTGCACCAGTGTCTGCAGCATTTGTCTCCATCAAGCCCTAATCGTCCCAACCCACTGCCTCTCCATCCAGCCAGTTGCGTCAATTGGCGACGGACATATCAGCACCACGGGCCTGATGGCATTCCTCGCTGTAGCTGGGCAGCAGAGAGCAAGATGGCAAATGTGGATGCAGAGCCATGACCGAAACTTTATGGCATTTGTAATGGCTTTGTCTGTGAGTTTTCAACGGGACAGTGATAGGTTTTGTGGGTCCTTGCGGCTTTGGTGGGCTTAAACACCACACCACAAACTATGCTTGCTAATCGCTTGGAGTTAGAGGCAGATTACATGAAAAAACCCTAGCAGCCAGCTTACATGGGTTGTGGCTATCCACAGCACGCCCTACCTGTATCGCTAATTAAAACTTCTAAATATTAAATACTGTAGATGCTATGTAGATTCTATGGAAACCGGGGGATTTACAGTGAATGGCTGTAGCATACGATTAGTTTTTATGTGGAACAGTCGTTGAGGCAAATATTTTAATTTGTATTGTCTTGTCTATGGCTATGTGCTTGTCTTTGCAAAACACGGTGAACCATAGTGTTTATATTGTGAAATTATCAAATTAAGTAGACACGCAAGGCAGAAACATGGTTGCAAAACATGCTTCTAGGAAGGACATGGAAGATAACCTTGAGTTTACACTGTACAATTGATATATCCTAATTTCTTGGTTGCAAAGGAGTAGATGCTTGGTGTCAAAATACATCCTTGGTAGCATGCTTCATTGTGATTAGGAATGGGAAAGGTTCAGTAAACTTTTTGCAATGCAGTGTAGATTCTGGCGCAACAAGAACTCGAGAAGTAGTGTAGGAAATATGAAGGGCGCACGGTTCTTATGACTGTTAAGAGATTATGTTATATGCTGAATGTTTTTTTTTGTGCAGATGTTATCATCTGAATATAAAGATATTCCGAAGTTGACTGTCATGTTTCAAGACTTAAGGATACTATCAGTGAGCTTAGATCTCTCAAGTGTACAAGAAACTGGTTTCATGCTGAAGCTGCTTGAGAGTTGCCCTAACCTACAGAAATTTAGTCTTTCGGTACCTAATATCACCTTTCTTGTTCACATAGCACCTCATCATCTCATATTTCATTGTGCGATTTATCGCTAACATGCCTTCCTTATGACTAGGCTGCTAAAACATCTGAGGCTGACGATGAGGCTGAGTCTGAGGCTGACGACGAGGCTGAGTCTGAAGCTGACGATGAGGCTGAGTCTATAGCTTTGCCCTCTTCCATCGATCTCAAGGAGAAGCTGAAGAGTATATCTTGTGTGACTACCAGTTTGGTGGAGTTCAACTTTTGTGGGTTCAAGCCTCAAGAATTTCAGAATGAACTGATGGTTTTTCTACTAACCCAAGGGAAGAAGCTCAAGAAGGTCGGGGTGGAGTTTGATAAGAGCCAAGCAGATGCTGTGAAGAGAATTCTTTCAGTTAGGAGAGCGCCCATTGAGAGGATATCTACCAAATACGCTAATCCCCACATGGAGATGGAGTTTTTCTGATCTAGTTCATGTATAGATGGTAGGTTTTGTGCCTTTGCTTGGCATCAAGCATGTGAGCGTTGCATTCATCAAACATGTGAGCGTTGCATTCCTTATTACAGAATAATGGCATAGGCGAGATAAAGAAAAATTATGCTTTATTGCTTCCTGTTGCGGTGTAATCTTTTCAACTGTCGATATATTATTACAACGATAGAATACAAAGTACTGGACAAGCATAGGCTGGAATCTAAATCTTGTATGCAGTTTACTGAGAAGCTTTGGCATAGACCGTGTTCTCATATTTACCACTCCACCTGCACATTGTTGGTGCGAAAAGCATTAGCGATCTAGGCAGGATTCATGAGTGATTCGGTATATTTGAAGTCGCTGCTCACCTGTTGGAATCGTCAGATGGGACCTGGAGCTCGTGCTCTGGACTGAACGGCTCGAACACCCGGTCAATGTCCTCGTTCCTCACCTCCTCAAGGGTAGCAGGATTCCACTGCGTTACAGACAAGTTTTAAGCAAGTAAACAAGCAACAAGAATTTTGAGGAGATATAGAGAGGAGGGGGAGGAGACAGACCTTAGGGGCATTGTCTTTATCGATGCTAAGAGCTCTGATGCCCTGCCATAAAATCAAATTGAAAATGTCAATGAGCAAGCTGAAGAGAAAACTGGTTCAAAGCAATGGCTGCCTATTGGCACGATCTCTGTACCTCATAAACATCCCCATTAACAACCTGTCGCAGAATGTTCATTGTAAGTCTGAATTCCTTCATCAAACATTCAAGCAAACTCTGCTTCCGACCCTCTCTGATCTGAAAAGTTGAAAAAACACGCTGAACTTTTAAAAAGAAAACCCATGTAAATCCATAGATTGCATAATTACAAAAAATATAAAAAGAACAGTTTGCGCAAGAATAAAACAGCTTGCAATGAAGCAAAATATTCATAGCTACCACTAGCCTTCACTTAACACAGACAAGAAGAAACATAGTCAATACTTAAAATTCCATTATATTAAAAATGATACAAGAGATTGTACCGATCTCAGGGTGATCTTCAGTGCAGTTGGAGATGACCTTCTCAGACCGTTTATGACTGGAGATATCCATTGGTTTCCATCTATGCTTGCTTCTGATTCCTACAATGACGAAAATGAAGGGCATTCTTAATGATACTGCAAAATAGATTGCCTGCTACAAGTTTGATGTTAGAAGCATGAATACATGTTTGGTGCTAGAAATATATTTTGAAGGAAGGCGCTGGAAAAAATCTTGTTAGCTCATTGTACCAGGTTTTCATTTGACATCAGGATTAAGATCTGCAGCTTTTGCAGAAAAGTGCCAACTTCAAGGTCTAAGTAACCCTTGGCATATTACAAAATGTAGAATAAACACTAGCTACCACATCAGTTATCAAACAGTCTGAGAAATTAATGGAGATGTCACAGCATAAAGAAATGGGATGAGAAAACTTAAGTGTGTAAACCCTTACAAATGCTTTTATGATGTCCTCAACAGTCTCGGCGGAGAAACATTTGTTGATAGTTGAAAGCCTGTCGAAGATTGAGATACCAATGTCAGTTTTTTTCCCAGTACGTAGAATAACTAACTTATATATGTAACAAGTTCTATCTTCATCACAACATCAGTACTTGTTCAAAACACTATCTTCATCTGGTTGAACATCTGTAGAAAATTCTTCAATAACAGCTCGGACTGCAGACTCATCACCAGAGTCCAAATTCAGTAAACGTTTTTCGAGTTCTTCCGATTTCTGCCATACATATCACAAGTACTTTGATTAGTCAAACTACGGCAACCAAAATCATCAAGTAGTCAGCCAATCTCAACTCCCAAGCCTCCATTATTTGCACATGCAACCAAGTGAACAATAATGCAACAAACAAATAAAATTAGGTATGCTAGCCACTGAATGTCTTACTTCAGAACTGACGAAATGAGTAGCAAGACCGACAGAAATCATTTCCTTTGCATTCAGTCTAGCACCAGTTAAAGCCAGGTACTCGCCTAATAATAAAAATAATAAGAAAAATTGAGAGGTATCATAAGTTCATAACACTATGTTGCCCTGTCATATACTTGATGTCTTGATTTCTTTTTAAAAAAAACAGGACCCTACATTTCATATGCAGTTGCCAGTTGTATCATAAAAATATATCTGCAAGGCCGCAACTAAGCCCATAAATGAAAATTTTATAATATAATACTTACCCAAATATCCAGGGAGCCGAGAATGAATGTAGGAAAAGCTACAATCTGTGTGCAGCCCAACACTAGCCTCAGGAGTAGCAAAAATCTACCCAAAAAGAAAAATAAGATAAGATGTTAGCTAGTAGAATCTCATTTTTAGATAACAAAAGATCATATAAATAGATGCACAGGACTACAAATTTGATATTTTCTAATATTATCATAAGGATTCAATGAAGCTAATACAGATAGAAGATTTAAGCTAAATTAGTTTATAAATAATATACACATGTAAGGCATACTGTGACACGTACTGTTTTCTCTGTAACAACCGCAAACTTCAGTGGAGCAACCATAGCAGCACCACCACCCATGACAAGCCCGTTAACAAGAGCCACCTACACAAACATAGGACCATAAATGTTCAGAACATACTATTTTCCCCTAAAGATGAACAATGGTCCTCCGGTAATTAACAAAACTACAAAAGAGCATCACCGTGGTTTTCTTATACGTGTGAATGTGGTAGCAGAGCCAATACATCCTATACACAACCTCAAGGCAGGAATCATCTGCAACAGAAGTATTGAATCTCTCAAGTGACATGATTTAATGTATGCAAATGCAAATCGTGGTAACAGAAATCAATTTAGCCAGTAAGAAAGTGAGACAATATAGTGGCAACACGTCAGAATTGTTCTGTGATGTTCATACCTGATTTCCCTTCATAAAACATCTTCAGATCCCCACCAGCAGAAAATGCACGCCCAGCTCCCTAATCAAAAAATTAAAATCAAACATCAGTACGTCACGTGCAACTTGATACGAGCGCTGAATGTAAAAAAACAGAGCCATAGCAAATCTTCTGTCACAGCAAGTGGGTCACATTAGGTGGTCAGACGTTTTCTGTTGCAAACTTTCTTGGCCCACTAACCATTCCACATGGTAAAAACCACACATTTGTGCCAACAACTACTATAGCATAGAACGTCTTAGTTCTTCATCTGCGCACTGGTATACTAAGAAGGTATGCACCTTAAAGATGACCAATTTGGCGCCATCGTCTTTCTCCCATTTCTCCAAGAACTGCGCGAGGAGGTAGACCTGCAAACAGAAACAGCACGCACGCAATCGAACAGCAAATTCACAAGGCTTTCACCGAAAGAAAAAGGACCCGGTAGGCACGCTGGCAAAGGAGCCGCACCACCCTGTCGGAGATGCCGTTGAGCTGCCGCGGGCGGTTCAGGGTGACCATCCTCGCGCCGCCGGCCTCCTCCTGGCCGAGGACCACCTGCGTCCAGCAGAATTCACAGAGCCATTGGTAAGTAAACCGCTTTCCCGAGGGCGAGCTGATCAAATTAAACCAACTCGATCGGAACGCAGACGACAAGAAGAGGCGAGAGGTTTGGGGCGCGATCAGGATCGATCGGGTGGTACCTGGTCGGGGCTCGTTTGCTGCTGAGCCATCAGGGATTGAGCTCTCGGTTCCCTCCTGCGCGTAGTAGTTTGGTAATGGGACGCGAGGCGAGAAGGGTCGGTGAAGGAATGGTGGCTGGTGGGTGTGCGAGAAAGGGGAAGGGTACCCGGAGAGCGAAGCGAAGGTGTCGAGAGCTGCAGCAGTTGGGGTAGGTGGTCAGGCAAAGCTAAAGCGACGGGACTGTGAGCTCGCGAGTCGTTGGAGATGGTGGTTGAGCGGGACGAGAGGGCGAGGGCGCGAGGCCGAGGGGCGCCGGCGCGCCGCAGGGGGGTAGGTGCGGCTTGACCTGAGGAGTTGAGGTTGGTTGGCCATGGATTGGATCCCTTGCAGACTTGCAGTGGAGTGGTCAAAGCAGAGATGAACAGTCCTGTCGAAATTCGAAAATCAACGATAGTCTGCTAGCCTGCTACCGAAGATCTGAAAATGTGCTACTCCCTGTCTCCGGAAGAGTGTCGTTTGGATTCCGTACACAAGTTTAATCATATTTATAGAAAAATACGTGTAATATATATATATATAGTCGAAGTTGTTTCTTCAGAAGAACATGATAAGATGAAGGCTTTGTGTAGTCGTTTACGAATTGAAAATGTGAGGTTGAAAGAGTATTGGATATTAATAAAAAACTAATTAGAGAATTATATCTAATAAATCTATTATTGGAGATTATTCACTATTGTTGGACATTGTTTAATCATGATATAATTAAGTTTATTGGATTTGTCTCACGATTTTACTCGAGAGTTATGCAATCTGATGTGACGGGTAAAAACTTTTTTGAGAAGAAACTGTTTGCAAAAACTGGTGCATGGGCGGGCAGAGATGAGAGAGAGAGAGAAGAGAGTTGGAAAACCCTAAAGGGCCGGGAATGGCAATGCTTTGGGCCCCCGTGTCGTCTTTGGTGGGCTTACGGACTTACGGTACAGTGTGTGATAGTCATATTCCACACATTTGTCCTCTCCATCACCTTTCTAAAAAGAGATTTTATCAAGAAATATAGTTCTTCTTGTTCATGGCTGAAATTCAGTCAAACAAGAGCATCATCATTCGTTAAAAAAATATTGCGGATGTAGCCATATAACAGTCGTAAGTTGTAAACCTGTAACATCGTAATGTTCAGGTTTACCAAGAGCAAGTTACGCTGCTTTTGTCCCTGGACAATAATGAAGCACACAGCACAGCAGCACGCTTGCAGTTCATCTTCAGTTAAATACATGTTCAATTTCCGCGCGCTGAGGTCTGGAACGTCACAAATATATAAGTTCCAGCTCCCCTGAATATATGACGTAAGTACAACTATTAAGTACTCCCTCCGTTCTTAAATATATGACGTTTAGGACAAGAAAACTAGTTCTTAAGGACGGAGGTAGTACACCAGAGTAATGACTACAGTGCAGTTCACAGTTCAGACTTCATACTGCTAATAAGAATACTCCAATTCTCCACTGTTCTTCCGAGTAAACATATACATAGTTTTCCTAGCCAACAAGCTCAGAACAGCTGATGCACCAGGCAAAACAACGTGCAGATCCATTCATTCCATCTCCAATTCTCCACCATCCTCTTACTCTTTAATATTTGCAGCATCAGTCAACTGATTTTGTAGTAGCTACTGCTGAGCTAACCTGAGAAACAGCACAATTTCTTTGGTGAATTTCTGAAAAACAGCACAATTCTTTGGTGAATTTGAATTTGTTCTGCTTCCAACAAAACTAACTAAATCATAATGCATTAAGACAATTGTTGCTCAATGCTCGCATCAGCTTTTAACAAGCTGATAAATAAAGGTTGGTATTGAAGATGGAACAGGCTTTAAGAAATTATGGAAGATAAACTTAGTACTTGGCCTAAATACTTACAAGATGGAGCAGACATGCAGTTTACAGAACTGTTCTAATATAAAGTGCTCACAAGTTTCTAATGTTTAAGTGCAATTACATAAAAAGGAAGCAATGAAAAAAAGCTGAATCCACAATCCTTTGAGTTTTAATCATTTCAAAGTTCTGAATGACGGCAAAATGAACTAATAGGCCAAACACCATTCAATGAAATGAGCAGAAACAAATATACAAACTCGTGTCTACCAATGCTATGCAAGTTGGATGTTAGTTTTCTTTTCTCTAGGTCATTTGGTTGACCTAGAACACATCTAAGGCCCTGTTTAGTTCCCAAAAATTTTCCCAACTACCCGTCACATCAATCTTCCGACACTGATTAGAAGTATTAAATGTGAATTAATGACAAAACCCATTCCATAACCCCTACCTAATTTTTCGATACGAATCTAACGAGCCTAATTATGCCATGATTAGACAACGTCGTGCCACAGTAAACAATCTCTAATGATGGATTAATTAGGCTTAATGGATTCGTCTCGCGATTTCCCGTCCATTCGTGTAATTAGTTTTGTAATTAGTCTACATTTTTTACCTCTAATAGACCTTCGAAGGGGCTGCCAAAATTTTTTACCAAAAATTTTTGGCAACTAAACAGGCTCTAAATGAACTAATCCGAATTTTATTTTAAAGCAAGAAAAGTGAAAAGAAAATATTAACTAATGGAGCGACCCAGAAGGCCAGGACTACCCACTGGGCATCCCTATATACAAGGCAATCCAGAGGTTATGAATTCTAGATCTAAGCTGTTTCCAAAAAAAAAAATCTATTAGAGGAAGAACACATTGATAGGACATGGACCAAAGCTTACTTACGTTTCAAAATATGCTGTCTCCTGCGTGTTCTAGTACGGCGCCGAGTAACACAGAAAGCAAAAATACATACAACAAGGCCCAGCTCAATGACTAGAGCCATCCTTAATCCTGCAGGCATGGGAAAATTTGACACCATATCAAGCATGCAAATTAAGCTCCCATAACAGCTGCAACTAATTCTGATACCTCGACAACTAATACCTCTTAGGTTCTGGAAAAGGTCTTTGTTGATGTTGTTGTGGAGAAGATTTTCAGCATCAATTGTATGCTTATTGGTAAACTCATTGGTGGCATCTAAACGTGTTACTGAGAGCTTGCTGTCACCATCATCAGCCTCAGCAGTATCCTTTGTATTCCGACATGTGTTCTGACAATGGATGCCAGTTTCGTACTCATCACTTCCATCGCAACAATCTGTATCATCATGCACGATTTGTCAATACTTCTGCTAACCACAAAGGAAACAATACAGTAAATAGAAACTAGCCACACATGTTAGGTTCCAATGGGCAGCTCAAAAATAAGGAAAATAAACTTCCAGACTTTTGCAATTAACTTTATAGTATTCTATAAAAAAACAAATAGCATACCACATATTTCATCATTCACAAATGAAGAGAATAACAAACGAGGGGTGTCTCCAACATTTCTGCAGTAAAACTTGCCTTCTGGACAAGCCGAGGTACCTGTATTACCCAAATAATGTTAAACATCAGTAATACAGTGAATAGCTAGGGCATAGGTGTTAGCACCGAGTAAAAGACACGCACACAGTTCTGCAGTAAAAAATTCACAGGTGCAGAATGGTCACTGTCTATCATCCTACAGTTATGCATACCCCTGTTTCCAAGTGGCTAATGTGGCACAGTCAAGTGAGTAAAGCTGGTCAATAATTCAGGATTTTGCTTAAGCTAATGCTTAAATGGTAGGTTCAAGGCACTGCAGAGGTCACACATTTGTCTTTCTTTGCAAATTCGAAAAGCTCTACCAGCGCCGATCAACCAACAAGAGAAAAATTGACCTGTAGTCTAATATCCAGTGCATTATTAATTCATTGCCACCGGATCTCACGGCATCGGCGAAATCGACCAGATCTCCACAGTTCACTCTCGTCCCCAGTCAAGTCCGGACAAATCCAAGAGAGATGGAGACAGAGACCTGGCTCGTCGGTTCCATCGGCGCAGTCGCAGTACCCGTCGTTGAGCCGGCTCCTCGGGAAGGAGCCCGAGCCGTCCCTGCAGGCGATCACCTGCGTCGCGAAGTACGCCTCATCTGGGGAAACGACTTGGTGAGAGAAGAGAGAAGAAACGAGATCGGAAGTAGGCGAGCGAGTGAGCGGCCCATTCACCTTGGGGCGAAACGCCGACGAGCGGTGGCGCGGCGTCGGCGGCGCCGGCGAGGAGGAGGAGGCGGAGCAGCAGAGTGGCGGGAGCGGAGGAGACGACGCGACGACTTGGTGATGGGGTCCACATCTGTCTGCCGTTGATGTGAATTCCCCCGGTCCCCCCGTTCGTCAGTCCTCCTGACTCCTGATCTAGTCATGGCCACATCCAAATGGTTTAGGCCCTGTTCTTTTGCTTAGAAAGTAATAATGAAAAGTATTATTCATCTGTCATATTCATCACATCTTCTCTAAAAACACTATTTATTTGTAATTTTACTATTCCTTTTCAATCAAAAGAACGAGCCACTCGGCCCAGCCGGGGTAAACCGTTTGGGATTTTTTTTTCATTTTACGAAAATATACGACGATTTTAAAATTTAACAAAATTAGAATACAACCGTCATACCTCATGACGGTAGGGACAAACCGTCATGGACCACGGCGGTTGCGGTTGTTACTGTAACACCTGCAACCGTCGTGGCCCATGACGGTTTGTCCCTATTGTCATGAGGTACGGTGGTTGTAGTCTAGTTTTGTTAAATTTTGAAATAGTGGTATATTTTCGCAAAATGAAAAAAAATTAAAAAAATCCCAAACGGTTTACCCCCGGCTGGGCCGAGTCCAAATGGAGGATCCCTGCCGTCGTCCGTTTAGATCAAACTCCCAACGAAAATTGGCCCATTTCCGTTTGGAACACAGGGAAAGTGTATGAATTTTAGATGATTTAGATCTAATAAAAAATCATTGAATTCCTACTAATTCTATTAGATTCCTATGAAATGTCCACAGTAATTTGTAGAAACTGTACCATGAGGTTAGACCTCGTGGAAAAATCCATTGTATCAGTCTCTCTAATCCAACTTGTATGATTTTCCATGTGCAGCATCCAAAAGGACATTCTTGCAGTTTTTCCATGCTTTTTCATTCCTTAGTGTTAAAGTTACTATGACCTTTCATTCTGACTTTTTCCTGTCCCCGTGTTTTGGAAATTTTGCGTTCTAAAGAGAACCTAAAACCACATGATATTTCAATTTGGATAGCACAGAAGGCAAATAGAACTTGTTCTAACATAAATCTATAATTATGCTTTTACTAGACTCCTTTTTTTTAAAAAAAAATATTTGTTGACGTTTGCTAAACTACGACTACCTTGAGGAAAGTTGCGATTGCTTGAATCCTTAAAAAAACTTTTCAAACTTGGAAAAGATATCAACAACTACAAAAGAATTGCAGAACGTCCTCAGCATTTCAATAATGTAGGAAATTATTTGCTAAGATGTATGCTCATAGGTCGTGAATAGAGAGTAGGTTCACGAAGCTTCTCAGCTTTAGTATATGGAGGATGCTCGTATTTTAAAAAAAACTAATTTAATTGCATACATTTTGTGTCAACCAGACGCTTGTGGTTGCCAAAAAAAAAAAAACTCATCAAGTCAGCATGCATGACCTGATTCTAGAAATCAATTTTGAAACTACTGAAGTTTTCGCAAGTTAACGTTTGAACAATTGGCTGTGTATCTATCTTTAACGTTCTAGATTTCTTTTTATCACAAGCAATTGGCTGCGTCTCCTTTTCTCTATTTTGGAAAATCAAAGTTGAGAAAAATCAATCGTTGTATGCAATGGAACTCCAGATCACCAGTCGAAGATCACGAACGCGCCGGGGGACAGCCCGTTCAACCAAAAGCACAGTGGACGCGCGCGCACGCATGCCCCCTCGGCCGTTGTCCCTTGACCGATCGACGACGGATCAGGCCAAGATGTCTGGAAGCGCAGGTTGAAAGTGGGCAGGCCAGAGGCGTGGCCTTTCGAGAACGGCACGGGTTTCACGGTGACATCGACTCCTTTTCCACGGCCTTGGAAGGTTCCACGGGGCCAGCTGCGGCCTGTCCATTGTGCCTGACCTCTTCCTTCTATCTCTCCTCGCCGCTCGACACTCGTGTCGTGCACGATGTACGCATGCTTTGCCTCGGGCCTTGGCTTGCGTGGGCACCGTACGACGTTAACGCCGTGCGTACATACGATCGATGGCGCTGTACTATTTTTGCCCTGTCTCGTGTGGATGCAGAGGACGGGCACCGTGCTGTCATCGGTTGGCAAAAACTCAAGAGCCTTGGAGGGGGACTGGGGGAGGTTGCAGTCCGCAAGATTTGGCCTTTGGAACGTGCCTGGCAATACTCTCTCGAGTCTCGAGTGGCCTTATGGGTGAAGAGGGTGTGATGCTGGGTTTGTTGTTTGGTCACAGCCACAGAGGATCTCGGGAGTGTCAAGGGACGTGACCAAGCCAGCCACGGCTCTGCTACTGCTTTTACGGGAGTGGAGAATCCCCTTCGTGATGCTCATGTTCTCGTTGGTGACATCTGCGCATTGCTTTCCCTCCAAGAAAATGAGACGCCTATGGCGCACGAGTGCCCACGCGCGCTGTCTTCCAACCGTCAAATGTGCCACGAACAAAAATTAACTACAAACTGAACCATCGAGCGACATATGAGCCATTTTTCGCCATGACACCATTTATGCAACCCCACCGTGGCGAATTAACAACTTCAAAGTGGGTTCAACGACACAACCACCAAACCGGACGAGAGAGAGAGGAGGTTGCCAATGCCAATTCACATTCCGCGTGCTTTATATACCGGTCGTCAGATGATGATGGCACGATGCCGCACCCTCTGATAGAATTTCCAGTCCTCGCACCAACTCAAATAGCGCAGCCACCACCTCCCAAACGCGCCACGCGCCACCACAGGTCAACCAGGCACTCCCTCCACCCCCTGCGCGCGCAAGCGTGTCGTCTCATATTCTTCTCATGCCCAGGCCACAGTAGAGCAGGACTAGGTGGTGGCGCGACCGCGACACATGAACACGTACATCATGCCTCTCCCCCTGCAGCGCGGGCGCGGCAGCCGCGACGCCACCACGCCGCCCGCGCCGTCGTCGCCTACGGCCGGCGGAGCCAGCGCCGCGCATCCGTATCATCCGCGCGCGGTCGCGGGCATGGACACGTCCCTCTCCCTGGCCGGCGCCGGCCAGTACCTCCCCCTCAACGAGAACGACTCCCTGGACATGGTCCTCTTCGACGTGCTCCGCGAGGCGTCCGGCGGCGGCTGCTCCGCTGCGCCGTCGGCCGCCACCACCTACCAGCCACTCCCGGCCTCGTCGCTGCTGCCGCCTCCGCTGATGGCGCTCGCTCCCGGCGCGGCGCGCAGGGGCGGCGGCGACAATCACAACAGGGCCGCGCACGCGCACGCGCCGAAGGCGGCGGGCACGGGGCGGCACTACCGCGGTGTGAGGCGGCGGCCGTGGGGCAAGTACGCCGCGGAGATCCGCGACCCGGCGCGGCACGGCGCGCGGCTCTGGCTCGGCACCTTCGGCACGGCGGAGGAGGCCGCAGCGGCGTACGACCAAGCCGCGTTCCGCATGCGGGGCGCCAAGGCGCTGCTCAACTTCCCCCGGGCCGTCGCGGCCTGCGGCGCCACCGCCGCGGCCGCGAAGCAGGCTGCTGGAGTGGCGGAGGCCAAGTGAATCGGACGGGATCACGTACTGGAATGGAAGCTGCTCCCATGAGTTCCAAAGCATTAGTCAGCACAGTAATCAGTCAGTGGTTGTTGTAGTGAATATTGATTGTTGGTCTAGTTGTTTTGACATTCTGTGAATTCGTTTTGAGCTTTTGCCTTTTCCCCAATACGACTCCAAATGCTTTGTGTTTTTCTTCGCCATTTGATTGGGGCCGAACGAGCACGATCCTATTTTTTTGGTTCTTTGCCCAATTGATGAAATGGTAGCGTTCGTCGCCAAGATTTCAGGAATCGGATTCCAATAGGATCCATTTTGCCAACCAACCATCTACTCCTCGTTAGAGAGCTGGGAAAAGTTGGAGCTCGTGAAGGCTCGCTCAAGGAATCACGGAATAATCTGGTGCGTCGTGGGGAGAAAGAAACACTGACGTGAAGCCTCGAGAGGAATCATGTCCACCTGGAACTTGGCAGGCAAAAAAATCTGTAAAGCAACAGAGACCGTGTTTGGTTTGGTAGCTAAAAAATTAGCCCTCACTGTTCATATGTTTGACCATTAATCAAGAATATTAAATCAAGTCAGTTTACAAAACTAACTTCACAACCCTTGGGCTAATTCACGAGATGAATCTAATGAGGTCTTTGACCGCATGATTAGAGGACGGTTACTGTAATATTACTGTAGCAAATCATGGATTAAGTAGGCTCGTTATATTCGTCGCGCAAAGTTACATTTATCTGTAAAAAGGTTTTGCAAATAAATTTTATTTAGTACTTCATGCATGCAAATCATGGATTAAGTAGGCTCGTTATATTCGTCGCGCAAAGTTACACTTATCTGTAAAAAAGTTTTGCAAATAAATTTTATTTAGTACTTCATGCATGAAAGATCTAAATGTTTGGATGAGAGCACTTTTTTCACTCAAAAGGAATCTTTCATGCATGGAGGTCTAAATGAAATTTATTTGCAAAAACTTTTCACAATGAGTGCAACTTTGCGCGACGAATCTAATGAGCATAATTAATCCATAATTCGCTACAGTGATGCTACAGTACCATCCTCTAATTACGCGGTCAAAGACCTTATTAGATTCGTCTCGGAAATTTAACTAGAGTTGTGAAGGTAGTTTTGGAAATTAACTTTATTTAATACCTTTAATCTGTGGTCAAACTTATATTTAATAGGGGTGAAATTTTTTTCCACCCCCATCCAAACACTGCCATTGCCCGATCCACGGTGGAGTCCACTGCCTCTGCCTGCATAAACACTGGCGAATAACAAAATATTTCCCATCGAACATTAGCCGTCTGCGTGAGCTCAGTGATGGCGTCATCGTAACAACGGCAACGTGGGATTCCATGCTTCACCCCCTTTGACAGGAAATTTGAGTCCTACCCATGGTTTTTTTTATCGTTGCAAATCGCAATTTATACCGCGGTAACCGCTGCGGTCCGGTTTAAAAAAATCACGGTAAAAAGTATCTAACCGAACCTACAAAACCGAAGCCAAGCCCAACGGCTTACCGCTCGGTTTTTGCGATTTACCGCTCGGTTTTTCTCTCTCAATGCGACCGCTCCAACCACGGCTTAAAAAACCTTGGTCCTACCAGCTTCCACCTCCTTTCTATTGCCCAATGTCAGGTCGACCACACCACAGAAGGAACTGCTCAGACAAAGGCATGCATACTACTAGCACCAAAATTCACCAAATTTAATGGGGCCATCTGGAGGATTTACCATTCCAAACATAAAACATTCACCGCCAGAATACAAGCCGAGGAACTGAGCAGAAATCTTGACATGCGCTTCACTTCTCATTTTCCCTTCGCTAATGCATGAGCAGCTGAAGTACCAAATCCATAGTACCCACTGTGCCATCACAGGATCTGAAGAAAATCAGAAATGCAGGAAAAATCTTTGTAGTTTACTCAACTTTCCAAGGCCCACTGTGCCACTCAGTCATACTTCCTTGTTCCATCCAGGAAATTCTATACATGGAAAAGTCTGCACAAACAGGATGACCAAAACTGGCACTTAATCCACTAGAGCGCATGCCTGAAATCTATTGTGATATTGACCTGACAAGTGACAACATTCGATAACTGAAAGCTTTTTACATAAGAAGTTGCTTGCTGCCTTGCTACTCCAATCGTGGATGAGCGGCATGCATGGAGCCATGATCATACAGGCAAATAAAAAGATTTCTTAGATTTCTTAATTCCGGTACACAGTATTTTGATGTTTATCTGTATAAAGCACCGTTAATGCTGCAATCATGCTTGGGGACAAGGCATTTGATGACAAGCCAAGCTCCTCCACAACTAAAGTACCCTGTTTCTTGATGGGCTCATAGAGAACCTGGAATACTTGATCAGCTGATTCAACTTGCATCTGACGAACTTCATCGTTAGAAATAACCTCACTGTTCCAATCAAATGGGATAAATATGAGCTCCAATTCACAACGTAAAAACAACATAAACATTAAGACAATATTGCTCAAAATTGTAAATGCGATGTGATTCAGCAAAGCAAGGAAGAGGATGTTGTAGTAACTAGCAATAAACTCAAGGAGGTGAACTGCCCAGATGTATGACAGGCTTATGGCTACAATTGCCAATATTATCCTTGAAAACTTACTAATTTGCATTCGTTCATACACAAAACCTGATCAACTAGTGAAGATGACAAGCATTAGGGAAAAACTTGTCTGTTCCAACATGACTTATCATAGAAATATTGAAGCTTTAATAGAAACAATTCTGAATTCTACTAAAATGGAAACTATTATTACTCCAACAAGAAAGCTTAACAAAAGGTATCGGATAAATTGTTATCCTTGTTTATATGCAATATTATTAATGTCAAATTCCACATTAACTGCATAGGGAGAACCAGAAAATTTTATGATTCATACCCCATTTTTTCTTCTCAAACACACAGGAGAACTGAATGCCATTGCATTAAGAAGGAATGGAGAGTTTACAGCTGTTTTCCCGGATTTCTTAAGTTACATATGCACCTGCTAACATAGTTTGACTACCTCAACCTAGAGGCTATCCACTACAACTGGCTCAGTACGACCAGGCCTTTTGCGCCGGCGAGGCACCATTGGTGGAACTCATCGTCAACTGCCTCAAAAAGGCATGGGACCATATCCCACATTGATATTGTGCTATAACAGGTGGTACTCTAAAAGACCATGGGTGCAGAAAGCAAGGCGTCGTAATACAAGAGACAACCTTCAAAACCTCAACCTTTACTTTAAATATTGCACATCCCACATTTACCAGAGGAAGCGCATTGTCAATAAGTTCAGGAACTCGAATGAGCAATTCAGTCAAGGTTTCTTTGTGATCACTTTACGTAGTTAGGTGCTCCCCTTGTACCTCTAGAAAAGGTTCTAGGTTAGGAAATATTACCTTAGTTTTGCAACTAGATTCTTAGCTGTACAAGCTCGAAAAAGGATCTCAGGTACAACAGGAGAATTCAAGAGAATGTTGGGCAGAGCAATAAAGTTTATCTTTTTCCTCAAGTGAATCAAGCATTCTGTAATGAAATGAGCTTGGTAAGCTACCACACAGGGTAGTTTTGCAAGCATTAGTTCCTTAACAGCTGTTCCTGAAGTACATAATGCTGCTCTGCTAGCCTGCAAAAAGAAGCAATACTTCTTAGTTCACTCACGGAATGCTGAAGGTGCAATCAAATCTGCTGCAGCATCTAGCAAATAACTGCAATAACTGTTGGCCCTTAAACAGCAGCTGCTGAGCACTCACTCAAACTCACACACACTCTGCACTGAAGGTAGAAGAAGAAGGAGCAAGAAGGAAGCAGAGAAGACAAACACACAACCCAGTTGTGCTGCTCGAAGGAACTGAGCTGCAGCTGCTCCATCACCTTGTTATTTACAGCCAGGACTCAAAAGTCAGTCAAGGTATGGGCTTACACTATTACAACTACTAACAACACTGACTCATCTATCTACTGAGACCAGTTGCTTCTAGGAGATATACCTGCTGCTATCCAGCACACCACTAGGAAACTACTGCTGTCCTAGACAGAATATATACAAGCATACTGCTGTCCTAGACAGCATACATACAACAAGAGCAGTCCAGCTGCTCCAGGTTGAAGATAAGATAAGGAGCAAGGCTAATTATCTATCAATCTTCCCCTAATTTGCTTGCTCCTTGGTCTCCTCACATCCAATCTTGATCCTCATCTCCAAGAGACGGACACGACCAAGTGGCTTCGTGAGGATGTCGCCCAGCTGCCGCCCGGTCTCGACATGCTGGAGCTTGATGCGTCCACCATCAACACAATCACGGATGAAGTGATACTTGATATCTATATGCTTGCTCCTGTCGTGGTGAACGGGATTCTTCGCCAAAGCAATGGCGGACTGATTGTCCACCATCAGGACGGGTGCAGGAACTTCTTCCCCGGTGAGCTCCTGCAGCAATCGCCCTAGCCACACTCCCTGGCAACTTGCTGTCGCGGCTGCAATATACTCTGCCTCGCAGGTAGACAAGGCAACCACCTTCTGCTTCAAAGACTGCCAGGTGATCGGGCACGCTCCAAGGAAGAAGAGCACACCTGTTGTGCTCCGCCGCCCATCAACGTCGCCCGCCATATCACTGTCGCTGTAGCCAATCAGCTCTCCTCCGCTCTTCCTCGGGTAGACGATCCCATGGCAGCTCGTCCCAGCCACATAGCGTAACAGATGCTTCACCGCAGCGAGATGATCCTCCCGCGGTTCTGCCATGAACCGGCTCACGTACCCCACAGCGAACCCAAGGTCCGGTCGTGTGTGCGTGAGGTACCGCAGCGCGCCGACGATGCTCCGGTAGCTCGTTGCATCCACCAATGGGGAGGTGCTGTTCTTGGACAGCTTCAGCTTCTCTTCCATGGGCGTCTGGCACGCCCTGCACTCGCTCATCCCGCTCCGCTCCAATAGCTTCTTGGCGTAGCCGCTCTGGCAGAGCGTGATGGCGCTCTCGCTCTGCTCCACCTCAATCCCAAGATAGTAGGTGAGCAGACCAAGATCAGTCATGCGGAACATCTTCTTCATGCTCTCCTTGAACTCGTTGATGTCCCGCTGATCAGCTCCGGTGACGATCAGATCGTCGACATACACGCCAACAATCAGCAGCCCATGCTCTGTCTTCCGCGTGTACATCGCATGCTCGCTGGCGCACTTGGTGAAGCCGATCTTCTTCAAGCTCTGGTCAAGCTTGATGTTCCACGCGCGAGGGGCCTGTCGCAGCCCGTACAGGGCCTTGCGCAAGCGGTACACCCTGTGCTCCTCGCCGGGGATGACGAACCCGGGCGGCTGCTGCACATATACCTCCTCAGCGAGCTCCCCGTTGAGGAAGGCTGATTTCACATCGAGATGATGCACGCGCCAGTTCTTCGTCGCCGCCAGAGCAAGGAGGAGCCGCACCGACTCCATGCGCGCAACGGGCGCGAAGACTTCCTCAACGTCGACGCCTTCCCGCTGTACACAGCCTCTGGCCACCAGCCGTGCCTTGTTCCTGACCACCGCCCCGCTCTCATCCTTCTTCACCTTGTACACCCATTTCAGACTGATGGGTCTGCAGTTCGCCGGCGGATTGACGAGCTCCCAGGTCTCGTTCTCCTTGATTGCCGCCATCTCCTCGAGCATGGCGCGCCGCCACCGCTGATCTTGTTCCGCCTCGCGGAAGGTTGCTGGTTCTTCAGCACAGCCCAGATGCAGCTCGTGTTCTCCCAGATCACGATCCGCAAGACCTGGGACTTCATCATCGCCGATGTAGTCATCAATAGCTCGAAATCGAAGCGGTTCCCCGGCGTAGCTCGCATCAACATGCCGGGAAACATCGGGGGGAGGCGTGACGTAGCGTGTCGCAACGGCCGAGCTTGATGTCAAGGTAGATGGAGTCGCCGGGGACGCCTGCCCTGCAGGCGACTGGGGCTGCACCGCGACTTCCCCTGTTTCCGAAATAGGGGAGCCTCCTCCCGTCGCAATTTCCCCTGTTTCCGAAACAGGGGATCCTCTGCTCGGGCTCGTCGTCGCACTCCCATCATCCGCCGCCTCCTGGTACACCACCTGCTCGATGACGAGGTCGCTCCCGACTCCAATCGCCTCTTCCCCTTCGCCGGATTCCTCCCAGTTCCACCCAGTGGACTCGTTGAAGACCACATCGCGCGAAACATGGACTCGCCGCCCGCGCGGGTCGTAGAGCCGGTACGCCTTGCTACCGTGCTCGTAGCCTAGGAACACCATGGGTGTGCTCCTATCCTCCAGCTTGGTCAGCCCCGGTTGGGTCTTCTTCACATGCCCAACACACCCGAAAGTGCGGAGGAAGGACACGTCCGGCTTGTGTCCGTGCCAAGCTTCAAATGGCGTCTCGCCCTTCAACGCCTTGGTGGGGGAGCGGTTCAAGATGAACACGGCAGTGCTCACCGCCTCGCCCCAGAACGTCGCCGGCACCTTCATCGCCTTGAGCATGCTGCGCGCCATCGCAACGATGGTCTGATTCCGCCGCTCGACGACGCCATTTTGCTGTGGCGAGTACGGCGCCGTGAGGTGGCGTTCCACCCCTTCTTCAGCGCAGTAACGCCCGAACTCAACCGAGGTGAACTCTCCCCCTCGATCTGTGCGCAGCACCTTCAGCTTCCTCCCAGTCTCCGTCTCCACCCGCGCCTTGAAGTTCTTGACGGCCTCGGCCGCTTCTGCCTTGCTTGTGAGCAGATGCACCCACATGTAGCGGCTGTAGTCGTCCACGAGTAGCAGGAAGTAGCGCCGTCCTCCATTCGTCGCCGGCGTGATTGGGCCGCACAAATCGCCATGAACCAGCTCAAGCCGGTCCTCCGCGCGGTACAGCGCCTTCTTGGGGAACGGGAGCCGCCGCTGTTTGGCGGCGACGCAGCTGTCACACAGCTCCCCAGCGTGATCAATGTGCGGAAGCCCGCGCACCATCCCATGGCGCGCCATCTTGCCGAGAGCGTCGAAGTTCAGGTGCCCAAATCGAGCGTGCCAGAGCCACGCTACGTCGTTGCTCTGCGCTGCCAGACAGACTGGCTGCGCGATGTGCAGATTGATTTTGTAGAGGCGGTTGCCCGATCGATTCACCTTGGCGATCAGCTTGTGCTCGGTGTCGAGGATGCGGAGGACGCCGTCTTTAATCAGCACCTGGCAGCCATGTTCATCAAGCTGCCCGATGCTGAGGATGTTGCTCCGCAGCCTGGGGATGTAGTAGACATCACTGAGGGCGCGATGCGCGCCGTTCCGGCACTCCAGGAGTACCGTGCCCCGCCCTTTGATCTCGACCCGTGACCCGTCGCCAAACTTCACCGAGCCGACGATGTTGGTGTCAAGCTCGGAGAAGGCGTCGCCGTCGCCGGTCATGTGGTTGCTCGCCCCGGAGTCGACGTACCACATCTTGTTCTCCCCAGCGCCTCCTTCCTCTCCAAGATGAATCTGCGCCCGCGTCTCATCAAGTTCGACGCGCGCAGGCTGGATCTCCGTCGCGGTGTTGAGGGCGCAGACAGCCGCCATCAGCAAGGCGGGCTCATCGTCATCCTCCTGCACGAGGTGCGCCTTCTGCCGACGACGGGGCTCCTTGCAATCCCGCGCCCAATGGCCGGTTTTGCCGCAGTTGAGGCAGGTGTCAGTCGGGGCCGCCTTGCCGCCCTTCTTCTTCCACTTCCCCTTCTGCTTCTTGCCACCGCCGCCGCTACCGTCGCCCCGCGGCGGAGCAGAGGACCCTGCCAGTGCTGTCGTCTTCTTCGCGCGCGCCTCCCACTCCTCCTGAGTGAGATAGAGCTTGCCGTTGATGGTGGTCGTGCGGGCTGCGCGCGCCGCCTCCCGAGCCGCCATCTTCTCCTCCACCTGCCGGATCCGACCCGTGACATCTTCAATGGTGAGTTCCTCCATCTCGAGCAAGGTCTCGATTGACGCCACAATCTGATCGAATTTCTCCGGCGTAGAGCGCAAGAACTTGCGGACGGCCGCCTCCTCTGTGACGGGTTCCCCCAGCGCCCCGAGCTGGGTGACGAAGCCGGTGAGGCGGAGCGCAAAGTCCTCGACAGCCTCGTCGTCGTGGAACTCGAGCGCGTCGTAGTCGCGGCGCACCTGCTGCGCCTTCGCCTTCCGCGCACGCGCGTTTCCGAGCCGCATCACCTTCAACGCGTCCCACGCGTCCTTCGCCGTATCCTTGTTGCCCAGCGCTACACGGTACTCCGCCGGCACTGACTTCAGGATGCCCTCCATGGCCGACTTGTCTTGCTCGTCGTCTTCAGCGCCGATCTCCACGGCCTCCCAGAGGCCACGGGCCTTCAACATCACCCTCATCACCACCTCCCACTCGGCATAGTTTGTGCGAGTGAGCATTGGCCACTGAGCGCCTCCGACGTCCCGGTAGGTCTTTTTCACCACATACGTCGCCCCGCGACGCGGCGAGATAGACCCTGCCCGGCGACCTGTGGAGTGGTGGCGATGTCCGCCACGCCCACGCCCACGTTGCTGTTGCTCAGCCATGCTGAACCACTCAACCGCAGCTCTGAATACCACTTGTTGGCCCTTAAACAGCAGCTGCTGAGCACTCACTCAAACTCACACACACTCTGCACTGAAGGTAGAAGAAGAAGGAGCAAGAAGGAAGCAGAGAAGACAAACACACAACCCAGTTGTGCTGCTCGAAGGAACTGAGCTGCAGCTGCTCCATCACCTTGTTATTTACAGCCAGGACTCAAAAGTCAGTCAAGGTATGGGCTTACACTATTACAACTACTAACAACACTGACTCATCTATCTACTGAGACCAGTTGCTTCTAGGAGATATACCTGCTGCTATCCAGCACACCACTAGGAAACTACTGCTGTCCTAGACAGAATATATACAAGCATACTGCTGTCCTAGACAGCATACATACAACAAGAGCAGTCCAGCTGCTCCAGGTTGAAGATAAGATAAGGAGCAAGGCTAATTATCTATCAATAACAAAGTTGTGTGATGACAGCCAAGGTTCAAGAAAATGCTAGGCACTAGGCGTGCGCTAGGCCTCTGCGTAGCACCTTAGACTGTTTAAACGTGATTAATCGTGTGTGACTAAACGACGCACTGGGATCTGTTTAGCACTTAAGTGCGATTATAAACGTAAGTTTAAAAACGATTTCTCGAACAGTGATGACAGCTGGTACAAGCAGACTTGGGTGCTAAAGTAATAGACACTAGAAGTCCCTCCCTCCGTTTTTTAGTATGTGACATTTAGGACATGCTCAAAAAACACATCATAGAAATTGCTCTTCAGCACTCTTGTTTAATACACTTTACTACCGAAGGGTCATTGGTTCGAGATGTAACAGATGCTCATAAGTATTACGTAATCCATAATCACATCAATATTCATACTACAACCTATTTCAAGTAGGCCCGCACTAACACTCAGTGATTATGAGATACTATCTGGTCCGGGACCAAGAGCTGCTACTTGAGATCGGCATGTATATCTTTGAACATGTTGCAGTTTAACAAACAATGATGTAATTGGTTGTGGTATGAAACACCAAAACACCATCTCTACCTTAGTAGGCAAAGTTTCAGGATAATTTACTGACCCTTTTGTCCACATAGACAGGCCAAGACAAAAAGGACAGAAGCATGGGTATTAAACGATGCATTGGACTTGAATTATATTCTTTTATCTCGCATAGCCTATATAAAATTAATGGCAAGCATGAGGATCACAATGACAATCCGCAATTCAACTGCTAGGAAGATACGGTTCTTTGAAAGACCTTCATGTCAGTAAATGAATAAAAAGGATAAACATCATGAGATGTATCCTTAATGAATTTGCGCTTGAGATTAGACTTACTTGTAATTTAAAAAGAGAAGTAAGCTTACACTGAATGCATCATATCTTTCCTTAAGTGACCCCCCAGGTATCAACACCACTGGAGAAGGCCCTGACTGAACAGCCTTTTCAACATAGGCCCTCACATCTCGATGTGGAGCAACTAGGATGACTAGTGACAGTTCATTAAATGTATGTCTTAAGTTTTGCATAGTACGCAAAAAGATTGGAAGCATTCGAACTACCTCCTGCATCCTACTTCCAGGCAGCATGGTTATGATTGTGGCATCTAGCAAAGACGTATCTCTCATTAGAAAGCAGATATGTACTGATTACACAATTAACAAAGGCACATTAAGACTTAGTGCACTAGGAAACATTGATACAACTCAAGAGGTGGATATGCAACATCTTTCTATGAAACAATTATGGGTACTTGCATAAATTTGATGGCCTTGTATCACTAAAAATATAATCCTGTATCATGTCTATTGCATGTGCAACATATATCCAAGTTCCTCCAAAGGTTTAATCAAAAAGATGTTTCAGAAAGCACATATATAGCACTCTTATCTGATAACACGAGAGAACGAAGAATGATGTGTATGATTACCTGGGGAGAGCCCATGTTCCAGCCGGAAAGATTCACAACTTCTTTGATGTCTAGACTTGTCAGAGGACAATTCGAGTTCCTAAAATATTAATTCGGTAAAGGAGTTAAAATTGCAAGGCAAAATAGTGACCACAGGTGTCAAAAACACCAATAATACGTCAATGGATTGATCTTTATTCTGGAGTCTTGAAATTCAATTCTATGATTTTTTTTCCATTTTTCCAGATGAAAATGACAGGTTTACAATGAAAATAATTTGATCACTTGCAAAACGACCACAAGACTGATCAGTACCTATTTCGTACCCACAGTACATGAGTTAAATACTAAGTGCATGCTGGCTCTCTGCCTTCCTCATAAGTTATTTTTTACCCTCACGTCACTTTATCAACCATATGACCATTGTGACCTTTCGGTTTAATACAACGTCGTTATACAAGAAATTTTGTACCCTCACGTCACTTTATCAACCATATGACGAGAGTTTAGGACAGAAATCTTTTAATTCAACACTTCGTAAGGTTAATGGCATTGATGCTGAGATAAAGTTACACACGTTCTTACCATGTTTAAGCCAATAGCATCATCCAATAAGGGATGACCCACATAAGTAGCAGGCAGCCCATTTAATCTGCATATTTCTTCTTCAAATGGAAGAATACACAACATGTGGTCAACAAAATCACGCAACTTCGAGAGCCTGCTTTCACCACCTTTCCAGGCCCAGAATGATGGTGAAACATAATGTATGTGTAGAGGACTTTGAACCTTCCGATTACTTCTGCCTAGACAACAGAAAATTTTATTTCATATTTGCTCATGAATAATTAAATCAAGCCTAAAAAAGAGAAATATTTTTGACGCCCTTACATTTCAGTTGCTTTAGCAGGCGAAAAGAGAACCCCTTTGAATCAACTGTAACCACAGCATGAGGTTGAAATAACATAGCCGCATCTACAGTATTCTCAATTTTCTTCTGCAGAATTAAAGTGACAATAGTCAATGCCAAGTGCATCATACAAACAGAAAGCAATGCACACACACCAATGTAGCACCTTGACACTATATATGTGTGGCAGGAGCTCCCACAAGCCCATAATGGCAATTTCTTCCATGGGAAAAAGTGATTGCAAACCTTCCTTGCCCATTAATTCACTACATTGACAAAAATATATGTATGATGGAGAAAGAAATGAAAGGCTAGATTTGAACAAATTATTGAATCCACGTTTCAACTTCAAACCAGGATGGGATCGACCCGCACATGGAAAAGAAAAACAATGCATGTTGAATAGATCATTCCATGGGTACAGTTAGCACATGCAAATTTCACTCCTCGCCTTCAAATAGAGAGCATCTAGAAAAGAGACCAGACAAATGAATAATGGTGGGAACAGCAAAAAAATATTTCTTCCGATTGAAAAAAGGAGAAGAAAAGCAAGTCCAAATGTATGATGTTGCCTTTGATTTACTTGTGCCTTCTACTTTTTCTAATCTCATTCTACTCTTCTGGAGAGAAGAAGACAATATAAGAATGAAGGATAAGTATTTACTTTTCTCAAGTGAGGAGTCAGATAAGAAAACAACTTTTTTTAGGACAGACAAGAAAACAACTTGTGCCACAGCCCCCACTCCATGATTTCTCTCCATTCCCTCTAATCAAGTCATAAATACACCAAGCTTCACTAGAATCAGAAAAGATTGGTGGCCTCATCCTTGTATCCTTACTTCCTTAGTGTAGTAAACCTAAAAGAAATACTGTATGCGCCTATAACTCCAATAACACATTAACACAGACAGATTGTATGGTCATTTGTTCGGCAGCGACCACCATATACACAATTGTTATATGATACTCAAGGATTCTTATGCACTGCACCAATGTGGATTTGCTTGTAATATCAAATGTCAATCTCGATAGTCGATATAAGACGCCCTAAAACGTCAACGCCACGACCACGAGGTACTGAACCAAAAGCAGGGATGAACGGGAGGTAGAACACATACCCGCCAACGCCAGCGAAGCGAACGGGCACAGGCGAGAGCGCCTTGAGCGACGCCATGAGTCGCGAAGCGAGCGAGTCCCCGGAGACCTCGCCCGCGACCACGAACACCCGGAGCTCCCCGTCCCGAGCCGCGGCGTCTACGACCCTACCGTACGAGAGCGCGCGCGAGAGGGGCGTGGCCGGCAGCGCACGCCGACGCGCCGCGGCTGCGACCCATCGCAGAAGCATCGGCGCGTGAGAAGAAAGCGGCGCCGGAGGGAGTGGAGAATTGGACACTGGCGGGCGTCGGGCTGACGGCGGGTTTTGTTTAGAAGAAAGAAGCCCAACACCAAAAGTTCCTTCTTTACTGTTTCGAATGGATGTGAGGTCTGAAAATAAATTACCACAAAAGTAAGATGGTAGCTTTTGGAATGGACAGGGAGACAGAAAGAGGGATTGCAAACATGCTCAACTGTCAAGTGGGGGAACTACTAATGAAATACCTGGGTTTTCCAATTAGCGACAAGAGATTAGGAATGGGGGCCTTCAAGGGCATAGTTGGGAAGATGAGGAGCAAGCTCCAACCTTGGAAAGGGAAAAACTTAACCTCGGGGGGAGAGCAATCTTAACTAATACGTCGTTGAGTAGCATGCCCATCTATATGATGAGCATGTTCTAACTCCATGAAGGGACTCATCTCCAAATGAACACTCTGAGATCCAAGTTTTTCTAGGGGAGTGATGGGGGGGATTTCAAGTACCACATGGTGAAATGGGATCACACATGCTTACCAAAGGAGTTTGGGGGAGCAGGCATCATAAACACAAGAGCGTTGAATGAAGCTTTGCTCTTAAAATGGGCTTGGAGAATGTATAATCACAGGGATGGTGACATATGCTGCCAGCTCTTGAAAAAGAAATACTTGAGACGGAAAACGTTTTCAAGATGTAATCCTAAAAAAGGATCCCAATTTTGGCAGGGGGTGAATAGGGTGAAACATAAACTTAAGTTTAGGGCAACTATGGTGGTGAACAATGGTGAGAATACCCAGTTTTGGGAAGATGCGTGGACAGGGGGGCCCCACTTAAACTCTCTTTCCCAAAACTGTATGAATATAGTAGGGACAAGTGCTGTCTGGTGAGTGAATGCTATGACAAGAGGGAGTGGTACATGGATTTCAGGAGGACGCTTACACAGGGGGAGGCGATGCAATGGGAAGCTTTGGTGAGGCAGCTAAAGGAGGTGCGTCTGAACGAGGGCAGGGATAAAATGACTTGGGAACTTGAGAAAACGGGGATTTACTCTACAAAATCGATGTATAGATGGCTTCTACATCGAGGGGTGAGTAACGGGAGGATGAAAAAACTATGGAAAAGTAAACTTCCTATGAAACTTAAGATGTTTATGTGGCTGGTAAGTCAGGACAGGATCCAGACGGGGGTGAACTTGAAAAAGATGCATTGGAAAGGAGACCCGAGATGCGTAGTGTGCAACAGGCCGGAGAGTGCAGATCATATACTTTTTTCTTGTGTGCTAGCTAGATTCACTTGGGGGTGTCTGGGTTGGGCTTTGGGTTGGAATAAGACTCCGAAAAGTCTCCAGGACTTCCTGGATGGATGGTTGCATATGAATGATAATGAGTATGAATTTAAACTGTTTTTATTTACAATGGTTCTTTGAGTGCTTTGGATTACCAGAAACAAGATGGTCATGGAGGGGGTGTTCCCATCAGACCCAGCTGATGTGTTGTTTAAAATCTACACTTTTTTACAGAAATGGAAGTCAAGGCTGAGGTGTTCTGATGTGGAGAAGCTGGATGTCTTGATTGTCCAAGTGCATGGATGGACGATGGGCTTTTTGGAGGAAAGAAGACAACGACCGACGAAGGACGTATTTTGCTAGCTAGCTCTGTTTCATGTCGTGTCTGTCTGGATGTTGGACCTGTAGGCCTCTGGGTGCCTGTGTTTTCTTTTCTTTCCTCTCTTTGGCTTATTTGCTCTTGTTATTGGTAAGCTGGTGTCCCCAGCATGTGAGTTGGCTGTATCAAAACTTTTATAAGCTTTCTATAAAAGCAGGGTAAATACCCTTTTCTAAAAAAAAAACACCAACGAGTCTCGTGTGTGGGCCTTGTGCACTCGTCACCTGAAAACCCCGAATAAAACCCTCGAGCTGCTGTGCTGGTGGGCTTTCCGCTCCCGACCGCGCAAAAATATCACGATCCACCCTGCCCCCGCCGCCGCCGCCGCCGCGACCGAGATGGCGGCAGCCCTCCTGCTCCGCGGTCTCCGCTCGTCGGCGAGCCGGGCACACACCCACTCTCTCTCCCATGCTTCGTCCTCATCGGCGCTGGGGTCATCCCTTCTGCGCCGGCTCTACTCCTCCGCGGCGGCGTCCACCGCTGCCTCTCTTGCTTTGACCCCAAGCGGCGTCCTGGACCCGTCCCGCATCCGTAACGTGGCGGTCATAGCCCACGTCGACCACGGGAAGACGACGCTCATGGACCGGCTCCTGCGGCAGTGCGGTGCTGATATCCCCCACGAGCGCGCCATGGATTCCATCAGCCTCGAGCGCGAGCGCGGCATCACCATTGCCTCCAAGGTAAGTAACACATCTCTGGGACACGTGCTTGCTTGCATGGTTAGTGAGTGTGGAGCTTGGGATTCGGAATTAACTTACCACCATTTCGCTGGACAAATTGAGCGCATCACAACAAGCCAACAAGGGTCTTAACATAAACTTGGTAGCAGAAATGCTGATTTTGAATTGGTAGGAGGATGGATGCTAGTATGTCACGACTGGTTCAATGATTATTCCGGAGTGTGTGTTGTGCTTGATGACTTATGCGGTTCATATGTGTCAATTTACACATACCTGGTGCCCATTTCCATGAAATCTGGAAGTAGCAGAAGGAAGTAGCATTCAGCCTAATTTGCTTGTTCATAATCACCTGCATTCTCATGAATCTTTCATTGAGTACTTAAACTCACTTTTTCCCTCAGATAGTTTGATTGGAATGGATTGGGATATTCCTATGATGTGTACATCTATTTTTTTGTTAGGCTACTTGCCTTCTGGCAGCAAATTTTAAACCCAATATGACATCAGTCCACATGCCTAGCATCAAGAGTGACAAGTTAGCAATTCCTTGTTGCATGGAGAATTGTTAAGTTTGCTACTAGAAAAAAATACTACACTTTGGCATGTAAAATATTTTTGTGTAGGTCATTGCTGGTTCACTGCTCCGACAATGATACTTCACATCTGATATCTCCTGTTAACACGTTAACACAAATAGTCTTGTAATTTTCTTTTGCATAAGTTCGGGCTTAATTACCATGCTTGTCAGGGTGGAAATGGCAGTGTCAAAAAGACTTTATGCAACTAACAGTTACAAGGGCCTCATAATTAAAATAGTAATAAGGTATTATATACCATTTGGCTGTATAGATTAGAATGTACTAACTGCTCCTTGATTGCAATGCCACTTAATTATAGGGTCGATGAGTTTAATTCTTTCATTATAACATTCTTCTATATGCGGTTGAAGAGTTTAATTAACAACCATTATGCGGTACTTTCATTTTATTTGTCTAGTAAATCGGAAGCAAAGAATAAGGTCAAGTATTTCTTAGGAATAATAGGATAATTGTGTTTCAGTAGTTTCCATTAAATTGAAGTGAACGAAATGAAGATCAGATTACAAAAACATTGCATATCTTTTGTATGGTATCTTATAAGATGTAACCATCAATCATGTTGATGTGATACGGGCTTGACATGTCAGCTATCTAATGTAATGTCTTGCATGCCAAGTTAGTTTTGATGTTTATACTTTATATCAAACCTACACTATTTCTCTACCCTTTAATTTGCACTAACATATCTTCATAGTCTGGGTTCCGAAATATTTAGCTCGGACAAATCATGTGGAAATCAGGAACTGATGATCCGCGCTGATTAGCATTACCCTTATTTCTTAAGTAAAATATTGTTGTATTTGCATTAATTTATGTAGTGGAGTATTGTTGTATTTGCAAAGGCTTCCATGCTTTTTGCCATATAGATCACGCCACACGACATCGTAAGTTGCACTGGTCGCTGATTTTAGCTATTTTTAGGTCACTTCTGTTTCTTGGAAGGAAAATGAGCTCAACATGGTTGATACACCTGGTCACGCTGATTTTGGTGGTGAGGTATGCATTCCTCATATAATTTTCTACGGGTTGGATCTGACATCTTTGGTCTGAAATATAATACAATTATTGCCTCTATGCTTTTTGCAGGTTGAACGGGTTGTTGGAATGGTGGAAGGTGCTGTCTTGGTTGTTGATGCTGGAGAGGGACCTTTGGCACAAACTAAGTTTGTGCTTTCAAAGGCTTTGAAGTATGGCTTGCGCCCAATTCTCCTCCTCAACAAGGTTGATAGGCCTTCAGGTCTGCTCAATATCAGATTTTAAAATTATTTTTTCCGAGTGCAACAGATCAGGGTTAAAGATACAACAAGATAGTTTTTTACAGAAAAACTATTTTGGTGTTCATCATGCTAATTAAGTTTGATCAAGTAAGCTGTAATTGATAAGATTCTTTAGGTGAGCATGTTCATCTACTTAATTACAATAATATGAGTAAATACAGACTATATATCTGAAGTAAAAATATTTGCATGTTAGCTTAGTTAAATAAAGCAAGGGAAAGACAAGTACAATGTAGATGCCTTATAATTTTTCTTTAAAAGGAGTCACAAGAAAATCAGGTTCTTTTGGCAATATCAATAAACCATCAATTTCTTATGTTAATCATCTTTAGAAATGGTTTTGGTTGAATCTCTTAAATTTATGTTAGAAAATTTATTTGGGAACTGAACTTTATGCAATATATAGACTTGCTTTAAATCAGATGAAACTGTGCTATTCAATATTGTTGCCATCAATAAGTTCTTGGTACTTCAGGTTTGTTGTAACTCTTTTTTGCTGTACAGTTTCGGAAGAAACCTGCAATGAGGTAGAGAGCTTGGTTTTTGATCTTTTTGCAAACCTTGGAGCTACAGGTGCCGTCCTGCTTTTCAATTTGGTTCCGTTGAGGTCCATTTTTTTTGTGACCATATTTTGTTTGGATTTTGCAGAAGAACAGCTAGATTTCCCAGTTCTTTATGCATCAGCAAAAGAAGGGTGGGCTTCCTTAACTTTCACCAAGAGTCCCCCTGATAATGCAAAGAATATGTCTTCGTTGCTCGATTCCATTGTACAGCATGTTCCTTCACCAAAAGCTGATCTTGAGGCCCCATTCCAAATGTTGGTTAGTATACTGAAACTTTATATTGATTGAGATGAGGGCCCTTTTGCAATTTCTTTCTTATTTTTTGATTTCATCCTCAGTTATGCATGATGTAATTGATTTATTTTGTAATTTATTTTATTTTACAGGTTTCCATGATGGAACGTGATTTTTATCTAGGACGAATACTCACTGGGAGAGTAAGATCTGGAGTTGTCCGTGTTGGTGACAAAGTGCATGGTCTTCGCAGCACAAATGATGGAGTTCAGAAGATAGAAGATGGAAAGGTTTGCGAGAACTTTGTGGACTTTTTCCTTTTAATTTCTGATCAAATTATTTTCTCCTCTGTATGTGTTAATTATCAACTGAAAGCCTCACTGACTTTCAAATTATATTAAATATATTAGATTACCAAACTCATGAAAAAGAAAGGCACAAGTATGGTAACAGTAGAGGCTGCAGGAGCTGGTGATATAATTTCAATGGCTGGATTGGCTGCTCCAGCAATTGGGCATACTGTGTCAAATTCAGAGGTAGAACTATGTCTTGATGCTACTTATCCTTGTCAGTTGCCTCAAATTCACTAATACTAAGTGGTTGCTATTTTTAGGTACTTACTGCTCTGCCTACAATTGAGCTGGATCCTCCCACAATATCTATGACATTTGGTGTGAATGATTCACCATTGGCTGGTCGTGATGGCACCCATGTAAGTAACAAATAACTTAACTCTATATCAGGCTTAGTAGTATTTCCTATTACTTTTTACTTTGCTTCATCCAAGCAAACTTGAATTCTTCTATTGGATCTCGTGAAACAGAAGAGGTTAAGGAGTTTGGACACTTATGAGAAATTGAGAACCATAGTTTGATATATGAAATACAATCAGATTTTTGTCTTTTTTTTTGGCACACACACAAAAAATGCAGAACTCAATGATACATGGATGATGCTGGGAATTTGATATCTTATCCATGATTAAATTGGATTCCCTGAAGTTGTTACAGAATTATCGTATTTTTTGCAAAATCAAGTTCTTGATGTCAAAGTCTTTTATGCTGGATACCGAAACAACAAACTAGATTGGTTAGGGTACATTTGAAGTTTGTCTGGTAAATTTGCATGCTAAAATATGTCTAATCTGTAATCTTATATCAATATAACTGGATTTAATCTCTTGCTTACCCCATTTTGCTTGGGACTAAACAGCTTTGTTGTTGTAGTTGTGTTTTTACAAACTCATCAATTCCCTAAATCATTCTGTGGAGTTTGCTCGTATTCTAAATTGTTAGGTAAGAGTAAGGAGCTAACACACTAGCTTTGGTGGACTAAATCCAAGTATTGGTGTTAGGTTATTTTTGCAGCAAGGTTATTTTTTTGCAATGTCCCCTATACTTGAGTGATTATAAAGTTTGTTTGCATGTGTTCCTGTTGTCTGACATAAGCAAACTTTCCTGGCCCTTCTATAAACTTCTGATCACTTTCTGCCATCAATTTGGAATTAAAGGCCTAATTGGTTGTGTTCCAATTTCCGCCCAACCAAAACAATGACATGCCTAAAAATTTCGGCTATCAATTAGTTCATTACCAAAAATTGGCATGCCAATGTTTATAGCCAAAACTAAGCAACTACAAACTTCTTGAAAAGGGTGGAAAGTATTGGTTGCCATACATTGGCACTAAACCAAGTGAGTACCTAGATTCATTACCTTAATTTTTGAATGCCCCGATTTTAGCATACCATAGTTTTGGCGGGGCAAAAGTTGGCACTAAACCAAGCAGGCCCTAAGTCAGGCTCAACTATGCTTCTTGTTGCCATTCCCATAAACAGAACACTAGCGATCAGCCTCATTTGGTTAAAGGGGATAATTACAACAAGAGGTATAGACCAGCTCCGTGTGTCACTCAACACTAGCTAAATGCGGACTGACCCGACTGAACTTAAATTAATTTGTAGGATGACATTTTAGTGCAGTTTCTGAATTTATAAGTACAAAAATTGTATTCGTTAAAGGAACATAAAAGTAGCTGCTGATTTGGCTTTACTTACTATAATTTTGCAGGTAACTGGAGCAAAAATTGGTAACCGCCTGATGGCAGAGGCAGAAACAAACTTGGCAATTAATGTTCTTCCTGGACCATTATCAGAATCTTATGAAGTTCAAGGAAGAGGAGAACTTCAGTTAGGTCGGCATTGTTGATGAAATCTCACCTATTCTTTTGATTGATATTGCATGACTGAATTTCAGTAAACCATTTGGAAGGTCCTCACACTTCAATTAATTTGTACTTGTGTAGTCAAGAATACCAACGATGACCTGTGTTTCTTCCAGGAATATTAATTGAAAACATGCGGCGTGAGGGATTTGAGCTTTCGGTCTCACCCCCAAAAGTGATGTGAGTTACGGTTTTTCCTTCTCTTAAAATTTCTGTTCTAAGGCATGGAATTCTATGTGCGAGTAATTAACTTATTCATTTCCCCCCTTGAAACAGGTATAAAACAGAGCGTGGAGAAAGGTTGGAGCCTATTGAAGAAGTAACTGTTGAGGTATAAATCAGGAACCTATGGTTGAGTGAGCTAATTTGTCTTTGGTTTCTTCTCATCCTAATTTGAATACCAATGAGATATTGTAGGTGGATGAAGAGCATGTGGGTTTCGTCTTGGAAACCCTTACGCACAGGAAGGGTGAAATAATTGACATGGGCCCAGTTCCTGGGACAACTGGAAGAACTCGGATCTTTATGACCTGTCCATCTAGGTCAGTGGTTGGCAGTTTATGCTGGTTACATCACGTATAAACTTAAAAAGCATGCTGCGCCAGATTTTTAGCTGACCATTTTTACTAATAAATGCTTCTGTAATTGTAATTCACCCCTTTTATACTGCTAGCCCAAGTCATTCATGCTTCTAGTTGTAGAATTCCGCATGTTCCTAGTAGAATTTACTAACACTTTTATACTGAGAGCCCAAGCCATTCATGCTTGTATGGTGCCTTTCTCCATGTTCCGAATAGGATTTGTTGCCTACAGGCAACTAGAATGTCACGATATCATAAATAAATAACTTTGTCGTGTTTCGTTTTAAATCTAATCAGTTTGTGATTCTGGTGTTTATTTTGCCTTCTGTACAGTATTGACCAGTTTTGTTTTCCATAATACCAAATGATCTGTCATGGAATGCAGGGGTTTGGTGGGTGTTAAAGGAATTTTCAGCAGCTTTACACGCGGAACTGGATTTATGCACCGTGCTTTCCAGGGTATGATGCTATATTTCTATTGATCATTCAATTTAGTGCTTGATAACATTCAAGTCTGTTACTGATCTACGTGCTATTGCCAAATATTAAGTTGTTTTCGTCCAAATATGGAAGCAAATTATAAACTGGTCTGCCCATTTACTCACCGCAGGTGTTAATTATCTGTGAGTGCTTAGCATAGATGTTATTTGAATGACCGTAAGTCGAAGATTACACATAAGCTCTGAAATGATGAACCCAAAGCCAAAGGATATTATAAGTTGAACATCAACATCATTGAATCTTTGCTGTCAGGTTTCTTTAGCTTTTACTGTAAATTTGGTTCATTTGTTTGATTTCCGAAAGATAGGATACAACTAAAACATGCTAAACTAAAGCATTTATGGATTGCGATTGTTACCAGTTGCACAAGGTGCCCAATTTTAAATTGTTACCAGTAGCACTCCTCAGGTCCTGGGTTCGACTCCCCGTCTGCCACCACGCCAACACACATGTCTAAGGCCCGGCCTGGGCCGTTAGTCATCTCACATGGACTACAGAGCAGCTCGATTTTTTTTGTGTGAAATCATTTTGCTCTGTTTATCAATAGGTAGATGACAATTGAAGTTTGTTTTACACAGGCAGGTTATATATGCATGGGTTGTGTTGTGAGTAGTTACATTAGAGAAGATGAGCTAAACTAACATGGTGCCTTTGGTTGAGCTGTGGCTTTTGCAAAAGCAGCTGTAGGCTGTGACTTTCTGAAAAGTAGCTTTGGAAAAGTAGCTGTGAGGTAGCCAAAAGCCTCTTTGGTTCGTGAGCTGTGGCTTCTCAAACACTAGTCTCATTGACGTGCGGGACCCACGTGTCAGCTTATTCCCCCTTCCTTCCTAGGACTGCAGCGCTGCAGCGCGCACAGGAGGAATCTCGTCAGAGAGAGGAGCCATGGCAGGCCGCCGGGGCACCCGCGCGCGCCCGAAGTAGCGGCGGCGGAGCTCCCGTGCGTGCCCACGCCGGCCGCCGGGGCTCCCGCGCGCGCTCGAAGTAGCAGCGGCGGAGCTCCCGTGCCCACGCCGGCTGCAGGAGATGAGGGGGCTGCGCCGGATCGATTCGTCGCGCCTCAACCAAAAATCAATCGGTCGCGCGAATGGATTCCTCACGTACATCTTCACCCATCTAGACCACCAATCGAGCACGAATTCGCCAGTAATCGCCGGATTTTGCGGCCGCCTGTGCCACCGACCCGCCATGGAGGCCTGCGCGTGGGAGGCCGCTATGAAGCTCGCGGCCCCTGGGGCTCGCCCGCAGTGCCGGGAGGGCGGAGCTCGCCGCGGCCAGCGAGGCTCGCCCGCGGCCAGCGCAGCTCGCCTGCGGCCGGCGAGGCTCGCGCACGGCGGATGCGCCGGGCAAGGGAACATAGAGCCGTCGCCGGCGAGATGCGCCGGGCAAGGGAGGTGGAGGGAGGGCCGCCGGGAAGGAGCAGAGCTTGGCCTTGGGGCAATGGCGGAGGTCGCAATGCGTCGCCGGTGGAAAAGACGGGGAAAAGAAACGAACCGGTACGTGTGTAAGGAGTGGCAGGTGGGTAATTTTGTGACCCAAAAGCAGGTGAAAGCAGGGTCTGAGGTGCTTTCAAGTTTGTACTAGGCAAAAGCTGCTTTTGGCTTTGGCTTTGAATGGCAGCCAAGCCCTTTGGTTGGCTTTTGGCTTTTGCCAAAAGCAAAAGCAGCTAAAAGCCCCAACCAAAGGCACCCTTAGTCTATTCATTTGAACAATTCTAGTTCATTTATGCTTTCTGTATTGTGTAGCCGAATCGTATCGCACTAGTTTGTTTCATGAACGAACTGTATCTTACTAAACACAGTCTTGCCTCTTGAGGACTAACTAGACATTCATGATTATTTGACCTGTGATTGCAGCCTATGCTAAATACAGAGGTGCACTAGGCAGTGTTAGAAAAGGAGTACTGGTAAGTACATTCCCCTAAGTTTCATAGTTCTCTATTGACTCATGTCCTCTTTTTGCCAAACATGTCTACATAGCTTCTTAAATCCCTTTAAAAAAAGCTTCTTAAATCTGTTTGTATAGAAACTTAAAGAGACACTCCCTTGAGCCAAGATTTTAGCACAACGTAACAAAAATGGGATCTGCTGATTATAAATAAGACTAATTTCAATATCACTATGTACTTTTCAACTGACTCAAATTTCTCTATGTTCATGTATAGATATCTGTCGGTAAGGGACTGATCACTTCACATGCACTTATGAGTTTAGAAGCTCGTGGAATCCTCTTTGTATCTCCTGGAATGGAGGTAACTACAGTACTCCATATATTTGAGAGCTACCATCTTGGTTTAATAGGTACTAATCCCTCTTTGTTCCTCCTATTTGCAAGGCGTATGAAGGCATGATAGTTGGTGAGCACTCACGTGACAGTGATCTTGAGGTACGTAAGATCATCAAATGTTTATCATGACCCTTTTTTTCTCTTTCTGCACTTTAAATCAATGTCTCTTTGCAGGTAAATCCTGTGAGAACAAAAGAACTTACTAACATCCGAGCCCCTGGAAAGGATGAAAATGTTCGGCTGTCTCCACCTCGATTGGTATGCTCTTTTTTCCTCTTTTACGGAGATGTATTGAGTTGCATTTCTTTTTCTTTTTTTCTGCTAAGGAAACAATACTGCAAGACCTGTCAACTAAGCTAAATGTCCACTGAATAGATTAGCCATGCGCTATGCTCCATTATTACCATATGATATTAGGTCCACACCCAGTCTGGGTTGAGATTTGATGAGAACGGAGGAAAACTTATGTTTGGTATTTTTACGTGTTTGGTGAAATGTATAGTGTTGTCCTTTTTTCTGGCATCCTCTAAAAGAGCTCCTAGCTATCACAAAATCTGAAAAGAAAGTTTTTGAACCACGCAGATGACTTTGGAAGAGGCAATTGGATATGTTGCTGCAGATGAGCTTATTGAGGCAAGTATTGTGCTCTTAATTCTTCAAACAAATAATCCTGTTAAAATTCCTGCTTTTGATTCTATTTTTGTGAGGAATGGAACAAATGGACATGAACATTGCATTCTTCTACAACCGCCAAGTCCTATTCCTATTCTTCTTTTCTGGGGGTTCTCTTGTCTATAGATCAGGAATTGGATGTCCTGGTATTGTTGGTTTTTTGAAACATATTTTTGATACTTGTGGGACAATAAGACATTAACACCTCCCTACGAAATGGAGATCCTGCAGGCTGCAGCCTAGGATAGAATGCAGTATTATTTCTCCGAGGCTGTTCCAAATGGAGATCTCACAGCCAGATACTCCCTCGGTCCCAATATATATGTGTCGTCGGAGCACTTGGCCCAGCAATAAGGTAGATGAGTAAAGACCCTAACACCCCTAGTACAACATTACACAATTGGATGGACACGCAGTTAATGCAGCCTGAAACACTCGGAATTCACATCCACTTTTCACACCTACACATGTGGTACAGGATTTTGGCCTTAAACAAATCAAAAAGAACACCAAAGAATGCATTTCACAGCACTGCGAGGGGGCAGGGAAGGGATAAGGCTGCCTTGGTCGCTGGCGCGTGGTTCAGTGCGACTGGTTCAACCTTTCTTTTCACCCTCGAGCTCGACAGGCGCTATGTCGAACTGGACGCGCTCCAACGTCTCCTGCTCGATCCTCCAGTGGCTCGTCGCCGCCGGTCAGCTGCCGGTCCTCACTGCCGCCGAGGAGTGGAAGGTTCCGGGCAGCGAGTCGGTGCCGCACCCACCGGAAGGCTATGTCGTCTCGTTCGTGGTGTTCCACGAGCAGGGCTTCACCATTCCGGCCGGCCGGTTCATTCGCGCCGTCCTCTCTGAGTACTGGCTGCAACTCCACCATCTCAACCCCAACAACATCCAACAAATGGCGGCGTTCGAGGCGCTGTGCGAGGGGTACTTGGGAGTGGGCGCCCATTGGCATCTCTTCCGGTATTTCTTCAAGTTCGTGTGCCTGAAGGACAAGTCGATCCCGGGCACCCTTGGATGCGCCAATCTTGGATGAAGACGAAGAGGGGCGAGGAGTACATCTCTGGCACGCTGACGAGCTCCAACAGCGGCGGCACAAGGGGTGGTTCTATCTCAAAGATTGCCCCGAGTATCCGCTGCCGAAGTATACCGGCTCCTCAATCGCCGAGGCGCCGGCGAACTGGAGCTATGGGCCCCCAGAGACGGAGGTGGAGAGGTTGCTCGAGGATTGCTTTCTGGTGCTGGCCAAGCTGCGCAATGCCGGGGTCGACCTGGCGACCGTCATTGGCCAGTACCACACGGTGGGGGTCATCCCGCTCCAGCGGCGCCGCCTGCGCATCTGCCAGATGACGCCGGACCGCGTTCCCTTCGTCGGGACCGTGTGTGCGCCTCGGCTCCCTACGTTGGATGAGATCCAGCGTCGCGTGGGGCAGGCAATTGGGAAGGCCAGCTACTCGTGGCCGCCGCCCCAAGTTCTCCCCATGCTCCCCCACGAGGGGACCAAAAATTATGTAAGTCCTTCTTTCCCCCGATTAACGCTCCGACTATATCGCAGTCTTTGTGTTGATTCTCGTCTTCTTCTTTGCTTTTAGTTGAGGCATGCGACCCCTCTCCCCGCGAAGCCGCCTCTTCCTGAGGATGCGATACCGAATCGTGCCCAGGCAGCCGCGGATAGGAGGAGGGCCGCCCGTAAGGCCCAGCACAAAGACAAGGAGATCGCGAAGCGCGAGCGGAATGACCGCCGCGCTAAGCGTAGGAAAATGAGAGAGGGCTCCGTCTCCTCGGATGAGGACCCCTCGTCGTCACCGCCCTGGTCTGGTGATGATGGTGGTGCCAGCGTTGACTGGAGCGCGCTGTCGTCTCCGTCGCCTCCTCCCCAGTGGCAGGCCGCGGCGTCCAGTTCGAACAGGGAACGAGCTCCAGCTCGCACCCACCTCCACGTCCAAACCAGGAGGATCGGGGGGTGACTTGCTCCTGGCTGAGCCCCGGCGGCCAGGAGCAGCGGAGGAAGAGGAGGAGGTCGCCGCGGTGAGACGACTCACCCAGGTGTTCGGGGGACCGCAGCTCGTCCGCTCGCCGTCCCTCTGGTGACTCGTCGCGGCGGGGGTCGCACTCCCCGAGAAGGCGGTCGCCCCCTAAGGCGAGATCGACGTCACCGACGCCTGCTCCAATCGCGTCGCACGGGGGTGAGCGCGGATGCTGCCCCACGACGTCTTCAGTCGTTGATCATCCGTGGTGGCGGCACCCCGACCGTGCAGGTCTCTCTCGCCCAGGGTGATAACCGGAACCCGCCCTCCGTTCAGCCGGGGGGTAAGAGGCCAGCCCCCGAGTCATCGGGTGCCGCCTCCAGGCCTGTTAAGCGGGCCTGCATCACATCCTCTGTGTATGTGCCGTCTCGTTGTCTTACTCTTCAATTTTCGTTCGCCTTGTTGATTTGCTCTTTTCGTGTCAGCCGCTCCAACGTTGGCGCGCTCAGCCTTGCACCGCGGAAGCGCGCAGCTCTGAGCGCGCGCACTTCCTCGTCCGCTCCCCGCTCTTCAACCCCTCCGTCTGCGCCGGAGACAGTCCCCGAGCCGGCAGCGGCGGCGCTGGAGACTCGTGATGCGGCGGCGCCCCCACCGTCGTCGGGGGACGTAGGCGTGGTCGGGGAGCAAGCAGCCCCGAGTGATCCGAGCCCTCGGCGGCGCCTGTCGTTGATCAGGATGTCATCGCGCATGTGGCTCTAGAGGTGGACCAGCTCCTGGCGTCGGGCGCCGGTGACGGCGAGACTGTGGAAGTGGCAGCCCCCTCATCGCCCTCGCGGCTCCCGGAGGCCACAGGTATGAGGGGTCCAATTCTCCCAGGCGGTGACGCAGCCGCCTATGCGGCCTAGTTGGAGCAGTGCTTGCTGGCGCCGGAGGTGTTGCCAGCTGAAGCGCCTGTGCCGCCCGCTCCGGAGGTCGTCGTGGCAGTTGAGGAGGACGCGGCGGGCCCTGAGGCGTCCAGAACCCCGACGGCAGAAGTGGCACCGGACTCCGTCGCGCTGCCGGAGCCGCCGCGCCAGCTCGATGCTGTCGTCGCGGAAGTGGTCGAGATTGCGGATTCGCCTCTTCCCGGCACGCAGGCGCCTACTCCCCTCGAGAACACGACAGGCCGTGCTCCTCCAACCACCGTCCGAGAAGTTGGCGAGAGCTCGGGTGCTCGTTCCTCCTCAGCCCCTGAGGGAAGTGGACATGGCCTGGGCCTCGGGCGCACCACGTGGGCCGGGGCCCATGACGCCGAGGCGCAGGATGGTGAAGATGAAGAAGCCACGGTGCGCCGCCGCTTCGTGTGGGGTCTGCGGTGGGCGGAGCGAGCGATCAACGAGCTTGTCATCCCGGCTTCGTCGGTGAGTTGGCCGAGCCCTACTCCTTGATCTTGTGTTTCAATTTATGAGTTGTTGCTATGGCTGACCCTTTTCTCAATCCAGATGCTCGTCAGCTGCAGCGCCAAGAAGACGCGCACCATCGAGGAGCTCCAGGCCAAGAAGGCCCTGCTGGAGATGCAGCTGGCCGCCGCCCGACTGGCGGCTGTTGGGGCGGTGGCCGGCGAGGCGTCGGCGAGGTCTTCTCTTGAAGCTGCGGCAAAGTCGGCGGAGGACCGCGCAGTCGCCGCGCAGTCTGCTGTGGACGCCACCGTGTCGGAGAAGGCTGCCCTCGAGGCCAAGCTTGCCCAGGTGGAGGCCACCACCGCAGAGCTGCGGATTGCAGCCGCCACAGCTGTCGAAACAGCTCAGAATGCAGCTGACGCTGCTGCTGCCGCCGAGGCCGTGTCCCAGACCGCCGCCGAAGAGAAAACGGTGCTTGAGAAGAAGGTGGCGGACCTGCAGCAGGACCTGGTGCACGCCGAGACGGATCTGAAGACGGCGAATAATCAGGTCGGCACCCTCTCCACTAAGTTGCAAGAGGCCACCGACGAAGGGACCCGCCTCCATGAGGAGAACAGCCGGATGGCGCGAGAGATCCAGGGTGAGTATCTTCGCGTTATTCGACTTTCATGATGTTTTCTTCCATGCGTTAATCACAGCTAAGGCTGCTTTACTCTTTGGTTTCCACAGGAATCCGCATAGCTCGCACTGCACAGGCGGCCAAGCTGGCGGAGAAGGCTCAAGATGTCGTGGCCGCGGAGCTCAAAATCCATGAGATGTCTGAGACGGCCAAGAATTTGGCAGACCAGCTCTCGAGTACATTCTTCTTATCTTGACCCCTTCTTACTCATGCTCGTGTCTACCTTGGCTCAATACTGACTCGTTCTCTATCCCCAGAGGCCAAAGCCGAGCTGGAGGATTCTCGGAAGGCCCAACACGAGGTAGAGGAGACGCTCAAAAAGAACATACTAGAACGCGCCAAGCTTGGACGTCATGTTGACACGATCTTGACGGAGAGCGGCGTCCCGCCAGTGCAAATGCCTCCCCAAGTGCTTGGCGATCGGCTCAATCTTTTGCCAGGCTTCGTCCGGGAGAAGGAGCTGTCGACCTCTCGGTAGGTGGTGCACAGGGTCCTCTCCATGTTCAGCTCGCACTACCAGGGGCTGGATTTCAAGGCACTGAGTGGTGGTTGGGCCCCTGGCTACTCGAGCGAGGAGCTCGACAAGATCGAAGAGGATTGCGCCGCCCTTGTGATGAGTATCTTGGCCCCCTAAGTGGGTTTTGGTGATTTAATGACGGACCATTAAGCTACTAATGATGTGTTGAGTATATGAGCAGGTACTAAAATTCTAAGATGGCATCTAAGCGCTCCATTGCCATATAAAAAGGAAGTAATGCTAAAAGAAGGATTCCTTGGAGGTTTATTTATTTTATATTTTGAAATTGAGTCCTAGGAATGCCGTACTATAAAGAGGGAAATGGATTGTATCTTCCAAGGGTTGAAATGCTGCTCTAGATGACTAACCAAAATCCTATGAGAGACACCTTGCACTGCACGATCACCGAGATATCCTTAAGTGTGCTGACTCTGGAAGGCCGGACAATCCGGGTTTTATCCCGGACAGTCCGGACTTTCCGGAGTGTCCGGGCCTAGTCCGGATACTCCGGGTCTTAGAGCTGTAACGGCTCTTTTCTGGGTGAGGAGGTATTTATACCCCCTCAACCCTATCCTCTCTCTCTCTTGCCTCATTTCGTCCTGCAGCATTCAGAACTCCTTCTCCCTCCTCTTTACTCCCCTTGGCACTTGGTTGTTGAGCTTTGGTGGGGATTAAAGGAGGAATTCAAGGCTTGAGCAAGTGAGAGTGCTAGTGAGCTGATTTCCCATCTCTAGAGCACCTCGTTCTTCGCTTGGTTGGCAATGTCGTGTTTGTTACTCTTGGAGCTTTGAGCTCCTAGCCGGCTAGGCGTTGCCTTGGAGCATCCAAAAAATTGTGGCTGCTCAAGGAAGTTTATATTACCCTGTGATTGAGTAAGTAACCCTAGCTCGATCTTTGTGGTCGCTAGGGGGAGGAAAGTGACCTAGGTGTAAAGGTCCACCCTTTGTGGGTTCCTCAACGGAGACGTAGAGCTCAAGGTGTGAGCTTGAACTCCGGTAAAAAATCCCTTGTGTCTCTTGTGCTTGTTGCTCTTGTTATATGCTTGAAATCCTCTTGAGTACATTTCTAGGGTTTGTGGCCGATCTACTCTGTGGTAAGGTTCCTACTGTTTCCAAGTGGTGGAACAGGCTTATATCTCTACATTGCATAACCTATTTTCACAGATTTGAGTTTGGCTAAGTTTGGTTGCAGTTGTTTTAGTCGCCCCCTCAAAGGCTGAACAATCCGGACATTTTCCCGGATACTCCGGATTTCCCGGAGTATCCAGAAAAATATCCGGAGACTCCGGACCTTGGTCTGATAAGCTGTTTTAAGTTGTGATTTTTTAGGAGCGACTATACACCCCCCCTCTAGTCGACCTCTAGATCCTTTCAATTGGTATCAGAGCAGGTTGCTCCGTTTGAAGCTTAACCGCTTGGAGAAAAGAGATGTCGACCCCAACTAATCAAGCAACACCGCCCGAAGGTGATTTGACCAACCCCGGTGGGAATCAACCACCTGTGAACACACCCGAGGGTCCTACGGGTGCAGCGGGTGGTGCCGGTGGAGCAAGCACAAGTCATCATCCAAGAAATGACAACGGTGGATCATCCTCCTCTAGCGATGATGACTTCGATGATGCAAGGTCCAACCGCTCCACTCGTCGGCCTTCGGGAAGGGAGTTTTCTAGAATCCCTTACGATTACTCCAATTTAATCTTTGATAAACCATCGAGTTCCCACAACATTGGAAAGATACCCCAATTTGATGGAACCGGCTATTCCATGTGGAAGAACTCGATGGAGGAGTATTTTATGGCGGTAAACCCCGCACTTTGGAGTGTTGTGAACAGGGGAATCACTTTTCCTAGTGGAGATGCTACTTTGACACAAGCTCAAGCAAATGAAATTCAACGCAACTATCAAGCAATTCGCATCATCAAGAGCTCTCTCACCGCCGAAGAATATGACAAGGTTGATGGCTTGAAGTCCGCCAAAGATGTGTGGGACACTCTCTTTATCAACCATGAAGGAACAAGGCAAGTTAGAGAAGGAAGAATTCGAGCTCTTGAGAGTGAGCTCAACCACTTTGTCATCAAAGAAGATGAATCTCCACAAGACATGTACAACCGCTTGAACAAGATCATCAACAAGATCAAGTCTCTTGGAAGCACAAGATGGGGAAGAAAGGAAGTAGTTGATAAGATCCTCTCCGCTTATATGGCTAGGGATGTTCAACTCCCTACACTTATTAGAGAGAAGAGAGGCTTCAAGAAGTTCACTCCGGCGGATGTGATTGGGAGAATTGAAGAACATCTTATCACCGTCAAGGAGTCAAAGCTCTCACAAGAAATGTCAAAGATGCATGAACAAATTGAGAAGAACAAGGGAGTAGCTCTCAAAGCTTCAAGCAAGGACAAAAAGAAGAGGGCAAGCTCATCATCCTCCAAGACCGTGGTCACGGAAGATAGTGATAAAGATAGTGATGACACCTTGACTCCCGAGCAAATGACACTATTTGTGAAGAGGTTCACCAAGGTGATGAAGAAGGGTGGCTTCTTCAACAAGAACAAAGACAAGGACAAGATCAAGACCAAGAGAACATCCAAGAGGTCATGCTTTGAGTGTGGCAAGGAGGGTCATTTCATTGCGGAATGCCCCAACATCAAAGTGAGAAGAAGAGACACCAACAAGTATGAAAAGAACAAGAAGAAGGAACTTGGTGAAGCTCATTTGGGTGAAGAATGGGATTCAAATGATGATAGCTCCGACTCCGATGATGAAGCGGGGCTTGCTACAATATCCATTGCTCAACCCATTGACAAGCCATCACTCTTTGGGGATCTCACCGATGATGAAGATGACTTCACCCACACATGCCTCATGGCTAGGGGCACTAAGGTAGACACTAAACCTTCTCCCCTAGAGGTTGATGATGATGTTGATAGTGATGATGAATTTGAAAGAATGATCACTAGTTTTGGTAAGAAAGCAACCAAAAGAATCATGAACCTTCTAAATGAAATCAAGAATAGAGATGAGACTCTTGAGGTGCAAGAAGAGCTCTTTAGACTTGAGCGAGAGAAAACCATTGCCCTTGAGGATGCCCTTGTAATTGAAAAGAAGGGTTTCAAGGTGCAAGAGGGCTTGCTCAAAGAAAAAGAGGAAGAAATTCTTAGCCTTAAGAACTCTCAAGCTAAAGAGGTTGTTATAGTAGATGAATTAGCTAAGGATGCTTGCTCTAGACTTGAGAGTGAAAAGGTTGAACTTCAAGAGAGCTTAAAACGCTTGAAAGCTAGTCACATTGCAATTGAAGTTCAACTTGACAATCTTAAGAATAGTGCTAAAACAACCTCTAATGATGCTACCTCTAACTCAAATGCTTCTACAAGTAATGGTTGTTCTAGATGCTATAAACTTGATATAAATGCTTATGCTACTAACATTGCCGAGATGAATGCAATGAAGAAAGAAATTGCTCGGTTATCAAACTCTCTTGTTGAGGAAAAGAAGAAGAAACCTAAGAGAGGAGAGTTTGAGAACCATACCAAGGGCTTTGGTTCCAACTACATGAAGAAGTTTGGCTTTGAGAATGGGAAGGGGCTAGGTAAGAATGAGCAAGGCTCCAAGGACCCTATCCCATTCATCAAGAACAACCACACAAGAGGTGTGGGAACAAGAAATGTGGTGCATGAGATGAAGCAATTGGGTGCCAAGGTTGAAGGTAAACAACCTAGGCTCAACACTCCCATCAAGTTCAAAAGCTCCAATGGCACATCTCATGAACCACAAGTCAAGACCAAAGTGGTGCAAGACAAGCAAACCAAGAAGCCCAAGGCACATGCTTCACAAGACAACTTTTATGCCGATTATGTGTTGACTTGGAACCACAAGGGTAAGGTGGTGGCCAAGTATGTGGGACCCCGCACACAAGGTTCTATGATCAAATGGAATGTGTGAGTGCCCAAAGTTCTTGTGACTAATGTGAAAGGACCCAACTCTCATTGGGTACCTAAAAACTAAGCCTAATTTGTTTTGTAGGCATACTCCTCCGGTGGATCCAAATGGGTGATTGATAGTGGATGCACCAATCATATGACCGGGGAGAAGAAGATGTTTATGTGTTGTGAAATGATTGAAAGTCCTACGGAAAAGATTGCCTTTGGAGGCAATGGTGGTGGAACGGTTGTTGGTCTAGGTAAAATTGCTATCTCAACCAATCATTCAATTTTCGATGTTTATTTGGTTGAATCTTTGGACTACAATTTGTTGTCCGTGTCACAACTTTGTGAGATGGGCTACAATTGTTTGTTCACCAATGAGGGTGTGACCATCTTTAGAAGAGGCGATGACTCCGTTGCTTTTAAGGGTGAACTCAAGGGAAGGCTTTATTTGGTGGATTTTACATCGGAGAAAGCCCAACTTGATACATGCTTAATGGCAAAGTCTAACTTGGGTTGGCTTTGGCATTACCGGCAAGCCCATGTTGGGATGAATAATCTCAACAAACTTCTAAAGGGGGAACACATCCTAGGACTAACAAAAGTTCATTTTGAGAAAGATAGAATTTGTAGTGCCTGTCAAGCCGGAAAGCAAGTTGGTGCTCCTCACCCCTCCAAGAATGTACTCACCACTACAAGACCATTAGAATTGCTTCACATGGATATCTTTGGTCCCGTGGCCTGTGTTAGTATTGGAGGGAGCAAGTATGGATTTGTCATTGTTGATGATTACTCTCGGTATACATGGGTTTTCTTTTTGCGTGACAAGAGCAAGGTTCATGATGTATTCAAGAAGTTTGCAACTAGAGCCCAAAATGAGTTTGATGTGAAGATCAAGAGAGTAAGAAGTGACAATAGCTCCGAGTTCAAGAACACCAACATTGAAGAGTATCTTGATGGTGAAGGCATTGGTCATGAATTCTCCGTCCCATACACTCCTCAACAAAATGGGATTGTGGAGAGGAAGAATAGGACTCTCATAGAAGCCGCAAGAACTATGCTTGATGAGTACAAGACTTCGGATAGTTTTTGGGCGGAAGCGGTCAACACGGCTTGTCATGCTATCAACCATTTATATCTTCACAAGCTTCGACACAAGACCGCCTATGAGCTCCTAACCGGTAAGAAGCCTAATGTGTCTTACTTTAGAGTTTTTGGTTGTAAGTGCTTCATTCTCAACAAGAAGCCCAAGAACTCTAAGTTTGCACCTAAAGTCGATAATGGTAGTTTTCTTGGTTATGCCTCAAATGCTCACGGCTATCGCGTTCTCAACAAGACCACCGGTAGTGTTGATACAGCGTGTGATGTGACATTTGATGAATCTAATGGCTCTCAAGTGGAGCAAGTTGATGAAGTGTGTGTAGGCAAGGAAAAGACCTCTATAGAGGACATCAAAAAGATGGCCATTGGCGAAATCAAGCCTTAAGAAGAAGAGGATGAAGTTGAAGTCATTGAAGCATCACCAAACCTCACTGCCGCTGCAAAACCCGGACACTCCAGAGAAAAGTCCGAAGAGTCCGAACATCCCGGAAACTCCGGACCCAACCCCGGAGAGTCCGGGCCCTCTGAAGATGGTGCTCAGGACATTCAAGAAAATGAGGACTTGATTCAAGAAGAAGCTTCTGAGCCACATCCAAGAGTTCGTCAAAATGTTCAAAGAGACCACCCCGTTGACAACATTCTTGGAAGCATAAGAAGAGGAGTTATCACAAGATCAAGACTGGCAAACTTTTGTGGACATCACTCCTTCGTGTCCATGATTGAGCCTCTATCCGTGGAAGAAGCATTACAAGACGCTGATTGGGTAATAGCCATGCAAGAAGAGTTGAACAACTTCACTCGGAATGAAGTCTGGTCCTTAGTAGAATGCCCTAAGCAAAAGTGATTGAAACAAAATAGGTGTACTGCAACAAACAAGACGAAGATGGGGTAGTGACCAAGAACAAGTCAAGGTTGGTTGTCAAGGGCTATACTCAAGTTGAAGGCTTGGACTTTGGAGACACCTATGCACCGGTAGCAAGACTTGAAGCAATCCGCATCTTATTGGCATTTGCTACTCATCGCGATTTCAAGCTCTTTCAAATGTATGTCAAGAGTGCATTCTTGAATGGCCCAATCTCCGAAGAAGTTTATGTTGAGCAACCGCCGGGCTTTGAAGATCCTCAGTTCCCTAACCACGTCTACAAGCTCCATAAGGCGCTCTATGGTCTTAAGCAAGCACCTAGAGTATGGTATGAATGCCTTAAGGAATTTCTCTTAAGGAAAGGCTTTGAAATAGGCAAAGCCGATCCTACTCTTTTCACTCGCAAAGAAGGAAATGATTTATTTGTGTGCCAAATATATGTCGATGACATTATATTTGGTTCTACTAACAAAGCTTGGGCGGATGAATTTAGTAGGATTATGACTAAGAGATTCGAGATGTCCATGATGGGTGAGTTGAAGTTCTTTCTTGGATTTCAAATCAAGCAACTCAAGGAAGGCACGTTCATAAGTCAAACAAAGTACACTCATGACATGCTCAAGAAGTTTGACATGGACAAGGTCAAGCCCATCAAGACTCCAATGCCATCAAATGGACATCTTGACCTAAATGAAGATGGAAAAAGCGTGGATCAAAAGGTATATCGCTCCACGATTAGATCTTTGCTTTACCTTTGTGCATCTAGGCCCGATATTATGCTTAGCGTGTGCATGTGTGCAAGGTTTCAAGCCAATCCTAAGGAATGTCATCTCATGGCTGTTAAGAGAATCTTTAGGTATTTAGTGCACACTCCTAACCTTGGTTTATGATACCCAAAGGGCTCCACTTTCAATCTACTTGGCTACTCCGATTCGGACTATGCCGGTTGCAAGGTAGATAGAAAGAGTACATCCGGGACTTGCCAATTCCTTGGAAGGTCCTTGGTGTCTTGGAGTTCCAAGAAACAAAATTCTGTTGCCTTATCCACCGCCAAGGCCGAGTATGTTGCAGCCGACGCTTGTTGTGCTCAACTACTTTGGATGAGGTTCACTTTGAGGGACTTTGGTTGTACGTTTAGCAAGTTGCCACTCTTGTGTGACAATGAGAGTGCCTTCAAGCTAGCGAACAACCCCGTAAACCACTCAAGAACAAAGCACATAGACATAAGACACCATTTCTTGAGAGACCACGAAGCCAAAGGAGATATCGCTTTAAGTCACGTGAGCACCGAAAAACAACTAGCCGATATCTTCACAAAGCCTCTTGATGAACTAAGGTTTTATGCTTTGAGGAGTGAATTAAATATCTTGGATTCTCGTAACTTGGCTTGAGATCATGCACATATCTGATTGAATTAGGCTAGATCTTTACAAAAGAAAAGAATTTGGAAAATTGGTATGGATTTGCTTTTAAAAAATATTTGGATCTTTCTCTAGGTACAACACTTGAACTATTGTTCTCATTGTTTGTTTGTGGCTAGTATCAGGTGTTGGAACCTCTCTAGCTCACATTAGTTTCACGCATAATCATCTTTATCCATCTCAATATCAATTCCTTGAAAATCTGCTGATCAGTCTCAGGGGGAGCTGGATTGTCCGGGCTTTTCCCCGGATATTCCGGATTTCCCGGAGTGTCCGGGTTCAGCCCGGATACTCCGGACCTTTACTCCTATAAAAGCATTTTTACCGCAGTCAAACCCTAGTTTTCATCCTTCCACTACGTGGACTGCTTTTACCCCTCTCCCGTCGCCTCCCCCGCACCCCTCTCCTTCCCCCTCTATTCCATCATAGAACCTAGGGTTCCACCCTCCAAATCTTAAGAGAGAGTGAAGGATTCAAGCCTCCAAGGTGTGGGAAGCAAGGTGCTTCCGTTGGTTTGAAGATTTGAAGGAGCTTTCCCTTGGTTTCCTCTCTTCCCTAAGGTATTCAAAGGCCCCTTTGCCCGATCTCCTTTTCTAGGCCATAACTTGCGAAATCTCTTGGATAGACTTGTTCCTTAGACTCTAGGTGTAGTGGATCTGCAATATCTTGAGATTCCCATGGTGGATTTGCGAGGCATTGTGATTTAGGGTTTCACCAGGAAAACCCGGATACTCTGGACACTCCGGATTTCCCGGACTGTCCGGGAATTTTCCCGGAGACTCCGGCTTTTTGTGATGAAACTCCAAATCACAATGTCACACACCTTTTCCATGGATGAGTTCTTATGTACTCCTTGCTGCTTATCTCCAGATCATGAGGAAGAAGTACAAGCAAGACGAGCCGGCCACCCAAAGGAGGACAAAGGCTAGGCACGATCCTCAAACCTTGGGGGTAGTGCATGAGACTTTGGGGCTTGGCTCCTCTCAGAGATCCACTCGTGCTCGTGCCCCAGTTTACACCGAGCAAGAGATCGAGGGAGAGGAAGAACAACAAGTTGTTGGTGAGGAAGAGGAGGAAGAAGACGCCGATCAATATAGGGTTGCTCCTAGGCGTCACGGGAAAGGTCCAGCTCAGCCATCGAGGAAATCCCGTGAGGCCCCCTACATCTCCCGCTCTAGACCCGTGCCTCGTCCATCCATGCCAAAGAACCGTCCCACTCCCTACTCCCAAATCTGTCCCAGAACTCCACCTCGTCTCACTGCTACCTTTCCATCAAATGTGAGGGTGGTGACTACTCCTGTCAACCTAAGGGACCCCGGGGCTGTGCAAGGGTTTGCCCAACAAATGGTGAGAGACTATGCTAGAAATGCCCTTGCAGTCAGAGAGCAGAGGGAGGAGGATGTCTACATGTATATCTCTAGTGAGGCACTTGAGTCACGGTTTTGGTGTGACCTCCATAGGGACTTCTATCAGACAGTGATAAGAAGCCCACAGATGAAGGCAAAGAACAAGTCACCCATCGTGGAGATGAAGTACATTGAGTGGGCATACTATGAGAAGTTGGAGAATCCCACCTTTGATGTCGTCATTGATAGGTGTAAGGAACTTGGACTATATGAGATCATGGGTTTTAGATATGGGTGGAATAGAGAGATTCTTGCTCAATTCCATTGCTCCTACTTCTATAACTCTCATCAAAACACTATCACTTGGACCACTCAAGGCGAGAAGTACACCCTTGACTACATGACCTTCTCTCGCTTACTTGGTCTTGGCTCAAAGGATGAGGCTCGCACTCCAATTCATAATGAAGGCAAGTACAAGCCCAAGGATATGGCTTATATGTTCCCCTCCGCCTTCCTAGCTCATGAGGGAAAAGCTGATAATCTCATTCCTTATTATTATTACTTCAATCAGTTTTTCCGTGCCACCATTGATCCAAAGATGGGAGACAACACTGCTCTTAGGCACTATGCCGTCAATCTCCTAAATCGTGTGGCCCCCGAAGAAGAAGGCTTTTGCATCTTTGACTTCATTTGGAATGAGCTTCGCCGTGCTATGTGTGACCCCATGAAGCACCTCCCATATGCTCCATACATCATGTATATGATTGAGAGGGTCACCAATACCCAATTTCCAAAGGATGTCACTCATGAGCCTCTTAGGCATCTTCGTGCTAGAGACAAGAGAGCCCCCATGAAGAAAAGCACAAGATTTGCCGGATCCTCTAGTGCTGCCCCTCGCCATGATGATGAGCCCCTACCTCACCCTTCACACTCATCCAAATCTTCTCGCAAGGTTAAGGGCTCCATGGTCAAGAGGGCTTTCAAGAGTATCTTCTCCATGTGCAAGCGCATTGTCACAGAGACTAATGAGAACCGCCGTGACATCATTGAGATCAAGTCTCATCTTGGGCTTCCTACGGACACTTATCATGAGCTCCCTGAGTTTGATGACCCGTTTGCGGAGTGGGATTCCCATGATGCCGCTGCTGCTGCACAAGAAGAAGAGGAAGAGCAAGAGGAAGAAGGACAAGAAGAAGAAGAAGAAGAGGAGGAGGAGGAGGACAACAATGAAGAAGAAGAAGAAGAAGAAGACGACGACGAGTGATCGCGACTGCTCCAGTTGCTGCTCCTACACTTCCTTTTTGGCGCTTGATGCCAAAGGGGGAGTGAGTATCTTAGTTTCGTTCCATGTTTGAGACTTGGTGGATTTGAGAACTATGGTCTGTAATAACTCTTTTATGTGTGAGACTATGTGATGTGAGCTTGAGACCATTTGGTTGTGAGCTTGAGACTATTTGGTCAGTTGTGTGCTTGTGATGCTAGATAAGTTGCATTTTATTTATCTAAGGATGCATTTGATAGTTTGAAATTTTTTTTGTGATGATTTGATTTCTGGTAAGTCTTCAAAGTCCGGACACTCTGGATTTTTCTCCGGACTCTCCGGGTTTCCCGGACTCTCCGGGTTTCCCGGATTCTCCGGGTTGGATCCGGACACTCCGGGCTTTGACACTACATCCCCTTTTATCCTTGATTGAGTGTATAAACTATCATACGCATCACATATATCTTGTTGGCACAATCACAAGCCCCCCACTGTTGATCATCTTGTCACACTCTCATGTTTCTCTCTCTTGTGCAAAATTTGGTACTTATAGCACCTTTGAGATTCAAACTCCATATGCACAAATTAAGGGGGAGTGTTGCAAGTTAGATCAAATGCTCTTTACTGAATTTAGTTATCTCTCTTTTAAAAGGCTTAAAGGTGTTGTCATCAATCACCAAAAAGGTGGAGATTGAAGAGTATCTTGGCCCCCTAAGTGGGTTTTGGTGATTTAATGACGGACCATTAAGCTACTAATGATGTGTTGAGTATATGAGCAGGTACTAAAATTCTAAGATGGCATCTAAGCGCTCCATTACCATATAAAAAGGAAGTAATGCTAAAAGAAGGATTCCTTAGAGGTTTATTTGTTTTATATTTTGAAATTGAGTCCTAGGAATGCCGTACTATAAAGAGGGACATGGATTGTATCTTCCAAGGGTTGAAAAGGTGCTCTAGATGACTAACCAAAATCCTATGAGAGACACCTTGCACTGCACGATCACCGAGATATCCTTAAGTGTGCTGACTCTGGAAGGCCGGACAATCCGGGTTTTATCCCGGACAGTCCGGACTTTCCGGAGTGTCCGGGCCTAGTCCGGATACTCCGGGTCTTAGAGCTGTAATGGCTCTTTTCTGGGTGAGAAGGTATTTATACCCCCTCAACCCTATCCTTTCTCTCTCTCTTGCCTCATTTCGTCCTGCGGCATTCAAAACTCCTTCTCCCTCCTCTTTACTCCCTTTGGCACTTGGTTGTTGAGCTTTGGTGGGGATTAAAGGAGGAATTCAAGGCTTGAGCAAGTGAGAGTGCTAGTGAGCTGATTTCCCATCTCTAGAGCACCTCGTTCTTCGCTTGGTTGGCAATCTCGTGTTTGTTACTCTTGGAGCTTTGACCTCCTAGCCGGCTAGGCGTTGCCTTGGAGCATCCAAAGGATTGTGGCTACCCAAGGAAGTTTGTATTACCCCGTGATTGAGTAAGTAACCCTAGCTCGATCTTTGTGGTCGCTAGGGGGAGGAAAGTGACCTAGGTGTAAAGGTCTACCCTTTGTGGGTTCCTCAACGGAGACGTAGAGCTCAAGGTGTGAGCTTGAACTCCGGTAACAAATCCCTTGTGTCCCTTGTGCTTGTTGCTCTTGTTATATGCTTGAAATCCTCTTGAGTACATTTCTAGAGTTTGTGGCCGGTCTACTCCGTGGTAAGGTTCCTACTATTTCCAAGTGGTGGAACAGGCTTATATCTCTACATTGCATAACCTATTTTCACAGATTTGAGTTTGGCCAAGTTTGGTTGCAGTTGTTTTAGTCGCCCCCTCAAAGGCTGGATAATCCGGACATTTTCCCGGATACTCCGGATTTCCCGGAGTATCCGGAAAAATATCCGGAGACTCCGGACCTTGGTCAGATAAGCTATTTTAAGTTGTGATTTTTCAGGAGCGACTATTCACCTCCCCTCTAGTCGACCTCTAGATCCTTTCACCCTGCCCACGCCATGGCTGACACCGTGATGAAGGACCTGGAGCTGATCCCAAAAGACACACCAGAAGACGGCTCTGGGCCTTCGCATTAGATGTATCAAGTTGTACAATAATTAAACAAAACTTGTATTCGTGCCATGTTGAACAACTTTTTATTTTGTTTCGAAACCGTCGCCTCCTGAAGCATCCCCCGAGTACCTGCGGATGACTGTAGAACGGAATGGCGGCACTCAGACGCTCAAGCTGATCGAACTTTTCTCTAGAGCCGTGGGGGCGTAAGAGTCGGAAAGCTCGACTTGAGCCACGAAGTGACGCCATGCATTCGTAGCCCCCGAGTACTTGGAAACGCTCAAGAAAAGACTTGCATGCTTTTTTGTAAAAGACGTTTTGAGCCGGAGCCCGAGCGGTTACCCATGTTCCCTCTGAAAGTAGTCGGACGTCGACCTATAGGTCCGAGCTGCACTTGCAAGTTTTCGTGCCATAGCCGCGGGGGTGTAGGTGCCAAAAGACTTGGACAAGCGACAACATCGAAACACTCATAGATCAACATCCTTTCCCTTCGCGAAGTAAAAGGTGTTCCGCCAAAAAGAACCGTTCGCGCGTGCGATTGGTCGCGACAAAGTTGTCGGAGAGTTTTTGTTTTGAAAACGGAAAACGAAAGGGGGGCATCATGCCCCGGGTAGCCCCCGAGCGGCAAGTGTTTTTGCATAGGCGCAAGGACACTTGCCACTCAGCCTTTAGATCGCGTTGAAACATATGAAAGATGCCAACACAAGTATATCGAGAAGCTTATGAAACGAGAACAAAAACACATGGCATTATTCATTGATCATAAGATGAAACAGAGAACGTTACTCAAGGGTAAAAACGCCGTAGATGTTCTATGTTCCATGCATTGGCGATGATTGTTCCATCATCGTGCCGAAGCTTGAATGTTCCTGGTCGGAGCACCCGGTCGACGATGTAAGGCCCTTCCAACGAGGGCGCGAGCTTGTGTCTGTCTTTGTTGCTCATGACACGTCAGAGAACCAGGTCTCCGACTTGAAACTGCCATTCGTGGATGTTGCGCTCGTGGTAGCGTCGCAAGGCTTGCTGGTACCAGGCTGAATGCAGGAGTGCCACGTCGCGAGCTTCGTCGAGTTGGTCAATCGCATCTTCGAGCGCGACTTGGTTCCCTTCTTCGGTGTACGCCCAGACTCTTGGGCTGCCGTAGTCAATATATGTCAGGAGAACCGCCTCCGACCCGTGCACCATGAAGAATGGTGTTGCACTGGTGGACCGACTCGGTGTGGTGCGCAGGCTCCACAGAACGGACGGCAACTCGGCGACCCATCTTGCTCGGAACTTCTCAAGCCGTCTGAAGATTCGAGGCTTTAACCCTTGTAGGATCATATCGTTGGCCCTCTCAGCCTGCCCGTTGGCCCTCGGGTGCGCCACAGCAGTCCAGTCCACGCGAATGTTGTTGTCGTCGCAGAACATGAGGAACTTCTTTCCTGTGAACTGTGTGCCATTATCGGTGATGATCGAGTTTGGGATGCCGAAGCGGTAGATGATGTCAGTGAAGAATGCCACGGCTTCCTCGGAACGGATCTTGGCCACGGGTCGAGCTTCAATCCACTTTGAAAATTTATCAATGGCAACGAGCAGATGCATGAAGCCCCCGGGCGCTTGCTTAAATGGTCCGACTATGTCCAGCCCCCATACTGCGAACGGCCACGTGATGGGAATGTTCTGAAGTGCTTGCGCCGGGAGATGAGTCTGTCAAGCGTAGAACTGGCAACCCGCACATCGTCGTACGATATCTTTGGCGTCTGCCAGCGCCGTGGGCCAGTAGAAACCTTGTCGGAATGCCTTTCTGACTAAGGTTCTGGCAGCGGCGTGGTGTCCGCACGTGCCAGCATGAATTTCCTGAAGTAGGTCCTGGCCTTGATCTCTCTAAATGCAGTGCATGAGTATATCTGCCGCGCCCCACTTGTGGAGCTCGCCGTCGATAAGGACATAAGATTTGGCTCGCCGCGAGATGCTATGTGCCTCCGTTTGATCTGAGAGCAACCTCCTCTCGACCAGCCATTCGAGGATTGGGAAACGCCAGTCAGGATCTTGTAAGTTTGGCTCTTGGTCAATCTCCATGACTTCTGGCTCCTCCGACTCTGGCTGTCGCTCTCCATCTACTCGGACGGACAGCGCCTGCTGATCGCTAGCGAACACACCATGCGGCACGGGCTTGCGGCTTGATGCTGCCTTGGCGAGGATGTCCACAGCTTTGTTGTTGTCGCGCAGCACATGATGGAGCTCGAGCCCATGGAACTTGTCTTCTAGTTGACGCACAGTTCGACAATAGGCTGCCATCTTGGGGTCGACACAATTCTTCTCCTTCATTATTTTGGTCCACGACAAGCTCAGAGTCCCCACAGATCTCGAGGCGGCAGATTCCGAGCTCCACCGCGATCCGAAGGCCGTTGACGAGCGCTTCATATTCAGCCACGTTGTTGGAGGTGGGAAAATGCAGTCGGACCATGTACTCCATACGCACGCCCAGCGGCGAGATGAAGACAAGGCCTGCCCCTACCCCCACCTTCATGACTGAGCCATTGAAATACATTGTCCATGTCTCGTGCTCGATCGGTGCCGGCGGAGTCTGAATCTCCATCCATTCAGCAATGAAATCCGCCAACACCTGTGACTTAATTGCACTGCGCGGCGCATAAGTCACGTTGTGCCCCATGAGCTCGAGGGCCCACTTAGCTATCCTCCCTTCTGCCTCGGGATTCTGGATCACCTCCCCGAGGGGGTACTTGGACACCAGTGTGATGGGGTGCTGGTCGAAGTAATGTCGGAGCTTGCGTTTGGTGATCAAGACATCGTATACGAGCTTCTGGATCTGAGAGTAGCGGGTCTTTGAGTCGGAGAGCACCTCGCTTATGAAATAAACGGGCCACTGCACCTTAAGTGACTTCCCAGGCTCTTCTCGTTCAATGACCAGAGCAGCGCTCACGACCTGCGTCGTCGCAGCTACGTACAAGAGCATTGGCTCTTCTAGCATGGGCACCATGAGCACTGGTAGACTATTCAAGAGATTCTTGAGTTTCTCGAGTGCTTCCTGAGCTTCAGGCGTCCATGTAAAGTGGTCGGACTTCTTCATTAGACGGTACAGTGGCAGGCTACACTCTCCGAGTCGGGCAATGAACCGACTAAGAGCTGCGAGGCAGCCAGTGACGCGCTGCACGCCCTTCAGGTTCTGGATTGGCCCCATGTTTGTGATGGCTGAGATCTTCTCGGGATTAGCTTCAATGCCGCGTTCGGACACGACAAAGCCCAGGAGCATGCCCCTTGGAACCCCGAAAACGCATTTCTCGGGATTTAGCTTCACCCCATGTTCTCTCAGCTTCGCGAATACTTCCGTAAGATCGGGGGTCAGATCACTCGTCTTCTTTGACTTGACCACGATGTCATCGACGTATGCCTCGATTACTCGTCCTATGAGATCACCGAAAACGCGTCGCATGCATCTTTGAAACGTAGCGCCCGCATTCTTGAGCCCGAACGGCATCGAGTTGTAACAATAAGCGCCAAAGGGAGTAATGAAGGACGTTGCGAGTTGGTCCGCTATGCACATCGCGATCTGGTGGTACCCGGAGTACGCAACGAGAAAACAGAGGATTTCGCACCCTGCCATTGAATCGACTACCTGATCTATGCGAGGCAAAGGAAACGGATCCTTGGGACATGCCTTGTTAAGGCTCGTGTAGTCAACACACATCCTCCATTTCTTGTTCTTCTTCTTTACAAGTACAGGGTTAGCTAACCACTCGGGGTGGAATACTTCTTGGATGAACCCTGCACTAAGGAGCTTCTTGATCTCCTCGCCTATGGCCTTGCACTTGTCGTCGTTGAAGCAGTGCAGGCGCTGCTTAACCGGTTTCGATCCCGGCTTGATGTTGAGTTTGTGCTCGGCAACTTCTCTCGGGATTCCCTTCATGTCGGAGGGTTTCCACGCGAACACGTCGAGGTTCGCTTTGAGGAAGTCGACGAGCGCGCTTTCCTATTTAGGATCGAGCGCCGTCTCGATACGAAATGTGCGGCCATCATCGGTGACAGCCACATCCTTGGCGGGCTCGAAAGAGCAGGCCGCTCGCTTGGACGACTCGGGGATATCTTGGTCCTCGGAGGAAGGCTCGGCGTGGAGCTTTTCGGACCGGATGAGTGTTTCAGCGAATTGAAAGCACTTAGTATCACATTCGTATGCGTACTGGAACGTAGTCCCCTCTGTGATGACCCCCTTCGCACTGGGGATCTTCAACTTGAGATACGTGTAGTTGGGAACGGCCATAAACTTCGCATAGGCCGGCCTCCCGAGGATGGCGTGGTACGTCCCCGAGAACCCCACCACTTCGAAGGTGAGGGTTTCCGTGCGGAAATTCCGCGACGTCCCGAACGTGACGGGCAGATCGATCTGCCCTAACGGGAGCGCATCTTTCCCGGGGATGACCTCGTGGAAAGGAGTCAGCGATGGGCGCAGTCGGGACCGCGGGATGCCCATGCTGTCGAGCGTCGTCATGTAGAGGACGTTGAGCCTGCTCCCTCCATCCATCAGCACCTTGTGGACCCGCTTGGTCCCGATCAGTGGAGCCACCACGAGGGGGTAGCTTCTCGGTTGCGGCACGTGGTCGGGGTGGTCCGTTCGGTCCAAGGTGATCGGGGTGTCCGACCACTTGAGGTACGCTGGAGTCGCAGGCTCGGTGTTGTAGATCTCGCGCCGGATCAGCTTCTCCTTGCGCCTTGACGGTCGCGCCGGTGCTCCGCCGAAGATCATGTGGACCGCGCCATCTTCTCAGGGGAAGACCACCTCCTTGTCATCGTCGTCGTTGTCGGGGAAGGGTGGCGCATCCTTCTTCGGGGGATCCGCTGTCTTGGGCTTGAGCGTGCTGTTGACGTAGTTCTTCATCAACCGGCAATCCTTGAGCGCGTGCTTGACAGGCGTCTCGTGATGTGTGCATGGCGCCTCCAAGAGCCTCTCAAAATGACCCCTCGGGAGGCCGTTCTGATTGTTCCTAGGGCGAGTTGCCTTGCGCTTGATTGCCGCAACGGTGTTGTCGTCACGGCCTCGTTTGTCGCCCTTCTTCTTCTTCTTAGACCGCGTGGAGGGCCCCTCACCGGCGTCCACGACTTGCTTCCCCTTACCCGGAGGGGGAATCAATGTTGCAGCTACTGCCTCCTCCCCGTCGGTGTGGTTGGTCGCAATGTCCAGAAGCTCCCGAGTTGTCCTCGGGGTCCTCCGCCCTAGCCGGTGGATGAGGGTGGTGCAGGTGGTGCCATTTTGGAACGTCGAGATGGCGTCGTTGTCCGTCGCGGTGGGAAGCTCGATGCAACACCTTGAGAAGCGCCTGATGTAGTCGCGCAAGCTCTCCCCTGGCTGCTGCTTGCAGTTGCGCAGCTCCCACTGCTTGCCGGGCCGGGCGTACATGCCCTGGAAGTTGCCGATGAAGGTCTCTCGTAGGTCTTTCCAGCTGTTGATCCTGCCGCGCGGCAGGTGCTGGAGCCAAGTCCGCGCAGAATCAGCGAGGTGGAGCGGCAGGTTCTTGATGATGAACAGGTCATCTGTCGCCCCGCCCGCGCGACATGCGAGCCTGTAGTCTTCCAACCACACGCGTGGGTTGGTCTCTCCGTCGTATCTTGGTATCGCTGTCGGAGCTCGGAAACGCGAGGGGAACTTGGCGTCTTGCACCTTTCGACCGAAAGAGCGCGGGCCCTTCGGGTCGGGCGACCAGCTTCGGTCTCGGTCCTCATCGCTGTCGTAGCGTCCTCCTCGCCTCTGGGTATGACGCCAGCGTGAGCGGTGCTCGTCGCGCTTGTCACGGCCGTCGTCGTTGCTGCCGTAGCCGTAACCGTAGCCGTAGTTGTAGCCCGGCGACGAGTCTCGAGCGTGTCGCGAGCGTCGCGGTTGTGCCCCAGTCGCGACTTGACTTATGGTTCGCCGGCAGCTCGGTGTCTTGAGGGGGATCGATCCTACCGTCGTACGGACGGCGCACCTCGCGCCTCTCGCGCGCGTGATGCTGAGCTCTCGGCCTGCTGAGCGGCCGCCGTCTCGAGGATGGTCTTGAGCTGCTGTCGAACCCTCTTTTCTTCGGGCGTAGCCCGCTCGGGGCAGCCACGCAGGAGCATGGCTGCTGCTGCGAGATTCTGTGACGCGCGTCTAAAGCGCGGCGTGCTGTCGTCATCGATGGGGGCATCCTCGTTGATGCGCTGGTTCACGTCTCGCGCCCGTACGCGAGCTTGCGGCACCGGCTGCTCCGCTTCTTGCTCACGATAAGGCTCGCGCCGGCGGCTTTGTTGAGGCTCGTCCTTCACGCCGAGCTCTTGGTGGAGGTTCGCCAGCTCTTCGTCGAGCTGGCGCTGGGCCTCGGCGATCTCGTCGAGGCGCGCCCGACGCTAGGTGTCCCCATTGCGGCGATGAGGGTTCTCTTCGTCGTCCGTCGAGCTGGTGGCGGTGTGGACCTCCAGGACGTTGCACTTTCGGGTGAAGTCCGGTGGGGGCGCCGGTGGCCCCCGTCGCGGGGCCGCGGAGCCAGGGGCAATGTACGAAGCCTGGAGCTCATTCACGTAGGCCGTCACCGGGTCGTCCGGGAGGCCTGGCTGTCCGCGGGGGTACAGAGCTTCGTACCGCTCCGCGAACTCCCCCCAGGTTAGCGGCTCGGACCCACTGCTCTGGAAGGCGAGGTCGGTGAGGTGGAAAGCAACAAGCCTGAAGCGCTCCTGCGTCGGGTTTGGCCCCAGCATGGCCATGATCGATTCGTCCATGAAACCACAGACGAAGGCTGCTCGCGCTGCCGCCGCCGTCGAGGCGGTAGGACGCGCGGGTCGGGAGAAAGTCTTCCCGACGACAGACTCCGCCAGCCCGGTGAAGACGAAGCCGAGGGAGCCGAAATGCACGGTCGTGCCGGGAGTCAGCGAGACCCCGCGGTACTCCATCTGGATCGCTGGTGAAGTTCGGCGAGACACACGATGTGCCCCTACCTGGCGCGCCAACTGTCGGGGTTCTCCACCGCCGGCAGTAGATTTGTATCGAATCGTGTGTCGGATCCGGATGGTCGACACAGGAGACACAAGGGTTTTATACTGGTTCGGGCCTCCGAGGAGTAATACCCTACATCCAGTTCTGAGTACTCGTGTTCCTATGCCGGGGGTGTCTGTAGTAGGGGTTACAAACTTGGTGATCGGTCATCCTCATATGCGTTGCACCCCTCCCCCTTTTATAGTCACAAGGGCGAGGGGCAAAGAAGGAAAACGAAAATAAGCTACAGTGCTATGGCGTTGTGAAGTCTTTTCCGTCATTGATGTTCGTCAGGCGTAGTGGGGGTGCGGAGTTGTGGTGTCGTCGGAGGCCGCCGCATGCGCTGTCACCACTGTTCGTTCCGGGCACTTGGCACCTCCTCCGAGTAGCTCACATAGTGACTCAGCCCTCTTGAGTACGTTTTAGGCTCGCCACGTTATGGCCTAAGAGCTGGTAGACGGTAATCGAGTGCCTGTTCTGACGGGGTGGTGTGTAGCTGGCGTTGGATGTGACGGCATGTCGGAGGTCATGGGGGTGCACTGTGCGACATTACAGTCCCTGCCAGACCCTGCCGTCCTCCCGTCACGCCGGCTGTGGTCTTTGCATGGCGTGGAGAACGGTGTCACGCGTGTCGTCGCGGAGAAGCTTGGGGGGCTGGGACGGCGCCACGTTCGTGTGGGGCCCCTGCCCCACAGCTCTTCCGTGGGGGCTCCGCCTTAGTCGGAAGCGGAGATTACTCGTGCGAACGAGTAGTCGGAGGCGAGGCGGCGTGTACTCGGAGATGACACGTTCTCGTGCGAGACGGAAGATACTCGTGTGAAGCGGAGGGTACTCGGAGCCGAGGCGAACTCGTGCGAGGCGGAAGATACTCGGAAGTGGGGAAGTCTTGTCAGTGAGGGTCTTGACGAAGATCTGCATCCCTCCCTGTCCTGGATCTTAGCCTTCACATTGTCAATAGTGTCAGAGGACTCCATCTTCGAGGTAATCATCTCGTTGCTTAGGGGGCCCTGATCCAGGCCCTCGTCAACTACCCTCCTCATGCACTTGACTACTAGACCCAGCCTTGTGAACAATTTGGATAAACAAAATCACAGGCAAACCAATTTGACATGGAGTTCTGATATAACTCCTCCAATGTTCAGTGCCGTGAAGTGGCATAAGCTCCCAATATACTGCCTCACTCCTGTTGATTAGAGCCATAATGGACAAGTCATGTTGCTCTACATCTACATGGAATGCCTTATAAAAAAGTTGGTTATGGCCCCCCAAGTTCTTTCTGCTGCTCTTCTAATCACATGGTCAACCGAATCAAATTCTGACAAGTCAACTCCATTTTCACTATATCTAATCTGGCCATTACCAAAATACAACTTCACAGTAACTGCATCCGACATGTCTGACAGCATGAAAAAAAATCGCTATTAACAAGTGGATCTGTAACTACAAAATATATCTACTCAGATGTACACTAAAACTATAATTTTACTAAGCAGATCTACACTAGAACTATAATTTTACTAATCGATCTACACTAAAACTATAATTTTACTAAGCAGATCTACACTAGAACTATAATTTTACTAATCGATCTACACTAAAACTATAATTTCACTAAGCAGATCTACACTAAAACAATACTTAAAAATATGAATTATCAGAGTTGAAAATATGAATTACCAGAGTATTTACCTCTAACGAGACGAAAAACCGGTAGAGCTTCGCACCTTCGCCACCTCCTCCTCACTCCCTTCTCTTCTCCCCACCCTCTATCTTTTTTTCCGAATTATTATGACATTTTCGGCTGAATTTCGGTCTTATATAGGCAGCAGATCCTACCGCCGTGTGGTACGGCGGCTGCAGGCCTGCAACCGCCATACCACACGGTGGTAGGGACATACCGTCGTGTGGTACGGCGGTATGTCCATCGGACAGTGGGGGCCCGCGTCCGGGCATACCACCGTGTGGGGGTAGGGCAACTGTCGTCGTGCCACACGGCGGTAGGAATCCTACCGCCGTGGGGTACGGTGACAGTAGTATAGATTTGCAAAAGTTTTGGAGAGGCATTTATTTTTGCAAAATTGAGAAAAAAATATAAAAAAATTCAGAAATCCCGGACTCCCGCTAGCCGCCACTGTGGCACGGGCCCGCGCTTCCCACCGGCTCCCGCCAGGCGCCAGCCCTCGGAGGGAGAGGCGGAGCAGCAGGACGGGCGGACCGGAGACGACGAAGAGGAGGAAGGAGGAGGAGAGTGGCCGCGGGTGCTGGCGCCACCGCTCATCGGGAGCCCGCACCATCGCGGAGGAGATCCCCGACCATGGTGGAGCTCCGCTCCCGCCCTGGATCTGGCATGGGCTCCGCCGGCCACCCCTGCTCCGCCGGAGCGAGCTACCCCAGCTCCATGGCTGCCGCTCGAGGAGGACGGGGAGCTCCTGCCTCTGGATTTGGCTGGCGGGCGGAGGGAGGGCGTCCGCCTCGGCTCCCGCCCTCCACTGCTCCCCGCGTCGCTGCTCCGCCTCGGCTCCCGCCCTGCTCCACTTCCGCGCGAGGCCGACGGCAACGAGGAGGAGGGGCTCTCGCCAGCGCCGCTAGGCTCTGCGGCCTCCCGCACGTGGCCGCTGCTGCGCTCTGTGGCCTCCACTTCTACGCCCTCCTCCTGCTCTACTTCCGGCGCGGGCTCGATTCCGCGGAGGAGGGTGGGCCATCAGCGGAGCACGACGGGGACTCCCCGAGCACGAGGCCCGCCGTGACCCTGCGGACCCCCTTGCGCCGCCACATCATTGGCCGCCGGCGAGAAGAGGCGCTGGAGGCCGAATTCGGCGGGGGAAAGCAGGGGACGGCGGAGGAAAGCAGGGGAGGGCGGAGTCGTCGATTCGCCGCCCAGCCTCCGCGCCAGCCATGGAGGGCCTCGCCGGAGCTGCAGGAGGTGGCCACCTCGCCGGATCCAGGGACAGAGCCCGAGGTCGGCCACCTTGCCGGAGCGTCTCGGATCCGGTTCGCCGCCGCCCTGCCCCCCGGGCCGCTCGATCCGCCGGCCAGGCGCGTGGAGCAGGGGCGCCGGCCGCCGGGAGGAGCACCGCGGCAGCACCTCCGTGGCCGCCACCTCGAGGCCGCACGCGGAGGAGTGGGAGGCGCCGCTGGTCCGCGCCAGCGAGCGGGCGAGCTCGGCGACAGGGAGAAGATCGGTGGGGAGACCTCCATGGCCGCCACCTCGAGGCCGCCGCAGAGGAGTGGGGGCGCGGCCGGTCCGGCGCCGGCGAGCGGGTGAGCACAACGACGGGGAGGAGAGGCTCGGTGGGGAGAGGGAGGGGACCGGTGGAAGGTAAAAAAAAGAGTGAGAGAGAATGACAAATGGGTCCCATGCGTGGGTTGTTGGGATGAAGGAAAGATACGAAGGATGATAGATGCGGAAGAAGTAAATATAAAAGAATGAATTTTGCTGACTATGACATAATATTCTGTTTTGAAGGAGAAAATGAAGTAACACGAGTGTGGATGGTCTTAGTGACCAATCCAAAGGTTTGGACTTTGGAGCCAACGTGCAATCTCATGAAAGCATTTATTGTGGTTTTTGATTCGTAGAATTATTTGCATATGTAATTTTTGTAGAAATTATTCACGTACTTACTCGCATCTGCTGTCTAGCGCTGCTAATGGGTTAAAACCCGCCCCCAACCCGCAACTGATGAACTTATTCATCCACCCTGTACTGCTCCATATTTTTGTTTTCCAAACCCAATCCATTTGGAATATTACTCATGCTAACATTTAATTTAAACGTAAACCTGGTGGAGAACTAGAGATTGCTGACTTTGTATTAATTAATAAAGAGGAGTGAGACAAGTCTTGACCCAAAAATAAAAGAGAAGGTATCACTGTACAAGTGAGAAACATACATCACTCATCAATCACGGTGATCGTGCCCAGGTATTTCGCTCCCGCCAGGATCCAGCAGTGTGCCTCTTAGTCTTCTTTTATTTTTCGAAACAGTTGCTCTTGATGTAGAAATTTATATGAATTGGATTATCGGAAGACTTATTACGTTCCTTCCAAATTTCACAGCACACCAGGATGATTAAGGACCGTAAGCCCTTAAGAGGTAGCTCCGTTCGTGGATCCTACAACTGACCACCATTCCCTGATCGATGTGAATGTTGTCCAGCCACCTCTAACCCAATCAAATATTTTGTTCCAAACTAAGCACTGTTTCAGCAAGTGTAGTAAATTCGTATTGTGGGACTGAGAATTTTGGTTCGGCCATCCTCAGGTACTTAGTTCGCTGCTCACAACCTATTCTGGTAGGTTTAGCCAGGAAAAGTAGCGATGATACCCAAGTGCACCAAATGCATGTGAGAGGGCACTCATCCCTCCAATCGCTCAAAACACAGTTTAGCTCCAGCATCCTAGCATCAACTCGTTAGGAAGGGCAAATTTTGCACAAGCTGACCTTACTACATTTCAATTTTGCCAAGCTCAAGTTTACATCATGTCACGACCACAAGACTACGCAGCTCATGCTGTAAAATACACATTTTATGGGAATATAGAACAGACTGGGTTTAAAAGATAACAAATGCATTGGAAATAAATATCCAATCAACACAGCTCATGTCTTTGTGGCCCATAATTATTGCAGTTACTTCCGCGCTTCGGATTTCCTCTGCTCCTTGGCTGCCATGAATAAAATAAAATTCAGTGCAACCCCAACAAACAAAATGAGAAGTTTTGCTTTTAGCAAACAGGCAAAACAAACATTTTGTGGAGATCAAGTATAGTGTGACTAAGGCATCAAATGCTATATTTGTGATCAAACGAGTCAAGAAAATTTAAGATCATGGAGATACATATAGCAATAGACCTACCAGCTTTCTCCTCTTCGCGTTTCTTTGCAGCATCTGCCCTTTGCTGTCTTATTAAAGCAAGACGCTCTGCATTCATGAATTATAAGGGTTATGGCTGTTGGAAGTTCAGGAGCAGTGTTTCAGTACTAAACACAAGCTAACAAGTAACAGTAACATTTAATGAGATTCATGCATCTGGATGATTTTCTATCAGCTATAAACTATGGAGAGCTAGACTCACAATAGCTGCAAGCCAGCATTAAATGGCACATGCATCTCAGCTTCTATGACGTTTGGTACAAGAGAAGGTAAAAATCATATTCCCTGAGTGAATAACATTTAAGAGGCAACTACTTTCATAAGCTAAAATTTTAGGTGGAAGTCAGCGAGAGGATAGCATGGAACAGAAAAAACTGCAGCAGAAATGCAATGATTTAATATAGTAGAATTACCCTTCTTAAAAGCTAAAGACTAAGGTAGATTATTGCATGATTGCACTATCATCAGGCTACTTCATTGTAATGCATGCTTCCATAAAATGAACTGAACATTGTCATGATACCTCCAGAAGAAGACCAAGATTACAGGTTGTGGCCTTGTGAATGATACAAATACTTAAGTACAACCAAGGGGAAAAAAAGAACTAGCAGAAAGATATTGGCAATCATAACATTACCTAAATCCTTCCGTGCTTGTTCTGTTTTTCCTTGCTCCTGAAGCTTCATATAACGTTCATGAGCCTTTTGTTTCTCAAGCTCCTCTCTATAAAACAAACATGATAACATGTAAACAGTCACGGACCTAAAACGGTTCGCAGCAAAAGAAGTTTACAAATAATGAGGTCCTCCCACCCACCATCAATGCCATTTTTCATTAAGTCATTAAAGATTAACATCAAGAATATGTCCTACCCCAAGAGAAGTGAACATCAAGGTAGTGCAGTAAAATAAAATAAGACTATCGAACAATCTCCAGTAATTCATGAGCATGTATCCTCATTATCTGACAATCTGGCACAAAAGCAAAAAGCCTTATCCATTGAGTATTTTATTTGTGCGACCCACAGGCTTGAATTAGCAGTTTTCATCATGCCAAATGATAATAGAAAGGAATGGATAAAACATGAAAACAAACAATAAACATCAAAATTTCATGAACTTGTTAAGAAAATAATAAGAAAATTCCTAGTTTACCTTTCGCGCCTTGAGAGTTCAGTTGTCTTTCCAAGCTGCACACAATGCAACCTTAGTTAGCTGGCATATAGACAAAAAGGATTCTACAAATAGAGTATGGCTACAGCAGGCACAAAAACAACTGCCTGCAACAATGACCTAGACGTATTGTAACACAATTATGGAAGTCAAATCCAGAAGTACAACATCACATCTCATGGTATAATGATGAATTTCATAACTTACATCAACTTCCTTGGCCTTTATATTCCTTGCTTTCACCAAGTTTGGATTTTCAATCTGAATAATACCTTCAGTACCTTTAAGTTTCTGGGAAACGGTAGCATGCCAAATCATTAAGCAATGAAGCTTGCGCATGAGTATAAACTAGCAGGATTGGGAAGTCCTTACAGGCTTGTCATCAGACTCGTCTTCAGATTCTTCCTCCTCAGATTCTTCTCTTTCTTCCTCTTCCTCCTCTGCCTCTTCCTCCTTCTATTTGATTCTCAATACAAATCAATTGTTACAATAAGAACTTAAAAGATTTTCAATTCAAATCAATGGTTACAATAAGAACTTAAAAGCTGTCCGATCAAATATGGGGCTTAGGTATGGTCCAAATAAATGACTTCTTTTTTTAATTGATGGTACCCCTAGCTGAGGAAACGTTTACGGTGAAATGGATGTCAGTGACACAGTTTTAACTAATGTTTATCGATGTAGATGATGTCAGTGACACAGTTTTAACTAATGTTTATCGACGTAGATCATGAATCATCTATATGCACACTTCAGAGTAATTGGCATTTCGAGCAATTCAACAAATAATGAATGGAACCAATTCATTGTGGTTTTAGATTCAGTGATTTACACATGCATTAGATTGCTAATGCAGTAGGTAAGTTGTGCTACAACATCATTAGAATTATAAATAAAGAAGAGCTGAAGCTTTCGAACAATATGATTGTCAAAGGTCAATTAGGGTAGATGTGCTACCAAACAAGTGATGAACAAATCCATTTCGACTCGTTGGAGTGCAAAAGGGTCAGAGGGGATAAAAGTATACTGATCATGTGGATGACTCTAATCGAATGAATTGTACGGACCTTCTTAAAGGTGCGTGGGCGACCTGAAGTACCAGCAGCTGCAGATATTTGAAAGAAAGATTATCAGAACCAAGTCAATTTTAGAAGGATATCCAGATGCAGCCATCCAAAGGCTCGAGTATGAAATAGTCAAAAAGTATGGTAAGAGGTTAATTGTAGCATTTCTTCCTGGACCCAGCCTAAAGACCTTTGTCCAAGGCCAGATACAGTGTGCCTTCGATTTCTCACTGCGTTTAAACTTCACAGAATCACTTTTACGTGAAGACTCTGACAGTGATTTTGAAATAAAGTTGCGATGAAATTAATAACAGAATAGCAAGATGTAAACTAATATGTGCACAAACCAAATGGATCGTGCAAACAGGTGACTGAGCTTCTAAATCGAACAACTAGATCGGTAAATTCCCCTTCCCTTCAACGACCCGGGACGCCATAGAATTCTAACACTGTATAATGGCAATAACCCTGCGGCGCGTTCCGTCAAAAAAAACGCGGCTCGAACTAAAAAGCAGGAATCTCAGTAGCAACGAGCTACCCCGCAGGGCACCAATTCCGCTCGACCACGCAAGGCCGCGGCCAGAAATCACCTCGTGCCGGAGACATCAGATCAAGAGGGGACGGGGGGCGGGCGCCGGGTCGTTACCGATCTCCTCGGGGGTGGAGAAGTTGCGGCGTCCGGTGGGCTTCCCCTTGAACTTTCCCCTCCCCATGGCGGCGGCGGGTGAAGGGCGGTCGCAGATAGAGAGAGAGAGGAGAGCGCGATTGGGGAGGAGCGGAGGCCGGAGGTTCGCCTAAGCTGCACGCGGGGGTGGGCACAGAACCGCGGAATGAATCGGAAACCCTACCTCTTTTTAGCACTGGTGGTGGGCTGGGAATCTCGGCGAGGGGGGATGGGGAACTCTCGGCGGGCGGGTCGGCCCTCCAGCCAGGGCTCGTCGCAGGCCCGGGAGCCCGGGTCCAAGTTGCCAAGCACTGGAAGTCTGGAAGCTGTTGCCAGTTGACGTTGACTAGTTGACTCACCAGTGACCATTTCCGTTCGCTCCTTCGGCCGCTTCACAGGTGAATTTCCAAAGAATAATTCTTTGGAATCCCTTTTAGTATTCCTTTTATTTATTTCGCGGTGCAGAAAGACCGGTGCAGAAAGCATCCTACCCTTTTTCTTTTTCGAGCCCAAGACCACGACACATGGTGATGCTATCTCTCTTTTGAAGCGTAACGATCTCACATTCTCACCCGGAATCTTCGGGAGACGGACAGGGAATAACCTCTGTTTTTAGGGCTATGTGATAGCTGGGACCATGCATCCATAATGAGCTCTTCATGGTCATGTGGGATTCGTTTGCCTTGTCTTATTTCGACTTTTTCGTAGTTATTATTTCTCTCTTATAACAAATCTATTATACAAATTAACACACAATATTTTTTTTGACAATAAATTGGTTGTACAAATCAGCAGAATCACAAGAAAAATACTAGTTCGATGGTAAGTTTCACTAGTCCATCAGCTATAGTAGCACTCGGCAAAACATTTAGCATCAGCTGCTCCGTCACTAAGAGCAAAACTATTCAGTGACTGACCTATCATGTGTAGCAACTTCGGTCATATGGACTTTTGTTGCCATGACAAGTTACCCTACATGTGAAAAAAACGATTGCGAGCCTGTAAAATACCACATGAAGTTTTCAGGAGTACAATTGGAGTTTGAGGATAAACATTGCACCCAGACGCAGAAACAGCATCATGATCATGCATACAGTCATACACATGTCAGCAAGACTGATAAATGGAGCCATGAAATGACTACTATTACCCTTCCTTACTCGTCTACCAAACCAGGAGATTTATCTTTTCATATGACTGCGTACAGACACGCTATTTTCATGAAACCAGGGTATATTACACTATCAAAGTTACTGCAGAAAATATTACTGCAGTATTGGCATCCCTTGTTTCAGAGAGGTCTCCTGTAGATCGAGCCAGATACAATTAAAAGATGAGGGTCATGCTAATAGAGTAGACCCAATAATCATAACAGATTAACAGATACTGTTAGAAACTGAAGGCGCAAAAATGCCATAAATCAAATGTGTTTGTCTGTTCATGTCCCGTCATTCGAGTTCCAATAGAAGTCACTTCTTTCAGTCGAGTAACCATACGGCAGATGAGGTCCATAAACGACACTGCCGTTCAGATATGTCATCTGGTCCACTTGTGACACTGGCTGATAAGCATTTGGAATGTTAGCTTGAACTGTGGTGCTTGGAACTGAATAGATGTTAGAATTGACATCTATCGGGTTAGCCTTTGTCCTGCCCCGGGCTGTTCGTTTGACGTCCACAGGACTGTCTGCACTGAGTCTAACCATTTGCTGCTGAATTTCATTCAGTGGGTTAAAAGCTATTTTTGATTTAGCACTCTTCTTTGCATCTGAAGACTTCAGCTCAAGCCGGTATAAGGCAAAAGCATCACAATCATTAATCTCATATTCATAGAGATGCCATTCATAGGTGTTGGACGGCTGTGGATCCATGTAATAGGATCTCTTCAGACCCCCAAAGTCCTTCATCACTTGCTTCCTTGATTCATGCCAACCACGGCCATTGTAATCTGGCAAGGATCGCTGCTTCCGATTTCCACTATCAAATGCCCTCCTTGGTTTGTCAAAAAACAGCCATTCTCTGATAGATTCACCTTCAAAAATGTAAAGATCGAAAAGTTCTGCAATGATACAGATGGGCTAACAATTAGTAAAAACATTTATCAATACCATGTGAAGCCACAGGTTATGAAGGAGACGCTTACCAGGTGCATTCCACGGGGACTTTGAAGTAGCAGCTCCTTCACAGATAGGAATCCCAACATGTTTTCCTTGGATTTTTGCACTAAGAGCAGCAAACAGGGGACCATCTTTCAGATCAATGCCCCTTGGACGGATCACAGGCATTGTACCTGGAGGGCCCTCTTCCTTCACAGCTAAATCAGCATGATACATGCTGCAATAATCATGCCATCTTTCTGATCCAATAGCAGGCCTGGGGCAGTCCCAGAGAGCACACTTTGGCCTCAGGAATGCAGACGGTGCTGGAGTCATTGTTGTGAGCAAATCCGACATGTGCAGAAAAACATCCCCGGTACTCTGTCCACAGTTACTCATGTCAAGATACACATTAGGGGGTAACTCTTGTGGAAAATTGAACTGTGAATATTCCAGCTGGCCAATCCCTTCCAGGTTATTGAGGACGTCTGGATTAGACCCAGAAAGGTTTATCTTGTAATCATCATCATAAAGAAAATCCTCAACCGTAAGCTCCTGATTCACATAGTACATCTGCGAGGAGTAAGGTAACAGCAAACTTAAATTTGGAACGCAAGTGGCAGAAAGGTTCACAAGCAACATCACCGAGCGCACAAATTACACACAAATTACGCGCACGCTATAATTACCAATAAAACAGTACATAGCAGCTAAATGGTGCAACACCAAGGACTAACACATTAGTATTTACAATGCTAAGGAGGTACATAAGAACAGGCAGCAGAATAAAAATGAGTGTTATACTCGAGTGTTGTTCGTTATTTAAAAAAAAAAAGAGTGTTATACTAGCCTACAAAGACATAAGAAAGGCTTCCTTGCACGCTTTGGAAAGCAGAATGATGATGTTTACTTCAAAAAATACAACATTTGAATACTGAACCCCGCCATTTCCAACATCCACTGCATGCTGCACACACTTGTCGCTTTTGACCTCTTGCCTATAAGTGAAATTTTATACTCATTTTTATCCTATGGTTCTAATTCTCCAGAAGTTGTAAAGTTTCCTATACTTGTGTTAAGATTAGAATCACTAATGTACTAAAATTAGTAAACTTAATATACAGAAATGTTCAAGGAGAAAAAAATAGTAGACTTCTACCACAGAAAATCACTACTAAGTATTATGCTGATGTGGCTTAGTAAAATCATGCAAAATGTGACCCCGCTAGTGACTTAAGAACTCCGATAGATATCAGTTAATTTGTATAAAAAAGTAAGACAATTTCAAGAAAAGGGACTAATCAACTCTAAATTGTCCCCTGGTTCTGTCATGATCCCAGTTGCTATGGTCGCTTGCTTAGGCTTACCCAATCTAGTTTGGTCCCTAACCCACTGTCAGGTCCTCATATTCTTTGTCAACCTCAGAGCCCTCCAAGACAACCTTGCTGAGTATAACTCCCCAAGTCCAGGTGGCATTGCTACAGGCAATCATTAGTGAGACCCCACAAAGCAGACATAGTTTGGCTAACATTATTCAGAGCAAGCTTTTCTGCTGAGGTAACAAGGCATGCATCCCTATCACAATACACAAACTCCTGTATAAGAGGTGATGACCTGCTCGGCTTTCCCTGGACGTTTACTTCCTTCAATGTAATGATGGCGGTAATATCCACTTGCTTTGCTCAAATATTCAGCGTTAGCAGGTTTACACTTTGCCCCTTTACAGGTTCGGTCCCTTCTCAGATCTAAAAACTGCACTTCTAGGCTTCTATGAAATTTTACAAAAATGAAAACACAATATGTCTCAATAATTATCACATGCATAGCTCACTAGATCCTCTCCCAAATACTCATTTGATTTTTTAGATGACAATGGATCACGGTGAATTATGTGACAGCACACCTTCTAGCAACTCATGGTGAATTCTGCTACAGCACACCTAGCAACTCCTTGCATTTTCCTCATTGTAGGTTGAGTTACCAGCCACGCGTGACAAAGCTAAGGAACATGGTGTGTGTAGAGTATGAAGGATGTAAGCAAGATTACAAAGCATGAAAGCAAAAGAAAATGACCTCATAAATTGACAGTGCCTACCTCAACAGTCAAATCACCAATGCCATTATAAAAAACTCGATAGCCCCATGCAAGTTGAGTTTTATAATGCCATTGGTGATTTTACCACTGTGAGTTAGGCTGGCACTGTCAGTTTATAGAGTGATATTTATAGTGTGTCCTAAAATATTCAAAATAGACAGTAAGTGGCATTTCACTACAACAACATAGCCTTTCAGTCACAAGCAAGTTGAATAAGTGGCATTTCACTGAACTTAAAAAAAGATTGACTAGTACAGAGTTAAAAATTTCCTCTTCTAAAATATAATCTCAGTCTTCAGATGTCCAAAGGCTTAAAAGATATAAAAAATACTACATATTTTTGAAGTTCATAGAACAATGCTAACATATAGTCCATAACGGGATGGAAACCGTAGGTTTATAACCATAAACTTCTATTCAGCAATGAACATAAACTTCTATTCAGCAATGAATCAATTGATAAGTAACAGAATGAGCCAAGCAACTTGAATTCCTATTAGATCCAAATCAGAAGGCACTAGATGCACAAGGGCCACAGCCCACAGGTAGCCTGAGCCCCCAAGAAGTGAACGCAATGATACACCGCAGACATGAACTAGAATCTTCTCACGAATTGTAACCTTCCTTAAATTATAGAAAGACTTAGATCAATATGAACCCCACTGAAAACCTCCATCAAATTCCAAAACCCGAAGTTTTCCTGTAGTGATCATGTTGAAGAACATCAGAAGCTTGCCCTGCTGTGTTGGAAACAGAGTGTGGAGCATAGGCACAATTGTCCAGTAAAATTCATCCACAATGATGCAGGAATGACCAACAGATGTTTTAGTGAGGGGTAGGTGCTTGCAGATCACACCAACCCAACTAAAAGCACACAAAGAAGCAGACCACATGGGCAACCGTACAAAGTCAATAAATCTAACTTATTAATCGCCTGACACAGGATCACACTCAACCACAACTCCCAGTATCACACCAAGTCATCAATAGCTTCATTCATAAGATCGATAGCTGCCATTCCATTAAGATCGACAAAAATGTTCAAACTTGCATACAGCAAACAAGGAGTAATAAACTATACCTGATCATGGAATACAGCAGCCACCGCAGGAGCACCATTAGGCAGAACCCCCTGACCCAGTAGCTGCGGCTGCGCCACTGCGGCATCAGCTGATTCCTCGCGCGGCTCCGGCTTCATGCCCTGGCAGCCCAGCGCGTGCCCCTGGTTTTGATTGGCTGGGGGCGGAGGCGGGGGAGGGGGAGGGGGCGGCGGCGGCTGCTGCTGCTGCTGTTGATGCTGTTGCTGCTCGACCAGCTTGCTCGTGGCGTCGTCCTCCTCCTCGGGCGTCGCCAGCTGCAGCAATCGCAGGGTCTCCGACGGCGGATCCGACACCTCCCTGGTGTTGTCCTGCCGTCGATCACAGCCACCGAACCACCCATCAGCCGCGCCACAAAAAAGATGGAGGCGGAACTGATCGGAGGAAGCAGAAGGGACGGGTACCTGGAGAGATGAGGCTGGAGAGGGAGCGCTGAGCTCGGAGCGCCACTCCCGGAGCATCTGCTGGAGCTGCGCCTCGAGGACGGCGGCGTCGGCCGGGCGGGAGTCCTTGCGCGCGGACTGGAGGCCCGAGAACATCTCCTGGAGGTCGTCGACGCGGGTCTTGGCGCGCGCGCGGAACTGGTGGTGCCGCGACGCCGCCCGCGACGACGGCCCCTTCCCCATCGCCGCCGCCGCGATCGGTGAGCGCGGTGGAACGAATTGGATGGGGTCGTGGGGGTTTTTTTTTTTTTTGTGTGTCCTTCCCTCTCGCGCGCCGTGTGCTCTGGCTCCTGTTGCGCGAGGGAGAGAATGAGAGATGCTCTGGCTAGAGAGTTTTCTGGCTGCCACTTTGTTGGGTCGGGGTCGGCGGCCTTGGGAAAAGCGACGGCCGCGGCAAAAGGAGGCGGGCGACGCCGGGGCCCAGCATGCGGATTAGGAGCATCCATCGTCGACTTGCTGGCTCGTCAAGGCCGAAAGCGTCGTCCAGTAACAGCGGGACAGTTACCGTCGTCTCCGTGTGTTTACACAATTACACGTTGCTTTGTGGTAGAGCTCGATCTGATTTCGATTCTTGCAGAATCTTCAGAGAAGTGATTCTATAGTTGAAAGAGATGTTTTAGTTCTCTAGTATAAACTTTTAAAATTAAGATCAGGAGTTATTTCACAGCGTAAAAAGTAACTTTTCAGCCGCAACCTCTTAATTCATTTCAGAAAATTTTCTATGAAGAAATGTTGACATAGTTTTTAAATTTCTCTGTAGGTTGAACTTTTAGGATACAAACCATAGAGAGATCATATGTACTTGCGGCCACATGATTAATACTGACTTTTTATCCCATGATATTCACCGAACCATTAAATTTTTTGTATTCTCTGCTATTCATGATTCATCTCACGTTGGTCTCAGTATGAATGGTTCGGAACTTCGGATAGATCATATGGTCACATACACACGTGAAAATTCATGTTCGAACTGTTAGATAAGTTAAGATTTAGTTGTTATTGTAATCTTGTGCATCAATACTACCTAGGTCGGTTGGAGATATATTCTTATTATAATCTGTTGTAATCTAGTTTAGAGATAGAATTTGTTGTAAATATCTCCAGCCCGCCCTAGAGGTTTGTTGCACAACTCCATGTAAATCTTTGCACCATTGGTGCCTATATTAACACGCAAAGCACGACCCAGAGAGGGCAGCGTGGCTTACACCAAGTTTTACACGGTATCAAGAGCCTCCTTCCTCTAAACCACATCCACGTCCATGGCTAGCTCAAGCTCCTCCTTCAAGATCCCTGCCTCCTTCAGCATTCCTGTTGGAGAGAAGCTCACCAAAGCCAACTACTTCCTATGGCAGGCGCAAGTCCTCCCTGCCATCAAGGGCGCCCAACTTGAGGGGCTCCTGGATAGATCAATCCCGACTCCTCCAACGGAGATCGTGGAGCAGATCGATGGCAAAGATGTGAAGAAGCCCAACCCCGAGTACGCTCGGTGGGTGGCGCAGGACCAAGCTATCCTGAGCTATTTGCTCTCCTCCCTCACGCGCGATGCATTGGTCGGCGTCGCTGCACTCAAGTCTTCGGCAGAGGTGTGGAGCGCCTTGGCGGAGATGTTCGCGTCCCAGACGAGGGCGCGGGCTGTCAGCATTCGCATCTCCCTCGCCACGGCCAAGAAAGGCAACTCATCCGTGGCCGAGTATTATTCCAAGATGAAGAGGTTGGCCGATGAGATGGCTGCCGCCGGGATAGGTCTTGGTGATGAGGAACTAGTTTCCTACATCTTCACAGGCCTGGAAGAAGATTACAACCCTCTTGTTTCTGCTGTCCTTGCCCGTTCCGATCCAATGTCCCCGGGTGAACTCTATGCTCAAATGCTAAGCTATGAGTCTCGCCTGGAGATGCAATCTGGAGGGCAGGGATCGCAGTCATCTGCAAATTTTGGAGGTCGCAGTAGAGGACGCAGCAACTATCGTGGTGGTGGCGGCCGTGGAAAGGGTCGGGGTGGAAATCGTGGCTTCTACAACAACACAGCCCGGTTCAATCCTGGCCCCAACAATCACGGCAACGGCAACGACAACACTGGCGGCGGCGACAAGAAGCAAAGGTGTCAATTGTGTCTCAAGCCGGGACACACGGTGATCACCTGTTGGCACAGGTTCGACGCTGACTTCGTCCCCGACACCAACAGAAGTGTTGTTGCTGCAATGACCTCGCACGGTGGAGGTGAACCACTCTGGTACACCGACACTGGGGCAACTGATCATATCACCGGCGAGCTGGACAAGTTGACGATGCACGATCGGTACAATAGGACGGACCAGATCAGGACGTCCAGTGGTGCAGGTATGGACATCAATAATGTTGGTCATTCTGTTATTCATACCCCTAGTCGTGATCTTCATCTAAATAATGTACTTCATGTTCCACAAGCCGCCAAAAATCTTGCCTCAGTACATCGTCTCACCAAAGATAATCGCACCTTTATGGAATTTCACCCTGATTTTTTCTTGATTAAGGATCGGGCAACGAAGAAGGTTCTGCTACGCGGCAGATGTAGGGGTGGTCTCTATCCGCTCCAACACACCTCAGATCCACAAGCCCTTAGCGTCGTCAAGCCTTCCTCCTCAAGATGGCATAGTCGTCTAGGGCATCCTTCGCTTGAAGTTGTTCATCATGTCATTAGTGAGAATAATTTACCTTATTCCAGTGAGGTCAATAAAGAGACGGTGTGTGATGCTTGTCAAAAGGCTAAATCACATCAATTACCATACTCAGTTTCTACTAGCAAGTCTAGTGCTCCTTTGGAGCTTATTTTTTCAGATGTTTGGGGTCCTGCCATTGATTCCTTTGGTGAGAAGAAATACTATGTTAGTTTCATCGATGATTATAGCAAGTTTACATGGATCTATTTGATTTGATATAAATCTGAGGTGTTCAAATATTTTCGAGAGTTCCAAAGTCTTGTTGAGCATTTGTTCAATCGCAAAATTCTTGCCATGCAAAGTGATTGGGGTGGCGAGTATGAGAAGCTAAATTCTTTCTTTCGCACTGTTGGGATCTCTCATTTTGTTTCTTGTCCACACACACACCAACAAAATGGTGCTGCAGAACGCAAGCATTGACATATTGTCGAGATGGGTCTTGCTCTCCTTGCACAAGCATCCATGCCCCTGAAATATTGGGACCAAGCTTTTCTTGCTGCAGTCTTTCTTATAAATCGTACACCCAGCAAAGTTCTACGGTTTGATACACCTATGCATAAACTGCTAGACAAACATCCTGATTACTCATCCATGCGAATTTTTGGGTGCGCATGTTGGCCTCACCTTCGGCCCTACAATGCCCATAAACTTCAATACCGATCCAAGCGGTGTGTGTTCTTGGGGTATAGTAACATGCACAAAGGTTTTAAATGCCTTGATATCTTTGAGGGACGCATCTATATTTCCCGTGATGTTATTTTTTATGAAACCGTGTTCCCTTTCGCTGAATTACATTCAAATGCTGGGACTCGTTTTCGCTCCAAAGTACTTCTTTTACCAGACTCTGGGGGTATGAGTTCAGAAACCAATGTATTTGATCATCCATCATATGTAGCTAACCCTCTTGATGAAGACGGAGATGATTTATCTATTTTACAGCATGAAATACAGCAACCAGGCGCTACAGCTCCCCCAAAATCCGACCGGCGCAGATCCCGAGGATGATTCTGGCATCCCATCCCTGCAGTCTGCAGCCGGATCAGCTCCGGGATCGCCACCGGCTGACGATGCGGCGCCAGCGGCCGACACCTAGGACACGCGGCCCTCTGCGACTGTCTCAGGTCCCTCCGCCGCGGAGCCACGGGGGGACAACACTGCCTCTGCCTCTGCGCCATCAGGATCTTCTGCTCCACCGGGCGGATCCGGTGTGGATGGATCTTCTGCGCCAGGGTCTTCCCCAGCATCTGCTTCAGGGTCACCAGCACCAGCGCCTGATCCACCTCATCGCACTCGACTGCAGCAGGGCATTCGCAAGCCAAAAGTGTACACTGATGGTACAGTAAGGTATGGATTCTTAACCACTGCTGGAGAACCGGCTAATTTAGACGAAGCTTTAGCTAACAAAGATTGGAAAAATGCTATGGATAGTGAGTATATGGCCTTAATAAGAAACAAAACATGGCACCTTGTTCCACCAGAGAAAGGGCAAAATTTAATTGATCGTAAATGGGTATGGAAAATCAAAAGGAAAGCAGATGGCACCATTGATCGCTACAAAGGGAGATTAGTTGCAAAGGGATATAAACAAAGGTATGGCATTGATTATGAAGATACCTTTAGTCCTGTTGTGAAATCTGCTACTATTAGATTGGTTTTGTCTATTGGAGTCTCTAGAGGATGGGCCATTAGACAATTGGATGTGCAGAACACGTTTCTTCATGGTGTTCTTGAGGAAGATGTATACATGAAGCAACCTCCTGGGTATGAAGATAAAAATTACCCTCATTATGTTTGCAAGCTTGATAAAGCATTATATGGATTAAAACAGGCGCCTAGAGCATGGTATGCTCGGTTGAGTGAAAAATTAGTGTCACTTGGTTTTCATGCATCCAAGGTAGATACACCTTTGTTCTTTTACACAAAGGGATCAGTCACTATATATTTGTTGGTATATGTTGATGATATAATTGTTGTTAGCTCCTCTTCAAAGGCAGTTGAGGCACTTCTTGCAGATTTGAAGAAGGACTTCGCTCTCAAGGACTTGGGTGATCTAAGTTACTTTCTGGGCATTGAAGTTAAAAAGGTGACTGATGGTATTCTTCTCTCACAAAGTATGTATGCTAATGATCTTCTTAAGAGAGTTGGTATGGAATCTTGCAAACTTGTAGCCACACTGTTATCTGTTAGTGAAAAACTATCAGCATATGTTGGGAGTCCGCTTGGACCAGAGGATGCAACAAAATACAGAAGTATAGTAGGGGCCTTGCAGTATTTGACGTTGACTAGGCCTGATATTTCTTTTTCGGTCAATAAGGTTTGCCAATTTTTGCATTTACCAACTACTCAACATCAGACAGTGGTAAAAAGAATTTTGAGATATGTAAAGTATACACTTGATCTTGGTGTACATCTTCGCAAGTCTTTCTCTTTGCTAGTAAGTGCATTCTCTGATGCAGATTGGGCTGGCTGTCTTGATGACAGAAAGTCGACTGGTGGCTTTGCAGTTTTCTTAGGTCCTAATCTGATTTCCTGGAGTGCGAGGAAACAAGCAACAGTTTCTAGATCCAGCACAGAGGCAGAATACAAGGCAATGGCAAATGCGATAGCAGAAATAATGTGGATACAGATCTTAATGGACGAGTTAAAGATACCTTGTCCAAGAACAGCTAGACTATGGTGTGACAACATGGGAGCTAAATATTTATCTTCCAATCTAGTGTTTCATGCTCGCACAAAATGTGTAGAAGTGGATTACCATTTTGTGAGGGATAGAATATTGCAGAAAAGGTTGGATGTTCGATATATCTCAACAAAAGACCAAGTGGCTGATGGATTTACAAAGGCTTTGACTCAGCAGAAGTTAGAAGACTTGAAAGGCAATCTCAACTTAGAAAAAGTTGTGATTGAGGGTGGTTGTTAGATAAGTTAAGATTTAGTTGTTATTGTAATCTTGTGCATCAATACTACCTAGGCCGGTTGGAGATATATTCTTGTTATAATCTGTTGTAATCTAGTTTAGAGACAGAATTTGTTGTAAATATCTCCAGCCGGCCCTAGAGGTTTGTTGCACAACTCCATGTAAATCTTTGCACCATTGGTGCCTACATTAACACGCAAAGCACGACCCGGAGAGGGCAACGTGGCTTACACCAAGTTTTACACGAACCCAAGGGGGAAATGTACTTGTGGTCTATGAAGATCAACGTGTTTGCTATCATAGCATTATTTTTCTTTTTGAAAAGTAAAAAATACATTATCATTAGATATAACCGAACTGTGTGGTCTGCATTCGATAGCCTTTGATGATTTCTTCCTTTCTTCATCATAAGACATGATGTTTGTATTTTTTTCGGGTTACACAGTACAACGGTGAAAGTGCATCTAGGCCCCTAAGTGGATTTTGGTGAATTGAATGACAAAGCGATTAAAGATCTAACTTGTTTGTTTAAGAATGTGAGCAGATTTTTATTTTAATTATTCATGAGTTAATATTGCTATATATTTGAGGATGAATATTGTATGGTTCACATGATGAAGACAAGCAAGTGTGTGGTCCTTTGATGAGAAATAATAAATGTCAAGCAATCAAATGAAGATAAGTATTGGGGATATTTTACAAATGATCAATTCCGAGTCTCCAATGATTATGGAAGCTTGATTAAATATAAATGGATCATAAAAAGAGAAATGGTGTTCTCTACTAAATAATAAATGCAAGACTTCATGTGATGATAGTGAAAGGATACAAGGATGAATGCATATTTGATAATCCTAATTTGGAAGCTTGCATATACGTTGTCAATCAAGAACAAGCATTTGAAGCGGTATTTCAAATGAAGATCAAATTTAGATGAAGCAAAGTCGAACTCAATGTGGTTTGGGTAAGTGATGAAGAGATCAACCGAGATGACTAGGGTGAGGGACTAAGCAATCTTTGGGGCCCTAGCTAAGCCGCCATTTCGTGTTTTGCTAAGGTGAAGTTCTTGTATCCGTGGGGTCTCCAAGTATTATATCCAAGCCTTAATCGAGTGAAGCAATGCAACTCATCTACATGTTATGTTTGGCAATATGGAGCGACTTAAGGATCTAAGCGTGCATACCTATGCTATATGAAAAGATCTTAAGTTGCTAGCTCAAGTATGGATGTGCTCATGAAGATAGCAATTGTTGGAAGTACTCAAGTTCAAATCGTTCAAGTATGACAAGATGAAAGTTATACAAGCTCAAGAGGTTGACTAGGTATTTACTTTTGTTCTTGAATATAGGAATGCCGTACTATCAAGAGGGATGCAACATTAGATTTATGACAAGTATCAAAAGTGCTCACTAGTTGACCTATGTGAGAAATAGCCTTGAGAGAGTCCCTGAGTGATCTAACAAACCTCTAACCCATCCTTAGCCACTTCAACATGTCTTGAAGTGTTTGTGAGAAGAGTAGAAGGGTTTTGGGCTCTCTCTACCCAGGGCGGTCTAACCGCCCCAGGGGGGCGGTCTGACCGCCCCAGGCAGCCAACGACTAGTTTTTCAAATTGGCTGGAGCGGGGCGGTCTAACTGCCCTGACCAGGCGGTCTGACCGCCCCGGTCGCTTTTCTAACGGCTAGTTTTCCTTGAGTGGGGTATAAGTACCCCACGAGCCCTACTTGTTGGAGCTGTTGATTCTAGGGTTGCTGGTGTGCTTCCCCTGCTATTCTTGCTAAGCCAAAGCCATAGAACCTCTCCCCAACCATCTCTTTGTGAGATTTGTGAGATTCAAGCTCTATTCTTGTGTTGGGTTGAGAGAGTGAGTTTGTGTGAGCTTTGTGAGCTGAGAAGAGCCATTTCATAGCTTGAGCACTTGTGATTCGCGTCTACAAGCCTTGAAGCATTTGTTACTCTTGGAGGTTTTACCTCCTAGACGGCTAGGCGTCGCCGGCTAGCTCCCAAGTTGTGGTGAGCAGCGGCAAGTTTGTGAGGGCTGTGATCTTGCCTCTTCGTGAAAAAGATCGCCTTAGTGGAATCGAGGAAAGTGGTTGAAAGAGACCCGGCTTGTTGTGGGAAGAGTTAGTTGAGAACTCGAATCCCTTACAAGCTCCTCAACGGAGACGTAGCTTCCTTGGTGGAAGTGAACTTCGGGAAACAAATCTTTGTGTCTCCATTGTGGTTTACTTCACTTGTGGTTTTCTAGCATATTTCTATTTGCTTCCGTTTCGATCTACTTGGGTGTGCTTATCTTTGTGTGCAGGAATCATTACTCTGCTTGTGACCATCTACTAAGGCCACTCACCAAGTTTGGTTCGTGCTAGAAGTCAAGAGGAGCTTGAGCCACCTTTTGCTGGCTTTCTACGAGGAGGCGGTCTAACCGCGTCCAGGAGGCGGTCTTACCGACCTCCCCCAGCAGAAACCAGCAGGGCGGTCTAACCGCCCTGTGAAGGCGGTCTGACCGCCCTTGCCAGGAAGCTCGAGATTTCGGGGGAAAAGTTTTATTTGATCGACTCGCCTATTCACCCCCCTCTAGGTGACATCAAGGTCCTTTCAATTGGTATCAGAGCCGAGTGCTCCGTTTCGAGCTTAACCGCTCGGAGTTTGACGATGTCGACTACATGTGAGGTACCGTTTGAGCCTCTAGCTCTAGATGGCTCAAACTACATTTCTTGGTCAGCAAATGTTCTACATTCTCTTAAGGCTATGGGTCCCACTGCGGAGAGCATTGTAGTTGCGAGTATCCTTCCAAAAGATTGGACATACATCTCTCTTGAGGATATGGAAAACACGCAACTCAATGACTCTATTGTTAACTTTTTGCGTAGTTCTCTATGTGAAGATTTTCAGGAATTTATGCTAGAGAACAAGAACATTTGTCGAGATGCTCATCACATTTGGATTTTACTAAAATCCTTTGTGGACTCCAAATTGGATGAAGATGAAAGTGATGACGAAGATGAAGATGAGATAGAGGAGTGCTGCACTGCCTCTACAACCACCACTGAACATCAAGCATCCACTCTCGAGAAGGAAGAGGGCGAAAAAAGAGAAGAACCAGCTCCTCTGGAGGGGGCGGTCAAACCGCCCTCCCAGGGCAGTCTAACTGCCCCTGGCAGAGGAAGTGAGTCCTCGTGTGTCGAGGAGTCCTCTCAAGCCCCAAGCTCATCCTCACCAGTTCTTGAAGCTTCAGAAACTTATTATGGTGAAGGTGCTTGCCTAAAGGCCAAGAAGAAGAAGAACAAGAAAAAGAGAAGAACCAAAGGAGGAAAGATTGAAAAAGATAAAGTCTCAAGCTCGATGGAAAAGCAACTTGAGACTCTTCAATCTGAGCGTGCCTCCGTGGTTTGTGAGTATGAGTCATTGGCTAAACAACTTGAGTATGCTAGAGCTAATGACATACTAGAAGCTAAACTAGAGAAGCTCACTAGGGAGACAAGGAACTTGAGTGTTCTCATGAGAAGCTTGTAGATTCTTATGCTTCACTAGAAATTGCTCATGAGGTTGTTTTATCTTCGGTAAAATGCATACAACCTCTCTCACACACATGCACATGCTCACTTATCAATAATGATTTTGCTTGTACTGAACTTTGTTGTTCTCAAGCAAGCCAATCTAGTATTGAGCATGTATTTGTAGAATCTTGTGATGATCTCATTGCTCAAGAAAATGTAGAACTCAAGCAAGAGGTTGAAAAGCTTAAGAAAATTTTGAGTGAGTTGGAAGGGAAGAGCAAAGTGCAACCTTCTCAAGATAACCGTGCTAACATGGTGAAGAAGCTTGAGAAGGGGTCAACCGTCACTAGCTCAGCTCCTCAACACCAACTCAAGGACAACAAGATCAAGATTCTAGAGAAGAAGAAATTAGAGCTTGTCAAGTGCAATCAAGGCTCAAAGATGGGGCATTTTGCTTCACATTGCCCTACCAAGCTCAAGGCTCAAGAAACAATCTCCAAGAAGAAAAGAAACTCCATCAGAAGGAGATTGTGCTAGCAATGCAAAGAGAAGGGCCACTTTGACGCAGATTGCCCACAGGTCAACAGTGCTGACCCGTGGCGGTCTAACCACCCCCTCAGGGCGGTTAGACCACGTCTGGCCACCACAGCCAAGATGCACTGCAGCAAAAAGGAGAAAGCTTACCCTTCAAGCAACAGGCCCACATGCAAGCCAAGACAAGACAAGCAAATGACTCCCAAGCCTAGAAGTGACAAAAGTCGAATTTGCTACACTTATCGTAAGAAGGGTCACATGGGCAAGGATTGTCCAAATGGTAATATTCCTAAATCAAACATTTGTCCATTATGATTTCAGTAAGCTTAGGAATGATAAGAATGGTACTTGTGCTATGAGGATGATTAGTTCACCTCAAACAAGCACTAGGGCCATTTGGGTTCCTAAGCACCTTGTGACTAACCTAGTAGGACCCAACAAGTGTTGGGTACCAAGAAGTGCTTGCTGAGCTTGTAGGTTGATCGAGTTGCATTGAAGTCATGGTGAGAAGAAAAGAATTCAATAATCGATGTATTGCCATGAGAAAAGCTTGAAAATCATTCTATCAATGCAATCTCGAGCAAGTGTTGTGATAAGCTTTGCAGGAATATATTTAGGAGATTTAGAAGCTTATCGAAGGAAAAGAATAGAAAAATCACCAAAATGGAAATCTTGAGGGGAGGGCGGTCTAACCGCCCCCCGTAGGCGGTCTGACCGCCTGGCATCCCAGGGGTGTTTTTTTTGGGTGACCCGGCCTCTGTGGGCAGGTAACCCGTTTCGTCTCTGGATGTTGGCGGGTGACCCGGCCCCTATGGCCGGGTGACCCGGGGTAAAAGCTTAATTTCAATTTTTTTGGTGAAAATGCATCGAAGGTGATGAGATACCTAACTTATTTCAATTGATAAATCATTTATATGTCATGACTAAGCTTTGAAGATATCTCCCTTGTTCGTAAATGAATTATGTGCTAAGTTCGAGAAATTCAAGAATCTCAACGGAGACGTAGCTTCCTTGGTGGAAGTGAACTTCGGGAAACAACTCTTTGTGTCTCCATTGTGGTTTGCTTCACTTGTGGTTTTCTAGCATATTTCTATTTGCTTCCGCTTCGATCTACTTGGGTGTGCTTATCTTTGTGTGTAGGGATCATTACTCTGCTTGTGACCATCTACCAAGGCCACCCACCAAGTTTGGTTCGTGCTAGAAGTCAAGAGGAGCTTGAGCCACATTTTGCTGGCTTTCTGCGAGGAGGCGGTCTAACCGTGTCCAGGAGGCGGTCTTACCGACCTCCCCTAGCAGAAACTAGCAGGGCGGTCTAACCGCCCTGTGAAGGCGGTCTGACCGCCCTTGCCAGGGAGCTCGAGATTTCGGGGGAAAAGTTTTATTTGATCGACTCGCCTATTCACCCCCCCTCTAGGCGACATCAAGGTCCTTTCAAACGGAGACGCTCACAACGCACGTACACTCACTCTTATAAACGCACACGCGTAAACCCTACCCATATGATGTTTGTATTTAATGCATTAACTTCTACCCATCTTGATGTCCCATTCATTCTCATATAATCACAAGCAGCTATCCTCATCCACTCATGATAATCAGTGGCACCATTTCTATAATTAGTGATACTCTGAGACCTCATTATCTCACCTACTATCTTATTTGCATCAGTCAGGGCATCCCTTCAACAAAACCAATATCATTGAACTTGAACCTGATTTGAGTTCTAAACCTTATAGTTGATGTTGGGTGTCTTAGAATTTTTTACTAAAACTTCCACGTTTCAATTTTTTTAATGCAAATTCAGTTGTCTTATTTTATGATTTGTTAAAACGCACCTTTTGATTTCACAACCCTTCAATATATTTTATCTAGCTATACATATGTGACTTTATTTGCAAATCTTTTATCTTAGTTTGTTTTATTTCCTTATATCTTGAGCTCATCGATTTATCATATAGTTTGCTATTAAGTTGTCTTTTGATTATGCAACAAACACTTAATATATTAAGTGTTTGTTGTCAAAAAAAAAACGCCGCCCTAATCCACTCCGGCGATCTACCAAATCCAATAGATCCGGACCGCACATACTCCGTTTGACGGACGAGATCTCTCCAACCCCCAGAAACCGCGCACCTGGCTGGGAGCTGGACACATCGCCCGCTCGCCGCTGGGCGCGGCGGCTCTCGCACGGTCGCACACCCTCCTCGAGCCACGTCTGCTCGCGCGAGGACACGTTAGCCCCTGCTCTCCCTGGCCCCACATGTCATTCTCTCATAAACCAATATACTTAACCCCTTCTCACACTCTCCCTCGCCTCCTCTCTCTCCTCCGTCGCGTCCCGTCGCTGAGCCAGCCATTGCCGCCTCCCGGCTCGCGAGTCGCAAGCGCAGCCGCTAGGATTCCGTGGGGCAAGGCCGCAGCGCGATGTGGTGGAGAACGGTGAGGGCCCGGCGGGGGATCTTCGGGGCGCGGCCAGCGTCCACCGCGGCGGCGGCTGAGAAGACCTGCCGCGCCGTGGTGGTGCCGCGTTACGGCGGGCCGGAGGTGCTGGATGTCAGGCAGGGCGTGCCCGTGCCCGATCTGAAGCCGCGGGATGTGCTCGTGCGCACGCGCGCCGTCTCCATCAATCCCCTGGACCTGCGAGTGAGCGCCCCATTTTGGACCCACGCCCCTCCCTCCATTAGATATAACATAATCGTCTAATGAAAAGTCTTCACAAGAGTTCAGCTTGGTTTAGGCTTTGCAAAATTAGAGTCATAGATCAGTTTGCAATGATTTCTTATTATTTACTGATATTTCACTCTTTCTTTAATATATTGAAACACTGTCCTACTACAAAAGAACATGCATTTACAACAAAGTGTTGTGTTTCATAATTTATGATTCCGAAACGAGTAATGTGGTACTATCTGCTTTCAGCGAATATTTCAGGTTAGAAATTTGAAATTAGTGCAGTACATATGACTACAAACATTATGATAGATTCTGCTAAGCGCGCACTCACATGAAAAAGAGATGGATGATTTAGTAAATTTGGGCGCATATAATTGTATTTGTATTCTTATGTCGTTTGAATTGTAAAAGTGCTCTAGGACTATGTTACTCTTATGTTTGTTGTTATCAGCATGTTAAAAATGTTGTTTTTGTTTAGATGCGATCTGGCTATGGACGCTCCATATTCGAGCCACTCCTACCTCTGATCATCGGACGTGACATCAGTGGTGAAGTTGCAGCCACAGGGACTTCTGTATCATCATTTTGTATTGGGCAAGAAGTGTTTGGTGCGTTGCATCCAACAGCTCTCAGAGGGACATATGCTGATTATGCAATTCTTTCACTGGATGAGCTGACTCCCAAACCATCTACTCTCAGTCATGAGGTATGTGTCATTAAATTAATTTCCTCATTCACTGGTAGTATTATTTTAAGAAATGTAGTTTTAGGATCAATTTCCGTCTGTTATCATGGATGTTGCTATAGGCCATGTATGTTACTGCTGCCTAATTTGAAATTTGGAAACCTCGTTTCTTTTGTGCGCAATATATTCTGATCCATCTCAAGGACACAGTTTGAATTACTCGCTGAAGAAGAGCACTAGGGATGTTTAAAATTGTAATTCATGTTCATTGTTTATTAGTGGATGTGTTCGAAATTTTAGTTTTTAGTCTTCCTCGCATGTGCTAGGCTTACTACAATTTTCTATAGTTTAATTCAACCATTGCTATGTCACAGGAGGCTAGTGCAATCCCATTTGCTGCATTGACTGCATGGCGTGCTTTACATGGTACGGCTCGAATTTCTGAAGGGTATGTCTGATTATATGTATACACCATTTAATAGGCAGATATCATTTTGCTTCTGCTTCTTCAGTTGACGTTTGATACAATCAATCACTCTCCTTTTTATGTTACTCTAGAAACTATTCTAATGCTGTACAATTTAGTCTGTGACTGTTAGTTTCATCATCTTTTCCTTCTTTGTTTTTTTTTTGGCACGATATGAGTCCTTGCCTACCCCAACTTGCTTGGGACAAAAGGCTATGTTGTTGTTGTTGCTTCATGATATGAGTCCTTATAATATGCTTGTGCGGTGAACATATAAGAAACATGGGACTGGCATAAGTTAGTTTTCTGCTACACAAATTTGCATAATTTTGAATTCATCTTTTGTGAAGTTCCTAGTAAATGGTAATAATAAGAAAAAATAATAATCTTGTGATGCTCTGCCTGTCACTTCTCTTTCGTTATCTTCTACTCTATCCCCAATTGTCCCGTGTTGTTCATCCAAGAACCAATCTATTAGTTAGGCACACAGTGCATGCTTACATGCATGCTCTCTTGTCATTATCTGCAAAATGCCAATTCATTACTGATCAATTGGAAGCATGTTTCAGTCTTTCCTGTGTTATTCGCTTGAGTTTGATGCAATGCAATTTATCAGACAAAGAGTACTTGTGATTGGTGGAGGAGGAGCGGTTGGGCTAGCTGCTGTACAGCTTGCAGTGGCTGCAGGGTGTGGAGTTTCTGCTACCTGTGGATCCCAAAGTATTGAGCGAGTTATGGGAGCTGGTGCTGAACAAGCTATTGATTACACCGCTGAGGTAAATAGCCTTTGAAACTGTTACCCTTATTCAATTTTTTTACATAATAAAACTGTTAATTCTTTGCCCTTCTAATATGCCCTTTACTTGTCCATCCTTGTGAAATCTTGACAGAGCATGTGAGCATCATTCTTTGTTTATAGCAGGATAGAAAATGGTGTTTTGTATGAGTGGTTATGTAATGGTCGCATGATGCTTAATACACTGAATGGATCTTCATGGCCTTCTTTCACTGTAGTTCTATTATCGTAATAGCTGATGACTTGTTTATACATGGAGAAAAAGGAAATTCTGACCAAATGTTCTTTTGCGACTTTGCTCCATGAAAAGCTGCTCAATGCTTTGCTGACGCTATGATTCACATAAAAAACCTGTGATATTATACTTTTTTATTGCCAAATAACATGAGTATTTTCTACTACTGGGTAAATGCCTAGTCATTGTCCATATCTGCATTTTCTTTTCAAGAAATTGAAATCCCCTTGCTTTGAGTACTGTCTTGTTCATCTTATATGGCCTACCTTGCAGGATACTGAAGCAGCAGTTAAAGGAAAGTTTGATGCTGTTTTAGACACAATAGGAGTACCTGAGACTGAAAGAATTGGCATAAATGTTCTTAGGAGAGGTGGACACTATATGACTCTTCAGGTGGTCGATCTGCATTTTGTGTTTTCTGTGCTTCTGTTTTCTGTCCCATGTTTTCTTATCATATTTTCCTGCAATGTGAATATGTGATAGGGAGAAGCAGCGGCACTAGCAGATAGATATGGATTGGCCGTAGGGCTTCCTGCTGCTACTGCTGCTTTACTAAAGAAACAAATGCAGTATCGTTCCTCTCATGGAGTAGGTAATGAGCTTTTACTCCCACGATTATTTAATACTTGTATTTCATTTGTTTTGTGTATCTCAATTTTGGGATCCTTTTTTCTCGAATACGCAGGAGAACTGCGTATCATTGTATTAATAGAAGAAAAGTAGTCATATAGAAGGACTCCACCAGTACACACACAACACTAACTCACACACTGTTATGGTTGTGGGCCGGCTCTGGGCCTGGGCCCACTACTCGGATAAGGATTAGTTTGTTAGCAGATTAGATAAGATTAGTCAGATTTGGATTAGATTTGTTAGTGGTTTGTTAGGCACCTTGTGTCTATAAAAGGCAGCCGAGAGTCCTAGGGTTTGATAAGCAGAAAATAGATCAAGGAAGCCATCTCAGAGCCTCCCTCGGGAGGGCGAGTAGCCGATCTATCCTGCCCATTAGTGCTCAATAATCCAGTCCCTATCATTTGGTATTCAGAGCCATTTCTTCCCCTGCGCACATCAAAAAAAAATTCCACCCCAGATTGCCTTTTCTCCTGCGTCAAGCTCTTTTCTTCTTCCCTGCGCCACCCAGATTGCAGCTGTTCCGCTGCCGCTGAAAACAAAATCCCCTTGGCTTCCACAGATTGGATCATTTTCCTCCCTGTGCACAACGCAACAATCCCACCCAACCCCACCCTTCGCTGGTGCCGTCGGCACCATGGGCAACACGGCCGATGCTGCGGAGCTGAAGAAGGCGCTGGGCGAGCTGAAGGCCATGTTGACCTCCGTTCAGGACGGAATTTCTTCCTTCCGGGCGGGCCAGGCGCGCCTCCACGACGCCATCGACCTCCGCTTCGGTCTGACGACGCGGATGACCACATCGGCATCTCTTACACTGCCGGCCTTGCCAGCAGCCTCGGCTACACCGGCGGCGTCCACAACATCATGGTCTTCGGCGTTTGTCGCATCTCGTACGGTTTCAACCGCGTCAGCTTCCGCGGCCGTGGACATCGCGCTTCGCACGACATCACCCCCGGCGCCAGCGGCCCCATTTTCGGCGTCTGTCGCCACGTCGTCGCCGCCACCTGCTGCTTCTCTTGGGTCGTCAGCATCTCCACCGGCTGCAAGCAGTTCAGCCACTACATCCTCTGCTCCGGTGACTGCAGCAGCATCCCCGGCCCCTGCTGCGCCGCGCGCGACCCCTTCCGCGCTCGCGGCCATCGCACCACACGTGGCACCGTCTTCAGCTTCCGCGGCCGCACCGCCCCCGCTCGAGTCGCCAACTCCGGCGGCCGCTCTAGGACCCGCACCGGTGCCTGCAATGCATACACCACGCACGACCTCTATAGCCGCTAGAGGAACCCCACCAGAGGACCGCATCTACGACAACGCGCGGCTGCCGGCTAGATCCGCGGCAACCACCCTGTGGTCTCCCTCACCAGCACCAACGCCCCCGAGTTCTGCGGCTCCCCCAACAATCGCGACATCTTCGAAGGTGTTGTTGCCGACCACGTCGCACTCTGTGTCCCGCGCGGCTTCCTCGGCTACCATCGACGAGTTCCTCGCCAACCTCGACTCTACGACCGCACTAGCGCCCACGCCAATCGCGTTATGCGGGGCTCCGTCTGTGGCTTCGTCAGCTGCGCCGCCCCAGATCGAGACTTGGACTCCAACCGCCGCTCCAGAGTCCGCGCCCACTCCGGCGCAGCATCCGGCGCGCTTGCATGCTGCCCTGCCATCGTCGACTTCAGCATGGCCGCAAGTTCCTCTGCTGGCACAACTTAGCCAATCTCAGAGCCTCCCTCGGGAGGGCGAGTAGCCGATCTATCCTGCCCATTAGTGCTCAATAATCCAGTCCCTATCACACACACACACACACACACGCACGCCCCAGATTAAGAAAAGACTAAATCACCCATTACATCTTAGCCAATTTTGGGATCCTGGTTCCAGTCCTAAAATGTATATTCTAATGAACTGGCACATTGCTCTTAATCACCAACTGGCCAAGGACAAAGCTGTTTTCAGCTAGAATAAGTAAATCTATCAAAACTTTAGCAGGATTCTCACAAAAAAGTAATAATTACATCTCAGAAAGAATACTAAAACTGCTAGCTAGTAGTATTTGAAAGCAACCTTCAGTATCATTTTTTACTGTAATTTATCAATGGATTGAATTGTTTGAGATTGCCTGTAGAACAATGAATTTTGTGATTTTGTCTGTGGACATTTTTTTGTCTGCGGCACATTCATTTCTTGTCTGTAGGACACTGATGAGTGTTGTGCAGATCAAGATTTTTTCTACACTGTTTTGCAGATCAAAGCACATTATATAAGTGCCCTGTAGACCAATCCCCAAATTCTTTACTCGATGTTGGTCTCGATTTGTTGGCTATACAAAGTTGAGAGCACTGGGTTTTCTTTTCTTTTTTTTTTTAGTTTGAACCCAGCCACTCCTGAGCCGGTTGGGTCTAGATATTTCAACTGGATTTGTTACAAGAAAAACATCCAGGGCATGTAATTTATGGACGTGTGTTAAAGTCTGCATGAATCTTCCGTAAAACTCTGTAGGTGGCATCAAGTTTAGCTTCCTCATCGCTATTCGCTATGATCTCCATTGTTAATAAAATACATTACACAAGCACATTTGGCTCTGTAGGTTACTTGCTACTGCTACATGTGCCGCTTATACGATGTTCTGATACCTCTGTCCAAATTAATTTCAGAGTATTGGTGGACATACATGAGAGCTGACGCTGAAGGGCTTCATGAGATCCGAAGGCTATCTGGAGCTGGGAAATTGCAGATACCTGTGGAGAAGACTTTTCCCATCAACCAAGTAAGAGAAGCTCATATGGCCAAGGAGAAAAAGTTGGTTCATGGCAAGGTGGTTCTTGAATTCGACTAATGGTAGTAAGATTTTCCCATCAGGAACTGAAGAGCATTTGTAAATCATGATATTGACTTTTTTTTTTTGAAAATCTGGATAGCTCTGATGCCGTAAGGATTTTTTTTTTTGGTTCCAGTAGGAATGCAGTAAATAATCATATCAGATACGGGCAAGATTTTGCGGATGCATTTCTCCTGCCAAATCCATGTACGATTGCATCGAGATACTTGATGCGTCGTGGTGCATTTTCTTTGTGGCGCATTTTCAGTTTTTCACTCTGCTCCTGCTGATATAGTGATATATATAGGTGAAATGATGCTACAGATATTACTCCCTGGGAATAAATCGTAATAATCGTTGCAGAGCCATTTCTTGTTGCGTTTTTGTTCCTCTAAAAGGAAATTCAGTAAAACAAGGCACGTACCGGACCAGATTCGAACAAAAAGCCACTGTAAATGTGAAATATTCAAATATCACGAGATGCAGGTACGATACAACACCACCATCTCCTCAGCTCCAAGACTTTCTCCTGGGCATGTCAGAACTTTGAACTGAATGTCACGTCACCAATCTGAACCAGCTTCGACTCGGTTCAAATTCCTCTCGAGTACTATTCACCTATGCGCTATCCACAATGTACGCAGCATGCTACAAAACCTTCAGCCTTTTGTGGGCAATTCCTGCCGAATCAATGTAACCGAGTAATGCAAGGGAAAACGGAGGCAGTCTGCAGTCGGCCTTTCAGAATCAGGATGGCGAGCTATGGACAGTTGCAGCAGTAGAGCGACTACGCAGCAGTACCAGCAGGCTGTGCTGCCGCCTGGGCAGTGCCGAAGACGCGGAACACCGGCGCCGGACGAGTCCACTTCGAGAACTGCCGCTCCATCTCGCTAATCTTCTGTTTCATGAGCTGCACTTCCACGGCTAGTTGTTCTCCCCTTTCCTTTATCGCCTGTCATTGGGACACGGACAGTCAATTATCATGGAAGAGGCTCGAGAAGATTTAACACATGACCGAATCTCCCCTAAGGTTCTTCATTTCGTATTCTTTTGCAGATGCATTTGACTGTACAATATGGTTGAAACTTGTCAGTACTCATCAAGCATCACGCAAGCCATGGTGATTAAAATCAAATGTTATTCTGCCTTGCACTAGTGATCAGAATATAGCCTGGCAATGTCATGTTTCGCATTTAAAAGATGAACTAATGTCTCCAAGAGAATAGTTGGGAGGCATCTTACCTCCATTTCCTGCCTACGGGCCTCCTCTTTCTTTGCTTCTGACCTAGCACTTCTTTGCACCTCGTAGATAATTGCAGCACCAGCAACCTGAGAATTAAGTGGAGTATATGTCAGTTCTAGTCATTTGGCATAATACACATTTCCAGGATCTGAGTATGCAAAAGGAAACACAGGTTTTAGAATGATCAAATTTGGAGTTTCCCATCATACATGACAAGAAAAAAAGTGTTAATCCTTTTCTATGCGGATTACTTCAACAAAAGGCATTTGCTATTCAGTGTACTGCAGGTCAAGGATACTTACCGAGAAAACAAATACTTCGCCGAGAAGATCTGCAGCAACTTGAATAGCTTTCTCCTCATTCAGGGGCCGAATGTGAATGTCAGTTGCACGTCCATAAAGTCGCCTCTGCATATTTGTTGTGAAACGATGGTTTGCCTGAACAATGTGTCATAAAAAATGTTTCAGTTACAGCAGTCCCAAAATATATGGTGCAGAATCTGTGATTCCATGTTTGCTAGTACAGAGCCATAATTTATTCCATTTACACTAAGAGAGCAAGACCATAAGATGCTAGGAAAACAGCAACAAAAGCAATACCATAATGGAACAATGCTATTAACATGCTGCATTTTGAGTTGTTGAATCATGCAAACATCATGGTAACAATTTTCCTCGGAAGCACCGAAGAACAACATTTATATTTTAGAGTCCCAGGGAAAAGATCCCAGTCCATCTGCATTGCAATCAGGACAACATAGTTTTATACCATCACAAAGTTGAGTTCAGTCACACTCATTTATCTCATCACTGCACCTCTGGTGCCAAGACAAATTTCCTCCTCTCGATGACAGGTTCAGTTTTCTAATAATTCTTCCTAACACACTCCACCTGCTCATCAGACCAAAAGCTCCAGTAGCACCTCACACAAAAGCCACACCAGAACTGAACAACATTTCTATGTTCAAGCTTTTATTTCCTTCGAAAGACGTGACTTCATCAGCATCGTTTGGAGTACTTACAAGGACTACTGTGGGATTTTTTTTATTGTGTTCTGGTGAGGATCATATCATTGCTATTGCTCAAGAAGTATGGAAGAATGGGTAGGGCCTATCATACCCTGACACGCGCAATACTGATAAAGCATCAAACCCAGATTCAAGTTCAATTGACCCTTAAGAAATCATTCTGAAATGCCCTCATCACCAAGATATCCCTACTGGTATGAACATTCAGAAAAAGTAGCACAGACTTCAGAAATTTGTCCACACCAAATTCTTGGTAGGGTGAGATACTGGGATCATAGACTCACGACAGCAAATAGATTATATAATTCATTCACTATTTCAGTAACGATATGGATGAATGCACTCCATCTTTCCACACGAGAGAAAAATTCTGAATCTCTGACAGCATGGCACGTTGAATAAATCAATTCCGTACGTATCCCTCGTGAGATCAAACGTAATAATCCAGAAATCCATTCCGCAAGTACCCCTCATGAGATCAAACGCAATAGTCCAAGTCATTCTAAGAACTCAACGCTAAATAAGATCAGAATATCCATTCCGCGCGTATCCCCACGAGATCAAACGCAATAATCTAGTCCATTCCGCAAGTACCCCTCTTGAGATCAAACGCAATAGTCCAAGTCATTCTAAGAACTCAACGCTGAAGATGACCAGAATCTCAGAAAGCTCGCTGCGTCACCCAACCCGTACTGAAGAAAAAACGACCAAGCAGCCCCAACTTGCAAGATTCCGCATACAGAAGAGAAATAACCGTGAGAAGGAACTTCTCCACGGAAAAACGGAAACCAATCCAAGCGTCGACGCGCAGATTGCAGTACGAAAACGATCAGAGACGAAGAAGAGCCATGTGGGGAGGAGCGCGTCGATCACCTGCGCGATGCCGATGATGAAGCCGCGGAACTTGGGGTGGATGCCGGCGTTGAGCTTGAGGCGGGCCGCGATGGGCTTGCTCAGCGTCCGGAACGCGAGCGAGCCGAGCTTCACCAGCGGCAGCATCGCTCTCCTCCCCGACACCGCCTGCTCCTCTAGTCTCCTCCGACCGTGATCGCCGAGGGGAAGGCGCGGGGTTCTTCACTCATACGAGGGCGCGGGCCGTGGGCGTGGGTGGGCGGCGGCGGAGGTTGTTGCTCGCCGCGTTTCCTTTTTCTTGGGGAGGAAGGAGAGGGAGGGAAGGGGCGCAGAAAGAGTAGGAATTGATGCCCCTCGGCTTCAGGCTAGTATTGGCCAAGAAGATCGCTTCGGCCCCTTTATTTGTCTGGTAATTCCTTTTCTACCCCTTGATGACCTAATCTCATCGGCAAAATGTTCTGAGATAATAACAGAATAATACTTGAAGTCAATGTTAATTCAAAATTTGAATCGTTAAAAGAATTAGATTTTGAACGGTGCTGCACAAATCTCTTTGCAGAATCTTCAGTGAGGTTATCGATCTCTCGAGGTTGGTGGGCCTACGTCCATAGTCCGGAGCGAAAGATTTCCCAAGATAGAGAGCAGGATAACACCACATATGGTAAACAAGTTTAACTGCCGGCAATGATAACTTGGTAGCAAAAAATTCAGCACCCTCAACCTGGAAAATTCTTCATCAAACACGTTTAACACCAAAAGTTTCGACACCACATTTCTCATATAAACAGTTTGACTATGGTTCACAAGAAGTATGACAAATTGGTTACAAAGGAGAGCTTGGATATGGACTGTGTTTCTTGCAAGCCAAGTCCATAGCCATTGCCATCGGGTAATTTAAAACTACCAGTCAACTCATACATGGTCCATCTGACAACATACCAGGAACTATGATATCTATGAAAATAAAATATGAACGCAAAATCACTTCAAAAGCTAAAGCCTCCTACGGAATATAGATGCAGAATACATAATAATCTCACTGAGTACACAGGAAGCTACAGAAAATTCTCAAAATTGTCACGGTGTTGGTGGTCTCTCTCAAAATTTCCATCCCTGGTCACCAAGTGTGTGAGTGTGCATTTCATTCTTCGATGTGCGAAGCATGGTGAACAGATATCAGCCATGTGCCATCAACTTTCTCAAAGATGTTGGTGGCGACTTGCTTTCCCCAAGTTCTTCCTTTGTTCTTCACCACCTCCAAGCATGTGACATAACCAAGGTTGCCACGGATGTGAACCTCTATGTTCCTGAGATCAATACTCAATGGAAACTCATAATCTGCATTGCAAACCATCTCCCAGCTTTGCATGACCACATCATAACCAGATATCCGACCTGCAGCAGGGTGTATTACATACACATGGTCACCCTTAGCCCAGATAGAGTACATGGCAGCAATATCTCCATTCTTGAAGGCACTGTAGAACCGTGCATTTGCTGCGAGAAGTGAAGCTTCAGCATCCTCCTGGAGAACACGTAGATCATCTCGGATCTTTGCGGCACGGGCATAATCTTCTTCCGCGACGGCTTTGTCCAAATTAGACTGAAGAGTTTCTTCATCAACCAACATATCCTCTTCATCAACCAACATATCCTCAATTTTTGGATATCCATCAGACTCCCCGCTTTTGACATGCACAGTTTTGCATCTTCTCAAATTGGAATCTGCAATTTTAATCCCTGCACTGAAGATGATATGTTAGGAATTTTGAGAATAGCATATGATTCTGCATTTCTTGTGAGAAGTGTTTTGAAATCACATTCATGTGAATACCACTCCTGATCTTTTCTGCTAGGTTCAAAGTTGAGCAAATGCTTCACTAAAAATTACAGATGCAAATGATTCACATATCAGGAATTAGGACTCTAGGTTCACAAGGTGGAATTTGGGCCTTTGGAATTGGAACCATGTGTTAGCGACTGATGCAATAAAAAGAAAAGAAAAATGTTTACAGCTTTTCTCACTATTCTCAGAATGCATCGAGGCCTCATATTCATCAAACTTGTCCAGGTTTTCATTTGTTGGGATCACCCACTATATTCATTGGAGCGGATGCCATCTACACAAGCAATTATTCGACAAAGAATTTGCTATCTGAGCAATTTAATTCTAAATCTATACGCACCATATGAGATAAATTACTCTCCAAACCGTTCAGATCGGAAGGGACACGAACGAACCAGATAAAAACACAGCCAATTCAATCAAGTGGAGCTACCACCAGCCAATTCGTAAATGACCTCAAGGAAATGGATCAAGAAATCGAAAATATTACGCGAGATAAGGGGGCTCACAAGGTTTTATCAGAGCAGCGTCGTCCGATGCAGAGTCGCGTTGTGGCGAAGCTGGCGCTTCCGCGGAACAAGGCCGCCTCGCGGAGCCCCAAGGCTGCAGACGGCCGCAACCACGCCCTAGCAGCCGTCGCCTCTGACATCGCCGGAAAATTTGCCCCTTCCAATTTTTTCCCCTTTTCCCCTTGAACTATCTTTGACTATCTCTACAGGTAGTCATCCGGCTCTATCTTGTCAATAATTATAAAAACATCCCTGTAATACTGTGGTTTCGCAAGTACTCAATCCTGCTTTTTGCGTACAACTTTGTTGTTGGTTGTTGTCAAAAAAAGAAAAACTTTGTTGTTCGTCAAAAACGAAAGACTATTTCCAGCCGTCGCTCCTGAAAAGAAGATGATTTGACCTATTAATCTGACTTATCCAACCTATTTGATCTAAAATACCAAATGAATACACAATCGATTCATGGTAGATGGAAACTGAAGTTAGAAAGCATTGACTTAGATTAGTGAATAGCCTGTTCTGTTCCTTGACCAAAATGGCTAATAATTTGCAATGGACGGTGTACTTTCTAACATGTCCTTTTGACCTTTTCAACAACCTGCTTCATTTTCAACCTGTTGCTCAATAATATTTCCGAACTTAGGAGTATTTCTTCATCCCGTCCACCCCAGCTTTCCATCATTCTTTTTTGAAAGTAAACTTTCCATCATTCTTTGCGCTGTTGTAGCCATAAACCATACTTAATTTTTTTTTTTTGAGAATCCATATTTTAAATTTTATTATTGTAGCTAGAGCATCTCCAATTCTCCAGTTGGTATAATTGACTGCTATACCAAAAATACAACATTTTAAGTATTATATTGTAGCCATAAACAAGACTGATGTTGGTTTATATCATGCATCGGTAAGAATCCCATATACAACATTTTCTTATGATCAATCTAAACCCTCTGTTTTCTAAAATACTCCGTGTGACATTTAGTACAAAATCAGTTAGTTCAAAAAACGGAGGAAGTAGCGATAACAAACCTACCGGTAGTTCACTTCTGAGCTTTGACTCGATTAACAATGATTCTACAATTTGCATCCTGCAAGCTACTACTAGCAACAAACTCCATTAGGTTGACTCGTGCATAATTATACTAGTATAAATTATACATGCAGTTGCAAGATGAAAACGACAACCACAGTTTTCCATGGAGCGTCTGCCCTGAGCGACAAGAATCCCGATCTTCAAAAGGCGTACAAACACGCTCGACCTGACCCAAACGCTAGCCAGTCCTCAACGGAGTGATCAAGCCACAACCTCTCCAAGCGAGCGAGCGAGCCATGGACACCAGCCGCGATGGGGGCCTCGCGACCGGCGATCAGCTCATTCAGGCGCAGGCCGAGCTGTGGAACCACGTCTTCGCGTACACCAGGTCCATGTCCCTCCGTGCGCCGTCGAGCTCGGCATCCCCGACGCCGTGCACCGCCTCGGCGGCGCCGCGACGGTCCCGGACCTTGCCGCGGCGCTCTCCCTGCCGCCTTCCAGGGCGCCGTACCTGCGCCGCCATGCGTCTGCTCGCGCACGCCGGCTTCTTCGCCTTCGACGGCGCGGCCGCCAGCTACGGGCTCACCCCGCTCTCGCGCCTCCTCGTGTCCGCGGCGCCCGGCGCGGTCGGCGGGCAGGGGCAGGGCCTCTCGCCGTTCGCGCTCGCCATGCTGCACCCCGTCATCGTGTCGCCGTCCATGTCCCTGGCGTCCTGGTTCCGCGGCGCGGACGCCCGCACCGCCGCGGCGCGCGTCCCGTTCGAGGCCGCGCACGGCCGCGACCTCTGGGTGGTGGCGAAGGACGACCGGGAGTTCGGCGCGGCGTTCAACGACGCCATGGCGTGCGACGGCCGGTTCGTGATGGACGTGCTCCTGCGGGACCACCGCGACGTGTTCCGGGGCCTCGCCACGCTAGTGGACGTCGGCGGCGGGTCCGGCGGCGCCGCCAGGGCCATCGCCGCCGCGTTCCCGCACGTCAGGTGCAGCGTCCTTGAACTGCCACACGTCGTCGCCGGCATCCCGCAAGGCGAGCGCGGCGGCGTGGAGTTCGTCGCCGGGGACATGTTCGAGAACGTCCCCAAGGCCGACGCCGTCCTCCTCAAGGTCCGACGGACACTTCATTTCGCCATCATGAGCCCATCACTCCCCCTTTACCTTGTGATTTGTGAAACTGAAGACGGTGTGGTTGCTTGAGTCCTTGTTGTGCAGTGGATCCTCCATGGATGGGACGACGAGAAGTGCGTGCGTTTACTGCGGCGATGCAGGGAGGCGATCCCGTCGAGGGAGGCCGGCGGCAGGGTGATCGTGATGGACCTGGTGGTGGGATCGAGCCCGGCAGATGAGAAGGCCACCGAGACGCAGCTGCTGTGGGACGTGATGATGATGGGTAAGGATGCAGGCAGGCGCAGGTTTTCCTGCCAACCTGCTTGGCCCTTATAGATGGCCAAACGTGCGTGCCGTGCTGACACGGGCACGGACACGACCGTGTCGTGCCACGGCTAGGCACGACACTATCAGGCACGCGTGCCTACCGTGCCGTGCCTAGACGTGCTGGCGTGCCGGCATCCCAGCCCAGGCACGACACTAAGGAAGCTGGAGCGTGTCGTGTTGTGTTACTCGGCACGGCAGCCCAGCAGTGCCCGTGCCAGCCCAGGCATGATGCAGGTGCCCAGGTTCAAACAAAACATAGATTCACCAAGTGTTCAAACACAAAAATTCATTCATTCAAAGTCACAACGCAGAAAGAAAACGCTCGTCTTTATATAGGAGGGGAGGGGAGGCCGGGATCAACGATCACGAGGGAGGGGCAGCCGGGATCCAACGGCTATCGTGCCTGCCCCGTGCCGGCCGTTGGAGCGGGCTGTGCCCGTGTCGTGTTCGCGTGCTGGGATTCCAGCCCAACACTGGCACGGGGGCCGTGCCGTGCCAGGCACGGGCACGGGACAGGCCGTGCCGTGTCGTTCGTGGGCCGTGTTTAAACGGGCCGTGTCCGTGCCGGCCCAACGGGCTGAGCCCATTTGGACATCTATATTGGCCCTCCTGCAAAAATAGTTCTAGCGGGCTCTGCAGAACACCTGCGTTTTGCACTGCGGGCACAAGCAGGTGAGCCTGCAAAGCCGAACAGGCTCAAGTGGACGAACCTGCAACGCCTACAAACAACCTGCAGAACCTGCCGAGCCCGCCCCTCGACGAGGCGCGTCGCCGCCGTACCTCACGCCGCCGCCCCAACAATTAACCCCAACTGAATCAAGGCCGTCGCGTGCGGCCCTGAACCCAACCTGCAACCCATCCAGCGGGAGGCGAGCGCAGCAGACGGAGAAGCGGCGGCGCAGGTGCAGGAGGCGACGGCCGACGGAGATCACCGTCGTGCATCCACTTTTACCGCCGGCGTTCTCACCACGTCTCGGGCCGACGCCTAGTACTTGCGCGCGTGTTGCCGCCGTCTTGCTGCAAGCTCTGCGTGTAGTGTCTTCGCTAGAGACCGCTGCCTGCTCAGCTATGGATTGGCCTCCGGCGAGTTGCTTACCACGCCAGGCCATCGGTTCGTTTTGGAGGAGAATCAATGGGAAAATTACAGATGTGCTTACTGATTATTGTGTCCTTTACAACGAATCTCTCTTTGCCGGTCTACCCATCGTCGGCCTCCTCCTTGCTTGCAGGCTGCTTGTTTTGAACTGAATTTTTCTAAGAGGCGGACTCCGGCAGGCGCCTGCAGGAGAATTGTTTTCCTCCCGCAAAACCCAGCAGGATTTTGCATCATGATAAACATGTGCCGGCAGACCTCCGCAAGAATAATCAAGTTACTTAGCAGGTTGATGTGGGTCGCCTGCGGGCGTCTGCAGGCGGGCCCGCTTGCATCCTTAATGATGGGGGTGGTCGGGAGCCCGGAGCGGGAAGAGCATGAGTGGCGCAAGATCTTGGAGGATGCGGGCTTCAGCGGTTACAAGATCGTGGCCGTCCTCGGGGTCCGGTCGGTGATCGAGGTGTACCCTTGATTTCGTCTTTTAAACCTATAGTCTCAAAGGTTTTATTATTCTGTGCACGCGAAGACAAGCTAAATGAAATTGTGCACTTTTAACTTGAAGCATTTAATTTCGTATGAAGTTATAATCAAATATATCGTTCTCAATACAAATTTTATTGGATTTCATGAAATTGGCAATTGTGTCAGCCAACTTTCATGGGACGAAACTCCCCTCTCCTCTCAAGGTTTTATTATTCTATTATCAATGCTGCCAAGTCATCTTTTCAATCAAATGAAATTGTGCACTTTTAGCTTGAAGCATTTAATTTTTGTATGAAGTTATAATCAAATGTATCGTTCTCAATACAAGTTTTATTGGATTTCATTGAAGGTGTAATAGCCAAAATCGTTCCTGAACTATGCTGCTGGGCTCAATTTGGTCCCTGAATTATGAAAACGTGCAATTTCGTCCCTGAACTATGCCAATCGGGTTAATTTGGTCCCTGAACTTTGAAAATGTCCAGTTTAGTCTCTGAACTATGCTAATCGTCTCACATTTGTCCCCCGCGGCACCAGTGACAGCGCGAAGAAAAAAATGACGGTGTCGCTGTTCTTATTTTCCTCTATTTTCAAAATTACTTTCAAAATCATATATCAACATGAAAATCTCCAAAAATAAAAGTTACTCAACTTTTGAAGATCTCTAACTTTACCTTTGGAACCATCTTTAAATTCCAAATATTTTTGAAAATAAGGTTTTGAAATTTGAAAACCCTATTTGAAATTTGAAAACCCTATTTCAAAAATACTTGGAATTCAAAGATGGTTCCAAAGGCAAAGTTGGAGACCTTGAAAAGTTGAGTAACTTTTATTTTTAGAGATTTTCATATTGTTGTATGATTTTAAAAGTAATTTTGAAAATAGAGGAAAATAGAGAACTGCTACAGTACCGACACTTCTCCGTGTCACTGCCTCACTGGTGCTACCGGGGACGAATGTGAGCCGATTAGCATAGTACAAGGATTAAATTTAACATTTTCATAGTTCGGGGGCCAAATTGATCCGCTTAGCATAGTTGAGGAACGAAATTGGACGTTTTCATAGTTCAGAGACCAAATTGAGCCCAGCAACATAGTTCAGGGATGATTTTGGCTATTACGCCTTCAGGAAATTGGCAATTGTGTCAACCACCTTTCATGGGACGAAACTCCCCTCTCATCTCTTCAAATTATCAGGTTACCAAGTTAGCAAAACTAAAACTGTGATGTGACATGGGATTTAATGTCAGGAAACCTCTCATTAAACTCTGCTGAAATTAGCCTAACAAGCAGACTGTTCAGCATTGACTCTGTTTATTCAGTGAAATAGCCATTCTCAAACATTCACAGGCAGCACTTTAACAACTGATCTCTCAGCATTAAGCTACCAGGAAAATGATTATTCATGCTACGAATTGACGGAGCAACATCCACACACACAAGGCACCAGAGTAAAGGTCCATAAGCAGCACAGCTTAAAACATAACGTTGGTCTTGCATACTGGTACAATCACACGACCTAGGCAAGCGACTGCAACCAAGGCTCGTGATAGAGCTACAAAAGTCATACAGCAGCTCAGTTAAAGATACATAATCAGTACATTAAAGCTGAAAGACCTTCCCATGAATCTAAATCTGCGAGCAAAATACTTTTAGGGCACATCATTAGCTTCATCGCACAATGGTTCTTAAGGATCGGCCCCAAAAGTTAAATGGAGCATATCAGGGTCACCCTGAAACTAGAACCATAATACCTTGAATCACCAGGTGTGGCATGGAGAGGAGTGGTTCCCCAAAACATCCTTCGTTGACTTGTGCAAAAGACAGATTAGCTTGAGCAGACCAATAGAGGGAATGGGGTCAAAAGGCAGCTTCTTTTATGACATACAGTGGGGTACTGGGAAAGCAAATCTTCTAAGTTCTAAGCTGAGTGCTTGAAATAACTTGGAAACATTATTGAAGTAGCATCACATTCCAAAGGGCGCCGCACAGAGGGCTGGAAGCGAAGCATTCGGGGTAGAGCGGTTGTACCCAAACAAGTCCAGCATCCGCGGATTCTGGCACTCAGTCTCATAACTCACTTCCTTCACGCTATCATCATCAGCTGGCGCGATCTTCTCAGTCAAGGAGAAACCAAAAAGCCTGCAGCTACTTTTGCGAACTTCCCTCCCACCAGATCCAGTTTTAGCAGCATCTCCCGGTGCTGAAGCCCTCCTAGTCTCAAACTGATCCAAGCTAATTTGACCAGGCCTTCCATGCTGTGACCTGGTCTGAGCTTCCCACAGCATCTCAAATGGGCGAGGCTGACTGCTATTTGCAACTTCACCAGCAGTCTTGCTTGCCAATCCAAGCTGTGAAGCCACAGTTTGGTTAAACATGTGATTGGGATGCAGGGAGGACACTTGTGCTGCTGGTGGTGTAGATAGTGTGAGAGAACATTCTTGAGCAGTGGCTGATAATCCATCAACAGTAGTTGGGGTACGCATATAACCACGCATCCCATATCCACCTTTCACTGAACATGCCTCAGACATCATTCCTTGAAACATAGGAACTGCCTGAGAAATTTCTTGACCTTGCAAGACCTCTGAGAATCCAATAGATTCATTGAAGCCTACAGATTGGTAGGTAAAACCGGTGTTCTGCACTGCAAGTCTGCTTGTTGGACCATTCAACATGCAGCTTCGTGCATTAGTAAGGAACCTACTAGCATCAGAAGATTGAAATTTTGCAACCTCAGCTGTTTGAGGAGCACACGTAACAGGATGAGTCCTAAAACCCATCAATTCTTGACCTTGCAAGACCCTGGGTAACTTTCCAGTTTCCACGGAGTCAGTACAACCATTCCCTGCAACATCTAATACGATAGTCAATTAGCAGTTCAAGGATATACAGATGTACAAACATTAGTCTTGTGCCATAAGAGCTTACACATTGTTGGAACATCCAAATTTCCCTGGGGACACAACTTGGTTCGTTTAGAACTAGATGCGGACAGAGAATGGGCAACAGAGACTGAACCACCAACTATCTCGACCTCCCATGGAGATACTCTATCTTGGCCATTGCATTCAGAACCATCCTCCCATCTTACCTGTAGGAAAAATGCAACACGTCAGCAACCAAATATCATTATGAATAGATGGTTATAACTTGAATTATCCTCAGTAGATAACTAGATATAGCACATATTGTTTCTTATTTTAAAAGGAAGCAGGTCAAACACCAGCAATTCTCGCTAAATGGCAGACATTTTCACCATTATGCTTTGATTGTAGACAAATGCGTGTAGCTGAAGGTCAAAACCTCAAAAATTTCAAAGTCCCTAAGCAATTGCGTGGTGGTAAAATTTCCGTCATCTGGTAAAGCTTGCCACAGTTGTGTATTAGTGACCATATTGATAAAAAAAAATTAGTATAGCATGCACGGCTATTCCCACAAGGTCTAATATGAAAACATTGCATATAGTCATTCACCCAGCCGACGATAGCAAGTTAACAACAGCTCAAGGCTAGTATTGTTCGATTCTCAAAAAAAAAAAGGTAGTATTGTTCGTGCTGTTACATTTTTCTTTTGGTACAGGGTTATATGCCAAAGTCCATGCTTTAATGGTGTTGAATGCTCTGGTAACAGGTTAGTCCATGCTTTAATGGTGTTGAATGCTCTGGTAACAGGTTATCGGTCATTCCTCGTTTATTGGTTACCATTCTCCTCTTATACTTTACACCCTTAACACAAGACTACAACAGAAACCATTTTTAGCAGAATCCAACTAGTCTCCAAAATAACATACATATAAAAGCTTGACGAGCAGATCACAACAATGAGATTTTAGAGTCTTTAATAAAATCAGCAGAAATGCATACCAGCAGGCTTCTCCACTTTGAGCCAGGCCACTTCATGGAATCAACTTCACTAATGCCAACAACAATTCCAGATCGCCTAAAAATTTAGAACGTAAGAAACAGGAATGTAATAGATACAAAAGAGATTAACTCGAATTGAAAAGAAACAGACCTTTCACTAACGTCTTCGTTCTGGCACTGGAAGTTGATCCTCGCTCCAATACAGACTGGACGGTTGAGGCTCTTAATGAACTTCCGGTATGGAATTATATATTCTGAAGCGGTAGCTCTGCAGACCAAAAAAAAAAACGAATGGAAATCTATTTATTCTCAAACCCAAACAGAACACTCTCTTTAGTATTGAACATACAAGCCTTCTATTACAGGAACTCAGCCTGATATTTTTGTTCCATATTAGCAAAGATACAAAATTTCTATGTAGTTTAATAACTTAGTAACTTTGACAGAAAATCATCACCTCCTGTGCATTGCTTGATACTTACATACATATTAAAATATGCTAGTATAAAGGGATTTAGGCATGGAACATATTACCAGCAAAGACGCAGAGAGTGACAAAATTATGTTTTAAGCACGATCACATAACTTTACCGTTAAATTTTTTACAGAATGTAATCAACAATGCCAGATTGTACAAAAACCAGAATGAATAATGTATGGTAAATCAACAAACCTTGGATTGTAAGAAATGTGAAAGACACTTCTATGTTCCAAGGAATCATATACATCAGACAATGTATGCCGCTTTGCAGTGTCACTACTGAAATCTTCAAAAAGGGCCTCATTTTTAAGCTGAATGGCTCTCCTTACACCCAGTCTTAGTTCTCCATCATCACCTCTACAAAGGTTTTAAAAAACACTTTGGTTAATAAAGGTACACAGTACATTTAGGGCTACCACAATGTTCATGTGCTTACCGGAGAAATAAGACCGCATCCCCTGAAACCAGTTTCTTTTTATTGACAAATGAACTCCATCCAGTTGTCAAGAGATGCCTACGAGGCTGACCTGGAACACAAAGCAATTTTATCACTTGCTCGAATTAGAAACAGCTCCACCATCAGTTGAAGATCAGAAATCAGCTCCACCATCAGTTCAATACACTAATTCTTGTAAGAAACAAAGATACTGCTCAAGAAAAGCAAGTAATCTCCATAGTGACACAATATTTCAAAATAAAGATACTAATATTATAACACACACCGATAAAAGTGACAAAACATTACTAGAATGTGAATAAATTTTTTGCTAATAGAATGGAAAAGCAGCTAGAAATGTCCTGAAAATAGGTATCGCAAAATGTTACATCTGCTAACAGAAGAGATTATTAGGTACAGAAGAGATAACATACTGACAGAAGTTTTAGCATTGGTCATTATTTGCCTCAGAAATATAAAATCATATGGAAGCAACATTCATACGTTCCATGTAGAAGTGTCACACGAAAATTTCACTTGAAACTTGGTACGCAAAAATTGTTTTAAAAAAAAAGGCAGTGTTCACTCGTTAGTAAAACTGATCTCACCCCTATAAATATGACGAAATCTCCACTTGGCTCCATGCAAATCCTTGGCAACAAGCTCTTGAGAAGGCCTGAGTTGATTATAATCCTACAAAGGAACACAACTAAAAGCAGTTAGCACTAATGCGCAAGGAGAGGAGCAGCTTCAAGAGCCAAATGGCACAATGAAAGATCCAGCCATATCACCAGTGGGGGGAAACAGTCCTCAGCAGCTCGGCGTGGAACAGAGAACCCTCCATGCGTGCTTGTGTCAGAGGCTGTGAGCGTTTTGCAGAACATATGCAGCATCCGGGACCTCCTTTCAGCATCAAGATCCTCCATGTCATCATCACCTTCAACTACACCACCAAGCACATTCCTCCCAAATGCCTGCACGAACAAAATGTGCAGTCGTCAGTTGATGCTTTAAACATGTTTCACATGGAAGGTATTCTTTCCATAGCCCTCAGGAAATGAAGGGATCCCACATTCCCCCTGTCATCATTATAGCTGATTGGTATAAAGATTCACTAGAGGTACTGAAATGCCAATAGTAGTACGCTAGGAATGCTAAATGAATGTAACCACATTACACGAAGATGCCCATTCCAATAGAAAAAAAAAATCACCAATGAACAGCTCGACAAAATTAGAAAGAACTAAAAATGCCTATCCTATTCCAAAATCAACAACAAGTCTGGCACATTTGACACACCATTCGGTAGGTTTTGAGCAGACTTTTACCTCGCCTTCCGCCACCAGCGCCAGCCGCGCGTACACCTCGTCCGTCGCCGCATCCGCCTGCACACAGCCACGCGAGCACCGTCATCAAACCAAATACAGCCGCCGCACCAGTACAACAAAGCGAAAACACCATAGATGGCACACAGTCCCGCTGCCTGCACTCACGCATAGCTCGACGTCCGCGACGCGGCACACCACGTGCGGCGGCAGGTCCGCGGCGACGTCCCCGGCGCCGGCCGCGGCGAGGTGGCCCTGCGGCAGGTACACGACGAGGCTGCCCCGCCGCGGAAGCGAGACGACGGGCCCCGCGCACGCGTGCCACAGCTCCCGGCACACCCCCAGCGGCGGGCGCCGGTCCTCGCCCCCGCCGTCCACCATGTTGAGATCGATGCCCATGGCGCGCGCCGCCGCCACCACCACTAGGGTTCCGGCTCCTGTTCCGGGTGCCCCACGCGGTCGTGCGCCCCAGCGGCTCGCCGGTCAAGCCGGTTAAAAGGCGGAGCCGACCGCGACCCGTCGCGGAGGAGGAGAGGAGAAGGGGGAGGACGAGGAGGATGAGCACCCCATTAATGCCTCCAGGGCCGTCGCGCTCCAGCCATCTCCTTCCCAGTCAGTCACTCACTCAGCCAGTCAGCCAGTCAGGTCCCCCATGCCGCTCTGCTCCTGCGGCGACCGCGCTCCCGCTCCCTCTTCTCCCCCCGCCCGCCTCGGCTGCCGCGATCGATGCCGGTCGCTGTTGCTTCCTGGGCCGCTGCCGCTGCCGCTGCCGCTGCGTCACTGTGGCTAGCCTGCGACGCCCATGTCTTTATGACGCTGCTGGTGATGTGAAGTGAAGCCGAAGGACTGGTGGTGAGGTATGCGGGGTGGGAGGAGGGGAGGGGAGGGGAGGAGAGGAGAGGGACGGAGGAGAGCCACTGGGGTGAGGTGAGGGGATGGATGGATTGGACGTGCTGTTTCCTTTTGCCCTTGGGTGGGCGCCCGGGTTTTTTTCTTTTTTTTTTGGTTCGCTGGCTGCGTCTGCCTGCCTGCGTTCGTTGCTGCGGAGCGGAGTGGCACTGTGGCACGGCGCTGCTGCGCTGCGTGCGGTGCGCTGCTGTCTGTTGCGCGGCCGGCTGCTGCTTTGGTGCCACTGTTCCCCCGCCAGGAGGCCGCCCGCCAGGCGCCTCGGGCCAAGTGCGCACAGTGCTGCCGTCCTCTCCTCTCCTCTCCCTCGCGTGATTCCTAGCCGGCAACGGTGTGATTTCGAGCTCCCGGACGTGGTTTTGACCTGAAATTCGTCTCGGCTCGTTTGATCGGATTAGGATCCGGCCGCGGGCACTCTGCAGGTGGTCGAATAGCGTTCGCAGGCAGCTCAGGGGCGTTTAGGCTGGTCGCACCGCAGAGCTGCAAATGGACCTCAACCGTAAATACACAGGTTTCATCCCCGCACCGCAGAGCTGCAAACACGCCTCTACAGTTCCATTCGCTACAGTAAATTGGGACAGCTAGCGCTCCTCCGCCGCACCTGTATCCTCTCCACGTCAGCATCTGCTCCTCTCGCGCCAGTCCTGCGGAGAAGGGGGAAGACGAGGGAAGTCGACGCCGGGCAGGCAGCAGTGCAGCACCCACAGGCAGCAGAGGCGCGGCTTCGCGAGGTCGTCGAGGTCGCCGCGCGGATCCGGAGAGGGTGGAGGCGAGGGAGCGCTCGAGCGGGGAGGACGACGAGGAGGTCGCCGCGCCATGGACGGACGGAGGAGGGAGGCCGCTCCAGAAGCTTGCGCCAGGAGCTCCGCCAGCAGGGGAACGGAAGAGGGAGGGAGGAGAGAAAGGGTGCTTGGACCGCCGCCGCCGTCCCGGCCTCGCGCTTGGACCCCTGCAGGATGCCGCTACGCGCGGGGCGCCACGCGGCCAGGCCGTCGAGGAGTGACCACAGAGAACTGTGTCGGGAAGGAGCGCGGCCCCTGCCCCTGCCTCGCCTCGCCTCACCTCGACGGGTCTGCGCCCGACCGCCGCTGCCGCCATCTTGCCTGTCCGCCGCGAGGACGAGGCCGTGAGGAGGCCACGGGGAGCCGCGCCGACCGGCCGCCGGCGGGGAGGAGGCCACCGCAGTTCGTCGGCCACCCGTGTCCACGTGATCCGCCGGCCATTCGCGTCCGCGCGGCGAGGAGAGGGGGGAGGCGTCGGGTCTTGCGCCGGAGGAGGGGGCCATGTTGGGAGGAGGTCGTGGGAGGAGAGGGGCCACCGGAGGCCAACGCACGGCATCTTCTCCTCCGCCGCCGTCTTCCTCGCCTGGCGCGCCGGGTGCGCCACCATCCGCAAGCTTGGGCGATGGGAGGCCGCCCGTGCCGCGCCGCGACTCCTGGAACCCGAGCCTCCACCCGAAGCCCCAGATCTGAGCGCGAGAGTAGCGACAGGGAGGAAGAAGGGGAGGGGAGGGAGGAGAGAGGGCGGCGGACAACTCTGGTCAGCAGCTCTGGCCTCTGGGGAGGGGAGGGAAGAGACGGTGAGGAAGAAGTAGTTGATTTGGAGATGGATGTGCAGATCCATGGACTGCGGAGTTCTTTGCACACGGGACTGTAAAAGATGTCTGACCTGTGGGCCATGCCCCCTTTGCAGGTGCGTTTGCCGACTATGCGGTGCGACTGGCCTTAGATTCCTCTCCAAAAATTTTCGGAGAAAGGAATCTTGTATGCATGGAGCACTAAATGAAGTTTATTTGTAAAACCTTTTCACAGATGAGTGTAACTTTGCGTGCTGAATCTAATGAGAAGAATTAATTTAATAATTTGCTACAGTAATACTACAGTAATTATCCTCTAATCCTGTGGTCAAAGTCCTCATTAGATTCCTTTCGGAAATTTACATACGGGTGTGAAAGTAATTTTATAAACTGTCTTTATTTAATACTCTTAATTAGTGATCAAAGTCGCATTTAATACTTCAAAAATTTTTACTGAACACGACACGTCGAAGGGCGTTTTATGGCTCTGGGTCGAGGGGGTAAAGAGAACACAGAGCTGCGCTGTTCGCCTGGCTTCCATGCCGTGGGTGGACACGTATTAATGCTGGTCATGTCTTCGCCGGGTGCGGTGCGCCAGTCGCCATCAATGGCGCCGATAAGTACACGCCCGGTGATTAAGCAATGAGTGTGCCCCTGCCTCTGCCTGACTGCCTCCTCGCCGTCGCCGCCGCTCTCGCTCGCGCACCACGGTCCACGGCACGGCGCGCACCACACCGCCCTGGGTGCCCGGCCGCCCGGCCTGCCCTGCCTGCATGTCCGTTTCGTCCCCGTGCGAGACGGGGAACCGGCGCCGGTGCGGCAAGTAGCAGCAGCAGCAGCAACTGGTGCGCCGTCCACCTCAGCGCAGCAAAGCGGGCGTGGCGTGGCCATACGGGAACCGGGGAACGTGGTAGGCTCGGGCCCCCCGTTCCCACCGGCATCCGTGCGCGCCCTGCTCATCGACGCCGACGTGCACATGCCGCCGCTTTGCAGCGTTTAGGGAACGACGGTCCAGCGGCGCACCGCGCACCCAAAGGTTTGTTTGTACGCCGCCAAAGAATCCACCACCAGAACACAACCACTGTTCACGTACGTACCACCGTGCGACGGACATGGACGCTGCTGCTGCTGCTGCTGGGGCTTTGACGCTTTGTTGCCTTCACTGCCGCACCGTGTGGTAGTGGCACAAACCCAACAGTAAAAACCGTGTGGCGACGGCGTAAAACCGTGAAGGGAGGAGGAAGGGAGTCGTCACCGAGGCAACGGGGGCATCAAAAAGTGGAACGGGGATGGATCCGTGGTGTCACGTCGCGACTCCAGCATCTTGCCCCTTTTTACCAACCGGCTTTTCACTATTTACCGGTCGTGTGGGCCAACGGCGGCTCTGGCGCGGCAGCAGCTATCCCGGGGGGCGGGCGCGTCCCTCCACTCCCCTCCTCGCGTCGCGTTTGCTTCGGGCGGTCTGCGCCGGTCTCCCCCCTGTTTTTCTACCTCCCTCTCTCTGGCTCTCTCTCCTATCCTTTTTACGGCTTTACCCCACGCCTGCACTCACCTTTGCTACTCGTCTTTTCTAAACGCGGGGGGAGAGCTAGGGCGCAGCTGCACAGGGCATGGCATTGGCATCCAGCAGCAGAAGCCGACGGGGGTGGTGGCCGTGGCCCGGGATGGGGACGACGACGCCTTTTGCAGCGAGCGAGCGATGAGTTCCCGGAGCGCGCGCCTGCCTGCCTTGCTGATGGCTTTGCCCGTGGGACAGGCACCGCGCGGTACGGGCCGCGCCGGGTGTCACATCGGGTGACAAGACATAGAGCCGTTCTGCTTGCGCTTGCGCAGGGGCCCGTCCGCTCCGGGCGGGGGAGTCAATCAGCCAACCCGGCCAGGGGCCGCGCGTCCGGCTGGCTGTGGCCCCCCGCTCCAGTTCTTTGGATCCGTCTGCCTGGTTGTCCTCTCTCTCGTGTTGCCGATGCCCCAGGGGTGGTGTGGTGGGGTGGACATGGGTCTCGGTTAACAACTCTTCACGTGCGATGCGATGAAAAGGGACCTCGTCAAAAATGCAGAGCGGCGGGCGATGTGCGTGCGTGCTCCCCTTCCCCTCCGATCCTCCCAGTTCCGTAGCTCGCAGGTGATGATGTAAAAAGGTTTGGTTTGGTTGGGATACTTTCTTTTCTCGTTGTACAAGGAAAAAGTTTCCACATAACCTCTGGGTGATTTCGACGTCCGGATCGTACAGTTCTCGGTATCTGCCGAGGTACTCTTGCCCTCGTTAACACTGAACACAAGCTTCGTCTAAACTGAACACAAGTTCTGGTGGTGGGTGCGTTAGAGCAACTCCAGCAAGAGTCTCTATTTCCTATTTCAAACCCCTACTTTTCTGGGACTCCTTTTTTCACCTAACTCCAGCAAGAGCCTCTACTTCCCAGCCCCTACTTATTTTTCTCTTTTAATTTCACATATCACTAAGGATACAACCCATCTCATATAACAACAATTTGCTAAATAGGATGCAGCTGCTAGGAAAAAAAGCTCGACAACTCGGACATCACACCAGTCTCACAAACAGATTAACCTCAATTATAATCACAAACAGATTAACCTCAATTCTAACAGTCAATGAGACGAGAAGAGAAGAAATACTATAAGCTGGATGCAAAAGTCAATGACAGATTATTTTTTAAAATAAAGTAGGCCAAACACGCATGAAAATAAACTGACAGCACAGTCTATACGAGGAACACAGAAGTACCCCAGACTTATCAATTTAAGGTTCAAATAGATACACCCATGAGGTGGATTGATAAAAAATATCAAAGGATTAATAATTCCTAAAACATAGTGCTGCAGCTGAATGTCCTTGGGCATGATGGTCACACGCTTGGCATGGATGGCGCACAGGTTCGTGTCCTCGAACAGACCCACCAGGTATGCTTCCGCAGCCTCCTGCGGGATTGAGCACAAACACAACAGGAGGATGAGAAGCTGACTTAGAACTGCAGCACTACAGATTAATGTAATAATAATTTAAGCAAAGGGTAGATGTGTACATGCAGCTAGAACTAAATTGCATATTAATGTAAAGGCTGCAGAAATCAGTGAAGATGATGTTATTACCTAGTCATGTGTACAGGCACCATGACGTGCCCACAAATGCTCTACAAGATCATCCCGAAGCTTCACATGAGTCTCCTTGTCCTCAGTCTGACGATGAATCTTTAGAAACTCCTCAAGTACAAGTGGATCACGTTGTTGGTACTCCTCTGGCCTCAACACTTCACCATCATCCTGATCATAGTTGTAATCAACTTCTTCATCTCGCTCATTCTCAATGATCATATTGTGCATGATAACAGCAGCTGTCATTATGTACCATAGAGTGTCCTTATCCCAAAATCTAGCAGGACCCCTCACCATGGCAAATCGTGCTTGGAGGACACCAAATGCTCTCTCCACATCCTTTCTCACTGCTTCTTGAGCTTTAGTAAAATGTACTCTCTTGTTCCCTTGAGGATTGCTATAGCTCTTCACAAACGTTGCCCAAGTAGGGTAGATCCCATCCGCAAGGTAGTATCCCATGGTGTACTTGTTGCCATTGACCATGTACTCCACAGATGGTGCAGTTCCTGATTTTAGCCTCTGAAATAGTGGTGACCTCCGCAGAACATTGATATCATTTAGACTGCCTGGCAGACCAAAGAAAGAATGCCAAATCCACAAATCCTCAGATGCAACAGCTTCAAGGATCAGTGTTGGCCCATCCACATGCCCTGAGTACTGTCCTTTCCATCCATATGGGCAGTTTTTCCATCTCCAGTGCATACAGTCAATGCAACCAAGCATGCCAGGCCATCCCCTCTTAGCGTTCATAGCCATCAACCTAGCAGTGTCCTCAACAGTAGGTGGCCGCAAGTACTGCTCCCCAAACACCTCAACCACAGCCCGCACAAAGTGGTGAAAAGCCTCGACCATGGTGCTCTATGCAATCCTCACCACTTCATCCATCGAATCAGCTGGAACATCATAGGCAAGCATGCGAAATGATCCAAACACCTTTTGCAATGCAGTTGCACCATGAAGGCCTGCTGCGTTTGGTCTCTGCCTGAAGTAGTCATCATGTGCCTCCACACCATCCACAATGCGCAAGAACAGGTCTCTCGACATCCTGAACCTCCTCCGAAAGAATTTGGCATTGTACACTGGAGGATCTGCAAAGTAATCTGCCACTATGCGCAAATTGCCACTAGATATGTTCCTAGGAACTACCTGGCGCCCAAGGACTGAACCTCGACGCTTCCTCTTGCACCTCTCATGGTCCATGTCAGCAAGCATGAGAATTGCAGTGAGGTCGTCGTTGTCATCATGGTCAGACTCAGACTCATATTCATCCTCTTCCTCCCACCATTGAGCTAGCAGGTCATCATCGTCAGAGAACACCATCTGCATATTGGAAAATGAGCTAGAAGTTACACATGGAGTATGCAAAACTGAATGGGTGCATGTACTGCTCTTATTAAGCTCAACAGAAATGACAGATAAAAGTTGTGGCTACTTCCATTTCAGTCTGACCAATAATTCTTGGTTGGGCTATTTAGTTCAATCACTTCAGTGGCTGACATAGAGTAGCATGGTTCTACAGAAAAACAGAAGCTCATGTGTTCACTAATTTATTCTTGGATTGGAAAAAATTGAACAAACAATACATTAAAGCTAATTTATTTTTCAGCTAATCTGAATCCATTCACATTTCTGTCTGACCTTGGCAAAAAATAGAGAAAGAAACTACCTTGGCACTAAACTAGCAGGTACGTTTGTCTGACCAACAATTCTTGGTTAGGATGTTTAGTTCTATCACTTCAGTGGCTGAAACAGTAGCACGGTTCTACTAAATTTATTTTTCAGCTAATCTATCGTTCACATTCAGAAGCTACCTTGGCACAAATCGAGGCAGAGATCATGAAGGCTCGAGATGGTACTGACTACTGACAAACAGAAGAAAAAAAAGAGAGAAAGAAACTACCTTGGCACAAATCGAGGCTCCAAGCAGATGCGCTCGGGGCTGCGCGACGAATGGTGGCCGTGCCACGGGCGGCGCTTGCACCCGCGCGACGAACAACACTTGCGTCCGGGCGACGTCGAGGCACCCGCAGCAGAGGGAGGACCCCGAGGTCCAACGAGTGGGTGCGGAATCGATCCGTCGACGAGCAAATCGGATGCAGCGGCAACAGATCCGCCGTCTTGGAGGCCGGTGGCGCTCGGGGAAGAAGCCAGGTGGTGAAGGCCGGCAGCACGCGGAGGCCGGCGAACTGTGGGCGACACGACCTAGGGTTTGGACGGGGAGGAGCAGGCAAAGAAGGGGAGCAACCGAGGGGCGAGTGGGGGGAAGGGAGAGCGGCGGAGGACGGTCGCCGCGCGTTCGGGAGGAGAAGCGCGCCGCGGGAGGAAGACGAGCGGCGCGCGTGCCGCTGGAGGAAGATGAGCGGCGCGCGGGGAAGAAACCGTCGAGCAGGGGCTCCCTACCACACCCGCGGGAGAAGGGGCTGGAGGGGGCCTTTTGGGTGCCCCCTAAAATTGGTGCCCGAGGAGCAGGGAGTCTGCTGGATTTCATTTTTTTTCTTTCAACTTCTACTTTTTGAGTTGGGACTGAAGTAGGAGCTCTGCTGGAGTTGCTCTTACGACGCCATTGATAGTTCACCAACAGTTTCCGGCCACAAAAAAGGGAAATGCGTGCCCTTTTGTATGGTGAGTGGTGATGTGACCACGGAGATCATACGTAAAAAATAGGCTGGAAGTGTGCTATCCCACCCGCTAATGAGCGTGACCAGACGCAGCCATTCGTGGTGCATTTCCTTGAAGCAGGCATGGCCAACGCTTGCAAAATGGTGCTAGGTCTCGATCTGGACCTTTAGCAAAGCTTAACGGGCCCCGTAGCAAAGGTCCAAAAGAAGAAGATGGGGGCAATGATTAACCTAATGGCACATTGCAAAAGCCCAAAATACAAGGCCCTAGTGGGCCGAACATCTATTGTGGACCGAACATATAGACGGGGGTTCAGTGCTTTTTGGGCCGAAGTATACAATAATGATCCGGCGGCGGGCTATTTCAGTCCCGGCACGCTCGATCCGGCGGCAAAGGCAATCCGACCCAAAACTTGGGAAGCCCACCCATTTTCACACGGTCAATGTGGCGCGCTCCTCGCGGCGGTAATCGTGCTATCAGCACGTGCAGCGCGCCGCTCGCACTCGCCTTGGCGCCTTGCATGGAGACATGGAGTGGATGCCGGATAGCGCGCACATGACACAACCGTGGATGCTGCTGCTATCTTCCCAGCTTCAAAGTTTTAGACGCTGCGTCGTGTTAATTGCGTGTGCAGTTTAAATGAACTGGCCGTGTCTTTTGGCTGGTTAATTGTAATTTACATGTCCTAGTTTTTTTTTTTGGAATCGAGTTCATGCCCGGTACGAATTGCGGTATTATTATGTCACAAACAACATTCCAAACACTACAATTTCCATTTAAGTTTGCACATGAAAACTGTTAGTTTCAGCCGTGCAAGTATATTTTTCTCAATAACAGCATGTTTGCTCGGCTGATGGCTGCTGGCTGGTGCTGATTTGTTCTGACAGAAAAATACTGCTGACTGGCTGGTTTGTGCTGATTTGTTCTGAGAGAAAAGTATTACTGGGTGATGGATGATAAACCAGACGAACAAGACGAATTGTTAACATGGATTCCCAAACTGAAATCTCAGTCTCAGCCTCTCAGGAGATGCATTTATTTCTAAACAATATCACAAGAACACGGATTCCCCAATGTTAACATGCAAAACTAGCTCATACCTTTCTTCTCGGAGGAATTGCGAGACAACCCAGGCCAACTAATTCCAGTAGTAAAACAGAAATTTAGTCATCAAGTCGATGCCGGAGAGGAGATACAAAACTTGTAGTCTGAATGATCCTCTACATGTTTCAGGAATATATGGTAGGTCTAAAAGTGTATGGTTTGAAAGATTTAAAGCCCCAAAGTTTGAGAAAAGCATGAAGATGTCTGAATTTTTAGAGAACCCGAAATATGAGTTTTGGCCAAGTTTGAGCTTCGATTTGAGGGCCAGTATGTGAAGTAAAATGTTGAAGCTTGCCGTGCATGTCTATTCCACTTATAGTTCTACAACAAACAAGGGGAAGTTTTTGAGGTTCTTATATAATTTTGGAAGAGAAACAAGTGTTTTGTGTCCACTTTGGGCAGTTTTCATGTGATTTTCAGTGCAACGATAAAAACAACAGTTTAACCAAATTCTGACTATGTTTTTAAATCATTAGACTATGCTTTCACAGATCCACAACCTACCTAGAAGAAAGTTTATAGTTTGTACTGCAACTTTCAAATTGGGCAAAATTAAATAATTAGTGAAAACTAATTTTAAAGTCAGTCAAATATAGTTACTATGACTGACTGAAGGTTTTGATGATTTACCTGTTTCCGATGTTGTTCTGATCACCCATGGTTGCTGTACTAATATTGTTGCTTTTATCTAAAAAAAATATTGTTGATGACCAAGATTTTGCTCATGAATATATACTTGTGTTGCTTTATGTAATTTCTCTACACTTAGATTTTACTAGAGCTGTAATTTGCTCATACGAAGACAATGAGAAAAGATAATAATTTTTTTCCTCAAAAACCGTTATAGGAATCTGAGTTGTATCTTGTAGGTGGACCCATTAGTTGTTGTTTGCATTGTTAATCTAACAGATTTGGCATGTTTAAAAGGTACAGATTTGAAAAACTGTTAATACTAAGTTTATAGTCCAAAATGAGGAGGGAGGTGAGATTAATGTTACAAGGATTCATAGGCTCTATTGGGCTTGCTTTTGCAGCTAGCAATATTTTTTGATCATATCTGTCGTACAAATCAGCACATGATTAGGCGAACAGAGTCATATTCAGGTCTCGTTTACTTGCGGTAATTTTTACAACTTTTTACTATTCACCTGTCACATCGAATTTACGGACACTAATTATGAGTATGGATTAATAACAAAACTCAAACCCTGTTTAGTTGGGTGAACATATGTGAAATTTTGCATTAGACCGCGTGCGCAGAGAGAAGAAATGAACTGACACGATTCTCTAGGTGAGAAATTTTGGTGAAACTTTTGGAACTAAGGGCCTCATTCCATAACTTCAGGTGAAATTGTGATATGAATTTATAAGTCTAATTACTACCTCCGTTCTTAAATATATGACGTTTAGGAAAGAAATTTAAGAAATTTAGTTCAAAATGAACTAAATTTCTTGTCCTAAACGTCATCTATTTAAGAACGGAGGGAGTATGTCATAATTAGACAATTTTGCACTACAGTAAGCAAGTAAACAATCTTTGATAACAAAATAATTAGGCTTAATAGATTCGTGTCGCGATTCCACGTCCATCTGCATAATTTGTTGTATAACTAGATCAAATTTAGTCTTAATCTTGGATTTACAATTGCTAAATGTTCACAAATTTCGCAACGTGTAGATCCAATGTCTTGAGCTTGAGCGAAGAACTTTTGAATGAACAGAAAATATTGAAAGCAGACGTTTCTGCTATTCGTTCTTTCCCGATAAAATGACAGGAAAAACTGTTTTCTTTTCTCACTAGCTTTTTCCTAAAAACTGATGAGAAGGATAAAACAGTGTGGGCCCACCAGCCCCAACAATTCAGCACCCCTGCCACTGCCAGCACCTCCACTCTCCTCTGATCCCCTCCATCTCCACCAGCTACCTCCACAGCTCGGTCACCGCACCACACAGGCCACGGCAAGCACTACAGGCTGCCGGCGCCACCACCAACAAACCCTAATTTATTCCCTTCCCCACCGCATCTAGCAGACCAGCGCAGCCCAGCAGCGGCATTGCAGCAATCATCCGCTCCTCACTCACTACCTCCTCTTAAAATTTAATAATTAAAAAAAACTCAAGAGAGAGACCTCACAAGTCACAAGCTCACACCCCCTCCTCCCCCCTCATGCGCCGCAAGAAGCACTTGGACCGGGGTGGCGGCGGCGGCGGTGGCGGCACGGAGCTCTTCATCTGCTTCACGTCCCGCCCCTCCGCCGCTTCCGCCGCATCCGTCTCCGCCGGTGGTGCGCCGTCCTCCCTCCGCCCCTCCAACTCCTCCAAGCTCCTCAGCCCCGGCCACGCCAGTGCCGGCTCCGGAGCAGAGGCAGCGCCGGCCCCGCCTCTGCACCCGTCGCTCAGCCGCCGCCTCCGCAACAGCGGGAGCCTCAAGGGCGGCCAGTCCCCCATGTTCCCGTCGGGGTCCACAGGCGGAGGCCGCCGCGGCCGGGGTGGGTTCGAGCCCGCCGAGCCGTCCTCTCCCAAGGTCACCTGCATCGGCCAGGTCCGCGTCAAGGGCGGCAAGCGCAAGGCCAAGCACGCCTCCGCCGCGGCGCTGCGCTCCCGCTCCAGGCGCGGCGGGGTCGGCGGCGGTGGGAGCGCGGAGGCCAGCTTCCGCCGCGCCGGCGACGACCGGGACGGGCCCCAGGGCAAGAACCAGGGCTGGGTGTACCAGATCCCGGTCAACATATGCGAGGCGCTCAAGACATTCGGCTCCTGCGGCGGCCGCTCGCTCTGCTCACCGTCTCGGCCGGGTGGGGCCAGCGAGCGGGGGTCGTTCTCCGCCGACGCACACAGTTGCAAGAAGCGGCGTCAACGCGCACCGGCTGGGGGCAGTTGGCTGTGTGGCGCCGCCGTGGCGAGGTGCCTCTTGGCGATCCAGGAGGAGGAGGACGATGAGGTCGGCAAAGGAGCCGCTGTTGTGCCAGCCGAGGAGATGAGGACGTCGGAGGTGGGGCTCGTCATGGAAGGGTGGGATGTCGAGGAGGAGGAAAAGGCCGTGATGGTGGGGGAGGTAGAGGTGGAGAAGAAAGATAAGATCTTGGTGGTGGGGAAGGAGGAAGAAGGGAGGGTTAGCGTCTGCATCCCACCTAGGAACGCGCTGCTGCTAATGCGCTGCCGATCCGACCCAGTCCGCATGGCTGCTCTCGCCACTCGCTTCTGGGGGTCTCCAGCCGCAGCCACCACGGAGCAGGTGGACAATGAGGTGGCTGGTGGTGTCGAAGATGATGAGGAAGAAGAGGAGGAGGAGGAGGAGGCTGAAGCTGAAGCTGAGGCTGCTGAGCCCGAGGAATGCAGAGATGAAGCTCATCGTTCAGCTGTTTCTGCCAAAGAAGTGGACTTCGGAGAGTGTGGTGGTGGTGAAGCAGGAGATACAAATCAAGCACATGCAGAAGATGAAGAGAGCTCTAAATGCGGAGATCTTGTTGAAGAAGAGAAGGATTCCCACACAGTAGTGGTAGAGGAAGCACAGATTGTTCGGAAAGATGCTGCTTTGGAGATTTCATTGGGAGAAGACACGGTGGCAGAAAACCAAGGGCCTGACATGGTGGAGCTGGTGGTCGATAAGGAGGAAGACGCTGGGGGACAAGAAAAAGTTGAGGAAGAGGTGAAGGGGAGGAGGTCAATCAGCAACTATTCTCCCTCAGCAGCTCTGAAGGAGGACCGCAACAAATTGCGAAGGTTGAGTAGCAGGAGGCGAGTCAGTACTAGCAGCAGGGCCTCATCGGCTAGTGATAGGGTTGGCAGGCGACACAGCTTTTCAGCTGAGACAGAGGCACGGCGGTCTAGCTTCTCAAGCATGAAGGATTCCAGGAGGGCTAGTTTCTCCATTGATAGAGATGGCCGGAGGTGGAGCTTCTCGATTGAACAGGAGCATCTCGTTGCAGAGCCTAAGGTGCTGATGGCGTCAAGGAAGGGGAAGACTTCATCTGTGCAAGAGTCAGAGAAACATTGTGCTGTTGTTGCTCCAAACAGTGCGGAGGAAGGACAAGAATCCTATGATGATGTAAATGAAGAAGAAACTACCAAGAATGGAGAGGAAGAAGAGACACAAGATGGGGAAACGAACCAGGAAGTTGAGAAAGTAGAAACCAGAGCTGATGATGGTGAGGCAGGACAGGTGGTACAGAGGAGGAAGAAGAGCGGTGAATTGCCGGATTGCCTCCTTCTGATGATGTATGAACCAAAGCTCTCCATGGAGGTCTCCAAGGAGACATGGGTCTGCAGCACTGATTTCGTCCATTGGAAGTCTTACCAAGGCAAGAATAACCCCAATCGTCGCCCACAAAAGGCTGCTGCTTGCAGCAATGATGCAGCTACTGCTACGGGGGAACCTGAAGATAAGGAGAATGCTGAAGGCAGCACTGTTGCAGACGACACACAAGAGAGCAAAAATCCATCAACGGCGAACTTATCTGCAGCACCTATGCCACCTCCAGTTGCTCAAAAGGCACCACTGAAACCAGCTACAACAGAACAGAAGATGAAGCTAGAGCTATCGCAGGTCACCAATGCGGCAGCCTACGCCCCATTTGTTCTGAAGCGCTGCAAGTCAGAGCCAATGCGATCATCGGCACGTCTGGCTCCAGACGCTTGCTTCTGGAAGGACCGCCATCGGCCCCTGAATGCCACTGGAGTTGGGTTCTGATTCTGGCCAGATGGAGAGTTTGAATGTTTTCCGCTTATGTATGTGCATGTCTAGATATCGTTATGGTTTGGATAGGATCAAAATATGGCTTAGTCTAGTTTCTTGTTATGGTTTGGACGCATCAAAATATGGCTAGGTTTTGCTATGTCTTGGAGTGCTGTAGTATATTTTTGTATGACTGTTGTCACTACCGAATCTTTAATGGAAGTGTGTTATGTGTTGAAGGTCCTTGTTTATTGCTGTTCATGTAGTTTGTGGTACAATTTCATGATAATACTGCTTATTTTTGCATCCATTAAAAATGTGATTTGCTCACATGTTTTGTTCTTTACTTATATCTAGTGGATTCTTCTCTTACTGCTTCACTGTATGAAGTTTCGGGAAACAAATGAATTTCAGATAATTTAATACTCTGATTAACAGTAGCTACCCTTACTTCTCTGTGGCCTGGATGTTATGTATTTGATGGTTTTTTCTTCAGCTTGTTTGTTCCTCCCATCCAACTTTGAATAACGTCACAACTATGATATCATCGCAGTCAAAATCGTGAGCACCCCCCCCCCCCTCCTGAGTCATCCCTGTTTTTTTGTTCCAATCTTTTCTGTTGTATGAGGTACATGATGTACCCAATGTCCACTGTAAAAGGTTGAAGAAGGGACTCTGCATTTCTACTCCTTGTCAGACTTTTCAAACCACTCCACAGCTAGCAACTTTAGGACCAGTTGCCCAACTACTCATCCAGTCATCCTGCATCGATAAGGATAGTTTGTAGTCTAACTTGTTGATTTTCCTATGAAATTGTTGTGTGGTATGATGTAGTGCCTATGCTTGTTTGATATGATCCTGTAGTATACGCATTGAGCTAAGTGGTGGTAACAATTTTGTTGTTTGTGACCGAGTCTCATAATTCTGGAGTTGTTTAGGTATTTTGTTTGTTGTAGTAGTTCCATTTCACTTACTACTTAAGTCATTTTATCTCAGGCTTGTATTGAAGCCACAATCATTTTCTTGATCTCTAACATGTTTTCTTGTATAATGTGTCAGCCCTTGTTCTAAGCTTTGTTGTCTTGCTGTTCCAGTTGTCATTGCCAAAGTTTGATTTTACTTATTTACAATGTAGCTATTTTTAATGTTCCCTGTGATGCAATGCTATGCGGATACTAGCTTCCACACGTTGTTTCAGGTATTTTGCATCTTATCTCAGCAGCAAACAGCAAGCTGTCAGCATATTGCATTCATGACGTGTCCTTATCATCTTCATTTACTTAATGGTATTTGCAGTTTGTTTTGTTGATTGCCAGGGCCCAGGTATAGACTTCAGTTATACATGGTAGTGGCTTTAGTTATAGACTTATAGTTCAATTATATTGTACTTACATTAATATTTGTTATGTAATCATAGTTAAACATGGCTGGGAGCCAATTATTTTGGTTGTTATATTGTTCAACTGAATTTCCATGTGGCTGTGCTTCTAGTTGCTTGTCCTTCTATTAGACCTCGTTTAGGCGCCGTTTAGTTCGGTGAAATTTTGGGGAAAGTGGTGAAAATTTTGCATTGGGATGCAGAAATTTTGAGAACTTTTGGCGAAATTTCCATGGCCTAGTGACTGGTGACTTTGTTGTCAAGATGTATGCTATCAGGAGCAGTCCCTTTTCTTTCTTGCGTTTGCTTGGTACGTGTGTGCCTACTTTGTGCTGTGTCTCACACAGTTCTTAATTTTTTGGCAAATTAGCAGACCTGCCTTTATATTTTTGAGTTTCCCACAATTTTTGGGTTTCACACAGTTCTGCATGTTCCATTTTGTACTTTCTCAACCTTGTACTAAATCATTTTTATATTGGGCATTATGGTATAAGGATAGACTCAGGTAGCTCTGAAAATTGCAGCACATAATTGTGCTTTATTTGTTATGTCCTTTTTCTGATCTTGTAACCTGGACAAGATGCAGCAAGGCCACTACCATGCCTAAAGACTCCAATTTTCCATGATTTTTTTAGCAGAACGCTTGTTTTGCTTATCTTAACTGAAATTGTTAGCCTTAAACCCCTGACGTGTAGCTGTTCAGAGGTGTTAAGGGTTGATTTAATTTCTAATTGGCAGTTTCTTCCGTTTCCAGCTGTTTATCAAAAAAAAAAAAAAAGTTTCCAGCTGTTTCAACAACTACATAGCCTTTTGTCTGAAAAGAAATGTTTCCAGCTGAAATGAGCATATATGGTAACCATTTGTTGTTTGCAATCTCTTAAGGATGTTAATGAACTGAAGTTTGAAATTCGAGAAGCAAGAAGAGTGAAAATGCTGCATTTCCCAAGCAAGGTAGAATCTTAATGCTTACTGCACCAGACTCACTGCACTTGAAACTGGAAGCTGTATTTTTCCACATCTGGCACATTTCATTGGTCAAGTATGGATAATTTATAGTACCAAATATGTTTCAAGTCTCTGAATGTGTCTAGGCAACAGACATCGAAAACGAGATTCAAGTTCTATGCGATCAACTTGCTGAAAAATCCTCAGATTTTGTTCACTTTTTGGAAGTGGTGCACATTTTAAACCCGTTTGCGCTCATGTTATTCTGTGTGTTTGGCAAACTTGGGGAGATCAGTTGTCCTTTTTTACTTTTCAAATTTCACTTTAGTGTTTTAACTGATTTTCTACTTACGCTTTCATATCAGTTGGAGCTGCACCGCATATTTGAGGAAAATGATATGCCCTCTTTTGAGTTACAGGGTCTTGAAACCTTAGGTTCACTGTTGCACATAGTTGTTCCGGACAACGCGTCTATAGATTTTTCCAATGGTTCAGTATGTGGTTTCAAATACAACCGGAAGAAAGCAAGAAAGAAATCATTTTAAGTTGAACTATTCTCATCCCACGAAATACTTTATAATCTAAGATATCATAGTTATTTTTTTTCACATTTTAGGTGCTACATAGCTAGTGTATGCTCCAGAAACACATGATGTTGGGTGATACATCCAAAGCTGAAATCACATTTGGTGGTCAAATCTGAATCGCAAAGACTGCTGGTCCAGTAGACCATGGTATGTTTCCTGATGGGTTATGTAACACATCTATCTGCTTTCGTAATTGTGACTTTGTTAACATTACTCTTATTAAGCAGCTGCAGGATTGGCCGATTACGTGGAGGCTCTCATGAGGAATCCTGATATCGAGTATAATGTACGATTTGGCATTCCTTAGCTGTCCTTTTTGCCTTACCGTTTTTGTTCCTCGTGGTAGGTCGTTGTTCAAGTGAATGGAGTTGCCCAGCCTGCTGATTACCTTCACGTTCTCTGCGCTGGGAGACTGCGGATGAGACTCGCAAGGGAATTTCACTCCTCGTCGATGCAGGTATTCAAGCTTTTTTTTTTAAGCCTGGACTCCTAGTATACAAGTTGTAGTATCTGAACTCTACACAACACACTCACACCACTACACACGCACACCCCTAGAAGCTACAACCTATACACCTAAACGTTCTTCTGGAGATCACCGAAGCATCAAGCCTCGTAGACGACGAGCACGTCGTAGTCCCATTGTGACGCCACGTGAGAATCCAGGACCTGCGAAACAATCTGGGAAAATCCCACTGGGGACTGTGCCCCGGTGCGAGGCCGGGAGTCGAACTCCCGACCGGCAGCCTCGCCACTGCGAGTGCTACCACTGAGCCAGCGGCTCGTTCGCGGTATTCAAGCATATTGACTACCCGATAGATTGAATGTCAGCACGTCGCTGCTGGTCTCGATTGATTGAAGTGATACACCAATATATTTCATCAACCACCCGTCACATCAATCTCCGGACACTAATTAAGAGTATTAAATGTGAATTAATGACAAAACCTATTCCACAACCTCTACCTTAATTTTCGAGACGAATCTAAGGAGCCTAATTATGATATGATTAGATAACGTTGTGCTACAGTAACCAATCTCTAATGACGAATTAATCATCTCGCGATTTCTAGTTCATTCGTGTAGTTAGTTTTGTAAGTATTCTACATTTAATACTCTTAATAGACTTTAGAAGGGAACCCCAAAATTTTTTTTCAAAAACTTCTAACCAAAACAGGGCCGGCTGGGCTTCGCAACAACCAGAGTCCAGAGAACGCAAAGCCATGCTCGCCCGGGATCGCAATGTGAATTGAGTGGCTGAGCTTAAAGGTGGCTGCTGCACCGTGTCGTGCTATTGTGAATTGGAGATTGTCGGGTCCCTGACCAATTGAATTTCGGTGGCCCAGGGGACAAAACTCCGTGGTAACGAGCAGTCCGCTCCCGAAGCCTGACACCTTCCCAATGTACATCGTGCACATGCAGTAGTCAGATGTATGATGTGATGTGATGTCTTATTGGAGTTAGGGTGTGTTTAGCAACTTGGCATCCCTCCCCTCGCTGCGCGTATATATGCGCGCGAGTATCCGCGGCGCATCCGCTCCGTAACAGAGAGGTGGAAGGACCTAAAAATAATTTTGTTTCTATCTCGAGATTCTTGATGTAAGTTTTCAAGAGGTGGAAGGACATAACATGATTTTGTTTCTCTCTCAGGGTTCCTGATATAAATTAGATCCGGATTTGGTAAGTGAATTATACCAAACTGTTGGAGATGAGTTCTTTTTTTACTTGGTATATCTTTTTAGAAGTTGGCAAAACACAAGATTTGCCAAGTAAAATTTGGCAAACTCTTGGAGATGCTCTTAGATCCCAAAAAGTTTGCAAAAAACATCCCATCATCCATCACATCACCTCACATCACCTCTCGCTATTGATCTGCATTTACACCAATTTTTTCCTAATTCTTCCCTAATTCAACCAATTCATCTGGATCTAAACACACCCACGTGAAAAGTTTGCATTGTACCTGCAGGTTCCAGCGCTGTGTATCTCTGAAAAAAATCTTGATGTGCCTGTGTCTCTTTGCCTGATCTTCCCCCGGGGGGTTTTGGAAGGCACTTCCGCTCCGAGATCTTGTGCTGGCAAGACCAGCCGTCTTGACAGTTGACATAACGAAAATGCTGTGCTACTCCGTAAAGTTGCAAATGCAAGAATCCGGGGTGTCCATCTTCCTCTATCCTCGTGCGTTTTTGTCCTGTCCGTCTGTATTGCGCTTGTGATTCATTTTCTTTCGACATCGTATCTGGCACAAGACCAGTCCTTTCTGGCACAAGGTCTGATAAAGGTTGAACCACTGCACATATGATTTGACATAAATGTTCATTGATTGGAGCAAAAGCCTGGTGACGTGGTACAAATAGAGATGCCTTTTTTGACTTTCGCGGCACCCCACTTTCATTCTGACACACTACTGCTACACTGTTCCTACTCGATTCCAACGAGACGCCCGCCTCTGCCCAACATCTGTCGTCTGTTCGGGTTTCGAACGTCTCATGTACAATTACCGGACATCGCCGACAGTAGGAAAAAAGATTGATTATTGAAACAAAGTCGGAAAGCATTAGAGTACCAAACAAAAAAGAACATATGTCCTCAACATCAAATTTGGCACATAAAATTCCTAAAAAAACCAAAAGCTTCAATCTGTCCTCAACATCACCCTCTCCTCCTCACTAGTCACTACAGCAACCCAAAGCCTGGAACAACATCTTAATCAAAAGGTAAACAAATAGAGATGTGCTGATGAGTACATTGATGCATATATACCCAAAAAAATGAAGAAACAATAGACGGGAACAAGCAGCTAAAGACCAAAAATTTAACTTCTGTACATATACTCCGAGTTCTTGACATTTATAATTAAAAGACCAAAAATATCAAATTTAAAAACAACTTTAAATGTTCAAACCAGGAGACAAGAAAGAACCTTTGTACATATACTCTGCATTTCTGACATTTATAAGTAAACAAGAACAAAATTTAAAAATAAGAAATGTGTACTCATCTGAATATAACTAAATGAAAATTTATCTGAATCATTATTACATATAAAAATAAGAAATTTGATTTGTTACGAATTTGGACATCTAATTTGTTGAACAAAAATTTAATCTGTAACGAATTTGAACATCCATCTAATTTGCTGAACAAAAAATTTGTTCTGTGACAATTTTCAACATCCATTTAAAGCCAGAGAATTTGAACATCTGTCTAAAGCCAGAGAATTTGAACATCCGTCTAAAGCCAGAGAGTTTAGGAGGACGCCGGCAAGAAAAGGAATTCCAAAGTAAGGGAAAAAATATATCTAAAAAAAGGAATGAAAGAAAGAATAGAAGACACTGTACAAACAAATTAAAAAGCCTAAGGACAAATCTTGCTACGGAAATAACATCCCTCGGCAATGAACAAATCAATTCCTAACTCAATCAATCTGTACAAAAACAAATATGAGAGATGCCACCGGTTATTGACCAAACAAAAACTACATTTGACACTAAAATACTTAAGAAAGCAAATAGAGAGAGAAAAATTAATGAAGCAAGAATGGTGCCCGTGGTGGAGCTCGATGGGGCTGTCCGCCGCACGCTGGCACCCAGGATGCCAGGCGGAGGGTGGCCTCGTACATGGTGCTGTCGCCGGTGAGCACCCGGCAGCTCCCAACGCCTTCACGCGAGGCCGTGCACTCGCTCCGCCCCTTCCAGCTGCTGGTGAAGGAAGCGGTGGCCACCACTGCTCCTTGAAACCGAGAAATCAATCCATGGCTAAGGTACTCCAGTCTCCACGGCAAAGGGCAAAGATGTAAGAAATCGAAGGTACAAACAACAATGATGAAGAATCGAGCTCGACCTCGGCTTTGGGTGTAGTCGCGGCGTCGGAGGAGACGGCAGCCGCGGCTGCCACTACCACGACCTCCTCGATGGGTACACACTCGCATCCGCCCGTCGCACCCCACCAGACGCACCATCTCCGCCTTGTCGTGCTGCTGCTGCTCCGGCTTCGCCTGCTCCTTCCGGGGTGGCGAGGGGCAGGGCGACGGCGGCGAGGTGCAGGGACCGAATAGCGGCACCGTACCAGGCCGCCGGATGGACCGGATCTGGGCGCCAGCTCCTCGGCTCCTCGCCGCAGCCTGCTCCCGAGCCGGCGGGCGAGCGCGGCCCATTTGTGGAGCCAGCTGCCTCCTCCAGGCGGCGGCAGCCACCCTGCTGCGCCGGCCACCGTCGGTCCCTTCCCCAGGGGTCCTCGCGCGCCCCTCCTTGCACCCGGCGCTGTGGACGGTGTCGGCCAGGACGCCGTGGTGGGTCACCTGGAAGATGCCGCACGCGTGCGCTGTGCGGCCGCGTGGGGGCGCGGGAGGGAGAGGTCGACGGACGGGACGATGAAGTTCCCCGCTGCTGAGGACACACTCGCGAGGAACACCCGTGCGCCTGGCTGCTGGCGCAGGGCAGCACGGCGAGCTCCTTCCTCGGCCACGGGTGCCGCGCCGGCCTCGCAACCTCTGCGCTGGTGCCTGCCGTTGGGAGCCGTCGCCGCCGCGTAGGGAGCTCCGCCGCGCAGATCAAGCGGGTCGGCGACGGCTGTCGAAGCTCCGATGCCCCCTGCCTCCGTCGTCGTTCCAGGGCCGTGTCGGCCGCCCGGATCTGCACCCGGCCGCGCAGATCGAGACCGGATTCACCGCCGCCGCGGCCTGATCGCGATTCAACCTTGCGCACCGCCTCCTCCGAGCATCTCGCGATCCGCCAGGCTACGCCAAAACATCGGGCCGTGGACCCGCCACCGCGCGGGCTGGTCGCCGCCGAACTCGCCTCCGCCGCCGGTTTCTCGGAGAGAGGAGACGGGATGGGAGGATAGGTGAGGAGAGATTCAAATGATTTTGAAAACCATGACATCTGTACCAACCTATTTATTATGTATGCTAAAACCATGGAGTACATACAAACATGATACATACAGTACAACATACATGATAAGACATAATGTCAGATTGCTGCACTCTACCGGTACCCTTTCACAGATCTCGAAAAGTGACATATTCCAAAACAAATGTACAGGATTCCACCCATTGCAACTTCACGGTATAGGAATCTTGGTTCGTTGACATAAGTCCTGCCGGAGTCCTGCGATAAAACTAGTGTCGCTGCCTGACAATCTGTGCCTAATCTTCTGAACAGGACGTGTATTACATTACTTCACGTGAGCACTCCCCTGTCATAGATAGACCTGACAAAACCAGTATTATTGAGCGGGGGCGTCCGTCGCTTGGAGCCAAAGCATTCGCATTGTAATCGCGTGACAACAACTCGAGCTCATGATAAATGGCCATGTGGAGCGAGCGACGCGCATTTAAAAACCTCACGCTGCCAAGCCAAGATGAAGCTGCTGCCCACGGCCGAGAAATTAACCACTCAAACAAATCGCCCGCGCCCTGTTCATACCTCACGGAGCCATGACTTCCATCAATGCGAGGCCCCTCGCTGCAATGCATGCGTGTCTCCTCTCCTAGTAGATCTATCACATGTCACGCCGCGGCTGCTAGCGTGCACCAAATTATGGGTGCGTTTGGCAGGGTTGTGGCTGCGGCTGTGACAGCTCCAGTTGTGACTGTGCCGATGGAGCGGATTCTCTGGTGAATCAGAAACCGTTTTAGTAAACCGTTTGGCAAAACAGCTTCACTCAGCTGTGTAAGGTGGATAAAAGGATGCAAAGTCCATAATGCCCTTCCCTCTTTTTTTCTCATTCTTTTTTGTTTTTCTATTTTATTTTCCCTTCCTTTTCTTTCTTTTTTCTTCTTAGTTTTCTCTCCTTCCTTTCCTTGTTTTTTGTTTCCCCTTCCCACTTATCCATTCGGCTGCCCAGCCCCAGCATCCCCTTCCTCCTTCCGAGTTCGAGGCCGACCCATCCCTGCTCGATCTCCGCCGGCGCCGGCCATCTCCCCCCGGCGACCCCTTCCTCGCCCGCCGCGGCCTCCTCCACGGCGCTCGCTGTCGGTCTCGCCTACCGCAATTCCCTGTCCCGCGCCCGTCGCCATGGACGCGGCCCGGAGGAGGTCGCCGCCGGTGGCCTCCGGGGCGCCAGCCTCCGGCCTCGCCCGCCGCAGCCTCCTCGGTGACGCCCGCCTCTGACCTCGCCCGTCGCGGATCTCCGCCGTGCCGCCTCGCCGACCTCGCCCGTCCGCCGACCTCCAGCTCCGCCGGCCTCCAGGTACGCCGCAGCGGACCCCACCCGGGGGTAGGCTTGGCAAAGGGGAGGGCGCAGCGGGCGAAGCTACCTTTTCGCAGCTTCCCCTCGGTCGAACTGCTCTAGAGAGCGCATTTTCAGGGAGGGGGCGAATCAATTCCAGGGCAAAGCTGTTTTTCTGCCCCGTTTGGCACGGCTTCGCCCGAAGCTGCTCGCGAAGCCGTGCCAAACGCACCCTACATCATGCCCACTGCGCCAGTGCACGCTCTCGGACAACCTGATCACTCTCCCCGCCGCGATCGGACACGGATTCAGTGCCTTTGCTCAAGCAAGGCACCGCGCACCGTAGCTGTCTGATCGAAAACGACAGGCAAATCACTGTAGTGATGAACACTGTAGACAGCACTGTAGCCCCGATGTTGAGTTTGTGGTCGACCGCGCGGAGCGCTCGCAGCGGTCTGTGTCGGCACCACGTGGTGGACCCCAGAACATCATTCTCTTTATTTTCTTTGTTTACTCCCGGTTCTCATCCCTTTCTCACCGAGGTGACGGCGGAGCACGGGCCGCCGCGGCAGCGGCGTTGGTCGAGCCCCGTGCGTCGGGTGAGCGGTGACGGGCCCGACGAGCGCCGCCCCAGGGGGAAGCACCGACGAGCTACCGGCAACCACGGCGCGCCGAGGTGAAGCGGTGACGGCCCGACGAACGTCGCGCGGTGGGAGAGGCGGTCGGCTCCAGCAAGCACAACCTCCGAGTGCTTCTCCAGTGGCGAGCAGCGGTGGCCGGCGGCGAGCGCCACCCTGTGAGGAGCCCTGCGGCCGGCGGCGAGCCCCACCCCCCGGGTTTGGCATTGATTTTGAATTTTTGACCCGACAAATTTTTTTCTTTTTTTCTTTCTTAAAGATTTTCTCCCCTAAATTTTTATTCCAAAGTTTTTCTACATTTTTTGGTCTTCTTTTTTGTTCATAATTTTTCTTCCGAAAGTTTCTTTCAAAATATTTTCCAAAAACTTTTTGCTCTCTATTATTTGTTCAAAATGTTTTTCCCTGATTTTCTTCAGAAAAAATTGTCACAAAATTTTTATAAATGTTTTTCAAAATTTTTCTATATAACTTTTTCCCTCCGGCGGCAGCGAGATACCTGGCTGACAATTTTTTCCCTTTTCTCGTGTTACAACTTTTGCTGCAAAAGTTTTATTCACAACTTTTTTTCAATATTCAAAACTTTTTCCCCATTTTTATGCAAATTCTTTTCCAAAAAATTGCTTCAAAAATGTTTGTCCGAAATTTTGTTCTAGATTTTAGTAAATTTTTTGTTTCAAAAGTTTTGACCAAAATTTTGTGCTTACAATTTTTAAAACTTTTTTCCAAACTTTTTTTTATCTAATTTTTTCAAATCGTTCCGGTCGCGCAGTTTTTCTGGTGCTTTTTTCATCTTTTGGTAGTTTTCTCGATTTTGTTTTTTTATTTTGCTTTGCACATGGGTGTTGGCTGTCGCCTGTCGGTGTGCGCCCGCGTGCGCAGATGCTAAAAAGGAAATGGCGTGAGTGCGCGGGGTAGAGAATACCGAAAATGGAAAGAAATGTATGGTCGGAAATTGACCGCGGGTTGGCCTCCCTACGGGCGCCCGCAAATTTGACGTGCCCACTGTAGCACATGTACTGTACATCACTGTTTCAGTTTGCACTGTAGCTTCAACCTGTGGGGCAAGATCTACTCGTCCATCTCCGATCCGACGGCCTGAAGATGGCCCAAAGGCACACGGTGCCTTACTGAAGCAAAGGCACTGCATCTCCGTCCGCCGCGATCATCGCCGCGCCCCCAACCTGATGATCACTCACTCACTGACACAGTCACACTAGCTCATTCCATGTCGTCCCGTCCAAGATGCCGCCCTTGCCTGTTCCCATTTGCTTTCTGGCACTGCTCGATGCAGCAACCCGATTGTCCCGGCAGCTAGCCAGCGGCTATAAATATGGGCGCGCACGGGGACACACACAGTGCCGGCTCGTGGCAGGCGTCGGAGTAGCTGTAGCTCGCTAGCCAACACGCCACCGACGCCTCTCCGATGGCGTCGTCCCCTGCTCGCCACCTCTTCCTCGTCGCCGTAGTGGCCGTGCTCGCCGTCGCGGCGGAGGCGTGGGGCGGTGGCCGCTTCTTCTTCAGCAAGACCACGCGCGCCGAAGCCGCCGTCGAGCCTGAGAAGGCTGCTGCGGCGGCGGCGGACCCGAATGCGGCGCCGGCGTTCTCCCGCCCGTCGACAGGCGGCAGCGGCCGCGGGTACGGGCTCTACGGCCGCCCCGAGGAGAACTACCCGCCGGACTACTTCCGCCGCGGCGTGCACCGCAACGCCGAGAAGCTGACGACGACCGACGCCGGTGCCGGGAGAGAAGCAGCGGTCCCCGTGGGACTGGGAGGCAAGGAGCGCGCCCATGAGTACCCGGCGGACGGCAGCGGCAGGGGCCGGCCGACGACGACCACCGTGCCGGCCACTACCACCACCTCCGACGACGCCGAGGAGGCGGCCCCCGCGGGAGGAGGCGCCGCCGGAGGAGACGACCTCGAGGGCGTCCGGCCGTACCCGGAGGACGGCAGCGGCCGTGGCCGGCCGCCGTGGTACTACACGGGGTTCCGCGGCGGCAGGCAGCAGCAGCAGCGGGGCTACGGCATGAGCGACACGCGGCTGTACCAGAACGGCCGCTACTACTACGACGTGGACGCCGGCAGGTACGGCTACGGCCGCGAGTCGAACCCCGTGCGGACGCGCCCCGAGGAGGAGTACCCCGGCTCCGGCTACGGCGCCCGGCCCGCCGGCGGCGACGACAGGCGCGGGAGGTACGGCAGCACCAACAACAACGCGGCGGCGGCGGCCGGTTACCGGCGGTACGGCGGCAACGACGACGAGTTCGGGAACGGCGGAGCGGTGGATCATCAGAGCACGAACGGCTTCCAGGATGAGGAGGAAGAAGGCCGCCGCCAGAACGGACGGTACATTCCATGAAGGGAAAATGACGCGTTTGTGTGTGGTGAGTTGTCACGTGTGCTGTTGCTGCTGCTACTACTTGTAAGTGATCTCGCATGGGCTAGCCGCGAGTACGTACTCGGAGTCGGATCAGGAGCTAGCTGCTCTGCTCCGATCCTTGTGTCCACGCCTACGTGCAGTTCCTCATTGGTGACGCAACCAATGAACGAATAAGTATCTGTGTATGTACACAATGGAACGTACGTGTACCGTGTATTGCAGATCAAAATGCTATCAGCCTGGATTACTACTATCTGTCGGCGCACACACGTACATAGGGCCGTTTCCTCATCGAAAGCACGCAGTACGATTGGTAAAACCCTATTGTTTTCAGCTTTTACACGAACGTACACTAGAGGTGAATTTCTTTGTGAGAATTTCGTACCTATACCCCTCCCGGAATATTTTCTACACATAATTTGCACAGAGTTTAAGGCTACTGTTGACATTTTCACGTCGCGCATCCGTACTCCCCAGGATAGATCTTAAATGATTTCATCAGACAAGAAGGACGAACGGCGACATGCATGTAGGCCATTATTTTGACGTTTCCTGTGTGGGTGCATGACAAAAACTGCTGACTGCATGCTGAACGCTTTGGATCCATGATCCATCCTGTTAATGTTGCACCAACCCAGCAGCACATTAATCCATTATCGTGTAGCGTCCCTTTCGTACTCGGTCGAAAGCACTCCCGTGCGCGTCTGCAAAAGGGGAATAGAAATAACAATAAGTTTTTCGTCCTCCAAGGCACATGATTGAGAAAAACAAACCCCCGACTCTTTAATTTTGCACGAACACCTCTCCATCCAATTGCAGTGTTCGTGCGAAGGAGAGGTGTTCGTGCAAAATTTATGCTTGCATACAGGGAGTTTTGGCGGCAGCTGACAAAGGTATGGACAAAGTCATCCTGGAGACGGACTCCATTATGCTGAAACAAGCGTTGGAGAGTGAGGCTTACAGGTTTGCTGAGATGGGAGGATATATATACCAACTGAAGTCTCTGATCCATGGCAGTTTTAGTAGTTATCTTTGTAATTTCGTTCCTAGAGCTAGATCATGTAATAAAGTGGCTCACACCCTTGCTGCAGAGGGGAGTCTGTAATCACGGTGCTGATGTCTCTTGGGACTTCACACCGGCCTGTGTAACTGATTTGGTGGCCAGCGATGCTGCTGGGCCTCTGAGTTAATGGAAGGCTCTTTCCATGCAAAAAAAAAAGCACGAACACCTTGCACCCTTTTTGTTTTACTATTTAACTTCTATACACATTGTGAATGTTGATAATTTCCGCATTCTAAAATTATTTTTCAGATGTCAATAAATTCATTCGATATAAATAATAAAGAGAATCACAGGCTCACTCAAAATTCCAAATTTATCAACTGTTCGTCGGCAATGGCGCGCAATGATCTGTTTCAGTGGACACAAAAGGTTGGCATGCATGCATCATTCACATGGCGTGAATAATTTTGACGGCCCAGGGCGCATGACGAACTGTTGACTGCTGGTCTCTGCTGCCGGACGCTCTCGGATCCGTCTCGTTACATCAACCAACCAACCAGCGTCCTAGCTAGTGTCACGGCGTACCTGCTGCCACTTTTATTTGATGCACGCAGGCACGCAGCAGAACCTTCGGCGGTCCATTATTAGGCTATGTTTAGTTGGAGAAGTAAAATTTTTAGATTCTCTTATAATGTCTATTAGAAGTATTGAATGTAGACTAATTACAAAAATAATTACACGAATCAATCTGAATTTGTGAGACGAATTCATTAAATCTAATTAATCAGTCATTAAAGATTAGTTACTGTAGTATGATATTGTCTAATCATGACATAATTAGGCTCGTTAGATTCGTTTCAAAACTTAAGGTAGGAATTGTGAAATGTGTTTTGTCATTAATCTATATTTAATACCCCTAATTAGTGTCCGGAGATTGATGCGACGGGTAGTTGGTGAAATTTTTGGAACTAAACGCGATCTCAGCCGCAGCACCAGGCCATCTTTCAGGATCGTTCGGCTGATGATGAGTGCTTTTCAGGACGATCAATCATATAGCCAGCTGCTGTACTGTACGTTCTCGTTCGGCAGCACCAGCAAGCTAATTAAGCTCGAGCACTAGAGCAGTGATCGCCACTATAATTGTGTATCAAGAAATTCAGGATGCGTAGCACTATTTGCAGTGTGTACGTAATGCTGTTGGTTAGGCCGCCAGTTAGGATGGACAGGAACCGCGACGCGAGGAGGACTAGCCATCGGAGCTAGCTACCAGCAGCACAAAAGGCGCTCTCTCCCTCTCCTGCCGTGCCTAGGCTTAACTTTGATGTCCGGTTGTTGACGTGCAGGGACCACACGAGGTAGGTTGGTGCGACGCTCCTAGCTCCTATCCTCCTCCACACATGACCGCTCGTCTCGGCAAGATTGCCGTGCAACTCACGTACGAAAAATGGCGAAAAAAACTCACGTACGAAAAATACTCAAAAAAAATTTTAACTAAAAAAAGAAAACCCAGAAATCGAATTTTTATATATATTTTTAATTATTTTGCAAAATTATACGACTATCTCAAAATTTTACAAATTTGACCACGGACCGCCATGGTCTACGGCGGTTCCACGGCCAACCGCCGTGGGTTACGGCGGTTAGACCTACCGCCACGGGCCCAACCGGCGGGAAGACCAGTCGCAGTGGCCCACGGCGCTTGACCTCCATTCGCCGTGGGCCACGACGGCAGGCCCAACCGCCGTGCGCCACGGCGGTAGGGATTTGCGACCGCCGTGGCCCAAGGCGGCAGGTCGTCAGACCCTATGAGAGCCGAAAATTTGCCCGAAATTGTCATAATAATTCGGAAAAAAAGAAAGAGGGGGTTGGGAGGGAAGGAGAAGAGAGTGAGGGGGCGGAGCAGCGAAGCTCTGCTGGTCCTTCGCTTCATTGTAAGTATTTCGTTGATTTTAACCCTTTTAGCACCTGTACTTAGATGTAATGGAATCGTAATTAGTATTGATTATTTAGATTTTTTTAGATTTGTAGTATTAAATAGTTCATTTCCGTAGGGTTTAGTGTTTAGAAGGAGAAGAGAGTGAGGTGGAGGGGGCAGAGCAGCAAAGTTCTGCTACTTCTTCGCTTCATTGCAGGTATTTCGCTGATTTGAACTCTTTTAGAATTTTTACTTAGATATAATTATTATTAATTATGTAGATTTCTGTATGGTAAAGATTTCTGAAGTATAGATCTGTAGTTATGGTTTAGATTATAATTTACATGTTTGCCACTCATTAGACTAAATTACGTAACATATTTACTGTTAGTTTAGATATTAGTCTTTTTGTTTGTTAGTCTCTGGATGTAGTATTTGATAGTAGTTATTGATTTTTATTATGAATCAGACATGTCGGAGACAGTCACAGTCAAATTGTATTATGGATCTGGAGAAATTATATATGGTCCACAAGGAGTTGACTTGTCAAATTTTAGTTTAATTGAGCAAAATATTAAAAGAGCAGGAGAAAGAAGTTGGGAGGGTATAACCAAGTGGCTGGTCAAGTCATTTGCAGTAGATTTAGAGCACCAATGCATGTCGGTGATGGTACTAATCAATAGAAGTGAACATGTGTATTGGGAGCTCATGTCACTTGAAGGAACTCGACAATGGAGGAGTTATATCAGAAATGCATGCCGAGTTGGTTTGCCCGTGATTTTGTTTGTCCAAGTTTACCTGAAGGGTGCGTCTAGCAGTCAAGTACATGAGGAAGCTGAGGATACGGATGAGAGGGAAGGTGATGATGAAGGGGAACAACAAGAGGACGAAGAAGGTGATGAAGAAGGGGAACAACAAGTGGAGGAAGAAGGGGATTCTGAAAGTCATGAGACATCTAGATGTTTTGTTGTCACTAGTTTTGTTGATGAGGGAGAAAGAAATCCTGAGGTGATGAGACATTATGAGAGAGAATTAGAAGCTGATGAACGTGCATTGGAAGAGGACTCTTCAGATGATGATTATGATGATGATGCTGATGATGATGATCTGTCTGAGGATCATGTGCCCTGGGATTGGCAGAACTACGATTTCTCACAGTGTACTGTTAATCGTGGTGAGGATGTGCCCTGGGACTACACAGAGAATGAGTTTAAAGTAGGCGCCATGTACCCCAGTACTGCACATGTGAAGGATGCAGTCAAGCAGTGGTCCACCTTGACTCTGCATAGGGAGTTCAGGGTAGTGAAAAGCTCTCCGAGGATATATGATGTGCATTGTAAGAAGGAGGATTGTTCTTTTCGAGTGTATGCATATAAGAGGAAGTGAGATTATTACTTAGAGGTGAAAGAAGTGGTGCCTCATAGTTGTACTCTTGATCAGATTGATGCTAAGCACCGAAACATTTCAGCCGATTTTGTTGCAAGCCACATGTACCCTACCATTGTGAAATGTACTTCTTATGAGTCGAAGGCCATTGTCGGTGCAATTCAGAAAAATTTCGGGTACACCATCAATTACAGCAAAGCATACCAAGCAAAGAAGAAGATATTGGAGCATAGATGGGGTACTTATGAAGCATCCTACCACAATTTGCCTAGCTTGCTGCACACAATAGTTCAGATGAATCCTGGCAGCTACTATGATATCAAGGACTATCCTTGTCAGGAGAAACCAGGCAAGCTTGTGCTTCAGCGGTCATTTTTGGCTTTGGGTACCTGCATTGAGGCTTTCAAACTGTGTCGACCGATCATTTGCATAGATGGCACTTTTCTCACTGGTAAATACAAAGGAACAATCCTGACAGCTGTGGCAGCTGATAGTAACAATTAGTTGCTTCCTTTGGCCATTGCATTTGTGGAGGGGGAGAATGGTGACAGTTGGTACTGGTTTCTTGAGAGGTTGAAGAACATGGTGGTGCAGGATGTGCAGAATGTGTGTGTCATACACAACAGGCACAAAAGTATTTTGCAAGCAATGAATGACATGAAAGATGGCAGCCAAGAGCGATACAGAGTACCATTGTGGCCCGGTGTTAAGAGCAGGTGGTACACTAGACACATGAAATCAAACTTCCACAACCAGTTCAAGAACAAGGCCCTGTCTAAATTGTTCGAGCGGTTGTGTGAGCAGACTCAGCAGAAGAAGTTCGATGCCATTTGGAAGAAATTAGATGACCTGACAAAGAAGGCATCAGAGGAGATAGCAAAGAGACCAGTGAATCCTGAACCTAGAGAGGAGCCAATTTCTCTCGAGGATGTGGGATTAGATGGCCCTCAAGTTAGGCGCAGAAGAGGGCGTGGTATGAAGACCTTCAGCCAGTGGATTCAGAATGAGCCTAAGGAGAAGTGGTGTCTCATGTTTGACGAGGGCGGAGCAAGGCATGGGATAAAGACCACTAATTTTGCTGAGGTCTACAACTGTGTGCTTCGTGGGTCAAGACCTCTTCCTCTAGTTGGCATCATTGAGTTCTTCATGTATCGTACAATGCAATATTTCTACGAAAGGAGCAAGGTAGCGGATGAGGTTCTGAGGAACACTCAAATGACATACTGCACCAGAATGACTAAGTATTTGGACACGACTCAGAAAAAAAGCACTTCTGCACACGGTCACAGCGCAGCCTTTGTACCAGTCCGCTGAGAATGAAATTATGTGGAGATATGAGGTTGAGTGCAAAGAGAAAATGCGCCTAGACCCAGCGCGTGAAAAGACGCAACAAGTGTGTGACCTTGGCAACCAAATATGCAGATGTTCATGACGGAAGCCACAGCTACTACACAAACCCTGCTCCCATGTGATCGCCGTATGTTATGAACTTCAAAATTTCAGCTACCGTAGGTACATACCATGGTACTATGACAAGCAAACTATTCAAAACATTTGGAACCGAACAATCCAGAGCTACCTCGTGCAGGGTACTTTTACTGAGAACCCCAAAGAAAATGTTGTGCACATACCAAATCCAGATCATGAGATGTGCCAAGGTGTTGGAAGAAGGAAGAAGAAAAGGATTAGAAACAACATGGATGAATCTGAAGCTGGACCTACAGTAGTGATATGCTACAAGTGCCACAACACGGGCCGCACGTAGAAGAGGTGCACAGCTGCAAATTATGCTTTCAACGCACCACCTACGGCCAATGTGGACTCATCAGCACCTTCAGGACTCTCCCAACCCCCATCAGAACGTGGACGTGGACGTGGATGTAGCAACAATGCAGGATTCAGATGATCATAGTTGTTTGTAATGTTAGGACATTTAATTATAGAATTTGTAATGTTTGAACTAATATTTCCTGTACGAACTTATGCATGGTATTGTATTTGAATAATTGAACTGCTATTTCGTGTCGCCTTAATTATGCTGATTCATTTTTATAATTTTGTTTATGATTGTAATTTATAATTTTGTCTATGATTGTAATAATTGTTCTCATCATGTTTTGCAGGTTTGCAATGGCGTCCTCAGGTCCTGAGTTGGACTTGGAGTTCCTCACCACAAGGAAGGACAAGGTCGAGGTGCCAAAGGGGGCCAATACTCCTATGTGCTTCTGCGGTGACAACTGCAAGCTTGTCAAGTGCAAGGTTCTCGGGTACGCCTACGGGATGAGGTTCTTCATGTGCGCAAACTATGCGCACGACCCGATCCAGCCTTTCGATCGCAACCTTAGAGCCAAAGTAAGGACTTACTACATTTCTCGATTATTCATTTGTCATTTTTGTTTTGTTATTTGTTGACATGTCTTTCAAAAAAGACTCCACCTCCTCTTTGTGATTTCATGCAGTGGCTAGATACCGAGCAGTCTGAGTTCGACAAGAGCTACGTCGAGGAAGCGAGCCGTGATGCAAGGGAGAGGTGGTTCCGCATGGTTGAGTGGGAAAAGAGAGAGAAAAAAAAGGAGGAGGAGAAGGAAATACGCATTCGCCAGGAGATGAAAGAACGTGAAGCGGCCCAGGCCTGTGAAGCCGACAGAGAGAGGAAGAGGAAGAGGGCTCGCCGGGCCAAGGAAGCTGGGCCTGATGCCATCAGGTGTTCGACGAGTTTTTGTTTTAAAATATATTGAACCAAGTTCACGAATTGTTGAGACTTGATGGAAAAGAAGAAAATACAAAAGAAAAGGAAAGAAGCTAATACTGTGCATAGGTTTCATGCTTTCATGCACGTACATGATCACAAGCAATAGTTGGAGTTATAAGCGCAGTTGTGTTCATGTTTCTGTCTTCCTGAAAAGATGGGAATGAAACACTTTGAGAGCGGTATGAATCCATGCATAAGACGGCCGCCATCGCAAGGGGCGTCCGGGACAGATACGCTCGGTTTATTTGCATCGCCGATCTCTCCGTGAACAGCACGTAGATTCTCTACAAATACGTATCACCGTAGGGATACAGCCGGGCCCGCACGGCAGATGGTGCCATCTAGAAGCTTCCGGAAAGGTGGACTCGTCATCTACGTGACAGCCATGCCAATGGCGTCGTAAGACGTTGTACGCGCAACAAGAAGATAAAGAAAAGAAGCTTAACTAGTGCATGGACTTAGTTCCTGGTCACGAGTTTAATTAGCTAGCAACACATGCGTACATGGGTGCTTCATATGCATGGACGGATCAAGTGCATGCATGCAACAAGCCCCTCTCCAGGACATGTATATGCGAGCAGGCCCACACGTCGGCCAGCGGCAGCTAGAACATTCTAGAAGCTTCTGCACGAGAGCGGAGGACTACTAGCAGGCCCACGGCCCATGGACTAGCCGGTCATCATCGATGGATATATATCTAGTTGAGATATCCATTGATCGGGAAGACCACAGGAGATAAACATCGATTAACCAACAACCAGATATCTCGCTAACCAATTTGGCGGCGCGGGAAGGAGCCCTGGCCTCGTGCACGCACCCTAGCTAATCCCGGCCTATATAAGCTACCTGCTTCTCAACTTGAGGGGCTAATGTTTTTGCCCTCCAGGAGGGACGGCCGCCTGAAGCAAGGCCCCGGCGCATACCGGAGAGGAGGCGACGGTCGTCGCAGTGCCGCGCCGTGGTGGCCGGCAGCGGGCGGAAGGAAGGAGGATCAGAGCTAGCAATCATCTATCCATGCATGCGCGCGGCGCCGCCAGGATCAAGGAGCCGGAAGGGCCCTTCCACGTTCAAGCCGCGGGACATCGATGAGGAGGTGGCGGTGGCGGCCGTGGAGCCACGCCATCGTGTGAAGCAGCACCGACGCACCCACCTCTACATTAAGCACCTTCCATGGCCGTCGTCATGCGTGCTCTTTTGTTTACCGTGTAACATGCAGGACCGACGCCTAACAGAGAGCCGCCACCGCCAGGAGGAGGGAGTGGCAACCCGTCTGGGCGTCATGAGACGATGAGGGCCGGCAGCCTCCGCACGGCCGGCGATCGAGCACGATGACCGCCAGAAGGGAGACGCCCGGGCCGGCCGTCGAACCTCCATCACGCTAATCTTGTTCCGCTGCAGGAAGAGCCGTCAAGCGCCACGCCGCCGGAAGCTCCGAGGAGATGGCAGCTGTGAAGCCAGCCATGGCACGAAGGAGCACAGGTGAAGGAAGAGCCACGAGGATCGAGGAGGCGGCGGAAGGCAAATCAAATCACAGAGACACTCCGGCCGGCTGCCCGTCCATCGCAGCGCCGTCGGAGGAGCCAGGGACTCGTTGATGAGATCGGCGTCTGCACTACGACCTGCACGTACTGGCCAACTTCGCCAATCATTTTCCCATCCTTTTTTCCAGGAAGCTGGGGACGGCAGCGGCCGGCCGCGCCCGCACACCATCTATCCGTGGGATCAGGAAGTGGGAGACGGCGACGGCTGCAGCGTCGCGCCATCGCAAGGCCGCCTGATTCCTTTTCTTGCAGGAGGAGCCGCCACGATCGACGAGGAGCCGGAGATCAAGAGGCCCTTTCCGTGGGCACACACTGAGGAGGCGGTGTCGGTGACGTCCACGATGGCGTACAGGTACGACAGCGCCGGTGACGTCCGGGATGGCGCAAGTGACGTTCGGGACGGCGACAATGTCCAGGACGGCGCACAGGTACAGCGGTAATGTCAAGACGGCGCACAGGTACGACGATAATGTCTAAGACGGCGCACAGATCCATCTCGCCATGCCACACGGTTTTTCCATTGGCAGGACGCCGCCACTAGAGAGCTGTGCAGCTGCAGCCTCGATCCTCCAAAGCCCCGCCAGGATAAAGCCAGAAGTCAGGAGAAGACATCGGCAGCCGTGGTGCCGCGCCACCGTCTATCGGCGCCGCCGCCGGGGAGAAAGAAAGCTGCAGTAGCTGATTCGTCGAGGCGCCCTCGTACGAGAGAAGAGCTGAAGTCTTTCCTCCATCGAGTGTTGGCGAGATCAATGCCGGCACCAGCTTGACGACGCCCCGACCGGAGCCCACGCGAAGCCGGCGAACTCTGTCGCCTGCCATAGCGGTGAGGCCGGCGACCACACCAGCCGGCGGGCATTCAGACGCGGAAGTAGGCCATGGCCCTGCTCTGTCTTTGATGTTGCAAGTTGATCCTGAGTTCCATTTGTCTCTTTGATGCATACACACGACTAGCGCATGGCCAAGCCGTCCGCGTCTTGCCGCTCGCTCATCTTGTCACCGGCCGCGGAGGAGATTTCACGATATAGAGCCTCCATTCCGCGGATGGAGGCTTGACGCCCACGGTCGGCAATGTTGCCGATGGCCTGGAGCCGACGGAAGATACGGCACCATGAAGGGTGAAGATGGCATTGTGTCGGCGGCCAGAGAAGCACCCGTATGTGCAGCCAGGCCGACGCTCGCCGGGACGACGCTATGTGTGCACGCCCTCTGTGTGCGCATGCATGCTCAAGAAGCAAGCACAAGAGACCATTTCTAGAAGCCATGCATGTACGTGCTCTAGGGGGGCAATCAAAAGCTACAACAATTGTGTACACACCTACCTCGACCTCGACACCTATCACGACCTCGACGACGATGGCAGGTGCCATGATGGTGGCCTCGATCTCGACCTCGACGGCGAGGCCTTCTTCGTCAACAACTACTATCTCGACACTGACGACCAAGCTGCTGCGGCGTCACAACGGTTCAGCTACACCGACGATCCATGCATTGACAACCAACCTCTACTACGACTACACCGCCGTTCGTGACCGACGAGGCTGAATGGCACGGGCGGGCGGAGCTGATGTTCCAGCTACGCTACACCGGCTCATGGACACCGACAAGGCCATGGATGACGCCGACGCCCGCATCTACACCACCACCGTCATGCATGGAGAACAGGAAGCGAAGACCGAAGATGACGACCACAGCAGCTTAATCGGAGGTGCTCTGCAAGCTAGACTTGCAGAGGTAATTAACCGGGAGCTTTACGAGGCCCCGGGAACCAGAAGACCACATCGCCTATGTCAGATCTGCCCAACGGCAGGCTATGGAGCGCACTTATGTAAGAGGGAACTTGTATTCGTATTTTCTGAAATATGAATAAAAATGTGTTCCCTTATCTTTATTGTGTACTTTAGTACACTGGCACGCCCGCATTTTTTTTTCCACGCAGAGAGAATCTCTAGTTATTTTTCTCTCCAAACATCAGGAAGGAGAAATACCCCGTTGTACTCAGTAGACTTAAGAGTATTAGTCAGACTGTATCAAATAATTCGGGATTTCATGACATCGTGATGTAGGGTCCTCGGTTTGTATCCTTAAGAACTTTAATCGAACTGCATTAGAGTATGTTTTCTTCGTTACGTGTGTTTCGTTAGAGTCACGGTCATATGCAGAGTCGTTGTGTTTCCTCCGAGTCACTGACGTGTTCTCCTCCCACGGATCGACTGGCCCACAATGCGGCAGTGCCCTAGTACTAGGGTGTGTTTTCTCCGAGTCACTGCTTCGTTTCTCTTCCCACGGATCAAAGAGCCCACCACCCAGCCAGGCTCCTTCTTCTGCCTATATGTAGCACCATTCACTCCATTGCCTTCTTCTCACAGCATTCAACAATGACTTCCTGGAGTGGGGATGAACACGGTTTCGGTCCTATGTTGTGGCATCAGCAATCTCCTGATTTCGTAGCCAATTTCCCATTGAAAGGCAAGAGTGACTTCAGATCGATGCGTGAAGTTAAAGCTACGCACCGAAGCAAACGGTGTTGTGGCCTAGGTTTTCGCACGGTGAGTTTTGCGTGATGCAAGTGTACGAGGGATGGAACAACTCCGGTCGTCGCTTCTGGCACTACCTACATGCATGGGTAAGCAATGTTCACAAATTTGTTCATCATCTTTCTTTAGTTTGCTAATGTTTTCTTGCCTTTTGCAGTACTCCACCCAAACAGGGAACTGCGGTTTCTCGTAATGGGTGGATCCACCAGCTATTCGCCCCTATCAAGAGTACATCGACTACCTCGAGGATGTCGTCATCTACAACCTGAAGCGGGAGCTGTCGGAGGCATTGGCTTCCCCTGATCGATCGTCCAGCGCTGGAGACGGTCGATGCTGCAAATGTTCAACCTGCACTTGTGAATGCCACAAGAAGAACAACTCCCCTCCACCTTCACCACCTCCACCCCCTCATGGGTACTACTACATGCCGTCGCAAGACTTCGGCGGGTCTTTGCTCTCCGAGCAGTTCTCGTACAACTAGATTAATTAGACCTGTTGTAATCAATTTTCTAAATTCCCTAAGGCATGTTATCAGTACGTAAGGCGCTTTATTAGGGTTTTTCGAGTGCCGTACATGCCATTGCAAAGGTGTGTGTTTTCTCTTCTAAATATTAAAAAAAAACCTGCCGCCGTGGGCCACGACGGTTGGGTTACAAAGGTTGCATGGCCGCTGCCTGCCGCCGAGCAGCACCGGCAAACGCCGTCCCCGACCGCCGCGCGCTACGGCGTTTGTCCTAACCGCCGTGCGCTACGGCGGTGGAGCCTAACCGCCGTAGCCCACGGCGGTTGGCCGTGGAACCGCCGTGGGCCACGGCGGCCGCTGTGGGCCATGGCGGTCCGTGATCAAATTTGTAAAATTTTGAGATGGTCGTATAATTTTGCAAAATGATTTAAATAAATAAATATATATATATAATTCCCAGAAATCCCACCAGGCCCGCGTAGTCCGCAGTATCGGGTCATCATCGCTCGTGTAGCCCATGCAGAAAAGCCCGGCCCAGTTTTGTGCAGGGGAGGGAGGGTTTATTGGCATCTTTCTCCCCCCTCTCCTGCAGCGCCCCGCCACCACCAAGAGCAAGAGCAGAACACCGCACCCGCCGCCGAAATGGCCGCCGCCGCCGCCGCCGCGAGATCCTTCCTCCGATCCAGCGCCCCCTCGTCGCTCCGCAGCGCGGCGGCCAGAGCCGCCTCGCGTGCCGGGACGGCTCCGCTGCCGAGGCGGATGCCCGCCGCCGCCCCCCGCGTCCTCCTAAGGTAACGCGCGATCTTAGTTAGGTCTTGCTGGGTCCGTGCAGCCGTTCGTCATTTTTGTGCCCCCCCCCCCCTTTTTTTTTTTGCTATTTTCCTGGTGATTTCTTTGTTGACACCTTTGGTTTCGATCCGTAGGTCGCCGTTGGAGATGAGCAGCGTGTGCCTAGAGTCCCTGATGCCCATGCACAGCGCCACGGCGTCGGCGCTCATGACGTCGCTTCTCGCCGCCCCGGCTTGCAAGGGATTCGGCTGGCTTTCGGAAGGTGATTCGCCCTTGTCTCAATGCCACTACCTTGTTTAATGCTAGTAGATAGATTAGTTAGTTACAGCTATGAAGCAAGTCTGTTTCACTGTTTGTCGCCAACCGCCAGTGTTTCGAAAACTAAAGTACTACATACGTATGGCTTTAAAGCAGCGATAAGAATTTGATTTCTGTTTGCGGTAATTATGCTACTTAAGCATGCTGTTCTCAGCAGCAAGGAAGTTAATTTTGTATATCAAAACGAAAAGACTGCATTTAAGCTCCCACTGTGGACCATCAACCTAATTCTGCTACTCATGTGTCAAGGATTTGATTTGGTCTGAATGAATTTGAGTTCACATTGCTCTGACTAGGCCACCCATAGTATCGTAGTTCTGCGCAAAACAATATGTTATCCTTTATAGATGTCCTCAATAACTACTGTCCTAATTACTGTAAATACATTGCTTGCATCAAATCACCTTATATAACCAACAAGTTCCAAATTTGTTTGTAGCCCTTGGTTTAAATCCCTTTCGATATTTTTCATGTTTTCCCTACATAACACCAACATTGCCTATTTTTCTAGTAGATGAACGGTTTTGAAACATTTCTATATGAACATGGGTAGGGTAATGTGGCAGTCATGCAGTTCCTAGTGTTCCTCATCTCGTAACTGCCCTAGAAACCCATACGCATTTTCTATTTCAAAATTGAAATATGACAATAAACTTTTCTTGTTGAAATCAATCTTATACTTCCACGTGGCCCTTGTTGTAGGTCAAGATAGATGAACTTCAGGGCCCCAAAAGGTGAATAGCTTTAAAGATGCCATCACTAATAACTGTTGATGGCTAGGTTCCATCACTAGTTTGTGCGTCGGAATGATTTGTGGAAAGAAGAGCTCGTCATCTTTATTTTATGGAATCGCATATAAATTTCTGTATCGTGCACACATTTACATTAATATGTAAACATGCAGCACAATATTGGGGAAAAAAAAACTCTGAATTGTTATGATGTATTGAGCTAGGTCTTTTACTGTTCGTTGTATCCTTGCAAAATGATTTGGCCTATGAGCTCATGCAACAATTTGTATGCGTAGTGTCGTTTTGGGCAACCGGTTAATGAAGTTTTGGCATGTGAGGGATTCCTTCCGCAAATGTAGAAAAGCCCATGGTTTTGTTGAAGCTGAACTGTTCATGAATTAAAGAAAAAAGTTTCTAAATTTGAATGTAACATCGTCATTAATTACAAATTTGAGTTAAAAAAGGAGACTGATTCTTTTGTATTGGCCCAGCTGGCAATGATGACGTGTGACAATATCTAGGCGGAACGTAGCAGATTATTTTCCCTTCACCTCAGGTCTGGCCTGATTTTAAGAAACGTCAATGATACCATATGTTTATTACAATTTTCTATTAATATTCCATGTGCTTACAAGAAGTCTTCTGTGCCAGTTGATTTTCATATAAATACTGAATGACTAGGTTATTAAGCTCAATAAAATATGTTTATCTCTGTACAATATTTGTTTTTCTTGACTTTATTCTATATCTATATAGGCTTATGACTAGTGCGATGGAGGTCATCTTGGATGAAGACTAGCAATGCTTTTATTTGCCATCTCTGTTACCTTGGTTGTCCATGATAAATAGACAGCAGAAGTAGCTTTAATTGCTGTTAACTTTTATGATGTGAATCAAGAGCCGGAGCTCAGGTTATTTTGTTTCTATTTGTAGATGGATGATTTGTCGCCTGCAGTGATGGTAGCTGGTCTGGATTATGGATTACCGCCTCATGAATTTAAAGTACTTGTTGGGCGTTTCAGTTAACATGTTTTGTGCTCTGGGTTTCCAGTTTGTATAAACGTTTAGTGAAATATTCCTGAGATTCATTGGCGGGTGGATTTTGGTCTTGACGACTTGCTTGATCACACAGATGTGGAATGAATAAATTTAACATGAAGTTTCTGCCGATTTGTGTGGTTTACTCTCGACAGTACACTCAACTGCTGCTATAGCCTCTCAAGTTAACGATGCAAATTATCTTGAGCCATAGCCTCTCAAGTTAACGATGCAAATTATCTTGAGCCACATGGTTTCAGGATGTTGAGCTGTAGAATAGAAACACAAATTGGTACGCTGGCACGTAACCGGCCAAGGGACGGCTCTATACCGAAAGCTGTCAATTTTAGCTGTTTAGCTGGTGCATTCGTGTTTGGGCTGCCTCAAATTATATCTCTCAGTTTCTTATATATACATATGCACTTTTGGGCTGCCTTCGATCATGTTTTCTTGCCAAATCATCATACTAGTGCCAAGTTAGCTACTGAGATTGGAGCAGTAAGCGAGTAACCAATCACACCTTCGAACTAAATACTCACTCACAATGCCTGCAACCTCCTTAACAAGTTAAAAACGCACCCAGCTGAGGTTTCACAGCACAGTATTTGAAATAGAAACTGATAATCCAAAACCAAATTTCCGCTCAGACGCATCAATCCATTCCAAAGAGCTCAAGAATCATTAGCGTATTAACTGCTCAGCACGGCACATTTGTTCATACAACCACAATGCTGATGCAACTAATATCCATTGATAGACATAAATGCATGATAAAGCAGCTCCAATCTATCATAAGCTCCTTCATCTTCTCAAATTATCATTCTTGATTCGACACGTAGATTTTTTTTACCAGCAGGCAGTCTGGTTAACAAATCGATCAACAAGGCCTTCACTCTTCGGCAACATTGACAAGCTCATATTCCACAAGTGAGAGATTGTTATCCTCCTTCACATTGAAGCTTGCTGGTTCAGTGACTTCGACGCGGCCCCATTTGTCCACAGCAAGCCTCATTGAACCTTTGAACATATCAATCTTTGCATTGCGGATAATAACAGTGCTTTCAGGCTTCAACAAATCAACTGTAAAAAGGCGTATTCTTGTTAGATATTACCCACATATAACCAGATATTTGTGTGTTCATGTCAGACATATAACAATCATAGTTGAATATGATAAGCTATCAGTATTTGATAAGATTAGATAACACTTCAGTCAGATGTCCAAAATGATGCAATAATATTTTAAACAGCTAAAGACGGGGTGAATGTGATTGATAAGTGAGACATGGCGAATGTGGGAAGCTCATAGCATCCAGCAAGGGGTGTTTTTTTAATCTTTGGTTAAATTAGAATAGAATGCATATTATAGCACGAGAACCAAGACAACATATAGCCTTAAAGAAACAGAAATATTGAAGCCAACAGTCTCTATTAGGGAATAATTAAGAAACTTGTATTGTTATACATAAGAAAATACAAAGAAACATCCACGCAGATGCTATATTTTTTTTACCAACATCTTCAAGGTTCAATTTATTACATTACAATTCATCTAATCCCAAATATAAGTCCACATTGACAAGGTTTTCAAACTAACAATATCTTCAAATATATATTAATTATTCATGTAGAAAGGACTAGTAAATTATGAAAGCGTTTTGCATCATGAATTTAGCAACATTAATCTTATGCTTTCAATCCATGCCCCTATCATAATGTCCAAAGCTGTGCTAAGATAGTTCTTATATTTTATTTGAACGGTGCGGCCCCAACTGCACGGTATTCAGGACACCAGGGGCGTGTAGGACGGGTGTTCGGGCCCCCGCCCAGTTGCCTCCCACCCATGCTTACCACCAGGCCACAGGCCTGTCGGCAACAGTTCTTATATTTTGATAGTATGTGTAGTATTCCTTAAGATCAATTTTACGCTTGACTAACAACAATCCAGTCCGAGAGGTATTAACATTTGAGATTAGATAGAGGTGATATTCCTTAAGGTCAAATTATGCCCCCTCAAAATCCAGGGATGATTGCTTTACTGATTATAACAAATCGGAGATAAAATTGTGAGCACACAAGTGACAACTACAAATTAGATCATTCCGGACAACTAGACTACAGTTTTTACAGTGCTAAGGAACGGTGAAAAGTGACACAGATTCTATCGTATTCAAAAGTAGGACACATCGGGCGCTAATGTAAAGGTAAGCACGCCATTCCAACCGATCTCCACCCAAGGAGAAGGATTAAGTAAGGGCCTGTTTGGCAGGGCTCCGGCTCCTCCAAAAACGACTCCGACTCTGGCTCCTCCGGTGGAGCGGTTTTTCTGATGGAGCCGAAGTCGTTTTGGAAAACGTTTGGCAAAACGGCTTCACCTGTTTGATTGAGGTTGTAAAATGTCTGAATTGCCCTTTCCTTTTTTTTTCTTTTTCCCCTTTTCTTTATTTTTCTTTTTCCTCTCTTTTTTTCTCCTCCTCTCCTTTCTTATCCGTTCACCTTCTTCCATTCCGCCGCATCGCTCGATCTCCCGCACGCGCGCCGCGCCTACGCCCGCGCCCCGCCGCGCCTCCGCATCACCCCGCCGGCGCCTCCGCCCGCCTCCGCCCCCGCCCGCCTCCGCCCGGCCGGCTCCTCGGCCCCGCCCCACCGGCGCTTCCGCTCCGCCCCGCCCCGACCCGCTGGCGCCTCGGGCCGCCGCCTCCCCGTCTTCTCCTCGCGTTGCGCCTCGAACCGCCGGCGCTTCCGCTCCGCCCAGCCCCGCCCCGACCCGCTGGCGCCTCGGGCCGCCGCCTCCCCGTCTTCTCCTCTGCCCCGTCGCGTTGCGCCTCAGACCACCGCCGCCGCTCAGCCTCCCGCCCGTGCCCGCCTGAGGGCAGGGCTGGCAAAACAGGCATGGAGCCGGACGGAGCTGGGCGGAGCCACTCTTTTCTGGCCCCGTCGCGGCAAAACAGCTCCACAGAGCGTGTTTTACGGGGCTCTGGAGCCGGAGCCGTTCAAGAAATGCCCGTTTGGGAGGGCTCCAGCTGAAGCTGGTGTTGGAGCTGTGGGAGAAGCCCTCCCAAAGAGGCCCTAAGTCAAATCGCCTCCATGACACCAAACAAAAGGAACGTATATTACTGTATGAGCATAGGGGTACCGTACCCTGCTCGTTGCGGGCGGTGAAGAGGATGCATCCGGTCTCGTCGCCGATGAGGCACTCGGCGATCTTGGTGGGCCGCGCCGCCGGGCCGGCGGCGGCAGCGCCTGGGTGGCCCTTCTGGAGGACGGTCTTGGAGCTGAGCACCTTGGCGACGAGCGTGTGGCCTGCCGTGCCGGGCTTGAGCTGGTCCACCTTGACGAACACCGGCTTCCGCTTCGCCGCCGCCGTGGCCATGGGGATGAAGGATAGAGATAGGAATAGGATTAGAAAGGCGCGGAGTTGCCGGGGTGGCCAAACCCTAGATGGGGGAGAAGGATTTAATAGGGAGGGGAGGAGGGTCGATCGTAGGAGTCCACTAACGATGCGGCGGAGTTGTTAAATCGGGCGTTATCATTACCAGAGACAATAGGACAAATGGGCTTATTTTATCACTTTCTTTTCCTTTCCGCAAAACTTTTAAAAAGCTTTTATCATTGGGGAATACGGTCTTATCTTAGCCATATATGCCAATAGACTACCAGCAAGGCGTGATGAGAAAGTTATCTTTCAGATGTTTTGTTTAAATTTAAATGCAAGAGGAGTATGTTTTCTGTCATTCTAGAACTGTTAAATTTTGTAAAAAAAATAGGCGTTTGATAGTACATGACAAATAACATTTTTATCCCTAAACATGAAAAGCTTTAAGCTATGGTTCATCAGCATCAAAGGTGCATCTTAAAAGTTGCCAAGTGCAACTCACAAGGGCGGCCACAAATCCACAATGCATTCTCCCGGAGAATCGACTCAATTGCAAGAAAAAAAGAAGAAATATAATCATGTTAGACTTTGCATAACCACGAGGCAACCGTGGTCAGCAATCATCTCAATGATTATGCAAATGTTAGACTTTGCATAAATCGAACCTTCTTCGCTATGGCCCCCTACGTGCAATTTAAAAGCCATCGGTACAGATACCAAGTCACTCGAAGAGTTGATGCAATGAGGCAAAAGGATCGTACTATTTTGTTTTAATAAATAGAACCTCTAATGGATAAAAGGTATGGACCTCCCAGCCTGCAAATAAAAACCGCTTACAGGATAATAAAAAATGTTCACACCCTCCTCCTTAGTTCATGCGCATTTGACAAATGTTTGGTTTTCGATTGTCACCACAAAAGCACCACATTACATCTTCTCACGTGAGTATGAATTTTAATTTGCACCTACATTTTGATGTGCAAGGAAACGACATTCACAGCCTTGTTTTCTCTCAAAAAATCTGTACTTGTTCTATATTGACTCAAAAGATCATGAGGTCTGTGAAAGTGTAAACCGTGCTATTTTCATACTCCCTCCGTCCTTAAATATATGACGTTCAAGACAACAAATTTTGTTCAAAATGAACTAATTTTATTGTCCTAAATGTCATATATTTAAGAACGGATGGAGTATATGTTTTCTCTCATACCTTTAAGGACTGGTCTGACATTTAGTTGATAATCCCTGCTGTGAACCACTCATGTGAGTATGACATATTGTTGGATCTGTGGATCACGAACCACGGAGTGACGACCACCTTTGCCCTCGCACCCTCGGTGCCTTGATGAGGATGGAAGGCTCTAGCAGCTACAACAAATTGGATGCTGAAAAGAAATTTAAACACCATCTGCTCAAAGCAATCGACTGCAATGGTGATTAGTCCCACTCCCATCTTGGATAGTTGTTTGGTCAATTGCACAAGTGGGTCTCAATTAGAATCTTTATCTTCTTTCTCTTTATGTCCCGTTTTTCTCTTCAACTATCTACATTACAAATGGGAAATCCTGAGTAGTTGTGCAGATCTAGCACAATGAGCAATTGGTGAGAGCCACACGGGCTCTAAGATGAGGTTAGCAGGGGATCGTCATCACTTCATTTCTCCTAGTCCTTCCGCATTCACATCTCACCATGCGGGCTAGTGCAACATAGGTTGTGCACTATTCTTGGCAGAGGAGACGCGTGATGCCATCTGTGCGGCCTAATAGAGCATCAACCTCGACGGGATGTGGTAGTGTTGGAAACTCCATTTATAATTGTTTCCCTAGCGCGAAAGCGTCTGTAACCTAGTAGTTACAAGAGCCTCGGTAACACCTTAGGTTTTGGGTTTGACTTCTCGTGGAAGCGGATTTCTCAGAATTTAACGACGTTTGTGCTTTCAGGGGTAGACGACATTCCCGTCGACAGCGAGGCGCCTGTGGTGACTTCGTCAATCTTGAGGATTTGCCGGCCCGGTCTTCGAAGATGCTCCTAGGGGTAGAGTTTGCGCACGTGTGTTCATAGGGATGAGTGTGCGCGCGTTGTGAGTGTCTCCGATGTTCTGTGTAATTCGGAAAAAAAATTTGTTCCCTAGTGCGGGGTTACATCAGAAAGCATGTTGTCCACATGTTTGGCATCGTGGCCCACATTAATGAGCACCAACGGTGTGTTTCTCTTCTCCCTTGTGTTTCCAAAATTTTATTTCCAATCCCCATGTCCAATTAAGAACTCTTATCTTCTCCTTTCTTTCCATTTCTTATTTTCCCACTTCACCTCCATACAAAATGGATCTGGGTAGTTACATAGATCCAGATTGAGAGAGTAACAATAGCGAGCGCTAGCATGCTCGGTAGGCACCGTGGTCGTTCTCTTCTCCCTTCGCGAATTCAAGCGTCACCACCAGTAAAGATGGCAACAGGCGTAGAATACCTGCGTACCCGCGGGCATGAGACTCGACGGGCGAGGATACGGGCGCCACTTTTCGCCCGCGGGCGCGGGTGAAAGTGCATCTAGGCCCCTAAATGGATTTCGAGGAATTGAATGACAAAGCGATTAAAGAACTAACTTGTTTGCTTAAGAATGTGAGCACGTTTTTATTTCATTATTCATGAGTTAAATATTGCTATATATTTGAGGATGAATATTGTATGGCTTACATGAAGAAGACAAGCAAGCGTGTGTGGTCCTTTGATAAGAAGTGATAAATGTCAAGCGATCAAAGGAAGATAAATATTAGGGATATTTTTGCAAAGATCAATTCTGAGTCTCCAATGATTGTGGTAGCTTGATTAAAAATCAATGGATCATAAGAAGAGAAATGGTGCTCTCTACAAAATAATAAATGCAAGGCTGCATGTGGTGATTGAAAAAGGATACAAGGATGAGTGTATATTTGGTGATCCTCAATTGGAAGCTTGCATATTCGTTGTCAATCAAGAAGAAATATTTGAAGCGGTATTTCAGATAAAGATCAAATATGGATGAAGCAAAGTCGAACTCAACGTGGTTTGGAAAGTGATGAAGAGATCAACCGAGATGACTAGGGTGAGGGACTAAGCAATCTTTGGGGTCCTAGCTAGACTACCATTTGTGTTTTGCTAAGGTGAAGTTCTAGTATCCGTGGGGTCTCTGAAGAGTATCTTGGCCCCCTAAGTGGGTTTTGGAGAGTTAATGACAAAAGCTTAAGTGGCTAATGATAGTTTAAGTGTATGAGCAGGGATTAAAATTGCAAAAGGCATCAAAGTGGTTATATAGCTTATCCAAAAAGGAAGTGACGTCTAAAGAAGGATTCCATGAAGGCTTAATTATTTTATATTTTGAAATTGAGTCATAGGAATGCCGTACTATCAAGAGGGACATGAAATTTACTTTCCCTGAGTCGAAAATGTGCTTTAGAGTAACTAACCAAACCTTTGAGAGACACCTTGCACCAAACACTTCACTGGGTTACTGTTTTTGGGTGCTGATCTTTGAAGTCTGGAGTTTCCGGGTTTTACCCGGACATTCCGGATTTCCCCGGAGTTTCCGGACTTTCCCGGAGATTCCGGGTCTTAGAGCTGTAACGGCTCTATTTGGGTGAAGAGGTATAAATACCCCTTCCACCCCCTTCTTTCTCTCTCTCTTGCCTCATTTCGAACTGTAGCTTTCAGAACACCTTCTCCCTCCTCTTTACTCCCCTTGGCACTTGGTTGTTGAGCTTTGGTGGGGATTAAAGGAGGAATTCAAGGCTAGAGCTAGTGAGAGTGCTAGTGAGCTGATTTCCCATCTCTAGAGCACCTTGTTCGTCGCTTGGTCGGTGATTTCGTGTTTATTACTCTTGGAGCTTTGAGCTCCTAGCCGGCTAGGCGTTGCCTTGGAGCATCCAAAGGTTTGTGGCTGCCCAAGGAAGTTTGTATTACCCCGACATTGAGTAAGTGGCTCTAGCTCGATCTTTGTGGTCGCTAGAGAGAGGCAAGTGACCTAGGTGTAAAGGTCCACCCTTTGTGGGTTCCTCAACGGAGACGTAGGCCTCAAGGTGTGAGGTTGAACTCCGGTAACAAATCCTTGTGTCCCCTTATGATTGTTGCTCTTGTTGTGTGCTTGTTATCCTCTTGAGCTCATTTCTAGGGTTTGTTGCCGATCTACGTTTTGGTAAGGTTGCTGCAGGTTCTGGGTGGTGAAACAGGCTCTATTCATCTCAGTGCATAACCTATTTTCATAGATCTACATTTGAGCAAGTTTGATTCAGTCGATTTAGTCTCCCTCTCTGAAGCCCGGACAATCCGGACATTTTCCCGGATACTCCGGACTTTCCAGAGTATCCGGAAAATATCCAGAGACTCCGGACTTCAGCCTGATAAATTTGTTTTAAATTGTAATTTTTCAGGAACGACTATTCACCCCCCTCTAGTCGACCTCTAGATCCTTTCAGTCTCAAAGGATCATATCCAAGCCTTAACCGAGGGAAGCAATGCAACTCATCTACATATTATGTTTGGCAATATGGAGTGACTTAAGGATCTAAGTGTGCATTCCTATGCTATATGGAAAGATCTTAAGTTGCTAGCTCAAGTATGGATGTGCTCATGAAGATAGCAATTGTTGGAAGCCCTCAAGTTCAAGTTGTTAAGTATGGCAAAATGAAAGATCTAAAGCTCAAGAAGTTGACTAGGTATTTACTTTTGTTCTTAAGTATAGGAATGCCGTACTATCAAGAGGGATGCAACATTAGCTTTATGACAAGTATCAAAAGTGCTCATTAGTTGACCTATATGAGAAATAGTCTTGAGAGAGTCCCTGAGTGTTCTAACAAACCTCTAACCTAATCTTAGCCACTTCAACACGTCTTGAAGTGTTTGTGAGAAGATAAAAGGGTTTTGGGGGTCTCTCTGCCCAGGGCGATCTAACCGCCTCTGGGGGGCGGTCTGACCGCCCCAGGCAGCCAACGGCTAGTTTTTCAAACTGGCCGGGGGCAGGCGGTCTAACCGCCCTAGCCACTTTTCTAATGGCTAGTTTTCCTTGAGTGGGGTATAAGTACCCCACGAGCTCCACTTGTTGGTGTTGCTGATTCGAGGGTTGCTGGTGTGCTCCCCCTGCCGTTTTTGCTGAGCCAAAGCCATAGAACCTCTCCCCAACCATATCTTTGTGAGATTTGTGAGATTCAAGCTCTATTCTTGAGTTGGGTTGAGAGAGTGAGATTGTGTGAGCTTTGTGAGCTGTCAAGAGCCTTCCATAGCTTGAGCACTTGTGATTCGCGTCTACAAGCTTTGAAGCATTTGTTACTCTTGGAGGTTTGCCTCCTAGACGGCTAGGCGTTGCCGGCTAGCTCTCAAGTTGTGGTGAGCAGCGGCAAGTTTTGTGAGGGTTGTGATCTTACCTCTTCGTGAAAAATATCGTCTTAGTGGAATCGAGGAAAGTGGTTGAAAGAGACCCGACTTGTTGTGGGAAGAGTTAGTTGAGAACTCGAATCCCTTACAAGCTCCTCAACGGAGACGTAGCTTCCTTAGTGGAAGTGAACTTCAGGAAACAAATCTTTGTGTCTCCTTTGTGGTTTGCCTCACTTGTGGTTTTCTAGCATATTACTATTTGCTTCCGCTTCGATCTACTTGGGTGTGCTTGTCTTTGTGTGTAGGGATCATTACCCTGCTTGTGATCATCTACTAAGGCCACTCACCAAGTTTGGTTCGTGCTAGAAGTCAAGAGAAGCTTGAGCCATCCTTTACTGACTTTTTGCGTGGAGGCGGTCTAACCGCGTCCAAGGGGCGGTCAAACCGCCCTCCCCTAGCAGAAAGTAGCAGGGCGGTCTGACCGCCTGTGCCTGAGAGCTCAAGTTTTCGGGAGAAAAGTTTTATTTGGTCGACTCGCCTATTCACCCCCTCTAGGCGACATCAAGGTCCTTTCAGCGGGCACGGGTGTGAACCTAAACCCAGAGGATAGTTCTTCGCGAGCAAACAAAACTGCTATCCTCGCCCGCATACCCGCCAAACCCGCTATGACATGTAGGACCTACAAGTTAGTATGTATATATACCTTATTGCTAGGGTTCCCTTCCTCCTGAAATCCATATCCGACCTCCCTCTTTGTCCCCGCTGCCACCCTCCTTCGCTCACGAGTAACATGTCGCGAGTGAGCGGTGCTTCTCTCTGCTGCCTCACGCCTCCACCGTCGCGTATTCACGTGAAGTTGCGGACGAGGCCGCGAGGTACACACCTGCCTGACCGCCGCCGCCGGGCGCCCAACCAAGCCACTCCCTCGTGAGGCCATGACCCCGTTGTTAGCCGGCCATCCACGCACCTGACGCTCAAATCCCTCAATATCTCCTCAAGTTGTCCTCCGGCCGGCGGAGTTACTCACGTTCAAGCAACAGCCTCTGCTCCTTGGCGGATAGCTAGATCTGCTCGTGCCTCTGTCTGCGCCAGATCTAGATAATTTCTTGTCCCGTTCAACTAATTCTGTTTTCTAGACACGACGATCTTGCGACTACAGATTCTACTGAGTTCTATTTGTTATCGATGTTCAGTTCTTGAACAATGTATGGTTGGCTGGTTGCATCTCGTTTGACCTGTGTTGTGAATCTGTATCTTCTATCTCCCTTATTTCTGTATATGTTCAACCTGGCGGGCACACGGGTGTACCCGCGGGCACGAAATGCCCGCGAGCGGAGGGCGCGGGCGTGATTTCCTGCCAGTGGCGGGTAGAGGGCGCGGGCGTAGCAAGGCAGTATCCGCAGGCATGACGCCCGTTGCCATCTTTAACCACCAGTGACGTATCTAAAGGGTGGGCCGGGTGGGCCACAACCACCCTAAGATTATGCCCAATAGTCACCAACTCTTGATTTTTATTAAAAAAAATCTGGTTTACATCCCTCAACTATCACAAAAGATCAATTTTAATCCTCTAACTATGAAACTAAATATGTAACATCCCTGAACTCGCACAAAAGTGTGATTTTGCTCCTCTAACCACTGTAGCTACTGTATATGAAGGGAAAAAAATAGCTCTTGGCCCACCCTAACTTCAAATTATGGATTCGCCGCCGGTCACCACCCCTTGTTGATTGAGTTGAGGCGAAGCACCGCCCTCGGCGGATGAGACCGAAGTCCCTAACTGTGCATATTGGTGGATCCAAGGCGGGGAATCGGTCTTGGTGAAAGAGATGTGTAGTGGAGACTCCCCTGCTACAGGAATTTGAGAGTGCAGTGAGCAACTATGGTGTGTATTCTTCTTTCCCCCCCCCCCCAATCATATTCCTTTCCCTTATTATTTCCAAAATTATGTTTTCTTTTAAGCTTTCTAGGTAAGGCTTGTGTTTATACTTCTTAAGTAGTTAGGTAGGAAATTATTTATTCATAGAGGCAATGGCATAGGTTCAGCGGTACCTATTTCAGTTTTTCCCCCCGAATGTTTGATTTTCAAATTTATTTCCTCCTTATAAATTTTTTATGAATATTTTCTCTAAAGTTCTTTTATTTGGTGAATTTTGTTCCTGAACTATTATTTTCTAAATTTGTTTTTTACACAAATTTTGTTTTTATGATGTTTTGATTTACAGATATGTATTATGAAAAAATTGTGTTAAATTTGTTATTTAAATCATGTTTGTTTAAACTTTTGTATATACTTTAAATTTTGTGTATACAAATTTAATCTTTTGTTTGCATATATTTGTTAGTTGAACTTGTATAGTTTTCTTAGCAATTTTTCTTTTTCCTTTTGTATTTTTTCATAGAAAAACAATCAGCAGTGATAATTTATGGGCATTGGTTAGTGGGACACTTCTAACTGCAAAATGAAATGTGGGGGTGGGTATGAGGACCACGACCATAAAGAAACTGTCCGCGTGCTAATTGAAAAAAAAGGGAAAACTCGCTCATTCCCTTCCCTCTATACCAATCTATAAATTTTGGTGTTGTCGTTCACACACCACCCCCCCTAATCCGTCGCTACACCCCCATCCTTTTACCAGCACGTGGGCCCCCCTGTGCCCGGCTTTGCAGCGGCTTTTACCAGCATGGAAATCACGGAAAGAATCACGCGATCACGCGCGCGCGCAGGTCCTGCGAATTGTCTATTATATTCGCATGATCGCATAGCACCAACGGGCCATGCACGCGCATCAGCCGCGCCGCACTAGTTGATTGGGCGCCTGCCCGCGTTTCCTCCCGTTCATTCTTTGCTTCGAGTGCAGCCAAACAACGCGATCTCTCTCCCGTGATGCCGCCGAAAGCCAGGCACGCAAAAGTCGCGGACGGCGTAGGAGTCAATCAGTTCCCAACCACTCGACCACTCTCCTCGGCGCCTCAGCCGGCCATGGCGTGCGGCGGCGGCGGCACGGGGTGGTCCTCGCTGCCGGCGGACCTCCTGCTCGCCGTCTTCGCGCTCCTCCCCTCCGACGCTGACCGCTCCCGTTTCCGCGCTGTCTGCGCGGCCCGGGCCGCCGCCGCCTCCGCCTGGCGCCCGGGCCCCTGGCTCGTCGGCTCGCGCACCGACCGCGCCGGTCGGGGCGGCGGCGCCGTCTCCTCCTTCTGGCTCTCCCCCACCCCCGGCGCCGGCCTCCTGCCCTTCGCCGCCAACGTGCCCGCGGGGCTCGAGTACCTCTCCTCCTCCCGCGGGTACCTCGCGCTCTCGGACCCGACCGCCAGCCCCAAGGTCATCGTACTCGTCAACCCCGTCACCGGCCGGCGCGTCCGCCTCCCGCCCATCGGGTTCTTCAAGAGGTGGCTCGACGTGACCACCGTCGTTCTGTCCGCCGACCCGGCCGCCGCGGCCGAGTGGGCGGCGGTTGCTGTCGGGTTCCCGACCACCTGCCTCGCCTACTACAGCTCCGCCACCGGGGCGTGGGCGCGGCTCGACTTCAGCGCGCAGGGCTACGCCGGCGTCGAGCACTACAACGGGCGGTTCTACGTGGCGTTCCGGTCCCAGATCTGCGTCTGCGAGGTCGTCGCCGGGGGCGCGCCCGTCGTCGTCCCGCTCGAGCACGCCGACGCCGTGGACGACGGCGACGGCTCGGACGACGAGAAGCTCCTCCCTCCCTGCGGGAGGCGCGTCGTCGAGACGCACCTGGTGGAGTGCGGCGGGCAGCTGCTCCTCGTCTCGGTGCACGACGACGTGGTCTACAACTCGGACGACGACATGGCGTGCCTCGCCGCCGCCGACGAGGGCAGCAGCTGTACGGGCGGCGGCGCCGGGGACACGCGTGCGGTCGAGGTGCACAGGGTCGAGTGGCTCGGGGACGGCGCGGTGCGGCTGGTGCGGGTGGCGGACCTCGGCTGGAACGCGCTGTTCCTAGGCCGGAACCGCGCGTTCGCGCTCCCGCCTAACTACATGGGAACATACGATCATTTCGTGTCCAATGCCCGTGGTTTATATACGTTGTTGGTTAGTTCAATAGAGAAATTATAAGGGCACCCGCAGTGGTTGCCTACGAGCTCTCTACAAGCGAACACGTAGGAAAGAGAAAGGATGAGAGAGAAGGAAGTGTCGCTACGTCTAGCGGCTCTCGCCATCGCCAGCGCGCACCCGGTACTGAGCGGGTCCCGCCACGAGCCCACGCCTCCTTCTCTCTGCCTTGCGGTGCTGCATCTGCACTCCTGCCTTGCCTCCACAGGTCCGCCTGGGCACGGGAAGACCGGCGGCCGAGCTGGGTGTGGGGAGGCCGCCGGCGTGGTGCGAGACGAGGACGCGCTGCCGCAGGCTGAATCCCGGCGCTAGGCACGTGCTTGGCCGTCGGCGCAGGCGAAGAGGTCGCGGGGGAGGCGGGGTCGGCGTGTCGCCTGGGCAGGGGTGCAGGGCGCCGACAGATGTGGGCGGCGGCGGGCGGCATGCTCAGGCGCAGGGGCGAGGGCCGGCCGCGATTTCAAGCACACGCCGCTGCTGCTGCGGGATCCGCCGGTGGTGGTGCTCGGCTCGGCCGCCGGCCAGCGTGCGGGTGGACGGAGCCGGCCATGGCGGAGGTGTAGCGCGGATGGAGGAGGAGCCCTGTCGCCCTGTCGGTCGCCGGCTCGAGGTGTAGCTGCCTGTGTAGCCGCCATGGCTGGAAGAGGAGATGTGGAAGAAATCGGAGAGACAGGGAAGAAGAATCTTACATGTGGGACCACTTTATTAAAGAAATAAATGCTATAGTAAGATCTGTTGAGTGGTTTATCTATAAACACTATCTATAGCTGAAATGGACACGTTATAGAGAGTCTGCTCTCTATATCCATTGCGGGTGCCCTAAGAGAACTTCTTTGTTTATTCAGACTAGGTGGCAGCTACCTATGTAGTAGGCACTTCCATAGGAGAGATTCTAGTATTCAAATCTCAATTTGCACGCCTTTTAAAATTTAACACTCAATTTACGCACCTTTTTAAATTTGACACCGACCCCGCGGACAGTTGAAATGTTATTCACAAATTTCTCACTCGGTGCTCAGCAGCGGCTCCTCGCTCGCTCGCCGCTGGTCTCGCGTCCATTCATCACCAATTCACCACCACCGCCGTCGGCTTTCCCTGGATTCCATGGCTCATTTTGGCCGAGCCACCGGTACGAGGCAACCGGGCCTGATGTTGGAGCGCGCGCAGTGCAAAGCACACAGCAGTCAGGAGTATCAGTAGCACACGTGACACGTTGTACCGGGACGACAAATAAGATGCCTGTAAACTTGACAGTTGACACCGGTTTCTTCAGACAAATGGAAATGGGCCGCTCATCAGATCAGCCACCTCCAGGAAAAATTCCTTCCAGCAACCTTTTCTACCTCCAGCCGAGCATTATCATCCACACACACACCATTTTCTGTCACAAAAGATGGAACCATCTAGCGAGGCCAACAGATGATTCACCAGAGCTCACCGGTGGTGCAGCAACAGAATCAGCTACACACAACTAGCTCTACCAATGTACAAAAAATTTGAAGACCTACATTGCCAAAAGCACAAATCTGGACAGCTAAACTATATAGCTAAAGCTAACAAAGGAGTTCAATAGCTATATCAGTATGCAGAAAGCCCTTCCACATTCAATTGGGAAGCTGTACATAGGAGATGGAGCACTGCTACACCGCAAGTCCGCATCAATCCGGTTAGAAACCTGTTGAGGGAAACAGTCAGCACTCAGCAGCTGCACATCTGAAACTAAAAGTATAAGTTGTGGTATTTCCAATTGCCAGTATAGCGTGATTAAGGCATGTTATCAGCATGGTTATTTTCCATATGCTACAGAGGGATATTCTACTCAAGTACTCATTCTACTCCTATTGCGGCCATCATAATACAGAGAGTTTGTTTAGGTTTTGGATGCCATTTCAATTTGTCAAATGAAAGCACTATTCAAATCTAGTTGGCTGCTGGGATTACATCGATCTTAGATTTAGTTCGGCTTATGCATTTTAGATTATTACATCAAGACACTATTGAGCTTTAGTTGGCTATTGTGCTATCTGGAGCTAGTAGTAGTATTGCAATGCAGACTGATTAATAAATCAAACAGAAGGGACTACTGACTTGTTCACTCATCACTGCATTGAAAGGTTACATTAACTATGAGCAAAGTATAACAAACAGCGAGGCATAAAAAGAGATCAGGTCACTTGAACAATTTCACTCACGCTCGACATGCAAAATACTCCCTCCGTTCTTAAATATATGACGTTTAGGACAACAAATTTAGTTCAAAATGAACTAATTTTGTTGTCCTAAACGTCATATATTTAAGGACGGAAGGAGTACTGAATTAATCTACAAATTCACGATTATTCTGTAAATTGTTCAGGCCAGGCAAGTCATTAAGTTTATTGTGAATGTGAAGTACCTCAAGCTGTATTCGCTTTTTTGCCAGTAAGAATGCGAGATATCTGGAGCCCCCTGCTGAATCCTTCATTGAAAAGTACCCTTGTCTGCATTTCTTGAAATCCCGGCAACCAGGACAGCAATGCAACTGGTGCCATAACAATCACCCCAAGCAGGATCTCATATAGACGTGCCACAGAAATAACACTGTTCCACACCACAGTGGATTCAATGAATGGCCGAATCACTTGAGCAATTGAAATCAAGCCCCAACCAGTAGGAATAAATGCCAAAAGACTAGTGAAGATGTCAACGATTTCAAACTTTGTGAATTTCAGAAATAGTACCAGTACTAGCACTGCCAGAATGATGACTGCAGTTTGGACAACCCGGTAGTAAAGGTGCTGCTTTGCAGCGTACTTGTCTCGAGTATAGGACATTAGGACAAATACACCAAAAATCACAGCCACACATATCCAGGAAAGCAGATAAACAGCAATACTTTTGCTATCATTTGCTATCTTCAGCTGGTAAACAACTCCATACTGCAAAAAGAAGTACCTGAGATCCAACAGTATTTCCAAAATCTTCCCCCAAAGACCAGTGGTCCGTAGATGATCTTGTTCCTCAAACCACCACACTTCCCAGCTCTGATCAGGCTTAGAAAAGAGACCACCAGGATACCAGATCCAGTTCATGAAATCATCAAAATCATACACTGTTTTCAACCAATCAAAGCCTGATGGGTTAAAAGCAAATGGAGCCATAATCCATGATACCACCAGAAACCAGCTAGATATATTCATGACTATGTAAACAAGTGTATTCTTGGCAATAACACTGTGAGCAGCATACACAGTCAATATTATTCCAAGTTCTATCGCCTTTATAAAGTGGCTCCTAGCATAAAGCCTGTAATTTTCAGCAAAACTCTTGTGTTGCACAACAAAACCACGACCAGTAGCACGGTACTTTGCCCCACCGTGAAGTATTGTCCGGCCATAGTAATGGCTCTTAGTTCCCATGGAAAATGTGTAGAACACAGATGCAAAATTCATTTGCATTGTGAAAAAATCCCAGATAGCAGGTAGGAAACCTTGTTCAAGTGTGTTTTCTATAATCATTGGCAAGGCAGTGAAGAGGCCAATCTGTATGAAAAATTGCTGATTAAGCACAGCACCCAAGGCTTTGTTGTTGGTTGAATTAGCACTGCCCTGAATACCAGCCTCAAGACCACTGAGAGCTAGATATAACCGTCCCCAAACAAATGTGTAAACTGTCAAGACCACCATCATTGTGTTGAAGTAGAACCCTACTGTTGTATAAAACACAGAGAGCATCCGGAAGAAGTCCAGTCTATGACCAAGCCTGTAGATATCCCTACTAAGGGTCTGCTCACCATTGCCACTTGAAACCTTTGCTTCAAACATTGATATCTGATTGAGGCCAACATCACGACCCTTACCAACCTGAATATACTCATGGTGACTAACATTGCCACCACGCAGGGTACAGTTGAAACCAGCGAATATGTCCTCGCTGATATTGATCACTCTTGATGCCTTACTTAAGCCACCCCGAGTCAAAAACCAAAGGCGGTCAAATACATCAGGATGCCCATAATGCATCCGAACCTTCAATGGATTAGCTAGGACCCGCTGGCCAAGGGTAACAAAACTCATCTCCTGTGCAGACATGAACCAAGCAAGTGAAGAGACAGATCCAGTGAAAACATGTTCCCGAACTCCCAGAAGTGTTGGTTTGCTACTCCCGTGATAATAGTCGTATTGCTTTAACAGGTTACGCATTTTAAGGGCCTCCTCAAAGTAATTATCCTGGTTCATGTCAATCGTTTGAACTGCATCACCTCTTGTGAATATAATAGCATGATTCTGGTTTTCAGGTTTTCCTTCCCCGAGCTTAAGTGGACCTGGTAATCTAATCCGGTATATCTCAACCTCCCTCTGTAAATCCTGGTCAAACTTCACCAGGACAGAATAGTATTGAGTATAGCCCTGGTGATGGACCTCATCAACATAAGCAACTCGGAGTGCCACATTTTTCTTCATGAGATTCAAAATATCATCAGCACGTTGGTCTCTAGCAATTTTCTGGTTTCCATATATCTGGCAAGCGACCACATAGGTGTACTTCATGAGAGCAGCACCATCTTCCTGGCCTTTAAACAATTGGCTTACAGTACTGGTTCCTCTGTCTAACCTCCTTTGTGGTCGCCGCTGCAAACCACCATTCGTGGGATACACGTCATTCTCATGCCTAACTGAACCAAAGGATGCAAGATGTTTTGTCCCCTCTGTAATGTCTACCTCAGAGGCAGTATCAAGAAAAGCAAGCATCTTCAGAGCCCTGTGGTAGTACATCATTCCCCTAACTGTCCGTGCTAAGGTCTGGCCTCTATATGAGGCCCAAAGTCGGAGCTCCTGAAATTTTACAGTCCAAAGCTCATCATCGTCAGTCATTCCCTCCCTCCGCATACGTTCTAAGAAGTTTCCCCAATCATCTTCATAGATCTTTTGGAGATAAAACAAAATTGAGACACCATCTTCATTCTCGCGACGAAGCTGATCCCTGTTGTACATCACATCCTCATTGTAGTATGGGGTTAAAACACTGAATGCCATCATCTTCTCAACTGATGGAGCACGAGGCATATTCATGAATAGAGAGTTGCTGAAGAAAGTTATACGCCGTCGAGCCTCAGGATTCTTTGGGACATTGTTCATAGAATCCCTGGATGTGAGAATTGTATGGAGACGCCTCACCTGTTTATAGAAGCTAATATCATCATTGCTTGGGCATTTTATGACATCCTCAAAGAGGAGACTGGATTCCTGTGGACTTGATGGCGCTAGCCTCTCTTGCCTCAGCTGTTCCATGCCCTTCTTTTTCTTTGGAAAATCATGAATTGCAAAGACATAAAGAGTCTGCAACGTATTAACTATCTTAGTCTGATCCTTCCTCTCCTGCAGCAGCAGTTCCACTAAGGTGATTACATAAGAATGGATTTCAGGTAACACGTTTAACTTATATTGTTCAGAAAAATTCCCATCCTTCATTGCATCATCAAATGCAAGGAACAACTGACTGACAATAACATGCTCAACAGTTCTCTCCTCAATGATCTCCAGCAGTAAGTGACGTATACTGTCATAAGCTTCAATTACAGCACATCGCCTGTACTCATTGTTACATATCCTTGTCCAGTGTGCCCTGTCATCAGCATCCAGCTCTTTTGCCTGACTGAGAGCAAGAAGCAGCTCATTATTTAGCAGGAAGCACGGCCACCGTACCACACGAATTCTCCACACCACTGGTGGCAGCTCAAGTAGCTCAACTTCCTTGTCACTAACGATGTCCTCTTCTCTAAATGTCTGAATAATCTCATTCCATATCAGGGCAAACCTCTTAGCTTCGACCTCGTTACCTTCAATCTTCCTATATGGCCGACCAAAGCCGTATCTCAGCTTCAGACGGTTGATAGCATCATACAGCTTGCTTCGGAGGCCACCACGCACAGCATCCAGGTGCTCTTCTGGCATCAAATTGAACTGCATTGCACTGGCAAAGAACTGAAACCTCAAGCGCAGTTGCTCAACACTGCGAATCTCCCCCAGATGCGAGAATAACCCAATAAGAGCCCCCGTAAGTGATGAGAAGACTGCATACCATATTTGAATGTCCATAAGATAAATAAGGACAACTGGAATCCACAGCAAGATTACAGCAATCCGCTCTGTGTGAGGCATAAATTCGAACCAGTTACGCCGGATGTCATGGAGGCTGAGAATTGTCTTTGTGGGTGCCACCATCGGCTGAATCTGGAGAAAGTAACTGAAGACAAACTTAGCAGTGAGAAGGCACACCCAGAATATGCTATATTTGATGTTATCAACGAGGCCCTCCCTCACACCACGTCCAACAAATGTTCGGGTCTGGAACCACCAAGTGAGAACATATAGAATTCGCCAATTGGTTTTCTCAAGAAGATTGCGAATCCATGGGACGATGAAGAGCACTAGAGCAAGCACCTGCGGAATGACAAACACAGCAGCTGCCTCAAGGTAATTCAACACCCTGGTGTCGGCAGCAAAAGACCACCTGCGATCACGCCACCTCTGATCCCACATACGAACATAGAGCACAGAGAATGTGATAGTCCATCCAACAGCAACAAGCACCTTGAGCACCATCCGGACAGCGAGCAATGTAGTCTCCCTCCTCACAAGGCTGTATTGTGTGCCTGCATCTAGCACTGCCTGCACAATGCGCAGTGCAGCCCAGGTGATGAACACAGACAACACCCGGACCTGGATGTCTTGGAAGCGAAGGCTATCCCAAGGCTTGCCATGACCATCCCATGCAACAATCATCGCTGCTTGAAAAAACAGAATGAGCATCACCCAGACCCGATCAAAGCTGCGGTACACATTCCAGAATGACCTCTGCTCAACAAAACCAGTCTTGCCAATACGCCCAGAATTTCCTGGCGGTATAAAAAAACTCTTGGATGGAGACAGGGGCCACTGGAGCCGCTTGAAAACTCTGCGGCTCCAGAAGTACTCATTCACATCATCATAGTTCCTCCAGGCTGAGTGTGGTTTGGTCCCATTCCGGCTAAAATCCACCTCGGCCTTGAGCACATTATAAATGGGCGTCACGACCTTCTCCAGGAAAGCATCCTCACCGTGCACGGCAGGAATAGATGGCCGCCCAGTCTCGATATCAACGGACTGGTCGATGACATGATTGAGGTCGAGTGCCATGTAGTGGAAGATGTAGCAGAGGCACTCGGGCATGAACCTCAAATTGGCGGCCTCCCCCCAGATGAGGAGGTAGAGAGCGGTGTAGAGCAGGTCGCGGCGCGTGTCAGGGCCGACCCCCTGAACCCGGCGACCGCCACTGGGCACGTAGACGTGCGGCCTCTTGCCGAGGTAGGAGCACCACGACTTGTAGTTCTTGAGGAGCTTCTTCCGGATGCCGCGCGCGACGGAGTGGTGCAGCACGTCGGCGGGGTGGTCGGCGGGGATCGACGGCGTCCCGGCGGCGCGGAGCTGCGCGTTGGCGAGGAGGAGCACGAGGTGCTCCCGCTGGTTGCGGACGTTGTGGAGCTGGAAGCCGAAGGTGGCGCCGAGCCAGTCGAAGAGGTCGGCGCGGAGGGCGTCCCAGTCGCGGGCGAGCGGCGGCGGCGGCAGGTCCGACGCGTGCGCCAGCGCCTCCACGGCCGCGCGCACCTCCGGGAACCGCAGCGACGGGTGGGCCCCGTGCATCACCACGTCCTGGATCGGGATGATGTTGTACGCCGCCGGCTCAGGGTACCCCGCGCCTCCCGCCGCCGCGCCGCCGCGGCCGCGGCGGTTGCGGCGGAGGCTCATCCCTCACGCCTCGCGAAGCTGCAAAAATGGAGAAAAAAAGCAGGAGGAGGCGTCAGTGCCAAGCGCCTCGGTGACGAGCGCGAACCGAGAAATCAAGCCATTACTGGCAGGAGGAGTGGGAGCAGTACGGGGAGAATCGGGGGGAGGAGGAGGACTACGACGAGTACGAGATTGCGATGACGCGATGCGGGGGTGAGGTGGGATTGGGAGTAATCATGTGGTGGGATGAGCCGTTTGCCTTGTTTGCTTCAGCTTTTTCAGAGGGGAGACGGCGGAGTCGTGTGCTACTCGAGTGAAGTGTGATCCGGCCGCGAGGCTGGGCTGGCGTGAGGTTTGGTCTGGTTGGCTTGCTTTGCTTCTGGGGTTTCTAACCAGCCATGGGAAAATGGGATGCGACGCCGAGCTAGTGTTTCTGTGCGCTGTATGTTCCCTCCGGTGGTACAATGATGACGACGATGAGGATGGAGAATTGGAGAGGACGATGATGATCTACTCTACTGCTACTTTTATTGGTGAGCTAGTGAACAATTTGGTGTGTGGAAGTGGGAGTTTCACCAATCTTTTTGGATCATGTTCATGTTTCCTTCTGATTTGGTAATAGTAGCAGTAGCAGGCGATTAGTAGTTTAGGGGTCAGGGGATGAGCAAAATCGAGAAAAGTGTGCCACAACCGCACAAGTGCCTAAAAAGGTGCTGTGGTTTGGAAATTCATCAGGGTGAGGAAGTGTGTGTGTGGCAGCTGGCGAATTTTAGCAAATTTGGAGCGAATTTATGTGAGTAACACTGCACAACTAGGGGGTGGTTAGTACAAAGGGAATCCAGGCATGACAACTTTTGATTAAGGGCGCCACAAAGGGGCAAGAACTTTTGATATTGTGAGCCATCCGGCATAAGATTCTCTTAACTTTTTCTACTACTACTTTCTACAAATAGAAATAATTGGCTACATGCCGTTCACGTGCCTGGTTCTTTCTCCATTAAAAATTGATAGTGACATCATAACATAAATTTCAAAACTCTGCCGGATTTTTTAAAGGGATTCATTCGCGATTTTCGAACTGGTGAACACAACTGAATAAAATTCTTTAGACCCATAAAAGAACAAAAAACAGAATGAACCCCCAAAACGATTCACTAATCACTACATATATCCTATGAAACTTAAGAGAGACGGCACCAAAAAGACTCGGAAGTTTCATGACCTATTACCGATAACAACGGCTTTCTTTCGGGACCTAATCATCGTGACACTTGTTCCAAGACATTAGAGCAACTCCAGCAGATGGAGTAAATTTGATCTCCTATATATATAGTTATTGGGGGTGGAGTAAAAATATTTTCATCCCTAAAACACAATTTGCTCCAGCAGTTTCCATATTCTCCTTCCCAACTCGTGGGTCCCACCATGCCACGTCATCTTCTCCTTCCCCTCCCAAATCTTGGATCTTTGGAGCCGGCGCAATGCCACCACCGGCCGCTCCTCTCGCTCTTGGTCCGCTACAAGCTGATCTCCCGTGGCAGCCAATCCACACCTACCCCGCCATCTGCCTTCCCCCTCTAGTGAAGTGTTCATCCATCCAGATTGCTGGAGCTGCTGCATCCCACATCCCTTGCTCCAATCAAGCCTCCTAGGCATGGCGGCCGCGGCAGCTGCAATGTCCCCCGCTCCACCGGCTGCAGGCATCAGCAGCCGCCCCAACCACCAGCACCGCGTGAGGTCACTCCGCCGCTCGGGCTTCCTGGGCCGCGCGCTGGCCACCCAGCCACCGACGGCGGAGCAGCAGCAGCAGCAAGTTTTCTTTTCGCGGTTCCCTCGCCATTTCGTTTCCTCCGCCCGCCGTACCAATCCCGCCCAACGGCCCGATGGCGTCGTCGGCGTTCAAGTCTAGCGCCACTTCACGCCATCTTCACGATGGCGTCTCCGGAGCTGACGCTCGAGCTCGAGGACGAGGTCCTCCTCCGCATCGCCGCGGACGACCCGGTGACCCTCGTCCGCGCCTCGCTGGCCTGCAAGCGCTGGCGCCGCCTCATCCTCGATGACCCCGCCTTCCGCCGCCCACCTCCCCCGTTCCTCGGATTCTCCTGCAACCTCGACTCAGTCTCCGACTTCGTCCCGACCTCCTCCTTCTGCTGCCCGCCGCGCCAGCACCCGCGGCTGTCGCGCCCTCGACGCCCGCCACGGCCGCGTCCTCCTCCACGGCGCGCCACTCCAGGTCGGCCGCAACCCGCTCGACGCAGAACTCGTAGTCTGGGATCCCGTCGCCGACGAGCGGACGGAGCTCCCCAAGCTGCCGCACTACGCGCGCACCGAGAACCAGAGCTGGAACGCCGCGGTGCTCTGCTGCGCACCCGTCGTCGGCGCCGCCGGCGACATCAACCGTCGCAGCAGGGGGGCGTTCACCGTCGTGCTGGTGGGGAACACTGGCCATGGTGGCCCTACCGGCGAGGTCGGAGAGGTCCGGGGACGGGGGCGCGGCGGAGGAGGGAGCGGCGGCGGGACCCGCGGCCGCGCGGGGGCGAGGGGAGGGAGGAAACGGCGGCGGCCGCCGCGGTGGCCACCATGGCCGGCCGCGGCGGGGCGAGCGGGGGGGGAGCGAGTGGGTCCCACAGAGTAGGGGATGGAGGAGAGATCCCCTCTATAGAGGGGATGGAGAGAGGTTTTTAGTCCATGGAGAAAAAAGGGGTGCTATAGGGGATCTGCTGGAGAAGTTTTTTTCTCATTTCATCCCCATATGACTATTTTTTTGGGATTGAAGAGGGGATAGGGAAGCTGCTGAAGTTGCTCTTACGGAGGCTAATGCGCAAATGCCTTCTGTTTCAAGCTCCTCAGCATGCTTTTTGTCTGCCTTTGCCATTCGTGCGCTGTCAGTTTTTGCGCGGCACTAGAAAGCTAATCAGAAAGCGCAAAACATTTTCCCAAAAAGAAAGAAAGAAAGCGCAAACCATCACTGTATTTCTTCCAAGTGCCAGCATTCAAAAAAGAAAAAAAAAGTAGAAGAAGATGAGCCCCATTTGCTTCCACAAATGTTGTTCAATTTCAAACACTCTTCTTGTAAAATACTATTAAATTACCACTTCTTGACCGTTATAATACGACGCGGTATTATCATGTTTAAACTGCATGATCGCTGTCGCCTGAACTATACGTTAGCCGCAGTGGGTAATTTGTTTAGCGGTGTGGTCGGTCGTTTGCTTGCGTCTGTCTCCTGCTAATCTGGCGCGCCCGCAAGGCAGATGCCACTAGGGTCCTGTTAAGCTAGATTTCCCTCAAAATTCATTATGCAAAAAGAAGATTCTTCATCACATCAAGCATCACATCAAAAATGTCGGCACATGCATAGAGTACTAAATGTAGATGAAATCAAAAACTAATTACACAGTTTGGATGTACTTTGCGAGACGAATCTTTTGAGCCTAGTTAGATCATGGTAGGACAATATTTACCACAAATAAATAAAAAGTGCTACAGTGCTTTTCAGTTCGGGACAGTGCTTTTCAGCCTAAAATCCGTGCAAAATCTCAGAATTTTGAATCTCAGAATTTTGCAACCCTAGGCAGGCAGAGGACGGATGGGGCCGGGGTTCTGCTCGAATCAGAACAGAGGCGGCCGGCAGGCGGCAGGCGCAGCCGCACGGATCGGGGAATGGGACAATGGCAGGTGGGCCCAAGCAGCGCCTCTCGTGGGTGGACCCGCTGCGACCAGACCACTTGACTCGCTCTCGCTCGTCCCTCTGTCACGTCTGGTTTTAGACACTGAGCTGCGGGCCCAGTAAGCACGGAAGGGACAACATTCTGACACGGGCCCAAGAGTCAGTGGGAAAAGAGGTCGCCGAGCCCGGTGGAGAGCGACGCCCGGCGGCGCACGGCAGCGAAAGCTGGCGACATCCTTTGGGATGAACACGTTGGCCTTCGGCCCGCCGCTTGGTGAGCGAATGGGTGCGATGGCGACAGACGGCGGAGTATTCACGGAACTGCCACTAGTGAGCTCGCCCGGATCTTCTGCATTCTGCTTGCTCCCCCTCCCCCCACCCAAACTAACCTCGGAAACTGGACGGAATCCTCGGGCTGACGATCTACGGCAACGGTAATAAAATCTTGAATAGACAAAGGTCATGTTTGGATGGTAGGGGTAAATATTTACCTTAAGGCAAATGTTTTGCCCCTCTCATTTGCCCCTAATAATATTTGCTCTTTGGGGTGTTTGGATTGAGAGGTAAATGTGGGGTAAATGTGGATGTGAATGAGAGAGGGCTGAGGTCCACCACAATTTGCTCCAATTTACTACTTTTTAGGGGTAAATGGAATTAGGGGGACAAAATATTTACTCCACCACATTTGCCCCACATGTTTGGATCCTTTGAGGTAGATTTGCCCTATTTACCTCATTTACCCCTTCATCCAAACACCCTCAAAAGGAGAGAGAATCCTCACCGGACTACTCGACCGCCGCCTCCACCAGCCCGTCGCCGCCGCCGCTCCGGTGAGGAAGATGGCCTTCGTCTCTCCTTGCGAGCCCGCGCGGCCTGCGTTCCGTTCCTGCTGCTCGATCCTTTCTACAGCTGAGTTGGAGATAGAAATGGGAAATCTGAGTGGATACGGCTGCGCAGGAGGAGATTTCGATGCGGAATTGATATGAACTCACGTACCCGTCTCGAGCAGGCGTTAGGTTTCCTCCTCCGCTTCCTCGCGTTGCGCCGCTCGCAGCTTGGCCTCCTTGCCCCGGGTTATCGCTCACTATCGGTCACAGGAGGTGATTTACGTTTCGCCGCGGAGAGGAGCAAGATGCTTTTTATGCTATACTCCGTTGGGCCGTGTGAAACACTGAAACTGTGAATTACTCCTAGACGAGAAATGATACAAGTTCCAAATCCCTTCCCCTCGCTACAGTCCAATCTATGCACACAGTACTTCCACATGATTGCTGACGTGTAAAAAAATGTAAATCATATGACCCATACACGCTTGTTTCTGGAGATCTTTAAACGAGCAATTTGATGGAACGATACCTCGGAGCCTGTATAATCCAGCGAATAAGAAATTGAGGTGAAAACGAATTTACCAGATTATAAACTTCCATTTAAACATACTACCTCCGGACGTGAATACTTGACGATGCGACCAATACTCTCCGGACGTGAATACTTGACGATGCGACCAATACTTTTGACTTGTGTAGTTCATTTTCCTGGTCGGGAACGTCAAATATTCCCGATCGGATGGAGTAATTCACCATCACGCGATCTCTAAGCAGTGGAGACTGGAGAATCATCATTTCGCAAACCACAAAATGACAAGATACCTGGCAATAATTTTGCTTCAGAATAGATCTGAATGGTCCAACTGGCATGATACGTTCGTAGTACACGTGTGCCACAGCAATTACATGGAACTCACAGATTGTATATATGCTATATGTACATCGTACAGACAAGCAGTACACGGCATCAGATGTAATCTTATTTATTAGCTGCGTGATAACGGTCATAAGTCATGGCACAGGACCGAGGACGACACCAGAACCTGGGAACCAATTCACCACGCTCGAGGGGGTGCTGCTCCGGACCCAGCTTCGTTCAGCCTGTCGAGCAGGGTGTTGAAATCCATCTGCTGGCCGCTCTCGGCCATCCTCTGGGTCACGTTCAGCACCTGGTCCCTAGGATATCCCATGGATATCGCCTTCTCGATCATTTCTCCATAGGGATGGCCACGCATCATATGCGACCCTGGATGGCTCATGCCACCACCACCTGGGGGCATCTGTGGTGCCTGGACTGCTGGAGGGCCGCTGGGCGGGTAGCCGTAACCTGCGCCGTAGCCTTGCGGATTGCCCTGTGGTGCGTATTGTGCAGGTCCACCGGCATATGACCCTTTGCTTGGAGGTGGCCCATAGGAGCCCTGACTTGAAGGTGGGAGTTGGTGCCTTTGCATGCTGTGCTGTGGCGGTGGCTGAGATGGTGGAATGCCAGGTCCTCCATATGAATATGGTGCTTCAGATCGGCTAACACCTGATGGAGCAGCAGTGTTGTATTGCCCATGCATAGCCATGTTGCCAGGCATTGTTTCAGGGGGCGGGTTCAAGGGCTGCTGGGGTGGATAATGAGGGTAATTTGGTGGGGTTTGGGGTCTCATCTGAGTGTGCACAGGGGGGTGCTGTGGTTGCATTGCCTGTGGAGGAAGCTGTGGATTAGATTGCTGTGGTTGCACTGGTGGTGGAGGAGGGTATTGTTGAGAACTAGATTGGGGCTGCTGCACTGGTTGTGGAGGAAACTGCTGCACATTAGATAACTGGGGCTGCTGTGCAGGTGGAGGAAAAGGCTGCGAGAAAGTCTGCTGTGGCTGAGCCACCGGTGCAGGAGCTGGAGCTGGCTGGGAGGATTGCTGCTGCCACTGCTGCTGGTAAGGAGGGTAAGATTGCGGCTGTGTTTGATTTCCAGCCTGATGTGGTTGGGATGAAGCATGGACCGGAACATCTTGAGCTGGGGGTCTCGCCGGTAAGTACTGCACCTCTGGTTGTAATTGCTGCCCCTGTGTGTCCTGGATACCTGGAGCTTGGCGTTGTGGGTAGTAGACGATAGCTTGGCTAAGAACATAGCGGTCCTGCTGCGGCACAGGAGGGGCAGGGGCTGATTGTTGCACAGGTGGATCCTTGTACTGTTGGACTGATTCAGAAGCTCTAGGTGCAAGTGATGGCTGGTTCACCTGATGTGGCAAAACAAGGGCCAATTGCTGGCCTGATGTATCAGGCTTTTCTTCAAGCTTCTTGGGCTCGGGAACAGATGCTGTTGGCACATCTTCCTTCTTTTTAGATGTATCTTGTGTAAGTTGAAATTTGGCCAATTCCTTCTGAGCTTCAGCTAGCTCCTGTTTGTCCCTAAGAATTTGGACAGACCTGTGTACCTGCATCATTTAAATTTTAATAGAGTTGGAACTTTTAAATAGAGAAAATGTAAATCACATGCTCAAAGATCTATCAAATACACATAACATAAACACAACATAGATGTAGGAATTGAACAGTAAACACTAAATGGTCAACCAAAAAAAAGGAAAGCCTGTTAGGAATTTGGATACGATAAGGTTTTGTTGGATTAATTAATAGAACACTAAATATTAGGACAGAAGCAGCTGCAACTTGTGTGTGCTCAAGCCTACATCAACCAATTTATATGTAGAGGACCACCTAGGAAAGCTGACCCTATGGATTCTTGTTCCATCATATCATAATTACTGACCCAGCAGTGTCATTTCTATGCCGATCACATTAATAAGACCATAACAGCTGTAGACCATTTGTGCAATCGCCTTCTGAATTATAGTATGCATAGTAGCATGACATCGTTTTAAGAGTAGTCATGATGCGTAATTTTCTTAAACTATACATTGTGGTTGTAACTATTAAAATAAATAAAAGCAATATGAGCTGAAAAGTATTCAAAGAAATACCACACAAAAAGTTCAGCATATCAACAAGAGATGCAGTGTAGTTTTGTACTATCAGAATGGCTAAGCTAATATGTTCTATATAAAATAAATTTCACAACTTGGGACTTTAACTTACTATTTACTGAATAATAACATCCAACAAGCATAAACATATCTGAGTAGCAATCATCACTTGTAAGAATGTTATGAATCCTGATTTAACAAGAATACTAGTATGATGGTGTCACACCCGATTTTCCGAAGAAAACCAAGTGCTACCTATATGTATGCCAGGATCTATTTTCATACATATAGTGACATCATAGTGAATAACAAAAATAATATCACGTAAAGAAAGAGAGATTATCAGAGATTTACAGCAGAATCCTGGGAAACAAAGGCTCCAAACTTCACAGGCAAACGACTGGGGGTTGCGTACGCCTAGCACCATCTTCTGAACTTCATACACCTTCTTCTGAACAGCAGGTAAGCAAGGGTGAGCACACTTATGGTTGGAGCTCAGCAAGTGGGGGAAGATGCAAGGCTATCAAGGATAGGCTAAGGTTTTGCAGCGGTTAGCATTTTAATGTTGGTCAAATTTTATTAGCAAGCGCCTATTTACTAAGTGTAAGTTTATACCATCCCCAAAATTAAGCATTTGAAACATTATCTCAAACCATGATTTAATTCCATCTTCAAGTTCACTTATCATGTGAGGGTCCAAGCCTCTTGATCGATCAGTTTTAACTCTGCAGAGGTTGTACACTTTACCCACAGTTCGTGTTCCCCATATCGCCCGGGTTTGCAAGGCCCTTAAACACTTCCGAGGTGAGTGGCTAGGGGTCCACTACGAAGCCTTTACAAAGGTATGCAAAAGCCCAACAACCCGCATAGTTACAGATCAGGGCGGACCATAACCCTCCCTAGTGGTCAGCACCTTAGCAAAGGCTGCTACCCCAAAAGAACCGGGCTATACCCCTGCAACCCCAACCCCCCTCTGCTCCGTTCGGATAAGGTCATCAGTACACACCTAATTAATTGGCTAAGCCAGAGCCATATGGACTGTGGTTGCACTGTTTTCCTGGGTGGTTTCTCCATGTTCCGATTAAATCATATGATCTTGTAATTAACCACATTTATCACCAAAATTATCATGATCAACATTTTATAAATAACCATTTCAACCAATCATCAGCATCCAGCGGATCAGTAGAGTGAGAGTAGGTGGGAGGGTTGTGGCTCATAAACTCCTTATGTTTGTCCCTCGGCTGTGGGTGAGGTGGTGCTGGCTGGTTTTGTTGTTGAGCTTGAAGGTTTTGGACTGTAGCAATGAGGTTCTGCAACAGCTGGGTTTGGGCGGTAAGGAACTGCAGCATAACCGGATCCATTTGGTTAAGTAGTGGGGGTGGAGGTGGTGATGCTTGAGCTTGTTGATTAGCTATGTGAGCACGAATCACTAGCGGAACGTCTTGACCTCCTCCTGACCTGGTTTGTACCATCTGATTGTTAGAGAAATGTATTTCAGATAAGCACAAGTGATGCATGAAGAGTAAACTCAATAGATAAGGATGCTTGAATTTTTTTTAACTTGAACAGATTCTGTTAGTCTCAATAAATCACGTGTAACTCCCAGTGATGTTGTCCAAAAATTATGAAAATTAATCAGCATATGTAGTATGAAATTTCAAAGCCAACCCAACTGGTTTCGTCTCAATTGGAGATCTATAACTTGAGACGAAACCAGTTATAGATCGGCATCTCAAGTTATAGATCTCCAATTGAGACGAAACCAGTTGGGTTGGCTTTGAAATTTCATACTACATATGCTGATTAATTTTCATAATTTTTGGACAACATCACTGGAAGTTACACGTGATTTATTGAGACTAACAGAATCTGTTCAAGTTAAAAAAAATTCAAGCATCCTTATCCATTAAGTTTACTCTTCATGCATCACTTGTGCTTATCTGAAATACATTTCTCTAACAATCAGATGGTACAAACCAGGTCAGGAGGAGGTCAAGACGTTCCGCCAGTGATTCGTGCTCACATAGCTAATCAACAAGCTCAAGCATCACCACCTCCACCCCCACTACTTAACCAAATGGATCCGGCTATGCTGCAGTTCCTTACCGCCCAAACCCAGCTGTTGCAGAACCTCACTGCTACAGTCCAAAACCTTCAAGCTCAACAACAAAACCAGCCAGCACCACCTCCGCCGCCTCACCCACAGCCGAGGGACAAACATAAGGAGTTTATGAGCCACAACCCTCCCACCTACTCTCACTCTATTGATCCGCTGGATGCTGATGATTGGTTGAAATGGTTATTTATAAAATGTTGATCATGATAATTTTGGTGATAAATGTGGTTAATTACAAGATCATATGATTTAATCGGAACATGGAGAACCACCCAGGAAAACAGTGCAACCAGTCCATATGACTCTGGCTTAGCCAATTAATTAGGTGTGTGAATGTACTGATATGACCTTATCCGAACGGAGCAGAGGGGGGTTGGGGTTGCAGAGGTATAGCCCGGTTCTTTTGGGGTAGCAGCCTTTGCTAAGGTGCTGACCACTAGGGAGGGTTATGGTCCGCCCTGATCTGTAACTATGCGGGTTGTTGGGTTTTTGCATACCTTTGTAAAGGCTTCGTAGTGTACCCCTAGTCACTCACCTCGGAAGTGTTTAAGGGCCTAGCTAACCCGGTCAACATGGGGAACATGAGCTGTGGGTAAAGTGTACAAACTGATCGATCAGCCGTGCTCACGGTTAAGAGCGGCTTGGACCCTCACATGATAATTAAACTTAAAGATGAATTCAAATTGTGGTTTCCTATGGTTTTGAGATATGGTTACAAATGCTTAATCTTTGGGGTTGGTATAAACTTACACTTAGTAATAGGCTTGCTAATAAAATTTGACCAACATTAAAATGCTAACCGCTGTAAACCCCTAGCCTATCCTTGACAGCCTTGCATGTTTTCCCCCACTTGCTGAGCTCCGACCATAAGAGTGCTCACCCTTGCTTACCGCTGTTCAGATGAGAACAACGGTGAGGAGTACTTCAGCGACTTTGAGGAGTTCTGAGGCATGCGATCCCCCAGTCATGTGCCTGTGGAAGCTGAAGATGAAGTCGTCCGCTTGGTTATCGTTTGTTCTATTGGACCTTCGTGTCCACTGCCTGAGTGTAATAATGGATAATGTAATGGTTTAACTCTCGTACGTTTGATTACTGTTTATGATATTACACTCTTGTCTATCATGTGCGTAAATTGATCCTGGCGCACATATGAGATGCATTTGGTTTCTCTACGGAAATCAGGTGTGACAGATGGTCTCATCAAATGAAATTACCACATAAAAATGACAGATCAAGCAACTCAAAAAGTTGTCACTAGTACTATACTGATACAGATGAACTTACAAGTTATAACATGATTATAGCATAGAAATTGGGACAGGACCGGACCGGCGGTCCAACCGGTAAAAGACCGAACCAGGGCCTCCGCCGGTCTGGTCCGCCTAAAAGATCGGGTAAGCGAGCGAACCGGGAAAACCAGATGAACCGGCGGTTTTTAGCCAGAAACCGGTATAAAACCAGGTAAGGAACCGGAGCAGACCGGGCTGACGCGAAGTCAGAGTGAGAAAAATGAGGGGGGTTGGGAGAAATAGGCGTAAAATGGTGCTGCGTGGCGGCGGTGGGGTTCGAACCCCCGCCTGCGGCTTCTGGAGGTTGGTTTCCAACCACTAGGTTGCAGTTGTGTTTGTGATTTTCTTATATAAGTTCCTCTATTTGAACCGTTTTGAACCGGCGGTCCAACGGGTCGAACCAATTAAACCGCGAACCGAGAGCTCCACCGGTTCGTTGTCCGGTCTGGTCCCAATTTCTGTGGATTATAGTACTTTATTGATACTATATTTATAATAATACAGAGAGAATGTGGTAATATTGTTGAATCATCATCTAGTCCAAAATATAATCTTGCTCAGAAGTACTAATTTACTTACTTCATGTAGATGCTTCTCAAGAGATTTCAACCTATGATCAGTCTCATCACGAAGCACATCGCTTCGAAGTTCACCTATGGACCTCTCAAGCTTATAGCAATAGATCTCCAATTGTGAAAGCCGACTAGTGATTCCCTCAAGAGATCGTAGCAAATTATCAGCATACTTTTTCATGCATTTCTCAACAGCAGAAAGTACATCCTCCTTGCCATAACTTTCTTGTTCATAAGCTTTCACAAACGGTCGCCCCAATCTGCTGTCATGAAAATCCTGTTGCAAAAGTACAGGGAGGACTGAGAATAATGTGCAAGGCAGGCATAATTATCACCAGCACAGGATAAATGGGATTAAAACCCACTACCTCGTATAAAGACATCAAGCCAGGAAACCAGCCAGAAACTAGAGTTGTGTGCAGTAGTATATGCATAGAAAGAAATCGACCCGGACCATTGAATACGACAGTATGAACACAATACCATGGCAAACACATGGAAATACCGCTTCAGCAAAGAACCATCCTAAAATTTAAGCCAATCCACCTTCTAAAGTGCAAAGTTTCATAGGGGCTTACGGGTTGGTGACTTGGTCGTTCCAAGTTCATAGCAACATTGAATTCTTCCTGTTACAACATTTTAAACTTCTCCCTTAAAATACCCAACCCGGAATTAAGAGAACTACACCTATGCAGGGTCTGAAATATAAGTACGACAAGAAAACTCTGAAAAAAAATAATGGAGTTCGCACTGTTTAGGGTCTGCTGACCCTGGCCAAATACCCTCCTTGTAGTATTAGGAGCTACCATCGTAAAAGATCTTCCCAGTTGTGTTTCTAAAGCTTACTTATTTCCTTAACAAGTATTGGTCTTCTAGACCCCAGTGCACTCGAAATATGCCAAGCAAACCAAACAATCATGATCACCATCAACCAATATTTGGCAAAGAATGATTACCAGAGCAGCTCCTGTTCAAAGCAGCATGGCTCTTGTACCATTACAGCAATAATATACAGAGTACTAACTCTTTAAAACCTAACATGAAGCAGAAGTTTACTATCTGTTTGCACTATTTATAACCCCATACTCCTGACCAGTGATCACATGAAAGTAAGTCAACAGTAAAATTGGAAGTTGTTAGCATTATTCACACATATGAAAGGTCAAGTCAATAGGGCTGAGTACCATGTAAACCTTGCTGGGTAAACAAAAAAGGAGTAACACAATTTTGCCTGAACTATAGATATAAAAGTATGAAAGTCGTGTAAGAAAATAATCTTAGTCAAGTTAGAAACTAAGTCATGCGTAATTACATGAGAACCCACAAAACCTTCCATATGAATCACAGAATCAGTTAAATAAGAAATCGGAACTTGTTCAGGTGAGTAGCATTTGTTCTCGCTGATTTACCAACGGATTCACGGAAAAATACGACAGTCGATCCCCACGCTTGGGTCAAGGCTTCGTGGTGCGCAGACACTACTGGCTAGACACTAGTACGCGGCTACGCGCGAAAGGGATCGAAGCAAGGAGGAGGAAAGGAACTGAGCGGACGGGCACCTTGTCGACCGGATCGGGGCGCTTGGGCTCGGATGTGGCAGCGAAGTCGTCGTAGGAGCAGAGCACGTCGTCGGCGCCGAAGTCGAAGCTGCGGGAGCCGCCTCCGCCGCCGGAGCCGCGGCCCGAGGGGGCGCCGGAGCCGGACATCGCGGGGCTAGGGTTTTGCCCGGCCGGCGGGGGTGAGCGGCAGCTTGCTTGGAGGAGAAAGGAAAGGGGAGGGGGAGGTGGGTGACGTCTTGGGCGGTTTGGCCTGGTGCCGTGTTAATTAAGCAGAAAAGGCCTCGCCGTCTCGGTTGAGATGATAAGACTGGGCTTAATGTTTTTCTAAACCGGCGGCGGCGATTTTTTATCTTTTTTAACACAGAATTGGACGGAAGGCACCCCCACCGGGGGCTACTATCTCCCTTCCGGAAGGTGGATAAGGAAGGGAACTTCCAGTCCATTTATGACCCATCTAAGTATCATCTTCTTCCTCATCTCCTTCTTCCCCCGGCGTCCTCTGCCCCGCCCCTTCTTCCTCCACCCCGGCCGGCGGCTGCCGCGCCGCCGCGCCGTCCGCCCGCCCACCATCGCACCTCCCTCCACCCCCGCCCTTCCTAATACCGCCGCTCGTCTCCCCCGCCGCCGGTCACCGGCTCGACCGCCGTCCGACCCCGCTCGGCCGGCGGCGCGGTAGCGCCGCCTCGCCTCTGCGACCTACCGCGCCGCCTCGCCTCCGCTACCGGTCGCACCACCACCGCCGGCGGTCCTCCGGCTCCCCCCCCCTCCCCCCGTCGAGGGCCGCCGGGCATGGGGACCCGCGGACCCGCACCCCGAACCCCCAACCCTACCGTCCGCCGCCTCCCCCCCCACCCCGGCCGGTGGCGACCTCGCCGCGGGCCGCTCCCCCCCCTGCCCACCCGCCCGCCCCCACCCGGCAACCCCGAACCCTAACCTCCGGCTGGCCCGACCCCCCACCCCCCCCACCCTCGACCACCGCCGGCGGCCGGCGGCGACCTCGCCGCCGGCCGCTTCCGCCCACCACCCAACCCACCGTCGGCCGACCCCGACCCGCCCTTGTCGTCGCGGCGGCGCTCGCAAGAGAGAGAGAGGAGGGAGGCGAGATGGGAGGGAAGGAGATCGTGCGGCTCTGGTAAGCCGCACGAATCTCAAACATCGGAAGGTGGTGGGCCTTCCCACCTTCCGGAAGGTATATAGGATTTGCCCCCCCCACCAGGCAGGCCGTCGAATTCGCATCCCAGGGCCCAAAACTGTTGAGAACGCAGTTACACGGGCTCTGGATCCAGCCCACAAGTGCTCAAGCAAAAGCATATAATTGCTGGAATTATATATATATATATATATATATATATATTCTCTGATTTTCGAAAAATAAATGGCCAAATCAAAGATTATGAGAAATATACATCTGCCGCCGTACCACACGACGGCAGGATCCTCACGCCGTGCGGCACGGCGGCAACATCCCTGCCGCCATGCGCCACGACGTTAGGTCCCTGCCGCCGTGTGGTACGGCGACAGGAGAGCAAGTCTGGCGGCACGTCCGCGGCCGCCGTGCCACACGGCGGTTAGATCATTTTTAATTTTTTTAGTTTCTTTCATTTTGTAAAACACTTTTAAATTTTTTAAAAAACAAGAAACTGATAAATTTAAACATAATCACAAGATCATAATCAACGAGTAGATGCAAAATAGTTTATACAAGATCACACTAAAAGTACTAATACATCTAAATCCGCCGGTGCCTCTTCGGCCTAACAGCTCTAGCACCAGCCCAGGTGTGGTCCCGGGCGTACGTCAAGGGGTCAGGTGGCCTGACCACCCGCGGTCCGAGCTGGTCGGAGACGGTGTCGTCATGGCCGCCTGCGACGAGCCTGCAACAGCCGGTGTCACTCCGCCCGCCGGTGTCGCTCAGCCCGCCGGCGACGACCCTGCACCAGCCGGTGTCGCTCCGCCGGCCGCCGGAGTCGCTCCGCCCACCAGCTGTGTCTCCTGAGTCCCAACAGGCGGTGCCTTTGTGAACTGTGATGGGCCAAGCTCCTCGCCCTCCGTCCCATCCACGGCCGCGAGAAAGTCGTGGTACCTAAACTCATCCCAGTCCAGGTGGTCGTCAGGAGTCGAGACCGCGGGCGCGTCGAAACCTGCAACGAATAGTACTAGTTTTCCAAAATGTATCGTACTTAACGAATTTTACTTTAATAGTTAAAGTCGTTACCAGGCTGCAAGACAGGTGCAGTGGACGAGGAAGGAATATCTGCCGCCGGAAAGACCGGCGGTCTGAAACCTCCTAGCGGAAAGACCGGCGGTCTAGGTGCCGTCGTCTCCGGTTGTCGAGCCCCGGTGAAACCTCCTGATCCCGTCGGAAAGACCGGCGGTCGCCCTGTACGATTAGAATATAGTATAACAAAAGCACACAACAACTCCGTGCATTAGTTGAAAATAAGGTCCACTGAAAGTACCTGCGTCGGGGAAAACCAACAGCCGCTGCACGTAGGTGTGCGGGCCCTGCGGCTGTGGCTGCTGCAGTGCCGTCGGAGCTGAGAAAGGCGCACGTGCAAAGGTCGAAGGCGCCGGCTGCGAAGGCGCCGGCTGCGAAGCCGCTGTCGAGGCGGAGCTCGAGGACGACGCTAGGTGGCGCGGAAGGAGAGGAATCTCTACGGCCCCGGCGTAGTTCACGACGGCGGAGTACCTCGTGGCAACATCGAGGATCCTGTCGTACGTGTGACGGTGCTGCTGAGGCCCCCAGGTAAAACACGTCTCCCTCGCGGACGCTGCGAGCCGCACGATCTCAGCAAGCGCGTCGTGCTGCTCACAAAATTAATAGCATATGTTATAATGAATAGTAACATGAATTAAATATGATTGCATTATCGTAACTTACCGCTGTGTCGGGCTGTACGTACTCTAACGGTCCCTGAGCCATAGCTGCAAAAAAAACAAAATTTAATCAATTAGTTGAATTATATCAATTTAAACGAATTATGTGAATTAAAAATATTTTTAAAGAATTTTATATCAATTTAATCTAATTATGTGAATTATAACCATTTTCTAGAAATTATATATCAATTTAAACAAATTTTTTGAATTATAACTATTTTCTAAGAATTTAAAATCAATTTAAAGAATTATGTGATTTAAAACTATTTTCTAAGAATTTTATATCAATTTAATCTAATTATGTGAATTATAACTATTTTCTAGAAATTATATATCAATTTAAACAAATTTTTTGAATTATAATTATTTTCTACGAATTTTATTTGAATTATAACTATTTCTAAAATTTCTAAACTAAGTTAACTAAACTAAGTCAACTAAGTTAACTAAACTAACTAACTACACTAACTAAACTACACTAAAGTTAGAAACATACTTGAGTCAAAAGTGCTCTGAAGGGTTGAAAGCCGAAGATTTAGGAGGAGAGAGTGAGGGAGGGAGTAGGGGGGTGGCGGCAGCCGTCGCCCCCTTATATAGGAGTGATGCTGCCGCCGTACCCCACGGCGGCAGGCTCCTATCGTCGTGCCCCACGGCGGTAGGGTTCCTGCCGCCGTAGGGTACGGCGGTAGGAACCTGACCCCACTGGCAGGTCTCCCGACCGTTGGCGGCACCCCTGCCGCCGTGGCACACGGCGGTAGGAGTTCCTGCCGCCGTGTGGTATGGCGGCAAATGTATATTTCTCGTAATTTTTGATTTGGCCATTTATTTTTCGAAAATCAAAGAAATATATATATATATATATAAATTCTAATTGGTGCAGTGCGGTGTGCGAGATATTTCGAAATTTGACCATATCTTCGCACGCCTCACTCCATATAACACTGAGTTCGCAAGTCTTTCAAAATATACACGAACTTCTTCGATTCGAGAGTTTTCGCTCCTTTTTCTAAATTTCAGAGTTTTGCTTTTGTTTTTCATCTCCAAACCACGTGAACGAACCATTTTGCCCCTATCCTTATCCCCTCCCTCCACCACTGATGTGTGGGACCCACATTAGCTCATCTTCAACCTCCGGACATAGCAGAGCTGCTACTCGTCGGGGTCGTCGCTGTCCCCGTGGTCGTCGGTTGCCAGGCCGCCGGCTCGCATGGGCGCGACCGTCAGATCGCAGGGGCGAAGCCGCCGGGGAGGGTCACTGCCTGCTCGCACGGGAGCAGCCGTCAGGGAGGGTCACCGTCGACTCGCAGGGGTGCAGCCGCCGGGGAGGGTCGCCGCCGGCTCGCACGGGAGCAGCCGTCGGGGAGGAGCTCTGCCGGCTCGCACGGGAGCGGCCGGCGGGGAGGGGCTCTGCCAGCTCGCACTGGAGCGGCCGCTAGGGAGGGGCGCCGCCGGCTCCCATGGGCGCGACCGCTGGGAGGGACGCTGCCTTCGCAACTCCAGCCAGGCCGTCGCCGCGGTCCAGCAAGGGGACACCGGAGCACGCCCGTGGCCGCCGGCGGCGCCCCTCCCGGTAGACGACAGGGAGTGAGGGAGAGAACGAAGGTTGAAGAGGACCCCGAACGCGGGACCCACATGTCAGTGGTGGAGAGGAGAGAAGGGCAGGGGCAAAATGATCCGTTCAGTTGAGCTGGAGAGGTAAAAGAAGAAAAATCCCGAAATCCAAAAAAATGTTGAAGAAACTCTCGAAGAGTTCGCGTGCCTCGGGGTTAAATTTCGAAAGACTTGCGAACTTAAGATCATCTCGTGTGAAGCCTGTGAAGATATGGTTAAATTTCGAAATTCCTCACGGTGTGCGGAACCAAAGATTCCTCAAGGACTACACGCCTACACCGCTGCTATAGAACAAATAATTGTAACGGTCGGTCGTGAAATTTGTTCCACCACGATAATGATCGAGATTTTCCTACCAGCACTAAAAAATACTCCCTCAATATCGAAATATTTATGTTAAGACAAATAGTCAAAGTTGTAAAAAAGTTAATGGCGACAAGTATTTCGTTACGGAGGGAGTACTACTACCTTCGTTCTTAAGTATATGACGTTTAGAGCAAATAAGTTAGATTAATTTATTTATTCTAAACATCATATGTTTTAAAATAGATGCGGTCTGCAATGCGAAATTTTTGAGAATTTTTGGGGAACTAAACAGGGCCTACCTAGTCGTGTCGTGTAGACAACACATCCCCGAAATGTCTTTTTTTAGAATTATACAATACAACGTAGACGCTCACAACACGCACGCACACTCACCCCTATGAACACACGTACACAAACATTATCCTTATGAGCACCTTCGAAGGACTCAGCACCGGCAGATCTGGAAATTTCCGAAGTCACCACTGGCGTCTCGTCGTCGACGGAAACGTCGCTTACCACTTAATGCATAACGTCGGAAAATCCGAAATAAATCCAAAAAAAAGTGCGAGCACCAGGATTTGAACTCTGATGAATAACGTCTCACTAAAACCGTCCTACTATTACACTACAAGCCCATTCGCGTATCCCCGAAATGTCGCGGTTGTCGTGCAAGGCTACGAGCGGAGCGGTTGCCGTGCAAGGCTACGAGCGGAGCAGGGCACAAGGGTGGGGTGCGGTTAGCCATCGCTGAAGCGATGGCTAACAAACCATCGCGCCAGCCCAATCGGCCCAAAATTCACGTGCCCCACGAAAGCCCATCAAAACTCTATCTTCTTCTTCCCCCAACTTGTCTTCCCCGCGCGTGCCGGTGCTGCACCCGCCTCCATCACCGACCGCCGCCCACCGCCTACCGCGCTCGCGGCGGCCTCCTGCTTCGCTTTCCCCGGCGGCGGAGCTCCGGCGAGACCCTACCGCGCTCGCGGCGGCCTCCACTTCCCTTCCCCCCCGCCCCTGCTCCCGCCGCCGGAACCCTAGCCCTTCGCCGCCGGCGACCTTCACCCCCGCCCCGACCTGGCCCGGCCACCGCCCCGACCGCCAGAACCCTAAAGGCCGCCCTGCCCCCCATCCCCACTGCCTGTCCTACCTTCCTCCCCCGGCCGGCCCCTTTCCAAGGCCGGAGGAAGGAGGAGGGTTCGCCGGCGTCGCCGCCGGTCGCCGTCGTCCTCTGCCGTCATTGTCATCACGGGGCCGAAGCACCGAGAGGTGGAAGAAGCACCTGACAGGTGGCCTCCACCCCGCGGCCCCGCGTCCAGCCGCGTCTGCGATGGATTGTTATCCATCGCAGGCGCGCTGTATAGTCGTCACGACAAGGGTGTGCCTCACTGCCTCTGCAACAGAAATTTGAGAGGCCGGTGGCCGATGCTTGATTGATGGTATCCTCCGCGCGCGGTGGGCCCGTGGTACGTACGGCGACATGTAACGGTTTTGCATGCATGGCTCACCGGAATCGGTCGCCCCTGCTCGAGCTCGACGATCCCACCATATACTACTAGGCCCACCCTAGATAGAACTGAGATATGCTTTTACCTCCGATGCCTTTTTTTCTTCCTTTTGATCCGATCTTGGTGAGACATTTAATTTGAATGGCCACTGCACTGTCCACCGACCTTTTAGAGTCAGATGACGTGGTGATCCCGCATTTGTTAATCTTAACATTTGGTTATGTTGTGCTAGGCTTGACGGGGTCATAATCCATGGAAATGGTGCACATCAACCAATCATTTTAACTTTAAAAATTGCTAAAGTTGCTCGAACGAAAAGCGGAGCTATCCTTTGTGTAATCCATCTTTTGGTCGATATATGTGTGCATCATGTGTGGTGCGTCGTCACTCATCAGTACTCCCTGATCCATCCAAAATTACTTGACGTTCTAGCTTTTCTAAACACATTATTTTTGTTATACATTTAGATATATATTATGTCTAGATACATAACAAAAATAATGCATTAAAAAGTCAAAACAACAAGTAATTTGAAACGAATGGAGTATATGTTTTGCCTAGCGTAGTGCACATCATGCGATCCCAATAGCCAATCAGCACGAATAAAAAAGGGATTACATTTCAATGTCGAGCAAATTCTCTATGTGCCATTGGAAAATATAACTCATTCCACACGTGTCATCTAAAATTAGTTCATACCTTTATTGTCACATTTTCCAATGGTATAGAGAGAATTTGTTCGTCAATGTCCATATTCATCAGTCTCGGGTCACATTATGTGCTGCATGGAAAGAACATGATCCAAAAAGGATATGGTTCACCCACAACAAAATTACATTCCACGAGTAGCAGCATTGCATGCATGCAACAGAACTACTGTATCGTGTGCAAGCAATGCCCAAACCATGATTACACACATTTGCAGCTTTTCGGCTCAGAGCTTGCGCTTGCTTTATTAATGACAAGACGAAGTAGCATATACCCCTTTCGCAAAAGAAAAGGAAAAAAAGAAAGAAAAAGAAGAAGTAGCATACCCTAGCTTCAGTTTCTTGCGTGTGTAGGATGTCACAACAAGACGAAGATGACATATCTACAAGCACGGCCGGATGAAACAGATGCAGATCATACTATACCTTATTACCTCTCGGTCGATCAATGATATATCTGCAGGGGAAAAAAGAACAAGAAGAGACGAGCTAGGGAACGCGTAAGGGTTGAGTGATATTCGTGCGACTCTTGGCGCCGGCATTGGAAGCCATGATGATGAGGATCGGTGCATGGCTACAGCCTTTTGGCCTCCTGCCATGGATGATCTCTAGTTGTGGTGCTGAGGGTCCGGGCCGCCCGGCACCTCCCGCTTGCGTGCGTCGTCGCCTTGCTGCACATTATTCCACCTCCCCCGACGAATGCCTCCCGCCAATCTGCCACCGCCGCCCGCCGCGGCCCCGGCGGGCACGCCCGTCGGGGCAGGGTAGTAGTAGTAGCCTCCTGGCGGCCCGACGCGTGCTCCGGCCGCCGGCGTCGCCGCGAGCGCCGCGCCGACGATCAGCACGGACAGGAAGAGCACAATGCCGACGCGAGCTCCAGCCATGGACGACGGAAAATGGTCGAGAACGTACGTTCGCGATGATGAGGCGGCGGCCGGTGACGATGCACGTACCGTACGCGCAGGCACAAACAGAGAGCTGTATGTGTATGTGTGTGCCGTATAGATATCGTGTGCCCTGTGAATGTGATGGGCCATCAGGTGCCGCTCGCTTTTTATAGGGGGCCAGTGAGGCGCGGCGCAGCACAGTGCCACAGTGAGCGAGCGAAACCGTTACAAAACAAACATTTTGCTGGCGGGCCTCCGCCCCCGGGCGTTTTGTGGATAATTGGTGGGGGTGGCTCGATCCATTTCTTTGGGTCGCGACCAACCACCGCATTGTGCGCCGAGGACAAATAAAAGCTAGCAACCACGTCGGATGCCGCCCCCGTCCTAGTGGCCACCGATCGAGCAGCGGCTAGCTACCGCCGGCGGCAGATCACGCCTCCTGGTGCGCCACTGAACTTTTTGTCGACCGCTTTCTCTTCCCCCGGCGCGCTGACGCGTGCGACTATATCCAATCGGACCAGCGCAAAGCGAATGGGGTGCTCCGATGATCGACGCCTTGCACGTCCTCGGGTGTCGGTTCGGATCGATTCTGGTCACCTCTGCAAGCTGACTCTGCATGTTGCGCACAAACTGGCTAGGAAGGTTCCGTTCATGTGGAGGAATGGAGCACTAGGGAAGATATGTGAGAGACTGAGAGCGAAGTGCCGAAAGGTTTTACGGGGGATTGACGTTGACACCGGCAGTTTGAGAACTGAGTGCTCGTAGGAATTAATATCCTGATCAGAATCTTACAGTTACAGAGGGTATAGTATTAGTATGCGTCCATTTGCAGTTAGAATGCAACTTTGGAAATCGCCACAGCAGCATTTCATCGAGACTCGGCTGCAAGAAACGCAATCCAAAGTTGCGGCATTGCCAAAATAGCACCGGATTTTAGCAATGTCGTCTCGAATTTTGGCACTCACTCTGGTAGCATGTGTGGAGGAATTTTGCCTCTGTGTAATGGACAAACATTCGAGAAACAACACACAAGTTAACAAAACCGAACAGAGAGCATTGAGTACAAGCAAAACCGAGAGACAATACAGAACACGGTACTAGGTTATAAACTTGGCAGGGGATCTCAGATGAGACTGCCATTGAGAGCGAGCACTGCTGATCTGATCCAGCTAGCACTTGTGGAGATGTGCATTTTCTAGGAAGTCACTCACTGTGAATGCAAATGGGTCCTTTCAGGCATGTAGGGATCACAACTACAGGCTTCATTACGGGCCGGTCAAACGGTGCCGCACCAGGGAAAATGCCACTTTGCTGACGGCAATTAAAAAAATACAGCAAGTATCTAGTAACAAGTAGTATATGATATGTAAGGCAAACATAAGCGACCGAGGAGCTTATCGAAATAGTATTGCATGTCTCACTTAGAAGTTTTGAAATTTTTTGAACTTTTACACACTAATATTACCAAACAAGATGTGCATTGTCCCAAAAGTTGAGATTCAAACAACTTTTGTAAAAATTCATATGAAAAAAAAACAAATTTCGCCCATCCCAAAACTTTTGTCCTCTAGTGACTGAAATTTGTTTTTTTCATATGAATTTTTACAAAAGTTGTTTGAATCTCAACTTTTGGGACAATGCACATCTTGTTTGGTAATATTGGTGTGTAAAAGTTCAAAAAATTTCAAAACTTTTAAGTGAGACATGCAACACTATTTCGATAAGCTCCGCGGTCACTTATACATGCGGTAATGCATTTCTGCAAACATAATTAATAGTTACAAGATTTACAGTTGGGAAACTGGAGTGCTCTGGAATTATTATTTTTTGCTATCTCATTTTGATAAGCAATTGCAGGTATCTGCACCACCAATTAGATAATGTGCAAATCTAGAGTAAGAAAATCCTTTGCATTCTTTGACCAAATCACTTTTCAGGTATCAAGACAAGTGTGCTCCATCACCAGCAATTACTTAACGAACACCTTTGTCATTATGCAGACAGTGCCCAGCTGGAAGGAAAGCAATAGCCAATAGAAGCCGTTACTTGGATGCTATATAAGCCTTATTGCCTTCCTAATGTGCATGCTTCGTCAAAAGCCCCAGGTACCTCAGTGTCAGTAGGTATCTATGTCCTAGACCTGTGCTTAATCGTCTTTGCAACGATTAGCCACATCCTAACTTGCAACAACCGATTGACCTCCTCATACTGCGAAAAGACAGCTTGAAGAATTATATGGGATAATCATTCCAAAGCAAACCAAGAGGTTACAAATAAGAATTACTTGTTTGTCAAAAAGATAATCCACGTTTCAGATACACATTGAGTAGGACAGACACATGGTATGGCAGGTATCCTCAAAGTTCCAATCATTCTAAAGCATCGAGTGCAGGTCAACATCAGCTAGATTCAAGCAAAGCATAGTAATAAATGGTAACTTACTGAACCCATTCCACTCGTTTTAACCTCTACTTATTGACTAAAACAGCTGAGTGCACCTTGGCAATTCCAAAACAATTATTGTTTCCTTTTACCCTACTTTTGGCACCAATTTGGATGGAAGTGCCCTTTTCAGTAAATAAACTGAATCGAGTACTAGTCAAGTATAACAATTGATTCTTCATCCTCATTACAATTTTAAGCCATTACATGATTATTCAGTTCTTCACATTCCATAGATTATTTGAACATCACTCATTGTCATTTACCTTCCTAGGCATGCACATCTCCCTTCCCTTGTAACTTTTAGAAAAGGCAAGGATCAGATTCAAGTGCCCAAGGGCGCATTGTCATTGAAGTTATAATAAATGGCTGGATCTTGAGAATTCCCGGGTTACCAAAATAGCAGACATCCTTCGTGCCGCTTCCTTGTTCTTGCCCAAGCGGCCAAGCATAATCATGATGGTAACATCATAGATGCCGTGATCTTGCTGCTACACAAATAATGGTGGAATGCAGGATGATAAGCTGTGTGATGTGAGATTGATAATAATTGTGACCTAGAGGAGGGCGAGCTGTTGCAGTGGTAGTCTCTCCACTTGTGTCCTAGAGACCCTAGTCTCGAGCCAGCCTCCATCAAGAAGAAAGCAAGTTTAAGGCTGTCTAGAAAATCCCTTCCCCAAACCCCACATTATATGCGAGATTTCAACAATGGGCAGGTCTTGTAATTAACCAACTTAAGATGGTATCAATAAAGACAAACCAATTTCTGGGGAAACAAAGATGCAAACCACAATGTTACTGCATGTGCCACTCTGCCGGAAAATCTTCACTAATGAGGGTGCATAAGTCAACATCTAAATGGATGAACCAAAACAGGTGTGGTGATCTTCTATACCTTCTATTCTTCTAGTATCTTCATTATGTGCAAAACTAACAAAAAATGAATATGATCCAGAACATTCTAAATATTGAACAACTAGCAAGACTCATGGGTTAACATGAAAAAAAGGTATAACTCCACAGTTTATCAAGAATTTTATTTAATCCACTGCTAGCTAAACACTTGTGTCTCTGTTACACCATATGTCTTGCATCCTTGGAGGAATGTGCGCCATATGACACTACTTGGTTGGAAAGGCATGCCTCTAATCACAAGCTCAGCTTCCTTCAAATGACCACACTTGCACAGCATGTCCACTACACATATGTAATGCTCCATCTCAGCTTCAACTGAATAGTCAGCTTTCATGTTTTTGAATATCTTCATCCCCTCCTTCACAAGTCTACCATGTCTACAAGCTGACAGGACTGCTAGAATTGCTACTTTGTCAGGTTTGCAGTCATCCTTTTCCATTGCTTTAAACCATGCTAAGGCCTTATGAGAAAAACCATTAAGGCCAAGGCCAGAAATCACAGCTGTCCATGAGATAAGGTTCCTTTCTTTCATTTCCTCAAAGACTCTGAGACAGTCTTCAATTCTACCACATTTAGCATACATATCTAGCAGCATATTATCAACATAAGTGTCAGAGCAACCGGAATCGGTCTTGATGATAAGCCCATGAATTGACTTACCGAGATCAAGGCTGTTGTTTTTTGTACAAATGCTCAGCAAGCTCACAAATACATAGTTATCAGCATGGTACCCCAAAATTCTCATCTGTTTGAAAAATCCAAAAGCTTCATTGCAATCACCATTGCGAGCACAAGCAGTAATAAGTATGCACCATGAAACCGTATCTCTAGCTTGCTGATGTAAAATTAGCTCCTTAGTTTCTTGGTACCTGCGAGCTTTATTATACACACCAGCTAAGGCATTCATGGAGACACTACATGAATCAGGATCCAGTGCAACTCCATAAGTCAAGGCATCGGAGAAAACACCATGTGAAGCATAAGATGATATGACACCACTTGAAACATAGTCATTACCACCATGACCCAATCTGGTCACCAATGAGTGAATCTGCTGGAGATCCAAAAGCGACGGATCCTTGAGAGATGCAGAAAAAGTAACTTCATTCGGTTTAATCCCTGATCGTAACATGTCTCTCAGAATAACCAAAGAAGTTGGACCGTCACTATCAGAGTGAGCAGAAATTAGAGCATTCCAACATGTGGTGCTATTCTCAGGAACCTCTTCAATTACTTTATGAGCATCCCTCCAACCAATACAGTTTGCACAAAAATCGACCAATGAGGTGCTGACAAAGACACTTGCATTGAGATTCCGCTTGATAACTTTTGCATGAATAAACTTCCCATGCTTGTGTTCGTTCATACTGGCACAGGCATAAAGAACACTGGCAAATGTTGTTTCATTTGGCAAATCACCCTGACGTTGCATACTTAAGAAAAGCTCAAATGCTCTCTCTGGGACGTTGCTCCTCGCAAAACCGGTTATCATTGTATTCCAAGAAGCCACATCTCTAAACACCAACTCACTGAACATCTTCTCTGCCACTTGTATATAACCACAGGTACAGTATGAACTCAATAATGAATTTGCAACTGCTGAGAAGGAATCCATGCCAGTTTTCTTAACGAGACCATGAACTTCCACTGGTGACCCAAACGCAGGCAGCACTGCAACAAGAGAGCCGTCTGATAAGCCATCACTGCTTCTCACGAGCTCCCTGAACCATAATAGGGCATCGCGGGAGCGTCCAAACTGCACAAACGAAGAGATGAGACAGTTCCAGGTGACCACGCTCCTCACCGTCATTTCACCGAACACCTTGAGCGCCTCATCGAACCGTCCACTCCGCCCGAAGAACCCCACCAGCGAGGTCCCCGAGTAAGGCTCGCAGTGGAGTAGCCCGCTCTTGAGGATGTGCGGATGCAGCTGCGCGGCGCAGCACGCGGTGGCGGAAGGCGATGAGAGGATTGGCGCGAAGGTGAACGCGGTCGGGGCGACCCCAGCCGCGAGCATGCGCGCGAGGAGCGAGAAGGCGTCGGCTGAGCGGCCGACGCGGGCGCGGGAGGCGATGAGGGAGTTGAAGAGGGAAGCCGAGACCGGCGACCTCGGGCGCATCCCGTCGAGCAGGCGGCGGCCGGCGGGCGCGGCATGAGGGAAACGGTGGGAAGCGCGCGGCGCTGGTGGGTTGAAGTTAGAACTTCGCGGCGCGCGGGCGGGCGTTCTGCTGCCGTTCGCCTGGGCCCTAAAGCAAAACGCTGTTGAAGACTCTCTCTCTCTCTCTGGTGGGAGTAAAGATCAGATTGGGCCGGCCGTGGCTGGGCCGGGCAAAATACTGGATTGAGTGGGTCCGTGGCCCACATCACGTTACGATCAAGAAGGGCAGGAAGGAAAGCTACACCTGCGAATGAGTTCAAATCCTGGTGTTCACGTTTTTCTGAATTTATTCTGAGATTTTTCGGTGTTATGCATTACTCTCTTCATTCTTTTTTGATAAGATTATTTGCAAAATCAAAATTTTCTCTTTTGATAGTATCATTTGAGTTGCCACCTCGTATTTGATATAGATGACTTTTTGATTCTTGTGCAGAATAACTCTTCTAGAAATATAATTGGTGCATGTATGTGATTACATTAAAATCGAGGTGCATGTATATGAAAACGAGGTAAAAATAATGGCATGATTCATGAGATGATAAGTGGATTTCATTTTCCTTGGTCATTGTGTTAAGGTGAAATAGTTCTATCATAAGAGAATGGAGGGAGTATGTGGTAAGCGGCGTTCCCGTCGACGAGGCGTCAGTGGTGACTTCGGGAATCTCCAGATGTGCCGGTGCTCAGTCCTTCAGAGGTGCTCATAGGGGTAGGGTTTGCGTGCATGTTGTGAACGTCTGCGGTATACTGTGTAATTTAAAAAAGCTAATATAACTTCCGAAATGATTTATTTTAAAAAAACAAAACTTTCGGAACTTTTCTAACCTGATTTTCAATTTATGAGATTCGTACACGAAATATGATTTCTCCTGCGCCGAAGCGCTGCCCCTGTTCTCCGCTGACCTCGACGTGCGGCCGGCCAGCCACGGAGGCAGTGAGGGGGGCGGAGGGGGCTCCAGCCCCCCTACTGTCTGCACAACAGTGGAACTGTCCTTCAATCTCTTTTGAAATTTTCTACTATAAATGAAATTTTTCTAGTACCTAGAGGTAGAAGAAGGTGTTCAACCCCCTTACATCTGAATCCTAGATCCGTCACTGCCGCTGGCCGATTTGCAGCCAAGAGCTCGATTTTTTATCCGTGGAAAAAAATACTTACTTCAAAAGGCATGACGTCATGACACCAAAATTTTTGGCCCGTGCTAAGGCTAGGATCTTGGCACGATGAGCACCACCATATATATACAACATAATAACACGATGTTTGGAGTAGCTATCACGTCAATAAAAGCTTCTTAATCACTTTTATTCTTTTTATCGTCCTCTCATATTTCCCCCTCTCGTCTCGCTATGAGCTTTGTGTATGCGCATGTAAGTAAATTGTATAAAAGGAATTTGAGATGGTGTCGGGAATTTTAGTGACCGTTTTATTAATTAGGAAAAATGTATATTTAATCCCTCAAGTACTGCAAAAGGGTAACATTTACCTTTTGTGTTTCATTTGGTACAAATTAACTCCTGACTATTTGAACTAGTGCATTTACCATCCTTATCTTAGTTTAACAATGATTTAGTATCATATAATCAGGTGGAAATCAACCCACATGTGCAAACTATGCAAACTTCGATGACGGACGCAAGATCTAGATCCAAAGGTCACGAAGAGAGATGGATCATTTACAAAAACCCGCCCAACAGCCCCCTCACGTACGCAGTAATTTTTCAAAAACACCCCCCTCATCCCCAGACCCCAGGCCGCACGTCCTCCCTTGCCGGCCCGTTCGTCGCCTCTCATCCCCATCCGCTTCTTTCTTGTTCCCGTTTCTGGAGTGCCCCAGCGCCGCCGCCCCAGAGAGTCCCCTAGCACCACCGCCCCTGGAGTCCCCGGCCGCCGCCCCCTGGAGTCCCCTAGTGCCGCCACCCCTGGAGTGGAGGGCCCTGGCGCTGCCGCCCCTGAAGTGGAGAACCCGCGCACCACCGCCCCTGGAGTCCCCACACGCCGTCAACCACTGGGCTCGCAGCGGCCTCCTGGAGTCCCCGCGCGCCGCCCCTGGAGTCCCTCGACGCCGCCTCCTGCAGGGTCCCTCCACGCCGGATTGCCCCACTGAATAGCGCCGTAAGCAGAAGGCAAGAGAAAGCAAGCACTAGAAAGCAAAAAGCAGAAGGCAGTTGCCCCCACTGAATAGCGCCTGCAACTAGTGCATCCTATGTAATGAATTTGTACATGAAAAGTAGCACAAAATGTGTGTGATCTATTTTGTGCAATGACAATTGTGTATTGTGTGCAATTGTGCATGAACAATGTGTGCATGAACGGGGTGCTGTCTGCTGCAATTGTGATACTGTCTGTATCTGTCAGTGTATCAATTTTTCAGTCTATGGTTTTCAGTGTATCAATTTTTCAGTCTATCAATTGTTCAGTATCAATTTTTCAATTTAAGTATATCAATTTTTCAGCAAGTACCTGGTAGTCTTGCTGTTCAAAATTTGCATACTGCTAGCTAATTTAACTGAAGTATGTTCAAAATAGTAATGTTCCTGACAAGAACTCTTGTGACTGAATACTAGTGCCTGAACTCTTGTGAAACTGAATAAAAATTAGTAAACTCTTGTGCCTGTACTCCAACATGTCAGTAATGTTGGGGGACATTAAATTTTATTCCTTTTCATGATCTACACACAAGTTAATTACATAGGAGGCACAATTGCCATTGCTATTGCAGCCAGTACACTGAAATTGCACAAACACCAGACAACAGCACAGTAGCAGACATCAGCCTTGGTGTTCTTGTGCATCAGACAGAGTTCAACTACGGAACAGTATCCACTAAAACAGGATACGAACTCTCCATCAGAGTAAAATGGGATCCCGAGTAAAATTGAAGTCTCCCGTGGCATGTCCTTGTCCCGGTCTTTGACCTGAATGTACCCATCTGGATGCCGCACGACAAGGTCCTTGCTGCGCAGCCACCCGCCGGCCATCGATTCCTTCGTCGCGTCACGGTGTTGCCTTGGGACATCAGCTCTCTAGGAAGGACGGCGCTAGAAGAAGCAGCGGCGCTGGGAAGAGGCGGCGGCGCTGGTAGGGGCGGTCGCGCTGGTAGGGGCGGCGGCGTTGGGAAGGGGCTTCGGAGCTGGGAGGGGGGCGACTCGGTAGGGATTAGGGACAGGGTCGGGGTCCTGGCCGCTGGGACTAGGGTAGGGGTGTTTTGCAAAACAAGACGAGATTAGCAGGGGGGCGGCGGGAGTTTTTTTTTGCAAATTGTTCCCATCTCTCTCCTCAGCCTTTGGATCTAGATTCAACGATCCTGATCGGAGTTTCTATAGTTTGCACAAGTACTTTAGTTTCCACCAGATATGCTCCCGTTTAGGCCATGCAATAATCTTGATAATTACTGCTTAGTCACATCTTATGTTGAGTCAGCCTCTATAATAATTGAGCGTGAACGATTCATTAATTTTTTCAGAAAGAATTTTTAGAGTATCCAAATTTACTAAATTTTTTTTGATCTTTATATTTTCGACTTAGCATATTGCATCCATAGAGAATGATTACTAATTAATCAAATAATTATGTCAAATAATTATGTGACATAAACCGTGAGTAGATTTCATTAAATCATTGTTAAACTATAAGATGGGATGATAAATGCACCAGATTATTTAGTTAAGGGATTGATTTGCACCAACAGAAACATGAGAGATGAATACCACACTTTAGCGATACTCGAGGGATGAAAAATATATATTTTTTTCCTTTTACCAGGGTTGGGCCTTAGGTTGAGGTGTTGTACTTAGCCTAGCTAGGGGGACAACGCCCGAGGCGCATGCCATATTTATTTGGCGAGACAAAGGTCTAGTCCCACTTCTACCTTACATCGGTACTAAAGGTCTCTTTGATAGAGCTTCTCAAAGAGTTTCTTCAACAGTTTTTGTGGAACCCTAGCAAAAGAGATTTTAAAACTGTTTCACCATCGAAGCCGAAAAGAAGTCACAATATGACTTACACTAAAAATCAGAAGTCAACAAAAGTGGCTTCTATGAGCTTCTTCCCTCCCCCTCTAGTTATTTATTGACCATAAAATTACACATATTGTCATTGAGAAACCGTTTTTTAAACACTTTCTAAAACGACTCCAGCTTCACTAGAGAGAGCCGTTCCATGGGAGCAGTCACAACCGCAGCTGCCCTGCCAAAGGGGCCTTGCATGCTCCATGTAAGGCCGGACGAAAAGCTCATTAGCTCGCTCGAACTCGCTCGTTAGTGGCTTGGCTCGACTCGGCTCGTTAGTAAATTTGAACCGAGCTGAGCTCAGGTTTTAGCTCACTACGTGAGAGACATGGCTACCCATGGGTCCCCACCGGTCAGGGTCCCAGAGGTCCCTGACATGTGGACCCGACCTTCTAGAAGCCCCGCCGACCTGCAAAGTGGGCCCAGCGACCTTATCCGTGACTCCGACGACTCCGGGCGACCTTATCAAGAATCTCGGAAGATCCGCAGAGCTTGGCGTGCAAGTCAAGACATTAGGGCGCGGTGCGCCGCCGACTGTAGGCCCGAGTATCACGGGATACTCCTTGTAATCCGGAAGATAGCTTCCTGCAATTGTAACTAACCCGGACAAGGGTCCACCGACCTTGAATGAAAACCCTAGCCCGTCCTCCCCATATAAGGCGGTCTAGGGCTCCATTCAAGGGATCATCTTCATCCTCTCGCATAATCCACCACCACAACTGGACGTAGGGTTTTACTCTCCGGAGGCCTGAACCAGTCTAAACCTTTGTCTCCCCGTGTCCATCGCCATACTCGCCTAGTTCCGAGTTCACCACGTGGACTACCACCTACGCTCTTAGGTCCCGATCCTCTCCATTAACCTGCAAACCTCTAGGGTAACCCCCTAGCGGATCGTCCAGGTCTCACCCCTGACAGTTGGCGCGCCAGGTAGGGGCGATCGAGAACTCGCTGTGCAACATGGTGGCCCGATTTGGTGTCGCCTTTCCGGCGAGCATGGCGGCCATCCTCGCCAACCCTGTGGAGATCTGCTTTGGATCCTTCACGGTGACCTCTCCTGCTCCGGCAGTTGCAGCTTCTCCAGCGACCGCGGAGCAGGTCGTGACGGCGTCTGTCGCCACCCCCGTTTCCGATCTAGTGTCGGAGACCCACCCGCCCAGACCCTATGATCTCGTCCAGGGGCTGGAGAACGTCATCGGCACGATGAAGGAAACCCTGGAGATCTACGAGCGAGCTCAACGCTCGGCGCAGACGGCGCTACGCCACGATACACCGACCATCCGAGAGTGTAAAAATCCGGTTTGGCTCGCCAACCCGGTGCTTGTACCTAAGAAAACCGGTCAATGGAGAATGTGTATCGACTACACCGACCTCAACAGGCACTGCCCTAAAGACCCCTTCCCTCTTCCGCGCATCGACCAGGTCGTGGACTCCACGGCCGGAAGCGTCCTCCTATGCTTTCTCGACTGCTACTCAGGGTATCACCTGATAGCCCTGAAGGTCTCCGACCAAGATAAAACGGTGTTCATAACGCCGCACGACATCTACTGTTACACGGCCATGACCTTTGGCCTCAAGAACGTCGGCGCGACCTACCAGAAGGCCATCCAGAAGTGTCTGGAGCGCCAGATCGGCAAAAACGCAGAAGCCTACGTCGACGACGTGGTCGTCAAGACCACTGAAGAGGATAAGCTCATAGCTGACCTCGCAGAGGCCTTCGCCAATCTCTGACGCTATCGCTGGAAACTTAATCCAAAGAAGTGCGTCTTCGGTGTCCTGTCCGGTAAGCTCCTGGGCTTCATGGTTAGCAACCGGGGCATCGAGGCGAACCCCACCAAAGTGGATGCCATCCGCAGGATGAAGCGACCTACTGGGAAGAAGGATGTCATGAAGCTCACTGGCATGATGGCGGCCCTAGGTCGATTCATTAGCAAACTTGGAGAGAAAGGCCTGCCCTTCTTCAAGCTGCTAAAGAAGACGGACAAGTTCGTCTGGACCGAAGAGGCGGACCAAGCCCTGGATCAACTCAAGGCCTTCCTTACGTCACCCCCGGTGATGGTGCCTCCGGCACCTAAGGAAACATTACTGCTCTACATCTTCGCGACCACCCTGGTGGTCAGCTCGGTTCTGGTGGCTGAACGACCTGAAGAGGGTAGACCCTACCCTATTCAGCGACCTATCTACTACGTCAGTGAGGTCCTGTCAGACAGCAAGACGAGGTACACCCAACCTCAGAAGATGCTCTATGCCCTACTCGTCACCTCCCGTAAGCTCCGGCATTACTTCCAGTCGCACAAGATCAAGGTCGTCTCGGCCTTCCCCCTTGGCGAGATCCTGCGCAGCCGCGACACCACTGGACACATCGTCAAGTGGTCCATCGAGCTAGGTGAGTTCGACCTAGAGTTCTGCCCCAGGCAGGCCATTAAATCCCAGGTCATCGCGGACTTCGTTTCAGAATGGACAGAGATCCAGCAACCCCCACCTTCATAACGACTTGAGCATTGGAAGATGTACTTCGATGGTTCCCTGAACCTAGAAGGAGCCGACGCAGGCGTACTGTTCATCTCCCCTCAGGGTGACTACCTGAAGTACATCCTACAGATCCACTACAAGGCGTCCAACAAAGGCGCCGAGTACAAAGCCCTCATTCACGGGCTACGCATCGCCATCTCCCTAGGGATCAAGCGCCTAATGGCCTACGACGACTCCAAGGTCGTCATCGACCAAGTCAGCAAGGACTCCGAAGCTAGGAAGGATACAATGGATGCCTACTGCGCCGAGGTACGCAAGCTCGAGCGACACTTCGAGGGACTCGAGTTCCACCACGTATGTCGCAACAACAATGTGGCGGCTGACGTTCTCTCCAAGCTCGGCTCCAAGCGCACGCTGGTACCAGCTGGCGTGTTTGTCCAGGACCTACGCAAGCTGACTAAAAATCTTCTCCCCGACCCTGAGTCACCAGATGACGAAGCGACCCCACCAGGAGGTCGCGATGTCCTCATGACCGAGGCAGAGGACGACTGGCGCCTCGTCTTCCTCGCTTTCCTCCTTGAACATCGAGTACCTGAGGAGAAGGCGGAGCGCGAAAAGATCACAAGGCGTAGCGCCAACTACGTCGTCGTCGGCACAGAGCTCTACCGGAGGTCCGCCTCTACCGGGGTTTTGATGAAGTGCATCTTGCAGTCTGAGGGCCTCAGGCTCCTAGATGAAATCCACGGCGGCGAGTGCGGCAACCACGCCGCCTCGGCAAACCTTGTGGGCAAGGTCTTCAGGTCCGGCTTCTACTGGCCTACGGCCATGGCTGATGCACAAGAACTTGTACGTTGATGCAAGGGGTGCCAATTCTTCGCCAAGCAGCAGCATGTCCCGGCTGAGGCCCTGAGGACTATCCCTCCACCATGGCCCTTCGCAGTGTGGGGCCTTGACTCCGTGGGTCCTTTCAAGACCGCCCCTGGCGGATACAAGCACATCATCGTGGCGGTGGACAAGTTCACCAAGTGGATCGAGATCCGCCCTGTATCCAGCGTCACATCAAAAGAGGCGACCAAGTTCATCGAGGAGATCACCCACCGCTTTGTGGTTCCCAACAGGATTGTCACCGACCTTGGCACAGCCTTCACAGGAGCTGATTTCTAGGACTTTTGCCAAGACAACCTAATCGACGTATATTACTCCTCGGTGGTGCACCCACGGTGCAACGGCCAGGTCGAGCGGGCCAATGGCATGGTACCGCAGACCATCAAGGACCGCATCTTCGATGGCTCATCGCCTTACGCAACCAGGTGGCTCGCAGAGCTCCCTCACGTCATCTGGGGTCTCCGGACTCAGGTCAGCTCGACTACAGGGTACTCCCCCTTCTTCTTGGTCTACGGGTCAGAGGCCATCCTCCCCACCGACGTTGCTTTCGGAGCTCCTCGCATCCAGCACTTCGACGAATGAGAAGTGGAGCAAACACGCAGGCTCGACCTTGACAGCATCGAGGAACATCGTGTGGCCGCGCTCCTGCGCCACACCCGCCACGAGCAGCAGCTACGTCTCTACCACGACCACAACGTGCAGGAACGTTCTTTCAACGTTGGCGACCTAGTCCTGCGGCGGATCCAGAACACCAAGGACATGCACAAGCTCTCTGCACCTTGGGAAGGCCCTTTCATAGTTAAGGAGGTCATTGGACCGGCGACCTGTCGCCTCCAATGGGCCAATGGCCAGGGTGTCCCGAACCCCTGGAACATCAAGCATTTACGACGCTTCTATCCTTAGGAGCCTTGTATCGCAATAAAAGCTATGTACCCTATCCCTTGTAATTCATCAGCAACATATATAAAGATTCCCTTTCAGCAGTTTTTCTGTCGACCTACTTTTATGGGTCTCTGTTTACTTTCTGTTCACCCCTCCCCCTCGACACGCTCGGGGGCTTCGTTTAAAGCCAGACCCGACGCGCTCGGGGGCTTGGTGTTAAGCCAGGCCCGTCACGCTCGGGGGCTTGGCTTTGCCAACCTAAGGGTCGTTCGACCTGGGGGGGGTTTACCTTTCTTTTTTCAAGTGCTTTCCCTTACCACAACTTTTTTACCCTTTATAAGCGTTCTTAAGTCATGTGATTGTGCGACCTTGGGTCCAAGGCCCCCCTCCGCGCGCCGGCTACATGTAAGCCTCCACGCTGAGCTGTGTAGTCGGTAAGTCATTCCTCCACTGAGTTGGGTTAGCAGGGGAAAGGGTTTCCGCAGTTTCATTACTTTTGCATTCTTATAATAAGTATCTGAGCCAAACAAGGGATCGCAACTGTTAATTAAACATAGGCATTTTCATTTATGCAAAGTTTATCTTACATCAAAAGGGTCCATGACCCATCTGCACTAACAGTTTGTTACATCCTAAGTTACATTTCAGAGATCTAATTTCTTCACGATCTCCTCCGCGGCGACCTGGATGACTTCAGCGCCCACCAGTGGAGCCAGGTCAATCTCCTCCGTGACCCTCTGCAGGCTGAACGCTGGCTCGTGGTGCTTCATCGTGGCCAGTGCTGCAGCCACGGCGAGCTTGCCGTTGTCCATCAGTAGGGTCTTCATCCGACCTTCTGCTTCCTCCAGCCGCGCGACGAGCTCCTGCGGTCCACCTTCGACCTTGGGGACATGGACGTCCACAAGGTACTCAGCAGCCTCCTTGAGGTCGTCCAGCTCCTTCTGAAGATCTGCAGTCATCTCTTGATGATCAATAAGGGTTTGGATCGCCCGGCCAAGGTCGATTTCCAAGTCCCTGCGTACACCAAATTCATATGCAGCCTTCCGAGTGTAGTAATACTCACTCGCTTCGACCTCCTTGGTCTTCTCCTTGAGGGTCTTGACCTGGTCCTTGGACTCCTTGAGCTCCTTCTTCAAGGCGGCCTCCCTCTTCTTGGCCTCTGCAATCAACAAGGTCAGGAACAACACACAACATCATAAACTTCAAACATCAAGGTCAATGGTACTCCCAGACATACCCGAAGCGGCGATCTTGAGCTCATCATCAGCCTCCTTCACCTGCACCTTGCCGGCTTCGAGCTCTTCCTTCAAGGCGACCCTCGTCCTGTCCTTCAGGACCATCTCGTCCTTAAGGCGCCGGATTTCCTCTGCGGCCTCGACCTTGGCCTTCAGCATGGCCTCCCGGGTCGCGGTGGCCTCTGCGTGAAGCTTGGCGTCCTCCTTTAGCAGGTCCGCCCAGCCCTGAGCCCGTGCGGCGAGCGACTGCGTCAACATAATACCAAAGGTCATCAGACCCAGCTATCAGAACAAATTGACTACGTTGCCGAAGCGAAACTAAAACTTACAATGAGTGTCCTCTCGATTGTCTTCGACGCTTCCCAGAACTCGTCAAGGTCCCGGCCGTCGGCATGGATGTCCTCTTCCCACGGGGTGCCGGAGTAGAGCCACTTGTCCGTGTCACTAGGTCCACTCCCTCCTTCGGCCTCCGCTTCCTGCGTCTGCGGCGGGACCGACTCGGGTTGGTCCTACTGTCGAAGACCTTCCCCCTGTTGAGCGCTATCAGCAGCGACCTTGGTCGCCGCCGATGACGCCGCCCCCACAGTCCCAGGGACCTGGCTCGTAACGTCTCCACCTGATGCAGCCGGAGATTGGCCCACAGGCGCCTTCTCCAGCTTGCGCCCAAAGGCCTCCTGGCCTGAGGCGTTCTTGCTATTGTCTGATGCAGCAGGAGTCTCCCTGCCTGGAGCACAAAAATTATCAGCTACATACACAGAAAGCCGCAAGGTCGAGCACACAAGGATAAAGATCGACGGCGCACCTGCCCCCGAATTTCAACCCAAGCTTTATAGGCTTGGGCGGCACCCGCCTCTGCTTCTTCCTGCGCCCTCAGCACTTGGCTTTGGGCGCCGTTCATCCAAAACCCGGAAGGGGGTCTCGTCTTCCTGCGCGGTCGCCGTGTCGCCCGACCCTACGCCGGCGTCATGCGACCCCGCGTCGTCATACTCGCCAGCGCCGGTGACGACTTCGACGCTGACCGTCACCATCTCCGACGACGCAGTGGTGTCCCTCCTCTTCCTCGTCTTCTTCTTCTCCACCTCGATGGTGGCGGCTACGACTTTGGCGGCCTTGTTCGTTGGCATCTTCCCGGCGACCTGCCGCGCGCGCTGAGTCATTGGCGCAGAACTTTCGTCGGGGGGTCTTCATCATCACTACCTCCCACTGACGAATCGGAGAGGTAGTCGTCGATGTACTGCTGCGGAGGTACCTCGATATCCTGCGCAGCCCGGACCTTGAAGCTTCGCTCACCCTCGTCAGGGAGGGGAGCCGGGCTCCAGTACACGCCCTCACGACCCAGCATCAGGCGACCTTCGTCATATACCAGCAAACAACAAACATAAGCAAAAGAATCAAGGTCGATGGGAAACGAGTGACTTACAGCCTCGGTGGGGCGCTTCAGGCAAAACGCCTTGGGGCACGTCCGGTTCCGGATCACCCCACTGAACAACTCCCTCACCCGCACCACCATCTCCTCCTTGGAGACCTTGCGTTGCGCCACGTGGGTCGGGTCAGCCTGTCCCCAATACTCGTAGGCCGGATGCACCTGATCTTGGATCGGTTGCAGCAGCCTCCGGCTGAAACTGATGTCCACTACGCCGCCAGTCAACCCCCCTGCCTTCAGCGTCGCCAGGTTGTCCAGCAGTGGCTTGATGGCATCGGCCTCCCGCGACATCAACTGGTTGTTCCACTCCGGCACCGGGACCGGCGCGAGTCCCGACCTGGTCGCCAGTGCCGGCTTCGGGTTGTCGATGTAGAACCACCCTCGCCTCCAGAACTGGGTGTTGTCAGGCAACACCATCTCGATGTACACCGGCTTCATGTGGTGACGTAGCATGAAGCCGACGCACCCGACGACCTCCTTATTCCCCGTCTTCTTCAGTTCGAAGAAGTACCGCCACAGGTTGAAGTGTGGCGGAATCCCCAGGTATGTCTCGCACAGGTGGATGAAGGAGGAGATCGTGGTGATGGCATTGGGGACGAGGTGTACCAGGTCGATCCTGTAGTAGTGGAGGAGCCCGCGGAAGAAGTCGCCCGCCGGAACTCCGAAGCCGCGCTCCACATGCGCGACGAAGGCCACCGTCTCTCCGGTCCCCTCGGAGGGGAAGGCTTCGCCGGCAGCCGGCCTCCACCTTACTTGCTCCTTCGGCTTCAGCAGCCCCCGCTCCACGAGACCTTGGAGCTGCTCCTCGGTCACCGTTGAGGGCTCCCAGATGCTCTCGGGCATGGGCGCAATCTCCGGGGCCATTTCTTCTTCTTCAAAGCCGGTGGATCTAGCTCTAAAGGTCACTAAGGACTTCGTGCGCATACAGCCGCGCGCGGTGCAGCAGATCTGTGTGCGGCGGCGCCGACGGATTCGCACGAAGGATTCTAAGCAGTTGCCCTGAAACCCTAAAGCCTACGCGGAAATGGAAGCGAGTGGGGTCCTCAGCCCCTCACTCAGCCTTTTATAACTGGGCCGCAACGGCGATATGGGCCGCGACTGTAACACCTCGTGTTTTCAATCAAGTGTCACTAGAGGCTAATCACATCCCTAATCACCCTATGATCATTTGTGCTTAAGCCCTTAATCATCTTAGAGGTCAAACCCTTAGTTAAACCCCCTAAGCCATGAACTCAATCTAGAACTTTTGGCACGTTCTCCAATTTTCACCAAAACACTTCAAAATCGGCCAATACCAAACTTGTGCAGTTTTTTAAGGCCTACAACTTTGATGTTAAGTGGCATTTGAAATTCGAAGTGAAAACATGTGAAAAACCTTGGTCAACGCTGGCAGTTCCTGTTCACCAGCGTAGAGAAAACAGGCAAGTTCAAGAGCTGTTTATGCTCAATCCGTTGAACTAAACACCCATCGGCCTTTGTAGTTGTAGAGTGTTAGTTGATCTACAAGTTTGTCCATTGGCACTTGGATCACTTCTATATCAAAAACACGAGTTTGAGATGGTCAAACAGGGGCACATCGAAACGTTTTGGACGCCAGAACGCCGCCGCACGACGCCGTCGCGCACGCGTGCCCGCCGCATCAGGGCGCCGCCGTGTGACCAGGCGCAAACGCCGAGGCACACGGGGACCCACCGGTCCGTCGGTGTCGCTGCACAGGATTGGACGCGCGAGGCGGTAACAGGCCTAGGCCTCTAGGCCGGTGCCACACGCCGCGCCGCCATCCGCCGGAGCGCGCACGCCGAGGCCGCCATTGGCCGGCCACGCCTGCGCACGTCGCCGCACTTTCCCGGCAATGCCGTCGTCACTGTGCCGCGCTATGGTCACGTCATGACCCCTCTCCACGCCACGGCCGCCTATTTAAGACCCCGCTCTTCCTCTGCCCCGCCAGAGCTTTCCGCTGACGCCATTGCCGCCGCCGTGACGAGCTCACCCCTCCTCTAGTCCCTACATCTGTTTGAGTGCTTGAAGCTCCTCTCTAGAGTCCCAGTGAGCTTCCCCGCACACACATTCATCAGTCCCACTCCTCACCTCGCCGGAATCCGAGCCGAGGCGGCCGCTCCGCCACGGTCTCGCCGCCGCCGCTCGCCGGAGACATCCCCGGCCACACCGCCACCACCAATCAACCCCTGGTGAGCTAAATCATCGATCCCCCTCATTTGTTTGTCTGCTTCGGTCCCAGTTGGCCGCCGGCGAACTTACTCCGCCGCGGGAGGGCACATCTATGAGATTGAGTTTTGTGTAGGGTCTCTTGTGTAAAAGCTAGGGACTGATCCGTAAGGATTCAAATCTTTGCAAGGGTTGAAATGAAAGAAGATTCTTAAACTTTTGCCCATAAGTCCTGAGAACTGTAAAAATCGTAGAAAATCATAGAAAAATCCTAAAAATGCAAAACTAATTTTGTTGGTTTCCCCATGAACAGACCTACATCTTTTACCAAACCTGTATATACTTTTGATACATGGGTTTTGAATGAAAAATCCAAATCAGTTTGTATGAGGATGTTCATAGCATGAGTTGTACACATGTGCTAGGCCTGATCTTTGGATATGTTGGTGACCAGCACTAGTATAGGCTACACCTATGTTTTTGCACAAAGTTACTGAATGGTTATTTAGTTATGTTTTATTTTGCTTTATGGCTAGATCTGTGTATCTTTTTCTTGCAGCTTCATATATATGTTTTCTGCGGTCCATCTTTTGGATATCACCTTGTTATGCTAAAAAGTGATGCTAGTAATTTTATCATGAGTTTAGGAGCTGTCTTTATATCTGTTCCTGAATGATGCTTGCTTAGGAAGTAAAATCTATAGCCCAGTTTCCTTTGCTCCAGTGATGCTTATCTTTGGCACAGGTGATGTTTATGTCATGCTTAGGCTATGGTAGAAAGTTGGACTACTTTTGAGTGATACGTCTCTCTAAATAAATGCTTTGTGAATAAATAGGCTAAAAATGGTTATTTTTGTGTAGCATGAATGAAATAGGTTCTGAATCTAATTTTTGGTGTGTAACCTAGTTTTAATCTGTAGTAGCTCTGAGTAAAATTTGAGCACCAGTGCATGAGTAGTTTTCCTTATATTTAATATTCTTGCTTTTGCTATGAATATCTTGTCTGATTTTTCGTGCTCAGTATATAGCCTTGTTTGCCATGAAATTTTACCAGTGTCTCTGTTACAGTGCCTTGTGCTCACACAAAAAGTTTCACTGCCAGATGTTACCTGGTTTAACCAGAATAAATTTTGGAAGAAACTAAGTATACTAAAAAGAGAAATAAAGAAACCCCCTCTTTATAAACATACGTGTGTTATAACCTTTGAAAAATGTCCCTAATAAACCCTGAAGCCTAACTGGACCTTTTGGTGTGATAATTTTAATTTAATAAAATAGATGGGCACACAATCACTTTTAAAATAATAATAATTAAATAAATGGTTGAATAATAAATCTTAAGGAAGAGTATGCTGGATATATTCTTGCCTAAGTGGATGTGCTCAACATGCCACCCTAGACTTAATACATGTTGTTTGGTTCACACCATCCTCAACACTTAACTCCTGCATTGCATTCCTCCGTATAGAAGTTCCTGACGGTAGCTACACGCTCGTGCCGGCTGACAAGAACGAGGGAGCAGGAGGAGACGTACACTTCGTGACTGTTGATCAAGACCCGGACCAAAGTTCGGAAGACTGTCTGACTGCTGGCGCTGCCGAAGGCAAGCCCCGGTTTAACATATACCTATGTGTTTCCTTTTCAAATTTCTGAATTTATGCTTGTTTATGTATGTGCATGTACGTTCAGAAGTTGAATGGAAACCCTAGATGCATGATCCATAAGTACCTATGATGTTTCACAAGTATGCTAGGTCGCTAGTTGCTGTGCACTAAGGACCCGGTACAAGTCGAGTGATGTACTTCGCTGGCGAGAATAGGTTCCTATGTTGGAATCATAAGACTTGTTAAAATTGAATTGCTCACGTGGTAAGAGCATGGGATTTGGGCTCCGGACCAATGGTTAAGAGATTAAGCATTTGAAAGTACTAAACATTTGTCGGACATGGGTACGGTAAACCTAATACCTGAATGACGCGGTGCGGGAACTTTAGGCTACTACTCTTGGGCTGCTGCCCCAGTCTTGCAAACTGTGGTGCATGGTGACGCTGGATGCTAGTGTGAGGCATGCCAGCTAGCTATGTACCTAGGACTGTGGCACCAGTTCCTAATCTGACGAATGACGGGAACCGTTTGGTTGAAATCACTCTTTGTGAGGGTTTTCTCTCGTATGTTTAGGTTCACCTTGCAAGATTATTAATCGATCGATCGTCAGCCTCTCACCGTTATCCGGGAATAGCTTAACCCTCTAATCATGATAATCCCTCCATGATGAAATATTGAGAAACTTGATGTTTGATTAATTGTTTGCACAAGTATGCTTGAATTAGTTGCTTATCTAGTAATAATTGCTCTACTAAACCTTGAGCTAAAATATTGAAAGTAAGGAATAACTCCTTAGTTGCTTTTTGGCAAAACCAACCCAACAGCCAAAAGCCATGCATGATTAGAAGGATAAGTCTTTTATTTTAAGACGGGTAAGCCTTGCTGAGTATTAGTATACTTAGCCTTGCTATATATGTTGTTTTCAGGTGATAATGTTTGGCCTGGTGAAATCCCACCCTGCTGGGAGCTGGAATGGGTGGATGACGAGGAGTAATGGCATTAGGGATGGCCTCCCATAATGCCAAGTTATAGATTAGTGATATATATTTTTCCGCTGTTTCAAAACTCTGAACCATTTACCTTTAATGCAAGGACAATGTTTGTAATAATTAACCCTACGGGGAATTTGGATTAATTTGTAAGGTACTCTGGACTCTCCTTCGTGGGGGTTTTAATGTATGCGTTTCGATCCTCTGTGTGGTTTACAAGTGATTTACCGGGCTATGACCCGGCAACACTCAACGGGATAATTCTTTATTATCGCTTAATGACCAAAGTGGACCGGTCTAAGTGATAGTACGAACTTATCTCGGATGGGGTTGTCACAGCGGCGTCCCAACGTCTCTAAAGGTTCGGCGACATTCTTGGCGACCAACAGATTTATCACCCAACGGTTATTTCGGCCTAACGATCACAGGCAGTAACGGCTCGTGCCGTGCGGGAATCTATGCCCGTTGGCTCTCTGCTTAACGGCCTGGCGTCCATAGACTCGTTATGCCCTACTTCAAGCCCCCATACCCTACTTCAGCTGACATTTGCTTCAAGGTCTCTTGGTCTCTGGACGACCTTCGGGTCCATCACCTTCTCTTCGCAAGGTCGACAAAGTACCACTGCTTGGTAGGTCGCCTCAGCCTACAACGGCGGGTTCACACTCCGGCTCCTAGGCCCTGCTGCCTACTGGATTGCCCCAGCCTATACGGCTAGTTGATACCGACGGCTCCGTGCTTAAAGGCTCTACTGCCCGTTGGTGGCCTCTTGGTCATGAACACAACACCTCCTTGAGATCGCTAAGGCTCCACTACCTTCTAGGCCGCCTAGGCCTATGATCTTCAGGTTGACAACCTGCGTTGTGTCACTACACAACGGCTGTGCCGACTCAGGTCGACACGGGCTCCCCGTCTCTCCTTAAGGCCTCCTGAAGGTCGGCGTGCTGTTACAAGCCCCGCTGGGACCTTGGTAGCCATACCATTGCAGCCTGTACGCCACTGCAACAACTTGAAACATGACATTTGTCATGTAAAAATGTATTTACAGCTTCGTAAGCTACAAGGAGTTTGGCCCTTGGCCAATTACAAGATACAAAGGCATTTATGGTCTTGAGCTACCCTACATAGTGCCTGCGACACAATCTACACTAATAAGGCGCGTCGCAAGCTTTCTCCTAGCTTCAGGACCTATCCGAAGACCTCTACAGCCACTATAGAGGCAGCTGCCACACAGCCACCTCTACTCGAGCTCCAGCAGATTTCCTGTGGTACCCAGCATCAAGTCTGAGCTTCGCCACAAGATTCCAAATAGAGCCAGCTTCATCACGAGCCTTGCCGGGTGGAGCGTCGTGTTCACCAGCATCACATCCGGCCTCAGAGTGTCAGGGCCGACGATGCATGTGCTGCCCCACGCTCCACCTGGGTTCCTCAGTGGGCCAGGGAGAAGAGGCTAATCGAGTTCTTCGAACTTCGCAAGCATTCTTCTAGCTTCAAGCATGAAATACACCAACTCTATGCTCTGGTGGGCGGACATGAGCCCCTAGCATGGAAATTTTACTACACAGCTTCGCCATGGCTCTCCTTCCAAATCTGAGTGCTTTGCTTCAAGGTATGGGTGCCTATTTATACCCCCAGCATCTGCCCTTTTGATTTTATCCGTAAGCCAACATGCGTGGCGTCCTTATCCTCAATACCATTGTACCCTCGTGGAGCACGAGGACACTGTTCACCCGTGGGAGGCATTGGCGCGCCTTTCCCCTACCTGACTACCTCTGGTGCATTTTTTGTCTCTTGCGGGTGACAGCGACCTGTGCTTCGCCTAGGAGCCGGGCCGTGACCGTATAGTGCGCTCATGACTCAGGTCATGTCAGCTCTGGCATCTGACGATTTCTGCAAGATTCTGGAGCGTTTGTCCTATTGGATTGGTTTCACAGAGTACAATCCTGTTCCCTGAGCAGAAGGCTGTAGGTTCGGTCATTTCTTTCTTCTTCTTTGGAGCATCAAACCAGCCATTCTGGTCACTTTACTGCTCGGGGGCTACTACACTAGTGCGTCTTGTGACGCCCTATTTTCCCCAGGTCGCCTCGACCTAATGGACGCCTGCTTCCATCACTTCTCTGCTCGACCTACCTGCGGTGGGCATGGCGACCTTTCTGAAGGTCGCGACAGTTACTTCGTTACACCTGACCCAGGTCAGGTCGGCGGTTCTACAAAGGACGATGCCTTGTTTTCACAACGACCTTCTGGCCCTTCATCCCAGGAGTTCGATGTTCAACTTCGTGCGCGCATCGGAGGGGTTTTTTCTTTTGGATCCCCGTGCACCCTTCACGACCTCGACGGTGTTGCGCCCCCGCTACTCTTCGGCACAACCTCGCCTCGGCCGCTACGCCTACACGTCGATCGGGGGCTTGAGAGACATGGATACCCATGGGTCCCCACCGGCCAGGGTCCCAGAGGTCCCTGACAAGTGGACCCGACCTTCTAGAAGCCCCGCCGACCTGCAAAGTGGGCCCAACGACCTTATCCATGACTCCGACGACTCCGGGCGACCTTATCAAGAATCCCGGAAGATCCGCAGAGCTTGGTGTGCAAGTCAAGACATTAGGGCGCGGTGCGCCGCCGACTTTAGGCCCGAGTATCACGGGATACTCCTTGTAATCCGGAAGATAGCTTCCTGCAATTGTAACCGACCCGGACAAGGGTCCACCGACCTTGAATGGAAACCCTAGCCCGTCCTCCCCATATAAGGCGGCCTAGGGCTCCATTCAAGGGATCATCTTCATCCTCTCGCATAATCCACCACCACAACTGGACGTAGGGTTTTACTCTCCGGAGGCCTGAACCAGTCTAAACCCTTGTCTCCCCGTGTTAGGGCTGGACGCCAAGCCAAAAACTCGTGAGCTGGCTCAGCTTGATGGTAGCTCGGCTCAGCTCAGCTCGGCTCAGCTCAGTCGATTTTTTAACAAGCCAAGCAGCTGTTTTTGCTCGTTTCATTAACGAGTTAGCTCGAGCCAACTCGCGATCTGCTCGCGAGCCAATCAAGCTAAACACGTAGATTCAAATATAAGGAGTCGATAAGGAGGCGGGCTTAAATCCACTCGTCACTCCTCCAGATCCCTAATTAATTTCCGTCTAACGTCTGTTCGACTTCCCATCCACTCAGTTTTATTTAAAATTCGTTCGATTAGATAATGGATAGAAAGGGGAGTGACGGTTAGCTTTTATTAATAATAAATGTTTAAGTCTCTGAAATGCACCATGCATAAGCAGTGCAAATAAAACACACAAGTCACAACTAATCAATATTATGCTGATTACATATGCAATTACTACATTATTTCGGAGATTTAAAAATGTATGATTACTATATTATTTTGTGTTTCATATATATTGAGGTGCTAATGTCATTCTAAATTTAGATCTAGCTCGCGAGCCTAACGAGCTGGCTTGAGCTATTAACGAGCTGAGCCGAGCCAACGTTTTTGCTTGTTTTGTTAACGAGCTGAGCCGAGCTGGCTCGTTAAATTAATGAGCCAGACCAAGCCAAGTCGAGCCAAGCCGAGCTGGCTCGGCGTCCAGCCCTACCCCGTGTCCATCGCCATACTCGCCTAGTTCCGAGTTCACCACGTGGACTACCACCTACGCTCTTAGGTCCCGATCCTCTCCATTAACCTGCAAACCTCTAGGGTAACCCCCTAGCAGATCTGTCCAGGTCTCACCCCCTGACACTACGATAATGAGGCGAGCTCGAGCTGGCTCGCGAGCCATAACGAGCCAGTGCAGCAGTCAGCAAACGAGTTGATTGCTTGTTGGCACAGTAGATAGAGTAGTAATTTTTCTAAGTACTAGATTGCTTGTTGGCTACTTGGTTTCATGGTTTGTTGGCTTGTAAACATACTGTATTTGCTGATTCCATACTTACCTATTGGCTCACTTGGCTGTGATTTTTTGAATTTATAATTACTAATGAGCTGGCTCACGAGCTTAACGAGCCAGCTCGAGCTTCTTAACAAGCCGTCGAGCTGGGTTTCTAGCTCGCTAAGATAACAATTTAGAACGAGCCGAGCTATAACGAGTCGAGCCATAACGAGCCGAGTTATAACGAGCCGAGCTAGACTCAATATCCAGCCCTAGCTCCATGATCGAAGAGAGTAGAGATACAACATAGTTTAGATTCATAAAAAAATGTTCAACATGATGATGAACCCAAAATCGACTCATTTTCAGAAGGAGTTTCAATTAGAAGTTCACATTTATTTTATTTTTTTGATGGTCAGGGGGGAGGGGGGAGAGCATCCCCACCTGAATTTTCATTAGGCTTTGTGACAAGCCAAAAGCAGTGTGCCAGTGTTACATATTTTCAAAGTTTTACATAGAGGAGAATCAATTGTTTCTGGAGGTTTTACATTGAAGAAAAGGCTTCACACCAGGCATCACCTACAAGGCGCTCTTGTACCGGCCAACAACAGCTCCAGAGCCTTGCGCCTTGTTTGCCTTTATGGGGGGAAGCAGTTGCAAACAGGGGCGGAGGGAGGGGGGACTGAGGGGGGCAGGCACCCCAACATCGTACTAAAGTCTCTAATACCTCCTCCTAATTTAGCTTATTAAATGTGTTAGAGTATATAATTTTAACTTATTTTGTTTATATTCTTTATGCTTAGGTGGTTAACATTTTAAGGATGCTTTTTAGAGGTCATGATGAACCTCTGGTTCCTTAAATAGGGTTAAATTTTTTTTTGAAATATTCAAGCTTTTGGCTTTGTATAATAAAATTGTGCTAGAAAGTGCTCTAAGAAATGCAAAATACACTTCACCTTATGTCCAAAAGAAATTCTAAGCATATATGCTCCAAAAGTGAAGAAATTAATTAGAGAAAAAATTGAAAATAGTAAATTATTTTGTTCATTGCCCCCTTATCTTTAAATCCTGGCTCAGCCCCTGTTTGTAAAGAAGAACAAAATACAAAAAGTCTACCTTTCATCACTGTATTATTGCTCTTTTTTTTATTAATTTCATCACAACTTTGTTTCTCCCAAATGTTTCTTATCCTACGCCTCTTGCGCTAAAACAAAACGAAAACAAAAGATGTCGACCTCATCGTGTATCCTACCTTTATTCTTGACGGGTATACAATTATATTCAACATTACACGCATCTAAAGTAACCATTATTGTCTTGATCATATCACCTGGCTAGTATTATCAGATGCATATCATACATACATTTATACGAAGTAAGGACCCAGTCTAAGCTTAATCCTTGCTCGGTTGGAAGAGAATTAATTGAAGAGGATTGAAGGACTTTGGAAGGAATTAATAAATCCCTGACAATTCAAAATCCGCTCAAATCCCTTGTGAAAGGGATTAACCGAACAGAACCCGACCAAAACCTACCAACAAGCCACTCGGCCATTGTATACTTGTTAGAATGGTGTATGCCTTTCACGCAAGGAGCGGATAAAAGGTCGGTGCGACCAACGATTCAAAATCCTCGGTTTCCATCACCTCACACCTAATCGGCCGATCCATCGTGCTGGGTGTCGTCCTCGTCCGTGCATGCAGATCAGCCAGCAGAAGTTGTTGCCAGCCGTGCAAGATGCACTCGAGATCGCCGGCAGGATTGCAGTGACCAATCTTTCGCCGATACATGCACGGAGGAGTAAACAAGTGTTCTTTTTGCCGACCTGGAGGTACACAGTAGGTCGCCGCCAAACACGATCGACGCCGCCGGCCGGCCGCCGGACGATGTTGGAAATTGGAATCGTCGGCGCGTTAGGTTTGTTGCGTTGTGCTGCCCTGCATGCTGTGTCAATTAGAAATGATTGTGTACGTGATCGCCGGTCGCCGCTCATGCACGCGGTAGCAGCAGTGCTAATAGTGTTTAATCCGGATCACGTAGTCGATTGCTAGCGTTCTAATTAGATACCAATACCAGCTGTGCATCGTTATCCTCTTGCCGGCCTACACGGATTGGAGGTGCGGCGGCGCTTATCTTGCTTATCTGCTCATACGGGTGGCCTGATTTCTGCCGCCAGTACTGGTACAGTGGTACTGCATGCACCGACCTTACTTGTATATATGTCTATACAGTTGTTTGATGGAAGGACCAAAAGGAGCATTAGCTACTCATAGTATAGTAGTAGTAACATAGTATATGGTCCATACGTCCAGTATATATATTTATTGCAAGTTTTTTTTCCTAGAACAATGATGTTTTTGTGTTCTCTATGTTAATTTGAAATACAAGGATCAATTGTCATTTTTTCTGATGTTGATCAAATGGCTTAGATGTTCGCAGAGGGTTGGAACCACTCACTGTACTATCATGTCCATTGTATATGAATTCTCCGCCTGTATTTAGGGCTGGTTTGGGAGGGCTCCAGCTTGCCGCTCCGAGGTCGGAGGAGTCGGAGCTGCACCAAATTAAACACTCGTACCGGAAGAAGAACTGTTCTTTGAAAGTTTAGGAGGAGCCGAGCTGTTTTTGAACCAAAAAAATTAACTTCGTGGCTCTAGCTCCCGCTCCACACGCGGAGCAATTGGGGAGGGGCCCGCCCAACCGACCCTTACTTTGAAGCGTCCATGTGGTGTGGTCTACACCAATTCGATGAACTTGACCTGGTGCTCCCCACTTAGAGCAGCTCCAGTGTTAGGAATATGAGGGTGCTCCCAAGGGAGAGAAAAAGATTCCCAACAGGTTATACGCTGGAGAGGTGGTGCTAGGAGGTTGTTGGACTTTGCACCAAGCGCTAGGATTTTAGTGGATGGTGGTGTATGAACGTCAGTGAAAGAAATGAGAGATGGAATTTATTTGATGGGTTTTTTATTTTTTGAGACCCACTTCTTAGACAAAATTGTGTGACTACACACTGGAGAGGAATGAGAAATTTTGCTTCACCTATCACATTCCCTAGCACCACCCTTGTGGCTATACGCTGCGGCTGCTCTTATATGTCAAAGCCTCACACACACTCTACCGTCAATCTACGAGTAGTTGCTAAGCCCAGTCAGTTCGGTACTGTATATATGGTATGTCCAGTATGGCTAGTGAAGTAAACGAATTAATAAGGAAAATATAGCTGTAATTAACTCTGAAAGAACTTAACGTTAGCGGGCCCATTATATATATCGCGGTAATCCCACATTTCCGAAGTGCGCACTTGGGGTCCAACCAGAGAACCAGTAGGGATCAAATCAGAGTATAGCATACTCGAAACAATAGCGCGCGCACACACACGCAGGGTTGGAGTCAACTGGCATTACGAAAATTTGAAGAGGCGCTTCGCATTTTATATTCTCTCGTGTTGCCATATCCGTACCGGCCGAACGAACTAAACCGACGAATCCGCCCGGCGATAGGGCAAAGCCAAAAGGGCTCCCGAAAAAATTACACAAATAAAAGCTCCCGATGAGAGATCGTGACGGCACCAACTCCAAACGAAACGTTTGATTCGTTTTCTCTTTAACTTATTTGATTTGGGATTAATAAGACCCGAGACTGCGAGAGCGAGCTGGGTGAAGAGCCGCTGATCGAAGAGGGCGGCACAGTGCCAACGAACTAAGCGCATCATGGTATCCTTCGATCCGGAGGCGTATGGAAAAGTTGTTTGTTTCTTTGTGTTTTTTTTAATTCTAACGGGAGAGCTTTTGATCTGATCCCTTTACCATTATGTTGAGAACCTATCGCGCGAGCAGATCGTGACGACGCACGTCGTGATGCCGGTGATAGTGAAAGTTTCATGAGGCGGCGGGACAAAACGATTATAAGAACATCTGTTGCTTTCCAAAAGGGGTTGTTAAAGAATAATCAGGAGCTCTGACCACTGTCAGTGGTGTTAGACCATGAAGGAAAAGAAAGTGGACTGATGAGGTCGGGCTGACGAGGCTTCGCTAATTGCCGCCTGTCCCTCGTAGCGCAACTGTTTTTCTTGAATCACACAGTTGCGTCTCTCACGTACACGCACGTCTATGCAATTCTACTCTATGAGCACTCCGAAAAACTGAGCTGGCAAATCTTCGAGATTAGGGAAGTCACCATAGACGTCTTGTTGTCGACATGCACGAGCACCAGTGTTGAGTCGAGATATGCCTTAATAGTTGCTAATTTGATTATATAGGTATATATGAGCCTAAGTGGCAGATCCTTAAGATGTCCATTAAAAGAGTTTATCCCGAAACCGACCTTCAACTTTTATATGATCAGTCTAAAAAAGGTCATTAATAAATACATTCACTTTATCGTCAAGCTAGCATCGAGCTTATTACTTTGTTTAGGCTAGGCATGGGCTTCCAGCGGTAGAGCACAAAACCAAGAGTAGGTGAGACTTTGTGAGTTTCAAAGAAAGCATGACCCCATGCACTATACCCCGAAACAGAACGTGCAATAAAGCTCGCTCTTGTGTTGTGCCTTTTTCTCTCCTCAGTTCGTTCCATTTCTAGAGCTATTTGAACAATGCAGAGAGCCAGAGATTAGCTTGATGATGACCGCAAAAACGATTGGTATTTACGCAATACATGACATTTATGTATTTTCCTATAATCTTGATCAAAGCTAAAATAACAACTTAGAACAAAACTTCAAAAACTTGCCATTTAGAATGGAGGGAATACAAAATAGTATGTGATGGGTCCTCGGCTTTTAAAAAAGAAACGTACAAAAACTTTTCTTTGGAGGGCAAGAAACGTACAAAAACTAGTAAATTTATTGAAACATGCACGAAGAACACCACTACGCGAATCCCCTCGAGCGCAGCATCGCCACGGTGATCATCGTCGCCGCCTAATGATGCTGGGGGTCCGGTCCTCCGGGGCTCAGCCGCTTGGACTCCTGCGCCGCCGCCGCCGCGGCGCCTCCGCTCTGCCCGCCCTGCCCGGGCACCGTCATCTCGGCGACCTTCCCCTGGCCAGCGCCGCCGCCGCCGCCGCCGGCGGCGGCCGGTAGCAGAGCTGCCGCCGTGTGCTCTCTCAAGACCCGTGCAGAGTCCGAGCACACGACGGCGGAGAGCAGCAGGGCGATGACGAGGAGGCGTACGGTGCCGGTACGTGCCATCGCTCGCTTCAAGTGTGCAGATGCTAGCACTTGCTGATGATGAGAGGTCACTGCCTGTACTAGGAGCTATTAGCGATGGGAAGATCATACAATGCAAGGCGAAGCTAATGATGGGTGTGGAGCTAAGGAGCAAGCAACTCCTCCTCTTATAGGCCCCGATCGATGCTACTGTTATGGCATCCACGTAAGCTCCTACATTTTCTTTTCGAGCCCAATGCATGCAGGAAAAAAAAGAAAAGAAAAAAAATCTCAATCGGTCCTGTGGATTTGGACGGTTAACCGGCAGTTGAGAACGAAGGGCCTTTTTAGCCGGCTGACGATCACTTAAACAAACCAAAGAGTGCCCGAAAGTAACCGAGCTTTGCAAGCCTGTGGACGCTGATGAGCCACTAGCCTGCTGGCCTCCCCGGAGTTAGTTGTTCGTGCGTTCTTCCATTATTCGACCATTCATTCGCATTGCTTCGTACTCGCACCAGAGGCAAATCCATCTATCGGGAACGGCCAAAGTGTGTTCCTAATGTGCTCGGCGGGTATACGGAGCAACCTGCGAAGCTTCATCTACGTGCGAGCCCACGCGATCACGTTCCACCAGCTGATGAAGCCATGGAGGTGTGTTTTAATTTGGCTTACTTTTAGGTACAAATCGGTTACGTACACACATACATATATACAATGATATATGTACACAGGCAACTGACGGAGCAACTCCATCTGAACTTTTAACTCGAGTGGATACGTACGGGTGATTTCGTTGGTACGTATCCTCTTAATTTGACCCGAGCCAAAGATCTCATCTGACGGTCTTGGAAACTTTTGGTTTTGATATGCCGATGAAAGGACAGCGCACAACTGTCTTTGGATGAGACAAGTAGGATATATACGATACCGACCAATGGGATGACAGGGGAAATTGATTGGCACGAATCATGTCTGTTCTAATTTTCCGTATTTTTAATACTACAAATTCGGTGATCAATGCAAACAGCTCAGTTTGTAGGATTATTTGTCGGGTATCTTGATCACTCGGGTTTGAGTCTTTTGACTCAGCATGGATGCTCATATTTTTTTCTATAATTTCAGAATTTAACTACGTTATTCTTTCTTTTATGAGGGAGACTTTTTTTTAGAAATTTATGAGGGAGACTTGACACGGTTACTGATATATTCTTTGAGAACTTTGGGGGTGCTGGCTCATTCTCTTCGTAAATCTCCAGGATCACGAGGTTTGTGCCCAAAGTCATGGAGGCTCCTAAAAATGCTATCATCAGAACCCTCTTCGGGCGTGTTTGCGATCCTGTACCGAACCAGCCCGGCTGGCCCGACCAGCCTAGGTCAGGAATGACCTGGCCCAGACGGTACAAGACACCATGTTTGCGTCCCTGGACCAATTCAGCCGGTCGAGGTGAAGTTGGTGTTTGCCACCCAATTGGCAGCTGGGCTGAGAGGGCAACTACCTCAACTGCCAAACCGAGATCATGTTTGACAGCAGGCTGTGGTTGGCCTAGCCCATACACAGAAATAAGAGAGGTAGACATTTTCATAGATGAGTAGCATAGGAACAAGATTTAGGAGGATGATTACAACAACATTTGTGAAATAAATTGTACAATTAGTGCAGAATAAAGAACTTGGTCTCAGATAATGTTTTGTTGAATTGATATCATTTGTGGCTGTATAATCAAATAAAATAGTAAAGAATAGCCGCTCACATAGTCAGGCACCACACAGATGTGCATCCCAACTGAGGAATCAACAAAACACATGTAGCCAACTAATTGAGCACATCATGACAGTGTCAGCTTGAGTAATGCATCCATCAATTGTGTCATCATCGGCCATTTGATCTCATCTTGTAACCGGGAGCATAAGCAACATAGCCAAGCAGTGAAAATGGACAGCAACATCAAAGTCATCAAGGAAGCAGCACATAACCAGAACAACAACACAAATGTAGTATTAATAGCCCTCAGATTAAACCATTTCATATGACCTTGACCTGGAGCATAATGGAAACGGGTGGTTGCAAATAACAAAATGAGGACAATAATGGGTTCATGGCAACCATGGAAACAACCAACACAACCATCCCAAGTTTGAAAACATGGGCATGGACGAGTTTGAAGTTTTGATGGGAGACAAGATATAGCACAACCACAACAATACCAGAAACAGATGGTTCATGGTAATCATGAAAACATGTAAGGCATCCATCGTAACCGGTCGGCATTTTAACTCTGTTTCTTCTCTTTCTCCCCTAGCACCCCTTAGGATACCTGGGAGGGTGGTAGGCTGAACGTTGTCTTCTCCAACCTGATGCAGGTTGGTGGGGTTTGGGTTCGCGAGGGCTTCTTCCTTTCTCTCCCGGTATGTCTGTTTCTGATGCACACTCTGTATTTCCGTTCTGGTAATGGAAATGGGGAAGAACCCTCGATTCGAAAAAAAATGTAAGGCATCCATCCCAGGTTTAAGAACATGGGAATGGATGTTTCACATGTTCCGATGGGAGACATGAAAAGCATATATAAGCAACACAACTCCAAATTCCTCACAAGTCAAGATCATCATATAATTTATAGACTAAATGGTATCATCATTGGCAAATAAGGTCAAATAATTGGCCTCAGCTTTGTATAATGGTGGTTATTACCTTGGTGAAGTCATTGGTGGCTGCCAACAATTGAAACAAGCAATTAAAGAGGAAAATACAACAGCATTCAAACAACTGACCAGGATGTATAGCAGGTTATACAAAAGAACAAAGCATGACATAAAAACCATCCAAAAGAACACTAAGGCAGCCACCTCATCTTAGTTTTATGCATCATAGGTCTTTAAATCCCACAGTTACCACCAAAGACATAAATAGTATGGAAAAGGATGAAACCCAGATAGTATCAAGTAAAGCAAGGCCACATAAATAATATAAGTTAAGCATTGTAGTTTAAGTAACCAACAAAGGCTACACAAATAGGTTATTACAAGCATAAGACCCCTAAAAAACGCAGTATGGACCCACGTACGGCGTGCTCCGGAAGCTAACACAACGAGTGTTACGCTGCCCGAACACGTGAAGGCCCGTACGACCAGTTTCCGCCGTGGGCCAGAAGGCATGCGGCCCACGACCGCCCGCACCCTCTTCCCCGAGTACGTGGCGGCTCGTACAACAGGTTTTCACCTCCACGCCCGACTACTCGCTCGCACGAGTAGTTTCCGCCTCACGGCTGCGACTACTCGCTCGCACGAGTAGTTTCCGCCTCGGAGCCACGACTACTCGTTCGCACGAGCAGTTTCCGTCACTGACCCGCGCAGGCTTCGTAGGGAAGGCGCGGGGCGGGTGGGCCCATCAGATCGGGGTCCCGGGAACTCCGCGCACGCTCCCCCTCGCGCCGCCACGTGTCCGCACCGCCGCAGCGGTCCGCCCGGGCCAGGCCGATTCGGTGTCAGGGGATGGATTCGTCAACGTCACAGTAGCCATCGTACCACCAACGGTGTAATGGGCGCTGGGCGGCGTATGATACAGTACGCGCTACACCCTAAGCATTGGAAGACGCGGCATAGATCACCTACTCGCACGAGTAGTTCTCTGCTTCCGACCAGTTCAAGACTTGGTCGTCAAGGCCGCAAGTACACGGGCCCCGTTGGTATTCTGTGATACCTGGGCACACGACTCGCCACGTGCCAAGCGCCCCGCGCTGGTCCACCCTGGCCGGGTCAGTCCTGTGTCAGAGGCCCGGTCTTCCTGTTGCTCCTCAAGCAGGGACGGTACGAATCGTACCACGGAGGGCACGGGAAACGTTGTGCCACGAAGCCGTCACCTATCCCTCGATCGTCGCGGTGCAGACTACTCCACGGTACCCAGAAAAGACAAACCCCTAATCTACTGACGGGATCAGGGCGTGTACTCTGCCTCCTATACCCGACTAACTACCTAGAGTAGGGCGCAGGGGGCCCCGGGACGGCTGCGTGGGACGCACGGGATCTACACCGTCACCCAAGGCCCCGTAACAGTGCTTCGCCGCTCCTGCTATCTGACAGCCCGACGCAGAGAAGGACGCCTCGCACTGTAGACCAGCTCACATGCACTCGATGTAACCACCCTGAGCCTCCCCCTTGCGACTATAAAAGGGAGAGACAGAGGTGCTCACAGGACACGTTCGTTTTCACCCCCACACGCACTTAGCATCGATATCTCATCTCATACAAACACCGCAAGCACTCACACACTCACGTACACAGACTTCTGCTACTTGAACCACTCGCACATCAGGGACTTGGGCTTTGCACCCTCTCCCGACTTGTTTGTACCCCCTACTACAAACTCCCGAGCATAAGGAACACTTCCTCTCAGACTGGAAGTAGGGTATTACTCTCCGGAGGCCCGAACCAGTATAACCCCGAGTGTCTCCTGTGCAACCGTGCGGATCAGAACACGCGCTCTCATATAAATTTACTTGCCGGCGGTAACAAACCCCGACAGTTGGCGCGCCAGGTAGGGGTCTTCGCGTGTTTTCGACGTTCTTTTTAGGGTCCGCACGGCCCTCCCATCGTTCGCTTCGACAAAAGCCGCCACCAAGCCGCTGCTGATGGACTCCCTCATGGGGTCACCGGAGTCGCTCATGGCTGGGCTCGAGATCCGGTTCGGGAGCCTGAACTTCCGAGCGACTGGAGACGGCTACGTCATGCGCCTCGTCGACGAGGCCATCGACGTGCCTGCACCAACTCCTGCTCCGACCGCCTCATCACGCTCGCCCCGACGCAAGAGGCGCTCAGGCAAGCGCTCGAAGCGGGCCAAGGCGGAGTGGCGCAGGGTAGCACGTGCTAGCTCCCCTCCGCGGGTCGAAGCTGGTACATCGCAACCCGCTGGCGCAGCAGAGGACTCTCTGCCGTCAGACTCAACGGAGTGCATCGCCAGGGAGAGCGCCCCGACGCCACTGATCTATGGAGGAAGGCCTTACGCGGCGGCAGCATATTCCTCTTCATCAAGCACGGACCGGAATCTGTATGATAACTATCCAAGTCATCGTCTCTGGTGCAACTTGAAGCTACCAGCAACCTCGCCCGACGAACAGTACCTCGTGACCGACGGTACCGATGACATCTCGGGTCCGGAGTGGGATTGCTCCGGGCTTCGCGACGCTGACGCCTTCCGTCGTTTCCAGACGGCGGCTGACTACTGTTTCGGCTACTCCGACGACGGGGGTTACGACCCCTCACGCGAGTGCTTCGTCATTGGCAACGCCCTGGTGGCGCGAGCACCGGCCCGCACTCTGGATGGAGCGCTTCACTCCGCCCACAGCTCAACGGTGGACAGTGCGACCGAGGCCTGAGTTCCTCCCAACACCGCCGCACAGCGCGCCCGACTGGACGAGTTGGAGGACGCACAGCTGTAAGTGCAATCAAGCCCTAAGTGGGTTTTGGTGATGTTGACCACACAATTAAAGGACTAATAAGCTTTTGAGTATGAGCTGCTGGTCGAAAATTGTCAAAGGATGCAAAAGTGTTAAAGGTGACCCCTCAATTAAAAGGAAGGCTTCACTAGGCTCAAATGAAGGTTTAAATTCATTTTATATTTTGAAATTGAGTTTAGGACAAGTCGTACCATCAAGGGGGATTCTAATAGTGGTTTGGGTCTAACCAAGTGCATAAAAATCATATCCAACAATCCTAAACCCATCCACAAAAGCTCTGTCAGTCTGTTGTTGCTTCTCTGCAGACTGCAGAGGTTCTGCATATTTTCGCAGAAAACTCTACTGTTCTCTCTGTCAGACTGTCAGTTATAGTGTTCGCAGATGTTCTGCATATTTTCGCAGAAGGTCTACGACTTGAATTAGAGCCATTACAGTTCAGTACTGAGGGGGTATTTAATCCCCTTCTTCCCCAACGGTCCCCTGCGGTTCCTCCTGCGCCCCAACAGTGCTCATAGCTTCTCTCTCACTCAAGCATTGACTCCCACCAACTTGAAACCAAATCCAATCCTTGCATTCAAGTTGAGAGTGATTTTCTAGTGAGAAAAGCAAAAAGAATTCCTTCCCTCTTGTTCTTGTGCACTTGGTGAAACCCTAGCTCTCTTGGTGGATCTATTACTCTTGGAGCCTTGCTCCTAGACGTCTAGAGGTTACTTGGGAGCTTCCAAGCTTAGTGTGGCTGCCCCAAGTTGTTTGTATTACCCTTTGTGACTAATGGAACCCTCCATCTATTGCTTTGGTGATAGGTGTGAGAGAGGAGTGGATCTAGAGAGATCCCAAAGCCTTTGTTGCTTACCTCAACAACGTGGATGTAGGCTAACCTTTGTGGTGAGCTGAACCACGGGGTAAATCTTGTCTCTCGTGTGCTTTAACTTATTCATGCTTAATTATCTTGTTTTGCCTTGTTATAGCATGCTTATCTAGGGTTTGCCTTTGATCTTCTTGTTAGTCAGCTTGGTCAAGGGTGCTTGTGATTATATCTCTGTTTTACCCTCATACTAACATCTCTAAGGCTTCAGATCTGTTTCCCTTTGTGTTATCCGCAGCTGCTGTTGTTCTGTCTGCAGAATGCAGAGGTTCTGCGAATATTCGCAGAAGCTCTGCAGTCTGGCAGTAAACAGCAGAAAAGTCTGAATTTATTTTGTAGGCCTATTCACCCCCCCTCTAGGCCACTTGCATTGATCCTTTCAATTGGTATCAGAGCTAAGTACCTCAGTTTGCACTTAACCGTGCGAGGAAATGACAAGTGGAGATGAAAGGCCCGAAGGGGACAAGGAAATTGGTGAACCCACCAACAAGGATGCAGCTGAAGCTGAAGCTTCGGGAGTGGATGGGGACTCCTCCTCTACTCATGAGAAGCTTGAAAAGCTCAAGAAAGCAATGAAGGAAGACAGCAAGAAAGAAAAAGAAAAGAAGAAAGAAAAAGAAGAAAAGAAGAAAGAAAGAGAAAAGAAGAAGAAGAAGGAAGCAAAGAAGAAGAAGAAGAAAGATCCTTCACCTCCACCTTCATCTTCATCCTCATCGGTGCCCTCATCTTCATCAAGTGAGAATGGAGATGATGATGATGAGTACTATAGCGCAAGAATGCCCAAGAGGACGCTCAAGCCCAAGTCCAAGCTCAAGAAGAGCTATGGAAGCGTATCTTTTAACTATGTTTGCTTGACTACTTCCAAAGATAACATGTCTATTCCCGTTGGCAAATTGCCTCAATTTGATGGCACTAACTTTGCCAAATGGAAGCATCTAATGAAAGCCTACCTTACGGGCTTGCACTTGGATTTGTGGAACATTATGTGTGTAGGTTTTGAAGACCCCGAAGATGAAGAGAAACTTACATCACAAGATTGCCGCAACATAAGAAGAAATGCCCAAGCCACTATCATTCTTCTTAGTGCTTTGAATGGACAAGAGTACAATAGGGTGAATGGCTTAGAGATTGCCAAAGAAATTTGGGACACTCTCCATATTGCCCATGAAGGGGTTGACAAAGTGAAGAAGTCCACGATAAGCATCTTGATGTCCGAGCTCAATAGATTCTCTATATTGGAGGGTGAAGGGCCCCAAGATATGTTTGATAGGTTGATGGTCATTGTTGGCAAGATTAGAGGCTTAGGTGGTGATGAATTGGATGACCACTATGTTGTGAAAGTGATGTTGGAGGCCTTTGCTCCTAGAAACCCCACTCTAGTCACCTTGATTAGAGAGAAGAAGAGATTTGAGGAATTCTCTCCAAATGATGTCCTTGGAAGAATTCTTACACATGAGCTCATGGACATAGAGATACAACATAGAAAGAAGATTGGAGAGCTAGAGTCCAAGATGAACAACATGAAGGTCAAAGATGTGGCTCTCCAAGCTAGCAAGTCAAGCAAGCCGTCTACTTCATCCAAGCCATCCAAGTCAAAATCGAAGAAAGTTGAAGTAGAGAGCTCATTAAGTGATTCAAGTGAAGACGAGGATGAAGGTCCTCAAGTTGAGATTGGTGATATAGCCCTATTCATGAGAAGATACAAGAAGGGTTTGAAGAAACAAGGCTACAAGTTCTCCAAAAGAAAATATCCCAATCACAAGAAGAGAACTTGCTACAATTGTGGATGTACGGAGCACTTCATTGCGGATTGTCCCAATGAAAAGAAGGATGGCAAGTATGACAAGAGCAAGGACAAGTACAAGAAAGATCACAAGCCATATCATAAGAAGAAGAGCTATGGTGGAGAAGCCCACATTGGACATGAATGGAACTCCGGTGATGAGAGCTCTAGTGATGAAGAGGAGAAGAAGAAGGTTGCAACCGTGGCTATCAAGAACCCTTCCTCTACATCAAAGCTCTTCAACAACCTAAGTGATGATGAAGAAAGCACCACCATTCATTGTCTTATGGCTAAGGGTGAAAAGGTAGAATCCTCCTCCAAACCCTTCTCTCCACCTAGTGATAGCTCGGACATAGACTCTAGTGATGAATCTAGTGATGAAGAAATAGAACAACTAGTTGGAAAAATTGACAAACAATCTAAAGAATTCATGGCTAAACTAGTGGTTGAACTAGGAAAATACCAAGGTCTTCTTGCTTCAGAGAGGAGTGAGGTTGAGGCCCTAAGATTGGAAGTTGATCATGACTTGGCCATCATCACTACCCTTAGGGAAGAACTTGCTACCTCTCAAGCTCAAAACAATTCTCTTAAAACTAGGAATGAAGAGCTTGAGGAGCAATATAGTCTCCTTTGGAGTAGTACCTCACACCCCTCCAAAGCAAAGGGTGAATCTAGTTCTTCTACTAGCAAGGGCTGTGATAAATGCCATAATATTGATGTTGAATCTTATGCTACTAACCTTGCTAATATGGATGCTATGAAGAAAGAAATTGCTAGGCTCAACACTATCATAGCTAATGGATGCATGAAAGAGGAAGGCAAGAAAAAGTTGGATCATAAATATGAGAGGATGCTCTACAAGAATACAAGGCATGGTTTTGGGTACAATGAGGACAGCAAGACTGCTGAAAGGAAAATCATCAATGGTAAAGAATGTCTCAACTTCAGCAACAATGGGTTTCTGTTTGCCCAGACTGCAGAGGTTCTACAGAAAAATGCAGAGGCTCCTCGGTCTGCAGACAGGAAACTGAAGAAATCCCAGACCGCAGAGGTTCTGCAGAAACATGCAGAAGTTCTGCAGTCTGGAATCAGGAAGGACAGCAACAAGAAGAAACTCAAAGCTAGACCTCAAAATGCTTCCGAGGCGCCCAGCACTCATGCACAAGCAAACAACCATCCTATCTTTCCCAAGAGAAACAAGTTTGCTCACATAAGCAAGGCTCATGCATCCACCAACATACAACCTAGCTATGTGTTGAGACGCAACAACCTTGGTAAAGTTGTTGCCACGTATGTTGGAAATCAGTCCAACATATATGTGAAAAGGTCACTATGGGTTCCTAAGATTTTGGTTGCTAACGTGGAAGGCCCCAAGTCAAATTGGGGACCTAAAAGAAGGAACTAAATTGTTTTGTAGGTATACTCCTCCGGTGGATCAAGTTGGGTGCTTGATAGCGGATGTACACATCATATGACCGGAGAAAGGAGTATGTTCTCCACCTATCTCCACCTAGAAGGACCAAGAGAAAGAATTGCTTATGGTGGTGATGCTAGTGGAGAAGTCATTGGAGTTGGTGATATCCCTATCTCTTCTAAATATTCAATTACTAATGTGCTTCATGTTGATCCGTTGGGTTACAATCTTCTATCCGTTTCACAACTTAGTGAGATTGGATTTGATTGTCACTTTTCGGATAAGGGTGTGTCCATCATTAACAGGGAGGATTCCTCTATTGTCCTTACAGGTCGCTTGAAGGGAAGTCTTTACCTAGTTGATCTCAACAAAAGTAAAGTCGCCCCTAAGACTTGTTTGGTGGCAAAATCTAGCATGGGTTGGTTATGGCATCGCCGACTAGCTCATGTTGGCATGAGGAACTTGGCCAAACTCTTGAAAGATGAACACATCCTTGGACTAACTAATGTTCATTTTGAGAAAGATAGGATATGTCAAGCATGCCAAGCCGGGAAACAAGTAGGTGCACCTCACCCACCAAATAGCATCCTCACTACTACAAGCCCATTGGAGCTCATTCATATGGATCTATTTGGACCGGTGGCCTACATAAGCATTGGTGGTAATAAATATGGCTTGGTTATTGTTGATGATTTTTCTCGCTTCACGTGGGTGTTCTTTGTGTTTGAAAAGAGTGAAGTAAAAGGGAAGGTGAAGACCTTCATAAGAAGAGCACAAAGGGAATTCGGTTTGCCCGTCAAGAAAGTGAGAAGTGATAATGGCTCCGAATTTCGCAACACCAACGTTGAAGAATTTCTTGATGAAGAGGGCATCAAGCATGAATTTTCAGCTCCTTATACCCCTCAACAAAATGGGGTGGTTGAGAGGAAAAATCGCACACTCATAGAGATGGCAAGAACCATGTTGGATGAATACAAGACGCAAGACATCTTTTGGGCCGAAGCTATCAACACGGCTTGCCATGCCATCAACCGCCTCTATCTTCACAAGTTTCACAAGAAGACCTCCTATGAGCTTATCACCGGTAAAAAGCCAAAGGTGTCCTACTTTAGAGTGTTTGGGTGCAAATGTTTCATTCTAAACAAGAAGTCCCGAAGCTCTAAGTTTGCACCAAAGGTTGAAGAAGGTTTTCTTCTTGGTTATGGTCCTAATGAGCACGCCTACTGTGTCTTCAATCTAACCACCGGAAGGATTGATGTCACAGTGGACGTTACTTTTGATGAATCTAATGGCTCTCAAGTGGAGCAAGTTGATATGAATGTTGTAGGAAAAGAGAAGCCACCTTGTGAAGCAATCAAGCAATTGGCCATAGGTGATGTTAGACCAGTTGAAAAACAAGAAGATGATGAAGAACAACTCTTATCTTCAACACCACTCGAAGGGCCTAAAGTCACTAGTTCTGCAGGTGTACAGACTGCAGAGGTTCTGCATAAAAATGCACAGGACGAGGTTCTGCAAAGAAATGCAGAAGTTCTGCAGTCTGGGAATTCAGCACCTCCAATCACTGAGAACCAGGGAATTAATCAGCAAGGGGGTGATCAACCAAGTACATCCGAGCCTCAAGCTGCTGCTGATGATGAAGACCAACCCCTACACCAACCTCTTGGACCATCACACCCTCGTGTACATCAAGTCATTCAACGGGACCACCCCGTTGATAATATTCTTGGGAGCATAAAGAGAGGGGTAACAACATGATCTCGTCTTAAAAATTTTTGTGCATTTTACTCGTTTGTTTCCTCTCTTGAACCTATCAAGGTAGATCAAGCTCTTGAGGATCCGAATTGGGTGATGGCTATGCAAGAGGAGTTGAACAACTTTGAAAGAAATCAAGTGTGGGAGTTGGTGGAAAGACCCAAGACAAATGTCATAGGCACCAAATGGGTCTTCCGGAACAAGCAAGATGAGTTTGGAATTGTGATTAGGAACAAAGCAAGATTGGTTGCTCAAGGGTACACTCAAGTAGAGGGACTTGACTTTGGAGAAACATATGCACCGGTGGCAAGACTTGAAGCAATTCGGTTTCTTCTTGCCTTTGCCACTCATCATGACTTCAAGTTATATCAAATGGATGTCAAGAGTGCATTTCTCAATGGACCACTCTCCGAAGAAGTCTATGTGGAGCAACCACCTGGCTTTGAAGATCCCAAGCGTCCTAATCATGTCTACAAACTCCATAAGGCGCTCTATGGGCTTAAGCAAGCACCAAGAGCATGGTATGAATGCCTTAAGGATTTCTTGCTCAAGCAAGGCTTTGAGATAGGCAAAGCCGATGCTATTCTCTTCACTAGAAAAGTTGATGGTCATATTTTTGTTTGCCAAATATATGTCGATGACATAATATTTGGTAGTACTAATGAAACTTTTTGTGAAGAATTTAGTAGGGTTATGACAAAGAGATTTGAAATGTCCATGATGGGTGAGCTCAAGTACTTCCTTGGATTTCAAATCAAACAAGCAAAGGAAGGGACGTTCATTTGTCAAACCAAATATACAAGAGACATGCTAAAGAAGTTTGACATGGAGAAGGCCAAGCCCATCAAGACTCCAATGCCTACTAATGGACAATTAGATCTTGATGAAGAAGGAAAATCCGTGGATCAAAAGGTATATCGCTCTATGATCGGTTCTCTTCTTTACTTATGTGCATCTAGGTCGGATATTATGCTTAGTGTGTGCATGTGTGCTAGATATCAAGCTAACCCGAAAGAGTGTCATCTTATGGCCGTAAAGAGAATCTTGAGATATCTAGTGCATACCCCTAACCTTGGCTTGTGGTATCCTAAGGGCTCCACTTTCGATCTACTTGGCTATTCGGATTCCGATTATACCGGTTGCAAAGTAGATAGAAAGAGTACATCGGGGACATGCCAATTCCTTGGTAGGTCTCTAGTGTCTTGGAGTTCTAAAAAGCAAAACTCAGTAGCCCTTTCCACCGCCGAGGCCAAGTATGTTGCAGCCGGTGCTTGTTGTGCTCAACTACTTTGGATGAAGCAAACCTTAAAAGATTACGGATGTCATTTCTCCTATATCCCACTTTTGTGCGACAATGAAAGTGCCACAAAGCTTGCAAATAACCCCGTAAGCTACTCTCGTACAAAACATATAGACATCTGTCATCACTTCTTGAGAGACCACGAAACCAAAGGAGATATCGCTCTAACTCATGTGAGCACCGAAAAACAACTAGCCGATATCTTCACAAAGCCTCTCGATGATTCAAGGTTTTGTAGTTTAAGGAATGAGCTAAATATCCTTGATTCTCGCTGCGTGGTTTGATCTCTAGCACACCTTGTTGATGTGTGTCATCTTCATGAAAAATGCTTTTGCAAAATTTAAATAATGTGTTTCAAAATCTATTTTATATCCCAACTTGTCTCAAATGGCTATAGCTGTGTGATGATTGATTGTTTTCTAGCCTATTGAGACAAGGTGTCCATGACCTAAGTGAAGAACATAATGAAAAGACCAATATTCAGCTCAATCTGGCAGTTCTCTGTCTCTGTTCTCCAGTATGCAGAGGTTCTGCATTTATATGCAGAGGTGAAGGCGCTGCGTTTATCTGCAGAGGTTCTGCGTTTTTATTTGACAGACCAAATCGTTCAGTTCGCCTGTTTCTGATGAGCGCAGACATGACCCCAGACTTGTCTGTGGTAACCAGACAATCTCAGGCGCTCCCCCGCGGTATCCTCTCTCACTGCGTCAAAGAAAAGGAAAAGAGGAATATTCCTTCTACCCTTATCTCTTACCCCGTTTGGGTAACTCCTCTTTTCACCGCATCTCGCTCCCGCTCCCGCAACCGCCTCCACCGCTCTGCGCCGCCGCCGCCCTCGTCGCCGGGAATCTCCTCCGGCCGGACCCCCAGACGAAGAAGGATTCTTGCCCTGCTCCCCGACCGTGGCGGGTTACTGAGTTGAAGAAGGAAGGGGGAGCAGGCCGCGCCGAGCAGATCAAGATCCACTCCGGCAAGATTCTCCGACGTCCACAAGACAAGGGCCGTTCGAGAAGAAGTTCAAGCTCGTCTTCGTCAACCTCTCGACCTCATCTCCCTCTCCTCCAGTGCAGTTCAGATCTTGTGATGCAGGGGAAACCATTGCACACACCGGTTCATCCCGGTCGGTTTCTCCAGCGCCACTAGATCACCTTGTGATCTAGGAGGGCCTCTGGGCTACGTCCTTGGCATAAACACCTCACAAGGTTCTTCTCTCTCCCGGCCGAATCCAGAGGTATAACCTAACCCTAAATCCCAGATCTATCTTTTCTCTCGGTTCTAAGGACAAGTTCGTGTTTAGATCATCTTATCTTTGCCTGCTAGTGTTGTTGATTTGGTACATTTTGGATTAAGGGTCAGTTGAAAGGTGAATCGAGTTTCACAGTCCTGTCACTGCAGAACGCAGAAGTTCCACATTTTTTTCGCAGAAGTTCTGCATTTTGCAGAGACAGTCACCGTGCCCTCGATTCACAGTTCAACTGAGTTTCTCTCCAAAGTGTTGCTGTTCCACAATACTCTAGTGCCTTATCCCTGCTATCTTTATCTCTAGATGGAACCTGGGGGATCTCAGAGGAAGGACAAGAGGGATGTGCCCTATGATGACTCTGAGGGAGAGGAAGCTTACAATTTGACCAAGGAGACATTGTCAAGGCAACAGTCAAGCTCAAGAAAGGTAGCTCCAAAGAGAGGAAGAGGGTCAACAGGACCTGTCACTGGCAGAGGCAGCCGAGCAGCAGCAGCCCCTGTGAAGAATGATGGGGGAACTGGAGGGAAGACTATTCCAGTAGAGCTGCAGTCTCCAACTAGGCTTGGGGACATTGACAGCTCCTACATCAGAAACTTCAGAGGTAATCCCCAAAAGCAGCCTCCTACTAAGTATGATCACACTTATCACATAAAGCATGAGACTTATGATGGATTGGGAACCCAAGTCAAGAGTGCTAGAGAAGTCAATCCTTATGAGTATCCTAGGTGTGCTGCAATTGATTATAGGTTTTGGTCACCATTTCACTATGATTTCTACAATACTGTGATCAGAAACAAGAGTAGTATAATGACTATGAAATGGGTTGATTGGGGCCACATAGAGAGGAAGAGGACTGCTGAGTCAATAGAGCTGCTCAAGATAGTTGATGAACATGATTTGAGAGATATCATGGGGTTTAATTATGGCTGGAACACTGAAATCATCAATCAGTTCCATGCCACCTTTCATTGGGAAGCTAAGCATGACACTATACATTAGGTGACAGAAGGGGTGCACTATAAGGTGGATTTCACCACCTTTTCAAGACTGTTGGGGTTTGGTCAAGAGGACAGAAATGCAGACAACATATACTTTGAGAGCAAGCTTAGAGGAAGGGATGTGCCTGAGCTATTTGAGTGTGAGGAGATGGCAAACAATAAGACCACAGGGCTGAAACCTGTGTATTATGCCCTCAACAATCTATTCATAGAGACCATTAATCCAAAAGGGGACAGTGATGCCACCTCTCTTCACAAATATGCAGTGAATCTGTTGAAAAGGATGCTTCCTACAGGCAAACGCTTCTCTGTAAGCAACTACATCTGGTATGAACTGAGTGACTCTCTGAATGATGCTAGGAACAACTTCCCTTATGCTCCCTACATTATGTATGTGATTGAGATGGTTAGTGGGCTGCGGTTCCCTATAGATTGTGCTCATAAGTCCTACCAGCTGACATCTTGGGGTCACAAGCAAAAGGAGATAGTGCTCAAGTCTCTTCATGAGAAATCTGCTAGAGGAACTGATCCTTCAGAGGCTGGTCCTAGCACTGCAGCAAAGAAGGAAGGCAAGAAATTAAGGAAGATGATCAGGGATACTTTTGCCATGTGCAGATACACAGCTACTCAAGTCTTTGTGCTGAGGAAAGATGTTAATCAGCTCATGTTCAAGGCAAATATCTCTACTCCTACTCCTGTTCCTCCCCCTACCTTCTTTGTGGACACTTCTAGTGAGGAGGAAGCACAAGACATACCTGGTGATGATGAACCTCTTAGTGCTAGGGTGCCTCCCAAGGGACCTAAGATTGCTGCTAGAAGGAAGAAGATCAGTTCTAAAATTCCATTAAAGAAACCTATTGAAGTGGAATCAGAATCTGAGACAGAAGAGGAAGAAGAACCTGCTGCTGCTAGTACTACTCCAGAGGAAGAAGAGGAAGAGACTGACTGGAGCTAAGATGAGTGAAGTAGATGGCCAGATCCAAGCTAATTCCTCTCTTTCTTCTCTTTCTTTCCTTTTTGCTATCTGTTGACAAAGGGGGAGAATGAAGAAAGTTTGAGATGCATATCTGTTATCTTTTGCTGGCAAAACTTGATCTTTTGTGAGATGTGAGAGTGCAGTATTGTTGGCATTTCTCAACGTCACCACTAGTTGTACACCTAGAGGGAGCGTATAAGAACAACCGGGTATACCGCAAGCGCACGGAAATACCGCTGTAGCACTTCCCCAAGGAAGGAGAGTATTCCAAGGGTATCGAATCCAAGGAACGGTGTGCACTATCTCCTACTCTAGTATGGATGATCCAAGGACACAACTCTGATGGATAGGATAGGTAGAAAGGATCTGCTCAGACCGAGAGCAGAGTCTAGTTACGTTCTCTCAGGTATAACACTCACTTAGGGCACCAAGCACAAGGCCTTTGTGCTGGCTCGAGCCCAACTCGGTACACGACGTAAGAGGGTTGACAAAGGGTCCAACAGGCTGTCACCACTGCGGCCTACCTCTACGCTACGATCATACGTGGTCTTCGAAGGGTAGCTTATGGTCCAGACACCTCGTCTACACCACTCACTATTCCTACGAATCTGCGAGGGAGATACTGGCACTAGCTCAAGGTATGCTCTATCACTCATGCAAGATCACGAATGTACTTTGATCTAACTAGAAACATGCAGGAGATTCACTTTACTCTAATAGACAAACTGGCAAACTAGATGCAAGCATATGATCTAAGTCTACTAGATCGAAAGGGGTGTGTTCGAAGAACACAAGCCTCTAAACCAAGAACAAACGAAGAACACAAGAACACAACATTCTAAGCATGCATACGACTTTAGTCTAAATAGGAAATATCGAAATACTCACTTTAGTCTAGTTGAAGAACAAAGGTACCGCTGAGGATCGTTCTTGAGAAAGATGTCATGAACATGACATGACCTCAAGCCTCCCACCTCACTTCCTAGCACTAATCCTATACAAAGAGCTCTCCTCTCCTAAAGAGAGAGGCTCCAAGCCAAAATGAAGAGGGGGAGGAGAAGAGTGTGTCTCAAATCCCCTCCTATTTATAGAGGAGGGAGTGGCTTGCTCGGAGGCTCAAAGTGCCCCTAAACGCTCGGGATCGCAGCAAGTGGCCAATGGGAGTCCTCCACGTGCAAGGCCAGGATGAACCGACCCTAGGTCGGTTCGGCCGAACCCCTAGGGTGGCCTCCTGGCCTGTGTTTTCTCCAGGTCGCTGACCAGTGGGCCCTGAAGTCACTCCCCCGTGCATGCCAAGTTTCCCGACGGTTTTGGGGGATAAGTGGGCCCTTGAATCCATGTGATGTCCACGTGGCGATGTGTGATTCGTCGGGCTTGCCTCTCTTGGATTGATGACGTCAGTGATCCAGGGGAATCCTAGGTGGCATCCCCTCATTGGCTGAGCTTGAAGTACTTGGATCAAAGACTTGTGCTTTTACTCCTCTTTCTAGTGCTAATCACCAACACTTGTGGAAATGGTTAGTTTAAGCCCTATTCTAGTGTTGATGATCCTTTTACACTTATTTTATGCAGGTATTGACGGTGTAAAAGCAGCACTTTTCGTGTAACACCCCGGATTTTTGAGCAATAGTAACCATCTTAATTAGTGGAGCTAAGCATGTTCGCTAACATGGTTACAAGGTCAAACCCCCCAATCTTGGGTCAAACCCCTCAAAAACCCAAGTGTCACCCCTAGAACCCTAGACCTCTCTGCAGTAATCTAGCGCGTTCTCAAAATTTTTCATAAGCACTTCAAAATTGGCCAATAAGAAAGTTGTTCGTTATCCCCGGGGACACATTTCATCTAATTGGCGGCATTCCAAATTCTGAGTGGAAGGTGCCCAAAATTTTGGTCAACGGCAGGATGCACGGTTTTTCTGAGTTCTGCATCGGGCCAACTTCCACTCGCGTTCCCAGCCAAACCACACCTCAAAACATCTGTCGACCTTTACAAAAGTTGTAGCCTGGTCTACCAGCTCAAACTTTTGTATTTGGAGTTTTTGAAGTCTAGTTCAAATATTTGGAGTTATCCACAGTCGAACAGGCCTTCACTGAAGTGAAAACAGGGCTTGGCGCCCTGGAGCGCGCACCCGCGCCGAGCCAGCGCCGAGCGTGTTGCGCGCGCGCTGACTGTGCGCCGTGGGTCCCGCCCCGACGTCTGTGCCCGCCGTCAGCGCCGTCTCCCGCTGGGTCCCACCGACGCTGTTGTCTCGAGCCACGTGCACTGCAAAACCGCCCCTGGTTTCCACCGTGCCCTTATCCCCTTCGCAAATCCCGTCGACACGCGCCGCCACTCCCCTGCGTCGCCGCCGTGCCCCGGTCCGCGGGTGCCACGCGACGGCCGTCGTCGTCCGCCTCGCGTGCTGCCCAAGCCGAAGCCCTGACCACCAAGGAACGCTCCTCTACCCATCTATAAATGAGCCTCGGCCTCTATAGCGGTGCCACACGCGATGACCGATGCCGCCAGGCTGCTGCCGCGCCATGGCCGCCGCCCACGCCGAGCCCCCTACTCCGGTCACCTCCCACGCCGTTTGAGCTCTTGGCCGGCTTCGCAAACCCCCAGGCGAGCTCCTCCGCGCCCTAGCCCTTCCCCATCGAGCCCCAGCTCGCCGTAGAGGCGCGCGCTGCGGCCGCCGCCGCCCAGCGCCGCCACGGGCCACCGTCGACCGTTTTCCGCCCCAACTCCGGCCCCAATCTGAGCCAAGGTGAACCCCTCGACCTTCCCGAGCACTTCCCCGACCTAGAACTCCGGCGAGGTCGCCGGAATCCGGCCGCCCCGCCACCTGCAGTGCCGCCCCTGCCCCTGGGGACCTGTTCGTGAGAACTGAGGGTATGGATGTGAAGTTAAGTTAGCCTAGGGACCTATCTGTAAAATGAATCTTCAACCCTAGATCCAAAATACAGAGAGTTGTAAAATTCGCCATAAATCACAGAAAAATCGTAAAAATGCAAACTCAATTTTGATGTGATCCTTATGACCAGGAGCAACTTTTCTACAAAGGAAGTTTTCAAACTTCTATGTAGATGTTAAATTGTTTTGAAATCATCAAATTGCTTAGATTTGAAATAATTCAAATTCTATAAATGATCTGCAAGTGAATTTTGGATATGTTGCTAGTCTTGCCATTTATGATCCTGTGTGAAAAAATGGAATATAGATGTCATGTATATTTTTAGTTATGATTTAATTTTGATATATGTAATGCTCCTTTTTTTGATTTTTATCAATTAATCTGTTGATCAAGTGATGCCCATATTTTTGCTACATCCCTGTGTAATGGTTATGCACCCTTGATAAATAGTATATCAATTTTGGACATGTGTAGCTTAGTCATATAATTTACCATGCTATATTAAGGCTAATTTCATGTGCATAGTTTAAATTAATTTCTTTGCTGAGTAAGTGCATATCTCTGCTAGAAATGCCTCTGTATAGCTCCATAGGAAGTTTCATCTCTTTTGGTGGTATATATAATTTTGTTTGATTTAATCTTGCATGGCTAGGTGTAGCTTTGTGTGATGTTCATGCTAGCCATAATTGATGAGATGAGTTAAACTTTGGTGCCATAGTATAATTGTATACCTTGTGCATGTATGAGCTATCTTGTGGTTAGTTTATGTGTATGTCTTTTGGAATAAAAATTCTTGAAATAAACCAAGGTCGATTAAATGGATAGAAGGAAAACCAATATCATTTGTGTGCAACTCAAATTTTAAATGCATGAACCTCACCAAGACACACCCTAAACAGCACCATTACCTTGGTGAGATAAAATAAATTACTTATCTTAAATATGTACCCAGTCACCATCAAAGGGGAAATAAAAGTCACCCGCACACACCTTTCTCTAATAGAGGAAGAGTATGCTGAATATCTTATCTAGGTGAATGTGGTCACCCTTAAACCCCACATTTATTTCTAAGTTTCAAAAGTGAAATCTCATTTGAATTGGACAAATAAATCTTATGCATATGCATCTCGTGTAGATTTTTCTGTCAGTAGCTTCGAGATCGTCCCGGAACAAGACGAAGGACCGTTCGAGGGACAAGTGGACATCGTGGAGTACCACAAGACCCAAGCCAAAGTTTGGAAGGGCCCAAGGCCTAGTTAGAACTAACATCGGTTTGAAAGGCAAGCACCGGAGCATAATCCTATGATTTTAACTTCCTGCAACTATATATGTTATGTTTGTGCATTTAAGTTTCAGGAGTTGATTTGAAACCATAGATGCATGATCCTAGGTTCCTATGTTCTTATACTAGCATGATAGGTCGTTAGTTGCCATGCTTTAAGGACCCGGTAAAAGTCGAGTGAAATCCTTCACTCGCGAGCTATAGGTTCTTATGTTGGAATCATAAGATTTAAAATGATATGCTCATGTGGTAAGAGCTTGGGATCGGCTCCGGTCAATAGGTGTCACTGGTTAAGCTTTTGAACGTACTAAACATTTGCCAGGAATGGGACTGGTAAGCCTAGTACCTTCTGGATCCGGCTAGGGAACTTGGAACACTAATCTTGGGAAGAGTCCCCCTGCTGCAGTAAAGGTGATGCATGAGTGAGAGTGGGCGGCGAGGCCGTAACCACCTCACATTGTACCAAAGACTGTGGACTCTGGTCCTGAACCAAGGATGGCTGGGAACGGTCTGGTGGGTGCACACCTGGGGTGTGCACTTTTCCGTGTGTTTAGGTCCACCTTGCAAGGTTATTAATCGATCGATCGTCGGCCTCTCACCGTTACCCGAGACTGCTTAACTATACAGTCTATTTCCCTTTATGATGGAATTGAGAATTAATATGGATGTCTGATTAATTGTTTGCACAACTTATGTTTGCTGTAGATGCTTACTTAGTAATGGTTAACCAACTAGAATTTGAGCTAAAATTTTGAAAGTAAGGACATACTTTTTGTTGCTTTTCAGCAAAATAATCCACTAGCCAAAAAGCTTTGCATGTCTAGAGAGATTTCCATCACCCGTCGGTTAAGACTTGCTGAGTATTAGAATACTCAGCCTTGCTTTTGTTGTTGTTTTCAGGTGAAGTTTGGGATGGGAAGAAGACGATGTGTGTTGGCATTATGGATGGCCTCCTATAATGCTACTTTGTATCGTTTAGTTTTATTTCCGCTGTATTTATAAACTCTGAACAATTTACTTTTATGCAAAAGACTCGGTTTGTAATTAAATAACCCTTTATGGGAATTGATGTAATAAATTGGGACTTGTTTATCTCTGGACTCGCCTTCGTGTGAGTTTTGATGTACGGTTTTCGATCCTTTGTTACAAGTGATTTACCGGGCTTGACCCGGCAGAGACGACAAGTTAACTCGGTGTTATCGCGTAATGACCAAAAGGAGTGGTTTATGCGATAATATGGAGTTAATTTGGGCGGTTCTGTCACATTTCGACCGTCAACAAGTATCCTCTCTGAACTTAATCTCTAAAACTTGGTCTGTAATATATTTCGGGTCTGCCTCTGTTGGCAAGCCATGGTTGGTTGTGGACAAGATTTGTGGGATTCAAAAACTTTAAAACTGTGTGATGTGATGTAATAGGACTAGATGATTTTGCTTTGCTTATTTCTTATTCTAGATCCTATTTGCTGTTATCTGTGAGTATATATCTGCCTGTGATGTTTGTTGGAGTTGCTGTGTTCCAGGATGCAGAGATTCTGCAAATTTTCGCAGAGGCTCTACTTTGCAGAGGTTCTGCATATTTTTGCAGAGGTTCTGCGGTCTGGACACAGTTGACTCTCTGATTGTTTCTATCTGTCATATGCATCACGGTTTGTATGTTACATAGTTCTTTTGCACCCCACGATGAAATACATACAATGTATCTAGTTTCACTTACCCATTTTATATGCAAACATGTCTCATACACATATTTTTCTCTATTCAAAAGAGAGATGCATATAGTAAGGGGGAGCATTGTATACATTCCATCAAAAGCTCAATCTTTGCAATTAAATGTAAGCTTTAATTGGGTTGTCAACATCTACCAAAAAGGGGGAGATTGTAAGTACAATCAAGCCCTAAGTGGGTTTTGGTGATGTTGACCACACAATTAAAGGACTAATAAGCTTTTGAGTATGAGCTGCAGGTCGAAAATTGTCAAAGGATGCAAAAGTGTTAAAGGTGACCCCTCAATTAAAAGGAAGGCTTCACTAGGCTTAAATGAAGGTTTAAATTCATTTTATATTTTGAAATTGAGTTTAGGACAAGCCGTACTATCAAGGGGGATTCTAATAGTGGTTTGGGTCTAACCAAGTGCATAAAAATCATATCCAACAATCCTAAACCTATCCACAAAAGCTCTGTCAGTCTGATGTTGCTTCTCTGCAGACTGCAGAGAATCTGCATATTTTCGCAGAAGCCTCTGCTATTCTCTCTGTCAGACTGTCAGTTATAGTGTTCGCAGATGTTCTGCATATTTTCGCATAAGGTCTGCGACTTGAAACAGAGCCGTTACAGTTCAGTCCTGAGGGGGTATTTAATCCCCTTCTTCCCTAACGGTCCCCTACGGTTCCTCCTGTGCCCCAACAGTGCTCATAGTTTCTCTCTCACTCAAGCATTGACTCCCACCAACTTGAAGCCAAATCCAATCCTTGCATTCAAGTTGAGAGTGATTTTCTAGTGAGAAAAGCAAAAAGAATTCCTTCCCTCTTGTTCTTGTGCACTTGGTGAAACCCTAGCTCTCTTGGTGGATCTATTACTCTTTGAGCCTTGCTCCTAGACGGCTAGAGGTTACTTGGGAGCTTCCAAGCTTAGTGTGGCTACCCCAAGTTGTTTGTATTACCCTTTGTGACTAGTGGAACCCTCCATCTATTACTTTGGTGATAGGTGTGAGAGAGGAGTGGATCTAGAGAGATCCCAAAGCCTTTGTTGCTTACCTCAACAACGTGGATGTAGGCTAATCTTTGTGGTGAGCTGAACCACGGGGTAAATCTTGTCTCTCGTGTGCTTTAACTTGTTCATGCTTAATTATCTTGTTTTGCCTTGTTATAGCATGCTTATCTAGGGTTTGCCTTTGATCTTCTTGTTAGTCAGCTTGGTCAAGGGTGCTTGTGCTTATATCTTTGTTTTACCCTCATACTAACATCTCTAAGGCTTCAGATCTGTTTCCCTTTGTGTTATCCGCAGGTACTGTTGTTCTATCTGCAGAACGCAGAGGTTCTGCGAATATTCGCAGAAGCTCTGCAGTCTGGCAGTAAACAGCAGAAAAGTCTAAATTTATTTTGTAGGCCTATTCACCCCCCTCTAGGCCACTTGCATTGATCCTTTTAACAGCGCCAGCTCGACAATGAGCGGGCGCAACTTCACCAACAACTCGGGCAGGACCCGAACCTAACTCCCGCTCGCGCACGGGCAAGGGACGTCCAGCAGCGCATCATCAACGACGACCGAGATGTCATTGACGGCACGCCCGTCTTCAAAAGGGCGTCGCAGAACCTGGCAGCAGCTGCAATCCTTCTCTGAAAGGTACCAGAACCCGCCACGCCTCAAGAGAAAGAGATGCATAAGCAGATCAAGACACTCCTCGAGACTGCCACCATGCAGCAGGCGGAGAGCTCCGCTTCTCGACAGCAGGGCTCGCAAGGTCGCGGGCGCTCCGAGCTGCGACAACCCGCGGCACCGTCGCAGCAGCCACGACGGTCCGAAGAGGTCAACGTACCAGTCAAAAGCCGACTGGGTCCCAACCGTGACGCACGCGACACCATCAAGGCGTGGCGGAGGGCTGACGCGGGTCAGCACGACGACTACGAGGAGCAGCCTCGTAAGGAGTACAACCGGCGACGCGGAGGCCGGTACGACAGCGACGAGGACCGGAGCAGGAGCGGCTTGCCTGATGCCCAAGGGCCTCGTGCCTTCGGGAAGAATGTGCGCAGCGCCCGTTTCCCTTCGCGTTTCAGGGCTCCGACCTCCGTACCTAAGTACGATGGTGAAACCAACCCCAGTGTCTGGTTGGAAGACTACCGGCTGGCATGCAACGCCGGCGGGGCGCGAGATGACCTGTTCATCATCAAGAACCTGCCGCTACATCTCGCGGATTCGGCCCGCACGTGGCTCGAGCACTTGCCACGAGACAAGATCGACAGCTGGTCGTAGCTACTCGACGCCTTCATCGGCAACTTCCAGGGCACGTACGCCCGACCAGGGAACCCCTGGGACCTGCGCAACTGCAAGCAGATGAAGGGCGAGAGCTTGCGCGACTACATCCGATGCTTCTCCAAGCGGTGCACCGAGTTGCCCAGCACCACCGACACAGACGTCATCTCGGCCTTTCAGAACGGCACCACGTGTGCCACGCTGATCCATCGGATCGGGCGACGGACGCCGCGATCTACTCGGGAGCTGCTCGACATCGCGACCGACCACGCCAATGGGGAGGAAGCCGTAGCTGCGACGCTCAGCTCCGTTGCAAGCAAAGGGAAGCAGCCAGCCGAAGCTGGCGACGGTCCGTCCACACCAACCAAGAAAAAGAAAAGCAAAGATAAGAGGTACCGTGAGGATACCTTGGTGGCCGCTGTCGACCGAAAGACAGCGAGACCCAGAAGCAACCCTCCATCAGGTCACTTTGAGAAGCTGTTGGATGCCCCGTGCCCTAACCACGAGGGCCCGGTCAAACACGCCTTCAAGGATTGCAACCTGATGAAGGCCTACCTCACCGGCACGCTGAAAAAGCGAAGCGACCCTCCGACCGGCGATGGAGGGAAGGACAAGGGTGATGACGAGGGCGCTTACCCTCGGGATGATAGAGCCGTGATGATGATCTTCGGGGGCTCGGAGGCGCAGCTGCCCAAGCATCAAGAGAAGGTGGTCCGACAAGAGGTCTACCAGCTCGAGCATGTGACTCCGACCTACCTGAAATGGTCGAAGATGCCGGTTACATTTGATCGGCACGATCATCCCGACCACATACCACGACTGGGTAGCTACCCGCTGGTTGTGTCACCCTTGTTCGGCACCAAGCGTGTGCACAAGGTACTGATGGACGGAGGCAGCGGCCTCAACGTCATCTACATGTCGACCCTGGACGACATGGGGATCCCGCGGTCCCGACTGCGGCCGTCAACGGCGCCTTTCCACGGGGTCGTACCCGGGATGGAGGCGGTCCCACTCGGGCAGATCGATCTGCCCGTCACGTTCGGAACTCCGAACAACTTCCAGACGGAAACCCTCACCTTCGAGGTGGTGGGGTTCCTGGGGACGTATCACGCGATACTCGGAAGGCCAGCTTACGCTAAGTTCATGGCCGTCCCCAACTACACGTACCTCAAGCTGAAGATGCCAGGCCCGAAAGGCATCATCACAGCTGGTACAACTTTCCAGTACGCATACAAATGCGATGCTGAGTGCTTCCAGTTCGCTGAAGCACTGATCCGGTCTGAGAAGCTCGCTGCTGAGCCCCCCTCCGAGGACCAAGAAATCCCCGAGTCGTCCAAGCGTGCAGCCTGCTCTTTCGAGCCCGCCAAGGACGCCAAGGAAGTGCCCGTCTCTGACGATGGCCGCACACTCCGTATCGGGACGGCGCTCGGTTCCGACTAGGAAAGCGCGCTCGTCGACTTCCTTCGAGCGAATCTCGACGTATTCGCATGGAAACCCTCCGACATGCCAGGGATTCCTAGGGAGGTCGCCGAGCACAAGCTTAACATTAAGCCCGGCTCAAAGTCGATCAAGCAGCGTCTGCGCCGCTTCAACTCCGACAAGTGCAAGGCGATCGGTGAGGAGATCAAGAAGCTCATTAGTGCAGGGTTCATTCGTGAAGTCTACCACCCCGAGTGGTTAGCAAACCCTGTACTCGTTAAGAAGAAGAATGGAAAATGGAGGATGTGCGTTGATTACACGAGCCTAAACAAGGCATGTCCAAAAGATCCATTTCCTTTACCGCGCATAGATCAAGTAGTCGACTCGACGGCTGGGTGCGAAACCCTCTGTTGTCTCGACGCTTATTCAGGGTATCATCAGATCACGATGGATCTGATCGACCAGCTTGCCACCTCGTTCATCACCCCGTTTGGTGCGTACTGCTACGTTTCCATGCCTTTCGGGTTAAAGAATGCAGGAGCCACCTTCCAGAGATGCATGTATGGTTGGGCATTTAAGAGTTAGAATATGATTCAATCAGCTTCCATGAAAAAATAATAACTGATCATAAATTGAATTGCATAGAGGTCCCAGCTTTATTCATAAAATTATTACATCATCATAAAACAAACATGAGTTCCATAGCAGAGCCAAAGAACTGAAACAAACAACATATTACATGCCAATCAAACCCTTGATGTCCCCCCTCCCTTCCCACATAGCATTGCAGATGGAATTCCTAGTTTCAGTCATGGTAATGGAATATTGGGCCAAGTCTGCAGGAAGCATGTCATCTTCCTTAGGTGGGCTTCCAGTGAAACCTTTCTCATTGGGAAGTACTGCATCAATTCCAAATCCTAAGATCCAATTGTGCAGGATGGCACAAGCCAAAACTAACTTCACTCGTGTTTTGTACTTGTGAAAGGGCTTGTTGTCCAAGATACAAAACCTGTTCTTTAGTGCACCTATAGCCCTCTCCACAGTCACTCTAAGTGATGAGTGCCTAAAGTTGTACAGCTTCCTTGCATTGCTGGGTCTATTTCTGCTCCCAAACTCAAACAAATTGTACCTTACCCCCTGTAGGGAGGTAGAAAGCCATTGCGGCATGCATAACCAGCATCTACCGAGTAGTATTTACCTACAATGGGACATCTACTGTGAGACTTGTGCCAAATTAATTTCAAATCATATTACCAGTACTTTATTAGTTCAATTACCTTGTGGGATGGTGAACCCATCATCACTCTCAATGGCATCAGCCAAAACAATTGCATCATGTGCAGACCCCTCCCAACCAGCTAGTATATATGAGAATTTGAGATCAAATCCCACTGCTACCATCACATTTTGAGTGGGTTCTTTTTTCCTACCCCTGAAAGCTTGTTGAATGCGTCTAGGTACCCTGGCCAACACATGGGTGCCATCAATGGCACCAATGCAGTCCTAAAAACCTATGTATGTGAGACAAAAAACATTGTGAATGTAAACTTGTATTGAACCCAAGGTAAATAGTTACCTTTAAATATGGAGTCCATTTATGACTTCTAAGTATCTTTGGGTCACTGGCAGTGCTGGGTGACTTGATCATTTCATTCCTAAGTTCACCAACTGCATACAACAATTGATGGAAGTGTCTGTGTACTGTTTGAATGGACCTCCTAAAGGATTGGTGCACAACTCTAAACCTTTCGTTGTGCCCTACAACATGCAACAACATTGCCACCTGCTCCTCTACTAACACTCCCTTCCTATCAGTGACAAGGCTTCTCTCTCTAAAGGTTTGGCATAAACCAAAGAAAGGGGCTCTCTTCATCCTAAGCATGGCATGCACTCTGCATCAGTGGAATTGTAGATATGGTTCAGTGTCCTAACTCCGTGTTGCTCATTTTCATCTGTAAGTGCAAGTGACAGAGGGTCAGGAATGTGAGTTTCAGGCTCCTTCCTTTTTCTTTTGAGCCTAGTGCTTACAAAGGAAACCATGACTACAGTCAATGCATCAGCCTGCCTACACAATTGCTCACGGCTCACTGAGGATTCCATCTACAAGCATATACAAATAAAACATGATTTCAGGTCATATGGCCCTGCTAGGCATCAACATGCATGTTTCACAATGAATAAAATGAGAACAGATGCATCATGAGCAAGATGCCTCCCAGTGCAACCATAGGACATCATCATCGACCATCATAATAAATCTTGAGGTCACAAGAAAAAATTCACAAACAGATACACAACGAAATGCAGTACCAAACTGAACCACAACAAGAACATCTACCGAGCCAGAACAAGAGCAACAGACCATCAATAACATCATCTACCGAACAAGAAATAAGAGAGGTACAACAACAAGAACATCATGTACCGAACCAGAAATAAGAGAGGTAGAGCATCAACAACATCATCTACCGAACCCTAACTCACCAACCAAGCACAAGACAAAAGAAAGATTGGGGTCGATTTCACCTTGGGCTCGAGGTCGAATCAACGAAGACAGAGCAGATCTGGAAGTAGAGGAAGCAGATCTGGAAGTAGAGGAAGCAGATCGGCCGGAGACGAAGAAGATGCCCAACACCTCGGAGTCCCGGCACCAGGCGGAGTAGCTGCTCGGCAACAGAGCTCCAAAGCAGGGAACAGAGAAGAAGACCGCCGGAGGTGCACACCGCTGTGACTCACAGTTAATCGCCTCCAGTCTCTCACGAGGGGGGTGGAACAACAATGAGCAGAGAGAGGAGGGGGGAAGGGGCAGCACCATCACCATATATAGGCACGAGGGATTTCGCTGGACCTCACCTTCCCGCGCGTGAGAAAGTTTCACCTTCCTGCGCGAGCCCGCGGCAGCCACCCCACCGACGTGCAGGAGGCGGCGAAATCGACTCGCGTGCAGCCACGCTCCCAGGAAACGAACGCTAGCGGCGTTTCCCAGGAGCCAGGCGGAGGGGTGCCTTTTGGCCTCCCGGAGCCGGGCCCCAAGTCGGGCCAGGGGCGCAAACAAGGCCAGTTGTAGCCCGGGAGCGCAGCCGGGCTGCTGGGTCGGGGTCGCAAACACACCCTGGATCAATCTTGAGGATCCTAAGGCTTCTATTGTCGAAGCGTCGTCATGTGGGTCTCTAGGATGTGGTACAATTGTCGTCTACATTATTTACCCTCAGCAGATCCCTTAGCGTGAGCCATCACTACTAGGGAACCAACTTTTAGTGTTGGGTGGGAACCTCCCTTTAGTACCGGTTTTCAAACTGGTATTGTTCATTCGGTACTAATGTGAAATACCGGTTTGGGAAACCGGTATCAATGTGAACATTAGTACCGGGTGGAGATGAGGGCCGGTACTAATGTACCGTGCCCCGTACGGCTGTTTCCTCTCCTTTCTTTTCTTTTTCTTTTCTTTTTTTTCTTTTTCATCCCATCTCATCTCATCTACACACTTCGATCTACTCCCTCTGTCCCAAAAAGAATGTCATCCTAGAAATTTTAGGACAAATTATTAAGGAGGTGAAATGACCTTGATTGCCCCTGTTTATTTGCCATATTTAGTGCTAATTGATTGTTGCATGCCCACATGCACATACAGACATGTCAAATTAAGTAAAACGACATGCTTTTTGGGACAAATTTTGAATCCTAAAACGTCATTCTTTTTGGGACGGAGGGAGTACTCCAACTTCTCAAGAATCAATCATTCACATTTTCTTTTGCATACAAAAACTTCACAAAAATCACAATCACACACATCACATATTTCACATGTTTACATCTCAATCTCACAATCTTGTATCTTACAAATCACAAGAAACTATCAATCTTATAGTCACAAGAATGCATCTCACAATCTCACAAACACAAGAAAATATCAATCTCAGCCAAGAATGGATCTCACAACAAAAAAACCAACATCTCACCGTCCCAGGCCAAGGCCGCGCCCGCCAGGTCTGGCCACGCCGGAGTGCTGCGCCCACCTCCCGGCCAGGAGGCCGCGCCGCTAGCCTGTGTCGTGTGCGCGCCGGCCACCTGGTTCGGCCGCCACCCCAGGCCAAGGCCGCGCCTCGCCAGGTCCGGCCGCCACCCCAGGCCAAGGTCGCACCCACGCCCGCCAGGTCCGGCCGCGGAGTGTTGCGCCCGGCTCCCGGTCAGGAGGCCGCACCGGCCACCAGGTCCGACCGCCACCCCGGGCCAAGGTCGCGGTCACGCCCGCCAGGTCTAGCCGCGCCGCCCCAGGTCCGGCCGGCCAAGGCCCGCACCCGCCAGGTCCGGCCGTCGCCCCAGGCCAAGGACAGCCACCCTGTTGCTACTCCCCTGCAAGAGAAAAGAGAAAGAGATGAGAAAGAGGAGGAGATGGATCTCGGGTGAGGATGGATAGGAAGAGAGGAAAAGAGATAAGGGCTCTCTGAGCGAGAGAGACGAGGTGGGCGGTGGGGATATTTTCTATGGGCAAAATAGGCATCTTGGTCCCTGAACTTTGCACAAAGGGTCAACTTCGCCCCTCAACTTTCAAAACGGTCAATTTAGTCCCTCAACTTTTGTTTTTGGTCAAACTCGTCCTTATACTAATATGTGGCTTCATATTGGTACGAAACTAATACAAAAAGTTCATTTTACCCTTGGCTCTCTTCTCTCTTCAATTTCACCTCTAGAGTTTCAATAATGTACACTCGAAAATGAATATGAGGATACATATGTTTGCCTACGAAGTATGAGAATAAATATGTGGAGCATGTATAACATAGCAATAGAACATACACACATTGAGTTGTAGTATATCAGAACATTATGAGTAAAAATAATTGTTTGAGTACATATATTTTGCATAGCAAATTTGTACCCGTATATGCATGACCTTACTTATTAGTATGGTTAGATACACTTTTTAGAAACAATATTTTGTGTTAGTTTTAAAAAACTATATTGTTACATGTATGTATTAATTAAGAGTGTATGAGCACATACACATTTGACATAGATGAGCCAAAGGTAAAATGGACTTTTTGCATTAGTCTGATGCTAAAATGGAACACCACATCAACACAAGGACGAATATGACCCAAAAATGGAAGTTGAGGGACTAAAATGGTCACTTTGAAAGTAGAGGGACGAAGTTGACCCTTTATGAAAAGTTTAGGGACCCAAGTGGCTATTTTGCCTTTTCTAAGTGTTGGGCTGGGCACGGTGGTGGTGACATTAGTACCAGAGATTCTTTTGCCCCGGTATTAATGTGCCATCTTAACCACATTAGTACCAGGTGGAAACTAGCTCTCGTATTAATGCGTACACATTAGTACCGGGGCTAGTTCCCACCCGGTACTAATGTGCCCTCACGAGAGCATGGCGGGGGTTCTCTCTTCCCACCTCACATTAATATCGGTTCTTCATTAGTACCGGGCGCCAAAATAACTGGTACTAATGTGAAAATTACCCTGGGATGGAAGCCTCGCGCCAAAATAACTGGTACTAATGTGAAAATTACTCTGGGATGGAAGCCTCATTCCCTAGTAGTGCATGCACACTTGGTGAGGATCTGCAGCTTTGGGACATGGTAACTTCAGAGACCTTAAGGGCTTTTTAGTGGAGGAGTATTGAAGTGGAATGAAGAGGACTGAACAAATTGAACAAATTTCTATTTCAATCCCTCTCATTCCACCACAACACTCTTCTGCCCAAACAAGCCCTATGGATGTTCTGCGGTCGAAGCCATTGCCATGTGGTTCTCTGGGATGTCCATCGTCATGGAGGCTCTTGGATATGCCATCGTCAAAACTCCGGATTCAAAGGTGGAAGACATCTCCAACACAGGCCTATTGGTTGTCCCCTTGGTCATAGTGTTTCATCGAGTTTGAGCTGATGTTAGGTGTTGTGCAACATTTGTGCAATATAATGTCATAGGGGTGAGTGTGCGTGCGTGTTATGAGCGTCGGCATTGTACTGTGTAATTCTAAAAAAAAGAGTTGGGAACAAGTTCTTGAAAATCATTGGGCCTTTTCTTCTCTGCTCCTTTTTGAACTACTGGTTGGAACAGTGCATAGATAATTTTGACGATAGTAGCAAAAAGGATCGTTCCGAATGGCTATGGTCCAATAATATTATTGTGGTACAAAACATGATATATAGTGGGCATTTGACCCCAAGAAAGAAACATAAAAAAAAACAGAGTGTAAAAGCAAAACACGCAGGAACGACAACGATGACCAAATGGACCATACGCTCTTGCCAATCTTCCGGTGGCAGCTCGCGTCGCGTGCGCGCACCGACCGCACGATCTCACCACGATAGTGGTCGCCTAATGGTGCTGAGGGTCCGGTCCGCCGGGGCTCAGGCGCTTGGACTCGTGCGCCGCCGAGCCAACCACGGCGGAGGCGGAGGCGCGCTGGCCCTTGCCCTGGCCGGACACCGTGGTCCTGAAGTTACTAGAGAACTGGACGGAGAAACTGGTCTCGGCGTCCCCACGACCGCCGGCCGGCGTCTTTTCCAGTCGGTCTCTCATGACCCGGGCCGGTTCCGAGCACACGACGGCGCCGAGCAGCAAGGCGATGCAGAGGAGGTGACCCGTACGTGCCATGGATCCTTTTGCTTCGGAGGCTCCGTGGACCTTTGGCACTCGCTGAGAGAGGGACGCCCTGAGTGAGCTGCAGAGGCAATGCAGTCCTATCACTTGTGCAGAAGCACTTGCAAAGGCAGAGCTCAGTACTAACAATGCATAGAGATCATATAGACAGAAGGCGATGTGGGTTCTGGAGCTGCGAGGCACACCTTCCTTATATAGGCCAGATGCTATGGCGTCCACGTAAGAACGACCCGTAGAATAGAACGCTCCTGCATTAAAAATTCAATCCTGTGGACCTCAGCGGTTAACCGGCAGTTTGAGAGGGCTTTTTAGTCGGCTGACGATCACTTAAACAAACAAGACAATCTGAACGGACACACCGATGCTTCTTCCCTCAACTCAACCATTCTCGACGTTCCGTACTCGCACCAGAGGCCAGCCATCTATCAGGGGCAGCGGAAGTGTGTTCCTAATGTGATCAAGAGACAGACACCACAGAGCAACCGGCATTGCATCTTGTGCGAGCCACGCGATCGAATGCCACCTGCTGCCAATGGGTAACTGACGGGGCCACGGAGCTGAGGTAAAAAAACCCCCGTCTCCAACTTTTAACTCGAGTGGACACGTACAGGTACAGGTGAATTCGTCGGTATCCTCTTTCGACTAGTGATCTCTCATCTGTTTCCTTGAGACTTTTCGTTTCTTATCGTCACATGGAAGGAAAGGAGAGCGCAACGTTGGACGAGACAGGTAGGATAGGAGTCGGCAGGCATAATAGAATGATGCAACCAATGAGAAGGGAAATGAAATGGGACGAACGAGGTAACAATGTAAAGTTCTCCAGCTTTTGCAGAAAGATGAGAGAAATTACGGAATAGACCCTGCATTCCTAAGTTCGCCTTCAACGGTTCAACCTATACTTTGTACACTACACAAACCAAACACATCAGCTGTGCTACACTACAATAGGCCACACCCACCCTTACCCGATGGTAAGTAAGCCAGATTGGGCAGAGTTCAGATTGCGGGTGGGACCCAGCATTTCGTAGAGAGCACTTGGTCGAAAAGCCCAGCACAAGATTGCATCTCGACATGGCTTTCCACCACGAGTGTCAAACCCACATTGACATTAGTGCAAAGGTTATGAAAAAGCTTCAGCTGACCATTACAATGGCCTTATCCTGTTTATTCTATTTGTTAGCAGTAGTGTTTTTCAGATGTCCAGCTGTAAATCAGAAACAAATCTTCACTAATGGATTACTCCGCAGCACCAACTTCGTGTACTCCTGGTCCTACACTACTAGCTGAGTGTCCGTACCAGATCATAAGGATGTATAAAGCACGATCGCTTTTTTGCTATATCTTTGATTTAAACAAAGCAAACAAAGTTCATAAGTGCGCAGCACAACCGCGATAATTGGATTTGAAGAATTTAAAGCAAGAAGAAAACTTCAACATAGAGAACAACAGGAAGTACTTAATAGAGGCATGCCTATTCACAATGGGACGATATGAGGTCTGGCTGCTCAAGATACAGTAACTAACAATCTACTCCGTCCACAAACACACTTTGCATGCTTGAAAAGTAAACAATTGAGAAAGAAGCACCAACCCACTATGCCTTACCTTCCTACTTCTTAGCCATCTGAATATGTCAAGTGCTATCGGGTGTGCCTTGTTTAGTTGCGATAAGTTTCGCAACTTTTCACTATCACATCGAATGTACGAACACTATTTAGGAGTATTAAACATGAATTAATGACAAAACTCATTCCATAACCCTCGAGTGAAATTACGAGACAAATCTATTGAGCCTAATTGGACCACGATTAGACTGTCGTGCTATAGGAAACAATTTCTAATGACTGATTAATTAGACTTAATAGATTTGTCTCAAGATTTCCCGTCCATCTGTGTAATTAATTTTATTATTAGATCATGTTTCGTCTTCTTAATCTTCGACTTACAATTGCTACAGTAAATTTTCTCAAGTTTCGCAACAAACTAAACAAGGCCTAAAAGGAATATCACAACCAGTTTTTAACACTAACATACCGAAAGGTAGAGGCAACAAAAATTACTGGCTATTAACTCTGTACATCAGGCTTAGGGTGGAAGGGGCAGCCTAGTCATCCAGCACAATTGTTCTATGCTCATTCTTCTTGCAACATCTAATCAAAATGTGAATGCTCTCACGCCAACTCCAATTAGCATGGATGAAACTAGAGATTGACATGGTGCTCATCTAGTCATTGAGCCCACAACCAGATTTATCAGGTTATAAGAAGGTAGAGAATAGACGCCCAACAATTGCTATACTGTGTGGATGGACATGTACTGGAGCAAACCGCCTAACAAAATGCATGAGGAAGGTACTTTCTTATGTTCAATATTGCATTTACACTGGACCCTGAGCTGTTTTATTGCACTTACATTACCCATACTCCACCAGGGCGAGGCATTTTCCCCCCACACTTGTCCCGCATCAATGCTGTCAAGCACAGAAGCACCAAGTTACCAAAACAACTAATGTAAGATCAGGATGAAGAAAACTGTAACACAGTAACCATACTCATTGGTCAAAAGGAATGATTCCTCACGGTGATGCATGCATCAAATTTATCGAAACTATTTAGAGCTTCGGTCAAAAGCACCGAGTGCACATTTGGTGCAACTGGCAGTGTCGTATATATATACAGACAAATAACCCACTTTTGGTCTCCTTTACAAATATAGACCATTACTAATCAGCAATGATGATAGCTTTATGTAGAAGTGGCACATAAGAGGTCTGTGCAAAGGTAATGTTGATAATTGATCGACAAGAAGTTACAGGTCATAAAATTGTGTGGCTGTCAGGTCAATCAGTATGAGCTCTTTCCAGCCTAACTAGAAGACAAAGTAATCTGATAAGGTTGCATGCAAGGCGCATATCAAAATATTGTGTAATATGGGTCAATAAGCATACATCAGTGCATGATCTCAATTTTATTTTGGAACCCACATTTCATCAAACAACCTAAGTTTTTTCTGAACCAAATCATAGGGACGATGCTAAACTAAAAGAATAAAAATGAAACAAGCCTCGAGAATAATCATAGGGTGATAAAACATCAAATATTTAGCCTTCATTACACTCGATCGCAAAAAATGGGATTGGTATGATCAATTAGCAGCTTAACAAGAATCAAACAATAAGTGCTCTATTGTAAAACTAATAAGTGGATAGGAATAAGTGCTTTCTGGAATATGCCAACAGTTCTTTCATATTTTTGAGGAATTATTCTAGGAAAATTAAAAAAAAATTCAAAATACTTTTAGAAAGAAAAGGATGGTACAAGCTAGGTTGCTGTTCTCAATAACAAATGAAATGTTTAAATTTTACACCCCCACACATTTGCATCTTATCCCTGCAACATCTCTTAATGTGGGAATAGGATGTCCTCTTTATTAACTTCCAACATTAAAACAAAAAAGACTATCATCAATGACAAATTTTATTTCATATTTGGAGAAACCTGGAATTAGATAGCCTCAGAGGTCATGATAGGTTAGAACCTAGAAGCCATATATATAGAAGATCTGAAACTAAAGGTTTACCACGTGTCTTCGCGTGTCAGTTTTGGTTTTCTATCCTACAATCTGTGAACTTATCCCATCTGACACCAAGCAGCAGCATAACATCCTTTGCAGAGTGGTGGTCTTGGAAGAGAGTGCAGAAACAGCATAGAAAGGGATTTAATTCCTTATGTATTCTTGGAGCTTGGACGCTGTGGAAGCAAAGAAATGCATGTGTCTTTGATGGGGTGGCCCCTAATCTGCAGCAGGCAACTCAAGCCTTTAAGGATGATTCGTTGTTATGGTAGTTCTCCGGGGCTAAAGTTCTTGGTACCTTAGGTCCAGGGAGGATGGTAGAACCACCTTAGGTTGGTCAGGGTTTTTTTGGTCAGGTCCTAGATTATTTTGTTCCTGTAAAAGATTTCTACCCTGGGTACAGCCCTCCCTATGGTCCTAGGCGAGGTGCTACTTTTGTAATTGGACCACCTTTTTCCCTCTTAATATAAAGATGCGCAGCTCTCCTGCGTGTTCGAGAAAAAAAAGAAACGAAAGGTTTTCTGTTTCAAGTGTTAGATAATTGATTAGCTCCTCTCTTAATCCCCTCATTAGCAAAGTCAAAGGAGTTGGTAAAACTCCTCCAGTGCACTGCACTGCCAAAGGGGCAGCAGGAGCACTCAAGTGTATCAGGGCAAGCATGCCCTTGTGAAGTCCTGTACATAGCTAAGTAGTGTACTAGTATAGGTACAAGTAGCTGTAAAAGTAGAAGTACTAGAAGGTATGAGTAGCTTATGTACCTAGGTTTGACTTTGGCCTCTACAAAAGGAGTAGAAGGCAGCAATTCAAAAGGCAGTTCAGCCAAGCAGCAGCACAAGGTGCAGGCGTGTGTGTGTTCTGAACTCACCTGAGTTCCTCTTCTTCCTACCTCTCTGATCTGGGCTACGGGTGAGAGCTGAGAGCCTCGGCATTGGTGACTGCAGGGCAGTTCCATTGCCAACATCAAGATTGGCCAGAAACTATGGCACATCGAAATAAGAAAAATAGGGCATCCAAGTGGGAAAATAGCACAAAACAAGGGTGCCAGTGTGATCCTTATGGTGATAGAAGGATGAGCACAATGTGAAGTTCTGGTTTCTTGTACGAACTAAACATACCAGTATACTACTGAGAGCAGAATTTGTTACTCTCAAAAAGTGCAAAATGTGGTCACCAATGGCTGCAGGTGGCAACTGGAGAGCCATGGCAGGTTGACGGTAGGAAGGACATAGGAGAGGTAAACTGTACCAAAATGCCAGTTGCCAGGAGAAAGAGGTGATGAAAGAGAAATAGGGTGCCATGCATGGACTAGACTGGCTGGTGTTTGCAAGGTAGTGTGCTGATGTGGCTGCAAACATGGAAAAACTGGAGATGGGGCTGACTACGTGGAGGCTAAGACCACTAATGAAAACTGAAGAGTAATTTGGGCCACAGAAAATGATAGGCACCATTATCTCAGCTTCCTCTGTCTTCACTTATAAGGAACTACAGCTTAAGGTAATGGCAACGTATCAGGTGCAAATCAATCTCCGTGCAATCGTGCAAACTTCTAATCTGAACCACATGATGTTGATTCAAGGGGGCGTATGGGATTAGGTAATTTTACGCTTAACTGCCCGCCCCCAATCACACATTTGCAAATCCCCCCTCCCACTCCCCATGTGCCCCCTTGGATCAACATCATGTGGCCGAGATTAGAAGTTTACATGGTTGCACGGAGAGGTTGGTTTGCACCTGATACATTCCCTAAGATAATAGCATGAAAGACGCTTTGTTAACTTACGGTGTTAATGGTGCCAACTTCCTCAAATAAGTACTTCTTGGATCTCAGATCGTTCGCGAATTTCTGAATCGAGCAAATGTTCATGCGGTGAAGGCATAACAAGTTTAGTATCCATAAATGTAAAATTTAAGGTGTAAAAAACATTCAATTAGGATATCTTCTCCTCAAACATTGGGTGGTTTAACATCAGCATCATGTTGCTGTTAACGATAGCCCGCACTGCTAGCTCCTTAGCTTCTGTATGTTTCCTTTTCAATAAAATGCATATCTGTAAACAGAAGATATTAAATGAAACTTTGTTAATCTAGATCCATCAGCATACTAGCTCAGGAATATCATCATCATGCTAAAGCAAACAGTTCAGGTTAAAGAAAGGAGGCAATATTAGGAGAACAAAGCATACTCCCTCAGTTCTTAAATATGACATTTCGGACAAGCTAATTAGTTCGAAAATGAAAGTTCTCGGGCTATATCAATTATAAAGGTGGAATCAATTATAAAGGTGGGTAAGCCACTGGTAGAACTCGAAGACAACCATGCTAAGATGCAACACATCCTCACATTGTAGGGTTTTCTTTCGATGGTACAGTTGCAGAACCTTCTTTTTGTGTACGCTTAAATAAAGCACTATGAGAACCTCTACGGGTAGTTTCATGCAGTAAAGCAATTTGCAATCAAGTTATAGCATTCCGCACAAAGATAATAAAACGTCGGACAATTCTTTTATGGTAAAGCATTTTACAGATTTACTCACATCTTCAAGCTCCTTTCTGCAAGTCTCAGCTTTTTCTAAGTTGCCATCATTTTCTAACAGCATCATAGGCAATTCTAGATCTGAAATGTCTCCCATCCCAGATGGCATACGTGAAGAGATCGCATTATCCACATGAGCTTTTGGGGTTCCACTTCCCATAATCTAACAAGTGAAATCAATAAGGAGATGGTGATTAGCATATACTGACTCCAGTTCAAAATGCAAGCCAACTCTTTTCTTCTCACAATCTATAAGTGAGAATTGGCAAATGGCCACTGCAGTAATATATTTTTAAATGAAATGAAATATGTCCTTATGCTATTTCTTGACAAATACATTGATTTTTTCATCCAATGTTCCATTCATGTAAGTTATGATTGTTTCAAATCTTTTGGCTATGTACCACAATGACCTACATTTTGAATCGGATGTAACAGTACCATACATATACTTGCAAATAGTCAGAAATTTCATGACACTTACAGTTTCATATCCCAACTCTGGAACAGTTTGAGGTGATTTTCTGCATGATCATTTGCAAAGTTGTTACTTCCAAGTTCCAATGGAAAGGCATTACATAGTAATAAAGATACTCCCTCCTTTCTTAAATATACGACGTTTAGGACAAGCTAATTAGTTCGGAAATGAATTAGCTTGCTTGTCCTAAATGTCCTCATATATTTGAGAACAGAGGTAGTATTAAGTTTCTCAAATAATGTCCAAATAACAACCTTACAGCTGGAGACCTCATGATGCGTTTGAGAACTGTAGGAGATTTTGGATCTCGAACTGATTCCTGCAAGTGAAGTTAACAGCATGAAGAAAGTTGCAACTAAATTAACACAGATAATTATTGTATTTTTATCTTTTTATAAAATAGGGATACATCATAATACTATTTTTTCCAAATAGCTTCAGTATTTAATTACCGAATAAACATGTGCTACCTATAACCACAAATTGGCTCTGCAGTCTGCTTATAATAGTGAATTAGTTGATATCATATTTTAACTCAGTTTAATCTTGAGATAGGCAACAGAAAATTATTACTGTAGATGTAGAATGTACTGACAAATTCAAACATAGCGTGTAATGTTTACTTAACACCACAAGAAACATAATCAGTCTCTAGAATAATAAATATATCACCATAGGTTTTTATTCGAACCACATAAAATGCATTTACAGGACAACTAGAAACCTGATATTTGAGAAGATAAGTCCTTATACAATTCTCTGTTGTTGAATGGTTCATCTCTTCAGTTAAGAGTTATGACACACAGTCTCAAGAATGAGCTATAAAAGTTCACAAACAAATGGATATGATCATTTATCATGTCATTCTAGGAATTCAAGTACTTCCTCCAGATTTTTTTAAAATTCTGACATACAATGTCAATAGCCTCTAGTGCAATACAATGTTGATCCAACAAATATAGCTAAAAATCCAATTATATAAAAGTCAACGCATGGAGAGAGACGTCCGCAAGGCATGGTCAAGAAAGGCACCGAATAACAGCTGCCTAGACACAATTTCGTATATTTCTGAAAGCAATTTATTCAGCAACGCACCTTTGCTTCTGATTATAAACTAAGCTTCTAGGTAAAATGAAAAACAAACCTCAGCAGAAGACAATGAGGATAACCCAAGTAGAAAACAAGTTTTAGAGTAGAAATGGGAACCCCTTTTTAAGGAAATATAAGACTCGACAGGAAGAGAACATGCCTCAGGAACCTTTTGCATTATCGCTGGGCTAGGCAATGCAGGTTTTCCTTTAGGAACGGACTTAAGGATTTTTGATGTTGTTACAGGAGAAGCCTTGGTCCCACTCAGTTGAACTGATTCCTTCTCTAGAACCCTGTCGGACTTTGGGCTTCTGATTCCTAATTTTGCAATTCTGCATTCAGATAGATTATTTTTAGCTGCCAGCCTGCCACTCGTGTAATTTCAGAAGGCAAAGGATAACTGGAGCATAAGGATATTATACCTTGCTCCTGTCAGTTGAGAAATTGTTGATATTTTATTATCTTTGGAGGGAGCGACTTGCAATGAATCAGAAGCATTGCTGCTTTTTAGAAGCACGTGATTTGCAACAATTTTATGACCACTGCCATGTGATGTGCGCATTCGAGCATTCAGCAGAGATGAGTTCCCTGAGCTAGGAGGCTCCAGGCTAAAAACAATGTACATATATATTAGCATGGGATCAAATCTGACAAGAATTCAAGCCATAATTACACTAAAAAGGTGGTTTAGCTGCAGAAGTTCTGGTTTAGGATTGATTGTAATATACTCTAACAGAAGTAAATGCATTCACAGAATTACATGGATATGGTTGAAAATATGTTATAATCGGCCACGAATAGCAATAATTAAAGACAGAAGTTATTTTTTTTGAAAACTGTACAGCAGGGGAGGCCCCCACTGTAAAAAAATATATTGAAGTTAAGAAAAAAATGTACATTAAAGCAGAAAAAAAGGGGCACCAAAGTACCCTAAAAAAGAGAAAAACTTTAAGAAAGAACTTAAAGACAGAAGATTGTGTCGACGGTCAAATGATGTAATTTTATCAGGTAGCACAGTAAAAAGAGCATCAATCAGTGATACAGTTGTTGCACATGGAGTAATTTTCCATATAATGATCAACTATCAGACTCTATCTCCAGCAATCAACCTATTAATTCTACTTGTGCAAACTGATACACGATTTTAGAAATTTGTGTGCAAAAGCAGCCAGAAGCAGTGCTGAGAATTAGCAACAGATATCATATAAGGATACTCTCTAGCCACTCAATGACATGAACAGTTGAAAAATAATACTGCAACAAATGGCCATCATGGAAACTACAAAACAAGCAAAGTTGATGTGATCCACTCTACTTAATGAACCAATTCTACGGTTCTACCTCTGCAACATCCTTTTATGGACAAATGCACCAGACATTTTAAAAAATGGTCAGACAATTTCCATAAGTGCAAAATTATATGAAGGTCCTCATCAATTCCAATAGAAATTAGAAAAATCAAGACCAATCAAATTGAAACTTTACAGCGGTCTTCATACTGTTCAATATTAGGCGATTACCACCAGAAGGGACAAAACACTGAGCTGAAAGTATGGAAGATAGCACAGACAGGTCAGATTTTCACCATTGCTAATGAAAATTAGTTCTAAAGAGCAAGCCGGATAGCATCGCAACTTTTTTTACAAGCTTCATTCAGGTTACCATCAGGCCAGCTAGTAGCAGACGTAATTAAGATACTGAAAATATTTGGTAGTTTAGATATTCCTATCATAGACTGCCATATGTATCCAGGGGGCTGCCTTACCACCCCACCCCAAGTCTTGTACTCAGTATATACCGGCCGAGGCCTCAATGCAATTCATTCATAGATTATACAGAATCTATTCTCCTACAATTATGTCAACCATGACACATATACAACATCTGCAGAAAAGACACCAAAGAGAATATGGGGAATGCTGTGCATGCCCAAAAAAAAAACTTGCAGAACCAATTCATAATGTGCAAGATGAAGGATGATAGTTTCGTACCCTGACTTGGCATTTCTGTCACCTTTAGCATTAATGGAGGTGGTCAATAGCCCATGTGATGCTGGCTTGCTGCATGTTTTTGGGAAAGCAGTTTTAGATTTGTCAGGTCCTGCATTAGCTTGCCTGTGTTCCCTGAGTATTCAAAACAACATTCATTATTCCATACGCTAGTAAGATTCATCATTCATCAACATATGCTAATCTGCCAATCTGTCTATCACCTTTTCAAATCTGTAGGATGCGTAGTCATCTTTATCACTTTACTTGCACCAGATAATTGATTTAAGGCTGTTTCTGAAGTTAGTTCGACCCTGCTTGCTTTCATATTTCCAGACTTGGATGAAAGAGAAAAGCTTCCTCTCTCATTTGCCAGTGCAGATTCAACATTTCTGGTTCCCCTGCATATAATGTAAGTTATTTCAGGAAAGTAACAAATGTGTAAATAGAACCATTGTGTCACAGTTCTCTATATTAGATTCACTGCCACGACAAACGAAATATGAATAGAAGCATGGCGCAACAGAAGCAGAAGCAGAATGGCAGACTGTCCGTTTAGTCTGTAACATTACTATCTGATTCAAGATAAGTACAGTGGATGACTTATGAGGGTTTTATTTTGTGAATGAAGAAACTTGTGGCAAAGACAGACCTCCGCGTCAAAGAAGAGAGACTCTTATGACCTGAAGTCCCTTCCTCAGTATTCGTTGTCCCACATGATGTCTTCTTCAAAAACTTCTTAGGAACATCACTAAAACTTTGGTTACATTGACTTCCTTCATTAAGAGAGACACTTTCCTCCACGACCTCATTCCGGGAATCTAATTGACTCACCGGTCTTCTTGAGACATTGGGATTAGTAGTGTTAGTGCCCCTAGATTGGGAACCAATCGGCTGCTCATTGTCATTACTCTCCCTTGATATTTTTTTACCAAAGTCTGCTATAGGAGCATCTTTACTGTTCATAGGATCTGGTAGCACTTGTGTTGGATCTTCACCGGATAGAGCATGGCATGAGAAATTCTGGGAAAGTATGTTAACAGCTGCTTTTGTTGGGTATATCTCTTTAGGATGCTCTCCGTGATGGCCATTGGGCACAGAGTCTACTTTAGTTTGTTCCATTGTTGCGGGATTGACACTGGTCTGTTCTTGAATGTTGTCAGGTGAATCGGCAGCATTAAGATTTGAAGCCTGCCGACTGGCGTTCTTTACACTCTCATGATTTGTCGGATAAGAAGGTCTTAATGCACAAACATCCTGTGTTCGTTTGTCCTTACTATTGGTATCTTCAAGAATAGCAGAGCCCTCGGCCAAAACGTCTCTTTGTGTATCCTTGTTACCCTCAGAAGAGACAGGGTCACCTTTACTGGTACCTTTACTCATAGTCTTTTCCTCAATTCCTAGCTTAGCATCAAGACTAAACTTTCCCAGCCTGAAAGCACATAAAACCAGAAACAGAACAGCTAATAGCTTTATTTTCTATACCATTTATCATAAGCACCTTTCAGCCTTCACAGGACAGTCAGTTGAACTTACTCATTGAAATCAAAGGAGAAGGAGAAATTGTCCTTTTCAGTTTCCTTTTTCCCTTCAGAAAGATCATCACCATTTGAACTGCTGTGCTTCACCTTTTTCTTAACAGGACTAGAGAAATCCAGATCAGACATGCCTATTTTAAAAGATGGTAATTTGTCAAAGGCTCCATCAAGTCCGAAATCATCCCTGGTTAAAGAAATAATTTGTTAGAGACATCATGAACAACCAGCAGTTGAATGCATTAAATGTTGATGGGTCAAGCCTATCAAAAGATTAACTCACAGGTTGTCAAAGTTGAATTTCTTGCTACCCTTTGGAACTGAGTCAACACCGAAGTCAATTGTGTTGTTTCCTGATTTTGGTAGCTTCCAAGATGAAAGAAAATCATTTCCAAAGTCTTCATCTAACATATAACAAGCATATGTCAGGTCAAATAATTAAATTAGAAATATTTCCATCAACCCGTATCAACAAATTGCAGATACAGATCAAGTATCATCGATTACTTTCCGAAGGTAGGACGAGGCAAGTATGATGAACATGAGACCTAAGTAGTTTCCAATCAGAGCATAAATAAGGAACAAGTTCCTGAGATGATCGAGTACTGACAGTACATAGGATGACATACCTAGGTGTGAACTTATATTTTTAGCATTTGCAGTAGAAACATCTCTTTTTCGTGATTCCTCCATAGTGTCAACAAACTCAGGCTGCATTTAATGAAAAGGGAAATGAATTAGAAACAACCAAATAGACACAGAACATGAGAAAGATCATCTGATGTTACTGCAAATAGAATCAATGGATACAGGAAAATATCCAAATATGTCTGATACTACTGCAGAAGCAACCCAAACCCAATCCCCACACACACCCACACCCACATTAGGCCCTGTTTGTTTGAGCTTCCTAGCAGTTTCTCAGCGTGAAAAGCGAGAAGCTCAAACTAACAGCGAACTGAGTATATGATACACAATATACCTCATCGAATGAGAAGTCTTGCGATGCAAATCAGTACAGAATCACGGTACATTTGTATGATACACTCTTCAGAACCGAGTATATTTAAAATGTCATTCAATCAGCTATGACGTGAAAATTTTAATAGCTCTGGCACAAAGAGAACAAAAATGATGACCTAAAGTACACCAAATGTACACTCAAGTAAGCAAATAAAGTCTATAAGCAAGGAAAAGGTTATTTCCAGTAAAAGGTTCATTCCCCTCATTCCAAATTGAAATAAGGGAGACACCACATTATAACAAACACTTGTGGACAGGAAAAGCCATTGTGGTCTCTTTTTTTTTTTTTTTTTTTTTGCGAAAGGCCACTGTGGTCAATTGAATAAAGTACTGCCAGTAAATTGCTCCAAAACATAGCAAGAGGAAACATGTAATAAAGATTAACACTAACACAATGAACTTTCTACCTTAAGAATACCTCATGCAAGCAAACAAACAGCACAGTGATGGGGGGCCAAAAGGAAACGGAACAGTTGGCAAATTTGTTTCAAAATGAGACGGAACATGTCCAGGTCCGAATACTTAAAAAAAACCACCAGCTAACGAGAACAACTAATAGCAGCCAGGAGAGTATCACGACACTGTTAATTCCCGTGAATTTCTAGTGGACCTGATCCCCTGCCACATTGGCGGAGCACGCTCTAAATTTTAGGTGGGACGAACATGCGCGACAAAACTCGTAGTACAAAGGATCGTGTACCGCCACCCTGATCCGGCGATCCGCCACACCGCCGTGCCTACTGCCGCCGCCAGACGCTCCTCAAAGCCCGCCGGTCATGGAGCCCTCCCCCGACGACCCCAACCCGGAAACCCTAACCCAGCCACGGAGCCACCACCATGCCTCAATCCGAGAGAGAGAGGAATGAGGAGCAGGAGGAGGAGGACCCACCTCGTCGCCGGCCGTCTACCGCCACCCACGATTAAGGGCGAGGTGGGCCGGCGGGGGAGGGGAGATGGCACGGCATGGCCGGAGATGCGAGGGGAGGAGGAGGAGGAAGGGGAGAGAAAGGAAACCTGTGCCGCCGCTGCTCTCCGCCCGTTACCCTCCTACGGCGGCTGCGGCGGTGGCTGCTTCTGTGTTTGGGCGAAGGTGTACGAAGGGGTGCGCGGGGAGGGGAAGGAGGGTTCGCGCCTACGGCCTACGGGGTCAAAAGTTTTGTGGATTGTGGGCAACTGGGCATTGGATTGAGGTCAAAGTGTGTCCGTCCAAATTTCGATCACTAATTCACAATCTTTGCCAATTTTGATAATTTAAATGAATTAAGATGCACAAGATGAACTTTTTTAGTCACTCATTCATTTGGATTGTTGAAATTTGTTATGAATTTGAATTGGTCGCAAAAATTTAAAATGACTAAAATTTGGCAAGGCACACTTTGGCATTGATCCAATCCGACCCTATAACTCAATTCCCGGTAGACGTGGTAATGGATTTTGGAAAATCCAAATCCAATTGGATTTTTTCCTTTTGGACTTCGTTGGACTGGATTACTTTGGATGTGGATGTCCACATGCTAAATTAAATTGGATGTTCAATCAGTATTGGATGTCCAAGTAGGAGCTTTTAATTCTAATGTCCGGCTCTGGACGTGGGTCCCGCATATAGATTTGGCTTCACCGATTTGCACGAAGTAGCGGACTGTCATATTAAGGCATCTCACCAAATTTTGGTCAAATCCACTAAAATGTTATAGTGTGAACGCGAGATTTTAATTCTAGGGTCCAGCCCTGGATGTGGGTCCCACATATAGATTTGGCTTCACCGATTTGCACTGAGTAGCGGACTGTTATATTAAGGCATCTCACCAAATTTCGGTCAAATCCGCTAAAATTTTATAGTGTGAACGCGAGCTTTTAATTCTAGGGTCCGGCTCTGGACGTGGGTCCCACATATAGATTTGGCTTCACCGATTCGCACTGAGTAGCGGACTGTCATGTTAAGGCATCTCACCAAATTTCGGTCAAATCCGCTAAAATTTTATAGTGTGAACGCGAGCTTTTAATTCTAGGGTCCGGCTCTGGACATGTGTCTCACATATAGATTTATCTGAGTAGTCAACCTGGTGGTGGTTGGATTATATTGTTGGATATTGGATTTTGAGTGAGTGAATTGGATTGGATTGGATGTGAGCTTTATAATTTAGGATCTTACTGGATTTTTCTTCTTTGGATTATGGATGTTGATCCATTCCCACGTATAATTCCCGGGGAGCCCGGGAGCTAATGTCTTGGCCCTTCAAACAATGGAATTAGGGTATGTTTGTTTGAGGTGTTTAAAACTGAAATGTCTAAACTTGTTTAAAACTATTAAACCAGTTTCAATTCAGTTTTATGAAGAGTTTCATGACATTAAATTTGCTGACGTGACAAAGAGAGAAAATAAGAGAGGTTTAATGGACGTGAGAAGAGTTTTAGACATCTTTTAGACATAGAGTTTGATTCTTTAGACCCTAAAGTGTCTAAACTTTAGACACTTTACTTTAACGCTTGTAAACCAAACACCCCTAGACGTCTACAGTGCCAATGTCTGATTCTGAAACTGAATGCCAACATCCAAATGTGGTGTGATTTTTTGCAGATCCATAAAGACATTTCGAACTATAAATATATTACTTATAAGAAATCTTAGAATGATTTTTTTTTTTGAGTAGAGAAATCTTAGAATGATTGGAAAAACTGAGAGTGGTAGAAATAAAGAAGATTCCTTAAATACTAAGAACTACCACATTGGTGGGACCCTAATGTCAGGGGGTGAGACCTGGACAGATCTGCAAGGAGGTTACCCAAGCAGTTTGCAGATTAATGGAGAGGATCGGAAACTAAGAGCGTAGGTGGTAGTCCACGTGGTGAACTCGGAACTAGGCGAGTATGACGATGAACACGGAGAGACAAGGGTTTAGACTGGTTCAGGCCTCCGGAGAGTAAAACCCTATGTCCAGTTGTGGTGGTGGATTATGCGAGAGGATGAAGATGTCCCCTTGAATGGAGTCCTAGGCCGCCTTATATGGGGGGACGGACTAAGGTTTCCATTCAAGGTCGGTGGACCCATATCTGGGTCGGTTACAATCTGGGAAGATATCCTTCCGGATTACAAGGAGTATCCTGTGATACTCGGACCTATAGGTGGCGGCGCTCCGCGTCCTAGTGCCTTGACTTGCACGCCAAGCTCTGCAGATCTTGCGGGATCTTGATAAGGTCGCCCGGAGTCTTCGGAGTCGCGGATAAGGTCGGTGGGCCCACTTTGCAGGTCGGCGGGTCTTCTAGAAGGTCGGGTCCACTTGTCAGGGACCCCTGGGACCCTGGCCGGTGGGGACCCACGGGTACCCATGTCTCTCAAACCCCTGATCAACGTGTAAGCGTAGCGGCCGAGGAGAAGTTGAGTCGAAGAGTAGCGAAGGCGCGGCACCGTCGAGGTCGTGAAGGGTGCACGGGGATCCAAAAAAGAAAAAATCCCTCCGATGCGCGCACGAAGTTGAACATCGAGCTCCTGGGACGAAGGGTCAGAAGGTTGAAGTGAAGACAAGGCGTCGACCTTGAAGTACCGCCGACTTGACCTGTGTCAGGTGTAACGAGGTAACTGCCGCGACCTTCAGAAAGGTCGCCATGCCCACCGCAGGTAGGTCGAGCAGAGAAGTAGTGGAAGCAGGCTTCCATTAGGTCAAGGCGACCTGGGGAAAATAGGACGTCGCAAGACGCACCAGTGTAGTAACCCCCGAGAAGTAAATTGACCAGAATGGCCGGTTTGATGCTCCGAAGAAGAAGAAATAAATGACCGAACCTATGGCCTTTTGCTCAGGAGACAGGACTGTGCTCTGTGAAATCAATCCAATACGACAAACACTCTGGAATCTTGCAGAAGTCGTCAGACGCCAGGGCTGACATGACCTGAGTCATAGGCATACTGTACGGTCACGGTCCGGTTCCCAGGCGAAGCATAGATCGTTGTTGACTCGCAAGAGACAAAAATGTTCCAGAATGCAGTCAGGTAGGGTAAAGGCGTGCCGGTGCCTCCCACGGGCGAACAGTGACCTCGTGCTCCACGAGGGTACAGTAGTCTTGAGGATAAAGATGCCGCGCAAGTTGGCTTGCGGATGAGATCGAAGGGCAGGTGCTAGGGGTACAAATAGGCACCCATACCTTGAAGCCAACCACCCGAGATGCTTGGGAGAACAATGGCGAAGCTGTGTAGTTATATTTCCATGCCAGGGACTTGTGTCCGTCCACCAGAGCATAGAGCTAGTGTCGTTCATGCTTGGAGCTAGAAGAATGCTTGTGAAGCGCGAAGAACTCGATCAACCTCTTCTCCCGGGTCAACCGAGGAACCCAGGTGGAGCATGGAGCAGTACATGCATCACCGGGCCTTACATGCTAAGGCAGGATGTGATGCTGGTGAACATGACGCTCCACCCGGCAAGGCTCGTGATGAAGCTGGCTCCATTTGGAATCTTGTGGGGAAGCTCAGACTTGATGCTGGGTTCCACAGGAAACCTACTGGAGCGCGAGTAGAGGTGGCTGTGTGGCAGCTGCCTCTACAGTGGTTGTAGAGGTCTTCAACCAGGTCCTGGAGCTAGGAGAAAACTTATGACGCGCCTTATTAGTGTAGACTGCGTCGCAAACCTCATATAGGGTAGCTCAAGGCCTTTAATGTCTTTGTATCCTGTAACTGGCCAAGGGCCAGAGTCCTTGTAGCTTATGAAGCTGTATATACACATTTAAGTCATAAATGATGTATCCCAAGTAGGTGTAGAGACGTCCGGGCGGCGATGGTATGGCTACCAAGGTTCCAACGAGGCTGCGATATCACGCCGACCTTCAGGAGGCCTTAAGTAGAGACAGATAGCCCGTATCAACCTGGATCAACACGGCCGTTGTGTAGTGGCACAACGCAAGTCGTCAGTGAAACAAACCAGATTTCCAAAACTGGAAACCCGATCCTCTGCACATCTGTGATAGTCCCAGGAAGTGGCTATCACGTGCAAACCCTGTCTCAAGTGGTACAAATCCATACAACACAGGAAAAAGGGGAAATTACATAATTTTATTATTACATTAGAGTACAACATTTCGGCATAAGCCGGGTACAAGTCCAACTGGACTAAATAAGAAAGGTAAATCATCTACGCAGTGGATCTATCGAAGCGAAGCGTCTCCAGCTCCACAGGCAAACTTGTGTGTAGGACCAGCTCTAGTCTTCCCATCCTTCATTGTCGATGTCGTAGTCGATCGCCAAGTCTGAAAGCATCGCCATCTACCCGATAAGCGAGTAGGTCATGTTAGCTTCCCAACAAAGAGCAAAAGCGGTGGATGAATTCTAGTATGCATGGATAGGCCTATATATGGCTATAGTAAGTTTATGCAAGCAGCGGTAGCAACATCAAGGTAAGCGGTAATGCAGAGAGGTTACCATCTCCGAGGAGATCCACACCTCCGAGGCCAACGCCTCCGGGGTCAACACCCCAACCAAGGAAAGTACACCAAAACACTGGACCTCAACCGAATCACAGCATCCCACTCTCATCTGCGATGTGAGGTCACCAACTCCTACCTCACATCTCAACGGCACGAAGCCGGGCTCACACACTCGGGGGAGAGAAGCAGCACAAGAAGAGTCTAGCCAGAGTAACAGACCCGTGGGCTGTCCATACCAGTGGACACAGACTATAGCTATAGGTTTAACACTCTGCAGAGGTTGTACAACTGGACCCGCCGGATAGGGCAGAAACGGTGGCCGCCGTTCCACATCCCTACCTAACGACCGGAGACCTAGCAGTGGGTGGCACTCTCCTGCCTCTCCGAGCCTGACTCGTCCTGAACTGGGGCGCGAAACTTACCAGCAGGGCCTCGGAGCTGTGAAACCATCCCCGAAGGAGCCGGGGCGACGTCTACTCGGGGGGTATAACCCGCCCCCCTCACACGACCACACCGGTCCGCCTACAAGCTGAGTGTCAACCACCAACTAGTTCTCGGACCGAACCCCGCCCATACGTGAGCGAACGGTTTGTACGAAAATAGCCCAAAGATCATGGTTAAACTGTCGATCGGTCCTTAATTGCAAGAGCGAGCACTCACCAACTCCCACTGTCCGACACGCCGCTAGGGCGGGAGGACAGGTCGCATCTCCCCTAGACAGGCATTCACAAGTAACCAAAGTGGCTCGCTCCCGCGGTAACACACTCACCCATAACACACGCTAGAATACCGAGATATCCCAATCTCGGTCCAAACCAGAGATCCATCCATATCACGGAACAGGTAAACTGTATGAATAGCAAATATCGAGGACTAGCTAGGGGTCTGTAGCTAGTCCCAAAGGTAGCAAGTTCAAGGAACAGGGTATATCAAATCCAAGGCATGGCTAAAAGATTGTCTATGCATTTCAATCATCCAAAGCATCATAAGTAAAGCACTAGCAACTAAATAGCATGCATGGGATCTACATGGTCGGGAGTGACATGACACCTGCGCGGTAGTCGTCGTAGAGTAGTAGAGGTTGGGCTCTTCCTTCGGGTCAAAGGTCTTCCCAAACGTCACGGCTCAGGTCGTCGTCGCAGCTCGGGTCTTCAAACAGGATCACAAGCCTACACGAGATGCGACGCGAAAATAAATAACGACAATCATCTAAGCACTAACTCCAAATAACATCAATTAGAAGAACCAAATAAATCCGAACTAACTACAAGCAGCACTAGTTTAATTTTAAGAAAATTAAAGTAATTAGTTTTTATAATAAAATAGTTTTAAGCTACTAGCTTTATATACTAGAAGACAAGTTAGAGCGAAGGGTTAGTTCAAGGTTGGGTTGTCGATCAAAGGCTAAGGGCCTTGGTGATTGCGCCTGCAAGGTATTAGCGCAACAGATAGGTGCAACAAAGTAGAAGCTCGGAGGATGAAGAGAGAGGAGTAAGGCGGAACGAGTTAGGTAAGGTATTATCAGAACAAGGTGTGCGGTGGCAACACCGAGAGAGGGAAAGGAATCAAGTTACGGTCGGCCAAGAGGGTGATGATACGGTAAGGCGTGCTCGAGAGCACGATGGAACAAGCGTTAGCAATGCGACGATAACCCTGGTGTAGTAGCCAGGTTGCAACGCGGGGTTGCCGTGCTTGAAGCAGAGGCCTCTGCTCAAGGCACGGCCGTCCATCACGCGCGGCTTTCCGGGTACTAACACTGGGTACGACGCGTGCTACAAGGCTCGAAGCAAAGCAGAGCGAGAGCGGGTATGCAGGTTGCGGTGGAAGCAGTGCAAGCAAGAGAAGCGGTGTGAACAAGACTTGGAGAAGTTATTCATGTCCGCGGCAGGCCAGTGGCTAGTTGCGGAGTTCCAGCGTCCCAGATCCACAAAAGCGCAGTGGCGGGCAGCGGCCACGAATTCTATACCAAGAGCGCAGGTAAAAGAGGCTCGGTTTAAGGTTAAGAGCGGAAAAGGATAGGGTAGCAGCGAGCGTCTCGAAATTATGAAACCAACGCAACTGGTTTCATAATTTTCGGAGCTCCGGATAATTAGTTATGAATTTTTAAAGGAAAAGGGCTTTATAAAACATTTATTAAATCCTTTTATTAAAACAGAAAATAATTTTATTAAAATAATGCTGACGTCAGCATGACGTCAGCGGTCAGCAGGTTAGTGGGCCGAAATTGGGCCCAAAGTGGTTGTGGCCCATTGGGCCGGCCCAGATCGGCCCATGGTTCACCAAGTCCGGACAAGGTCCTCCAAAAGCTTGGTTCGGCCTGGTTGAACCTTGGGGCCCAACGGCTTTGATGGGCCAAGGCCCAGCAGAGATCCTTTGTAGAAGTTTAGATCCGCTCCCCAGACTTTCCTGGGGTTCGTTCGCCATGGCAGACGCAGGATCCTATGTGGCTTGTGTGGCTTGGTGCGCATGAGGTCATGGGTGTGGCTCCACTCAGACGCAAGAGAAAAGGGGGTCGCGCCCAAGGTGTTCAGCCGAATGCCAAAAAGGGAGCGGCGGCGCGGCCAAGGTTGGTCGGCGGTGAGGTTTGGCTAAGGCGGCGGTGGCGCGCGTTCACCTGCAACGAAATTGCCTCGGCACGAAGGCCAGTCCACAGAAGAACGACACGCCCGAGTTTGATGCCGGCGGCCACGGGCTCGGCGCCGGCGTGCGCAAGCAGAGCGGTGCGGTGCGTGGCGAGGCAGGGCGATGCGAGGCAACGCAGCGGAGCAGCGCGGCTGCGATGCGACAAGGGTGTGATGCCGTGTCGGGGTGCGCGTGGCGGATCGGCGAGAAGCAGCGCGGCGCAACGAGAAGCGGAGCGGCGCGCAGCGGGTCAGCAGAGCGCGGCGGCGCAGCTCCTACGCGGATTTGCGGCACGAAGCGGTGCAGCACGGCGTGGCTTGCGGCAGAAGCGCGACACGAAGACCGGTCGAAGCACAGGAGTGGCGCGCGCGCGATTTGGCATCTATGGCGCGAGGCAGAGCGAGTCGGGAGCGGCGAGAGCGGCGCAGCACCTGCATGATGTCGCGGCACGAAGGCCGGGTCGACGTGATTTAGCCCACACGGCTCAATGGCCGGTTCACAGATCAAAGGTGGCACAGACTCGGTTCAGGGCGGGTGCAACGGAACGAGCAGCAGAGAACGGAGCGGGATAGGACATGGATGTGCTCACCGAGGGGCGTGATGGAGGGCAAGGCGAAGCAGGGAGACGTCGGGGCCGTGACAAGTTGACGCAGGTCGGCTTGGTGTCGTGGTTCAGGAAGACGGCGTGGCGCAGCTCGTCGAGGTGCGGCTCCTGCTCGGCGTGGCGTTCCGGCGTCGGCGTCATGGTACTCCGGAGCGTGTGCGCGGTCGTCAACTTGTTGCAGCTCACAGTTCCCGTGGCGAGTCGAAGCAGGCAGGCCGAGGGTGTCGAGATTCAGAGCGTCGGCGTCGAACTTCAGTTTGTCTTCCTCGGCTCACGGTCGTCGGCGTCGATCGGGGGCGTCGTGGTGCTCTTGGTGTCGTTCCGACTCGGCTTCTCGTCCTCCAGGTCCTTGGTGTCGGTGCGGCGACGGCTTCACGTTGTGGCATGGCGCGGCACAGCACGGATGTTGGTGTTGCGCGTCGTGGCAAACCGCGACGGCGGGCGGCACACGCACGTGGAAAGAGATCTCCCGCGCGCGGCTCGGCTGCGGCGATGGCGCGGAGCAGCGGAGCGGTGCGGCGCGGCTCAAAGGCAAAAGCGGAGCAGAGGATTGGGGAAGAAGGAAAGGGAAGGGGAAAAATCCCAATTGAGTTGGTGCGGCCGTGCGGGGACCCGGAGCCCCTTTTGGTGGATGAGAGCGTAGCGTGGGATGAGCGGATAGCCCCAGGGTGCCCTTTGCCTTGGAGGAGAAGGGAGTGGCGTGGACACCACCGCGGCCACGCAAGGTAGAGCGCAGATGGACGCAGAGTAGGGGTACAGAGGGGTTTTCCCCGGGCGGAGCACACGAGGAAGTGGTCAAGGAGTTGCAAGGCGGTCTTGGCGTGCGGGCCAGCCAGGACGGTGCGGCGCGGCCATCCCATCGCTGTCGCAAGCGAGCAGCGCGTGAGGAGCGGCGGCAGCAGGAGAAGGAAAGAAGAGGCACAGGGCCGGCTGACGAGGGGACCCCACATGTCAACGAGAGGGAAAAGGGGAAAAGGCGCCGGTGGGCTTCGCTGGGCTAACGGGCCACAAGGGTGGTCTTGTGCGCAGGGAAAAAGGGTTTGAACTAGCTAAGTGTAAGGAGTTAAAGGGTGCCGAGCAGACTTTGGCTGCAGGGTTTGGGCCCAAGTGAGATGTTAGCTATTAAATAGGTTTGAAAATATAGTTGACTATAAGTTTGAATTTGAATAACTTTCAAATTCAAAACCTCACACAATTGTAAACCAAATAAAATCCAAGAAAATCCAAATCACATTTACACCTTAATTTTGAAAATAATTTTTATATGGTTTTATTTTATTTGGATTTTGAGAAGAGAGCTAGCAATTTGGGATAAAATTTGGTAGCACACATGTTTAAACAAAAAGTTTTAAATTTTCGTGAAAATTTACACTTGGCAAAATGTTCAAAATTCCGGGATGTTACAGTCAGCCTGAAAGTCGTAGGTCTAGGCGACCTAGAAGGCAGTGGAGCCTTAGCGACCTCGGGGAGGAGCTGTGATCATGACCAGGAGGCCACCAACGGGCAGTGGAGCCATGAAGCACGGAGCTGTCGGTATAAACCAGCCATATAGGCTAAGGCGGTCCAGTAGGCAGCGGGGCCTAGGAGCCGGGGTGTGAACCCGCCGTTGCAGGCTGAGGCGACCTAGTAAGCAGTGGTTTTGTTGTCGACCTTGTGAAGATAACGTGATGGACTCGAAGGTCGTCCAGAGATCAAGAGACCTTGAAGCAAATGTCAGCTAAAGCAGGATATGGGGGCTTAAAGTAGGGCATAACGAGTCTATGGACGCCAGGCCGTTGAGCAGAGAGCCAACGGGCATAGATTCCCGTACGGCGCGAGCCATTACTGCCTATGACCGTTAGGCCGAAAGAGCCGTTGAGTGATAAATCTGTTGGGTCGCCGAGAATGTCGTCGAGCCGTTAGAGACGTTGGGATGCAGCGGCCCATAGTGCCGTTGCAGCCCAGTTATAAAAGCCTGAGTGAAGGGCGGAGGACCCCACTCGCTTCCATTTCCGTGCAGGCTTAGGGTTTCACTGCCGCCACTTAGAGCCTTCCGCGCGAATCCGTCGGCGCCGCCGCACTCAGATCCACTGCACCGCGTGCTGCCGTATGCGCACGAAGTCCCTAGTGGTCTTTAGAGCTAGATCCACCGGCTTTGAGGAAGAAGAGATGGCCCCCCGAGCTTGCGCCCGTGCCTGAGAGCATCTGGGAGCCCTCGACAATGACCGAGGAGTAGCTCCAAGGTCTTGTGGAGCGAGGGCTGCTGAAGCCCAAGGAGTAGGTGGGCTGGAGGCCGGCCGCCGGCGAGGCCTTCCTCTCTGAGAGGACCGGAGAGACGGTGGCCTTCATCGCGCACGTGGAGCGCGGCTTCGAAGTCCCGGCGGGTGACTTCTTCCGCGGACTCCTCCACTACTACAGGATCGACCTGGTACACCTCATCCCCAACGCTATTACCACGATCTCCTCCTTCATCCACCTGTGCGAGGCGTACCTGGGGATACCGCCACACTTCAACCTGTGGCGGTACTTCTTCGAGCTGAAGAAGACGGGGAAGAAGGAGGTCATCGGGTGCGTCGGCTTCATGCTACGTTGCCACATGAAGTCGGTGTACATCGAGATGGTGTTGCCGGACAACACCCAGGGCTGGAGGTGAGGGTGGTTCTACATCAACAACCCGAAGGCAGCGCTAGCGACCAGGTCGGGGCTCGCGCCGGTCCCGGTGCCGGAGTGGAACAACCAATTGATGTCGCGGGAGGCCGACGCTATCAAGCCGCTGCTGGAGGACCTGGTGGCGTTGAAGACGAGAGGGCTGACGGGCGGCACGGTGGCCATCAGCTTCAGCCGGAGGCTCCTGCAACCGATCCAAGATCGGGTGCATCCGGCCTACGAGTACTGGGGCCAGGCCAACCCTACCTGGGTGGCGCAGCGCAAGGTCTCCAAGGAGGAGATGGTGGCGCGGGTGAGGGAGCTGTTCAGTGGGCAGATCCGGAACTGGACGTGCCCCAAGGCGTTTTGCCTGAAGCGCCCCACCGAGGCTGTAAGTCGCTCGTTGCTGATCGACCTTGATTCCTTTGCTTATGTTTGCTTTTTTGCTGGTCTGTGACGGAGGTCGCCTGGTGCAGGGTCGCGAGGGAGTGTACTGGAGCCCAGCTCCCCTCCTTGACGAGGGTGAGCGAAGCTTCAAGGTCCGGGCTGCGGAGGACATTGAGGTGCCTCCGCAGCAGTACATCGACGACTACCTCTCCGACTCATCGGTGGGAGGTAGTGACGACGAAGATGCTGCCGCGGGAGGTTCCGCGCTAGTGGCCCGGCGCACGCGGTTGGTCGCCGCCGCCCAAGAGGCGGAGAAGAAGAAGAAGAGGAAGAGAAAGGATACCACTGCGTCGTCGGAGACGGCGACAGTCAGCGTCGAGATCAGTACCGGCGCTGGCGAAGATGATGATGCAGGGTCGCGTGACGCCGGCGCAAGGTCGGGCGACGCGCCGACCGTGTAAGAAGACGAGACCCCCCTCGGGGTGCTGGAGGAACAACACCCAAAGCCAAGTGCTGAGGGTGTGAGCGACCAAGGGTACCGCCCAGGCCGATAAAGCTTGGGTTGAAGCTCGGCGGTAGGTACGTCGCCGAACCGGATCCTCATCTGCTGGACCTACCTATTTCTGTGTATGCTGACGAGATTTACTCTCTGAACAGGGGGAACCCTGCCACATCGGATAGCGACAAGAACGCCTCCGGCCAAGAGGCCTTTGGGCATAAGCTGGAGAAGGCGCCGGTGGGGCAGTCACCAGCTGCATCAGGCGGAGACGTCACAAGCCAAGCCCCTGGGACCATGGGGGCGGCATCATCGGCGGCGGTCAAGGTCGCTTCCGATGATGCGCAACAGGTGGAAGGCCTTCGACAGGAGGACCTGCCGCTAACACGGGAGGCGAAGCCCGAAGGAGGCAGCGGACCTGGCGATCAGGACAGGTGTATCTACTCGGCACCCCATGGGAAGAGGACATCCTTGCTGACGGCCGGGACCTTGAAGATTTCAAGGTGGCGCAACAAACAATTGGCAGGACCCTCATTGTAAGCTTAGGTTTTTGCCTTCAATTTAGGTCTTCATTTTGTTCTGATAACTTGGTCTGACAACCTTTGGCATTGTATTGACGCAGTCGCTCGCCGCGCGAGCACAAGGCAGGGTGGACCTGCTGAGGGAAGGTGCCAAGCTGCACACAGAGGCCACCGCGGCCCGGTAGTCCGTGCTGAAGGCCAAGATTGAGGCCGCAGAGGAGATCCGACGCCTTAAGGACAAGATGGTCCTGAAGGACAGAACGATGGCTGCCTTGAAGGAGGAGCTCGAGGCCGCCAAGGTGAAGGCAAACGATGCTGAGGACGAAGTCAAGATAATCGCGGCAGGTATGCTGGATATATCCCCAACCTTGATTTCTGGAGTTTACGGCGTCGTGTGTTGTTCTTGACCTTGCCATTTGCAGAGGCCAAGAAGAAGGAGACCGCCTTGAAGAAGGAGCTCAAGGAGTCCAAGGACCAGGTGAAGATCCTCAAAGAAAAGACCAAGGAGGTCGAAGCCAGTGAGTATTACTATACCCGGAAGGCTGCGTATGAATTTGGTGTACGCCGAGACCTGGAGCTCGACCTATCCCGGGCGATCCAAACTCTTATTGACCACCCAGAGATGAATGCAGATCTTCAGAAGGAGCTGGGCGACCTCAAGGAGGCTGCTGAGTACCTTGTGGACGTTTATGTTCCCAAGGTCGAAGGCGGGCCACAGGAGCTCGTCGATCGACTGGAGGAGGCAGAAGGTCGGATGAAGACCCTGCTGATGGACAGTGGTAAGCTTTCTGCGGCTGCAGCACTGGCAACGGTCAAGCACCACGAGCCAGCGTTCGACCTGCGGAAGGTCACGGAGGAGATCAACCTGGCTCCGTTGGTGGGCGCTGAAGATGTCTAGGTCGCCGCAGAGGAGATCGTGAAGAAGTTAGATCTCTGAAATGTAGCTTAGAATGTAACAAACTGTTAGTGCAGATGGGTCATAGACCCTTTTGATGTAAGATAAACCTTGCATGAATGAAAAGGTCAAGTTTAATTAATGAGTGTGATCCCTTATTTGACTCAGATACTTATTATAAGAATGCAAAAGTAATGGAGCTGCGGAACCCTTTCCCTCCGCTAACCCAACTCAGTGGAGGAACAGCTTCCCGACTACACGGCTCAGCACAGAGGCTTACATGCAGCCGGCGCGCGGAGGAGGGCCTTGGACCCGAGGTCTCGTAACCACACGACTTAAGAACACTTATAAAAAGGCATAAAAGCTATAGTAAGGGAAAACACTTGCAAAAAGAAAGGTAAAACCCCCTCAGGTCGAACGACCCTTAGTTGGCAAAGCCAAGCCCCCGAGCGTGACGGTCCTGGCTTAACACCAAGCCCCCGAGCACGTCGGGTCTGGCTTTAAACCAAGCCCCCGAGCGTGCCGAGGGGGAGGGGTGAACAGAAAGTAAAAAAGAGAGACCCAAATAGGTCGACAGGAAAGTTGCCGAGAGGGAATCTTTATATTTATTGATTATGAATTACAAAGGATAGAATACATAGTTTTTATTGTGATACAAGGCTCCTAAGGATAGAAGCGACGTAAGTGCTCGATGTTCCAGGGGTTCGGGACTCCCTGGCCATCAGCCCACTGGAGGCGATAGGTCGCCGGTCCAATGACTTCCTTAATTATGAAAGGGCCTTCCCAAGGTGCAGAGAGCTTGTGCATGTCCTTGGTGTTCTGGATCCGCCGCAAAACTAGGTCGCCAACGTTGAAGGAACGTTCCCGCACGTTGCGGTTGTGGTAGCGACGTAGCTGCTGCTCGTGGTGGGTGTGGTGCATGAGCGCGGCCACACGATGTTCTTCGATGCTGTCGAGGTCGACCCTGCGAGTCTGCTCCGCTTCTCCTTCGTTGAAGTGCTGGATGCGCGGAGCACCAAAGGCAACGTCGGTAGGGAGGATGGCCTCCGACCCGTAGACCAGGAAGAAGGGAGAGTACCCTGTAGCCGAGCTGACCTGGGTCCGGAGACCCCAGATGACGTGAGGGAGCTCTGCGAGCCACCTGGTTGCGTAGGGCGATGAGCCATCGAAGATGCGGTCCTTGATGGCCTGTAGTACCATGCCATTGGCCCGCTCGACCTGGCCGTTGCACTGTGGGTGCGCCACCGAGGAGTAGTATACGTCGATCAGGTTGTCTTGGCAAAAGTCCCAGAAGTCAGCTCCTGTGAAGGTCGTGCCGAGGTCGGTGATGATCCTGTTAGGGACCCTGAAGCGGTGGGTAATCTCCTCGATGAATTTGGCCGCCTCTTTTGACGTGACACCAGATACGGGACGGACCTCTATCCACTTGGTGAACTTGTCTACCGCCACGATGATGTGCTTGTACCCGCCAGGGGCGGTCTTGAAAGGTCCCACGGAGTCAAGGCCCCACACTGCAAAGGGCCAAGATGGAAGGATGGTCCTTAGGGCCTGAGCAGGGACGTGCTGCTGTTTGGCGAAGAATTGGCACCCCTTGCATCGACGTACAAGTTCCTGTGCGTCCGCCATGGCGGTAGGCCAGTAGAAACCAGATCTGAAGGCTTTGCCGACCAGGTTGGCAGAGGCTGTGTGGTTGCCGCACTCGCCACCGTGGATTTCATCTAGGAGCCGGAGGCCCTCAGATCGCAGGATGCACTTCATCAAAACCCCATTGGAGGCGGACCTCCGGTAGAGCTCTGTGCTGATGCCGACGTAGTTGGCACTACGCCTCGTGATCTTTTCGCGCTCCGCCTTCTCCTCAGGTACTCGATGTTCGAGGAGGAAAGCGAGGAAGTCGAGGCGCCAGTCGTCTTCTGCCTCGGTCACGAGGACATCGCGACCTCCAGGTGAGCACGTCGCCGGTTCTCGATGTCGTGGCGGTCACGTTGCTCGCGCTCCATGATGCGGTGGACGGTACCAGGGGGACCGTACTCGTGGTCGTACTCTGCGTGATGTCGTAGCTCCCGCTCCTCGCGCTCGCAGTGGCGCTGGTCGACGTAGCCGCACACGTCGCGAGTGCACCTATTGGCGTCGAGGTTGACGCGGAGGTCGCCGGGGTTGGCGGCGGCAGGCTGCTCCGGGTTGTGCCGAGCGACCTCCTCCCGGATGGGAGAAAGGTGGGAGCGCTGAGGTCGATGGGATCGACTGCGTGAGTGGCACGTCGATGAAGACGTAGCGGCCTTAGAGGCCGCGCTCTTTTCCTCCTCCAAGGCGTTGGCGACCCGGAGGTACGCGATGGCCCGCTGAGCTTCGGGCATCATCGGAGCTTGCTGGAGTCGTGTGATGGCAGCACCCAGGTTGGCCTGGGGGCTGTTGAACGTCGGAATCCCAGCCTCCTTGAACTCCACGCGTAGGTCGCGAGTGCAGGGGAGAGCCGCACGGCGCTGTTCATCCGCACGTCGCTAGGCACGCAGGGCGTTGCCTTGGATGCGGGCCGCCTCCTCGGAGTTGGTCGCGCCGACACGGGGTGGCTCGTTCTCGGATACCACGAGCACTTGGCGGAAGACGATGTCCGAGTTGTTGGGGGAGACTCGAACACGGACCTTCTGGAACTCAGCACAGTCCGGAGACTAGGTAGGTCGTTTGGCACGGTGGGGGAGCTTTTGGTCGATCTTCTTCCGCAGGCGGCACCCGCAGAGGGTGTGCTTCGCACCCTTGTGATAGTTGCACGACGCGTCGAGAGGGTCGCGCTGGGCGCGAGGTGCAGGCCTTAGGTCGCCGAATGGCCTCCGACCAGATTGGATCTGGGAGGGAGTGGAAAGCTGACTGAGGCGAAGGCCGGGCGCAGACTTCAAGCCGAAGGGGAACGTATCGTGGCGTAGCGCTGTCTGCGCTGAGCGTTGAGCTCGCTCGCAGATCTCCAAGGTTTCCTTCATCGTGCCGATGACGTTCTCCATCCCCTGAACAAGGTCATAGGGTCTGGGCGGGTGGGTCTCCGATACTAGATCGAAAACGGGGGTGGCGACGGGCGCCGTCACGACCTGCTCTGCGGTCGCTGGAGAAGTTGCGGCTGCCGGAGCAGGAGAGGTCGCCGTGAAGGATCCAAAGCAGATCTCCACGGGGTTGGCGAGGATGGCCGCCATGCTCACCGGAAAAATGACACCAGATCGGGCCACCATGCTGCACAGTGAGTTCCGGATCGCCCCTACCTGGCGCGCCAACTGTCAGGGGGTGAGACCTAGACAGATCTGCAAGGGGGCTACCCAAGCAGTTTGCAGGTTAATGGAGAGGATCGGAAACTAAGAGCGTAGGTGGTAGTCCACGTGGTGAACTCGGAACTAGGCGAGTATGGCGATGAACACGGGGAGACAGGGGTTTAGACTGGTTCAGGCCTCCGGAGAGTAAAACCCTACGTCCAGTTGTTGTGGTGGATTATGCGAGAGGATGAAGATGTCTCCTTGGATGGAGTCCTAGGCCGCCTTATATGGGGGGACGGACTAGGGTTTCCATTCAAGATCGGTAGACCCATATCTGGGTCGGTTACAATCTGGGAAGATATCCTTCCGGATTACAAGGAGTATCCCGTGATACTCGGACCTATAGGTGGCGGCGCACCGCGTCCTAGTGCCTTGACTTGCACGACAAGCTCTGCAGATCTTCCGGGATCTTGATAAGGTCGCCCGGAGTCTTCGGAGTCGCGGATAAGGTCGTTGGGCCCACTTTGCAGGTCGGCGGGACTTCTAGAAGGTCGGGTCCACTTGTCAGGGACCCCTGAGACCCTGACCGGTGGGGACCCATGGATACCCATGTCTCTCACCCAAGTACTAAAAATAGTTCGTAAGTTTAATTTTTTTAATTATTATTTTAGATCATACATGTAGAAAATCATGTACAAAATACCAACAAGTACCTTTTATGAGAAATTATTATACTGTAATATAAGTAATAACAAGAGAATCAAAATAAGGGTGAATTTTTTAATGACCCTAGTTGATTGTTCGTGCATGACGTGCACATTACTAATAATATTTAAAAAAACGTTGTATATTCAGTATCATGTCTGAACTTGCTCCTAATGTTTCTCCATCTCGCGAAAGATACGAATTAATTAGATACTCCCTCCGTAAAGATTGTCCCTTTAGGTTATCCTAAGTCAAACAATTATATGTTTGACCTAGTTTATATAAAAAATTATCAATACTTTTTGATGTCTAACAAGTTTCATTATATCCATTATGAAATATATTTTCATATACCATACATATGTGGTGTTATAAATATTGATATTCTTCATTGTAAATTTGATCAAATCTAAAATAATTTGACTCGGAAGAAACCAAAGTGAACACTCTTTGCGAGATGTAGAGGGTACTGTGACAACCCGCCCAGGAAAATACCGTACTATCACCTAAACCAATCCACTTTGGTCATTAAGCAATAATAAAGTATCATCCTGTCGTTAGTTGCCGGGTTAACGCCCGGTGGAATCACTTTACATAGCAACAAGGATTGACATATATGCATTAAAACTCACGCGAAGGCGAGTCCAGAGTACATCACATGATTAACATCCAAATTTACCCCGAAGGGTTTAATTATTACAAACCGAAGTCTTTGACACGACAACGAAGTTCAGAGTTTTTGAAAACAGCGGAATTAAACTAAACGGCGCGAGGGGCATCACAGGAGGCCTGCCATGATGCCTTCATTCATCGTCTTCCACCCACTCCAGCTCCCAGCCAGGCGGGATCTCTCCAGGCCACACATCAGCAAAAGCATTACCTGGAACAACAGATTGCAGCAAGGCTGAGTATACTAATACTCAGCAAGACTTACCCGGCGGTGACAACTACATCACCAACTCTAGACATGAAAGGCTCTTTGGCCAGTGGGGTTCTTTTATTGAAAAACAACAAAGAGTATGTCCTTACTTTCAAGATTTTAGCACAGATTCTAGTTGATTACTCTTCACTACATGAGCCAGCTATTGCAAACATAAGTTGTGCAAACAATTAATCAAGCATAATATTCACATAGTTCCATCAATAGGGATATCATGGCTAGTAGGATAAGTAGTCTCAGATAACGGTGAGAGGCCGTCATTCCTCGGATTGGGATCAGATGTTACAGTCTCAAGTACAAGGCTTACTGGGCTACGCCACCAAGGTCACCCAGCCTCACGCATGTACTCAGGTGGCGAGCCCGGGGCCGCAACCCTAAGATTAGTAGCGCAAAGTTCCCGCACCGCCTCATTTAGGTACTAGGCTTACCGTGCCTATTTCCGACAAGTGTTTAGTACGTTCAAACACTTAACCCACGAAAACCATTGGGACCGGAGCCCACATCCCATGCTCTTACCACATGAGCAATCCATTTATAAAGGTCTTATGATTCCAACACAAGAACCTATTCTCGCGAGTGACAAGTATCACTCGACTTGTAACGGTCCTACAGCATAGCAGCTATCAACCTAGCAGACTAGTAAAGGACACAGGTACCTAGGGATCATGCATCTAGTGTTTCACTTCAACTCCTGAACGTAAATGCACAACATCCATAGATAGTTGCATAAATTTCCAAAAACACTTAGGTTGATGCACCGGGGCTTGCCTTCGTCAGCACAGTTAGCCTGGGGTCCTCGGTGTCCTCGCTCACTTCCACGTACTGCAGCTCCGCGTCAGCTCCTCCTTCCTCGGCTTCCGGCACGAGCGAGTAGTTACCGTCAGGGAGTTCTATACGGAATGCAATGCAGGGTTCAGGTGGAGTGAGAGATTAATTATTATATCCAACTCTTGTTGGCCATATTCACCTTGACAAACACTTAATTAATAATTCTTTTCATTAAAGTTATTATATGTGAAGGTTTATTCTTTTAATCTTTTTAATAGTGACTGTGTACATATTTAAGCAAAAGACACTTTTAAATCACACAAAACAGCAAGGGTGTATGTGTAGCTCCTAGTTAAGCTAAACAACCATTTAATAAGGTTACAAGGAAACAAGGATGATTTTTCCTAATTAATTTTTAATAAAAAGCTTATACGCACACCAACTTTCAAATGCAAAACGACATTATAAAAACAAGGACAAGGGGACCTTGCTAGCCCTAATGGCCCTACACATGCTACTGGACCAAGATCACTTCAAAAGAGCCACAAATTTAATTATACCCAAAATAACATTTTCTAGCTACCAAAAATATGAGAAATGCATAATTAAATAAATAAAATGCTTCTGAACCCAAACTCATTCCTACAGCTTCTCTGGCCTAAAACAAGTCTAGGAAACCAGCATGTTCATCACAAACACATTTGAAATTTGAACTATGCATTTAAATGTAAATGTAAGCATAAAACAAGATTAAATATATGTAACAGAGATAAATTCATGATAAATTCAGAAAAGTTGAATCTAGGCATAACATGAACATAGCCACAAACTGAGCACAAAAATCAATTTAAATTTTGCAACAAAAATCAATAAGATAGAAATAGCATAAATACAAAGTAATTCATATAAAACGATCTACACAGTAATTTTGTGCAAATTTTTGCCCAGATCCTACAAATGATATAACTAACAACATATTCAAATTTTAGCTCCATAGCCCTTCTAGATTTGAACTACAACAAAATGATGTCAAACTGAATTTGAATTTTTATTCAAAATCCATAAGTCAAAACTATGGTCATGCTTTGCAAAAGTTGTAGGTCTAGTCTCACTAAAACCAACAAAATTGGTTTTGCAATTTCTGATTTTTCTACGAATTTCTAGGATTTTTCTAAGGCACTGGACTAAGTTGCTAAGAAACTAAGTTTCAAATCCTTGCATCTAAGTCCCTGGTTTCATAGATATGCCCTTGGGCTTCACATCCATGCCCTTGCCGGCGGCGGGGAGCTCGCCGGCGGTGATCCACGGCCGGGGAAGGTCAACACGTGGCACGGAGTTGTGATTGGACTCACCGTGGACTGATTGGCGGTGGTTGCTCGGCCTAAAACGACTCCGGCGAGCGGCGGCGGCGTGACCGCGGCGGCGCGGCCGCCTCGGCTCAAAATCCGACGAGCACCGGCGCAATGCAGGCGAATAAGCGGGCGTGCGAGCTTGAGTGGTGTCTAGGGAGGAGCCTAGGGGTCTCGGCCGGCGGTGGAAGCAAGCGGGGGAGCACTTCCACCGCGGCAGCGGCAATGGCGGTCCGGCGGGCGGTGTGCGCGCGCGGGGAGGGGAGAGCTGCCTTTTATAGGCGCGGGCGAGGCCGAGGGGGTGCGCGGGCGTCGTCTCGAAGGAAGGGCGAGGGAGTTAAGGCGCGGCGCGTGACGGCCGATGCGCACAGGACTTCGCCGGCGGGAGGCGCGGCGGGGGTCTGGCCGGGGCACGGGCGGGCGGCCACGCACAGGGTTGAGCGCGCCCCGAGGGGGATTTGCTCGGGCGGAGCGCGGACACGATGATGGCGCCTCGGGCGCACGGCCGACCTGCTGGGGGACCCGGACGCCGAGGGGAGGACGGCGGTACGCCGGTTGCCGCGTGGCGCGACGCGCCGGCGCGCGCGCGAGCCAGAGCGCCCGATGCTGCCTTTCGAATTCAAACAGCCCTTGTTCCAACACGGATTTCTCCAAAATCTGAATTAAAACTCTGAAAAGTGTAGATAGGGTTTTTGTAGATGAATCAAAGCCCTACACCATAGGCACCAGCCGAGCTCAGTTTGGTTTCGATTTGACGAAGAAAATTTGATGCCAAGATGGGGAAATTCTCGGCCCTGAAGAACAGTAACCGGTAGGTTTGACTTGAGTTTTTGAGCTATTTTTCCTCCAAATTTCAAATGCCATCCTGAAGATGAAATGTGTCGCTCACAATTCTACACAACTTTTATATTGGCAAAATTTTGAGTGTTTAGACAAAAATTGGAGAACGTGGCCAAAGTTCTAGAGTGAGGCATTGACATCAAGGGGTTTGACCATCTTAGCTAGGGTTTTGACCAAGGTGGCTAGTGTTGACTTGCCTAAGGTGCTCAAGGGTGAGTGTTAGGGAGGTTTTCAAGGTGATGGCCCAGGTTGACCATGATTTGACCACAGTCAACTGCTTTGACCAGCAATTAGGGTTAATTAAAAACCTGGGACGTCACAGGTACTCCCTAATTTTTTGAATACAACTCCAATGATCAAAGTTGGAAAAAATTCAACAACGATAAATATTTCCATACAAAGGGAATAGAGCTTTAGGTACATAAATGTGTGGAACCAAAAATGATGGCAAGTCATTATGTGTGTTTTAACCTAATATATATTATAGTAATACGGATAAGTTAATCAAGTATGTTAGTTAATCCCATGCTCTCTATATTTTGATGAGTTGGCTAGCATATCTAAAGGTTCACCAACTATTAGAGCTAGTTGCACACAAGCTTTTTTTACTGTCGAAAACCGGCTTGTTACCGCGGTAACTGGTCTTACCGGTCCGGGACGGTTGCGGTTACCGACACGAGAGGACTGGTTACCGGACCGGTAAGACCGGTTTGACCGGTTAATTCGGTTTACCGGTTACGGTAAAAAAAAACCCTGGTTGCACGTATAACATAGAAGAGGGAGATGGGTCAATGATTTTGGGATCTTTAGAGCATCACCCGCACTCTCCCAATAAATGTCCTCTAATAATTAATTTATAGAATGTCCCGATATCCATTTCATTTTTATTTGGAGAGTTATTTTTGCAGCCTCTCAACAATCTCATCTCAATCCAACTACTGTATAGTACTTCTTCCCTCGCGTCGCCCTCCCAAGGGCGACTCGGGGGCGCCCCCACCGCCGCCAAACCCCGCCACCTGTGGCCGCCGCCGGCCGCCGCCTCCGGCGGCGGCGGCGGCCCACACCCCTCTCCTCCTCCTCCCTCCCTCCTCCCTCCCTGCATCTTTTCCCTCCTCCTCCCACACCACCACACTAGGTCGCCCCCTTGGTCGTGCTCCTCTTTTTCCCCGCCCCCGGCGGTGCCGGTGGAGTCTGGCCGGCGGCTCTCTCCACCTCGCCTCACCTCCTTTCCCTCCCTTCCGCCGCCTCTGGGTGCCCGCCGTCACCCTAGCTGCCTCCGGGGCAGGCCGCCGGAACCCTAGATCTGGGTTGGTGGGGTACGGCAACGCCGGCCTCCAGCCCGGATCTGGGCTGGTCGGGCCCCTCTCCGCCGCCGCCCGGGGCCGCCCGCGTCCGTCGCTGCCGTGGCCTCTCTCTCCCGGACCGGAGCGCTTGGGTGGGTGCCCTGCGCGCTGGCTGCCTCCGGTGGCGGTCGCTGCTCCCACCTCGGCGGCGGCCCCGCGTACCTCCGCCGGCCGCGGCCACAGCTCCCCGTTCTTCCTCCGCCGGGAGCTGCCGCGAAGCCTGGCTGCGACTTCGGCGCCACCGTCGAGGAGGACGTCGTCGAGCCAGATCTGGGTGTGTGCGACGTCCACGTGCAGACCAAGCGGCCCACCACCCAGATCTGGCCGCCGGCCATCCAACCGGCGCTCAGGCGAACGCCGCCGGTTCCCACTTTTGCTGGGGCCGCCGCTCCCTCACCGTGGGTGGCTGCGACTCCTTCCTCCGCCGGGGTCCGCGACACCCTCCCGTCGGCGTCCACCCACCGCCTCATCCGTCGAGTCCTCTGCCCCCGTTGTGCTCACCGCCAATGTCGCGTCGTCGGCTTAGGTGCCGGCCTCGGAGGGCCCTGTCCGTCTGCGCCCCCTCCTCCTCGGCTCCTCGGCGGCTGCGGCCTCCTCGTCAGAGGCCACGGCGTCCCCCTCCTCCTCTTCGGTGGTGGCCGCGGCCCGGCGCCCCCCCTCCTCTTCGGCGGTGGCCGCGGCCCAGCATCCCTCTCCCTCCCGTCGGCCGGCCCGAGTGCCAGTGGCCCTGATCTGGGTTGGGTGGGCCCGGTGGCGCCAGCCCCTCTCTCCGCGCCGTCGTCGCCGGCATGTCCCACGCCAACCCTAGATCTGAGGGCCCCGGCGCGCTGGCTGCTGGCGTCCCCACCCCTCTTCGTCCCCTCCCTACTGTGCTACCTCTCCAGAAGGCTTGCCTTGGCAGTGCGTGCCCGGTTCGTCTCCCACCTCTCGACAGTGCCGCAAGAGCTCCTCGTTGTCTTCACCAAGGACTCCCGCTTCGATTTCCACTGCTCGTCTGATGCTTCGGGTTCAGCCGGTGTTGGTGCGGTTTGGGATTGGAGGTCATTGGCGAAAGCTCTGCCTAGCTCTGCTAGTGCCAACAATGGTTACTCTCTCTCTGTAATTACCTTGCTGGGGGCATTGTTGTGGCCTCCAACCCCTTGGTCTGCCAGGTAAAGACTTGGCCTGCTCCTCTGGGGGTGGGCGGACCGCGGTGACAGCGGCGTCGTTGCTTCCTTCTTGAAGGAGTCGTCTTGCAAGACCTCCGCGCCCGATCTCTGCTGTGCCCGGGCGGTTAGGCTAGCGGTGATGTGCGTGTGTCCTTGGTGTTCTCTTGCTTGCGGGCTTCTGTCTTCTTAGGTGGCCTCCAGTGTGATGGTGTGGTGCTTCCCTTTCCTCCGGGTTGTCTCTTGTTTCTCCGTAGCTCTTCTTGTTCTTTCTCCTATATTCTCTGCACTTTGGGGTCTCTCCTTAAGTGTTTCTTGTAATTCTCTCCTCTTAATAAAAACGTGCTTTGTACGTCTTAAAAAAACCAACTACTGTATTGGATAAGTCACAAGTTCTCCTTTATTTAGGAAAATTTTAGGTGAATTATTAGATTGTTGTGACAACCCGCCTAGGAAAATATCGTACTATCACCTAAACCAATCCACTTTGGGCATTAAGCGACAGTAAAGTACCATCCCGTCGTTAGTTGCCGGGTTAACGCCCGGTAAATCACTTGGAAATCACACAGAGGATCGAACATATGCATTAAAACTCACACGAAGGCGAGTCCAGAGTACAAACACAAATTTAATCCAAATTACCCCTAAGGGTTTTATTATTACAAACCATTGTTCATGACATGAGAAGGAAGGTTCAGAGTTCGAAAACAGCAGAATAAAATAATTTAGCGCAACGATAAACATCACAGGAGGCCGTCCGTGATGCCATCACTCGTCGTCATCCACCCATTCCAGCTCCCAGCCGGGTGGAATCTCACCAGGTTAAACAACACCTGTAACAACATTTATAAAGCAAGGCTGAGTATGCTAATACTCAGCAAGACTTAACCGATGGGTGATAACTACATCACCAAACTCTAGACATGAGAGGCTTTTTGGCCGGTGGAGTTCTTTTGCTGAAAAGCAACAAAGAGTATGTCCTTACTTTCAATATTTTAGCACCAATTCTAGTTAATTACCATTTCTAAGTGTGCCAACTATTGCAACCAAGAATTGTATAATACAATTAATTCAATCAGTAATATTCACCAAGTTCCATCATTAAGGGATATCATGGCCAGTTGATTAAGCAGTCTCGGATAACGGTGAGAGGCCGACAATCGATTGATTTATAACCTTGCAAGGTAAACCTAAACACACGGAAGAATGCATACCCCAAGAATCCAAACAAAAATGAAACGGGGTATACACCGACCAGACGGTTCCCATCTTTCTCCGGGTCGGGATCAGACCTACAATCCTCGGTACAAGGCTTACTGGAACGTCACGCTGGACCGTCTAGACTCGCACATGTACCCCACTGTTGCAGGCAGGGGGACACATCAGGTGTCCTAGGGGTAGTAGGGAAAAGTTCCCTTACCGTGTCCATCAGGTACTAGGTTTACCGGTCCCATTCCCAGCAAGTGCTTAGTACGTTCAAAAGCTTAGCCCACGAAAGCCACTGGACCAGAGCCCAAATCCCATGCTCTTACCACATGAGCAATCCATTTATGAAGATCTCATGATTCCAACATAGGGACCTATTCTCGCGAGTGACGAACATCACTCGACTTGTACCGGTCCTATAGCATAGCAGCTATCGACCTAGCATACTAGTAAAAGAGCATAGGTACCTAGGGATCATGCATCTAGGGTTTCAATTCAACTACTGAAACGTAAATGCACAAACATAGCAAAGGTAATGGCATAATTTTAAAAGGAGGGTTAATGATCCGGGGTTTGCCTTCGTCGGCAAGGTTGGCCTTGGGCCCTTCTGGACTTTGGCCCAGGTCTTCCTCTACAGCGACGTTGTGCACGTCTCCGTCAGCTCCTCCGTCTCCTCCTTCCGGCACAAGCGTACAGCTACCGTCGGGAAGATCTACACGAGGATGCAAATGCAAGATTTAATTGACGGTTTTGATTTAATTAATTACAAACAACATATGACAACCATGGGGTGCATGGTTGACCACATTCACCTTGACAAACACACATTTGGTATATTCTTTCTATTAAAGTAGCAACACATGGTGTTTCATCATTTATTCCTTTCAATAGTGACTGTGTACACATTTATATAAATAAATTAATTAAATTTCACAAACAGCAAGGGTGGTGACACTTAGCTTCTTAGCAAGATTAACATCACATACATAGGGTCATTAGGTGTGTGTTGGTGATTTTCCCAATTTACTTTAATATTAAGCTTAAATGGCTCCCATTGTTTTTATTCATAAAATAAATTAATAAAATTCAGTGGAAGTGTTTATGAAGCACTACAAGTCTATACAAAGCCACTGCATACACATGCACACTTACGATAGCTAGGAAATTAAATATACCGAAAATAACAAAATCTAGCTACCACAACATGAGAAATGCATATAAAAATAAATAAGCATCAAAAAGATTCCAACTTTCACACACATGACCTCTGGTCCAAAACTAAGCTAGGCATGTAACATATACACCTAGAGCTACTAAAGATCATGAGCTATGCAATTACATTGAAAATTAGGCATAAAACAAGATTAAATATTTCTGACAGATATAAAATTGTTATTAATTCACCAGAGGTGCATTTAGGCATAAAAAGATCACATGCAGAAGTTGAGCACAAAAATCTATTTATTTTTAGCTACAAAAATCATTTGGACAGATTTATCATAAATACAAAACAATTCATATTAAAAGATCTACATAGTAACTTTGTGCAATTTTTGGTACAGAAGCTAGTCATAACATTACACACAACATATCCAAAATTCAGCTATAGAACACATACAGATTTTGAACTACAATAGATCTAGGGTTAACAGTTTTCTATTTTTCATGCAAAAACTATCAGGCAAAACTATGGTCATGCTTTACAAAAGTTGTAGGGCTCTTCACATGGAATCCAACAAAATTGAGTTTGCATTTTTCTGATTTTTCTACAATTTTCTAAGATCCAGCAAAAAGGCTAAAACTATTCAAGATCCACTTTACAACAAGGTCCCTGGAAAATTTTATCCTTCACAACCATGCCCTCAGCATTCACCATTCGGCCCCTGCAAGATCGAAATCAATGCACAGGGGTCCCCGGCGGCGCAGGGAGCTCGCCGCCGGCGAGGAGGCGGCCGGACTTGGCCGGGGAAAGGCCCAGGGCGCAAGGAAAGCTCACCCTAGTGCGATTGGAGGGGTCGGCCGGTGCGGTGACGGCTCCGGCGAGCTTGCCCGGCGGCGCAAGGTGGCGGCGGCCGCTGCAGCTCGAACTCCGGCGAGGGGCGAGGCAATGCGGCGCGATTGGCGGCGGTGGTAGCTCGGGTAGGTGCTAGTGAAGGCGCTGGGGGCGTCGGCCGGCGGTGGAGGCGACCAGAGGCGGGGTTCCGCGGCGGCGGTGGCAAATGCGTGCGGCGGCGCTCGGGAGAGGCGGCGGAGCGTGGATGCGCGCGAGGAGGCGAGCGCGGCTCGGTTTTATAGGCGGTCACCCTTCGCTTCAAAGTAACGAGGGAGGGTGAGGGGGACCCGAGCGCGCGGGGACGCGTGCGGCGTCGCCGGCAGGCGACGCGGGTGGGGGCCCGGCGTGGGCTCACGCGGGGCGTGCCACGCCTGCGGGAGCGCGAGCTTCCACGGCCCGTCGGGCGGCGTGCGGCCTCGGGGGCGCGGCCTCGGGAGGCGCGGCTTGGCCGGGGCCCGGACGTCGATGCCGGTCGGGGCGCCACGCGGCGAGCGGGCGCGGCACGCTCTGGCGCGGGAGCGCGGCGTCGCGGCGCGACGTCGCCGAACTTGTTTCGTTTACACACGTTTGACCGCGTCTTTCTCCAGATTTTCAAATAAAACTCCACCAAACCTTGAATACCAAAGTTGTAGAGCATCTATAGGAGAGTATTTTTCGTAAAGGCCGACCTAGGTTTTGATCAACCGTTTGAGCATGAACTGCAGGCAAAGTCGATGTCTTTCATGGCGCCGATGAATAGTACTTGGCTACAGTTGACCAAGTTTTTCACCCTTTTCCACTCCAAATCTCAAATGCCGTCAATTATGAAAAGTGTGTCCCTCGAAGAGACGAACAACTTTTATATTGGCCGATTTTGAAGTGTTTAAGTGAAATCTTGAGAACGCGGCAAAGGTTCTCAGAGGGTTCAAAAGCATTAGGGGTTTGACCTGGATTCGACCATGCCTTTGACCGAGATTTGACCACAAGTGAGTGTTGACTTGGTTAACAAGGTCATTAGGGGTTGCTGGATAGGTTTTCGAGGTGATGACCCAGGTTGACTACGGTTTGACTAGAGTCAACGTGCTTGACTCGGTCATTAGCATTAATGATGCTAATTAAAAATCTGGGACGTCACAATTGTCCCGGTAATTATTGGGGAATGGAAAAGTAAAGGAACTTTGTTGGAGTATTATTTTTTTTACCAATTCTCACAATATGCAAAATGGATTGGGAATCGAGGGAACCGCTGAAAATGCTTTTACCATCATAGCTTCTGTACAACAACCACAATAATATGTGTTGTCAAAAAAAACCACAATAATATGTGAAAAATACAAGAGAGTAAAAGAGACTATAATTTCACCGTTCTCACCTACTGCAGATACGGCACGAACATGAGGCACATTACATCAGCAACCACTTTGTCCAAAAAAGGAAGCATGGAAGGACTTATAAATGGTCGATTGCTCCAGCGGAGGCCAAACTGAACCTTGGAGCAAATTTGATGACTGAATTTACAAAATGTGCTATATTTTGGAAGTTGGAACAAAGTGGATTATTTTCCTATATCCTTATGTGAATTTAACATGTATGTTTGCAAAAAAAAAATACTTTAAAAGGGCAAACAATAACTACATTTTTTTAGAAAATGGGAATACATCCGACCTCTGCGATAAAAACAATAAGTACATGTGTCTCTTTTTCTTTCAAATTAACCTCCGGCTGACGGCAAATAGTACAGTCCTGCGAGATTTGGGGCCTGTGCAAAACATTATGGAGGACTAAATTCCAGTGCCAAAATGAAATAAAACGATGTGGTATTTTATACATCTCTCCATGGCTCTTTTTTAGATTGAGTAACATCCTCTCATCTTTATTTCTTTTACATTTTGTGTAGCTAAAATTATACTCCATCTGTATCAAAATATTTTGTGGTTGTTGACTTTTTCTTCAACTTTGTAAGAAGAATTCGACAAATATTTGATACGGAGGTTTTTTAAAAAAACTTTTGTAGAAGACATGGCCTATATATAGGTACTGCATAAAAGATGGACTTATACACATCTACTACACAAAAATGTGAAAAGAACAAAAAAATAACGGATCAACTTCTACGACATCATGAGCCTGAGGTTTGTCGTTGACCCAGACATGTGATGTGTGCATCTCGATCCACAGGTTTCGCCGAGATGCTCAGAGAGCAGCTAGCAGTCGGCCGGGTCAGCCGCCGCAGCATGAGCACTGGAAGGAAAAGAGAGCGATGGCCCCTTTATTTACGAGAAAGCCGAGATCAGCGTAGCGTCACCGTCTGCTACCATGGCGTGGGTGTAATTACGCCTCCTCGACTTTGAGTAGATGAGCTTTCGCTGCGGGATCTTGGCAGTTTGTTGCATGCCGCGCGCGCAGCAGCTGGACGTACACACACGGGATCGGAGTATCGGACCAGTCGGCAGCACGCGGCAGAGGCAGGCGCGCAGACGAGGCATCCAAAATTAACACGATGCTCACGACAAGCTGCACGGGTGGTGGTGGCCGCCGCGGTATGTAGCTAATTAATCGAGAGATAGAGATGCAGGCCGCAGGCCGCTGCTGTTCTGTTCGCCTGTTGCACTGTTCCGATCCCCCTCTCCTGTCGCGCAGCGTGCTGCTGCTGCGGTGTCGATCTGGTGGTGTGTGTGGCCGCCGCATGGGAAAACTCCCCGCCCGGACACGCATACAGCGCGCCGAGATGATCGAGATCCACCACCGTACCGTACCTGCAACAATTTTGCCTGTGCGGCCGACCCCTGCAGCTGCAGGACGCCCGACTATTCGGCTCGCGCTTGCCCATCACTGTCCGATTGCGCTCGCTCGCTGCATTCGGCGCGCCTCCCTCCCCTGTGCCAACGACGACGTACGTACGGTGGCGGTGGCCGGCCGGCCCGGCCCGGCGGCGCATCAGCATCTCCCCCTCACGCGTCGAGGAAAACCGGCCGGCGGGGCCCCCGCGCAGCGCAGCAGGGTCCATGCATGCAAGAATGTGACAAACCCCGCGCGGGCGGACGCGGATCCGAGAATTCACCCGGCCCGCTCCCTGCCGAGTGGATTGCCGGGAGCAGGAAGGCACGCACGATCGATCCAGCTAGCGCGGCCGGCCCTGACGCGTCGCGCTCGACCCCGGCCGGGCGGCGCCGATGATCTCTCCCTGGCGACGGGGGCCGCTGCGCTGGCCGGTTGGCTTCACCGATCGACGCCAACGCCGCGGCGTGGCCACACCCGTCGTCGCGGCGCTCACCCGGCGCCACCTCCTCCTGCTGCCGAATTGTCGCGGCCCTATAGGCTATAGCTGTACCCTGTAGCTAGCTCGTGCCTGCTGGCTGATGAGCGATGAGCCGCCTGTGGTCTGTGGATCGATCTGCGCGCGGCCGCGAGAGACACACACAGAGCAGAGAGAGAGGGGCCCTTCGGTTGGACGCACGCGCGTGGCGGCTTCCTCGGCGGCGCGCGCCCGGCCGAGGCCCCGCTGCGCGCGGCGGCATGCGTGACGGGCGGACGCTGCCGTACTCGGGCGCGTGACGCGTGATCTGAGGCAGATTTGCTCGATCGGTGGGGAAGTGCATGCCCCCGTGGTACGAACTCATGGCGCGCGCTACCACGGGCCGAACCCCGGCCGCGCGCGGGCTTGCCTTTCCTAGCGATCGGGGGCGGGGGCGGGCGGTCCCGATCGAGCGCGCGCGCGCGGCGGGAGGGACACATGGAGCTAGCGCCGCAAAAGGCTGAAAAGGACGCGGCGGAGGAGGCCAGCCAGCAAAGCGAAGGTACATGTGTAAACCGTGAACACGACGTGCGTGATGCGTCAGGCACAAGAGGCATCTGCCTGCCCATCTCGATCGATCGATCGGCTTATAATCAGCCTGGTGAAACGTCCGTCTGTCCCTCGATCGGTGAAAACTACCGCAAGGCCGGGTCGAGATCGATCGCGACAGATCGAGAACTGCGGGCATCGGAGTAGATTTTTGTTGTTGTTTTTTTGCTAAAACAAAAAAAAAAGAGTTTCCTCTCGGCAATCCGTATACATCGTGCTTTATTTCCCCCTTTTAAAAGCTGTACACATACTGAGATTGCACCGTACCGTAACGAAGCGGGCGAAGGGGACTTTTCTCATACTACCGGCGGGCGGGCGTGCAGTGGGTATTAACTCCTGTTTGATTGACATTCATTCTGCAGGCGTACATATTGATGGCAGAGGGATGCATTTGCTGCTATGGCTTGTGCCCGATCGATCGAGATTCATGTGATCAGCATTAACAGCTACGGCAATCGAGTTGGGGGGTGTTTAGTTGGCTGAAAATTTGCAAAAGTGAGTTCTGGAACTCCTGTAGCACTTTCGTTTGTTTGTGATAAATATTGTCCGATCATGAACTAACTAGGCTCAAAAGATTCGTCTCGTGATGTACAACAGAACTGTGTGATTAGTTAATTTTTTTACCTACATTTACTGCTCCGAACATATGTCTTTTGGTGTATTTAATGTGTTGTGATGGAGAGAGAGTTGAAAAATTTGCAAAAGTTAAATTTTCAGCCAACTAAACAGGCCCCTGGCCATCGGCTTGCTGCTGCTGCTACTTGTGTGTAGGGACACAATAATGATCCAGGCGATCGATCGGTGTCTGTGCAGTGCCCGGCCAACAGATGAAGCAGGCAGTGCGCAATAATGTTTGCGACTTGCGAGTGTAAACTTGCGCTGGTGGAATATGAATCGAAAAGGCGACCGTGTGGCATTGTTACTAGAGATACCCAGCATGCAGGCATTGTACTCCAATCGTTTTTTCACCCCTTCCAAAACGGTAATGCTAACATGCCCTGGGTCTTGTTTGGGTTTGCACTTAAGTCAGTTGGATTTAAGTCAATCATGTTTGATTGCAGAGGACTTATAAGTCAGTGTAAAAAGATAACTTATATAACTTTAAGTAGAAGTGAAGTAACTTAGGAGCAAATAAGTAGCCCTGTTCATGGTTCGGTCTTGAACCAGTGAAACCGCGTAACCAACCCGGATAAAATCAGCTGCAAAGTCATGTCCCGGTCTGGTTTGGTTTGGGTTTAAACCGACAAACCGTGTTAACTCGTTGACCACATCTTTGCTTTCCTGGACTCCTCGTCGTCCTCCTCGCGCGGCACCGCCGCGACTCGTGCTCCGCCTGGGACTGCCGGCATCCGAGTCCCTCGACCACGACTGCTGCGAGGAGGTCACCGTCGCACTCTCCCTCGATCCGCTGCTGCCGGTGTCCGGCTCCGCCAAGCGCACCTTCCCGGCTGACCCCTTCCCCTGCTCCGGCGCCGCCATGGCAACCGGCGGCAAGCACTCTCCCCCCACCGCGCCACCGGCCGCCAAGTATATAAGACCCGACCACTTTCGACTCCGAGCTGGAGTGGCTGACTCGGCCTGGGATTTGGACGCGTCGGCCTGGGCTGACCCGATGTCGGTGCTTTGCAGGGCGCATGTGGTGGGATGGCCGCCCGTGCGGAAGAACTACCGAAGAACACCCTCGCCGCCACCGCATCCAAGACAAAGGAGACGGCGGCGTCCGGAGGAGAACGAAGAAAACACGACGCCGCCCCCTGACCCTGGAAGGGAATCCTAAGAAACCATGGAAACCGTCCAAACCGTCGGTTTCTAAACCGCCCAGGAGACTCGCTCACGGTTTGGATTGGATTCTAACCAAAACCCGGCAAAACCGGACCATGTACAGGGTGACAAATAAGTTAGAAATGTTTGACTTTCACAATACTTACACTTTAAGTCAGATGATTTTTATGGAAACCAAACGGAGCCTAAATACTCTGCTTTGCTGTGACGCGTGGTGGTGGTTGCAAGCACGTCAGTTTCAAACCGTCGCCGACAAGAAAAACGAGGAACACAAAGATATCCCAATCAGATGTTTTTGTTTTCAGCATACTACAGGAAAAGTGCATTTATTTTCTTAGGTGAGGATGGTGTGCATTTATTTGATCGGAGGACAGCTGTGCTGGACTGATAAAATAAATAAGTCCAGCACTTTGCAAGTCGACGGTTTTAGCATATGCTTAACAGAAAAAGTACTAGCTTAACAATCTTATCAAAATTAATAACTTAAGAGATCGAAGCCACGATTAAGCCGTACTTTGCGAACTAAAGATGATCACACTAGCTAGCACGTACTGTACGAGTGTATGCACTTGTTTTTGAATAAAGTAGCTTCAGTACACAGTAACATGCGCATACACCGATACACGTGACATGTCCACAGGACCACAGTAGTGTGGTCATGCCGCCGGAAAGAAGAGAAGTGGCCGTGGACCCCGAGCCTACCACGTGCATTGATGCGCTGCGCAGCAAAGGATCGGAACGGAGTAGCGGACGGCCGCCGGGGCATGCAAGGGCTCTAGTAATAGACCTTTCGTGCTAAGCTAACATAAATGCAAAGGAAATCAAATTGCAATGTATTTGGTAACGGAATAGATAATTATATTGTTTGTTTGATTGCATTTTGGTAACGTAATCGATTTATAGTGTATGTTATATCTGATCAGAGCAAACTTCAAAGCGAATGGGCTTGTAGTCCAATAGTAGGATGGTCCAGTGGGACGCTACTCACCAGGGTTCAAATCCTGGTGTTCGCACCTTTTCCTGGATTTATTTCGGGATTTTCCGGCGTTATGCTTTAAGTGGTAAGCGACGTTTCCGTTGACGATAAGACGCCAGTGGTAATCTAAAAAAAAGAGCAAATTCCAAAAGTTCCCCAAAAATCCTTCACCAAAATTATTTATTGGGGAGTTTGTATTTGGTGAAAGTTTGGAGATCCATATTGGAGTACACTTCCTCGAATATATGGTCATGTTTTGATTCTCCGGTGAAAACCAAGCTCTATGCTCGGGTTGATGACGATGGCGCTATTCGTGTCATGTTCTTCTTGAAGACGCCGTTGTGGAGATCCCTATGGTGTTTCAACATTCCTTGATTGTGCTCGGTTGTTAGTGGGCGATCTTCCTACATTGGTTTGGAAGTTGGTGGTTGTGATTTATCAATGCAGCATGAAGATACAAGGGAAACTGCCTATTCGACGAGCAAAACAATACATACTTTAGATATTTTCTCCAACTCTCCAAGAATGGATGGATAAGCAATATTAGACATTGCTTATGATTATTTTCTCTTTCTATGTATTCTTTCTCTTTTTACCAGTGGAACCGCACGTGCGACACGCACGTGATTTAAAAAAGTCAACAAAAATATTTTATTTTAACTATAAAAAATAATAATCTGTAATTATACTAAAGATGAAACATCTGTGACAAAGACATATTTTAAAAAATCTAGTGAAAAAGATTTTCTACAGAATTAAGCTTCCTCGGCAGTAGAGGAATAACCATGAAAGTTTGAAGGTACCAATTTATAATAAAATATTCCTTTGTAACACACTATTAAAGCAATTACATTATTAATAAAATTAATCAACTATTCTCATTTTTCTTTCTTTTAAATATTATTTGTAAACAATATTAACAAACTACATCTACCTGTGCGACACGCACGGGTTTAAAAATAACAAAATTGATGATATTAAATACACATATAAATAAATATATTATATCAAGATGTTCCAAACAAATTGATAGTATGGGTCAAACAATTCCAACGTTAGGCGAATGCGGAGTCCCATCAACAATCTTACGGTGACACAGCCCACAAACAAAACAACGCAAAGTACCCTTAGCTTCCACTCGTAGTCAAGTTGTTGTGTTTGCCCCGCCCCGCTCTCAGGTTAGCGCGAAGTCCCAACAACAATCTCGCGATGGTGCAACCCACGAAAGAGACAACCCGAAGGACCGTCGTCTTCCACTCTCAATCAAGTTGTTGTGTTTGCTCTCGCCCCGTTTTCCTTCTCAACCGCGTCTTTAGCAGCTATCACCCTCTCATGAGCACACTAATCTTTCCCGGCATGGTTGTCCTAACCATACACTACCTAGCCGACAATCTCGCCACCTTCTCTCACCGCTCCTATGCCCACCACTGCGTTACCATCCCTCTAAATCCAGTATCTTCATAGGAAACCCCTATGCACTCCTTTGAGAACTACTCTTTCTCGTTTGAGAACTTATTCCACCACTTGATATAAAAAAATAAAATTAAAAATATGATAAAAATACGAGTAAAAATTTAGTAAATAATAATTATATTTATGCTACCAGATATACTGTAGTTAGCATCAGCTTAGTAATAAACAAGTTATTTGCACTCATAGTAAAATGCATGTGCGTGCGACATGCACGTGTCTAAAAACCACATTGCAATATAAAGTGCAAGTGCGGCACACACATGTATAACAACACATAAACAAGATTTTATGTTTATAAGATAATGAAATATGTATATATCAATAACAAAATTATGTCTACTCTCGATGTCTAAAGAAGTCTTCCACGTGTATCAATCTCATGCTGCCCCGCCCCCACCCTCTTCCCTGCGTCTTCGACAACTATCGCCACCAAAATCGCCCCCTCCCCCCCCCCCCACCCACCCCCAGTATCAACAAATGTTAAATCTAAAAACATGAGATTGGTGTATGAAAAATCATAGAACCCACAAGGTGTAGCAAGCATCAAAGAGAAAAGTTGAAGTCTAAACTTCGGGCTAAATCTTAAAGACAAAGCAATGTAAAGTGCATCTATCTAACAACACATAACTATGAATTTATGTTTATAGAATAAAGAAATATATCCAATAAAATTATGCCTACCCTCGATCTTTAAATAACAGTCTTACACTTACATCAATCTCATGTTCGCCCCCGCCCGCTCTTCGTCGCGTCTTTGGCGGCTATCACCGCCGCATCCGCCCACCTCCCCACCTCTACCCCCGAATCCGCCACAACTCCACCCCTCCCGAGCACACTAATATATCTCGGTGTAGTAATGATGTCTTGGCCAATATAAGCATAATTTTAATTTGCTCTTTACAGCAATAACAATGATGTAGAATATCACCTCGATCATCTTAATTTTCTCTTTATCCGCAGCGAATGATTTCTCTGATCATCTTGGTAGCAGAGACTAAAGATCATCATTTCTCTTCTCTCTCACCATAAGTTGTCCAAAAACTATAGTGAAAAATATTAAGAAGTACAATTTGGATCTTAGAAGTGCATTAAGGCATAACAAATTAAATAAGTTAGCTCAGTTCTATCTCCATGATGCATCCAAAGTTGAAGAGCTTCGACACTTGCAGCCTACCAAACGTATCCAATCTTCTAAATTGGAAGAGCTCTAAACAGTTTGAAGCTCTAGTGATAATAAATTTGAACTATTAAATGTGAAGCAAACACATGTACTGGAACTTTAAAATGTACATTGGGGGCCTCCAAACTTGATAAACAACTTAGGTGAGTTTCAAATCATGTATTCATCAAAAAATGTTGACCAAACCACACAGGTACCTTAAACAGAGTGAAATATTTATTGTTAGCTCAAAATAGCAGATAGATCTTATATTAGGAGTGATGATCCATAAAAATAGTGACTACACCAGGCACATCGTGTAAAAAATATTGTGACATGCAAAAGAGTTATCAACATTCTGAATTTTTTGCAACAAGTAACATAAATATTAAGAGTTCTGGTATTTCTGAATTTTTTCAGAATTAACAAGTCAAGTAAAACAAGCAAAGAGTTCTGAAGCACAGACTAACATGGTACCTCTAGCTTATAGTGGCTTTACTGCCACAGTTTCCCATCATTACATTGCATGCATTCTTTCCATGTGAATAGCATGTGTAACAGATTCGGAAATCTGTCATAAAAATCAAAGAAAAACAAAATTACACATCATTCAGGTTCAGAGGCATGTATGTGAATAGAGTTGGAGAGGCATGTGTAACAGATTTATCCAACTGAATTTCAACGAATGGAACAGTGATCAACTGGGGATTGGATTAGGGGTGGGCACTTTGAACCCGAAACCCGAACCCAAATAACCCGAATTGTCGGTCTATTCGGGTTTCAGGGTCCGGGTTCGGTCCAAATAATTTTATAATTCGGAGTTCGGGTTCGGTTTCGGTTCCTATGGTCTATGACCCGAATAGACCGAATAACCCAAAATTCAATATAGTTACGTATTTGATGTTACAACTTTGTGTTTTAAACTATTTTAATTTCTTTTCATGCTCTATTCCTGGAGGACTTGCTTCCGTCGAATAGTATTTAAATCCATAGACTTGAAATGAGTTGGGAATTTGAATTTCTACCATAGAGTTTTGAGATGTGACAAGGATACCTATGAAAATTCGGGTAATTCGGTGGACCGAATAGACCGAACCGAAATAATCGGTCTATTCGGGTTCGGTTCCTATTATCCTTTTTAAAACTTTGGTCCTCACTTTTATAAAACCCGAAATTCCTAAACACCGAATAGACCGAACCGAAATGACCGAATAGACCAAATGCCCACCCCTAGATTGGATACCTCATGTAGTCATGTGCCAGAAACACACACCAACAGATGGCCTTGTTTAGATCCTATTACTCCTCTTAATTGATTCTGGTCAGTAATTGTGTTTCTCCCCCTCCCTCCTGTATATTCTAATTTAATCCAATAGAAAACAGAGCATGAGAGATACTACTAATGGGCACCACTAACATTCAAGCGCAATTAGCATTTCACTGAGGAGACATATAGGTAGATTCTAGATGTATTGGCATGCATATCTTAGCAAGGCATACAAATAGTTTAATTTATGAACTAAATATATTAACACAGTAGGGGGCTCTCCTATAGTATTTACCTCAAAAAAATATCCATCCATCACGAAAATTCTTGAGACCTGACTAAGTCAGGAAATGCCCATTTTGACATGTTGGCAGCAAGAGCCTAATGTGACTGAATAAAAATTGCATTAGAATACATGCTAAAGAACATAATTTAGATGTATTGTAGACACAGAAAAATTAAGCGCTGCTAGATGTCCATCCATTTTTGTAGAAGATTGTCCACACAGCAACAACAGTAGAATGTGATCTTACCTTCATGATTTTCTACAATAACAACATTATGTTTCATGTATAAGATATGGTACCAGTAGTAATCATGGAAATTGAGAAGCTACAAAAAAGCTATCTATCTCTTTCATAAATCAGAAGCTGAATAGAGCTTTTAAGGATTTTGAAGTTGTTGTGGAAACCATGAGCCATCTAAAAAATGGTGTGTTGCAAATATTTGGGCTACATCTTAATCAAAGACAATTCGCTTTTCAAAATTGAACCAAATCACCCTAGACCATGGATGTTACCGACCTTTTCAAAATGGAACCAAATCTATGGAAGTGGGTAATATTTTCATCCTAGAAGTACAAATGAGATTACCATTACTTTTACTACCATACTTGCAAGGTAAGCTATGACAAGTAGCAAAAAAAATCTATCATCTGTAAAGAAGCTGTCACAAATATACAAAACCTGAAGAACTTGCTCCTATGTGATTAGTTTAGAGGTTCTCATTGCTGTAACCATTAAAAGTTTCTACTTAAGAGTAACATTCTTATCCTACAACTTTAGATCATGTGAAGAAAAAATACATTTGTTCATCAAATCATGGGATGTGGATACATCCTACATACAAGACAACATGTATGTGGTTATAGATAAAAAAGAAGTCACGTCTAAACATGGGAAATCTTCCTAAACCAACAACAGTATGCAAACATAACATACCTCCTCCGTCCTGTTCAATTTCGCTCCCCTTGCTTGCAGCTCCTTCCCCCTTTTCTTCAGGTCCGAGGTTCCATGAAGCACTTTGCCGCTGGGAAGAACAAAATGCACTCCTACTCTGTGCTGAGAAAAAACTATAAAAAAGAGTGAAAGAACCAATGCATTCTCGAGCTATAAATAAAGAATGAGTCGCATCAATAATTGCAAAAGCACACCTGCATTGTGGCAGCAGGGCTTGGCCTAGAGCCGTCTGGTGTCTTGATCTACAGAACTGAGAATCAGCATGACACAAATTAGATTCAGAAAGCTGATACAAACAAATGTAGGAACCCAATTGATGTTCTAAGACAAAAACAATGAAAATAAAAGTGAGATTTCGCTTCATAAAATTGAGCGGAGATCATAATATAATATTATCCATAGACCATAGCTACTTCTAGTAGAAGTGGAGAAAGAAAGGTAGAGTGCCTTTGGTTCCAAATCAAAAGCATTGCATACATGCTACATATGATGCGTATGCAGCAACATGCTTTACAGATGCAAGCACCGTTAATGCAAAATAATATGTACTCACACAACATGAAAAAGGATATACATTTATCAGTACACTAAGGCTCTGAAGATCTGAGTGAACATGTGAAACTGGGAAAAGACTAAAGATGTCTTTTGGAATAGTAAAACTAATCTCACCGTATGCGATTAAAACCAAACTCCCCCTCAATTAGCGTGCACTGCATTGTCATCCCTGCCCTGAATCAACATCCATAGGGGCACCAAATTAGCTCCGCTAACAAATCCAACTTATCTCTATCCTAACAAACCACAAATCCTATCCTAGTACTGTTCACGCTACAGTACTCGTGGACCCAGGCTTAGAGCCGGCCCACTCGCCATAACCTGAAGACTCTGCAAATTTAACAGGAATGACAATATATAACTATGCAACAGCTTTCTAATTCAGCCACCGTCTAAGGATAACATTTCCTATTCTCTTTTGCTTGTCTAAGCTTTGTCAGTTTTACTATTGAATACAAAAAATAATCATGTTAAATTGAACAGGGAAACTAAATTCAACAGCAGCTCAATTTCTTATCTGTATGTTTTCATAAACGGCAAGGGTTCAAATTTCTAGAGAAACTAAGGTGTGGTTATTTTTTAACTCATTTCACAGAGCTAAACAATCCACCACATCGCACGCAACCCTTACATGTGTGGCATAAAAAAGAAAATAAGAAGAAATTTCCATCCAATCTAACAACAAGCATAGGCACTTATGAACAATCTACTAACCAGAGAAGGAATCGGGGTGGTATCTGTCTGTGCCTGAGGTTTTTCCTTGCTGGCATGATAGAAGCAGCCTCATCCTAAAATAGCCATTATAGTCAAACTGGTATTTCGAAGAAGTAGCCTCAACTTGAAAGAGTCATTATCGACAAATTGGTTATGGTGAGCACTGAGCACCCTCCATTTGGAAAAAGCATGCTTAAGGGGTAAGACAAAATTAGTAAAAGAGGATGTAGGTCCCTAAACATAAGTTTCCTATTTTTCTCTATATAAGTGCAAGTTAAAACATGCTGAGCTACAACCTATGGCATATACAGTTCTAACAGACACATATCACATTAAAATTAATGAAAAAAACTACATACAAAGTTACCTTAAGGTATATTAGATATGTAGAGCAAGCAAAGTAAGCAGTCCATCTCTAATTTCCATAGAAGAACAATCAATAAGCTCCAATCACTATCACATCTCGGTAATAGCAAAATAAGTGTATGTAGATTACATACCTATGCAAAAGCTCTCAAATTCAGCAGCCATCTATGAGCACATTTCCTCTTTTACTTGCCTAAACTTTGTGTGCTTGACTGCTGCATATAGAAAATGATCATGTTAAATTGACATGGGAAAAGTATATTCCTTTATTTTTAGCTAGTACACAATTAATGATAATATTCACAAAAGTTTAACAAGAGACTTGTATACATAGTGACTTAACACATTTTAAATTAGTTGAACAAAGTAAAGGTCCAGGGTCTTTTCAATGGAAGATTGATATGTCCAAATTTTGTACACCTTTCCAGATTATTAGAATTGTTCTACATAAGAGGAAACTCAAACACATTATACTTGCAAAATTAAAACATGTATTGAATAGTGACAAAGAAGCTAGCCATCTTTTAAAGCTTTAAACATTTTTAAAGTGGTTGCGTAAACCACGAGCCAACTAAGAAAACACGTTCCAAATAATTAGGCTACATCTTAATCAGAGGTAATACTCTATTTCTGATCAGAACCAGTTCTTTAAATACCAACCATTGTGAAATTGCATGATAAATAAACAGTTGCATCTAACCCTTTCAAATGAAAAATTACTACAAAACAAAAAGGCAAAAGTACAAATCCTTTACTGCATTATATAGAAATTAAATCTGTATTTTTTAAGCTTGTCCATGAAGAGAGTGGAATACCAAATTGAACGAGCATCTCCGGACCTCAAGTGCATATATCAAAAGGGAGGGGATACAACTTACCTTGCAGTAGTAGTCAGACTGATGTCAAAATTAATCTATTAATTGAATCAGAACATGTTCTTTCCTCCCACATATTTAAAACACCCAAAGGAGAAGAAGCAACTTGAAATTATTTTGTTTGCAACCAAAGGAGTAAATTCCCAACTAATTTAGACAGTATTCAAATAGAAAAAGACAGTTTCTGATTTATTTCTAAGGGATTTAGATTTTCTTCTTATCACATCACAAATAAGTAATCAAGACATCGCATGAACCTTTTTGTGTCATATATTGCACAAAAAGCGCTAAATCTAGACTCTTTAAGGCTCAAACCCAAAAGCTCATCGACCATTTAGAAGCTGGCAGCCTGCATAAATTTCTAAAAACCCCTAGTGGGTGATAAAATCATCAAAATGAGACAATCTGTTCCTAACAGGTCCTACAATTTACACTATTTAACAAATAATCTCCAGGCAACAATTGGATCACCAAGGAAAGAAATTGTAATTAACAAAAATAAATAAATAAATAAAGAGATGTGCAAAAACACAACAGATAGCAGGCTAGCTACAAAGTTTATTTATCCACAAAGATTTGCCAGTGCATTTATTTACCACTGAAACATATTGAGTAAGATAATGATAATCAGTGATAAATATTGGCTGGACTGAACCAACTTAGAAAGTGTTCAAAGAAATACCATAGTTCAAGAAAAGCAGGAGTCATAAATAAAGTTGGTGGTGAAACTGTTTGTTGAAGCCGTATTGATGAAGCCCAGCCAAACGGACCCAAATTTATGAAGCACAACCAACATGGAGCAAAAGGATTAGAAACAAACCTGAGTTATAGAACACAGCTCTCATCACTAATTTATGGAGGAAATTTATTGTATACCTTGGCCCAAGATCTGATTTTCAAGTTATCAGAACAAATAATCTGAAATGAAAAGATTATAACATTAAAAAACAACACCTTCACCAATATTTTCTTTCACAAATAAAAATGACTGGCAATAAAACAATTGCAGGTTTCAATGATTGCACACTTGCTAGTGTTGTTGCTGAATCTAGAGAGGGAAAATGGAATGCACCTTGATCTCCTGAAGCTCTATAGCTTGTCCAAACAGAGAGATGGTGCAAATCAGAGCTGTAGGGTGGCTCCATGGCAACGCTCTTCATACAACCAGTCAGCAGCACCGATAGAATCATCTGCAAGCAATTAACAGAAAAACAAATGAATGGCACAAGATAGATACAGGCACAAATCAGATGATGGAAAACTACACAAGAAACACCGGACAAGAAACAGGCACAAAGCAGATGATGATGGAAACGCTGGGCAAGATACAGGCAGCAAAACCGGAATTAAGCAGCCGTGGCCGAGCACAAAGAATAGATGGCATACCTTCTCCTGGTCTCTTCACACCACGACCACGACCACGACCACATCCACGTCCACGGCGGGTGTCTTGATCGTTGGTCACGTTGCGAAACGGAGCTCGACGGTCCATCCAAGATGGAGGAAAGGGAGCAAGGGAAAAGCAAGCAATGGAATGAGGACGGGATGGAGGAAAGGGAGCAAGGGAAAAGCAAGCAAGGCAAGGGATGGAAGGAAGTAAATAAAGGGAAAAGCAAGCAAGGAAAGCGATGGAAGTAAGGAAAATAACGCTGCGGGATCAATCAACGCACAAACGAAGGAAGGAAGGAAGGAGAGGTTTTAGGGAAATCAATCAAAGCACCAAAGGAAGGAAGGAAGGAGAGGTTTTAGGGAAATCAATCAAAGCACCAAAGGAAGGAAGGAAGGAGAGGTTTTAGGGAAATCAATCAAAGCACCAAAGGAAGGAAGGAAGGAGAGGTTTTAAGGAAATCAAGAAAGGCCCACCGTGGGTACAAGGAAGGATTGGAGGAGAGGTTTTAGGGAAATCAATCAACGCACCAAGGAAGGAAGGGATGAGAGGTTTTAGGGAAATCAAGGAAGGCCCACCACGGGTACAAGGAAGGATTAAAGGAAAGGTTTTAGGGAAACAAATCAAGGCCCACAGTGGGTACATGAGGCGGGTAAGGCAAGCCGCGGTGTAAAAAAAAGGGTTTTGCGGCAGAAACAATTTCTATCGTCAAGTTTTTTCGTGGTTCGTCGTCAATTGGCGCGGTTTGGTGGTCCACGTCGTCGTTTCCACCCGATATGTGGGTCCTCTGTGTGAGGGTGGGTAGGCTCCCCTTGGGTGAGAAGTGTTTTACAATTCTTTCTGTCTTTATAGTATAGATTTATTTTTTGTTGCTTAGGTATTAAGCTGAAGACCTTGTAAAATTTTGACGGTGTGCGTTTATCCTAGAGGCCGGATATATTTATATTTTCCAAAAACAATTGGATTTCCATTTTTCCAGTTTTCTCCTAAAAAGATTTTTTTTTTACAAATACACATTATTTTGAGTTCCTCTTACGATGGAGGAGGGATAACAAGGTTATATATATATTATTTAGATTAGATAAGATTCAATTACAGTGTCGATTAATCCACCGCAAACAAACATATGTAATTGAATTAGTTACCTTTCGTAATCAAATTAGGTTACATTAATTTAGCTAACCAAACACCTTGTAAGTGTTCTAGCACTACAAGGCAGGGCAGCAGCTACGTCTTTTGCCCGGCGACGCCCGGCCGGGGAAGGCGCGAGATCGACATGATACACAATTACTGGATGTGAGCGAGGAAGCTCACGGTGGCTTTCCTGCATGCCAATCCTGGGACCGAATTATTTCGGGCAAGGAGAGGTTAACCAAGTTTAGCAGTGGCGCCCCTGTCCCGGCCGGCCGCGCCGCGCCGCACCTCTAATAAACCACCGGACCGGACTGGAAGGAGCGAGGGCCGGGGGAGCCACCACCAGCCAGCAAGCAAGCAAGCGGCAGGGACGACGGCGACGGCTACGGCGACGACGCGACGTTATTGCCCAGCGGCACGAGAGGACGGCCCAATAAAACCAATTGTCTGGTGGTCTCGAATAATTGGCCGCGCGCGCGTATTATGCCTGCATGCATGCGTTGGCATTGAGTGCACGCAGCAGGCAGGAGCCGATCAGCCGGCGGATCGATGGATCTGGTGGCTACTGGCTGCTAGTAGTAGTAGTGTGCGCGTGTTGCTAGCGCGCGCGCCCCGGCTGGCCCCTAGCCCGCGCAGCGCAGCTCGGCTGCAGCTACCGGGGCGTAGTCTGCTTGCTGTGTTAATGGCGGGGGAGGAAGGGCGACTGTGCCTGCGTGATGGCGCGGTCGGAGTACCAGTCACGGTAGCTAGATAGGCCGGTACGACGGCGGGGAGAGAACGAAAGAGAGGCCGCGCCCGTACGTCGTCTATTGGTTCCAATAGGGGCCTTCGGGGAGACCAGATAGGGTTCCGATACTGTGGAACTAACGAGATGGTAAATGCTACTGTGTAGTTAATTAGATCATCAAACTTAATTAGACATTGCATTGCGTAGTTCGTTGGTGAAAAACTTTGCGGATGTTTCATGGATGTCGGAAGGACAAGAACAAATTCGAAACTCGCTTGGAAATTGCAAGGCGGAATTCTTTAACCTAATTAATTCATCATTAGCACAAATATTATCGTAGCAGGACATTGTCAGATCATGAACCAATTACACTTAATAGATTCGTCTTGCGAAATTATTGTAATATGTGTCATTAATTTTTTTGTTTACATTTAATACTTCATGCATGTGTGCAAACATTTGACGTGACAGGTGAATAGTTTTTTCAGTGAAACTAAACAAGGTCTTACCAAATGACAGCAAAACTCAGAAGGACCACAACGAAAATCCAGTTCACATAATTAAACGGGGGCGTGTGTAGCGTTTTGGTGAATTCCTTGGTGATGAATCAAAACTCTATCTCATACTAAACACACATTTGAACCAAATGATGAAAGGAAGACCAACTAACATCCTATTATATTGTTTTCTCACACAACACAACGTTGATCGTGTAGTGCGGAAAGACTTAGGGTTTTTTTTGATAGGGCTTCTCAAAGGACTTTTCACTGATTTTTGGTTAAGTTCTACTAAAGGAGCAATTTTAAAATGGCTTCACCATCAAAGTCGGAGATAAGCCACAATTAGTTTATACTAAAGATGAGAAAAAAATGTGACTTCTGGCTTCATCTCCCCTTCCAAGTATTACTTGATCATTAAATTATCAAAATTGTCATTGGGAAGCCATTTTGAAAAACACTTTTTTTAAAACAGTTTCAGCTCCACCAGAGAAACCATTATACTGGAGCAGTCACAGCTATTTCGGCCACACTCACAACTCTGCCAAAGAAGCTCTTACTGAATTACACATCTAGATCAAGGGTTTGGTCGTCCAAACACGCATGACTTCCGTCCTGTGTCTCATCATGAAGCTTGTTTGTCAAGTGCAGAAAAGACACTCCAAGTAAACTCAACAGGTTAGACCACCAACTGCTCCATAGTGCCTTTGACTTTAATTAGGGTGACATGCAGAAAGTCATGCAAAGAGTGGCACTCTAATATTCAGAAAATGTCCTATAAAGAGTATATCATTCGAGCTTGTGGACCATCCAAGTGTGGAGCGCTTCTCATCTGCTCTAATTGGGCAACTACCTGCATGTGGCAACTGACTTTTGAAAATGGCATGCCACCCAAGATCATTTCGCATATGGTCCGTCTAGAGTTCAATATTAAGGATAGGAAGTTACATTTCGTTGTTTACAAAGAGTGACACATCATTTAGAGTACTAATTATAATTTGGTAATTAAACAATCCTCCCTAGCTAGCTCCTGCATAGTAGTGTCATTTTGTTCTTTCATACTAGGTTGCCAAATAATGTGATGGTCGGGGTGTGTCGTGGGATGAAGTGAATTAAATCCCCTTGTAACGGAGCACATGGCTAAACATACATGAAACTCCCATTAGAACTGGCCTTAGGTCAACTCGATCAGTGCACAGTACAGTTACCTTAGGTCAATCCCATATGATGAAACTTCTCCTTCCCTCCTATAAATACATTGCCAAATCGGTAAAATTAGTGACGTGACATGACAATTAATATTCATGAGAATTTTCATAAAACTCCCATTGAGATTGGCCTCACTCGAAACAATAATCAGCATCAGGATCTGTTTTTGACAAGTACAGTAAATAAATGCATGTATCATGCAAAATCAGATAGTACTACCACTACCGGAATCCAAGCCTTCGCCGAGAGGAAAAATCTTTGCCGAGAGCCAAAATAAAAAACCCTCGTCAAAGAATCTTTGCCGAGAGTAATATAAAAAGCTCTCGGCAAAGAAAAAACTCTCGGCAAAGAAACTCTCGGCAAAGAAATTCTTTGCCGAGAGCTATTTATTAGGCTCTCGGCAAAGAAATTTTAAAAAATCACTTTCTTGCCTCCAAATTTTTTCTATCTTCAACATACACTTATACAAAACTTATGCTCAAATCTGGCACAATTTTAACTTTGTTTGCTATATTTAACAATTTTACTTCTTTCTAGATATTTTTTCGCATACGTCCGATATGAACTACAAGTGCATGATATCATAGAGTAAAGTTGGTGAAAAAATGATATTCATGTTCATGAGGCATCTCTAAGACCATGTACATGAAATGAAGCTAAATTTTCAACATTTGGTTCTCCGATCATGATGAAGATCGTGAGGTAGAACGGTTAAAAATTATATAAAATTCAAATGAAGTTTGAAAATCACGAAATTTGTCAAGTCCTCATGATATCATATGAGGAGGTTGTGAAAAAAAATTGAGTATGTTTTGAACAAATGGACATGTACGCTGTTTAGAAACTGGAACATCTCTCAGAAAGTTTCTAAGAATTTGAACTAATACCACTAGGTTTGGACTTTGGAGTCTTAGAGAAATTCAAATTTGAGTTTGACTCCAAAAACTTTTTTATAAGTAATATACAATATAACTGGTATCATGTTAAGTTTTGGAAATTTTTCACTACTTTTTGCTATTTTAAAAATTAATTTTGAGTAAAATTGACTCTGCCGGAAGCGGATTATTTGCTCTCGGCAGAGGCAGCCCAAATCGGCCCACTAGCCCACCACCGGCCCACCAGCCCATCACCGCCCCTTCTCCCTCTCCCGTGTATAAAAACCCGCCGACCGCCCCCCTAAACCTAACCCTAGCCCCCTCCTTCGCCTCCCCCTGCCGCACCCCCTCCTCTGCCTCCTGCCGCCGCCCGCACCCCCTCCTCTGCCTCCTCTCCTACCGCCGCCCGCGCCCCACTCCTCTCTCCCAACGCCGGCGCACCCGCCCCCCTCTTCTGCCGTCCACCTCTCCCCCTCCTCTCCGGCCTCCTCTCCCTCCTCCCTCCTCCCTCCTCACCGTCCACCTCTCCCCCTCCTCTCCGGCCACCTCTCCCTCCTCCGTCCCTTCTCCCTACGCCCTTTGCTGCCCCTCCCCTTTCCCCTCCGGTCGCCCCTCACTGGTAGTGGGGAGCATCAGCGTGGAGAGGCGTGGCAGCGACGGCGGGCGGCGGATCCGGCGAGCGGATCCGGCGGGCAGCAACGGCGTCCTCCCGGCGTGGCGGCGGACGCGGCCTCCTCCCTCGTCCCGGCGGCGGCGTGCATCCTCCTCGCGGTGGCGGATCCGGCGGCCCGTGACGAGATCCAGTGGCGCGGTGGCGGATCCGACGGCCGCTGACGAGATCCGGAAGGAGGTAGGGCAGGCCTGTGTGTGTGTGTGTGTGTGTGGTGGCGGCGGGCTGGCTGTGGTGGTGGCGGCGGCGGCTGTCTGTGGTGGTGTTGGTGGCGCCGGCGGGCTGGCTGAGGTGGTGGTGGTTGTGGAGCGGCGGCGGCGAGTGGTGGTGCTGGCGGCGGGCGGTGCTAGCGGCGGTGGGTGGTGCTGGTGGCGGCAGTGCAGGTGGCGGCGGTGGTGGTGGTGGCGGCAGTGCAGGTGGCGGCAGTGCAGGTGGCGGTGGTGGTGGCGGCGGCGGGGCCAGGGTGGCCGGCCCGCTACCCGGCGGGTTTTCTTTGTTTTTTTTTGTTTTGTGAAATTCTCTCTGCCGAGAGCCATCCGTGCTCTTGGCACATGTGCGCCGAGAGGATCTGGCATGGCTCTCAGCAAAGGAGCCTTTGCCGGCTGGAGTCTGCCGAGTGGCCTCTGCCGAGAGCTTCCTCTCGGCAGAGGCTCTGCCGAGAGGAAAAGAGCCTCTGCCGAGAGGATTGGGGCTTTCGGCAGAGGCTTCGAATCCGGTAGTGTACCTTATCTTGCAAGTGTATGATTTCTAGTGTACTCTTTTTTTAGAATTACACAGTACAACGTAGACGCTCACAATACGCACGCATACCCACCCCTATGAACACACGTACGCAAACCCTACCTCTATGAGCACCTCCGAAGGACTGAGCACCGGCAGATCTGGAGATTCCCGAAGTCACCACTGACGCCTCGTCATCGACGGGAACGTCACTTACCACTTAATGCATAACGCCGGAAAATCCCCGAATAAATTCAGGAAAAGGTGCGAGCACTAGGATTTAAACCCTGGTGAGTAGCGTCTCACTAGACCGTCTTACCATTGGACTACAAGTCCATTCGCGATTTCTAGTGTACTCAGCTAGTAACTAAATATATTATTTACATTAACACATTGTCTGTACTTCATTCGTTTGTTGTTTTGATTTTTTAAATACGTAAATTGTATTATGCACCTATAGATTTATGTCTAGATACATATAGCGAAATGTATGTTTTTTTGCGATTAAAGAGAGTCTTTATTGATTAAACATGACAGAGTTACAGTCCCTCAAATACATGATGCCAGATACATTCGGGAATACCCCTAATCAACACCGCAGTAGAGTTTGATCGACGGCCGTGTTGACTTAACTCATGTGCAACTGAATTTTGACTTCTCTTTACATATTGGAACTTAATATGTTCTATCCTTGATATATACTCCCTTATATCTGATATCCATGGAGCTGAACTTGATCTACCTCTTTCACCTGATGACGACAAACTTCTTATACAAGTAATGTATCTACGCACATTTTGGAACGGAAAGAGTATATTAGACAAAGCAAGTCTCGTGAGCTCTTCCGGTCCGGAGCTACAGCTTTGTGTGCGTGCTTGGTTGATGCAAGCTCTCGGATAATATTATTTCTTTTGCGAAAGAAATTTATGTTGAATCTTGAAGAACCAAAACTAAGAAAAATAACCTGCTTTGTATTATTTGATCATAGTAAATAGAGAAAAAAAATCTCAGGTAAATTGTCAGAAACGTGTGGTTCAGCCATCATGACCACCTTTATTACCCATACGTGCATCCTTATATACACTTAAAAATTTTTATAAGCATTATTTGGAGGGGGTTACACAGACGACGAAATACGTGCATCATCTTATATACTATCTCTATCTTTAAATATATATCGTTTAGGACAAAATAGTTAGTTCAAAAATGAACTAAGGCCCTCCACAGCGTGCGAAGCGATGCCTGAAAAAATTGGGTCTCACAGCAAGTAAACGAGCATCGCTTGGGCAGACCTGTAGCGTGAAAAAATGAGGCACCGAAGCTATCTGCGCTGCCGGGACCCACATGCAATATTTTACAATGCTTTCTTCCTCACATGCTGCTTCCGAATCCGCAAGCCAAGCTAGCGAAATGTTTTTCTATTAAACAGGCATCGGCGCAACTAGATGCTCCGCTCCCAAATTTTCAGGCATCACTTCAAATTAGCATCACACACTGCAACATACCAAATGATGCTTTAATTCTCTCTCTCCTCTTTTAGCATCACTTGAGGCACACACTGTGGAGGGCCTAATTTACTTATCATAATCATTATATATTTAAGAGCGGAGGAAGTGCATTTTCTCACTTCTCATATTTAGGTTTTTAATAATTAATGTGAAATGAGAACTCATGGCTAGTCGTCACACGTCACACATGTATATGTATCGTAACGGAATTCTCCATCATACCACAGGAACATGTGAACAATTTTGCAACCAGTGAACGAGAGCACATCATGTAGGCACCACAGAATATCGTTACACGTAGCACACAATCAGCTTGTGCATCGTGCAGCATGTGGGGCTGTCCAATTGGAGCAGCGCACAGTCTTGTGCAGGAAGTGAGTGAGGGGGGAAGAATTTATTGTCGCTTCTCCTAATAATCAATTAAAATCAGGAAAAACTGAGCAGACGGGAGACGTGATCTCACCAAAGTTTCTGCCCTACAACCTGACTCCTCCTGTCTCTCTGATCTGAGCCTGTCCTGCTCGCCACCCCTCTCTTCCCCTCCCTGCATCATCCTATCAATCTATCGCAGGGCTAGCGCGGCCACTTTCAACTCTCGCTTGATCTCTCTAGCTCTACACACTTTACCCACACAGTCCCACAAAAAAAATTAAATGAAGAGACCAGAAATTGGAGAAGAGATACATGCATGCATGATCTTCATTCGATCCTAAGCTCAATACGGTACTAGTAGCTCATGTCCTTGTCAAGGTGTAGGTAAGGAGTAGTATGTAGTACTAGTAGTATGCTAATAATTTTCTCACCTTTTGGTACAGAGAGCTAGAGGTCCTAATCTTTTTCTCCTCCGCTAGATCTTCTTTTCCTCCCTCCTCCTCCTCCCGGTCCAGTGTAAGCTTCGCTAGCTGCACACAAAGAGATTGCCGAGATAAGATCTGCACTACCCCTCTTTTGCTTGTCACTTTCACAAAAGAGAGGCAGCAGGCCGACTTCACCCAGCAGCCACCGAGCGAGCAGTAGCTATTAAGCTGGGGGGCGGTGTGGTTCGTTTCTGCCTCCTGCGGACGGAGTTGTGCTTGTGGGGTTCGTTCCCATGGCCATTAAATCTTTTTCCTCGAACATGGCCAGCGGAGAGTGAGCTTTGGCGGCGCGGGGCAAGATATACATGGCAATCGCATGCAGCTGTAGTCGGGCTCTTTAGGTGATTAATTAGGGATTTTTCCTTTCCCCCTTTTGATTCCTAGCTACCAGCTTCTTCTTTCTTCTTTCCTGCTGTGTGGGGAGTGCAAGTGAGGTAGCTCAAGCAGTCAAGCTGGAGGAGGACAAGAACCAGTTGTCCAAGGGCTTGGACCCTTGGGGCAACAACCCTACCGCCACCACCAGCACCCTGCACTACCTGCTCCAGGAGAAGGAGAGGGCCCAGGCGCAGGAGCAGCTCCAGATCTACCATCAGCAAGGATTCAGCTACCTCCAGCACCACCGGAGGCAGCAACAGTCGAGGGCAGCTGCTGGAGCGGGCGGCGATGGCGTCAGCAGCGGCGAGTCGACGCCCGTGGACGCCCTGGCGACCGCATTCGGGAGCGGCCGCATCGTGCGGTCCGCCGCCGGGCGCAAGGACCGGCACAGCAAGGTGTGCACGGCGCGCGGGCTGCGCGACCGCCGCGTCCGCCTCGCCGCGCACACGGCCATCCGGTTCTACGACGTGCAGGACCGGCTGGGCTACGACCGCCCCAGCAAGGCCGTCGACTGGCTCATCCGCAACGCCAAGAACGCCATCGACGACCTCCCGGACCGGGCAGAGGCGGCGCCGCCTGCCGCGGAGGCTGCAGATGCCGCCGCTGAGCCGGCCGAGCAGGTGACCTCCACGTCGTCCTACGGGTTCGGCGGCAACCCCGGTGGCGCCATCGGCGCCGGCTCGTTCGTTCCGCATTCCGTCGGCGCCGATGGCGCCTCCGGCAACGTCAAGTCTTTGTTCCCCTCGTCATCGACGGCCAGCACCACCCCCGCCCACGACGAGTACAGGGGCTCGCCGCCAGACCTCCTGTCGCGCACGACCAGCAGCCAGCAGCCGCAGGAGCTTTGCCTCACTCTCCAGTCCAACCAGCACCACCAGATCTTCAGCCATCAAGGTATGATCTCTGGTGCAGGCGTCCCAGGCTGGCTGGAGCACGGCCAGAGAATGCCGCCGTGGCATGCCCCGGAGAGCGGCGCGGGAGACGGCCGCGGCGCCGGCAATGGCGACGGCTACAATATGTTCGGCGCGCAGCCACGGCAAGGGCTGGAGCATCATCAGAGCCAGCTCTTCTCCCAAGGGGAACCCCTTCAGTCCAGCGGCGGGTGGGCGTCGTCGTCCGCCCGCACTTGGCTAGACCCTCTCGCCGCGATCCACCACCAGCCGTCGGCAATGGCTGGGCAGGTCGGGTTCAACCATCTGGTTGGCGCCGGCGGCGGGTTCATGGGGTTCCTCGCGCCGGCGGCGGCCCACCAGCGGCTCCAGGGCGAGGAGGAGCATCAAGGAAGCGAGGCGATGAGAGAGTGATATCACGTACTACGGTGCTTAATTATGAGGTGTGTGAGCTTTCTAATAACACGCACTCTCCATTGATCTGGGTCGATCATCAGTTGTATGTCATTTCATGTAGGAGTTTGTTGATTAGGCGATGGAGTTCGTTTCCCATTAATTAGCTGCTGCTATATTATTCATTCATGTATAAGTAAGATTACGTTTAATCAAGTCGTTCCCTTGGAACTAGACAGCCGTTACTGTTGCATTAGTTGCTACATATACTGCCTGTTTTACCTTTTCTCCCTTTTCACGATTATTCTCGGCATGGACAAGATGTGGTGACGATGAGACGAGACAGTAGTGTGATCTCGACGGGTTTCCCCCTTTGGACCCTTTTGATGTTTCTCGCCTCATTATTCTAAGGAAGATTCCGGGAGGCCTTTAACCAATTTGAAGGTTGTCTCCCCCCCTCCCCTAGATCCTGATTCCATAAAAAGCAGGAGGCAATTTCAGGCTCCAATGATATGTTGTAGCCTCTGTAGGCGACGCAGGGCAGGAAGAAAGCAGCAAAAGGGTTCGGATCGGAGCCATCGGGGCAATGCATGTGAATAAACAAAGAGACCGGCCGGCCGGCAGCTGAATTAAAAACCAGCTTACAAGTAGTCCCCTGTAGCAGCTGGGAGTGCAAGTGCTGTGCTGTTTGCCTCTGATGTCTCCATGCCGATAATGATAGGGGACGGCCGGCCGCTGCTCAGGCTCAGCTCGATCGATGCAGCATATGCATTGCATGCCTCTATTATTGGAAGTGAGTGTGTGGTATCCTTGCCCACACTTCCCCTCTCTTCACTTTGCTTTCACTGTTTGGGGGTATCTTTCTGCTCACCCAGAGGCCAGAGACTGTGAATCTTCTGAAAATTGCATGTAGGGCATGCCGTACCCCTGACAATTGCATGAAAGGGGCCGGGACAATAGCATATCAACGCCCTGCTAATTTGGCAGTGGCTCGGCGCAGACCCCCGCTGGTGTTCGCTTCTGCTTGTTTTTAGCCTAGGGACTTGCTGCTTTGCATGCCAGCCTCTGAATTTTTGTTCGCCTGTTCACGGATCGCGAGCATGTATATGTACATCATGCTCATTTCCACATGCACGCACGCATCGACCTCACCAACAGATCTACCGCAACGAGAACACACACGCACGCAGGCTTCCGGGGGGGAAATATCATGAACTTGACTGATGAACTTCAACTCTCTGGATTGAAACTGAAAAGGGAGACGCTTCCATTTGCTTGACGGAACAGAACTCCCGTCGTCCCCTTTGTCTGAAAGAGAAACTGGTCATCATCACACACAGTACATACTCTTTTGGGAAAGCATGCTGCACACAACGGTAAACGGTTCGCAAATCCACATTCTTCTGAAGGGTTTTTTCTTTCGCACGCTGTTTTGCTGCTGCAGACAGCAGATTTGCAGCTTGCAGGACGTAGTGGAATGGGAAAGCTGCCGCCGGTTGTAGAACAAAGGGCGGCCGGGTGATTGTGAAGCCGCTCGCTCCGATCCCCCCTCTCTTCTGCATTGGAGGAGGCGAGCTCAGCTTGCTCAGACAGACACCGGTTGTAGTGGAATGGGAAAGCTGCCGCCGGCCGGTTGTAGAACAAAGGCGCGCCCCCTCCCTCTTCTGCATTGGAGGAGGCGAGCTAAGCTTGCTGCCTTGCTCAGACAGACACCGAACGTGGTGTAGATAAAAGTATGGCACACAATGATTGCGGGCTCTCTTTCCCATTTGAAGATGCTGAGGATAGGTCACTTTCTACTGCCATAGAGCAGATCCCCAGTCGCCAGCTATGGCCACTCTCTTTTGCATATAGTGCTCGCAGACCGTTGTACTTTGTCGTTCCAGCTTAGCTTGCTGTAACAAAAAGAAAAGGAATGGGATGTTTGAGACCATCCACACTCGTTCTCCTTCATCTTCTCCTTCAAAACGGAATATTTCATCCTACTCACTTATATTCTCTCCTTTATACTTATTTCTCCCGCATTCATCATCCTTCATATTTCTCCTCCATCCCAACCACCCGCTCGTGGGCCCACACGTCAGCCTCGCCCCTATCACCCCCACCTACCCCCTCCCACCTCGCAGACACGGCGCCGGCGCCCCTCCCTCTCCCTGCTCCTTCCTCCCGGCGCCCCTCCCTCTCCCCCTCTCTGCTCCACAGCCCCGGCGCCGGCGGGCGTGGAGGGCAGGCCGCACCACCTCGCCGTCGTCCAGGGCGCAGCGGAGCTGGAGCACCTGCTCCTCTCCCGCGCCGTCGAGGCAGATCGAGGACGGCGCGCGGAGCAGCAGCAACGGCGACAGCGCACGGAGTAGCAGCAGCGGCGGAGCTCCGGCGGCGCCCCTCCTCCCCATCTCCGGTCGGGCGCGCCTCCCCTGCTCCTCCCTCGCCGGTTTCTCCTCCTGCGCCGGCGGAGGATCCGAGGCGGGGAGCGGCGGGGCGGCCTCCTCCCTCGCCGGCTCCGCCCCCTGTCTCGAGCGCGCAGCCGCGCGGGAGGCGCATATCCTCCCTCCCTTCTCTCGCCGCGGCTCAGGATCCGGCGCTGCGTCCCGTACAAGACTCCGGCGATGACGGCCGTAGTAGAGGTAGCGCGTCCCGGAGCAGAGGCGGCGGTCTTGAGGGCTTGGCGCGTCCCGGAGCAGAGACGGCCGGCTCCTCCCTCCTCCGCGCGACGGCGGCGGCAGCGCCGGCTCCCCTGCGCCCCTCCCTCTCCTCCTCGCGGCGGCGACAAGCTCCCTCGCGGCGGCGGCGCGCGGAGCTGTACGACGCTCGTCTTCTTCCTCGCGGGCGGACGGCGCTCCTCTTCTTCCACGCGGCCGGTGGCGCGGCGGGCAGGGCGAGCTCCGCCCGCTTCTCCTCTGACGGCGTGGATCTCGGGGCGTGGATGCGGCGGACGAGGCGCGCGTCTCGAGGTGCTCCACGGCGCCGAGGTGGAGCAGCGGCGGGACGAGCGCGCGGGGGGGGGAGCAGGGCCCCCGGCGGCGCGGGGACGAGCGTGTGGATGCGGCGGCTGGCGGATGTGGATGCGGTGGGCGGGCAGGCGGATGCGGCGGCGCGCGGGTGTGGTGGATGCGGATGCGGTGGGCCGGCGTGGGGGACGGCGGGCGGTCGAGCTCCCTGCCGTTCGGCGCTCGGCGAGCAGGGCGTGTGGTCGCAGAGGAGCTCCTCCCAGCGGCGGACGGCGGCCGGTCGAGCTCCCTGCCGCTACTCCCCGGCCGGTCACCATTCTTCTTCCTCCAGCCGGCGCTACTCCCCGGCAAAGGAACGCGGCGAGGTCGGGCCCGTGGCACATCGACGACGGAAGCAGCGACGGCCGCTCCTCTCCCCCTTCTTCATCTTCTTCCTCGCACCCGGCGTGAGGCAGGGGCTGCATCGGCTCGCCGTGCGCTCCTCCTCGAGCTCTGCACGGCCGGCTCCTCCCTCCTGCTCCTCTCTCTCCGGTCGGGGCTGGAGCGAGCCCGGTGTCGAGCTGCGAGCATGCCGGCGGCGCCGCAGCCTCTCGGCACTGCACGCCTCCGAGCATTGGCGGCGACGAGGCGGCCGCACGGCCCTGCGCGCCTCTGAGCGTTGGCGGGATAGCCGGGGTGGTTGGGGCTGCGGCCTCGGGAAACGGTTGAAGGAGCTTCTCTGTCTACGCGGGATCTAGAGGAGTGCGGGGTGGACGGGAAAACCGCGTGAGCGATGAAGGAGGCCGCTGCAGCAATTTTAACGGGATAACCTCCTTCAAAAGGGATAGCGCCCTTTTGAAGGAGACCGGTGCGGGTGGTCTAATACGGCAACCACACTACGTACACCAACACAAGAGGGTTTGGAATGCGGTAATGATCGAAGTACTTATCTTTTAAAAAGATTCATAGGGAGTACTTACAGACTTGGAAAAAAGGTGTGGTAATTTTTTTTTCTAATGATGTCCAAACTTACTTATGTTTAGTACAAACTATAAAAAGATTCATAGGGTACTTACATTTTGTCATGTATGTGCACGGGTTAATTAGCGAAAATTAAGTTAGTCTCCAACAGTCCTAGGATACTGTTTCAGTTAGTTTGTGACATGATTCTAAGAAAAAAAGTTAGTTTGTGACATCATCTCTACAAATGGAAATATGGTGTCATCAACACAACAACTACATACATTCAATGCAATTAGGCTCTTTTACGGTAGACCATACCACCCTATATCACTGTTTCAAAAGGACTAGTACGAAAGAATATGATAGTTGAGATTAATTATATACCACCACAACTTGCACCTGTGATATAGGTGGTATAGATGGTATAGAGGTATTATTAGAAGTTTTTTCTCGGTGGCATAAATGAAATATATGATTTCTTCATTTCAATTTTTTTTCATTTCCCTCTGGTGGTATGGCCATTTTTTTTCAAATTTCAAACAGAAATTTTCATTTCAAATTTTAAAAACAACAATTTTCATTTTTTTTGTGGCATAAACAAAATATTTCAAAAAAATTCATTTGGCCAATTTTTTTCAAATTTCAAAAACAAAAATATTCATTCCAAATTTCAAAAACATTTTTTTTCATTTCCCTTTGGTGGTATGGCCATTTTTTTTTCAAATTTCAAAAAAAAATTTATTTTTCAAATTTTTTTGGTGGCATAAACGATTTTTTTCTCGACCCGAGGTTGCCAAATTTATTAAAAATTAGCAAAAATTATCTATTTATCCTTACCAAAAATAGTCATATACTGCATACGATCACCTGGTGGTGTGGTCCACCGTAAAAGAACCTAATGCAATTAGCCCTTAATTAATAAAAAAAAGCTTTCACTAGCTAGTTAGTAAGTAAATATATATATATATATATATATGCATGCATGCAAAAACCTGCAGTATTTACAATTTACCACACATGCTGCGAGGATATAGTGTGCATCATCGAAACTGCTTCCACGTTACATATACGAATAGTGTTAAGTGTTCGTACGGACTACGAACACTGACCATGTTGTAATTAAAATGTGAAGCAAAAGATACTTCTCTTTCAAAAAAAAATGTGAGAATGTATAATAGAAACCTGAGCCATGATCCACCCTCCCACCTCCTATGAGCCCTCTCTTGGATCAACATCGTGTGGCTCAAGTTGAAGTTTCCATAATTTGCACAGAAGAGTTAGTTTCCACCAGATATGTTCCCTAGATAGAGGGGGAGGTTAGTGAAGTAAGTAGTGTAAGCAGTACGTGTCACCTTGACGTATAGTTGTAGGGAAATAGTTTCTGCACTGCTCTAGTACGTGTGCAATAATCACTCTATGTGTTTTATGTTGCGTGCAGTCTTTTGTTCCTTTTTTCGCCATTCCGATATATTAACGATGTTCTACATGCGGCATTTACAAGCTTCAATCGAGTGATTTCTAACACGTGGGCGTCAGAAAAGATGAGCATATGGTTATGGATTCCTTAGACTGCTTGAAGGGCTGACCTATAGCTAATCCTAGCTGTGTGTGCTCCTACTCCCAACTCCACCGAGATTGACTGGTGACGATGGAGCAGCAAACAATTAGCGAAGAAAGTGAATGTGGGCTAGATCAAAATTAAAGTAACCACCAAACTTAGCCCTGTTTAGTTTGTGAAATTTTGATGAAAAGTGATAATTTTTTTTGCATTGAACCGCATGCGCAGAGAGAAGAAATGAACTGACAGAGTCCTCTGAAATTTTTGGTGAAACATTTGAGAACCAAGCCTGGACACCATGTAGTCAATGTCCAGCCTAGGTGGAGCACATCTTCTCGATCTGCTTAATTAGCTCGATCGACCATCTTGTTGACTGGAGTATGGAGAGAGATCGATGCCTTCACGAGCTAGAGAAGAATGCTCGCGCCAAAAGGTGACCCGCGCGCTAGTAGCAAGGCTGGCAGGCTGCAACCAGCGCGCAACTGGGCATCTCCCAGAAAGGCCTCCCCGCCTGCGCGCGCCTCTGTCCCTTGGATTGCAATTGCATCTCGTACGCCGAATCGCTTTTTACAGCCCCGTCGTCGTCGTCCTCGTCCTGCCGTCCCACGTAGCGCGCACAGGCGCGCCCCGCTGCATGCCGGCCTGCCGCCGTACGCGCTCCCATGCCGCGCTGCGCTGCTGTCGATCGAGCACGGAGCACGTCGACGTCTCCCCAGCCTTTTCCCCCCACGAGCACAGTGCCCGCGCGCCGAGGCCGGCGGCGCTTTCGACGACCGGCCAGGCTATCGACGACGATCCTCGCCGTCGCCGCCGAGGTTTCGCTTCGGTTTCGGCGGCCCTCCCCCGAGGAATTGCCCGTCCGGCCGGTTGCGTCTCCACACGGCATCACATCATGTCATCATCGGCGGCCGGGTAGTAACCAGCAGCAGATTCGGCGGGCTGCCTGCTTTATCAGGGAGCGCCGGCCGGCGTGCGGCATATTCCGCTTTGCCTTTGCGAGTCCACTACCAAAGCTTCGCGCCGCCGCCGCCGCCGCCACGCACCTTGACGTCGACGGATGCTCGCGCCGAAGGTGGTGACCACTGACAAGTGATGCACCGAAATACTGGCCTGTCTCCGACTCCGATAATGGGGTGCTTGGCAAATCTACTTCACAGTTCAGTCGAAAGCAGGCGGCGAACCGTACGTGGGTCAGATTTTCTTCCCACGTGCACGGTCGGCGGCCCAGTTACCCCGGCGGCGCTCAAGGTCTGGCCCAGTACTTGTTTGGCGACACCAAATCTAGCCCAATGAGTGTCTCTTTTCAGAGAAACTGGCCTGGTACGGATTAAGGCCGAATTAAGGCATTATTATCACCTGCAGGATTAGGCATGGGCCAGCCAGAACAACATGGTGGGACTGTGGAAGTGGCAAAACTAAAGGAAACTTTGTGAGTTGGTGCTGTGCGCAAACAAACTGCAGCCCTGTGACCCTGTCCAGTGTCTAGTAGTTTTGAAACCACACGTACCCAAACCTTGCACTTATGAGCACTTCCGAAGGACTGAGCCCATCTTAGAGTGAATGTGGGTACGTGTTGTAAGCGTCTGCGTTGTACTGTGTAATTCTTAAAAAAAGAATAGTTTTGAAGGCACGTACACCACGGCACTAGCAGGTAATATTCGGTATCCTTTGAAACAAGAACTAGTGCCGTGGACCTATAAAAGTTTTGAAGGCACGAGCGAAAAGTAAACCCTTCGTGATCGAGTTGAACGGTCTGCTACCACGAACACTTAGCGCGGATCAATTCTCTTCTCGACACGCAGCGACCCAGAACGGATAGGGGGAATGATGCCCTGTCCTTGTCTCGGTCGAGAAGGCTAGCTGGACGAGGAGTCCAGAACAAGTGACAACTGACAAACCGGCCGTCCCTTATCTAAAAACCTCGACTCGCACTGCAGTTACTCCGGTCAGTGTCTCCGATGTCCAGCAACCACCATCCACGACGGTGAGGCGCGGCGCCTTGAGTAGCCGACCAGACGGCCGCCGGGTGTCACTGCTTGTCACCAAACAACACACACAAGCATTCGCAGGGACTCTCCCCCCATATCCCTGTCTACTCTGCCCACGCCGCGGCCGGAGCTGATGACCGCCGAGCTGCCGCCACCTCCCCAGCCACGAACATCGCTGGAAACCACCGTAAAATTGCCCGTATCAGCGTCAAGCAGCTAGCACTACCTCCACGTACTACCTCGGTGGAAGCGACGTACGTACACACAGTACCTCTCGACGGCAGTGCTTGTGCTGTGCTGCCCGTCTCCTCCGTTTCCTTTAACCCTTTACCTCCGAGGCTAAGCAAGTTTATTCGTGGGGCCCGTACCCACGTGTCCGCCCACGATTCGCGTCACGCACGGGCCGTCACACGTCTCCGTCGAGCAGAGAGTGGGGAGGGAGGGGAGAAAAAAAAAGGAAAAGGGCCCCGCGCGACGCCAATGGCCACGTCGAAAATTCAAATACGCACCGAGGCGTTGCCACGGCTTTACCCCACACACACACAGTGCCATGACTTGACAGACATCCGAACCGGGCCCGCTCGCAGCTTCCTGCTCCTGCCTGCTACCCCACTACCGCACCGCCCAAGGACCCAAGGGGCCCAGGAAGGAAGGTCTCGGGTCCCAGCCGCGCCGGCCAGCACCACCACGTCCGAAAGAAAGAAACCTACGTATGCGCCACTAAGCAAATCCGGCGCGAATCATTAGCGGCGCGCGGGGGCGCAGGCGCGGACCCCTAACCTTATAAGACCATTAGTGATCTCAATTCTCACTCACCAACCAAGCAGCAAGCACAGCACAGACTAGCGCGCGACACGCCGAGGAGTAGCGAGCGCCGTCGTGTTTGTTTGTCTGTCGGAGCAGCAGCCAGCGAGCGGCCATGTCGATGTCGATGTCGTCGATTTCGTCGGTGAAGGCGAGCGACCCGGGGTCCGCGTGGTTCGGCAGCGGCGCCCGTACCCCGCCGACGACGACGGGCGGCGGCCACAACGCGCGGCTCATCACCACGGCCGTCGCGGCGTTCGTGTCCGTGCTCGGCCTCGCCCTCTTCCTCCACCTCTACGTCTGCCACGTCCGCCGCCGGAACCGGCGCCGCGCCGAGGCCGCCGCGGCCGCGCTGCCGACCACAGCGCCGGCGCCGGCCAAGTGCGGGCTTGACGGCGCGGCCATCGCGGCGCTGCCGACCGCCGTGTACCGGGAGGCGGGCGCCGGCGGCACCGAGTGCGCCATCTGCCTCGGCAACGTCCAGGACGGGGAGGTCGTGCGGGCGCTCCCCGCCTGCGGCCACGTGTTCCACGTCCCCTGCGTCGACACGTGGCTCGCGTCCAGCTCGTCATGCCCCGTCTGCCGCGCCGAGGTGGAGCCGCCGCCGATGGAGGAGGGCGCGGCGGCGGCGGCTCGCCTGCTGGTGCAGGAGAAGCTGCAGCAGGACGCCGTGAAGCAGGAGGAGGCCGCGGGAAGCTGCAGCTCCACGCCGGAGCGGGGGGGAATCAGCGCCTGCGCGTCCCTGATGAAGATGCTGAGCAGGGAGAGGCCGGCGCCGAGGAGGCAACAGAGCGCCGTCCACGCCGACGACGGGGAGCTAGACGATTTGGAACGTCAGCTGCAGGCCGTCGTGAATAATTAATCTACTACTTATTTTTTTAATACATTTTGAATCTGGTAATTTTCCTCCCTCATCAGTTGTACATCCCGCACTTGCGCGTGAGTGGACTAAGTGTGTGAGCTCCTCATTTTTTTAATGGATGTAAGGGCTCATTTGGAAAAAGAAGTGATGTGGTTCCAAATCTCTACAGTTTTTGTTCAAGTGCGAACAAAATCCTAAATTTCCCGGTTCATTTATCCACCCTTTAATTAACTCAGGTAATGATGCTTAGCAGCAGTGGATGAAGCTTGCAATTTTTACTCGTGTCCGCTAAACAATGCGAGTAGTGGATAAAGCTAAGCTGTAACTTTTCCAAGCTGACTTTCATACTATGTGGCAACATGGATTGACGCCTACTACATGCGTATATAGATCCTACAATATATAGGCATCGATTAAGATGTATCTAGAAGATATGAAAATATATTCCTTCTCCACTTTCCTCTTCCCTGCTCGATCTCACACAATCTCGCTCCAATTGGCACACATTTGTCTTTTTGTTGCTTGGTGTTGTCCCCCAACTTCAGTCTGCTACGGCCGGCCCCCTCAAGGTTTTAGGTAAAGAAGGTCACTTTTTTTGCACGCTTTTGTCCTATTTTTTCTTTTTCCTCAGGGTCCAAATATTTTGTATCTTTACGTAAGTAGAAACTATCTACTTTCTTCGGGTCTCATAATGTAAAGTCTATTTAGTTGAAGGTAAAATTATTTAGCCGGCCAAGCAACATTTTTTCGTGATCCTAACCTAGAGGTTTTTCCTTATAAAAACACTTAGAGAGGTGTTTTATTACAAGTTAAAGATTCATTTAAAACAACTTAACAACAACCAAGTTCAACGCTTATTTGTTGAGTACTACCTTTGTTTTTAAATATATGATCTAATTTTCTTGTCCTAAACGTCATAGAGGGAGTATAAAAAGATGGTACAATATCGCAGGCAGTTTTTAAGCTGACCTTTGCAAGTGACAAACAACACATTGTGCATGACTGCAATGATCTTATAAGAATAAGTTGAGCCAAGTACATGCAATCGTCCTGTATTTTTATAACTGAAAAAAAAAACGCCGCCAAATGCACGTGACGATGATGGTCACATACAATGGCCCTAACTCAGTCGCTTTGGACAGAAAAGACATCTAGAATAAAAAGCACTCCTGTCATTTTTACCGAGACTACGGATGAACATCATGCGGCATTGGATAAGCTTACTCTCTAGTGTGGAATCGCCCACTCACTCACACGGAAGCTGCGAACGCTCCAGTTGACCCTTGTGCCGACTCCAACTTTTCTCGCTTCCACGCACTGCTCTCCCGTAGAGTATTCGCGCACGGAGCGATCACATTACTGGGAGCAGAGGAAGTGGCGAGTCAACACCAGCCGGGAGGAGGCAGCGAGGCAGGGAGCACCAAGCCAACTCATCAGCGCGGCGAGGAAAAACGCCGCGCCCGTCGCCGTCGCGCAAAGAAAGAACTCCCGACCCGCTGGTTCTCCTCTCCGCAGCCGCACTCGAACGAAGTCTTTTTGGGCATCTGCTTGCTGGCGGAAAAGCAGGCAGGCCGGGAGTGCCCGTCCGACGCAAAAGCTTCCCCCGCCTACGCGAAAGTTGCGGCCGGTGACTTGGAAAGTCGCCGGTGACGTCGCCGTACCGGGCCAAGAAAATTCGGTTTGGGAAAAGAGATCGACGGGAACGGGATTCCGGCCGAGTCGGCCCCCGGCTAGACTGTAGAGCCTATAGCTCTAGCTCGAGTGCCGAGTGGGTAGGCAGTTGGACTTGGACGGGACCGGCCGGCCGGCCGACGACGGAGCATCCATTCGCGAGGAGCAATTCGGCTCGAGTTCCATATGACCATATGGGAATGGCGAATGGGGAATTGGGATCGATAGGATAGTGCAGTGCAGCAGCCTCGAGCAGTCGAGTGCCCTAATTTGATTAGAGAAACGACGAGGCATCTCCGACCCGTGTTTGAGCGAGATAAACATGCCGATCGACCTCGCGCCGTGATTATTCTACGACGGGCGGGTTTCGCTTTTCTGGTTTATAGTGGCAAACAAGGTTTGATTAGGGGTGCGCAGGGCATCCGTGTAGCAAAGGAACCTTACCGACCTTGAAAAGTTTGTTTGTGCTCCGATGCTTCGATTTGGACCGTCCGTCGAGGGCACTCTCTGGATTAGCAGGAATCGATTCCGCGCTTCATGCTTCTCGCATGATTAATAGTACCACTACTTATACTAGTAAATTAACCTTAGGTTAACGTGCTATTCCAGATAAGGCGGGTGGATAAGGGATATTTAATCTTTTGCCACGCTAAGAGTGAGCACTCCTTGAAATGGGACTTTTACATTGGCTTCTACACTTTTGCCACCGTCGCTCGTCCGGTGTAACAAAATTACCACTATCGCTGACGTGGCGGGCCACTTCACCCTTGCAGCGCGGATCCAGCGTGGATGGGGCACGCAAAAAGACCCTCTTGCCCCAGCCTTATCCTTTCAGCAGCCGCGCCCAGCACCCGTGCCTTGCCCAGTTGCTTCTCATCCACCTCCCCGTTTCCTCCTCCATGGAACCCTAGCAGCGGCAGTGGCGGCGGCGGGTGGCGGCGGTGGTGACTGTCGAGGGCGACGGGTCTTGAGCAAGAGGTGGACAATGGAGCCTGGTGATTGTCCTCCTTGGTAAGTCAAACCGTCTCTCCTCCCCTCCGTGGTAGTTAACTCAGTGTGTGTGGGGTTGGACGCATCTAACTCCTAGATTTGTCGTTCATGTTGATGATTTGTGTCAGGATCGATCCTGGCAATGCGTTTAGGCTAGTGGTTAACGTTGACAAATATAAGGCAAATGCTGAGTACGATTTTGTAGACATGGATGAGCAGCAGCATGTGATTTGGTTTGATAAATCTTGTGGGTACAATCTGGATAGATTTGAGATTGAGATGGCTAGCAAGATATACTGGGGTAGCACTCAAACACTTTCAGTTTGGTCAGTGAATGTTGACAGTGAAGCTTCATGGAAGATTAGGAAAAATGAGCACTTTGAGTCAATGCTTAAGCACAGATGGAATGCTGGAGTGGCACATCTCAGGGTTGAAGTGGTTTATAAGGAAGGGTACCATAATTTTCAGAGTTGGACTGGGTCAGTGGGAGCTTCTGGGTCAGTGGGAGCTTCTGGTGTAACAAATGAAGGTGCAGGTGAATCTTGGAGTTCTCCAGCACAATCATTCCAGCCAGAGCAGCCAGAGCAGATGCCGGAAATCATTGATTGGAGTACTTTGACAATAGTGGCTGATGCTGATCAAGATGGTGAAGCTTTTGTTATAGCTGATGAGGATAAGGTGTATGAAGTAATGGGTTTCAAAGCTGCAGATGAGGCCGCTGCAGCAGCAGAACAAGAAGAGGCTGCTATTCCTAATATTCCTCCTGATGTAGAACAAGACATGGCTGAAGCTGGTGTTAATGTTGATGACAATGACCCTGAGGAGCCAATACTAGATTGGGACAGGGACAATCCAGATATGAGTGTGGGGACAATGTATCCTAACATGGTAGATTTCAGGTTGGCAGTTAGACAGCATGCAATCCTCAAGGAGTTTGAGCTTGGAACTGAAAAATCTGACACAATACGGTACAGAGGTTATTGCAAAGCTAAAGGGTGTGGATGGATAATTAGAGCTAGGAGACAGCGTGATGGTTGTGTCAGGGTACATTTACTAACTTACATGTGCTGTTTTTTTTTATTTTTTGTTGTTTTGTGTATGTGTTATTGAGTTGATTTGTTGTTGTCTTGTGCAGATCCAGATAGTGTCAGAAAAACACTTATGTGCTTCAAGAAGCAGGGTGAAAGGCACAATGGCTAATCAAGCTTGGGTTGCTGAGAGGGCAATACCTTTGTTGAAGAAGCAGCCTGGAATGGGTGCTGCAGATGTAAAGGAAGCACTAGAGGATAAATACCAGATCAAAATAAATTACCAAACTGTGAAAGTTGATTTAAGGCAGAAGTGGAGTTGAGGCAACCTGGTAGTGTGGTTGAGATACACACTGTGAAAGTTGAAGAAAAGCACCACTTCAGTAGATTTTTTTGTGCTTTTAAAGGCAGTATAGATGGATTTTTACAAGGCTGCAGACCTTATATTAGTATAGATTCCACTGCTTTGAATGGCCAGTGGAATGGTCATATGCCTGCAGCATTAGCAATAGATGGACATAATTGGATGTTTCCTTTGGCCTTTGGTTTCTTTCAAAGTGAAACCAAAGAAGATTGGATCTGGTTTATGGAGCAGTTAAAGAAGGCCATTGGTGTACTTCCAAGACTTGCTATATGAACTGATGCTGGCACAGGCCTTTTAGCTTCAGTGAAAGAAGTGTTTCCTTGGGCTGAGCAGAGGGAGTGTTTCAGACACATGATGGAGAACATGAAGAAGAGGTTCACAGGACAAGTTTATGCTGAGAATATGTGGCCTGCTGCTAGGGCTTATACTATTGACAAGCATGAGTACTTCATGAATAAAGTCTTTCAAAGTAGCCCACAAATTGAGACTTGGTTGAATGAGAGACACTCTCTTCTGTGGGCCAGATGTAAATTTTCCCCTGACATCAAGTGTGACTACATCAATAACAACTTGGCAGAGTGCTGGAATGCATGGATCAAAGAGTTCAAGGACCTGCCACTTCACTTCATGGTTGATGCTATCAGAGAGAAGGGAGTGATCATGTTTGAGAGGAGGAGGAGGAGGATATCCAGAGCTCTGGATGGAGTTATTCTTCCTGCTGTGATTCATCAACTCAATGCTTCCTCAAAGGGAATAGGCCACTTGAAAGTCACCAAAGGGCTACCAGATAGAGCTGAGGTCTCTGAATCATATAAGGATGAGGAAGTGAGAAGGCATGTGGTGTACCTCAGTGCCAACAGTTGCACCTGCATGGAGTGGGATATTACTGGTAAGTCTTGCCCCCATGCATTGGCTGTGATGACTACTGAGAGGCAGCCAGATTATGGGAAATATGTGGATATGGCATATTCTGTGCAAAGACTTAGGCAGGCTTATGATGTTGGGTGGCCCAATATAACTGACATGCATCAGTGGCCAAAAGTCCAGAAGGATTTCATATGCCTCCCCCCAGAAGGCAAGAAGAGAGGGGTTGGTAGGCAGAGGAAGAACAGAATTCCATCATGTTTGGAGAGGTCAGGTAAAGCTACTAGGCAGACAATATGTGAAGGTTGTGGTGAGCTGGGACACAGGAAGACAAGTTGGAGGTGTGCACTGAATGGGACTAGAAAGAGGTATGTTTGCTCTCATTCATACCCTATCAAATCTACTACATGCATGTCCTGATTCATTTACTTGCTGACTTTGTTTTATAGGAAAAGAACCAAGAAGCCCAAATCCAAGCCAGGGAGGAAGAAGGACAAGAAAGACCAAGACAACCCTCCTGAACCAGTCAAAGTGGCAACTCCTAGAACTAGAGCAGCAGCAGCTAGAGAAGCAGCCCAAGCAGCAGCAGAAGCAGCAGCTAGAGAAGCAGCCCAAGCAGCAGCAGAAGAAGAAGCAGCTAGGAAGGCACATGAAGCAGCAGTTGCTGCAGAGGCTGAAGCAAGTGCTTCAAGGGCTAAGAGGTTGATTTTCAAACTCATTTATTCTACTGATTTAACAAAACTCTGTAGTAATCCCTTGATTTTTTTCCACAGAAGACTTGATTTGGAACCAGTTCCAATAGCGGTTGCAGGTCCATCAGTACCACTTGAAGTTGTTGGAAAGAAGATGACCCCAAGGAAGAAACTGGCGACCAAAGTGAAGAAGGCCACAGAAAAGAAAGATTAAATTGTCTGTGTGTTTGGCCATGAACAATGTCTTTTGTACTGCTTTTGTGTGTTTGGCCATGAACTGTCTGTGTTGGCCATGAAATGTCTATGTTGGCCAAGATGAAATGTCTGTGTTGGCCATGAACAAATCTATGTGTTGGTCTAGAACTATGCTTCTGTGTTTGCTATGGCCAAAATGATATCTATCTGTTGGGATCCCCTAACTGTTTGTGTTCCATGATACTTTCATCAAATTTGTTCATCACAGATTCAACAAATAACAGTAGGCATTAAACACATCAATTTCCATTCATTCTTCAATAGGCAATACATCAGATTGTTCAAGTACTACAGACAATACAATTCTCCTACTGCTTGAACATGAAGCCTACTCCAACACCTATCATTCCTACAACTAAAACAGTTAAGAACAGCAAGCCATTCATCATTTTTTCCAGTTTTGCCTCCATGGGATGCTTCTCCAGGTTCCTAATTGCTCCACCCCTTGCTGCATGCTCAACATCCCCTTGTTCTTCTTCACCTTGGCCATGAAACACAAGAATCAGCCCGGCTTCAATCAACTCTTTGAAATAAGGCTTTTGCCACCTGTAGTACTTGCACCTATCTGGAATCTGAACATCAAGAGCAAGAAAAAATATAGCCAAAATCAATGTACCGAATCCAAAACCCAAAGGCCAAATAAACCGAAATCCAAACTCACCCATCTCTCATTCCTTGGACATTTGATATAAATCCTACCGTAGTTCTCTGGGGAATCTTGCTGCGTGCGTCGCTCAATCACTCGTTGCCTCTTGCAGTACGGGCACAGGACCAAGGGTAAGCCCGTCTCCTCACCGAATCGGGGATCTGCAACCTGCGGCATCCTCGCACTTGACGCTGCGGATCCCTGCCTCCTTCCACCTGACGAACCAGCAAACTGCGACATTGCTTGCGTGTGGCAACGGCGGCGGTGGCGGCGGCGAGCAGAATAGGGCGAGGAAGAAGACGGGCGTGAGGAAGAAGAAGGCCGCACTGGTGGGGACGCAGGGATGCGGGTCTAAAGGATAAGGCGGGGGCAGAAGGGTCTTTCCCTGTGCTGGATCCACGCTGGAAGGGTGAAGTGGCCCGCCACGTCAGCGATAGTGGCAATTTTGTTGCACCGGACGAGCGACGGTGGCAAAAGTGTAGAAGCCAATGTAAAAGTTCCATTCCAATGAGTGCTCACTCTTAGCGTGGCAAAAGATTAAATATCCCGGTGGATAATGGATCAGGATTCAGGACTAGTACTAGTAGTGTATAGGTTGCAGGTAGCGTGAAGTACTGGAAACCGGCCGGATTACCTACGGATAACCCTCGCTCGCAGCATCTGCTGAAACCCACCATGCCTGTATTTAGGCCACACCTTTTCTTGCCCTGTGATCAGGACTCTTCCTTTTATGGATGGAGAGAGGGGCTAAAGACTCTCCTTAAGAGAGACAGAACATGAATAAAGAGTGTCCTTAAGAGAGAGAGAGAGACGGAGAATCAAATCAGCACCGTGAATGAACCAAAAAAAGATGAAGAAGAGAGAGGGAGAGAGAGAGAGGGAGACCAGCACCTGAAATGAAAGCAGCATAAAAGGCAGTGTGTCTTCTTACTCAGCACAAGTAGTTATCTGAAACCAGTGCTGGAGTCGAAGTGTCGAACATTTGCACGCTCAAAGTATCGCCCAAGTGGGGCCAGGTGTGGTGCCACATCAACAGAGCGTCCGCTGGTTGGTTGGTGCATCGTCCGTCCGAGCAAGCACATTGGAAAAGCAGGGTTCAGACTTCAGAGCATGTAAAATGGAGACCCGTGTGGAGAAAATCCTGCTACAACAACCTACAGATGGTAATGCAAAATTTCAGCGCAACATAGAAGTGCCAAGAAAAGTCAGATGATGAAACAGCTCAACAAGAATGCAGGGTTTATCTGCTGGAGTAGCTGTTTTCGAACACACGGAGATATTTATCCAAAATCCGTGGAAGGAAGGATCTAGCTGCTGGACATGCTCTGGGCATCGCCTCAAGTTGTTGATCGAAATGGTCCTGATTCTCATCTTGGTAAAACGACAAGGGGGCTCTCTTGTGAGCTGGAGGTAGTCGTACTAGCAAAAGAGGAGTATGACTGTGTGAGGGTGACCGGGAGGCGGGAGCGAAAGAGGAGGTGGCCCCCGGAAACTGACGGGACGGCGAGTAGTCGCATCGCAAAGCCACACGTATCTGGCGCGAGATTGCCCACTTCTCGCTCGGACTCTCGATTCGCAGCAAAGTTGGTGGGGGGAACTCGTCGTCGGGACCGTATCAGAACGCACCCCCGTTCGTGTCATGAAAATCGCCTAGAGCAGGAGAGCGCACATGGTCTCGAGCACGACCCGGCGCCGGCGGCAGGCGGCGGCCGACCTCCGCTCCGCCCCCGCGCGCGCTCGCCGGCCGCCAAAGCTATCGTCGGCTGGCCGCCGCCGCCGCGGGGACGAATCACGAGAGGGATGGGTGCCACCGTTCCTTCTGCTTTTCCGAGGTGTCGGGTCCATGACAGGGGAAGAAAGAAAACATCAGGCTCCTCTCCCTCGCTCGCATTCGACAGCATTACTTTGGGCCTAGAAGCCCATTGACACGGCACATTCACCACCATGCAACACGGGGATTTCGGATCCCGCGGCCGTCCGTGGCCTTCTGCCACCGCCAAGACCTCAACGCCGACGAGCCGCTCCCGGTTATCCCCCGACTCCGAGCGACGCCTCAAACCGAACTCCGGTGAGCCCCTCCAACCGCCGGGACGCGGCGGCAGCCTGCACGGCGGGAAGCTGCTTGCTGACGCCCATCAGATGCTCGGAAGAACAATTACAAGAAGCTGTTTCATGTTTCCCGTGCACAGTAGCCAACTTCCCAGTCAAGTACCTGGGTGTGCCGCTCTCGATCTACAAACTCACGAAGCCGAAGGAGCAGCCGTTTGTTGACCGTGTTGCTGACAGGCTGCCGGCCTGGATGGCGAGGCTACTGACGAGGGCGGGAAGGCTGATCCTCACCAAGGTAACACTCACTTTGTTGGTAATCTACCCAGCGATCGCTCTGCAACTCTCCCCGTGGGCGATCCGTGCTATTGACAAGCTACGCAGAGCCTTCCTGTGGAGGGGCACGGCGGCGGTCAGTGGCGGCCACAGTCTTGTCGCGTGGCCCATGGCTTGCAGGCCTGAGCAGTTCGGTGGCTTAGGAATCATCAACTTGCAGTTCATGAATATCGCACTGCAGTTGCGCTGGATGTGGCTCAGTCGGGTGGAACCTGATCGGCCAGGCGCCTCTTTGCCGGTTGCAGCCAGTCAGAGCATAAAGGCGATGTTTGAGGCTTCTGTTTCTGTGGAAGTAAATGATGGCCGATCGGTGCTCTTCTGGCGCGACAGATGGATCAACGGTATGTCGATTGAATCTTTCGCCCCTAATCTGATCGAGACGGTGCCCACACGAATTCGCAACTACATAACGGTTCGTGAAGCGCTCACGGCTAGGAGGTGGGTCAGGGATATCAGGGGAGCTTTGACAGTGCAGGTTCTCTTGGAATACCTTCGCACCTGGGACCTGATGCACAACCGCACACTGAATGATCAGCCTGACGTTTTCAGATGGAAGTGGACAAGTTCTGGTCAATATTCGGCAGCTTCGACCTACAGGGCTTTCTTCCTGGGTCTTACTGAGCAATTGGGGGCGAAACAACTTTGGAAAATTAAGGCTCCCAACAAGTGCAGATTCTTCTTATGGCTAGTGCTTCATGGTAGATGCTGGACCTCGGACCGCCGGCAACGCCATGGCCTACAAAATCATGGTGACTGCGCCCTTTGCGATCAAGCAACTGAAACACTGGACCACCTGCTGCTACATTGTGTCTACAGCAAGGAAGTTTGGTTCAGGGTCTTTCGCCGCCACGGCTGGGTGCCGCTTCTGCCTGATAGCCAGGCATCGATCGTGGAGTGGTGGCTCTCAGCAAGGAAGCAGGTTACCAAGGCCGCCAGGAACATGTTCGACTCCGTCTACGCTCTGGTTCTTTGGCGCCTTTGGAATGAGAGAAATGGGCGGGTGTTCAGAGCCGCCGCTTCTTTACCGCATCAGCTGGCCGGCAGGATTTCAGACGAGCTACAGTCTTGGTGTAGTGCGGGGTTGGTCGCCCAATTTCAGTATGGATAGAATTTCTCTTCTTCTGTTTAGTGCTGGCCGAGGCGTTGTTCACCTCGCCGACAGCACACTGTGTAGACCGAGTTGCGCGCTTGTCCCCGGCGATTACAAACTGATGTAACCTGTTTTTGTTTTGGGTCGCATTCCCCTTCTCTTAATGAAATACGCGCGTTGCGCGCTCTCGAAAAAGTCAGGGTAGAATTTTTTTTTACCGAAGTTGGTGGTGGATCACAGGGCTACAAGTGATAGACTGATAGATAGGAATTCTGTTCAAAAAATCCACGGTTGGGAAGATAAATAGCTCTCAAATATCAAATTTCGCACTAAAAACACTCGTGTTCTTAATCGTCGTTTCCTCTCGGCCTGCCTGCACGTCCTCCGGGCCGAGGCGCATGCGTCACGGTGAGCTTGAGCGGTGGTACAAAGTCGCAAGCATAAGCAGGCCGCCAGCTGACGGGCATGGACGTCCATCCAACCAGTCAATTTACTTGCTGAACTTTGAACGAAATTAAACATCCACACTCTATAAACCTTTAACCAAAATTAAAGCTGGAACAAAGGGCCACAACACATACATAGGATTTTTGTTTTTCAAATCACTCATAGTTTGAGAGATAGACATCCAACCAGTCAATTCAGATCTGGCCACCGCGACCCCACAGGACGGGGTTTTCTCCCTCCCTCCCCCATTGCTCTGAACTGATTACTCGTCTGGTGTTTTTTCGTCTGAATTCAAATGTCAACTCCCTGCAAGGTTCGACCAAAATCTACAGCTGGTGTATCAGGCCACAAGTCATAGATTGGATTCTTGGCTCAAGGATCAATGGTTTCCAAGAAAAATATCTTCGAACCTTCAGGCAAACCCATGAAATCCCGCGCTTAGTTTCAGAGTTTCAATGTTATGCTAGCAATGCTATGGACAAATGGAAAATTCAATTATGGGTGAACTGGCCCACTCCAATGACAAGGGAGCGGCAACGCCGCTCCTGGTATTCTAGTAGTAGACTAAAATCGCTGCCATTCTTGTCATACAAACTGCGGCTAAACTGAAGGGAAAATGATGACCACCGCTAAAAGAGCAGAAGTCAGGTTTTGAGGTGTTGTCAGATCATAAGGGAAAACAAAGAACAATAAAAGGCCACACCAAGCAACAAGATACCAAAAAACTGCGGCCCTCCACTATCCAAATCCATATCTAAAAGAACAGTGGACAAACCCTGCAATCACAAGGCCGTCAAGGTAAGGAGATCAGCCGAGCTCCAGCAAGAGCTCCTGAAAACTCCACAGAAAAATCCACCACAAAATGATCAAAAGGCCACCAAACTGAATTCATCAACCTTCAACATGATAAAGTAACAAGCTCGCAAAAAAAAACATGATAAAGTAACATTTCAAGTTATGATCATTCTTAACTGGCTCCCTCCTTGCCAGCTTCCCAGGTTTCAGGGCAAATCAAAGCAACATACATGTATGAAAAGCTTACAGAAACATATGAACCAGAACCGACTTCGCAAAGAACGACTGAACTAAAACAATTTACTGCCTCCAATAGAAACTTTTATGCTTTCTATCAGACATAAAGTAGGACCCACCAAAGTAGATGGCTATGCCACGGCACACTGTTTCTAAATACTCAATAGACTAATAAGGTAGATATGATGCGGAAAGTTCTAAATGATGTTCCAAACCATTGCACCACCCATGCCACTGGTTAAATAGACTGATAAGTTAGAGATAACGTTGTATAATTATTCCACTATTTAAGGTTCACATGGCAAACCATTGGTGCAATCTGATCAGCACCATATACTACGTTGCACACACCTACCATTCAACCAAAATGCAAGCTTGTTCCCTATGAGGCTGCACCACATTGGCATGCTTCATCTTCAGAGCTTCAGAGCTGAACCCCATTCATATCCATTCTCTCCTCAGTGTCATTCATTTGATCAGGGTTCGCTACCAATTCAAGAAGCTGCCTTCCTCCCTGGAACACAACATCATGTGGCATCAATACAGCAAGTTTTGCCAAAGTGCCAAAAAAATAAAAAATCACGATGAAGTGTAAGCTATCAAATAGTTCCATACATTGGAGTATTGGACCCAGAAGCACAGGATTTTTATTAACTATAAACTAGAACAAGTAATATTATAGCGAATATGCAAGTAACTTAAATACATATTGCATCAGCAAAACAAATCGAGAACTTCCTAAATCATGAATGGTCAAAGATATTTTTCAGATTTTAGTGGCACCTTCAGCATAGCCATTGTCATTGCCTTAACTTGGCCATATTGCTTCAATTTTAGCAAAAAGTCCTACTTGTTGTAAACAGGAAGATTACTCAAAAAGCAAAGAAGTACAGAGGCGCACAATGTCAAGAAATTGCTCAGCAAAGCCAGTGGTTTCTTGGTCTAGACGAGCTAAAATGAAAGTTTCATGACTCTCTAGCTTGCTGATTGCACTTATCGGAAGACATGCACTTCTGCTCTAGCAAAAGCCTAAGAATCTAGCAGACACGGCAATTATCTCCAAAAAAACTAGCACTTCACAGAGAATATAGCCAGTTATCTACATGAACCTGACAATGCCACGAATAAACCCACTACTACACAAATCCCCCTCCAGCAACAGATAGATTGCAACAGAAAATATATGTGTTGGTGGCCCCACGATTCCAAACGAACCTCCCCACGTCAAGCCTAATTAACCTCCCGTCTAATCCTATTTAGCCACACTACCCTGTTCCTTAGGATCGCCCCGCACAAGATTTACCCTTCAGTTTCCTAGCGATTAGGTTCTCATCTTTCTTCTTGGATCGGTGGTTGGCCTTCGCGTCGACAAGGAAATTGTGGAGTCCTGATCTCCCTCGCGAGGCTGCATCATCTCCGTTCCTCCCATCAGTGCTCCCTGCCCCGCTCCATCCAGTTGCGAACTCATTCAGATCCAGCGGCATATGTAGAGGATTCAAGAGGCAACGGCGGGCGTCCAAATCTGAGGTACATTGCCACCCTGCCCCTTGATGGCTCTCTGATTGGCATATGCATCGCACCTCCCACCTGAGGTATTGTATTTTCGTCTACTAGGTTAAAAGTTTGTCCTGATCTGTTAGAACATAGAAACCAATGTTTTTTCAATACTGATCTATTAGCCTGTCCTTCAAAAATTCAGACTGGGATAGGGGAGTGGTAGGAACTCGAATACTTGATTGCTCTGATGTATGAAAAGGTGTCTTGGTAAGACTTGATTATTTTGTTCATGAGATTTCAGAAATAGTCAACTACGAGTTCCCAAGTTAATGATGTGAACAATTGGGTTCTATGGACTTAAAAATGTTAATTGGTGGTGCCAGCTCATTGCATATGGCTTATTCGTTTGGGCAAAACTTTGAATCTTTGCCATGAGTGCCAACTAGCAGGTAGCAAATGTGTTTAGTTAAATGCTTCAGAAAAAAAATGCTTTTGCATTAGATATAAGTTTAATCAGTTCCACTTGTCTGTTCTGCAGAATGCAGCAAGACTATTTTCCAAGGTGCTAGGGATGACAACCAGTCCAACTCTCATCACTAAAAAGTATATTAACCATACTACCTTGCGTTGCAATTATTCTAATTTAGTTATGCTTTACACTGGACAATTTACTTAATCAAATCCTTATTTTCTTTTGTTGCTGACTGTAAGCAGATCATGAAGATGCAGTGCCACCTGCACTTTCATGGACTCCCCAGTCTCCAATAACGTTAGCTTGCTTGCCAAAATTATATCTTGGCCTCTACAGATATATCACAGGTTGATATCTTGACCTTTACAGATCAGTCAGTTCTATACAAATGCCATGTCTGGGTAATCCATTTGAGCAGTGGCACATGCTCACTGAAATTTATTTTTCATTATGAGCTATTCTTCTGGCATTGCCAGATATTCATTTGCTTGTATAGCAGGACTCTTCACCTATGGGAACTGCACCTTGAGTGATTCTGCTTTTAGAATATCTGAATTAGAAGTGTTTATAACCAGGTGTGATATCTTTATTAGAGTGCAACGTTATTCTTGATACAAAAGCTGACCAGCCAACGATAACATGTGTAGTATACAAGATGGCATTCTTATAGGAGTTAACATACTGAAACTGGCATGTCAATTGCAGATAATCAGAAGCAAAATTCATGCAGGACTTGCAGAGGTCAAAGGACAGCGATGAAAATACCCATGAAGTTACCGGATTTGCTTAAATGAGATTTGTGCTTCTGTTGGAGAGGCTAGCAGATTGAAAATTTTATTTTATGTAGAGGCTAGCAGATCAAAAACTTTATTTGTGTACTACTCTTCATAAGATGTGTGTATGTACAATATACTTTCCAGAATATTAATGAAAAATATCATGTTGCTCGTTTTCATGAACCATATAACTTCAGAAATGTTGCAAATATAAGCACATATGTCATTTTATCGCTATGCAATAAGCAATGTGAAATAAAATAATGCAGAAAAAAGAAAAATGCTTTTCAAACCTCCAACACTTGTAAGTGTTGCTGACACGTAAAAATATGTGTTGCCAGCTTGCAACGGATTATTGCACTAGTTACCAACGCATATCCATGCGTTCTAATGGACTCTTGCAATGCCAGCTATTGCAACACATGTTAAATGTGTTGGTATATATGCTAGCAACACTTATTTGAACTTCTACCAACGCTATGTGTTGCAAAAGGGGGGGGGGGGGGGGTTATTTTGTAGTGACCCCTGATTTCATGCCCCCTGAACAGGTTTATTTTGTAGTGACCCCTGATTTCATGCCCCCTGAACAGCCATATGAAGAAAGACCTCAACTCACCGGTGTGGTATTGTTGACACGACATCCTTCACTTGCACAAGATTTGTCCTCTATCTTCCTCTGGGATGCTTCTCCATCATCATTGTCTTCCACGCCTGCAAATAAAATGCATGAGTTGAGTTATGAAAGTTAGCATTTATCTAAAATGCAGATACTGAAGATTCAAAGCTGGGACTTGCCATTGTTTAGGTCTGGAATTGATTTGGAATCCTTTAGTCTTTGTACCTCATGATTGAGCTTCGCTATGCCCGTCCCCACTTCTGGAATCTTCTTCAGAATCTTTGAAGACTTCAATGACCATGTTTCATTAATCACACTCATCATCTGGCAAAAAAAATCCTGCCCACTAGAGATATGAAGAACCTCCGAATCTGAGCCAGCAACTTCCCCACACATCATCCTATTCTTATACTCCTGAAATTCAGCCAATGACTTCTCAAGTAATTTCTGGCACTGTTGAACCATGGGGCGCATCAGATTCATGTCTGCTTTGTATGGATGCATAGCAGCACTTCTCCCTCTAAGCTCCTCTTGTATAACACTCCTAGTATCTGCAACTAAGCGGTCTTTTTCCATGAACATTTTCTTCATCCGCTCTACTTCATCCCGAGTGTCCCTGCAAGTCTTCTCCATATCCATGTATCCACTCTCCATGGCAGAGACATAACCTAGGATTTTTGACATCCATTGGAAAGGCGAGTGGGTGGAAAGAGGTTGGCTAGCGACGTACTGCAGTGGAAGATAAGGCGTGGTGCCCAAAGGGCCAACATCCACATTGACATCCTGGTAATCTTCATCTTCCATTTCAATAGAGTGTCGAGCAGAACTCCGGCTACAACCACCTTCCCTGTCATCATACTCCATCTTATGGCCCAAAAGGTTAACATCAGAGCCCTCACCGAAGATTGGCATATCCTCCAGGTCCCCAATGTTCTGGCTCCCCCCATAAACCAAAGAGGGATTTTCTTCCTCCAACGCAAGGAGCCCAGCAGGATCCCAGTGGCATTGCTGGCCTTTCCATCTCTTCGGAGGAGGCAACCTCCCATCAAAGTCGGCGAAAAGCCCCGGGCTCTTGCGCTCCAACAGATGGATAAGGTACGGCGCGTACCGCCGCGGCGTCCCGGCCACCACCTCCGCCTTCACCACCGCCCACACCAAACGGCCCCAGTCCACCTCATACGCCTTGCCCACCTCCACCAACCGCAGCGCCGCGGCGACCTCCCCCGACGCCTGCCCTCCGCCCCCTCCGCCTCCCAGAATCACGCGATCGCGGACGAACCAACTCACGGCGGCGATTGCCTCGGCGGAGGCGAACACGGCCGCGTCCACCCCCTTGGCGAGGCCAACCGGGCCGTGCTGCGGCAGCTCGAGGGCGCCCGCGAGATCGGCGAGGGAAGCGGAGATGGGGGCGCCAGCGGCGCCAGCGAGGGAGACCGAAATGCGGCCCGAGGCGGCGTCGTAGTCGGCGACGAGCTCGAGCTCCTCGGGCGGGTGGTCGGGGAGGGCGAGCCGAGCGAAGTCCCCGAGCCCCACGGCGCCGAGCACCGCCGCGACGCTGGGGTCTCCGCCGCCGTCGCCGGCGCGCCTGCGGAGTCGCATGGGGGTTCTTGGTTTTTGGGTGGGGAAGCTGGGGTTTGCGCTGCCGGAAGAGGGTTTTTTCAGCGAAGGGAGGAGAGGTGCGTAGGGGACTGCGAGTGCTCAGCCTCAGGAGATGTTGATTGATTTGAACAAGAGGTGTGGGGAGTTGGAAGGGAAGGCACAGTAGCACGCCACCCCTGGATCTTGATCTTCTCTTTCACTGGGAGTGGGCTCCGGTGCCTTAGTGGACCTACCTGTCAGCGTGCATAGTATTCTACAGGCGGGTACGTCTTGTGAGTTGAGTACAGGGGTTACTGATTTCGGGGCTTTCTGGCACCTGACAGGTGGGCGAGAGCGGTGGTGGAGCCCATTTGTCAGTGAGTGTCTGTGGGTGCGACCGGTCCATTCCTCCGTAAAAAAAAAAGTCCCCCTCTGACAGGCTGAAGACGTAGCACGAACCCGGAAGGCGATGAGACGGGAGAGAGAAGTTGACCGGACCTATACTCGGCTTTCTACGCTACTCACGCTATCTGTAGTCTGCGGCGCACTAGCCTAGTAGGTGGGCAGTGGTTGCTAAATTTACAGCACTATTTTTTTTGGACTGAGAATTTACAGCACTACGAATTGCACGAGTGATGAGGGTGGTGAGTGGTGATCCAAAAGGTATTGATGGGATACCCTGTTAAGTTCGTTGAGAAATTTTAGAGAAAAATTTTAGGTTCTCTTCCAAGGTCTATTAAGAGTATTAAATGTAGACTACTTACAAAACTAACTACACAAATGGACTAGAAATCGCGAGATGAATCAATCAAACCTAAGGGCAGTCTCAATGGATGATTTCTAATTGTAGATTCCAAGAGAGAATGAAAGTAATTAATTGCTAGTAGAAACTATCCTTTCCAATCTACAGTTTCTACTAAAGTCTTAATACAAAACATGAATTAAATATAGCATACAAAAGAGATGGATTAACTGTGCTAATAATTCTGTACAACACAATCTGCCACATTTTAGAACAAATCGTGCCACAATACTACTTAGAACCATACAACCAAAATACTTTCAGAAGTATACAGCAACCAAAATAGCAAGGAGGCAGCATTAGTACACGCGTGGTCAGAAGAAAATAGACCGGCGAGCAAGAGCGAGCTCTCGAGCTCCCTCATCCGGCGACCGTGTCCCATGGCCGTTGTTCAGGCTAGGGGCGCACTGCGCCAGCAGGAGCCGCCTCCGCTTCAGGCCCCTCGCTGCCGGCGACCTGCAAGCGAGCCCACCGTGTGGGGGGCGTTGGCCGGCGGCACGCGCGGGAGGGTGGGACGAGCAGCGGAGGCCTGTGCTCGAGGTGCCCTCGGCCACCGCAGCTGCGCTGAGCTCGCAAGGCGGACCCCGGCCGCGGCTGCTATGAGCCCACGAGGCGGACCGACGAGCCTTGGCGGACGCGCACGCGAGGCGGTCAGTGTCGAAGCCGCCGTCTCCCGAGCTGCTCTGCTTGTTGTGGTCGCCGACGGCCGACGGGTGGGAGGTAGGAGAGAGGCTGGGCGCAACGGATCTGGAGGAGGAAGGGGAAGAAACGAGCTGGGTCTTCCCAACGGGAATCTACCGATTTCTTAGCGCATTGGTGCGAGGGTACACGTCGTTTCTCTTCCACGAAACGGTTTCTTCTTTTTCTACTCTCTCTCTTCAATTAATCTCTTGCCACATCAGCAAAACATTTATGTAGCAACCTAATTAATGCACATATAAACCTCTATAAATACACCATTGGGACTGCCCTAATTAATCCGTCATTAGAGATTGGTTACTGTAGCACAACGTTGGCTAATTATGTCATAATTAGGCTTATTAGATTTGTCTCGAAAATTAAGGTAGGGATTGTGGAATGAGTTTTATCATTAATTCATATTTAATACTCCTAATTAGTATCCGGAGATTAATGTGACAAGTAGTTGGTGAAATTTTTGAGAACTAAACAGGGCTAACCAAATCGTAAAAATATCGAGCTAAATAAATTACACTAGTGATTTGCGGCGCTCGGCTGAATTTATAGTTGCATGAGGAAATTCAATGCCAAGTGGTCATATGATGAAGACTATGCATTATACATTATAAACATAGTTTCCTTCAAAAAAAAACATTATAAACATAGTTGTGTATACACATTGGACGCGTTCTCCTGTCTTAATGAAAAACGTGCTTTGCATGTTTAAAAAAACATTGGACACGCGTTGGTATATATATAATAAAAGATTTTGTATGTAAGCACATACACATAACATGGAGGTGGTAGATCGTCTCCATGTTGTAGTAGTAATAGGTTTTCTAGATACTGAAATGTGTTCTTGGTATGTAAGCACATACACATAACATGGAGGTGGTAGCATCGTAATACAGTCCTGATAGGCACATAGTCTACCGGAGCTGTTTTGTTCCTGTAAGCTCTGATGGCCTCACGTTCCGCTCATACCCATGAAATCTGATGATCTCGTCCATTTCAGTTGAGTGTGCTATCTTTGATGATGAAGAGCTGCCACTGAATGTGATCTTGGTGCTTTCCTCACTATCCCATTGTCCTCATTCTCAGAGGTAGTCTTCTGCAATTCAATCGTAAAAGAACAATGCAATGCTTTTTTTTCAAGAATAATATATATGTGCTTCTAACACCAAAGGTTATACAAATACATAAATAAACATAGAAAGGAATGTAATCATTCAGATTTTAGAGGCATGGCTATATGGAGAATGCACATGACAATCAATATTTTGAAACATGATTTATATGCTTATATTGCATTGTTCATGATTAATAGCTTCCTTTCCCACTGATCCAACTAAAATACACGGGATATTAATCATCTTATGAGTAGAGGTAAATCTATAAAATTCAATGTGCCTCATCATGATATTGGCATAACCATTATTTTCAAACAAAAAGTTGTATTTGTGCATTGCGAATTTCAATGACCTATCAGGAAACACATCTACAGGTTAGAGGAAATGCAAATAGATTAATGCATTGCATGAATTCAGATGCTGTTAACTTTGTAGAAAGTGAAGATATGCAGCTAAAAAAGTCGAGTTCAAGATCGATTGTGTTCTGGATTCTGGTATCAAGTAGTCAGCATAAGCACCAACTGCCTAAAATATACATCATGAAAGAGTAAACAGGAGGAAAGTGGATAGCATAGTTTCCACCTGTATGTCAAAGAGTTCAACCACAAACTGGTGCAACTTCAGTTACTGGGGTTCAAGGAACCTCTCTAATAATACTGAAGTATCCGTTCCTACAAAAGAAGGCAAGATTTTTGTTTAATCTCATAAGGAAGTAGATAATGTGGAAATTTTGGAGACCTATTGGTTTTTTTACTCAACCAACAAAAATAATGTAGGATTGATGTAACTGTAGGTTTGGGCAGAATCATAATTAGTAATCCTAATAAATTATAATTATCTGTATGATCGATGTACTGTTATTGTAACAAACTGGTCTAATTAGAAAAGCTTTGCTATGAGATTATGCAAGAGTGATTGCAAAGGATCACTAATTAAGGATTGTACTGTTACTTCTACAATCATGCAATACAAAGATTAAGGACATACATGGTAACAGTAATGTGTAAATTAGGTTTTCTAGCTAGCAAAACATGAAAAGCAAATAAAAAAGAGATATTGTCTTTCCATGTATCACGAGGGATGCTGAAGGGAAAACATGTACAGAACATGAACATGGTCAAAAGAAATAAGGGGATCAAATTACTTTGTTGGAGTTTCCAGCTGCCTCCTGTGTGCACCCAACTGCTGCTGCCAGTCTGCCTTTGATGTGCGTGACACTATCTTTGGCCTGAAAACCTTGGCCAAATAAATCTGGTTATATGAGTAAAGGAAATATATTGTTCTGATTCTAGTAAAAGAAGAGGGAGGAAATTAGATTGAATCTTGAGCAAAAGTAATTTGGCACGCAAGTTGTTGGACTCTGCTCTGCTATGCACATGCCCAAAAGAAACTATGCCTTGGAGCACAAAACACGAGCATCGTTGGCAACTCTATTTCCACTCCACAAAGCAAAGTACTATGTACAGCAAATTCAGGTACTGTGAATGCAAACGGCAAGGAGCATCAAGCAACCACGGCTTGGAGAAGTATGTAACTGGCACCAACCACAAACATCATACCGTTGGGCACTCCCCGAACAAAAAGCAAAAGACCTTAACAAAGAAGATGCTTCAGAGAGAACATGAAATGATTAATGGACAACAAAGATGGAATCTCCTAAGTAACAGTTCATTTGGGAAAATTAAAGCCCATGGATTGTGCACAACAGGGAGAAGAAATTTCATCAACTGACCATAGTCTCGAAACGTGGTAATTTCGTATGGCACCTGTAAACCATAAAAACGATACTTGCAAAACAATGTTACAGAAGTAAACATTCGTACCGAAATCAGGTGGAAACAGGTACGTAGCAAAGGTGAAAAGGAAAACATTCTGGAAAAACAAATAGGGGGAGAGGATAATTTTTGCATTCACGCAAAGATCAACAACATGTACTCACCTTGTCGCCCATGTCTGCAATCATGCTGTCATATAGCTCACTTTTCTGAATTCCTTGGTAAACAGGGGCTGCAAAATGTACAATGGGACTGCTTCAGTCTCATCTCTGTTACTTGTCGCTTGATTTGAATAAGATCTTTAATTATTAAAAAAACAACTTGATCACAACGATAAACCTAGCACATTGCAATTCGGAAGCTGATTAGAGCGTGCGGCAACTTAATCACATCCTAAACACATAGATGCAACAAATAAATATACCACAGCAAAGAAATTGAAACTGAAGAAAGTATTGGTAATCTTAACTCACCAAAATCTGACCCAAAGAAAAGTCATAAGCAAAGATGCACCAACCAGGAAGTTGGAGTGTAGATCCTTGTCATCCAGCAGAGCCTACCAATGCCGAGAAGTAGAATCCACAATCAGAAATAATGGCAACACTGATGGTGTGGAATATCTGATAATATTCTAAATTAGCTTATGATTTTTTTTAGATAATGGATAATTAAATCCGGCCTCTACATCCGAAGATGTACACAGCCAATTATTACAGAGTTGAAAAGAACGGTCCACGAAAGTGGTAAAAAAACAAGCAGCAATGGGCAACATGCCCCCGACTAAGGTAAACGATAAAAATTGTTCCATCCTCCATTGGCAATCTGTAGAGCAACGACTTCTAATTTCCTGCTCATAGCGATGAGGGTATCCTTAGCCTGCTCCTTACGCTGCAACTGGGCCCAGAAGCGTAACCAGTAAGCTCTCCTGAAGATAACCTGCAAAATCGAGTTAAACTTCATTTTTTTGAAAACTATATCATTCCGGCATTTCCAAATAGCCCAGCAAATGGCAGCGACACCAACCCAAATCAGAGGCTTAAAGTCCTTATGTTGATTACTAAGCCACGTACCAAACATATGGCTAATAGATCTAGGCTGGGTCAAATTAGTAGCATAGAAAATAAACCTCCAAATCATTTTTGCGGAAGGGCAATCTAGAAACAGGTGCTGTATGGTTTCATTCATATTGCAGCAGACACATTGCTGGCTCCCTTTCCAGTTTTTCTTCGCAAGGTTATCTTTTGTCAAAATGACTCCCTTCTGAAGAAACCACAGAAAAATCTTGATCTTTAGAGGTACTTTCCACTTCCAGATCTTCCTATGCTGAAAAGGTGGATGAGTATCTATGCCATCTAGATACATGGACCGCACAGTGAAAAAACCACTTTTTGTCAGCAGCCATTTAAAATAATCTTTACCGTCCACCAGTACAACATTAGAGACCCGAGCTACTAGGTAAAGCCATTGGCTTAGGTTATTATCCACCAGCGACCGCCTGAATGAAATATTAAGGGGTCTAGAGGACATAACCTTAGAAACCGTAACATGTCTATCCCGCGCTATATGGTATAAGGACGGGTAGGTAACCTTGAGCGGCTTATCACCTATCCACATATCATCCCAAAATCTCGTGCTGGTTCCATCTTTAATAATGAAAGAACCTTTAGAGAGAATCTCATCTTTAATATGCATGAGTCCTCTCCAAAAGTGAGAGTCATTTGGTTTTGATGATACTTGCGTCAGGGTTTTGGTTCTCAAATACTTGTTCCTTAGCAAAGATTGTCAGGTCCCATCAGTGTTCAAAAGGTTAACTATCCACTTAGCCAACAGGCATTTGTTTTGTAGCTGTAAATTTAAAATGCCAAGGCCACCCTGATCTTTGGGGCGACATAAGATGTCCCATCTAGCAAGTCTGTATTTGTGCTTATTATTAGAGTCTTGCCAGAAAAATCTAGATCTGAAATGATCTAGATTTTTAAGAACTCCCTTAGGGACCTCAAAAAAGGACATCATGAACATAGGAAGGCTACTTAACACCGAGTTAAGCAGAACCAACCTCCCCCCCATAAGATAGATATTTTGCTTTCCAACACGAGAGCTTTTGCTGGAAGCGTTCTTCGACTTTACTCCATTCGGAATTTAGGAGTTGTCTATGGTGCATCGGAATACCTAAATATCTGAAAGGGTAAATCCCCGAATTACAACCAAAGAGAGAAGTATAGAAAGACTCCATCTCTCTGGCCACACCATAACAGAAGACTTCACTCTTGTGAAAATTAATCTTCAGCCCCGATAGCTGCTCAAAAGCACATAAAAGGAGCTTAAGATTTTTTGCTTGCTCAAGATCATGGTCTAGGAAGATAATGGTGTCGTCTGCGTATTGTAAAATAGACAAACCATCATCAACTAGATGGGGTATCACCCCTCTTATTTGCCCATCTGTTTTCGCTCGATTAATAAGCAGGGCTAACATGTCAGTGACAATGTTAAATAAGATAGGTGACATAGGATCCCCTTGTCTGAGCCCCCGTTTCGTTTGGAAGTAGGGTCCCACATCATCATTAATTTTGAGTCCCACACTCCCTCCCGAAACCATGTTTTGAATCCATCTGCACCATTTAGGTGAGAAACCTCAAATTAGCTTATGATGGCAAGCTGCATCGCGAAATCTCAAATCAGAATTAGTCCTATGGTTTAAATGGCATTAATAGCACAACCAATAATAAATAGCTGTAGCAAGTAGGACTAATGTAAGTGGAATTTCAAATGCACTTTTACAAGGGCGGTACAATGCAATGGCCTGTGGATTATCTGATATCATTCCATGATTTAATGTTGCAAAAAGGAAAACAGATCACTTGCTGGGTGTTCCATGCATTTGGCAGAGGATAGCAACAAGCTAAGTAGGATGTGAACATGAACCGTGCTACCGGGAGCAGAGGCCGCCTGGCCAGCTGCCGCGCCACCAAACACATCGGGGCCGCACTCCGCCGTGTGTGGAGTGGAGGCAGCCGCCGCCACTGCCCCGCCACACCGCGCTTCCGAGAGCGGAGCCCGCCTGGTCAGCCGACGCGAGGTCAGATTGACACGCCGCCGCGCTGCTCGCCCCGTCCAACCCGAACCCCATCAGCGCGCGGGCAGGACGGCTGCCGTCGGCCGGTCGGGCCCATCGCCGCAGCCACCGCAGGTGGTTGACGGCGCCACCGGTGTGGCGCGAGGTACCAGCCGCGGGTACCTCGGCACGCGACGAAGACGGGCCGCCGCTGGCCCGGCCACGGCAGGCTGACATTGAGCGAGATTCGGCCAGCGTGGGCTTTTACCATTGGCGCATGTGGGCTGCTACCAACCATATGGCCCGACCAATTGTTGTTAATCAGGCCGATTTGCTGTCCGAATGGGCCTTTTTTTCTGGGCAACACCCCCGTGGTGGGCCTTCGTGGGCAATGCTTCTGTGTTTCGTTGTTCGCATTTTATGTGCCAAAAGTTAAAGAGTTAAATGCGTCGTTAGTATATAAACTTGGCGAGTGGGTGCGCTTAGGTACATCATCTTTCAAATTGTTCATTTGAGAACAAAAACTTGGTAGGTGGGTGCGTCGAGGTACATCATCTCTTAATTGTTCATTTGGGAACAACAACTTGCCAAGTGGGTGCGGATGGGTCACCATGACTGATACCGGAAAAAAAAGCGACACAGGTAGCAAACGTGCTATGTTTTTTTAAAAAAGTCCTTGCTAATCTTACAATTTATTTGAGTTGTATTCATTTCTAGATTTGTATTCATTTTTAGATTTGGTTTCCACACACTAGGCAAAAATCGATTTGTACTGACACATAAAAAATAGATTACTGGAGTCACCCGCCACTACTGTGACCACAGTGCTTGCGGGTGACTTAACACGACCGTCAGCAAAAATGGACTCATTTGTGCTGGTGGGTGACTTAACACGCCCGTCAGCACAGTGCTTTTCAAAATTTTGGGTTGTGTGACAATCCCTTTTTAAAGAGTAAAAAGTTATCAAATCAAAAACTTGTCAACTACAAAGTTTCATTACTTCTCAAGATGTACAACTTTTATTTAGATTGTTTTTTCATTTGACAAAGTGGTAATAATTTTGTTCACAAAACCTATCTCTCTTATATAGTTTCATGAAACTATATGAGACATGTATAAGATTTGTGAAGAATGTTACTATGACTACACCGAATGACTAAATGACCAAAATAAAAGTTGTTCATCTTGACAATTTATGAAACTTTGTAGTTGAACCTTTTTGAATTTGAATTACTTTCGTCAATGAAAAGTACGTCTGAAATTTCTTGAATTTGAAAATTTGGATTTTTCAAACGACCTCGAATGGGGAAACATTCTAAATAAAAGTTGTACATATTGAGAAGTAATAAATTTTGTAGTTTACAACTTTTTTATTTGAAAACATATTGTCAACGAAAAACTAGGTTTGAATCTCTCAAATTTGAAATTCAAATTTTGTAAATAACCTCAAATGAAGTTTTGCTCAACATGAAAATTATAGATCTCAGAAAGTTATGAAACTTTGTAGTTGACAAGTTTTTAATTTGAAGCCGTTTAGAGTCTCAAAAAGGCAATTTACACTCGGTGTAGTATAATATGAGTAGAATGAAAACTTGATATGGATGCATATGAGTGTGTGGTGTAGTGGTAGAGGAGGCTTCGCGCGAGGAGGAGGTCACAGGTTCGAATCCCGCCGGCCGCGTAGCGGCGCGACTTGCCGGTGGGGTTCTTCCCCTAAATAAAATTTTTTTGCTATTTATTTCGAGCCGTTTTGTAAAATTCACAGTGTTGGCGGGCAAGCACCCGTCAGCACAAATGACGATTTCTCCTGGCTCAAGGTTGCTGGCGGGCGCTCCACCCGCCAGCAAAAACCCCTTTTACCCGCCAGGAGAAATCGTTTGTGGCCTAATGACAATTTCTTTTAGCCTCAAAATTCATTTGTAGGTGTACATTGAACAGAGCATTGTTCTACATATATCATATCTATGCATTGCCAAATGACCTCGACTCACATCTACACTCAATTATATTATATCTTGACATGCAACATATTTAAATCAACATCGATTTCACATGTAGGCATCCGCACGTTCCCCTCTTCAACTTAATCAGTCAGGACATAGCGCTTGCTTTAATTTTAACTTAAACAATTATGACATAATACTAGCTTGGATGAAATTTTGCAAGCAGAACATAGTAAAAACTTGGTGATCGTCATGATAGAACAAGTGATTTTTAACGAGTAATTATTGCGTAGTAGCAAGGATTTTAAAAAATTTATATTCGCTAACACATAAGTTGTCTATGTGATTTTTTTTTCTCACATATTCGCTAAAATTTACTGTCACTTGCACAAAGACATTCAGACTCGTGAGACCGATTATTTTATCTGGACTTCTGGAGATGTAGCTTGATGCGCAGAAGATTCCCGAACCGAGCAGGCAAGCCGCAAGCAAGGAATTAGACGGACGCGGTTAGATCTCTGATCCCGAGGGGATTTGCGAACATGCTCCTGTCTGACGAGAAGATACGCTCGCAGTGGTTTCTTTCGGGCGCAAAAGCTGCGAAAGCTGCCCACGAGACGACACACGGTCCGTTTCGTTGTTTATATTCCGTCGATCTCTGACACGGTCCAGCCGCGCCGCCGAGCGCGCCACGCGCGGCGACGACCGTGGCTTCATTCTCGGCGACTTCTACGGGCCAGGCACTTCTACATACGTTCTACCCCGTCGATGTCCGGCGCTCCGGTTCACCTCCGAATGCATGGCACGGCACGAAGAAGAAGGACCCGGCCTGCTCATCACCACCAGTCACCGCCACCAAACAAATCAAGCAGATCATCACTACTCCGATCGTCCACTGGTACGTGGTCCACGGCGCGCGCGCGCGAGAGGACCCCCGCGCCGTCTCGTGACGTCCTGAGTGAAAACGAAGCCCCGTGTCCCCGGCATGTGATCAACAACGACGTGCAATCAAATCGGTCACTCTCTCCCTAAATCGCCCGATCGTCCCCGAGGAGACGCCTATTAATCGCCCGGTCTCAAGTACTACGTGCCGCCGGCATCGCATCGCGATCCCCCTCTGCCCCGTGCCGAGCACCGCGGCCGTTGGCGCGGCAGGGTGTGCTAGCCGAGACGCGGCCGTTTCCGGCGCGACAACGACGGTCGACGGCCAGACGGCCAGACCAGACCATCCGTTTCTGGCGCCCCCGGCCGGTCTCGCCGCCGCGGCCGCCCGCGGATCGGCCGCCGGCCGGGCGGATCGATCCGGGTGCGGCGGCGGCGGGCGGACAGCGGCACGTGGACGGGGGATTCCCTGCCCACCTACATAACTGCCTCGGCGCCTGCCCCTTTTCGGCTTTCGCTGCTGCCACTTGAACCCGCCGACCCCCACCAACGCCTTCCCCTCCCGTCGCGAGAGGGAGAGGGAGAGGGAGAGGAGGCCGGAGCGGAGCTAGCTGGCGCAGGCTGTCCTCATGTTCCAAAAGTCTCGTCCCATGTGACCCTCCAATTCCTCTATTCCCACCCGTCTCCATCCCCTCCCTCGCCCCGGCACAAGCTACCCGGGGGGGCCAGGACGGTGGTGGTGTAGCTAGCATCACCCACTGCACTACTATAAAACAAAACTCCAGGCGCCGGCGCCCATCGCAAGAGAGACGAAGAGCGAATTAGCGCGCACTGACGGCGGCGTGAGCTAATACCGGAGCTTGGAATTCAGTCGCTACCGGCCGGCCGCCGTGCGCATTGCGAGAGAGCTAGCTAGCGCGGGGCCGTCGTCAGCGGATCGGGCGCCGGCGGCCGTGTCTCGTGCGGAGCACACGCAAGCATGGCGCAGCTGCCGCCCAGGATCCCGGCCGCGGTGCACCACTGGCCGGAGGGTGGCCACCACGGCGCCGCGGCGTGGGCCGACGACTTCGCCGAGTTCGCGGCGTCGCGGCGTGGCGCGCACCGGAGGTCGCTCAGCGACTCGGTGGCGTTCGTCGAGGTGGCGCCCGCGGACGGCGCGCCCGGCGAGTTCGACCGCCTCGACGACGACCAGCTCATGTCCATGTTCCCCGACGAGGCCGGCAGCGGCGGCGGGTCGTCATCCGCGCCGGGGTCCGAGAACGGCGGCAGCAGCGACAGCAGCGACGGCGACAAGCGCGGCGGCAACAATGGCTGCGGTGACGAGCGGAACGACGAGGCCGCGGACGCGCAGGCGATGGCCGCGGGCCAGGCCGCCGCCGCCTCCACGGAGATGATCCGGGACCCCAAGAGGGTGAAGAGGTGAGCCATCCATCATACATGTGCGCGAACAACAGTGCATTCTGCGAGCAAATTAACATCTGTGGCCTGATCGAAACGCTTGCCCGGCTATGCTGCTGCACGCTAGGATCCTGGCCAACCGGCAGTCGGCTCAGAGGTCGCGGGTGAGGAAGCTGCAGTACATCTCCGAGCTCGAGCGCAGCGTCACAACCCTGCAGGTATACACAGAATCACATCGATATTATGCACAATTTCCGCGATGCTTGCATTATATATCATGAGCAAACAAATTCTACCACAGAATGCACAAGAGATCGAATACATTTTGCGTAGATAGAGAGTCAAGCTAATCTCGTATCGAAATGCATTAATTAGCCAAAAAGCTGCCACATGTTAACTGTCTGTAAGATACTCGCCAGTTACTGGAAATGGGCCTCGATCAGTTCAACTAGCTAGCTACGAATGGTAGTAATTTTTTTTTTGCACGTACGAATGGTAGTAAAATTGGCATGCTTCACCGATCCCTATAGATCTTGCCAACATTCTGTCCCTGACTTGGTGCAAAGAGCAGCGTACAAAGACTAGTACGTACAAGCGTGGAAAGCACTGCACATGGCCGCACTAGCGAGAAATTGAATTGCGCAGGAAATTACATGCGCAAACACGACGCAGAGCAGCCCCGTCGTCAAAGTTCGAAACTTCGAATGAAACGTACTCAGAGGCATGCACGATGCGTTTTTTTTTTCATGCAGGGAGATCTTAATTTTGAGTGAAAAGTTGTTGTTATTGTTCCCTGCTACTAGTACTCTTCAGTAAAACGCAATGCTGCTTCGCTGCACACCCGCCGCGCCAATTGTCTCTCTCACCCCATTTAGTTCCCAAAATTCCAAAAAATTCACTCATTTCACCAAAATTTCACCTATTTTTTCTCTTTATACACGCAACCTAATACAAAAAAAATTGCACTCATTTTACCAAAATTTCAACCAACTAAACTTGGCACATTTCACCTAATGCAACTAAACTAGAGATATCACAATTCACGGGCACATTAAAACTCGGGGGGGAGTTGGGAGGCGATCGATCACCTTGTCATTTCAGCACATGCATATACGACGCATAGCCCACAGGCCGGCAGGCGAGGAAGGTAGATTGTAGATAGATCGGGCGGAGCACGCACAGGCTGTCGAGCAATAGCAACAGCGTCGCAAGTGATGAGCCCATGTGCGTGTGGAGGCCGCGCCGGCCTTGGCGTGCACCCCGGCCGCCCAGGGCGGGATCATGCATGGAACAACGCTAGCTAGCTCTATCCCCTCCGATCCAAGTCCGACCCCTCCCGTGCATGCACGCCGAGCCGATGCCTCCTTCTCTTTACCCTGGGGTACCAACCCCACGTAGCGCCATGATCCAAGTGCACATGCCCCTGCATCTGCATGGCTCCCGGTGGTCCCCCTGACCCCCTCCCTCCTCCTGTGCGCGTGAGTGAGTGCGTGCTGGATCAACCCCAACTCCTCGCGTGTCCACGGATCGATCGATCGAGCTGGTAGGTAGGCTTTGGCTCCTTGCCCTCCTCGCGCATGCAGGATCTGGTTCCTTCGGTTTACCGAGTGTCTCACGCAAACGCAGCGGTTAGTTGGAGAGTATTAATTTACTAGTACTCCGTAGTAGCTAATCGCATTTAACAATTCAGGCTTGTGTGCTTGAATAATGCATGCGTATGCACAGTAATAGCGATGGGGTCGATTCAATCGAGCCGTTCTTTGTTTATTCATTGCTGCACATGGCGCAAGCTGGGGTACAGATCAAAGGTTCCGGCCTTCCGGGCCGGGGCTTGTACGGTTCTGCTACCTTATTGTTGCAAACGACTGCATCCACATCCAGCATTCCAGCTTGATTGCGGCTTAAGCTACACTTGCAGTAATGTGGAATCTGAAAACTGTCGAGAGGGGGGGAACTCATCATCCATGAACACTGAACAACAATTGCTTAATTGCTCTGATATGCTAGCTGGATTAATTGTAAATTGGTCGTTGTATTGCTCGATCTGCAGAACGAGGTGTCCGTGTTGTCTCCCCGGGTGGCGTTTCTGGATCAGCAGCGGACGATACTGACCGTCGGCAACAGCCACCTCAAGCAGCGGATCGCAGCTCTTGCGCAGGACAAGATCTTCAAGGATGGTGAGTGCAATTCTTCGTTTTACCTGCTAGGCTGCGGTAATGCTAGTTCATAATTCATAGTGGGCATAATTCATGCCGGTTCGCCGGCTTGTACATTTTTCCCTCTATATCAATGAAATAGGCACTGTCTTGTGCCCGTTCGTTCAAAAAATAGTGGGCATCATGCTTCAACGAACATCACTCTTGAGTTATGACTAATATGAGTCATGACTGAAGAAACCTTTCCCCTTTATTCTTTCTTTCAGCTCATCAGGAGGCGTTGAGGAACGAGATCGAGAGGCTGCGGCAGGTCTACGAGCAGCAGAACCTCAAGATGTCAGCCGGCGCTGCCGCCTCCGAGCACGGGCCGCCGCCGCCGGTGCGCGCCGAGAAAGAGCTCATGAGCTAGCTCTCACTCACCCATGCATGCCTGTACGTCCGGTGTCAGCCTCAGCCTGTGCAGCCCGCCGTATCATTATTAACCTGGAGGGAACATTGCATCATGATTCTTTTTTTTTTCTTCAGATTCTGTGGATGTTTTCTTCTTTTTCAGCTTCTTCTCATGATTCTTTTTTTTTTGGTCCATTGACATGTGCATTGATTCTTTGTACTTTGATTTGGTTTTTGTGTTTTACTGTGCAAATTGTGGTAAAGTCATCAGGAGAACACTGAACTGTCATGTAAATCATTTTTGAAGCATTACATCTCTGGTAATTAATCTGGATAGCTCTTCGTTTTTTTTTCAGTGTTATCTTCTTTCTTGTTTGGTCAGATCTCCTAATATTGGCAAGTTCGATGTAATTGGATTTCGTTTTTGTTGAGTACCAAAACTGGACTGAAATTGTTTCGGCAAATGAGAGGAATGGTGTGCCCAAGTGTGCATGTCTGGAGACCATTTCCCTTGACTTGAGGAAGGCGGTTCAGCAGGTTGGCTGAGCCTGTGACAGGCTTGAACACGGTAGAAAACACTAACAGCGGCGACAATGCACCGAGAAGGGAAGTAGCCGCATTGTCGAAAGAGTGTACTCACCCCAGCAACACATGTCTCCTCTTGCACAATTGCCGTGTACAGACTGAATGTTCTCCGGCAACGCTGCAGCGTTGCGTGTACTGATAACTCTTCTTCACAGCCATTTTCCTCACTATCATATGCTTGATCTGTGAAATTCTTTTCTTTTCCTTTTTTGCAACAAGAAACTTCTTGCATTTGCTGCTTGCAAAATTTATCTTACAGTTACAGCAAAACTGAATCTGCTTCGTGCTTCAAACAAAGGTTGTAGTTGACATTTCTGATCGAAGCGGGTCACAGCTCCGGCACAATTCGAAACAAACGGCCGGCCATATGGTGTGGTCAAAGACAGGCGGCGGCGAAGTCGGAGACTCGGGAGTCCCTCAACATCTGGCGGCTAGACTTCCAGGGCGGGGAATTTGGGAAGGGGCGATTTCAAGCGAGTACGACTGCACCAGTATAACAATTTGGAAGTCGTGGATCTCCAGAAATTACTTTTCGCCTGCAGCAGCGGGCAGCGGCGGCGGACGGGAAGCCATGACCACAGGAGAGCGAGCGAAGCCGCGAGGAAGACAACAAGCGCTTGTAGGGACCTGTATGTAATACATCATCCAGATTGGGGATCTATGTGAAAATATTTGGATCGGGATCAAAAGTTGCAATCCGAATCAGGGGGTTTTGTGAAAATATGTGGATCGTGATTATTAATGGCGATCCAAAAGAGGGGCTAATTTGCAAACTGCACTCTCCCACCTGCCGGCTGCCGCCGCCGCCGTCGACGGACGCCCGAGACGTCGACGAGCTTCATCCGGCCCTCTTCCTGATCTCGAACCCCTTCAGGCTTCAGCGCATCGAGGTATTCACCGGCTTCGGCGACAAAACAGTAACCTATTCCTCTTCCTGCTCAGCTGTTCTCTGCCTGAAGCCCTGAACAGTAACCGGAATAATGGAGAGCAAAATTGTCCAAGTAACATATATGTCTTGAAGCTGCAAACACACAAACAAGGCACAAGCCTGTAGCGACAAAACAGAATGTCTAAAATCTAGTGAACCTCATAGACACAGCATTCTCCATGACCTCTGTTTGTCTCCTGGTCTCTTCTTTTCTTTTCAGTCTCGAGCAATGAGCATCACAAACAGAGATTTCGTTCAACTACAGCCATAGTGCCAATCAACATCCGAGTCCCTGAATACAGAAAAAGTGCCAAACGCACAGAGCATAAAACAATTTGAACACAGCTCTGATACTGACTACAAGCTACTAACAGCCGGGCACACCTGAATCTAGAAAAAACACTTCAAGTACAGGCTTCTGAGCCCCTGAAACATAGCACAAAGCCACAAACGAACAGCAAATTCAGACTCTGGGCCGAATTCGCAACACGGAGGTAGAAACAGCAAGATTAGCAGCGGTGGCAGTTAGTTGCGGCACACGCACGTGTACACACTGAGCCCACATTTACGTGGGCACGACTTCACCGGTTCGATCACTCCCACAACGGGCTGCCGTACACCTGCTCCGCGCCAGCCTCGCCGCCGCCGCCGTAGCAGGGCTCAAACGGGAAGGCGCCTCCCTCCTCCTCCTCCTCGTCCCACTCCATGGCCATGACCATGCCGTCCATGTACCAGTCCCCCATGCACCCGCCGGCGAACGGGCCCATGCCGGCGGCGTCGGCCGTCCCCGCCCACTCCAGGGTGTCCTCGTCGTCGTCGACGAAGAACGCGTACGGCGCCGGGGACGGCCTCGGCCGCGGGCTCCCGTACTCCTCGAAGTCGGACAGGATGCCGTCGAGGCCGCAGTCGTCGTCGCAGTCCTGGTGCGCGTGGATGCCGCAGCTCAGCTCCTGGCCGTCGATCCAGCAGCCGCCGTCGTCGACGACGTCGCCGGCCGCGAAGCCGAGCGCCTGGCCCGCGTCGTCGTCCTCGGCGGCGAGGGACGCGTCCAGGAGCTCGACGAGCAGCAGGTCGTCGCCGTCGATCTCCGGCACCTCCATGACGCCGTCCTCGTCCCGCTGCGGCTCCTTGATGCTATTGCTATCGCTCTCCATGTACGTGTGACGGATCAAGATCGTAGCCGATCGAGTTCTAACTGCTTGCTGGAGTGGGGGCGAGCAGGAGCAGGAGATGAATGACCATGGCATATAGGGTGGGTGACTGATGATGCAGCGGGGGAGCTCGCGTTTTATAGCCTGGTGATGAGTGGTGAAGTGGGACGTGCCAGCTCAGGAGCAGTGGCTGTGTGTGAGAGCTGCTGAGTCGGACGTGAGGGCCGGGTGACCGGCCGGTCTCGCACCTACGCGGCATGTGGACCGGACGCCACTTGATTAGCGGGCGGCATTGATGTCCGATCAGAGGTTGCTTTTGCTGGGAGCAAAGCGTGGATCAAGGAGCAAACGAAGCACGAAATGGGTTAGGACGTTGGAACCAACTTCTCTGTAGCTGGGGAGGAGTTGATTAGCAGCAGTAATGGTCTGCATCTTTGTGTTATGTACGTACGAGATTATTCTGCACCGTGTCCAGGTACAGCCAGGGGGGGCTGCACGCGCCTAGCAGCTCCAAGGGACGGGGCTGTGTCGCCATGAATGTCGCTAGGGAGCTTGGGTCCAGGTTCAGCTGCTCAGGACGCCGTGAGAAAGTTGCAGTCCTTTATCCATTGCGCAGCAGCACGATTTCGTGATTTTCGCTCAAGCAGCGCCGTGACTGGCACCCACTGCCTCGTAGTGTGTTTGACTGGGATGAAATTGGACGGTGAACCCACATTGTGGATAGATCTGAACACAGTGACCGTCCTACACTCCTACTGTTCTGGTACTCCCAGGCGTCGAGGCCCCAGCTAAGCACGTGCCACGCCAGCAGGGGTCAAATGATCGCTTGCAGAAGAGCAAATGAATCAAAGGCTCTGACGTGAGGAGTAAGATTGGCACATGTAAACCTGGTCGCTGCCTTTGCGGTCCTGCAGCATTGCAAGGGTGCAGAGAGCCAGAGCCACTGTACGGGGGACGCAGTTGTGGGGTGGTCTGGTCTCGGCTTGGATCATACAGTATGATCCACGCCTCAATGCCCCAGCTCGCAGCTTGGCTCCGGCCGGGAATCATATCGGCCGGCGATCTGTTAACTCGGCGTGGAGAAATCTTCCGGTTTTCCCGGTCTAGCACATGGTCTGCCTGTCTTGGGCCACAGGCGATTGCATCGGTGGCCCTGGCTTCTTCACTCGCTTTCGCTCTCAAAGGGTCGCTGGGCGGCAGGGTTTTTTTCCCGACCGGAGGCATGAAACCGCCGGCCACCAGTTCCAGTGTACCGGTCCGGTTAGTCCGGAAACCGGAAAAAACCGGTTGAACTCGGTTTTCAAATTCAAACGCTTAGTTCATTCGGTTGCGAACGGCCGGCCGTCCGGTCGGACCGGTTGCACCGGTTTCCGGCGGATTTACAGAAAAAGCCGACAACTCTAAAAATGCCTAAAAAGTTCGAAATAAATAAAAATTTTGGCATGAGCTAAGCACATATTAATGTAAGAGACCACATCAAAGTACAACAATTGATAAACATCCATACAAATGCAAGAGTAAGCATACAAATACCACCGTGCTTAGCGTGCATACAATTACGGGTACACATTAATAAAAGTTCAACGTAAGAATGGGAAGACCCCCATTTGGGACGTCATTTGGTATTCGGCCACGGACATTAAATTCAAACGTCGGACTCTAAGCAACTCAGACTTGTAGTCTTGCCAACTTTGGCCCGTCCACGCCGATGTAGTCTCACATTCCTGCACCAACATAGAGTAGAAATTGGGGTCTTCCCATTCGTACACCCATCTCGTCAGTGGCTGCATGCTCATGTCAGCTATGGGATAGGGATAAGACTGCGAGGTATCACTATAGGAGCTAGAAGAGTACTGTGGAGTGTCATCGTCCCTCGGTCCAACCCTTTTCCTCTGAGATGTCGGTGCTCCATGGTCTTGATCCTGAGTAGCATGCATGTACTGAGTCTCTCCTACAATGACATAATATATCATAATTAGTACTCGGAGTAAGAAATATAAGTGCATATGTACGTGCATGCAATTGATACCTGTGAAATGAACAGCACCACCACCACCACTGCTACCACCAGCACTAGCACCACCATCACCACCACCACCGCTACCACCAGCACCACCACCACCACCACCACCACCACCGTCCCCGTCATTACTATCATCATCATTATCACTAGCATCAGCACCATCATCACTAGCCTCACCATCATCAGCAGAGCTACTATCCTGAGACTCCTGATACGGTGGACTACCATCACCCTCCTCGTCATCAGTGTCGTTGTCGCTCGCCAATGCTACTGTTGCTTTGCCTCTTGTATCGTCATGTCCTCGACGACGCTTCGGGTCACCCTTTGTAGGCCCCTTCCGCAACATCCTCTTACCCAGGTGAGTGTCACCCACATGTTGACTGCCCAATCGCTGATGCAATCAGCTCCCGTAGCAGCACGAAGATCTGAGGGGTCTATCTGATCTCTGACTAGCTGTGACGGGATAGGGATGTCTCCTCCGTCGTCGTCCTCATCCAGAACTGGAGGTTGATTGGATCGACCATATTCCATCCATTCCCGCACCGGATTTCTATGATCATAGAATGAGAGATGGGCCATCTGATCAACAAAGTCACTGTCATCACGTTGATAGCCTGCTGAGACCTCATTCAATCGCAGTCGAAGGTTGTAGTTGACATAGACAAGCTTGGTAAGTTTCTTGTGCGTCAACCGGTTCCGAACCTTTGTATGAAGCAATGCAAAGGTACTCCAGTTCCGCTCGCATCCACTTGATGAACAACACTGTGAAACAAACAGCAAAGCGAGACGCTGCAGTTGTGGAGTGCTGCTTCCAAACATCATCCACCAGGATGTTGCATTTGTAAATGAGTATGTAAGCAATTTATTCCAAAATAACATAACTTTATTTGCGCATGAATTAATTCTTACATGGGGTTGTCTTCGGGTCAACCACCATTCTCGCAGCCATTTCACTTCCAAATTCACCATGCTTCTGGTGAAACACCTCAGCCTCCTGCAATACCTGAACGGCTGACTCAATATCCGTCATGCGCTCAAATGCAGCTCGTAGTGAATGATACATTTCTTGATTTGGATAACCCACATATGAATTCCGTGGATTTAGGACCGCAGCTGCAAAATGGAAATACTGACAATGAGCATAAAGTCATTAGAGGGCCTAAGAGTGTGAAAAATTAGTACTCGTCATACCTGCACCTACATACGTGCGGTCGTCATACGTGTCTCGTATCCTGTTATTCAGAATATTCTTATACTCATTCCAAGTCGCAACATTACGTCCGAAGAAAGACTCCATCTCCTGTCTCATGGTCTGGTAGGCTACCACAACTTCACAGAGGTTGGGACGCTTGTCCTGGTCAGCAAATCGAAGCAACTTGTATACTGGTTGAACTGTGTCAAGAATATATTTCATCCCGTCCCACCACTCCATACTTGAAAGCCTGGCGTGAGCAAATCTACCTTCTGTGGTGTCCGCCCATTTGCTGTTTACAAACTCAGGAGAACCCATCCACTGCAAGAAACGATCACGTTTCCGATGCATGCTCTCTAGGAATATGTAGTTGGTCCCAAATCGAGTGGCATTCCACTTGACCAACTCACCACCAATTGCATTCTTCATCATTGCATGCAACTGACTATGATTGTGCAACCAAGTTGAAATTCACTTGCATATGTTGATCATACCTTTGTGTTCCGGCCTTTCACCTATATCCTTCAACATCAAATTAACTGTGTGCGCTAAGCAAGGTGTCCAAGCAATGTGCTGATATTCCTCTCCTAGTTGCAAGCATGCTTTCTTATAGTTGGAGCCGTTGTCGGTGACCACATGAACGACATGCTCCGGACCAATATCCTCCACCACCTTCTTAATCTCCTGCAACAAAGGTACAATATTTAGTATCCTTTACAACATATTAAATGGTAATGGCAAATGTTTACATACTACCTTGAGCAAGAAATCAGAATCTTGACGTCGTCCTGTAGCATCAACAGACTTGTGAAACCACGTCACCCCGTTGCAATATGTCAAAAAGTTGATGACACTCATCCTCGTCGGTCCAGTCCAAGAATCACACATCAAGGTGACGCCGAATAGGGGCCAGTCTTGCTTGAACTTTGCATATCGATCCTTCAAGTCTTTCTCGTTTTGATCAAGGTACCTTCCATCTATATCTCGTCCAGTAGGTGATTGGATACCTTCACCTGCAACCATATGTAAAGCATAAGAGACAGGAATGTAAGCTCATAGGTGTCATTACAATATGGAAAGTATGAGATAAAACTTATCCCACTTCTGTGTCTCCCTGATCACGCTGACAAAGTATGGATTGTCAGCCTGTCTTCTAGGTACTCCTGCAATATGGAAAAACTTGGACCAAGCTTTGCCAATAGCCTCCTTTGCATTCTTACCCTTCTCCGTCCAACGGCCTGTATCAATCCTTGGCTGAGTCATTCCTCTTCTCCCACCGGACGCCAAGTTATAGTCGGCCACCGCAGGACTCTCCCTCCTTGAAGTTGCTCTTTGAAACAACTTCATTACAGGATTTCCACCACCCGAACCACTACCCCCTCCACGCTCATATGCACCTCCTCTCTCGTGCACCCTCTATCGGTACTCTGCTTCTGCTCTCGATAGTTCCATGGCACGCTGCACCTGAGCCTCCTCATCATATTGCTCACCGGGAATGTTTCCCTCTGCTGCAGCCTGCTCTCGTGCCAACTTCTCTCGAGCTCGATCAGCAGTTGCCTTCTTAGCCCTCTCAATTTCCCGCCGAAAGTAATCCCGCACATCTGGTGGCACATTCCTGCAATGGACCACCTCGGCCCCGATCCCAGCCAAATGTTGTTTCAATCTAGTTGCACCACCTCCTCCTTTCTGTGAATTACAATACTTGCAACGCCATCCGGGATAAAGATTATCACCATGTTCCCATACAACATCTTTATTTCTCCCTGACATTGTCTATCTGCAAAAATTGAAAAGAATAACATATCAAACACAAAAATAAATTGTACGTAAATCTAACTAAAAATGTACACCTAAATGGTAGATCAAATCTACATATAAAATGTACCTATAAAATCTACCTAAATCATATATGCACCTTAATATTCAAAACTACCTATATCCTAATATTCAAATGTACTTAAATCCTAAATCCTAAATATACATCTAAATGAAATGTACCTAAATCCTAAGTCATACACTCATACCTACCCTACATCCTAATACATATGAATCAAATCTCACCTAAATCATTTATCAAATCAATCATACATACATTCTCTAATACATACGAATCAAATCCAACCTAAATGGAGATTTCGGATGCTTACGGTTTACAGTCGGAACCGACCGCCCAGCCAGCTGCCCGGAGCGGCTAACCGCTCCGCGGGCGCGGCCAACCGGCCGGAGGCGGTAGATCCGGCAACCGCCCAGCTAGCCGCGCTGTCCGCTCGGCTTACCGGCCGGGAGCGACGGTCAGGCGGCGGCGCGGGGCGGACGGAGCTCTGGTCGCTAGGGTGAGGAGCGGACAGGGGAGAGGAGACTGAGTAGCTGCTCGTGAGCATACAGGGCGAGTGGATAGGGAGATATTTTGACCCCCCTTTCGACCGAACTGGACCTTAATGGGTCGTTGGTCTTTTTTTCTTTTTCTTTTTTGATTTAAGTTCTAATGCCCTTTAAATATGGTAAATGAACGGATTTTTCAAAACTTTTGGCACCATTGGATTCGTCGCAGCTGCAAGTATTTTTAGGAATTTTTGGGATTTTTTCATTTTTTCGAATTCAAATTTACAAATTTGAACCACCCCGGTTTTATACCGGCCGGAACCGGTACCGGACCGGACCGGTAGGACCGGTTACCGCGGTTTCCGGACCGGTTCCGGTCGGGAAAAAAACCTGGTGGGCGGAGGGGGCGAGTGCCGCCGGTGACAGGGAAGAAGGGGTGGCCGCCCGTGGCGACTATACATTGTGTCTGACTGTCTGTGATGTATAACACATCATCGCCCCACGTGTGGGGGTTCTTTTTTTATATATTTTTCTTTTTAGTTTTATTTTATTGTTTCCATTTCTTTCTTTTTATTCTTCTTTTATTTTATTTTCTATTTCCTTTTATTTTTCTTGTTTTGTTTTTATTTTTTCTTTTCTTATTTATTTATTTATTTATTTTCTTTATTTTTTGATTCTATTTCCATTTTTTTTGTTTTTTCTATTTTTCTCTTAGTGAATATTTGTTTTCTTTAATAATTTTTCTCTCTTGAGTGAATATTTATTTTACTAGAGTGAATATTTTTTTCTTCTCAATGAAAAATTTTACTTCAAAATATGTTTTCCTTTCAATAATTTCCCCTAAGTGAATATTTATTTTGCATCAGTGAAAAAAATCACTACAAATTATTTCATCTCAATGAATATTTGTTCCTCTTTATTGAATATTTATTTATTTTTGGTGAATATTCGTTCCCCTTCAGCATAATATTTGTTTCACAATAATGAAAATTTGTTCCTCTTGGATGAATAACTTGTGGTACGTACAATTTTTTGTTCCAGTCGTTTATAGAATTTGTTCCACACGTATTTTAGCAATCCATATAATTTATTCAGTGCATACAATTTTTTTGTTCCGACAGTTTATAGTATTTGTTCGACACGTATACATACTTGTTCTGGTAATTTGTAAAATTTATTCGACACGTATACATATTTGTTCCACCAATTTATATAATTTGTTCGGTACATACAAATACTTTGTTCTGTTAATTTGTGTAATTTGTTCGACATGTATACATATTTGTTCCAGCAGTTTATATAATTTGTTCGGTACGTACTAATATTTTTTCTGATAGTTTGTAAATTTTGTTCTACTTGTACAAAATATATAACCTTAATTTTAAAACATGAATAAAAAGTTTGTCAAAATATGGTAAGTGAAACCTTGTTTTGAAGTTTTTATTATTAGAAATCCAATGGTGTAATTGGAATTTTATTTTGATGCTCAATTTATGATTTATAGATTTTTTTTGAAAGTTACATTTGCATGTGGATGATGTCACCTTTCTTTTTGTCATGTTCTGCATGCATATAACACAACCTCCAACCAATCACACACCGGGCCCGTGACCGCTTGGCCGGGCAGCAAACCGCTAGACACTGTGCGGGTTAAATATGTTTTTATATTTTTCTCTTCAGTGAATATTTATTTTTCTAGAGTGAATATTTTTTCGTCTCAATGAAATAATTTTACTTCAAAATATTTTTTCCTTTCAATGATTTTTCCCTAAGTGAATATTTATTTTGCATAAGTGAAAAAAATCACTATAAATTATTTCATCTTAGTGAATACTTGTTCCTCTTTATTGAATATTTATTTCTTTTCAGTGAATATTCGTTCCCCTTCAACTTACTATTTGTTTCACAATAGTGAAAATTTGTTCCTCTTCGATGAATAATTTGTTTGGTACGTACAATTTTTTGTTCCAGTGGTTTATAGAATTTGTTCCATACGTATTCCGGTAATTCATATAATTTGTTCGGTACATACAATTTTTTTGTTCTGGCAGTTTGTAGAATTTGTTCGACACGTATACATATTTGTTCTGGTAATTTGTAAAATTTGTTCGACATGTATACATATTTGTTCCAGGAGTTCATATAATTTGTTCGGTACGTACAAATGTTCTGTTCTGTTAGTTTGTATAATTTGTTCGACATGTATACATATTTATTCCAGCAGTTTATATAATTTGTTCGGTACATACTAATGTTTTTTCTGATAGTTTGTAAATTTTGTTCTACTTGTACGGAATATATAACCTTAATTCAAAAATATGAACAAAAAAGTTTGTCAAAATATAGTAAGTGGAATCTTGTTTCCAAGTTTTTATTATTAGAAATCTAATGGTGCAATTAGAATTTTATTTTGATGCTCAATTTATGATATATATATATATATATATTTGAAAGTTATATTTGCATGCGGATGATGCCACCTTTTTTGTCATTTTCTGCATGCATAAAACAGAACATCCAACCAATCACACACTGGGCACGTGGCCGTTTGGCCGGGCAGCAAACCGCTACACACTGCGCGGGTTAAATCTGTTTTTATATTTTTCTCTTAGTGAATATTTGTTTCCTTTAATAAATTTTTTCTCTTGACTGAATATTTATTTTACTATAGTGAATTTTTTTCGTCTCAATGAAATAATTTTACTTCAAAATATTTTTTCTTTCAATGATTTTCCCCTAAGTGAATATTTGTTTTGCATCAGTGAAAAAAATTCACTACAAATTATTTCATCTCAGTGAATATTTGTTCCTCTTTATTGAATATTTATTTTTTTGGTGAATATTCGTTCCCTTCAGCATAATATTTTTTTCACAATAGTGAAAATTTGTTCCTCTTTGATGAATTATTTGTTTGGTACGTACAATTTTTTGTTCCAGCGGTTTATAGAATTTGCTCCACACGTATTCCGGTAATACATATAATTTGTTCGGTATGTACAAATTTTTTGTTCTGGCAGTTTGTAGAATTTGTTTGACACATATACATATTTGTTCTGGTAATTTGTAAAATTTGTTCGACACGTATACATATTTGTTCTGTCAGTTTGTAGAATTTGTTCAACATGTATACATATTTGTTCTGATAATTTGTAAAATTTATTCGGCACGTATACATATTTATTCCAGCAGTTCATATAATTTATTCTGTACGCACAAATATTTTGTTCTGTTAGTTTATATAATTTGTTCGACACGTATACATATTTGTTCCAGCAGTTTATATAATTTGTTCGGTACGTACTAATGTTTTTTCTCATAGTTCGTAAATTTTGTTCTACTTGTACATAATATATAACCTTAATTAAAAAATATGAATAAAAAAGTTTGTCAAAATATAGTAAGTGGAATCTTGTTTCGAAGTTTTTATTATTAGAAATCCAATGGTGCAATTGGAATTTTAATTTAATACTTAATTTATGATTTATAGATTTTTTTGTTTGAAAGTCATATTTACATGCGGATGATGTCAACTTTTTTTTGTCATGTCTGCAGCATGCATATGACAGAACCTCCAACCAATCACACCGGGCCCGTGGCCACTTGGCCGGGTAGCAAACCGCTAGACAATGCGCGGGTTAAATCCTGCGGTTAGATCGCAAACCATGATGATTGTTCAGTAAACTGCTGCCTCAACCACACCAGACACCATCGGTGTCGCCAACGCCAGCAGTGCAGGCTGTGCAGCGCCGGCCATGCACGTAGCGGCGGTGGAGTGGTGTGGCTGGTCCTGCCGTTCCCCGATCAAGATCCAACATGGTATCAAGGCATGACAGACAACAAATTATAGCGACTTTGTTGTCCGGACAGTGCAGTTTGTCTGGGCACCTATTACTAGATTAACAAGGGGCAGTGACACCACTGGAATATCCGTAGGGGCAGTAACTAACGTGGTAGTCTGGTAGACCCTTCCGCATGCAATGCAGGGCTACAACAACAGAAACGGAAGCCTTACTGCCTTTGCAAACAAAACATGATGCAACATATACCGCCATTCATGAGAAAACAAGCAAAATTTGTCATTTCGCTCACAATTAAACGGATGTGTCATAAATGCAAGCGCAGATTCAACAGTCCCAAAACCGGATTTCCCCAGAACGAAACACTGAACAAGAAGATCCCCACACAAAACTGTGGCTCTGTACAAGTCATTCCCTTTCTTCCGTGCTGGATCTCATGCAGAAAAGAGGTTGGACACTCTTGCAAGTTTCTTTTTTGTACAAAACGTATTTGGACAAATGTCTTCGGTTAGGTTTTTACCAGGCCTCTTTTGGGTAGCTCTACTCTTCAGCCTTCTCAGACTTCTGTAGCGGAAGAGGTCTACCACGCCCCAGTGTAAAGCCCCTGGTTCCATCTGGCATTCTTGGTCCGGAAATAGGCCTGTTTAATGACTCAGAACCAGAACTTCCTGATATACAAACATTAAAAAGAATTAAGTCAGTGTTGATCCCACACTAGCAGAGTAACAAAACATACATAAAAATGCGAATATGTTGAGGATGGGTATGAACAATGGAAATTTCAAGCAGTTATCTTGCTGCTTTTTACATGATTGTTCTGGAGCCAAAGAATTGCATGGAAAGTGAATCAGGGTTCTGTGTAGGTGTAACATGGAAGTGTGTTTAGCTTAACCATGCTAAGAAACTAGAGCCTATATAATTCCTGGACAATAATCTAGATAAAGGCCGAAGAGGCCTGAGGTTATAATCTAGTGGAACAGGAAATCATCACAGTACATAAAAAAGCTCGCACTTCTACAGAAAAGTTGCCAACTATCATCATAAAAACTCTCAATAGCACAGATATGATAATACACTCCACGACGCATAAAAGGCTATTGCTGTTGTATTACTACAAAGAAAATTGCATAGATATTTCATACAACATGTAAGTGCAACTATACCTTGTTTGTTTGGAATTTGATAAAACATGTGTGTGTAAAAATACCTTGTTTGTCTGTATTTTGCTGAATCTGACCTTGACCTTTGTACCGGCCTTTTCGCGCACCTTTAGGATTTTGCTTTTGGTGTTGGTGCTCAGTCTATAAGTACAACCAACAGGCTATCAGCAAAACTACATCCAGGATAATGATGGCAACATTTGAATGCGATGCAGATGGTCCTAATATCTCAATAAGCAAAATTCTACATGGAAATAAATGTAAATGGACTTTTCAGAGCCAGCTCCCAGCACAACAGAAGGCCTAATTATTAGCAAGCAAGTGCAAGCTGTAAATGATGCACTACACAAGCAAAACTACACTATTTTCAAATAAATAGGTGGACAGAGCCAACAGCAAATGGACCAGATAGTCACAATATCTCAATAAGCAAAATTCTACAAGGAAATAAATATAAATGGACTTTTTCGGTCCCAAGCTCCCAGCATATATCATCAATCAGATAACTGGATAGAGCCAACAGAAAAATGGACTCAAGTGTATGGAAAGTTTCAGACCTCAGTGGTGAAAGCGGAGTTCAAATTTTCCTTGTCCTTAGTACTCTCAATTGTATCAGCGATGCTGTTCTTTTCTGAGCTTGTTTGCTGGTCTTCTTTTGAATGCTGGTTCTGATTGTTCTTTTTGGAAACTGTATCCTGATTTTCTTTGGAAGATTTGCTATGCTTTGCTGATCCCTTTGAGAGAAGCCTAACTCTCATCCCAGTTCTCCAGTTGCTCTCATCACTTAGGGTAGTAACCTAACATTAGCAGAACACATAAAACCGATTAAAGTTGATTATTCTAGACTTACAGCTAATGATACTTTACCAAATCTATTATTAGATAGGTGATCAACAACTCACAGCCTTCTCAGCAGCCTCCACTGCTTCATACTCAACAAGGGCATGAACCTGTGCAAATCTGCTCTGTTACAAATTTGTTTTGTGGAAAAGATACACCAAAAATGATCTAACAGTTAAAAAAACTGAAACCTAGGAAATATATATGGAGTTATCAATTATATTTTGCATTGAATGGCTGTTCTCAACAAATGGTAATTTGCAATATCAGCAAATGACATCAGTTATAAATCAAAGAGTAGAAAATATAACTAAACTAGTTTCCAATTGAAACATTAGCAATAGTTTAAATCATGAAATAACGAAAGCACTACATGATGTCGAGATCATACCTTACTACTTAAAATGAATGCAGGCTTCTTAGCGGTTGAAGATTCTTTCACTAATTCTGGATCATTAATTGTTATGTTCACAACTCTAAGATGTAAAAAGGTAAATTACAGTGTCAGATTATAACAAAATCAGTCAACAACATGTAACAGAAGCACAGACTGCTACAAATGTCCAGATAACATACTTGCCAATTCTACCAAATTTTTCCTGTATACTCTCCATTGAGAAGTCTCGAGGTAGATTTTCCACCAAAACTGTGCTTTTCTGAAAATACAATACGATTACAACTACGACAACTAATATAATACATTTCAATAAGGGAATCGGATATTCACCTTTGGATCTTTCAATTCATTCTGTGGCAATAGATGTAACCTCCTGACCCTTTTCCCATCTGGACTTACAACCTATAAGAGTATCAATGAGCACTTATATTTATATCTAGATATATTAAGCATGACATAGCAACTGTAAATGGCATTACTGACAAACATTGGAAATTCAAAAGTGCCAGAACAGAATGAAAAGCAAAATATTACCAAGTTTGGTGATGTCCTGAGTGCAGCTGCAATTACTGAGAGGTCCTGAACGAGTTTCTTCATCCTTCTAAATGATGCGATAACCTCAATAGGAACTATTATAAAAAAAATCATCATCAGAAGAGAACTTGCATTTGAATACATATTGCATATAGAACGCCAGGTCACAGCATAATGTGGTGTGTATTCATTCTCATTCATATAATACATAGAGCACTGACTTGATAAACTGTGATTAACTCACTCGGTTTCAATAAAAAAACGGTGGTATAAGGGACAACTCAGATGAGTAAGGGACATATCATTTCCTGATGGTATCAACCAGACTCAGCTACCATGGCAGGGCACCAGGCAACAGTCGTCAATTACAGGATCAGATTGAAATATCTTCATGGTCCCAAAATACGATATTTAGGTATAAGAAACTCATTCAAATATGCCAAAGGACTACAAATAATCAAGCACCCTGTGGATTGAGGAATCCATAATTTTCTTAACAGAATGGAGTGAATCAGACACCAACAAATTTGGTATTCACAGAGACCTAAACAAGCTTCTCAGCACAACTCAAAGGAAGCTGCACCAGAGTACCAATGCAAAGGCCTCATCATAAGTACCTGTCACATTTCATCATTTTCACCTCCATTCCACATGTATGATTGTTAGGTTAAATTGAATCAGTGTTATTTCAAATGCAGAAAAAAAAAAGAAACCAGAGATGCACTGTGCTTAATGAAAAACCAGATATTTTGATCCAAGCATCTTTAGTGGAAAATAATTGTGATGCAGAATAAAAATAACAACATTATAAACAATGAAAAAAAAATTGCAGCCATTCCATTATAGATACAGTTCCAGTCGCACCTTGCAGCTTGCACAGGTAACTATACTAACTGAACTATACAGCATTGCATCATCAGTGTTTATGCTATATATATATGCAATAAGGCAAGGACACACTACTTACCAAAGCCCTTCTTGTGCTTCTTCACTAACTTCAACAGGAACTCATCCGTGGGAAGATTCTCATCGCTGAAATAGTATTCCACCTGCAAGTTTGAAGCAATGCAAATTCATTATGCACATCTACTGAATAGGACTCAACATATTGGGCTTAATTACAGAAACAACACATAATAAGACAAGAGAAACTACGGAGGGAAGGCCGAAAGAGTAACGTACCTGCTTGACGATCTGGTCGCGGAGCTCGTCGGTGAGCACGACGCCACCAGTGCCAGCCTCGGTGACCCCCGAAGAGGGGGCGTTGACGGCGTCGGGCTCCGCCTCGCCCTTCGGCGAAGGCGGCGTCTGCAACTCGTCGGACACGGTAAGGGGATCCGGCGCGATGCCGTCGAGAGGCGGACCCTGGCCGTCTGTACCGAGGTGTAGGGCGTCCTCCACCTCGAGAGGCGGCGGCGGCGGAGGGACCTCGTCGGCGACTGCAGGGGGCTCGGGCGCGACGGTCTCGAGGAGAGGTGGAGCCTGGCCGTCCATTCCGGAAGGGGAGATCAGGGGAGCCCAGGCGCGCCGCTGCACCCGGTCGCCGCCGCCGGCGCCGCTCGTAGTCGTCGGCTGGCGGCTTCGGGCGGAGGCGTGCGGCCGCAGGCTCGAGGCGGTTCGATGGCGATCTGGGCTACATATAGTAGACGACGGACGGACTCGGGGGAGCATGAGGGGGTTCTCTGGGAGCGGCTGAACGGCCCACCGGGCTGTGGACTTGCGTCGGTTTCGTCGTCTGGCATTCCTTCTTCCTGCCTGAGCCGTATATACCAGGCGAAGAACAGTTTGGGCCGTTTCGACGTGGATTGATAGGCCCAGAAAATGTGTAGGTCGAACTGGCCCAGCCCAGCCAGCACTCCACACTACAGAGCAGCACACCACACGGACTAGGGATGGAAATATGGAAATGAAATCTGAATTATCCGATATCCGTATCCGCTAAAACGTAAATATGGATATCCGTATCCGTATTCAAATTCAAATGTGGTAGGAAAGTGGATACATCCGAATTCGTTTTTGTCGATTTTTTCTCTATCCGATTCCATGCGTATTCGACAATATCCAGGACTATCCGTATTCGACTATATAAAACTGTAACTTATCTCTATTACTAATGACAAATTAGGTTCAATAAAATACTATTAATGATAGTGTATAATTGAAAAAATTATATCCATAACTAATGATTATGACATTAATCTTAATTTTAAGAATATTACATCCATAAAACAATTTAAAAGTTATATTTAAATTTAATGACCAATATCATTAATTCTAATGATAAAAATACATTAATATAAAGTTTAATTTTAATTACCCTAGTTTATTTTATGTATTGATGAAAATATTTTTCATGTATTTTTTATTATTTGTTTGATAAATATATATTTAAAATATGTATTTATTAATAGTTTTATTTATTATATGATTAATTATTAAAATAAATATGGAAATGTGATTATGCTTAATAAGCGATCTCTCTTATGTACTAATACATTAGTCTTTACATGTTTGTAATTGTAAATTATCAATAAAGAAAATTGGTAAATGCTGTCTTCCGAATTGAGTAAATATCCGATCCGTTTCCGAATTCGAGACATCCGTTTTGTATTTGTATTCGAGAACATTCGAATCCGTATTCGTATTCGAATAAAAATGTGGTAAAAAGTGCTATCCGAATCCGATTCATGCGAATTCGATCCGTTTCCATCCCTAACACGGACCCAGCTCCGTTTCGTCATCCAGAGAGCAGAGATTGCCGGACGAAAGACGTGGACCATCATTTGGCCCCGACCACCGGCAAACGGCGATCATCTTTACCAACTTTCTCCTTCAAAGTCCGGTGGTGCTGCTTTGACTTCGCTGTCTAACGCTCACATGGCTGCTGTGTTACGGACACGTCATTAGCGACGGGCGAACCCTGAGTAAAACATTTGAGCCCACGATACATGCATGTACTATGTTTTTTTCACTCCGGCGAAACGCCATCGGTGATGGAAAATCTCTTTGCATAAGTCTTATATTAGTTTCCGAACAATTAGGTAGGAGAAGGTCCCTAAGAAACATATATATCCTGTGACCTGTGGTAGTATGCATTAAGGCGCACTAGACCAGGCAAGGTAGCCTTGCAACTGAAGAAACCTTTGTGTCGGAAAAGCCGGGCAAGTTCATGTCCTTCCCAGTTGAAAATAAGAGAAAGTCTGGTTGCATGGACCATTTTATTTGTTTACACATACTGCTGCTTGTGGACTCCTGTTTGTTCCCATCACGCCCCCCATGCATTTCTCATCTCGTGCCATACTTCCTCCATACAGTGCTGCAGTAGGTTAAAGAGGAAAACAAATGCTGCATATAGTTTCTGACCTGACGACGCCGACACTAACCTAACCGGGACGGAGAATCAATGGAGCCATGGAGGTGGTAAACAAGCCCCGATTTCGGTTGGTTGCCATAATAAAAGGTGATAACTGATAAGGGCCGCCCACACACCAGTACACCACACCTCCCCCGTGTCCGGAGACTCGATGGAAACGAAAGATTTCGCCGAACCAGCCGTGTGATCCTTCACCGCGCGGGCACCGGTGCCACTGCCACCCGCCACCAGACACTCACCGGTCGCCAACTCGATCGCGCGCCGAGGAAAACGATGACGACGCGCCCGATCCGCGCGCGTCTCCTTTTCAGAAGGGGATCATGTGACCCCTCGCTTTTGGATCCTGTGGTTGGACGGATCGGATAGGCATCATTGCCATTTGCCCCGGATGGTTATGGTGTCATGGGAGCATCGGAGCTGCCAACTCCCCCGGCGCACCTCCTTGTCCATGCCTCCAAGCACGACGAGCAGCGAGCACCATCAGCGGTTGGTTGTTGGAACCAGGAATAACAAGGACTTTTGCTTGCAGCTTTGCCATCTTACGGTCAACGGATTAGCAGTAACACGTACTGTGTACTACGAGTATGTTATTACCCGTGCCAGCAGCTCGAGAACTTTACTGGTGGTAGAAGTCAATGCCACGCATGTGGGGCGGCTGGCACGCGTACTCCGTGTCCTGAGATTCTGATGCCCGATACCGAATACTCTGGTCCACGCCGAGCGAATCCGCCAGAGGCCGTAGAGCGAGCGAGTACGGACGGCTACGCGCTTTCATGGCTTTGGGTAGGAGCAGAGTGCAGTGGCGCCCCGAGTTTTACCATGTCAAGTCAAGCTGTGAACGGCGAGAAATCGTGTGTCGGCGTGGAGACGCAGCTCCGTGACCCCGCCGGGCGCCGGCCCGGTGTCCTCTTGTCTTTGGTATCGGAACATTGGAGTTCTCACACCACGTAGCATCGGCGACAGGGTCTAGTGTGATCGCGAAGCGAACGAGTGCTCGGCGACATGGCCTCCACGGCTCCACGACTCCCCACAAATGAGGACATGACCCTTAACTTAGCCTGTCTGATCATTGACTAACCTGCCTGTCATCAGTGCCGTAACCTCTGAGCTTAGTAGTACGGAGTATATGATACTAGCGGCCGTACTAGGCTGGGAGTACTACTATATGCTACTAGCGGGCAGGCACAGTGATACTCCCTCGTGCTTGAGCAAGACCTGACCACCAAATGTTGGCTGTTTCAGATTCAGAGAAGTGGGCACCGGGCAGCATGATGAAATACGGATAGCCCGCTATAGATTACAGAAGCCTGAATCCCCGGCATCATGACTTGTTTGCACTTAACAATGCATCGCTTTTGGAGATGCTGATGGTTTTCAGCCGCTTTGTCTCCGCCCACCTGCCTATAAAGCGAAAGCATAGCGCCATATACGGCCTTATCGGTCTGCCGCCGCTGAGTTGGGGTGTGCAGCGCAGCTGCTGATCCACTGAAATGCAAGAGCTGAATGATGATCAGATTTACGCACAAAAATCAGATCCTGAAATGACAGTTTCGTCGCCGAAAAACAAGAGCAGTTCTGCAGTTGGCAGTAAATCACCGAGGAAAGAGAGACCTCATCAGCTTGCCCACGGACTCGATGAAAAGAGCACGGTGCGTGCCCTTTTCCGTGCTCGACAAAGTGGCACCAAAAAGGCTGCAAAAAGCGAAAGGCAGGCGCACTCTAGCATGGTCTCTACTCTAGAGCCCCCCTTCATCAGCACTCAGCAGTATTGACCACTGTTGCCACAATTCTCACGCAGAGACAGAGACAGAGACAGGGGCCCTGTGAGAAGTAGAATACTGGGGAGGGTGGCCAGCAAAGTGCCAAAGGAAAAGGGAATCGCTGTGAGTGTGTGACCCCATAAAAAGCAGGGCGAGGGCGTGGGCGGGCGCAGAGCAGCCTCCAACCCAGACGAGGGCGCGGCCCGGCTCGGCAGTGCCCTCTTGTCTCCGTCCTCCTCCCCACTCCTCCGAGTCTCACGCTACCACTTCCCAAGTTCCCACTCGCGCCCCCAGCCAAGCTCAGCTGCTTCTAGAGTAGAGGGAGGAGGTGCTGAGCTGTGTGAGCCGGGAGGGAGCACAGAGGGGGGGCTAAAAGATGGGGCGAGATTCGCCGAGGGGGAGGCGCGCATTGCTGGCGCTGTGCTCGGCGCTGCTTCTCCTGGCGGCGCCCGCCCGCCCGGCGTCGGCTGCTCCGGTGGAGGATGGTACGCCGCCGCTGCGTCTCTCTCTCTGTTCCCTTCTCTTCTCGTCGTTTCCTCCGTCGATTGCTTTGCTTCAAACGCGTGCCTCGCTGCCGCAACCGCCCCATTCAGGAGTTGCTTGATGCACACCTCGAATTTGGGGCAGGTGGCTTTCCTCCTCTGCCCCTGCGTCAGATCTTGACACCTGAGAGTGGGGGATTTGTGCTCCCCTTCCCTTGCCATGTCCCCTGTTTATGTTGCCAATGCCAAGTTTATGAGCGCAAACATGAGAAGTTCTAGGAGGGCAACGAAAAGTAGCATCAGTGCGATGCCTGATGTACGGCAAGCATGCAACTTTGTGCATTTGGGCATACGCATGCGGACCGCATGCTTGCACTGCAAAGGCCGTTCCCCCTTTCCTTTCTAGCATCTTTGAGCATGACCTCGGTGCATCAAAGTAAAGATTTGCTCATAGGTCGGTAGGATCAACAGGATAGCTTTCAAAACACAGAGCAGTCATGGTTTGCATTGCATCCTTCAGAGTTCAGAGGGAAAACGTTGAAGCGCTTGGCTGTAGTGATTTGGCTACGTCTTGCTGCTTGTGTCACCTCTGTGTAAGTGTTGACTGCCAGACACGGCCGGTCCCTGTGTTTGACCACGCCATTCTTTCCGTCGTTATACTGCATGAGCTAGCGAGCTCGTTCTTACCGAAGTGGCTGCAGTTTTTCAGGCATATATACCCTTGTGACGCTTCCATTGCGTTACCGGTACCCCTGTTTAGCGCAGTATGTGCTTTTTTCCAAATAAACATGTCACTATCGCAAGGAATATTTTGATGTGATGCATCTTATGTCTGAAAATGACCAGTAACCCCCAAATGAGCTGCCCTGTCAAGTTGAAAAAGACGTTCTGTTGGAAGCAAAAATTTCAAAACAGAAAGTCACCTTACATAAGTGAATCCATGTTTTTTTTATTAATAAACTGAAACAATTCCTACTCCTGTTTCATTTGGTTTTATGGCACCACTGCAAGGTTGAAGGGAGTCAGAAAAAAAGTCAAAAGGAAAACCGGAAATGGTGTAGTAAACTAGGATCCTGACAGAACAGCGCAGCATCTCAATTGAATCCTCTGGTGAGGGTCAAATGGGTTGTTTAAAGGATGCCCGTGCCATGGAGGTCCATGCCTATCTATGTATGCCCGTACCTTCGTCACCTCCCCAGATTCACGCCATGATCTACGGTACTCGGGACATGTAGGTCTGCGGGTCTGGACCACTACATGGGGTGCTCCATGGGATTACGGTTGGTAGATGTTTCACTTTTACGGCGTAACCACATAAGATAGATGAGGCGTAATCACATGGCCGTCCTTGTGAGGACAATGAAGCATAGTAAAGTGGTCTAACCACATAAGATAGATGAGGCATAATCACATGGTCGTCCTTGTGAGGACAATGAAGCATAGTAAAGTGGTCTAGTGGTAGTACCCTGATGAACTGCATTGGATGTACAATAGAAAAACTTGGACATGTTTTCCTAGTGGTTTGTGGCTAGGCACTGTTGATTTCAGATATTAAATATGATTCTACAGTGTGGGTTTTAATTGACTTTGTCTACCTGCATAATGATTTAATTTCCTCACCCTTGTTTAATCACGGTTGAATCAACTCTGGAAGTTAACCTTCAAACAATACTGTGATTGCTTTTAACCAACTCTCATATTTAGTCCCCGTATGAGAGGTGGTAGTTGTATGGGGGCCATTTTTTCTCTCTAATACAAAGAAGCGCAGCTCTCCTGCGTTTTCGAAAAAGGGCCAATACTGTGATTGTTCATTCTTCATACCACCTTAAGTTGGTAACCATAGAATTGTCCCGGTACCGGTAAAGCATCCTAGATAAGATCTGTACTGGGTTTCCTCACTGTGATACTGCTGTTGAATTTGGCCGGGTGCATTCAGTGTCATTAACTTTATAATGGGTTCAAAAATTGCTTAGCACCTAGATGTGCCATAAAGAGACTCCAGCACATAGTGTACTAGACTTTGCTGGGTCAAACTTATGATCCGTACTATGCAACAAATGCTAGAGGTAGACTCTTATATTTTCCTACATCTATACCATTTGTTGTGTAGTATGGATCATAGTGTACTTGTGGATTTCAGACAATAGTCGAGCAGCATTTTGATTCTTTAGTTGCAGCAGCAATGCAGCATTGTCTTTGTAGTATAATTATTACCAAAACGTGATACTTACTAGTATGAGTTGGTGGCTTCTTGCATGACAGGCCTTCTCAGCAATGGTGACTTTGAGACAGCACCCGCCGGTGGTTTTGTCAAATCTGCATCTGTTGCTGAGGGTGCATCATCAATCCCTGGTTGGACAATCAATGGCACGGTTGAGCTCATTTCTGCTGGCCAGCATCAGGGTGGCATGATCCTTATTGTTCCACAGGGTATCCACACAAAGCTCTTGTCTCTAAATACGTTTTTCTGAAAATAGTCGTGCATAGAAGTGTTTAAACATCTGAATTTCTGTGACAGGGGATCATGCTGTACGGCTAGGGAATGATGCTAGCGTTGGGCAGGTGGTGGAGGTTGAGAAGGGCTCGGAGTATGCCGTCACATTCAGCGCTGCTCGGACATGTGCACAGCTGGAGTCACTGAATGTGTCCGTTCTAGGTGGTGTATCACAGACGGTGGATTTGCAGACATTGTACAACATAGAAGGCTGGGATGCGTACGCCCTGGCTTTTCAGGCAACAGATGAGCAGGCACATATTCAGTTCATGAACCCTGGCATGGAGGATGATCCAACTTGTGGGCCTATCCTTGACAATGTTGCCATCAAGAAGCTCTTTACTCCAGACAAGCCAAAGGGTATGCGATTCTAGACTCTTTCAAAGTTTAGCATGACAATGTGATTTCAATTTCAGTTTCCATATCTTTTTGCTACATGTAACTAAATTCAGTACGTGCTGTTGTTGTTCTCAACAGATAATGTGGTGCTCAATGGGGACTTTGAGGAAGGTCCATGGATGTTCCCAAACACAAGCTTTGGAGTGCTGCTCCCAACCAACCTCGACGAGCAAACATCTGCCATCCCTGGCTGGATGATCGAGTCGAACCGTGCGGTTCGCTTCATTGACTCTGATGAATACAAGGTTCCACAGGGGAAGCGTGCCATCGAGCTTCTGTCAGGAAAGGAAGGCATCATCTCCCAGATGGTGGAGACGACCCCTCAGAAGGAGTACAGCCTAACGTTCACGCTGGGGACGGCAGGCGACTCGTGCCAGCCACCGATGGCCATCATGGCTTTCGCAGGCGACCAGGCCCAGAACTTCCACTACTCGCCGATGGGCAACGCCACCAGCCAGGCTGCAAATGTGACGTTCACGGCGCGCGCCGAGAGGACGCGGGTGGCATTCTACAGCGTGTACTACAACACGAGGAGCGACGACCACAGCTCGCTGTGCGGGCCGGTGATCGACGACGTCCGCGTCTGGGGCTTGAACGCGGCGGCCGGGTTGAAGGCAAGTGTTGGGCTGGTTCTTGGTATTGTTGGTATGGTCGGCATGGTGCTGCTCTGAAATCCGAATTTCCATGTGCTTCTGGTCTTGGCCTCTTGGGTATGGTCTAAGGATATATAACCTCTTCTGTAATGCTGAGGAGGCTGCTAGTTTTGGTAGTAAGCTTGAAGTTTCTACGCGTTTGAGTAATGTGAGCTTAGGCTGAAGCTACCAGAACCTATATGTGGTTGCTTGTGTTACTTCATTTGTGATTCAGGAAGTAGCATGCCATTATATGGGCTTGTGTGGTCTGTGTGCCAAGAGCTTGTAATGTCAGTTGTCAGAAATGTTCAAAGTCCATCTCTTCATTATATTAGAAAATTTGAAGAGTTAATACCCTAGTTTCTTACCTGAGATATTCAGAGCAGCTATTGTCAATTGCATCAAAGCGATACGAACAGGATGAAAGGCACGAATTTTCAAGTGCGAGTGTGTGACAACTGACAACTGCGAGCTTATTTCCAATCAGGCAGCTGAATTTTTTGAATGAGCTAAACTTGCTGTAAATATCTTTATGGACATTTTATCAGAATTTCATACTATCTCACTGCCAGTAGGGCAGTAGTCCACTGGAAAACTGAACAAGTTTTACCACAAAGGATAATTGTTGTGCAACGTTTTCTCTGGCCCAGCCCGGTGCCGGAGGCCTGCTGCCGGATAGCAGGCCGGAGGCCTTCTCAATCACTAAAGCCGAATTTTTTTTTTACATTTCCCCCTCAATTTTGCAAAAATAAATGGTCCACAAAATTTTTTGCAAAACTGTATCTACCGCCGCCGCCGTGGCCCACGGCGGTAGGGGTACAGTCTGTTTTCAAAAATTTGTAACTTTTTTGTTTGAACTCGGATGGAGGTAAACTTTATATGAAAATTGTAGCTTTCGACGAGATCTACAACTTTGTAGTTCAAAGTTTTTCCATTTGAAGTCATCTTCATAATCAAATAATCGATATACTATCCAGATCTCAGTTTTCATATCGAGATCTCAGTTTTCAGTTTATGTTCAAAAAATTGTAACTTTTTTGCATGAACTCGGATGGAGGTAAACTTTATATGAAAATTGTAGCTTTCGACGAGATCTACAATTTTGTAGTTCAAAGTTTTTTTATTTGAAGTCATCTTCATTCTCAAATAATCGATATACTATCCAGATCTCAGTTTGTAGTCTTCAGATCTGAATAGTATATCAATTATTTGAGTCCGGAGATGGTTTCAAATGGAAAAACTTTGAACTACAAAGTTGTAGATCTCATCGAAAGTTACAATTTTCATATAAAGTTTACCTCCATCCGAGGTCAAACAAAAAAGTTACAAATTTTTTAAAACAGACTAGACCCTACCGCTGTGGGCCACGACGGTAGCAGTCGCTACAGTACACCCACGCTGTACCGTAGCTATCACCGTGGGCCGGTACTGTAGCTATTGCTGTGCTCTACGGCGTCAGATGTATAGTTTTGCAAATTTTTTGGCGGATCATTTATTTTTGCAAAAAAAGAAAAAAATGTAAAAAAAAATTCACTAAAGCCACAGGAAAAAGACGACGACTTGTGCAGAAGAAAATGCTGGGCCATGCACTTTTTGGGGCCCTTAGTGATCGAGCCCGGTTTGCAACTCAAGAAAAAGTATTAAATCTCAAAAAAAAGTATTATTATTTCAGCACTTTAAGACGAGCAGGTTAATATATGAGAAAAAAAACTTAATCGTAAAAACAAGCTAGTGCTTTAAACAAGTCGTTGCGAACTTGCGATGAAAAGTTTAATTTCCACCCATTTTAACCAACGATTAATTCCACCCTGTCAGCATTTACAGTACCAGTGTGATCAATCTGATCATTAAACTAACTTTATTCTTTGAACACCATCACTACTTCACCCATGTATTCTTTGAAGACAAATCATTAAACTAACTTTATTAATAGAAATGATACAAAGTTCTCCTACGTTGTTTAATTAAAAAAATCGCAATCATATGATAGAGCAGGCCCATGCAGCAAGGCCAAATCAGTAACACAGGAGAGAAAATGATCACGCGGGAGCTCGCTTGTCTAGCGCGTACGGCAAAGAAGCTTTCTAGAGGTCAGCTCAGGACGCTCAAAACTAGTACTAGCAAGAAAGTGTCTGTCCGCGGCGGGTAGATCTAGGAACCGCGAGCTACCTGCAGCTAGGGTGCAGATTGCAGACGTGCGGTACAATAATCACAATCAGGATGGGATCGATTTTATCGGCGAGCCCGCAAATCGGTGATTTTCTGAAGTTTGAAAACATGAAATGACTTACTGTGGCTTCTGTCTGAATGCACGCACATGTATATGCCGCGTACCGGACCCTACTCTTGAACAAAGCTAACGATGTGGCCCGCAGGGTTTTTTTTACCGTTTTGTAACTGGTCCGGTTCGGTTGCGGTAACCGATTGGGCCCAAGTGACCAAATTTAAATTTTAAAATATGATTTCAAAAGATTGAAAAGTAAAAGAAAAATTCTTAAAAATATTTCAAGGTGTGTAGAATCTAATGATGTTAAATTTTTTTAAATATTAGTGCATTTAGTATTTTTTGCGAACATTAGAAGTTCAACAAAAAAAAATGACCGGCACATTTAGGCCCAAATGGTTAACCGCTCTAATCGGTCGCGAGCTGTCCACTCCAAACTGATTGAACTGCATTTTTTATTTGAATTTTGAATTTATTCGGTAATTAGCTGTAACTGTTTCGGTAAACTGCTAAACCACCGGCCGGCGGTTTCCCGAGGACCGATCGGTAACAAAAAAAAATCCTGGTGGCGCGTCGTCGCGGAGCAAACTAAAAGTCACGAACAGCTCATGTATAGAGCTCTTTTCCGGTGTCCTATATTACCAATGAGTGGTATAGAGTATGAAGAACATTTAACCATCTATTTGCTAGGGTAATTTAGTACTTAAATCAATAATTATTAATTATCTCATTTTTCAAATTACCTCTTGTATTTTCCCTATCTCGTGTGCCACACCACACACTCATCTTCCTTTTCTTCGCTGCCGCCGCCGCATGTGCTGGATAACTGGATCCCTCCGAACTACTCCTGATTAAGTCAGCTGGCAAGTAAACAATTGAATCTGCCAACCGCCGTCCATCAATGGAGGGTGAATCACACAGCTGCCAAGGGTTAATCAAAGCAACTCTATAGCCTTTTGTCCAGCAGCTCGCACGGACCTGCGCTGCTCATGCGGGCACGGCGCCGCCGCCGCCGTCCGCCGGACGGTCTGCCGCCACCAAGGAGGAAAAAATATTAAAAGAGGAAGAGAGGAGAGTGAGATACAGTGAGAGATGAGGATCCCGTGATGTTGATTTCCAAATGAATCGTGTGTAATTTCAATTTTTGATTTTAATAAATATGATTCCAATTCCCAAATTATACTAGGTTCTAATTGTAAAAGTAGTTTAATTATTTTCCCTTAATATCCTTATACTACCTATACTACCCATCCATACCACCCTATACTACTGATGAATTTTCAACAGTATATAATTAATCTGAGTCGTTGTATAACAGTATATGGTGTGCTATACGTGCGCGACGCGAACCCGACACTCCATACACGTGAAAATGTCAAACGACGTATAATTTGGAATGCACGGAGTACTAGCTGTTAGATTGATCTCCTCCCTGATGGGCCCAACGGCCCATCAGGCCCTTAATCTCGCGCCTTGATCGGGGGCGACCAACCCTAATATGGTTGGCGGGCCCCTGTTGCTCTGTGCTATAAAAACGAGGTGGGGGCCGCAAGCTTGCGTCAAGAGGTTCGCCGCCAACCCCACGCACCCCACCTACAACCCTAGCCGATCTACAGGGAGCGCAGGTGCAACGGGAAGCTCCGCCGCCGCCACTGCACTGCTCGACGCTGCCCTAGGGCAGTACCTGCACTGCGCGACGCTGCCTAGAGCAGACTACACCGACTGAACCAGCGATGGCCTCAAGCTCCTCCACGCCGGCCACGACCGGCGAAGGTATCATCCTTCTCCTTCCCCTCTGTCCTCTTTCTCTCTCTCGGTGCACACACACACATGTTTTACACACGATTATGGTTCCTACCCATCAAGATATGCACCTAGGAGATCATTGGGATCTAGCAATGGTATCAGTCGCCTACCTAGGTTTTGGATCTGTTTCGGGTCGAAGAAACAAAGGAGAGATCGAATCGAATCCGAATAGGCAAATGCAAAGTGGAAACCCTAACCCTAACCCTAGATCTAAAACGGAAAAGAAAGAACGGGAGGAAGGACTTACCTGTGGCCTACCTCACCGTCACTACCGCCGCCAGCGGTGCCTAGGGCTCGCCGGATGGACAGTACAGCCGGGCTCTGTCCTTGCCGGACCTCCGCCGTGAGGAACGGGGGCACAGGGCGCCGCGGTGAAACCCACCAACGGCGGCGCGCTCTCCCTCGTGGGGAACGCGCTCGCCGGCGGTGGGACTCCCGGCGGCGCCGGCCACCACTCTCTCCGAGCCACTTTGGCTCAACTCTCTGGATTCGCGGACTCGTGCGGCTCTGGAGGAGAGGGGGAGGGAAAAGGATAGCAGAGAAGAAAGGGGAGATGGCCGGCTTTGGGCCGGCGGTGCTCTTCTCTGCCGTCACCGGCGGGACCGCCGGCCAACGGATCCTCCTCCGCCGCCGCGTGTTGCTACACGGGCGAGAGAAGACGGGGGGATGGAAATGCTCTAGGGTTTCAAGGGCGTGGACGACCGGGCGCGGTTTTGATGCTGCGAATCACGCGGGTGGCCGTCGGATGTGATCCGCGGGATTGGACGGCAATCAGTGTTCGACGGTCACGCGGGCCACTTTTGGCCCATGCGGGCGACACACGTGGGTTGCTTCGGCGGCCCAGCCGTCGGTTTTTGGGCCTAAGGCCCAGGCGGACGTGAGGAGGCCGGCCGTGGGCCGTGATTTCCTCCCACGGGCTGCACATTAGTCTTTTGATTTATTCTTTTTATTGTTTTTCAGAAGCATTTGTTTGCTGAATTTTGTATAGTTTGTTTCATCTATTCAAATTTTGAACCAATGGGATAATTTGCTTAGATAAAAGTAAAGTAAACAGTGATATTGCTTCTGAATAGAAAGTTTTTTCATGAATTTATTCATGTTTCCGTTGCGAATTGTTTAAAGAAATGCTTATTGTTTAAATTTAATTGGAACCAACGGGAAAATTAAATTTAAAAGGAGCAAGTTAAAGTAATTTTTTCTGGTAATTATGATGTTGTTATTTACTGACCAACGTTGTTAATAATATCATCATGATTAAAAGGTTGTTTATGTGCATTTATTTCTATTTTCTGCCCAACGGTGATATAGATTTAATTGTATAGACAATTGTATGTTTTAATTTTGACCAACGTTGGATTAATGCTTGCAATTGTCATCATGGATCTCACTGATTATGGTTTTCAGGAGGGTTCAACTTGATGAACTCCATCGGCTCTGTTCCAGTCCTCAATGCTGAGAATCACAAGGAATGGAGCAGAAAAGTGAATCTGGCTTTTGTTTGTGCTGAGCTTGACTGGGTACTAAAGGAACCACATCCGGTTCTGCCACCAAAGCCACAGAGAGATGACAAATAGGATGATGCTGCATGGAAAAAGAAAGAAGAGGATTATTCCTCTTTAGAGTTTTCGTGGTCCATCGACAACAAAAAGTGGGCCTCGGCAAATAAAAAGTGCGTGGCTTTCATAGAGAACACAATTGAGCCCTCTCTTCTGAGCTCAGTTGATGGTTGTAGCTCTGCTGCAGAGTTACTTGACAGGATAAAGAGTCAGTTTACTGGCTCTTCAAAGACATATGCCACCATGATGCTGAGGCAGCTGGTGAATGAAAAGTATACAGGCAATGGAAAAGGCATAAGGGAGCACATCCTTAGGATGAGCAACTAGGCATCGAAGGTAAAGCCACTGGATGCGGATCTGAAAATTAAGCCCAAGCTCCTTGTTCATCTGGTTATGGCTTCTCTGCCAAAGGAGTTTGACACTTTTGTTGTCAACTATAACATTCATTCAGAGCAGTGGGATCTGGAAAAGACTATAGCCATGTGCGTGCAGGAAGAGGAAAGGATCAAGTCCAACAATGGAGGTTGTTTGAACCTTGTGAAGAAAAAGAACTTCCATCAAGGATCTTCTTCAAAGCCACATGGTAAAGGTCCCATGCAACAGCAGCGTCAGCCTCAGAAGAGCTCTCTTCCAGTGGAGAGGGATCAGTGTCTCTACTGCAAGAAGAAGGGGCATTTCAAGAAAGAATGTCCTGATTTTCTAAATTTCATCATGACAAAGAATGGTAAGAACGTTGTTTCTTTTATAAATGAATCCTTGTATACACAGTTTTCTAAATCTACTTGGTGGATTGACTCTGGTGCAACTGTTCATGTTGCAAATTCTTTACAGGGGTTCCGTTCGACCCGGAGCACGGAAAGAAAAGAAAGATGCATTGAAGTTGCAAATGGAGTACAAGTAGAAGTTGAAGCTGTTGGCGATGTCTCTATGGAGCTAGTTGATGGTTTTACACTTTTGCTTAGAGATGTTCTTTATGTTCCTTCGTTAAACAGAAACTTGATTAGTATTTCACGTTTGGACAAAGATGGTTTTGAATGTCTATTTGGACATGGCCATTGTGCCATTTGGTGTAATAATGCTTGTGTTGGTATTGCTTACCTTCATGATGAGCATTATTTGTTATCCTTACGTGAAAAAGTTAATTCATTATGTGATGTGAATGCAAATGATGTGAATGTTTCCGGGTCAGAGAATGTTCAAAAGAAAAGAAAGAGAACTCATGATATTTCGTCGAAATTATGGCACTGTTGTTTAGGCCATATTTCGAGGGGGAGAATAGAGAGCCTCGTTAAAAATGAAATTCTTCCTCCGTTAGAGTTCTCTGACTTAGAGCAATGCGTAGATTACGCTAAAGGAAAGTATGTAAAGCAAATTAAAAAAGGTGCAAAACGTAGCACAGGAACTTTAGAGATAATCCATACTGATATTTGTGGACCCATTTCCTGTGAAAAGCGTGGATGGCTATGACTCATTCATAACATTCACAGATGATTACTCCCGTTATGGTTATATTTATCCAATTAAAGAAAGATCGGAAGTGCTAGATAAATTTAAGATATTCAAAGTTGAAGTTGAAAATCAACTTGATAAAAGAATTAAAATAGTAAGATCTGACCGTGGAGGGGAGTACTACGGTCGGCACACCCCATTTGGCCAAGTTCCTGGACCTTTTGCAAAGTTCCTACAGGAAAATGGCATAGTCGCCCAGTATTCAATGCCGAGCGAGCCTCAGCAAAATGGAGTAGCTGAGAGGCGCAACCATACACTGATGGATATGGTGCGTAGTATGATGAGTTACTCCACCTTGCCATTGGGATTGTGGATGGAGGCTTTAAAAACCGCTATTCACATTCTCAATAGAGTACCAAGCAAATCGGTGCCCAAAACACCGTATGAGCTGTGGACGGGAAGAGTACCCTCTCTACACCACTTGCGTGTCTGGGGGAGCCCAGCTGAGGCCAAAGTGTTCAACCCAAATATTGGAAAGTTAGATTCCAAAATAGTCAGTTGCTACTTCATTGGGTATCCTGAAAAGTCAAAAGGTTTTCGCTTCTACTGTCCAGATAGATATACAAAGTTTGTAGAAACGAAACATGCTGTTTTCTTAGAGGATGAAATGATGAGGGGGAGCACGGCAGTGCGAAAAATTGATCTTGAGGAGAAGCGGGTGTACGCACCCAATCCGATGATCCAAGAGCCATATTTCACACTACCTGTTGTACCTGCACCGATAGTTCCTGAGGCTGTGGTGCCAGCACCTGCTGTAACTCAACCTATGGCAACAGTGAGTGAAGATCCGGACCCTGTCCTTCAGGATTCGATTGAGCCCACTGTTGCACATGAGGAAGAGATGCAGCAGCCACCTCATGATGATGTGTCAACAGATGTTGAGGCACCGAGTGTGCAAACAGAAGAGGCCCCTCGGAGGTCTCAAAGAGTTAAAAGATCGGCTATTCCTAGTGATTATAAAGTCTATAATACAAAAGTTACTCATATGGAGGGTGATCCCGCTTCATATGAAGAAGCCATGAGAAGTGCTGACTCATCGAAATGGTTGGAGGCCATGGAAGATGAGATAAAATCGATGAGTTCCAACGATGTTTGGGACTTAGTGGAAATTCCTGAAGGAGCCAAAATAGTAGACTGTAAATGGGTCTACAAGATTAAACGTGACTCTAGAGGGAACATAGAAAAGTATAAGGCACGACTTGTGGCAAAAGGCTATACCCAGAGAGAAGGAGTAGATTACAATGAGACATTTTCTCCAGTCTCATGTAAAGATTCCTTCAGAATAATAATGGCATTAGTAGCACATTTTGATTCAGAGTTGCATCAGATGGATGTAAAGACGGCCTTTCTAAATGGTGATTTAGAAGAAAATGTCTACATGAAACAACCGAAAGGTTTTGTCATGAAAGGAAAAGAACATTTAGGATGCCGCCTAAAGAAATCCATTTATGGGTTAAAGCAAGCATCCAGATAGTGGAATCTAAAGTTTGATGACACAATTAAAATATTTGGGTTTGAACCTAATGTGGAGGACAACTGTGTTTATGCAAAGTTTAAAAATGGGAAATACATTTTCCTAATCTTGTATGTGGATGATATCTTGCTTGCTAGCAATGATGTTAATCTACTACGGGAAACAAAGAAGTTTCTGTCCTCAAACTTTGATATGAAAGATCTTGGTGAAGCCTCATATGTTTTAGGCATAGAAATTAACCGAGATAGAAAGAATGGGGTTTTAGGATTATCGCAAAATGCATATTTGGAAAAGATTTTAAAGAAGTACAGTATGCATGCGAGTAAAGCATCACCTGCTCCTATAGTAAAGGGTGATAGTTTTGGAGAATTTCAATGTCCCAAGAATAAATATGAGCTCGATCAAATGAAAGCGGTACCATATGCTTCAGCTGTTGGAAGCTTACAGTATGCACAAGTGTGCACTCACCCTGACTTAGCATTTATCACCGGAGTACTCGGTAGATATCAAGATAATCCAGGCATGGAGCACTGGAAGATGGTAAAGAAAGCATTGCGTTATGTGCAAGGCACAAAGCATTTCATGCTAACATACAGAAAATCTGATTGCCTAGAGATAAAAGGGTATTCAGATACAGACTATGCGGGAGATAGAGATGATAGAAAATCCACGTCTGGATACATATTCACTCTCGCTGGGGGATCTATTTCGTGGAGAAGCTCCAAACAAAAGCTAGTTGCATCATTGATGATGCATGCAGAGTTTATAGCATGTCATGATGCTATTGGACAGGTGATATGGTTAAAGAAATTTGTACCCGACTTGAAAGTGGTAGATTGTATTAATAAATCACTAAAGATGTACTGCGACAATCAGCCAGTAGTGTACTATGCTCACAACAAGTTGAGTAATGCTTCCAAACCAATTGAGGTAAAGTTTTATGTTGTGAAGGATAGAATCCGGGATAAGACCATAAGACTCGAGCATATAGGGACAAAAGATATGGTTGCAGATCCGCTCACGAAAGGCTTACCACCCATTGTGTTTAGAGAACACTTAGCCGGCATGGGTTTAAGGGAAAGCCTATAATTCCTGAATTATGTTGTGGCCCAAAAGAAAAGAATTTATTCCAAAATGGAGAAGTATGTTGTAGCTGTTTTTGTCTATCGACAATTGAGTCGTGATGATGAAGCATGCTCTATGTACTAATCTGTGATGGAACCAATAAAGTGTAAATGATAAAGTTAAAAGTATGTGATGAGATCAAGGGGGAGAATGTTAGATTGATCTCCTCCCTGATGGGCCCAACGGCCCATCGGGCCCTTAATCTCGCGCCCTCACTACTAGGGAATCCATCATTTGTACCGGTTTATAACCCTCGTTAGTACCGGTTTCCAAACCGGTATTGTTCTGTCGGTACTAATGTGAAGTCACATTAGTACCGGTTTTGGAAACCGTTACTAATGTGGGCATTAGTACCGGCTGGTATTGAGGGCCGGTACTAATGTGGCCGCCCCCGGCGACGTGGCACGGTCCACATTAGTACCGGTTCTCATTTCCAACCGGTACTAATTTTTTTGTTTTTTCTTTTTCTTTAATGTTTTCTGGTTTATTAATTCTATCGTATTTACGTATACTAATCCTAATGCTTGATACGCTATAATATATATTCGTGTGCCATATAAAATATTTAGATAATACTATACATGCATACGTATATATGTACTAGTATAATATCTAATATTATACTAGTACATATATTTGTATGCATGTATTATCTCAAATCCGGTAGTTGATCCAATGCAAAGAACATATATAATATTGTGCATACAGAAATACGAAAAATATATATTAGTGTATATAATACATTGCATCAAAGGTTAGCAAGATTTAATATTAGTTTTTTTTGCTTCCTGAAGATTGGTCTTTTGCAGAGCTTTTTCCTCTCTTGCTCCCCTGCTTAGTCGACTCTGCTTGTTCCGTCGACTTCCCAGTTGCTTTTGCAGTGGACTTCCCCGATGTTTCTTCCGTGGACTTCCCCATTACAATCACAGATGATAAGCCTGAGTAGAATTCTCCACCTGGCGTAATCACCTCATCTAGAAGAAATCCGCAAAGTTGTTCTTGAATTAACCGGATTCTTTCTGACTCAAGGAACCCCTGCTTGATGTCATCAATCTACAAAAGAACATGAACAAAGAATAAGAACTAGTACAAAAAATAACATGGACAAATAAGAACTACATGCATGTGTCGTTTAGTTTAGTGGACGCACCCTGTCTTCAAGGTTGGTACCTCTTCCGATGCTTGAAAAGGTATGCATGAACTCGCATACATAGTATCCGCACAGATTGGTACCTGAAGGTTGTGTCAAGCACTACACATGTGCGAAAATAAGGTTATGAAATATGTTTAATTATATTGGAAGACATGAGATATGCGGACTAGCAGAATACACATACAAGGAAATCATAGTGGAAATAAAGGTTCTCTTTGTATCTTCCCGGGTGCTCTACACAGAGGCGAGTCCATGCAAGTTTGATCATCTCTACGACATCTTGATATGCGTTTTTGTCTGATGTTGCCCTCAAAGAGTCGAAGATGAAGACCTTGCTTAGAGACGGACAGAATGCAAAAAGAATCCAGTGGAAGCTGTGCATACGTGTAGAAGTATTAGTTTCTTGAAATATATATGCAATATCATTTGAAACTGATAAAATAGATGAGATACACGTTGCTCACCCGAAGTTGTATGGCAGAAGTATGATACCCTTCTTATGGTGTTTTTGTAGATACAAATATATATAGTCCAATGTGTCCAGCTCCCATTTTCTGACACAAGTCTGATTTATCATTAGTGGATCCATGAAGCCGACATCCTTTATTCCTCTCCTCCTGCACCGCTGCATCTCAAAGCTGCATGATTGAAATTAAATTCAAATTAAACACAAGTTAAGATAAGGTAGAATGGCTAGATCATTGTTTTCGAGACTTACAGAGTCCAGCAAGCGATGAGTCCTGAGTCAATTGCATCTTGATTGAATAAGAGCCAAAATTGGTCAAATTCCACACCAAAAGTTTGTCGGCCACGGAAATAATGTTGATCATCTATGGTAATTTCCACATAGGTTACACTGCTTGCTGACGCAACCATGTACCAATCGTGCAGTTCATGCATTCTCGTTGGAAGATACGGCACCAACTGCGGCCACACAAGAGGTTTACCCAACTCATACTTCGGTCTATTTGCCCCTTCATGTATTGGGATTGGTTCGTCCCCTCGGATTTGACCAGGAGTCAGACCTGATTCCTTATTGAATACAAGCATATGCTGCTCTTGCGAAGAAAGCACCTTGATGGGGGAGACAGATTGCTTTGACTGGGTGCCTAGTTGTGGAATAGATTTAGCTTTATTCACCAACTTCTTCTATTTGTCAATCTTGAGTGCCTGTCTGTCATAGTCACTCAAAGGAGGTGGCTGGGCATTTATTCGTTTCTCCTCCTCTATTTTCTTCATGAAGCGATGAAATTTGACCCGGTCAATTGGTTTCTCAACAGGTGGCTTCTTCGCTTTGAATATTTATCTATCAAGTTCAGCCCTCACTAAAGCATCTAGCTCCTCCTGAGTCTTCTCGTAAGATAATTTCGGTTGAGGCTTCTTCGGCCTGGGCTTCGTCTGCTTCTTTGGAGGAGGGGGAGGAGGATGATGCGTAGCTCGTCGTTTGGTACCCTTGCCCTGTTGCTGAGGGGGCGGACTCTCGCTTGGGTCCCGATCAACTAGAGGACTCATGCTTCCTGTTGGAGATGACGGTAGCTGATGATCTTCGCCTTCAGGCACGGGGGGTGTAGATGAGGCTTCAGGAAGAGGTGCTTCTGGTGAGGCTAGGGGTGCTTCTTTGACCGGTTCCGTAATCTTTATGTGAGTCTTGGCCCACAATACCCAACCGTGCACGGTATCTCCAAGCACCTCTTCCCCATCAGGTCCCGGTAACTCCAGTTCGAGGTCTTCCCAACTGGGGACCACTCGGTCGATGGCAACTTTATGGTAAAATGATTTACTGAATTCCACGCCCATGAATGTTTCCCCCGGTTCCGGGACCTCAGCAACACCATAAGCCACCGGTGACATCTTGTTTCTGAGTTGAGCGTGAAGCTCACACGCTGACCTCACTATGATGTCATCCACGGGGAACCGTTCGTGGTAGACCTCAGCTGCTTTTGCTAAGGCTTGGGGTGCTTCTGCTGAGGCAACCGGTACTTCTGCTTCCTTGACCGGCGCTTCCGTGTTTGCTGGTGCTGCATCCGTTGAAGCTACACTACTTTTCCCCTTTGTAGATGGCGGGCTCATTTCATCTATGGGCCATTGCTGAGATGATTGTTTGTTAAGAGCAAGGGCCACACGCTCGTCAATGATGGCCTCCATTCTTGCCTCAGTCATTTCTACGCGCTCTTGCAATTGTCTGATTTTCCTATCTTGTTCGTCCTTGTTCCTTTTGCGCTTCTTGTACGAGTCAATGTGCTCATGCCATGCGACTTTCCATGGAATCACACCTTTGCCTCGGCAACGTCCACCATGTTCTCTAGTGCCTATTGCAGCAGAAAGCTCGTCCTTCTCTCGATCAGCTATGAATGTTCCTTCGGCAGCAGCCCTGATCAAATCAACAAGCCTTGCAGCTGTCTGTCTTAGTTGGTCACTCGGTATTAATGATCCATCTTCGGGATTGAGCGTGCCACCATGTGCATAATAGTAATTCCGCGCTCGGTCAGGCCACTCCAGAGTTGCCGGTACGATTCCACGTGCCATTATCTCTTGCTCCATCCGATCCCATTTGGGCAGGGCCATCGCGTAACCTCCAGGGCCAAGATGATGGAATTCTTTCTTTTTACGTGTGTTGGCTGTGTTGGTTGCAATCAACTTGGCGGCATCTTCCGATTGCTTGCCCTGCACAAATGCATCCCAATGATCTCTTAACTTGGCATATCCCGGCTTCTTAAAATCGGGTGTAAGCCCCTCCTTGATGAACTCCTTGGTCAGCCGCTTCTTGTACGTCTGAAAGGCAATTGCACCCTTCTGCAGGGCCCAAGTGCGCATAGCTTTGAAATCTGTGTTTTCGGGAAATCCGAAGTGTGCTTTCACCTCGGCCCAGATCATGTTCTTCTCTGTGACCGGGACAACATCTGGCCGAACCGGTACCGGGGGTTCATTCTCTTCATGTTGCTCTTCGTCCTGATCTTGATCTTCGTGCTCAGCTTCTGCTTGATCACCTTCTTCGGGTAGCAAGTCAGGTGTGTCAGCCGCTTTCCAAAACCGAAAGCTTATTGGGATGTTGTCCCGAACAAGTGCCCCAATGTGATTTACCAACTTGACAACATTTTCATGTGGAGCTAACGGTCTCCCATCGGGAGATACTTCCGTGATGATGAAACGCCCGTCTAGCTTCTTCTTTGGGCCGCGTTTCCCACCCGACTTCTTCTTGCTGCTCGATGCAGGCTCCTGGAAATTTAAGAACTATTAACTCATTTTCTATAATTAGTAGGTTCCTCGAAAATCATGACGAGGTACTGGTTTTTATTAATTATACCTCGGATGGTTCTCCATCATTGCTTCCTTGAGCAATTGGTTGCTCCCTCTTGTTGCCATCAGCAAACATGTTCAGGTAGCTGTTGGCCTCTCTGTGATCCTGTTCTTGTTCATTCAGTGCATCATTCATAGTATTGCGAGCAATTAAATCCATGATCATTTGCTTCGCTTCTCGATCCTCTTCGGTTCGCACTATTGTAACTAAAATAATGTAACAAAAAATAATATGAGGATCATCTATTCCAATGATGAGATAATTAATACGAGGACAAAAAATAATAATGTGGCGGGGGAGTCGGGAGCGTGGCAGGGGCAGAGGGGTCGGGAGCGTGCGGGGGAGTCGGGAGTGTGGCGGGGGGAGGGGTCGGGAGCGTGGCGGGAGCGAGCTAGTCGAGCGAGTCGGGAGTGTGGCGGGAGCGAGCGAGTCGACCGAGTCGGGAGCGTGGCGGGGGAGTCGGGAGCGTGGCGGGGGGGGGGGGGAGAGGGGTCGGGAGCGTGGCGGGAGAGTCGGGAGTGTGGCGGGGGGAGGGGTCGGGAGTGTGGCGGGAGCGAGCTAGTCGAGCGAGTCGGGAGCGATTCGACACGCTCTCGACTCGCTCGACTCGCTCGAGCGAGTCGAGCGATTCGAGAGCGTGGCGGGAGCGAGTCGAGCAACTGAAATTTTAAATAGCATTTACATCCATATTTAAATAGTATTTACATCCAAATTCAAATATCATTTACATCCACATTTAAATAGCATTTACATCCATAATTCTAAATTCTAAATTCTAAATCTAAAACTATATTTGTAATTATAAATCTATATTTCTAAATCTAAGAATTATAAATTTATATTTCTAAATCTAAGTTTCTAAATCTAAATCTTTATTTCTAAACAATATAAATTCTAAAACAATAATTAAATGTAAATAAATTATTAAAAAAGGGGGCTGACGTCAGCCACCACGGGGGCGCGCACGAGGCGCAGCCGTACTGGATCGACGGCGCGGCGACGGCGCGGCGGGGACGGCGGAGCGGCCGGCGACGGCGGACGGGCCGGGGAGCCTGGAGACGGCCGGGCGGCGGCCGGGCGGCGGCCGGGCGGCGGCCGGGCGCGGCCGGAGCACGCAGCGACGGCGGACAGCGCGGGGCGGTCTGGCGACGGCGGACGGGGGATGACGACTCGCCCGCGGGGACAGACGACGGCGGCCGGACGACGATGTTCGACGACGGCGGCCGGACGACGATGTTCGACGACGGCGGCGGCGCTCGGCGGCGCGGCGCGGGCCGGGAGGACGCAGCGCGGCGCGCGCGCGCCGGAGACGGCGCGTCGCGGGGGACGGCGGACATCGGGACGCGGGGACGACGGACGGCGGGGCGGCTGGGCGCCGGCGACGGAGACGAGGAGAGGGGCAGTGGGGCACCGGCGGCGCGCGTGTGTAGACGAGGAGAGCAGGGGATGGATCGGGGCTAAGTGTTGGGGAAGAAAGGGGGCGCCGCCTTATACCTGCCCACATTAGTACCGGGGCTAAACAAGCACCGGTACTAATGTGGACATTAGTACCGGGGCTTGTTGAGGCCCGGTACTAATGTCCACATTAGTACCGGTGCTAGTTGAGCACCGGAGCACTGGTACTAATGTGGCTTTTCATTTGCCGCCAAATGTAGAAGCACATTAGTATCGGTGCTAGTTTAGCATCGGTACTAATGTGGTCTTCATTTTGTTGCCCACTGTTTACCATTTATTTTTCGTTTTTATTTTCTATATTGTAGTTTATTTATGGTAAATCATATACAACGCATAAAATGGTGGAACAAGTTTATTTAATTTTCTTTACATAGATACTATGACATTCTAAATTTAACAATCAAAATTAAAATTTTCTTATCAATAAGCTACTAATATCTTCTAAATTATCTTTTTTTGTTCTTTACTTTAACAAACGGTAATAATTTTATTTTTTCATGCAAAATCTTTCTTGAATAGTACATCCAGTGTAATTAATATAAAAATCATGATTTAGTCTTGCTCATGAATGTTTTTACGTAAAATTATTTAATTTCTGATAATGCTATAAAAAGTGAAATAATTGAAAGTTTTGTTAATAAAGTAGCAAAATACTAGTTCATTAAAATATTACAATACTAAATTAATATAACATATTATACATCATCATCTAATGCAACATTAACAATCTTCCTCTTCACGAATGTCCCTTGGTTGTGATCACGACGTTGGTATGGAGTGTCCTCTTCGGCTAACAAGATGCTTGGGTCAATCTTTACTGAAAATGGAGGAAGACCATCGAATTGATCATAATCTTCTGAAATGTCAGTCTTGTCCTCAACTCCAACAATTTTTCTTTTTCCCGGTAGAACTATGTGACGCTTTGGCTCATTATTAACAACACCATTATCATCACCTTTCTTTATTATTGCTGGTTTGCTCGACATGTCTTTCACATAGAAAACTTGAGTCACATCATTCGCTAGGACGAACGGTTCATCTTTGTATCCAATCTTGTTGAGATCCACTGTTGTCATCCCAAATTTGTCTGTCATTATACCTCCTGTAGGGTTTTTAACCCACTGACACTTAAAAAGAGGGATTTTTAAAGGTCCGTAGTCCAATTCCCATATCTCTTCAATGACACCATAGTATGTTTGTTCATTTCCTTCGTTGTCTATTGCATCTATACGGACACCGCTGTTTTTGTTTGTGCTCTTTTGGTCTTGGGCTCTCGTGTAGAATGTGTATCTGTTTATCTCGTATCCTTGGAACGTAAGTACTGAGATAGATGGACTTCTAGCCAACCATTGCAGTTGCTCTCCAATAGTGTTATCACCCATAAGTTTTCTCCGCAACCATGATGCAAAATTATCATTGTGATGACGTGTAATCCAGGCCTCTGACTTCCCTTTGTTTGAGGCTCGTACAATGAACTTGTGCTCCTCCCTGTATGGAGCCACTAGGGATGATTGTTGCAGGACAAAGGAATGTGCTGTACGAAATAATGTTTCATCCATATCAATCTGAGTTTTCTTCCCTAGTGTACCCTTTCCCCTGAGTCTCCCCTCAAGGCGTGATACAGGGAGTCCAATAGGAGCAAGCTCATCAATAAAGTCGACACAAAACTCAATCACCTCCTCTGTAGCATATCCCTTTGCGATGCTTCCTTCAGGACGAGCACGGTTACGGACATACTTCTTGTAACTAGACATCAACCGCTCAAAAGGAAACATGTTGTGTAAATACACAGGCCCTAGGATAAAAATCTCTTCAACTAGGTGCACTAGAAGGTGGGTCATGATAGTAAAGAAAGAGGGTGGAAAGATCATCTCAAAGCTGACGAGGCATTGCACGACATCTTTCTGCAACTGCACTAGATTCTTTGGATAGATTGCCTTCTGAGAGATCTGGTTGAGGAATGAACAAACCTTGACGACTGCCAATCTCACATTCTCTGGTAGAATACCCCTTAGTGCAACAGGCAGCAATTGTGTCATCAACACGTGGCAGTCATGAGCCTTCAGATTTATGAATTTTTTCTCTTTGTAATTTATTATTCGTTGTATATTTGAGGAGTAGCCAGTCGGGACCTTGATACTGTTCAAACAATCAAACATCATCTTCTTCTCTTCCTTGCTAAGGGTGTAACTAGCAGGGGCCAACCAATTTCCTTTATCTCTCTTTTCGGGATGGAGGCTTTTTCGTTGTTTCATAAATTTAAGATCCCGACGAGCTTCAACTGTATCTTTTGGCTTTCCGTATACACCTAGGTGGCCAAGAAAGTTCACGCAAAAATTCTTCATCACATGCATCACATCAATTGCATTGCGAACCTCAAGGATTTCCCAATAAGGAAGCTCCCAAAATATCGACATCTTCTTCCACATGGGTGCACGTCCATCCTTGTCGTTTGGAACAGATTTGGCACCAGAAGCCTTCCCGAACACTACCTTCAAATCTTTCACCATAGAAAATACAAGTTTACCATCACGGTGCACTGGCTTCTTACGTTTTTCTCCAACACCTTCAAAATGTTTTTTCCTTCTTCTCTTAACGGGTGCTTAGGAGGAAGAAATCGACGACGGCCCAAATACACAATCTTTTTACTGTGTTTTAGATACACACTGCAAGTATCATCTAAACAGTGTGTGCATGCTTGATATCCCTTGTTTGTTTGTCCTGATAGATTACCAAGTGCCGGCCAATCATTGATGGTGACAAACAGCAACGCTCGTAGATTGAAGGTCTCATGTTTGTCCTCATCCCACACAGGTACACCTTCTTTCTTCCATAACGTTTTAAGATCCTCAACCAACGGTCTCAGATAAACATCGATGTCATTGCCTGGCTGCTTTGGGCCTTGGATGATTATTGGCATCATGATGAACTTTTTTTCATGCACAGCCATGGCGGAAGGTTGAATATGCATAAGGTCACAGGCCAAGTGCTATGACCACTACTGAACTCACCGAATGGATTGAATCCATCCGTACTTAAACCAAACCGAATGTTCCTTGCGTGTTCTGCAAACTCAGTGAATTCTGTATCAATTAGTCTCCACTGCGACCCATCAGCGGGATGTCTGATCTTGTCATCTGCTTTACGATCTTCTTTGTGCCAACACATCAACTTTGCATTAGCCTTGCACCTGAATAAACGCTTCAGCCGTGGTATCACTGGAAAGTACCACATTACCTTAGCAGGAATTTTCTTCTTCTTCTTCTGCTTCTCCCGCTCAACATCGTAAGGGTCATCTCGTGGGATCTTATAACGCTGCGCTCCGCACACAGGACAAGCCTCCAATTTCTCATATTCTTTTCCTCGGTAAAGGATACAGTCATTAGGGCATGCATGTATCTTTTGAACCTCCAAACCCAGAGGACAAACGACCTTTTTAGCTTCGTACGTTGACTCCGGCAATTCGTTCTCCTCTGGAAGCATGTCCTTTACGATCATCATTAACTCATCGAAGCCCTTGTCAGAAACTCCATGTTTAGACTTCCACTGCAGCATTTCCAATGTGCTACCCAACTTCTTGTGCCCCTCTTTGCAATTTGGGTACAATGGTTTCTTGTGATCTTCTAACATACGGTCAGACTTCTTTGCCTCCTTCACCTTTTCGCAATCTTCCTTCTGCTCTCGCAACACCTGACCTAGATCATCAAGCGGCTCATCTTCTCCTTGTTCAAGCTCTCCCTCAATTATTGCAACATCATCCTCACCTCTTGGATCATCTCCCATTGCAAAGGCACCTTCTTGAGTCCAGTCATGAATATTGTCGTCGTCTTCTTCGTCATCTTCCATTATAACCCCTCTCTCCCCATGTTTTGTCCAAACAAAATAGTTTGGCATGAATCCCTATTTGTATAGGTGATCGTGAAGAGTCTTTGTCGTTGAGAAATCTTTCAAATTCCTGCACTTTCTGCATGGACAAATAATGAAACCGGACGGGGGCTTGTTCGATTCTGCTACTTCTAGAAATCCACGAAGCCCATTAAAGAATTCATTGGATATTCTCTTGTCGGTGTACATCCATTGTCGGTCCATCTACAAATAAAGAATATATAACCGAACAAAATATATTATTATCATGTAACAAGTACAAGATTATATGTGTTACACTAATTCATAGTGTTCAAATCCATATTCCACATGAAATCGTCGAGAAATTTTTTTTGACTAATAAATTATTTCTCTAATTCTAATATTAATATTCTAGTTGTTTCTCTTAGTAAGTACATTTAAAGCATTTATTATATTTATTTCTATAAAAAATAATGCAAAAAAATTAATTTGTATCATCATATAGAACATCTCATCCAACAAACACGGCACATCCATTTCAATCAACTCTATTAGAACGTACTCCTATTTCAAAGTGCTAAAATCCTCTATTCTTAGTTCATTTTAAACTGCTAAAATACTCCTATTTCAACCAATGAAACTCAAGAAAATAAGCATGAATCAAGGGAGGATGAAGTAACTAACCTCTAGACCACTTCAACGAGTGAAATCGTCGAGAAATGGTTGCAAATCCCGCAAAAGCTTCTCTAGGGCGCCATGGAGAAGAAGAAGCTCGAAGTGGAGAAAGAAGGTGGGGGACTCGGGCTGGAGGAGGAAGAAGCTGAGATATAGCCGTTAGACATTAGTACCGGGCCTTATTAAGAGCCGGTACTAATGTAGCCACATTAGTACCGGCTCTTAATACGGGCCGGTACTAATGTCCCACCCACACATTAGTACCGGCCCATATTAAGAGCCGGTACTAATGTTTGCCACGGGATGGCTCCGCCCGCCTCCTTTTTGGCACGGGACATTAGTACCGGTTCTTGCAACATTAGTACCGGTGGGCAAACTGAACCGGTACTAACGTTATTTTTGCCCTGGGACGAAAGCCTCTTTCCCTAGTAGTGCCTGGGCGCCCAATCCTAATATGGTTGGCGGGCCCCTGTTGCTCTGCGCTATAAAAATGAGGTGGGGGCCGCAGGCTCGCGTCACGAGGTTCGCCGCCAGCCCCACGCACCCCACCTACAACCCTAGCCGATCTACAGGGAGCGCAGGTGCAACGGGAAGCTCCGCCGCCGCCACTGCCCGACGCTGCTCTACTGCACTGCGCGACGCTGCCTAGATTAGACTACACCGACTGAACCAACGATGGCCTCAAGCTCCTCCACACCGGCCACGACCGGCGAAGGTATCATCCTTCTCCTTCTCCTCTGTCCTCTCTCTCGGTGTGCACACACATGTTTTACACACGGTTATGGTTCCTACCCGTCAAGATATGCACCTAGGAGATCATTGGGATCTAGCACTAGCTAGCTAAGGTGGTGCTGATCCTGATCGAGTGCTGACCATGCGCGGCGGCTCACGACGATCGGTCAAGCGCTCACGCTAAGATAAGGGCCCCCGGTCGTCGTCTGAGATGAGACGATCGAGATGATGTTGGCGCCGCGCGTGCACGCACCCTCTCGGTTAGTTGGTGCCAGGGGCGATCGCGTTCGATCTTCTTCCTCCTCCCCCCTCCTGATCGATGATCCCGGCCCAGAGCGCTGAAAGCCGGCGAACGAGCTCGGTGCTGTCATTTCCTCGACGTCGCGAGATCACATGCGCTGCCGCAAGGCTTCTGCAAGCGATCGAGTGATTCGGAACGGCCACCAACCTAGGACCGGCCGGCCGGTGAGTGGATGATGCATCCGAGTGGGGAAGACGGAGATGAGATAGATATTTTCTACAAAAAAAAAGAGAGAGATGAGATGAGGTATGCTTGTGCAGGCACTACCATGTTGGCATCACTCGTATCTGCTGCCAGGCTGAAACAGGCATGTTTGGCATCATTGCATGGGCTGGGTTATTAACTAGCAGTTGATGACACCTGACCCGATCCACGCCGTTGCTCCTGAACTGCACCAGCAGCCTGTCAGTGGCTTGTCCAGGAACGGCAGTGCCCGTGTGGATCGGCATTTTGACCCCCGGTGTGCAGGCGTGCTTCTAGTTGCATTGGTGGAAGGAGAGAGAGACGACAGGGGTCTGACTGATTTGATCGATCGCCACACGGGCGAAGCCAAGCCGGGTGCTGTGCTGTGAATCTGTGATGGTGCACTGTAAAGGCTCGTGATCTGTAGAGCATCCGAGCTGAGCGGCACGATGATCACACGATTGCAGCTTTTGTTTCACCATATAGCACGGCCGGTGCGCCATGGACTCGTGGTCGGTGGGGTCGTGTCGTGTGTGCACGATCCGGTACACACACGAGCTCTGCAAAGTACACTCGTGTAGACTGTCTCCAGGAGTTTCCCTTCGCCCATCTGCAAAAATCCCCGGTATGCAGACGTTCTCGTAGCGCAAATGAGGAAGGGCTGCAGTGGTGTCGCGCTTCCCCTCGTGCATCGCCTCGCGGCAGTTGGCCGCGCGCGCCCTGGAGGAGGAGGAGGGAAGGAGGTGGCAGCCGGGGAAGAAGGAGGAGGATCTGCACCGCCCGGATCTGAGCCCGTCGGTGCTCTGCTCTCCGGCGCCGCCGCTCCCGGGAGGGCGTCACGGTGTCGGCGGAGATCGAGGAGGCGTCGGCGTCGGTGGAGCTCGAGCAGGCGGATCAGGCGTCGATCCGCCGCCGCCGCCGCCGCTCGGGAGAGGGAGGTCGCGGTGTCGGCGGAGCTCGAGGAGGCGTCGGTGTCAGTGGAGCTCGGAGGAGCGTCGGTGGAGCTCGAGCAAGCGTCGATCCGCCGGGGCTCGATCCGTCGGGGCTCGATCTGCGAGGGCTCGATCCGTCGGGGCTCGATGCGGGGGAGCGGCGGAAGGAGAAGCCCGGGGCGGACGGGCGCTCAATGCGGGGGAGCGGCGGAAGGAGAGGCCCGAGGCGGACGGGCGCGAGGAGGGAGGAGGCCGCCGCGGTAGCCGGCAGTTGAGAAAAAGAGTAAAAAATTGTGAAGGAAAAGGAGAGAGAATCTTCATTCTCGGGGGAAAAGTGCGGTTGCCGCATTATGCAGACACGGCTGCAGAGACCGCTGGAGCGGTATCAGTAGCATTATTTTCCCCATTTTGCGGTAGGAGGGTGGTATAGGGGAGCTGCTGGAGACCGTCTTTCATGCCACGGTGACGGGACCGGACCGCGGTTCTAACAGTACGTATATAGTAGTAGGCTTCTGTGAACCGTAGGCTGGTGGTTACGCTAGCTGCTGTTCTTTCTTCCAACCTGACACATCCAATCCAACACGAAGCCTGTTGCTTGTTGCCCTGCACAGTGACGCTAGGTGCTGCGTTGACACGTGTGCGTTCCGGCATGATTTGTGCTGGAGGTTTCCAGTAGTCCTGCAGACCTTCACTCCTTCGAAGGCTTTGGCACCGTTTAGTTCGGTAAAATTTTGAGAAAATTGGTAAAAATTTTGCATTGAGAAGCGTGTTCTGTGAGTGGTGACACGGTCTGCGATGCGAAAATTTTTGGCACTTTTACGGAACTAAACAGGGCCTTCGAGTGATAGCGATTGCGCCACGCAAAGCCCCAATCCAAGACGGATTCGAACGGATTAGTTTCCGGCCAGGAACAAGGGCAGTGGAAGTCGTCCGATCGAGGAAGACGATCGAACACCGGCTTTGGCCCTTTCGGCTGCACTGATTGCCGGAGCCATTCTCGACGGCTAACAAGCGAAAACTATTGCTGGATGCGGGGAAAATTTGCGGCCACAATTGCTGGTCCTGCAGACCTGCAGTCGGCGAGTCAGATCAGATATCCTACGGAAATGAAAGAATAGCCACCCTGACGCTGAAGTTTCAGAAACCGGGAAACAAAATTCAGAACGGTGAACTCTCGAGTTTGTGACCAGATTTCACTGTCACAATCATTGACACGACGGATCTTCCCCTGCCAAATGACGGTCGAACCAACAGGAAGTTAAACTGCAAAGGTTGCTGTGTGCTGTACATTTCTGACAGTCGAGAAAGTGCGAGATCTAGCCTCAAATGGAATCACAAGATTTTTCCTCCCCTATCATCGCTTAACTAATCCAAAAGTGAAAGCGCGGATCACTTTAGTTATTCACCTCAGAATTGAGCTTCATGACTGAAAAAAGAGCCAGAAACAGACACACAAAAGGGCCCGTGCATCTGTGCTATGCCGAATGGCTGGAGATGAACTAAAGACCACTTTTCAAGAGCTTATAGCGAGATTCTTTGCTGTGGTTTCCATAACTAAAGCATTGGTTACCCAGCACGTAGCATATGCTGAGCGCTTTGGCTTTCTTTTATTTACTAATACTGTTTTTTTAGATTAAAATCACAAGTTGATCCGATACCTTTAAACAACCTAGTGATTTTATTTCTGAGATACAACGAAAATGATATACACGCCTCACTAACGCCATTATATATGACTGATAAGATTAATTCAGTCGTGGCACTTAAGGTTATGGTTATCCAAAACTTTTTCCAACATACATTGATAATATCTTTTAGGGCATCAAACAAAGCATAAACTCGCTCTCAATCGACTTTGACATCCATTTTAGTGGCTAGTGCATGATTGCACCGTAGATAATCTGAAACATATAACTCTGAACCACTTATATGTTTTGCTTATGCGCATTTTTAATGAGCTATTTCAGTTGTAGTTCGTGTAGTTTCTGAAAGTTTTTGTCGTCCTTGGGAAAGTATCACAGGAGCGGTATAAGTATTTTTCAAGTACAGATATGGCAGGTATTGCGTTTATTACTTTTTAAAAGAAGGAATTTTTATTCCGTGCATACAGTGATACAGCCAACACCTATTACAGTTCCTGCATGTTTTAAAAGAAAGCTTTCGAAAAGTGAACCATGCATGCCCGGATGCTACTAACCTCCGTGACGAAAATCTCCATGGCCATATCTTATTCGGTTGGCTTTTTAGCCACCAGTCAACTATACTTTTTTTTTCTTATACCAAATCAGCACTAGTCACCTACGAGCAAGCATTATTTTTCTCTAACAACAAATCAATACTTATTTTTCTCTAACAACAAATCAGCACTAGTCACCAGCCAGCCGGACAATGCATTACGACAAGTCCACTTCGAAAATGGTATGTTGTTCTTCATTTGCAGGATGCTCCAGAGACGTATGTGTTGTCCTGAAAATAACGTGCAAAAGGGTGTGAAGCTACAATGTTGTCATTAGGGGTGCTAATGGGCACACCAAAAAAAAAAATCAAATTTTCAACATACATACACCCTCTAGGACCAAGTCTATGCACCCACAAGTCAAATACAGCCTCTTCAATTTACTTTAGCTTCGTCTGCGTGCAAATAAGAGTATAATATATCATGTCACAAGATTATTACCGAATTACTTATGCGCATATCACAGGAGCTTTTATTACTAAATTACTTATGCGGGTATCACAAACGTTTATTAGTGAATTACATGTGTGCATTTTTAATATGTTACTCCCTCCGTTCCAAATTACTTAGATACAATCGTATTTAGAAAAGTCAAAACGAATCGTATCTAGAAAAGTCAAAACGACAAATAATTTGGAACGGAGAGAGTATCTCAGTTGTAGTTCATGTGTCTTTCAAATAGATTTCTTTTATTGGTGAATTACTTATATGATACGATAGATAATATAAAAAACCATACCTCTGCAGGGACCATAAAAAGGCTCCAAAGGAAAGTATTGGCGCCGATTTTCTCTCGAGAATACATTCGCACCGCTTATCAAAAAGGCATGGCATTGGAATCACCAGCCTTTACAAAAAAAAATACAGATAAGCTCAGGATTTGCACTCGTAATCAGACTATCATTGCGCATCAACCTCATAACAGGCATGCAACTCTGAACCGAAAGATGATGCCCCATCGCACCCTGGAGACGTAGACGTGGTAAACTAACACACCCTGGCCTCTGCATTCGCCCACTACGGCGATGGCCGGGCCACCAAATGCCCCCCTGGACGCAATCGGGGATCGACAACTCCCCTCTGCGAATCAGGAAGCACCCGACAATTCCAATTCACCATCACCGTGTCTCTGCTACGGGACAAGACCCAAAGCAGGATACTGTATCGTTTTTTTTACTGATTTTCCACAGGCCATTATATGTTAGATTGTTGAATTAAGTGAAAATTGGGTGCTGAAATAGTGCATTCGACCGTGTGTTGTGCGAGAGATGAAGTGATTCGATGTGACGAGTGAATAGAAAATTGGGAGGTGGAATTGATCAATTTAAACAAAGGGCAGTTCAGAGACTTAGAGCCACATGTACTGTTTAGAGACTCGCGTTGTGCATCGCCTTCGGCCTTCCCTCACTCCAAGCCTCCACTATAAATACGCCATGTTGCCGCGGCGCCCCTCAGCAGAATTCAACATCCGTTACTGGTCTGCAGCGAAATGGCACGTTATTTTTCTCCTTGTTGCTCGAGTTCGTGGGCGCCCCGCCTCCCATGCTTCGACGGCGACAGTAGCAACAGGTTCAGTGGCCGCAACCTCGCCGGCGATCTCCTGCCGCCGTCGCTCGGTGCGACGGCGCAGCAGCCTCCCAAGCTCAGGAAATACCTTGTGTCTCCCTACGACCCGCGTTACAAGTATGCATGAGTCCTTTCGCTCAAAATGTCATATATGCGCGCGCGTGATCTTAATTCTCATGCAGGCCACTGTTAATGACGATCGGTTCACGATCAGGAACTGATTTACATTTTCCTCCTTCGATTGCAGGGTCTGGGAGATATTTCTGATCTTGCTCGTGGTGTACTCGGCGTGGATATGCCCGCTGGAGTTCGCGTTCCTGAGGTACCTGCCCAGGGCCCCTTTCGTCGTGGACGATGTCGTCAACGGGTTCTTCGCCGTCGACGTCGTGCTCACTTTCCTCGTCCCGTACGTCGACAGCAAGTCCTGCCTCCTCGTCGACGACCCCAAGAAAATAGCACTCAGGTGCTAGCAACCACTTCATCTTTTCTCCAGCTTTTGGATGAGCAATGGCGTGTGCACGACTGACTTCTGAACATGTTATTTCTTGGACTGTCTGTCTTCAGGTACCTGTCGACTTGGTTTGCCTTCGATGTCTGCTCGACGTTCCCCTTCCACTCCATCAGCCTCCTGTTCAACAGGCACGACCACAGCCTTGGACTCAAGTTCCTCAACGCTCTCAGGCTTTGGCGGCTACGCAGGGTCAGCTCCTTATTTGCAAGGTAATTTAAGCAATAGTAGAAGTAGAAGTGTAGAACACTGCACAGCGCACAGTGACGAACACATCATGACCCTGTTCAGCGCAACCAACTAATAACACAGTGCCATGCTATAGGCTCGAGAAGGACATCCGGTTCAACTACGCTGTGATACGCTGCACAAAGCTCATCTCGGTGACCGTCAACTAAAGCATTCTCCCTCTGCAGAACTGTGCTCATCAACGTGCATGATCATTGACACCAGACGGGCCGTGTGTGCAGGTGACCCTGTTCGCGATCCACTGCGCCGGGTGCATCAACTACCTGATCGCGGACCGGTACCCGGACCCGCGGCGGACGTGGATCGGCGCCGTGACGCCGGACTTCCGGGAGTCCGGGCTGTGGATCCGGTACGTGACGTCCCTGTACTGGTCCATCACGACGATGACCACCACCGGGTACGGCGACCTCCACGCCGAGAACACCCGGGAGATGCTGTTCGGCGTCGCCTACATGCTCTTCAACCTCTGGCTCACCGCCTACATCATCGGCAACATGACCAACCTCGTCGTCCACAGCACCAGCCGCACCAGGGACTTTGTAAGCCCATACTCCTTCACCTTCAGCATGTATATATGCACTGCTCTGATGATACCTGACCTGCATCTGCTATTCTGCTGCATGAAATGCAGAGGGACATGGTTCAGGCGGCTTCAGAGTTCACGGCGAGGAACCAGCTGCCGCAGCAGATCGAGGAGCAGATGCTGAACCACATATGCCTGAGATTCAGGACGGAGGGGATCAAGCAGCAGGAGATGCTGGACATCCTCCCCAAGGCGATGCGATCCACCATCTCTATGTATCTCTTCTTCCCGGTGGTGCAAGGGTCCTACCTGTTCAAGCGAGTTTCCTCCGGTTTCATCCAGCAACTGGTGAGCCATTAGCGCCTCTTGAGATGCAGCTGTGGAGTCCTCTGGACGGACGCTTACAAAGTTGGCGGAACTGTAACATGCAGGTGACGGAGATGCAGGCTGAGTACTTCGCCCCCAAGGAGGATATCATGCTGCAGAATGACAAACCGTCAGACCTCTATCTTCTTGTATCCGGAGCAGTGGTAAATCTATTTTTTTTAACAAAATGCTTATGGTAAATGTCTAAATCTCCTTGGACTTTTGGCTGCATGATCAAATGTGTGTCGATTTCATTCACAGGACATTCTCGCATTCCTTGATGGAACAGAGCAGGTAATGTGGCATCGCAGCTCCTCACTTCATTTGAAGATAACACATTCAGTACGACCCTGAAAATAATGACCTATGGACTCTGAACTACTTTACTGTTGATATTCCAGATCTATGGAAAAGCAGCTGAGGGGGAGCTACTAGGTGAGATTGGAGTAATGTCCAACAAGCCTCAGCCGTTCACTTTCCGGGCTACAAAACTATCCCAGATTCTGAGCATCAGCAGGTCCAAGCTGATGGACATCATGCAAGAGAATAGAGAGGACGGTCAGACCATCAGCACCAACTTCCAGCAAGTAAAAAAACGCTCCCAGCACGACCATATTTAACGTTTAGCAACTCATGAGCTCGAACAATCTAACTGCTTCTTGATTCGGATGCACAGAAACTCCGAATGGAGCAACGACTGTACGTCGCGATGCATCAAGCCGATGCGGTCCCTGCATTTGAACAGAGGCTGGATCCCTGAGACGGTCTTGACGGTCAAATTAGCACGCGACATGTTGAATTTTTGCTCGAATAAACTTAAGTCTATATATTTGGGCAAAATGAAAATTACGTTCAAAAGTGTTACGTGGGGGTGTTGAATTTTGCTGTATTTTTAAGCACGAACCTAGTGTAGTAAGACCAGAACAAGGTGGAACAAAAGCATCGTTAGTTTCGGCTCTTCGGCCCAGGAATATTGAACGGGCTCGATTTGTCTAAGACTGGGCCATTCGCAATTATCTATCGCCCTTTGGGCCTCTTGGGCAAAAAACTTGTCCAACTAACTAATCATATGGGCCTATTTTCTGTTCTGCTAGTTGCTTACGCCAATAAACTAGTTGCAGTACATGGCCCTAAAACACTAAATCAAATATGCGACCACGGGAAAACACGATTACACGATGTGCAATTCCGCGCCGAACTACTGCACATCGATGTTTAGCTGCAGAGGTAAATCAAAGCACACGCACCGCTGCAGTAATTCATCGTAGTACCATATACCAATTTGCTTGTACTCCACCCTGCACGACTACTCCACCCTCCGCCATGATTGTGCTGGGCGCAGGAGGGAGAGCAGCACGTTTGAAAACCGGAGCGAGGGGACCCTCACGGTCCTCGACTCGACGTCGTCACGCTCGAACTCGAACCGAACAGAAAACAGAAGAGAAGCACGCGCCGCGCCGCCACGGACGGCGGGCGTCCTTCCTCGCCAGCTTGTCGCGATGGTCCCCTGCCCCTGCCCGGCAAAGCATCGCGTTTCACGGTTTCACTTTCACCTGGCCAGCAGCGCCGTTGTCCCGTGCTATGCTTTGGATTCCCTCGGCCGTCCGGCACGCGTGACCGTTCCAGCGCAACGGCTAGCTGCTGCCCGCTGGCCGCCACCTGCCTCCTCCCCCCTGCGGCGCGCGCGGCTGTAAACTTTTTTAACGGCTACTACTACTACCCCACTCGACGACGATCAACTTGGTCCCCACCGCCCGCCCCGCCGAATTCGAACGTTTCCGAAGCACAAGCTGCGGGCCCTCCCTCAGTCCCCACACCAACGGCTCCATTCCTCTCGTCCTCCCCGTTATAAATCCGCCGCGGCACCTCTCGCTTCCCCACACAACAATCTCACAGACCCTCCCTCGAGCGCAGCAGCAGCGAGCAGCCACCCCGGGAAGCCGAACGCCGAGCGCAGCAGCCAGCCGCCCGCCCCCGGCCTTCCCCTCGGTGTCTCCGGTCTCTCGCAGCTTGCCCAGCAGCGCCCGAGCTCTCCCGTGGTTCCTTCTCGTCCGTCTCCTGCCTCTCTCCATGGCCGCCTCGACCAAGACCGTCGCCGTCCTCCTCGCCGCGGTGCTCCTCACGTTCGTCGCGTCCGCGGCGGCCAGCAGGAAGCTGGAGGAGGACGTCGCCCTCCTGGGCAGCCTCGCCCCGGCGCCCGCGCCGGCGGTCGGCGCCGCCGCCGGGATCGCCGGCGCCGCGCCCGCGGCGTGGGCCGTCGCCGCCCTGGTCTCGCTCGTCGCCTTCCTCGCGCACTGATGAGGGATCTGCCAGCGGGGGGGCGAGAGATAGGAGGGGAGGGAAGATGAATCCTGTGATCTGGATTTCTGTGAGGAGAAGAGAAGGGGGAGGGGAATATTTGTGTTCGTTCTGTTTGTTGTAGGCGTGTGTTCCGGTGCTGCTGAGCTCTCTCTTTTGCCTGTATAAGAGAGGATTGTGTTTTTCTAATAATATCATTTATTAGTTATTCTTTTACAAGATGTGTCTTCCGATTGGCATTCCTGGTGTATGCTCTCATAAGCGACAGAATTTTGGTAATGCAGCAACAAAGTCGAAAATTATGCGAAGGGTGAACAGAGATAATTCTGAGCGAGCGTGTTGATGTCGCTCATTCTGATTTTCTGACCGCAACTCGAATTGTCATCACGCTGCTAATTTGTGTTTTACGAGTAGTTTACTCCTCCTAGCTGAAGAACAGCAAAACGGCAGAGGGAGCCAGCAGCACCGAAAACTTCGAAGCTGCTGCGATGTGTTTTGAGCACAAATGCCCAATCCCGATGGTAAGCCCAACTCCCCTGGTTGGGCTTACTACTTAAGCCCTAAGCTGTTTTCTAGCCCACATAGGACTCTGACTGACTGAATTATACGTAAGCCAGGCCCGTTGTGCCTGATGGTGGTAAAACGGCAGCCCACATAGATCGCCTGAGCGAAACAGCAGCACCCATTTGCAGCTGCTGAGAACGATCGATCCTTCGGCACTCCCTCCGTGCCCCACCGCCATTCGTGTGATTCTCCGTGGTGCGTTGCGTGCTCGCATGGCTGATCACAGCGACGCACGGGCGGAACATTTTTGGGTGCCGCTGCCTCCTCGGACCACGGGAGGCCGTCGTCGCGCGTTCTCGATTCGGATTTCCTACAGTGCGTCCTCCGCCCCCACCCACCACCTGGGCTCCAAGGCAATAATTCCGTGATCCGCTCGTCCGCTGCAGCCTTCTCCTAGTGAAAGGCTGTGGCGCCACCCCCTCCCTTCCTTGGTCAACCTGACCATGAATTCAGATCCAGGGGCGGCGCAAAGAAGAAGGAACAAAAACGGCTAAACAGTGCCGCACGTGCTTCAATTCCACAGGGCTATTGAACGAGGTGACGGTACCACTAGCGCGTAATGCGCATGCATGCGCTTCAGAGGAGAGGAGGACGGCCGGCGGGCTCAGCTCGATCGTCTTCATCTCCTGCCGCCGCCACTATCGCCACGCTGCCAGTTGTTGATGAGGCAGCCCATGTGTTCAGATGAACCTGTGCGGGATGGAGCTACCGTTTCTTGGTTCTGTGGCTGTGTAGCATTTCTTGCCACGATGATCCATCCTGTGCGGTCCTGGGCCAATGACTTGACCAATTGGAGTGTACTAGTTTTGCAAAGTTTTGTTGCTCAAAGCGCAGCGCCAATTTTTTTGGCGCAACAATTTTTGTGGAATCTGCACCGCCGGCAACCTATACACACACACATGTTGTACGTAGGCCCTGCCGAGGAATTTGACATGCAGCCACACAAGCAAATTAATTCAAGTACGTATATATATAGCCTCCGCCTCCAACTAACCAGATAGCAACAAGTGTCGGATACAGCATTGGCCATATATCGCGAGCAACTTTACTTACCGTCAGTGAACCCCTCTCACAAACACAGTGTCCTGATAACGCGTGGTTGGGTTGGATGGAGCACGCCGAGCACGTACATGATTTGATGCTGCTAGTAGGCGCGCTTTATTTGCAGCAGCCCGACGAGGCGATGATATGACTGACGCGACGGGCGAATGACGTTGGTTCCATCGAGAGAGCTTATCTCCTTGAGACACCGCCGGCCGGTCGATCGCCATAAACGTGGTGGATCGATCGGATATGCGCGCGTGGCATGCATGATTCGCCCGGGCCATCCGATCGTTCGTACAGGTACAGGCCGGCTGGCTGGCGTGGAGACTATACATCGTGGAGGGCAGCGCACGTGGGGTGCCGGTGTGGATGGAATCTGTTGGTTTCTTTTTCTTTTTTTTTCTTTTTTGTTTCTTTTTATTTTTCTATTTTATTCTTTACATATTTTTTCTTTTTACTTTCTATTTCTTTTTTTCTTTTTTTGTTTCTTTTTTATTTCTTCATTTCTGTTTCTTTTTATTTTTCAATTTTATTTTTTTACTTTATTTTTACTTTTTTATTTGTCTTTTTTGTTTCTTTTTTATTTCTTCTTTCCTTATTTTTTTTGTTATTCATCTTTTCTATTTTATTTTTTATCCATTTTCATCTTTCTTATTTCTTATTTTTTATATTTTTTTATTTATTATTTTTTGTTTGTTTTATTTTTTAATCCTTACCTTTTATTTTTTTTATTTTCTTGTTTCTCTTTTATTTTTCTTTTTTTTATTTCTGATGAACAAGCTAACTTGTTTCTACAAATATATACGTTTATTCTGATGAACAAGCTAACTTGTTCCTACAAACATATACGCTTGTTCTGATGAACCAGCTAACTTGTTCGTAAAAAACATATATGCTGATGAACAAGCTAACTTGTTCCTACAAACATATACGTTTGTTCTGATGAACAAGCTAACTTGTTCCTACAAACATATATGCTTATTCTGATGAACAACCTAACTTGTTCCTACAAACAGATATGATTGTTCTGAAGAACAACTTGTTCCTTGACTTGTAGATGCTTGCTCTGATGAACATATTTCTGATGAACAAACTAACTTGTTTCTACAAATATATACGTTTGTTCTGATGAATAAGCTAACTTGTTCCTACAAACATATACGTTTGTTCTGATGAACAAGCTAATTTGTTCCTACAAACATATACGCTTGTTCTGATGAACCAGCTAACTTGTTCGTAAAAAAACATATATGCTGATGAACAAGCTAACTTGTTCCGACAAACATATATGCTTGTTCTGATGAACAACCTAACTTGTTCCTACAAACAGATATGATTGTTCTGAAGAACAACTTGTTCCTTGACTTGTAGATGCTTGCTCTGATGAACATATTAATTTGTTCGTACAAACATATATGCTTGTTCTATTAAACAACTCTACTTGTTCTTCAACTTCAATATTTTTCCATGAAAATTCACTTTGTCTTAAACAATGTTAATTTTGTTCGTATAAACATATACGCTTGTTTTGATGAACAACCTAACTTGTTCCTACAAACACACATGATTGTTGTGAGTAGGACTGTGCATGGGCCATCTAATCCACCCAATCCACCCATTATAAATCCAACCCAACCCATCAAAACTTTTATTCTATGGATCGGATGGATCTGGGTAAAACCCAGCTGACCCATGGATGATCTCCTTCAACCACTCCGCGAGATGGCGGCCCCCGCGGCGGTTATGCGTGAGCTGTATGCGCTACAGCAGCAGTGGCAGCTGCGCGTGAGAGACAATCGTGATTACGGCGGCGAGGTCAAAGCAGCAGCAACGCGTATGGCGCAAGGGCGGCCGCCGCAAGCAGCGAGCACAACGGCGGCGGCGGCGGCTGCGAGCGGCGACCCCGACGAACGGCAGCAGCAGCACAACTGCGGCAGCGAGCGGCGAGCACAACAACACGCCAGCAGCAGCGCGCACAATATAATGGTGGCCGTGAACGGCACGCGCGACATGACGACAGCGGTGGCGGCCACAAGCTTCGAGCGCGGCGATGGTATAGCAACGGCCAGCGGCCTTGTGAGTGCGGCAAGCGCGATGACTGGATTGACGCCGGCAACAACAGGGATCAACGCCCGAGCCAGCAAAGGTCGTGCGCATGCAACATCTCGTGTGCTTTGGTTTCTGGAACCAGCTAACCCACCCGATCCAATACCATCCAACCCGTATAAATCATCATTAAATGGGTGGGTAAAAAAACCACCCAAATCCGCATGAACCCACCCATGCACAGGCCTAGTTGTGAGGAACAGCCTAATTAATTTTTGTATTTAAAAAATGTTTTTTAAATTTTTCATCAAAACATAGTCAAGTGGGATCTTATTTTAAAGATCTTGACAAAATAAATCCATTTTTGAAATCGAAATTTAATTTAGACGCACGATTTATGAGAGATAACTTTTTTTAAAATTCTAGATTTAGATGGCCCCACCTCCTGCTTCCCACCCAATCCACACGCCCCGCGCCCTGCGCCCACCACCGCTGCCCCGCGCCCCGGCGCGATAGGTTCCTACACATCGCGCCTACGACGCATAATCGCACCTTACCCCCCGCGAGTTGACGCCCAACTTCTGACGAGACAGACATGCATGGTTGCGCTCGCGCAACAACAGTAATACTCGTCTCGATCGACCGATGACAGTTGCGTTTACCCGTACGGCTGAACCATCATCCCATTGTTGGGCAAATCTAGGCTGAATCGGATCTAGCCACTGAGCTGCGAGAGCAAATAAAGGGCTCCGGAAATGACAGCGCCCTCTGCAATCTGGAAACACATACATCGTGCATCAGTACAAGAATAATGCTGTTAGACAGACGCTACTTACTGCTGCTACCAGTAATCATCGATCGCCTCCCAGGATTCGACTGAAGAATCCGTCCTCGGCTGCTGTCGCTTTACGCGTATCTGACGGCAATCAGAAGCGCTGTTACGGCGTCTTCTCTCCAAGCGGCATGGAACATATGGTCTGTGGATCCTCCTGATCCGGGGAGAGAGTTACCACACCCGCCGGCCGGTCTCAAAAGCGACGGGTCGATCAGGTGGTAGATCACGCGCGATCTCCTGCTTTTCCAGAGGGATTTGCCGAGGAATCGGCTGCTGCCTAGCTCTTCGGGGCACCACACAAGTACATACGCGGCCACCACTCGCAAAAGTTTAAAACGCGCGGCCACCCAGTCAGTCACGAAATGACAAGCCTATCGATGATCCCAATAAAAAGATCGCTTTTACGTACGATCAGATTGTAGCCTGATGGCCGCAGGAGTGCCCCGGGCAAGAAGATATCCCATATCTGAACAGGAACAGAACAGGAACACAGTTCCGCGCATGTCAAAACTTGAGTCACCCGGTGCGTCACCCACTCACCCCCAAGCTAGCTCTAGCCTACGCTTGGCATCGATCGATTGTACAGGAAGCCAATCGTACGTACGAATCGGGTACTAGGTTGCAGTGCCCAAATCCTCAAGGAACAGTACGTTCCCCCGCCCCTAATGTCACAAGCTAGCTCTGCTTTCGTTTTCTGCAGATGGTGTGCTTATTCCACTCTTCAGTGCTCCACACGGCAGTTCCGCGGACGGACCGGGTGTAGCCCAGTTTGTGAGCTTTACAAGTGTGGAAGCCACTGCTCCTGAGTTTGATTCTCATTGAAGACGGATTTATGCGCCTCATTTTCTTCTTCATGAAAAACCACCTAATTCCTCCTAGGTTGAGTTTAATTTTGATATTTCCTTCCTGGTGTTGGACTACGGAGTTCAGATTTCAGACAGCATGCGCCCACGCTGATTCAAGTCGACGCCAAAAGAAGAGGCCGATCGATCTGAGATTGTCCTGGAGAAAGTATGGACTGGATGCGCAGTTTTTGTCGTGAGAAATTCAAAGAAATTCTGCTTCCTGTGCTTGATTATTGGTCTGCTTGCATGCATATGATCATCCGCTCGTTAGATTCAAAGAAATTCTGCTTCCTGTGCTTGATTATTGGTCGCGTTGCATGCATGATCATATCATGCAAGTCCATCACCGGGCTAAATAAACAAAGCAAGAGCGGCGATGCTTGTGGTGGAAGATGCGTACACATCGCTACCCGCGCGCGAACCTTTAGTAGCTTGTAGTGGATTATTGAGGCGATATGGATGGATAATCTCCGTAACAGTCACACGCCGGCACAGTCCGTGTCAAAGAGTTTCAGCTTCAGCAAAACTTAGATACTCCAGGGTCTCCTTCCAGCTACACCACACCTAACGCAAACTGATCGTTCCGCATGCACATGATGAGGGGCCGGGGCCATATAGCCCATAGCGCAGATGTGACCCAGATGGCTAGGCAAAGCAATGATGCATGATCTCCGCTCGATGCGAGGAAGAGGCGTCGCGTCCGTGGCTAGCTCCATCGAATGTCATCTCCATATCCAGTGCATGCGCGCGCGGAGATCCCAATTATATGATCCCCCCTGATCTCCACGTTGGTTCTCATCAGCATCTGCGGCCGTCACAATCTCCTGGGCAGGGCACGCACGATCAGATAGGCACTGCACGGCTGCGCATCTGATGTGCAGCCGGTAGCTTAGCCCGGCGCGCGCACGCGCGCGATCGTGGCAGCGGCAGCGCCTCCCGCGGCCGGCCCGGCGAATATGGCCGATGGGCGCGTACGCACCGCGTGCCGAGCACAGGGCACAGCGCGGAGAAACAGCGGCGCCGCCGTTTCCCGAGGAGGCAGGCATCCTGTCACGAAAGCGCCTCCGGCAGTGCGCCGCGCTCCGCCCCTTTTGCGGGCTTGCGGCGCGATAGTTGCCCAGCGCCCGGCGTTTGGTTTGCTACCAAACTTTTGGCATGCCAAAATTTTGGTCACTATTTGATTCAGTGCTGAAATTGCCAACCTCTCTAGTTTATTTTATCAAAACACTGATAAGTTTTTTCCCAACCTTTAGCTAGCCAGAACTTTGGCAAAGTAATTTTTTTTTGTAACTGGTTGGTTTGTTTCAAAAAATGTGGCAACATCTCACTAATACAACTTGAATCTGACCAAATCTCACCGAGTTTGAGAAAGGAGAGGGGCATGATGAAGCCGGATGGAGAGGGAAAAGAAAGGTACCATTCAAAGGTGAGTTATGTCACTAGTAATTAATTATCACAAAATTTAATGAATAATTTGGTAAAAGATCAGATTAAAGATGACATAAGTTGATATGGATAGCTAAGGATTATCATAATCTGTGAAATTAGAATATACAATATCTATTATAATTTGGGCTATTTGTTGACCTTGACCACTTGAGATTATATAAGTGATTATACAATCTAGGGTTAAAAAAGGACTCATAGTCCATGACACACAACCATTTGTGGTTATAGAATTCCAAATGGGTCGGGCACGATTGGCAGCACGAGGCACGACCCTAAAAAGCACGGCTCTAGCCCGGCCCTAGGCACGATCAATAGTGCTTAGTGCCGGCCCGACCCGACGACCTTTTAGTGCTTGGGCCGCCACCTCGGCCCATAGTGCCGGCCCGAGGCACGACACGATATGGGCCGGCCCAATGGTAGCCCGGCCTTTGGCACAAAAACGGCCCGGCCTTCCAAAGGCCCAGCGCCCCTCCCCCCTCCCCGCTCCTCCACAGACTGTTGGATGCACCTCCAGCTACCCTCCACCGTTGGATCCGTCCATTGGAATCGGCATATATAAGCCGCGGCCGGCCGCCCCCCCTTGCCCGAAACCCTAGCCCCCAATCTTCTCTCTGGTCTCCACCGCACATCCCTCTCCCTCTTTTTTTCTCTGCTATCGCCCTCGCATCGCCAGTTCACCACCCGCCACAGGTCGCCGCGCATCGGGGGAAGGGAGCCGCGCCGGGGCCGCGCCACGACGGGGAGGGAGGTCGGACGTGGAGGCTCGCGGCCTGGCGGCAAGAGCTCGGCCTCCCCACTGCTGAGCTCACCGGGCGGCGGAGCTCGCCCCCCAGCGAAGCTCGTCGCTCCTCAGTTGCTTGTTGACCTCGCTGTTTGCTCCGGTGCTCTTGATTTGCAGGTGATAAGGTCGGGCTCCTAATCCCTAACCCTAGATCTCGTCGTCTCCTCTGTTCTTCTTGAGCCATGACTTCTTCTTCTACCTGCTGCAGCTCCGGCGATGGCGAGCGATGACGAGAACCTGGGTCACTCCATAGTGCCTGGCAGGACACTGACCCGATAGCAAGTCCTTCGTGCCTGTCGTGCCGCCGCCGTGCTTAGTGCCGGCACGACATGAAAAAATGGCCTTAGGGCCGTGCTTCGGCGCCCTCCCAGGCACGGTGGCACAACACGGCACGACACGAAAGTGCCATTGTGCCTGATAGGGCCGGGCCGTTTAGGGCCGGGCCATTTAGGGCTAGGGCCGGGCTAGGACCGGGCGGCCCGTTTAGAATTCTATATTTGTGGTTGACGCAGGGGTCGGACCATTACAAAAGCAATGATCGGGAGAAACATTTGAAGCGGCAACGCAAGCGATAGGGTGCCCACATTAGAAAATTGGCGATGAGGATGTCACAGAGGTTGGGCATGAAGAATCTTCACTGGTGTCTTCTTCATTTGGACTAAGTATGATCTCGTCGGAATTGATCTGCAAGTGTAAAGGGATTTGATGAAGCCTTGGATAAAAAGGAAGTGCAGATTAAGGTTTAGAATTCAACAAGATCAAAACCTCAACACCACACCACCTACACCAAAAGTGAAGACGCAATGACGTTGTTGTTGCTGGTAAATTGATAAACTTGAAAATGAATCCACTCACCAATAGAAGATAAAAACATAAGTAAATATTTGTATGTATGTGTGCATCAACCTGACTACATCTATATTGTTATTGGCAAAAAAAAAAAAAAAAGCTAGCCCAGAAGAACCTAACAATTGTTGGGCTGGGTATATTCGCCAACTCCTCCGAAAAATGAACTACACATAAAACTACTAACTCATCCATATTTCCTGAATGCTTTTTAATGATATCCTTTTCATCATGATTATATATTTTGTGTCACTTAATATGATAACAAAATAAGTTGATACCTTGATCTAAAAGCCCTGTTTAGTTCATGAGATGAAATTTTGGGTCCTCTTTTAAGGTCTATTAGGAGTATTGAACGTAGACTGGATACAAAAATAACTACATGAATGGACCGGAAATTGCGACATGAATCCATTAAGTCTAATTAATCTGTCATTAGAGATTGGTTACTATAGCATGATGTTGTCGAATCATGACATAATTAGGCTCGTTAGATTCGTCTCGAAATTAAGATAGGGGTTGTGAAATGAGTTTTGTCATTAATCTACATTTAATACTCCTAATTAGTATCCGGAGATTGATGTGACGGGTAGTTGGTGAAATTTTGGGAACGAAACAGGGTCTAAATAATTTAGACAAAATAATTAGAACTAAAAACAAAATAAGATCATTTGATTAAATCCATGTTAAGAAAAACTTGAGAAAAATGTTAGAATGAAAAAAAAACTAGCTACACACGCTATTCTCGCGGGACACCTTGCTAGTTTATCTCACCAAAATGTTGATAAGTTTCTTATCCAAATTTTGGCTTGCATGAATATTATTATAAAGACGTCAATGGTATGAGATAGTAAGCTTTAAGTGAACACAAGAGAAATCGACACAGTAGCCCGTGCATCTGAGAGGGAGGTACCTAGCTTGTATTATGCCCCGGCCAAACACCAAGCTAAGGGGGGCAAGCTTGTCTTCTTTGATCTCTCTGTGATTTTGCCTCCAACTTAACTTTTTTTCTCCTTGGAAAAGATACAAAATTATCTTTGGTCGCCTTCGTCTCCCACCAGCATTTATTTTTGTTAAAGCAAATCTACGAAATTTCCGGCCCATTGTGTTTGCGACACCACATGGTTGCGTATTTTTAGAAGGAATATGTATTGATCTTAGCGCATTACACCAGTTCGTTCATCTTCTTCGAAATCTTCAACGATCCGTTCGTCGCCGCTATCGAAGCCGCTTCCCAATCGTCACCGGGCACCAGAGCCAAACTCCACAAAGTGGAGGCCGCAGAGGAGGACTTACTTCTAGGCGAATCAGACAAGTGCGCTGCCTCCCAGGCGCATCGGCCAACTCCAGCACTCATAATACATTCTTCGTTTCCACCGCCGGTGACGAGGGCCTGGATTAGGGCCCCCTAAGCAACGAGATGATTACCTCGAAGATGGAGTCCTCTGACACCATTGACAATGTGAAGGCTAAGATCCAGGACAGGGAGGGATGCAGATCTTCATCAAGACCCTCACTGACAAGACTTCCCCACTTCCGAGTATCTTCCGCCTCGCACGAGTTCGCCTCGGCTCCGAGTACCCTCCGCTTCGCACGAGTATCTTCCGCCTCGCACGAGAACGCGTCGTCTCCGAGTACACGCAGCCTCGCCTCCGACTACTCGTTCACACGAGTAATCTCCGCTTCCGACTAAGGCAAAGCCCCCACGGAAGAGCCGGAGCGTGGGGCAGGGGCCCCACACGAACGTGGTGCCGCCCCAGCCCCCCAAGCTTCTCCGCGACGACACACGTGACACCGTTCTTCACGCCATGCAAAGACCACAGCTGCGCGACGGGAGGACGGCAGGGACTGTAATGTCGCACAGTGCACCCCCCACGACCTCTGACATGCCGTCACATCCAACGCCAGCTACACACCACCCCGTCAGAACAGGCACTCGATTACCGTCTACCAGCTCTTAGGCCATAACGTGGCGAGCCTAAAACATACTCAAGAGGACTGAGTCACTATGTGAGCTACTCGGAGGAGGTGCCAAGTGCCCGGAACGAACAGTGGCGACAACGCACGCGGCGGCCTCCGACGACACCACAACTCCGCACCCCCCACTACGCCTGACGAATATCAATGATGGAAAAGACTTCACAACGCCATAGCACTGTAGCTTATTTTTGTTTTCCTTCTTTGCCCCTCGCCCTTGTGACTATAAAAGGGGGAGGGGTGCAACGCACATGAGGATGACCGATCACCAAGTTTGTAACCCCTACTACAGACACCCCCAGCATAGGAACACGAGTACTCGGAACTGGACGTAGGGTATTACTCCTCGGAGGCCCGAACCAGTATAAAACCCTTGTGTCTCCCGTGTCGACCATCCGGATCTGACACACGATTCGATACAAATCTACTGCCGGCGGTTGAGAACCCCGACAGTTGGCGCGCCAGGTAGGGGCACATCGTGTGTCTCGCCGAACTTCACCAGCGATCCAGATGGTGGGCCGCGGGGTCTCGCTGACTCCCGGCACGACCGTGCATTTCGGCTCCCTCGGCTTCGTCTTCACCGGGCCGGCGGAGTCCGTCGCCGGGAGGACTTTCTCCCGACCCGCGCGTCCTACCGCCTCGACGGCGGCGGCGGCGCGAGCAGCCTTCGTCCGTGGTTTCGCGGACGAATCGATCATGGCCATGCTGGGGCCAAACCCGACGCAGGAGCGCTTCAGGCTCGCTGCTTTCCACCTCACCGACCTCGCCTTCCAGAGCAGTGGGTCCGAGCCGCTGACCTGGGGGAGTTCGCGGAGCGGTACGAAGCTCTGTACCCCCGCAGACAGCCAGGCCTACCGGACGACCCGGTGACGGCCTACGTGAACGAGCTCCGGGCTTCGTACGTTGCCCCTGGCTCCGCGGCCCCGCGACGGGGGCCACCGGCGCCCCCACCGGACTTCACCCGAGAGTGCAATGTCCTGGAGGTCCACACCGCCACCAACTCGACGGACGGCGAAGAGAACCCTCGTCACCGCAACGGGGACGCCCAGCGTCGGGCGCGCCTCGACAAGATCGCCGAGGCCCAGCGCCAGCTCGACGAAGAGCTGGCGAACCTCCACCAAGAGCTCGGCGTGGAGGACGAGCCTCAACACAGCCGCCGGCGCGAGCAGCATCGTGAGCAAGAAGCGGAGCAGCCGGTGCCGCAAGCTCGCGTACGGGCGCGAGACGTGAACCAGTGCACCAACGAGGATGCCCCCGTCGATGACGACAGCACGCCGCGCTTTAGACGTGTGTCGCAGAATCTCGCAGCAGCAGCCATGCTCCTGCGTGGCTGCCCCGAGCCAGCTACGCCTGAAGAAAAGAGGGTTCGACAGCAGCTCAAGACCCTCCTCGAGACGGCGGCCGCTCAGCAGGCCGAGAGCTCAGCATCGCGCGCGCGAGAGGCACGAGGTGCGCCGTCCGTACGACGGCAGGATCGATCCCCCTCAAGACACCGAGCCGCCGGCGAACCATCAGTCAAGTCGCGACTGGGGCACAACCGCGACGCTCGCGACACGCTCAAGGCTCGTCGCCGGGCTGCGGGCGACGATGGCTATGACTACGGCTACGGCAGCAACGACGACGGCCGTGAAAAGCGCGACGATCACCGCTCACGCCGGCATCATACCCAGAGTCGAGGAGGACGCTACGACAACAATGAGGACCGAAACCGAAGCTGGTCGCCCGACCCGAAGGGCCCGCGCGCTTTCGGTCGAAAGGTGCAAGACACCAAGTTCCCCTCGCGTTTCCGAGCTCCGACAGCGATACCAAGATACGACGGAGAGACCAACCCAAGCGTGTGGTTGGAAGACTACAGGCTCGCATGTCGCGCGGGCGGGGCAACAGATGACCTGTTCATCATCAAGAACCTGCCGCTCCACCTCGCCGATTCTGCGCGGACCTGGCTCGAGCACCTGTCGCGCGGCAGGATCAACAGCTGGAAAGACCTACGAGAGACCTTCATCGGCAACTTCCAGGGCACGTACGCCCGGCCCGACAAGCAGTGGGAGCTGCGCAACTGCAAGCAGCAGTCAGGGGAGAGCTTGCACGACTACATCAGGTGCTTCTCAAGGCGCTGCACCGAGCTTCCCACCGCGACGGACAACGACGCCATCTCGGCGTTCCAAAATGGCACCACCTGCACCACCCTCATCCACCGGCTAGGGCGGAGGACCCCGAGGACAACTCGGGAGCTTCTGGACATCGCGACCAACCACGCCGACGGGGAGGAGGCGGTAGCTGCAACATTGATTCCCCCTCCGGGTAAGGGGAAGCAAGTCGTGGACGCCGGCGAGGGGGCCTCCACGCGGTCCAAGAAGAAGAACAAGGGCGACAAACGAGGCCGTGACGACAACACCGTTGCGGCAATCGAGCGCAAGGCAACTCGCCCCAAGAACAATCAGAACGGCCTCCCGAGGGGTCATTTTGAGAGGCTCTTGGGGGCGCCATGCACACATCACGAGATGCATGTCAAGCACGCGCTCAAGGATTGCCGGTTGATGAAGAACTACGTCAATGGCACGCTCAAGCCCAAGAAAGCGGATCCCCCGAAGAAGGATGCGCCACCCTTCCCCGACAACGACGACGATGACAAGGAGGTGGTCTTCCCTCGAGAAGATGGCGCGGTCCACATGATCTTCGGCGGAGCACCGGCGTGACCATCAAGGCGCAAGGAGAAGCTGATCCGGCGTGAGGTCTACAACACCGAGCCTGCGACTCCAGCGTACCTCAAGTGGTCGGACACCCCGATCACCTTCGACCGAATGGACCACCCCGACCACGTGCCGCAACCGGGAAGCTACCCCCTCGTGGTGGCTCCACTGATCGGGACCAAGCGGGTCCACAAGGTGCTGATGGATGGAGGGAGTGGGCTCAACGTCCTCTACATGACGACGCTCGACAGCATGGGCATCCCGCGGTCCCGACTGCGCCCATCGCCGACTCCTTTCCACGGGGTCATCCCCGGGAAAGATGCGCTCCTGTTAGGGCAGATCGATCTGCCCGTCACGTTCGGGACGTCGCGGAATTTCCGCACGAAAACCCTCACCTTCGAAGTGGTGGGGTTCTCGGGGACGTACCACGCCATCCTCGGGATGCCGGCCTACGCGAAGTTTATGGCTGTGCCCAACTACACGTATCTCAAGTTGAAGATCCCCGGTCCGAAGGGGGTCATCACAGAGGGGACTACGTTCCAGTACGCATACGAATGCGATACTGAGTGCTTTCAATTCGCGGAAACACTCATCCGGTCCGAAAAGCTCCACGCCGAGCCTCCCTCCGAGGACCAAGATATACCCGAGTCGTCCAAGCGAGCGGCCTGCTCTTTCGAGCCCGCCAAGGATCTCAAGGACGTGGCTGTCACCGATGATGGCCGCACGCTCCGTATCGGGACGACGCTCGATCCTAAATAGGAAAGCGCACTCGTCGACTTCCTCAAAGCGAACCTCGACGTGTTCGCGTGGAAACCCTCCGACATGAAGGGAATCCCGAGAGAAGTTGCCGAGCACAAACTCAACATCAAGCCGGGATCGAAACCGGTTAAGCAGCGCCTGCGCCGCTTCAACGACGACAAGTGCAAGGCCATAGGCGAGGAGATCAAGAAGCTCCTTAGTGCAGTGCTCATCCAAGAAGTATTCCACCCCGAGTGGTTAGCTAACCCTGTACTTGTAAAGAAGAAGAACAAGAAATGGAGGATGTGTGTTGACTACACGAGCCTTAACAAGGCATGTCCCAAGGATCCGTTTCCTTTGCCTCGCATAGATCAGGTAGTCGATTCAACAGCAGGGTGCGAAACCCTCTGTTTTCTCGATGCGTACTCCGGGTACCACCAGATCGCGATGTGCATAGCGGACCAACTCGCAACGTCCTTCATTACTCCCTTTGGCGCTTATTGTTACAACTCGATGCCGTTCGGGCTCAAGAATGCGGGTGCTACGTTTCAAAGATGCATGCGACGCGTTTTCGGTGATCTCATAGGACGAGTAATCGAGGCATACGTCGATGACATCGTGGTCAAGTCAAAGAAGACGGGTGATCTGATCCCCGATCTTACGAAAGTATTCGCGAAGCTGAGAGAACACGGGGTGAAGCTTAATCCCGAGAAATGCGTTTTCGGGGTTCCAAGGGGCATGCTCCTGGGCTTTGTCGTGTTCGAACGCGGCATTGAAGCTAATCCCGAGAAGATCTCAGCCATCACAAACATGGGGCCGATCCAGAACCTGAAGGGCGTGCAGCGCGTCACTTGCTGCCTCACAGCTCTTAGTCGGTTCATTGCCCGACTCGGAGAGCGTAGCCTGCCACTGTACCGCCTAATGAAGAAGTCCGACCACTTTACATGGACGCCTGAAGCTCAGGAAGCGCTCGAGAAACTCAAGAATCTCTTGAAGAGTCCACCAGTGCTCACGGCGCCCATGCCAGAAGAGCCAATGCTCTTGTACGTAGCTGCGACGACGCAGGTCGTGAGCGCTGCTCTGGTCATTGAACGAGAAGAGCCTGGGAAGTCACTTAAGGTGCAGCAGCCTGTTTATTTCATAAGCGAGGTGCTCTCCGACTCAAAGACCCGCTACTCTCAGATCCAGAAGCTTGTATACGCTGTCTTGATCACCAAACGCAAGCTCCGACATTACTTTGACCAGCACCCCATCACAGTGGTGTCCAAGTACCCCCTCGGGGAGGTGATCCAGAATCCTGAGGCAGAGGGGAGGATAGCTAAGTGGGCCCTCGAGCTCGTGGGGCACAACGTGACTTATGCGCCGCGCAGTGCAATTAAGTCACAGGTGTTGGCGGATTTCGTTGCTGAATGGACGGAGATTCAGACTCCGCCGGCACTGATCGAGCACGAGACATGGACAATGTATTTCGACGGCTCAGTCATGAAGGGGGGGCAGGGGCAGGCCTTGTCTTCATCTCGCCTCTGGGCGTGCGTATGGAGTACATGGTCCGACTGCATTTTCCCGCCTCCAGCAACGTGGCTGAATATGAAGCGCTCGTCAACAGCCTTCGGATCACGGTGGAGCTCGAAATCCGCCGCCTCGAGATCCGTGGGGACTCTGAGCTTCTCGTGGACCAAGTGATGAAGGAGAAGAATTGCGTCGACCCCAAGATGGCAGCCTGTTGTCGAACTGTGCGTCAACTAGAAGACAAGTTCCATGGGCTCGAGCTCCATCATGTGCTGCGCGACAACAACAAAGCTGCGGACATCCTCGCCAAGGCAGCATCAAGCCTCAAGCCCGTGCCGTATGGTGTGTTCGCTAGCGATCAGCATGCGCCGTCCGTCCGAGTAGATGGAGAGCGACAGCTAGAGTTGGAGGAGCCAGAAGTCATGGAGATTGACCAAGAGCCAAACTTAGAAGATCCTAACTGGCATTTCCCAATCCTCGAATGGCTGGTCGAGGGGAGGTTGCCCTCAGATCGAACCTGGATTAGGCCCCCCTAAGCAACGAGATGATTACCTCGAAAATGGAGTCCTCTGACACCATTGACAATGTGAAGGCTAAGATCCAGGACAGGGAGGGATGCAGATCTTCGTCAAGACCCTCACTGACAAGACTTCCCCACTTCCGAGTATCTTCCGCCTCGCACGAGTTCGCCTCGGCTCCGAGTACCCTCCGCTTCGCACGAGTATCTTCCGCCTCGCACGAGAACGCGTCGTCTCCGAGTACACGCCGCCTCGCCTCCGACTACTCGTTCGCACGAGTAATCTCCGCTTCCGACTAAGGCGGAGCCCCCACGGAAGAGCCGGACCGTGGGGCAGGGGCCCCACACGAACGTGGCGCCGCCCCAGCCCCCAAGCTTCTCCGCGACGACACGCGTGACACCGTTCTCCACGCCATGCAAAGACCACAGCTGGCGCGACGGGAGGACGGCAGGGTCTGGCAGGGACTGTAATGTCGCACAGTGCACCCCCCACGACCTCCGACATGCCGTCACATCCAACGCCAGCTACACACCACCCCGTCAGAACAGGCACTCGATTACCGTCTACCAGCTCTTAGGCCATAACGTGGCGAGCCTAAAACGTACTCAAGAGGGCTGAGTCACTATGTGAGCTACTCGGAGGAGGTGCCAAGTGCCCAGAACGAACAGTGGCGACAGCGCACGCGGCGGCCTCCGACGACACCACAACTCCGCACCCCCCACTACGCCTGACGAACATCAATGACGGAAAAGACTTCACAACGCCATAGCACTGTAGCTTATTTTCGTTTTCCTTCTTTGCCCCTCGCCATTGTGACTATAAAAGGGGAGGGGTGCAACGCACATGAGGATGACCGATCACCAAGTTTGTAACCCCTACTACAGACACCCCCGGCATAGGAACACGAGTACTCGGAACTGGACGTAGGGTATTACTCCTCGGAGGTCCGAACCAGTATAAAACCCTTGTGTCTCCCGTGTCGACCATCCGGATCCGACACACGATTCGATACAAATCTACTGCCGGCGGTTGAGAACCCCGACAGTCGGCAACCCGAGCGATGCTCAGATTTCCTCCAAAGATCATCTTCCTTGAGATTAACAGGGTCAACAACATCATCACCTGAAGATGACGACGATGTGTCGGCCCTCAACTCCTCGAGAGGTCTCCCCAGCCTCTCCGTTGACGTCGGAATAGATCGCCATCGGAGAATGGAAGAAGTTAGGAGAAATTATTCATCTGCAATGCTGTCGCTTCCACATCGCCGACACCACCAGGAAAACCAAGCCGCAGATGAGCCACGCTCCTCCGACAAAACCTAACTCCACCACCGAGCATCAGCGGCGATCAAACCCAAGACCTCGACGGACTCGATTATGACTCGATCTACTAAAAAGATGGACCCCACTCCCCTTGTTACCGGCTAAAAGGCTGGAGACGAGGAGGAACAGGGTCAGAACTGGCGACGGCGACGGCGGCGGCGGCGGAACTCGCGCAGGAAGTTACGCGGGGGAAGGGTCACGTCTGGTTTTTTCACATCGTTGCGTATTGGTCAGGTGAAAATTAACGTGAGGAAGTTTCAACAAAGAAAAATAACGCAAAGAAAGGCTGTGCGAGAAGAGAAACAGACACTCGCATACCAGTGATTCTAAGTCCACTACGATGCTCAACGACTACGCGGATACACCGCAAAAGGCACACAAGAGATATCCCAAACTAAGACAAGTAGAACAAAAAGGTTCCCGACATCAGAATGTAATATTTTTTCGGGTGATGTCACGTGTGACTAATATATAGATATATAGGGCCTAGCTAGATCAACAATGGAGACCAAGCTCGATCAATTCAGCTCGCCGTCAAAAACTAACCGGGATAATTAGAACCGTGCCGGCCGCTTCTTTCTCGTCAGCACGCAAACCTAAATGAGCCGCGCGTAGTTAGTATTTGTTCAACTTCTCTTTTATTCCTTCTTGTACAGTATTTTCTTTTTACCAAAGTCAACGTGCACTATTAAGGAATGAACCTTTGGTCTTAGGAAGAATTTCATATTAGTACCGGCTTTTTTTGGAACACTAGTACCGGTCGGGAAGGAGGGAGCCTGGGGCGTCCACCATGACACACATTAGTACCGGGTCAGGTCTAGAACCGGTACTAATGTGACCTCTCCACATTAGTACCGGGGCCAGACACAGGTCGATATAAAATGTTGGACATTAATACCGGGTCTAAAATAGACCCGGTACTAATGCAACCCTGCGAGGCGTCCCCAGACGGTGCCGTCCGTGCCCCGCTGGCCCCACGCGGACGGCACGCGGAGTCGTCCACGCGGAGCGGAGGTGTCGGTGGCCCCCACGCTCTTTCCCTTCAATTCCCGATCCATCCACGCCCTTCCACTTCCTTCTATCTTCTTTTTTTTCTTCTATCTTCTTTCTCTCTTCTCTCCTCCTGATCCAGGTGCCGGTGGGGCCCGCGCGAGAGGGCGGCCGAGCCGGCAGGGCAGCGCCTCTGCGGCCGGCGCGCGGGGCCGGCGGGGCCCATTAGTACGGAGGGAGACGGTGGGACGGAGAGTGACGGTGAGACGGACGGAGTTGACGGAGAGGCACATTAGTACCGGTTTTTGTGAACCGGTACTAATGTGGAGGCCACATTAGTACCGACTGGTCAGTACCGGGTCCAAAACCGGTACTAATGGGGTTTTAGAGCCGATACTAAAGGTGGATTCGCTAGTAGTGATGGAAAACTCCTACCTATTTTTTTATAAATTTTATTTCAGTCTCTTTTAATTTGCTTTCATAGGGAGTAATTCAGATATGTTGGGTGCTACTTAGTTTTTAAACCACTAAGGCAGAGACCCTTTCACCACATAATATTTTTTTTCAGAACAACTCAATAGAGGCTGCCCACTTAGATCAATTATAATATACTCTGCCTATGGTGATGACCATTTGAAGCATTTGACGTCTCGTCAACAAAGAGCCGCACATAGTTAGTTTGTTCGACTTCTCTTCTTTCTATGTTTTGCACAAATTTTTTTTCTCTCAAAACATATCAACTGTAATTTTGTTTCCTAAAACACAAATTAGTCCTATAAAGCACATCTGCCGAACGGACTCATCGATAGAGGCTGCCCACTTAAATCAATTATAATACACTCCGCCTATATATGGTGATGGCCATTTGCAGGATTTGATGTCTGGTCAACAAATTAGCACGTCAAATCCATTCTCCCTCCTTTTTCGGTTTTTTGGCAGCCTTTGTCAAGCCCCATATCCCGCCGCGCTGCGCCCTGCGGGCTCTCTAGATGATTTGGACGCGCAGGCGTAGGGGCGCCGTGCGTGCATGGTTCATGCACCGCCTCTGTACCATGACCACCCCGGATTTCGAGCTTTACTTGCTGGCCGTCCATATTCCCCCGTGCCAGTTGTTGCTGGCTAGAGATAATGGTGGTGAATGCAGTGTAACTTTTGAGATATTCTTCCCACGTTGGATATATATATATATATATATGTGTGTGTGTGTATGAAATAAACGTTGGCTATATACATATTTGACCATGCATGCACGACATATAGACCTGCTGGCACACTTTGAGTAGGTGTTGTGTTGGAGCCAGCTAGCTAGTCGTTGGTGCCTTGGTGTGTGTGGCATCGCTATTCTTCCCTATTCGCCTCTCAACCAGTCAGTCATATATCATGCGACCATGCACTACTCTGTAGGAGTATCAGGCTATCGCTACTCCTGCAGAACACCTGCAGGATTTCGTTTCAAATAAAAAAGAAAACACACCTGCAGGACAGGACGCCACTAGTCGTCCGTGATGGCTTTCGTGTCCTAGTGGACTGGTCGCAAAAGCAAGTAAACAAGCAGCTAGCGTGGAAAATCGACGACCGACCGATCGATCTCCGACCCCCCCGTGTCTCGTGGATCATGCATGGCACGTACGACAGCGTCAGCTAGCGTGCAGTGCGTGAGTGCACGCAGCACTGCACTGCACTGCACCGCTAGTGCATGCATGCCCTGGCTAATAGCTAGTGCGCCGCCTTCAATTCAGCGAAACATCCAGGGGGCGTGCACGTACTAGTTCCCTTTTTAAAAAACATCCGTGTCACTTGGACCGAGAAAAGGTGCCGGCCGGCGCGGCCGCTCGCGGGTTTGACCAGCGAACCAACATTCCGTCGCTGTTCCTCACGAGCACGTAGAGTGGCGTAGTTGCACACCGACGACACACAGTGCGTGCCGGGATTCCTTTTCGTGGATCTCCATCGCTAAGTCTCGAACGGAATAAACAATCCAGTAGAGAGACCCGCCCCCGGCGCCGGCATACACACCCGGATTTCCTCTCTGCCAGCAACTACTTTTCCGGGATCCCGAAGCGGCGATGCTTCACCCACGTTGCAACTTGCTGCGGCCAGCGGCTGTCCGCGCTGTTGTTTCTTCTTCGAGTTTCGTGGCACCCGTGAGCTTTGCCCCCCCACCCCCCAAAAATCGTTCGTAATACTAATGTCCCCGAGGCGCCTCGAATCACGGATTCAAGGTTTGGAGTAACAGGAGTTCACGAGAGAGCGCAGGCTTGATGAACCAGCAAACGAGACGGCGCACATGCCGTCGCAAGGGCTCCGACATCTCCACGTCAGCACGACCATATTTTTTTGAGAGCGCAAGTACATGTCGTGGAGGTGTACTACGTCAGATCTCGTATGTATTCCTTGGGCGACACGGCGGTCAATGTGACCGCCCCCCGGTCAGCCTTGTGTACCATTGGAATCTCAGAGGAAGGCAGGCAGCTTCGGGGTCAGAATGTCTGTCGCGCGCCCGTGCATGTGTGCGCACCAGGCACAGGCAGGCATTTCTGGCAGGTGCGCAATACAATAATTGGCAACAATCACACAGACACAGCAGCTGCCGCGGGAAGCAAATACGAACTTGTTTATGCGTAGTACGCCGGTACGTACGTACGTACGTGAGATTTGTTTATTCGGAAAGGTGTCTGAAACGATGAGAAAGCTTTGACTAGGATGGACTTTGTTTATGCGTTCGATCGAAGCGCGCCCAGCTGGCGAGCCACCATTGCGCGACCCGAGATTAACAGCTGCCGTCCGGTCGTACCATGTCTCTTGCTTGGCACGATGATGTCTTGTCAGCCTGCAGGTGCGCCGCTGATCGTCTGCGGTTTCTATGTGCCGATCCGGCCGGCCGGATCAGCGGAACACGCGAGAGCGAGCGAGGAGCGAGAGGAGATGCAGAGGTCACGAGAGCCTCTGCACGGGCGCCACCGCGAGCACGGTCAGACCACCATCGAGCCGCCGATTATTGGTTCCACTACCGCCGCCACCTCGGCAAGGCACAAGGCAGGCGGGCAGCACGGCTTCCCATTTCCCACTGCGCTAAGCCTTAGGCGAGGCGAGGCGACCTCTGCTCAACGCATCGCAGCTGAAACTACGAGAGATGCGCTGTGCATGGGCTACTAGCTGCTTGGACAATGGTCGCCCGACCGAGTCTATCTGTATGTAAACGAGGATTAATCTTTTTTACTACTACTGCTAGGGCGACGACGCTTTACCATCTCCGATCTTATCGCTTGCCTTGCCGACCTTAATTGGCCTGGACATCTTATCCGCTAACAAGAGCGTCAAACTATGCAACGCCTGTCCTGGAGGGAGGCTGTGGTGGAGTGGACTGGTGGCGCGTATTGTGCGGACTGTGGACCCGACCCCGGGGGCGGAGGCACCACACCACACATAACCGCCTTTTCCCGACGACACAGCCGCCTAATTCCCGGGACGGGGCTTGGCTCCACACCACCCCAACGCCGATCACTGACTCTGATCGATGATCGTCGCGGCGATCGACAGCGGGAATAATAATTCAGCGCGACACGGGAACGGGTTGTGAGGAAAAAAGCAGCCTGACAGCGTCGTCACGGCCGGTGCCGTTCGGACCCAGGCACGCCAGTTATTGATGACCCGAGTCACCGACCTGCCCAGAAAGGATACCGGATCGAGGGCAGGTTCATCTCATCCTCATCGTCGTCCCTAACCCAACACTATCAGTCTGCGATCGATCGATGTTACCGCGCGCTCTGATCCGATCCGGTCTGCCCGCCTCATCAGAGGCCGGCGCCGGCGGTCCCGGGCGCCGTGGCCATAGTCCGTCCATCGTGGGATGCGGCCATTGGCCGGCGTGCGATCCCCTACGTATGCGTTTCTCGTTGAGCCATGCATGCAATTCCAGCGGCCGGCCACCGGTGGATCGCGTCCGGACACGTCGCGGCCCACGCCCCCCGACCGTCCTGGCTCCATCGCCACCATGCACACCGAACCTGATCCACCCCCACGCCACGATGCATCCTTTTCCTTCCCCCTGTCAGCTAGACCCCGCCGGGCCATCTCGGCACGGGCGCACGGCCAGGTGCCGCGCCTTCTTCGATCCGGGCGCGCCGGTGCCCCCGTTCCCTCCGGCGGTCCGGCCTCCTCTCTCCGGCTGGTCTGTACGCCCCCACGAGGCCTCCCACTCCTCCCCCACAGGCACTTGCTCCAGCAGCCGCATTACACATCCGCACCCGCACACACCACCTCCTCGACAACGGATCTCCCCTGTTCTCAGCGTGCCTGCGCTGTTTCGAGCTCTGCTCCGAGCCTCCGACCGCCTGACCCACGCGCCGTGCGATGAAAAGAAAACACGACGGCCGTGGCCCTCACCCACGTCCGCCCATCCGTCCACAACGAAGATGCATGAGGAAAAGGATAAGAAATCGAATAAACTTTTGCATAAAAATAGTAAAAACAAAACTTTGTGAACAAAAAAGATTCTGGAAAAATTGAAGGAAAAGATTCAAAGACAGAAAAAAAAGGTGAGAATGAAAATTTTGAAGCAAAATTAGAAAAGCAAATTGGGGAAAAACTATAGACAGAATTTCGAATCAAATTTATGAAAAGTTTTAGAAAAAAATGGTAAAAAAAATTCGGCAACAAATTTGGGAGAAAAGATTTAGAAAAGGACACAAATTTTAATTATGGAGATTGAGCCACAACCGCGATATGAGTTCTGATCTCCAACTTTGTTTGAGGGTTACTTACGCCTTCACGCCGAGAAGGAAAATGTGGACCACAATGGGTTTAGAATTTGAATAGAATGGCGAAAGGGCATGTAGCCTAGTGGTTACAAGAGCCTCCGGTAGCACCTCAGGTCCTGGGTTCGACTCCTCGTGGGAGCGAATTTCTCAGGATTTAACGACGTTTGTGCTTTCGGTGGTAGGCGACGTTCCCGTCAACAGTGAGACGCCTGTGGTGACTTCGTCAATATTGAGGTGCCGGCCCAGTCTTCGAAGATGCTCCTAGCAGTAGGGTTTGCGCACGTGTGTTCATAAGGATGAGTGTGCGTCCGTTGTGAGTGTCTTCAATATAATGTGTAATTTGAAAAAAAAGAATTTGAATAGAATGGAGTAGGTGAAGAATAGAAAGTTCTATCAAGAAAGAGTTCGGACGGCGTTAATCGAAGAGCTTACCGGTTTGTGTTCCATAAATAACGATGGAGTCACCAGTGACGCCTCGCTATTGACGAGAATAACGCTAATTAAATCTTGGAATAAATAAATAAAAATGCAAGTCCAATCGAGATTTCGAATCCTGGTGTGCTGCTGGTTTCACACAAAGGGTCCGTTTGGCACGGATTCTTCACCGGCTCCAGGAGCCGTTTTTGATGAATCTGTGCCAAAGGACGCCCCAAAACGACTCCCGTGCGAGAGCCCTCCGAAATTTGCGCTCTCTGGAGCACTTTGTGCGGGACGGAGCCAAAAAATGCAGCTCCCCCCGGCTCCGTCTGCCGCCTGCCACCCTCACTACCAAATTGCTCCTGCACTTGGCGAAAATTACAACCAAATGCCACTGCATTATTCCCCACTCCCTAGCGCTCCCCCGTGTACGCACGACGCATCGGCGCCGGACCGCGGCGGCGCAGAGGAGGTCAGACCCCAGACGTCTTCTAGGGCGGCGCCGGGCGGCGCCGAGGAGGAAGTGGAGCCAGGCGGCCGGACCGTGGCGGCGCAGAGGAGGCCGGACCGCGCTGACGCAGAGGAGCCTGGCGCAGGGGATCCCGCCGTCGCGGGCATCGATCTCACCCACAACGACATCGCGGGGTACTCGGAACTCGCCGGCGGGGATGACGACGTGGACGAATCGGAGTCCGCCTGGGGCGCCACCGTCGAATCCGTCTTCGGTGGCCGCGGCGAGGGGAGGTGCGGCGGCGAGAGGAGTTGGGGGCTGGCGCTGGTGGTGGCGTGCGGCCGCCAACGCGGATCGGAGGAGAAGGGGAGCGCCGGGAACCGGTGGCCTCGCCAGAGTTGCCGGCGCGGCGGACCTGGACGGCGACGGCGCGTGGAGTTGGAGCACGGAGAACCGGAGGAAGGCGACGGCGCGAGGAGCTGGAGCACGGGGAACCGGAGGGAGGCGACAGCGCGGGGAGTCGGAGTGCGGGGAGGAGATGGTCGCTGGTGGCGTGCGCCGCAGGGCCAGGCGGCGGCGGGCGCGGTACGGCCGATGGCCGAGCAAGGCGATGCGGCCTGCGGCGATGCAGAGCCAACGATGAGATGGGCGGAGCCAATGATGCGGCGAATGAATGAGGATAAACCGAGAGGGAATAAAAGGAAGGAAAAAAATAAAAAAAGAAAAGATGAGAGGGGAAAAGAAAATAAAAAAGGAGAAAAACAAAAAGGGGGAATGCATAAGGGATGGGTGGTTCCGTGGTTGCGGCGGATATATGAAAAAAGAAAAAGATAGAAAAAATGAGAAGGAAAAAAGGAAAAGGAAAAAAGAAAAGGAAAATAGGAAGAAATGAAGAAGAGATAAAAAGGAAAATAGAAAGGTATTATGGACAATTCATCCTCTTATTCATGTTGCACAGCCAAGAGAAACTGTTTTGGCAAACGTTTTTCTAAAACGGATTCCACTCTCCCACAGATTTCCGCTCCACTAGCACAGCCACAGCCGAAGGTGTCATACCAAGAGCCCTGCCAAACGCACCAAAAGAGCTTTACTACGCTTCCGTCCTCGCCTCCGTCGGGCCTCCCTCGCGCGTCCTGGGCGGGCGGCCGGTCAGTGGAGCTCCCCGGCGGCGATTTATCCCTCCCTCGATGGTGGATCGCGTCAGAACGGGAACGAGGACGAGAAAGGAGAGGGAAATGGAACTAGGGGAGCGGCCTGCACGTGGGTGTCTTGTGTGTTGTGTCTGAGGAGCTGCGGGACCAACACTTGCTTGCGCTCTGAATCAACCTTGTGGGCCCCGTCTCCCTCCCTGGCTGATCTATATATATGCCCCCACGAGCCCTCCCTCTTCTCCCCCCACAAGAACTTGCTCCAACATCCACATTACAAACCACCTCGCTCGACCCCAATCTCCCCTGTTCTCAGCGTGCCTGCTCTGTTTCGAGCTCTGCCCCGACCCGCGCTCGTGCCGTACGGTGGTGCAGACGAGAGACAGCCATGGTGGTGCTCGCCAACCCGCCTGTGGTCGACCAGATCCCGCTCCTGCGGACCCCGGGGCCCAGGGACAGCTTCCCCTCCGTGCCTGTCGTCGACCTGTCCGGCCCCGGCGCGGCGGTGGCGATCGTCGACGCCTGCGAGCGCTTCGGGTTCTTCAAAGTCGTCAACCACGGCGTCGACGCGGCCACCATGGACAGAGCTGAGAACGAGGCCGTCAAGTTCTTCGCGCAAGCGCAGGCCGACAAGGACCGCGCGGGCCCGGCCTACCCGTTCGGGTACGGCAGCAAGCGGATCGGGCTCAATGGCGACATGGGCTGGCTCGAGTACCTCCTCCTCGCCGTCGACTCCGCGTCGCTCTCCGACGCCTGCGCCGCGCCCTCGAACGCCGCGTTCCGGTGAGTGCGAGCGAGCGAGCGGGGAGCAGGCTCGTCGCCGGTGCAACCACTACCTATTGACGACAGGCGAACATCCTATTGACCACGTGTTCTCTTTCGTGCTCTTTGCTATCTGCAGCGCCGCGCTGAACGAGTACATCACGGCGGTGCGGAAGGTGGCGGTGCGCGTGCTGGAGGCGATGGCGGAGGGCCTTGGCATTACGCCCCCGGACGCGCTGAGCTCGATGGTGACGGAGCCGGGGAGCGACCAGGTGTTCCGCGTGAACCACTACCCGCCCTGCCCCGCGCTCCAGGGCCTGGGCTGCAGCGCCACCGGCTTCGGCGAGCACACCGACCCGCAGCTCGTCTCCGTGCTCCGCTCCAACGGCACGTCCGGCCTCCAGATCGCGCTCCGCGACGGCGCGCAGTGGGTGTCCGTGCCCTCCGACCGCGACGCCTTCTTCGTCAACGTCGGCGACTCCCTGCAGGTGCGGTGCGCGCGCGCGCGCTTTTGACACGTGACACACCCAGTTTTTTTTTGTGTGTGGCCCTCCCGATTTTTCGCGCTCGCTTTCTACAGTAGTAGTCCGGCTCCAGCAAGCTGCTACTCACTAGATTCTGCCGTGATGTAATCTCAAAAAAAAAAAAGATTCTGCCGTGATGTGGATACTATTAAAATTTAGTGCCTGCTTTTGCGAACAAGTCAAACGGCCGCACACGGAAAACTGCTTTTGCCGGCCAGAGGGAGCATTCAGCTCGCATCATCACCATTTTACTTAAAATAACCTCGATCTGGCTGACGGATATCGCGCGTGTGCAGGTGCTGACGAACGGGAGGTTCCGGAGCGTGAAGCACCGGGTGGTGACCAACAGCCTCAAGTCGAGGGTCTCCTTCATCTACTTCGGCGGGCCGCCGCTGGCGCAGCGGATCGCGCCGCTGCCGGAGCTGGTGGGGGAGGGCGAGGAGAGCCTGTACAAGGAGTTCACGTGGGGCGACTACAAGAAGGCCGCGTACAAGACGAGGCTCGGAGACAACAGGCTGGTCCAGTTTGAGAAGAAGTAGTAGCAGGCACTAGCTTTTTACAGGACAGCCAGCCGCCAGGTAGCTAGCGCTCCAGGCACACTACCGGTTGTAGCTGTGCCATGGAGACGCCGAGACACGGCGAGGCAGTTGCTTGCAGGTTTGGAATGATGGCGAGGTAGAAGAAGGGGATGTGTACAGCTGGGGGACCGGCCAAGTAGTAGCTACTAATTAGGAGTAGATTTTTGTGGTACGAGCTGTTTGGGGATCGGAGGTGGGGGCTACTTGCCTATTTCGGCATCTGCTGGATGGCCACGACGGGTGATGAGCAGCCGCCGATAGGGGGGTTAGCGTTAACCGAAATACTAGTATGGAGGTAACAGGTAAGGATGATCCTCCGATCCCTAGCTTTGCTTCCACAGAAGCTCGCTGCTCTTGTGTACTACATTTCTTTTTCTTTTTTGTTTCTGTTAGTGGACCAAGTAATGCGTGTTTTGTGGTGTAAATGGAAGGATCTCTGTGTGTGCCTATGTGGACCTCCTGTTTGCCTCTCCCTCGTCCTGCAAATGCCTTCCGTCCATCCACTGTGTTGTGCCATCCCCCCCTGATCCCTCCTCTCCCTATCGACCGATCGCTTTCGGTCAGTGGACTTGCTTGCGCGCTTTTTGGCCGTTTGATTTGAATGCGCCCGATGGTAATATCTCTGTTGGAATTTATTGCTTCTCTTGACGCAGCACTTGATGATCTCGTTGCCACACGCTAACTGCTCGCAAATGCACGCGACTCTGTTCGTTTGGCTGACGACTGGTGACTGATGCTGATTTGTTATGAGTAGCTAGCACACTCACCTGTGATACTCCGTGTGCGGATAGAGTATAGAACTGGACGAGAACCGACGGAGGTGGGAAGGGGGTCCGGGGACGCAGCCGCGGGGCAGAAACCTCTCGCGCGCGCTCGTGGGAGGGGAGGGAGGAACGAGGAGGGAGAGGGACCGCGCTGGAGGGTGGCTGGACCCGGACAGCGACGCACTGCCCGGGCGCTGGGCGCTCCTGCCGGCGGCAGCGGCCCTGGCAAGCCAATCGGGAACTGCGGCGGCCGGGGCACGCGCATGTGGCGGCTCTGGTGCCAGCCCTGCCTCCGGGCCGTGGTCAAAGGAGCAAACGCGACGCAGCTTTTCAATCCACCCAACGTACTGTACGTACGGTACGCCCCACGGTGCTCCACGTCGTTTGATTATTAATTGAAAACTGCTGCTACGGCGTACAGGGTTCGCCAAACCGACCGCAACCGCGCGGTAATCATGGTAAACCGCGCGAACCGCTGCGGCACGGTTGTTAAAAACCACGGTTAACCGGACCGAACCGACCTTAGCAAACCGCACGTCTCAGCTAACCGCGCGGTTCGGCCGGTTACCGATCCGGTTTTTTTAGTTGTAAAAACCGGCCGGTTTGCGGTTTGACGATGCCACCGGTCGGTACCCAGTGCGCGTGCACCCATCAAACACGTCCGACCTAGAGATGGTAAGAGGAGGGTGCTCATGACCTCATGGTCACGGGGGCGTCGTCACAAGCGGCGCTGGCAAGTGCTCCGCGCGTAGGCGAGGGAGATCCGGCGCGAGCGGGGACCCCCGTGGCCGTGGCCGTGGCCCGTGCCCTTGCGGAGCTTCTGGATTCGGAGGGGCCACGGGGACCTTGTCGCAGCTGGCCTGGCTCCACCTAGCTGCTTGCTATAGGAGCACGACCGGGCCGGGGCTACGGGAGTAGGGGGCCTGTGACATGCTGGTCTTATTATATCGATGACCTACTGTAGCCGTACCCCTTTCCAGCAAGGAGACGGGCAGCATTTTTTTTTTTGATGCAACGAGCAGTTTTCCGTCGGCCGTCGCTTTTGTTTTAGTGATGTAGCAATGCAAGCTCAAGTTTCTGCTCCGTTCCCGGCGATCTCGAAACCAGGGCGGATGTCGTCGGGGGTGAACCGTGACCGGCCCGCCACTGAACATGGGCATGCATTGTCCCGGTCGTGCGCGATGCGAGAATGTGCCGGTTGTGATGAGTCAGCGCCGGGGCAATGTTGCTTTTGCGCGCGACGAGATGTGCCCTGGGCTGGCGTCCAGATGCAGATAACCCACCTGAATCAGCAGCGATCCATCATCCATCCATCCATCGGTAATGCATAATGCATCGATGCATTGCATGCATTGTACACGTACCAGTACCACCATGTTCTCCTCTGTTCTGGGGCCCCGCCGGACGCAGGCATGCAACAGGTAGTGGCCCGCAGCTGCCGGAGGCCGGAGGCCAGTCCGATCGGCCGGTCCTCGATCTCCCTCCTCGCGCTCGCGCGCACGTACACGCGTACGGCGGGGAAGGATAATGTTGCCAGCAGCGCACACACATGCGCGCACCTCGTCCGTGCAGGTGCGGCACTGCTGTGTGCGCCACTGTTGCTGCTGCTCCTGTAGAGTGTCCTGCGGCTCGTGTCAGTTCGGTTGGCAACTTGGGCCCTGCGTGCTTCCCTTCCGTTGGGTGCTATGCGCGGGACCTTGCTTGTGGGCCTCCAGCAGCATCGCACCAGAAGAACTGAGTTGTGAAATCCAGCAAGGATTGGGCCAGCCCTATTTCGACGAGGGGCCGCCAACTGGGCCAGGCACCCAGGCCTTGTTTGTTGTTGTTGTTCTCCGATTTTTTTAATATATTTTTTCTATCTCGATTTTGCAAAAATATATGGTCCGCCCGAAATTTTGCAGAAATATACATCTGCCGCCGTGGCCCACGGCGTCAGGGACATAACGCCGTGGCCCACGGCGGTAGGAGCCGCCAGCAGTGGGCCCGTAGCGTGCGACAGACATAACGCCGTAACCCACGGCGTTAGTGACATAGCGCCGTGGGTTACGGCGTTATGCCCTAGCGCCGTGGGCCACGGCGGCAGCAGGCCTGCTAGCGCCGTGCCCCACGGCGCTAGGATCTGACTGCCTATATAACACCGAAATTCACACTCCTATGTGCTACTGCGGTGACAACTGTAAGCTTGTCAAGTGCAACGTTCTCGGGTACTGCTACGGGATGAGGTTCTTCATGTGCGTGAACTACGAGCATGACCCCCTCCCACCATGTCGCAATGTTAGACCAAAAGTAAGAACTAACTGCATTACTAAATAAATAATATGTCATTGCTATTTTATTATGTGCTAACTTGTCTTTGAAAAAAGACTCCACCTCCTCTCTGTGATTTTATGCAGTGGTTAGATTGTGAGCAGTCCGAACAAGACAAGCGTTACGTCGAGGAGACGGGTCGTTCAACACGTGAGAGGTGGCAAAAGATGGTTGAGGCAGAAAAACAAGAAGAAAAACGTAAGGCGCAGCAGGAGGAAATTCGCATTCGTCGGGAGATCAAAGAACGTGAAGCGGCCGCGGCCCGTGAAGCAGATAGAGAGAGGAAGAGGGAGAGAGCTCGCCGGGCTAAGGAAGCTGGGCCGGATGCTATGAGGAAGGGGAAATACCCCCGATGTACCCAGTAGACGTAGAGTACTCGACGCTGAGTGCTACTGTATCCATAAAAAATTATGATTTCATTTCATCATTCTCTAGAGTTGGGTTGTATCTTTAAGAACTTGATTTCAGATGCATTTCAGATGCGAACAGTAAAACTCGTATTAGGGTGTGTTTTCTGTGAATTGCACCAAACAGTGAACACATAGGGTGTGTTTTCTGTGAGTCGCTGCACCAAACAGTGTAACTAGTACTAGGGTGTGTTTCCTCTGAGTCACTGCCCGTTTTCTTGCCCCGGATCGAATGGCCCACCGTCCAGTCTGCTTTATTGCCTACATATATGTGAGCACTCTTCTCCAGTCTCACTTCACAACACAACAAGCACCAATGAGTTCCTGGACTGGGGATGATGATGATGACTCCCTCGGTCCAGCACTGTGGAGCCAGCAAGATCCAGAGTTCAACAGCAATTTTCCAGTCTTAGACAAGAGAGATTTCAAATCCATGCGTGATGTTAGAAAGTACGCACCAAATCAAATGGTGAACTGGCCAAGGTGTGCACACGGTGAGTTCTGTGTGATGCAAGTTTATCAGGGATGGGACAACTCTGGTCGACGCTTCTGGCATTGCTCACGAGCATGGGTAAGCAAAACTCCTTGACCTCTGTCCTTCATCATTTTATGATTTACTAATGTAATCACGGTTTCTGCAGTACTCCGAACAACCAGATAACTGCGGTTTCGTGCAATGGGTGGATACCCCAGCTATTGACCCGTATCAACAGTACATCAACTACCTCGAGGATGTTGTCATCTTCAACCTGAGGCAAGAACTCGCGTCGGCATTGGCTTCTCCAGATCCGACATCTACCAACGACGACGACGGACCGGTGACCGGACCAATGGTGGTGAAGACGAACACCGGGTGTGAGGACGAGTTCTGCTGTTGTCCGTGCCACGAGAAGAAGGACAACACTCCACCAGCAACTCCACCCCCGCCACCATCTGATCCAACTCCACCCCCGTCGGGGTACTACATACCCTCCCAGCACTCCGGCGGGTCTATGATGTCCGGGTTCTCCGGGTACTATTCGTACAACTAGACTACAAATGTTGTAATCGTTTATCTAAATTCCTAAGGCACGTTAGGACTAGCAGCGGCACAAAGTTAGGGTACTTGTGTCGTACGTGCCATTGCTTGTTTCTGTAATTCGTCGTTAAGTATTAATGGTTCGTCGTTTTATCAATGCTTCAAAAATTGAAATTCACAAAAAAAAACCTAACGCCGCAGCGCACGGCGGTAGGTCCATACATACCGCCGTGGCCTGCGGCGCTACCTGGGGGCCACGCTGCCGCCTGGCGGTAGGCTCCTACCCCCGTGACCCACGGCGGCAGATGTATATTTCTGCAAAATTTCGGGCGGACCATATATTTTTGCAAAATCGAGATAGAAAAAATATATAGAAAAAAATTCTTGTTCTCCCCCCTGGCCGGCCTGGCCTCAACAAATCTGGCTGGGACGGCAACGGGACAGTTTCCTTTGTCTGTCATACTCCTACTCCCCCCAGGGTTTACCTTACCGAACCGGACCTCCGAACCGCCGGCCTTCGGTTTCGGTAAACCGATCGGTAAGCCGCGGTTACCGCTAAAAACCGAACAAATTCAAAAAACCAAACCAAAAGGGCAGTACAAACGGTTTCAAACGGTTTACCGATCGGTAAGGACCGGTTACCGCTCGGTTTCCTCGGTAAACCGGCTTGACAGACTTAAATACCGAAACTATTTTTGAGGTTCCCCGGTGGTAAATTAATAAAAATTTTAGCATGACCTATGCGTATATTAATGTAAAGGACCTCACAAAACCTCACCAAAGGGTCGCCATCTGGTATTCGGCGGTGGCATATGACAATACTTGCATCGCCATCCGGGGTGCTGATTTTCACCGTGTTCCCATACAACATCTCTAGATGACATTGTGTATCTGCATAAATAGACAACATCCACAAATCAATCACCTGAATCATATACCTAAATATGCTCTAAATATCTACATCCTAAATCAAATCATATATACAACTAAATATGCTCTACCAAAATCATATATATACCTAAATGAAATCTACATAAATCTTATACGAACCTAAATCATGTAAACACCTGAATCAAATCATATCTACATCCTAAATCAAATCTTATCTACGCTTCTATATCAAAACATACTTAAAACATAGATAAATCCTACATTAATGAAGGGGAGAAGGCTTACCTGTGCCTGGAGCGGCAAACCGTGCCCTAACCGCGGCAAACCGAGCGGCCGGGGCGGTAAACCGAGCATCCGGGGCGGCAAACCACCTTTGGCTCGCAGATCCGCCAGCCGGCCGGCTTACCGAGCCTGCCGCGCGGAAAACCGCGGCCAGCGGCCGGTTGCGCGGCACCGGCGGCCGGACGGCAGCCTGGGGGCGGCGGACGGGGGCGGATGCGAGTGGATGGGGCTGGGAGTGTGGCGTCACGGGGTGGGAAGGAGCTGGATGGGGATATTTTGGCCCCCCAAGGGTTGGACCGAAGTGGGCCTTGCTGGGCCGCCGCATTTTTTTTCTTTTCCTTTTTTGGTTTAACTTGTATTGGCCGGAAATTATACTAAATGAACGAAGTTTGCAAAAAATTTGACACCATTAGACTCAATAAATCATGAAGTATTTTTAGGGATTTTTTTTTCTCATTTTTCAATTTTTTGAATTCAAATCAAAAAATTTTGAATACCACCGGTTGGTAACCGGCCGGTACCGTAACCGGTCCAGGTCGGTTTGACCGGTTACCGCGGTAACCGGGCCGGTTACCAACGGTAAGGTAAACCCTGACTCCCCCAGTCCCCCGTCTAGATTAAGCTCATCCGCCTCCGTAATCAGGTTCATGCACTCTAATCAAGCTCATAACGAGTAACCACGTCTGGGTGGGGGGCAGTGCTGCCAGACGGTTGCCTGGTCAGCTGGGGTCCTGGTTTGCGTCGCGGTTGGGGACTGATCGGCTCTGTTCAATTATTATCTGCGTTCCCTGAAACCTGAAGCATGCAGTGAGGAACCATATGATGGTGCCGCTGCATCTCTCAGTGAGCAATGCTGCAGGCCTGCAGCCCATAGAATCGCAGATCGATCAAGATCCGAGCAGAGAATAATAGTATCTGGTTAATTATTTTGTGAGGGGTGCAGGCAGACCTGCTGCCCACCCAGGGAAGCCAACGAACGTGGAGCACAGTAGATTATGGCTGCCACTGTCCACTAGGTGACTAGGACTCTAGGAGACCCGATCGGGACGGAGGGAAGCGAGCCACGTGGAATCTAGTACTGTGCTCCTGTTTGATCCTAAAGTTTAATTTGCTGAAGTTTAGAATTTCATTCTTGCAAAGTAAAATATAGATTTCTAAATTTTAGCAGAGGTTGTTTGGATTCAGCTGAAATGCGTAATCTTGCAGAGACATTATTGAGGTAACCAAACTTTGCATTGGCTTCAAGAGTCAGGGAAGGCGTCGTTTTAGCTGCTGAAACATGTTAGCTACTTCACTGAAAGAAAAAAAATATATAAAGGGTAATATTAGTCTCTCATGATAATTTTTACATAATGTTCACCCATCGCTTTTGGGAAGAAGTGGTAAAGTCAAATGTGCCGTCCTTGCCTTCTTTTGTCTAAAACAATGGTCTTCTAATTTTGAAATTCGAATCAAATTTAGTGAAGACTATTTATAATATGTTGTATTGAATATTTTGGATAACAGGGATACAATGCAAATGCATATGGATGAGAATGAGCACCAATCTTTCTTTCTGTTTTCACTAATTATCCATTTACTGTCTGTCCTATTTTCAGATACTTCACTGGTCTCCTTTCTCCATGGAAAGGCATCTTACTTTTTGGCCCCCCAGGGACAGGAAAGGTTTGTACATGAATACCTGTTTAATACGATAACTTATGTAAATTTGTGTGATCCACATGGTGAGGTTACACCTTTTTTTTACTGTTCTTTTTCATCTTCAGTGATAGTTCTGTGGTTTAGAGTTTCACTGTGTGTTGATCAATTGGTATATATTATCATGCACTTATGCTGTTGTACTGTTGCTACAAAGGCTTCACAAATTTAACATATTCCTGTTTTTGTAGACAATGTTGGCAAAAGCGGTTGCTACTGAGTGCAAAACCACCTTCTTCAACATTTCAGCATCATCAACTGTCAGCAAATGGCGTGGTATGGTTTCAGCATCATAAGTCCCGATTCTACCTTTTTCTTCCCCCTCATTTCTCCACATTCTCGTTTGTTCTTGTGATCTATATAATTCAACTTTCAGCTCTAAGTTGAGAGCACGGAACTTATGCGTTGTTGCAGTGCAATTATTTAATGTTAACACACTTTGTTTTGTGAGGGAAAATCTAATGTATTTATGCAAGTGCAGGAGATTCAGAGAAGCTTGTCAAAGTTCTGCTTGAGCTTGCTAGGCATCATGCACCTTCCACAATATTTCTTGATGAAATAGATGCCATTATCAGCCAGCGTGGTGAAGCTCGTAGTGAGCACGAAGCTACTCACCGCTTGAAGACTGAACTACTTATTCAGGTTTCTGCTTGTTTGGAGATGTCAAGTATAGAGTAGCTAGCCTAGATTTGCAATACCTGATTTCTTATTTGATGTCTTCTTGGCTTGAAATTGTGCCATCAATGAGTCCTCCAAATTTAAATGTAACATTTATTTCTATGCCAATGCCAATGACTACTGCAGATGGATGGCTTGACAAAGACAAACGACTTGGTATTTGTCCTTGCAGCTACAAATTTACCATGGGAATTGGATGCTGCTATGCCGCACCGGCTTGAGAAGCGGGTGTGTCTACTGTCTAGCACATTTACATTATCGTGTAAAGCTGTTGACAAATGGATTGATCTCACCTCTGTTTCTGTCTTTCTCTATCAGATTCTTGTAGCGCTTCCTGAAGCTGAAGCAAGGAAGCAATGCTTGAGAAACTTCTGCCAGAAACTACCTCAAAGCTAGAGGTGTTAGTTCGATCTCTTTATCGCCACGGCCCAAATTCTGTGACGGACTCGGTCTCGCACCCTGGTCGGGGCGCCCAACCAATTCATGGTTGGTGGACCCCCGTCGTACGGTGCTATAAAGAGAGGGTGGGGCCACGGCGCTAGCACGAGGTTCGCCTGCGCCGCCAATGTAACATCCCTGATGTTCAATTATGCTAATGACCTTAATTAGAGGTGCTAATCATGTTTAATTAGTTCCTAAGTATGTTTGACTTGATTTTGCACACATTTGCACAAAAGACCTTGGTCAAAGTCAAAATGTGTGGTCAAACCCCTATGAATCTAAAAGGCTGAATTGGTTTTCTTGCACGTTCTCCAAATTTCACTATAGAAGATCAAAATTGGCCAATATAAAAGTTGTTCCTTATTTCCGGGAACATATTTTTAATAATTGGCGGACATTCCAATTTTGAGTGCAAAGCCGCTTAAATTTGAGTTGAAGTTTCTGCGCACAGTAAACCGGGGCCGAGATTTTCTGAAAATTCAACGCGTTTTTGCCACGAATCCGTTGATCAAAACATATGTCACCCTTTGTAAAAGTTGTAGGTCTATAGCTCCTCTACAACTTTTATTTTTGGATATTTTCGAGTATGTTTACACTTTTTGGAGTTACGGAGTTTTGAAAACAGGCTCGCGAAATTAGAGCGGACGACGACGTCGCGGACACAGAGCCAGAGCGCGCGCGCCGGCGTCTTTCTCTGCCACACGTCGTACCGCGCCGTTCCGGCGTACGGTCACCCCGGAGACGTCGCTGTGGACTCGCCTCAGTTCCGTGGGCCCTCCGCCGCGCCTCCCATCATGCGCCGCGCCCACGCCACAGGGCGCCGGGCCGGGCCACGCGCCGCGTGCCCGCGCGCGCGCCGCGCATGCCACGCGCCACCTGGCCACCCTCTGGCCGCGCGCGCCCTTCAAGCCTCGCACCCGTCGCCACACGCACGTCCACGTTTAAAACCCGAGCGCCGGCCGTCGCCGCGCCTTCTTTTTCCCCTGCACGCCGCCGGCTTTGCCCGTGCAAGCAGCCGCCCGCTGCTCCATCCTGGCAAGCCGCGCCACGTCTCCACCTCCCTGTCCTGGCCCTTCCCTGCTCCTCCCTCAGCGCCGCCACGCCACCGCCGGACCTCCAGACCGCGCTCCCGACCGGCCAGGCCGAGCCGCGGCTGCCGTCCAGAGGCCGCACGCGGCCGTCCAGAGGCCGCACGCCGCCGCCGGCCTGTTTTCACCGGAAAACCCCGAGCTCAGGTGCGCAGTAGCCCCCGGCCACCTCCTCCGGCCAGGTCCGGCCGCCAATTTCGCCGCCGGCGAGGGGCAGACCGCCCAGGGACCCAATTGCGGGGAAACTTTTCTTCCTAGGGTCTTTTGTGTAAAGCAGGGGTCTGTTCGTGATTCTGAAACTTCATGCAAGGGTCCGGTTGTAAAAGTGTTTAGGGTTTTCGGCTGTAACTTTAAAAATCTGTAGAAAATTGTAAAAAATTTGGAAAAATATAAGTCCAATTTTTCTGGAATTCTTGTGAGTAGATCTACAACTTTTACAAAAGTTGTATAGTGTTTTTCTGTTTAGTTTTTAAATGTAAAGTCAAACTCAGTTTGAGGCATATTTGTTGTAGTTCAAAATGTACACATGCAAATGCAATGAAATTTGGATATGTTGTTGTGTTCCTCATGTTCCGATTTATGACCAAGTTTCACACATTTTTGTTGCGTAGAACTCCAGTTATGATTTTTGGAAGATGAATGCTAGTTTAAGCTTGATACTTTTTATAGTCCCCTCAAAATATAATTTCTTTCAGCACAAATGCACCATAGCCTTTGTTGTGATGTTAAGCACCCCTGGGAAAATAATGGTGATTTTAGGAGTCTATTTAATTAGTGTTTGGTATTTATGCTTGTGATGGATGTCAAATTCATAACTTGAAATATATGATGAATCCACTTGAATATGTTGGGTTAAAGCTTAGTTTTGACATAAGGAAACTGTAGGAAAATTTTGGGTTCAATTTAACTAGTGAATCTTTTTGTATGATTTAATCAAGTTTACCTAGGCTGAGTCTTGTCTTTTTCATTTAAAATAATGTATAAATGATCTTGAGCTGAAAATTTATATTTAAGCTTATTTTGGTCATGAAGTTTAATAATTAATTTGCTTAAATGTGCACACAATCCTCTTTTAAATAGTTGTTAGGTCACTCTCACCACACCTCTTTGCTTTTGTGAGTTTTCTTTGTTGTTTTGATGAATATGACTCACAAGAGTTGGGTTAATGATAAAATCCCTCACTTCATCCTGTAACTAATGCATGTGCATAAACGTGTAGACTTACCCGACGGGACGTACACACTTGTTGAGGAGGAGGGATCCGCTAGTGGAGAGCTAAATCAAGCTAGTGGGCAGCAAGACCTGGACCAAAGTCCAGAAGAGCCCAAGGCTAGTGTTGAGTCAGAGGAAGGCAAGCACCAGAGTCACATATAACCTTTTTGGATTAAAACTCATACTCTTTTACTTTTCAGCATTTAATGTTACTTTGTGCATTTAAGTTTCAGGAGTTGCTTTGAAACCTAGATGCATGATCCTTAGGACTCCTATGCTCTTTTACTAGTATGTTAGGAACGCTAGTGCCATGCTCTAAGGATACGGTAGAAGTCGAGTAATGACTCATTGCTCGCGAGATATATGATGCTTATGTTGGAATCATAAGTTGGTTAAATTGACTCGCTCATGTGGTAAGAGTAATGGGTTCGGTCTCGACCGAGTAGCATGGTGCTGGTCTAAGCTATTGAACGTACCAAGTGCTTGTCGGGAATGGGACCGGTAAGCCTAGTACCTAATGAACCAGTGCGGGGACTTTATGGCTACTAATCTTGAGACGCGTCTCCCGGTTTGATTCCGGTAGTGCAAGTGTGAGTCTGGGCGTGCCGTGTGAGGGTGTCCCAGTAACCTTGTGTAACGACCCGGGTTTTCGGTGAGAGAAACCTGACTCCCTGTACCCTTGTGATAGTCCCTGGATCAATAGCTATCACGTACAGAACTCATTACAGTATAATATCATTTCCATACAACGATAACAGAATACAAAATAAAATATATTACATCCGAAACAACTCGGTATACGATTTTAGTACAGGCCCCTTGGGCTAAACGACAAGTAGAAATCCTGCGCAGCGGTAACTAGGGCTTCAAGTCTTCATCTCGATCTTCTCCACAGGCATCCTTGAGCGAAGCATCGCAACCCTTCCATCACAGAATCCATAGACTCAGAACTCACTCCAAGTCTGATCCTGCACACTCACAAACTATCCCCAAGGAATGGGATAGGTTCACGTCACCAACCGTATGCAAGCTTTAAGTGGCCTAAAGCTAAAGGTGAGAAAAGTAGTCAAGGAGCAAGCTCGGGTTTCCTATGCAGCAGCAGCAGCAAGTAAAGTAGTAAATCTCCATCATCCCAACTATTTCACAACACCACGGCTCTCCCTGGCATTCCAGGGCTCTGTCTCAAACTCACCTCCAAACTCCTCCCGAGTCGATGGGAAAGCTTCTATCCTTCCCATCTCAACGGCCAACACCGGATCCTATTCCTGAACAAGTAGCTCTCACAACCCAACCTATAGTTTTAGAAGAGGGGGAGATAGAAATCCCAAAACACTAATCAGTGTAACAGAACGTAGGAGTGTCCATAACCAAGGATGCGGCTATACGTATAGATCAAAACTCTGCAGAGTGTGTACACCTGGACCCACTCGGGCTGCAGACGGTGGCCGCCGTCTTGAGACACAGCCCACAACCAAGACTCGCTAGCAGAATGGTACCAGACTGTATTCCCGGGTCTGGACCCATTCGGAAGACCGAACGGCCCCAGGATCGTGAACCTCTAACCTGGCCAAACAGTGGTGTCGAGGGTCTCGGAAACAAGGGCTGAACAGCAGCCAGGCTCCGCACACCCTCGTGAAACGGCAAGCCCAATCCTAACATGCTTCTCCCGCAGAGCTGGTACCGCCTAACTAGAGAATGGCTGGAACCCTTCCCATAGGGTAAGTGGTGCGCACGTCAACATATTCCCACGAAGCATAGGTTCCACCGATACATCTAGACCAGAGCAGCAAGTCTACCAATGCGTCTCCACCACGTGGTCCGCTACGGCACCCATCACAGGTATCGCCGCTCCAAACTCCTCATCTCATATCCGTAGGAGGCGTCCAAGGTCACCTCCTGTCCCCGACCCGAAAGTCAGTTGTTGTCTGCTTACTCCAGCCGGGGGTTCGAAACTCTCCAAGTTTTCCCAACCCACAACTCGCGCCAAGAGGTTTAAAACCACATCTAATCCCACACATGCAAAGCGAAGCTCAGCGTATATACACGCATATATACAATATAGTAGTAGTAGTAGGTCAATCAAGGACATGATATCAAAATAGGCTATGCAAGGCTCATCATCATCATGCGAATAAATAAAGCGCTAGCAATCTAATAAGCAATGCCTAATAGGTATTCAAAGTCGGATGGGCGTGAACACCTGTGAGCGAGTAGTCGTCGTAGTCACCGTAGTTGTACTCGATCTTCTAGATCAACTCCTCGGCTCCAGTAGCTCCTAGATTCGCATAAATAAATAAATATCGAAGTTAATGCAAATAAACTCCAAAGAGAAGCAATAAGAGCCAAAAAGAGAGCAAATACTAGACTAACGGGTGTGTCATGTTTTTAGAAAGATTATGAAACTGATTTCATATTTTTCGGAGCTCAAATTAATTAATTATGTATTTTTAAAGATCAAAACCATTTCTGAAATTTAATTACGCATACCCAAAACATTTATCTCCTAGCTAGCTAGAGGTTAGCTGCGAAGACTAGAAGGATTTAAGGACTATAGTTAGCACCTACATGGCTTTAGGCAAGCACATGCAGCAGCTACAATAAGCACCTACAGGTTTGTGCAGGAGGTGTACAGATTGTTTGCAGAGGGAGGTTGGAAGACTTAGGGGGATGGGACTGTGGAACACGGGCTCAGGATATGATCGTGCAGCAAAGCTTGGCTCTTGCATATGTTGGAAGTGCAGATTATGCAGAACACAGATAAAAGGGTCGGTCTTGCATATGGTTTGTGATATAAGATCAAGGTGGCATGCTGATTGCATAGAACCATAGCAAAAAGAATTTATTTAGCATAATTCTTCTCAGCTAGGCAACACCTAGATGGCAGGAAGGTAGCGGCTCGCCGACGCTAGGAGGTTTCGCTGCGCAGCCATAACCGGCAACGATCAGCTACAGGTGGAGGCAGCAGCAGGGCCTTAGGAGGCAGAAAGGCACGGCCTTAGGCGGGTTTTGGCAGCGACTTGGTAAGGAACCAAGGCCGGCTATGGGTTGTGCACAAAGGGCAAAGATCATATATTGGCTTGCCGAAGCAGAGTTGTTAAGAAGCCAAACAGAGTTGGCAACTGCAGATTGGCTGTCGAACTGCTGGAAGGTCAGAAGGGTCGTCCAAAGGTACTGATCATCTGCAGGGCTCCTCTTTAGATGTGACTACTGACATCTGTGAGAGGGCCGCCGTGTGGCATGGTACAAGGCTGGGGTTTGGGTGCTCTTCGGGTGCCCGACGACCGGCGGTGAGCTCATCGACAGCCGGCAACAGAAGACGGTGGCGAGGAACAGAGCACGGCTCGGCTCGCACGCGTGTGGGTGAAGGGCGAGTGCGCCGGCTTGGACAAGGTTACGCGACGGTGAAGGTCTAGGGAGGTCCTAGGGTTTCGTGTATGGCGAAGAAAGGTGCGAGCTTGGGTGGCTCGCGTGCACAACAGCGAGCTCAAGGGCATGACGGACAGCAGCGCGGTGGCGCGGTTGTACTCGAGTACGCACGTAGGCGCGTGCGCTGGGTGGTGTGGTGATCGGCGTGGCGAAGGCGAGGCTCTACCTCCCTATGCGCTTGTGCACAAAGGCTCGATGGTGAGCCGATCAGCGTGTTCTGTGCTCGAGTGCGCACGCACGCGGCGAGGTTGGGGTTCCTCGGGTGGCCAAAGGCTCGGCCTTTGTTCCTCTTGCACGGCGAACCCGCGTGTGCCGGCTCGTGGGAGAACGCGGCGGGGCGGCGCGCAAGCAACGGATCAGCACATGGCTAGGGACGATGGCTTGGCCAGGTTCGTGCGCGCACAGGCGAGTGCACGGGTGAGGATCGACATGGCGAGCTTAAAGGCAAAGCCTCTGCCATCCCTACGTGCGCGTGCTCGAGCGTGCAAAGCGGCGGTTGGACCGCGATGGCGCGACAGGCAGGGCGGCGTGCTCATCGGCGAAAGGACAGAAGGACGGTCAGGCAGTGGTGTGTGCGCGGAACGTCGGCAGCGGCACCTGCAAGCATAAGGCACGGCTCGATGGCCGGCAACACTGGCGACGGCGGTTCGCGCGGCGGCGCATCGCAAGCAAAGCAACATCACCTACACGGCTCAGCCGGTCTCCACATCTTCAGGCGAGGGGGATATGCAGGGAGGCTCACCTAGCGTTCTGGGGGCGCGGCTGCAGCGGCAGTGAAGTGGAAGCAGGGCGGTTCACGGTTCGGGCATTCTGCCGAACAGGTGGTGGTCGACGTCGTGGTACTACGGCCCCCAGCGCACGGGCGGCTCCGGCTTCTGCTTCACAGCACTGAGGTCGTGCACGGCGGCAGCAGCACACCGGTCTTGGTGTCGTAGTTGCTCCCGCGGTGTGGCGGCTCCAGCTCCTTGGCGTGGTCGACGACGAGGACGGCTCCAACGGCGACGACGTCGCAGCACCGCGGGTCGGAGCAGAGGCAGGGTGGCTCCACGTCGACGATCCCCACAGCGCGGACGGCTCCTCTCCGGGCTGGCAGCAGCGTGCTCCCTCCACGCCTCCTTCTTCTCCCTTCCTCCTCCTCTTCAAGACTTCAACGCAGGCGTCGACAGAAGGAATTGGGGAAAATCCCCTGGCGGCGGCGGACAGGGGAGCGGCTGGCTCGATTGAGCTCTTATAGGCGGCGGCTAGGGTTCCAAGCTGAGGGATGGACGGCGGGTGGAGCTTCCAGGCGGCGTGGTGTGCATCCGGGTGAGCCAGCGCAAAAGCACGGCGGCGCCATGGGGCTCGCGGTGCGCGGCTTGCCCCACGGATGGCATCACGGGAGGGAGAAAGATGTACAGGATGAGGTGCTGATTTGCGGGGCCCGGGTGTCATAGATACAAGAGGGATGGAGAGGGTAGACAGGCCAAGGCAGGCCGGAAGTGCAGATGGGCCGACGGGTAGCAGACCGGCGACGGTAGCTGGAGGAGCATCGGCGAACTTCAATGGCGAGGATTAAGGCCCAACTAAAGGTTAGGGATTTTCCTATATTTCTACACACACACATGCATATAATTCAAATCTGAATTTGAATTTCAGATTTGAACTCCACTCAATTAATATCCAAATAAAATCCATTAAACTCCAAAATAAATCACACTAACATTTATACTTCCTAAAGTTTACATTTTAGCACAAAATAAATCTAGGAAATTGAGGAAAGGTGAGAAGACAATCTTATAAATTTTAAATGTGCACACAATTTCACCAAAAATTTTGAAATTCACATTTTTCACAATTTAAAACACCTCGTAAAAATACGGGATGTTACACCTTGTACTTAGGACTGTGGCATCTGTCCCTAATTTGGGGAGTGACGGGAACCGCCTGGTCGGGGTAGACCCCGCATTTGTTTTTCTTTGGATTCTTTTGGGGTCTACCTTCTTCCGTGTATCTTGGGTTTACCTTGCAAGGATATAAATCGATCGATCGTCGATCACTCACCGTTATCTGAGTCGGCTTGACCACTGGCTACCCCATGTGTATTTATGGAACATTTTGGATTAATATTGTTGATTGATTAATCTTGTTTGCACAACCATGCTTGTTTAGCTAGGTGCTTACCTAGAATGGTTAACATACTAGAACTTGAGCTAAAACTTGAAAGTAAGGATCAACTCTTAGATGCTTTTTGGCAAAACAAACCCACCAGCCAAAAAGCCTTGCATGTCTAGTTGTGTCTTTTATTTTGACGGGTCAGTCTTGCTGAGTATTAGAATACTCAACCTTGCTTATTTTGTTGCTTTCAGGTAACCCCATCTGGCCTGGTGCTATTCCAGATGGATGGGAAATTGAATGGGAGAACGATGATGAGGAGTGATACATTGTGGATGGCCTCCCATGTGTATCCCGCGTTTAGTTTACTTTCCGCTGTTTAAAACTCTAAACCATGTTTACTTTTATGTACTCAAAACCTGGTTTGTAATATTAAGTACTTGAGGACTTGTATGTAATGTAATGTAATGTTGTACTCTGGTCCCGCCTTCGTGTGGGCTTAGCGCATATCTCGATCCTGTGTAAGTGATTTACCGGGCATGACCCGGCGGAGGCGACAAAATAGCTCTTGGTTATCGCTTAGGAGCCAAGTGGACCGGCTTAAGTGATAATCCGGATTTATTTTGGGTGGTTCTATCACAGCCAACCCCCACCTACAAACCCTAGCCACAATGTATCATTAGACGCACGCGCTGCCACCGGCCTCATCTCCGCTACGACCACTCCGTCGCCGCCGTCACCGAGCCGGCGACTTCTCTCCATGTCTATTTGCATGAGTTAAGTAATCACCCGTCTAGATCTGCTACTAGTGATCATGTTTTGGTTCAATAATGGTATCATTTAGCCTAACTAGTTAGTAGATCCTAGATCAGGGGTTAAGTGAATGTGCCAGTGTAGAATTTAGAAGGAGACTATCCCAAATCAAGTGATGCGGGGGAAAGTTGCATTGTAAATGTTGAAATTCGATTAAAATCGGAGTAGCAGTGGCGAATTTTGAATCTAATCGAATAAGATCGAAACCCTAACCCTAGATCTACTCGGGTTAGGGGAATGAAAAGTCAAATAAAAGCCAAAAGTGAAAACCCTAACCCTAGATCTACTCGGGTTAGGGGAAGAAATCGACAAATCCGATCGAAACCCTAACCCTAGATCGAATACCAAATCGAGTTGAAGGGGGGAGGACCTACCTCGTGGGCCTTACCTTGCTATCAGAGCACCGCCGCCATGCGGGATCGACCCGCCGTCGTGCGGGACCTATTGATTTAGCTCCTTCTAACGACTCGCATGAGTGAAAACTTATGACTCTGGTCCGGTAGAGCAATCTCAAATTTTCAGGCGCCACCCTTGAGCCGCTCGACGGCGACGCGCTCACCCTGGGGGTGGACGCGTGCGCCGGCGAGGGGGCCAGGGGCGGCGCCGCCACCCTCTACGGCCCTGCCATGGGCAAACGCTCCTCTTGATCTCGCCATGGCTGGTAGCGTGGAGGTGGGGAGGGGATACAAAAAGAAAGAAAGGGGAGAAGGGGAGTTGGCCGCGGTGGAATCACTGGTCGGCACAGCTCATCACCGTCGTCGGTGAGGTCGCCGGACGCGGGAGAGAAGCCTCCGCCGTCGCCACTGCGGATGTGCGAGAGAAGTGGAAGAGGGTAAATGGTACCTGGGGTTTTCGAAGGGCGTCGACTAGCTTAAGTACACATCCAATTTCGGCGGGGTGAATCAGATATGTCGATCTGGAGATTGACGGCCGCACGCTGCTGGCTGGACATTTGGGCCGGGATTCGGCCCAGGCGGGTTCCGGCGCTGGGCCGCTTCGTCGGCCCAGCCGTTCGCTGCTGGGCCGCGAGCCCAGGCGCGCGCGAGAGCAGGCCACGGGCCGAATGTGCTGCTAGGTCGGATTCGTCGGCTGTGAACAATAGCTTTTCACAATTAGTTTTTGGAATTTCAGAAGTATTTTTTTGTTGTGTTTATGTTTTTTGTTTGGATTTTAATTATGTTAATATCTCTGTTAAAATTTTGAGTCATTGGATAAAATTTTACAGAGAGTATGATGCTTATGAAATTAAGGCTTTCCTGTTTTGTCTTGTTTTTTTCCGCTGCGTAATTATTCTCTAGTTAAATTAAACCAAAGGGATATTTAATTAGAGAAGGAGTTTTTCTTTATGAGTAATTTGTGATATTGCTATTTTTCTGACCAAAGTTGATAATTACAATATTATGAGCAGTTAAAACTAAAGTTTTCATGCATTAATTCTATTTTTCTGCCCAAAGATGATATAGAATTAATGTAGAAGTGTGTTGTATGTGTTGATTTTGACCAAAGTTAAATTAATACATGCAATACTTATAGTTATATGTTCTCACTGATCTCTGAATCTTAAATTTCAGCACAAGCTGACTATGTTGGTCAGATTCCTGAGTTGACAAGCAACAACCATAAGGTGTGGCGCAAGCTGTTGAAACTGGCATTTCTGATGCTGGGGATGGAGTATGTGACGACCTCATCGTGTCCCGAAGCTCCCGAGACAACGGTGAGGGGTGCTGATGGGAGTGATGTTGCTTGGGCGGCACGAGAAAGCGCCCATATTAAGGCAGAAAGTGAGTATCAACTCGCAAAGGCGAGTGTCGGAGGTTTAGATCCGGACAGTCCCAAGGGGGGTTAATCCCGGTCGTTTAGATTCGGTTGGGGGCGGTCGGAAGCTAAGGACTCGATGGTTATGCGGAAGCACACAGAACACGACGAGTTTATACTAGTTCGGGCCTTCAGAGAGTAAAACCCTACGTCTAGTTGTCGGTGTAGATTGCTTAAGGATTGATTGGCGTTACAATGGGGTCGCCCTGCCCGCCTTATATTGGCCAGCGGACAAGGTCGGCGCCCAGACTCCTGATCGGTTACGACCAAGAGACCTAAGTCTAGTTGATTACAACCATTTCCATATATTCCGGACTGCCTGTCGGATCCACCGCTATCTTGTCTTGCACGCCAAGTCTTGTAGCCATTCCGGATAAGGTCTTCAGGAGGCCGTGTGGGCCACAGATCAGGTCTGTTGGGCCCACTGTCAGGTCGGTTGGTCTTCTGGTGGGCCGGACCCACTTGTCGGGGACGGCCGTGAGACTGGTCGGTGGGGACCCTAGTGTACCCGTGTCCGACAACGAGGTAGGATCTAGACAACAAAAGGTGTCTAGAGATTACACAGACAAAGATGACTGAGACTATTAAGGCATCTATCCCTGAGAAGAATGAAGAAAGAGTTTTATACACTGCTGCTGAATATTTGGCAATAGTGGACAGACAACATTCTCAGCACACTAAGACGTATGCCAGTACCACCATTGGCAATTTGGTTTTAATGAAGTACACTGGTGGTGGTATAAGGGAGCACATTCTTAAGATGAGTAACATGAATGGCAAGCTTGCTGAGATGGGCATGATCCTACCAGCTGAGTTTGTTGTTCACTTGGTATTTAAGTCCCTGCCTCCAGAGTTCTCAGCTTTTGAGGTGAATTATAACATCATCCCAGATAAGTGGGACATGCATAAGCTTATTGCTATGTCTGTCCAAGAGGAGGAGAGGCTTAAGGCTCAAGGTGGTGGTTTCATCAACTATGTGCATCATAGTAAGAAGCCGAAGAGAAACTTTCCCAGTAAGAACTTTCAACCTAAGAATTAAGGGGAGAGTGGACCTTCAAATGCACCAAGCAAGCCTCATGGTAAAGCCCCAGTTCAGTATGATCAGTCTCAGAAAGCTCCACCCCAGACAGTTTGCTCCAAACCAGTCTATGTGGTGCAAAAAGACAGGTCACTGGAAGAGGGAATGCCCTCAATGGCTGAAGCACATGTGGTATAAAGGTGAGGACATTATTACGTTTGTCGATGAAGCCCTGTACTTAAATTATGATAAATCTACTTGGTGGATTGACTCAGGTGCAACTACTCATGTTGCTAATTCTATGCAGGGTATGGATACCAGGAGGATCCTAACAAGAGGAGAAAGAAGAATTAAAGTCACGAACGGCGTCGAGGCAGAAGTGGAGGCGGTTGGAGATCTCCCCATTAAGCTGAAAGATGGCTTCACACTTCACCTACATGATGTCCTTTACATTCCATCTTTAAGTCGTAATTTAATTTCAGTATCATGTTTAGCGGATGATGAATTTGAGTACCAATTTAGTGCACAATAATGTTTGATTAAGTTTAATGAAGTTTGTGTGGGTCTTGCCTTCCGACAAGACAAACTTTATATGTTGGCTATTCATGATGTTTTGACTGAATGCGTTGAGAATGTATGTGAGATTGAGCATGTCTCATCATCTACAAATGTAAGCAAGAAGCAGAAGCGAATTGATAGCGTATTTTCGAAATTATGGTACTGTCGTTTAGGCCATATTTTGAGGGGAAGGATGGAACGCTTAGTTAAGGAATCAATTCTTCCACCTTTAGAATTTACCGATTTAGAACAATGTATCGATTGCATTAAAGGAAAGTATGTTAAGCAAATAAAGAAAGGCGCAAAGCGAAGTACAGGAGTTTTGAAAATAATCCACACAGACATTTGTGGTCCTTTTCCTGTGGTATCTGTGGATGGTTTTGATTCATTCATTACATTCACAGATGATTATTCTCGATATGGGTATATGACGAGGCCATGGACCAGGGCCCACCAGGACCTCTAAAAAACGCAGTACGGACCCACATACGGCGTACTTAACGGCTAATACAATGAGTATTAAGCCCCCGAGTACTCGAGAGTCCGTACGACCTGTTTCCATCATGGGCCGGAAGGCAGATGGCCCATGGCCACCAGCACCTTCTCCTCTGAGTACATGGCGGCCCATACAACAAGGCTTCGCCTCCGCCTCCGACTACTCGCTCGTACGAGTAGTTACCGCTCCCCGTTCCTGACTACTCGTTCGCACGAGTAGTTTCCGTCGCCGACCTGCACGGGCTTCACACGGAAGGCAAAGGGTGCGTGGGCCCCCCTGAACGAGATCCCGAGATCTCCATGCATGTTCCCCCGCGCACTGCCACGCATCTGCTCCACCGCAGCGTTCCGCCCGGGCCTGGCTGATTCGGTGTCAGGAGGCGGATCCGTCAAACCCTGCCACGAACGGCACAGTGGCTATCGTACTACGAACGGCGTGAGAAGTGCTGAGCAACGAACGGCACAGTACACGCTATGCCCTAAGCATCGGAAGGCGCGGCGTAGACCACCTACTCGCACGAGTAGTTTTCTGCCTCCGATCAGTTCAAGACTTGACCGTCAAGGCCGCGGGTACACGAGCCCCGTCGATATCCCGTGATATCCGGGCGCGTTAGCCCGCGACTCGCCACGTGCCGGCCCCTCTGCGCCGGTCCGCCCTGACCAGGTCGATTTGCTCCTCCAAAACGGGGCAATACGCGTCGTACTACGGACGGCACGGGAAAATGCAGTGCCACGAACGGCACAGTATCCACCGCTCCCTATCCCTCGAACGCCGCGGTATAGACTACTCCACCTCCATAGTAACTGGAAAAGACAAGCTCCTATTCTACTGACAGGGGTAGGATATGAATGCTACTCCCCGTACCCGACTAACTACTCGGAGAAGGGTGCGAGAAGCCCCAAAAACGGCTACTTGGGACGCACGATTCCAGGAAGACCTACACCGTCATCTGTGGCGTCGCAACAGTTCTTCGCCGCTCCGCCTGACAGCCCGACGCGGGAGGAGGACATCCTACGCTGTAGACTAGCTTACACCCTCAATGTAACCCATGTGAACCTCTCCCTTATGACTATAAAAGGGGAGGAATGGGGCACTTGCGACACACGTTCGTTTCCACCCCCACACGCACTTAGTATTGATATCTCATCTCATACATTCCCACAGACACGCTCATACTCACGTACGCAGAATCCTGCTACAAGAACCACTTACACGCCAGGGACTTGGGCTCGAAACCCTCTCCCTACCTGTTTGTATCCCCTACTGCAAAGTCCTGAGCATAAAGAACACCCCTCTCAGACTGGACGTAGGGTATTACTTTCCGGAGGCCCGAACCAGTATAATCTTGAGTGTCTCTTGTGCAACCGTGCAGGTCCGTACACGTGTTCTTATAAATTTACTTGCCGGCGATAACAAACCCTGACAGTTGGCGCGCCAGGTAGAGGCCTTCGCTTGTTTTTCGATGATCCTTTTAAGGTCCGCACGACCTTTTCATCATTTGCTTCGACGAAAGCCATCGCCAATCCGTCACTGATGAGCTGCATCATGGGATCATCCGACCCGCTCACGGCCGGGCTCGAGCTCCGTTTCGAGAGCCTGAACTTCCGGGTGACTGGAGACGGCTACCTCATGCACCTCGTCGACGAGGTCACCAACGCACCTGCGCCGGCTCCTGCTCCGGCTGCTGCCCCACGATCGCCCCGACGTAAGAGGCGCTCAGGCAAGCGCTCGCGACGGGCCAAGGTGGGCGACGCAGGGCGGCACGTGCTAGCTCCCCTCCGCGGGTCGAAGCTGGTGCACCGCTACCCGCTGACGCAGCAGAAGACTCACTGCCGTCGAACTCGACGGAGCGCATCGCCAGGGAAAGCGCGCCGATGCCGTCGCTCTACTGAGGGATGCCCTACACGGCAGTGGCATGTACCTCTTCCTCGAGCACGGACCAGGACGCGTATGATAACCACCCAAGCCATCGTCTCTGGTGTAACATGAAGCTTCCGGCGACCTCGCCCGACGAGCTGTACCTCGTAACCGACGGTACGGATGACATCTTTGACTCGGAGTGGGATTGCTCAGGGCTTGAGGATGCTAGCACCTTCCGTCGTTTCCAGATGGCGGCCGACTATTGCTTCGGCTACTCCGACGACTCCGACGATGGGGGTACGACCCCTCACGCGAGTGCTTCGTCATCGGCAATGCCCCGGTCGCACCAGCACCGGCCCACACTCCGGAGGGGGCAGTCCACTCCGCCCATAGCTCGACGGCGGAAAGCGTGGCCGAGGCACAAGTCCCGCCCAACGGAGCTGTGACAACCCGCCCAGGAAAATACCGTACTATCGCCTAAACCAATCCACTTTGGCCATTAAGCGACAGTAAAGTATCATCCTGTCGTTAGTTGCTGGGTTAACGCCCGGTAGAATCACTTACATAGCAACAAGGATCGACATATATGCATTAAAACTCACACGAAGGCGAGTCCAGAGAACAACACATAATTAACATCCAATTCTACCCCGAAGGGTTTAATTATTACAAACCGGAGTCTTTGACATGATCACGAAGTTCAGAGTTTTGAAGACAACGGAATTAAACTAAACGGCGCGAGGAGCATCACAGGAGGTCTGCCATGATGCCTTCATACATCGTCTTCAACCCACTCCAGCTCCCAGCCAGGCGGGATCTCTCCAGGCCACACGTCAGCAAACGCATTACCTGGATCAACAGATTATAGCAAGGCTGAGTATACTAATACTCAGCAAGACTTACCCGTCGGTGACAGCTACATCACCAACTCTAGACATGAAAGGCTTTTTGGCCACTGGGGTTTCTTTTGCTGAAAAGCAATAAAGAGTATGTCCTTACTTTCAAGATTTTAGCACAAGTTCTAGTTGATTATTCCTTTCTAAATTAGCAAGCTAGTGCAAGCATAAGTTGTGCAATACAATTAATCAAGCATAAATATTCATCAACTTCCATCATTAAGGATCTCATGGCCAGCAGGATAAGTAGTCTCAGATAACGGTGAGAGGCCGACAATCGATTGATTTAAACCTTGCAAGGTAGACCTAAACACACGGTAGGATGCCCCCGAGAGGACAACCACCAGGCGGTTCCCGAAACTCTTCGGATCAAGATCGAATCTCACAGTCTTTGGTACAGGCTATCTGGTATACCCCGCAAGGCACCCAGAATCACCATGCACCACCGGTAGCTAGCCGTGAGACGCATCCCAAGATGAGTAATAGTAAGATCCCTCACCGCGTCGTTAAGGTACTAGGCTTACCGTACCCATTTCCGACAAGTGCTTAGTACGTTCAAACACTTACCCCACGAAAGCCATTGGACCAGAGCCCAAATCCCATGCTCTTACCACGTGAGCAATCCATTTATAAAGATCTTCTGATTCCAACATAAGAACCTATTCTCGCGAGTGACAAGTATCACTCGACTTGTAACGGTCCTATAGCATAGCAGCTACCGACCTATCATACTACTAAAGGCATAGGTACCTAGGGATCATGCATCTAGGGTTCCATTCAACTCCTGAACGTAAATGCACAAACATCCATAGATAGTTATGTAACTTTTCCAAAAACACAGGGGACAATGCACCGGGGCTTGCCTTCGTCAGCACAGTTAGCCTGAGGGTCCTCGGTGTCCTCGCTCACTTCCACGTACTGCAGCTCCGCGTCAGCTCCTCCTTCCTCGGCTTCCGGCACGAGAGCGTAGTTACCGTCAGGGAGATCTACACGGTATGCAATGCAAGGTTCAGGTGGAGTGAAAGGTTATTTATTTTATCCAACTCTTGTTGGCCATATTCACCTTAACAAACATTTATTTACTAATTCTTTTCATTTAAGTTATTATATGTGAAGGCTTATTCTTTTAATCATTTTAATAGTGATTGTGTACACATCTATGCAAATAACATTATTAAATCACACCAAACAGCAAGGGTGAATTGATAGACCCTAATTAAGCTAGGCAACAAATTAAGAAGGTTACAAGGAAACAAGGATCATTTTTCCTATTCGATTTCTAATAGAAAGCTTAGGTGCACACCACTTTTAATTGCAAAACAAATTATAAAAACAAGGACAAGGGTCCTTGCTGGCCCAAAAGATGCTAAACATGCCACTGGACCAAACTTCAAGTTTAAAAGAGCCACAATTTAATTATACCCAAAATAACATTTCCTAGCTACCAAAATTAGGAGAAATGCATAAATAATTAAATAAAAAGCTCCTGCACCCTAACTCTTTCCTACCACCTCCCTGGCCTAAAACAAGTCTAAGAAACCAGAATACTCATCACAAATGCATTTGAAATTTAAACTATGCATTTAAAAGTAAATCTAAGCATAAATCAAGATTAAATATTTCTAGCAGAGATAAAATCATGATAAATACAGGAAAGTTGCAACTAGGCATAACATGAACATAGCCACAAGATGAGCACAAAACCCTAATTACTTTTAGCTACAAAAATCATTTAGACAGAAATAGAATAAATACAAAGTAATTAATATAAAAAGATCTACATAGTAACTTTGTGCAAATTTTTTCTCAGACCCTGAAAATGATACAACTAGCAACATATCCAAAGTTTAGCTCCATAGCCTTTCTAGATTTTGAACTACAACAAAATGATGTCAAACTGAATTTGAATTTCGATTCAAAATATATAAGTCAAAACTATGGTTATGCTTTGTAAAAGTTGTAGGTATAGTCTCACTGAACCCAACAAAATTGGTTTTGAATTTTTCTGATTTATCTACGAATTTCTAGAAGTTTCCTAAGTCACTGGACTAATCTGCTAGAAAACTAAGATTCAAACCCTTGCATCTAGGTCCCTGGGTTCACAACTATACCCTCGGCTTTCACAAATGTGCCCTTGCCGGCGGCGGGGAGTTCGCCGGCGGTGATCCACGGCCGGGGGTGGTCAACATGCTGCACAGGGGCGCGATTGGACTCACCGCGGATCGATTAGCGGTGGTGGCGTGGCCGGAGGTGATGCCGGCGAGCGACGGAGGCGAGGCCGCGGCGGCGCTCCCGCCTCGGCTCGGATTCCGGCGAACGGCAGCGCAATGTAGATGAACAAGCGGCCGTGGGAGCTTCTCTAGGTCCTAGGGGAGGTGCTCGGTGGCTTGGCCGGCGGTGGGAGCGGGCGGAGGGGCGTGCTCACCGTGGCGGCGGCAATGGCGGGCAGCGGAGCGGGGTGCGCGCGCGGGGAGGCTCGGCTGCCCTTTTTATAGGCGCGGGCTCGACCGAGGGAGCGTGCGGGCGTCGCCTCGAAAGAAGGGCGGGGGAAATCATGGCGCGGCGCGCAACGGCCGAGGCGCACAGGGCTCGCCGGCGAGAGGCGCGGCGGGGGGTCCGGCCGGGAGCACGGGCGAGCGCGGGCGCGAGTTTGGGACGCGTCCCGAGGGGGATCCGCTCGGGGGACGCGCGGACACCATCATGGGTCTCGGGCGCGCGGCCGACCGGCCGGGGGGCCCGGACGCCGAGGGCAGGGCGGCGGTACGCCGGGCGCCGCGTGGCGCGACGCGCCGGCGCGCGCGCACGCTCTGGCCCTGGTCCAATTCAAACTGTCCCAGTTTGAAAGCTCCAAACTCTTGAAATTTGAACTACACTCGAAAATCTATAGATAGCACTATTGTAGACCGATCATAGCTCTACACAATAGACACCAACAGACCTTGAATTGGTTTTGAATAAAGGGAGAAAATTGGATGCCAATCTGCAGTAATTCTCGGCCCTGATGAACAGTAGCCGACAGGGTTGACTTGAGTTTTTGAGCCATTTTTCCTCCGAATTTAAAATGCCAATCTGAAGATGAAATGTGTCCCTCACAATTCTACACAACTTTTATATTGGCAGAATTTTGAGTGTTTAGACAAAATTTGGAGAACGTGGCCAAAGTTCCAGAATGACATGTTGACATCAAGGGATTTGTCCCCCTTAGCTAGGGTTTTGATCAATGGGACTTGTGTTGGTTTGTCTAAGGTGCTCAAGGGGGTGTGTTAGGGAGGTTTTCAAGGTGATGGCCCAGGTTGACCATGATTTGACCATAGTCAACTGTGTTGACCAACACTTAGGGTTAATTAAAAACCTGGGACGTCACAGGAGCCGCGCAACGAGCACGACTAGATGAGTTGGAGGACGCACAGCGCCAGCTCGACGATGAGCGGGCTCAGCTTCACCAACAACTCGGGCAGGACCCGAATCCAACTCCCGCCCGCGTGCGTGCGAGGGACGTCCAACAACACATCATCAACGACGACCGAGATGTCGTCAACGGCACACCCGTCTTCAAGAGGGCGTCGCAGAATCTGGCGGCAGATGCAGTTCTTCTCCGGAAGATACCAGAGCCTGCCACCCCTTAAGAGAAAGAGATGCACAAGCAAATCAAGATGCTCCTCGTGAGCGCTGCCGTGCAGCAGGCGGAAAGCTCTGCTTCTCGTCAACGGGGCTCGCAGGGTCGCGGGCACTCCGAGCCACGACAACCTGCAGCGCCATCACAACAACCACGACTGTCGGAGGAGGTCAACGTGCCGATCAAAAGCCGCTTGGGTCCCCACCGCAACGCGCGCGACACGTAGGCCAAGACGGTGATGGGCGGGCATAGGCCAAGACGACGATTACGAGCAACAGTCTCGTAAGGAGTACAACCGGCGTTGCGGAGGTCGTTACGATAGCGACGAAGACCGAAGCCAAAGCAACTCGCCCGACGCCCAGGGGCCTCGCGCCTTCGGAAAGAATGTACGTAGCGCCCGTTTCCCTTCGCGTTTCAGAGCTCCGACCTCCGTAGCTAAGTACGATGGTGAAACCAACCCCAGTGTTTGGTTAGAAGACTACTGGCTGGCGTGTAACACCGGCGGAGCACGGGACGATCTGTTCATCATCAAGAATCTTCCGCTACATCTCGCGGACTCGGCTCGCACGTGGCTCGAGCATGTGTCGCGTGGCAAGATCGACAGTTGGTCGCAGCTGCGCGACGCTTTCATCGGCAACTTCCAGGGCACATACGCCCGAGCAAGGAACCCCTGGGACCTGTGCAACTGCAAGCAGATGAAGGGCGAGAGCTTACGCGACTACATCCGGCGCTTCTCCAAGCGATGTACCGAGTTGCCCAGCACCACCGACACGGACATCGTCTCGACCTTCCAGAATGGAACCACGTGCGCCACATTGATCCACTGGATTGGGCGATGGAAGCCGCGATCCACTCGGGAGCTGCTCGACATCGCGACCGACCACGCCAACAGGGAGGAAGCTGTGGCCGCGACGCTCAGTCCCGGTACCAGCAAGGGGAAGCAGCCGGTCGAAGCCGACGACGGTCCGTCCGCACCAACCAACAAGAAAAAGAAGAATAAGGATAAGCGATATCGTGATGACACCTTGGTGGCTGCTATCGACCGAAAGACAGCAAGTCCCAGAAGTGACCCACCAAAGGATCACTTCGAGAAGCTGTTGGAGGCCCCGTGCCCCAACCACGAGGGCCCGGTCAAACACGCCTTCAAGGACTGCAACTTGATGAAGTCCTATCTCTCCGGCACGCTGAAGAAATGAAACACTGCTCCGACCAGTGATGGAGGGAAGGACAAGGGCAACGACGAAGGTGCCTACCCTCGTGAAGACGGAGCTGTCATGATGATCTTCGGGGGATCAGAGGCGCGGCCACCCAGACGCCAGGAGAAGCTGATCCGGCGAGAAGTTTACCACACCGAGCGCGCAACCCCGACGTATCTAGAGTGGTCGGAGACACCGGTCACGTTCGACCGTCGCGATCACGCCGACCACATCCCACATCCGGGCAACTATCCGTTGGTCGTATCACCCTTGTTCGGCACCAAGCGCATGCACAAGGTGTTGATGGACGGCGGCAGCGGACTCAACGTCATCTACATGTCGACCCTCGACGACATGGGGATCCCGCGGTCCTGACCGCGGCCGTCGACGGCGCCCTTCCACGAGGTCGTACCCGGGATGGAGGCGGTTCCCCTCGGGAAGATCGATCTGCCTGTCACGTTCGGAACTTCGAACAATTTCTGAAAGGAGACCCTCACCTTCGAAGTGGTGGGGTTCCCGGGGACGTATCACGCGATACTCGGAAGGCCAGCTTACACGAAGTTCATGGCCGTTCCCAACTACACGTACCTCAAGCTGAAGATGCCCAGACCGAAAGGCATCATCACGGCAGGTACAACTTTCCAGTACGCATACAAATGCGATACTGAGTGCTTCCAGTTCGCTGAAGCACAGATCCGGTCCGAGAAGTTCTCCGCAGAGCCCCCCTCCGAGGACCAAGATATCCCCGAGTCGTCCAAGCGAGCGGCATGCTCTTTTGAGCCCGCCAAGGACACCAAGGAAGTGCCCGTCTCCGAGGATGGCCGCACGATCCGTATCGGGGCGGCGCTCGGTTCCGACTAGGAAAGCGCGCTCGTCGACTTCCTCCGCGCGAACCTCGACGTGTTCGCATGGAAGCCCTCCGACATGCCAGGGATTCCAAGGGAGGTCGCCGAGCACAAGCTTAACATTAAGCCCGGCTCGAAGCCGATCAAGCAGCGTCTGCGCCGCTTCAACTCCGACAAGTGCAAGGCCATTAGCGAGGAAATCAAGAAGCTCCTTAGTGCAGGATTCATTCATGAAGTGTACCACCCCGAGTGGTTAGCAAACCCTGTACTCGTTAAGAAGAAGAATGGAAAATGGAGGATGTGCGTTGATTACACGAGCCTGAACAAGGCCTGCCCAAAAGATCCATTTCCTTTACCGTGTATAGATCAAGTAGTCGATTCAACGGCTGGGTGCGAAACCCTCTGTTTTCTCGACGCTTACTCAGGGTACCATCAGATCGCAATGAGTCTGATCGACCAGCTCGCAACCTCATTCATCACCCCGTTCGGCGCGTACTGCTACGCTTCCATGCCGTTTGGGTTGAAGAATGCAGGGGCCACATTTCAGAGATGCATGCGACGCGTCTTTGGAGACCTCATCGGACGGCTAATCGAGGCCTACGTAGATGATATCGTGGTCAAGTCAGAAAAGGTGGGCGACCTGATCCCCGACCTAACCGCGGTCTTCGAAAAGCTGAGGGAGCACGGTGTGAAGTTAAACCCTGAGAAGTGCGTTTTCGAGGTCCCTAGAGGCATGCTACTCGGTTTCGTCGTATCGGAACGCGGCATCGAAGCCAACCCCGAGAAGATCTCTGCGATCACAAGCATGGGGCCCATAAAAAACCTGAAGGGAGTGTCAGTGTTTTGGCCACTGAGCCTACCAAGGTGGTACCCGTGGTAGTAGATTGTGCGGTGGAGGATCACCAGACCTGGAACTCGAAGGTACGCGTGAGGACACGGGACACAGATTTATACAGGTTCGGGCCGTCGGAGTGGCAGGCCCTACGTCCTGTTTGGAGTATCATGTATGACGCCCTGTGCTTGGGTGTTCCCCGGAGGGGTTGGGGGATTCACCTGTCCTCCTAGGTACCCGACCCTCCTTTATATAGTCCAAGGGTGGGTTCCTAGTCGGTTACAAGATAGGAGTCCTAGTAGGATTACATGGTACGAGTCCTAGTAGGATTACAAGGATTTATGGTATGAGTTCGTATTCTTCCATGTATGGGTACCCAGGGGTATATGGTCGACAGGGAGTGCAACGCGTCACCGGATGCCTCGCTGCCCTCAGCAGGTTCATCGCTCGACTAGGTGAACGCAGCTTGCCACTGTACAAGTTCATGAAGAAGTCGGAGCATTTCGTATGGACACCTGAAGCACAGGAGGCACTCGATTCGCTCAAAAAGCTACTCGAGAACCCGCCTGTGCTCACCGCACCAGCGGAGGAGGAGCCAATGCTCCTATTCATCGCCGCAACGACCCAGGTCGTAAGCGTGGCACTGGTACTCGAGCGAGACGAGCCCAGGAAGACGTAGAAAGTACAGTGCCCAGTCTACTTTGTGAGCGAGGTCCTCTCCGACTCAAAGACGCGCTACCCGCAAATCCAGAAGTTGATCTATGCTATCCTCATCACCAAGCGAAAGCTCCGGCACTATTTCGACTCGTACCACATCACGGTGGTATCCAAGTATCCCCTTGGTGAGGTCATACAGAGCCTAGAGGCAGAAGGAAGAATTGCTAAATGGGCCCTCGAACTGATGGGACAAAATATCGAATACGCACCCTGCACCACCATCAAGTCGCAGGCGTTGGCCGACTTCGTAACCGAGTGGACCGAGATCCAAACGCCTCCTGCTCCCATCGAGCACGAGACGTGGCTCATGTACTTCGATGGGTCACTTATGAAGGAAGGAGCCGGGGTCGGACTTGTCTTCATCTCACCTCTGGGCGTGCGAATGGAGTACATGGTCCGGCTACATTTCACGGCCTCCAACAACGTCGCAGAGTACGAGGCATGGAGATTGACGAGGTACGAGAGCCCAACCTCGAAGACCCGGACTGGGGGATCCCGATCCTCGAGTGGATGGTGGAAGGAAAGTTACCACCCGACAAGGAAGAAGCTCAACGGATCGCTCGCATGGCCAAGTCATACAAACTGGTCGACGGTGAGCTCCGACGAAAGGGTGCTGAAGGCATACTCATGCGTTGCATCCTGGCCGACCAAGGCAAGGAGCTGCTACAAGAAATTCATGCAGGCACATGCGGGCATCACGCCGGTCCAAAGACCATTGTCGAGAAGGCTTTCCAACAAGGTTTTTACTGGCCAACCGCAGTCGCTGACGCTACTCGGATCGTGCGTAGCTGTGAAGGCTGTCAGTTCTATGCGCGACAAACCCATCTCCCGGTGCATGCACTACAAACCATTCCTATCACCAGGCCTTTCGCGGTCTGGGGGTTGGACATGGTCGGACCACTAAGAAAGGCGCCCGGGGGCTACAACCACGTGCTCGTCGCCATCGACAAGTTTTCAAAGTGGATTGAGGCCAAGCCCATAACAAACGTTCGCTCCGAGGAGGCCGTTGCGTTCTTCACTGATATCATCTATCGCTTCGGGATCCCAAACTCTATCACTACTGATAATGGTACCCAGTTCACCGAAAAGAAATTCCTTAAGTTCTGCGATGACAACAACATCCGCGTGGACTGGGCCGCTGTCAGCCACCCGAGGACCAATGGACAAGTGGAGAGGGCGAACGGCATGATCTTGCAAGGTCTGAAGCCGCGAATATTCAAGCGCCTCGAGAAGTTCCGGGCAACATGGGCCGCAGAGCTCCTGTCCGTCCTATGGAGCCTACGCACCACGCCTAGTCGGGCCACTGGCTGCACGCCTTTCTTCCTGGTCCACGGGTCGGAGGCAATCCTCCTGACGGACATCGACTACGGCAGCCCACGGGTTTAAGCCTACACCGAAGGAGGCAACCAGGTCGCCCTCGAAAACGCCATTGACCAGCTGGACGAAGCGCGCAGCGTCGCTCTCCTCCACTTGGCACAGTATCAGCAGGCTCTGCGTCGCTACCACGAGCGAAATATACGGGAACGCGAGTTCCAAGTTGGTGACCTCGTCCTCCGACGAGTTCAAAGCAACGAGGGGCGACACAAGCTCTCACCCCCATGGGAGGGTCCGTTCATTGTCGACCAAGTACTCCGTCTGGGAACCTTCATGCTTAAGTACGAGGACGACAGGGTCATCTTCAACGCCTGGAACATAGAGCAGCTACGCCATTTTTACCCTTAAGTATTTCCTTTTCTTTTTCATCTTATGATAATGCAAGAGCTCCGAGCTACTTTCTTTTTTCGTAAGATGATACCTTCCTCAAGCTTGCGTCTTTTACTAGAGTAAAACGTCTTTTATGCTTGTCTCATCCCATGGGCAAGTCTCCGACTTGTCCATGGGCTCGGGGGCTACCCGGGGCTACGGAACCCCTTCCCCGCATGTTTCGAAATCTTTTTTCGATCAAAAACCGTCTACGGTTTCTCTTACGATCATCGTGGTATGCCTGCACTCCTTAGAGGGAGATGAACTATGACTCTAGCAGTTACAAACATGCGCTCGTCCGGGCCCGAGTACTTACGCTCCCGCGGCTACAGTACAAAGACCCACGAGCAAAGTTCGCGACCTCAGGTTGTCGTTCACTCACCCCCTCGAAAGGTCGCCGGGTAACCGCCTAAGCTTTGAACTCCGAAGAGTTTTCTTGTTTGCAAAAACGCGCACACGCCTGTCCCTCTCAAGGTACTCGGGGGCTGTCCGCCCAAGTAGTACCGCTTCAAGGCTAAGCCCGGTCGAGTCGCCAGGTTCCTACGCCCCCACGGCTACGGAGCAAGACACCGCCAGCAAGGTCTTAAGCTACACTGCTTGGGTTCGCGAAGTCCCCTAACTACTCGGGAAAAGGCCAACAAACAAATAAACGAAATGCTTAACTTGAAATAAAAAAGGGTACTTGACCCACGAGTTTGCCACAAGTGCTCGATCCACAACTTTATTACAAGTCACCAGCATAACCAAAAGCCTCAGCGAGGCGACTCTGTTTTTTCTGCCTCACAGGTCCAGGTCGTGGAGGGCATGCTTCATCATAATCTAGGCAAAGTCGACAGCGCCTTCCTCAATGCGGTCGTAACCTTCGTTGTCATAACCCGGACACCATCCTTGGCCCAGGAGCTCCCTGTCCATTTCCGGATAATGTGACAGGAAGATGGCCACCACCTTGCGGACGATGTCGCGAGCCACATCCATTGACTGCCGGCGGGCTGTCGTGGCGGCCTGTTCCAGGCGATCCTTCATATTGAGGCCGGCAGGGACCCCAAGGCCATCCATCGCCTTGGTGATGACCTCGGCCATCCTGTCACGAATAGTCTGCACCCGCGTGAGGTTTGTCTTGGTTGCCCCGTGTGACCTCCGCTCCTCCTCGAGCTCCGCCACGAACTCTGAAGAAAGAGAGAGACCAAGGTTAGCAGAGGACGTCTCGATCAAAGAAGGCGGATCAGAAGGAAGACACGGCCTTACTATTGAGCCTCTCGGTGGACACGCGAGCAAGCTCCGCCAGTTTCTCGTTCTCCACGAGACGGGTGGCTGCGGTGCTCTCCTGATCCGCGACCTTCTTCTCCAAGTCGGTGCGGACCACGCGAAGAGCTGTTCACCCCAGAAGACAAGGCATCATCACGAAAACAAGCAGCTACGCGCAAGCAGAAACATGAGGACAACGGGTCGTAGGGTGCTCACCAACGACCTCTTCCTCGTGCTTTTTGGCGATTTCTTCAAGTCGGCCCTTCTCGGCGCTGACGCTGCCGACCTGGGCCTCAAGCACGGTCACCCTCTCGCGGGCCACCTGGAGGTCGGAATCGGCCCGGCCCGCCCTGGCCTCGAGCTTTGTTTTCTCTTGGCGGGTGGCACGGGCGGCGGTCTCAGTGCTGGAACGCAGCTCCGCCGCTACCTGCTCCGCCGCGGCAAGTTTCTCTTCCAGGGCGGTTTTCTCCGCTTGCGCTGCGGCCACGCGGTCCTCAGCAGCCTTAGCCCTCTCCTCTAGGGTCGCGCGCTCAGCCGCTCGGTCGACCTCATTGGCCGCTGCAGCAAGACAGGTCGTGGCCAGCTGCGCTTCCAGCTGGGTCTTCTCCGCGCGGAGCGCCTCGAGGGCCCGTGATTTGTCGTCACAGCGCCCGACAGGCTCCTAGACCACACATGAGCTTCACGGTCAAGGAAGACAAGAAAACAAGCATGGAAATCGAAAAGGTGGAGAATGAGGGTCGTGACTCACCCTCAAGGCGGGCAGGACCAGCTCCATGATCGCCCGCTCCGACTGACGCAGCGCCCGTTTGCTCAGGCGCAGGCCTCGCTCCAAGTCGTGATGAGCCAGGAGCTCTGTGTCGCCGTCAACATCCAAACCGACGGAGGCCTGGACTCGCGAGACAGGCACCAGCCAGAGCGGCGGAGCCTCTGCCTCCTCCTTCACCATCGCCACGGTCGACCCCGGGCTCCTTGAACTCTCCCCGACCTCCGAGGTCGGAGGTAACCTCTGTTCGTCCGCCACCATGAGAGGAGAGCCGGCCGGAGAAGGTGATTCCGGGATGACGACCACTTCCGCAGGGCTCGGCAGGGAAGCGGCGTCGCTCACAGACGCGGCTGTCGACGAAATTGGGATGGCCTCCTCGGTCACTACAACGACTGTCGCGGTCGGGGCCTCCTCGGAGTCGAGGGTGGTCGTCTCCACCTCCGCTGCAGCGCTCCCCGTTCCTGCCAGCAACTTGGGGGCTGGGGTCTCGGAGTCCGTCGCGGCACCGCCCGTCCCCTCGAACGACTCGGGGGCTGGCCGCTCGACGTCTGTAGCATCGTCTCCCGCCCCCATCGACGACTCGGGGGCCGGTTGTTCAGCGTTGCCTGCCTGCGCCTCAGGAGTAGGGTCTTCCTGACATTGCTCCGGGGGGGCGGACAGGCACCTCGCTAACTCAGCCGCCCGGGCCGAGAGCGCCTCTTCCGTGGGGGCCTCACCCCCAAACCCATCGTCCCCATCGACAGGTCGCTGCGAGCCGGGCTCCCAGCTCCCCGCGATGGGACTGTCATCTCCTGGGTCTTGGACCCTCATGTCTCTTCAACCGCCGCCCCGACTGGAGGGAGGGCGGCGGACCGCCTGACGGCGGCGTATCCCCGACCACCTGGGCCGGGCGGCGCAACGACTTCACAGGAGCTGGCCTCAGGGTACAGCGGTCGGGCGCCCTGAAACGAGAAGGATGTCACAACGACAACAAGCAAAAGGCATACTTCTCATAAATACGGAGAGATGGTCGAAAGTTACAACTCAGAGCTTACCTTTCTGCAATGTTGCGGGGCCGCTTGGAGCCAAAAGTCGGGTTCGGGCGAGACGCCGCCCTCTTGCTTCCCGCGGACGGAGCAGAGGTCGAGGAAGGCGCCGCTCTGCTCCCAGCGACGACGATTGACGGAAGACGCCACTGGATCGGAGCCAGTCCCCCGCTCTGGGCCGCAGGCGGAGAGGAAACCCCCACCGCACTCCGTCGCTCCCGTGACGAGCGTGCCGAGGGCGAATGTGACCTCCGACGCGAAGAATGGTGGCGCGAGGTGTCGCGCCTCGATGTGTGCCGAGCGGGGTCGTTACGGCGCGGAGGACTCCTACTCCTCTCGCGGCGGCTCTGCTAAGAGGTGTGGCTGCTCGCCCCGGGCCGATCTGCCCAGGAGGACGGGGGCGGCGCTTGATGGCTCGAGCCGACACCAGCCGAGGCGGGCACTGACCCGCCGTGAGGCTGCGACGTCGCCGCCGCCTCGTCGTCAGTCCACTCGAACTCGGACTCGGCCTCATCCGTGTTCGGCGGTAGCGACGAGGGGTCCTCGTTCTCAGAGACGTTGGCCTCCCTGGCACGCCGGCGCGAAGCACGACCGTCGTTCCTCGACTGCTTGTCGATCTCCTTTTGCTGATGGGCCCTCCTGCGCTCCCCTCACTGTTTCTGCCGCGCGGCGATCTCCCGAGTAAGCGCCCGGCCCTCTTCCAGCGGAGGACGTGAGGCGAGGATGCGCACCGACGCCATCTGGGCAGACACAAGAAAGTCATCACCCACAGTCACAGCAAGCAAATCGAAAAAAAATTGAGAGAGGCGTACCAGGGCCGATGTTGGCGGTCGATTTCCGTCAACCTAGCCACATGTTTGCCTTCTATGTTGGTATTAATTTGTTATTCACACTAACGATCCTAACCCTCATTATATGTCAAGTTCGCACTCGCATGTGGTTTTTGGAGTTTATTGTTTACACAGGAATCAAGAGCTTAAATGAGGACTTCTGGGTAAAGTTCATCAAGGGTTTTACAAGGTGATCACGGACCCCGGGACAAGTCAAGATACAATATGAACATGACTTCAAATGAAACAAGGACTAAAGTGTGAAGCCGAGAAGTGTCGAGGACCCAGACGGAAGATGCGGGAGTTCATACGCCAAGCACCCTTATCTAAACCGCGAGGAAAATGACATCAAGGACCCACATGCAACTCGGCAAAAAGTCAGGAAGTCGCGAGAAGCGTCTGGAAGAAAGACGGGACCGAACTGGGCCGAAGTGGGCCCAGGCCGGCCGGCCGGCCCAGCCCATTCCGGGCCCGGTTCGGCACCCCCTTTGACCTAGGTGATCCTCGGGCTATTTATAGTCGCCGTGCCTCGAGCCACACATCAAGCAATTCGTCATCCGCCGCCGAGGAGCAGAGAAGAGAGGGACACCCTTCCGGAGAGGAGAGGGTCAAGATGGTTGACTAGGGTTTCCCTAGCCGACATGGAAACCTTGCATGGAAGACCACGTCGGAGTTCTAGAAGCTAGGATCAAGATCAAGGTAGGATCCCGGTGGTGATCTTGTCCATGTATTATACTTCATGTTGAATTTGCAGGATTGAATCCGATTTCTAGCGATCAAGTGCTTTCACTTCAACTTTGTCTTCGTTTGGGGTTTCTTATTCTCCAATCTATTCTGCAGATAGATTGCATAGGATGTTCTTGTAGCTATGGTGGCTAGAGGTGCATACCTGACTTACCGAGCATTTTCAACACGTTCCTCGTGAATGTGCTCTTAGGTTCACCTACACAATAAGCAGGACATCGTGACAGGATGTTGATCACGTGTACGGTAGGTGCCTTTGAGGGTTGGAACGGAAGCCAAGATTTAAAGAGGTTTTTAATGAGATTCGTTTGCTTTATTCTTCTTGGTTTTGGAACTTCAACAAAAGACCCGATCCAACCTCTAGATTGGTTTTACCTCCCCTCTCTTTCTCTTGCTACCTCCGGTGTTTAGTAGATTAGATGTGTTTTCATGGTTCTTCATAGATTAGATGCAAAAACCCTTCTCAAGATCAAAGTGTTTTCTGCTTATTAGATTGGATCTTGCGTTACACATTGTTCCACAGATTCGATACCTTGGGTTCGCCACTCAAGGGAAGAAGGGTCCCTTGACTACGACGGAGGATTTGTCTGCTTGCAAGTCCAAACGAACTTTGCAACGATAATCAAACGTCAAGAAGCCCCTTTTCTGGTGCCGTTGCTGGGGAATAAGTAATCAAGATTCAATCTAGTAATGCGTTTGTGAATATTTTCAGTTTTTCTCTTGATTTTTCTTTTGCATCTCTTGATTTTGACCATCCTCGAAAAAAATCAATCTAGGGTTTTGCTAAACCCTAGTTTTCTTTTAGTTTTTGTATATATTTGGATAACCCTAATGGGAGGTGAACGGCTACATCTCCAACAAAAAGAACATATATTTTGTGGATGATCTAGAAAAAATTTGCACGCAAAGGTGACATGCAACACGGAGATCTAAAAGCGGAGGCCGGACATCGTCGGAATCTCCAAGAGAAACTCCACCTCCAAGATCAAAAGGAGATCAACCTCATCCTCCAGTCATCCTAGAGATCGTTCCTCAAGACCGTCGGAGTAACAATCGACGTCGACAAGGGGGAGATCAAGTGATGGCGAGAGGAGTGCATTCAAGTTAACCACGATTCAAGGTGTGTAATGTGGTCGATATAAAATACATTCTACCTCATCATTACATCGGAAGAGAGGAGCCAAATGAGAATGAAGTGGAGACACAAAAGTTGTTGCATCCGTCAAGACCAAGAATCAATGCCCGCCTGTGAAGACCAAAAAGATGACTAAGCCGAAGAATAAACCTACACCAAGGCCAAGGATGGTGTAGAAGTGGGGTCCCCAAGATTGCAACGCCCACAAAGAGCGTTGATCCGAAGTGAAGAAGAGAAGAAGTTTAGTTATAGACTATAAACGAAGCGCTTTGCGGGAGGCAACCCGTTCGTCGAGTCAAGAATAAGCTACCGGGAGGACAACCCGTTGAAGAGTCAAGCTACCGGGAGGGCAACCCGGAAGATTTCCGAATTTCAAGTAAGTGAGTCTTAGAATTTACTACGCAAAACATTTTATTAACTCTTAAGTGGTTGAACAAGTTTCGGAGAACCTTTTGTTTGCTCACTCGTTTTATTTGGATTTCTCGATCTTAAACCAATGACATGGGCCATCCCATGATTTATTTGCTTCTTTTTGAGAAACTCGTACCAAAAATTCAGATTCTATCCAAGCCTTTCATCCTCTCCATGATGTTAAGGCTGTTGACGGTGGAAATTCACCATTTCCAACCCTCAATATTCTCACATAAATGGAGACATATGCATTATTTACTAGCATTTAGGTTTGAATAAGGTAGTTCCACTTGTCCTTGGAGATTATTTGTCTGTAGGTGATTTACCCCTTAAAAGAGAAGGAAACTCCACTTCTATGAAGAAACCATGCCAACTCAGCTGAGGAGGTGGCTGCCACCAAGGGAGACATGACAAGACACGTCATCGATCTAGGGGAGGCACTCATCGACGAATCAGAGGACGCCACATGGACTTCACATGGATCAAAGGGCCCACCTCGGATACCAAATCAAGCCATGCACCGGGGATGGATCAGAGGGCCCACAAGGTAGTCTACCAGAGGAAGCACACCAGGTGGGGCCGCCCTAGGGGGTCGGCCGATCCTAGGATCGGCCGAACCGCCTTAGTGGCGTCCCATCCTGGCCTTCCACGTGGTTGCTCCTTATTGGTCACTTGCTGCAGTCCCGGGTGTTTAGGGGCCATTTGGGCGTCCGAGCAAGCCTTGTCTTTCTCTATAAATAGGAGGGGAGGGGCTCCCATTTCTCACACACCACTCTCTCATTCTCCTCTTACTTTTAGTTTCCAAGGCTAGGGGGTAGGCTAGAGTGGCTCTTCTTCAGGTTCCAAGTCCTCTTGGAAGTTTAGGTATGAGTTCTCTTTTACCTTTATTTTTTTGTATGACTTTGATCTACTTCAGTTATTCAGCTATTTCATATAAAGTCATGGTAGATCATATTCTTGATATGTTCTTGAGTTCATCATCTGTTCATCATTTAGAGGCTCGTGTTCTTCGTGAACACTACCTTTTGATCCACTTGAAGGGTGATAAACTCCTTCCTTATGTGTTTGTTCATAAGTTAGAGGCTCGTGTTCTTCACGAACACGACCCTTTGATCTTGTTGATTAGACATAAGAGAGTTCATATATGTTCGTATGTCTAGCCTTAGTTGATCTTGTTAGATAGCATGAGAGTGTTGCATGGGGTCTGTGTTCAAGCTACGGTACTCGGTCTAGTTGACCAGTCTTCTAGTGGCTCTCACCCTGGGTCACAATAGCCCGGGCCGGGTGAGGTCTAGCAGCAACGTAGGCATGGTGCCTGGGTTGTCTGGCTACGATAGTTATGAGCATACCCCACGTAACGAGAGGTCGGTCCTCAGGTGGTGACAGCCCTGTTGGATCCTAGGGCAACCTCCGCGTTAGGGTACCTGCTGTAGGAGTCTATAGTCTAGTTTCGCAGAGTGCTGGTCGTCGCGGGCTAGCTCCTCGTTTATACCTAGGTGTTGAACCATGTTTCCCTCATGCAATACTCATGCCTATCTCTTGTATCTTCTAGCTTTGTATGATTAGTACATTAGAACCTAGAGCTAACTCGTATGTTCCCCCTAAGCTGTAGTGTGCTAGAGTAGAGACAGATTTGAGGTGTGTGTGTCACACTACCCCTTCATATCATTTATCTTACCCCTGCCTTTGAGTGTGTTGTTTTCCCTATATCTATCTCTTGGTTTACATTCAGAGCAAAAGCATAAGTCTAAGATATCCGCCATTGCCTTCCTTGGATTCGATACCCTTGGAATACTCTCTTTCCTTGGGGAAATGCTACAATGGTTTATCTGTGCGCTTGCGGATTCGTTCATGATCGTTTAGATGAAACCTATGGCAACTCTCAATGTTCACGCTAACCTGCGCCAATTAGTTGTGACATTGGGAAGTGCCAACAGACACTTCTAGCGCTGACGCTAAGGACGGATTCTAAATCTGTTCTTAAGTGATCGACGTTCAGAAGTGTCAACAAAGGCTAGCTAGTTTTTCATGTTAAAAACACACGAGTAGAGCCTTGTTATGTTCCTTAATGGTCTTTAATCTTTGACGCATGGCCGGACTTGTGTGAACCTTGATTTTTGGTTTCTTTCAATTCGACATCCATCGGTTTCTCTAGAATTAGAATTTTTCTAAGCCCTATTGAATTTATTTTTATTCAAAATCTCTCTCTCTCTCTCTCATGTTTGGCCAAAATTAGAACATAAACCTATGCCCCCACGGTCAAGTCGGAGGAGCTTGCTAGCAATTAATGAAAGCAATCAATCCCGGTGCAACCAAAATAAATTTTACAATTATTTCGGATGCCTAAAATCTCCTCTAATGATATATTTGGACTCATCGCTAGCGCTGAGTTAAATTTTAAATTTTCAAAATTAGAGGAGCGATTAGCATCTAAACATGATTAAGCGAAGGTTTTTGAGCTTGATTAACATATAGTGCTCCATGATGCATCGCGGGAAGGCATCCATCATTTGGCATCTTCGGCACATGCAAAGGACAAGCATGGGGGAAGCAAGGGCTTTGTTTTGCAGGAAATTATTAGAAGTACATGAGGCAAGGGAGCAAAGAAGTGACAAAAAGCAAAATAATGGAGGTGGAACTCTAAATCACGCAAGCAAAGGAGAGGTTGTGAACGTTTGGGCGATGGAACCTCATGGGTCACGCGGTAAGTATTTTATCCATTTGTTAATTCGTATTCTTGAGTTCATAGCCCATAAGTTCTAGAAACAACCTAGAAAAAAATTTGAGTTCCATGGGGTTGTAGGATCTTGTCATGTAATCGCCGATCCTTTTGTTTTCGATCTATTGTTCATGTTGATGATGCTTTGATGATTAAGGTTAGCTACCTTGCTTTTGGGATTGCTCCCGTAGATCACGTCAACATATCATGTCACACCTCAATAGATTGGCTTCACCATGATAGGAGGTTGCATGTTCAAGTATTCATAAACCCTTTGGGCAAACATCACTCCTATCTTGTGCACCTCACACTTCACCCTAACAATAATAAACTCCGCCATCCAAATTCTTTCTTTGTGTGTATTTCCACCGGCAAGAAACCCCCGGGGGAGTTGTTTGTGACTTTGTGCAGTAAGGAATGATGAGAGAGATCATGAACATCATCCTCGGAAGGAAGACACGATCATCATCATCGAAGGTCATCATCAAGCTCTTCGAGGAGGCACTCGGTCTCTGAGTCTCCCCGAAGCATGGAGGAAGACGTGGCACCACCGAGGAGTGGCACGGTGCCCCTTGGTGGCATAAGGAGTACACGAAGCTCGTCCATACGGTACGCCAAACCGCAAGGACACACGGAGGAGCCACTCGTTCCACCACGACGCTCAACTCGTTCATCCACTCCACCACCATACACTCTGAGGCATTCCAATGGATTCATCATGAAGAGGAGGAGGAGAGGCTTGTTCGTCTTGAGAGGAAGCTTGTGCCAAATGTTGACTTCGATGATGCCCTCCAAGTGTACGATTCTACTCGGATATCAAATCTTGAGCAACCTTGGATGGGTGCAATTCTTTAATGGAGTTGGTGTGACTACTCACAAGGAGCTTGCTTTGGAAATACTTATACATTGGCACCGGTCATTGAAGGGGTGTCATGCCTCTCATTCTGCCTTGAAGATAAAGAGCAACTAGTTCCTTATGGATATATTGGAGAACTACTCGGTTACAAGAAGGAAGCCCCGGAGCAAGTTGATGTCCAAGAAAATATGTTAAAAGAATTTTTGGGAATGATTTCGGGAGAAGATAACAAGGAACCCAAAATTTCTCCTTGTCGAGATTTCTTTGGGATCGAGTACATGAAGCAAGGAAAATTTATTAGTGGAGATGAGAGGAGAAGGTACAAGTTGACAAAAATTAATGTTCCTCTTCCCAACATGAGGTTGAGATTGAATGAAGACAAAATTGGTTAGAGGAAGGATTTCTTGTACCGACAAAGAAGATTAAGAACAAGGTAAGTCAACGTGTCAATTAAAATTTTAAGACTAATGTTTTGTGGAGATTTGTTTGTTCAAGTAATAGGTATTGGAAGCAATCGCGATGCCCCCGAAATCACAAGATCAAGCTCTTCAACATCTTCGAAGTCTGTTCGCATCAAGTTTTGCACAACCTCATGGGAAGAACAACAGGATATCTTTGGATATTTAGAAGCCCTATGAAGTTACGCTTCCAATGAGTCAAGAATCAAATCGATCGGAGGTTCCTACAAGTGGATATGGCCGAATCACCGATGATTGCATGTCCTGAAAATTTCTGGACAGCAAGCAAAGCTGAAGTGAAACAGCCATAACTCCCTCATTTGGACTCTGGTTAACATGGATGAGTACCCGTTGGAAAGGTAATTTTATAAATTTTTCAATAGAATCATATTTTGATATATGTTCTGTTATATATACAAGGGGAAATCCAAAGAAGAGGCAGCTGCAATATGATGAGAACAAGATGGCGAAGGTGAGGACGACAACAACGAAGAGGAGCTTAGGAAATGCTTCCATTAGAACACTCATGAAGAAATTCAGAGGTTTAGAACAAAACAAAGACCCCTGGAGCATTGGCAAATGAAGACACGAGTTGGCGGCATCCGACGCAAGGAGATGTTTGAAGAAGACCACAATGGATTACACGCATAAGACAACATCCAATGGCGCGGATATTTTTGGGCTCTCACATGAAGGATCATGGAACTACATGAATACATTTAAGACATATGTGAAGCCCCGCAAATAAAGGAAAAATTGTGGGAGAGGGATCATCCTCCGCGGCCCAAGACGAAGGAGAGGCTGCACATCAAGATAATGAACAACCACATGGAGGGATTCCGATGCAATCACCATATGGAGGAAGTATGCCAATGCAAGCATGGGGGAGTGGGGCAGCCACGCTACCACATCCTACATCATACATGGTTCCTAACGAAGTTTTCATGGCATCCCATCCAAACCAATGCAAGTCAAATGGAAGAAGGGACCGCAAACATTGCCTATCAAATTGGTCGCCTTCACATATCACCGCCGAAATAATTTTGAGGAGGACCGGCACAACCATGCTACAAGCAAGATCATCAATATCAACCACCGTAAGATGAAGAATGGAGAAGGAGGAAGAAGAAAAATAATAATGATGTCGTCAACTTCGGTTCGATTTTCCCTATTTCCTTTTCTTTATTTTCAGCTTTTATGCAAATTTGTGTGTGCGTAGTATTTTCTGTTTTTATTTATTTTCAGCATGTGTGTTAGTAGTAGTGTTTGCTTTAAATAAACATGAATAAAGTTTGCCACCATGATTATCACCTTTAGTGAGGATAATAAGTTAATGCCATGTTGATATATGATGAAAGTTGCCGCTTTGCTCATCTTTGTGCTTGTTTTATGCATGTTTAAGCTAGTGCTGTCTTTTAACATGAATCTGAAATTTAATTAAATGCTAGCCTAATCTTGTGTGGAGGTTATGATAACTCAAGTCCCATAGTTCTTTTTCGTTGCTCTCAATTTTGAATGAATCAAATAACCTTTTTATTCTCAAAAAGTTATGCTAACCTTGTCATGAGTACCGCTTGCATTTTGCTCTACCCATCCAAAGCTCAAACTTACTTGAGTGCAAAACATTAGTATATACAAGATTTATTTTTTGGTGCATTAATTCAAGGCCTGATTTCTCTGGCCCGAGACTAAGAAGCTGGTCATTCCGTTTTTGCGTATCGTTCTTTATGCTAGCCTCTTCTATCCGTGCATTGTGAGTTTCCACATTGGGAATTTCGCAAACCTCGTCGGATATCCAACCGAAACCTAAACATATCTTTTTGTGTTCACCTCCTTGACCACAACCCAATATATGAGTATGGATGAATATTTTGAGGAAGATTACAAGGAAGGTGCTTCAAGCGAGTAAGGGAGACTTCCAAAAGGATCCCTAGAAGATTTTTCGAGTATCTCTCTCTAAGAAAATATGAGAGCTCCAACTTCCACCTTGGCATATTTATCACCTCTTTGCCCGAGGACGAGCAAACGTCTAAGCATGGGGGGGGGTTGCCAAGGAAGTGCTAGTATAGTCAAAGTGTGTGTATTTTTCTCTCCCCCCTCCTTGATAACATTATTTTTCCAATGACCTTTTTGACGAGTCTCGGTAAAACCATGAGAAGCTAGTCTTGTTTTAATAATACCTCAACTATAATATCTTGGTAGGACTAAACTTTCCTATAGCTCCATATAAAGCTTTCCACCATATACTTTGAGAGAGGAAAGGAGTAGAACAAGTAGGCTTGAGAGACAAGATGAGATGAGAGTACATGAGCAAAGTGCAAGATGGATATTTTTTATCTTGGTAAAGCAATTTTTCTCTTTATCTCATTCTTTATTTTTCAAAATTTCTAAGATTTATTTAAAAGTTTGAGAGCATGATCAAGTACTTGTGGAAAGAGCTTGAATGATATCTACCCTCCATAAAGATAAAAGTTAGTACATTATGGAACTTTATTTTTAGAGAGAAGTTTGTTTTCTCATGTATGATCAAGTGTAGGGTATGAACATTGAAAGGCAACACTGATATCCATTGAAGGCTTACTCGAGGACGAGCAAGGTTTAAGCATGGGGGGATGTTGGCGGTCGATTTTCGTCAACCTAGCCACATATTTACCTTCTATGTTGGTATTAATTTGTTATTCACACTAACGATCCTAACCCTCATTATATGTCAAGTTCACACTCGCATGTGGTTTTTGGAGTTTATTGTTTACACAGGAATCAAGATCTTAAATGAGGACTTCCGGGTAAAGTTCATCAAGGGTTTTACAAGGTGATCACGGACCCCGGGACAAGTCAAAATACAAGATGAACATGACTCCAAATGAACCAAGGACTAAAGCGTGAAGCCGAGAAGTGTCGAGGACCTAGACGGAAGATGCGGGAGTTCATACGCCAAGCACCCTTATCTAAACCGCGAGGAAAATGACGTCAAAGACCCACATGCAACTCGGCAAAAAGTCAGGAAGTCGCGAGAAGCGTCTGGAAGAAAGACGGGACCAAACTGGGCCGAAGTGGGCCCAGGCTGGCCGGCCGGCCCAGCCCATTCCGGGCCCGGTTCGGCACCCCCTTTGACCTAGGTGATCCTAGGGCTATTTATAGTCCCCGTGCCTCGAGCCACGCATCAAGCAATTTGTCATCCGCCGCCAAGGAGCAGAGAAGAAAGGGACACCCTTCCGGAGAGGAGAGGGTCGAGATGGTTGACTAGGGTTTCCTTAGCTGACGTGGGAACCTTGCATGGAAGACCACGTCGGAGTTCTAGAAGCTAGGATCAAGATCAAGGTAGGATCCCGGTGGTGATCTTGTCCATGTATTATACTTCATGTTGAATTTGCAAGATTGAATCCGATTTCTAGCGATCAAGTACTTTCACTTTGACTTTGTCTTCGTTTGGGTTTTCTTATTCTCCAATCTATTCCGCGGATAGATTGCATAGGATGTTCTTGTAGCCATGGTGGCTAGAGGTGCATACCTGACTTACCGAGCACGTTCCTCGTGAACGTGCTCTTAGGTTCACCTACACAATAAGCGGGACATCGTGACAGGATGTTGATCATGTGTACGGTAGGTGCCTTTGAGGGTTGGAACGGAAGCCATGATTTAAAGAGGTTTTTATTGAGATTCGTTTGCTTTATTCTTCTTGGTTTTGGAACTTCAACAAAAGACCCGATCCAACCTCTAGATTGGTTTTACCTCCCCTCTCTTTCTCTTGCTACCTCCGGTGTTTAGTAGATTAGATGTGTTTTCATGGTTCTTCCATAGATTAGATGCAAAAACCCTTCTCAAGATTAAAGTGTTTTCCGCTTATTTAGATTGGATCTTGCGTTACACATTGTTCCATGAATTCGATACCTTGGGTTCGCCACTCAAGGGAAGAAGGGTCCCTTGACTACAACGGAGGATTTGTCTGCTTGCAAGTCCAAACGAACTTTGCAACGATGTTCAAATGTCAACAGCCGCGGTGGTCAGGGAAGGAAGCATCGGCAGCGCGTTCGGCGGCGGCCAGAACAAATGAGTGACCCCAGTAGCCTGGGACACACGGCGCTGGACCTCGTCCATCGAGGGCAGGGGGTCGGCCGTCACCGTCCCCATGAAGGGAGCCCGGTCGTCCGTCATCTGAGAAAGACGCAGGGCGCGACGACGGAGCGGGACGATCCCTCTTGCGTGGTAGCCGCCAATCACGGTGATGAAATTCACCCCGTTGTCGCGAAGTATCTTGAGGGCGTCGAGGGTGTCGTTGAGAAACCGGGGATGATCCTTCTTCTTCGGCCCGTACTTCCACTTCGCCGGCGCCCGGTCGTGCCAGCGGTTGGTGAACTCGGGTAGCGGGTTCTCGAGATCATTCTTGAGGTAGAACCACTCCCGGTGCCACCCGCTGTTGGAGCTTATCAGGGAGGTAGGAATGTACTCATCCATCCTCCCCTGCTTCCCGCGAAGTCCGGCACACCCTATCGCCGCCGCGGTGCCCTCGTCCTTCAGGCAGACAAACTTGTAGAAGTATCGGAACAGGTCCCAGTGGGCTCCTTGTCCCAAATACCCCTCGCACAGAGCTTCGAACGCCGCCATCTGCTGGACACCGTTCGGATTCAAGTTGTGGAGCTCGAGGTCGTACTCCTCGAGGACGGCGCGGATGAACCGCCCCGCCGGGACGGAGAAGCCGCACTCGTGGAAGGTCACGAACGAGACCACGTATCCCTCCGGGGGCTTGGGACTGCTCTCGGCTCCGGGAACTATCCACTCCTCCGCTTCAGTCTGCGGTGGCAACATGCCATCGACGGCGAGGCGATGGAGCTTGGACCAGGTCGCCGTCGAGGATGCCCAGTTCGACATGGCGGCGGCCGTGGTGGCGGCGGCGGACGGAGCTAGTTTGCGATTGGAGGCGAGGAGGGCTCGGTGGCTTGCGCACGGCGGGTGCGGAGGCAAAGGCAGAAGCGGCGGCGGTGAAGTGCACGAGAAAGAGGAAGGGGAAAGATTTTAGCCGACGTCCACGGTAAAGAAGGGGAGAAATGATTGCCCCCCAGCAGTTAATGCCTGGGCTGCCTCAGGTCACGTCCTCCACTCACCGAAACGTCACCCCTCAAAAGACACACCCGCTACTGTCAACCGCCCACGACCACGCCGCCACGTCATCCAGAACAGGGCTCACAAATCTCACAACCAGCGCGGGATCTCCGCCATTCACCTCATGGCGCGCGTTGCGCAGCAAGCAGCAAACTTCCCCCAAACTCAAGATTTCAACATTTAACCCCACGCACAAGTCTCCGACTTGTCCGTGGACTCGGGGGCTACTACCCGTGGGTCCGTTCGCGCGTCCCCGCCGGAGAAAATACGACAGGATTTTTCCGTCTTCGTAGCAACTGAGCCTGGGAGCGAGTCCTTGACTCCCTCACCAGACTCGGGGGCTACTGACGAGGCCATGGACTAGGGCCCACCAGGACCTCTAAAAACCGCAGTACGGACCCACATACGGCGTACTTAATGGCTAATACAATGAGTATTAAGCCCCTGAGTACTCGAGAGTCCGTACGACCTGTTTCCGTCATGGGCCAGAAGGCAGATGGCCCACGGCCACCAGCACCTTCTCCTCCAAGTACATGGCGGCCCATACAACAAGGCCTCGCCTCCGCCTCCGACTACTCGCTCGTACGAGTAGTTACCGCTCCCCGTTCCCGACTACTCGTTCGCACGAGTAGTTTCTGTCGCCGACCTGCGCGGGCTTCACATGGAAGGCAAAGGGTGTGTGGCCCCCCCTGAACGAGATCCTGAGATCTCCGTGCACGTTCCCCCGTGCACTGCCATGTGTCTGCTCCACCGCAGCGTTTCGCCCGGGCCTGGCTGATTCGGTGTCAGGAGGCGGCTCCGTCAAACCCTGCCACGAACGGCACAATGGCTAAAGTACTGCGAACGGCGTGAGAAGTGCTGAGCAACGAACGGCACAGTACACGCTATGCCCTAAGCATTGGAAGGCGCGGCGTAGACCACCTACTCGCACGAGTAGTTTTCCGCCTCCGACCAGTTCAAGACTTGACCGTCAAGGCTGCGGGTACACGGGCCCCGTCGATATCCTGTGATATCCGGGCGCGTTAGCCCGCGACTCGCCACGTGCCGGCCCCTCCGCGCCGGTCCGCCCTGACCAGGTCGATTTGGTGTCAGAGGGCGGATCCGCCTGCTCCTCCAAAACGGGGCAATACGCGTCGTACTACGGACGGCACGGGAAAATGCAGTGCCATGAACGGCACAGTATCCACCGCTCCCTATCCCTCGAACGCCGCGGTATAGACTACTCCACCTCCACAGTAACTGGAAAAGACAAGCTCATGTTCTACTGCCAGGGGTAGGATACGAATCCTACTCCCTGTACCCGGCTAACTACTCGGAGAAGGGTGCGAGAATCCCCAGAAATGGCTACTTGGGACGCATGATTCCAGGAAGACCTACACCGTCATCTGTGGTGTCGCAATAGTTCTTCGCCGCTCCGCCTGACAGCCCGACGTGGGAGGAGGACATCCTACTCTGTAGACTAGCTTACACCCTCAATGTAACCCCTGTGAGCCTCTCCCTTATGACTATAAAAGGGGAGGAATAGGGCACTTGCAACACACGTTCGTTTCCACCCCACATGCACTTAGCATCGATATCTCATCTCATACATTCAAACAGACGCACTCATACTCACGTACGCAGAATTCTGCTACAAGAACCACTTACACGCCAGGGACTTGGGCTCGAAACCCTCTCTCTACCTGTTTGTATCCCCTACTGCAAACTCCTGAGCATAAAGAACACCCCCTCTCAGACTGGACGTAGGGTATTACTCTCCGGAGGCCCGAACCAGTATAATCTCGAGTGTCTCTTGTGCAACCGTGCGGATCCGTACACGCATTCTTATAAATTTACTTACCGGCAGTAACAAACTCCGATGGTATATTTATCCAATCAAAGAGAAGTCGGAAGCGCTAGATAAGTTTAAGATTTTTAAGGCTGAAGTTGAAAATCAGCACAACCTAAAGATAAAAGTGGTGAGGTCAGACCGAGGTGGGGAGTACTACGGTCGACACACCCCGTATGGCCAAGTTCCTGGACCTTTTGTAAGGTTCTTACAGGAAAATGATATAATTGCCCAGTATAGTACACCGGGTGAACCTCAGCAGAATGGAGTAGCTAAAAGAAGGAACCGTACCTTGATGGATATAGTTAGAAGCATGTTAAGCTACTCAATATTACCAGTTAGTCTGTGGATGGAGGCATTAAAAACCGCCACTCACATTCTAAATAAAGTACCTAGTAAGTCAGTACCTACAACATCGTATGAGTTGTGGACGGGTAGGGAACCCTCCCTAAGATATATGCGCGTGTGGTGATGTCCAGCAGAGACTAAAGTTTTCAACCCAAATATTGGGAAGTTAGACCACAAAATAGTAAGTTGCCATTTCATTGGCTATATAGAAAAGTCTAAAGGTTATCATTTCTATTGTCCTAACAGACATACAAAGTTTGTGAAAACGAGACATGATATCTTTCGAGAAAATGAAATGATTAGAGGGAGCAAGGCAACTCGAAAGATTGATCTTGAGGAAAAGCGAGTGTGTGCACCCACTCCAATGGTTGAAGAACCATATTTTATGATGCCTACTGTTCTGACAGCTACAGTGCAACCCACTGTGGTGCCGGAACCTGTTGCTAGTACTCCTGTGCAATCAGTGGATGAAATGAGGAAACTGTTCATCAGGATCCTATAGAAACAACTGATGCACAAGAAGAACCACAACAGCCCCAAGCACAGGAGGAGCCAGCCATAGAGGCCCAAGAAGGTCTCTAAGAGTTAGAAAGCCAGCTATCCCTGATGACTATGAAGTTTATAACAGTGAAGAAATTCACATAGAAGGTGATCCTTCTTCTTTTGAAGAAGCCATGAGTCGTCCTGATGCATCCAAGTGGCTAGAAGCCATGGAAGATGAAGTGAAGTCAATGAGTACCAACAGATTTTGGGACTTAGAAGAAATTCCTAAAGGAGCCAAACAGTAGGCTGTAAATGGGTCTACAAGATTAAATATGACTCCAAAGGGAATATAGAAAAGTAAAAGGGGCAGCTTGTGGCCAAGGGGTACACACAAAGAGAAGGGTAGATTACAATGAGACATTTTCTCCAGCCTCTTGTAAAGATTCTTTTAGAATTATAATGGCTTTAGTGACGCACTATGATTTGGAATTACATCAGATGGATGTAAAGACGGCATTCCTAAATGGAGATCTATATGAAGATGTTTACATGACTCAACCCAAAGGTTTTGTTGTGAAAGGAAAATAGCATATGGGATGTCGTTTAAGAAAGTCCATTTATGGCTTAAAGCAAGCCTCTAGACAATAGAACTTAAAATTTTATGAAATGATTAAGAAATTTGGTTTTAAAGCAAATGTTGAGGACAACTGCGTTTACGCAAAGTTTAAGGATGGGAAATTTATTTTCCTTATACTATATGTGGATGATATTCTGCTTGCTAGCAGTGATGTCAGACTGCTACAGGAAATGAAAAAGTTTTTGTCCTCAAAATTTGATATGAAAGATCTTGGTGAAGTCTCATATGTTTTAGGCATTGAGATTCATCGAGACAGAAGGAATGGGGTTTTAGGTTTATCGCAGAAGGCATATTTGGAAAAGATCCTAAAGAAATACAATATGCATGCGAGTAAGGCCACACCTGCTCCCATAATTAAGGGCGATAAGGTTGGACTTTATCAATGTCTAAGGAACCAGTATGAGATCGATCAAATGAAAATGGTTCCATATGCTTCAGCAGTTGGTAGCTTACAGTGTGCACTCGCCCTGATTTGACATTTGTTACGGGAGTACTTGGTAGATATCAATCTAATCCAGGCAAAGAGCATTGAATGATGGTAAAGAAGGCTTTTCGATATCTTCAAGGCACGAAAGATATGATGCTAACATATAGAAGGTCTGATTCCCTTGAGATAGTATGGTATTCAGATGCTGATTATGCGGGAGATAGAGATGATAGAAAATCCATGTCAAGATATAGATATGTATTCACTCTCGCAGGAGGAGTTATCTCATGGAGAAGCTCTAAGCAAGAACTGGTTGCAACATCCACGATGTATGTAGAGTTTATAGCCTGTTATGAGGCAACAAGACAGATAATGTGGCTAAAGAAGTTTGTGCCCGACTTGAGAGTGGTAGATTTCATTCATAGACCACTAAAGTTGTACTGTGACAATGCGCCGGCAGTATTCTACACTCATAACAACAAGTCGAGTAATGCTACCAAACCGATAGAAATAAAGTTCTATGCGGTGAAAGATAGAGTCCGGGATGAAACTATAAGTCTGAAGCATTTAAGTACTAAAGAGATGATCGTGGATTCGCTCACAAAAGGCTTACCACCCAATGTGTTTAAAGAACACATTACCGGTATGGGTTTAAGGGAAAGCCTATGATTCCTGAACTGGGTCCAAGTTAAGATCCTTTCAAAATGGATAAGTGTATTGTGGCTAGTTAATCTGGTTGTGATTACGATTAAGACGACCCATGCTCAATATGTTTTATTTGTGATGAAGTGGATACCAATTAAGGAACTCGAGATTAAGTAAAGGTAGTAGGAGAGATCGAGAGGGAGAATGTTAATTCGATCTCTTTATCGCCACGGCCCAAAGGCCGTGACGGACTCGGTCTCGCGCCCTGGTCGGGGGGCGCCCAATCAATTCATGGTTGGTGGACCCCCGTCGCACAGTGCTATAAAGAGAGGGTGGGGGCTACGGCGCTAGTCACGAGGTTCGCCTACGCCGCCAACCCCCACCTACAAACCTTAGCCCGACCCGAGGGAGCACTGGAGCGGCGGGAAGCTCCACCACCGCCGCCGTCGTCCTCCTTCATTAGACGCACGCGCTGCCACCGGCCTCATCTCCGCTACGACCACTCCGTCGCCGCCGTCACCGAGCCGGCGACTTCTCTCCCTCACCTGCATCAACACTCCACCGACGATCTGCCTCTCTCTACCTCTCTGTTTCCTTTATGCATTAGACTAGATGTTTTAGATCTAGATGGAAGTCATGTCTATCTGTATGAGTTAGAGCAACTCCAGCAGCCTCCCTACTTGAGCCCCTACTCAAAAAGTAGGGACTAAGAGCAAAAAAATGCACTCCAACAGAACCCCAACTCGGGCACCCAACACTGTTCACACCCTCTACATCCACCCTCCGGCCCCTTCTCATGCGGGTCCTGTAGGGAGCTCCTACTTGGCCGTTGTTGCAGTTTCCTCCTCCCGCGCACGCACCGGAATCCCCCTGTCGCCGCCCCTTCTCGCCGCTACTCGGTATCTGGTGCTCCGCCGGAGCTCGAGTTCCCCCGCTGCCGCTGAAGCTGGGCATCTCCCGCATCACCATGGCCGCCCGGAGCTCATGATGTCACGCGCCGTTGTGGCCGCCCCGAGCTCGAGCACAGGCGGATCCAGCAGTCCAGCACCTCCACCATGGGCTTGGCGAGCTGCTGTAGCTGCGACTTCCCTTCTTGGATCGATGGAGCGACTTCCCTTCTTGGATCGGTGGAGGGAGGAAAAAGGAAGGAGGTTTGCTTTGATTTGTAGGAGGAGCAACTAGCTAGTGGCTTCGATTGGATTTTTGGACGGAGGGAAGCAGTGCTTGGATATGGATTTGTAGCAAGAGCGCATGAGCGCTGCCGCCGTCTGTCTCGTGCTCGGGCTCGCTGCCGCCTGGGGACGAGACCGAGGTCACATGGGGCTGCAGCTCGAGTTCGTGCGGGAGTTTGCACTTGCCCACGCAGCGCCCGGCCAAAGCTCCGCCGGTGAGAGAGAGCCGCAGAGGGAGGTAGGAGACGGCGGCGGTCCCGAGCTCACGAGCACGCTGGGGAGCTCGTCCGACGGCAAATCGAGCGCAGCCCGACGGCCATGGGCGACCCACCTCCGCGCCGGTCGGAGCTCCGCGGCTCGCGCTCACGCTCCCTGTGTCGTCGCCGCTGCGCCCCCAAGATCCAATCGAGCAGAAGAGAACAGAGGAAGAGGAAAGGTGAGAGGGGGGAGGATGAGACGGACAGATGGGTCCCACCTGTCATATTAATAATAGGGGCTGTTGCTGGAGTTGGTAGTAAAAATGAGGACCCCAAAAAGTAGGAGGAGCCCCTATTTGAAAAAGTAGGGGTCCGAAATAGGGGTTATTGCTGGAGTTGCTCTTAAGTAATCACTCGTCTAGATCTGCTACTAGTGATCATGTTTTGGTTCTAACAAGAGGTCTCCATTTCAAATACATCTATCATTTCTGAATGGAGGGAGTACTAGTTGAAAATACTAAAAGTTACTCTGGTTTAGATATTCGGCTTGTGTGCAAAGAAGCTGCCATGCAACCACTGAGATGTCTCATGACAGTTCTTGAAGCCAGTAATGAGTTAGTGCAATTTATAATTTTTTACTACAATTTATCCTGCACTGGCTAAGAACCAAAATATATATTCTTGAGTTTAACCTATTATCATCAACATATCTCATATTTCTGTGGTTCTTTCTGGGTGTGCAGAACTGCCTGAGGTTGGTCCTCTGAAACCTGAAGATATCGAACTTGCGTTAAGGAACACTAGGCCATCAGCTCATCTCCATGCACATCGCTATGAAAAGTTCAACCAGGACCACGGAAGCCAGGTTCTTTGCTCAGAGCAAGCTTGATCAGGTAAGGTTCGCACGAAATCTGCCCAACTCAAACATGCACTGAACAAAAATTACTATTCCCTTTCCTTTCTGAAAGCGTGATCTCCTACAGGTTGCCATGGAACTGATAGGGAGCTATTCTGCCCCTGCACATCAGTTGGTTTGCGTGTTGATGGGGTCCCGTTGTATCAAAATGGTTGCATTAGTAACTAGGCTCCTCACTTGATTGCAATTTGCCCAACTGGCTGAATTGTGAAGTTGCTGGCAGCGCTCATATCTTTCTGGGGGACTTTTTAGCCAGGCTTTGATGTTTCGCAACACCTTAAAGGCTTACAGCAAAAAATGGATTCGTTGTTTAGGCTTACAGGCCATGTTCTCTTCGTTGCAAAGAAATAGTGAAGAGATGTATGAATAGTAGTGGAATATTATTTTTTATGAGAGAAGATGTGATAAGTAAATACTGCTAGTTTCACCCTCCCTCCAACGAAGAGAACAGAGCCCTCACTTGTCGAAATAAATGTTTTGGTGCCCTAAAAAAGAGTACTGTCTGGTTACATTGAACTGAATGCGAGCAGGTCCATTTTTTATGCTTATTGTTAATGCAAGTGTCCAGCTCGTTTAGCAAGATTTAATATACCGATACGCGCTGCTTGAAAGTTATCAGGTTGGATTGGAAGATACCTCCCTGACGGCCTTACGCAAGTCCAAGGGGCCTGTCCTCGGACCGGCAGCCCTGCACGTTTGCTCGGCGCCGGATGTCTGCAGCATCTCGCCACATTACACGGCGTGTCCAGGCAACACCAGACCAAGCGAGCCGCCGAACACACGGCGGTTTGCCGGGTGGAAAGGCCCCTGACGCCTGAGTGTCTGACGAGGCACACAAGCCTATTCGGCTTATCTAGGCTCAACTTATCTCGACTTATTTCCTCTGACACTATTCAATCTACCAGTCGATGAGCCGAACACTATTCTTCGTACCAGCCGAACATGCTCTAAATGGCAAGCGGAATGATGACTGTCATTTCACAAATACGGCATACACAATCATAAAACTTCTCAGAGTTTCACACAACCTTCAAAAAGAGCTTCACACAACCTTTTCTCCGTTACCGAGGGGGAGTTTCAAATATGCATGGCATGTCCACCTTCAGAAATAAGACAATCCAGCAGTAGCAGTTACAACACACTGTGAACGCTCTGTCTGTTTCAACCATCAAAAAACACTGCAGGGACTAGCGCAGCAGACAGAAGTCCACCGGCCGATTACCTCAACGTAGTCCACTCAATGAATCAGTCGTTTTCCCAGATCTGGCATCAGTCCATGCTTTGGCTATTGTGCGCTTCATATCCTCATCTCCTTCCTCATACATGTTCTGCACACAAGAATGCATATAACAAGTCACAGAATGATCACAAAAAATTCTTGATGTAAGGGGGGGGGGGGGGTACATTTACCTTCATTAAGTCCATAATTCCAGACATCGGATCCTTCTCCTTGTCCATGCTTGGTTTGAACTGTCAACACAAACGTAAGTTTAGTCAGTAAACTAACTCAGTGTCTTGTGACCAGCCTAGCAGTATTTGGACAGGTGCTATGACAAACTAATGTCTATGCTTTAGGATTTGCACATGTTGTTGTTACAAGTTCCACAAATTGAACCAACATAAGTGAGCAAAAAAAAAGCACCAGTTCTTTTTTTGCTAGTAACAGAGAAAGGAGAAAAAATAAAAGGAAGTTTTAAGAGGCCAGACAGCAAAGGTTCGACATGGAACAAGTGCATCTCAAATGAAAATGTCACATCCGTTGGGGATGGTGCAAGTTGAAAAAGAAAGCATACCTTAAAGTCTTCAAGGGGAAATAAAATTTTCACAGCTCTATGTAGGGTTATGTTCCACAAATCGTCTTTTTATCTCTAAAACTTATCAAATTGAAACTTGCAACTTTGAATTAATGTAGAACATAACCTTACATAGAGATATAAAAAGTTTCATTTTTTTAGAAAAGGTTCTAACTATATTTTTCACCCCCAAAAAAGAGATATTTTGACCAAAGTTGCAAACAAAGAGAAGATTGAAATAGAAGACAACACAGTGATCCAATAATGACAATAAATTGAACTTTACTGGTAGTCAATCACGATCACACAAAAACGCTCAATAGTTTATCATCATCTTGACAACTTATCCACTGACAAGTTAGAGCAATCAGTCAGTAGTTTTCTTTTTTCCCCCTAAGTTCCGCAATGAGAACAGGATACTCAATTCAGGAATGGAAGAAAGCGCAGCTGACTAAATCAACTGGACTACCCATCCATCGATTCCCATTAGGCATTTGCTAATGTCTAACTACAAAATTTCAAATTCATATAGACAAAATCAATAATAAAAAAATAGTGCCCTACAGACCATTTTTCAGTCATTCTGGGCAATCAGACAGATTAGAAATATTTAAAACGGGAATATCACAAAGAATATTAAATTAGCTCAACACAGTCAGTACCTTGTCTTCCTTGAAGTACAGGTCTAACCAGTTGCCTTTAGAAGCTTTGCAAAGGGTAACAACAACCTTTGTAGGCTTCACCACAACCTTACATTTCTCAGGAACAATTTCCTTGTTCAGCTTTGGTATGGCGCACCGATAATTTTTGCCTTTGACATCATGAAACTTTATATCCACTGACATTGGCTTGAAAACAGTCTCCACCTTCTCTTGCTCGACTCCCTCCAGGAATACATAAATCTGATGATGGGTGCAATCAAGAGCAAAAACATTATCAAACAATATACCATCAAAGATGTGCATTGGTTTAGCAATTTAGCAATTTAAGTAGTTGACCAAAACTATGCATAAATTGTACGTCACTAATCAATCTGAAGAAATCATTGAATTGATATGAATATATCGAGTACCATATGAATTAAGCATAAATGCATAATCATCATGATGCATCAAGTAACTATGGGCCTGTTTGGATGCAAGGGGTAAATGTTTACCCCAAGACAAATGTTTTGCTCCTTCTATTTGCCTCTAATAACATTTACTCCTTGAGGTGTTTGGATTGAGGGGTAAATGTTGATGTATGGGAGAGAGAGGGCTAGGGTCCACCACAATTTTGCTCCAATTTGCTACTTTTGAGGGGTAAATGGAATTAGAGGGGCAAAACATTTGCCCCACATGGGGGTAAATTTGCCCCATTTACCCCTCCACCCAAACATCCCCAATATAAGGTAGTAGCTTCATGATCACGACAATTGTGATGTGGCTGAGGTCAGCAGTAGTTTTTCACACACATAAGTCAAGACTACTGGGGACATACTAGAAGACAAGCATAATTTTCTTTTTTGAGAAGTCAAAAAATCTTTTTTCCCATTGACAATACTCCCTCCGTCCAAGAAAACATGCAATTGTAGCATTTGAATTTTGTCCAAAAAAAAAATGCAATTTTACCCTTTCTAGACTAACGTGGCAACTCCCTGTGATCTGGGACAAATAAAAACTGAGAGCATAATCCGAGCAGAGTCCAAAAAAACAAAGTTGTGGTTAAAAAAAAGGCCACGTCATCCTTTTTCCTTGCCAGACCAAATCGAAGCATCCAGACTCCCTTCTTCCTTGTCAGTACTACATCACTACAGCAAGGGCAAAAGTGTCTTTTCATCTTGTTCTTGGTGTGTGTGAAAAAAACTAAAATTGCATGCATTCCTGGACAGAGGGAGTAGTTTCTGCTACAGATAAAATGAATAACAGGCCATATTATACTGATATATAATCTGGTACACTGAAATAGACAGGAACGAAATGTATCATCGTTACATTGTTCCACTCTAGTTTGCACCTAACACACAGTAGAGATTAGACAAGTTACAGAATTTAATTTCACTGATTAACTAATGACAAAGGGAAACTAGACTAATCGGTAAAACAAAATGAAATGCTGGATTATATAATCAGGCTGTGCACACAACATACCCTGATCTTGTCGCTGTCCTGATCCCAGCTGAACGACCCCAACGTAACGTAGTTCAAACCAGGACGCGCAGGCGCAGAAGCGGCCGCCTGCGGCGCAGGCGCTGGTTCGGTTGCCTTCGCCAACTGTCATCGCACATCACAGTCAGACATCGCAGATCGAGAATCCAATAGGAGTTCCACCGAGGCGCGGAATGGGATCGGCCGGCGGGTGGACCGATAGAATGGGGAGAAGAAAATGAAAAGAGAAAACAGAAAGGAAAAGATGCAACCTTGGCCTCAACGTTGCGGATCTCGTTGGCGAGGAGGGACTGGACGCGGGGGCGCTTGGCGAGGCCCTCCAGTTGCCTCAGCTCGTCCAGCTCCAGCCGCAGCTCCTCCGCCGACATCTCCGGAGCGCTCTCGGTTCTTCCGGGCGTTCTCGCGGCCTCTCGTCTCTTCGGTGCGGAGTGGTCTTGTGGGCGGTTGCTTGTTGCTGCCGGCTTAATTAAGGGTTTGTGCGGGTTTTGGAAGCAAGCAGAAGGTTCTAGACGACGATTTTGCGGCAAAGAAATGGGCCGAAACCAGGAGTTTTGGGCCTTTGCGGCCCTGCCTGCCTACACTGACTGACTGACTGAGAGTGAGTACGACCGCCCGCCCAGAAAAGAGTCATTTCCGCCTTTTCAGAGCAACTTCAGCAGCTTCTCTATCCCCTCCCAATAGCAAAAAATAGTCATATAGGGGATGAAATCTTCTCCAGCAGATTCCCTATAGCCCTCCCTTTTTTTCTCCATTGACTAAAAATACCTCTCCATCCTCTGTATAGAGGGGATCTCTCCTCCACCCCCTATCTAGACGCAGCACTGTAGCAGCAGTCTCCCCCGGCCCTCTCTTCCTTTCCCCCTCCCCTCCCCCACCACCACCGCCGCCGCCGGCCGCTCGCCCCGAACCCGCGCGCCGGAGCAGCGGGGGGCTCGCTCGGGCGTGCCGGCGCCGACCACGCCGTCGGCCCCCATCCCACCGGCGACCCCGTCCGCGCCGCCTCCCTCCACCCCAGCGGCACCCACACTGCCGGCCCCCGCCGCGCCGGCCCCGCCCCCCCCCCGCCGCCCCGCCCCCCACCACCCCCTCCGTCCCGACACCCGCCACCCCCGCGCACCCGGTGGGGAAGTCGGAGTGGCAGACGAGGCACGCCCACCCGCGCGCCGCGTAGAGCTCCACGTACGCCCGCACGTGCCGCTCCTGGCTCGACAGCCACGCGGACATCACCACCACGCCGGCGGCGGCCGCGCCCGACCGCCCGCCCGCCGCCCCAGTAGTGCCGCCCCCACATCTCCTCCCAGAGAAGCTTCGGTGCCGGTGCCGCGCCTTGAACTGGGTACTGGAGTGGGGGCAGAGGACGGAGAAGATGGTCGTGCCCGCTCTACCCGGCGTGCTGGTGGGTGCGGCGGCGCGGGTGTGCGGGGGGCGTGGCGACGCGGAGCGACGTGCTCCTGGTGGCGGCGGCGACGGACCGTGGCGGAGCAGCTCCCTGTGCCACGCCTTCTCCTCAAGGCGCTCGAGGTCGCCGGCGACGGCCGCATCTGGCTCCCCGTCCCCATCTCCCTGCTCCTCCTCTCGGCCTCCCCCGCGAACGCGTCCGGGTCGGTCTCCCCGCTCCTGGCCGACATGATCGACCATGGCTGCGCCGGCGGCAACATCCCAGTACCCAACGTCGACGCCAGATCCCTCGCCACGGTGATCAAGTACTGCGACAAGCACGTCACCGCCGCCAAGCCCAGCTCTGGCTCCCACCACGGTGCCGCGGACGGCGCCGGCAGCAGCAGCAGCGTCAACACCGTGGCATCGGAGAAGACGCTGTCCGAGTGGGACCGCAAGCTCATCGACGACCCCACCCTGGACGCCCTTTACGACCTCATCGTCGCCGCCAACTTCCTCGACATCAAGGGGCTCCTCGAAGCCACCTGCCAGAAGGTCGCCGACATGATGAAGGGCAAGACCCCGGCGCAGATTCGGTCGATCTTCCACATCGCCAACGACTTCACCGCAGAGGAGGAGGCAGAGATCCGCAAGGAGACCCCCTGGGCTTTCGAGGACTGAGTAGCCTTGTTTCGTAGCCATTGCTGCGCCAACATTTCACTTGATGTGCCGGTCTAGCGATTCAATTCTGCTGCCTCCTTTCAGACTGATGTCCTAGTGTTTGGTTCGTATGCACTTGTTTCGAATGGTTCAGCAGGATTCTGAAGAACTGAATGTATGGTGGAAGTTTTGAATTGCCTGTCATTTCTGATCAGTCACATGAATGTTATATACTTATATCTCTGTTGCATGTGTTCTACTATCTTGATCGAAGGTGTATACTGTCAAGGCTATCTTGAAATGCAAATGGATAGAATGTAATCAAATAGCCAGCCATGTTATTATCCTGCTTTGTTTAAGAATTTATGCATGTGACAAGTATCAAAATTCTTCTATCAGATTGTGGGAGTTGTTTGACAATTTATCCTTTTTCTGCACTTCATGCTAAACGTGTCACCAGAAATGCAAATTATCTGTTCTTATTTACAGAGCTCATGTGTATGTATTTTCAGGCTTGCTAATTTTCAGTGATACTGCAGTAAGCCAGTAAGCAATTACTTGAGAGTGATAAGATGCTGTCAGATGATGGGAGAAGACAGATGATGGGAGAAGACAGATGTATCATTTAGAGTACAGTATATGCACTGATTTGTAATTCTTGCATTTTGATATTCCCAAAAGGACCAAATGATACAAAGTTGGATACAGTTTGTAAGGGTACTTGTATTGTATGGGAAATAGTTTCAGTAATTAAGGTGTGTTTTCTATCTGAACATGGAACTGTCTGTGATCCTGTCATATGGTCAGTGAGCTATCACATACCATGCTCATGTGTTCCAGTGAGCTAGCAGGTAGTAAGACAGCGATCTTGATATTGTCAGTGATCAATGCACAATCCCATGTTTTTCTGTTAGTGGCAAATGTAATGTCTTTGTGTTTCAACTGTAGGGAGAGGATAACTATCATACATCAACAGCATGTATAATATTGTTGTCGACTGGCAGACAACTATTTTAAGATGACCCTTGGTGTGCACTGACACTAGGTTCAGTTTAATTTCAGAATCAGCAGCTACTTTGCAATCCTCAAACATTTTTTTTCTTAGAATAACATTTCAGAATCAGCTTTGGAAAAAAAAGCTTTATTCCATAGGGTTTTGAGCAAAACATCCCTTGTGTTACTTTTCTGGAGGGATGAACAAAGATAAACTCTGGTGAAAAAACCACTCAGGTATGTAAATTACCAATGACTAAACTCCAGCCCACATTTTTTCACTTCCAAACTTTAGTAACCGAAATCTTACAAACTCTAGGATCCTGCCAACATGAAGGCTTCTGCAACTGTCCAGCTTGTGAATTGGTCAGAACTGAAATCTGAACTGGTATTCTTTAGTAACAATAAAAATAGTAGTATATTGCATTTCAAATTGGTGTAAGTAGGTCCACCAAGCATAAATATATAAAGCAGAACTGAGTGTTACATAAAAATATTACAGAAATATGTCTGCCCATATTTGAGATTACATAGGAATGTTGATCAGCTAAGATGTGCAGCTAAGAACTGAATGTTCTCCTTTCAAACTAAGAACTGATCAACTAAGATGTGCAGAAGCCCCTAACCAATTATTGGTTAGCTGACCCTATAGTGTATCAACTATCCAGTGGCCATTTCTTTGGTACCCTGTCAGTGCCACACTGAACAAATTTGCTCTGAACTGAACTAAAACACAAGGATCTATCCTAAAGGTCTTGATGGCCTCCCCTGAAAATGGAACAAACAACTCCAGCCAACTCCAGCAAGTTGTCAAAGGCCTCCCCTGAAAATGGAACAAACAACTCCATCAATAAACAGCCCAGGTTCAAAACACTTGACTCAAAGCAAAAACAGAAGATGATATAGATTCAGATTAATGACTATTTCACTAACTACGCGAGTGGTAGTACGGTCATACTGCCTTCTTCTAAGAACGTAGCTGCATGAATCTGCTGCCGCAGGAAGTACACGTTGTTGAGCAGAAATAGGAGCTGCAGGCTTCGATCGAGGAGTTGCAGAATATGTCCAGTTTGTATCAGGATGGTCAACGGACCAGCGCCTTTCAGTATGGCCTCCTTGAATCTGCGTCGCCGCCTCGCCGGCTCGTGGCTGTGGCTTGCTTCCTCCACCAAGGATGCAGCGAAAGATCGCCACCGCGACGGCCGGCCCAAGCAGGAGGCCCCTCGCCCCCTCGCTCTCCTCCGTCGTCGTGCGCCCGTGCCCGCTGCCGATCTCCTCGATTATCATGGTGGGGCGGCCGCGGCGGCAGAGGTCGCGGACGAGGGGCACGTCGGGCGGCCGGTTGGCGAGGAGCACGACGGGCGCGCCGCGGCGACGAGCGGACGAGGCGGAGCGCGGCGCGGGTGCATCCTGGTTGTGCTGGTGCCGGGCTTGGGGAGGCCCGACGGGCTGGGCTTCGAGCTGCGGACGCGGAGGCGGCGGGCTTGTTGGCCGGAGGTGGTGGTGGCCGCGGCGAGCAGGATCTTGCTCGCGACGGCGCGCGCCCACGGGACGGGAGCGGCGGGCGACGGGGGAAAGATCGAAGATTTGGGCAAGCTGAAGAGAAGATGACGTGGCTGGTGGGACCCACGAGTTGGGACGGAGAATAGGGAAACTGCTGGAGCAAATTGTGTTTTGGGGGTGAAAATATTTTTACTCCATCCCCAATAACTTTATATAGGGGATCAAATTTACTCCATCTGCTAGAGTTGCTCTTAGGCCACATGAATCGGTGTTTGGCCCATGTAATAATTGTGCTCGCAGCCTCGCACAGTTCTCTCTCACACACAAAAACAGAGTGATCAGAGAGAGATTTTTTTTTTTGAAAACTGTGATCAGAGAGAGATATTCCAGTGTTTTTTACTCAGGAAAAAAAATCCTTTGTACGGGACCGTGTGGAACAGAATTACTGTTAATTAGATGAGACTTTCTCTGCTAATTAGATGAGAATTTCTCTATTTGAACAGTGTTTCTACTTGTTTGCACATGATTTTTCTTTCGCAACAAATCTCGTACAAATTCAGACTCTTTCGACCGAGCTGGCAGATGCATGCCATTTCCGGACCGGCGTGAAGCATGTCATCAAAAAAGCCATGCGAGCGAGTGTATCCGAAGCAGGGTTCAGTATACCGTGAACCGCCTGGTTTTGTAAACTGAAAAAACCGAGTCGGTTTACCGGTTAAACCGACCGGTTTACCGAATTGCAGAATCTTTAAGTTCGGTTGGGAGGAGCTTACCGGCCGGTTTTAGGTACCGAGCCGGACCGGTAAAAGCCGAAACCGCGGTATTCCGCAGTTCCGAACTCGCTGCCTAACCCACGTTTCGCTGCAGAGACGATTTTGCTCTGACACTCGATGCTACTTGCATTCGCTGTATCGTGGTCACCGCGCCGAGTCCCTAATCAGCGACAGTTTGGGCAATCATTCAATCATTTATCAGAAAGAACAGTTTCGGCAATCATTCAATCGTTTACCAGAAAGATGGAGATGCCTCCACGACCTTGCTCGCGCGCGTCCTGCAGGCCCTGTTTAGTTGGAAAGACAAAAATTTTGGCACTTCTTCCGAGACTTATTAGGATGACTAAATATAAATTAATTACAAAACTATTTAGATGAATGAATAAGAAATCGCGAGACGAATCCATTAGTCTAATTAATCTATCATTAAAAATTGGTTATTGTAGCACGACGTTGTCTAATCATTATATAATTAGGTCAGTCTCAGTGGTAGTGTTATGGGCACACTTACCAAGTTTGTCACATCAGCTTTTCGCATGATGACTCTGTCACTCTCAATACACAGGGTTATGGACACAGTTTCATAGATAGAATGTAGCATTTGAATCTTGCATGTGTTGTGATCAAATACAGGGTCATGGGCTCTCAGTGGAGGGTCGTGAGCATTGGTACCTGTGTCGACCTGAGGTCATCACCATGACCCTGAGATCTTCTCTTCCTTCATTTATTTGATGCCATGTCATAAAAAAACCTATGTGGTAGTCCATTAAACGTCGATGACCCTACCACTGAGACTAGCCTTAGACTCGTTAGATTCGTGTCAAAAATTAAGGTATGGATTGTGAAATGGATTTTGTCATTAATTCACATTTAATACTCCTAATTAGTGTCCGGAGATTGATGTGACGGGTTGTTAGTGAAATATTTGAGAACTAAACAGGATGTTGAGCCAGGCCAAAGCTTTATTCTGTTTTTTAAAATTATTACTCAAATTCAATGCATGTCCATTTAAATTACTTAATTAGAGTTAATATAAAAAATTACCAAATGGATGTGAAAATTACCTAAACTAACATGAGACAGTGTATGTTGTATGTTCATTAGAAAAAAAAGTTTTCAAGTCAAAAACAAGTTTGAATGTTACTAAGACTACAAACCAAATGCGATGACTCTAAACACTCTAAACTTCGAGTGAGATGCATCGGTTTCTAAACACATTGCGTGACAAATTGTTCAGAACCTTCTCTATTGTTTACCATAACCTTCCCATAGGATATCATGAGCTCTCGACGAATCTCGTGACTTTCAAACTTCGTTTGCATTTTATACAATTAAAAAACATTTCAAAAAGCACACGGATTTTCATTCTTCGCGAACATAATGTTCGAAATTTCAAGTAATTTCATGGGTAGGGTCTTAAATTATCTCAATTACACGAATATTATTTTTCCTCAAACTTTACTATATTATTTTACGCACTTGTAGTTCAAATTTGATTTATACGAAAAAATCATTTCAATGAAAGAAAATCGTTAAAAATAACAAAAAGATCGAGATGATTACCTAATTGAAATATAGAGTACAAAATAATGTATTTATAGAGAACAAATTAAAAAAAGGTAAGAAATTACAATTTTTTAAAAACCTTTGCCGTGTGCCGTACTCAAACGCACGACAAAGATTGATGTTTGTCGTGCGCCCCACGGAAACGTACGGCAAACACAAACTTTTGTCGTGCGTCGTGGCGTAGAAGCATGGCAAAGAACGGCACGTGGGTACCACGTGCACTATCGGTGTGCATGCGGTTCGGGCGGGCTCCTCATTGCCGTGCGCCGCCTCCCAGACGCACGGCAAAGGTTGACGACCCACTACTAGTGATTCCACTTTTAGTACCGGGTCCAAAACTCCTTTAGTACTGGTTTTGGACCCGGTACTACCCAGCCGGGCTCCAATAACCTGGTAGTACTGATTCACATTAGTACCGGACTCCAATAACCGGCACTAATGTGCGTTCTCCGTCATCTCCGTCCCACCTCCTCCTCTGTTCCGTCTCCGTCCAGCCCCTCCTCCCCGTCTCCTCTTTTTCTTATTTCTCATTTCTTTTTCCCTTTTCCTTATCACTTATTCAAGAATTAACCACAATCACAATCACATCAAGCACATAATTCATTTCAGAAAAATCACACAATTACAAGAATTACAATCCAAATATTCACACACCACAGATTCACACTAATTCACACAGGAATAACAGATCCCATCGTCGGGAAGATCCAGAACATCAAGATTCACTCAAGAACATCATGAACACACAAGAACAGGGAGCTCCCGGCCCCGCACAGCGCCTCCCGGCCGCGGAGGCCGCGCCCGCGCACGAGTCCCGGCGCCGCGCTTCCCGCCGGCCGCGCCTGGTCCGCGTCTGCCGCGCCTGGTGCCGCCAGCCTCAGATCCGGGCGCGCCCGGCCGCGCCCGAGGCCAACTGCTCCCGCCGCCGGGACAGGCCGCGCCCGAGGCCGGCTGCTCCCGCCGCCGGGAAGGTAGCGCCCGAGGCCGGCCGTGCCCGTCGCCGGGGCAGGCCGCACCCGCACCCGCGCCCGCCGCCGGGGAAGGTCGCGCCCGAGGCCGGCTGCTCCCGGTCGGCCGCCGCCCTCGCGCTGGATCTGCAGGAGAGAAGAGAGGATTAGAGGAGATGAGAGAAAACGAAGATAGAAAAAAGGGAAGGGGGTGTGGAAGAGATAAGGCAGGGGCAGGGTCGCGTGGGGTCGCCGTCCATCCGCGTGGTGCACGCGTGGGGCCCGCAAGGCACGCGGCGCGCAGACGGTGCCGTCCGGGGGCGTGTGGAGGAGCTGACGAGTTTTTAGTACCAGACCAAAATTCACCCGTACTAATGTGTCCCACGTTAGTACCTGGTGGTGTCTAGACCCGGAACTAATGTTCTCGCCACACATTAGTACCGGGTCCCAACACAACCCGGTGCTAATGTAACACATTAGTGCCGGCTCCATCCACGGACCGGTACTAATGTGTGTCTCTGTGGACGGCCTAGGCTCCCGCCTTCCCGACCGGTACTAATGTGCATATTAGTACCGGTTCCAAAAAAATCGGTACTAATGTGAAATCCTCTCCAGGACCAAAGGTTCATTCCCTAGCGGCCGTGCCTCTCCGTCCGTGGCGGCACGAGAGGCGCACGTGTTATAGCGTTTTGTCGTGCGTCACGTGAGGACGCACGGCAAAGATTTGTGTTTGTCGTGTGCTGCTTGCAAAACTCACGGCAAAGAATTTAGTTACCGTGCGTTATTCTTTGCCATGCTCCTGGGGGGAAACGCACGGCAAAAGAACGTCTTTACCGTGCGCCCGATAAAAAGCGCACGGCAAAGATCTTAACGCACGGCAAACATCGGTTTTCCGGGCTGCTGCATACACCAGGTTAACACTGTGCACAGTGCGCGTGTTACCCCAGGCCCCGGCCGGAATTAATCTACATGTGCGTGTACTTGGACCTGTGACGAACACCTTGGCGTCGCATCAAGACATGCACATGTTTCCCGATCACCAGCACCGCACTACAGTCTACAACAGCATTGCGTGCTTCAGATCCCGGCGGTGATGCATGGTAGCTACAAAACTTTACTGCATTTAACTGCAACACACATGCACACGACACGGCGCGGCGGCACGTACGTCTCGAGTCCCGCCTGACGCTGTCATCGATCTGTCGTGCTCATAAAGGTCATAAGCCACATGTACAAGCACGTACGGGGATGAGGAGAGGTTGACGATGGCTATCTACTAGCTCGTCGCCCGGCCGGTGGGTGCAGAGACCGGCGGCGCCTTGGGTGAACAGGTCATCGTCGATCTCAAAAGCTCGGGGTCGGGGCACACGCCACACGGACGGGGGTCGGCGCACATCTTCGTCGGAGGGGCGAAGACACATGCGGCGCCAATAAAGCGGCGCAACCACTGGGGACGGAGGGAGACTCAGAAGCTAGGGCCGCGCCGGCCGGCCAGCTACCGGCGTGCATCGGCAGTAAAGCGAAGCAGGATAACGCTAGCGCCAAAACCATTCGAGTCCAGCTCGCCCCGTACGTACGACGTACGTACATGCACTGACGCGTTCGTGCCCACCGGGCTCGGCACTCGGCAGCGCGCCCCCCGTCAACGCGTCCATGGATGCCAATGCCACGGCTAGCTAGAGGTGGCAGCACCGCAGCAGCCAGCAGGCTTGGGGGGGGGGGGGTCTGAGCTCGAGCTCGGAAGGCCATCCACGCATGCACGCATGCATGCTGTCCTCATCAATGGCAACAGCTAGCGCAGTGCTTCCAGGACTGACTATGCGCGACACCGACGAGTGCCGCCGGAGGGTACGTTCCGGCGGGCCAGGGACCGCAGAGCCCCCGGGCCCCTTGCAACAAGAGGGGGAGCCAACAGCTAGCGACATGCCGCTCAGCCCCGCCCCCGCGCGCGCCACCGCACGCGAGCGCCGCACCGGCGGCCGTGCCTTCTGCCCACCCACGCTTTGCTTTGCACTGCACTGCAGGCCCGCTGTTCTGAGGAGGCCACAGCACAGTCCTGGACTACTCCTGCTTCCAGGCCGTGGCAGCTGCCAAAAGGTTTGGGCGTGGCAGGGTAGGGACGCCGGCCGGACGGGAAAAGCCGGAGCAACGGCGAGGATGTGTGCCCTGTGCGGTGCGATGCATGCATGCGCACACGCTGTTGCTAAGCGTACGGGTGTTCCCTGCGTTACCAGAGCTTGGGGAGCTGGCGTGCTGCGATCTTATTTGGATTCTGCCCATGATTAGCTAATGTTAGTTGACGATCGTACGTGATGATACAGTGAGCCCTAACAAAAAAAAAGGCTTTGTGACCATCGATGATCCAGTTTTGTGATGAAAAGTCTTTTTTTTTGCACTACACAATCATCATCTTTTTCCTGAGCAACCTACTAGTAGATCATTGATGGCCCCCACCACATGTCGATCTTTTCCAGATCCCGTGTGGTGTGGCCCGAACAAACCACATTTTCTGCGGCCTCGCGCGCTGTGGAGAATGCAATGCACGGGTGAAAACGGAGGCGCTTTTGGTCGGGTGTGTTTAGATCTCAAAAAATTTGCAAAAAATATTTCATCATCTATCACATCATCTCACATCACCTCTCATTATTCATCTGTATTTATACCAATTTTTCTCTAATTCTTCTCCAATTCAGCCAATTCATCTGGATCTAAACACACCCGAAGGTACGTTTTTCTTTGTAACTGCACGTTTTTAACCGGTCTGGCCTTTTTTTTTCTTTTGCAGTCGCAGGCTTGCAGTCATCAGATGGTCCAGCCGACGACGTTAGACTTTTGCTGCTGGAGCTTTTCAAAACGAATGCACCATAGAGACATCGGCATCGCGCAGTCTAGAGTCTGCATCCCCGAAAAATCCGCTCGTCAGAACTCAGAAGCAATCATAGGGTGTGTTTAGTTCTCTGATTGGGATGCAAAATTCTGAATTTTACACAGATTTTAGGCTGAAAAGTACTGTTCCGAACTGAAAAACACAGTAGCACTTTTCGTTTGTTTGTGGTAAATATTATCCTACCATGACCTAACTATGCTCAAAAGATTCGTCTCGCAAAGTACATCCAAACTGTGTAATTAGTATTTTATTTCATCTACATTTAGTACTCCATACATGTGACAACATTTTTGATGTGATGTTTGATGTGATGGGAAATCTTCTTTTTGTATAGTGAATTTTAGGGAAGTTGGACTTCTAAACACACCCATAATATATAGCAACAAACCGTGCAGGCAGCCACATCCACAGCCATAATTCGGTTTGATTCCATGGAAATTTGCAGAGCCACACAAATTTCAGGCTTTCAGCAAGATTTTATCGTATTCAAATAGGTAGAGAAGTGCGTGTACTGACGAGGCCACTCCTCTCAAAAAATGCAGTGTCATGTCAGTTAATGATATAGCAAAGAGTTTACTAATATGGATGAAATTATGTATACACTGTTTTTAAGATGCTTTTGATAGATTTTGTTCGGCTTCTCATTTTTCAACTTCTTGTGTAGTTATTTTCTTTTAAAATAAATTGACGGTACAAATCAGGAAGATGCGCCGAATCAAGATTTTGCCGAATAGTAAGTACGTTGAGTACGGTTTCAGGTGAGCATTTCAGCAGTACAGAAGCAAAAATGTCAGCACTGAAATACGTAACACTGGCCTGTATCGGGCCCAGTTCACAATGGACGTCCAAGCCCACGACGAGTCGCCGACACGGGCCCACTGACGCCCAACGTTTGCCTGGCCGCCGTCGGCACGAGCCGCCGCATTCTCCGAAGTCCTGAATCACTACTTCCCTACCTCAGGCGCTGTTTAGTTCAGTGAAAATTTAGCGAAAGTAGTGAATTTTTTGCATTAGAAGTATGTTCTTTGAGATGTGGCACGGTCTGCGATGCGAAAATTTTGGAACTTTTTGGGTAACTAAACCGGTGATTCCCCCAAGCAATGTCCTCTGAATCTCTGATCACGACGAGGCTCGCCCACGGCGGCAAAAGAACTAGCCGGAGCCGGCGGAGACGTCTCCCGGCGCGCGAGACGGCCCTCGAGGCTTTGGCGGGAGAGTGTCCGCAGCGAGAAATGGACGCGGTACCGCTTGATTGGATCCCCTCTGTAGTGACACATCGCAGATTTAGCTACGGATATTTTCAACTAAAATCAGGTGGTCCTATGTACATCACCAAGATGCTATTGCATTGATGCTAATATCTCTATGGCTGCATCCCCAACCATCCTCTCATCAGATATCCAGATGCAATCATATGCCCCAATCAAGCATAGTACTAGTAATCATGAACAACTGCATGCAATCAGCCACTATCACGACGAACCTCACTTTGATTCCGTGGAATTTTTCTAAAGGCCTACTGAAGATCTCACGCGTAGCAATGATTATCCTGGAATTGGTTCGAGGGACAGGAGGTATTGTCAGAAGCTGCAATCAACCATTCCTCAATTCTATCAAGAAATTCGCGAAAAGATCACCCCCAGCGTTACTCAATCATGATTAGCACAGCAATTGTAGGAAAACACCAAACCATCTTGCAGCCTGTTCGTTTGGCTGGTGGCTGGTACTGATTTGTTCTGAGAGAAAAGTACTGCTGGCTGGTTGTTGGTGGCTGGTTTGTTCTGAGAGAAAAGTACTGCTGGCTGGTGGCTGATAAGCCAAGCGAACAGGGCGTGGTTGCTCCTTACAGTGAGGTAGTAGGCAGTAGCAATGCAGCATCAGGTGTTTACAGACAGTTCAATCTCACGATCGAGCATCATCTCATCATCATACAAACATAAGTAGAATCCGAACCAAAAACGCGGTAAAATGATGGCGCTAAGCTAGTGCAAGGGAGGCATGGAGAGTTCAAGCTGGCGAGCTGAGCGAGCTCACCATTGCAAACCTGTGATAGAGATACCACATTTCCCGGCAGGCCTTCACTTGCTGTTCCCCTTCTTCTTCCACAGGTCGCCGAGCATCCGGATGCCAGCGCCCTTCCGCTTGCCGCCGAACCCCTCGTCGTCGTCACCGTCGGGCATCGTGGCGGGGGAGCCCCACCCGTTGCCGTTGCCGGCCAGCCCGGTGAGGTGGTTGTCCCCGCCGAGCACCGCGGCCGCTGCCTCGGCGGCCTTGCGCCACTGCTCGGTCTGCACGCGCAGGCGCCGCATCTCGCCATCCAGCGCCTCCCGCGCGGCCTCCGACGCCTTGAGCTGCTCGCCCATCCGGGCCTCGCGCTCCGCGGCCTCCTTCAGATCGTGCTCGGCCTGGGACGCCTTCGCCGCGGCGTCCTCCTCGGCTTTCTTCGCCGCCTCCGCGGCGTCCAAGGCCTGTTTCTTGAGCTCGGCGTTCTCCGCAGTGAGGGCGGCGATCTCCGTGTCCTTCTCCGCCAGCTTGGCCTTGAGCTCCGTGACCTCCGGGCTCTCCTCCTTCTCCGCGCCGTCGGTTTCCACAGCTGCATTTTTGGTCTCCTCCTCGATCATCTTCTTGGTCTCCTCCTCCTCCTCCACCACCACCACCTCTTCCTTCTCGGCCAGCGCCACCTTCTCGCCGCAGCTCACCGCCTCGCAGTCATCTGCGGCCGCGGCGGTCTGATTCTCCTTGTTCCCCGACTCAGCCTGGACGACCTCAAACACATCGGTCGCCGGAGAGTTTATGCTGCTCTCCTCCTCCTCGGCCGCCGGTGGAGGCACCTGCTTCAGCTCCTCCGTCTTCTTCGCGCTCTCGACGACCCCCGTCGAGGTGGGGGCAGAGAGAGGAGAGGTCGCCGCGGAGGCGGGGCTCCCCTTGTTGCCGAGGCCGCGCTTCTTGGCCTCCTCGAGCGCGACCTGCGCGTCCTTCTTGGCGGCCTCGGCGGACGCGAGCTGCTCCCGCAGCTTCTTGAGCTCCTCCTGCACCTTCCCCAGCTTCGTCTCCAGCTCCGCCACCCGCGTCCCCGCCGCGCGCTTCTTCTGCGGAACCTATCCCCCACCGCCGGCGAAACAGTGAGCCACAGCACCTCTCTCACACCAACCAAACAAACACTCCGCTGGAAATGGGGGAGGGAGAGAAGAGAGTGGAACTTGCCTCGGGCAGAGGGCTGCGCGGCGAGTGCCGGTCCCCGACCTTGGGGCTGGTCCGGTCGACGACGGGGCGGTGGTGCGCGCCATTCGCCTCGGAGGACGCCGTCGTCTTGAGGTGCAGCGGCGCGCGCGGCGACGCTCGCTGCGGCGGCTCGGACCCCCTGCAACGGAATGAAGGCCAATGCCCGTCAGAAAACCCGCGGCACACCCCGCGCACCGGTGGGGGTTGGGCTTGGAGCACTGGGGCTCGGCGCGCACCTGGATCTCGGCATGGTCCTCCGCGAGCTCGTGGCGGCGGCGGCGGTCGCGGTCGAACCTCTCCTCTCCTTCCCCTTCCTTCGCAGCGTGCGCTTGCAGGCAGTCGGGCGGCGCGTCGTCAGAAGAGCAGCTGCAGGAGCGAGAAAGACGTTGGGGTGATGGAAAGGCGGAAGCGAGCTGCGGCGCGGCCTCTCCTTTCTCGTGGAAACGGCCTGGGGAATTTGTTTGCGTATTAATAAATGGAGGCCGAGGCCGCGACCGCGGGGCGAGGGGCGCCGGCTCCCAGGCCATGAGCCGGCCGACCGCCGACGCGACCGAACCCGACCCGACCGGTGCGCGATTCAAATTCGAAAATCAATTGGGGCAGAGCCAGCCCAGAGCCCAGCGGCGAGCGGTGTGGCGGTGCCCAACGTTACTCTGGCTCGAGGCGAGCGTTGGTTAGTTGGTTGGTGCACGCCGACCCGCCCGGGCGTAAATGCGGGCGCCGCGGCGCGTGGCAACTGCTCTCCCTCCTCCCGCGCGCCCTTGGGGTTCGGACGGAACGGCACCGGAACCGGCGGCACGGCTGGGGTTGCCGTCGCGGCGGGGATGGGATGCCATGCCAGGAGTACCGAGTTGGTGAGAGGTTCGGAGGCCACATGGGGGATGGCCAAGTGGCTGGCAACCCTGCCTGTCCCCGTCCCCCCCTGATCACGCACAGTTGCTCGGAAAAGGTCCTCCGTCCTCTCCTCTGCGTGACAGGGATGCTCCCTGTCACCCTGTGCGCCGCGCTGTTCGGCAGCTGCTCGTGCTCCAGACAGGGTTTTAACTTTTAAGTACCGACCGTTGCGGTGCTACCGCCGCTGAGCAGTAACGGTATACCGCTTGGTATACCGTGGTTACCGCTAATTACCGCTCAAATTCAAATTCTCAAACAAAACTCTCTATTCAATCGGTAGCGACCGGTATACCATTCGGTAATAACGGTATACCGAACCGGTTGCGACGATTACCGGTTGAAAAAGCAAATAACCGGTGCTCTTTGTATGGTTGCTACCGGACCGGTTGCGGCGGTAACCGGTCGGTAAACACAAATTACCGAATCAATGAAGACTTTGGTATGTTTTCGAATTTGAATTTAAAAATTGAAAAAGGTGTGTGGAATCTAATGGTGTCAAAAATTTTCGAATATTAGTGCATTTAGTATTTTTTTGTTGGCATTACAAGTTTAACCGGCTGAATTTTTTTCTTTTTCTTTTTTGGTTGAACTTCTAATGTCCGCAAAAATACTAAATGAACTAATATTTGAAAAATTTTGACACCATTAGATTCTACACACCTTGAAGTATTTTTAAAAATTTTCTTTCATTTTTCAATTTTTTGAATACAAATTCAAAAAATTTGAAAACCACAGGTTGGTAACCGGCCGGTACCGTTACCGGTCCGGACCGGTAACACCGGTTACCGCGGTAAACCGGCCGGTTACCAACGGTAATTAAAACCCTGGCTCCAGACGGGCCAGGAAGGAGGACGCGCCGCCCTGTTCAGTTGCTTGGAAGTTTTTTGGAAAAATTTTGAAATTCCCTTCCAAGGTCTATTAAGAGTATTAAATGTAGACTACTTACAAAATTAACTACACGAATAGACTAGAAATCGCGAGATGAATCTATTAAGCCTAATCAATCCGTCATTAGAGATTGGTTACTGTAGCACAACGTTGCCTAATCATGTCATAATTAGGCTTATTAGATTCGTCTCGAAAATTAAGGTAGGAGTTGTAGAATGGGTTTTGTCATTAATTCACATTTAATACTCTTAATTAGTGTCCGGAGATTGATGTGACGGGTAGTTAGTGAAATATTTTGGAACTAAACAGGACCGTGGGTGAGCACAGGACATGTACTCACGAGAGTGTCCGAGACTGGGTGCTGGAGTACCACAAGCAACCCGTCGTGTGTGGTGGCACCAGGGTTCACAAAATCGTGAACCGCCCGGTTTTTCGAACCGGAAACCGGATCGGTTTACCAGTCTTACCAGTCGGTTTCTCAAGGTTGAGTTTCTTTAAGTTTGGTTTTGGGAATAAAAACCGGTCGGTTTAGCTATCAAGCCGACCCGATAAAGATCAAGACCGAAGTTTGCCGATCGGTTTACCGCGAAATCGGAAATCCTGGCTAGCACAAGCTTTTGCTGTGCGATGTCGAGATGCTCAGCCGCCTACCCCGGACTGACTAGCATGAATGATGGGAATGGATATTCTCCGCTTTTGAAGCAATCAGGCAGCCGGGCAATCTATGGGCTTGATTCACTCCCTGCACTCAATTACTCCTACATTTACAGCTACTCCCACCTTTTACTAGATCAGTGAAGGATCCCCCCATCAACGTTGAAAACACTCTGAAGAATGCTTTGTTCATACTACAACTCCATCATCGTACTCCCAGCACAGAATCGATCAAACATATGCTCGGAATGGAATTGCGGGAGGAGTCCGGCAACAAGTAATGGGGACAAACGAGGGAGCCGGGGGAGAGAGAGCAGTGGCGAATGGGTGGGAAATCAATTTGGGGTGTGTCTAGAAGCCAATTTTCTCTAAAATTCACTATGCAAAAAGAAGATTCTCCATCACATCAAACATCACATCAAAAATGTTGACTCATGCATGGAGTACTAAATGTAGATGAAATCAAAAACTAATTACACAGTTTAGATGTACTTTGCGAGACGAATCTTTTGAGCCTAGTTAGGCCATGGTAGGACAATATTTACCACAAACAAACGAAAAGTGCTACAGTGCTTTTCAGTTCGGAACAGTACTTTTCAGTCCAAAATCCGTGCAAAATCCAGAATTTTACGTCCCAATTCAAATAACTAAACACACCCTTCGTGAGGCCTGCCGTGCCTGGGGAAAGCCGCTTCCTATAATTCGCGATCCAGGTGGTCGACACGCGATCGGGCCCCATTGGCAGTTAGTCCGTACAGTATGGTTTATAGCCTAATCTAATCTTGGCGTTTAAGCAGGCGAAGGCGTCAAAAGCGTGCACAAGATGCTCATCACTTCATCAGAGACTAGCTGTATCTGTAGAGGTGAGGGTCAGTTTAACCTTCAACGAATGCTACTTCTCAACTTTTACTTTTGCAGATGGTGGAGTACCTTGAGTACGTCTCGGTGTCACTATGTCTGTCCACTAATCTCAAACATACCGATATATTACTATATGCACCGTAAAATTTCTATGAGAAGTCCACCCTGCTGAGGTACTCCCTCCATCTCAAAAGTATAAGCATTTGTTGATTTCCTATTCTCATGTTTGATCATTCTTCTTATTAAAAAATTATAAAAATGTTTGTTATGATATGTTTTATAATCATATATATTTTAAGTATGTCGTAATCACTTTTACATTTTTATAAAAAAAATTAATAAGATAAATGGTCAAATGCAATCTCAACAAATGTTTATATTGTGAAACAAAGGGAGTAATCGATCACTGATTCACGGTCAAATGCTTGATGGTATGCTGTCATATGTCCTCCAGGGTGGACATCACATTGTGGAGTGATGTCAGTGTGAACCTTTCGACGCTCGTAGACATCACCTGCTCACCTAAAACACCTGCTCGTAGCACCGCACACCTGACTGCGACCCGTGCACCCACTCCCACTTATATGACAGCACGAGCAATGAAGAAATCACCAAGAAAACTAGGCTACAACGCATGAAAAATTAGGAGGAGGCGAGCAGTGGAAATGATACGAGGGCATATATATTTTTTGTTGTAGTGTTTGGTTGTGTGTATTGTTTGTGTGGTGATGTTGGCTTCGACACATTATGTACAATTAGTTCTTCTTAGAGCCCGTTTAGTTACCAAAATTTTTGGAAAAAAAATTTTGGCAGCCCCTTCGAAGGTCTATTAGAGGTAAAAAATGTAGACTAATTACAAAACTAATTACACGAATGGACGGGAAATCGCGAGACAAATCCATTAAGCCTAATTAATCTATCATTAGAGATTGTTTACTGTAGCACGATGTTGTCTAATCATGGCATGATTAGGCTCGTTAGATTCGTATCGAAAAATTAGGTAGGGGTTATGGAATGTGTTTTATCATTAATTCATATTTAATACTCCTAATCAGTGTCCGAAGATTGATGTGACGGGTAGTTGGGAAAATTTTTGGAACTAAACAGGACCTTATATGATGTAATAGTACTCTTACCTTTTATTAAAAAGAAAATTGTAGGATGACAAGCGCTACAGCAGTGAGCAGTGTTCTCTCTTTCTTAGAGGAGCCACTTGGGGCTATACGAGACGGTCGGATAGCGGCAGGCGATGACAAAGGAGAACATGGGAGAAGGGTGCAGTGCAGGTAAAGGTGCCGAAACCTTTTTCGGTGGAAATTGGAGTGCACGTCTACCCAGAAAAAAAAATGGGCAGGGCGAGCAAGCAAGCACGCGTCCGAGACGGGAAGCAGATCCTCTGCCGTTGGTCCCTCTGCCGTTGTCTCACTGTCACGTGAACCTGGTCCCACGCGGCAGTGACTCAACGGCAGGCGAGACTCGTCGCCGAGACGAGACGAGAACACGCGAGTCGCGAGGCCCATGAAAGGATGCGTACAGTAGTACGTGCTTGGGTCCTCGTGCTCATGTGCGGTGCAGTTTGGGTTTCGCACGCTGCCGCGGGCACCGTCTCGAGGAAAGCTCGTCAGTTCGTGTCCCGTCACCAGGGAAACAACATGCTGCGCTTGGTGCCCTGCTCTTTTGCCACACCCACGAAGGGGGCGGCGCGAGAAGGATGCGTGTACTCCTACCTGCGGCCTGTTTAGTTGGCTGAAAATTTGTCTTTTCAACGTTTCGAATACCTGTAGCATACTGTAGCACGTTTCGTTTGTTTATGGTAAATATTGTCCAATCATGAACTACCTAGGCTCAAAAGATTCGGCTCGTGATGTACAACAGAACTGTGTGATTAGTTAATTTTTTTACCTACATTTACTGCTCCGAACATATGTCTTTTGGTGTATTTAATATGATGTGATGGAGAGAGAGTTGAAAATTTAGCAAAAATTTAGCAAATTTTCAGCCAACTAAACACCCCCCTGCTGCAGTTTCCTGTAATTTTATCAGCTTCTTTGATGAGAGTTTAGGCGAAACCACCAATGTACTTTCTGTAGCTCCCAAGTTCCTGTCATAAATGCAGTGAAGCAACGGCAACTCCAGTGAAGCCAGGGGCGGGCCCACGTTGATTCAAGGGTATTCAACTGAATACCTATTATTTTTGTCAGAATATTTAGTATATATAGTGTATCATACATATGTATTCAACAAAATGAAAAATTGACACAAATAAACAGACTTGCCGATCGCTTCTTTCTCTCCTTCAGTCCATACCAGCCCCTCCTTTCCCCACCCATCCCCCACCAGACGGCCCATACAGCCCAATGCCACTCGTTCGCCCGACCTTCCATTCTTCTCGTTGGAGTCGAACCCTTGGACGAGGCGGCCGGCACCCGGCAGTGGCAAGCATTGCGGCAGCCGGCAGGCAGGAGCGGCGGTGGCCGAGTACGCCGGAGCGTGCACAGCTGTGAGTGCAGGGGCTCTATGCTACGGGTGCAATTCTGTGGCGGCCGTCGGCCGAGGCCAGCCTAGTGGGCGCACTCCAGCTCTCCCCTTTTCCTTGATGATCCCCAATCCCATCTGCAGTTCATCGCGCGGCAAAAAAGAGGAGTAACGAATCCTTCATCATCTACTGCATGGAGACTGTAGTGTATGCATACGTACATGCGACCAGACCTCCGGATGCAGGCTGCGCTTGTACTTCAGATTACTGTAGCATGAAACGAGGAACCTCTATCGAATTTAGGCTCTGGAAATTTTTTTAAGACGTGCAAAGCACGTTTTTCATTAAGAGAGGAGAAAAAACATCCGGTTTAGAATACAACAAGGCACGAGGTCTAACGAAAAGAAGGCGAAAGCATTACACCGCCCTCACCGGGCGAACCCCTAACAACCTAGCGAGCGGGAGGAAGCCCACGCGCGCCCAAGTCCTAGCCTCATCTAGGATCACCGGAACGAGCGCCACCGGCATGAGAGCTTCCTTGTCATGAACGCGCCTGTTCCGCTCCCTCCAAAGCGACCAAGCGACCAGCCAAACGAAAGAGTCGAAGCCTTTCCTCCGGGCTTTAGCGACCTGCTTCCTGGCAGAGCACCACCACTCTGCGAATCTCACCGGGCGATCCAGAGCCAGGCTCAGAAGAAGAATGTGTCTAAGAGCCAAAAGCCAGGTCTCTCTAGAGAAGACACAGTCCACCATCAGGTGGTCCAGCGTTTCGGATTCCTGAGCGCATAGCGTGCAGGTGTCAGAGTCCCTAAGCCCGTGACGGTGTAGCCGATCCGACGTCCAGCAACGGGCGTGCAAGACCAGCCATGCGAAGAACTTGCACTTCCCCGGCATGTGAACCTTCCAGATCTGCCGTGCTCCGAGGATGTCGACGCGACCAAGAAAGAGGGCGGAGTAGGGCGAAGCCGAGGTGTAAACTCCGCTAGGCGACCATTTCCAAATGAATCGGTCAGGTTCGGACGTGAGCCTAACCTCCTGCAGTAGGTCCCAGATGACAAGGTACTGCAAGACCACCTGCACAGTCCGGGTGTGGGTCACATCCGCGACCCAACGAATCCCGGCCGCCCCCGTCTGCAAGGCCTCGGCGACAGTGCGGGACCGACACACCCTAGGCGAGACCGCGGCCTAGAGGTTTGGTGCCAAGGATTTGACGGAGCACCCGGAGATCCAGCTGTCCTCCCAGAAAAGTGCACGGGTGCCGTCCCCAACCTCCACGGAGATGGAGGCGTTGAAAAAGGCCTGAGTGGCCTTGTCAACAGGGAAGCGGAACGCCGCCCAAGTCCTGTCCGGGTCAGTCCTCGCCAGCCACAGCCAACGGAGACGCAACGCAGTACCAAAGACGCGGAGGTTGGGCAGGACGAGCCCTCCGCAGCGAGTGGGGCAGGTGACGTTCACCCAAGCGACCAGACAACGACCACCCGAGGCCACCTCTGTGCCGGACCAGAGGAAGCCACGGATGAGGGTTTTGACCGCGCGTAGTGCCCAGGGGGAGATGGAAATCGCCATCGAAATGTGGACCGGGATGGCAGAGAGAGTGGATTTGGCAAGAACGAGGCGGCCACTGCGGCTCAACAGTCTGCCCTGCCAAGGGGGCAGGCACCTAGCGACCTTATCGACCAATGGCTGCAGAGCCGCTTTGGGTAGCCTTTTGATAGAAAGGGGTACCCCAAGGTAGGTGTAAGGGAAGTCGGCGATCGTGCAGGAGAGAATGGATCGGACCAGAGACAAGTGATCCTCGGAGCAGTTTATAGGGTAGACCTGGCTCTTGGTATAGTTTGCCGCCAAGCTAGCCGCGCTCTCGAAGAGCGACAACACCGTCTTGACGACCCGCAGATCGAGCTCGACCGGAGAAAAGAAGGCGACCACATCGTCAGCGTAGAGAGAGACACGAAAGCGGATGTTCCTCCCAAGATCAAGAAGGAGACCATGGGCTTCCGCCTTGCGGAATAGGGCATGGAAGCATTCCATGACCAGCATGAAGAGCATGGGGGATAGGGGATCCCCCTGACGCAGGCCTCGACCGTGGCAGAGTCGCTGCCCAGGGGCACCGTTAAGCAGCACCCTGGTGCTAGCGGTGGACAGGATGACCGAGATCCAATCGGTCCATCTGCGAGGGCAGCCGACAGTCGAAAGGAGCTCAAGAAGGAAAACCCAGCCGACCGAGTCGAAAGCTTTGGCTAGATCAATTTTGAACATGATATTAGGGAGCTTTCGACTAGAAAGAGCTCTCGCCGTGCCAAGGACGTAGCGGAAGTTATCATGGATGAGGCGACCTTTGATGAAGGCACTTTGGTTGGGCGAGATTAGAGAAGAGAGGTGTGGGGCGAAGCGGTTAGCAGCTGCTTTGGAAAAAACCTTCCCAAAGCTATGGATTAGGCTGATGGGTCGGAAATCAGAAAGGGCGACCGGGTCAGGTTTTTTGGGTACGAGCGTGAGGAGAGCACCGTTCAGGTAGTGAACGCTGCGGAAGTCCATGTCAGAGAGGGCGTTGAACGCCCGCAGCACATCACCCCTAATGATCGACCAGTAAGATCTGTAGAAGCGACCCGTGAAGCCATCTGGGCCGGGGGCCTTGTCCAGTGGGAGGTCTCTGATTACCTCCGAGACCTCAGACTCCGAGAAGGGAAGACCGAGGTCCTCCAGGTCCAGCCGCGGGAGTCCCAGCTCCCCGAAATCTAGGGCGCAGGAACGCTCATGGTGGGTACCCAGGATTCGGTCGAAGTAGTCAAAGGCTGCAGAAGCCTTGTCCTCTTCCCGAAAAATTGGACGACCATCGACCAAAAGGGAGGGGATGAAATTTTTTCTTCTGCGGTGGTTGGCATGTAGGTGGAAAAGTTTAGTGTTAGCGTCCCCCTCACGAAGCCACCTAAGGCTAGACTTTTGCCGAGCGATCGTTCGCTGCAGCGAAGTCAGGCCTAAGTAGCGAAGCTTGAGGAAACGCCGTAAGGAAATCTCCTCAGGAGAGAGCGACCGGGAATCCTGTGCGACCTCAAGACGGAAAATGACCTCCTTGGCAATTTGAACCTACAGGCGAATGCTACCGATCGCCTTAGAGCTCCATTTTACCAACGCCTTGCTGTCTCACGGAGGAGGTGGTCGATCATACGGAGCGGGTCAGCATCGGGGCGCGGCCCCGACCAGACCGCCTTGACGGTGTCCAAGAAGCCTTCGACCTTAGGCCAAAAGGCCTGTAAGGTGAAGCGTTTCTTGGAGAGCACCCCACAGTCGAGAAGAAGGAGGAGGGGGGCATGATCGGAACACCGAGAAGAGACAACATGTAGAGCGGAGGAGGGGAAAAGAAACTCCCAGTCCTGGGAGACAAAAACTCTATCAATACGCTCCAGAGTAGGATGCGACCTCTCGTTGCTCCAGGTGAAGAGACGGCCCTGAAGATGTAGTTCGAGAAGCTCAAGGTCGTTAAGGAAACGACGGAAGCGACCCATCATTCTGCGCGAAAGGCAGCCATTGTTCTTGTCGGCCGCCTGATAGATTAGGTTACAGTCCCCGCAAAGAACCCAGGGCCCAGAAAGCGTCGGGCGCGGGGTGCGGATCTCAGCGAGGAAGGAGACTTTATCCGCATCAGACTGCGGGCCGTAAACGAATGAGAGCCACTAGAGTTGAGAGGGTGCGGAGAGCAGCGCGACCTTCACCGTAACGTGGTGCAGGCCAGTAGAGGGGGAGGAGACGAGCCAGATGTCTTTGCGCCAAGCGACCAGAATGCCACCGCGGGAACCCACAGCCGGCAACGCAACATAGTCAAAGTCGATGCCTAACATATCAAGCATGAAGGAAGGGGGTACAACCACGAGCTTAGTCTCTTGCAGACAGAGAAGAGAGACGCGCTCGGAAGCTACCAACTCGCGAACTGCCGAGCGTCTAGCACGCTGGTTAAGTCCATAGACGTTCCAAATAGCTATGTTTACATCCATTTAAACACAAAAAAGAACAACCACACGACTAACGCAGACTCAGGCCTGCGCGTCGACGACCAGCTGCTCCTCTGGGAAGAACTCACGAACTGCCACCTGAAACTCGTCGTCCTCCAGCACGGAACACTGGAAGGACCCCTCGACCTGGGCGTCGAAGAGCTCACGGAAAACATCTTTTAAAAATTTTGAATACCCACACCATAAATCCTGGGCCCGCCCCTGAGTGAAGCTGGACACGTGAACATTTGACCGATCCGAGCACGTCGATTCACAAACCTCTTTCGGCGTAATCTTAGGGCATGTATCAGCACAAGCTGTGAACACACGGTATTTGTTTCCACTGAAATTCGTCTCGTCTGTACAGCAGGAACACACAAGTGACAAAGGGCTCCGACAGCAGTCAAACTGCTTAAATTCCAGCTCAAACCGAGCCCTAATCCTGCTTCTCTACCTCCTACAGCAGGCGATATAATCATTGGAGCAAAGGTCACAGTGCCCGTGGCGCATCTCCAACAAAATGATTAAAGGTGTGTTTAGAAACTCAACTTCTCCAAAATTCACTACGCAAAAAGAAGATTCTCCATCACATCAAACATCACATCAAAAATGTCGACACATGCATGGAGTACTAAATGTAGATGAAATCAAAAAATAATTACACAGTTTGGATGTACTTTGCGAGACGAATCTTTTGAGCCTAGGGTGTGTTTAGTTCCTTGAATTGGGATGCAAAATTCTGGATTTTGCACGAATTTTGGGTTGAAAAGGACTGTTCCGAACTGAAAAGCACTGTAACACTTTTCGTTTGTTTGTGGTAAATATTATCCTACCACGGCCTAACTAGGCTCAAGAGATTCGTCTCGCAAAGTACATCCAAACTGTGTAATTAGTTTTTGATTTCATCTACATTTCGTACTCCATGCATGTACCGACATTTTTGATGTGATGTTTGATGTGATGGAGAATCTTCTTTTTCATAGTGAATTTTGGGGAAGTTCAACTTCTAAACACACCCCTAGTTAGGCCATGGTATGGCAATATTTACCACAAACAAACGAAAAATGCTACAGTACTTTTCAGTTCGGAACAGTGCTTTTCAGTCTAAAATCCGTGCAAAATCCAGAATTTTGCGTCCAAGAAAACGCACTGTCAGAGTGTCAGTGGCCATTCTGCAGTTCTCCCAGTTTTTTATTTCGAATTAAGCAAGATCGATTGACCTCGGAACACAAGCTAGCAGCGAAAACAGTTCTGCAAAGCCGCCTTTGTTATTATAATCCTATACTCCCCCGCTAGGCCGTGTTTAGTTTTATAAGAAATGATATTCAAATATTAATTGAAAGTATTAAACATAAATTAATAACAAAATTCATTTCAATCTCGGATAAAATCGCTAGGCGAAGTGCTGGCCGCGCAGAGGACAAGATAGAAGCGGATTTGCTCGCGCGGGACGCGGCAGCGTAGCCGAGCACATCCCCCCGCCTGTGCGTCCGGTTTCCCTCGGCATCCGCGGTGGGTCACGCACGAGCAGTAGTTTTTACTGCCCCTTCTCTCGTGCACCGTACCGCTCCACTAGTTACTGTTGGTGGCAAGCTGTGCTCGGGGGCAGAAAGCCAGCGGCAAAGGCTTGGTGGACGGGGTTAGGGGTGGGCGTTCGGGTTACCCGATTAGTTCGGGTCGGGTAATTCGGGTTTTGAGAAATTCGGGTAGTGAGAATCATTACCCGATATCAGCTCCAGAAAAATACTACCCGCAAATTCGGGTACCCGCAAAAATCGGGTTCGGGTTCGGGTTACCCAATTTACCCGAAATCTATAATCAAAATATACACTCAAACACACATAATTTTGCATAGACTAGTAGTTTGTGTTGAATTTCAACTACAAGTTGAGAAGAATAATATATTATAGTCACTTGTTCAAATTAAGAGAATTATATTCTAATAAAGTGACAATTTCAAGTGTTCAACTAACAACACGTGAATAAATACAAAGGCAAAGACAAATTTCGGGTAGTTCGGGTACCGGAGTGTATTACCCGAATTACCCAAACTAATTTCGGGTAATGACAATCACTATCCGAACTCGGGATCGGGTACCTCGGGTTCGGGTTCGGGTAATTCGGGTACGGGTTATGGGTATCGGGTATTTTGCCCAGGCCTAGACGGGGGCACGGCGCGGTACCTTCTCTGACGGCCGTGGTCGTGCCCTTCGCTGCGCCCGGTCAGGTGTGACGAGGGCAACGAGTACTTGGGGGGTGTTTAGTTGGCTGAAAATTTGCAAAATTTTTGCTAAATTTTCAACTCTCTCTCCATCACATCACATTAAATACACCAAAATATATATGTTCGGAGTAGTAAATGTAGGTAAAAAATTAACTAATCACACAGTTCTGTTGTACATCACGAGCTGAATCTTTTGAGCCTAGTTAGTCTATGATTGGACAATATTTACCACAAACAAACGAAACGTACTACAGTGTGCTACAGGAGTTCGAAACGTTGAAAAGGCAAATTTTCAGCCAACTAAACAGGCCCTTGGTTGTAGCAGCAGCAAAGGATGTGGCATGAATTGGTGCGGCGGCATACAGAGGAGGCGCGGGAATGTTTTGTCCGGTGCCGGTGACGCCGTCGGCAGAGGCGACGACGGTGGAGGCCTGTGGACTGGAGGGAGAGGGAGGAGAGCCAAATGGCTGGACTTCTGGAGTTGTCGCTGCGAATGCGATTTATGGGCTGCCAGCCGTCTGTCCCTCCGGCCTGTTTGTTTGCATGGGCCAAACTTCCAGCCCACCTTTGGCGGGATTGCCAGCGGGGATCCTATATATCTTCCGGAAGGTAGGAAACTGTCGGGGTTCTCAACCGCCGGCAGTAGATTTGTATCGAATCGTGTGTCGGATCCGGATGGTTGACACGGGAGACACAAGGGTTTTATACTGGTTCGGGCCTTCGAGGAGTAATACCCTACGTCCAGTTCCGAGTACTCGTGTTCCTATGCCGGGGGTGTCTGTAGTAGGGGTTACAAACTTGGTGATCGGTCAGCCTCATGTACGTTGCACTCCTCCCCCTTTTATTGTCACAAGGGAGATGGGCAAAGAGGGAAAACGAAAATAAGCTACAGTGCTATGGTGTTGTGAAGTCTTTTCCGTCATTGATGTCCGTCAGGCGTAGTGGGAGGTCGCTGAGCTGTGGTGTCGTCGGAGGCCGCCGTGTGTGCTGTCACCACTGTTCGTTCCGGGCACTTGGCACCTCCTCTGAGTAGCTCACATAGTGACTCAGCCTTCTTGAGTGCGTCTTAGGCCTGCCACGTTATGACCTAAGAGCTGATAGATGGTAATCGAGTGCGCGTTCTGACGGGGTGGCGTGCAGCTGGCGTTGGCTGTGACGGGGTGTCGGAGGTCGTGGGGGTGTACTGTGCGCCATTACAGCCCCTGTCAGACCCAGCCGTCCTCCCATCGCGCCAGCTGTGGTCTTTGCACGGCGTGAAAAACGGCGTCACGCGTGTCGTCGCGGAGAAGCTTGGGGGGCTGGGACGGCGCCACGTTCGTGTGGGGCCCCAGCCCCACGCTCCGGCTCCTCCGTGGGGACTCCGCCTTAGTCGGAGACGGAGATTACTCGTGCGAACGAGTAGTCGGAGGCGAGGCGGTGTGCTAGTCGGAGACAGAGCGTTCTCGTGCGAGGCGGAGAGCACTCGGGCGAAGCGGAGAGTGGTCGGAGACGAGGCGTACTCGTGCGAGGCGGAAGATACTCGGAAGTGGGGAAGTCTTGTTAGTGAGGGTCTTGACGAAGATCTGCATCCCTCCCCGTCCTGGATCTTAGCCTTCACATTGTCAATGGTGTCAGAGGACTCCATCTTCAAGGTGATTATCTCGTTGCTTAGGGGGTCCTAATCCAGGCCCTCGTCAGTAGCCCCCGAGCCTGTGGTGGGAGTCAAGGACTCGCTCGCAGGCTCTGCATCGGGGAAGTGTTGTAGTTTTTGTTCTTTGATTTACTCGGTGGGTGCGCGCGAGCGCATCCGCCGGATGTAGCCCCCGAGCCCATAAATGAGTTGTAGACTCGTTTATGGGGTTTTGAATTTTGAAATGTTGTCATTGCCTTGAAAACTCTGGTCGTGGCGTCCACGGCCGTATCGGTAATTGCGTGCGCTCCGCTGGTCGTGGCTGACGTGGCGATGGTGACGGTTGGAGGGGACGACCCGAGGCAGGTTCAGACCTGCGGGCCCACCCGGTATCGAACCGTCACGCGGGCGTGCCACTCTCACCTCGGGGGATGAGCCCACCAAACGGGCGGTTTTACAGTGTGGTGGGGCCGGTCATTGAATGCTAGCAGCCACGTTGGCCCCTTATAAACCGCACGTCGGTTGAGCTCCGTACTTTTTCCCCTCGATTCCTTGCCTTTGTCAGCATCGCTTGCTCGTCTGCTCCTAGCCCTTGCGCCGCCGCCGCTTCTTCAATCCGCTTCACGCCCTCGAGCTCGACAGACACCATGTCGAACTAGATGCGCTCCAATGTCTCCCGCTCGATCCTCCAGCGGCTCGTCGCCGCCGACCAGCTGCCGGTCCTCACCGCCGCCGAGGAGTGGAGGGTCCCGGGCATCGAGTCGGTGTCGCACCCGCCGGACGGCTATGTCGTCTCGTTCGTGACGTTCCACGAGCGGAGCTTCACCATTCCGGCTGGCCGATCATCCGCGTCGTTCTTGCGGAGTACCGGCTGCAACTCCACCACCTCAACCCCAACAGCCTCCAACAAATGACGGCATTTGAGGCATTGTGTGAAGGGTACTTGGGAGTGGGCGCCCACTGGCACCTCTTCCGGTACTTCTTCAAGTTTGTGTGCCTGAAGGACAAGTCGCTTCCGGCCACCCTTGGGTGCGCCAATCTTCGGATGAAGACGAAGAGGAGCGAGGAGTACATCTCCGGCACGTTGACGACCTCCAACAGCGGCTGGCACAAGGGGTGGTTCTACCTCAAGGACTGCCCCGAGTTCCTACTGCCGAAGTATACCGGCTCCTCAATCGCCGAGGCGCCGGCGAACTGGAGCTACGGGCCCCCGGAGGCGGAGCAGGACAGGCTTCTCGGGGACTGCTGGACGGTGCTGGCCAAGTTGCGTGACGCCGGGGTTGACTTGGCGGCCGTCATCAGCCAATATCATGCGCTGGTGGTCATCCCGCTCCAGCGGCGCCGCCTGCGCATCTGCCAGATGACGCCGGACAGGGCCCCGTTCGTCGGGACCGTGTCGGCGCCTCGTCTCCCTTCGTTGGATGAGATCCAGCGTCGCGTGGGGCAGGCAATCGGGAGGGCCAGCTACTCGTGGCCGCCGCCCCAACTCTTACCCATGCTCCCCCACGAGGGGACCAAAAATTTTGTAAGTCTTGCTTCCCTCCGACTAACGCTCCGACTATCTTGTATCATTTGTGTTGATTCTCGTCTTCTTCTTTGCTTTCAGTTGAGGCTTGCGGCCCCTCTCCCCGCGAAGCCGCCTCTTCCTGAGGATGTGATGATGAATCGCGCCCAGGCTGCCGCGGACAGGAGGAGGGCCGACCGTAAGGCCCGGCACAAGGATAAGGAGATTGCGATGCGTGAGCGGAACGACCGCCGCGCTAAGCGTAGGAAGATGAGGGAGGGCACCGTCTCCTCGGACGACGACCCTTCGTCGCCGCCGCCCTGGCCCGGTGATGATGGTGGCGTCAGCGTTGACTGGAGCACGCTGTCGTCTCCGTCGCCTCCTCCCCAGCGGTAGGCTGCAGCGTCCACCTCGAGGCAGCGGCCGGAGCCTGCTGCCCACGAACAGGGAACGAGCTCCGGCTTGCGCCCGTCTCCACACCCGGACCAAGAGGATCGGAGGGTGACTCGCTCCCGATCGGGCCCTGGTGGCCAAAAGCAGCAGAGGGAGAGGAGGAGGTCCCCGCGGTGAGACGACTCGTCCAGGCGTCCGACGGACCATGATCCGTCCGCTCGCTGTCCCTCCGGCGACTCATCGCGGCGGGGGTCGCGCTCCCCGAGGAGGCGGTCGCCCCTTAAGGCGAGATCGACGTCGCCAGCGCTTGCTCTGACCGCGTCGCACAGGGAGAGTGCGGATGCTCCCCCGCGGCGTCTTCAGTCGTTGGTCATCCGTGGTGGCGGGGCCCGCCCGTGCAGGTCCCCCTCACCCAGAGTGACAGTCGAGGCCCGTCCTCCATCCTGCCGGGGGGCAAGAGATCAGCCCCCGAGTCGTCGGGCGTAGCCCCAGGCCTGTCAAGCGAGCCTACATCACTTCCTCCGTGTAAGTGTCATCTCGCGTTATCTTGTTATCTTATTCTTTCGATTTTCGTTCGCCTCGTTGATTTTCCCTTCTCGTGTCAGTCGTTCCAATATCGGTGCGCTCAGCCTTCCGCCTCGGAAGCGCGCGGCCCTGAGCGCACGCACTCCTTCGTCCGTACCCCGCCCCTCGACTCCTCCCCACGCACCAGAGACATCCCCCGATCCAGCAGCGGTAGCGCCAGAGACTCGTGAAGCGGCGACGTCCCCACCTTCGTTGGGGGGCGGTGGCGTGGTCGGGGGGCAAGCAGCCCCCGAGCAATCCGAGCCCCCGGCGGCGCCTATCGTTGATCAGGACGCCGTCGCGTAGGCGGCTCCAGAGGTGGGCCTTCCCCCGGCGTCGGGCACCGGCGCCAGCGAGACTGTGGAGGTGGCGGCGCCCTTGTCGTCCTTGCAGCTCCCGGAGGCCACCGATATGGGTGGGCCAAACCTCCCAGGCGGTGATACAGCTGCCTACGTAGCAGAGCTGGAACGGTGTCTGCTGGCGCCGGAGGAGCTGCCGGCTGAGGCGCCCGTGCCGCCCGCCCCGGAGGTCGTCGTGGCGGTCGAGGAGGCCGTGGCGGTCGAGGAGGTCGTGGCGAGCCCTGAGGCGTCCAGGACCCAGGCGGCAGAAGTGGTGCCGGACTCCATCGCGCCGTCGGAGCCGCCGCGCCAGCCCGCCGCCGTTGTCGCAGAGGTGGTCGAGATCGCGGACTCGCCTCTTCCCGACACGCAGGCGCCTGCTTCCCCCAAGGACGCGATGGGCCGCGCTTCTCCAACCACCGTCCGAGAGGTTGGCGAGAGCTCAGGAGCCCGTCCCTTCTCAGCCCCCGAGGGGGGTGAACATGGCCTGGGCCTCGGGCACGCCACGTGGGCCGGAGCTCATGACGCCGAGGTGCACGACGGCGAGGACGAGGAAGCCACGGCACGTCGCCGCCTTGTGTGGGGTTTACGGTGGGCGGAGCAGGTGATCAACGAACTCGTCGTCCCGGTCTCGTCGGTGAGTTGGCCGGGCCCAATCCTTGATTTTGGGTTTTGATTTCCGAGAAGGCCCAGCTGGAGGTGCAGCTGGTCGCCGCCCGACTGGCGGCTGTAGGAGCGGTGGCAGGCGAGGCGTCAGCGAGGACTGCTCTTGAGGCTGCGGCAAAGTCGGCGGAGTACCGCGCAGTCTGCCGCGGACGCCGCCGTGTCGGAGAAAACAGCCCTCGAGGCCAAGCTTGCCCAGACGGAAGCTACCGCCGCGAAGCTGTGAACCGCCGCCACAACTGCTGCCGAGACAGCTCGGAACGCAGCTGCCGCTGCTGCCGCCGCCGAGGCCGCGTCCCAGACCGCCACCGAAGAGAAGGCGACGCTTGAGAAGAAGGTGGTGGACCTGCAGCAAGACCGGCGCACTATGAGGCAGTCCTGAAGACGGCGAACAATCAGGTGTGCCACCTCTCCACCAAGCTGCAAGAGGCCACCGACGAGGGGACCCGGCTCCGTGAGGAGAACAACCAGATGGCACGGGAGATCCAGGGTGAGCATCTTCGCGTTCTCGACTTTCTTGACATTTCCTTCCCTGCATTGATCGTTGCTGATGCTGCTTCACTCTTTTGGTTGTAACAGGGATCCGCATAGCTCGTACTGCACAGACTGCCAAGCTGGCGGAGAAGGCTCAGGAGGTCATCGCCGCCGAACTCAAGATCCACTAGATGTCTGAGATGGCCAAGAACCTGACGGACCAGCTCTCGAGTACGCTCTTTTTATCCCGGCCCTTTACTCCTTCTTGATTGCGCTTCCCATGACTCAACTCTGGCTCGTTCTCTGTTTCCAGAGGTCAAAGCCGAGCTGGAGGATTCGCGGAAGGCTCAGCACGAGACGGAGGAGACGCTCAAAAAGAACATACTGGACCGCGCCAAGCTCGGCCGACATGTTGACATGATCTTGACGGAGGTAGGCGTCCCGCCCGTGCAAATGCCTCCCCAGGTACTCGGCGATCGGCTCAATCTTCTGCCGGGCTTCGTCAGGGAGAGAGAGCTGTCGACCTCTCGGCAAGTGGTGCACCGGATTCTCTAAATGTTCAGCTCGCACTACCAGGGGCTGGACCTTCAGGCGCTGAGTGGCGGTTGGGCCCCCGGCTACTCGAACGAGGAGCTCGACGAGATCGAAGAGGATTGCGCCGCCCTTGCCCAAGCCATGGCCGACACCGCGATGAAGGACCTGGAGCTGATTCCAAAAGACACGCCAGAAGACGGCTCTGGGCCTTCTCATTAGACGCATTAAGTTGTATAACAGTTTAAACAAAACTTGTATGTGCGTCGTACTGAATAGCTTTCATTTTGTTTTGAAACCGTCGCCTCCTGAAACATGCCCTGAGTACCCGCGGACGATTGTAGAACGAAGTGGCAGCACTTAGATGCTCAGGCCGATCGAACTTTTCTCTGGAGCCGCGGGGGCGTAAGAGTCGGAAAGCTCGACCTGAGCCACAAAGTGACGCCACGCGTTCGTAGCCCCCGAGTACTTAGAAACATTCAGGAAAAGGCTCGCATGCTTTTCGTAAAAGATGTTTTGAACCAGAGCCCAAGCGGTTACCCGTGTTCCTTCTGAAAGTAGTCGGACGTCGACCTGTAGGTCCGAGCTGCGCTTGCAAGTTTTCGTACCGTAGCCGCGGGGGCGTAGGTGCTAAAAGACTTGGACAAGCAACAACATCAAAACGCTCGTAGATCAACATCCTTTCCCCTCGCGAGGTAAGAGGTGTTCCGCCAAAAAGAACCGTTCGCTCGCGCGATTAGTCACGACAAAGTTGTCGGAGAGTTTTTATTTTGAAAACGGGAAAACGAAAGGGGGGCATCGTGCCCCGGGTAGCCCCCGAGAGGCAAGTGTTTTTGTATGGGCGCAAGGACACTTGCCACTCAGCCCTTAAACAGTGTTGAAACATATAAAAGATGACAACACAAGTATATCGAGAAACTTATCAAACGAGAACAAAAACACATGGCATTATTCATTGATCATAAGTTGAAACAAAGAACGTTACTTAAGTGTAAAAACATCATAGATGTTCTATGTTCCATGCGTTGGCGATGATCGTGCCGTCGTCGTGCCGGAGCTTGAATGTTCCTGGTCGGAGCACCTGGTCGACGATGTACGGTCCCTCCCATGGGGGCGCAAGCTTGTGCCGGTCCTTGTTGCTCATGACCCGTCGGAGTACCAGATCTCCGACTTGGAACTGGCGCTCGTGGATGTTGCGCTCGTGATAGCGCCGTAGAGCTTGCTGGTACCAGGCTGAATGTAGGAGTGCCATATCGCGAGTTTCGTCGAGTTGGTCAATCGCATCTTCGAGTGCGACTTGATTCCCCTCTTCAGTGTATGCCCGGACTCTTGGGCTGCCGTAGTCGATATCCGTCGGGAGGACCGCCTCTGACCCATGCACCATGAAGAATGGCGTTGCACCGGTGGACCGACTCGGTGTGGTGCGCAGGCCCCACAGGACGGATGGCAACTCGGCGACCCATCTTGCTCGGAACTTCTCAAGTCGTCTGAAGATTCGAGGCTTTAATCCTTGTAGGATCATGCCGTTGGCCCTCTCAACCTGCCCGTTGGTCCTCGGGTGTGCAACAGCAGTCCAGTCCACGCGGATGTTGTTGTCGTCACAGAACTTGAGGAACTTCTTTCCCGTGAACTGTGTACCGTTGTCGGTAATGATCAAATTCGGGATCCCGAAGCGGTAAATGATGTCGGTAAAGAATGCCACGGCTTCTTCGGAACGGATCTTGGTTACAGGCCGAGCCTCAATCCATTTTGAAAAATTATCAACGGCGACGAGCAGGTGTGTGAAGCCCCCGGGCGCTTGCTTGAATGGTCCGACTAAGTCCAGCCCCCATACGGCGAACGACCACGTGATGGGGATGTTCTGAAGCGATTGCGCCGGGAGATGAGTCTGTCGAGCGTAGTACTGGCAACACGCACAGCGTCGCACGATATCTTTGGCGTCTGCCAGCACCGTGGGCCAGTAGAAACCTTGTCGGAACGCTTTTCCGACTAAGGTTCTGGCGGCGGCGTGGTGTCCGCACGTACCAGCATGGATTTCCTGAAGCAGGTCTTGGCCTTGGTCTCTCTGAATGCAGCGCATGAGTATATCTGCTGCACCCCGCTTGTGGAGCTCGCCGTCGATTAGAACATAGGATTTGGCTCGCCGCGAGATGCGACGTGCTTCCGTCTGATCTGAGGGCAACCTCCCCTCGACTAACCATTCGAGGATTGGGAAGTGCCAGTCAGGATCTTCTAAGTTTGGTTCTTGATCAATCTCCATGACTTCTGGTTCCTCCGACTCTGGTTGTTGCTCCCCATCTACTCGGACGGACGGTGCGTGCTGATCGCTAGCGAACACACCGTGCGGTACGGGCTTGCGGCTTGATGCTGCCTTGGCGATGATGTCTGCAGCTTTGTTGTTGTCGCGCAGCACATGATGAAGCTCGAGCCCATGGAACTTGTCTTCCAGCTGACGCACAACTCGACAATAGGCCGCCATCTTGGGGTCGACACAATTCTTCTCTTTCTGTCGACCAGGCATTCCTGGACCTACCAACACATTGTGGGCCATACCCGGGAGATGAGTTCCTGTACACCTGGATTACTCGACTAGTGGGCCACGGTGCTGGTACCGTGGACCACAAGGCCAGACAAGACGGACAAGGACTTGTACTAAGACAAGGATAGCTCTCCATACCATGTATAGGCTACTCCGGGTCCTACTCGAATAGTACCCTTGTACCAATCCGACTTGTAACCCTGCCTCCCGTGGCATATAAGGCGAGGCAGAGACCCTCTCAGAACATACGCAATCAATACAGAGCCATGCAGCATACATGACGTAGGGTATTACGCACATTGCGGCCCGAACCTGTCTAATTGTGTGCCCCGTGTCTCACCATCGTGTTCCTGATCTGGGCGAGCCCCACCGCACAATCTACTACTTCGGGTACCCCGTCGTAGGCTCAGTGTCTAAAACACTGACAGCTGGCGCGCCAGGTAGGGGATATCGTCGTTGATCCACTGGCGAACTCGATGGCTCTCGTCATCATCAAGTCGACCGTCGCTTTCCAGCAAGGCGACACTTCCGTTTTCGGCTCTTGGGTTTGCGTTGCTGATGGCGCCGGATCGTTCCTGTGTTTCTTAGCGCCAACTCCGGAGTCAAAGCTCAAGTCCTCGACGCTTACGCAAGCTTCGATGGAGGATTTTGTCGAAAATTTTGGCGAAATTTCGATCTCTGACCCGCTCAGAGAACTCGAGTCGGAGTCTGGGTACAACTCGACTTCGCCTCCTATTCAGCCTCAGCCACTTTATTCAGCTTCACAGCTTGCGCTCAGCCTGGATAACATTCCAACACCACCTCTCTTCGGCCATCGCCATGTCAGTGCCGCTTACCAAGCCGCACTGAAGCGCCTCATGTGCCTTGGCTCGAAGATCGTGCTCGAGTGCTCTTCGGATTCGGATGTCAACCTCGACTACTATTCGGATTCATCTGAGTTCGAGTTCGACTACGGTTCGGATTCTGCTGAAGTACAACAACTGTCTGGCCCTGCTCAAGGACTGGTGATCACATCGACACCTGAGGGTAGATTTGTCTACTGGCCTGAGCATTTGCCTGCTGATCTTACACAAGATGATCAGGAGCGCTTTATCGCTTGTATCGACAACTTGCCCTTCCAGGAAGGTGCTAAGCTTGTTGATTATGATACTGATACTGAGCTCATTCAAAGTACGGGTACTTATTCATCGCATCGAGAAGTGTTTGTCGTTAATGCAACTACTCCGCAAGGGCATCGTGCCAATTATCACTTTCCGGATGATGTATCTGATGATGAACTCTCTGCCAATGCTCCTGCTGATGAAACCGCAGAGACCAAGACTGCACGTCGCCAACGCAATGCTGATCGTGCAACCCTACGTCGGGAACTCGCGGAAGCTCTACTTACCCGTAATCTTCAAGAGGCTCTGGAGGCGGTTGCTACTCGTGAATATCGTACTCCAGAGGAAGCTATCAACGCGATCAATCTACTCGGTTGCTCCATGCCTCGTGACAGGGCAGCTGCTGAAGTCGCAAAGCTGGCTGAGCTAGCCTACACTATGCTACGACAGAATACCAGTGCTCCTAGTCACCATGGCAGCAGTGGAGGTGCTCATCGTACCACCCCCACTCCTCAACGCACACGTCCGGAGGCTAGCAACAAGGGCAGAGGCGATGATGGTAGTGTCAACAGCAAGTCGGGAGACTCTCGCTACGACGCTCGCACAACAATCAACGCTAGACGCGCTGAGCGTGAGAAGCAAAAGGATGCCGATTCTGATTCCTTCCCTGCTTTCTCACCTCGCCTTCAAGCTCTATTTCTTCCGGAGAAATTCAAGCCTTACGGCATCTCTAAGTATGATGGCAAGCAGGATCCAAGACAGTGGTTGCGCTGTTATGCTATGTCCATCTCCAATGCCGGGGGCAATGATGATACCAAGTGTATCTACTTCCTTTTTGTCTTGGAGCAAGAACCCCTCACATGGTTTGAGTCTCTCAAACGTGGTTCCATTGACAACTGGGGACAACTCAAGCATCGCTTCACCAGCAACTTCGCGGGTTCTCTGGACCGTCATGGTACCCGGATGGACCTTGCCCTGATCAAGTAAAAACAAGGCGAGACTCTTCGCGAGTACATGCGCCGCTTCTTTGAGAAAAGGGCTATTGTTGTTGGTGTCATCGAGAAAGAAGTCATTGATACCTTCCAGGATGATTTCTATGACGATAGGCTTTTCCAAGACTTCGGTCGCGCTCGCCCAGCCAACATCACCAAGCTGAAGGAGATGATCACTCACTGGACGGACGAAGAAGACAAGACTTGGAATCGTTTCAAGCATCTTCGCAACAACCAGAACAACAACAACAACAATGCTGGAGGAAGCAGTAGTGACAAGCAACAGCAGGGCAACCGCCAGGGTAATAACTACTCGAGCAATCCTAATCGCAAGCGCAAGCCCGACAACACTGTTGCTGCTATGGAAACTACCGCCAAGCCTGAAGATGATCCTCACTGGGCAACATTGACCAAGCAGAAATGCCCATGGCACCCAGAGGGCGATCATACTACAGAGCAGTGTCACCAACTTCGACGTGCGTTGAAGAACACATCAGAACCAACACATCCAAACCCGCAATTTCGCAAACACAAGGGGAAGAAGGCTAACACTGACAGACACTGGGTTTCAGCACCCCTCAAACACTGTCAATATCATATTTGGCGGGATTCCAACCAAGCGCATGCAAAAGCTGGCACTCCGGGAGATCATGTCCATCCAACCAGCAGCTCCCACTTTTCTCAAGTGGTCTGAAACCCCCATTACCTTTTCGAGGGCTGATCAATGGACTAGTTTCTCTGAGCCAGGACGACATCCTCTCGTTCTGGATCCAGTGGTGGTAGGCTCCAGGCTTACCAAGGTTCTCATTGATGGTGGCAGCGGTCTTAATGTCCTGTTCGCCAAGACTTTGAAGAAGATGGGCCTGGATATCACCAATATGCTTACCAAAACCAACTCACCGTTCTATGGTATCATCCCGGGCAACGCAGCTGTTCCTTTGGGTTCAGTTGTACTACCCGTTACCTTTGGGACTAAGGATCACTACCGCACCGAGTACATCAAGTTTGAGGTTGCTAACTTCGAGACTTCTTACCATGCCATCCTCGGCAGGCCTGGTCTCGCTAAGTTCATGGCTATCCCACACTATGTGTACTTGGTTCTCAAGATGCCAAGCCCCAAAGGAGTTCTTTCATTGCAAGGGGATCTGAAGCGTTCTTACGACTGCGATACAGAAGCTGTAGAACTTGCCTCGACTACTCAAGTACCCAATGCGATGATGAAAGTCTTCACTACCACTAAAAAGCTTGCTCCGAGTGAGCTGGAGGTTCCTGAGAAGACTGACAACAACAAGAAGCCTGCACCATCTGGTGACGTCCTGCTCAAAGCCATTGACCTCGGTACTGGTGATAGCAGCAAGACGACCATGATCAGTGCACAGTTTGATCCTAAATAGAAAGATGCACTCGTCAACTTCCTTCGGGCCAACCGTGATATCTTTGCGTGGAAGCCATCTGACATGCCAGGTGTGCCCAGGAGGTTGATCGAGCACTCACTCAACGTCGATCCTAACGCTACCCCCAAGAGACAACATCTTCGTCGCTTTGCTGATGATTGCAGGGCTGCTATCAAGAAAGAGCTCGCCAAACTTCTCGCGGCTGGCTTCATCCGGGAAGCCTTTCACCCGCAATGGCTTGCTAACCCGGTGCTCGTCAGGAAGAAGAACTTTAACGATTGGAGGATGTTTGTCGACTACACTGATCTCAACAAGCATTACCCCAAGGATCCTTTTGGGTTGCCGCGGATTGATCAAGTCATTGACTCTACGGCGGGCTGTGCTCTACTCTGTTTCCTGGATTGCTACTCTGGATATCATCAAATTGCAATCAAGGAATCTGATCAAGAAAAGACTGCATTTATCACCCCGTTTGGTGCTTATTGTTACACAACAATGTCCTTCGGGTTGAAAAATGTTGGTGCTACATATCAAAGGGCTATCCAACCGTGCTTCAAGAAGCAGCTTCACAAGAACGTGGAAGCATATGTGGATGACGTCGTTGTAAAGACTAGGGATCCAGACATGCTTATCACGGATCTTGAGGAAACTTTCGCTTCGCTACGCGAGTACCAATGGAAGCTCAATCCCAACAAATGCGTCTTTGGCGTATCATCTGGAAAACTTCTCGGGTTCATCATCAGCCATCGTGGCATCGAAGCAAACCCCGAGAAGATTACTGCCATCTCCAACATGCAAGCTCCGACTACTATCAAAGATGTCCAGAAGCTTACTGGTTGTATGACGTCACTCAATCGCTTCATCTCACGACTTGGAGAACGGGGTCTACCTTTCTTCAATTTACTCAAGCGGCAGGAGAAGTTTACATGGACAACAGAAGCTGATCAAGCGCTTTCTCAGCTCAAGGAGTTCTTATCCAAGCCTCCAGTCCTCACAGCTCCTCTGCCCAATGAAGAGCTGTTGCTCTATATTGCTGCGACTGCTAATGTCGTCAGTACCGCTATTGTCGTTGAGCGGCAGGAAGAAGGCCATGGCTACCCTGTCAAGAGGCCTGTCTATTTCGTCAGTGAAGTACTCTCAGAATTCAAGGCTCGCTACCCTCCGGTACAGAAGCTACTCTATGCGGTTCTGATTACTTCAAGGAAGCTCCGTCACTACTTCGACGAGTACAAGATTTCTGTGGTCACTAGCTACCCGCTTGGCGAGATATTGCACAACCGGGATTCCACAGGAAGGATTTCTAAATGGGCTGTAGAGCTTGGTGCTCTATCGCTCGAGTTCAAGTCTCGCACTGCTATCAAGTCTCAAGCCTTGGTTGATTTCATGGTTGAGTGGCAGGAGAATCAAGTCTCAACTCCAATTGAGCGTCCAGAACATTGGGTCATGTACTTTAACGGTTCCCTCAAGTTGGAAGGCGCAGATGCCGGGGTACTTTTGATTTTCCCCAAGGGCGAGCAACTCAAATATGTTCTGCAGATCTTCTGGAAGGTCTCAAACAATGAAGCTGAATATGAAGCTCTACTGCATGGTCTTCGCCTTGCAGTCTCTCTTGGCATTACACGACTACTTGTTTATGGTGATTCTTTGGTGGTCATCAATCAAGTCAACCATTCTTAGGATCGTAATGCTGAAAACATGGATGCGTACTGTCAGGAGGTACGCAAACTCGAGAACAAATTCCATGGTCTCGAGTTCCATCTTGTGGTCCGCGACAACAATGTTGCTGCGGATGTCTTGTCGAAGCTGGGATCTACACGAGCTCAAGTGCCAGCTGGAATCTTCGTCCATGAACTCCACAAACCATCAATTCCGGAGCAATCATCTGCACCAACGACTACTTCAGTTCAACCTGACCGAGAAGTGCTTATGATTGGCGTGGACTGGAGAACTATGTTCATCGACTACATTAAATATCAGTTGATTCCTGAAGACAAGTCAGAAGCCGAGCGCATCTCACGCCGCGTCAAGCCTTATGCTCTAATCGGAGATCAACTCTACAAGCGAGGCGCAAGCTCTGATGTACTCATGAAGTGCGTTTCTCGCGAAGAAGGCAAGGAAATCTTGGAGAAGACACACAAAGGAATCTGTGGCAATCACGCTTCTTCCCGCACCTTGGTGGGAAAAGTGTTCAGACGTGCTTTCTACTGGCCTACAGCTCTTGCTGATGCAGAGGAACTAGTCAAAAAGTGCCAAGGATGTCAATTCTTCGCCAAGCAACAACACGTTCCTACCTACAAGCTCATCACGATACCACCAACTTGGCCTTTCGCTTGCTGGGGGCTGGATATGACTGGTCCTCTTCCAAATGCGCCAGGAGGATTCAACAGAGTTCTGGTGGCTATCGACAAGTTTATCAAGTGGATTGAGGTCAAGCCTGTTACCTGCCCCAAGGCTGATAGAGTCATTGACTTCTTGGATGAAATCGTACATCGCTACGGGTTCCCCAATCGCATTATCACAGATTTGGGTTCGAATTTCAATAATCACCAGTTCTGGGAATACTGCGAGAACAGTGGAATTGATGTCCGGTATGTCTCCGTTGCTCACCCACGTGCCAACAGCCAAGTGAAACGCGCCAATGGGATGATACTCGATGCTCTCAAAAAGCGATTGTATGATGCTGCAAATACCAAGGGCGGCAAATGGATTAAGGAACTACCCAATGCACTCTGGGGGCTACGCACTCAGCCTACTACCCCCACAGGGCAGTCACCTTACTTCCTGGTCTACGGCTCTGAAGCCGTTTTGCCTGCTGATGTCATGTGGCGTTCTCCGACGGTTGATCAGTACGAAGAAGGCGTAGCTGAAGAAACAAGACAGACAGATGTCGACAGTCTCGAGGAAGCTCGCTGCAATGCACTTGTTCAATCCGCTCGATACCCTGAGAAGACTCGCCGCTACCATGACCGCAACGTTAAGGAACGCTCCTTCAATGTTGGTGACTTAGTCCTTCGTCGCATCCAGAATACGACAGGGCTACACAAACTCAACTCGTCATGGGAAGGTCCTTTCTCTGTTGCAAAGGTTACTGGCCCAGGCTCATATCGTCTTCAAACTCTAGAAGGCGAGGAAGTCGACAACTCTTGTAACATCGACCAGCTTTGTTGCTTCTACCCGTAGGGGGTCTCAACAACCCTCTCCAGACCGCTTCGGCTGTAAACAACTCGTATTGGGTTTCATCAACCCTTTCCAGGCAGCTTCGGTTGCAACCACTCAACAGACAGCTACGGTTGTCACCACTCGTAGGGGATCAAGATAATCCTCTCCAGACAGCTTCGGATGTATCTTCTCGTGGCTTTCAGCTGCGAGCACCCGCAGGGAGCTTCATCAACCCTTTCCAGGCAGTCTCATTCTGCGACCTCGTAGGGAGTCATGATAACTCTCTCCAGACGATCCTGTATCGTGTAGAACAATAAGTGGCACATGCTGTCCATGTCTCTACTTTTCAATAAGAGGCTTCGGTCTAGAGTAACACCCTTCTGGTAGGGTCTCAGTGGAACTCTCATACAAGTTGCTGCTACAGCAAGGATGAGTTCATCACACTGTCCCCTACGGCCTTACTCGTTCTTCGGAACATCCTTGCGAGTACTCTCTCACTAGGCTCATAGACTCAGAGGTACTTAAGACATTGTAAACACTGTACAATGTATTCAGTAATAAAGTTGCTACTCTATACCGACTTGTTATTGTCCTTTACTTGTTCATAACAAAGCCTTCTTTACGCTGCTACAGCTAAGGTGTTCAACTCGTTATGAATAAGTTCTTTTCAAGTACTCTTTCACTAGGCCAATAAGCCTCAGAAGTACTTAAGACATTGTAAACTCTGTACAATGTGTTTAGTTCAAGTCGCTACTCTACACCGACTTGTTACTACTGTTCGCTTATTTTATGACAAACCCTTCTTTTACGCTGCTACAGCTAAGGTGTTCAACTCGTCATGATTAAGCTAACGTTCTTCGGAACATTTATACACTTGAGTACTCCTACTCGTGTATCGTATCTCTTTTTGCAGCCTCACACTCAATACCAACTCGAGTACACGGCCAACACATAAGCATACAAGGGATCCAAATAATTGACTTACTCAAGTTTTCAATTATATTACATAAACACTTGATCGGGATTACACTTGTTTTTCCCTAGTGTTTCTACTCTACAGGTACATCTAACGGAGATCGATGAACTTGGAAACTCCTTCCGCGATTAGCGAAGTCTATTGCATCAACTCGTTGAGCCTGTCGTCGGAGCAATCTCCAGATCTGCCGTTCATGATGACTGTGAGATCCGCCTCGGCATAGAAGGACTTGATGAAGCTCAAGACTTGATTCGGGATTGTGCAAGCCAGCCTTTGAGCATACTCCAGAATCTTCTTCGGCGTGTCTTTCAGTCTCTCCACAAGTGGACGAGGTTGTACTCCAGCAACCCTGGGCTCAAAGAGATTTGCCACTGGCTCGGCTGCTTCAGTCAAGGCCGTCAACTCTGAGCGCAGGCCTTCGGCTTCTTCAATCTTGAACTTCAGCGACTGCATGCAAGTCAACAAGTCATTCCAGCCCGCTACGTGGATCTCCATTTCACGCTCAAGTTCTAAGCACCGCACCTTATAGTCCTCCTTAAGATCCATGTGAGCTGATTCTTCGCGGTTAAATGCCAGCTGTCAGTCCAGCGCCTTGTTCTTGAACTTGTCCACCTGTTCAGTCAGCTCTGCACGGGATCACGACTACCTATCAGATGCAGTGTTCAACAAAAAAGTACTCAATGACGAATTCAGAAAGGGAGATTACCTTTATTCTTCTGGCGCAGAGACTTGTTCTTCCCAACAATGTCATCCTTCTTCGCCGTCAGCTTCTGGATCTCGTTGTGGTACTCAGCGGCATTGACATCAAGTTTCTGTTGCAGCTTCAGAGACAAAGCTTTGTGCTGTTTAAGTTCTTCTCTGAGCCGTGTGACTTCTTCAATGTCAGCCGCGTGCTGCTCAAGCAAGCGAGTCTTGCGCTTCGACTGCTTGACTACTTCCTGCAACGGCAACAACAACTCAAGAGTCAGAGGCAGGATATCTTCAATTGAAAAGTACTCTTCAAAAGACTACACACTTACCGCGAATAGCTTCTCGACGCTGCGAAACATCTCACCGTGGGCCTGCAAGTTATCCTCGTCCAGGCACGAGTCGTCATAAGGCATCAAACCTTCTGCCATGGACTGAGTACTTGTGCTCGCCGCAGAGTACTTCGCGGCACTGTGCAGAGGAGCCGGGTCTTCAATAAGTGGCTCGTGCGATACTATGCGGTCCTCTGGGTTGTCTTCAAGCGCCAATTGTGCGTCTACTTGACGCACGGGGGCTTCGGCAACCGGGACTTCTTCACGGCGTAGTCCGGCTTCTGGGTCAGCCTCCAAGCCTTCATTCACCACGGCTTCAATATCATCAGGATCTTCAACCCTAGGCTTGGAAGCTGCCTCCACCGCTGCTTTGACCACGTCGCTCCACAAGAAGCGCAGTGCCTCTGCAGCATCGGCTTCAGCGGGTACTTCTTGGCGCTCTGGAAATACATCTTCTTGTTGCTCTTGAGTAGTTTGGTCTCCTCCAACAGCACTACTTCCGGAGGCGCCCCACTTTACATCAGTGAATTTTCTGCATCAACAAGTTGGTCAGCAAATTCAAAGCAAGCAATATAAATAAGTACTCGAGTACTTGGGTACTTACAGAGCAGCTTGAGGCACCGAAACTTTCGGCACCAGCATGTCGAAAAAAGAAGGCATCGCCGGCACCTCTAGCACACTCTCCACTGGCGGCACACTTCCCGGTACCGCGGCTTCTTGTTGCTCATGCGCCACCGTCTCGACGGTTGACGCCGGAACCACCTCGGGTTCTGATATTCTTGAGGGGCTACTCGAGGGTACATTGGCTGCCCTCTCGATAACCTGCACAAGTCAAAAATCAAGGCATTACAGCAGAGAATAAGTACTCAATACGACATCGACTACTTAAAGGTTCTTCAACACTTACTGTAATGCAGGGGAGGCCTGAGATTTTCTTCACAGTCCGCTTCCCCACCGTGGTCCTTTTCTTCCGCGGCGGTAGCGTCACATCATCTGCAAGAGATGATGCCGACCTTTTTGATGATCCTGCGGCAAGGCCGCTGAGGATGGATGCCCCATAGTACCCATAGCGGCTCTTCACTTCAAAGCGCTGTTGAAGTGTTTGGCCGTCTTCATCACTTGAGGAGGCGTCCTCCACCAAGATTTCTTCTTCTTCCCCTTGAGCAGATTGACTACTCTCGGGGGCTTGAGCCTCCACTCCTGTTGGCTCTCCCTCCGGCGCTTGTAGTGGGTCCTGGGGACGAGGAGGGGGAATGGACACAAACTTCAAGACATCCTCCTGTGAAACAAGGCAAATGTTAGCTACACGACTACTTACAATAAGTACTCGGGGGCTAGTTCTCGGAAACTTACCATACGCGGAGGATTGTCGGCACTATATTCACGGATGGCTGCAGGAATTCTGTGAAGATTCTTGAAGATCTTCTGCAGCCTTTCCATCACGAGATCATCACTGATCTCTTCAGCAGATAGCCTGGAGCCATCATCCACTCCAGTGTACTCGAACCCAAGATGCTCCCGCTGCATCAAGGGTTGTACCCGTCGCTTCATAAAGCTGAAAGCTACTCTCTCAGCAGTCAACCCTTGCGCCTTCTTCTGCGCAATCTTCGCCAGCAGCTCTGGGATCTGAATGCACTCCTGCATCGTCGGTTCATCTTTCCAGAGCCTATCATATACTGGTGCGAACATGCTGAGCTTCGACAGCTGAGGCGGGGCGTTCTCGATGTAGAACCATTTGTTCTTCCAGTCTTGATTTGAGTCAATCAAGTCGTACTTGAAGTACAACTCTTGTGCCTTCTGGCGCATCTGGACACCAGCTCCACCGACTACAACCGAGAAGTTGGCGTTGGGCTGCGGCTTCAGGCGGAAGATCTTCCTAAACAGAGCCCAGTGTGAGCGGATGCTGAGGAAGGCTTCGCAGAAGTGCACGTACACTGCAATCTGGAAGATGCTGTTGGGGTTGAGGTGTACGTGCTCCAGCTTGAAGAAGTCGAGGAAGCCGCGGAAGAAATCTGATGACGGCAGCGTCAACCCACGCTCGACGAAGTGGCCGAACATCGGGATCTCATCCGGGCTTTTCTCCATCGGCCACGCATCTCCGGCGCCAGAGCTCCAGCCGGCAATCGCTTTCTCACACAGCAACCCACCGGCTTCGAGGGCCTTGATATATTCTTCCCTCATCTTGGACTTCTTCCAAGAGACGGCCTGGCTCGGGGGTTTCGTGATGACCACTGTCTTGTACTTCAGCTCCAGCAACTGATTTTTGCCGCGGCCGGACTTCCTCTTTTGACCCTTGGACGGCGCTGGCTTCATCCTGTCAGTCACGAGAGTCTTCTTTCGCATCGACTCGAGGGTTGTGAGGGGGTGGAGGCGCAAACTCTTGGCAAAGTGGGCGCTCGAACTCTGCGGCGGCTACGGATGCTTATGCTTTCTGGATCTAAGGTCGAATGGAAGCAACGAAACCCTAAGGGATACCCCTTCGGGTATTTATAAAACCAAAACCCTAAAACGGCTCGACCTGGTGACCCTTCGAATTCAACAGATTGGTTTCACACAGATGAAATTTTTGGCTAAGTCAGATGACTAAAATCAAAGTCCTGCTCGGCTCTATCTCGGGGGCTCGACTACTCGATGGAATTGGATTTCTTTCGGCAACAGTTCACTGAATTCAGGCCACTATTCTACAGTCAGATTGGATCCTTCAATTCGAGAAAGTACTCGACTCAAGGCTCGGGGGCTCCGTGTCACGTGTCCTTCAGTTTTTCTTAGGATTTTATGGGATTATTTGACGAAGACTACTGATTGACCCTCAGCTTGAATTGTCAATTCGAACTAAGGCTCGGGGGCTACATCCATATAGGATGCAATTTTTTGCAAATCGCATTCCTATATTATTTTTTCAAATTTTCTGCGGATTTTTCGGAGCAAGATCAAATAATAGATGATTGACCCTCAGCTTGAATCTTGGATTCGAACTAAGGCTCGGGGGCTACATTAAATATGGAATGCGATTTCAGTAATCGCATTTCCATATGGATCTTTGATGCAAAGATTTCAAGAACGAAACGGGTATTATTGAAGACCTTCAAGGGAAGTACTCGGGGACGCTTGGGAACAACTCGAGAAGACTTCCAGACTACTCGTGGAGTTAGCTGGAGTACCTTCCAGCCTCGTGATGATTCAAGTACTATTAAAGATTGAAGCTTGTAGAACTCGGAGACGCTTGGGAACTACTCGTGGAGACCTTCAAGACTACTTGGAGCATCGCACTCGACTACAAAGTACTCGGGGGCTTGTCGACCGGGCATCCCTGGGCCCACCAACACATTGTGGGCCAGACCCGGGAGATGAGTTCCTGTACACCTGGATTACTCGACTAGTGGGCCACGGTGCTGGTACCGTGGACCACAAGGCAAGACAAGACGGACAAGGACTTGTACTAAGACAAGGATAGCTCTTCATACCATGTATAGGCTACTCCGGGTCCTACTCGAATAGTACCCTTGTACCAATCCGACTTATAACCCTACCTCCCATGGCATATAAGGCGAGGCAAGGACCCCTCTCAAAACATATGCAATCAATACAGAGTCACGCAGCATACAGGACGTAGGGTATTACGCACATTGCGGCCCGAACCTGTCTAATTGTGTGCCCCGTGTCTCACCATCGTGTTCCTGATCTCGGGGAGCCCCACCGCACAATCTACTACTTCGGGTACCCCGTCGTAGGCTCGGTTTCTAAAACACTGACACTTTCATCACTTGGTCTACGACAAGCTCAGAGTCCTCACGGATCTCGAGACGGCGAATTCTGAGCTCGACCGCGATCCGAAGGCCGTTGACGAGTGCTTCGTACTCGACTACGTTGTTGGAGGCTGGAAAATGCAGTCGGACCATGTACTCCATACGCACGCCCAGGGGCGAGATGAAGACAAGGCCTGCCCCTGCTCCCTCCTTCATGACTGACCCGTCGAAGTACATTGTCCATGTCTCGTGCTCGATTGGTGCCGGCGGAGTCTGAATCTCCGTCCATTCAGCGACGAAATCTGCCAACACATGTGACTTAATGGTACTGCGCGGTGCATAAGTCACGTTCTGCCCCATCAACTCGAGGGCCCACTTAGCTATCCTCCCCTCGGCCTCAGGATTCTGGATCACCTCCCCGAGGGGGTACTTGGACACCACCGTGATGGGGTGCTGGTCGAAGTAATGTCGGAGCTTGCGCTTGGTGATCAAGACAGCGTACAGAAGCTTCTGAATCTGAGAGTAGCGGGTATTCGAGTCGGAGAGAACTTCGCTTATGAAATAGACTGGCCGCTGCACCTTAAGTGACTTCCCAGGCTCTTCTCGTTCAACGACCAGAGCAGCGCTCACAACCTGCGTCGTTGCAGCCACGTACAAGAGCATTTGTTCTTCTGGCATTGGTGCTGTGAGCACTGGTGGACTCTTCAAGAGATTCTTGAGTTTGTCGAGCGCTTCCTGAGCCTCGAGCGTCCAGGTGAAGTGGTCAGACTTCTTCATCAGGCGGTACAGTGGCAGGCTTCGTTCTCCGAGTCGAGCGATGAACCGACTAAGAGCAGCGAGGCATCCTGTGACGCGCTGCACGCCCTTTAGATTCTGGATCGGCCCCATGTTGGTGATGGCTGAGATCTTCTCGGGATTAGCTTCAATACCGCGTTCGGACACGACAAAGCCAGGGAGCATGCCCCTTGGAACCCCAAAGACACATTTCTCGGGGTTCAGCTTCACCCCGTGCTCTCTCAGCTTTCCGAACACTTCTGTAAGATCGGGGATCAGATCACCCGTCTTCTTTGACTTGACCACGATGTCATCGACGTATGCTTCGATTATTCGTCCTATGAGGTCGCCGAAAACGCGTTGCATGCATCTCTGGAACGTAGCGCCCGCATTCTTGAGCCCGAACGGCATCGAGTTATAGCAATAAGCGCCAAAGGGAGTGATGAAGGACGTTGCGAGTTGGTCCGCTATGCACATCGCGATCTGGTGGTACCCGGAGTACGCATCGAGAAAACAGAGGGTTTCGCACCCTGTCGTTGAATCGACTACCTGATCTATGCGAGGCAAAGGAAACGGATCCTTGGGACATGCCTTATTAAGGCTCGTGTAGTCAACACACATCCTCCATTTCTTATTCTTCTTCTTTACAAGTACAGGGTTAGCTAGCCACTCGGGGTGGAACACTTCTTGTATGAACCCTGCACTAAGGAGCTTCTTAATCTCCTCGCCTATGGCCTTGCACTTGTCGTCGTTGAAGCGGCGCAGGCGCTGCTTGACCGGTTTCTATCCCGGCTTGATGTTGAGTTTGTGCTCCGCAACTTCTCTCGAGATCCCCTTCATGTCGGAGGGTTTCCATGCGAACACGTCGAGGTTCGCTCTGAGGAAGTCGACGAGCGCGCTTTCCTATTTAGGATCGAGCGTCGTCCCGATACGGAGCGTGCGACCATCATCGGTGACAGCCACATCCTTGACATCCTTGACGGGCTCGAAAGAGCAGGCCGCTCGCTTGGACGACTCGGGGATATCTTGGTCCTCGGAGGGAGGCTCGGCGTGGAGCTTCTCGGACCGGATGAGTGTTTCAGCGAATTGAAAGCACTTAGTATCGCATTCGTATGCGTACTGGAACGTTGTCCCCTCTGTGATGACCCCCTTCGGACCAGGGATCTTCAACTTGAGGTACGTGTAGTTGGGCACGACCATAAACTTCGCGTATGCCGGCCTCCCGAGGATGGCATGGTACATCCCCGAGAACCCCACCACTTCAAAGGTGAGGGTTTCTGTGCGGAAGTTCCGCGACGTCCCGAACGTGACGGGCAGATCGATCTGCCCTAACGGGAGTGCATCTTTCCCGGGGATGACCCCGTGGAAAGAAATCGGCGATGGGCACAGTCGGGACCGCGAGATGCCCATGCTGTCGAGCGTCGTCATGTACAAGACGTTGAGCCCGCTCCCTCCATCCATCAGCACCTTGTGGACCCGCTTGGTCCCGATCAGTGGAGCCACCACGAGGGGGTAGCTTCCCGGTTGCGGTACGTGGTCGGGGTGGTCCGTTCGGTCGAAGGTGATCGGGGTGTCCGACCACTTGAGGTACGCCGGAGTCGCAGGCTCGGTGTTGTAGACCTCGCGCCGGATCAGCTTCTCCTTGCTCCTTGACGGTCGCGCCGATGCTCCGCCGAAGATCATGTGGACCGCGCCATCCTCACGAGGGAAAACCACTTCCTCGTCATCGTCGTCGTTGTCGGGGAAGGGTGGTGCATCCTTCTTCGGGGGATCTACTGTCTTGGGCTTGAGCGTGCCGTTGACGTAGTTCTTCATCAAACGGCAGTCCTTGAGCACGTGCTTGACAGGCGTCTCGTCATGTGTGCATGACGTCTCCAAGAGCCTCTCAAAATGACCCCTCGGGAGGCCGTTCTGAATGTTCTTGGGGCGAGTAGCGTTGCGCTCGATTGCCGCAACGGTGTTGTCGTCACGGCCTCGCTTCTCGCCCTTCTTCTTCTTCTTGGACCACGTGGAGGGCCCCTCACCGGCGTCCACGACTTGCTTCCCCTTACCCGAAGGGGGAATCAATGTTGCCGCTACAGCCTCCTCCCCGTCGGCGTGGTTGGTTGCGATGTCGAGGAGCTCCCGAGTAGTCCTCGGGGTCCTTCGCCCTAACCGGTGGATGAGGGTGGTGCAGGTGGTGCCGTTCTGGAACGCCGAGATGGCGTCGTTGTCCGTCACGGTGGGAAGCTCGGTGCAGCGCCTAGAGAAACGCCTGATGTAGTCGTGCAGGCTCTCCCCCGGCTGCTGCTTGCAGTTGCAACTCCCACTGCTTGCCGGGCCGGGCGTATGTGCCTTGGAAGTTGCCGATGAAGGTCTCCCGTAGGTCCGCCCAGCTGTTGATCCTGCCACGTGGCAGGTGTTCGAGTCAGGTCCGCGCAGAGTCGGCGAGGTGGAGCGGCAGGTTCTTGATGATGAACATGTCATCCGTCGCTCCGCCCGCCCGACACGCGAACCTGTAGTCCTCCAACCACACGCTTGGGTTGGTCTCTCCGTCGTACCTTGGTACTGCTGTCGGAGCCCGGAACCGCGAAGAGAACTTGGCGTCCTGCACCTTCCGACCGAAGGCACGAGGACCCCTTGGGTCGGGTGACCAGCTGCGGTCACGTTCTCCGTCGTTGTCGTAGCGTCCGTCACGCTTCTGGCTATGCCGTCGGCATGAGCGGTGCTCGTCACGCCTGCCGCGGCCGTCGTCGTTGCTGCCGTAGCCGTAGTTGTCGTCGCCAGCAGCCCGACGACGAGCCTGAGTGTATCGCGAGCGTCGCGGTTGTGCCCTACTCGCGACTTGACTGATGGTTCGCCAGCGGCTCGGTGCCTTGACGGGGATCGATCTTGCCGTCGTACGGACGGCGCACCTCGCGCCTCTCGCGCGCGCGATGCCGAGATCTCAGCCTGCTATGCAGCCGCTGTCTCGAGGAGGGTCTTGAGCTGCTGTCGAACCCTCTTCTCCTCAGGTGTGGCCGGCTCGGGGCAGCCACGCAAGAGCATGGCCGCTGCCGCAAGGTTCTGCGATGCGCGCCTGAAGCGCGGCGTGCCGTCATCGTCGACGGCGGCATCCTCGTTGATGCGCCGGTTCACATCACGCGCCCGTGCACGAGCTTGCGGTACCGGCTGTTCTGCCTCCTGCTCGCGGTGCTGCTCGCGCCGGCAGCTTTGCTGGGGCTCGTCCTCCACGCCGAGCTCTTGGTGGAGGTTCGCCAGCTCTTCGTCGAGCTGGCGCTTGGCCTCAGCGATCTCGTCGAGGCGCGCCCGGCGCTGGGCGTCCCCGTTGCGGTGACGAGGGTTTTCCTCCCCGTCGGTCGAGCTTGTGGCGGTGCGGGCCTCCAGGACGTTGCACTCCCGCGTGAAGTCCGGGAGGGGTGCCGGCGGCCCCCGTCGTGGGGCCGCGGGGCCCGGGGCTACGTACGAAGCCCGGAGCTCGTTCACGTAGGCCGTCACCGGGTCGTCCGGGAGGCCTGGCTGTCCGCGGGGGTACAGGGCTTCGTACCGCTCCGCGAATTCCCCCCAAGTCAGCGGCTCGGACCCGCTGGCCTGAAAGGCGAGGTCGGTGAGGTGGAAGGCAGCGAGCCTGAAGCGCTCCTGCGTTGGGTTTGGCCCCAGCATGGCCATGATCGATTCGTCCGTGAAACCACGGACGAAGGCTGCTCGCGCCGCCGCCGCCGTTGAGGCGGTGGGACGCGTGGGTCGGGAGAAAGTCCTCCCGACGACGGACTCCGCCGACCCGATGTAGACGAAGTCGAGGGAGCCGAAGTGCACGGTCGTGCCGGGAGTCAGTGAGACTCTGCGGCCCTCCATCTGGATCGCCGGTGAAGTTCGGCGAGACACACGATGTGCCCCTACCTGGCGCGCCAACTGTCGAGGTTCTCAACCGCCGGCAGTAGATTTGTATCGAATCGTGTGTCGGATCCGGATGGTTGACACGGGAGACACAAGGGTTTTATACTAGTTCGGGCCTCCGAGGAGTAATACCCTACGTCCAGTTCCGAGTACTCGTGTTCCTATGCCGGGGGTGTCTGTAGTAGGGGTTACAAACTTGGTGATCGGTCAGCCTCATGTACGTTGCACTCCTCCCCCTTTTATAGTCACAAGGGAGAGGGGCAAAGAGGGAAAACGAAAATAAGCTACAGTGCTATGGTGTTGTGAAGTCTTTTCCGTCATTGATGTCCGTCAGGCGTAGTGGGAGGTCGCTGAGCTGTGGTGTCGTCGGAGGCCGCCGCGTGTGCTGTCGCCACTGTTCGTTCCGGGCACTTGGCACCTCATCCGAGTAGCTCACATAGTGACTCAGCCTTCTTGAGTGCGTCTTAGGCCTGCCACGTTATGACCTAAGAGCTGATAGATGGTAATCGAGTGCGCGTTCTGACGGGGTGGCGTGCAGCTGGCGTTGGATGTGACGGGGTGTCGGAGGTCGTGGGGGTGTACTGTGCGTCATTACAGCCCCTGTCAGACCCAGCCGTCCTCCCATCGCGCCAGATGTGGTCTTTGCATGGCGTGAAAAACGGCGTCACGTGTGTCGTCGCAGAGAAGCTTGGGGGGCTGGGGCGGCACCACGTTCGTGTGGGGCCCCAGCCCCACGCTCCGGCTCCTCCGTGGGGACTTCGCCTTAGTCGGAGACGGAGATTACTCGTGCGAACGAGTAGTCGGAGGCGAGGCGGTGTGCTACTCGGAGACGGAGCGTTCTCGTGCGAGGCGGAGAGCACTCGGGCGAAGCGGAGAGTGGTCGGAGACGAGGCGTACTCGTGCAAGGCGGAAGATACTCGGAAGTGGAGAAGTCTTGTCAGTGAGGGTCTTGACGAAGATCTGCATCCCTCCCCGTCCTGGATCTTAGCCTTCACATTGTCAATGGTGTCAGAGGGCTCCATCTTCAAGGTGATTATCTCGTTGCTTAGGGGGCCCTAATGCAGACCCTCGTCAGAAGCCCAATGGCCTTCCGATGTTTGAGATTCGTGCGGCTCCTGTGAGCCGCACGATCTACTTCCCCACGAGTCCTTCCCCACGAGTCTGGCCACGGGTTAGGGTTCCCGCGTGCCGCCGCCGCCATGGTTGTCTCCGCCGGCGAGTAGGGGCGGGAGGTGGGGGGAGCGGCCGGCGGCGAGGTCGCCGCCGGCCGGGGTGGTGGTCGAGGCGGCGGTGGGTTAGCTTATGGTTCGGGTTGCCGGGTGGGGGCTCTAATGGCGAGAGAAGACGAGCGGGCGGACGGTGGGCGGAGCGGCCGGCGGCGAGGTCGCCGCCGGCCGGGGAAGTGGTCGAGGCGGCGGCGGGTTAGGGTTTCGGGGGTTCGAGGTCCGGGTTTCGGGGGCTCCATTGTCCCGCGGACCTAGAAATGACGGGGGGGTTGGGTGCGCCGGAGGGCCGACGGCGGTGGCGGCTCGGCCGGCGGCGGGGGCAAGGCAGCGCGGTAGCGCCGCCGGCCGAGCAGGGCTGGACGGCCGGTGGGCCAGGGACCGGCGGCGGGGGCGGCGGCGAGGCAGCCGCCGGCCGGGGGTGGTGGAGGCGGCGGCGGGGGTGGAGGTCGCGGGGAAGAAGAACTCTGAGGAAGAAGATGAAGTAGTAAATAGACCTAATGGGCTGGAAGTTTCATCTGCTATCTGCCTTCATCTGGACATACAGGAGCCCCCAATGTACAGTGCACGTACGCGATGCAAAGCAAAATCGATCGACTATAGAAACCTCCCTAGCGTAATGAGTTCAGAGATGGGCACTCATATTAGCAGTCAAAGATAGCACACAAGGCTCCATGTGTGATGTAGTACTGATGTGTCAACAATGACGTCTTCTCAAACTGAACGATAGGACCATACGCATGATCGGGGATTTCCCTACATCGATCTACCAGCAACGGACGACCAGTACAACCAATACACTCATAAACTGATATAAAACGTACTCAACTCTTACTGGATCTACTATGGCAAAGTTATCCATTGCTACTGCCGTGTCTGTTGTAACAATCAACGAGAGGTTATTCACGAAGCAGTTGGATACAGCTACTGAGCTAACTATGGATTAGGTTTACCAGATCATTCAACGACGGCGCTAACCTGCTGGACATCCACTGAACACGAGAATTGCTTTTCCATTCCAAATATAGCAGCGGTAGCAAACTGGCTATCACCAAAACCTCAAGCTGCAATGCAACTGTGGGAAGCAAAAATATGGACTCGTTAGTATCTGAGAAAAGCGGTACCAGTTTGTACTTAATACAATAACTACAGTTTATAGCATTCAAACAAAGCATGACATTATGCAAGCAAATCAGAGAAATCAAGTAACTATCTAGAACCAAACTCTAAAGAACATATCTCGGTGTAAAATCACCACAAAGTCATGAGAGCACTGTTCATGGCAAAACTAGACATATAGTTTTCATGTAGTCGATCTAAATAAATCTAAAGATATCAACGCCTGGCTTTACAGTAAAACAGCACAGGTCCTAGGATGTCAAATCAAAACAGAGTCAGTACATGCGTACCAGATTGCTCTTGTCCACTTTGATTAAGCAGGCACCATAATACCAAACAGAAGCTCTGATCTATACATATTCAAAGTCTCCACAAGCTGCATCGTCCAATACATTCCTGTCAAGGCCTGAGCTTGCTGCTTCTTCCAACTCATCATCAAGGTGTACACTTTCTGCCTCTTCCATTTCATCTGTGCCAAGGTGGTGTATACTTTCTGCCTCTTCCAGTTCATCTTTGCCAGGGTCTCCTTTTGTCACCTCCTCGGTTTTATTATCAGGGTAAACCTTTATTTTGATGCGCTTGCCTTTTATGTAACGATATTCCCATTTTGGTGGTGGGTATTTCTTTTTTAACTTTTCATATTTGTCCATCATATCTAACTTCTGAAATACATCACCTAGCATCCTGACAATTGAACCATCAGGTCTAACACTTAGTTCCTCCATATCAGCAAAAACCTGGAGAATTCATGAGGAAGATATCATACAATTAGAAAAGAGCAGCTGGATGATTATCTGCTACGCGTATTTCTGTTGAGTAAAGCTTTTCTACAAAGGGGGAAAATGGTCTAAGTTCTAATTTCAACTTTGGTTAAAACAGTATGCAGAGTGGTGATCCTTATGCTATCATGTTACACTAGTCCAAATGTTCCCTGTGCTAAGAAGGCACCTTTAACCCTGAACGAACAAAGTTCAGTCCTTGGAAGTTGGAATCTGACACCATCATTTCTACAAATTTCTGTGGTAACAGACCAAAGTCACCAAAACCATCTGTCTAAGAAGTCAGAACTAAATCTGTATGACACCGCTCCAGAATTGATTGACTTTATACTATCCCATGAAGATATTCCACATGTAGAAGACTAGAAGCTATAGCTGGCCTAAATTCCCATGGGAAATACAATAAGTGCATTATCCCATTTTGGAGGCCTAAGCTTCTAGCGTCTTAAAATTTTTTAGTGTACCCAGTGGCTTTAAGTAAGACAGAGTCCAAGTTACTGAGTCAGATTGTCATAGCAAAATGATCACACTGAAATTCCACAAAGGACACAATAAATAGTGTAACATCGGCATACTTCATTATAGAGGATTGAAGTTATTCAGTAATGATTGGTGGTGGATAGGAGCCATGAATGCTATTTCGAAAATTATGAATGACCATGTATATCACACCATGCTGAAGCAGAAAATTATCAACCCAGATCTCTAAATTGCTAGGTGGGCAAGGAAAGTCACATCAAAGCCAAAAGTTCTTAAAAAGCTTCGGCACAATGGTATCCTTTGATATATCACTACTAGCAGACAGTTTTCATGTCTCTGAACCCTCAATGCAACTGGGACCAACTAGGTACAAATGCATATTTGTAAGATAGGATGCTAAAATAAGAAAAAAAACATTTCCTACCTCAAACATCTTATCGTATGCTCCCACACTGTAATACAAAGAAATCATTCTCATGAAAAACGTACGAGGCAATCCCTCCATATATCGTGAGAATATCATTCCAAATAATTCTTCTGCCTCCTCAATCCGTCCATCCTCAATCAAAGCATTCAACAAGGTGTGATAGCTTCCCATTGTCTTTCCTTGACCTTTGTTGAACATCCATTTAATAACCTAGATCATGAATCATGCGGTCATTATTTCAATTCAGAATAAGGGTTTGCTACTATAAAGGAGAAACATATCCTAGTAGTAGTCTTGATACCGGAAAAAAGGGTTTATACAAGATTAAAGGGGAGCAATTATTCTACTCTAGAACTGGCAACAGCTAAATCTTGACCTGTCCAAGGATGACAATTGACAGTGATATGTAGAAAAAAAGAATTTAGATCAGAATCAGATACTTCAATCCATTTAACACCTGAATTATTCGTTTCCATTCCTTTTCATCCTCAAGTGTTTTCAGTGCCTTCTTTACTACTATCAAGGGAAACTCCAGGTCCCATGCAACAAATGAGTCAAGTGCGCCATAAACTTCCTCCTTTACATTAGACAAACCTTTAATCTGCAGGAGATGAAAAAATTCAGACACTCAGTTCAACAGTATCAGCATACGGAATGTGTATAAAGGTCATGTGACTAAAACTGGAGATGCACAGGAGCATAAACAGAGAAACGTAGAAGAACCTCACACATTCCACAAGCTTCTGTGACTTGGAAATAGTCCCAATTTTCTTACTAGTTTTCCACACACGGGGATATCTTGGTCTTGGACCCCTGGCACCGCAAACCTGTTGCATAATTGTAATACATGAGAATCAGCATAGGCCACACTGCCAGCACTAAATAAACCAAAATGCACGGAATTAAAGCTCACCACTACAGAATTGAATTTTAGAGGATGTCCAACTGCAGCTCCTCCCCGTACTAAGGTAAATGCAGGCGACCAATAGTTCGCCAAGCAAAACATTCTACAAAGTAGCTGAAGAGATGAAATAGTGTTTAGCTAACAATTTGAACAGAACAACAAGAAATCTAGTTGTATCTCATCCTCTCGCCGTACCTTAGTAAGGAGCAGAAGAGCAGGTGTGCTGTGCCCCGTAGTTCGACGGCGAAGAGGCGGAACGGAATGGGCAGCTGCCACCGCGGCCAGTGGCGTGTCGACTGCCGCCACCGTCGCTTCTTCTCGCCGGAGTCGGGAGGGGAGCGACCGGACGGCTGCAGCGTTTGCAATCCCCGGGGGATTTATCTCCCAGATATTTTTTTTCTCTTCGTGGAAAATCACCCAGCTGTTTTCTGGAATTTTTTTTATATATATTTTTTCTCTATTTTTCAAAAATAAATGGTCCGTCAGAAATTTAGCAAAACTATACATCTGCCGCCGTGGCCCACGGCGGTAGGGGTTCTACCGCCATGCGGCACGGCGGCAGGGGCCGTGGCCCACTGACAAGGGCACATACCGCCGTGCCACACGACGGTAGGGGCCTACCGCCGTGCCGCACGGCGGTAGGAGCCAACCGCCAGGCGGCAGCGTGGCCTCCAGGTACCGCCGTAGATCATGACGGTATGTATGGACCTACCGCCGTACCCTACGGCTGTAGGTTTTTTTTTTGGGTAAATTTCAATTTTTTGAAGTATTGATACTTAACGACGAATCACAGAAACAAGCAATGGCACGTACGACAAAAATACCCTAACTTTGTGCCGCTGCTAGTCCTAACGTGCCTTAGGGAATTTAGATAAACGATTACAACATTTGTAGTCTAGTTGTACGAGTAGTACCCGGAGAACCCGGACATCATAGACACGCCGGAGTGCTGGGAGGGCATGTAGTACCCGTACCCCGATGGGGGTGGAGTTGGATCAAACGGTGGCGGGGGTGAAGTTACTAGTGGAGTGTTGTCCTTCTTCTCGTAGCACGGACAGCAGCAGAACTCGTCTTCACACCCGGTGTTCGTCTTCACCACCATTGGTCCGGTCACCGGTCCGTCGTCGTCGTTGGTAGATGTCGGATCTGGAGAAGCCAATGCCGACGCGAGTTCTTGCCTCAGGTTGAAGATGACAACATCCTCGAGGTAGTTGATGTACTGTTGATACGGGTCAATAGCTGGGGGATCCACCCATTGCACGAAACCGCAGTTATCTGGTTGGTAGGAGTACTGCAGAAACCGTGATTACATTAGTAAATCATAAAATGATGAAGGACAGAGGTCAAGGAGTTTTGCTTACACATGCTCGTGAGCAATGCCAGAAGCGTCGACCAGAGTTGTTCTATCCCTGTTAAACCTGCATCACACAGAACTCACCGTGTGCACACCTTGGCCAGTTCACCGTTTGATTTGGTGCGTACTTTTTAACATCACGCATGGATTTGAAATCTCTCTTATCCAAGACTGAAAAATTATTGTTGAACTCTGGATCTTGCTGGCTCCACAGTGCTGGACCGAGGGAGTCATCATCATCCCCAGTCCAGGAACTCATTGGTGCTTGGTGTGTTGTGAAGTGACACTGGAGAAGAGTGCTCACATATATGTAGGCAATGAAGCAGACTGGACGGTGGGCCATTCGATCCGGGGCAAGAAAAACGGGCAGTGACTCGGAGGAAACACACCCTAGTACTAGGTTCACTGTTTGGTGCAGTGAGTCGGAGGAAACACACCCTAGTACTAGGTTCACTGTTTGGTGTAGTGACTCACAGAAAACACACCATATGTGTCCACTGTTTGACGCAATTACTCACAGGAAACACACCCTAGTACGAGTTTTACTGTTTGCGGAAACAAGCTCTAATGCATCTGAAATCAAGTTCTTAAAGATACAATCCGACTCTAGAGGATGATGAAATGAAATCATAATTTTTTAGGATACAGTAGCACTCGGCGTCTAGTACTCTACGTCTACTGGGTACAACGGGGGTATTTCCCCTTCCTCATGGCATCCGGCCCAGATTCCTTAGCTCGGCGAGCTCTCTCCCTCTTCCTCTCTCTATCTGCTTCATGGGCCGTGGCCGCTTCACGTTCTTTCATCTCCCGGCGAGCACGCTCAAGAAAGTACTTCATTGTGCAGTACAAGAAGAACTCAATGATACCAACAAGAGGGAGACCTCTGGCACCACGTAAAAAACCGCGTTGTAGACCTCAGCAAAATTTGTTGTCATTATCCCATGCCTCACACCTCCCTTATCAAACAGGAGATATCATTTCTCCTTAGGCTCATTCTGAATCCACTGGCTGAAGGTCTTCACAGCACGTCCCCTTCTCCTTCTGACATTTGGAGCATCTAGCCCCACGTTCTCCAGAGAAACTGGCTCTTCTCCGGGTTCAGTACTTATTGGCTTCTTAGCTATCTCTTCTGATGCTTTCTTCGTCAGTACAAATTACGATGGTTTGCATCTAGCTGGTCAAGTACACAAGTGTGATCCACAACAGACCTGACCTCCCAGTAATTTTTCCACTTACCCTTGGAAGCATACACTCGAAAAGGACAGTTGGCCTTCACACATTGTACATCATATATGTGTGGAGAACTCTTCACTACACTGAACTCTCTCTGTAGAGTAAGGGTGGCCCACCTCTTCACTGCATCCTTTACCTCTACTGCACTCTTATACATGGCGCCAACAGAAACCTGATTGTCTCTATACTCCCAGGACACATTCTCATCAGGATTGACAGATAGCTGTGAGAAATTGTAACTGTCCCAGTCCCTTGGAACTAGCGGGTCATCCTCATCATCTGAGGAGTCCTCTTCCAACCCACGTTCAACTTCATCGGCCTCCATTTCGTACTGTCTAAGTACTTCTTTATTAACTTCCCTCTCGTCAATTTCACCACGGGCCTCAAAGGGTGTGTCACCATCTCCTTCTTCTGCCTCAGTGGCAGCACCATCTCCTTCTTGTGGCTCAGTTGCAGGACCATCTCCTGCTTGTAGTTCAGCCTCACCCTGGTGAGCAGCACTACCCTCCTCATGTACTTGACTACTAGACCCAGCCTTATGAACAACTTGGATAAACAACATCACAGGCAAATCAATTTTACATGCTGTTTTGATATAACTCCTCCAATGTTTAGTGCCTTGAAGTGGCATAAGCTCCCAATATACTGCCTTCACTCCTGTTGATTAGAGCCATAATGGACAAGTCATGTTGCTCTGCATCTACATGGAATGCCCTCTAAAAAAAGTTGGTAATGGACCCCAAGTTCTTTCGGCTGCTCTTCTAATCACATGGTCAACCGAATTAAATTCTGACAAGTCAACTCCATGTTCACCATATCTAATCTGCCCATTACCGAAATACAACTTGACAGTAACTGCATCCGACATGTCTGACAGCATGAAAGAAAATGCTATTAACAAGTGGATCTGTAACTACAAAATATATCTACTCAGAGCTACACTACGACTATATTTTTACTAATCGATCTACACTAAAATTATATTTTTACTAAGCAGATCTACACTAAAATTATATTTTTACTAAGCAGATCTACACTAAAACAGTATTTCAAAATATGAATTATCACAGTTGAAAATATTAAGTACCAGAGTATTACCTCTAACGAGACGAAAAACCGGCAGAGCTTCGCACCTTCACCACCTCCTCCTCACTCCCTTCTCCTCTCCACCCTCTCTTTCTTTTTTTCGAATTATTATGACATTTTCGGCTGAATTTCGGCCTTATATAGGCAGCAGTTCCTAGCGCCGTGGGGCACGGCGGTACCAGGCCTGCTGCCGCCGTGCCCCACGGCGCTAGGACCTGCCGCCATAGCCCACGGCGGTATGTCCCTACCGCCGTGGGGTACGGCGGTATGTCCATCGCACGCTACGGGCCCACGCCTGGCCGTGGGCCACGGCCCCTGCCGTCGTGCCGCACGGCGGTAGGACCCCTACCGCCGTGGACCACGGCGGTAGATGTATAGTTTTGCTAAATTTCTGGCGGACCATTTATTTTTGAAAAATAGAGGAAAAAATATTTTAAAAAAACTGCTTTCTGCTTACTACTGATATTTGTTTCAGGCTTGGGCCTTGTGCTTAGTGGGCCGTAAGAGTTTTACTAAATGGGCCTCACCTAGTTGCCCATTAAATCATTCATCTTCTTCCTCTTGCCGAAGAAGCCTCCGAAACTCGACGAACGACGAAAAAACCTTCCTCCACGGCTGCCTATGGCCGCCGCCGACCGGACCTAGGCTAGGGATTGCTACCTTCCGACTTGCCGTGGTGCTTGTTTACTAACACCGCCTGTCAGCGAATAAGGGGTTCAAGAAAGGGGAAGGGGAAGGAGGAATAAGTGGGAGGCGAGGGAGTCCAGCGGTTATTTTTTTCCCCTGGAGGATAGGGGATGCCGGTGGCGAGGCCGGAGCGGCAGGAACCCCGGGTGATTGCCCATGTTGACATGGACTGCTTCTACGTCCAAGGTCGGTGACTTTCCTTCTCTATCCCTCTCCCACCCTGCCCGTGACCAACTGTTCTTCGACTGAAAGAGTGGCCATTTGCTTTGCCGCAGTGGAGCAGCGGAGGAACCCTGAGCTCAGGGGCCAGCCAACCGCCGTGGTGCAGTACAACGACTGGAAAGGCGGCGGTTTGATCGCCGTCAGCTACGAGGCTCGTGGGTTTGGTGTGAAGAGGCGAGTGCCATTTGTTCATTTGACAAATCGTCGGTCTCGTTTCCTTGGAATTTGCTGACTGCTGAGGTCCTGACATCCTGATTCGTGGTGATTATTCAGGTCCATGCGTGGAGATGAGGCCAAGAGGGTTTGTCCTGGTATTAATCTGGTTCAGGTCCCTGTGGCGCGTGACAAGGCCGACCTTAATATTTACAGAAGTGCCGGCTCTGAGGTAGGTTCACCAGTGTAAACTAGTTCACTAGTGTACTAGCAGCACCAGACTTACAATGGCATATATAGATTTATGAGTTTATATTTTGCATCTGAACTTTCAGGTTGTTGCAATACTTGCAAGCAAAGGAAAGTGTGAGCGGGCATCCATTGACGAAGTTTATCTTGACCTTAGTGATGCAGCCAAGGAAATGCTCTTCCAATCTCCCCCAGATTCACTGGAGGAGATTTTTATGGAAGCAGCGAAGTCAAATATCTTGGGCCTTCCTTCTTCTTCTGTAAGAATGTTTTCTCAATTAGTTTTACTGCCCTGTGATTTGATATGAACGTGGTCATAGGTCATATGATATGTACAGGATGCCAGTGAGAAGGAAAAGAATGTGAGGGCATGGCTGTGTCGACCGGACGCTGATTATGAGGATAAGTTATTGGCATGTGGAGCTATAATTGTTGCGCAGCTACGAGTCAGAGTTCTGGAGGAAACCCAATTCACATGCTCTGCTGGGATCGCTCACAATAAGGTTTATAATGAGTCATAATAGTGAGTAGATGTTTTTCTTTCTGTTGACTAAAATGTTCAGCAGTCCATGGTTAATATTGTGTTCAAGTTTTCTATGCTCAGGAAATCAGTTCAAATTCCTTTATTTCTATTTTCTGTGTTCTTTAATTCCTTGCTCTTCCTATCAGTCTTCCACTCATTGTTCTTATATTGTGCAGATGTTAGCTAAACTTGTCAGTGGAATGCACAAGCCTGCTCAACAAACAGTAGTCCCTTCTTCATCTGTTCAGGACTTTCTAGCATCACTACCTGTGAAGAAGATGTAATGATCTGACATGACACCTGTGCCCTTCCTCGGTTCTTGTTAGTTCGTAGGAATGGTTTTTGACACTTCATATTGCTATTTAGATCACGCAACATTGTGCTTTAGCTGAAACTATCCATGTTGTGACACTGAATGGTGAGAATAACCATATTATTCAGGAAACAGCTTGGTGGTAAGCTTGGAAGTTCCTTGCAGGATGATCTTGGGGTCGAGACCATTGGTGATCTTCTAAGTTTTACAGAGGAAAAGTTACAAGAGCAGTATGGAGTAAATACTGGGTAATTATGTTCATGCTTTTATCGATGTGTTATTATTTGGTTTGCATGATTGTTTAAGTATAAACTTAGTTAAAGTATTATATCACATTTTAAAGATTAAGAGTTGTTATTCCCTTTAGCTTTTGGTGGATGGATATAATAGTTCTAACTTGATGGTAGGTTCATTGTATCAAACACGACAACACTATGCTTCTTCACTTTTTTTTTTTTTTTGTATCATGTCTAATACTCCCATCTTATAAGCGCTAGACTTCATGCAGAACATGGTTATGGAAGATTGCTAGGGGCATTAGTGGAGAAGAAGTTGAGGATCGTCTTCTACCGAAGAGTCACGGATGTGGAAAGACATTTCCTGGACCAAAAGCACTGAAGAATAGTGCTTCTGTAAGAATGCTTACTCTGTCATTTTCAAAAAAAAAAAAAAAATCAAGCAAAAGCTTTAGTTATTTTTAGCCGCATGAGAAAAGGAGTATCTGAGAGGCCTTTGAAGAATGAAGACCTTATGAATTTTGGTTACTTGCGAGTTGTGACAAGCATAAGCATTTACATGTTTTGGTTTGTGAAAACCATATGTGATAAATGATATGGAGCATAGTGTTTCAATTGGTACCTGATGCAGGGAACTCCAGGCTTAATTAGTGTGAAACTACTTGAAAATATGCAACTCTCACGCTTGAAAATATGGTGCCTTCTGATATTGTAGGTCGGGAAGTCCCCCCCCCCCCCCAACACACACACCAGTGAGATGATCAGCTGCTACACGTGGCAGATCCATATACAAAGTTATGCCTCATGTGGTCCATATCAGCCACATTTGTAGAGCCTCTGTCAGTTTATTGTAAACAGGCCTTGCACTTGATTACTTGGTACTCTTTGTCAATACTAGTTTGGTGAGCAGCATGGGATGCACATGGAATTGTGTTGTTGCTTTAAGCTTTATATAATGCTGTACTTTAATAGGTTTGATGGCCTTGGGTGATGCAGTACCCTACCTAACTTAAATAAGTTTTTGTGCTGCCTGAGTAAAGATCCCATATGCATGACTAAAAAATAAAAGATCCAATTTCTGTGTAAGAATTTAGAAAAAATTGCGTTAAAGAGTCAAGTTCTGTTGATTCAACCAGTGCCATATGTTGTAGGTCAAAAGCTGGCTGGATCAACTTTGTGAGGAATTAAGTGAACGAATTCAGTCTGACCTGAACCAGAACAAGAGAATTGCCCAAACACTAACTCTTCACGCCAGAGCATCTAAGGTATTTTGTGTAATATATTTTCTTTTAGTGTTCTTTTATTTGATTAACTTATTATATCTAGAGTAATTTCTGGTAAACAATGATCAGCATGTGTCTAGCTCAATTTCACACTATGCACAAAACTTCCTCATTTTCTACTTTTCTGCAGGGAAATGAACGTGATTCAACGAAGAAATTCCCTTCCAAATCCTGTCCATTGCGCTACGGGACTGGGAAAATTCAAGAGGATGCAATGAAGCTATTTGAATCTGGCCTTCATGATTTTTTGGAATCTCAGAACACTGGGTGGAGCATAACATCTCTTTCAGTTACTGCAAGCAAAATATTTGATATACCAAATGTATGTTTACACTAACTTTCTTATTAATTGCTGATTCGACACATTGTCACTTTCAAATGTCCAGCCATCGTAAAGGAAACATAGCAATGTCAGTATACTATTCTGATCTCTTGATACGATGTATTAGCAATTTCATTAGGTCTCTTCCTTCAAACGACATATCGATATTGCATTACCTTAGAGTGACAAAGATGCTTTTTTTTATACATTGCCATCTCACCAGCTTCTAACATTCTGAAATACAAATGAACTTTTAGCAAAATGGAAAACTTTTTTATTAAATCTTTGCTAACATATCTGCGGCCTTATTTTCAATGATTTCTAAATTTTGGTGTCTTATTTCTTATTCTCATATTAGCAAATGTCATGCCAGGTTTGTGCAATTTGCCATTATTCATTTGTAGTAAGGCCCCACAAAATCATAAATGCATTTTGTGAACTTCTTATTCCTTCAGCTTATTTCATTTACCAGGGAACAAGCTCAATCTTGAGATACATTAAAGGCCCTAGTTCTGCTGCATCTCCAGCTATATCTGATTCTTCATCTGTACCTGATGATCCATCTCTTGGTAATGTTTCTGAGTTTGAGTGTATCTGTTATTTACTCTCTTTTTCTGAGTTTGAGTGTGTCTGACTTCACTGATATACCAAATACACTTCTGTAGATAACAATATACATGTGACACCAATTCATGAAGAACAGTGCGAGCCATCTACCTCAGAGAAAGAAGACGGTAAAATATATTCAACGATTTCAGCGAAACAATGCCCAGCAAATGAAGAAAAAAGAATCTCTAAGAAGTTGCCTGAAGTTAAGGTTAGTTGTCCTTTTCTCTTCTGTGGATATTGGATACCATTATACTGGACACCTTATGGGGTAGTATTTCTCAAATGACACTTTTCTTTCTTGGTCTTTTGCTTGTTCGATTACTTAACGTTCAAGTTCGAAGATGACAAAACATCCCAGAAGTTAGCACTATGTTTGCTATTTGTATCGGCAGTGATTAATACGTGGCCTTTTCACATCATGCTATCTTTGATTTCCTAAGTTTCTGATTTTAACATGTCCTAATCTCGTTCACTTAATTAATTGTGAATCTTTCACTTTGTACTGGCAGTATATAAATTTCAAACTAAGTCTTAGGTTCCCCGTATGTGACTCACTCAACATTTTTATTTCGATAGGGAACTTCCTTGATATTGAAGTTTCTCTCACGGGGCCAATCTGCCCTCCATGAGAAAAGAAAATCCGATGAACTAATTTGCAGTCCTCAAGGTTTGGTGGACTACTGTACAGATGCAATGATGCAAATACCGATCTAACCACTGACACGTTTATCTGTTTGCTGAATATTTGTGATGATGTTAGGTCCAGGGAGTTCAGAAGCAAACAAAGCTGAAGAACACAATGTGTCTGTGCAAGCTGCAGATAGGAGCAACATCAACAGTGGTGGTGAACCCTCTGGCAGTGACCCCTGGATGTTCAACGTCGAAGATATCGATCCGGCAGTAGTGGAGGAGCTACCACCGGAGATCCAGAGAGAGATACAGGGGTGGATCCGCCCTTCGAAGCAGCCGAGCACGAAGAGAAGAGGCTCAACCATTTCTTCGTACTTCCCACCCGCAAGCTCTTAGGAATGTTGATGCTAGTCCTTTGATTGCTTATTATTCTCCAGACAACGGCCTCTCTGTGTGTGTATTGTAATATGCATAGAGGCCCAAGTAGTTGATACGTGAACAGTTGGATGGTACTTCAGGGCCTAGGATTGATTGCCTCTGTAAATATGAGTGAATATAGGACGAAAATCTGAATATAATTGCATGCGTAAAAGGTACTTCAGGGCCTAGGATTGCATCGCGGTCTCACGCTCAACATTCCTTCATTTCTCGTTTGTGTGGTTCGCGCCTGCTTGATCAGCGGGATGGGAAGCCAAACAAAATTCACGTCAAATTTGTGAGGCTGATACGTGCTGATAGAATTGGGACCTCTACCAAGTCAGCAGATCATTCAACCAACAGAATCGCCATACTTTATTGAAGATAAAATCTACAGAACTGTTTGGTCGTCAAGAATATGCAATTTTTTCTATCACTCTGCCCCTTCAGGAGGTGCAGATGCAATTGTATATTTTTGTAAATAAGACATGAATGATGAATAAAATACAATTATTACAACGTGTGGCAACACCGAACTGCCTCTAAATGACAACAAACTTCGCTCCTTCTGTTGGAGTCTTCCTGGACGAAAATGCAGCTGCCATCATGTTTGAGCTAACAATAACAATGCCAAAACTGAGGTAGGGGTGTGAGAGATCGCAATGGTACGGCCATGCTCAGGAAAAATGAATTTCGTAGGCGTATTCAGAGAAATTTGGGAGGTCCAATCCATCCCTTGCAATGCTCCTGTCTTCGTCAGTTACACTTAAAGCTTCCAATATATCATCCTGCAACAAAAGTTATGTTTGAGTCACTGCAAGCTTATTGTGGCTTACATATGAAATTATATCCGTGTCATATGACAAGATGTGATGTGTGTTCGAGGACAAATTATGCTTCTTGCTAAATTAGGAACTCTCGAATTGCATGACATATTAATAAAGGGGGTCACTAACAGAATAACAAACGGAAATGTCAAAAAAAAAAAAAACAAGGACGGCATACTGGGGCCTGAATAGCCAACGGTATGGCAGAAAGAACACGAAATGAGCTATTTTGGCCGTGCTTGGGATAAGATTTAATTACCTTTCTTACTTTTCAGGTTTTCTAGTAATCTGTTTCCTTGTATTGGAAACAAGTATCATTTGTCACTGTCATCTATTTCCATGAATTCAAAAATATAATGTGCTCTCATTCTGTTCTAGTTGGGCCACACTCTACCTGGCATTTTGTTTAGTTGTGAACCAATATGGAAAAAAAACAGTGGAGTCAGATTCTTTAAGAGATGGTAATTACTGTGTTTTGAAGCTTCCGGATATAACCAATTAGAAGAAGCTTCACAGGCTCTGTTTCAATCTTGTCGAAGAAATCAAGAAACTCTACTACCTGCAAAAGGAAAACAATAAATCAAATGAACATACAAGAAAAATGCAGAAAACCTTGCTATGTGTTAATCTGTTAGTAAATAGTAAATACAGTATTACTAGACCACCAATGTTCACAGAATCACAGATCTTGTGCCAGAAAAGAAACTTAGAACTATAGGGGAACGTTTAGACAACTGGCCTCCCGGATGAAAACACCCACAAATATGAGAGAAGCACCAACCATCACTCTTTCGACAGTCTTCTGTGAAAAGTCCCACCCAGTACCTATGATCACCTTAGAAAAACCATGCACTTTGGACTTGGCCCAACCCAAATAAATTCCTGTTATTTGGTCAGGAATACTTTCATAGGTGTGTTCATCTGTTTCCAAATAAAAATCAAAGTAAGTAAAAACGTGGCTATTGAAAGAATAGTAGTATATAAGAGTAGCAGGAAGGAGTTTAACCTGAAACTACCCTATGAAGACTGTTCATAATTCTATCACCTATTTGAGCAGTTGAAAGTAAGGGATCAATGGGTAAAACACCTTGAATGCCTACAATAAATGTCACACATCAGATTTTAAACAGTGATAAGAAAACAAAAGCAGTGGTCAATGAAGAGAGTTACGATCTTCAAATGGAGGAAGACCCCAAAGCTCAGGATCGAAGTCCAAAAGAGAATAGAGGATGACATCTGCAATATAATAGTGCTTCCTCTGACTTTGAAGTGATGGTACCGCAACAGCCTTTGCCCCAGAAGCCTTGGCACCCATGACTCCAACGCTAAGAAATATCACCAAGGAAGCAGAAAGTGTAACTCCATAGCACAGAACAAGTGCATTTTTTTCAACGTGTCAACATTGGAACTTGGAAGCATAGAATTTACCACTTCAGCACAGTTGATAGGGTTATATGAGGGAATAAATACAAAATATCTTATTGATTATTTTGTGAATCTTATAAATTTCCACTGGGTCAAAAGAAGTGCGTTGTACAGTTATCAGTAAGGGAGTGTATAAAACTGTCAGGTTCTAAAAAGCCATGACACTAAAATGCATTTAAGAAAAAAGATAAGTTGAGGGAGAGTGATTGCAAAAAAGAAAAGAAGAAAGTTTGCTGGCGAGAGTACAGTACATTTATTCATCAAGGATATAACAAAAACAAATGAAAAAAGTGTGATTTAAACCTGCTGAAGGATGTGTTTCCATAGAAAAGTGTACATGATTAAAACATGTTACATTTGTAAATGTAGGTATTATAAAACATGCTACATAATTTCACATAGAAAATAGAATGCTGCTGAAAACAAAAGGTGGTTATGATAGAAATGGTTTGCATATGAAAATTGAGCTTTTATGCTAAGAAATTCCAACCGTTGATGCCTTAATTTTTGTGATTTGTGAGGCACCCGATGGAAGATATACAGGGTCCACTTTAAACATACTCATCATACTGGCTTGTGGAATCTACTAAAAATTATATTATTTGGTTCCACATTAGATTTCAGAAACGTTTAGAAGTGTTATGATAAGTTGTGAATCATCTGCGAGGACACAAGATAATAGTTCGCCGAGAAGAAGTCTTTCCTGTACTTACACAGAATCCTCTATGACCATGCATGATGATGGATTTATGCCAAGTCTCTTTGCAGATTCCAGAAAGCTAGTAGAGTGCAGGATACATGATCAGTAGTAAGCAGGGTTCTATGCAAGACGCTAAAACTAAGTACATAGTTGCATGGAAACAGCACAACAGTTGTGCGCTTGAGATATAGCAAGTGAAATAGCAATAAAATGAATGATTGGTCAAAAATGCTAAAGATACCCACATGTCAGGGGAAGGCTTTCCATTAGGGACTTGATCTCCACCAAGAATAACAGAAAAACACTCTCCCCAATCTGGAAAACAGTAGGTGTTTATAATACATGGATAAAGCAACTAATGCAATACATAAGAAAATGTACCAACTAAAGATAGATAAGCAAGTTTATTCCTTACTATTCCCGTTCCAAATGACTATTCGTTTTGGTTTTTCTACGTACATAGCTTTTAATATACACCTAGCTACATACTATGTCTAGATACATAACAGAAGTTATGTATCTAGAAAAGCCAAAAACAAATAGTATTTTGTGATGGAGGGAATACTTTGCTAGTTTAATATTCCTTTTCTTACCTGCATAAACCATGTTACATCAGGACTGGAAATTTTAGTTACTTACATGATAACGTTGTCTGAAATTGAGTATGGACACTCACAGTCAATGGTAGAGTGGTATACATAACATATTTAACCAAAATAAATCATTACAATCACATTGAAAAACTTTTAACCCCTTCAGTATAGTAATGATTTTTTGCTCCAAAAGCGATAGATCAAAAGACGGCATATCTAGTTATATCACTGATAAAGTACAGACTGAAGCAAACAGTCATCCTCATACCTTCTAGTTTGGGAAGCTTGTGATCAATATTTCTCCTGATAGAGTTTGAAGCAAGCGCGAGCGGCACTCCATTCTTGTAAAGATGCTTGACAAGCCTCTTCACTCCTGGAAGCGGCTTCGCGTTTTCCCACCTGGGGAGAAAGTAACGACCCAACTTAAGTGCTTGCAAATGGACGAACGGTGAAGCGACGTTACAGGCGTGTTAGAAACCTTCTCAGGTAGAGCGGATGCATCGCCTTGGAGTACTCGTCGACGGTCAGCGGCAGCCCGTAATCTCTGATGATCCCGGTGGTGGATTCCAAGTACATCTGGCCCAGCCTCTTCTCTTCCTTCTCCGGGTCGGGGACCTTCCCGTACGGCGCCAAGAACTCGTACAGGACATCCCTCGTCGCCCTCTCTGCGCCCAAACACGAACACACACGATCGACAAACGAATTATACAGCAGGTCAGCAGCACAGCGGCGCACGTGCAAATGCGCATCCGCTATTCCAGTCTATCTGATTGGGTCTGTGTCTCCCGTACAGAAACGGAGCGCGGGACGGCGAGGAGGCCGCTGTATGGATCCGCGAACTTGCGTGCGTACCTGTGTCCAGGAGGGTGCCGTCGAGGTCGAAGATCACGGCGGAGACCTGGTGCGCCGCTGCCATGCTGGTCTGGTTGTGGTTCTGGTCAAGGCGAGGGAGCGAGGCGCGGAGTAGTGGATGGGCGGGATGGGGAGAAAGCGGGGGTGGCGGCGCGCGGGGGATTTTAAGTGCGTGAGGACTGAGGAGGAGGCGGCCACTGCCCACTGGCCGTGCGTGGCCGGCGAGGCCGAGGCGCGGGTGATTCGCCAATGAGGGTGCTGGATTGATGCGGGTCTGGTTGGCTCGCGAGGCGAAGCCGAACCGGGTGCTTTTGTTCTGTGCCTCTCCTGTTCCTGCTTAAGATCGAGAACCCGTGGGCCGACAGACGCCGTGCCGGGGCGTGCGCGCTCGGCTTGGGTCACCGCGGGTGTGTTTGGTAGGCCGCATGAACTACAGAGTTGGTCGTACTTATACAGGCAGGGCCACAAAGGCCCAAAACTACTGGTTTCGGCACATTGCTTTGCCGTAAAATCTGTGGTGGTTTCTTGCTTTCGAGATGAACCAAAGGTAGTGATTATTCTCTGCATTTCCTCCATGGATACAATAGTAGGGAGGATCTTGCCGGGTCTTTCCCCCCGCTTTGCCTAGTTTTTTTAGGCTCCGCTGCCTGTGCCTACCTGCGATGAAACACTGCAGGAGTGATGTTTCGTTTTAATTCGTACTAGGTGCTACTGTCTAGTACGCGAAACTGATCGGGGTGACAGGGCTTGCCGCTTGATGAGTGTCCTGAGCTTGATGATGAGCAGTTTGCAGTAAGATCTCAACTGTTGGAGGATTTTAAGTGCGTGAGGAGGAGGCGGCCACTGCCCACTGGCCGTGCGTGGTCGGAAAGGCCGAGGCGCGAGGGATTCGCCAATGGGGGTGCCGGATCGATGCGGGTCTGATTGGCTCGCGGGGCGAAGCTGAACCGAGTGCTTTTGTTCTGTGCCTGTCCTGTCGCTGCTCGAGATCAAGAACCCCGTGGGCCGACCGACACCGTGTCGGGGCGTGCGCGCTCGGCTCGGGTCACCGCGGGTGTGTTTGGTAGGCCGCATGAGCTACAGAGTTGGTCGTACTTAGGCAAGCAGGGCCGCAAAGGCCCAAAACTGCTGGTTTCGGCCCATTGTTTTGCCGCAAAATCTGTGGTGGTTTCTTGCTTTCGAGATGAACCACAAGGTAGTGAGTGATTATTCTCTACATTTCCTGCATGGATACAATAGTAGGGAGGATCTCGCCGGGTCTTTCCCCCCGCTCTGCCTAGTTTTTTTTTAGGCTCTGCTGCCTGCGCCTGTCTGCGATGAAACACTGCAGGAGTGATGTTTCGTTTTAATTCGTACTAGGTGCTACTCCCTCCGTTCCACAATTATCGATTTCCGTGATACATATTTGACCATTCGTCTTATTAAAAAAATTGTGAAAAATTATTTATTTTGTTACGATATCATCGTATATAATTTAAGTATATCAAAATTGTTCTTATATTTTTATAAATTTTTTGAATAAGACGAGTGGTCAAACGCGATCAACAAAAGCCAACAAATGCTTATATTGTGGAACGGAGAGAGTACTGTCTAGTACGCGAAACCGATCGGGATGACGGGGCCTGCCGCTTGATGAGTGTCCTCAGCTTCATGATGAGCAGTTTGCAGTAAGATCTCAACTGTTGGAGGATTTAAAGTGCGTGAGGAGGAGGCGGCCACTGCCCACTGGCCGTGCGTGGCCGGCGAGGCCGAGGCACGGGGGATTCGACAATGGGGGTGCCAGATCGATGCGGGTCTGGTTGGCTCGCGGGGCGAAGCCGAACCGGGTGCTTTTGTTCCGTGCCTGTCCTATTGCTGCTCGAGATCGAGAACCCAGTGGGCCGACCGACGCCGTGTCGGGGCGTGCGCGCTCGGCTCGGGTCACCGCGGGTGTATTTGGTAGGCCGCATGAGCTACAGAGTTGGTCGTACTTAGGCAGGCAGGGCCGCAAAGGCCCAAAACTGCTGGTTTCGGCCCATTGCCTTGCCGCAAAATCTGTGGTGGTTTCTTGCTTTCGAGATGAACCACAAGGTAGTGATTATTCTCTGCATTTCCTGCATGGATACAATAGTAGGGAGGATCTCGCCGGGTCTTTTCCCCCGCCTTGCCTAATTTTTTTAGGCTCTGCTGCCTGCGCCTGCCTGCGATGAAACACTGCAGGAGTGATGTTTCGTTTTAATTCGTACTAGGTGCTACTGTCTAGTACGCGAAACCGATCGGGATGACGAGGCCTGCCGCTTGATGAGTGTCCTGAGCTTGATGATGAGCAGCTTGCAGTAAGATCTCAGCTGTCGGAGGATTTTAAGTGCGTGAGGAGGAGGCGGCCACTGCCCACTGGCCGTGCGTGGCCGGCGAGGCCGAGGCGCGGGGGATTCGCTAATGGGGGTGCCGGATCAATGCGGGTCTGGTTGGCTCGCGGGGCGAAGCCGAACCGGGTGCTTTTGTTCCGTGCCTGTCCTATCGCTGCTCGAGATCGAGAACCCCGTGGGCCGACCGACGCCGTGCCGGGGCGTGCGCGCTCGGCTCGGGTCACCGCGGGTGTGTTTGGTAGGCCGCATGAGCTACAGAGTTGGTCGTACTTAGGCAGGCAGGGCCGCAAAGGCCCAAAACTGTTGGTTTCGGCCCATTGCTTTCCCGCAAAATCTGTGGTGGTTTTTTGCTTTCGAGATGAACCACAAGGTAGTGATTATTCTCTGCATTTCCTGCATGGATACATTAGTAGGGAGGATCTCGCCGGCAGTGGCGAATCTAGGATCGGGTGCTAGGGGGGCTCTCCTTCCTTTTTTTTCTTCCTTCCTCCTTTTTCCTCTTCTTCTCAAAATTTTTATGGAAAATTGGAGAATTTACCATGGGAGCCAGGGTGGTAGGGGGCTGGTGCCCCCCCCTGACCCACCGCTAGCTCCGCTGCTGCTCGCCCGGTCTTTTGCCCCCGCTCTGCCTAGTTTTTTAAGGCTCTGCTGCCTGCGCCTGCCTACGATGAAACACTGCAGGAGTGATGTTTCGTTTTAATTCCTACTACTAGGTGCTAGTGTCTAGTACGTGAAACCGATCGGGATGACGGGCCTGCCGCTTGATGAGTGTCCTGAGCTTGATGATGAGCAGCTTGCAGTAAGATCTTAGGGCCTGTTTAGTTCTCAAATTTTTTTCCTAACTACCCGTCACATCAATCTTCAGACACTGATTATAGGAGTATTAAATGTGGATTAATGACAAAACACATTCCATAACCCCTACCTAATTTTTCGATACGAATCTAACGAGCCTAATTATGCCATGATTAGACAACGTCATGCTACAGTAAACAATCTCTAATGATGGATTACTTAGTCTTAATGGATTCGTCTCGCGATTTCCCGTCCATTCATGTAATTAGTTTTGTAATTAGTCTATATTTAACCCTCCTAATAGACCTCTAAAGGAACTCCAAATTTTTTTGTTTGGGAACTAATTATTGAAGGATTTTAAGTGCGTGAGGAGGAGGCGGTCACTGCCCAGTGGTCATGCGTGGCCGGTGAGGCCGAGGCGCGGGGGATTCGCCAATGCGGGTGCGGGATCGATGCGGGTCTGGTTGGCTCGCGGGGCGAAGCCGAACCGGGCGCTTTTTTTCCTGTCGCTGCTCGAGAACCCGTGGGCCGCCGACCGACGCCATGCCGGGGCGTGCGCGCTCGGCTCAGGTCACCGTGCCGCCGTTCGCCCGCGCGATGGTCAACCCTCTCCCCCGATTTTTTGCAAACCGGTGTGGAAGTTTTTTTTTTTTGAACCTGGTGTGGAAGCTTTTGTTTCCGCGCTCAAATGTGGCATGCACTGATGCACCATGCGGTTTAAAACATCAGCCATTTTATCTGGTGAAGGTGAAAGGACACGGGCGGGGTGCGGATGGCACTACACCTACACGACGGCGAGATTATCTGCAATGCATACACAAGTGTACGGTGTGTTCCAGTTTCAGGTGAGCGGTGAGGTTTTAGCACGGTCACCGTGCGGTTATCGCACAGGCGGAATAAACTGTTAGAGAAAGGTATATTACGTGATTCTTCCGAATCTAAATCACTTAAGCGCCTGTTCTTTTGTGTGGAAAGGAATAGTAAAATTGTAAATGAATAGTGGTGAAATAATATTGATTTAAAAAGTGCTGAAATAATATTTTTGTGAGGAAAGATATGACGGATGTGATAAGTAAATAGTATTTTTCAATGTTCCTTTTCACTCAAAAGAACAGGGTCTTAAGTTGCTACTACAGTTGCATGATATATGCGTAGCAAGGCATCGTGCGGGAAGTAAACAGATGATTCGAAATCACCGAAAATTTCCTGTGCTATCGATCGAAAACTTCCTCCTTTAATTTTCTTTGTATATATCACAAATAAACTCAAGTCACACGGGCTCATATGGAGCAGCACAGCAAACAAAAGCACCCCGCCAATCACAATCACATGACGGAGCACCCCTGCGCGTTCTCGTCGCTGAAGTAGTCGGTGGCCCTGGTGCCGGCGACGGCCGAGTTGGCGCCGTGGTGGTAGTATGCGCCGTACATCCGGGAGTCGTCGTATCCGTGCTTGTGGTAGTTGTACGAGGACCCCGGGCGCGCCGCGTGGGCGGCGCCGTGCGCCGCCGCGCCGGGCTGGTACATGAGCTGCTGCTGCGCCAGGACGTGCGCGGCGCCGGCGCCGGCGCCCGAGGCGGCGAAGGGCTGCGGCCACAGCACGGCGCGGCGCCCCGTCCGCCGCACCGCCTTGAGCACCTTCTTCTGGTCCACGTCGCCGTTCACCGTCACCTTCTGCTGCGCCATGTCGACCTCCACGCCGTGCACGCCCTCCATCCGCTCCACCGCCTTCCGGACCTTCTTCTCGCACCCCGGGCAGTCCATGTGCACGCACATCTCCACCAGCTGGTGTAGTAGTTGCAGGTGATGATGGATCAGTATGACACGCAAAAGGGAGGATGATGACGCCGATCGATCAAATCAAAGAAGAATGCACGCATGTTAGACCGAGAGGGACTCACCGTCATTTTCGTGTTTCGTGCTGGATCGATCACTCCGGCGGCAGTTCTTCGGTCTTCTTGGTTGTCAGGGTGGTGTTGACAATGGCGAACGGCGATGATGTAGGTTCAGCTTGTGTACTTGTATATATTGTGTCAACAAGCTGTGTGTTGCCCATATATATATTCAACATGCATGCGCATGTGGGTGTGCCGTGTAACGGCTACCGCCCGCGCCCGGGAAGCATGTGCCATGGCAGTTGGGCACTTGCATTGGGCCACGATCGAGCAGGTCGGCAGGCAAACGAGTTGACGAAGAGTTTTTTCGTACTACAAAATGAACCTGCGCCGACTGCTCCGTTCGCGCTCCACATTTGATTCCGGAGCATACTAAAAAACGACGCCGATGCCGGCTTGGACCGAATGCGCGTTCGTGGGCGGCAGTAGTGCCAGGCTCCGGCTTCCCCATGGCGCGTTTCGTGAGAGCAAAGCGCGGCGGAAATGGAGGGGGTGGCTCTACGCAACAGCACGAGGGGGGCATCGAGTCGAGCATGCGCATGCGCTGGTTGGCGGCGGCCGCGACGGACCGTGTCCCGCTCCGAGGGCGGCGGTGCCAGCAGTGCCACAGGAAAGACACCATCACACCGGCCAGGGCGGCGGCGGCGCTCGCTCGGACGGTGGGTCGCGACAAGTTGACTTTATTTGTTCGGCGGGCCTGCTGTAGATAAGCTGGGCCGCGGGCGCGGGCGCAGGAGCTAGCTGACACTCATGTTTGAAGCCCATCAATATTTAGAGTCGGCCCAATAGATGTTCATCAGTTTCTGCCCCCGTTTTGGCGACTTTTTTTTTTAAAAAAAAACAAGGCGACTTGTTCTCAGTTAGTAAAAGATAAGGTACCTTCACGGTTACGCATACACAGGCTTCAGATACCGTTACAGCTGGTCCCTTGAATGGAACAACCGTTACAGCCTTTAGATGCCTGACGCCTCATGTCTGACCAAATGGATCACGCTTGACATTTTGACAAGTCGACAGCAGTGTTATAGCAGTGTTTGGCTGCCTTACATTCAATCAGATGAGTTAAGCAAAGCTTAGCTGGAGCAGCTGATTAAGCACTGATAAAAGCAACGGGTGAAAGGAACATGCAGGTAGCGTGCAACCTAGCACAACCGCGTATTTTCCACGGCAGTTTCTAGACTGTTTTGACTGCAGAAATAGATAAGAGCACGAGTTGATGTACCACCAGAGCCTGCTTTGGCCCTAATAAGCTTCATCTGCACATTTGGCCAGACAGTACTCGGGGAGGGAAAGGTGACGGCTCCCACGTCAGAATTGTGAGCCTTTACGCAATTTCAAGCTGATCGTCAAAACGCCAAAGGGCAACCTTTTCCCGTGTACCACATAAAGATCAATCAAAGTACTCTAAAGTGCACTTTTTCTGTCCATCTTCCAGCTTTAGTTCAGCGCTTCTTCTTCTTTTTCCTTCTGAGAAAAGCTCCACTGCTGGTCGGAAAGGGGGGAAAGGACGATCAGTGGCAATCATATCACAGCTGAGTACTTGTCCTAGCTGCTAAAGCATTTTATTACTGTGGATCGGAAGCCAGATATTTAAAAGCAGCACATTCACTATGATACACTAATTAATAGCCCTGTTGAATGGTGACTTATCTCAACAGCAGAGAACTTTTGGTGAATCAGGATTGGTTAATTTCTTCAGGGCTGTTCGAGTTTTATTCATTTATTTATTTTCTTCACCATTGATTTGATCAGCATCATCATTGTGAGGTTACCAGATGTCCAGATATGTATAAACATCACTCCTAACTAACCAGCACAATCGTTTTCTTGAGGGCTACATATATCTTCCTTCCTTGGGCTCTTCCGCTTAATTGCAGTGGAAAGCAACCAGCCTACATTAACTTAAAACGGCCAATAAATGGCTCCTAGTACCAGGTCCTTATCCTGATAGTACGATAAACCATCACAAAGATCAGTCCACCTAAATTCAAGTCTTCTGATTGAATTTCAACACTAGACGATGTAAAAAATAGTAGTATTATTTATCAACAAAAGTAAATTTCAAGAGCTACAAATCTAATCTCCGAGAGTCGATCGTATGAACAGAGTGGACGTGTAAGCGTTTATACATACTGCTCCACGTTAAGCGTCTGGCTCCATACCGTGTTTCAAAAAGTTTATCGGTAAACCGCCGGATCAAAGTAGATGGTCGCCAAAGCCGCCCGTGTCCGTCCACATCACGAGCGGTGGTAGTAGTGGCATCACACTAATGGTAATTGGTAGTATTTGGTAACACATCACCTGGCAATGTACTTAGACACCGTTTAGTTGGTGAAATTTTTGGTGAAAGTAGTGAAATTTTTGCATTGGGAAACGTGTTATGTGAGAGGTGTCATGGTCTGTAATGTGAAAATTTTGGAAAACTAAACAGAGCCTTATGTCCATGGCTATCCCAGCCATGTTCCATCCCGATCGACGAGACGGAGACGAGGGCGAGACCAGGCAAGACCAGCACACACTCCATTTCCACACGTCGTTCTCTCCACCGAGAGTGGCTCTGTTTAGTTAGGTGAAAAGGATGAAAGTTTTTTATTTTTGCATTGGACCGTGTGCAAAGTGATGAATAAATGAACTAACACGATTCTCTTGATGAGAATTTTTAGAGAAATGAACTAGCATTCTTCGATTTTCGTGGTACACGTTTGACCATTCATCTTATTCAAAAAATTTGTGAAAATATAAAAATAATTATGATATACTTAAAATATATACGATGATTGCAGGCAAACGTCAGCGGCCAACGAAGGAGAAGGAAAGCTGGAGCGCACCGGTGCAGGGCTGGGTGGAGGTGAATGTGGATGGCGCCTTTGATGGAAGCTCTGGAGAGGGTGGCATCGGTGCAGTCTTCCGGAACCATGATGGCCAGGTACTACTGTCGGCATGGAGATTTGTGCAGTCCGGAGGTTCTGCAGAGGAAATGGAAGGGAAGCACTTGCGTGCAAGGAAGGCCTCGCGCTGGCTGCAGAGAGGTGTGCACAAAGGGTGGTATTGGAGACGGATTGCAGCAGGGTTGCCTCCTTGCTGGCCAGGAAAGGGGGCGATAGATCATCAGTCAAGTTCATCATTGATGAAGCCATGAGAGCAGGTGACAGACTTCCGGAATGGACGGTCGTCTATAAGAGAAGAGAGGGTAATAGCGTAGCACATGAGCTTGCACAATTGACAAAGCGTTCACGCCATTCTGCTGTTTGGCAAAACGCGGCACCGGTGTGTGTTGAGCAAATTATTGCTCAGGAATGTACTGTCATCTCTGAGTAAATGAAAGTTCTCTTCTCCTCGCCAAAAAAAAATATCACAACAAAATAAATAATATTTTTATAAATTTTTTGAATAAGACGAATAGTCAAACGTGATCTGTAAAAGATAATAAATACTTACATTTACGGACGGAGAGAGTACGATTCAAGACGAAGCCAAACAACCGAGCGTGACCGTGAGGAAATCTGGTCGAAAAGTTGATTTCTCAACCGAGCGTGACATGTGAAGTTACCGCTGCTGGTGGTGGTGTTGCCGGGTGAAGTTTACACCCCCGCTTCGCCAACTTTTGGGGGTCAGAGTCGTCGGAGCCTTTTGACAGCCGGGGAAAGCGGAGGACGCCAGTGCACGTCATGGGTGCGCTTTTTGATTGAGTGGCTGTCTCCAACTCAAACTCCAACTAGCAGCACTGTAGCAGGACTCCTCCTAGCCGGCTGGTCGCAGGCACAACACTTCGTTACTCCAATCGTGTAGTAACGGATCAACACCTCGTTTACTCCATCCATACTGCATGCGAAGGGAATTCGATCATCCCCCGCGCTGCCTGACACACGATTTACGTGAGCTCGGAAGCCGGTGGGTAGGTGCGCCCACGCCACGTCACGGCTGGTCGTCTGTGGTGTGGTGGGGCGAGGTGTCAGCAGAGCATGCCGAAAAGGTCCCCCCGGGCGGGCGGCCGCGCAACTCCCAACCACACGCGACGAGACGACGCGAGGGGCGCGGGCAGAGAGAGCAGTAAAACCCGCGGCAAAGCCAGCGCTCTCGCGGCCGCTACCGCATAAAGTAACTTTGCGAGCAATTTAAAGCTCCCCAACCAAAGCGGCAGCAGCGCTACTGCCTGCTTGCTTGCTACGACCGAGAGCAGTTTTTTTTTACCGACCGAACTGCCCAAACAATTCTCGGGCTTCCGATTCCAGTTAACCGGTCCGGTTTCAAGGTGTGTAGAAGTTCAAATATTAGTGCATTCAATATTTTTTGCGGGCATTGGTTAACTTCTAATGCTCGTAAAGTATACTAAATGAACGAATATTTGGACAATTTTGACACCTTTAGATTCGTAGCAACTTGAAGTATTTTTAAAAAATTTTAATTCAAATTCAAAATTTTAAATTTAAGCGGTTGGGAACCGATACCAGACCAGTTTGACCGGTAACCGCAGTTTCCGAATTGGTTGCGATCGGTAAAAAAAACCTGCCGGGGAGGCGGAGAGCCAGCGCCTCGCTTCCGTTCCTCCCCCCTTGCTTGTTGGTCTTGGCCTGGCCTTGACTCCATGACTCTCCCCCTGACAAGTTGACAGTTGGAATATTTATCTCCCGGCGCTTTTCAGTAAAGGCCGCGCGATCTTTCGCTGGGCGCGCGGGCATTGAAAGCCAAGCCCACTCGGCCGGCCCCAGGTGCCCTTGTCCCCATGCGAACCCATCCTTTCGTGATGAAACTTCCCAAAAGGGTGGTGAAAAGCGCTGGGCCACCCGCTCACGGAAATGTCACCGCCGCGCCCATGTAGCGGGCAGGACCGGACGACGGGAGGCGCCTTTTGCCTAGCCCCCCGCTCCGTCGTCCTGCGCGGTCAACACCAAGCACAGCACACCCACCGGCCACCGGCCGCAGTCACAACTCCGTCCAACGTTTCCGGCCGGCCGGTATGGCCGTAGAGGCCGTCCGTATGGGCCTTGTACATGCTGTGCAAGTGAGGGTGCAACGGCAAAGGACATCAATTTTCGTGTGAGCTCGATCTGCAGAGTCACCTTTTCCTTGTTCCTTCGTTCGTTCCAGAGTCACCTTTTCCCAGGAAGGAATGTGTGAGGAGGACGCAGGTAAAAATCAGCAGCTCCTACTAGCCCATGCCCATCCCGGCCTTTGGGTGAGCACCGACTCCAAGAGAGATCCCGGGTAAGGACAGGAGTGCATGGGATCACTGATCGCCTCACATTCATCAACCACTGGTCACGCACACGCACACGCACGGACAGATTTTCCACGGAGTTTGCAACTTGCCGCTGCCGTTACATTACACTATCCATTGCTTACGAAACAGACACAGCAGGGAAAAGAGAATAGAAGAAACAAAAGCCATTTCCATGTCGTCGTCCTCCACCTCCACCTTCATCCATACCCCTTTGGTGCTTGTGCAAAGCTTTGCGCACGTACAACAAGAAGCCAGCCCACCTCACCAGCAAGTAGTAGCTCCCTATCCGAACCCAAGCCGGGTGGGCCCGCCGCCGCGAGGGCGATCGGGTGGCGGCCGGATCGTCACGTCAGAACCGGCGGTCGGGGCAGACCGGCCACCGGTCGGCGGCGTAGACCGGCGGCGGGGAGGAAGGGTGGTGCTGATGGCCACCGGGGAAGCCGAGGACGAAGCCCGCGGCGGCGGCTGCGGCCGCGCGGTGGTGGTGCTGGTGGTGCAGGTGGGCGGGCACGGCGCCGGCGCCGGCGGCGACGACGGGGCCGAGGGGCCGGTTCTTGCGGCGTCCGGCGCCGACGGGGACGTTGCGGAGCGCGCCGCCGGCGGTCCAGTAGCGGTGGCAGTCCTTGCAGAAGTGGCGCGGCTGGTTGACGTTGTAGTTGTTGAAGTAGCAGAACTTGGTGTTCCGGCTGCGGCAGCGCGGGCACGGCAGCGGCGGCGCCGACGAGGCTGCCGCGGCAGCGCGCGCCTCCGCGGTGTCCTGCTGGTGCTGGTGCTGCTGCTGCTGCCGGGGCCGCGGGTGGTGGTGGTGCTGCCCTTTGCTCTCCCCGCCGCCGTCGGACTCCTGCTGCTGCTGCAGCTGCTTCTCGACCAAGTCGTCGTGGTCCGCCGCCACCGCCTCCCGCTTGACCATCGGCTGGTCCCGCTCGTCCGGGTCTTCCCTCTCCCGCGCGAACACCGTGCTCCTCGACGCCGCCGCCGCCGACTCCTGCGGCGGCACCGGCGGGGCGCTCTCGGCGCACTGCGTGATGACCTTGCCGAAGAGCTTGAACCCGCCGGCCGCGGGGGCCATCTCTACGTGGGACAGCATCCGAGCCGCCTCGGAACGGAAGCAAGAGAAAAACAGCTAGTAGAGCCTAGAGAGAACGTGTTGGAGTGGAGCGGTGGCGCTGAGCCGACGACGACGAGGGGATTCGGTCGCTCAGCGGTGAGAGGGAGTCTCGGGAGGCAGCTACCGAGCTAGCGGCGGGGGCGGGGGTGAAGGGGGGTCGTTGCTCCTTAAATGCCCTGGAGCTCATAGGCCCGTGCTCGGCGTCTCGCACGGCACGACGGGGGAGCCAGCCGCAGGTGCATGGACACCGATACACACACGAGACACGAGTCGGCCGGCCGGGGGTTGCGGGGCGCTCGCTGGTGGCTTCCTTTGGACGAACGAGCTGGGCTTTATTTAGCGGCGTGTAATGGCCGGGGGTTGGGATCGGGTGGAGCCAGTAGTTCGTGGGTGATTTTGGTTCGGTGTCATGCTCGTCAGCTCGTGTGATCGATCGATCGACCGGGGTCGGGTCGGGGGGCATGTGGAGTTTGTGATTCGAGGAGAATCTGGCGGTTTTTATAAAGCACTGTTGCGCGCGTGTGGGGTTTGGGACGGCGAGTGGGAGTGGACCGGGAGCAATCCGTTGCGGAAAAGCGAAGGGATGGGGGCGCGTCGCCCGAGCCCTGCCTGATTCTCTGCGCGCCTGAGCTATACCGGGCCGGCCGTCCGGTTAGCCTTTCAATGTTCTCTACAGTTGGAACAGGCAAAGTACTTTGCCCAAAGTACTGACGGTTCTTAAACTTAGTTCAGTTGTGTCATTTAGGTTCTCATGCTCTTAAAATGTGTTTCTAACTTCTTAAATTTGGGTTCAGATGTTATTTAGATTCATATACTCTCAAAATCCAGAGCTGACTCCCTAAACTTGATTTGGTATGTCATATAGGTCTCTAAACTTGAAATGCATTATCATTCCACTAATATAATTAAAATGATGAGATCAAACTTTATGTTTTAAAGCAAGTCATTATTTTAATTGGGATATTTTCTTACTTGTTTTATTGCTTGTTTAGCTTCCGCCCCTATTCGTCTATTAATTATCTTAAAAATCTCTAATTTAAGTTAGTATTATGCAACCACGAGTTATTCAAATTTAAACAATCTTCCAAGATTAATTGAGCATGTCTGTCATGTACACCTATATGATATTACCTCCAAAGTAAAAGAATATCAATCTTTCTGGATTAAACATATCAATATTCTACACATATTGTGAGTTGAAACACATTTTATTTTACTGCGGTTAAATTATATACGTGTAAAATTAAGTTTTTATCAATTTAATTGAGATGACAATGCCTTTAGAGAGTATATGGACCTAGATGACACCTGAAGTCAAGTTTAGAGGGATAAATCTGCACTTTGAGAGTACATTGACCTAAATGACACCCGAGCTCAAGTTTAGAGATCCAGAAATACATTTTGAGAGTACGAGAATCTAAGTGACACAGCTGGATAAGTTTAAGGACCGACAGTGCATTTTACTCTACCTCAAATCATAGGAGAACCAGCTGGGATGCTGGGTGGGGCACGATACTACGCGAGCAAACGCATTGCTGCCATATAATTTCTTCGAAGTATTTTAACAAAGGTAAAGTTGCATTTTGTTTCTGCTTGAAGTAAGGACACTATTCGACGTCATTTACAATGCACATCGACGTCATTTCAATGCACACGGATAGTAATGTCGGCACTCTAACCTACTCGTAAAATATTTAACCACAAGCCTACCATTTCCTGCTTTGTCCTGATGAACCATTGCATATGTATACCCTCGCGCAAAACCAACATACTTGGCATACTTGCTGCAAAACTTCAAGTACAAAGCAAAGGAAAACTATAAATCATAAATACAATAGAGTATTATATGGACAAAAAGTACTAAATAGGAGATCATGGCATGATCTAGAAAGTAGCAAGTGTATATGAGTGTCTGCGTATGTACCGTGTGATTTTAAAAAAAAGAGTGGGAACATATGACCCCATATATCCCTAGACACAAACCTGGTAAATGCAAAATGTAGACCATCCCATGCTAAAGGTCCCTCTCTATGAACATAGTAGAGTAATGCTGATAGGTTGTGAAGATGAAATCGATTGATATTAGGTTAGGTAGCTAGTGTAAGCATCTTACTTTCTTCTAAGACTGACTCCAGCAGTTTACCCAATCTGCATCTGCAAAGAGGTGTTTTGCGCTAAGGTGAGAGAGCGGTTGTGCTCGAGGGTCTCCAGCAGTGGTGTGCAACCCGTCGCGCAACGACCCAGGCAGTTGGCTCCCGCGGGAGTTGGGATCGAGCGGGCGGTGAAGGAGACCGGGGAAGGAGGTTGGCCAGGGGCGGATGAGCGAGGCGGAGCTCGAGAGAGCCCGCCGCCGCGGGGAGCCACCGCCGCTGTCGGAAGCCGCCGTCGCCGCGGGGAGCCGCCGCTGCTTCCCGGAGTCATCGTCGCCGTCGCTGCGGAGCCGTCGCCGTCGCTGCGGAGCCGCCGCCGCCGCTGCCGGGAGTCGTCGGAGCGCGTGGAGGAAGAGGCCCGCCGTCGGAGCTCCTCCGCGCTCGAGGAGAGGGAGAGGGAGCCGTGGAGCTCTTCCCCACCGCGCCCCTACTCCGCCCTGCCCCTACTACCGGATCTGCGCCGGGGTCATGGCGGGCCTCGATCTCGGATGCGACCATGGCGGGCCTCGACCTCGGATGCGGCGGGCTAGGGTTCCGGCACCCTCGGTCGGCGGAGATCCCAGGAAGCCCCGCTGCCGCCGGATCGAGAGAGGGGAGGAAGGGAGCTCGCTCGGGCGTCCACACCGTCCTCGATCTGGCCGCGGCGGGAGGATGGCCGGCACGCCCCTGCTCGTGCGTGAGAGAGGGGAGAGGGGAAGGGAGAGGGAGGGCGGAGGAGGAGGCCACCGCCGGCGCTGTAGTCGCGAGGAGGGGAGAGAGGCGGGGGAGAGAGAGGGTGGAGGAGGCCGGCCGGGGAAGGAGATGGCGGGCCGCACGGGGGTGCTGGAGCGGGCGGTTGGACTGCAGAGAAGAGAGAATCCCAGGAAAGAGGCACGGGACGGCTCCAACCGCAAAATGCAGCAGGCGATGCAGCGATTGTTGGAGGTGGCACAGTGCTCTTTCGTTCTGCAAAATGCAGATGCAGTAGCGGATGAAGACCCCGCTGGAGTCCGTCTAAGTGAGACCATTGTTACAACAAGCCCTACCTCTCTTCTCGCTATCACTTAAGACAAAATGACCTATTCCTATCCATTGCTTTTGGCATCTTCTGTATGCAACCAAGTTGACATATCCAATGGTGTTCTAAGGAACGGAAGAAACTGTACATAATGCTACCTTCTCGTATTTGCAAAAAAAGTTAATAAAATGGATTCATACGTTCGAAACTAAAACTTCTTTTCTACTTATAAGAAGTACTACTCAAGTACTTCACTGTTTGGGACACTTGAGGCGCTGCAACAAATTTCGCCAGCACCGGTGCCTAATAAACCCCCCCCCCCCCCCCCCCCCCAAAAAAAATCGTCTCCCCAAGCATCAAAGGGAAACGTACGTTTAACCAACCCAAAAGGGGCTGATGGTGGGCGCCCCTGCGAGTACATGCTGTTTCCTTACTTTTAACAAAGACTCCTCCCATTGGGTGGCTCTGTCTGGGCGTCGCAGTGATGATCATCATATGCGAAAGGCTGCCTGCCAGACTCCCCCGGCTCGGCGTAAGAAATCCGCGGGGACAGTGCAGGGAAAAGCGAACCCCAAAAGTACTTTAGGGAAAAGCCTCGTTCCGGAAAAGAAAAGGGAATGAGTGAAAGTCCCAACTAAAAAAACGCTCGGAAAGTGAGCTGAGAGGCACGGATTCTCTACAACAGCCAACCAGCAAGAGCAAGCCCACATGCATGAAGCGGTGGTTCTCTCCTTTCCCTTCCGGTGAAACGCAGCCTTCGTGCTGCCTGCAGCCTTTGATCACAGAAGAGCTTTTCTTGCCAACATCCATGTCAATCATTCATCTCTGAGTGAATAGCGTTGCACACATCCACACTGATCTTTTTGACCGAAACACTCAAACACGTACCGCTAGTACTCCGTACATCAGATACCCTGCTGATTGCACGAGTGTACACTGTACAGTAGGATACTCCTACCTGATTGTGATTGTGCTATGGTCTGCAGCCTGTGCAGGGGAGAGCACAGGTCGGCGCATCCCAACTTGATACAGTAGTCGACCACATACAGGATGGGATGGAGATCAGGAGATGGAGGCCACGCCGCAGAAGATTGAATTTCACCGGATTTTTGGTAATATGATACTACTAGTTGTACTGTCAGACTGCCGGGGATGGATGGCTTGCTCTGGAAATCCGAGCTGACGTGCTGCTCACTTTCTGGGGCGTCGACTTGATAAACTACTCCTCTCTCTGTCTCAAAATATAAAGATTTATTGACTTTTGTTGATCACGTTTGACCGCTCGTCTTATTTAAAAAAAGTTATGTAAATGTAAAAACAATTATGATATACTTAAAATATATATGACGATAAAACATATTATAACAAAATAAATAATATTTTCACAAATTTTTTAAATAAAACGAGCGGTCAAATATGATCGGTAAAAGTCAATAAGTGTATATATTTTGTGACGAAGGGAATACTACTCCTGGTCTGATTTGAATATAAAGCGAAAGAGCGAGCACGGCGGCAGCGGGCTCTCCTCTCCCTGTCCCTTTTCTCTCTCTTTTCTCTGGGGTTCGTCGATCCCACTTCCACCGTGCATCCAAGCATGTGCTGTTATTTTTACCCAAAAGTCCATGGATGCCCATCCAGCTTTTGGTCTTCTTTAAGCTTTTGGAACAATCTCAATGTGGGTGCATGCTTAGCTTTGCTTAGCTTAGCTATATGCGTGATGGATGCTTCTTCCTTTTTTGTTATTACTTTCCTCTTGCTCAATTATATGCACGCACTATATATGTGAAGTGTACTGAAACTAAGCTCTAAATGTATTGCATATCCCTAACATGAGTACTGAAACAAAATGTTCCTATGAATGTGTTTGTCACTCTACCTTACATGTGGGCAGACATGTTTCTTTTTCTTTTTTTCCTGGCAAATATCTAATGGCATACGAGAATTAAGCCAAGCATGTTCAGTACCATTTTCCGGCCTGTAAAAGAATACATTGTCCGGCTTATACATGCTTTTAACTTCATTGGGATAAATAAAAATGAACTAGGAGTGAAGGCTATTCTGTTTTGGCCGGAACGTTGGGTTCAAGTGTCAACGCGAAGGTGACTTGTTTACTAAGAAACCGACCTACTAAGAAAAATATGGAAAGGCAACTTCCACGCTTTCCAATCGGCTGGGTTGCTTTTCGGGACATAAATAAAACAATCCAAAACAAGAATCTATCCCTTTCTTTGCCGTGGAAAGGGATAAGCCTTTGGCGTGCATTTTGCAACTTTGGCCCTATAAAAATGGCAGTAGCTTTTGGTGAGGACAAAAGAAGGTGTTGCTTAGGTTGGAAAAGCCAAGCCTTGGTGCCTTTTCTTGGCTAATCCAAAAGCGACGCTTCAGGATTTTGCACTGGTGTGTACACTCCCTCCGTCTCATGAAAAATGCAATTCTAAATTTTCTGGTTTTCGTTTTTTTTTTTGTCCCCACCGGAAATGCTGGTTTTGAAAAATTTTCATGTGAAATTTAGACTAAAAAGTGCACCTTCCGGTGAAGAGAGCAAAATTTCGGGCAACCAATAATTTCGGCCACTACCGAAAAGATCAAATTTTCGGACACGTGCAGTAAGTTTTGGAAAGATAATTAGATCATTCTTCAAAAGTTAGAATTGCACTTTCCACAGTAGTACTCCATAAAACAGAGAGTCAGAGACCAAGGGTGACCAACAACAACCTCAGCGCTTTGGCTTTCCCATTCCTTTTGATTTTCTTTTCTCAACCTTGGACAATGTTGGAGTACCTGATAGTGGATCATATATTTGCATGACATAAAGCATTAAAGCCTACTACGTGCGACAAGAGTGGGCACGAGGAGTAAATTTCGATCTAGCAAAGATTCACCAAGCGTCCAGTAATAACATTTCTAGACACCCAACTGCATGGGTTGCTGTTCAGTTGTAGTAGAGTACTCCCGTTGGAGTCACACACTGTTGGCGACACGGAACGTTGTTGCTCGCAGGCGGCCGCCGACCCGCAACCAGCAGCACAGCCGGAGGCAGTGCCATTGATTAGAGACCAGCAGACTAGTACGCGCACGGTGGTGGGGTGGCCAACCATTCACGCATGCTGGCGACTCAACAGCGCTCCGTGCTCCTCCGATCCCATGCAGAGCGAGCGAGAAGAAGAAGCAGCCAGCCAAACAAAAACCACCTCTCTGGCTCTCTCTCTCCATCTACCATCCGTGGTGCACGCGGGCAAGAGAACGTGGGCGCGTCACCGCCATTTAATGGAGATCTCCGCCGGGTACGTCCGGAGCGCTGGAAGAGCAGAGTAGAGCAGCAGAGCGGAGAGAGCCAGAGGACCTGGCGCGCTCTGCCCGCCCGGCTGGCTCTTTTTGCCGTGCGCGTCAGAGCTGAGCTGAGCTGCTCGCCGCCAGAGCTCGCTACCGTCCGGCGACGGAATGAATGAGTAGTGGCGCCGCGGCGGACGCGAGCGAGTGATGAGAACGAACGCCGGCCGGATGCGGGGGGCACGTAGTCAACATCTGCCGCGGCCGCGGTACAGCGCAGTTTGGCTCCGCCCGCGGCCGCGGCCTCACGGGTCACGATGCCACGGCGATAGATACGATCCGGCCGGGCGCTCTGCATCGTTGGGTCGGCCGCCCCGGGCGCAACAGGAGGAGGCTACAGGCCCAGGGCGCCCGCAGAGCTGGAGCGCGGGGGCACGGCGCCCGACGTGTCGCGCCGCTGGGGCGTCGGCCGCATCTGCTGCTGCTTGTGCAGGCCGGGCGCCGGGAGACGGGGGGGGCCTGCATGCCGTTCGTGTGCTGCTGCTTCCGGTTGTCATGAGGAATGGCTTATTTTATCGGAGTACGTAGTATGCTCGCTCGCTCGCTCGTTCGGGCATGAACGTTCCTCGGCGCACCGGCACGGCCTCGCCAATGATTTGGTCATGCTCGCGGCGGTCTGGATGGGGAGTGCTACTGTACAAGTGCGACCCAACACCAGGGAGGGAGTTATGGTGGTGTGGCAAGTACGGGCGGGCGGCCGGCCGGCGCGGGGCGTTCTCTCCGGGGACCCCCGAGACATGGACGCGTGCGAGAAGGGCCCCAAGGGGACAGCACGCATAAATTCGCGAGCAACAACGGGAACGCACGGCGGGGCGGGGCGTGCGTGATGGATGGGGGTTTATCCGAGTGTACTCACTCCCACGGCTACTTCCCAGAGCTCAAGCCATAAAGTATGCCGATCGACTATTTTGAGGACAAAATAAAGGGTGCCTTGACGTGACAAGCTGATGAAAGGGGGATTAGCCATATCAAGTGAAAAGCTAATGAGCCTCAATGCGTGCCACATCACTGATCCACTGGACCAGCGGAGCAACCGGATCGATGCCCACTGACACTGTCTCGGCAGTCGCCGTCACAAGCCGACGCTGCCCGCCCGGTGCTCGCGACGAACCCACAGGCCAGGCTACAGCATGCCCAAGTTGCCCTGGCCTCTCTTGCCGCGGCTGCTGCTACACGCCGCGGGACACTCTGCCTGGAGTCTGCATCCCCGGAGCTACGTGCTCGCGTAACGCCGAGACCCGGGGCTCCGTGCTCGCATAACGCCGAGGCCTCCGTTTGTCCGGGACACAGTTTTCCACAAAACTGACCGTACGGCAGTAAAGATAGATCAGCGAATATCCACCAGACTCCTTGACACACAACGCCACAGCATGTATCAAAACAAAACAATGCCAGCATGTATCAAAACAAAACAAATGCCAGAACCAAACGGCTTAAAATAAGGGATGATCGAAACGGCAGATTATGCCAAAGTATCATGGATAAGCATGTGGTGTTTAAGTTCGATATAGCACGCCACTCCATACTAAGCACACAGCTGGTTCGCGCTACCAAATCCAGTGCACCAAGGCGTTCATGATCCCCCTACCATAGATAGGTAGATAGATACATCAGTTTTTCCAAATGACAAGCGCTGGGAATCCCTCCGCTTCAGCCGGTGTTCTGCATGCCGGCGGCGATGCCCTTCATGGTGAGGATGAGGGTGTCCTCCAGCCCCGGGGCGTAGTCGCTCGTGGTGTTGAGCTTCACCAGCTCCGCAGCCGGCTTTCCGGCGTCCATGATGTCCTTGGACAGGTGAGGTCGCGGCTTCACCTCGAACCCGGGGTCCCTGATGCGCTTCAGCGTGTAGGCCTGGCAAACGTTCAGGGCGCTGATGTACGAGTCACGGATGCGCAGCCTCTGCTTCAGGTAAGGGTCGCCCTCCAGGAGGTCTTTGTGCCCAGCGACCTGAAAATTGCCCAGCAAATCACATTGCAGTGGGTGAGACAAGATGCAGTGAACATGCTATGCCAAGGACCATTCTCTGAAAGAAACTACACATGATGTGAACAGATTGTAGTGAACATGTACACATTCAAATGCACAATGAGAAAGCCTGGTGGAGGAATCACACAATCTACATGCAATTATAGCACTCAAACAAATGCAAGAAGATCTTAGACAATCACCTGCAGAAGAAGTTGCTTTGTTTCTTCATAATTGGCTCTAAGGCGCTCACCAAATGGCCACAAATCCTCAGAGACTAGAAGCTTGTCATACAGAGCAGCTATACCAGGATCACCTTTGGCAAACACCATCTCAACCAAGTCTATTGTGACCCTGAAAAAGGGCCACTGGTTGTACATCTCTTGGAGGGTTTGAAGATTCCGTATGTCCTTAGCCAAGACATGCTTGAATGCTGCACCAAAACCAAGCCACACTGGTAGGTGAAACCGAGTCTGAGTCCAAGCAAAGATCCAGGGAATGGCACGCAGCGATTCAATGCCTCCGCTTGGCTTCCTTTTTGATGGTCTACTTCCAATGTTCATCCTTCCATATTCCATCTCTGGTGTTGCCTATTTCAAAGAAAAACACAACACCATGATTAGGTATGCACACAAATAGACCCCATTACCAAAATTACTTTAGACCGCCAAAAGGAGAAATGACATAACAGTACAAATACAGTATTGAAACAACATTGTATCTTAAATTAATCTTCAGGGCTAGCTAGAAAAAAATCCAATCCACAAAAACAAGAGTGAAATTCATGGACTGAATGAAAGCTACAATAAAAAAATCATAGTAGCATTTGCATGGCAATAAGGAAAAGTGAAGGTATGCAAAAAGGAAAACACAAAGAAAGAAAACTGGAGACTTACAAGGCGAAAATATTCAACAAAGCGTGGTTCTTCAAATACAATTGATCGATATTCCTTTGTGGCAACAATAGCCATCTCATCCATTAAAGCACGCCATTCTGGTTTTGGTGAAATTGGAGGATGCATGCCATGCTCAAGACTAGCAGCTGTAAAACGTTGCAGGGTTCTAAAGCACAAGTGCTCCTCTCCAAAGGATTGCTCGATGACTTCACCTTGAACAGTTACCCGAAGGGATCCATGAATAGTTTCTGGAGGTTGCGACAGTATAGCAAGATGGGTAGGGCCCCCACCTCTTCCCACAGTTCCACCTCGCCCGTGAAACATAGTCAACTTAACCCCATACAACTTAGCAACCTTGATGAGTTCCTCTTGAGCTTTGTACAGTTGCCAAGCAGCTGAGAAACGACCAGCATCCTTCCCAGAATCTGAATACCCGATCATCACTTCCTGCTTGCCACTGATCCTGTTTCTGTACCAATCAACAGAGAACAGTCGGGCTAGTGCTGCTGGTGCCCCCTCAAGATCTGCCAGTTTTTCAAACAACGGCACAACTCTCAGTGGCCTTTTCACATGACATTCACGCTGCAAGAGTTCAACTGCAAGAACATCTGAGGGAGCTGTCGCCATAGATATTACATATGCACCAAAGCTGTCTGAAGGAAGTTCAGCTAACACATGGAAAGTCTCTAGAACATCAGCAATCTCATCTGACTTGGGAAGGTCAGGACCAAATAATGGCCTCTTTCCGTTAAGTTCTGAAAGTAACCATTCTTGGCGTTTCTCCTCTGGCCATTCACGATATGATCCAATTCCGAGGTACTCAGTTATAGCATCCATAACATCAGTATGTCGATCAGATTCTTGCCTGATATCAAGTCTAACTAGGGCTAATCCAAAAGTCGACACTTGCCGTAAGAAATCAAGAAGGCTTCCATCTGCAACAGAGCGATCACCACAGGCACAGAGAGATCTGTAGCAGAGCTCAAGAGGCTCCAAGAACTGCAAAAGAAAGCTTCAATCCATAAGACACATAATATACTCCAAAACAGTTTCAACCTATTACTACACACCATAGAATCTGATCACAGTGCATACTAAAAGTGTACAGTGCTTAGATTTTGTGTACTAGCCAGGTAGCCAGGCAAATCAAATGAACATTGATGTTTCCCAGTAAAAAAAACTGCTGTTTCACTTATACCTGTTCAACATCAGTGAAGGTTGCTTCCTCAGGAATTTCAGAAAAACCACTAGCTAATAAATGGCGTGCTCGCTCACGTGTGTTGTAGAGCTTATCTCTGACATCACTAAGAATCACACGATAAGGTTCACTTGGGGGAACTTGTTTCCAGAATTCTGCATCCAAGAAAAGCAGTTCAAGCATGTCATAACTTTACCTAGCTTAGTCTAGATTGTAGAAATATGAAGGAATACAACCCAATGAAAATAGCACACAGCAAGTTTAGGAAGCATGCAGTAAATTCATGCTAAATATCACAGGCTGCATGAAAATGGCAATAATATCTTAGAAAATAAAATTACTTCCACAATGATATGTTTCTAACTGGAACTAGAAATAGATATCCACATATATAAGATATCAAGACCATGACTTTCACATTGGAAAGAAAGCACATTTACCCCTGCAGATCCTGATGATAGTTAGCTGTTTCTTAATATAGCTTCTGGAATCTGGATCATATTAAATAAGCTAACTACCTTTGTTTGATGACATGTTTCTTAAATTGTTTCTGATTCATACAGACCAAACTTTTCATAATATATATTTGGCCTGTATTTGTTTCCTGAAATACCCCATCCCCCATTCCTAATCAGACTATAATTTTAATGGTTTATGAAGGTTTAGACCCCTATGCTAACTTTGGTTAGAACCATACCTCATAAGTTAAAACTCAGCCATCAGCAACTTAGGTTCATGCGGTTTATAGTGCACTTATTATGGTTCCAAAATGTCACCTTTTGTTCCTAAAATCGATGACTTCCATACTAATCATAAGCAATATATAGTAGGATATAAAAGTACAGCAATTTCAATCCTATATGAAAGCATATTTTGGTGATTAGTATGATTAAATATTTGACAGCAGATGGTAGACAAATAAGATATATTAAACAAAAACTATCATATTATCTGCACCTATATAGTGTTTTGTAGTGTCTTTCTTGGAGGAACGGTGTAACTCATCAGCCTTGGCACGTAACTCATCACTGCATCGCCACATAGATAACTGCATGCGATACAAAAGTTCTTGAGTCTAATGTAACTACTAACTACAATATAAACTAAAAAAATATGTCATAATATGTTTACCTCAAACATCAGGTCCTCTATTTGGGCATTGTACAAATTAGCAGCCATCATTCTAGCCAACAAGCATACATCCCTCGTAACCTCTGGTGTGACTCTTGGATTCCCTGTAGCGGTATCAATTTAGAATTCTATTTGCACTTCTTTATGCGGACTTTTATTTGCATGATTCAACATAATATCAAAAGGCATGCAGATATATCTTAGAGAGAGAGAAAAGCATGCGATAGATGCCATTTACCATCACGATCACCCCCCATCCAAGAAGAAAACTGAATAAGAGGAGCATTATAGGGCACCCGCTCATTTACGCCGATGTTCTTAAGAGCAGTGTCAACCCTACGTAAGAACTTGGGTACACCCTTCCATATAGTCTCATGAAAATAACTCATTCCAGCACGCATTTCATCCTGAGGAGTAGGAGGCGTCCGCCTGATTTCATCAGTTCGAAAGGCAGCTTGAATCTGTAGATAAGAAACAATATATAAGATTACATTGATTTAAATATATCTTTAGTGAAGATGACAAAGTTTTACCGATTAGCTACAACATAAATAGAATTACACCAAACTAACAGATCAAAGTATCTAAGATAGGGAAATTGCCTCTCTTTGAAGTGCTTCATCAAGTTCCTGTTTCTCATCTGGAGTGATGTCCTTTGCATAAAGTTGACTTAAACAGTTTCTTATCCTGCAGATTGAAAGGTGAAGAATTTAAAGCATTGAAATGGCACAACTCAAAATGCCTCAAGAAAATCATATATTTTTTCATTTTAAATGGGTAGTCTACCACAGAACCTTGTATGGAAATATTTACACACTAAAAAGAAGAAAATGTAAAAAGGAGGAAAACACAATTAACAATCATAGCAAACTGCATTCCTCCAGTGCATAGTACACAATTAATCAGCATAACCCATAGTAGTGAAATTTCAGTTCCATCAGATACATCTTATATATCCTATAATCTCTAACAATTTAGCAAGCTTTAAAACTAACCTGCCATGCTTTTGGAGTAGTGACCTCCTGACTGCCTGAGTCGGATGTGCAGTCAGGACAAGGTCGACAGTTTGATTCTTCAGGGCATCAAATACCTCCAAAGGAGACTTGTTAAGCTGATTCACAAGCCTCTTTAATGTCTCCTCAATGTCTGATTCTGTTGTTGCCGAGTTTTCATCAACAAAGTCACCCTTCTTTAGTTTTATCCTCCTGTGATATGCAATCTGGACCTCCTCAGCCAAGTTGGCCAGGATGAGCATGTGTGAGAATGACTTGGTTATGACAATGGAATCTCCAGGATCCAAGCTGGTCAGAACATTCCCAATCTCATCCAGCATTTTCGGGTCAAGCTTGCTTTCATACTCGGCAGCTAACTCATAGCATTCTTGCACCTATTTGAACACGGAGAGGGTTACTCATTGTGAAATTATAGATTATCAACAACACATCATTTTATAAATATATTTAGGTAAAGTAGGGCTGGGCATATAAATCAAGCCATACATCAGAAACATTAAACCATACTATGAGATGGGCAAACATGTATCCAAAAGTACTCAAGGTGAAGAGACTTACTGACTGTGGTACAATATAATCATGCAAAACAGTGAATTGGTACACTGATGCATAAAAGTTGTAGCTTTTAATCCCATTATTGTAAAAAAAAAGAAAGAAATAAATCCGACCTACAGACTACCATGTATCAGCAATACTCCCTTCGTTCGCTTTTGATAGGCATATTTCCAAATCTGAAAAATTATCTTTTGATAGTCTTATTTTAGTTTAAAGGGGCATATAACTCTAAAATATTATAAGGAGACCATAGTTATAATGCAAGTGTATGCACATCATGATACCAAACTAGTTTTGAACACCATGGTAGGCGTACCATCTCAAAGGCTAGAAAACACAAAGTGAGATTCCTACAGGAATGATCATCAACTGGAGAATAAATGGATGGAGCTTCAGTACTACTGTGTTTAGTTAAACGCAGCACTAACTTCCACCACTAGAGTATATGAGAAGAACATCACCATTGGAACCCACAAGGCCCAAATGCACTATCTGATTCCTCTGCTTTTGTGACGTGCATGCACAACAGTATAAACAGATTCCGAGCATAATCGTTGGCATCTACCACCTAAATCAATAACCAGCAGTCCAGCACCGAAACGAAATGAACAACTAGCACGACAGGCAAAAATCAATCGGGGCATCTATGTACCGTCTCCCTGATGTCTTCGCCGTGTAGGTCCTGAAGGATGTCGAGGAACCGGTCGAGGAGCAGGGCGTCGTACTCGATCAGCTTGTCGTCGTCGGAGAGCTTCTGGGGGGCTAGAAGCCGCAGCTGCGCGTCGATGGACGTCGCCTTGTCCACCGCATTGCGCGCCATCCCCTCTTCCCAAGACTTCCCCTTTCCCCTCTCGTACCCCTGCAAAAGAAACCAAACCACACAGATCAAAACCCCCACAATTAACATGTAAGAAGAGAGAAAAACCCCAGAAATCCATCAAATCCCACGGGTTTCGACAAGTTCCCGCGGCGAGAAGGAAATCCACCGAGCCCTAACCACGCGGATTCCAATTCCAAGAAAGCACTGGGCTTTCTCGAATGCAAAAAAAAAAAAAAGCGATCAAAACCCACAGAAATCACCCATTGTACGAACTAGGGACTGTACCACTCCAAGAAGGACGAATGCCGAAACAAGATCTAGGAAATAGACTACAATCCTACTGGATCGAACTATCGAAGGGGGGAGGAGAGGAAAGCACCCTGGTGAGGCCAAGACGGGGGGCGGGGGTGTGGCCTGGGGAGGGAGAATCAACACGACAAACACAAAAGACGCCCCTTGATGCTATAGCGGGTTCCCTGGGACGGAGTCTTGTGTGCTTGCTATTTATAGGACTGGACGGGACTGTCGCTTCTTCAGGCTGGATTCGTCGCATATCCTTCCATTCCAACTCTGCTTGTGGTGGTGACAGCCCAAGTGGCTCTCGTCTCCTGCTGCTGGTTTCATAGTGGAGGCCCAACGGGGAGCAAGAGCCGAAAGTTTTGTTCCATAGGAGTAGAATTTTGTTTAATTTATACACAACAATAACACCTCGGAGAGCACAACTAAATTAAAAATTTGAGTATTCTAGAGAGATTAATTTGATTCGTACTAGGATCAGAGGAAGGCGGAAGGCACGGTGGGCTGGTGGATATAGTGGCAAAGAAGGGGTTGAAGACTTCGTTTGGCACGGATTCAAATTCCTGCCAAAAAAAAGATACAAATTGATTATGATTATCTCGATGAACATTTTAAAATTCTAAGCTCAGGGACAATCCGAGAAACATTTCTAACTATAACTCTAAGATCCTTGATTCGTTTGGTAGAGTTTTCCATATTTCTCTTCCAAATCAGTTTACCATTTGGTAGATAATTCGTCTATTTTTAGAGAGAAATGGTTTGGAAAATCCTATCAGACAGGGTCACAGGGCTTAGGTGCAGGGACAGTCATGAGGGTCATTGTCGAGACACAAGAGAACTACTCCATCCGTTCCAAAAAAATATACTATCATTTAAGAATTGGCCTAAGTCAAATATTTTAAGTTTGATCAAAATTATAAAAAAATTACATATATTTATTGTGTAAAATAAGTACTATTAGATTTATCATGATATCTATTTTTATAATATACACCTATTTGATGACAAAAATATTGCTACTTTTCTCTATAAATTTGATCAACGGAAATTTGACTCAGGACAAACCTAAAACAACATATTTTTGGGACGAAAGAAGTGAAGCATGGTTAAGAAAAGAGACTTGACAATGGATGGATATCAAGCTATGGCCTAGTGGGCTCTGCTTGTTGGAACCAAAGGTGGAAGATGAGAAGAAGAGAGAAAAACAAGAGGAGGAGATGGGGAAAGATGGGATGGAGATGTAGGAAGAAAAGGCAAGCTTCCCCTAAATATGAACCCGGCCAATTAAAATGAATTGGATTGTTAGCATACCGTTTTGTAATCACCATATTTATGAGAAGAAAAGTAGGGTTTTCCCACATTTTTATAGCTTTATTTACTATTTTTAGTGTTGTCCGATAATATATGGAACTTTCTTCATAGACTAGTTGGTGAATTCAATTGGAGTATGAAATTAAATAAAACAATTACAATCAACTGTATTCTATTTTAGCGCACATGGAGAGAGAAGTACGATTGAATAGTCCACCCTTCTTCATCATGAGTTCATGAATACAACTCGATATTCAGCTTTCGTCTGGCTGGTGACGGGTGCTGATTTGTTCTGAGAGAAAAGTATCGTTGGCTGGTAGTTAGTTGCTGATTTGTTATGAGAGAAAAGTACTGTTAGCTGGTGGTTGATAAGCCAGACGAACAGGACCAACCTCACAACCTATATAAATCATATGTTATATGAATCATAAATTACATAAACTTTCCCGACCAAAATTGCACATGTGCATTTCCACATGTGGTCTCATTACAGCGTGTGGGCGTGTATATCCATAAGACCATAATGCAACTATTGATACATTTCCATTTTAGAATAATCCACTTGTGTTTCCTCGCCACTATAAATGTTTGCCTTAAGTGGACGTGTCAATGGAAACCATATGCCGACGTCCAATTTTGTTAAGTACGGAGTATTATGGTCACATCATAATCGATTGCGTATCATGCGGTAAGATATCAAGGGCAATTTCCATGATTTGCAATTGCAAGAGATGCTTATCCTTATCACAAGGCATCAGAGCTCAGTCCAGATAGCAACAACGCCTAGCCCGGAGCTGGATATCCTAGGGTACAACCGTTGCGTGTCGAATTGCCGAATGTCGATGGCTGTTGATTCGAACAATTTGCTCAACAAGAGTCCCTCCACTTCTGGTAAGGGTGGACCTCAAGCACAGGGCGAAACAGAGCCGGAAGGGACGCACTGGTTATTCGAGCCATGATGATGTGCCCCAGCCTGCTTTGCTTTATCCGATGATGTTTCCGTACGCACACAAGGAAGGTATCAGAATCTGGAAGCCAGGACGGATTATTGTGAGCGCTTTCATGGCTAACTGGCTCGTGAGCCTTTACACTTCCACAAGGTTGGATGCACATTGTAAATTGCTATCCCCTATGGACTATGGCAGAGTGTAGAAAGAAACGCAAATAGTAATTCCAAACATAGCATAACACATCACACATACAAATGATGCAACACATGGATGCATTACTATGCATATGAAAAGGGGAACGAGAACATTTCTCTTGCTACACCAACAATAAACATGCAACAAAGAGTCTGATGGCAGAGAGAAGGTGAGGAAAAAGGAATATTTGATCCAGAGGCCAGGACCGCAAAATGATAAGCAAGAATACAATTTCCGGGGTCCCCTTTTCACAATATAAGAGGTGCAGAAACAATGATAAGGGGGTAGAATTAGCACCGAGTGTATGGATAACTGCAGAAGGCAAAGTCAGTGGAGAGCGAATAAGCACCTAAAACCCATTCATTCTCTCCTTTCTACCATTCTGTACAATGGTTTGAACAAGGATTCCCCTATATCACCGTGCATTTGGGCAGCACTGCTGTACACGAATCTAGTGCTACAGAATGAGCCAAAGGCTTAAATACACAACATATCATGCTTCACGTAGGCGCATTGATTCTCAACTTTGCATCTGTTGCCTCTCACGGAAGATCTCCCCAAGCTGCTGGTACAAGTATTTTTGCTCCTCATAGGTCAGGTTTCTTATGATCTGAATGACAAAAGGTCGTCGCTAGTCAGAATCACTCTATAATTTTCTTAAAAGGAGAGAATCATTCAAGGTAGTGGAGATATAATATTAAGGTAAAATGATCCAGACCTGATCCAAGATTATCTCGATGGAGAAGTTCTGGGGCGCAATGAATGACTGGTGGTATATGTATGCAAACACTGCCATAACCATCTGGGGAAATGCAGAGAAAATCATGTTAAGCTGTAACAAATTGACCATGATACTAATGCATGAGATTTCTTCAGCTTGGGGCAAAGGGAACTTTCATAATCGCCGGTTTTATTATCCAATATTCATGCCCCTTCTTTAATTTATTTAATAAGAATAACCCGTTCTGAGTTTATCAACACCACAAGAAGACAACTACCAGAAACATATGTATTTTGAACTGAAGCTTTTGCATAGCCATTCTTGTTGCCCAGTTGCACTTATCCAAGATTATTTTACAACAATGTATTTAATCAAATACCAAAGTCATCTACCTAAACAACAGTTTAAAACACACAAACATGTATACAGAAAAGATGAGTTCAAAACATCCTTTTCAAAGAAAAACATTCCTCACCATTTCTAGTTCTCAATAGAATTCAGTTGGTTTATGGATTAATCCCAAAAAACATTGAAGATCAACCCCGGACAAAATGAAAAGCCTAAAATCTAGCTAGATGGAGGAATGATTGTTAGGTTAAACATTTGGTTCAAATGATTGTTATATAACTCATGGCTTGGACTAGCCACAGCCCAAAGGCCTCTTACAATAGAATTAGAATGCTAAAACCTTGAATAAATATACGCGAGCAACATTTCCCTATAGCTAGAATGTTTCTCGAGACATCAATATTTCCCTATAGCTAGAATGTTTCCTGAGATACTTACTTGACAATCCATTCTGTCAGTAATTCCACCATGCCCAGGTATGCTGTCACCAAAGTCCTATTTTTTTTAAAAAAAAGATATATCAATTGAAGTAAACAAAAGTAAGTACTCCTAAAGTCAGTAAAATAATGAAGCAGTATATACCTTTATTTTAAAAGCCCTCTTAAAGCCACTCGCAAAAAAACCTCCAAATGGTGCTATTATTGATGCAAACAAACCTAGGGCTACAGCATGCCACTGCACGGGCATAATGGCAAGTTCTTTCCATGGGAACTGTTAAGAAGCACATGCAATAAAAAAAGTTCAATAATCAAAGATCCAGAAACTCTAGAAAGAGAAAACAAAACCAGTGATTAAACAGTAGATTAAAGATCAGTAATTAGAATATAATACTAAAAAACACATGAATATACTGTGGTAAGAATCAAGCAAACTTTATCTGCTATTTGGATTGAGCACATGCAAAAATACTTGATCAACTAAATGAAATGCCAGGAGAAACTAGGTGGTATTGCCATATAAGAAGGCAAAATTTGCTGTGGGAACTGGCCAATTCACACCTCAAACGGCAAATTTTGGAGACAACCTTTATGGTTGGGAAGATCGCAAAGAAGCCATCTTAGTGTGGAAAATATTAAAATGAACAAATTGAGAAAAAAGTTTTTTTTTCTCACCCAGTGCGGCACCCATTCTGCCAACGAGTAATGCTCTGGCTTAAACATTGGACCAGGATCACAATAAAGCCACCCAGTCGACAGATCCTGAAATTTTTTGCATGAAAATATTAGTAACCCAATAGCAACTTGGCTATACAACAAACAATCATATTATGAAGAAAATTTTTGTAACCTTTCTTGGGCATGTCAACCATTGGGAGTGGCCCATTACGTTTGCTAACTGCCACAGAGAAAAGGGGAAAGTGAACAATACATTATTTAAAACTAAAACAATAGACATAAATTAGTAGTGGTTTATTATTTAATTTTCAACCCTGTGTAAAGGTTGTTATTGTATTCCTAGGAGAACATAAACAATGAGTGGCCAAACATAAAACTTCGCATATCAGCAAGTTTTTGACTTGTAAGGCTGACAATGAAAGGAAATGAGATGTTGAGAATAGGCACACCGCTGCCCCCACCATGCTCTTTTACATGCAATCACCATGATTAGCTTAATTGGTTTGAACACAAGTTGGTTTGTCCCATTGGTCATCTTTAGAGTAAAGGCAGGTCTACATTAATTGCAATGTTGCCAGCTTCATTATCAGATTGTAACAGCTCATTTGCCAGACTTCCAATACTTCTACTATTAGCAATTTGGTAAATGGGGAGACATGAATACAACATTGAGTTACAGAAAATTTGTTTAGGGTTTCTATTTTTTCTAGGTAATAAACAAAAATACCAAAAGCTTCAATACATATAGTTTCTGCTGTTGAGGTCTGCAAGGAAAAAGCGCCTAGTGGACGAAAAAAAATATCTGAGAAATGTAATTGAAGTGGTGTGATCAATAAGAAAGGAGATCAGAGTTCTGCTGGTGACTAATAACTAACAAGAGAAAAGGTGACCTGTAACGCGGTCACTGACCACATATTCATACAGAAAACATAAGTGAACCATACTATAAGTCTATAACACATTAGTAAGACCTGGGAAACATTTAATGTTCAAAGGTAGAATTAAAGGTTAATTTAGAAAAGGAGCAGATTAGTGACAAATCTCATCATTTCACAAAGTCAAATGTTGCTATAAAAATTGTCCTGTTGAGAAATTTAATAAAGTCTCACCAGAAATGCAGAGATGATAGTTGTCACTGATGCACCAATAAAACCTTCCCAAGTTTTCTTTGGGGACAACTTAATTAATGGCGTTCTCCCAAGAAAGAACCCGAATAAATAAGCGAAGATATCATTGATGACAATGAGTGAAGCAGGCAGAAGAAACCTAAGTAAGCATAGAATTGTAGATGCAAGGTCATTAATTGTAGCATAATAACAGTTACATGCGTAAATTAAAAAATCAGACCACGTTTTGACAATATATATTAGTGATATGCATCAGTGACATAAAATAGTTCAAACTCAACTCAAAAGAGGAAAAATAGAAGTGAAGAATATACCAATACTAAGATTCATATGATATTCTGCAAGATTTAATTGCAAGCCTTTACTATCATGGAAGTCTGTACAGGTCAATACACATAAACCACAGCATGGTACCAAAATGTTACTGTAAGTCCTGTAAAGAGGCACATTGTGTCGGAGAATGGAAGTGCAGAAATTCCTTTTAAGTTGAGAGGTTCAAGGTTACCATACTTTATTAGCTGTACAACAATTAAATAACATTGAAGTTCAAAAACTCTAAAAAAATCTGCAAGTTTTTAACAGATGAAAGACAATCACAAGATTCTTTTTTTTACAAAGACAAGGAATCTCCCAGATGTTGATGTCAACGCCAAAAAAAAACATGCCTAGCACCTAAAAACTGGATAAAAACAGCAAAACACTCTGCATGTACCAAAACATTGAAACTGTGAACAGGCCAACAGGGCACAAATAAAGAAACAAATCACTTACCAGAAAATTCCTTCAAATATGTTTGCCACAGTGAAAGAGGACTGGGCAAAAACTGTTAAAAGTATCATGTGTGTCCAGGCATACTGTTTAAATTGATACTTGTATGCCTTTTTCTTCAGAGTCAAAATAAACCAAACAAACCCTGGATCAAGGGAGCCATAAATATTACTTCTTTGGCATATACAAACTAGAAATTTGAGACAAGTGGGTTTATTGTTATTAAAGCATGACTGTCAACACATGCAATCAAGTGGATGAAGACACTTGAAAATACTAGTACGTAGTTAACAGTGATCATTTAGGCAGGCATTTACGGTACAAAAACTGGGCACTGGACATTTGCAGACTCTAATGCCCAGTCCATCCGGAATAACTGAAATGAAGTGAAACGTCCTATAATCAAAACTAATAAACATAATGTTTCCATCCATAGATGTTCGTATGAAGCATAACACTAAAACCCAAGGGTTAATTTTCCCATTTGAATCAACTGGGCAGCTATTAACTAGACAACTAGTGAAAAAATTTACAGAGTAACATTGAATTAAATATGGGATTCCTTACTAAACTCTAGCATAGCAGACTACAACATGTTATAAGTTAATGATACGATATAGTCCATTTTGGATCAAATCTTTCATCCCATCATAATTAGAAAATATAATTACTTTTTTTAAGTAAAAAAATATAATTGCTTTGAAACATCCTGAATTCACAATGAAGTTTTTGTAATGTATTTACTAGAGAAAATTATTACATGTTGAAAGTGATGATGAGCCTACCTGCAATATAAAGAAAATAACAAATAAACATCTGATATTTTATTAGGCCGCTGACGACCTTATACAGCAAGTGATCTGAAGTTACTGTATTCACAAGCTGCCGACTAAGAAAGCGCCCATAAGTGTACAACATCGCCGTGAAGAAGAAGTGCCTACAGTAGGAAATAACACTTGCACATAAGCATAAGTACTGTAGAAAAGAAAATGTGAGGTCGAAAATTTCCTTTTTGATCTTAGTAGAATCAAGATGGCCTCAAAGCTTACCAATTCAGTAGTCTGAACCCTGGCAGTTGTTTCTCTTCACTGGATTTTCTGAGTAGGTTGAAAAGCTCTCTAGCCATATATATTTGAATCACAACCACCATGGCCCAAATATAGAGATGACCCATATAAACAATAAAGACAAAGCCTCCAATCATCCATACTGTCGAATATGTACGGATAAGCATTGATTTATATTTGTTCTGATCATTGACAAGCAACGGCTGTCCATTAGCTCTATTCCCATCTGCGGTAGCCTGAAGAAAACAACCCATGCTCAGTTACGACAGAGAGCACCCAAAACAGCCCACTAATCTAGCTTCGCACCATGATGCAATGTAAGTATTAGCTTAAATCCATAGCGAAAACAGAATGTATTAAAGAGGAAAAGGAAGAAACTACTAACCTCACTTGGCTGTCTCCGACGTCTAACACGCCCTGAGGGAGAAGCAGAAACATCGCTAGAGCTAATGTCCCTTTGCATCACTGGTACTCCAAAGTCAAATCTATATATAAGAATAAAAGGCAAAACAGTCAACAGACCAGATTTTCTTATAAGATGAACACATAGGTATACATCAATGGATATTTGGAATCGATTCGAAACAGAACCCCTAGTTAATTGGTTTAAAACTCGATGGCTAACTGACCGAACACCTGGCTGTGTGCGGTTGCAGAGGCCGGGTTATTATCCTTTTTCTAAAAAAACTGACTGAACACCGGCAAGAAAAACTAACAATAAGCTGCCATCCAAAGGGGGGCTCCCAAACACGGGCGTGGGGACTGGGGTTCAGCTGAACCCCAAACATTTTTGGGAAAACAAACACAAGCCGGTACTCCCCCAAAAAAGGCAAACTGGACGGATTGGAGGACCAGGATTTTAGATTTCGGGACTCACAGTCACAGCAATGGAATGGAAATAACCAAAACGAGCAATCCACCCATCCAACTCAAAGCGGGCTAGGGTTCTCACCAGCGAGAGAGGTGCCGTCAGCCGTCGGGTGGTGGAAGCGGAGGCGTTGTGCACGCCGTCCGCTGACCGGTGTGGGAGGGTACGGAAAGGGGAATGGTGAGAGGAGGGCTTTGCCGTTTAGGGCTGCCGCGGGTGAGTTTTTTTCCCCTCCCGGTTCCCCGCAGCACAAAGCATGCGTATTCTCCTTCCTGTGGCTCGGGACGAGCCCTGTGGAGTCCACTAGTAGCCTGTCTAGTCTATGGCCTGCCTTGCTCAACGCAAGTGATCCGCGCAACAGACAAGCCCCATCGCTCTCGAGATTATTAATCGCCGCTCGCAACCGCTCATCCAGAGCCGTCCCAAATCGTCCCAATTAACAACCCAGCCACACCCTCCGCTCCAGCTAACAAAAATTCGACGGGTGGGACAGCTAAACATCGCAGGCCGCGATGACGTATTCGGTATTCCCCCAGCCGCCGCCGCCGCCAGCGGCGGCGACAATACATCGCCGTGAACTATACCCTCGCAGCTCCCATCTCACCAACAATACAGAGCAAGCACAGGGCAAGCGAAGCAGGAACTCGTGCGGCGTAGCAGCAAAGGTCGCGGGGGGAGGAACGGGGGTTTATACCTCGAGGTGGCGGAGGAAGAAGGCGGCGGTCTCCGGCGCGCGTCCGGAGTCCCGCCGGAGCACCCACCTCCCCGGCGGCGGTAGGGCGGCGCGCGTGCAGCGGGGCTCTGTGGGGAGAGAGAGCGCTGCGACCTTCGAGAAGGGGGAGGAGAGGAGAGGGATGGAGAGCTCGTGCGAGGGAGTTGAGAGTTGTGGCGCTCGGGTTCCCAGTTCCCACCTGGTGCGTGTCGCCGGCCCGCTGGGAATTCCTTGCTTTAATTCCGATTTGGCTTGGGGAGTTGGAGAATGCCGTGGAACGAAACGGGTGGATGGAAATGGAATGGAAGGAAATCAAAGTACACACACCAAGTCAGTACAATCTCTAAAATTAAATTGCCAGCACGCAGCACGGGGTTCTCAAAAAAAGAAAGAAAGAAAAAGCCAGCAGGAGGGCCCATGCGGAAGTGGCCCCGGCTCCGTTTGGAATGCCGTAATATTGCGCGTTGTTTTGTACTACTGCAAGTCTGCAACTTTGAAAACGTTAACACACTGTAGCAAGACTAGCAAAAAAATTCCTGAATGCGTCTCGGTCATCGCAAACTTTTTTTTTTTGCATGGCGGTCATCGCAAACTTGTGTACGCTGGCTGCAGAATTTTTGTGTCGGCTTCGTTTGTGCCATGTTTGAATTGAAGAATCGACTGAGCAACCAGTGATCACGTGGGCGCGCAGATGCGGTGCGGCGCCGATTGGTTTTTTTAGGCGCTGTTTGAAATTTCACCAAAATTCTTAGTTAGAATATCGGGTCAATTCATTTCTTCACTCACCACGCTTCTTCCGTGGAGACGGCGGGTCTCGGCAGTGGGCACGTTGATTAACGGGAGGCCTGGGCGCACTGATGACCGTTGACGCGCTGCATGCTTTTGAACACTCTCGTTTTTTACTACTAGTAGCACACTCCACTTGGTCAGCGCGGGGCGGGTTTGTCCTGTCGCGAACCTTTGGCGCGACGTGCCAGAATACTGAGACCCTGGCCAACTGTTCCGTGCGCAGAGGCGGAAGGCCGGCCGAGCGCCCTTGGAAATTCAGAAGCGTGAAGGCATCGACACGTACGCGATGGTGTATTATACAAGGGCGGCTGAGCATCAACTGCATTGTACCCTGGCTGCCTTTACGCCCCCGTTTGCAAAGGAGGCCGGTCTTTTGTACTACGTAGGTACTACGCTAAAACACATGGGGGTCACAGCTCAAAAGCGGGGGCATTATCGTGGGGGGTGCTTAACGAAAGTCCCTAACAACTTATGCTCTGCGACGGTTCTCTGCTTTCGGTGTGGAGTGGAGCGCGAATATGCCTCATGGCCGTGGGAGGGAGGACAGTGAGACCGACGGAACGGGACGGGACGGGACGGTGGGAATCGAATCGATCACGCCGTGGCGCCTTGCTTTTCACGAGAGCCAGCCACCACCTGCTATTTCTTCTTCCTCTGCCGCCCGCCGCCGGTTCTGTCCATGACGACGAATTTGCGGTACCGCGCGCGACTGAAAAGAATACTTGGGCCGGACGGGTCATGAAAAGTCACCGAAAAAGGGCCGCAGCCCACCACGGCGGAGAAAACAAGGAAATGCTTTTGGCGGCGGATGATGATGATGATGGGTCGTCGGGTGTTTCCGATTCCATCCCATTCCTACATTAGTTGGACCTGACTTCGTATTTTTTCGGCTCATGCATGGGCTGTAAGTACAACACCTACCTGGGCCAAAATATAACGTTTGCACGCAACGCATTACGTACGTACCCATTTTCCACTCAAATCAAAATAGTGTGCCAAATGCCATTTCTTCGTTTCGTTTCGTTTTCTAGAATTTGTTTTATCGCTTTTTCTTTGCCGCCCGTCGCGCTCGCACCTTATCTTCACTGATTTCTGGCGGCGTCTGCACAGCGACCAGAAAGATATTTCTGGCCGCAACTATTTTTCTGGAGGCGGCCTGATCAGCTCTGACAGGAACCATTGTCTTCCCATAGTTCGCGACGAGGGCACCACGCCACGCGCTGACAAGAACACAACGAGGCCTGACACAGTAAGGCACCGTTTAGTTTCGTGAATTTTTGGGAAAAGTGGTGAAAATTTTGCATTGGGAAGCGTGTTCTGTGAGAGGTAGCACGGTCTGCGATGCAGAAATTTTTGAGACTTTTGAGGAACTAAACAGGGCCTAAGATAACAGCATCTCTCGGACTCCTGATGACTTGGGCGTCAAAAACCTCCAGAAAGAAATGCTGGTGAAGTGTAAGTGTATCTGTAACGCTAACCTCAGTACCTCACTGCAGCTGTTGCTTGTGCATGGGCGCGGACGGCGACGGATACGATCAGTACCTGACCTGACCTGACGGGGGCAAAAAAAGCAGGGGGGAAAATAAAAGAGGAAAGGAAGTGGAATAAAGAAGTGGTGTTCCGACGAGGATTACGTACGCTGATTAGCGGGGCTCTGTCATGTCAAATCCATCGCTAGCTACGAGCTGGTGGCCGCAGCAGGTACCCGTCGGCTCCGCAACCGCTCGATCACCCGGCTCCAGTTGGTTGCTCTCCGAGATGGGTTTGGACTTTGGAGGGGCGTTGGGTGCCCACTTTTACTCGGCTGGAAGCAGTTGAGCGAGCCCCTCCAGCTTTTCGCCAGAAAGGCCACGGCTCGATCGGGGCACATGAGCTCCATCCAAACCAACTCGATCGGCCGGCCGGGCCAGCAATTGAAATCGGCACCGAAAAGGTGACCCGTCGAGAGGAAGGAGAGAGAGAGAGACTAGACGAGACCTGAGACCTCTTGTTGCGATCCGGAGAGAGAGAGAGAACAGAGAAGCGCTTGTGCGCCGTGGAGGATCGCCATGATGGTGCCTGTGGTCCACCACGGCTGGTTCTTCGCGCCTCGCGCGCGCGTATATAAAAGATGGTTTGGCCCACTCCTCCGTCCGGCCGGGGCGAGCGAGATCAACAACACAGCTTTTGGGCGCGCGGCGGGCGGCGGCCCACCCAACCGCGCGCACCCATCTTCCTCAGGTTCACGATTTCGCGGCATACCGGTCGGCATACCGCGGTTTTGGCCTTTACCAGACCGACCCGGTAGCTAAACCGACCGGTTTTTACTCTCCAAACCGAACCTAAAAAATTTCAATTTCGATAAACCGACTGGTAAGACCGGTAAATCGGTCCGGTTTTTCCAGTTTGAAAAACCGGGCGATTCACGGTTTTTTGAACCCTGCTTCCTGCCCGCTCTCCCTTCTTATCTCCACCCTCCCTCAACGCGCGCGCACGAAGATCACTTGTGCGCACACACATGCGTGCACACGAGCTACGTACGAGCTTTTTGCGTTGGCAAAATGGCCTCTAAAGTTGTCTAAACTAAAGCCTCGGCAGCCTCCCTCCCGAGATCGATCTCTTGGAAGTTGGCAGCAATGGCCAGCCAGCTAGTTAGTTAGGTCGATCGATCGACACCGTCACGTTCCGGTACAGCATGCCGTTGTATGGGTGGTACGGCAGTACAACAGATAAAAGGGAGCCTATCTACGCAAACAGTTCGGTTAGCACATAAGTATCTACTATCTGAAAAGAGAGCTCCGGCACGGCCGGGGACACATGCAGGCGCGGGGCGCGCCCAATCAATTATTTTTTTATACCACATTGGCAGCTGCTTAAAGGTCCCTTTTTATTTAATTAATCTGCATATACTTATCAAGCTAGCTAGCTACCACACCACCACTCCATGTCCATGCATGCATCCACTTGCCATATTACAAAACTAGACAGCTGCACAGCTTCACAAGGGGGCTCATTAGCCATGGAGAACTCACTGGCAGCCATCATGGAACTCCCTGCGCTGCTTCCCAAATAACTTGTGTCCACCAAGATTTGATTCATGAACATGGACGAATTGAATGATCATAATTAACCCCCTTGCTAGTCACCAGTTGCTCGATCGAGGGGCCAGTCGTCATCAGTTCATCACAAGTCAAAACAGAAAGAAAACGAACAACATGAGCTGAAAAATCATGTTCCTACGTACGTACAGCAGACTGATTGAAGGCACTCGCAGTCAGTCAGTCGACGCTCGCAGTCGCAGACTGGTGATCGGCCAACAGGTGACTTGGTGACTGATTCAAAAAAAAAAAACAAAAAAAAAACAGGTGACTTGGCGACGGCCAAAGCGGCAAAGTTTATTGGGCAATCATTCTGCGAATTCCGGAGCAATGATCACGCAGGGATTTCTTTCCCGCATTCCGGTTATGGGGGGGCGAAGGCGATCGTGCCGCGAGGCGGCGGCAGCGGCGCGCGCCGGGCGACGGCGGCGTCGTGCGGCCCGGCGGCCCCCGGGGTTTTCTTTTTCAGAAGGCGCGAAACTACTGATTATGCGCCCCATTAGGGCAGCAAAGCGAGCTTCCAAATCCAATAGTAAACCGACCAAGTAGATCGTTTGCTAGCACTACTACTCTCCTTGAAGGGATTAATAAACTGGCCGGGTGGCCGAGTGAGTGCGTGTGGGGATGGCTGGGAGGAGATCGATAATCATGCAGCGGTCGATCCATCGACAGCCCCCAGCAAAAGCAATCTCCATCCATTTGGGGCTCGCAACACTTGTATATTATAGCATGTGTATCCATACTCTAATGTTATATCATACTCTAGTGCTAGTAGCTATAGTGATCGAGTAGAGAAATGGTTCAAGACCATATAGTATATACTACACCATACTATATGGCTTCTAACTAATCCATTGATAACGTCGTCTAATATAATGAAAAAAAAGCTAATCCATGAGCAACTAATGGCAAGCTAAAGGAGGAGGAGATTAATGGTGCTCGTGCTTTGTTGGTTGCTCATATGCCAGTGTGTTGTGATATATTCGTACGCGCCACTGTCCACGCGTACCTCGCCGATTCGCCGGAGGAACAGACCAAATGTCCTCAGAGTTCAGATAAGGGTGGTGAGTGAGTTGAGTGGTCGGGGACGACGTCTGATTGAGAGAAAGACGGAGGCGAAGCGAAGCTCATTGTACGTGCCCATCTTTACGTCAAATCCATACTCCATTGCTCTCCTCCATCTTTAAGGAGCTAGGAACCCTTTATTACCTTGCCACTTTTTCCTCCCAAGCAAGTGAGAACTGAAAAGAGCATCAGCACTAGCTATGATATCCAAGTTAGCCAGCAGCTAGCAACAATCAACTAACCATATATAAATTAAACCTCTAATGAAACGAAATCATTAAAGCCAAAGCAAGGCTCCTAACTCATTAACGCGTAAAGAAAACAACGCATCAACACACGATTGGATGCACGCAGATCGATCGCATCAGAGCTCCATATATTAAAGCGCCACACAACCGAGAGCGCGAGGTTTATCCTTAATCCCCGGCCTAACAGCTAGCCCCTGCTTGATCCTCAGCTTGCTGCTGCTGATGCGATGCGACGACGGTTGTTGGGTGATGTGCCGTCAATGGCGCCACAGCACTGCACGGCGGCCGGGACCGACCTCTAAAGCTGGAGCTCCGTCCATGTCCGTCGATGCTCTGGACTCTCTCTGGTAGTGGAGGAGGGCGAGAATGCATGGGGCCTTGCCGGCAATGATTGGTCTACTTATTGAGTGCTAGCGCCTCTCGGAACTTTCGTATGCTCATCATGGACGGATGGATGGCCAGGACAACATGCACACACAGGCGCAGCAGCAACCAGTTTGCTCTCTTTTTCTCACCTGACTGCTGCCGTCTCGCAGCACAAAAAGGGAGAGGGAAATATGGAATGTACTAGGGGTGTGTTTAGAAGTCAAAATTTTGGATAAAAACATCTCACCATCTATCACATTCCATCACATCACTTCTCACTATTCATCTGACGATACAGGGTATTTCGTACCAATTTTACAAAATTGGTGCAAAACTTTAGCATCTAAACACACCCTAGGCCGCTGCACGAAGTTCTAAAATTTTCCAGGGGACTTTACAAGTCGGAGCGCACAAATATCTAGAAGAAATGAATAGAGTTTGGAGCTCATATTGAGCAGAAAGGAAGGGCAGGTGATACATCTATTGATGCACATCTTTTCCCCCCTAGAGATTTTACTCAGAAATGCATGACCGCTACTATAAGCGGCCGCTGGGCTTATTACGCGGTTGTGATTGGTCGCATGCAATCCTGGGGCCCACGTTGCATGCCCACCGCGGTTGATAAAATAAATGTTAGGACCCGCTGCCAGTCAAACAAATTCTGCTCCGCGGAATGATTTTGCCTCGCACTTGTTGACGGTTGGGACCCACGTCCCATAAACAATACCAGCAGACCCATGCAAATATGGGGTCCGCGGTTGCATGCGGCCAATGGGAGGTCACGAATAGGCTCCGCGGCCGCTGATGCGAGTGGGATTTTCACTCTGGATTTTACTCGTACAATCCAAAAACAGAATCAATAGTGAAAATTGCTAGAGAGTTGGTACTGTACACTTCATCACCTAATCATGCACTGTAAAGAGAAGGAGCATAGCAAAAATTGTATCTTTTTCTTCACAAAGACATGATTCACCTTGTAAAGGAGGTGAGCAGGGGAGATGAGGACGATGGTGGTGGTGGTGGTGGTGCTCTAAAGGAGACGGGCCGGGGGGAAAGAGGGCAACAAAAAAAGCCCAAAGGGCAGGCAAAGCAGGAGGAATTAACAAAAGAGAAGAAAGCCAAGAAACTACCACTACTACTCCGGTAGCAACGAGAACCGAAAAGAAACGGAGGAGAGGAGAGAAAAGGTGGAGGAGAGGGCAGAGGGGGAAAAAATGGAAACAAGACACCTTGCTTGATTACAAGTCATCCTCGGTGATGCTCTCCAGGTGCGGCCGCCACACGGCGACGCGCCCCCGCCGCCGGTCCCTGGCCGTGGACGCCTTCTCCTTCATGATCTCCGACAGGTACCTCTCGTTGGCCAGCAGGCGCTCCTTCTCGCCCTCCGCGCCGCCGCCCGCCGCCGCGGGCCCGGCCGCGGACGCGGCGTTGCCGAAGGCCGGCGGCGCTCCCTCCCGCGTGGAGGCGTGGTGGTGGTGGTCCTGCTTCCTCCTCCGCCGCTGCCTCCTCGCCGCCGCGGAGGCGGCGTGGGCGGCTTGCGCTTGCGCGGCGGTCTTCTCGGGAGCCGGAGCCGGAGCTTTCTCGGCGGGCGGGGCGGCCATGACGGGCATGAGGAAGTAGATCTTGCCCTTCTGCAGCTCGGCATTGGGCGGCAGGATGACGGGCTTCTGCACGACGATGCCGCCGCCGGCGCCGTCGGCCGGGCACGTGGACGGCGGCTTCCGGAGGACGTGCTTGGGGTACGCCTTCATGATCTCCCCCGCCAGCACGGGTCCCCCGCTGATCTCCTCCACCCTCCCGTTGGAGTGCACGATCCGCACCACGTCCAGCGCCCCGCACGGGAGGATGCACGCGATGCAGCACTTGATGGTCTCCATCGTCGATCCCCCTCCGACGGACCTCTCCGACGACGGTCTCCTCCCTCCTCCCTACTATCCCCCTTTCACCTTCCACCACGCACCCTCGCTCTCACCCGCTCCCGGCCAGCAACAAGCGGCCGTGCTAGCTCATATGGCGGCGGCGGCGGCGAAGAAGGCGATCGAGCTGGGCGATGGGCGCACGAGCGAGCTCCCGAGGCTCCGCTGGCCTGGGTCCTTTTGGTGCGGGGTATGTCCGAACGGCTCGCTTTTATATTGCGGCACCTTGCTAGGATACTGCTAGTAGCCGAGACCCGAGAGCAGAGGATGCGCGCAGACACGGGGTATTTGTACCGGCCACGGGGCCGGGAGGAACGAACTGGTTCTTGTTCTCTCTCGCGACTCGCGAGAATGTGAGGAGATGAGTTCACAGCACAGCCGCCGCTGCTGCAGCTGCCGATCAATGCAGTTGCAGGCTTGCAGGAGCACTACTACTGGCCTTGTTTAGGCCTTGTTTAGTTAGTTGCAAAATTTGTCTTTTCAACTGCTGGAACTCCGGTAGCACATTTCGTTTGTTTGTAGTAAATATTATCCTACCATGACCTAACTAGGCTCAAAAGATTCGTGTCGCAAAGGACATCCAAACTGTGTAATTAGTTATTTTTTTACCTATATTTAATACTCCGAACATATGTTTTTTGACGTATTTAATGTGATGTGATGGAGAGAGTGGAGAAAAGGTTAAAAATTTTAGCCAACTAAACAAGGCCTTAGTTGGCTAAATTTTTCAACTTTTTCTCCACTCTCTCTCCATCACATCACATTAAATACGTCAAAAGACATATGTTCGAAGTATTAAATATAGGTAAAAAAATAACTAATTACACAGTTTTGATGTACTTTGCGACACGAATCTTTTGAGCCTAGTTAGACCATGGTAGGATAATATCTACCACAAACAAACGAAACGTGCTACAGTGTGCTACAGGAGTTCCAAACGTTGAAAAAGCAAATTTTTCACCGAACTAAACAAGGCCTAGACCTGGTTTAGATGGCTAAAGTTTCTAACCTTTTTTCCACTCTCTCCATCACATCACATTAAATACGTCAAAAGACATATGTTCGGAGTATTAAATATAGGTAAAAAATAACTAATTACACAGTTTGGATGTCCTTTGCGACACGAATCTTTTGAGCCTAGTTAGGCTATGATAGGATAATATTTACCACAAACAAAACATACTACAGTGTGCTACAGGAGTTCCAGCAGTTAAATTTATAAATTTTTCAACCAACTAAACAAGGCCTAGTAGTCCACTCTACAGTGCAGTGGCCGCAGCTGATGCAGCTCCTCTCTTTTTCCTTCAACTATTTCCCCCCTGGTCACTCTCCTCTCTTCTCTTCTCGGTGGCTTCACTCATTCGAACGTGGTGTGGTCGTGTGGATGGGAAGATGTACGTACTATAGACGACACAAGTGTTGGTGGTGGTCTGGAAGGGACCGATCGACTGGTAGCAACTGTGAATTCAATCCGGCTCCTGTTCACTCTGTTTTGCCTTTCATGCGTCTTATCCTTGGGCTCAAAGATTAATTAGTAGTGGAGGTGTGGAACCCAACCCCAAAAGCCCTAAATCATTGCCGCCCCTCGCCCGCAACCCAACCTTGTACTTGGGGTCATCGAGATCGCGCGAGGTAGGGGGACTGGAGGACGTACTGGCTGGCTCTCATGGGCGCATCATGCATGGTGGATCGCAGGGATCGTCTGCAAAAACCTGGTCGTGGTCCTGGAGCACGCCTTGCGCTGTGTGGACCAGCAAATGACTCCGCAGACACCACCGCAGGGGGGGCAGCAGTAACATACGTGTCCGCGCGCGGCCATATGATGTGTTTGTTTGTTGGCTAGCTCGGCCGCCTCGCGCGGCGGAGGCGCGCATACATCCGCCTCGTGCCGTCGCTGTTGCGATGAATGCAAGGCCAGCCGGTCGTGTCCCTTGCTCCGGCGACCCGCGCGTTAATGCGACGGGCGGGTGCGGCGGCCGATTAGGGGGACAATTAGCATCGCCCCGGAAATGATTGTGCTCTGAACCGAGATTACATCGCCGCGTGCGTGTCTGAATGTCCCGGGTCGTTGTACCGAAATGCAGGGGCAGTGTGTGCAGTGTGCTCCTATATATCCTTGTGCAGAGAATCAGGTGAGGGATGCTAAATGAACCGCGTACGTACCTCATCAATAGTATAGAGAGAGAGAGAAACCGTATACAATCGCCTCTTCTTAAAAAAAATCAGGGGTATGGCAAAAAGCTGTACTAGACCCATAAAAAAAGGGGCCATCGCTAACATCCAGTGCATCCATCCACGTACGAACAATATACTAGTGTGCGGCAATCATATGATATTCCGATACCGTCCAATACGTCCGTGTAGGAGTCGCAAAAAAGACGTGGGGCCAGACCGACGAGATCGCTAGGCGCCGGACACGCACTGCACGTCGGAGGCCGCACGCAGCACGCACGGCCACACGCCCACACGCAACGTACGCCACCGGCGTCCATATACTGATATACGTGTACATCCCCGCGCGCCTCTGACCCCCGGGAACGTCAGCACCAGCTAGCGCCGGGTCCGGTCGTCGTCGATCTCCTGCTGCTGCGGACAAGGCTCCGGGTTAGCGCGACGCCGATCGGTCCCGCCGGCAGAGCGAGCGCAGCGGAATGAGACGGCGAAACCGCTCGGGGATATAGATGTCCAACTGGGCTGCCAGGGGCGAATCCAGCGTGGGGGCACGGAGGGCTCCAGCCCCCTTACTACCCCATGTACTCCATGGGAGCCCCCACAAGCCCCCCCCCCCTCCCCAACATTTTCAGCCATGAGAGAAGAAGAGAAAGAAGGAAAGAAGGAAGGAGAAGGAGAAAAGAAGAGGAAGAAGGAGAAAATGAGCCCCCTATCCTCTAATCCTAGATCAACCCCTGTGGGCTGCTCAGTATGACACTACACCAACACGTCTAAACACGACACGAATTTGCGTGACATGGCTAGATACGAAAGGTTAGTCGTGTCCTGGCATGCTAGCACGTTGTGCCGGCTCCTCGGCCTACGTAAGTCACGTACCTCACTTAGCCGTGTCGTGTCAGCACGGTTAGCACGCCGTGCTAGTACCGGCCCAGGCACCAGCCGCAAGAGAGCAAGGAAGAGAGGAACAATCCGAATCGAGGTGTGACAATAAAAAAATCATCACAAAGAATCGATAAATTCACGAATCCGTCACATACACACAGATGAAATCTATAACTTAAAAGAAACAATTCCCATCCGGCCAGGGGTGGAGGGAGGGAGGGGCTGAGGGGGGCCAGACACCCCGAGCATCCTATTCAAATCTCTAATACTCCCTCCTACTTTAGCTTAATACTCCCTTCTAATTTAGTCTAAGTAGATCATTAACTGTGTTGGGTATTAATTTTAACTTGTTTTGTTTATATGTTGTATGCTTAAGTAGTTAACATTTCAAATATGGTTTTTTAGAGGTCATGATGAACCCCTGTTTCCTTAAATAGGGGTAGTTTTCTTGAAATACTCAAGCTTTTGGCTTTGTATAACGAGGCTGTGCTAAAAAATGCTCTAAAAATACAAAATACACTTTATCTGATGTCCAAAATGAATTTTAAGCATATATGTCTCAAAAGTGCAGAAATCAATTAGAAAAGATATTGAAAGTAGTAAATTATTTTGTTCATTGCACCTCCTATTCTTAAATCTTGGCTCCGCCTCTGCATCCGGTGCCCCATCAGCAGCAGCGACCGGCGGCCGGAGCTGACCAAGGCAGAAGGATAAATGCGCTCCTACTGGCTGCTAGCTGTTGCGGATCGGCAGGGGTGTGCTGTGGTCGACGGCTCGCCGCTCACCAGAGCCGCTGCCTAGCTCGCCTACATGCTGTTGGGCATGTGCGGGTGGGCGAGTGTGCGTGCAAGGCTGGGGTTGCGGCGGCAGCGAGAAGGAAAAAAAATGACAGTCGGAGAGTAGGATGTCCATCTTATATACGTAGGGTTAGCGGTAGATGTTGGGCTGGCCGGAGTAATAGGCTGGCAGGCAAAAATTTAACTGGGCCACCATTGTGTTTAGATGTGTTACTTTTTTCGTGTCGTGTTCGTGCCGGTACTGCGTCGAGATCGCGATCCAGACACGCCCGACCATCGTGTCGTGTCGACACTGACACTAGGATCCTGTTAGTATCGTGCGTCGTGCCGCGGGATGAAGCGAGACCAACATGGGAAAGGCTCACGTCGTCACGTGCCGGTGCCGCGGACGGATACGCGTGTGCGACTGCTTGCTTGCTTGGAGCCTTGGACAGTTGGACCGACCCAAACTCTCCGGAGGGCCCACATGGCAGGGTGATTCCCTATCGCCTCTCGGCTTTGATAATTTGCACATGAGATGAGATGGGACTTGGGAGCACTGCACGCACGAGACCCCGTGTACCCTTTTGCTGCCTTTGGTTGGGTTCTAGCACGGCAAGGCTGCTAGAGCTTTAGGCCGAGTTTGATACCTGTTCCACACGGATTAGGAAATGTCCAGCCACAATTAGTACTAGTACTGTAATAAGCTTTGCTTAATCCTCTCTCTCTCTCTCTCGTCCTGCTGTCCACCAAGTCAGAGGATGTCGAGTCGATCCAACAGATATGCTGCGGCCGCCGGCCGGTGCCCATGCCGGTGGCGCAGTAATCTACTCCCGCTCACGACGCGTGGCGCGTGGAACAGGGCAGGCCTGTGCGCGACTACCGGTGGTGGAGTAGTATACTACTGTAGCGCGTAGTACGTGTCGGCCGCCGGGACGGGACGGGACGGTGTGCAGGGCACGGACCGGCGTTTTTGGCGTGGTCGGCGGGCAAGACAAAAGCCTCCCCGCGTCGGGCGAGGCGAGGCGCGTCGTCCCCCCCTGTTGGGACTCGGGAGCCGGCCGGCCGGCGCGTGATTCCCACGCTCCTGTTCGCGATGCATGCCTGTCTACAAGCGGCGGCGCTCTGCATGTGCTTCACGACAGCGACGGGAGGACTACCCGCACCCGCCGGTCCTGTTGTTTTTTTTCTTTTTTTTTGGGTCGTGATGAACGCTGGCCGGTCGTGACGTGTCAAACAGTACAGTGCGCGGGCAGAGACTCTTGTCCATTAATTCTTCTCGTGGCTCGCGTAACATCCGGCCAGCGAGATGCAATTTGTCCTTGCCGAGTTGATGTGGCACGCAGCTGGGGAGTGGCTTCAATAATTCCAGGAGAATATTTTTCGCCTCTCTCCGCTCTCTCTCTCTCCCTCTCGCTTTAGGGCCAGGGCGACGCTTCTATGAGACGACGACGGACACGTGAGGGACGGACGGATATATAATTCGGCAAGAGAGAGCGGAATCACGTTCGGTGCAGCTAGCTGGTAAAAGAGGGGCTCGATCCGTGTCAGAAACCACGAAGCACACAACAAGCACAGGTCGTGCGTTGCCTATTGGAGAAAGTAGTTAAAGACGAGCGGGAGCGCGTGGATTATTGGTGTTGAAAAAGCGCCTTGAAGCGTTTATCCATCCATATCCTTCGTCGTCCACACGATCGTGGTCTCGATCGTGCAGTGGATGCGTCGAGTCGCCACGGCGAACATGTTGATGTGGTACAGTCATGTGCTAGTAGGGGACGGGGCTAAAAAAAAGCTTGGAAAGAAAGTGATCGTCCTCGACAGTCGACACTCGAAAGTCGGCACGATAAGGCCATCACTGTTGCGGGTAGCACTACTACTGTCGCGCGCGACAATGGCGCCGTGACGTTCGGTGGTAGATCCACTGCTGCTGCTTGCAAAATCCAAACCTCGGCCCAGCTCCGAAAGGCGTCCTACCTATTAGCTCGCTGAGATGAAACATGCATGTACGGGGCACGGGTGGTTGAAACGTGATGCAGCTAGCGTTGTTGAGATCTCTCGTGAAAATTAATTAACTATAATGCTCCCGTCCGGGCCTCCGGACTAGGCGAAAATATCGGACGCTCAACCGTCCGCGTGACCGCACCGTATCAGATTAGAGAGAGGGTGGAAGGGTCTCGGTGTAGAAAGGAAAAAGGGAGAGGGGGCTCAAGGCAAAACTGCTTTCTTCTTCCTCCCTCGACTCATAACAGAGGAAGGGCGGAAGGGGGCGGCTCTGACCGTGGTGGGCGGCGGCCTTCCCAGGCACGGCGGCGGTCGGGAGGTGGGGGAACGGAGAGAGGAGGTCGAGGGCAACCGATTCCTGTTCTCACCTCGGGCTGGGATGGCTCGTGGAGGCGGATCGACGGCGCCGGGCGGGCTGCAGGCGGCGGTGGTTAGGGGCAGTGGTGTTGGGGAGTTCGGGAGGTAGAGAGAGGCGGCCTGGGAGATGGGTGGCCGCGTGAGGAGTGGTGCCGGCGGGAGCACGCGCGTCTCGAGGAGAGGGATCAGCAAGAGTGGCTCAACGGCGAGCGGTTCTCGCCGAACGGCCGCGCCAGGGTGGCACCTGAGAGGAGGCCAGCGGGCACCGGCGGCGGCGACGGGCGCAGGCGTGGGCGGTCCCGCGCCCCATCCCCGGCCTCTCGTCCGGCGGCGGCGACGATGGGCGCGGGATCCACGGCCGCAGGATGGCGCTCCCCGCGGCCAGGGGCGTGGCTCGCGGCTGGCCGCCTCTCCCCATGGCTTCCTCCATGCGTGCCACCGAACGAGCTCCGGGCGGTTTTGAAGGAATGTTAGAGAGGTTTTGAAGGAATGTTGCAAGTTTTTCACGTTGATGTTGCAAAAATAGATCTCGATGTTGCAATGTTACAAAATTAGATCTAGGATGTTCCTATGTTGTAATAGCTATGTAAGTATGTTGCAAATGTGTGTTTCAAATGTTGCAATTGTTTTTAAATAGGGATGTTGCAAGTGTTTTTATCTTGATGTTGCAAGTGTTTCAAATGTATATTGCAAGTGTTTCGGGCTGTTTCGGACCTTTTGTGTTGCAAATTCTTCAACTGGATGTTGCAAGTGTTTTGTCTCTGTGTTGCAAATGTTTCGTCTCTCTGTTGCAAGAAGCGCCCGTGGCCCGTGGATGAACAAGTACTCGCGATGTTGCACCCAACATACCTCGCAACACGGTCGCAACACCCTGGCGCTTGGATGTTGCAAGCAACATAGCTCGCAACATGCTCCCAACACATTGATGTTTGGATGTTGGTCGCAACATGCTCGCCACAAGCTCGCAACATCGCCGAATCGCTCGGGCAGGAGGGAGGGGGCTCCGAGGTTGAATGTTGGTCGCAACATGGTTCGCAACATTTCAAACTGTTCGCAACATGCTTCGCAACATCAAAACGCTTCGCAACACGATCCGACGACTGATATGCTTCATGACCCCGATCGTGTGGCTGCGAACCCGTCCGACGACTAGCGCTCGGAACGGACGTCCGGGCGCTAGCAGCGTCGATAACGGTCAATTCATTCCTACGGCTGATTTATACTGATAGCGCAAACAATCTGTTAACTGGTGGCGGTCTCGATCGTCTCCAACTGTCAATTCTCTTCTGGCACCGCCAAGATCGTCACCGCGCGAGAGGATATGATCACGACGACCTTGACGAGACGGGTGAAGCTGCGGCGAACTCGAAGTCTATAGAACGCGCGGACGCACGAAGGTAAAACGGCAGATCGATCGGTCGGTCCAAACCGCACGTTGTAATTTGTAAACGTCGAGCTCTGATGAAGTCGTCTCGCCTGCGTCAGGGATGAAACGACACGTACACACAGGGTCCGATCTATCCGAGTCGATAACCGGCGTCTTTTTCTTTTCTGCGCGCGCGATTCGCCTTTCCGCCTGGGAAGATCTGCCGTGGCGAATCGCGACTCTGCTGCCTGCCCCCGACGACGCTAGCTTCCACGTCTGATCGTACGGGATCATCTTCTCCACCTGAAACTGAGAACTTTTCTCTGCCGTCCTGATGGAGACAAGATTTTCGCAGAAACGGTGAACGCGATAAAGCTAGCGCTCTTGGTATGCAGACAAAACTTTCGCAGGAAGGTAGCTCTTCGGCCCGTTTGTTGATTGATATTGATTTATTGTGAGAGAAAAATATTACTGCCAGTTAGTCGGAGGTGGTTGATGGCTGGTGCTGGATTTGGTGCGAGACAAAATTTTATTCTTTCAATTCATTCATACCTGGCTCTCCCTGACCCCTAGGGCTGTCCTATTGTATGACCGGTCAGATATATAGGCGACCGACTGATTGGTGCGCTGCTAGCTGTTGATCTGCCAAGACTCATCAGCAAGATCTCTGCATGAGCTGCGTCGTCCTTGTCGTCGTGGTGCGTCAATAATAATGGCTTCACCTTCACATGAGATGATTGATAGGGATGAACCGGATACCAATTCGGATAGTATTTTTTAGCTGTTTTTTTTATTTTAGCTAAATTAGGCATAATATTTTGTATCTAAAAATTTATATTCTTGTTCTTGGCATTGTGCTTGTTAAGATTCATACAAAATAAACCCTAAATGTGTGCTATATTTTGATCAAATGATGAAAAGAAATTCGGATTCGGATTCAGATACGGATGTTTTTTCACCTTTTTCTCTTTCGAAAGCAAATAATCCATAAAAAAATTGTAACTAATTTTTTTTTATTTTTTCCAGTAATTAGCTGGTTATAATGCATAAAAAATTAGCACCAAATTTATTTTATTGTGATCTAAAAAATCAATCTATTACACAATTCGGATGTTTTGGTTCCATCCGTAATGATTGCGCGCATCAGGTTTTCTTTTCTCTCCCCCTCTTTGCGTTTCGTCTTTTCTTGTGCAAGTTGTCTACTACTACTTTGTTGCCCGCTTTTGTTCTTTCGAAAATGGGGTTTTTTCAAACAGTGCACTGACATATTATTAGGGCAGGCGGCCGGCCCATCAGCCATTACCCTTGATATATGCACTTTGTCATGCTCATGCATGCATGCACCCAATGCGTTGTCCGTGTCGTCTGATCAATCAATCGATCGATCGAGCTCACTTTAATTTCTGCCAGCTGCAGATCACCACACTGAACCATCCATCCATCCATCCATGTCATCATCAGCTTTGAGGCATCCATCATCCATGCAAATGCTAGCCTCTCACCGCACACACACACGAAATCGTCGATGAATGAGCCCCAGTTAGGTGTCTGTGGTCACAGGAGACACGAGAGGAGCGACGAGAGGGAGACCCCAACTTGTAACGACAGATTGGTTGCATGCACTCATTCAGGTCTTGAAAATTTTGGTGAAATTTTTGCGTTAAGTTACGTGCACAGAGATAAGAAATGAACTGACACGGTTAAGACTTTTAGCGAAAATTTTAAAACTAAACAGGGCCTCATTCGATGGATGCGTGCCTTCATCTTGCGTTGCTTGTTGCATTGGCTGCGTGCCTGCGTCCCGGGTCGGGTGGACTGGCCTGCAAGCTAGGCGGTTTGGCGACGTGAGACCCGCCGGCGGCCTATGTAACGGGGCACCAGAGCTGGACTATCACTTCGGGCCCGTCGAAATGGAATGGAGACAAAGAAATTGGGTGATGAAGCTTTGAGCGCGTGGTGGAACGTCTCTCCTGGCCAATCATCTTCTTGAATCTTTTGGTGGAAACGAACTGAAAACTGACGCTGACAAAAGTTAAAGTATTCCTCTCTCTCTCTCTCTTTTTAAAAAAGAAGGCTGAATAGAGTAGCTGATAGATCCAATTACAAATAGTTGTACGGTGGGGGAGGGAGGACACATCTGATGCCGAAACGCCGGCGGTACTTGCATGTCAGTGTCGCTGCACACAAACCTGAACAGGAGAGGTCGTGCTCGCAGGCAGCAAGTACCGCTGCCTAGGGCCAAAGATAACGGCGGGCGAATCGCAACACGCCGGCGATCGTGCCGACCTGACCTGTGAAAATCCCTGTGAGCAACTGTCAGTCACGTCCGCGGTATGGCAACTCCGGCGAGCTGCACACGGGCCGGGTGTCAGCGCAGAAGCCGCGCGCGCGGCGCCGCGGCTACAGCGAACTGACTCGAGCGAACGTCCGCGCGTCCTTGCTGCTGCAGTGCGTTCCTGCCGGAATCCGCTTCGAACGCGCGCGCGACGCGCAGGCGCAGGCAGGGCCGGCAGGCTTGGGGCACGCACGCACACGCACCAGGCGGCCGGCCAATGATTCCTCCCTCGCTCGATGTGATCCCGGTTGCGCCGTCGTTGTCACCGGAAAGCTGGAGACCCATGTCCGTCTCTGGCGTCCGTTCCAGCCCATGCCGCCCGCCAAGTAATGTCGCCGGTGACATGATGCACGGCTACACGCAAACACGCGCGCGCGCGCGGCCCCCCTCATAGCGCGGTCACCAATTATGGGTTCCATTCCATTCCGCCGTCCCCATCCCCAGGCCGGTCAGAGAACCCACATGCCTCGTCACGATCCCATCTTATCCGCACGGTAGCCGGCCAGCCGTAGAAGAATTCCTAAACACCTTTCTAGCGTCCGAGAAAGAGAGCAGCACGCACCGCACCATCTCTCCTCTCCAGTTCATCTGCAGATGCGAAGATACGCGGCGAGTGAGCGAGTACGCGTGCGTGGGGGGCCCGGGGCGCCGGCGATCGATCGGCCGGCTGATCATGCATCAACGTGGGAGTCAGATGGCTCAGCTGCAACGCCGGCACTTTCTTTGCGGCCGGAGTTAGTGCGTGCTCCGGCGGCGTCGCGGTCGATCGATCGCCACCAGTCATTCGGCCAAGGAAAGGGATCGCGGCTCGCGGGCCGATCGATCGAGCCGCTTTTTTCACATCAACTCGAGGTCCATTTCGGCACTCACCGAGAGGTGACGGAGCTGCTATTTGCATTGCTATGCTAATGCTATATGGGGGCATGCCAATGTGGCCTACGAGGAGTTAGCGTTGGCAGCATCTCCCTTTTTTATGTGTGTGTGTGGTGAGTGAAGGGGGTGTGGAACTTGAACGTGAGAGAGTTTTTCCTTCCCCCCAGCTCGCTGCTTTTCGCCGAGAGTGACGGCATGGAATGGACCTGGACTGAAAGCCTCGAATAGCTAGGTGATGATGATTCCTTCTTTTCACTCACTCATCACCTCACTCTCTCACTGCCGTAGCCTTTTCTTTATCTTTCCGGTATCCAGATTTAGATAGGGCGGGGCGGTCGGCTTTCTCCTTCGTTCGTTCGTTCGTTCATCCTGGCATCGAAAGGCTGCTGCTGCTGCAATTCCACTCGAGATCGTGGTGGGGGCGCGTACGTGCGCGCGCGCGTACGAGATAGACATAGACCTCACCTCCTCCACCACCTGCGCGCACGCTCCAATAACGCCTCAGAATTCAGAAAGGGAGGCGTACCCCCCGGTGGCCGGTGGGTGTGATTGGAAATTGGCAGCGCGAGTTCCGGCTTTCCAGTTTCCATGGCGTCGATCCCTACACGGCTACACCATCCATGGACTCGGGCGGCATGTAGATGTAGCCCTTGTTTCTCTGGGACGATGATCGGAACAGGCAATCCGTTTCAGTCGATCGTCATGCATCTTACCAAGTGGATGCTTCCATCCATGTTATGTCTGCAGATTTGTGTTGTTTTCTCAAACACGCAGCTGGTGAACACAGATATATTAGTATCTATCTGCCGGGTCGGGTTCGAAGCGGTAGAACACAGGAGAGGCGGCGGCGAGTGCGAGTGCCAGCTCCACTGTCGTCGAATAATTTCCCTGGCGGGGAGGAACATATTCGTGGCCTTTGTAAAGTCTGACTGTGCGCTGCATTCCTCCACGTCACGAGCTCCTCAACATCTGATTCCTCTTCAGACGGAGAAGGGGAGAATGCCATCTCTCCTTTCGGCACTTCTCACTCCATCTCCCCCGTCTCCCCCTGCTTGTTCAGGTATCGATCGACACATCGGTGTCGACCTAAAGGTAAAGCCGGAAAAGCCAATGCTCTGCTGCACATCGTATCTGCTCAGGACTTTCAGGATAGATCTGGCGGGGCCTCTGTTCTGGATCAGCTTTCATACACAAAAAAACAGTGAAGCCTCTTTCGTCGTTGGGAGTTGTTAGGCGCCACAGAGTTCTCTGGATTTTGCCTAGTGCGCATGGATTGGAGCCACGCATGGGGTCATGCATGGGGACCAGAATCACTCAGCAGATCAACATGGCATCCCAGACCTAAAAGGTTACCACCATCAAAGGTTGCAGATGCTATGTCTGAATATCATTCGCGTGGCGGCTACCTGGGACATAGCAAAGTCTGGAGATATCATTTCAGTGAGCTGAAGGTCTTCGGGGCCACATTTGGCGTTTAATCCAATAGGCCCGTATGAACGGCCCATCTATAAGATGTGATTCTTTGGGCCTGCTGCGTACTGGAGACCAACACGGACCATCATTTCCAATCGTTCGTTTTCGTGCACCACCGGTACGCGGTGGGCTTCGAATCCCCCCTCCCCTGGGCTTCACAGGCCATGGGCCAACTGAAAGGTCCAACCGGGACTTAAATTTAGGAAAAAGTCCTTTTGACGTCCCTCATCTATCAACGAAGTTTGATTTTCATCTCTCATCCGTAAAACTGGGTATCCAGCGTCCCTCATGTATCCAATCCGTCTATTCTTGGTCCCTCGGCAGTTTTGACGGCGGTTTTGACTGATGTGGCAGTGGGCCCCACGTGTCAGGGGGTGGGTCCCACATGCTGGTTGGTTTTCTTCTCTCGACACGGCGACCCTCTCCTTCTCCACGGCAGGCGGCGGCGAGGGCGCGCTGGCGGCGATGAGCTCGTTGTGCCCCGGCCACTCGACGTCCTCGAACGGCAGGTGGTGCCCTGCGCTGCTGGGCCTCCGCTGCCAAGGCCGGCAGCCCCTCCGAGTTCACGGTCAGCGCTAGCGGAGGACCCGGAGCCGATGGTCACAACGAAGAGGTCGTCGACGCCGGCAACGAGCAGGAACCCCTGCTTGTCGTGGAGCTCGTGCGTGATGGCTGCCGTGGCGGGGTTGCCCATGGCTGCCACGCCCCCTAGCAACGGTGGATGTGCGTCCGGCCACCAACCGACCGGACGGCGGCGGCCCTGCCGGCGTAGGTGGCTGCGCACACGTCGTGGAGGCGGAAGTCGAAGTTGTCGCTCTCAGCGGCGTCGGCGCGGGAGAAGAGGAACAGCAGGGCCACCAACCGGCTCCGCCGTCTGCCCTGCTTCCTCCCGAGGCTCGCAGCCACGAACACCAGCGCGACCGTCGCCGTGTACCGCGCCCGCCTGTCCTCCCCCTTGAGGAGCAGCATCGTCGCCAGCATGCCCCCGGCGCCAGCCCCCCGGTCGCATCGAAGAAGTCCGCGACGTGGGCGTCGGGGTCCACGGCACGCTCCCGCAGCACGGCCTCCAGCCTCGCGAGCGCGACCGCCGCCAGCAGCGCGTCGTCCGGGGCCGGCCCACACCCTTCACCGCCAGCACCTGCACCGGTGCCGCCCGCGTCGGCTGCAGCTCCTCCGGGATGGGGAGACACCGGCCCCCGCCCTCCTCTCGATGGCGCCGTCGCCCGCGGTGTGGTGGCGATGGCGGCCTTGAGCGGCGGCGGGCGGTGGAGCAAGTAGGAGGAGGAGGAGATGGATGTGGGGCCCACCCTGACATGTGGGGTCCACTGCCACATCAGTCAAAACCGCTGTCAAAACTGCCGAGGGACCAAGAATAGACGGATTGGATACATGAGGGACGTTGGATACCCGGTTTTACGGATGAGGGATGAAAACCAAACTTCGTTGATAGATGAGGGACGTCAAAAGGACTTTTTCCTTAAATTTATTAGCCCATGCACCTATATATATGTGTCGCCCGCCATTGATTTATGATGCTTGGTTCTCATGATTTGTTTGATACTCCCTCCTTTCAAGTGACACAACTACACAAGACGTATTTGCCTTTCATTCTGTTAGACCGATCATGTGACCACTGATACTTTATTTTATATTAGAAGTATACTTTCACATCGTACTATAAATAAAATATTAATAGGGTAATCGATCGTTAGTTCTAATGAAAGAAAATAAGTCCATCCATTAATTCTGAAACAGGGTGGGCATTTTGATAACACATGCCTTGTCGCCTCTGCAAAAACTATGCAAGTTATTACTTCGAACGACTGGTTCCAAATAAGGGATTACACTAATTTCGTGAGAAGGAAGAGTCCAACAGGACCTTGAATAAGCAATAATGGAGCTCCCCTCACAGCCTGGAGCAACAGTCCTTGTACATATGGGCCTTCCTCCCTCTTTGCTTCGACGTTACGTGATGTGTGTGTGTGTGGTGCCATGAACTCCTCGGGCCCCGACGTGTGCTACTGTGTTACAAGATCCCCCAAGCTTGCTGGTGAACAAAAAAGCAGCACACCTTCAGCATGGTAGTGCCATGGCGGTGATGATGGGAGCACGCATTTCGTCACCCCGATTATATTGCATCGGACGAAAAAGGTAATAGCAAGCTGAAGACAAGAGTCCAGTACTACTGTCCGAACGATTGTGGATTGCTCGAGATGGTTTGGCGGGCGGAAACATTTGGCGCCAAAGACCGTAACTCATGATGATGTGTCCTCCGATCCCAACCCTTTTTTTAGGATTTGCCGGCCGGCCGGCTCTGTCTCGTTCGGAGAAGCACCTAGGAGAGGGCATCCGTGCTCTTTTAACACTGTGCTCAAGTTACTTAAACCGTTGTTGTGCAGCAAAGCAGTACAGCATCAGGCAACAAATCAGTAAACACTTCCGTTTCAGTACGTACGTGCAGTGTGAGCCCAGTGGGCACGGAGAGGCACCCCGAGGCACCTACCGAACCTTGGCCGGTACACACGCCGGTGATGTCCTCAACAATCGAACACTGGCCCGGTACCACTCGTACGTTGCGTACGGAGACCAGTGGATGGACGCGCAGTAACGCCAATATACGGCCGTGTGGAAGAAACGTCGTCTGGGACCGTGGGGATGAACGAAGCAAACGACGACCAGTTCAGACCACAGATCGTCGTCCGGACTCCGGAGCCGATCGAATCGAAGCCGCCGCAGGCGGGTCGGGACGCTGGCGCGGCGCTCACGGGCGCACATGGCGTGGCGATGCCCTGCCGGTGCCGGAGCACGGGACGGGACCGCCCCCAGGAGTAACGAGCGCCAGGAAGTGGTAAACGCCCATTCGCTTCCACGCGGTCCATGGCTCCGTGCCATGCCCCGCGCCGGTCTTGAATTCGTTGATTCATTCACACGCCACCGGCCCACCGCGATCGATCGATATCGATCCAATCCAACCTTTTTGTTGCCCGTGCATGCATGAAGCGGCACGGTGGCACCGGCGTCGGGGCATGGCTCGTGGCGCTCGCGCCTCCGGTCTCTGATCCCTTGGATGGCCCTGCACCTACACTTTGCCATCTCTGCCTGCGTTTCTACATATTCCTACCCAATGGTGGACCGTGCTACTGACAGCGGCCGCCTGCTCCGAGAGCATGGGAACAAGATCTGGCGAGCCAATGGCAGAACTGGAGAGATAATTAGAGGAGGAAGGTAAATATTCGTCAGTTTAATAATACGATAATTTACCCTAATCTTTAGTCATGACTATATTAGTTAATTATGCCACGGTAATACACAAAAGTAAATAGTTTGTAAAAGTGGTCAATATATTTGGAAAAAAGTGTAATTCTTATACCTCAAGTATCGTAAAAGTGTGACATTCATCTCTCATGTTTAATTTGGTGCAAATAAACTCATTAATTAACTAAACTGGTGTACTTATCATTCTCATCTATAATTAACAATGTAATATGTTGCATTGCAAATATAAAATTAATTTTATGTGGCCTACTAACTGTTGTGTGTTGACCATTACGCTAGGAACTAAAAAAGCATACAGGGGTATTAGAATTTTTTTGGAGATTGAAGGGGGCCATGGCCCCCACCAGCCTCCCCCCTCAGTTCGGCCACTGTGGCGAGCATAGTACTGGTAGGCTTACGGTCCTTGGGTTGGTGTGCACTGTAGTGCAGTGCAGATGAGTTTTTAAGCGTTGTCCTCCGTCTTCTGTGTGTGGTTAACCCCTATTTCATCTGCGAGAGATTACGTTAACTGTGTTTCACTGTGATTTATGTACGGCTTGTGGTTTTTAGTGCTGTCACGTCGCTCTCTACTTTTTTTCGCTGAAGCCCGCACGCAGTCTTAGTTCGATCTCCGCACCGACACCGACGCGGCCCAAAGGCCGAGTCGGGCTCGACCTCGCGCCCTGGTCGGGGGCGCCCAACCGATCTATGGTTGGTGGGCCCCGTCGCACAGTGTTATATAGAGGAGGTGGGGGCCACGGCTCGCAGGACGAGGTTCTCTGCGCCGCCACAAACCCCATCTACAACCCTAGCGACCGAGGGAGCACTGGAGCGGCGGGAAGCACCACCATCGCCGCCGCGGACGTCCTGCTTCATCACCCGTACACGGTGCCATCGACCGCATCTACGCCGCTTCCCCAACGCCGCCCTCACCGAGCCGGCGCCGTCTCTGCCACCTCTACGCCAAGCCGAGGAAGCCCCTGCTACCTCGACCGAAGAGATGGCCAAATCGGCAGCGTCTTCCTCCCTTGTTGATGGTCGGTATTCCCCTACTCCTTTTTCTTAGTTGTTGTTAGTCTCTGTTAGTGTAGTTGTTTGTCTCTGTGTAGTTGTAGTGTTGTAGATCTAGATCTAGTTCATGTCTTTTTGTTAATCAAGTTTGTACCCGGTTAGATCTACTGCTAGAGATCCGTGAGTTAATGCTGACGCGCAGCAGACGAGACAACATAGATTAACTATCACCAATTTGGATTCCAATTCCTATTCACCCGTCACATTGAGTCACATTTTCTCTCACGGTTGGGTTGATCTGTTCCGCCACCACCGGTGCTCGCTCGAAGCAACCAACCCTTGCCGCATTGCCCGGCCGTGAAGGGAGCTTTAGCCATAGTTACTCATCTCCTTCCCATTCCGGAAAGAATTCACCAACACGCCAAGCCAAAGAGAGAGAGAGATTGCGATGCCCTGATCACGCGCACCACTCAAGATTCTGAAGTGCTTTTGGTGATGGGGTGGTCCTGAAAATGACTCAAGGCCAAACACTTTTTCCACAACTTCTCTCACAACATACAACCAAACACACACTTTTTTCACAACTTTGCACCCCAACACACTTTTTTCACAACTTTGCACCCCCAACACACTTTTTTCACGACTTTGCACCCCCAACACACTTTTTTCTCTCACAACATGCAACCAAACGCGCACTATTCATTTGCAGAAATTTGACGAACTAAACACCACTAACACCAAACATCATGACAGTATGGTACGAGTGGATTAAAGCTTCAAACTGTTAGGTGCCTAACAGTATGGCAAGAGTAGGCAGGGACGTAGGCAACAGTGGGGCTAGGGGGGCTCTAGCCCCTCCTACCCGCCGAATTGCCATGGAACCCCTCCTAAGCCCCTCCTCCAATTAAGGCCCTGTTTGTCGAAAAATTTTGGAGAAAATTTTTGAGGTTCCCTTCTAAGGTATATTAAGAGTATTAAATGTAGACTACTTAAAGAACTAACTACACGAATGAACTAGAAATCACGAGATGAATCCATTAAGTCTAATTAATCTGTCATTAAAGATTGGTTACTGTAGCACAACATTGTCTAATCATGTCATAATTAAGCTTATTAGATTCGTCTCGAAAATTAAGGTAGGGGTTGTGGAATGAATTTTGTCATTAACTCATATTTAATACTCCTAATTAGTGTCCGGAGATTGATGTGACAGGTAGTTGGTGAAACTTTTGGGAACTAAACGAGGCCTAAGCACCGTTTAGTTCCCCAAAAGTCCCCAAAATTTTTGCATCGCAGACCGTGTCACCTCTCACAGAACACGTTTTCTAATGCAAAATTTTTACCACTTTCATCAAACTTTCCACCATCTAAACGGTGCCTAGAGAAGAAGAAGAAAAGGAGAGGTTGAAAGAAGAAGTAGAGAAGAACCCCTCCAAGAGTTTAATCCTAACTCCGTCACCGAGAATAGGTTAAAGTTTGGCTTCCTTTTTCTTGACTTCTCGTCGGTTCCGAGCCAACCACGAATGCATGGTCAACGCCTACCGGATTCATCGCGCCATCACCTCAACACTGTCAACTCTGCCTAGAGCTGGAATTGTTGACCATGCAATGCAAAGCAAGAGACCGAGCCAAGCATGAATGCATGGTCTACTACTAATTACTAAAAGTTTAATCTAAGCAAGTTAACCTCTGCTTGCATTGATGGTTAATTACGAATCCGTCATCCGTGTGTGTGTGTTTGAATTTGATCCTGTTACCATCTCCTGACCCACTGAAGTCCCAGTTGTGCCAACGGTCGCCTGGCCTCGTAGTAGTTCTTGCCTTGTTGGTGGCCTTCCCCCGTCGTCCTCGCGCTGGCCTGTCGGCGAAAACGACCTGATCGACACGATCCGCATGTGACCGCGGGTGAACGACGAGCCGAAGCCGACGACGACATTGCGTCCGCCGCTGCTACGAAGAGCGACGGCGACGCAGCTGCCCAAGCAGGTAGTAGTTAGTAGCTGCTCTGCTGCAGTTCCTCGCAGTCATGGCGTGAGACCACGCAGGAGCCAATCCCCAATGGCGGCTGATAAGTGATAACCCACATGAGTACATGACAATTGATCTACGACGCGAGGAGGGATTGATCCTTGGCGGTCCAGCTGGAGTGGACTCGCATGTCCTTGTCGCGTTGCCAAGGCCGTACGGTGGAGCAGAGTTCCCTCACTTGTTTTTTGTTCTGTCACCCTGCAAAAGCAGCTCAGCTGCCCCGTTGTTGTTTCGTAGGGTGTGTTTAGATCCAGATGAATTGGCTGAATTGAGAAAAAATTAGTGTAAATGCAGATGAATAGTGAGAGGTGGTGTGAGGTGATGTGATAGATGATGAGATATTTTTTGTAAATTTTTTGAGATCTAAACACATCCGTAGTAGTAAACACGAACCAGGATAGTAAAAAGAGTGCCCCGTGCTGCACAAAGGTAGTGTTTGGTAGGGGGTGAAAATTTTTTCACCCCCTATTAAATGCTACTTTGACCACTAATTACGAGTATTAAATAAAGTCAGTTTTAAAATTACCTTCACAACCCTGAGCAAAATCGCGAGACAAACCTAATGAGGTCTTTGACCGCATGATTAGAGCGTGGTTACTGTAGTATTACTGTAGCAAATCGCTAATTAATTATGCTCATTAGATTCGTCGTGCAAAGTTACACTCATCTATGAAAATATTTTGCAAATAAACTTCATTTGGTACTCCTTGCGTGCAAGATTTCTTTTGCATGAAATTTTTTTTCACCCTAACCAAACACGCTCAAAGGACCGTGGAAAATGGTATCTTTCGTACTATCATCGGCGAGACGGCGACCCAATTCCCCCCTCCCTCCGCATGACCGAATTTTGGTTGACGGAGACGGCCGCACCTTCCCGGCGTCCGGATGCTGACGCGATCGGCCATGATCACGATCACGCCCTCTCGTCCGTCTGAACCCTGAAGCACGGCGTCCGGAGTAGCAAAGTCACCGGAGGGAGCCACCACCGGGCCGTGCATCGGTGCATGTGCCGGGGTGGCCTAGCGCTGTGGAATCACCTTTTTAGGCAGATCGCCCCCGGAAAGTCCACACTTTCTCCCCGCACTCGCTCCCGAGTCGCGCTTGACGCGAGCACCCGCACGGCCCCTGACGGCAGACGGCCGCACCGCCCGGTCTCTCTGCCCACGCGCCCGCCCGCGTCGCCATCCCCAGCGCCGCACGCGCAGCATCATACCCCGCGGCGGAACCCGCACCGCACCGCACCGCGCGCCGCCCCACGCCCACCGTGTCACTCCGCACTAGTGAAGTGGCTTGGCTGGCTGGCTGGTGCTGGGCCTCGCGGCGGGCTGGGGCACTCCCACTCCCTGTTGGAGTATTTCCATCGGCCGCGGCACGCCATAGGCGGGCGGTGCGCACAAATTCAGATCCCTCCTCTCCTCTCGCACGCGGCACGCTCCTCGCTCGCGAGCTTCCCCGCGCCCGTTCCCGGCGGCCGAAGCGAAGCGGGCCCCTTTTTTCCTGATTCCCGCGGGCTCGCCTGGCCTCCAGCGCTCGTGCGTGCGTGCGTGCGATGCGGGCGGATCGCGCGATGGGGGAGGAGCGGGGCGGCGGCGGCCAGCGGATCGACCTGGGCGCGCCGCTCCGCTCGGCGCGCGGGGGAGACGCGTGCAGAGGCGACCTCAACTCCGGGCCCTTGCGCCACCCGGGCGCCGTGCCTTTCGTCTGGGAGCAGCGCCCGGGCCAGCCCAAGAGCGTCCGCACCCGCCGCGCGGCGCCGCCGCGTGAGGAGGTGGTGGGCGGCGGGAGCCCCTACCACGACGCCCTGCCGGACCTCGACCTCCAGGCGTTCCGCGGCGGCGCCGACCGCGGGTCCCGGCCTCCCGCCGCCGCCGCCGCGCCGCGCAAGGTGGCGGCGGCGGCCGTCCCGGCGGGGAAGCGGGGGGAGGCGGTCACGGTGGCTGCGGTGCTGCGGGGGCAGGACGGGGGCGGCGGCGGCGAGGAGGAGGAAGAGGAGAGGTTCTCCGACGCGCTCGACTCGCTCTCACGCTCCGACTCCTTCGCCATGAACTGCAGCGTCAGCGGCCTCAGCGGCGCGCCGGACCCCGGACCGGGCGCCGAGCCGTGCGCGCCGGGCTTGATGATGGACCGCTTCCTCCCGGCCGCGCAGGCCGTGGCCGTGGGTTCCCCGCAGTACACCTTCCGGAAGGCCGCCGGAGCCGCCGCCGCTGGTGGCACGGGCAACTCTGGGCGCGACCACGCGCGTGCGGCTGCGGCGAAGGCAAGCGCTGGGGATGGCGACGATCGGACGAGGAGAACGCCTGTGCAGCTCCCGTACCAGCACCTGCCTCCTAATTACTTGTCCTGCGCCTACCCGAGACGCGAGGATCATCAAGAGGAGGATGACGATGACTTTGACGTGCATAGTACCCGGGGGTTTTCAGCCAAGGGCTGTGGTTTGCTCCCTGGCCTGTGTGTGAAAACCTCCTTGCTGCTCTTGAATCCAATGCCTGCGATGAAGCGCGGCAAGGCGCAAGGGCGGGGGAGAGGCCGGCTGTTTCCGTCCAAAGGCAGGGGTCAAATGACACAGAGTCCGCTTGCGCCGAGCTCACAGAACAAGCATCTACGATGTGATTCTGACGGGGTACTAATATTGCTGCCAGCGCTCATTGCATGCCTGTTGAATTCTGCTTTATCTCCTGTGTTCTTGGTGTTAGGAATGGTTTGTTCTAACCATTTGAAGTTTATTGTGTGGCAGCAATCCTGGGAGGACGTGTATAAGCACAAGTTGGAGCAGAAGTATCTTGGTCGAGGAGAGGATGGTAGGAGCAAGCTGACAAGTGAGTCGAATCAGCTGACTTTCTGGAGCGATTCACAAACAGGGGACGGTTCTTCACCATATCACCGCTCCATAGCTGGTGGCATGTCGCCGCATCGGAACTATGCTGTGATGTCACCATCGAGTAAAGCAAATGCATCATCAAGAATAGAAGATAGGGATGACAAGGCAAGTAGGAGCAATGGTTCCGGTTCGCTTGGGAGAGACCATGATCGAACCTCGTTGGTTGGATCAGATCATAGTAGTTTTAAGGGATCAAGTTCCATGAGCTCGGGACCAGATGGAGCAGTGCGTGAAGATTCAATGGATCACCATGGAGATACTGATTCGGAAACCTGCCACTTTGGTGTGCTTGTGGATACAAAGGAAGCTCTGAACACAAACATGTATGATTCTCAGCCTCTTGGGCAACAGATAGTTGGAAAGAACTCGATTGTCAAAGAGCAAGTCAATGATCTATTGACTGAAAAGATCTCTGAAGTTAGAGAACCAACATTCCCACTGGATGATGGAAAAGATTTGCTGTGTGATGCTAATCAGGAGGTTTTGCCACATTTAGAAGATAACAATGTTGCTAAAAAGGAAACCATACCATTGCAATCTCTGCTCCCTTTACCAGTCCCGAAATCACCTTCAGAATCATGGCTTTCTCGCACATTGCCATCCGTGATGAATAAACCACCTCTGCCATCTTTTCTTGGAATTCAAGTACACTCGAAGAAACAAGCTCCCTGGGCCACAGTGCATCCAAAGGAGAATGATCATAAACCTTCCAGACCACGGCAAATAAGATTTGCAGATGTAAGACTTAAACTTCTTTTATTCTGCATAATGTGTCATTTCCTTATGTTTTCTTATGCGCCCATGCACAATGGAGCCACTGCTCATATACTTGTGTGCACTTTTTTGCTTAGGTGGTAGAAAAGCCAATTTCAACGGGATCGGAGATATGATGTCTTCACTTAAGACCAGTATTTATCCGTTGATGGCATTGATGCCTTGAAGGCTATCAGGTCATACACGTCACCAGCACTCGAACGGCTTGCAAGATGTGCCTCATCTTTTGGCTGATGCGGTCACTTGAAGCAGCTGCTGGTTAGCATGTTGTTGGCAATGAGAATTCAAATGCCACGTTTGGTAAACTGTGTTTTGTATGTTTCTCATGGTAAATCTGGTGGTGGTTCGGGATTTGATGTAAATCTTATATTTATACAGGATGACTTCTTCTTGCTTCTTTACTGCCCATAGTGAAATCATGTAATAGTACTCAAACCAATGAAAAGGTTGAGTTGATTCCAAAATGTAATTGCATCTGATGTACCATAGAATAAAATGTCATTCCTGAAACATTTTCCATGCACAACTGTATCTCCTGTGTGCCCACTGCCCAGCAGCCTTACCATTCTTATTCTGGATATGTCAGTAGTGATTGACGCTTTGATAGAATCATATAACTGCATCTAGTGTCATATCTGGTGCGGTATGGATCGTGCCTGGCACTGAGTTTATTCATCACGTTTCATTGCTTGGCTTTTGCTAGCAGCAACGACAAGCTTCCAACTCTGAAAGGATTAGAGGTTCTCCAGAAGATGTTCTAACTTCTAATGTGATGAGCATAACAAGTTAACAACCTTGATGCGCTGAGGCACGACCGCAACACATGAATCCGAGAGCGAGCAAGTGCGTCCACTCTCATTTAAAAGAAAAGAGGTAACATGATCTGGCTATAGTGCGCGTCTGTTTACCAAAGTGGCTTAGTGGCGTGTGGCGAAGTGCTACCAACATCATCAGCCGTGTTCGGTTTTGACTTCATGCACTGAGGATTGAGATAACTATTTGGATGAAGGTCAATTGCTGAGTGTATTATACTGCTGTCCAACTAGGTTTTTTTTTTTTTTTTGACAACACTGTCCAACTAGTTGTGCCTTGGTATTTTCTTACCTCTGCAGATATCATATGAATGGCGTGGAGAAATCCTATTGTGCTATTTGTCGCTGATTCCCGACCCTGAATGTCACGGCCCCATCCGATCGCCCATGACACTGATCGCTGAAAATGCTGAAAATGCCGAAACTGAGTGTTTCTTTTCCTGGTTTTGGCAAGGGTGAGTTGGGATTCCTTCGAATGCCTGATTTTGACTTCAAGCTGGAAACACCAGACCCAGCGCCCACTGCTTTGGTTAAGGTGACAGGGGGGAAGCTAACTGCAGAGGTTGTTCAGACAGAATTAGCTAGGCTTACCCGGGTGGATTGGAACTGGGAAGCCTTGCCACATGGTGAGGACTCTTTTCTAGTTGCATACCCATCTGACGAGGAACTCAAGCGGTTGGTTGATATCGATTTTTGCCTTAAGAACCATAGAGTTACATTGACGATATCAGAGTGGCAGGAGTCTGGAGACATCATACCTTCATACCGTCTAGATGAAGTGTGGGTTCATGTAACTGGAGTTCCTCATGCTTGGAGGCATTACCTTGGTTTTTGGGCACTAGGATCAGTAATTGGATCCACTCTTGAGGTGGATATGTGGACATATAGAAAAAAGGGTGTCCTACGGATTTTGGTTGGGATAATCAACAGAGAACAATTGCCCCTCACTACTGATATTGTCTTTGACAGAGAAGGCTATCACCTTACTTTTACTCTGGAAGGAAATGACTTTGAGCCTGCAATTCCACCTCCAGATGATATTGGTCCTATGGACCATGATACTGCTGGGTTTGGCAAGGAGGGGCCTTCCCATGATAATCCAGACCAAGCTGCCAAAAAGCAAAAGAGTAATGAAGAGTTGAGCAATGAAGCACCGACTCAAACAGCATCAGGACCGTCACCTATGCAGCACCAGATTGCGGTAACACCTTTTGGCCGCAATCGCCCGGTGCCACCTGCAAAGCCTCTAGTTTTCATGGGAGATAAGCCATTGCCAAAAATTGTTGTTACTCCTCCAAAGATAGGCAGCAGCTTGGCAATGATTTATCAGTCTCTTTGTGAAATGGATGTACAACAGAATATACAACCTGAAAACTCCAACGTAGAGGCAATTGAGTCAGACTCTGGTGGAAGCTCGGACATGCAGCCTGCACCCATTGCTATCGGATCGCTGGCATCCCCGACGGAGGTCTCCTCAACGGGATCCCCACATGGTGTATCAGTATCATCGCCTTGCAGCTTGCAACAGACACTAAATGTGGCTGCAACGGATTTTGCCTGTGTAGCGTCGCCTGTGCCAACGATCAATTATGAAAGGGTGTCAGAGACCGACAGTGGTCCTGTAGCTTTACTTCCTACATGCACAGTCGTAACCCCTGACAACACGACAACACCAGGTATGATTCCCATGCTAGATGCTAGCTTGGGAGATTCTTTGCAGTCATTAACCAATGACGTGTGCACTGAATTTTATACTGATTCCTTTGCGCTTCATGTAGATGGGCCAGTAAAAGTGAAACCATTGGGGCAGGCTCCCTCTTCGAAGATGAAATCGCGTCCTGCAAGTGATAATGTAGGACAGAGAGGTACTGAGAAAAATGAACCTGTGGCTGGATCAGCTTATTTTGAGGGCAAACGAAGAAGTTTACGGTCTAATGTTGTATTGTCTGACGATGGCATTTCTGTAGCAGATGAGGATCTGATGTTGAAAGCGATGAAGCGAACTGCAATACGTAATTTGGATATACCAGTGGAGAACAAGACGATGGTTGATTGTCGAGGATCACCACACTCGCCTTTACCTCCAGCTATCCCAATGCCAGGTATGCCAAACGCATGTTCTGCCATTTCGATTACTACCTTGCCAAATGATCAGTGTACTTCAAATTTAGAAAACTTGGGTTTTGTGCTAGGTAGTGATAGCAGTATAGTTAATATGTCAATTAATGTCTTAAAACGGGTCGAGGTTGATCGTCTTACTGTGACTCCGCTACGTAAAAACTCAAACTCACGCAAAAAAGTAAACCAGCCTGAGTGTTCAAATCCTTTTGAACCAAGTGATGACGAGGACATTGAATCAGATGGTGTCCTACTCGCTCACTTGGTGAAGGATGTCTCAGATGTTGGCCTTGATGACATGGACCTAGACACAAAAATTTGTGATCTGATGGCTACCAGTCGTAAATCAAAGTCCAACTCTAGAAAACAGAAGGACCGTAAGAGGCAAGCTAAAAATAAAAAAGATGTTTCCACATGAAAGGCTTTTATTGGAATAGCAGAGGTCTTTCAGACTTGGCTAAATATCGATATATTGCCGACGCAATCAAAGATCACTCTTTAGATTTTGTTGCTGTCATGGAAACAGGGAAACATGATATGTCAAAAACGAATCTTACACGTCTATCTGGTGGTGCAGATTTCGTTTGGCATTGCCTTCCTCCCCGAGGAAGATCCGGTGGCATCTTACTAGGAGTAAATGCAACAGTATTAGATCTATCATTGATTGTGGAAGGGGAATTTTATATCAAATTCCATCTCTGCAATAAATTAGATAATTTTAAATGGATCCTTATGGCAGTGTATGGCCCTGCACAAGATGAGTTTAAATCTAGCTTTTTGTCTGAGTTAGTACGGGCTTGTCAGCAAAACCCCTTACCCACTATCATAGGTGGAGATTTCAATATCATGAGGAATAGCAAAGAGAAAAACAACGATAGATTCAATGGTCGCTGGCCTTTTTTGTTCAACGTTGTTATTGATAGTTTTGATCTTAGAGAAATTGATTTAACAGGTCGTCAGTTCACATGGGCTAATTCTCTTCCAATTCCTACCTATGAAAAACTCGACAGAGTCTTAATGACTACTGAGTGGGAATTTAAATACTCTTTGGTGACCGTACATGCTCTAGATAGAGGTGTATCGGATCATACACCTTTATTACTTGACACTGGGATGTCTGCTTTCACGAGGAATGCAAAACCGTTCAAACTAGAACTTAGCTGGTTCCATCGTGAGGATTTCTATGATCGAGTCGTTGAAATCTGGAATAAGCCTGTCAATGGTCAAAATTCAGTCCAAAGATGGAACAAGAAAATGAGTGCTTTACGTAGAAACCTTCGGGGTTGGGCCTCACACACAAATGGTGTTTACAAGCAGCAGAAAACATCGCTACAAAATACCATTGATGATTTGGACATTGCCGCTGAGATTCGTAGCTTGACAGAACCAGATCGAGAACAACTTGCTTGTGCTCGAGATCAGTTGACCAAACTCCTTCGAGAAGAGGAAGTTAAGTATTTTCAGCGGGCAAAAGTGACTGATATTCTACTGGGAGATAATAATACCAGATATTTTCAAATGATTGCCAATGGCAAACATAGGAAGAAAAGGATATTTTCCCTAGACCATGAAAATGGAAAGATTGAGGGACAATCGAATCTAAAAGCGTATATTACTCGATTCTATAAGGACTTATTTGGGGAACCTGAGGAAAATTCATTTACTCTAGATGAAGTAAGGATAGATGACATCCCTCAAGTGACCCAGGGAGAGAATGATTTCCTGGTAGCTCCTTTCACAGAGAAAGAAATCCGAGATGTTGTTTTTGATATGGAACACAATAAAGCACCAGGCCCAGATGGCATTCCAGCTGAGTTCTACCAGAAGTTTTGGGATGTCATTAAAGGGGACTTGATGCAAATGTTTCATGAACTTCACGCGGGGACCCTACCACTTTTTAGCTTTAACTTTGGTATAATAACTTTGATTCCAAAAGCTAAAGATGCAAATCGAATCCAACAATACAGGTCAATTTGTCTACTTAATGTTAGCTTTAAAATTTTCACCAAAGTGGCAACCATCAGAGTTAATTCAATTGCGGACCACATAATCAGTCCAACTCAAACAGCCTTCATGAGAGAACGTAACATCCTAGAGGGTGTCGTTATCTTGCATGAGACCGTACACGAACTACATCGAAAAAAACAAAATGGAATTATTCTTAAGATAGATTTTGAGAAAGCATATGTCAAAGTAAGATGGCTTTTTCTAATAAAGCACTACGAATGAAAAGTTTTTCACCTAAGTGGATCTCTTGGGTTAAGTCCTTCATTTCGGGTGGAAGTGTGGCTGTCAATGTTAATGATGATGTTGGGTCCTACTTTAAAACAAAGAAGGGCTTTCGACAGGGTGACCCTTTATCACCTCTACTATTTAACATTGTGGCTGACATGCTAGCAATCTTAATTAAAAGAGCCAACATAGATGGTCAGATCAGTGGAATGGTACCACATCTAGTTGATGATGGTTTATCTATTCTACAATACGCTGATGACACAATTCTTTTCATGGATCATGACATAGAGAAAGCTCGTAACATGAAGCTATTGTTTTATGCTTTCGAGCAACTATCAGGGCTCAAAATTAACTTCCATAAGAGCGAAATTTTCTGCTTCGGGGAGGCACTTGATGCAATTGATCAATACACAGAACTGTTTGGCTACAACTCAGGAGACTTTCCTCTAAAGTATTTAGGTATTCCTATTCATTATAGGAAACTTTCAATTGCGGATTGGAAACAAGTAGAGGAGCGGTTTGAGAAAAGACTCAGTAGTTGGAAAGGTAAACACTTATCCACAGGTGGACGACTAACATTGATTAATTCAGTGCTAAGCAGTCTACCCATGTACATGATGTCTTTCTTTGCCATCCCAAAGGGGGTACTTAAGAAATTAGATTACTTTCGCTCAAGATTTTTCTGGCAGAGTGATGACCAGAAACGGAAATATCGGCTTGCCAAATGGAGTATTCTATGTCAACCCAAGGATCAAGGGGGCTTAGGAATTCATGATCTTGATGTAAAAAATACAGCTTTACTGAGTAAATGGCTTTACAAACTACTAACAACAGATGGAACTTGGCAGCAGATTCTTCGCAACAAATATCTTCATTCTAAACCGCTATCACAGGTTTAGTGGAGAAATGGAGACTCACATTTTTGGGCTAGTCTCATGAAGGCCAAGCGAGAATTTCTACGCTTTGGAACTTTCATAATTAGAGATGGGTCACAAATCAGGTTTTGGGAAGATAAATGGTTGTGGAATACAACCTTGCGAGAGTAATATCCTTGTTTATATAATATAGTCAGACACAAACAAGATACTGTTGCAGAAGTTCTTAGCACATCACCCCCAAATTTTTCATGGCGTAGGGATCTCATAGGACACAAATTAGCAGCATGGAACAAATTGATTCCACGCATTGTTAATATTGTTCTGTGTCATGAACAGGATGAGTTTCAGTGGAACTTACATCCAAATGGAAAGTTCTCAGTGAAATCTCATTATCTAGCAATGATACACACCGATGTCCCTAACTTGAACAAACTTTTGTGGAAATTAAAGGCCCCTTTGAAGATTAAAATATTTATGTGGTACCTACGACATGGAGTAATTCTGACAAAAGATAACTTAGCAAAACGAAATTGGCAAGGCAGTAAACAATGTTGTTTTTATCACAAAGATGAAACAATTAAGCATCTATTTTTTTATTGTCGTTTCACGCGGGCAGTGTGGTCCATAATATATGCGTCATCAGGCCTCTCTCAGCCTCGTAGTATGTCTCATATGTTTGGTACTTGGCTACGAGGATTTAGAAAGAAACTGAAAACGTTACTTCTGCTAGGAGCGACAACTACTTGCTGGTCGTTATGGTTATGCAGAAATGGTATAATTTTTGACAAAAAACTTAACTCTTTCCCTTTGCAGGTTATCTTCTCGATTATACACTGGCTCCGTACATGGGCTATTCTACAGAAGCCAGCTTCACAGGATTTGGTTACTGTAGCATCTCAACGATTGGCGCATGTGGCCAAGGAATTTTTTACCCAGACGCATGGGTGGCGGTCTAGTCTTCGGATTGATAGTCATTAGTGTGCTTGGCTCTTTTTATTTTCTTTTATAGGCTGTGTGCATCCTGTTATGCAGAGGTCGAAAGTATTTTCAAGACGTTGTATCATCTCGATGTAATAACCTTGAAAATTAATAAAACTTCCTTTATCGAAAAAAATGACACTGATCGCTGAACTCTTTCTGTGGGTGGTCCATTTTGCGGTCGCTACTCACATGCACTCGCCATTTGATGGCAACTGCTTCCGATTATGAGTGAAGTCGTCTAATGTTTTTTCCCCAAGATTTTTCCCCCGCGCTTTGCCTTTTTTCTTTACCAAATGCAGTGTCCGATATCACTGTGCACGTCCGTCCATTTAAATCTTTGTACTGTTTTGCGGATCCTGCGTGCAAATTTCACAATCTTTTAACCAAAAGTTCGATAAGATCGAAGCGGGCTTTCCACTACTGCATCAGACGAGATACGAACCACTTCGAAATCTCATTTATATACCAAACATATTGTGCGCCATCCTCCTCACGTAGTCACGCGAATACTCAAAAACAGAAAAACATGATGAGTTACACAAAGTGGCTCATAGGCAGGGTAGTTAAAATAGGAGCAACATGTACGAGGTTTTATTCAATATTCCCTTTCTCGAAGCAAACCTTGTCATATTGCAACAAATCAGACATCAAAGCATCAATTACACACATCCAACATGCAAAATAAACACCAATCACTAACGAGGAGAACAGACAGACTTGGGGGCTGCACAACGGGCAACGTACGTTCGGTTACATTTGTGTCATGAACAATCTAAAATGGAACACAAAAGGGAGAAGAAACTCGTGCGACAAACTTTTTCCTCTTGAGAGAAAATGGTAGGCCCGACACCATGAATCGAAAAAGCTTGTTGCAGTTGTTCCCTTAGAAGAGCATGGCAATTGTATGCTAGACTAAGCTCAAAAATATGTACGCCACAAGGTCTTGATCTGAAAACAGCTGACAGCTCCACAGCTAGGTCAGAGATACTCCAGCAGCATGATACATAATTAAAGTGCTGGTTAAACCATAAGCATCCATTCCTGTTCTGTAAAGTTGCTATTAAATTATCATAGATCACTTTAACATGTACAAAGTAAACCATGGACTGCACAGTGACCATTGATTTTGCGATGCTAGACGCAATAGATACTACAAGCCTGCATCCTCTTTCAGCTGATTTGTAGTTCGCTGGATACCATGCTCCAACCAAATTATCTCCTTATTACAGGGCCTTTGTACAGACCTCTCGCAACAACAAAGCCATCCGGGGGCTGATGGTCCTCCAACTCCTCCAACCAGATTACTTGTGAGCTATCTATCTCAGCAGGCAAAACAACTGGCGGGCAGAAATTTTAATGAAAGTTAGAATTTAGAAACATCAGCATGTGCAGTAAATATAACAAGTTTGAATGTAAGTTTCAGAGGGCTCCATGTACCAGTTGGTTGATTCACTAGAGACTTTCGGAAGTAAGAACAATGCCGCCCGTCCTCAGCAGAGTATGGTGGAGAAAGGACATCGAAGAGAGCGCAAGGTGTGATGGCTCTGAAAGTATGGATGTTTCCCCCTCTATTAGGGTAAAGAATGCTCGTCTCTGGTGCAGTCATTTCACGATCTCTGACAAGCTTTGCTGGTCTTGCTGCAAATTCCAATGGGCAAGGCTTACATCAAGGAACAAGTTGGTGAAAAGAATAATGGCATGGTTAGTTAAATGATCCATAAAATGGGATCTTAGTGATAAATAACCATATCTCTAGCTCATCCAGCACCAATTAAACAAACAGCAGAAAATACTGCTTTCCAATGCAACAGAAAGAAGAAGAAGAAACATGTCTAGAGATTAGAATTTGTCAGCACCATCTAAGGTTCCCATGCGGGCATGGACCTCTTACTTGTTTAGCTCCAACCACAAACCAATGGACAAACTCAAATTTGCCATTTACAGATTGACATAAAAGCGTAAAGGGGTAAAACCGTAAAAGGAAAAGGTGGTAGAGTACAAATGGACAGTAGCTAATCTAGTTTTCAATTAATGCTACAGGATTTTTTTAGCAAACCAAAGACGTTCTTACTGATGCCATATCAAATGGAACCAGGCCAATACATGCGAGTTAAGCTAAATAACTTTGAAGATGTGCAATTGAAATTTGTTTGTGACACATCCTTTGGAATGCTGTATCATCCAATAAGCAACATGGAATCACTGAACACAAAAGATGTGCAAGAAACAAGTGATTGTGAGTAGGGACAAACGAATCACCTCAAAACTGCAATATGTGCATTTTCATTCTTCTCAAAACTATTAACTTTGCACAGCCATTAAATACATTCGCTTTGACAAATAAATAGTAGACAACAGTGTGAGGAAGGAACTAATTCAAATGTTAGAACTCACCTTGTAATTGATCCATTGGATGATCAGGTACGTCAATCCAATCATAAGATTCAGCATGCAGTGTTCCATAAAGAAGCTTGCTAAGTACAGTCATTCCAGGATGATTATGAAGTGGAATAACTGAAGAAGGTGGCATACAAAATATACCCATCTGCAAAATCGTATCACATTTAGTAAATACCGAATGCAGTGAGCGCGCAAAGGAACAATTTATCTATCGTCCTGGAAGCTGCACGTAGTTAACATTTAAAAAAAAAACTGAATGAATAAGAGCTTACAGAGAAACTTTCACATTCATGAATGTGCAAATATTTGATCGGAGCGGCGAACTGGCTAGCCCCATTACGTCCTCGTCTCCCATTCAATGGCCGTGTAGAACTATTCCAATTGCGTGCAATTTGTGCTTCATTATCAAGGCCAACATCTAAGGGCCTAATCTCATCTGTGAAAAGGAACATCAGTGATACTTATGTCTGCCAATGTTTTGATCTCACAGAACCAATCAGAACTCAAATGTTGAACTGAAATAAATATAGCAGCAATTCAAACACAATTTTATATCAGTCATGCAGGCAAAACACTGGGTTCCTGAAATCAATAAACAAAATGCTGCTTCTTTTTGGAGGGAATGCGGCTCGAGTAAACCCTCCTATTGCTAGTATAGTAGTATCATGTACAAAATAAATATATATGAATCAATATACAGATTTATTTACAGCAAAAAACGTAAAATTAACCCAGCTAAAGGGTAACACCAGCACCGCATCTCTGCAAAATCTGTAGGCAATTCTAAATCGGCATAATTTCCCCTGTATTTATGCATGTTTGGAATTGAAAATTCAATTCTGCTACGAGTTACTTGCAGCAGGTTGTGCAGTATTGCAAAGATATCCAAGGAGTAAAAAGAGGCTGACCCACCAAGAAAAATTAATTCGATCAACACCTCTATTGCAGGCAACTGAAAGCTATTGATCTAAAAAAGGAAAAAGTGGAAACAACAATGTTTCAGAAATAACACATGAAAGAGAGTTCAAGAATCGCAGCATCCAGAAGCTAACAGTTTCTAGTAAAAAGAATGACATCACAGACAGAAGCGAGTGAGGCTTCCAATTTTACAAAATTTCATTTCAGAGCAAATATAAATGATATAGTATAATATCTGATTTAGAGTACAGTATTAGAAGCAAGGTACCTGGCAACTGTAGAGATTTACAACTATTCCATAAGATACATGAATTTGACTTACCTAACAGTGCGCGGACTCTCTCAAGTGCCTCTTCAGATATGGGTCCGTCTGGAGAGAATGATACTTTACAAGCATTCGAGAGATTCTTTATTTTTGGCATCTTGCACTTCAATGTATTCTTGAAAAGATACCAATTATTAAAGTTCTTAAAGATCTACTATACTCCGTAGCCGAAAGACTGATCCACAGATTGTCGGAGCACAGGTTGCCTTGCACCTGCCGAAGTAACAGGAGTAAATTTCAGGAGATTATCCAGGACTAGTCTCCTCAAAGCAAATATGCTGAAGAGGAAAAGGAACTTATGATAGATTTAAAATATATATAGTACAAAGTGTAGTTGGATATAGTAGAGAAAATGTAGACATCATAGTGAATCAGATGAGGATTAAGTAGATTGTAAAAAAAAGGCAACCACAAATCAAGATTAGATGAATTACTAAATTATGCTGTGATTTCACTCTTAGAAGGAGCTGCAATACATTAAAGTCTACAAGCGAGTATGCATCACAGAGATTTGATTGTTTTACAATTTGACACCATTCTTTTCCCTTTAGAGGAAACACCGAAAAGCTAGCACCATTGAGCACATTTACTTTCTCTGGAAGTAAAATGCTAATCTAAGACCCCCAGCCAACAAAACATAATCATTATAGATTGCAAACACATATTTCTGCAGGCTAATACACCAAACAACAGTACACGGAGATAACAACAAAAGATGCCATGTAGAAAAATAAATGGAATAGGACACTCCATGACCATATGAATTGACAACTCTTTCCGGGCAGCTAATTGCCCCTACAAGTACAAGATGTGTTCACTCATTCGAAACGTCCCACACAGATTCATCAAAAGGCTGACCACAATCACTACCACCACAAACCATCAACATTAATCAAATAACACACATCTCTGATAAAAAAACATTATAAATATTATTGTGGAATGGTTGGCATTTAACCGAAGACCACAACAGCAGGATAGTGTTAGACCAAAGTGACAAAATGAAACAGATCCGTCCACACACCCTGTGGCACATATATATAAATTCTCATAGGAGTACACATTCCACAGCAATGCCAAAAAAACATTCAATTTCTACTCAAGGCACATTCGCTCATTAATTATAATATTTTAAATCAGGCTAAGGTCAGCACAATGTTTTCAGACCAAAATATCAAATTGCATCAATTGACTGGAAGGATATAACAAGTTCATAATTGGGAAGTGCTTGATCAGATTATTCGTATAGATGGTTCAGCCTTCCTTAGTCCAATACTCTAATGTGAAAATCCAATCCCTCATCGATTATAATCTCCAAATCAAAGGACACATCATCCAGGAAGGATACAGGGAGGCCAATACCTACCTAGCTGCCGCCGGGTGACTCGGGTGTTCTCTTGTTGCAGGCCGCTGTCCCCTATCCTTTACCGGCGTGGTCACTGGCCCGCCGCTCCGCCTCCTGTATAGGGTTAGCGCCACAGCGGCGCGCACGCAACCTTCTGGGGGGTCGGCACTTGGACAGTCGACTGGGTCGCTTCGCTGCTGGAGTAAGGGCTGGGCAGTTGGGAAGACGCGCAAACGGGCGCAGATCCCCCTCACCGCACCCGGAAGGCCCAGAGCCTCACCTCGGCAACACGAGACGGGGCGAGGCCCGAATCTCGCGGGGAGGATCCGAGGAGCCGCGCCGGCGGATTGGGCGTCGGGGGATCGGCGAGCGCCTCCGCACGCCGCTAGGGTTGGTGGCCGCCGCGCCCGATCCGACGCCGCGAGGCATCAGCAGCAGCGCCGCCTCGCCATGGAAGGTGGGCGGGCGGGCGCGCGCGCGTCGGGGGAGGTAGGGCACAGGGGCTTTTGCTGGTCTGGGAGGCGCCGAGCGAGGTGGAGGAGAGGGGAGGGAGGAGGGAGACGCGAAGTTAAGGACGACGCCCCGCCCCGAAACGGGTCATTACTCGCTAAGCAGTTTCTGCTGCTGCTGCCTGCGTCATCTTTTTTTTTTTTTACTTTCTTTTTTTGAAAAGTTATCTTTATTTTTTATGCGCCGAGAGTGTACTAGGTGGTGGCGGGTGTGTGGGCCCCGCGGGGCAGCGGCGCGGTCGCGGAGGCCAAGTGCCATGTACTCTACCCGTCGACATGCGACGCCCACGCCGTGACATGACACGCGGGGCCCGGCCTGGGATCGCGTGGTCCTGGCCCCGTAGGCGCGGTGCAGGTGGGTTCTTGAGAGGTCAGAGAGGGGTGGGTCGGGGAGGTCGGCGAGGGGTGCACCGAGGACCCGGTGCAGGAAGGCGGAGCCGCCCGATCGCGTCCCGGCCCTCCCGTACGCTGAAGGGGTACGTGGGTGTCGCACGTGGGGCCGGGAGGGCGCGGCACGTGAGCCCACAGTGTAGGGATTTCCTCCTGTCTCGCCGCGCCGTAAAAAATCCTCTCCTGCGCGCGTCAGCGCGTCGTTCCATGACACGTGGGACCAGATCGGCAAGGAGGCTGCATGTCACGGGCAGCATGGGTCCAAACCAAGCACAGCAGAGTCATGTCGAGCCCGTCGTTCAGCGAGCGGCAACGCAACAAAAAAATCGCCTGCTCATTTTACAATCGGGACGCGTTCCTCGTGCCGCTGCCACCACATGGATCCAGCCATCCAGGCATTCCAGCCGGCCCAGCCACCGGGCTTCCTCGTCCAGCGCTCGCTCGCTCGTCGGCCGCCTCGTCCTTCCGACCTTCCCATACGGCACCCCAACTCCCACCGGCCGCCGCCGCCCGCTTCGCTTGTGGATTGTGGACGGCGCGGCGTGGCATCTACTACGGAGTAGGCCAGCAGCGGCTTGAGTGGAGCACACGGTACGATGCCGAAGCTAGAATAGGCAGCGGCGGCGCGCGGGCGAAGCCAACAGGTGTCGCGCGGCGGGAACGGACGGCGACGAGCCGCGCCCGTGTCCGCTTGGGCCGGCGGGGGTCGCCGTCGGGCCGGGGGATCAGGAGGTGGGATCGGGATTCGAGAGGAAAGGAACGGACGTGCTTTGTTCACTGAACCTCGCGCGGCCGTGGGGACGGCCGACGGCGGCGGAAATGTGCTCTCGGCGTCTCGGCCCCAGCGGCAACAGAGCATGCAGGCTACCCCTGGGATCTTGGCATCTGGCAGACTGGCTCCGTGGCTCGTCGCGTCGGGTCGGTTCGTCGAATCGGGATGGTGCGCTGCCGCGGTCTGCGGTCAACAGTCAAGACCACGAGAGGGCAACAGCGATCGGGGATCTATTCCGGAGGGGCAGTGCGCTTTTTTGCTGCGAGATTGTGTCTGCCATCTTTTTTTTTCAAGTATTTTTATCGGTTTGTGATCCATATTTGAGATGATCTGTCCAGTGGCAACAGTATATCAGCGGCATGAGTAACTTGGCATGGCATTTTTAATAAAGAAAGAAGAGGAAATGATAACGTACAGAGTCGTGACAGCCCATGGTTGTCAAATGTCATTCATAGATTAAGCAACAGTCTCTTCACTGCCTACTCCACCTCTGGAAGCAAGTGGCGGGCGTTTTCTCTGTGACGGGTGGTGTTTGCTCATCAGGCATCAGTCATGAGTGATGTCCTCCTGTAAGATGATGAGATGGACATTACGTTGACATGCTCCATCGCGCATCTGTCCAGCCAAAAGAGGGTAGAATCTCGCGTTCAGTGTGTGCACAACGAGCCAAATGTGGGCCTTGTTTAATTGGGTGAAGAAATTTGATGAAAATGTCACATTGAGTTTACTAGTATCACTTACGAAGACTAAATATGATCTAATTATAAAACTAATTATACAGATGGATTGAAAATCATGAGACGAATCTATAAAGTCTAATTACGCCATCATTAGAAGATGTTCACTGGAGCATCACGTTGTCTAATCATGACCTAATTAGACTAAATTGATCGATCTCATGAATTTATCCAGAATTATGAAATAGGATTTGTCAGTAATTTATGTTTAATACTCGTAGTTAGTATGGAAACATCCGGTGTGACAGGTGAACAGTAGAAACTTGCTGATCTAAACAAGGCAAGTCAAAGGAATCGATCCAAACAATAGAAGTATCATATGTTCCCTCGTTCCAATATATAGGTAGATTTGGATTTTCTAGATGCATAAATTTTGCTAAGCGTATCAATACAGGGGTATGACTAGATAGTAAAATCAATATATTAAAAAACTAAAACGATCAATATATTATATATATTTGTATTATTGCAAAAAAGATATGTGTATGTATTAATAATCCTTGAACTATAAAATGATTCATTGAGAAATCGATTCGAGCAATCCTATAACTGTAAAAATGATTCCTAGGGGAAAGTATGTGTTGATTTAGTTATCATAGAGTTATAATTGTGTAAATGCGCTATTTTCATATCATAAAGTATTTGTATTAATACCATAATTCATATGAAGATCCCTTAACCATATTTATTTACCTTTTCCATCCCAAATTACAATTTATCATGATTTTTATGTACATAGATTTTGTTATGGAACTAGATATATATGCTACATATATGTAGAAAATTCCATGTAATAAAAAGATAAAATAAATTGTAAATTGGGATGTAGGGAGTATACACAAGATCACTCCATAAATAAATGATTTGAGTCACTCGCAAAAACAAACAAACAAATGATTTGAGTCATTTTTATTCCGTACAAGATTTAACTAATGAGGTTAGGATTATTCAACATCAACACACATGAAATTCTTTTTAAAAACTGCAAAACATAAATAAAATTCAATAAAGGCGTTAGTTGGGCCGTCCGATGCCAAGTTGACACAATGTCGTCCGCTGATCTTGTTTGATCAGACGGAACTGTCACCCTCCCAGCGCGGCGCCACGCCGCCACGGCAATGGAGTCCGACGCGGAGCGAGCCGCAAACCCTAGCAGCCACCACCACCAACCCCTCCGGCCAGCCAAGTCCACGGCGTTCAAGCGCGAGGAGCGCCGCAAGCGCAAGGACCGCAAGCGGCAGGAGCGCCTCGCCGACGAGCTCGCGCGGTGGGAACCCCTCGGCGCCCCGCCGGCCCGTCCGGCGGCCACCGGATCCGTCAACCCCTGCAGCCCGCAGCCCGACATACCGTGGCCGTGCGACCCGCCGCCACCACCGGAACCGGCGGAATGGAGCTGGGGCCCGCCCGCCGTACCCCCGCCCCAGCCCACGGTCGAAGTGGCGGCGGCGGTCCCGTTGCACCCGCAGGCCGCCGCCGTGAGGTCCTGCCGCGCGTTCTTCGAAGCGCAGGTGGAGGATGACGAGGAGGAGGAGGACGCCGAAGGCAATGCGGCACGGTTCTTCGGCGAACTGCTGGGCGGCGACGCGGCGCTGCGGGGATTCTACGAGGCGGAGCCGGAGAAGGGGCAGTTCCTGTGCCTGGTGTGCGAGGGGAGCGGCGCCAGGGTGGGCAAGAGGTTCGCGGGCTGCACCGCGCTCGTGCAGCACGCTGAGTCCGTCGCCCGGACCAAGAGGAGGCTGGCGCACCGCGCCTTCGCCGGCGCCGTCGGCCGGCTGATCGGATGGAGCGCAAGCCAGGCCGCGCCGCCGCCGGTAAGCATTTTCTCGGGGTCCCGCCCCCCGTGGAGCTTTGGATACGTGCTCATATGATTCGGTCTTAATTTTTTGAAATGCAGGCAGGCTCTGACAGAGATGGCGCTTCTGATCGAAGCGTAGACATGGAGGTGTCCTGACTCCTGATCGTAGACGTAGAGCTTTGTCCAGGCCGGCTCTGACAGCGTAGAAATGGGGGTGTCCTGTTGTAAAACATGCTTCAAGCATCTTGAACTCGGTGATCGTCACATTGTTGAATATCTTTAGTTCTCGACTGGGCGTCATGGATTGCTGGTTTGCTCCCGCTAGCACCTTTTGAATTGTGAGGAGTCCAGTGCCCAACTTGTTTCGTATTTCGAACTCAAAGGGATCTGAAACTGCCTGGTTGCTTTTCTAAAACTTGGCGAACTGATGTACTTTGGCTCTAGTTTTGGGTAGGATAAGTAAAACCATAAAATAGTTTTGGGTAGGATAAGTAAAACCTAAAAAATCGACTAGTTAATCGAGACGGCGGTAGGAAACCTGGAGTGACTAGTTTCAACTTTTAACTTATGGATCGGCAGCAGAGTCAGTGCGAATTCAGAATACCATTCCACGCAACTACATGTAGGAGGGAGCACTCCCAAAAGCTGCCGAATGATTAAGTCAAAATCTCATTATTTGAGCATTCTCGTCAGAATAGAGGAACACATGTTTGTTACAGCAGACTGATGGGGAGACCATCAAAGGGTGTATTTCCCTTTCTCTAGAATCAGTTGATATAACCTAGTTCTGCGTATGGCTACCCGTAACATTCATAAGCATGATAAAATACAGACACCTATTCACAAGCCAACTTCGAGCCAAAACTGGTGAGGCAGATTGCAAATGCCTGGAATGCTGACAGAGGCTGCCAATTGTCCATTGTAAAAACATCATCCTCAACTTTTCCAAACTGAAGTATCACTGTCTCGTCATCCTGAACACCCCATGGCTCCCCGGTGCCCGCAGGTGCAATAAGCTGGAAATTCTTCACAGAGGCAACCATAACCCGGCCATGAAAGTTCAAACACCAGCAGTGCAAATGCTCATGCCATCGTGGAAGTTTATTGTAGAGAACCAAGGAACTAGGGGTGCTGGGTTGATTAGCCTCTTCTGGATCTGTTGCAGTACCCTCATCGGCAGGGCACTCGATACTGCAGTGTATTCTTCTCGGCACTCTTGATTTGAGAAGATTGTATTCATAGGACACTACTCCAATGTCAACAATGCCACTAGAAACGAGCGGGTTTATTTGTTTGCTTGCAAGCCAGCATCTGCATCTGCTGCTTGGCACCTTAGCACCTTTATATTGTGGTTGCCAATCATAAATGGTGAACTTTGTTCTTGTGAAGTTGGACCTACAAGCGGAGGTTACTTGATCAATATAGGCATCTGGGTATTTGACCTATTTCTACACATGGCTGATGAAGGTAGTTTATAATGTGGTCAGAATAAGAGGTCAAAATTACATCTGGGATCATTTAGACAAAATCGAGTTAAAGTGCATCAAAAGGAGCATCATGCATGATATCCAGCTGAAAGAAGTATGCATAGGTATAGCAGATAAAGTGGTAACTGCAGCCTGCAGGTAATAAACATCACTTACCTATGCAGATGCATGGTAGGTGACCATTTTCACAACTAAGGAAAAGGAGCTAGGTGATGTAATCATGAGAATATATTAATAATATATAAACATATAAAATTGAAAGCAATTTCTTGAAATGTTTCATCAACATTTATATAGCTAATGTTTAGATTCTACGCCATTAGCTGTATTAAATTGGAATGACCTTTAACTTAAGGTGTATCATTTTGGCTTAAGAGGAAACAGAAAAGCACCAGTAATATGCAATTGAGGGGAAAATCAGAATTAGAAGTTATTAAATTATTAGATTTAAGACTCACTTCAGCTTTCCAACATGGCTTCCCTGAGAGAGATCACCACGAGTAGATATAATATATTCCATGCGAAATCCACACCTGTTCCTATGAGCCGCCAACAGAAACTTCCCTTGACCTGTTAATGCTGCTAAGCAAAATGTCTGAGAACATAGTATCACAAAGCTACATGTGTCTATTTCTTTAGAAAAAAAAGTTGTATGTACACAATACTAAGAACATAAACATGCAGGTTGAATTCAGCACTGCATAGTGCTAACAGGATTTTTCTTGAACAGCTAGTCCTCATTAGCTCATTGCTATGTTATCACAAGAGCAAGATATTGATAAATTCCTTAGTTTTGAAAAGAGAATCTACAGAAACCATTTGAAGTCCAAAACATATCAACGACATTGTCATAGATAAAAAAAGGACCACGAGCTAGGTGAGTTCTGCTCCTCTTTGTGATATATGTGATAATTCTCCAGATCCTAAGTCAAAATGAAAAGCTACCTCATAATGAGAACCCTCCCAACGCAACAGCAAACCAACTCACCTTGTGTTAAACTGAGATAGAGATGGAAAGTCGATTTTTTCTTGTTCCTCTTGATGAAACACTGCATTGGTGCATCCCTAGGTCCAGGCTGTGCAGAAATTGGATGCATCCACCAAGTAACATATGTAAGAATCAAAGTACAAGTGCATTCTCCTCAGCAAAGTATTAAACTGAGTTAACAACCAACAACATCATCCTTATTACTTACCTTCTACCCTAGTTGACTAATCTACTGCAAGTAAGACTTTAGAAATAGCATAGGGTTAAACAAGAAGCCGTAAGTTTTTTTTTTTATCGATACAAATTCGGTCGCAAAGGCACTCTACAAAAAGTAAAGGGCCGCGAGAAATCATATGGAGATGCGTCAAAGTAATTGAAAGAGAGTGGAATCACATCCATTAGAAGATACTTTTAGCTTTAGAGCACTACCGATGTGACATTTTTTGTTCTTAAAGGAGCAGATGCGGCATCAGAATCGCATGCTCCACCAGCATTTTGGATTCTTTAAAAAGCAAAGCAAGTGTTGAGTGTTGACTGGCGCTGTAGCCGAAACCAAAAGCAATGACGCTGGCGTTACCGTCAGAGGTTCGGTGGGGCCCTCACCTGCTTGAGCGAGGCGAGGAACGTGATCCGCCCGCACTGCAGCGGCGGCCGCACCATGGCGACGGCCGCCTCGCGCCACCGGCGGCAGACGCAGGCGCAGGCCACCACGTCGCGCCGCCCTGGCCACCTCTCGGCGCCGGCGTCCACGCGCCGCAGGATGTCCGCGAGCAGCTCGGGGACCAGCGCCGACCACCGCCCCTCGTCGCCGTCCTCCCCACCGCCCTCGTGCTCGGCGTCGGCGGGGACCTCCGGCGAGACCCTCGCGTTGCCGCCGGCGACCGGACGCGCGGTCTCCGAGGAGGATGCAGCGGCGGCGGCGGCGCTGGCGCTGGCGCTGGGGCCCGGGGAGGCTGAGGCGCAGCGCCACGGGGGCATCGTCGCGCGAGCTGCCGAGATGGGAAAGAATGGAGCTGGAGACGGAGAGTGCGGCGGAGCGCACTAGAAAAGGAGGCAGGGGAAAAAACTGAAATCCACGATTTGCTAGGGGATTGCGGAAACAAATGGACTGAAATCTGAGATTCCGTTGCGCCGCACGAATACTCTTTTTTTTCGTTTAAAAATTCGCGATATGTACGAAGCCGCCCTGCCGTTTTCCGTTTGAGTAACGGTTGGCATCATTCCAGCCGCTCAAATCGATTTGTGAGAAATGAAAATACTGCTGGATGCTGGTATTCCACATTGGCACATTTCGTGTGGCTGCGTCACTGCGTGTCGCAAACGGCCAAACCTGTCGTGCGCTCGGCTAGTTTTATGGAAGCCGGAAAATTAAGCACAATGGCAATGTAGAGATTGAAACATCCATCATGCAATCAGTGGATGGCATTTGCAATGGCAGTTTAGTAACAGCCAGAGGAAGATTGGTGGTGAAAGCAAATTAAGACGGAGCTGCATTGCAGAACACGAACAATGTCGGGGAGGTCACGAGCTGCACGGCGTTAGGCTAGTACAGTACTAGTTTATAATCCTGCTGAAATGTGGTAAAGCTCTTGAAATTTTCATAAATGCAATTGGCAACTTGTTAGGTAGATTCATGTCCAAGCAGCCAGGTCAAGCTTTTGATGTGCGTGTCATCATTGGGGCACAGATTCGATCACAGTTTTACTATTTATTTGCCTCTTACAGGAAATCTGGGCAGAGTTTGCTGAGCACCGCCGAGCAAGTTTTGTTAGTACCTTCTTCATTCTTTTGTTTTCCTATCCGATTCTTATCTCATTACTTGCTTGTCATCAAATTAATTAAGTAGCCCTTTGCATTGAGGGAAAGGATATGAACACAAGCTCATTGTTCTCCCATACATCTGTTTGTAAAGCATGATACTATACCTTTTCTGAAAGGTCACCATAGATGCAAGGAGATCTCTAAAGAATCAATTAGTGCCTGCTGAAACCTTTGTGTGATTGCTATGCACAAATTTCGAACTAGTAAGCTAGGTAATAGCATGAACTTATGGACATACTATGAATTACATATACACTGCAAGTATTTGATAACCAAGGACATGACAAGGGTATACGGAGTACATTTTATGGTTTTATAGATATACCTGAATGCTCCCCGTTCTCCGCCATCTTCTCATCCAGAGACATGCAGGATAATCGTTTAATTGTTCTGTGCCTATGAACATGCTCATCCTTATTTCCTTATCAGGTTGTTATTCTGAATCAATTTCAAACTTTGGAGGACAAATCATGCGCCATTAATGCTGATACTGGTGTTAACAAAAAGCTTACTGATACGATCAACAAGTGGTGCCTCCCAGGAATGAAATTGGCTGTTGGAAAGCCTGAACATAACACAACGGCAATGCAGAGATTGTAGCATCCATCATGCAATCAGGGATGGCATTTACAATGGTACTAGTTTATCTGCTGAAATGTGGTAAAGCTCTTGAGATTTTCATAAATGCAACTTGTTGGGTAGATTCATGCCCAAGCAGCCAGGTCAAGCTTTTGATGTGCGTGTCATCATTGGGGCTGAGATTATTGCTTTTTTTATTTTCTGATGAACGCAATTGTTTCTTCTAAATGTACGCTATAGAGAAGACAATGTTTTCTTATAGGCCTGTTGGGCTTGATTCGTGGGCCGATTTTCAAACCAGGCCATAATTCAAGTCATTTGTTCTTCTTCGCCCCTCCTCTCTTTCTCGCTCGATCGCGCGCCGCCGCCTCCCGCTCCGCGCCCGCCCCCCACCCCACTCGCAACCACAAACCTCGCGGAATCTCGATCTCCGTTCGGGACCTCCTCTCGCATCATCCTCCGGCGATGGAGCTACAACTCCGGCCATGGGTGGCAGATATAGGTGAGCTAGCCGCCCGCTGTTATCCTCCTGTCTTAATCCCACCCACGTGGCCACGTAGGAAGTGAAAACGTCAGCAAGCTATTCAATGTGAGAGCGGAAGCCCTAGAGAGAAGTTCCTTATTGCGGTGGGGAAATAGAGACCTGGGGAGGCGGTTTCCACGTTCGCGAAACAGCTGTGATTTGATCCGATCACACAGATTCGGACAATCTGCTCCTTGTGCTGCACCGGCGAGTTAGAATTTGGGGACTGGCCGGGGTTGGAGAGGAGGCGGGCTTAAAGTTAGGGCAGGGGGCGGTGACCGCGCCGACGATCATAGCTATGATGTGACTGCCACTGCGGCAGCGAATCAGCCCAGGGCTGGCTGGCTTCACTCTTTGATACATGAACATGCGATTCGTTTATGTGCGTTTTTTTTCTTGCAGTCTTGCTTGCTTAAGTTTGTTTGACATTTTGTTTGCAGCTAATAAATTGAAATATCATGGGCTTATGCTTCTGCTGTTTGAAACGCCCTCTGGTTTTGCACTTTCTCTTTTTCTGAGGTTTACTTTCACCTACCTAATACTATCAAGGTACGCTGTTCCTCGCTTCTTGTTCCTGTGGTCTATGCAGTCAACCTAATTTCTCAGTTTTACTATTTATTTACCTCTTACAGGACATCTGGGCAGAGTTTGCTGAGCACCGCCGAGCAAGTTTTGTTAGTACCTTATTCATTCTTTTGTTTTCCTATCTGATTCTTATCTCATTACTTGCTTGTCATCAAATTAATTAAGTAGCTCTTTGCATTGAGGGAAAGGATATTTCTCCCATACATCTGTTTGTAAAGTATGTAGCATGATACTACCTTTTCTGAAAGGTCACCATAGATGCAAGGAGATCTCTAAAGAATCAATTAGTGCCTGCTGAAACCTTTGTGTGATTGCTATGCACAAATTTTCGAACTGGTAAGCTAGGTAATAGCATGAACTTTTGGACATACTATGAATTACACTGCAAGTATTTGATAACCAAGGACATGACAAGGGTATACGAAGTACATTTTATGGTTTTATAGATATACCTGAATGCTCCCCGTTCTCCACCATCTTCTCATCCAGAGACATGCAGGATAATCGTTTAATTGTTCTGTGCCTATGAACATGCTCATCCTTTTTTTCCTTATCAGGTTGTTATTCTGAATCAATTTCAAACTTTGGTGGACAAATCATGCGCCATTAATGCTGATACTGGTGTTAACAAAAAGCTTACTGATATGATCAACAAGTGGTGCCTCCCAGGAATGAAAGTAGCTGTTGGAAAACCTGAATATAAAACAATCATTGAATCAGAGTTGGTGAGTATTTTGCTCCTTGCCTGGTTATATTTGTTGAACAACTTTGAGGGTCACCGTTGCTGTGTGGCTTCTTTCAGAAAATATCCTGCGTGCACAATGCAATTGTGATGCAGGTAATGTGGGGCATACAACATCTCATGCACAAGTTAGTGCCTCAAGAAAAAGCAGAGGTGGCTAAAGATGACCGCTTCCCGATGAGTCAAGGACTAATAATGTTCCTGAGTCGTTGTGGATTTGATGTCCAACCAGAGATGGTGAGTTCAATGGTTGGAATTGCCATGCTTTCTGCATTATAGCTCCCTGCCATTTAGTGTTACATTATACGATGTCTTATGTGATGTGCACTTATGTGATGTCTTATGTGATGTGTTAAATAATCATTTATTTTTGATGGATCAAAGTTTAGGGTTTAAGTTTTCATAGAAAAATTTGCCTTTACAATGTTCTCTTAGTTATGAAGCATTGTTCTTTGTATTACAGGTAAATGAGCAAATTGTTGAGACAGCATCTACCTTGTTTCATTGTAATGCCATTTACAAGACACATTTAAAATACCTGGCCAATGCTAGTCTGCGATTTAGGACTTTTTCTGACATTAAGTGTGAGCATTGGAGTGCGCTGAAGCTTGCAACAGCCCTGAAGGTGGTATGTTGCCCTGAAGAAGACGATGATTTTCATGAGGTAAATCACACTAACTATTTTGTATGTGTTCAGCTGCTCACCGTGCATTTCAAGCTCATGTTCCATTCAGGTGCTTTCAGAAGATGAGCTATCAAAGTTGAAAACGGAGGCACATAAATATAAAGATCATGTGTCTAAGGCCCATTGCTTGAGAACCTATGAGAGAATTTCCTCTGCCCATCCAGTTAGGGCTGAGAAGAAAAGATTGTTGGGAATCTTGGTTCAGGAAGCTAAGGTAGCGTGTGAGAAGGGTAAGCTGCACGGAGAATCGGAGCAAATACCTCAAGAGCATATGAAGTTTGCTGATCCCTGTAGGATGATTTTACCTCTGATCTCTGCATCGAAGTCACCTTATGTGCATGAGCTTCCTCCGCCGAAGGGTCTCAAGAGATCCTGGGACTCTGCTTTTGAGCCAATTGTGCTCAATAAGTCTACCTTTTGTGAAGGCTTAACACTTGGTGAGATCGTTGGCACGAAGATTGAAAGAAAATCCAGTTTTTCTGGAGCCCAGACTTCAACTACCAAAGCCATTGTGCCATATAAGCCTGTTTCTCATGTGCTGCTCAGTATTTCGGCTGAAAATCAGAGTGAGAACATTGATGTTGATAATATGGATAGAGATCGATACATTAATCGGGGCAAATCTATACTGGCTCCCTTGACCAGTACAGAGCAAGTTGAAGTTGGGATAGAAGCTACTCCCTTAGCTTCAGTAGGTGATTGCAAGGATGAAGCCAAACTTCTAGCTGAGCATTCAGAGCGGAGTGAGGATAGTGATATAGAGAAACAAGTGCCTCCTAGGCTAGGCTACCAAAGAAAGCTGTAAGTTTGCCTGTCACACTTGCAAGTCATACTCTGAATGTGCTCCATCCTATCTATTCCTATATGAGGGAGGTGACTCGTAAACAGAAACAGAAGCACACCCTCCGAGTGCAGTACTGATCTACTATAGAGCTTCTATTCTGAGTGCAGGACTGATAAATTAGGGCAGTCCCAATGGGGTTTTCTAATGTGGATTCCAAGAGAGAGAAAAGAGCAATTAATGTCTTGTAGAAACTATCTCTTCCAACCCATGATTTCTACAAAAGAGTTAATACAAGGGATAAATTAAATGCAACACAAAAGGAGAGTAGATCAAATGTGGCAATCTGTCATGTAGCCTCCACAACAATATAATTTCAATCAGCATTATTTCTACCATAAGCAACAGTGAGCCTCTCGCTATGATACTTTAACATGTGCTCCTTCTTTTCCTCCTTCACATCATGATGAAAAATCATATCTGTCGCTGATACATATCCAGCCTTTTACATCCTCAAGGTCTTCCAGGAAAGCATATTGCACTGACATTGCTTGCAGACTAAAGAAAAATTTAATGAAAACAGGGTTCAAGACAAAAATATATCAGCCTGAATGAGAATATACATACCATACTTTCAGTGCCGGACACTCGCTAGTAGGAATTGTTAAACTGGTCCATTACAGATAATATTATATGAGCTTGGATCATTTAATAAGGATGAGAATCAAAAGTTTGTCAAAATTACAGAATGCCTAATGACTGTCGTAGTGTGATGAAACGCAAAATTGCACAATTTGTCAAAATGCATTCTGCATTGTAATGCTCCTAAATAGCTTCCAATGGACACTTTGAACTCATTCCTTTGCGTTCATCACATAGCCCTGCATGTCCTAAACCAAACCAAGTATTGACAGTAAAATAACATTAGACAACACGCTGTATTGCACAAAGATCACAAACTACCTAAAATCTGTCAATTTCATCATCCAAATCATCGATATCACTTACACTGGATCCAACGTACGAAATCACAAGCAATGAGCTATGCAGAATCGTTTTTTTACCTGAGACGGCAGGGACGCAGAGCAAGGGAAGGACGGAGGTGAGGAGGGCGTCGCAGTAGATGCCGGCAGGCTTGTCGACTTCGTGGAGCCACTCATCCTCAAACAACAGGTAAGCGAGAACCATCTATACGCGGCGGCGGCGGGAGGCGATGGGGAAAAGAAAGAGCTCGCGCGCGAGAGGAAACCGATGGCGGGAGCAGCAACCAGCAGGCGAGCGCACGCCATCTCTGCGCGGTGGCAGCGGCGGAGTACGCGATCCGGACAGACGAAGCAAGAAACCAGTCGAGTCTCCCCAACGGGCTTTCCGTCGTTTCTACCGGCCTCGTTGCGAGGGTCGACATCGTTCCTAGAGCAAGAAACCGTTTCTCTGTTTTTTCTCCTCTCTTCATTAAATCTATTGCCACATCAGCAAAATGATGAGCTGTCAAGATAATTAATAGACATAGAAATCATCATAATTACACCATTGAGAGTGCCCTTAGTGATTGCTTTTGTGTGTCCCTAAGCCTTATGGACAAACCGAAAGATGTTTTCACTTCATTCCCAGACATGCAAAGGACGGATCTGACCGATTCAGAAACTTGTTTTTTAAAGGAGCAACGGGGGCGGAGCGTGACCACCTGAACATTCATTAAAAAGCTCGGCAGGAGCCGGCTAGTCCAAAGTTACAATCCAGGGCGATGCCGGTTGGACAAAGAGTTCTCATAGAGCTATAGTATATTACACAGAGGCTGGATCACCAGGACTCGAGGGGGAGGGTGTCAAGACGACGATGTTAGATAACATAATGTAATGCATATATGTGCGCATGGCTTGTATGTAAAGATAGGCTAGGTTGTTGTAGTCTGTTGTAATCTAGTTAGAGATAGATTTGATGTAACAAGCTTTAGCTAGCTTACTCCTCAAGCCATGCGCATGTACCTTATCTGTAAACACCACGCGAGGGGTTCTTCCTCGCATATATTAACACGAACCCGCCGGCCAGGAGAGGTCACGACGTTTCCATCCTACTTCCGCTTAGACCTGAGCATTCCACGAGCCGAGCCGGGTTCGGGCCGGGCCGAAAAAAACCCGGTACTTTTGGGCTGAGAAAATCCTACCCATGACCGTCCCATGGGACGCGTCGGGCCTCAGTTTTCGGGCCGAGTCCGGTGTTGGTATTTATTAAGCCTACAGAGAAATTAATGATCCGCAAGCGCACGGATACCGGTGAGCACTTCACCCGGGCAGATGGGTTTTAAAAATATCGTATCCACAGGGAAGACGGGATGGATTTATCAATTGACTAAGGATGGCAGTAGACACCCCTCTCAGGTCTCGGCTCTCGCCGGAGGGCGATCGTGAGGCGATTGCGAAGGCGACTACGATCCCGTGCTAGATTGAGTCTCATCGACTCCGATCTACGCAGCACCGCCGCTGACCACGTGGTCGCGGTGTCCACGCCCCGCCGGCAGCGCTCGCTGTCGACGGCCCCCGCAAATCGTCGGTTAGCCATTCCGGTGCCGCCGACCATCAAAATTCTTAAACCCTAGTTTCCCACTGGATTCTGCGCCGCTTAGGGCTTAGTTGGGATCGTCAAGTACACACTAGTTCGTCCTTGATTTGGTGGGGTACTTCTGTGTTTCTCTCCTTGCTGATCGTGATGGCATCGACCGGAAAAGGAGGAGAAGGAGGTTCGGAATCTCGACCAGGCCGAATCTCGGATGACGCCGACCCCAGCGTCGCTGAGTTGCTGAAGAAACTCAACCTGACGGAAGCGGAGGGCGAGTTTGCAGTTTTTAGTGATGATGAGGGTGAAGAGGCGAAGTCGACTGCATGGGCGCTCGTGGGGAAAGCCCTAGCCCCCGGGGTGCTGCACCAAAACACCATCGCTGGAGCTCTGAAGCCAGTTTGGGGGAACCCGTTTGGGCTGAAGATCTGGTCGACTGGGGAGAAAAGTGACAACCTATTTGTGGCCGAGTTTGGATGTAAGGAGGATATGGATCGTATTCTCGCAGGCTCGCCATGGCTGTTTGGCAAGTATGATGTGATTCTCCGTGAATATGATGATAAGTTGAAACCTTTAGAAATCACCTTTGATAGCATGGAGATATGGGTGAGACTTCTTGATTTGCCTCTCGGGTGGATGAATCAACATAGGGGTTCTCGTGCCATGAAGCTGTTAGGTGATGTTGTGAAGATGGACGTGGATAAAGATGGCAAAGCTAGTGGCCCGTTCCTCCGAGCAAGAGTTGCTATTGATTTGAGCAAGCCAATCAAAAGAGGAGTCCTGTTGAAGATGCAGAAGGAAAGGCCACCAGACTGGTTTGATGCTCAGTATGAGAAACTCCCGTTCTTCTGTCACTCGTGCGGGCTTATAGGCCATTCTGATCTTATTTGTGCGACGCCTGCGCCGCGTGATGAAGAAGGGAAATTGCCCTGTGATCTGAAGCTTTGGGTGGATGATAGAAGGAAAAAGCCCCAGTCCTTCGCTGAGGCGGCTGCTGAATCATTGGGGAGTGCCTCTTCTACTGGCACCAAGCAGTCCAGGGAGACTGGACCAAGGCCGAAGAAGAAAAGCTCTGATGTATCGAGAGATGAGGGAGAAAAGGAAGCAGTGGATGAGGCCACATCTCCCCTGAAGGTTAAGACACCAGCGGCGCCCAAAGGCAAAGGAACGATGCAGCAGGGGGCAAATCGGCCTCTGTTCCCAAATGAAGTTGTGAAGGGACAGAAACCTGTCAGGAAAAGGAAGTCGAAAGTAGTGCCCCCGGCTTCTACTCCAGATCTCAATTTGCCTGTTGAGGAGCCTACCGCAATGGTTCCTGTCGGGCTGGTGAGCACTAGAGTTAATCAGCTGGTGGGAGGCCAAGAGACAGAGGTGGAAGCAAATGAGGAGTTGCTGAAAAAGCAGAAGATGTGTCCTACAAACAATGTTGCAAGATCGGCGGCGGCTGCGAGTGTCAGCCCTCGCCGGGCACAATGAATTGCCTAAGCGTGAACTGTCGCGGATGTGGGCGATCCACGACAGTTCAAGAATTGGGTCTCTTAATTGAGACCTGGAAGCCTGCACTTGTGTTTCTAATGGAGACACGTATGTCAGACGAAAGAGCTTGGGGTTTGATGAAATTGTTGGGCTTCCCCAACGGGGAGGTGGTAGCTGCGGATGGTTTTAGCGGTGGCCTGGCGTTGTTCTGGAGAGGAGATGTCACGGTGGCGTTACAAAGCAAATCTCGTTCCCACATTGATGTTATTCTTTCTGGTGAGCAACTGAATTTGAGGCAATGGCGCTTTACTGGTTTCTATGGTGAACCGAAAAGGGAGTTGAGGAGGAATAGTTGGTACTTGATGAGGTTTTTGCGTGCACAACTGGACCTTCCATGGCTGTGTGCTGGAGACTTTAATGAGGTACTATCTGTAGAAGAGCACTTTGGAATGGGTGAAAGGGAAGCATGGCAGATTGCGGGATTCCAGGAAATGGTAGCTGATTGCGGCCTGCTGGACTTGGGCTTCTCGGGTTTACCATTCACTTGGGATAATCGGCAAGAGGGTGACCGTAATGTCAAAGTCCGCCTAGACAGGGCTTTTAGCTACCACAACTTTCTGAACTCTGTGGGAGATGTGGCTGTCAAAGTCCTGCCTATGGTGTTTTCTGATCATTCGGGAATACTGATCGAACTGAAGGAAAGAGTGCTCAATAGAAGGTGGGAGAAGTGAAGAGCAAAACCTTTCAGGTATGAGAACATGTGGCAGAGGCATGATAGTTACGTCGATTTCGTCAACCAGACTTAGGACCCTGACTTAGGCGACGGCGACCTCCTGTCCATCTCGGCCTCACTCTCCAATATGCAATCAGCTTTGGGGGAGTGGGACAGAAACACCTTTGGCTCAGTGCGTAGGAAGCTGAGTTCGCTGCGGAAGGAGTTGGAGAGGGAGAGGAGCAGTACGATGTACCGAGGCCCAACTGAGAGAGAGCGAAGTCTGATGAGGGAGTTGGCGGAAGTTTTGGCGAGAGAGGAGGAGATGGAACGTCAGCAGTCAAGAGCGGATTGGCTTAAATCCGACGACCGGAACACTGGCTCCTTTCAAGCCAAGGCCAAAGTTCGAGCCCGTACGAATCGCATTCGTGCGCTTAAGCGGGCCGATGGAACGGAGGAGACAACACAAGAGGGGCTCGAGCAATTAGCTATGGAGTTTTTACCAGGGCCTTTTCACGGCCCAGGAGGATGTCCAACCAAACTTGGTCTGTCAATATGTGCCAAGGAAAGTGACAGATCAAATGATCGAGACTCTTGAGCGTGCTTTCACAATTGAAGAGGTGGAAACAACCCTTTTCCAAATGGGCCCAAGCAAAGCACCGGGTGCAGATGGCTTCACTGCAGGATTTTTTCAGAAGCACTGGCATCTGGTAAAGGAGAAGGTGGTTTCAGCGGTGCTGAAGTTCTTGAACGGGGGTGATTTGCCTGAGGTAATCAACCAATCCATCCTGGTTCTTATCCCTAAGGTTGCTAATCCACAAGAACTTTCGCAGTTTCGGCCGATTTCTTTATGTAATGTGATATATAAGTTGTGCTCGAAGGTCCTAGCCAATAGGCTACGCCTCATACTGGATGATGTTATTTCGAAGGAACAAAGTGCGTTCGTTCCGAGAAGACTAATCACTGATAACGTGCTCATAGCTTATGAATGTATTCACTATCCGCGGAACAAAAAAGGGAAATCTGGTGCTTGTGCAGTCAAGTTGGATATGACAAAAGCCTATGATCGGGTGGAATGGAGGTACCTTCATGATGTTATGATTGCCATGGGTTTCCCGGAAAGTTGGTGCAGCTTAGTGATGAAGTGTGTCACTTCAGTGAATTTCTCGGTCAGGGTGAATGGTGTTTTATCTCCCTCTTTCAAGCCGACACGGGGTATTCGTCAAGGTGACCCAATATCCCCATATTTGTTCTTACTGTGCTCAGAGGGTTTAACGTCCATGCTAAAGGCCAGGGGTCCTCAGTACATCTCGAAAGGAGTAAGGGTCAGCATTCATGCTCCCTGGATTTCCCATCTCCTTTTTGCTGATGATTGCCTGATTTTCACCCAAGCATCGAAGAGAGGGGCAGACAGAATCTCGGAAATCTTGGAGTTGTATAACAGGGGCTCTGGGTAGCTAGTGAACAAAGGCAAGTCTGCTGTATTTTTCAGTGCTAATTGTGAACAAAATGTTAAGCAGGAGGTTCATGAGGGGTTGCAAATTCCTAGTAAAGCCCTTGGGGAAAAATATCTTGGCCTCCCAACGGCTGTTGGCAAAACCTCTGATGGAACTTTCGACTATGTGGCGGATAGAATTAGAGGCTTTATTCATGGGTGGGGAGGACAGATGCTGAGTTGTGCAGGGTGTGAAGTTCTAATAAAGGCTAATGCACAGGCGGTTCCGACGTACCCAATGAGTTGTTTTAGACTCCCTACACCTGTTTGCAAGAAGATAAAGCAATACGTCTCAAACTATTGGTGGGGGAGTTCTATTGATAACCACAAAATCCATTGGCAGCGCTGGTCGAAGCTCACAAGATCAAAGGGTGAAGGTGGTATGGGTTTTCGTGATCTGCCACTATTTAACCAAGCCATGTTGGGCAAACAAGGCTGGCGTTTGCTTATGAGGCCGGAGTCTCTGTGTGCAAGAGTTTTGAAAGGTAAGTACTATCCTACTTGTAGTTTTGTTGAGGCTGCTAAGAAGAAAAAGAATTCAGAGACATGGCGGGCAATCATGTATGGACGTGAGGCCTTGGCCAAAGGATTAATAAAAAGAATTGGCCCAGGAAATTCTATCAACATCTGGACGGACAACTGGATCCTTGGCACATCATCAATGAAGCCTATTGCCCGTCTACCTGATGTGGTACCTGAGAAGGTGTGCAACCTGTTTATGCCGGGATCGTGGCAGTGGAATGAGCAACTGATCCGTAATTCTTTTTGTGCACTGGATGCTGATGAGATACTCAAAATGAGGCCGGGTGCACGGCTGGATGAGGACTTAGATGCCTGGGCTCTTGAAAGAAATGGCCTATTCTAGTGCGGTCATGTTACAGAATGCTCAAGCACGAGAGTGATCAGAAGGAGGACTTTATGCGCATGTGTGCAAATTCATCTGGGAATCAGAGATGGTGGAAGAAGGTTTGGAATCTTAAAGTGCCGCCCAAAGTTCGCATCTTCTGGTGGAGAGCTTTGCAAAATTTTCTCCCAGCTAAGATGGAATTAAAAAGGAGGCATATAGCTCAGGAGGATTTTTGTGATGTTTGTGGTGCTACAGGTGAATCTCTATATCACGTGGCTATTCGTTTTTGGCAGGCTGTCCGGGAGATTACTGGCTGTAAATTGCCTCAACTACACCCAGATTCTTGGGCTACTGATCTTCTGTCGGGCGAGGTCTGCAATTCAGAGGAAGCAGCACTATTTATTTGTGGGGCGTGGGCGCTCTGGACAGGGCGCAATGACCGGAAGCATGGTCGCACCAGTTGGAGCCCGGTGGCAGCTGCGAAGCATGTGTCCAAGATACTCGATGACTTGTTCTCCCTCACTAATCCGAATCATGAGCAGAAGCCTCGGGTTGACAGTTCTTGGAAAAAGCCTGCGCAAGGTTTCCAGAAGGTGAACACTGACGCCTCTTTCATTTCAGCATCTTGTACCGGATCAACAGGTGCTGTAATCAGAGATGAGGAGGGTATTTTAAGGGTGGCGGCTGCAAAGGTGTATGGGCATATTCCTAATGTCTTGACAGCAGAAGCCTTGGTGGCAAGAGATGGTTTGCTGCTAGCTAGAAGAGTGAACCTTGAAAGAGTGGTTCTAGAACTTGATAACCTGACACTTGTGAACTTTCTCCGCTCGGTGGCAGGCGAGAGGAGTCAAATAGCAGGCCTCTGGCATGAGATCAGTGATCTTAGCAGGGTGTTTTCTTCTTTTAGTGTTTCCTTTGTAAAACGGGGGAGCAACCAAGCAGCTCATCAGTGTGCTAAGTTGGCCTCGGTGTCATCCCCGGAGTGTGTGTGGTTGGAGGCTTTCCCAGCTGTTCTGTTGGAAGCCATCCAAAATGATTGTAACCCTGCTTCAGAGTAATGATATTCTCTTGATCTCAAAAAAAAAGGATGGCAGTAGACTACTATATGAGACTTTGATAGAATGGCACATACTTTAACAGGGTTAAGCCAATGATAAATATATAGATATTGATAACTCAGACAGGTAGAGGCACACGTGGAACATAGAATATACTACTTCCTAGTTAGATTAGAATTGGATAACATAAGAGGCACAAATTCTATATAGCATACGAAGACTAGTTATTCATCTATTCTATCATAGCATATCATCACATATAACACAATCATGAATAAATGTGTGCACCCCGAAGATTACCCAAGAAGATCAAGAGCGAAACTTGATCATCCCAAGAACCATTATCGACTAGTCTTATGCTCGGGGGGTGGATTGCAAAGGACTCAATAGGCCTGTCACACCTACGATCTACCACACGACCCGGAGCATAAGGTGAATCTGCAAGTAAATTATATCTAAGCACCATGCTTACATAATCTCTACTACCTAGTATATTCGAGTAATATACTAGGAGCTCTACGAATAAGTGTGTGCATTTATCATTAATCACGACTATATCAAATATACTACTAGAACGAAGTAAGAACTTAGCAATTGCATACATAATATTGAAATAGCACAAAGTCATTGAGAAACAAAATAAGAACTGAATCTTGATGACTTACAGATGTGGAATTGGAGCAAAGCTCAACTCTACTCGAATCTAACTTTCTATCTAGAACTAGGTTCTAGATCTATGAACTAGATCTAGAACTATGAAGTAGCTATCCTATTTCTTGTGTCTCCTCTTCTTCTCCTGTCTTGGCCTGATGATCTGAAGAAGCCATATGTCAGATGCTTTTTCAGATGCCTCCTGAGGGGGGTCAGGGGGCTGCTTATATAGCCCTGAGGATGTGCTATGCGTCGTACGATCAAACTGACCTAATAGACGGTTTAGATTGCTCCTCATAGGCGGTGGAAGAACCTTCCGGAAGTAGGGCTGAGGTGGCGCCCAGGGGGGGGGGGGGGGCGGTCGGCCCCACCACCAGGCCGGTCGGCCTGGGGTGGGCCCCCCTCGGGGTCTGCTCTGGCGTGGCGGTTCCTTGCTTCTTCCAGAAGGCTCTTTCTTGCAAGTCACGTTGCATTGGGTTCGGGAATCTTCTGGAGTCTTCTAGTTTTGATTCCTTGCGTATTTTCCTGAGTAGTCCCTGAAATTATATAATTAACCAAAACTCATGGAAATCATTAGTCTAAAGCCCTATACTACTGTTGAATTATTATTTTGGTCTTTTTTTCCTGTATTGTTGATGCATAAAAGTAAGAGTTAGTGAGCATCAACAAACTCCCCCAAGCTTACCTCTTGCTAGTCCCTAGCAAGACTCATTGCAAATGCTGTACCAAATTAAATCCTCCTCCAAGGTAGGATGAAAGAAATCTCAGACTTTCAAACCTGCTTATATCTACTTGAGAATATGGGATTTTTATCTGGATCTGGGTCTTGAGTGATTAAAGATAGAACAATCAAGTTAAACACCATATCTCAAGTTCATGGTTCCACTATAATTCTGGAGTTTTGCAAAATATTTTTCAGAGTAAAACTCAGAGTATTCCTGTATGACATATGATAGCAGTGGTAAAATTAATTTTTACTTCTTTTGTTCCTGAAATATATCTCTCTTTTTAGCAATAATTTTAAGAGAACCTTGGGTTACATGACAATTGGAGAGGTGGGCCCTACTCGCCCCGGACACTTGTCCATTTTTCTCTCTCCTTTTCTTTTTTATGAGATGTGGGCCCTACTCGCCCTGAACACTTATCCATTTTTCATCTCTTTTTATTAGGGAGGTAGGCCCTTCTCGCCTAGTAGAACACTTGTTCATTTCTCTCCCTCTCTCTCGTCTCACTTTTCTCTCTTCTCTTTTTTTGTCATGCCCAAGTCTCTTGAAAGCATAGAGATATATATAACAGAAACAACTAGAATATTTTCAACAAGGCTCTTCTTCCTCTTTTTTTAACAGGACATGAAGTCTTGTGTCATACAGGAAACTCGTCATGCAAAAGTAAGATTTTTTCAAAATAAACCTCCAGATTTTTAGTGTCACTTAGAGCAAGATAAATAGTAGCTCAACTTAATCATATCACTCAATCACCTAGACTTAGATCAAGAATATACTCCCACAAGACTCAAGCTCAAAGCATGTTTTAAATCTAAATGCATCCATGACTTGGAAGGATTTAAAGATGGTAGTCTAGGCATTGAAGAGCATTTATTATCAGGTCCATTAAGCATACTTCTCTACTTCTTATTTATTTAAAAAAAAGGGAAAATATTTATTTATTTTATTATTATTTTAACAAACAATAAACTTATAAAACTAAACAAACCTTAAGCAAAAGCATATGAGTAGGTAGATGATACTTACCTCGGGGGCACTCCTTCCCCGAGTGGTGTGACAGTTTGTTGGGGCTGACACCCCGATTGGTCGATGTTGACAAGGTTTCCCTCCGCTGTGGTTTTAATGGGGGCCACTCCCCCAAGCTGCTCGATCTTACATCCTCCACTAGTGGAATGTTCTCGCCAGTAGTTCAGCGTTTGCATCTGTGGTTTCTTGTATATCTTCCAGTTGTTGTCCCGCCTGGTTCATCCATTGTTGCTGCTGGTATAGTAGGTCGGTGTGGAGGTTTTGGGTCTCCATTTGCATTCTCATGTTATCGTGGGCACCTTGGTGGAATGTTGCAGTGTGCTGATGATCGAATCCTGAAAAGGAGTTACAGGCAGGTACAAAATTTGAAGATGATGCATGAAACCTGCCACTAGCAAATGCCTGTCCTCCAAGATCACTTGGTCCTTGTCATGGTAAACCCCCTCCTTGATATGCGCGGCGAGGATATGGTGGTACGAAGCCTTCATATGATTGATAAGTGGCGTCTTCAGAGGGTAGGTCGGTTCCGGCGTAGTTTGATGATGAAGCTCGTGCCGACGTTCGCGGGGGTTGCTGCTGGACTGGTTGTGCCTGAAAGTTGATCAGAAAAGACTTCGGCGAGGGTTCGTAGTTTAAGTCCTCGAACGGGACTTCCAAATCTTCTAATCTTTAGGTGCATCCTCCGTCTTCGGAGATGATGGTTCTTCTGGTGATATCTTCCCTTGATCGATCATGTTCGCGTTGATGCTGAGCTCTGGTCTGGGTTTGAAGGCAAACTTCTCTTCCTTTCCATTGATCTCAAATGTGATCTCTCCCGCGCCGACATTGATGCGTGCGTTGGCAGTGCTTAGGAATGGTTGCCCGAGAATCAGTGAGACCCTAGAGTCTGGGTGCATATCCAATACCACGAAGTCAACCGGCACCAAGAACTCTCGGATTTTCACCGGAACATTCTTGGCGATTCTTGATGGGTAGCGAACTGATTGATCTGCTAATTGTATGACACGTTGATGTTGGAACCAAGGTAGGGTGCTTGAGCTTGTCGAAAACAGTCTTGGGCATCACACTGACACTTGCTCCAAGATCACAGAGTGCATTGTTGAAGTATTGATTTCCAATGGAGCATTCTATAGTGGGGCATCCTGGATCCTTTTTCTTGATGGGTGATGTGTTCAGGATTGCTGCACTATATTCTTCAGTCAACTTGATGATCTCCGTAGTTGGCAGAGGCCTCTTCTTATTCAGGATGTCTCGGATGTACTTGGCATATGTCGGGACTTGCATGGCGTCTAGTAGAGGTATGTTGACATAAAGCTTCTGGATTACCTCTATGAACTTCCCGAATTGATCATCAACTTGAGGTTTTCTCATTCTTCTTGGATATGGTAGGAAGTTGGTGATGTGGAAGTCTTGTCTTGCTGGATCTTGTTCTTCTCACACAACTTCTTCTACGTCATTATTCTCTTCTCACACAACTTGTGGAAATCATTAGTCTAAAGCCATATACTACTGTTGAATTATTATTTTGGTCTTTTTTCCTGTATTGTTGATGCATAAAAGTAAGAGTTAGTGAGCATCAACACCCGGGCTTGGGCGGGCCGCCCGCACATTTTATAGTGTAAAATAGCTAAAAACAGCATTTCGGGCTGGGCTCGGGCCAAGATTTTTTTCACGGGCTTCAACATCTCTGCACACGGTCGTCCAATAAGATCCGTGGGCGGGCCTGGTTCCGACCGGGCCGAGCTAAAAATGCTCAGGTATACTTCCGCTCCTCTGATTCTTTCATGGTAATCAGAGCCACCACAATCACAAACTAGTACCACCAAAATCTTGCCATGGCTTCCTCTTCTTCAGCCATGGTGAATCCTCTCCTTGGTTCCGTTGAGATCCCCATCACCGAGAAACTAGGGAAGACCAACCATGCAATGTGGAAGGTGCAGGTTCTCGCTGTCGTTTGAGGATCACGTCTGCAGGGGCATCTCACCAGTGCTACACCATCCCCTACCGAAGAAATCACCGCCAAGAACGCTGAAGGGAAGGAGATCACCGTCCCAAATCTAGCGTATGAAGAGTGGTACTCCAAGGACTAGCAAGTATTGAGCTTTGTCTTGGGGTCCCTAGGGCGAGAGGTGCTTGCAAGTCATTGCACAAGAGACAGCGGCGACGCTCTGGACTGCGATTGAGACCATGTACTCATCGCAGAATAGGGCCAAGATCGTGAACACTCAGTTGGCCCTCGCCACGACGCAGAAGGGGAGCCAAACCATCACTGAGTATGTCGGTAAGATGCGCACCCTCGTAGATGAGATGGCGGCTGCCGGGAAACCCATCGAAGATGATGAGCTCCTGACCTACATCCTCACTGGGCTCAACATGGAGTTCAATCCAGTAGTGACCTCCCTGCTTGCAAGGAAGGAATCCGTGTTTGTAAGTGAAGCGTATCCTCAACTCCTTGCTTTTGAAACTCGTATGGAGATTATGGGTCAAGGTCACTCTGGATCGTCGGCTGACAATGCAAACCGAGGTGGTCGTGGAGCTTTTGGCTGCGGTCGCGGCAATTCTGGTTGTGGCTGTGGCTCTGGTGGAGGACGCGGTCGCAACGGCTTCAACAACAGCAACCAGCGCTTCAACAACAATGGTGGTGGTGCTGGCCGTGACAACTTTAGCCGCGGTACCGCCAGCAAGCCGATGTGCCAGGTCTGTTTCAAGACCGGGCATACTGCAGATGGATGCTGTCACAGGTTCGAGGACGACTTCGTCCTTGACGAGAAGCAGGCTGGTGCAGCTGTGAACTCCTACAACATCGACAACAACTGGTATACTGATACCGGTGCTACGGATCACATCACGGGGGAGCTTGAGAAGCTAGTTGTGCGGGAGAGGTACAATGGTACCGAACAGATCCATGCTGCCAATGGCACAGGTCTACACATTAGGCACATTGGTCAATCTACAATTCTTAACCCTGATCATAATTTGCATCTTCGTAATGTCCTTCATGTTCCTTCCGCAAAGAAAAATCTTGTTTCAGTTCATCACCTTGCATCTGATAATAATGTCTTTCTTGAATTTCATCCGAATTTCTTTCTCATAAAGGATCTGGACACGAAGAATGTTCTGCTTAAAGGGCCATGTCACAAGGGGCTGTATCCGCTTCCCTCTGCATCTACACACAAGCAAGCTTTTGGAGTCAATAAAGTGCCATTAGAAAGATGGCTCAGTCGTTTAGGGCATCCTTCTATTCCCATTGTTGAGAGAGTTTTGAAACTCACAAATTTCCTTATTCATTAGATTTAAATAAAGACTCTGTGTGTGATGGATGACAAAAAGGAAAAAAGTCATCAGCTTCCATACCCTAAATCCACTAGTGTCTCTACACATCCTCTTGAACTTTTTTTCTGATGTTTGGGGCCCTGCACCTGAATCTGTTGGTAGATTCAAGTATTATGTGAGTTTTATCGATGACTTTAGCAAGTTTGCTTGGATATATCTCCTGCGGTTTAAATCTGAAGTTTTTGAGAAATTTAAAGAGTTTCAGAATATGGTTAAGAGACTCTTTGATCAAAAAATAGTAGCTGTCCAGTCGGATTGTGGAGGAGAGTATGAAAAACTCAACTCTTTCTTCACCAAGATCGGTGTTTCACACCTTGTTTCCTGTCCACACGCACATCAACAAAATGGAGCTGCAGAACGTAAGCATAGACATATCGTCGAGGTTGGGCTCTCCCTTCTAGCTCATGCAAATATGCCTCTAAAATTTTGGGATGAAGCCTTCCTTGCTGCTACATATCTTATTAATAGAGTTCCTAGTAAAGTTATCGACTTTCAAACCCCTCTTGAGCGTTTATTTAAAACCTCACCAGATTACTCTGCTCTTAGAGTTTTTGGATGTGCCTGTTGGCCAAATTTGCGCCCCTACAACAAGCACAAACTTGATTTTCGATCTAAGCAATGTGCATTCCTTGGTTATAGCAATATTGAATATTCACAAGGGTTTTAAGTGTTTGGATATATCCACCGGTCGTATCTACATCTCACGGGATGTTACTTTTGATGAAAACAATTTTCCCTTCTCCAAATTACATTCCAATGCAGGCGCTCGACTTCGCTCTGAAAATTCTTTTGCTACCTTCCCATCTTCTCAATCCATCAGGGGAAGAATCTGTAGATGATAATGTGCCTAATTGTGAAAATTCTTATAATTTTGGTGGAGACATGTGTGAAATTTCAGGGCAAATGGCGCCTGGCACAAATCCCGGAGAAGATAGCACTGTCCCTGTTGTTTTTCCTGCGCAGACAGCATCGGGATCGCTGTCGGTCAGAGGCGAATTAGCCTCGGCGCCTGCGGGGCAATCTGCTGGCGACACGCAGCCCCCCACCGCGTCTGAGGAATCCCCGGCACAACACCTGACGATGCAGGATCTGCCGTAGCACCTGGCGCATGGGGGGCAAGGAGGATCCTCTGTGCCCGACTCTGCGACTGCGGCTGGCTCTGGATCTTCTACGCTGGTTGATCCTACTGCTTCGCCTGCATCACTCCCAGCAGCAGTTGATTCAACACCAGCACTTGTGTCCTCTCCGGTACACCCAGGTGACCCTTCTGCATCGAAAGCTCCTGAGCGACCACGGACTCGACTTCAAGCAGGCATCAAGAAACCAAAGGTATATACTGATGGAACTATTCATTATGGCCTTTTTACATCTAATGGTGAAACAAATAATGTAGAAGAGGCCTTGAGTAGTAAACACTATAAGAAAGCCATGGACGAAGAGTACAATGCATTGATGAAAAATTAAACTTGGCATCTAGTTCCACCAAAGAAAGGCAGCAACATTATAGATTGCAAGTGGGTGTTTAAAGAAAAGCGTAAGTCTGATGGAAGCCTAGACAAGTATAAAGCACGGCTAGTAGCAAAAGGGTACAAACAACATTTTGGCATTGATTATGAAGATATGTTTAGTCCAGTTGTAAAAATGGCTACAATTCGGGCTATCTTGTCTGTAGCTGTCTCAAAGGGATGGAGCCTAAGACAGTTGGATATTTCAAATGCCTTTCTTCATGGTATTTTAGAAGAAGAAGTCTACATGAAACAACCTCCTGGTTATATAGATAAAACATTGCCCAATTTTGTGTGTAAATTGGATAAAGCATTGTATGGTTTGAAACAAGTGCCTAGGGCTTGGTATGCTAGGTTGAGTTCTAAACTTCTCAGTCTCGGTTTTCGTGCATCATTAGCAGACACATCCTTGTTCTATTATAGCAAGGGGAAGGTAACAATGTATGTCTTGATTTATGTTGATGACATAATGGTTGTTAGCTCATTACCAGAGGCAGTCACATGCTTACTACAAGATTTAAAACAAGACTTTGCACTCAAAGATCTTGGTGAGTTGCACTACTTCTTGGGCATTGAGGTAAATAAGGTACGTGATGGAATTATTTTGACTCAAGAAAAATATGCCTCTGATTTGTTAAGAAGGGTAAACATGGCAATGTGTAAATCAGTGAGTACACCTTTGTCAACTAGTGAAAAATTGTCTACTTATGAGGGATCTCCATTGGGAAGTAAAGATGCTACTAATTATAGAAGCATAGTTGGTGCTTTGCAATATTTGACTCTTACCAGACCGGATATATCTTTTGTTGTGAACAAAGTCTGCCAGTTCTTGCATGCACCTACAGAGGCTCATTGGTCAGCTGTTAAAAGGATTTTGAGATATGTAAAACAAGACACCAGAATAGGACTCAAGATCAGTCGGTCTCAGTCTATGTTAATCAGTGGATTTTCTGATGCAGACTGGGCAGGTTCATTGGATGATAGAAGATCTACTAGAGGGTTTGCCATCTTTTTGGGGTCGAACCTTATATCCTGGAGTGCACGTAAACAAGCTACCGTTTCTAGGTCAAGCACAGAAGCAGAGTATAAGATAGTGGCTAATGCTACGACAGAAAGAATGTGGGTTCAGACCTTGTTTAAAAGAAGTTAGTATTATGGTACCTCCAGCAGCTAAACTCTGGTGTGATAATCTTGGGGAAACTTATTGTTAGAGGTATATATCCGCACAGTCCACAGGGGGGTTAATCCCAGTGGTTTAGATTCTGATGGGGGCGATCGGGAACTAAGAACACAATGGTTATGCTAGCGTAGCACACAGAACATGGCGAGTTTATAGTGGTTCGGGCCTCCGGAGAGTAAAACCCTACGTCCAGTTGTTGGTGTAGATTGCTTGAAGATTGTGTATGTTACAATGGGGTCGCCCTGCCCACCTTATATTGGCCAGCGGACAAGGCCGGCACCCTGACTCATGGTCGGTTACGACCGGGAGACCTAAGTCTAGTTGATTGCAACTATTTCCATATATCCCGGACTGCCTGTCGGGTCCACTGCTGTCTTGTCTTCCACATCAAGTCTGGTAGTCACTCCGGATAAGGTCTTCAGGAGGTCGTGTGGGCCACAGATTAGGTCTGTTGGGCCCACTGTCAGGTCAGTTGGTCTTCTGGTGGACCGGACTGAAAGTGCATCTAGGCCCCTAATTATTTTGGTGATAATGACAATTATAATTTGAGTATTTGATGGTATATTTTTGACTATGTTGTGACTATACTTGTGACTATGTTGTGACCTTGGACCACAATGGTAAAATGGTGGTCAAGTATGTTGGAGCCTACGCCAAGAAGGCCATGAGGAAGAGTGTGTGGGTTCCTAAAGTTTATGCTTCTAACCTCCAAGGACCCAAATCTTTTTGGGTACCTAAACCAAAAGCTTAAACTTGTTTTGTAGGCCTATACCTCCGGTGGAACCGCATGGTTGATTGATAGTGGAGCCACTAATCATATGACCAGAGATGAAGGCTTGTTTGCATCCCTTGAGCATTATGACACCCCTACGGAAACTATCATCTATAGAGATAATGGTCAAGGAGATGTTATTGGTCTAGGTAAAATTACTATCTCAACAACAAATTCAATTGAAGATGTTTATCATGTTCAAGGTTTAGGGTACAACTTGTTGTTGGTTTCACAACTTTGTGAGAAAGGCTACCATTGTCTCTTTACCAAAGAGGGTGTGACCGTCTCTAGAAGGGAGGATTCCTCTATTGTCTTTACGGGTCATCTAAGGGGGGAATTTACTATGTGGATTTCACAAAAGTAAAGGTGGACCCTAAGGCTTGCTTAGTGGCAAAATCCGACTTGGGTTGGCTATGGCATCGCCGACTAGCCCATGTTGGCATGAGAAACTTGGCCAAACTTCAAAAAGACGAGCACATCCTAGGACTAACACATATTATTTTTGAGAAAGATAGGTTATGTAGTGCTTGTCAAGCGGGAAAGCAAGTTGGAGCACATCATCCAGCTAAGAACATCCTATCATCATCAAGACCGTTGAAGCTACTACACATGGACTTGTTTGACTAATTGCCTACATAAGCATCAGTGGTAACAAATATGCTTTAGTAATTGTTGATGACTTTTCCCGTTTCACTTGGGTATTCTTTTTGCAAGACAAAAGTGAAGCAAAGGGAGTGGTCAAGAAGTTCATAAGAAGAGTTCAAAATGAGTTCGAGCTTAAAGTCAAGAACATAAGAAGTGACAATGGATTAGAGTTTAGGAATACTCAAGTTGAAGAATTCCTTGATGAAGAAGGCATCAAGCATGAACTCTCCGCTCCATACACACCTCAACAAAATGGCATTGTTGAGAGGAAGAACCGCACGTTGATTGAAGCGGCAAGAATAATGCTTGATGAATACAAGACTCCGGACTCATTTTGGGCGGAAGCCATCAACACCGCGTGCCATGCCGCCAACCGCCTCTACCTCCACAAGTACTTGAACAAGACTTCCTACGAGATCATCACCGGTAAGAAACCTAGTGTGCACTACTTTAGAGTCTTTGGGTGTAAGTGTTTCATACTTAACAAGAAACCCAAAGCTTCAAAGTTTGCATCCAAGGTTGATGAAGGTTTTCTCATTAGTTATGGAACTAATGAACATGCCTATCGTGTTTTCAACAAAACCACCAGTTGTGTTGAGACCACGGTAGATGTGAAATTTGATGAATCCAATGGCTCTCAAGGAGAGCAAGTTAGTGAAAACCTTGTAGATGATGAAGAACCTCCAAGTGTATCCATCTTTAGAATGGGTACCGGCGAAGTGATGCCTCGTGAAGTACAAGTTCAAACTCCGGTTGACACAAACAATCAAGAACCATCATCATCAACAAGAGTGGAACCACCTAGTTCTCAAGTTCATCAAGATGAAAGTCAAATTCATGGTGACGATCATGGAAGTGGCTTTGATCAAAGAGAAGAACAAGGCGGTGAAGCTCATGAACAAGCATCTCAAGTTGAAGATGATGATGATGGACCTATTGAACGTCAATCTCAAACACCATATCCAAGAGTTCATCAAATGGTCCAACGGGATCAACCCGTTGACAACATCCTTGGGAGTATCCAAAGAGGGGTAACAACTCGCTCAAGATTGTCAAACTTTTGTGCATTTTACTCGTTTGTTTCCTCTTTGGAACCTCTTAGTGTGGAACAAGCTCTTGAGGACCTGGATTGGATTATTGCTATAGAGGAAGAGTTGAACAACTTCAAGAGGAATGAAGTTTGGGAGTTTGTGCCAAGACCCAAGCAAAATGTGATCGGCACCAAATGGGTTTTTAGGAACAAACAAGATGAATTTGGTGTCGTCACAAAGAACAAGGCAAGGCTCGTGGGCAAAGGCTATACTCAAGTTGAAGGCTTGGACTTTGGAGAGACTTATGCTCCGGTAGCAAGGCTTGAACCAATATGTATCCTTTTGGCCTATGCTACTCATCATGACTTCAAGCTTCGTCAAATGGATGTGAAGAGTGCATTCTTGAATGAACCTCTCCAAGAAGAAGTTTATGTTGATCAACCACCAGGCTTTGAAGATCCAAACTTCCCCAACCATGTGTACAAGCTCCATAAGATGCTCTATGGGCTCAAGCAAGCTCCTAGAGCATGGTATGAATGCCTTAAGGATTTTCTTCTCAAGAACAGTTTTGAGATAGGCAAAGCCGATTCTACTCTCTTCATTTAAAGAAGTGGAAAAGACATCTTTGTTTGTCAAATTTATGTTGATAACATTATCTTTGGGTCTACTAATGACAAGTTTTGTGAAGAGTTTAGTAGGATCATGACCAAGAGATTTGAGATGTCTATGATGGACGAGTTGAAGTTCTTCCTTGGGTTTCAAATCAAGCAATTGAAGGAATGAACTTTCTTGTGTCAAACCAAGTATGTGAAGGATATGCTCAAGAGGTTTGACATGGCCGATTCCAAGCCCATCAAGACTCCCATGGCATTAAATGGACATCTTGATCTCAATGAAGAAGGGAAGTCAGTCGACCAAAAGGTATATCGCTCCATGATTGGCTCCCTCCTTTACCTTTGTGCATCTAGGCCCGATGTTATGTTTAGTGTGTGCATGTGTGCAAGATTTCAACCTAATCCTAAGGAGTGTCATCTAATGGCCATTAAGAGAATCTTTAGATATTTGGTACATACTCCTAACCTTGGCTTATGGTATTCCAAAGGCTCCACTTTTGATTTACTTGGCTATTCCGATTCGGACTATGCCGGTTGCAAAGTAGATTGAAAGAGTACAACGGGGACTTGTTAATTTCTTGGTAGGTCTTTGGTGTCATGGAGTTCTAAGAAACAAAATTCAGTTGCTTTTTCCACGGCTGAAGCCGAGTATGTGGCGGCCGGTGCGTGTTGTGCACAACTCTTGTGGATGAAGCAAACGTTGAGTGATTACGGTTGTGTGTTTAGTAAGATTCCACTCTTGTGTGACAATGAGAGTGCCATCAAGCTAGCAAACAATCCGGTGCAACACTCTAGAACAAAGCACATAGATATTCGACACCATTTCTTAAGGGATCATGAGGCTAAGGGAGATATTGCTCTACGTCATGTAAGCACAGAGAGGCAACTTGCCGATATCTTCACGAAGCCTCTAGATGAGCAAAAGTTTTGTACTTTGAGGAGTGAGCTAAATATCTTGGATTCTCGTAACTTGGCTTGACATATTGCACATACTTGATTGTTGCCTAGATAGGTTGAAAAAGTTTTATTTTCTTTCTTTGGTGTGAGTTTTTCAAACATTTGGTTTTTGAGATCCTTGCATCAATCTTTAGCCTAAGTGACTATTGTTATGAATTGTTGATTGTGGCTAGTCACTTGTGGTTAAAAGTTTGTTATATGTCCACTAGCTATATCTTTATATATCTCCAATCTCAAAATCTCTCAACTCTGCCTTTTTGGGCTACTTCTGTGCTTCCCGGGTCATCCGACCCCTCCAGCCGGATCACCCGGCGCGGCTTTGGTGACCGCCGGGTCACCCGACCACTTTTGGCCGGATCATCCGGTCCAGGTGCTGGGACTATAAAAAGCCCGCGGCCGGCGGGAAAGAACCCTAATTCCTCCTCTTCTCCACTCCAAACCACCGCCGCCGCTCCTACTCGGCCCTAGGCGATTTTCACTCTCCTCCACGGGATTTGTCCGTGGTTGGGGGCTTTGGATTGCCCTCCTCTTCAAGTGTTCCTTCCTCTCCGGATCATCCGGGAACTTCGCGGGAATCCAACGGTAAAATCCATTCAAATCCCCGAATTTCTGATCTCTCAATGTGGGTCGTTCTAGATGATTTCCTTCGGTCAAAAGCTTCCTTATAGACTCTAGAACACACCCCTATGATCTTGCTTTGATTCGTTGATTCAATCTGAAGAACTCAAATTCTAGGGTTCATCCCAACCCGCTGGGTCACCCGGCCGCTCTGGCCGGATGACCCAACCGGGGTCTGGACGGCCCAATTACCTTATGTTTCTCTCAATCCTTTCACCCATCTTAATTCCTGTCATTTATTACTCTTCTACAGATGGGTAGAGACAAAGGAGTTGCTCGAGACAAGGAAATTCAATCGGAAGAATCAAGTGAGGAACAGGAATATCGTGCCTCGGATGAGGAGTATGGTATTCATGTTCATGCCAAGAGGTCCAAGCCACAAGCTCCTCCCTCTCGTGCACAAGGTCGTGGCCGTGGACAAGAAGGCAATCCCGTCCTTAAGAAGAAGACTACCTCCATTGGTGTAAGAACAAAGAGGGCAAGCTCAAGTGATGTTGGTGATCGCTATGATGCGGATATGAATATTTCCCGCTATGTGAACATGGTAGTTCCCGTTCATGCTCCGGAGCGTTGTAGGCGTGATCCTCCTTTGGTGAACTACATGAAAAGTGGAACCGACATGAGACCTCATCGCTTTCAAGACCCAAGGCAGCTCCAAAGGTCCTTCTTTGGTGATGATCGTTTTTGGCTTGCTCATCAAGAGGATTGGTATGAGTCTGCCATCTTACCAAAGGGATGCATCACTACAGAGATGAAGTGGATTGACTGGCAGTTCTTGCTTGATTTACCACCTCCTCTTCAAGAATCTATGCAAGTTGTGTATAGTCGCTGCCGGTTTATGGGAGTCTCCTACCTTATGGGTTTATCTTGTGATTGGTCAGAGGAAGTGGTGGCTCAATTCTATGCAACTCTCTATGTTGACAATGACAACAACACCATGCATTTCACTCTTGGGGGTAAGAGATTCTCTGTCTCCTTATGGGAGTTTGCCACTCTCTTTAAGCTTAGAGGCATTACAACTACCAATTGCTTTTCTAGTGATCAAGATGAATTTCATGTATGATAGAGCTTATGGCAACATCAAGTATGGTCATACTAGTGGTCTCACACCTTATTACAAGATGCTCAATCTTCTCTTTAAGAATACTCTCACTCCTAGAGGTGGTGATTCTGATAACATTTCACATAGAGCTAGAAACTTGCGATATCAAATGGCTCCCGGTCAACCTCAATTCAATGCTTGTCATTTTCTTTGGAATGAGATCATCACATGCTCCTACACCGCCTCAAGTGGTTCTCATTATGCACCCTACATCTTTATCCTAGTCAAGCATGCAACCCAACTTGATCTTCAGACCGACATCCCTCATGAGAAGTATCAAACTAGTAAAGGCAAGCTCATTCAAACTTTCAGACTTAGCAAGCATCAGACTGGCATTAACCCTAAGGGAGATTATCCGGGCATGTATCCAATTGAGGGACCCGATGATGCGGGTGCCTCATCCTCTCAAGCTCAACCCCCAAGGTGCTCTTTTGCCCCCCTTCCAATAGAAGGTGCTTCTCACTCTCAGGGGGTCCCTAGGAACAGGAAGGGAAAATTGAATTTCATTGCCAAAGGGATTTTTTGCTTACTTTAACTTGCATCGCCAAAACACTAGAGAGCGTGAAGCGGATAGGCAATGGTTGGCACAAGAGCTTCATAGGCATGAGAAGAACCAAAAGGACACGGCAGCTAGGCTCAATCTTCCACACTCTCCGGTGCATGAACCTAGAGTTTTTGATCCTCCTTCTCCCATTCCTAACCCATGGGAGGACCTTGGCTCTTGGGTCCCGGCGGATGATGATGATGAGGAAGAAGAAGATTATGATGGTGAGGAGGAAGAGGACGACGACGAGGAGTAGCTTCCTTTTTGGTGCTTGTTGCTAAAGGGGGAGTGAAATTTGAAGGATGGAAGCCCATCAATATCTATCTATCTTTTATCTCGTTATTCATGTAATAGTCTACTGGACACGTAATGAACTAAGTATTGTGTGATGGATGGTTGTGCCAAGTGAGAACTTTTATTTGTAAGACCTTTTTAAGGTACTCTAGTTATGCTAGTGTGATGTAAGAACCTTAATTATTATGTGTGATGCTTGTATCGGTTGATGACTTGTTATTTCTCACTTTATTGTTGTGATATATCTTGTCATATGCATCATGACTTATTGCTCATCACACTTATGCACCATGTCTTGTATGCAATGATTTAGGGGGAGCCTACTCTAAATATGTGCAATTGGCATTTGTGTCCATTCTAGTTGAAGAAGCACATATTTAGGGGGAGTTCCTATCTAAATAATTGGACACAATTCTTGAATTTTATTCCTCTCTTGTGAGCTCAAATTATGGTTGTCATCAATCACCAAAAAGGGGGAGATTGAAAGTGCATCTAGGCCCCTAATTATTTTGGTGATAATTACAATTATAATTTGAGTATTTGATTATTTATCTAAGATGTGTGCAGGAATAAAAGAGATAAAAGTTCATGTTTGAAAGGAAGGATCTCAATTTATTGTATTTGTGTTGAAGCTCAAATGGCGATTTAAATATAATTTACCTTTTGAATTTGAGTTTAGGCAACACCGAACTATAAAGAGGGACGTGATCGATCAATCAAAGTTTGCTACAAGTGCTTATCTTGAGATAATCTAGACACAAATTATTTAGCCCAAAACCCTAGAACCTGTTGAAAAACTTCTACCTAGCTTTTTATGGCTAACCGGGTCAACCGGCCCAGGAGGCCGGAGCACTCGGGACGGCTCTGGAGGTTGCCGGGTGACACGGCCATTTGTTGTCGGATGACCCGGCCTGGCCGCAGCAACCCTAACGACTCTTTTTAGAAGGAGGGGGTATTTATACCCCTTCACTTCTTCTTCCTCTTGCTGCTGCCTCCCATGAAAGAAACACTCCCTTGAGCTCCATTCCCTCTCTCTCAACTCCTCTCCAAGCCATTCCAAGTAAGGATCCTCCTAGGGTTTAGGTGTGAGAGTTTTGAGGTGGTAGTGTGAGCCCCTTGAGCTAGCTCTTCACTTGTTCATCTCAAGAAGCACTTGTGGCGGCCAAGATCAATTGATTCTCATTTGTTACTCGTGAAGCTTTCTTCTAGATGGTTAGGCGTTGCTCGTTGAGTGCCCTCTCAGTGTGGAGCACCCGGGAATGTTTGTATTACCCATCCTTTGTGGATTTCTCTTAGTGAGCACCAATCTTCCTTTGTGGGGATTTGGTGAGGCAAGAGACTCTTGGTGATAGCCCTCCCTTTGTGGGATCCTCAACGGAGACGTAGCTTCCTTTGTGGAAGTGAACTTCGGATTAAATCTCTTGTCTCTTACTTTGTTTGAGTTCATCCATTTCTCTAACCCTAGAAGCTTGTTTTGGATCAATCTTCATATTTGTGTTATTACTTATAAGAGTGAAATGCACCGTGGGCACCCGAACTTGCAGCATTGTGTCAAATAGGTCCATGAACTTAGAAACCAGACATCTAGCCCCTCGAACTTGCGAACCCATTCACCCTAGGTCCTGCCTAGTTTTGCATGGCTTGCATAGAGGTTTTGCATGGGCACCAGCGATGACATCAACACTCCTTAATTTGTGAAATTGATATCTTTTTATTCGGAGCTCCAAATATAGCAAATAATATATCAATTTTGATCATCTCAACAAGCTCTTTGCAATGGTGTACTCCGTTTAGTTATTTGAGATAATTTTATTTCTTATACAATTAAATATTTCTGGTCGTTTCTGAGCTTTCGTAGCATACGGTTGCTTCGTCCCGTAACTTTTTTTAGACCACGCTGTTGCACGTTTTTCATTAAAACAACAATGCCCATCCGGTATGTTGTTTTATAGAAATATTTAATTTTACACAAAATAAAATATATCACTTATTTTATAGAAATATTTAATTTTATACTAAATAAAACTATCTCAAATAACAAAACGGAGTACACCATTGCAAAGAGCTCTTCACGACGATCAAAATTGATATATTATTTACAATATTTGGAGCTCCGGATAAAAAAGATATCAATTTCGCAAATTAAGGAGTGTTGATGTCATCGCTGACGTCAGCATCGCTACATTGCCCATGCAAAACCACCATGCAAAACCGGGTTGGACCTGGGGTGAATGGATTCACAAGTTCGAGGAGCTAGATGTCTGGTTTCTAAGTTCATGGACCTATTTGACACAATGCTGCAAGTTCAGGTGTCCACAGTGCATTTCACTCTACTTATAAAATCCTTTGTTGCAGGTGGTGACTAGTTCATATACACAAGTTTTGATTCATATACTTTCTGCAAATTCAAGTCTTGTTTAGCTTATTGTACTCTATCTTCGCGCGCTTGTTGATCTGGCCCCACTAACAGGGTGACCCGGACCCCTCTGGGTCATCCGGCTCAAAGTGCCGGGTCATCCGGCCCCTGATCTGCTGCTCAGTTTTTGCAGAATTTTAAAGTGATCCTATTCACCCCCCCTCTAGGCATCACAAGATCCTTTCACGCACCCACTTGTCGGGGACGGTCGGGAGACTGGTCGGTGGGGACCCCAGGGTACCCATGTCCCACAAGCCCCCGAGCGATGTGTAGGCGCGTCGGACTGGGTAGAGTCATGACGAAGTCGGGGAGCTATCGACAGGTCGATAAGCGTGCACGTCAGTCCAAAAAAGAAAGAATCTTTAATAGCCGACCAGATTGTAGAATCATGAACGCAGTGAGGTCAAGTGATGACCTAAAGGAAGCAGGTTTCCAAGAGGTTGGAGCGACAATGAAAAAACAGAGGGCGTTTGAAAAACGCACTCGTATAGTAGTCCCCGAGCATTGAAGTAGGCAGCAAAACTACTTTGATGATCCAAAGAAGGAGAAGAAGAAGAAGAAATTAGCTTAAGAGCCGACTTGAAGAGAAACAAGGTTTCACGGAAGGTCGAAACGTCGAGGAATTATAAGAGGGCGTTTGAAAAATGCTCTCGTACAGTAGTCTCTAAGCATTGAAGTAGGTAGCAAGACTGCTTTGATGGTCAAAAAAGAGGAATGTATCATAGTGTCTCTTGTGTCTCGTCGTGAAGAGTCGATTTTCATTGTAGTTTGTGAAGGATCAGTTGTAGAGACACCCAGATGTCTTTGCATAGCTGCAAAGAGTCTGGCAGAACCACTCGAGGCATGCCAACCTCAGGAAGGTCTCACGCTAAAAGTGCCTAACTTTCAGAGATACTTGACAGGGCCAGTTTGGTGCGCACCCCACATAGAGGCCTTCAATCCTTAAAGTAATCAATCTAATGGTGTCCAGAACGGGCTGGCAGGGCTAAAAAATGCACACCGACCTGCAGGAGGTCACGCATCCAGGGCGCCCAACTAGGTTGACAGGGCCAAAATAGCACCAGGTATTGAAAGACCTAGGAACTACGACACGCCGACCTTCGAAAAGGCCCTTTGGTGCCCAAACGACCAGCATAGCTGCCAATTATCCAGCAGAGCCATGGTACCGAGGTATTGCTGACCAAGGTACCAGGCACACTGACCTTCAGGAGGCCCGTCGAAATCGTAGACTGTCGTAGAAGTGGTTGATGTAGACTCCAGGCACCCAGACGAATCTGGCAGAGCAGCGAGGCACGCATACCCCGGAAGGTCTTCAATCGAACCTACGACCATTCTGCTCGGGAGACAGAAATATAGGTTGATTGGTACAAGGTCCGTTTACATGCAGACCCGTGGCGGGTGCACCAGGACACAGAGCCACAGAGGGTGCAAATAAGACGCAGAGCCGTAGTGGGTGCGAATGTTGTTTAATGAAGTCGTAGTAGATCGTATAGTCGAAGAGGTCGTAGAACTAGCAGGTGTAAGATCATGTGGCAGCTGGGCCATCTGACGCGGAGTCAGGCTAGTTAAGGGGTGTGAACTGTTGGTTCACAGGGCAACAGTGCGTAGTGGCATGAGGTCGCCAGCCATCTCACTCAACACATCATGACAGAATCGCATCCGACAAAAAGCAATTGTCCGAGCGCAACAGACAAAGTCCGTCAAAGGCACGTACTGTGCAGGTCACGGGCGGTAAAATTGGTGCGAGCTCACATGCAAACAGTGCACTTTGCGTCAGGTGCAGGACACCCCGCAGCAGTAGAAGATGCTAAGAGCACCGTATGAGTCTAACGGACAGGTCCGCCGACCTAACGAAGGTAGTAACGAAGATGACCAGAGATCCGCCGACCTCAAGCAGGCGGCGACGAGGATGCCTCAAGGTCCGCAATGACGAGGATGTCGGGAGCTACAGGGAGGTCTAGAGACCTGACGAAGACGACGACGGAGCCGCAGAAAGGTCTAGCGACCTGACGAAGATGACGACGAAGCCGCCGGGAGGTCTAGCGACCTGACGAAGGTGACACCGAAGCTGCAGGGAGGTCTAGCGACCTGACAAAGACGACACCGGAGCTACAGGGAGGTCTAGCGATCTGACAACAGCAATGCCAGGAGGTCTAGCGACCTGATGAAGGCGACACCAGAGCTGCAGGGAGGTCTAGCGACCTGACGAAGACGACACCGGAGCTGCAGGGAGGTCTAGCGACCTGACAAAGACGACGACGGAGCCGCAGAGAGGTCTAGCGACCTAACGAAGATGACGACAGAGCCGCTGGGAGGTCTAGCAACCTGATGAAGACGACGCCGGAGCTTCCGGGAGGTCTAGCGACCTGACGAAGACGACACCGGAGCTGCAGGGAGGTCTAGCGACCTGACAACAGCGACTCCGGGAGGTCTAGCGACTTGATGAAGGCGACACCGGAGCTGCCGGGAGGTCTAGCGACCTGATGAAGACAACACCAGAGCTGCAGGGACGTCGGTGTATCAATCTGTAAATATATGTTGAAGTCCTTGCCTAAGCTAAGATATGATCATGTTGATGTGTAATGCTAGCCGGAGCTGAACATTCTTGTGCTATGTTTCGCTTTTTTGAAGAAAGCATTCCACTTAGCGTGCCAGACACGCATTATGCGAACTCAAAAGCTCTGAAGCTGCAAAGTATTTCACCCCTCTACAATGCTCAGCAGGGAGACTTAGATGTAGCCGACGCCCGGGGTGGGGGCCTAGGACCCAGGTTTTGCAACCACACAACATCGAATTCTCATAACGAGAGTTAAGCAGTTAAAGGAAAAATGCACAAAAATAAATAGGTCCCTCAGGTCTGGCGACCCTAAGGTTGGCAAGGCCAAACCCCCGAGCATGTCGAGGGGGAGGGGAAAACATAGCACAAGATAAAAAATTGAACCCTCAGGTCTGGCGACCTACATGTTGGCAAGGCCAAGCCCCCGAGCATTTCGAGAGAGAGGGGTCGGAAGAGCAGACGAAAGCATGTAAAGCAGGTCTACGAAAGAAATTGAAGCCGTAAAATATTGATTTGTAAGTAAAAGTTAGCTTCTGAGTAGAAGTGGCTGAGGTCGGAACGTGGTCGTCGAAGTCGTTGCCGAGTTGTCGAGACCGGCGAAGCTGATCCTAACATTCGCCGCTGACTGTGCGTGCGCACGTCGTGCGTGCCTGATCCTGCTTGCCAACTAACAGGACTGAATACGCTAGATCGACTTGGTGGTAGGATAATACGCCAACCGAATCTTCCGCGCGTGGAGGTTGGCACGTGATGGACTCATGGCTCAGAGCCCGACTAGATTCCCGTGGAGCAGTACATCCGTCGAGTTCGCGACGATGCAGTGCTGCATCTAGGGCCGTGCCCGGAGGCCGGCATGCAGTATAGAAACTCGCCGACTTGATAAATCTGTCGATGACGAAGCCGGCGTAGGCCGAGGGCGGGTGGGTGGACACAAAAATTTCCGCGTGCCGTGAGGGAGTCTTCTGTGTCATCGCCGAAGATAATCGCCGGAGCGAACTGCCATCACGCTGCACGAAGAGCTCCCGATCACCCCTACCTGGCGCATCAACTGTCGGAGGTTTAGATCTGCACAGTCCACTGGGGTTTAATCCCGGTGGTTTAGATTCGGATGGGGGTGATCGGGAACTAAGAACACGATGGTTATGCTAGCGTATCACACGGAACACTGCGAGTTTATACTGGTTCGGGCCTCCGGAGAGTAAAACCCTACGTCCAGTTGTTGGTGTAGATTGCTTGAGGATTGCGTATGTTACAATGGGGTCGCCCTGCCCGCCTTATATTGGCCAGCGGACAAGGCCGGTGCCCTGAATCCTGGTCGGTTACGACCGGGAGACCTAAGTCTAGTTGATTACAACTATTTCCATATATCTCGGGTCCACTGTTGTCTTGTCTTGCACGTTAAGTCTTGTAGTCACTCCGGATAAGGTCTTCAGGAGGTCGTGTGGGCCACAGATCAGGTCTGTTGGGCCCACTGTCAGGTCGGCTGGTCTTCTGGTGGGCCGGACCCACTTGTCGGGGACGGCCGGGAGACTGGTCGGTAAGGACCCCCAGGGACCCATGTCCCACACTTATCTCTCGACAAATCCTGTGTTTCATGATAGAACTAAGCACATAGAGTGGACTACCACTTTGTCAGAGAAAGAGTCTCCAGGAATCTTTTGCAGATTGGTTTTGTGCCTACATGTGATCAAATTGTTGATGGATTTACTAAAGCTTTGACAGTTCGACAATTGGTGAATTTTAAGTACAATCTCAACCTAGCACGGTTGTGATTAAAGGGGGTGTTAGATAACATAATGTAATGCATATATGTGTGCATGGCTTGTATGTAAAGATAAGCTAGGTTGTTGTAGTCTGTTGTAATTTAGTTAGAGATAGATTTGATGCAACAAACTTTAGCTAGCTTACTCCTCAAGCCATGCGCATGTATCTTATCTGTAAACACCACGCGAGGGGTTCTTCCTTGCGTATATTAACACGAACCCGCCGGCCAGGAGAGGTCACGGCGTTTCCATCCTACTTTCGCTCCTCTGATCTATTATCTTAATACTACAGAGTTAAAAGAAGCCACCACGTTCACCGAGAGGGTCTAGAAATTCTCACGTTAATCTAAAAAAGAAAAGAGTTTAGACCGTTAGATTTTATGAAGATCTAACGGCATAGAATACCGCATAGCGTCAAAAAGAAAAGAGTTTAGACCATTGGATTTTACGAAGATCTAACGGCATAGAATATCGCAAAGAGTCCATCTCAGATACAATTAGTAAAAATTCGGAATTAAAAATAAGGAAACTAGGACTTGATAATAGAGTCTTTGCCAAATACGATTAGTAACTAGCTAAATTTGGAATTAGAAATTAGCAACAAAATAGAGGAGTAGTAATAGTTGTTAGATATGCTTCGAATTAAACCATGTGGGTTGGAGATTGCATTCGCATTGGATGCAACGATGGATGGAAGCGGCATATAATGGTAAGAGAAATAGAGAACACAGAATAGATATCACTTCCGCTAATCAAATCTACATTAATAGAAAAATAACAAGGTTCCTTAGGCGTGGAACATGTTTTTGTTAGCGTATAGGTAAAATCATACTTATAAGGAAACTATGACTTGATAATAGAGTCCTTGTCAAATACGATTAGTAACTAGCTAAATTCAGAATTATAAATTAGCAACAAAATAGAGGAGTAGTAATAGTTGTATATATGCTTCGAATTAAACCATGTGGGTTGGGGATTGCATTCGCATTGGATCCAACGATGGATGGAAGCGGCATATAATGGTAAGAGAAATAGAGAACACAGAATAGATATCACTTCCGCTAATCAAATCTACATTAATAGAAAAATAACAAGGTTCCTTAGGCGTGGAACATGTTTTTGTTAGTGTATAGGTAAAATCATACTTATCTTTATGATGAAATGTCGTCTTTAAAGATCACCCGCCCATTTAGCAAATAAAAAATTGGATGAGTGTGGTTGCCGAGAGGGTTTAGAAATTCTCACGTCAATCTAAAAAGAGAATAATATACATTGTTGGATTTTATGAAGATTTAACGGTCTAGATTATAGTGCTTAGAAATAATCATGTTAATTTTAAAAGAAAATAATATATATTGTTGGATTTTATGAAGATCTAACGATCTAAATTAATTCAAACAATTTATATTGAATAAGATAGAGATACAAGATATCTTGAAAAGCATTGAGTAACCCATCTCCGCTTACTTAAAAAGGAAAATTATGTTTTTTTAGACAAAGTTCGTCCTTTAGCTTCATCGTGCAGAGATCCTGAGGCTGTGTGCCGTCGTCTGGCATGCCGCATGCACTATGGCTTTATTTGTTAAGATTGAATTAGGGTTGCATTGTGTACAGTCTGTGAGCCTGACAGCAGGGCAACGTTCAATGAAAGAGAACACAAAGACCTGATGGTAGCGTGCACACACGGTTTCGAAGCAGCCAAGACGTACGCCTCGCCAAATAACTAACTTCGATTTAGGAACCAAATTGAATAATAGGAAGGTAAATTTAAATCTATGAGAGAGAGAGCATGATCATAAGCTAGGAAGAATAAAATGCATCATGATAGAACATGCAAACAGGTACATAAATGGTGAGCACTACATTTTTATGTCGGTGACCTATGGCTCTATGATGCATCATATGGATGGAGGTAAAATAAAACGAACTCTGTCTCCTCTATCATTTAATTTAGGAGTGCTTGAAAAAAAGATAGTTGTCCATCCTGTGAAAATCGAATGGTAGAGATAAAGTATCGTGAAGTACATAAAGAAAAGTACCAATTTGGTGGAACAAAGTACCAAAATAGTGAGCAATAACAATAATACTTTTTTAATTATATCTAAATATGTTTAATTCTTTTCAAAACAAAAGTACCAGCAAATACTACTGGTACTTTAAAAGCATTGTAACAAACCTCACAATTTAGTAATCGAAATATCATTGTATTTAAAAAAATACCACTAAAAAAATGGTCTGTTGTTCGGTGCTCACACACCGTAAACTCGATCTCGACCCCTGCTGGAAGAAAACACGAGGGCCATGCATATCGCCATTTCTCAAGCACCCACGTCCATCTCCAACATCGCCCATGCCAGTGGAATTCGTGTGTGTCAAGCTTGCTTACAACCACAAGCCACAATTTTCATAGGCACTACACCGAGCACTGGCTCGCAGGCGGATGCTGCTGGTCTCTGTCATACCATGCCACATGCTAGCAGAGCAAAATCTACATAGGTGAGGTTGCCGCCGCATGATCTTGAAGGTCAATGCCCTTACCGCTAGAGCCCCCTGGTGCTTGGATTTTTGGTGGTCGTGTTGTGGGTTGGATTTATAGCACTGTGGCAGTGCTCTAAATGGTGTATTACGGGGAGCTACAGAAGGCTGGTGTTCGGCTGGTGAAAGCAGAGAGAGATGAAGAAGTTTCCACGAGAAAAGAATATGATCGATGACTAAAAGATATCAGTTCATCACCATTTAAAAATTTTGTAAATAAAACATAAAGTATAGACATTGCAAACTATGAAATTAAGTAAATCTAAATATTCATATTGAATAATGTATACCATAGAATTAAGTTAAATTAGCAGTTTGGTTCTCATATGGCCTGTAAATTATAAAAATATAAGAGTTATGTCAAATAGACATATATAAATACATAAATCTTTAATCACAATATATATTTTTATATTAATAAAAAGTAAACAAGAGAAGAGTTTATATTGAATATGTTACATGAAAAGGTAATGCACACTAGCAACAAAAATGAAAGATATATAAGATTAAAAATAAAGTAAAACATAACCTCTCATTTTTGGGTTTTAATCTTAACTTTAGTTGTTGTGGGCACAAGAAAAGGCATGTACAACTATTTCGATAAATTTTTCAGTAAGATTTAAAATAATGTATCAGCCAATTAAAAGTTTAAGATGTACTATTGGATAAAGAATTCTAAAATGCTAAAAATAACAAATCTAGCCGCGCTATTTGCACGGGTACCTTGCTAGTTCAGACGAGGCGCGCAGTGAACCCAGAGCACGAGGTGTTCTTGCGCGGCATGGCCGATGGCTGCAGCGGGTTGGTGGACGACGTCGAAAATCATTCTGTTGCGGCTTTTCCATATGACCCAGAGGAGCAGCAGAGCTGCGCGGCGGAGCGGAGGCTCGCGCCGGGGGCAAACAGCAGAGCCCCCAGCATGTCGTCGATGGCGCGCACGGACGCCTGCGGGCACACCAGGTCCCAGAAGCGGGCAATGCGCGGGCAGGTGAATAAGAGGTGGACACCATCCTCGTCGGCGTTGGAAGCCTAATTGTCGTAAATTTTACAATTTGTGACGGAACAAGTATTCAATGTCCGATCGAAGTGGCCAGAGAAGATTAGTTCTTGAGGTAAACGATCGATATGTCACTTGACCATTCGAGCTGCATTCTGCCTTCGGTTGATCTCCATGCGATTCCACATGTTCTGCGGGATGGATGGAGTGCTCTTTTCAGCAGTCTGAAGATTGTGAAAATGGAAATCGCAATTGACGGGAAGCTGAGCATAATTGCTAGCATATGAGCCTTCTTTACTGCAATTTCAGTTACCCCATATGTACGTACATGCTACCTGATAAAACATTTACATTTTGCTCTCCCAGGAACTTGTGGCCGTGGAGTCGCCGTGGCGCACAAGCCTTGGTGATCGGAAGGCGCCGGCGTGGCTTGACGCGGTCCGGTCCACGCGCGTCGGGGCACGTCCTCCCTGTACGGCGTGGGTGGGAGACCTTGGGAAGAACGTGGAAGGCGGCGGTCTCGGGGGTTTTGGAACGACCACGATGATAGGCGCGGTGTGTCGCCGGAGAACGGAACGCGCTGCACTGAACGGGACACGGATGGACCGGGGGCCGGGGTGTGCCCTGCGCCCCTGCCCTCTACGGTCTACGCACGCTCAGACACACGCACGGTATGCTCGGCACTCGAATTTTCGGACCCTAGCACAGCGTGGAAAGAAAAAAAAGAAACGAGTGGTGCATACCATCACCGCAGAGAAGATATTGTGACACATACCATCACGAACCTTTGGAATTGAAACAGCTCGAACCGTGCAATAACATCCATGGACAAGTTTTGTAGATTCGTCAAGCTCGACATGCCAGAAATTTCTTTTTAAGTCCCAATACGCAGTAGTAGGCAGTACTATGCATTTTTTAGGAACATACTGTACGCAGAAAAGAAGAAGCCAACTAAAAGTATAATGGGTCCAGCGTCCAGGTGGGATGCACCACACGAACGGCCGAACCTACACCCGTTTTGAACCCGGAAGCTCCCCGGCACGGCATGCACCGCCGCCAGCCCCGTTCTCCACGCTCCGACGACCTCCGGTTCTCTTCTCCGCCCACGGAAAAATAACGGAAGGAAGGAGGAGAAACGCGCGGCCGAGCGGGATCGCATGACCAATCTCGCGTGTCATCCGCCTTGTCCTTTTGCTTTCTTGAAGCTTTTCGTCGTCGCCGTCATCAGATAGGCATCCACATCAGATAGGGTAGCTCCAAGTCCCCACTTGCATACGCTCACGCAACGCATCCGCCGCGGCCGACTGCCACATCACCTGCTTGGGGATACAAACAAAGCAAAGCAAGATCTGACGAACCAGATCGAAGAAAAGGGATCAGGCCGCGCGCAGGGCCAGCCGCGCCGGAAAAGCCCGAAACGAGGGAAAGGTCAAAGCAGGCAGGTGTACAAATAGTGGGAACGCCAGGAGGCCAAGGGTGGTGCAGTGCTTGCTTACTCGCTCGTCATCAGTCAGTGAGTCAGTCCACGGACCGAGTGCTCTGCTCGACGCGGACATGGAGCGCGGCGCCGCGTGCTACCGGCAGTGGATCGCCGGCCAGGAGGCGGGGCTCGCGGAGCTCGAGGCCGCGCAGGCCAATGCCGGGGCCACCGACGCCGAGCTGCGGGCCGTGGTGGAGCGGTGCATGCGCGGGTACCAGGACTACGTCGCCGGCCGGCGCGCGCTGTCGCCGCACGACGGCACCGCCTTCATCGCCCCGCCGTGGTGCACCGCCTTCGAGAGGTCCGTGCTCTGGCTCGGCGGGTGCCGCCCCACCGTCGCCATCCGCCTGCTCTACAACCTCTCCGGGGAAGGCCTGGAGGCGCAGCTCGAGGAGCTCATCAACGGCCTCGGCCCGATGGTGGTCCCGCTTCACATGGGGAGCATGGGGATCACGCCCGGGCAGATGGTGCTCCTCACCGACCTCCACCGCCGGACGCTCCACCAGGAGAACGTCCTCTCCGACCGGCTCGCCACCCTGCATGAGGACGTCGCCGACCAGCCGCTCCTCCCCATCGTGCGCCAGCGCGCCGCGGCGGCGGCGGCACAGCCTCGCGCCGCGGCCGTCGACGCCGAGGTGGCCGCGGCGTTCAACAGCTACAGGGCCGCGATGGCGCAGCTGGTGGCGGAGGCCGACGAGCTGCGGATGGCCACGGCGCGGGCGCTGGCGACGGAGATCCTGACGCCGCGGCAGGCGGTGGAGATGCTGGCGGCGGCCAAGCAGCTGCACCTCTCCATTCGTGACTGGAGCCGCCGTTCGGAAGGCGCCCAGCCGCCGCAGCCTAACGGGCCGTCCGCCGACGTCTCCTCCTCCGCCTCCCCGCGGAACCCATGACAGACTCGCCGTTCCCTCACCCTTTGCTTGCACCTGCAGCATCCCGTGTGTGTGCGCCGTGAAACCACCTCCCCGTCCTCGGTCCTATAGACCGATCACCCTAGTACATATTTCCTCCATTAATCTGTACAAAGGTTCTTGCATGCTTGTGTGTTCTAAGAAGCTATAACCGCTGTAACTAATACCCTGTGCGTGTGTTTGCATATGTGAACTCTCTTTGCTTCTCTCTACTGCTACTGGTTTCTTCTTCTTCGTTGTTGTGCCTTTACTGTTGTCTATCTAGCCCGCTCTTATATACACACGGCGTGATCCCCTCTCCTCCTTGGAAACCTTGGGAAGAAGCCGTGGACATCTCGTCTTCAACCTCATTGTTTTTTTTTAATCTTTGTTAATGGCGGCCAAGCTGTGCGTGGGCTTGCCATCGATGGCATAGCTGCGTTGGCCTTTCCGGCGCCGCACCGGCGCTCGCCTTTCCGGTTCCCTGTTCTGTGTTCCGTGTACCGACCGACAAGAGGCGGACGGGGACGGGGTCGATCGGCTCCGGGCTCGTATCTCTCGCCCCGCGTCGCCTTTCAGTTCCTCGTCGCTTTCGCTGTGCGCGGCGACGAGGCAGACTGGAGCAGCAGGCCCGCATGGGCGAGAGCCGAGAGTGCGGGGGCAGCCGGCAGCAGCCTGCATCGCGCGCTTGCATGCGCGACGCGTGGACCGAGCCTGATGACTCATGCAGTGGACCGTGCCTAATTTACTGGCAGCAGCAAGAGTCAGGACTGGTGCCGACTGGTGCCAGTAGGACTGAGGCCGCCCGTGTACTACTGGGTCTGTTTAGTTCCCAAAATTTTTTCAACTACCCGTCACATCAATCTTCGGACACTGACTATGGACGAAAGGGATGCGGATAATTTCTGCATCCGATTCGCTCCGAATTACGCAAATGGAGAATAGTTTTTTTGCATCCATCCGGATGTGGATAATTCGAATCCGATTGTGTGCGGATGCGGATTAGAATATGATGTTAGCGATATCCGACGGATATGGATTATCTGACAATTGAATGCAGATAATCCGAGACCTATAAAAGGATATCCGACTCCTATGACAACCCAATACGACCCATACACTATGACCTTTTACCTATACATAATTTTTTAGTCCACAAAATTTTATATATATATATATATAGTGTGTGTGCACGTGCATTAAAAACCTTAGTTAACTATCCATATTTAGTTATTTTGTTTGACGTGATTGCTATACTCTTAAGTATAAGTTGAGAACTCATGATAATTTTATTCGAGGTCAGAGTGTGAAGTGTCATTCTCGACAGTGAAGATTACATTCATTATTAGCGAATCATAAAGAGTATTTTTCATATTATGTTGATACTTTACGACTTTGCTTTCAAAAATATTGGTCACCATTTGAAGTTGAATATAAGCATGTATTATCCGACTATATTTATCCGCGTCCGCTCCGACACCGATCCGACTCCGCACCGTATCCGACATCCGAAAAAATCTACATCCGTAACCGCTTCCGTGTAATATCCGCTCCGCTCCACATCCGACAAAAAATATGGATGTGGATGTGGAGAAGGTATTATCTGATCTGATCCGATCCGCTTTCATCCCTAGAGCCAACACACGGTATACCCTTGTACTATAGTGCGCTTCATCAAAACTCTCCTTTGCTCTTTTCCTTCGGTTCTCCAAACTTGAAATGTTTGGAATTAGTGGTCCTAACATGAACGTCTTTCCTTTTTTTTTTGGAACCATGAACGTCTTTCCTGGACTTTTGATATGATGGAGAACACGATCCACAGGCCGATTCGTCAAATGTGAAGGTACGCATCAAGGCGTCATGGTGCCAAAGAACCGTCAGATCCACCACGGTGGTGCTCGAAAGTGAAACTCTTTTGTTGTCGTGAAAGTATTTTATTCGCAATTTGTACCATTCGAGGATGGTGCATAAGTGTAATAGCCGGGACAAGCGTTGCAAATCAAGGCATTCTGTATCTGCTAAATCTGTTGTGTTGCAAAGTGAAGCAACTATTTACGTGCAAGTTTTCTTTCTAGATAATGCCATGAGAGATTGGTCATCTTGTATGATGTCGTGATGGTGGGACAAGATACCAAGAACCCGTTGGATGGAAAGTGCTGGAAAGTAAAACTCCTAGTTGATGTGTACGACTTGTTCCCAACTCATGTCACATGATAGGTTAGTCCCACTGTTGTAAAGGTGGAGAGGCTAATCCCACCGGCGTCATAGGCCATGTTTGGATGGAGGTGTTAGTGTTAGTTTGTAGCAAACTAACACCAAAACTAATACTTTGGAGCCAAACACATGTGTTAGTTTGGTATTAGTTGGAACTAACACCCCTCAAAAAACTAACACCTCCAAGAGGTGGAAATTGGTGTTACTTTGGTGAACCTCACCCCTTTTCTCTCTCCCTCTCCTTTTTCAAATGATTGGAAAAGTTACTTTAAATGCAAACTAACACCTCCATCCAAACATCTAAGGTGTTAGTTTTTTATGTGTTAGTTTGGAGGTGTTAAAAACTACCACTAACACTAACACTAACATCTACCATCCAAACACAGCCATAGTGGTCGTGAGGGGTTGGGTATCAAAGTGATAAGAACCTGACAGGCGGATTGTGCTAGAAAGCGATACCTCTTTTGTTGATGTGAGCGTTAGTTTCTTTCCAACTCATGACGTAAGAGGCTAGTTTAACTAGTATGATACTGGCATAAAAAGACAAGTTGGATGTGCAGTGTGGGAGAGTTAGCCCAGTTGGTGTAATGGTGAGCATGAGAGGTCCTAATATCCTCCGGGTGGATAGTGGTAGGAAGTGAAAAAATAGTTGGCGTGCAACATATTCTTCAAAACTCATGCCATAAAGAGTACTTCCATTAGAGTTGTTGTGAGCACAAGATTTGCGTGTTTTAGCATCGACAACCAACGAGATGGGCGGCGCAAGAAAGTTAAACTCCTTGTCGACGTGCAAGCTTTCTTCCCAACTCATGCTTCGAGAGAGATTAGTCATTTATATTGGGGTGCTGGATGGGGTAGTGCTGAAAAGTGAAACTCCCAGTTGACGTGCAAGTAACATGCTCGACTTTTGCCATGAGATTACTACACCCAAAGTGATGGTGGCCATGAGGGTTAGCTTCAAGGAATCAAGGACTTGCCAAATGAGCGATGCTGGAAAGTGAAATTGTTAGGTGTCGTGCAAACATTTTCTTTCGAGACACGTGCCTCAAGAACCTTATGAGACGGAGAGGAGATAAAAGGTGAAACTTCTTGTTAAAATGCATGTTAGGGAAGATTATCTAACCAAATATTTATGATGACGAGCATAAGGGTTGGATGTCGATGGACATAGGATGGTGCTGGAAAGCAAAACTCTATTGGATATAATTGCAATCATTTATTCCAAACTCATGTCATGAGAGGTCGGTAGGGAGTTTTGCTTGTGTGATCATTGGCACAAGGGTTGGGTGTGCGGAGGCATTCAAAAACCTGCTGGACGTGCAAGATTCTCCCTCCCCCCAAGTGCATGACATGGGAAGCGAGTCCAACATGTGTGATGGTGGGCATGAGGATTGGGTTTCGTGTAAGCATTCTTTCCAACTCATGAACAACTCTTCTACTTTAAAATCCCGCTCATGGGCCCCATGTGTGCCACTCCTTGAGTCTCGATAGAGATGCAACGTCATTCCATAATGTCTTTTCCTTTACATGTCCTTTTGTTCATGTTGTCTTAATTTGTTCCTCACTCCTATGCTGTAAGTTTCCACCATGAGCACTTACCCCTTAACTATATTGGGAAACATAATATGAGGAGACATATATTGCGGGCGGCCACTAGATCATAACAATGCTAGAAAAAAATAGCTCATAACCAATATTATCTTAATTTCTTGCTATATGCTGCTACAATTTTAGGAATACATATATTCAAATATGACATCTAGAGCATAGGCACATACTATAGTACTATACTCTTATTTCTAAAAATATGATATTGATTATTTTTAAATAATCATTTGGTTGAAGGTGACATAATTTTTTTCATAATTCTTTTAAAGAAAACTTACAGATGTTTAATAATTTGCATGCAATAATTTTGGAAGGCATTGGAATAGACAAATAAATGGTAATTTAGACATTTATCCACTCTTCTTATCTAGTTATATTCCAAGATGGAGCGAATATTTATTATTGTTTCTAAACCTTTAAGTGACTCATTCTTAATATTTTTTGGCCTACTCATGAAATATGTTTTACAATTTTTTTTTTGCATATGACTTTTGAGGAGTTTCAATTTTTTTCCAAACTTGGTTTCAAATTTATTTTCTTTTTCAAGTTTTTATGAAATGTTTTCACAATAATTTCTTAGAAAAATACTTTTGGTGGAAGGCCTTGGTTGGATTTTTCAAAACGTTTTTCTAAGTAATTTTGAAAAAATTTGTGTTAAATTTTGTTTCAAATGGAGCACAAAGTGTGAACGGAAGAGATTCCTACCCAAGTCATCTAAACTCACATGATGTGTTGCTCTTTTTGTGGATAGTAGTGTGTCATTATGTTTTTCTCACTATCTTAGAATATAGCTACATTTAGATTTATCACAAATCAAACATTTGTAACTTTGACTATAAATAAAAGACCAAGTTATATGATAAATGTAAAAGTGATGTTAGTAGATTTATCATGAAACCAACTATCATAATATGTAATTTTTTTGTTTGAAATAACTTATTTTTAGTGATATTGTTGATCAAGTAAAAATTATTTGATTTAGTACAAACTTAAACATATCTATATTTTGGGATAGAGGCATGAAATGATCTGGTTAAAACACAAAAATAACTGGGAGGTACGATTGAGCTATAAATTAGGGCTCGAACGTTGGGGCCTTGTGAGTATTTATAACATGCCACACTAGGAAATATAGTGACATGGTAAGGTATTTATAAGAAGGGGTGAAAGATGGATTTCATAAGATGAAATTGGGTATACCCTATTTCCAAGACTACGAAGCACATTGAAATTTTGTCATAGAGGACTTGAGAGTCTTATTTCATCTAATTTTACCCAATCCAATGCCTTGAGTTAAAGTCTATGCAAAGCCTATAAGATCTGATTTCATCCAATCCGGTGCCTCAAATTTAAAAATATGAGGCCCTGTTTAGTTCGTTGAAAATTTTTGGAGAAAATTTTTGGGGTTCCCTTCCAAGGTCTATAAAGAGTATTAAATGTAGACTACTTACAAAACTAACTACACAAATGTACTAGAAATAACGAGATGAATCCATTAAGCCTAATTGATCCGTCATTAGAGATTGGTTACTGTAGCACAATGTTGTCTAATCATGTCATAATTAGGCTCATTAGATTCGTCTCGAAAATTAAGGTAGGAGTTGTGGAATGAGTTTTGTCATTAATTCACATTTAATACTCCTAATTAGTGTCCGGAGATTAATGTGACGGGTAATTGGTGAAATATTTTGGAACTAAACGGGGCCTCATGAGTTTGCCTATAAAATGGTGACATAAGACTTGTGGAGATATTTGGTTTTGTTGATGTGTTAGAGGAACAACTCACCTTTACACGTGTTGGAAATAGTCACGGACCGGTGAGCTGGGCGGCATGCTCCGTTTTTTTTTTGAGAAGTCTGACGGCCTGCTAGAAAGTGCGTGTTGATGGACTTCTTTTTTTTTGAAATGGAAATATGCATTCCATTAACCGAAGGACTCAGTGATATCACTGGTCACAAGATCCTCGACGCCCGGGGGCACTCCGTCCCAGCGAGAGACAGAGTTCAGAGGACTAATACAACCCTGCGCCGCAAGAGCATGCGCGACACGATTACAAGCTCTAGGACAAAACGAAACTGAACTAGAAATAAACGAAGACCGGCACAAATCCTTGATCTCCAGCACCATTCCTCCTGAGCTGCAAGTGCAAAATTATTCGACTCCATGGCCAGCTTCAGCATTAGAGAATCCGTTTCCACCTGAATTTTTCTGACACCCAAATCTGCTGCAGCCTTTACACCCTTTAAGCATGCTACTAACTCGGCATGGAAAGCATCCAGCAAGAAGGAGCAGTTCCCGGCGCCAGCATTGATCACCACTCCATCTTCATCACGAAGCACATAACCCCAGCCACCTGCACTAGTACTTGGCGAAAAAGCACCATCAGTGTTCAGCTTCACAAAATCATGCGCCGGCTGCTGCCATTTCTGCTTCTGCCTAGGAGCCTTTGTCTGCTCTGTTCGCCCTATTGTCTGAAATTCGTCAGACAACTTGGCCACCAGCATTGCCAGTTCCGGCGCTCCCCTCAGCTTATCTCCCTCCCTCACTCGATTCCTCTCCAGCCACCACTGTCTCAATAGGACCATCACCTTCATCCGTTCTCCTTCCTTCATCCCAAGGATCATATTAACCACCTCCTTGGCTGTTTGCAAAGCAGTGAACGCCACCCTGACGTGCTCCAATCCCAGCTCTTTCCACATGGGTATAACGTGTTTGCACTTGAAGAATAAATGGCAGCCATCTTCATTCAGCCTCTTACACACTACACACTTCGTATCCAGCTCCATGCCCCTCCTTTCCAGGCCTATGCGTAGAGCTAGAGAATTATGTGCAAACCTCCATAAAAAGTGCTTGACTTTTCCTGGGCACTCCAATTTCCATAAACTCTTCCACATTTCATTCTCCCTAACAATTCCATTTGAGCCCGATTGGGCGCCCCTTCTATCATTGCGCCTCTCGCATGCTCTCTGCACCTTGTACGCCGATCTCACAGAGAAAAGTCCCCTAGGGTCATAATGCCAGGTGAAGCGTCCCCTCATCAGAGGTGACTAAATGTGATACAAATACCAGTCCCAGGAGGCTGGTAACACATTTATTACATCAGATGGTTCATTGCCGTACAACACGTCGAGGCTGTGGGCATGGGAGCGCCACTGCCACGAGTACTAACATAAGAACTATAGACCAAACTACAATAGCAAAGGCATCTAAGATATTTTCAGAGTCTTGCGCCATGGAAGCTTCCTGTGGAGACCCTGAATCCACAGGCACGGGTTGGGTGCAGGACAGCAACCTACTCGACGTCTTCGGGAACGAAGTCGGGATCCTCCTCTGAAAAATAGTTAATTAAGCAAGGGTGAGTACATACGTACTCAACAAGTTCAGCCCCACCCACAGAGGGGCTAAAAAGCAGATCATGCACAGGATATATCAAGGATCGGGATAAGGTTCATTTTGCAACACATTTACTCATGCAAGGGTTTGTTTTCGAAAAGGTTTTCGCAAACAGTTTTTATAACCCAAGTAACTCAGTTGTTTTTGAGAAAACCAATTGAGGACTACCGGACTCCCCGTCCGCAGTAGCCCAGGCACACAGCCACACACCTTTCCAGAAATCAACTCACACCAAGAAAACATCCCTTAACCCAAACACTAGTTTTGTGACCACACCGTGACTCATCCAATACCGTGGACACGACTATTCGAATAGATTTTACACTCTGCAGAGGTTGTAATCTTTACCCACAAGTAGGGTACCGCCACACGAACACCTTAGTGTCGGCGCGGATCCTATCAAAGCCATTACCCACCTTAGCTAACCCTACTAGCCACCACGGAAGCAACCAAGGGGTTATCTCACATAACCAGGGCGTAACTCACACAGATCGTACCCCTACTCCTTGATCTCCCGCTGCTCACCCGCACTCCTGACGGCAAGTAGATTAACTAGTGGGATTTATGCTAAGCCGTTGCCACATACAACGGTCGAGTGGTAGTACGATAATTGGGCCAGGTGAGATGTCACGCAACCCGGTCCTTAACGACAAGATGGACATCTCCCAACACGCTCAACCACAAAGGTACGAGCTCCTCCAACTCCTGACACACACGTCCACCTCGTCCACCTAGTTCTTTACTCATTTTCCAAAATACCCAATCCCCATTTTTAAAGCACTCACACATTTTTAAAGCAATCATTTAGGCCAAACAAGGTTCAATCATAGCAATCAAGGGTGGCTATCCTACCAGGTTTTTGTAGTAAAACAATATGCAATTTATAAAATGGGTCATAGGGTTGTGTTTATAAAACTGGGACCAAAGCATGCATCAAAGGATGAGATTGAACTTGCCGTCTTCGAAGTCCTCGGGGAGTTCCTGCTCACGGTTTGGGACCTCGGTCTCCTGCTCGTAGTACTCGGCTCCAAGCTCCGGCTCGCGGTACCTCCTCGTTCACTCCGTCGGCTATCGCGCACACAAATCAACACACAATCAATACATGCACACAAGATTTACCGGCTGAGCTCGAGGAAGAAAATAAACAGAGAATGAGGGAATGAATATTATTTATGGGAAAAAGGCTCGGCGGAAATATAGATGAAAAGGCCGGGGCAAGAGCTGGGATTGATCGGGCGGAAATATAGATATGAAATGATGCGTTAAAGGCGTCATTAGGATTAATTAAGAAAGGTTAAGGATTAAATGTAATTAAGTTTAAAGGAAAAGGGACTCAGTTGTAATATATAAATGAGGTAGGGTGTAAATAAAATGGCCTAGGACCTATTTGTACATGACCTTGGAAAAGTAAGGGCTAATTCATAATTTGATTCATTGGATAGGGTCTATTTGAAAGAAGAAGGAGAGAGAGGGAATAAAGAAGGGAGGGGGTTTCGGGGAAAAGGAAAAGGGGCAGGGGCTCTGAGCAAAAAGACCAAGAGAGAGGGAGGGGGGTGGAAGGGTATGGTTGTAAAAGGAAAAGAGTAGGGGTCCTTGGCCAAATGGCCATCTTCTCCCTTCCGAACATAACAGAGGAGGGGGGGAGATCGTCCGGGCAGCCGGCCGGCGGGGGTGCTCGCCGGCGGCCCAGGCCATGGCGACGGCTGGGAGGTGGGGGAAAACGGAGAGGGCGACGAGGTTGATCTACTCCGCCTCTCACCTTGGTCGGGGACGGCCTGTGGAGGCGGCTCCTCGGCGGCGGGCGGCTGCAGGCAGTGGTGGTTAGGGGCGGCTCGGGTGGCGGCGCGGTGGAGTGCAAGGAGGGAGAGGGAGATGGCTGTGGAGGTGCGAGGTGCGATGAGGGGTGTCGCCGGTCCTTTTATAGCCGCGGAAAGGCGGTATCTCGGCCGAGCCGAGCACGCGGAGCTCGTGCGGCTGTCAATGGCGGTTCGGCCCATGTGGCCGTGGTTGGCCGGCCGGGATTCGCAGCAAGGAGTGAATGCGGCACTGTGGGAGATGACCTGTCGGGCAGCGGCATTGCGGTGGAGTGCGAGCCGGGCAGCAGCAGCACAGGCAGCGGCGTGATGCGGGCGGCGGCTTGCGGCGTGCTGGTGCTTGGAGGTGACGGCTCAGGCAGGCGAGGCGGCGGGGAGTAATTGGTGGCGCTGTTCAACGGGACGTGGCGGGCAGCGGTGAGGTGTGCGAGCTGGTGGTGGCAGGCGTGAGCACGGCGCGGGGCGGACGGCAGCTTGCGGTGGCGCCGTGCCTGGAAATGACGGGGCGTGCAGGCGGAGTAAATGGTTGCCGTGGCGTCGAGCGGCAGCGGTGGAGTTATGGTGGTCTGCGGTGTCGTGACGTGGTGGCGCTGTGTAGCCGAGGTGACGGCTCGACGGCAGCAGCGCCGGTGGCGGGGTGCGGCGGTGATGGTGGCGTGGAGGTGATGCGTCGGCGCAGGCGGAAGTAAATGCCCGTTGCGGCATCGAGCGGCAGTCGCGCGGTCTTGTCGTGGGCCAGGCGCGCGACGTCCCGAGGCGGGGGAGCCGACGTGCGGCACGTCAGAGAGAGGGCAGGCTGGCGGGGCTAGAAGCAGAGGCACGGGGCCGGGGGCAGAGGCGCCGGGTCGATGGAGGAAGAAAGGAGGAGGGAAAAAGAAGAAAGAAAAGGGAAAAAGAAAATAGGAAAAAGGGAAAAGGAGAAAAGAGAAAAGGGAAGAGGAGAAAGGGTTAGAAAAACCTAGGAAAAATTAGGAGGGATTTTTGGTGGCACTTTCCCCGGGTTCGAGCACTCGCGGGGCTGACGCGGCGTCAAACCACTCCCGGTGTCGGTGGTGAGGCTGGCGAACGGGTCGGCCAGCGGGACCGTCGCAGGCCTGGGATTCCCGGCGAGGTGGCCGACCGCGGCGCTGTGCCAGCGTTGTGCGACACGACGCGATGAGCGGCGGTGACGCGAGTGGTGGCGTGCGGGATTGGCGGTGCCGGTGGAATTCGCGGCGTGTGCGCCGAGGAGAGGGAAAAGGAATTGATGATCGGGGTTTTCGGGGAAACGATCGAGCTCAGCGGAAAGGTTTTTGAAAAACCCGTGTGTTTTAGCAGGTGATTTATTAGGGGCTAAAAACGTGGGCGTTACAAACCTACCCCACTTAAAATGAATCTCGTCCTCGAGATTCGGCTAGTTCCTGAACAAGTGGGGAAACTCTTTCTTCATCGCGTCCTCTCATTCCCAAGTGGCTTCTTCTATTCTGCCAACTCGGGAGCTGCCATCCTATAGGGCCTCTTGGCTATGACAGAGGTTCCGAGGATAAGGTCAAAGACAGCTCTGTATCTGGCATTCTGAGGAGTTCTTCAGGGAGCACATCTGAATATTTCCTCACTACTAGGACTTCTTCTATGGGTCTGGTTTCCATGCTAAAATCCATTATGTCTGGTCTGCTTCCTCGGGTATGGCAGGTTACTTGCACTCCGTCTGGGTTGGTTAGGTGTACTACCTTATCAGCACAACTTATAAGGCCGTGGTGAAGGTTTAACCAGTCCATCCCAAGAATCACATCTATCCCTTTGGACTTTAGTACTACTAGGTCCGCTAGGAACTCTACCCCACTTAAAATGATTCTCACCCGGGAGCAACCCAGTTGACACTTGATGTCACCTCCGGGTGTTCGGGTTAACAGGGGTGCTTTTAGTAGTACTGTAGGTATCTTGTGTTTTTCCATGAAACTTGAGGATATGAACGAATGTGATGCTCCTGAATCAAATAATATGGTTGCCAAGACTGAGCTGACCAGGAACTCACCGAGCACTACGCCTTGTGCTTCTTGAGCCTCTTGTGCGTTGATGTGGTTGACGCGGGCTCGTCCATAGGACTGCTGGGGCTGCCTCATCTGCTGGTTGTTGTTGTTGTTGCTGCGAACCGGCACGCGGTTGGCTCTAGATACGACCGGTCTCGGCCCATTCACCGAGTTGGAGAGGGTTGAAGTTGCTGGCTTTTTGGCGTATGGGCAGTTGGCAATGAAGTGTCCAGTCTCACGGCAGTTGAAACATGCTTTGGTGTTGTTGTTGTTGGTAGTGACCTGGCTAGCATTGCTCTGTGGAGGTTTCATGGTGTTTTGGTTGTTGTATTGTTTGAACTGGGTTTTAGGGCCCCGAGAGCCCGTGGCTTGTGACTGGGTTCTGTACTGCATGGGGGCTTGGGACCTAGGCATGAGGTGGCCGAAGCTTCTCTGCCTCTAGGAACGCTCTTGCTGTTGAGCCTTGTGCTCCATGAACTTACGCTTGTTGTCCTTCTTTTCTTCTGCCCTGGCTCTCTCCGTGAGGATAGCCATGTTCATAAGTGTATTGAAATCCGGGTAGATCTGAGGGGTAAGCAGAGTCCTCAGTTCCGGAGTCAAGCCCTTCTTGAACATGTCCTGTTTCTTCGAGTCTTTGTCCACTTCTTCAGGGGCATAGCGGGCTAACTCTATGAACTGGTAGGTGTACTCCTCCACTGACTTGTTGCCCTGGCGAAGTTCACGGAACTCGTCTGCCTTGCGCTTCAGTGTGGCTTCTGGGATGTGGTAGCGACGAAACTCTTCCACAAACTCATCCCAAGTGATGGTGGAGGGATCTTTGGCTGCTGCACAGTAGTTTTCCCACCAAGCCAAGGCTGTCCCGGTGAGCTGGTGGGTGGCCAGGAGAACCTTGTCCCGATCTTCACAGTTGAATGGCTCCAGTTCCCTTAGGATGGCCCTCAGCCAGTCATCTGCATCCAAGGGATTCACGGACCCGCCAAACGTGGGTGGCTTTGTCCGGAGAAATTCTATCAGTTTCTCATTCATGCCCAGAACACGGGGCTTTGGGCGGTTGATGGCATTGGCTATGGCTTCCAGCAACAGTGTCTGGTTGGCCAACACTTGCGCCAGGTCTACGGCAGGTGGTGGCGGTGGCGGGACCATGTTTTCTCCTCCATCTTCGCCCTGATTCACTTCCTGGTCGTTATGGCGCTCCCTTCGTTCAGCATGCGATCCTTCCGCGTTTTGGTCCATACGACCGGAGCCTTGGAAGGTCCTGGCGGGACGCCTTGAAACCATCTGTAGGGGAGCGGGTTTCTATGAGATTTAGATTTTATGTGATGTTTAAGTTGATTAAGACGGATTTTTGAAAGACAGGATCTGATTCCTGCCGTCAAGCACACAACAAGCACACATGACAAACAAGCACACACAACTTTATTTCAACCATGAGAGGAGGATACATCCCGAACTACTCGACTGGTACAACGCTGGTACACTACACGACTTGGCACTATGACAAAAGTTAAGGGTGCGGTTCTAAATCCGGACCAACACTGCTTCATTCCCTGGGCAAGGGTATCTGGGGCATGCTACTCGCGGGGCGAGCCATCTTCTGGGGCGGTGTGTGCTTCCAGTGGAATGAGCAGCTCATCACCGTCATCATCCTGGGGGTTCCCGTTCTCTTGGGGCTGGGCGGAAGTTCCTTCTTCAGCGGTTGATGTTGGTTGCTCGGCGGCTACAGACGGTGTTGGGGTCTCAGGAACTCCTCCCCATCCTATGAGGGGTGTCCCAACTAGGACTTGTGCTTCTCCCACAGCCGGAACGGGTGTTCTACTGTTGGTCCATTCCTGTATGCGCTGATCCTGGATCCGCCTGAGGCTCTCATGGGCAACAACTTCACTACTTATGGCGGTCGCGGTCCTTGCTTCAGCTTGGGCTACTCGAACTTGGTGCATCCTTACTGTGACTTCCGCTTGCTCAGCCCGACCAATTTGCTCCCTCAGGAACTTGGCCTGATCATCAAAGAGTTTATCCAGGGAGACGAGGTAGGCAACTACATGGTACAAAAGATCTTCTTGGTGACGGCGCCGTTCCAGGTTTCTCATGCGGGCCTGCCAGACTGGAGTCCGGATGGCGGGAGGATAAAGCCTCATCGGTGTGGAGACGAGGTGCTCCTCGTAGATCCTGCACAGGTAGCGGAGAGTTTTCCGGAGGGCCAAGGGGTAGGTATCTCGGTGTCGGAACCCTGTGGCGGTCACGCGCCACGGCTCGATGTTGGGGTAGCGGGCGCTTCTGGCGATGGAGAGGACCACCCTACAACAAAGAGTGCCGAGTTGCTCATACTCTCTGCTATAGTACCTTGGGCGCTTAGTGATACCGAGGCGCACCAGGAAGTTGATAAGAAGGCGAGCAAAACCAGGCTCCTCCTGGCACACGCCTTGGGTCCATCCATCTTCGGCCATCTAAAAACAAGGGTAGAGTTGAACAAGTGGTGCAAAGGATAGGGTACAAAAGACGAGGGCCAAGGTAAGTGCTTGTGTGGGAAAGATCTAGTAGAGAAAGGCTTAGAAAAGGTCTCGGGTCCTAGGGGTCGCGTCCTACGGCCAACCTACGGCTCTGATACCACCTGAAGTGTCCCCTCATCAGAGGTGACTAAATGTGATACAAATACCAGTCTCAGGAGGCTGGTAACACATTTATTACATCAGATGGTTCATTGCCGTACAACACGTCGAGGCTGTGAGCATGGGAGCACCACTGCCACGAGTAGTAACATAAGAACTACAGACCAAACTACAATAGCAAAGGCATCTAAGATATCTTCAGAGTCTTGCGCCATGGAAGCTTCCTGTGGAGACCCTGAATCCATAGGCACGGGTTGGGTGCAGGACAGCAACCTAATCGACGTCTTCGGGAACGAAGTCGGGATCCTCCTCTGAAAAACAGTTAATTAAGCAAGGGTGAGTACATACGTACTCAACAAGTTCAACCCCACCCATGAAGGGGCTAAAAAGTAGATCATGCACAGGATATATCAAGGATCAGGATAAGGTTCATTTTGCAACACATTTACTCATGCAAGGGTTTGTTTTCGAAAAGGTTTTCGCAAACAGTTTTTATAACCCAAGTAACTCAGTTGTTTTTGAGAAAACCAATTGAGGACTACCGGACTCCCCGTCCGCAGTAGCCCAGGCACACAGCCACACACCTTTCCAGAAATCAACTCACACCAAGAAAACATCCCTTAACCCAAACACTAGTTTTGTGACCACACCGTGACTCGTCCAATACCGTGGACACGGCTATTCGAATAGATTTTACACTCTGCAGAGGTTGTACATCTTTACCCACAAGTAGGGTACCGCCACACGAACACCTTAGTGTCGGCACGGATCCTATCAAAGCAATTACCCACCTTAGCTAACCCTACTAGCCACCACGGAAGCAACCAAGGGGTTATCTCACATAGCCAGGGCGTAACTCACACAGATCGTACCCCTACTCCTTGATCTCCCGCTGCTCACCCGCACTCCTGATGGCAAGTAGATTAACTAGTGGGATTTATGCTAAGCCGTTGCCACATACAACGGTCGAGTGGTAGTACGATAATTGGGCCAGGTGAGATGTCATGCAACCCGGTCCTTAACGACAAGATGGACATCTCCCAACACGCTCAACCACAAAGGTACGAGCTCCTCCAACTCCGGACACACACGTCCACCTCGTCCACCCAGTTCTTTACTCATTTTCCAAAATACCCAATCCCCATTTTTAAAGCACTCACATTTTTAAAGCAATCATTTAGGCCAAACAAGGTTCAATCATAGCAATCAAGGGTGGCTATCCTACCAGGTTTTTGTAGTAAAACAATATGCAATTTATAAAACGGGTCATAGGGTTGTGTTTATAAAACTGGGACCAAAGCATGCATCAAAGGATGAGATTGAACTTGCCGTCTTCGAAGTCCTCGGGGAGTTCCTGCTCGCGGTTCGGGACCTCGGTCTCCTGCTCGTAGTACTCGGCTCCAAGCTCCGGCTCGCGGTACTCCTCCTCGTTCACTCCGTCGGCTATCGCGCACACAAATCAACACACAATCAATACATGCACACAAGATTTACCGGCTGAGCTCGAGGAAGAAAATAAACAGAGAATGAGGGAATGAATATTATTTATGGGAAAAAGGCTCGGCGGAAATATAGATGAAAAGGCCGGGGCAAGAGCTGGGATTGATCGGGCGGAAATATAGATATGAAATGACGCGTTAAAGGCGTCATTAGGATTAATTAAGAAAGGTTAAGGATTAAATGTAATTAAGTTTAAAGGAAAAGGGACTCAGTTGTAATATATAAATGAGGTAGGGTGTAAATAAAATGGCCTAGGACCTATTTGTACATGACCTTGGAAAAGTAAGGGCTGATTCATAATTTGATTCATTGGATAGGGTCTATTTGAAAGAAGAAGGAGAGAGAGGGAATAAAGAAGGGAGGGGGTTTCGGGGAAAAGGAAAAGGGGCAGGGGCTCTGAGCAAAAAGACCAAGAGAGGGGGAGGGGGGTGGAAGGGTATGGTTGTAAAAGGAAAAGAGTAGGGGTCCTTGGCCAAATGGCCATCTTCTCCCTTCCGAACATAACAGAGGAGGGGGGGAGATCGTCCGGGCAGCCGGCCGGCGGGGGTGCTCGCCGGCGGCCCAGGCCATGGCGACGGCTGGGAGGTGGGGGAAAACGGAGAGGGCGACGAGGTTGATCTACTCCGCCTCTCACCTTGGTCGGGGACGGCCTGTGGAGGCGGCTCCTCGGCGGCGGGCGGCTGCAGGCAGTGGTGGTTAGGGGCGGCTCGGGTGGCGGCGCGGTGGAGTGCAAGGAGGGAGAGGGAGATGGCTGTGGAGGTGCGAGGTGCGATGAGGGGCGTCGCCGGTCCTTTTATAGCCGCGGAAAGGCGGTATCTCGGCCGAGCCGAGCACGCGGAGCTAGTGCAGCTGTCAATGGCAGTTCGGCCCGTGTGGTCGTGGTTGGCCGGCCGGGATTCACAGCGAGGAGTGAATGCGGCGCTGTGGGAGATGACCCGTCGGGCAGCGGCGTTGCGGTGGAGTGCGAGCCCGGCAGCAGCAGCACAGGCAGCGGCGTGATGCGGGCGGCGGCTTGCGGCGTGCTGGTGCTTGGAGGCGACGGCTCAGGCAGGCCAGGCGGCTGGGAGTAATTGGTGGCGCTGTTCGACGGGACGTGGCGGGCAGCGGCGAGGTGTGCGAGCTGGTGGTGGCAGGCGTGAGCGCGGCGCGGGGCGGACGGCAGCTTGCGGCGGCGCCGTGCCTGGAAGTGACGGGGCGTGCAGGCAGAGTAAATGGTCGCTGTGGCGTCGAGCGGCAGCGGCAGAGTTATGGTGGTCTGCGGCGTCGCGACGCGGTGGCGCTGTGTAGCTGAGGTGACGGTTCGACGACAGCAGCGCCGGTGGCGGGGTGCGGCGGTGATGGTGGCGTGGAGGTGATGCGTCGGCACAGGCGGAAGTAAATGCCCGTCGCGGCGTCGAGCGGCAGTCGCTCGGTCTTGTCGTGGGCCAGGCGCGCGACGTCCCGAGGCGGGGGAGCCGGCGTGCGGCGCGCCAGAGAGAGGGCAGGCCGGCGGGGCCAGAAGCAGAGGCGTGGGTCCGGGGGCAGAGGCGCTGGGCCGAAGGAGGAAGAAAGGAGGAGGGAAAAAGAAGAAAGAAAAGGGAAAAAGAAAATAGGAAAAAGGGAAAAGGAGAAAAGAGAAAAGGAAAGAGGAGAAATGGTTAGAAAAACCTAGGGAAAATTAGGAGGGATTTTTGGTGGCACTTTCCCCGGGTTCGAGCACTCGCGGGCCTGACGCGGCGTCGAACCACTCCCGGTGTCAGTGGTGAGGCTGGCGAACGGGTCGGCCAGCGGGACCGTCGCAGGCCCGGGATTCCCGGCGAGGTGGCCGACCGCGGCGCTGTGGCAGCGTTGTGCGACATGACGCGATGAGCGGCGGTGACGCGAGTGGTGGCGTGCGGGATTGGCGGTGCCGGTGGAATTTGCGACGTGTGCGCCGAGGAGAGGGAAAAGGAATTGATGATCGGGGTTTTCGGGGAAACGATCGAGCTCAGCGGAAAGATTTTTGATAAAACCCGTGTGTTTTAGCAGGTGATTTATTAGGGGCTAAAAACGCGGGCGTTACACCAGGCCACCACATCATCCAGTCCAGATGTACTGGGAGGGACAAGATGGTCCTGACATCCTCTTCAACGAAAGTTTGCATGACAAGATCGACATCCCACTGGCCTGTGATTGGGTCGATCAGTTCCTCAACTCGTGTGATTAGATTCCTTCCCCTAGGTGTCACCGGCCTTCTGGTCCATTCCCTCGGGAGCCAAGGGTCTGACCATATGTTGATATCCTTCCCATTCCCCACTCTCCATATTATACCATTTTTCAGCACCTGTACTCCCTTCAAAATACTTCTCCATGTGTATGACATTCCATAGCTGTTGGTAGCATTCAGGACCGTGCCATTCTTGTAATATTTGGCCTGCAGCACCCTGGCACAAAGAGAATCTGGATTCTTGACCAACCTCCATGCTTGTTTGGCCAACATAGCCAAATTGAAGATGTGTATGTCCCTAAAGCCTAAACCACCATTTCCCTTCTGTTGCATCTGCAACTCCCATCTCAGCCAATGCATCTTATTTTCTTTGTCCTGACTACTGCACCAGTACTTACCGATCATGGCACTAATCTGATCACATAGGTCCTTTGTGATATCAAAACATCCCATAGCAAAAGTTGGGATAGCCTGTGCTACTGCCTTTATAAGGTCTTCCTTCCCTGCAGCTGAGAGAAGCTTCTCCTTCCATCCTTGAATGCGTTGCCAAATTCTCTCCTTAAGATATGAAAAGGCTTTTGCCTTCTCCTTCCCAACATGTACTGGTAAACCTAGGTAGCGCTCATTCACTGTCTCCCTTGGGATTTGTAGTGTGCGCAACACCTCCCTTCTTTTATCATCAGCTGTATTAGTGCTAAACATAATGGCCGACTTGTCCTTGTTGATAGCCTGCCCTGAACACTCCTCATAAACATGTAAAATTCGTTGTAGTTGCTGTGCATCTCCTCTGTTTGCTCGAAACAAAATTAAAGAGTCATCGGCAAACAGCAAACGAGACACACTTGGAGCACCAGGATAGACCTTCACACCCTTCAGACTCCCATTCTCCTCGGCTTGTTTCAACAAGGCTGAGAAACCTACAGCACATAATAAAAACAAATAGGGTGACAGCGGATCGCCCTGCCTCAAACCCCTCTCTGGCTGGAAACTTTCAGTAAGCACCCCGTTCACCTTAATGCGGTATGAGACTATTGATATGCACTTCATGATGGTATTAATCCAAGCTGTATGAAAACCAAGACTCACCATCATATCCTGCAAGAAACTCCACTCCACCCTATCATATGCCTTGCTCATGTCGAGTTTGACTGCTGCATAGCCTCCTATCCCCTTCCTCTTATTTCTCATGTAATGAGTGAGCTCATACGCAATCAATATATTATCCGATATCAATCTTCCTGGGACAAACGCACTCTGCGCTGGTGAAATAATCTCTGGGAGTATACCTTTTAGCCGGTTTGCCAATACTTTCGAAACAATCTTGTATAACACATTGCACAGGCTGATCGGCCGTAGATCTTTAAGCTGCTCTGGATTGCGTACCTTGGGGATCAGCGCAATTGTAGTTTCATTCCAGCCATCAGGGAACTAGCCCCCATTCAGAACATTCAGCACCTCATTAGTGACTTTATCACCCACCATCTCCCAGAACCTCTTGTAGAAGATAGCCGGCATACCGTCAGGACCCGGCGCTTTAAGGTCACCTATTGAGTCCACTGCAGCTTTCACTTCCTCTCTAGTGAATTCCTTCAACAAAGCGTGGTTCATCTCCTCAGTAACCTTTCTCTCAACAGCTTGTGTAAGCTGGTGAGTATCAGCCCCTGCTGTGGACCTGAAAAGTGTAGAAAAATAGTTAGTGATAAACCTCCTTTTCTCCCCCTCCTCCTCCACCCAACTCCCATCATCCTTTCTTAATCTTCCAATTTTATTTAATCTCCTCCTCTCTGAACACGCAGCATGGAAGAAGGAAGTGTTCCTGTCTCCCTGCTCAAGCCACCGTACATGTGCTCTCTGCTTCCAATACATATCCACCTGCTCTTCCAACTTCTCCAATCTATATCTAAGAATCTGTTCTTTCCCCACTTCATCCCGATCAATTCTCCCCCTCCTGCACCTCTCTAACTCCCCTTTAACCTTTTTTATTCTTTTCTCCAGATCACCAAGAACATTCCTACTCCAATTTGATAAACCTCCTGCGACTGTTTTCAGGGCACTATGCACTGCAGACTCATTCCCCTCCATTGCCTCCCTCCAAGCCTCCGCCACCACTTCAGCACATTTCTCCTCTCCTAACCAGCTCGCCTCAAAACGGAACAAGTTCTCACGTTGGTGCCCCCTATCCCCCTTCACTGGCCTGTCAGTCGTCACTATAACCGGCCGATGATCGGAATGTCGAGGATCCCCATTGACAACACGTACAGAGGGATAGTGCGCCCTCCACAAATCGTTAGCCACAGCTCTATCCAACCTCTCTCGTATATAATCCTCCGCCTTATGGCTATTATTCCGCCAGGTATAAACATCCCCCTCATAGCCAAGATCATGCAGCTCACATTCCTCTAGCACCCCCCGGAATTCTTCCATCTTAGCCTGGCTTTTTGGTCTCCCTCCCTCTTTCTCATGTGAGACTAAAATCTCATTAAAATCACCCATACAGAGCCACGGCTTAGCTGGGATAACCTTCATAGCACGAAGATCCTCCCATGTTTTGTGTTTCTGGTCACTATGCGCCTCTCCATAAATTCCCGAAAAGCGCCATTCATACCCATTATCCTCCTTCACATCCATGTCAATGTGATACTTCGACATATTTCAGAGTGTCACATCAACTCCTCTCCGCCAAAACACAGCCATCCCCCCCCCCTTTTCCAACCGCATCCTTGACCACCATGTTTGTCAGCCCCAAACTCCACCGGAACCTCTCCATCCTGCGCCTGTTCAATTTTGTTTCAGACAGGAACAGAATATCCGCCACCTCTGACTTCTGGAGATCCAGAAGCCCCCGAACTGCCGGGTGGTTGCCCAGACCCCGGCAGTTCCACGCCACAATCTTCATTGGGACGCGCAGGACTGGTCCGCCACCAGTCCCGCTGTCTTCAATTTTTTGTTTGGCTCACCCTCTTTAACCCCTTCCTTCACCGCCTCCCCCTCTGCATCCCTCATCAGAACATCTGTTGCTCCCCTCTTCCGCGATGTCTCCTTGCTTTGCTTTGTCGACGACCTCTCCCCCTGCACCCTTGCAACTTTCCTATAAGTCCCCTTTTTTTGCTCTCCTCCTTTCCATCCACTTCCCCCTTATCCCCAACTGTTACATCTCCTTTGTCAACCTGCATCACCTGAAGGGCATTGGAAGCACCCTATTGTTCGCCCACTGGCAGCACCCCCACGTCCGATACCTTAGACTCCCCGTCCACCGCCCCTTCCCCCTTTCCAGTGGCCGCCCTCTTCTCCACAAAGGTGATCGATCTCCTCGCGCGATCCTCCCTCTCCCCCACAGTCTTACTTATTTTTATAGGACTTGTGACTTCATCCTCCTCTCCCCGACCCTTTCCTTTCTCGGATTTTTCATTCTCGCCCGGCTTCCTCCATGACAGTGCATCACTGCCCGACCCACCACTCCACCCTCTGCTGCCTGAACCCCAACTCCCTCGGCTTCCACTCCCACCTTGTCGCCACAAAGGACGACCTGCTAGGACTCGATCACCAGCAAGCTCCTCCCCTCTCCTCCTCTCCGGCAGGAAGCGCAGCGACTTACTGAACAGCTGTTCTTCTCCCTTCTGCAGTTTTTTCGCACAAGCCCTATCAATGTGTCCAATGAGCCCACACGTGTAGCAAAAATCAGGCAGATACTCGTATACCATTGGGCACCATAGAGGCTTTACACCGCCCCCCTCCTTCTCCACTTCCACTGTCACCCCTCTCATTAGCGGCTTCCTGATGTCGATGCGCACCTTGATTCTTAAGAACCTTCCCACTGCTGTACCATCCTCCTCCTTCTCCATCTCCAAAAACTCTCCAACTTCCCCACCAATGGCTTCCCCCATCACCTTGTTCATCATCCCGATAGGTAGCTTGGAAACTCTAATCCAGATCGGAATGAAAACAAACTCCATCTCGTCGATCGTCTTAGTTTCATCAAAATCGATCATGATCACCAGATCCTTACCGAACATCCAAGGGCCATCCTCTAGGGCTCTCCTCTTACCCGCCGCCTGACTGAATGTGAAGAGGAAGTGATTCTCTCCCAGATCCGTGCAACTAACACCTTTGATCGGACACCAAATCCTTCCCAATGCCTGCGCCAATCCCTCCACATTCACGATCCGTTCCGCCAGAACCTTACCCACCGCCTGGACTAACGGTGCCTGAGCCCTAGAAGGACCTGCGCCCCCGATCTTAATTCCTTTCCTCTCTGCAGCCGACAGCTTCATCCTCTCCATCATCTCCTCCACCGAGTCCATCCTGCCCTCCCCCCCCCCCCCCCGAAGGGTTTGGGGTGACGGCGACGGTTCCTGACGACGGATCTAGGGCTAGCAGACTGGTTTCGGGCTCTTGATTGGAGAGAGTTTGGACGTGGACGCTGGTTGCAAAACGGGATGGGGACCAGATCGACAGCAAAGCACTCGATCTGAGGACGAGAGGAGAATGATCGCAATGAAGGACCTACACCGCCGTCAGGAACCCACCTCGAGTCGCCTAGGGAACCCTAGGCGCCGAGGACTAACAAAACCTTGTGGGAGTCTGGATTTTGATGGACTTCTTTTTGGAAAGCCCCCAGAAGCGGAAACATGTGCGCCGGCCAGATGAGTTACAAATTTACATTAGCAGCACCGCCGGCCGGATGCCGGCCGATCGGGGATCATCAACGGCAAATAAGAGGAACTCTACGTGGTGGTCCGCCTCGGCACTGCCGGCACGATAGCCGGCAGCGGCGAATCACCGCCCTGCCACGACCACACAATGTCGCCTAACGATGGCTTCAGGTCCTTCCTGTAGAATTCTCGGAACTCGAGTGAGTCGCCGCCGGTCTTCCTCATCTCCACCACGTGCACCGACGGCGCCACCTCGAAGATCTGGGCCTCGATGGTGAGGACGCCTCTTCCCCCGTCCTGGCTGCCCTCCATCTCGACCCTGCCCTTCTCCTTCAGCTTGACACTCAGCTTCCGTGACTCGGCGATCTCCTCCAGCTTGGACAAGATCGCCGCCGTGCTCTCTCTGGAGGCGAACCGCGCCTCGGCCCCGTGCTCCACATCGAACATCTTGGACAGGTCCAGCCCGCTCGACCGCGAGATGATGTCGAAGGCGTTCATGCTCGACGGTCTCAGGGCGATGGTCGGCGACGACACGGTCACCTTGGAGCGTTTCCTCTGCCGGTCGTCCTCCTCGCCCTCTTCGTCGCGGTGGTGGTGGCACTTGCTGCAGGCTTCCTTGTTGCCGAGCAGCACGGAGGTGGTCTCGCTCGTGACGAGATGCTTGTCGGTGAGAGGGCAGGGCCCTTTCTGGAACCAGGGGTGGGCCTTGAGCTTGGAGATGGTGATCCTGGTCCTGGGGTTGGGGTCGAGCAGCCTGGCGAGGAGCTTGCGCGCGTCGACGGAGAACCACGGCGGGCACCTGTAGTTGCTCTGCGCGATCTTCCGGTACAGCAACACCAGGTTGGTGTCGTTGAACGGGAGGTAACCGGCCATGAGCACGAACAGGATCACGCCGCACGACCAGATGTCCGCCTTCGCACCGTCATAGCCGCACTTCAGGAGCACCTGATTGATTGAACGCGAAAAGCCGAAAACACGTTACACTTTCTCGTCATCCTATTAGCACGTAGATCAGACGCCTGCATGTTGTCTGAACAGATCTCCGTAACCTCGGGGGCGACGTACGCCGGCGTGCCGCACGCGGTGTGCAAGAGGCCGTCGCCGCGCAGGCGGGCGCCGGCGTCCTGGAGCGCGCTGAGACCGAAGTCGGAGACCTTGAGGTCGCCGCGCGCGTCGAGGAGCAGGTTCTCGGGCTTGAGGTCCCGGTGGTAGACGCCGCGGCTGTGGCAGAACTCCACGGCCGTGATCAGCTGCTGGAAGTAGCGGCGCGCCACGGGCTCGGGAAGCCGCGCGCTCTGGGCGAGGCGCGCGAAGAGCTCGCCGCCGCCGGCGTACTCCATGACGAAGTAGATCCTCGACCGCGTGGCCATCACCTCGTGGAGGCGGACGACGTTCGGGTGGTGCACGCGCCGCATCACGTCCACCTCCGTCTTCACCTTCTCCGACATGCCGGACTGGCGCACGGCGTCCTTGTTGAACACCTTGATGGCCACAACCTCGCCGGTGGCCACCTTATGGGCCTTGTGCACCTTGGCAAAGTTGCCGCGGCCGAGGAGGCGGCCGAGGCTGTAACGGCCCATCATGATCAGCTGGGTGTCTTGGTTCTTCTCCATGGCCATGGGAAGCTAAGGAAATTGTCCAGGTGATCATGGGTGTGAAGGAAGGTCCGGCCGGGCAAACGACCGGACCGCGGCTGTACGCTTCTGCGCAGCAGTTGAGATGGTGGATCACCATTGCGAAAGAGAGATTGGGGTCTGATATGCTCGGTGAGATCTGAGGCTAGGAGGTGCTTGGCTATTACTGTCCAGTGGTGTTGAGGGGAGGAAATGAGGAACCCCTTTTCACTAAGTTTAGGAGAGGAACTCTGTAGGATGCAATGGTTGGGAGCAAAGGTCTCACCCAGCGCCGACCACCGTTTTGAGAATCGTCTGGCTATGAAGAGCGCACACGGCCGTTCTCATTTTTCTGATTTTAGAAGGCTGTTATTTGGCCACCTATAGGCTCACGTGGTCGACCGCGGCCGCGCCTCCTGCCTGGTATGTCCCAGTCCTTCGACGACCCCTGGGGAGTCCGAAACATCAGGACATGCCCAAATCCGGACTCCTCCATGCAATTGTGCGGCATCAGAAATGGAAGATCCGGAATCTCGATCGGACCGGCGCATGTGCAGGTCCAGGATGCGCCCGAATCACCATAAATCAGGAGAGACACAGCAGATGATCCAGAATACCATAATGGTTAACCAAAATTTTATTCGATTGCGCCTAAAACTAAAACCAATAGCAGGTGTACAAGTCACCCACCTGCGATAGTACATTCAGGCATTCAGCAACCTATTCTCAGGTACCATCATACCAAGTACCAACCAACCATCCGGAGTATGTACGACCACAATCTTTCCCCTCCCTCCATCACGGAGGAACGGACTTATTCTTCAGTCATGAGATGAGGAGCTTGTCAATGGCGGTGGAACTACAGCAGCAGAAAATCGGTCAACCTTTTCTTTTTGTCCAAACTACAGGATCTCTTCCGGTCAGCTGCACTCAACTCCGACTGGGTATAGCCTCATGCCATTCCGAATGTCGCCTCTCCAGTTAGCTCCGAGTCAAGTGGTGTTCTTACCTTGAAAGCCTGCGGTGAGTGCAAGGGAATGGTCAGATAGGCTCAGCAGTCCATCCAGCTACTATTGGCATCACATGTTTCAGCAAATGTAATAATCATCGGTACTGATTGGTGAGAACTGAGAACTAAACCGAATTATGTATGACCTATCACACAATCTGACCCTGAAAAGCTCTAAGAGGCTAAGATCCATGTCCTAGTGGCCATATTTTTTTTATATATACTACACATAAACACACCTACAGGTGAACAATAAAAAACATTTCCATGTGCCAAGAAGATCTGCTTTATCATTTGAAGGAACATTAGGTAGACTGATGTAAGAAGATATCTTGATATCTTCAGGCTTACAAAAAGTCAAGCAACAAAAAAAACAACGCAATTTTTTGTGTGTTTCTGGCAGGATTACAAGCAATCTAATCATTCATTCCACTAATCTGGCCCATAAAGCAGCAACTCCTGATTATGTCAACATATGCATAAGATCTGGCTAAGTGTTAATGTGCTCCATATTTTTCACTATAATTATAAGTAATGTGTTTATTAAATTAAAGTGTGCGACATGGATCTAATAAGGTAGATGCTATCGTTAACTGGAAACAGATGTTAGTTATGATTAATAATGCAACAATCAACAGTATGTTACCACAAAAGAAACTAAACATAAGGCCACCAACAAATGAACCCCCACAAGTCAATTTCCGACATACAATAAATGGCGAACATGACTTACTGTCATTATCACACAAGTATTCCTGAATATCTCGAACGGGAGAAAAAAAATCATATTATCATAATTTATGATGGAGGGGGAAGGTCATACATCACGTAAACCTAAATTAATTGTCTAGGGGAGATGACATTGTCCCAAAATTCCCAACTTGGACTAAGGATATGCTCAAAAGCTTTTGAGAAAAGATTTCTGATGGAAAAATAAAATGGAAGAAATCCCCCCCCCCCCCCACTTTACACTACATTACCGTGTGTGGTGATAACATCAATGAAAAAACAAAAGAAGGTGCAAATTCAACTGCAGTATGTAAGTAGCACTGATGTAACATGGAGTCATACACAGATATAAATAGAGCAGAGAATAAGCCCATAGACTAGACCTGCATTTTCAATAAGCTGAAGTGCTAAGTTCCAATAGAAAGTGTGTAATCACATTAGAGGCTTTTAAAAGTGAAGATGTGATAGAGAGAAGCCTCTGAACTAACAAATCAGCTGCAGAGTCGCTAACTAGAACAATAAGAACAATGCTTGATAAATTTAACTTTTCTGTGATCGTACCGATGCATTTTCAGTAATCCCTCAACACCCAGTTTCAGATCTCATTTTTATCATTAACATGTGTTTATATTTTTTAAAATCCAACATGCAATCACCGAAACTAAATTGCTCATGTTAGAAAGAAGAATATCTGGAACAGGAAATTCATTAATGATCACATAGAATTAGCAATGCAAACATCGCATGCCAGAATCAGCACGAGTAGAACATATGATTTTAAATTACAGAAACTGAATCATCCATTGGCTTTAGTTAATATCATATTCTACTTGATTAATTTTAAATTACAGAAACTGAATGATGCATTGGCTTTAGTTAATACCATATTCTACTTGATTGATTTTATTGTTCATGTTAACATGAGCAAAAGTGAGGGGAAATCATTACCTTTTGACCTACTCGGTATCAGTAGGCATACTTGAAGTTCGAACCATATGGTGGACAAGGTGCTGCATCCCTGGCTTTAATTCCTTGTTGCAAAAGTCCTCATACTCCTCATTATCCCCCGCCTTCTTTTTCACCTCCACCATTACAAGGGGCGGTGTGAGTTCAAATATCTCCGCGCCAATTGTTAGTGGCCCCTTAACTCCCTCCCTAGTACCCTCTAGGCATATCCGCCAGTCCTTCCTCCGCAACTTGAAACTCTTCAATTTTGCAATGTCCTCCAATTTCGTGAGGATATCCGGCATGGGCTCAGTCGAGACGAACCTCACCTCATCCCCCTTCTCCTCAAATAACCCTGATAAGTTAAATCCCCTTGAGAATGATATGATATCAAATGCATTAAGGCTTGCTGGGCGTGGGAGTGACCCACGGGGCCTCTGGCTCTCATCGGATAACACAGAAGCAGGGCAGGATGAGATCGATGAGTCCGATTCCGACCCTGAATCATCACCATCAAACTTTTGTGGAGGTAGAGGTCGCGGTGGAGATGGCAGCGAAGGAGGAACAGGATCGGCAGGACCCATGTCCAACAGGCCACCCTCATCATCTATCACGCTGTGCAGTTTATCGTCCTCTATATAGAACTTGACTGGCTTGAATCCTTTCTTGAACCAGCGGGACTCCATGATCTCAGGCAAAGTTATCCGAGTGTTCGGATTGGTGTCGAGGATGCGCGTCAGCAAGCTGGTAAGGTCCTTGGAGAACCACCTCGCGCATCTGAACTCGCCCTTGTAAATCTTCTTGTACATGGCCATGAGGTTCTTGTCATGGAAAGGGAGATACCCGGCCATGAGCACGAAGAGGATGACGCCGCAGGACCACACGTCCGCCTTGGCGCCGTCGTACCCGCGGCGGCCGAGGACTTCAGGGGCCACATAGGCGGGCGTACCGCAGAAGGTGTGGAGTAGGCCGTCGGGCTGGAACTGGTCGGCGACGGCGGAGAGCCCAAAGTCCGATACCTTGAGGTTGCCGTCCTCGCCGACGAGGAGGTTCTCGGGCTTGAGGTCCCGGTGGAAGACGCCGCGGGCGTGGCAGAACGACACCGCGGACACGAGCTGCTGGAAGTAGCGGCGGGCGGTGTCCTCCCTGAGGCGGCCCTTGGAGACGCGGGCGAAGAGCTCGCCGCCGCGGACGAGCTCCATGACGAAGTAGATCTTCGTCTTGGTGGCCATGACCTCGAACAGGTGCACGATGTTCGGGTGGCGCACGCGGCGGAGCACGGCGATCTCGCGCTTGATGTGCGTGACGAGCCCGCTCTTCACGGCCTTCTCCTTGTCGAGCACCTTGATGGCAACGCTCTCCCCCGACCCGACGTGCCGCGCGAGGTACACCTTCGCGAAGGTGCCGTGCCCCAGGATGCGCCCCAGCTCGTACTTCCCCATCAGCGGGCTCCCGGTGCCGGCCCCTCCTCGCTTGGCCGCGGCGGCGGCGGCGGCGGCGGACGGAGCCGGGCGCCCCGCCTGTGGCGACGGCGGCGGCGACGCCTCCACCTTCGGCGGCTGCGTGGCGGCCGCCATCGGGCGGTGGGGAAAGCAAGCCCAACGGCGATTGGCGATTGGGTGGTGCGGCCGGCAGCGGCGGCACCCTGCGAAAACAAATTCCGGGCAGAGCTGCTCCTCCTTCTCTCTCTTCACACAGGCCAGAGTCTGTCGCGTTCTTTTATGGCCCCTGGAACCTGGCAGTGTGCGGGGAGATTTTTCGTCGGCTCGTAATTTTGCTGGGGGAGTCGGGGATGGGTACTTTTGCTTTACGCCCTCGCCGTTTCCGTGTATTCTGGGCTGGGTCCATGTCGGCCGGGGATGGCGGTTTTTTGGAGTACAGCTTTTCTCTTATTTGCCCTAGTTTAGGGGTAGTGATTGGTGTTGTTTTGGTTAGTGTGTGTGACTACAAATACTAGCCGATGAGAAAGTTAAATGCTTGTTAATTAGAAAATGGTAAAGCAGCAGCACAAGAAAGCACTACAGTTGCTAGCAACTTTTTTTTTTGCTTTAGGGGAGTGTTGCGAGGGAAAGTTGGCTACTTGTTTACGATTCGAAAATTTGTTGGCTATAGAATAATGAACCATGTTAGTAGGAAGTTTCTTTTAAAAAATATTGTAATGATATAAAGGTTTTCAATACAAAATTCCGCTACTTATTATGGTTGTTTAAAACTTATCAAACAACTTCAGAGGCACCCGATCCACCGACTATCATGCGGTATTTATACATTTCTTCTCTACATTTCAAAAACTTGATAAGCTGATCCGCCAATTGAAAATGTGGCATTGACTTTTTATATATCCCCCTCTTTTCAACATCCTGTCTGCCGATTAGAATACAATATTGATTTTACCTCGTCTCAGTATATCATAACAAAAGTCATAGTTTTACTCGTACATGTTGACTTAAAGACACCTTTGTGGATTGTTTCCGCCGAGCAACATCCGCATAAATGCAATTGTCTACATATCAAAGTGAAACAAAGCACACAAAAAGAGTTGCTGAAAACTTTCTCATTTGCCCATATGTTATTCAAGCTCCACTTTATATATATGAAGAGTAGTTGAGCAAATACAGTGGCTTTTGCCAAAAGCAAATGCACCATTCGTATAAAAAAAACATAATGCAAATATTCGCCATTTCGATTTAATACTAGCATACTGGTTCTTTCCGTTTTCTCCCCTCTTAAGCGACGAACTAAGTCGGTCCATCTCTCTTCGTCTACTCGTATGTCGACACTCCATTTCACATTCACGTTCCGAGCAAAAAAGGTGGTGCCGTTGTTTCTCAAATCAGCGCGTGACACTCCATAACAGCCTGCCAGCCGTATCGCAGCCCAGGTGGTGGTGCTCACGCGCTCCAGCCCCGTGCTTAGCTTTGACGCACGGGACAGGTGTAATCCGTGATCGTTCGGTTAATCCAGACTTTCTCCCTTCTTTACTCCCCGCCCGTTCTTTCCTCAAGCAATCCAAAACTGATGCACTACACCGCCGCCTTACCTTTTTTTTTTCTTTGGTATTGGTAGGCGTATGTAGGCGGCGAGGCTCTTCCGAAGGAAATTATTAAGGAGAAGAAGAGGAGATGCAAGACGAAGGTTGTATAATGTATTTGTATGGGCACCGGCCGAGGCGAGGTGGCGACGCCGCGGCGCGCGTGCCGGCGTACGTGGAGCGCGGGGCGGACAGGTGGTGTTCGGGCTGCCGCGTCTCGACGCGAACGAACGGCGACCACGCCGCGGGAGAAGGCAGGCCGCCCGGTGTGGTGCAGTGCAGGTGGCCTACTCCGGCCATATGGCCATGCCCGGATCGCGTAGTGGGTAAGCAAACGGGGGCGTCGCGCTCGCGCCGCGCCACGCCGCGCGGCGGACCCTGGGGGGAGCGTGGGGCGGCGCGACGCGGTCGCCGGGAGGCGCACCGGGGTGGCGTGGTGAAGCCGTGAACCGACCGACCGAGCTCGTGGGTTCGCGTGGGGGAAGAGCCCGGCCGGTACTGGCTGTGTGAGAGAAAAGCCCGAGAAACGGCACGACGCGTCCCAAGCATTCTACGCGACGTCGCTACTAGTTCAGCGAAACAGCCACCTCCGCCGTTATGGGCGCGACTGCGATCTACTACACGGCTACACCAGGACGGCCATGTCCTACAGAAGTAACGCACACTTCGGACGACGGCGAGCAAACCAGCGAGAAAAATATCTTGGGACGAAACGAACGGTCGCTACCGTGGCGGGGGTGCACTGACGTGCTAGTTACTTTTTCGACGGCGAGCCCTGCAGCTGCAGGAGAGAACAGCGATGCTTCCCGTCCGTCCACGCAACAAGTCGAGCGCACGCCGAGCCTGTCACGACCAGACCACCGCGCCGCGCCTAGCTGCCGCTCTGTGCCAAAGTCGCCAAGACCAAACAAAGGCATCGCGGCTCAGGATAGATACGCGCGCGACGGCGACAGGGACGACGACGACGGGCGCCGGGACCGGCCGGGCTACGGAGAACGAATTGGGCGGGGCATCTCCCCCCGTCCGGCGCAGGCAGGTATAGAGATGGTAATGGGTACCCGAAACCCGAGTACCCGACGGGTTTTACCCGATAAGAAACCGTGTATGGAAACATATATCTACCCACGGGTACATAAATGGGTAATATCATGTACTCATCGGGTAAGCGGGTGCGGGTACGGGTGCATACTACCCATACCCACATACCCGCGGGTAAAATATACACGTCTACAATATGTGATAAACTTGTAAATTTGCACATTGTTAGTGAAGGATAGCTTAATATTGATAACTAACTAATAATTTTATACTTCATTAGACTATTAATTGGTTTAGAATTATAATTTATCTTTTTTATTTATTCTAAGTTGTTGATATATGCATTTTTCTATGTGTTATGTTCTCAATTATATTAGATTACAATGTGTATACTCCCGGGTACGGGTTACCCGACGGGTAAAAAAACCCGCGCGGGTGTGGGTATGGGTAACAACTTGTACCCGCATGCGGGTATGGGTTTTTTAACAGGTAGAGTTAGAGTTGACAGGTGCGGGTATGGAATGGTGCTACCTGACGGGTTTCTACCCGTTGCTATCTCTAGGCAGGTTGGGGCGTCGCGGTCGGTCCTTGGCTTCCGCGGCAGGACGAACGCCGGATCGGGTAACTTCGGGAAACAAACTGGAATCGCCGGCGCCCGAAAAGCTGTTTGCACTTTGTAGCGGCTGCAGGTAGAGGGAGAAGCTTGCAGAGCCACATCACAGGGGCTTGACAGTTCGGATTTAATCCTATGACGACCCGTATAGTTTTCTCCATATAGAAGGAAGTTTGGACGTTGGAACTTGGATTAATATGGGAAACCCACATGGCTGATTGCGAAGATGCTGCGTGCCTGCGTCAGTGTAGTAGTGCGGGATCAGCAAGTGGGAGAGACCGCATCTCGCAAGCCTCTGTACCGGATTCCGTCGCGCCGGCAATCGCTAAACGCAAACAAAACCGAACCATCCCGTGCTGACGGTCGATGGGCAGGTTATACCTATCAGGAAACGGTGCCGTCTTGTTTACTAGGGAACCTCACCCGCGCGTTGCTACGGGAATTAAAAAAATGCAATGATCATAAGGGAAATTTTCATGATATCATGTCTGCCTGATAGGGATATATGAGCTTATTACAGATAGTTGAAATAATATCCAATTAGTTTCTTAGTAATACTAAATCATACAACATTAAATTGATTGCCAATAAATGGATTTATACTACTTCCGATCGTTTCCCACATCTCTGCGTACGTTTCCCAGGGTGTACCTAGCAATACTTTTATAGCTGACATGTGGGCCAGGGCTGGTGGGCCATTTGTGGTGAGCATCTCGACGGCTGTACCTCCGCACGGCCTGCTGATGGATATGGATAAGCTGAATCCTTGGACGTACGTGAACCAAGTCCAAGGTCATAGGTCATAGGATAGGACCAGCGTGAGGAGGTGATTTGATTAACTTTCAGTCGGGTCCCACCGTAGTGACGTGGCATGCCTTTATTGGACCAAGCGACGTGGCCAGGCTTATCCCTTCCCTGCTTCACGGTCCTTTGTGTCTGTTAACGCGGAGAGAGAGAAACAAAGGGAGGGAGGAAGCAGAGAAGGGTAGAGGTGACCGACGAACTGCAGAGGTTCAACACCGGCGGCTGCTGAGGGCTGCTGTTGCCCAGCGCACGGCGTGGCAGGCGAGACAGGCTGACTCCTCGCATGGTGGTGGTCGTCCCGTCGCGCTCGGACGACGGCCGGTGGCGCCGTTCCCGGTCCCGCACGACCTCCTCCTCCTCCTCGCCGCCCTCCACGGCGCCTGCGCCTGCGCCGCCCAAGTCGCCGGCCCCGACCCACGGCACCGGTCTATGCGCCCAGTACGCCGTGGCCACCGGCAGGTGGTGGTGCACGCCCGCAAACGGCAGCCACTTCCCGTCTCTAACGCCCGCCGCCGCCGCCGCGCGCCGCTGGTGATGCCCAGCAGCCGGCGCCAGCGCCTGCGCCGACGACGTCGCCGTCCCGGATGATGCCGCGGCCTGCCATCGGCCACGTGGCAGAGGCGCCGTGGAGCACGGTCAGGACGTGGAACGTCGTCGCGATGGCGATCGCGGCTAAGGCGCGAGGCTGACTCGGCCGCGTGATGATGCGCGCTGCTGAGCACGGCGCGACGGCTGAGCAGGGCGGGAGGCGCTTGGCTGCGGCGAGCTCGTGGTTCCGGTGGCGCGTGCTCGCCGGTGGAACAGAGGGCGCCCGATTTGGGTGAGTGGCGAGCCTCGCTTTAAATAAAATACCACCGTAGCCCCCGTAGGCAGATAAAGGGTCGAAGGGGAAGCGGCGAAGACGATTGGGATGGCGACGCGGAAAAGCCTCGATCCGTTTCGGCCTGGGGGCGTCAGTTTCTGCCGGACAGGTAATAGCGGCGGGCACGCGCGAGCAGGGGAAAACGGATGGACGGGTCGGTCCGAGGCTAGAAACGGATATTGAGGTGACGTGGCCCAATCACAGGGCTGAGAACTCCCAAAGACCTCTCTAGTGGGGAGCTCCTGTATAGGAGTTATAGATTCCCTAGTTCACAGCCACAACTACATGGCGTAGAAGAACTAGATCGTCTATCATCATTCTAAAATACGCGCGTCGCCCTCCTGCTCGGGCGGCTCGGGCAGCACCCCGACCCTCCAGCCGCCGCCGCTTTCCCCCGACCCCCTCTCCTCGCCGCTGCCGGAGGAGACCGCCGGCAATCCGCGTGGGCTTCCTAGGACGGCGGCGGCGAGGCACTTTGTCGGCCTTGGTCTCCCGCGCCCACATCGAGCGGGAGTAGGCTCGGGTGCCCAAGACGGTCGCGCGTCGGGGGCTGGCAGCGGCCTGGTGAGGCTGCGCGGTAGCGGACGACGATGCTCTCGCCCCCCGGCGGCCGGATCCGGCGGTTCTGGTACTCCTCTCGCGCTCCTCCTTCCTCGTCATGGTGTCTCTGCACTCCTACGGGTCGTCTCCGACGTCGAGCATCTTGGCGTCCCCCCTTCAGATCCGGCCTCCATCGGGTGCCTCTGGCCCAGATCCGGTTCCTGCGGGGCTAGATCGAGAGTGCCCCTGGTGGGGGGCTTGGTCTTCACTGGGTGCTCCGTGCTCCGCTCCGACCTTCAGTGGTCCAGATCGGGAGTTCCCCATGGTGGAGGCGGTTTTGCTTCCTCCTCCTGGTCTCGATGGATCTTAGCTCGGCGTAGCGGTTACGTCAGCACCTCTTCTTATCGCCCGGGGCGGTGATTGTGCGTCCGTGGTGGCCGTGTTGTGTGCCATCCTCCGTCGATTTGCAGAGGGATCCTTCTTGTTCAGTGTTGGTTGCGCCGCTTTGAGGATCGTCGTCGTCATGCAACGAAAGTTTTGCACTCGGTGTGCGGGGAGTTGTTTTAGCTCCGCATGGCACGGCTGCGCCGTCCTGACCTCCTTCCTGAGTTGTGCAGCGAAAGCGTTGTGCCCGGTGCATGGGGAGGTGTTCCTACCTCCGCACAACTCATGGTCGGTCGTCTTCTTGGGCTCTTCGTCATCTTGCTTGGATCTTGAGTGCAGGACCTGTGAATGTTTGTGCCCCCTCTCCACCTTACCAGTCAACGAGCTTGGCTTGCATTCCCGTTGGCTGCCACCGTGATCTGGCGTGTTACTCCTTTGGCACCTCTACTTCGTCGTCGCTCTTCTATCAATGGTGCATCAAATCAAATGCCGGGTGTTCATCAACAACGGTCCTCCCTCCTTTGTGGCTTCCTTCCCTCGAAGGTGTTGGGGGACAGTTGGTGGAGCTCGGATGTGCCGGGAAAGGTGCTACCATTGGCTTAATGGAAGGTCGTCGTCTCCAGCAAGGCTCGATCTGCTTGCTTCCGCTGCCATTAGTCCCCATTTCGTTGGGCGTCCCTCATCGGAGGGCAGCAACGGAGTGGCGTAGCCACGAAGGGTGGCGTAGGCACTCCGATCTTTGCCTTCCTGGCAAGTATGTTGCTCGATTGAGTTGCTCAATAGAGATCGGTCGGTTGTTCTTCGGTTCGTGTTTTGGTCGACCTCCCTGATGTGTAGGTGTGTTGTGCTTTCTGTGTATTCCCCTGTAACGTTGTGTTCTTCCTGTTCGTGTTGAGCTGCGCTAGCGGCTGCTGTTGTAATTTGTGGTTTGCCACACAATATAATGAAAATGTTCAGGCCGGCTTCCTTCCTGCCGTAGTGACCCTCAAAAAAAATTCTAAAATACGCATAGCCATTTTTCATTAAAAGAACAAAAAAAAATAAACATGTATAACTAAGATACACGATCACACAGAAAGGGAAAGTGGGGGAAAGACGTATTTTATTTGGTCAGGGAAGCAAACCTCAAATTGGGAGAAAACACCACCACCACCACCACCACCACCTAAGGTACTCTTAGCTGCGTGAACGAGCGGAGTCCTTAGAACTTCATCAGCATGTTCATCAGCTAAGCTGTTCATTACTGCATTCAGCATTCATATCATTTCACTTGCGAAGTTCTTGGTATACTAGCTAATTCGTCAAAATCTTCAGCGAAACAAATGGGTACGACGACCATCCTGAGCATGTGGAGTGAGGTGCTAACTGCTAAGAAGTTTTGGGGTCGTATATCATATAAAAGAAACACATCTTTAAGAAATTGCGAGGGATCGGACCTAAAGTGTAGCAGGAGATCATGCTCGCTTCTTTTAAGGTCAAGTTTAGAAAATTAATGGATGCTCTTCAGAGTTCAGATAATGATGCTCCTTCTTTGTGATGATGGTGTTATCTCTTAACCGTAGTCATATGTTGCCCTTGCGCTCCACCAACATTTGTAGTCATGACTTGTGTATATAGCCTACAATTTTAAGTTTTGATCAAAGAACCGTCGTAAGGAGGGGTCTCCGTAACAATACTAGGAAACACTTCCTCGATCAAACCAGAAAAAATAGTGCTAGGTTGTTTAATCGAGAGGGTGGGCAAAGGAGAACCTCACGATAATACATTCCAACAGAAAATATGCTGCCCTAAAGTGTTGCCGTTGTTCTTTTAAAAAATAATAGGGACAGGCCCAAATGAAATATGCAGTGAACATGTCGTAGCAAAATGAGAGCAATCACCGCCGCAACAATTGCAGCAAAATGGATAATATATCCTTTTATAGCGTAAAGTGGGGCGCGAGGAGATGATAACTTGCATTGAAATGGGTGCAAATACTAACTACGGAGTACTCCCTCCGTCCTTAAAAAAATTGCAATCCTAACTTTTGAAAAAAATCTCACAAAAAATGCAATCCTAGAAAATAGATCTAATTAGTTGCCTAATTAAGCAACTAAATCCGATCTGCATGTCAAAACTTACTGCATTTGGCTAACAAATGAGGGTATTGAAGTCTTTTGATGTCACCACTAATCTGTCCTAAAAAAAGCTAGGATTGCACTTTTTGTGGGACGGAGGGAGTACTTTTTAGTTGGATTGTGTAAGCATGGTGTATTTCATCAGCTATATATAGATTCTGATGTTGTAATTTTTTCTCAAAATTACTCTATCAGTTTGAAATTGTAGTGAGATTGGGAACGGATGGAACCATGGAGCCTGTTTGGATGCAAGGGGTAAATGTTTACCCAGGGCAAATGTTTTGCCTTTTTCATTTACCTCTAATAATATTTATTCCTTGGGATGTTTGAATTGAGGGGTAAATGTGTATGTGGATGTGAGAGAGGGCTGCGATCCACCACAATTTTGCTCAAATTTGCTATTTTTTAGAGGTAAATGGAATTAGGGAGCAAAACATTTGTGCGACCACATTTGCCTCACATATTTGATACCTTAAGGATAAATTTGAAGTAAATTTACCTCATGTACCTCATTTATCCCTCCATCCAAACACCTCATGATCACTAAGCAGCGTCTTTCCAAGTAAATGGAATAGTTTACATTAGCCCAAATAGCTAGCACTGCCGTTCTTTTTTTTTTAATAAACCCTCTGGTCTGACCGTTGGGCCCATGTCATCATCGTCTACAGCCGACTCGATCGAACACGAGCCCAACTCGGCAAAACAGACATTCGCAAGACTCGCCAAGCGTTATTTCGCCGCTGCCCCGAAATCCTCCGCCTCCTTCCTCGCCGTCGCGGCCTTCACCTCGCATCCTCCCCGAATCCAACCCTTCCCGCCCTCGATCTCCCCTCCTCGGCATGGCGTCCGACAAAGAGGGCATCGCCGCCCTCTTCTCCATGTACAACGACGACGAGGAAGAGGAGGATGATGCCGACGAGCCCGACCCCCCTTCCCCGGCACCGCCCGCCGCCGCCGCCGCGGCCCCCGCCGTCACCTCCTCCTCGCCGCTGCCCTCTCAAGCTGGGGGCGAGGACCCCAACTCTTCCCTTGTGCCTCCGTCGCCTCCCCTGCCCGAGGAGTCGGCCGGCCGCAAAACCCTAGCGAGCCCCCACCCGTCCCCGGCGCGGGGGCAGCTTCCGCCGCTGCCCTCGCGGCGCTCTTCGTCGCCCTTTGCGGTCTCGTCCCCCTCCCCGCTGCGGGGCCCATCCACCGCCCCGCCGCCCGACCTGCCGCGCCCGCCGCGGCGCGGGGCGCTTGCAATCGTGGACTATGGGCACGACGAGATGGCCATGTCACCCGAGCAGGAGGTAGAGCTGGTGAAGTATGTGTTCAGTACTACTGCTCGCAACCTGCTGGTTTTCTGAATTGATGTTGTTAGTGTGGATTGGTTGCAGGACGGGGAGATCATGAGCGGTGTGCACAGATTTGGCTCAGATGCTCAGTCTGCTGAGGGTAAGTTTCTAACTGGATATGCTCATTACTTGCCTGCATTGTGTAAGTGTTGTGACTGGCCATGGATTGCTAAATATAATACGAATAAAATAAATTTGGTCTAACCAGGTCGCATAAAATGTGTTGTGCAGAACTAAGGATTTAAACTTTAGATTTCTTATGCTCTTTCTGCTTATATTTATAGTGTTAATTTGTATTGCCATATAAATATGTAGCCGTGCCATAATACACTTGCGATGGTACACGGGCTAGCAATGAAACACTATCGCTAGAATTATTTAAGTAGCTGAATGTGTGATGATGTCACCATATATGCTCTAATTGCAACTGGTCATATACTTAAAAGTTGTTTCGGGATCATGATGCCATGTCTTGATATAGGAATTGTGCAATTAGATTTAATATCCTTGGCTTGTTACACTGGTCTGCTTGATATTGACAGTTTTAATGTTACGCAAAAACGTGATCAATCGTAGTGTATGAAGGTTTGCAATCTCTTATGTGGCATTGCGATACAATTCTTTCATAATCAACTAAATCTGTGAACTGGTACTCGTGCGGCATTGCAATGGAAGAAACAAAAGGTTTTATGATAGGTAACTAGTTTTAGTGTACTGTTTCGATTAAATCCTGTTGCAAGTTTTTAGTTAGATGACGCACCTTGGTCTGTTGTGTGGATGCATGCATTTTGTTAGTAAGTTTGTAATGCATATTGTACAAACCACGAAACATCAGATGAGTGAATTTTTGACATTTGGACTTACCCCTAATCCCCTATGGTGCATTTGTTGGAACCTCTGAAGAGCATTCTTTGAAAACACATGCCATATGGTCTATGTATTTGCATTTATGGTTATCAGTTTGTACAGCAATTTGATTATTGTGAACCAGAAATATGTGCATTTCCATTGTCTGATACTCATATCAGAATGCCATGCCGCCACCACATAGCTTGTGTTCTTGATGTTTCTGTTTGACTTAACTATATCTGATGCGTGATGTATATGGTCATGACCTCTGTAGAAAAAATACAGATGGGTGCTTCTTTATATTTGCGTTCTTGATATTTCTGTTTGACTTAACTATATCTGACCTCTGATGTATATTGTCGTGACCTCTGTAGAAAAGTACAGATAGGTGCTTCTTTATATTTACCTTCTGCAGCGATTTAGTCATTGCAATGTCAAATATCCAAAAGCTTATCAAATATAATTTATTCTTCTCTGTTCTAGAGAATCTTGAAGAACGGACTCTCTCAGGTACGGTTCATATTATGCCCTCAAATACTGAAGCAGAAATGCCTCAGCATCCTGATGCGCCTGAGCAGAACCAAGTAGGGACGGACATGGATGTGGATGTAACTAGACCAGAAATTAAAGATGCCCAGGTGGAGGAAACTACTGATGTTTCAACTAATGGTGAAAATGATGATCCATTGAGTCGTTTCCTTCCTCCACCCGCGACTGCAAAATGCTCTGCAGCATTACAGGTTATCCTTTGATCAATCAATTATCTCACCTGTTTTTTCATCACATTTTTCGTGAAGAATCATATGCTCTATGTTCCATGAATTCCATAATCTTAGTTCACCGAACATTGAGGGAAGCCCCCACTGAAATTTTTTTATATATGAATTCCATATTCTACTAATAAAACTGATGAAACTATCATGCATTTGAGCATTTGTACACCTGTATCTGCTATCAGATGTTCTCGAGAAATGCTACGTCCTATTGATAGCTTTACTTCAAGCAGCTCACCTATATGCTTGAAGTCTCTTCTATACACATCCGCAACTTTTCAAGTTTTATAAACTCATCATGGTGTTGTTGCTTTTCATGTAAGATTTACACTACGAGTGCATCTCTATGCACCTTTGCACTTGTTCTTATCTTTGTGTTCTTACTGAAAATGTTTACTTAAAACTCATTTTTTTTATTGTTTTACTCTTTTCTCCTGCAGCAAAAAATTAACAGGTTCCTTGCATATAAAAGAGCTGGAAAGAGTTTTAATGCTGAAGTGCGCAACAGGAAGGATTACAGAAATCCTGACTTCTTGCAGCATGCTGTGCGGTATCAAGAAATCGATCAGATAGGGACCTGTTTCAGTAAGGATGTTTTTGATCCTTACGGGTATGACAAAGCTGACTACTATGATGAGATAGGTATGTGTCCTTATTTTATATACATCCTCTTGGGCTATGTATCGCTGTTAGTAGATAATTGTGCATTACAGAAAGCTTCCCTGATAGGATTGCGGATCCTACCGGCGATGCTCCTTAGCGAATAGGGGTGATTGGCCGGCGGTGGGCGGCGGCGAGGACGACGCTGGGGTGCCGTCGATGGCTTTGGCGTGCGTGCGCAGGGAGAGAGGGCGGCTAGGGTTTGGAACTCCCGGCTCCCTGAAGGAAGCCGGAAACAATAATAATGTTTCTGCTTGATCTCAAACGAAGAGTTTACAAAAGTATTTATGACTCTCTACTTTCCTGATTAATACCCTAGGACTCTTGTAAATAAACTAGGACTCTTGTAAATAAACTTGGGACTCTCAAACTGGGCCCTTGGCCCGGCCGCGCGCCTCCCCTTTAGCCACTGCGTGGCTGGCGGCGGCCATAGGTGATGCCGGTCATAACATCTCTCCCCGCCTGCGCAAACAGCTAGTCCTCGAGCTGGAAGTCGGGGTAATGGCCGCGGAACTCTTCAAGCTGCTCCCACGTAGCATCCTCCTCGGCAAGACCGCGCCATTTGATGTGGACGAACCACTCCCCACGGCGTTGCTGAGCCTTCAACGCTACCTCCGGCTCCGGAAGAATGCGCCCATCAAGAAGTGGCGGTAGAGCGGTAGTTGATGCAGAAACGCCAGGAACCGTCAGGCTTGCGGACGAGGAGGACCGATGCGGAGAAGGGCGACGTGCTAGGGCGGATGATGCCCTGCGCCAGCGGTACGGCCGAACAGCGACGGGCGCGGCACTCGGCAGGAGGTGGATGCGGTGGTCATACGGGCGCGCCGGTGGGAGCCCCTGCGGCTCGTCGAACACGGCGTCGTACTGCTGAAGAAGGCGCTCGAGCATAGGCCTGCTCGGGTCGGCTGCTAGGAGGGCTGCGGCCGCCTGGGGAGCGTCGCGCAGCGTCCCCTCAGTGGCCCCGTGCCAGACGAAGCGGCGCCTCGCGCGTTGGAAGGCCACCGTCCGGGCATCGAAGTCCCAGGTGATCGGCCCCAAGGTACGGAGGAAGTCGACGCCAAGGATGAAGTCGACGCAGCCCAGGTCAATGCCGATGCAGGTGAGGCTGTAGGGTTCGCCCCCGATGGCAACGGGAATGTCGCGGGCAATCCCCACACAGCGCAGTCGATCACCATTAGCGACGGTGACGCGAAGGTGTTCGCCGGCGGCGGAGACGAGGCCGAGTCGCCGCATGGCTGCTCCCTGCAGAAAATTGTGAGTGGAGCCCGTGTCGAGGAGGGCCAGGAGGCGCTGTCCCTTGATCATCACGTATACCATCATCGTGTTCTCCGTCTGGATGCCCGCCAACACGTGCAGAGAGACGACCAAGGCATTGGCCATCATGTCGGCTGTGGTGTCCTCTGCTGTGGGCCTGTGGCCTCGTCGTCAGCAGGCACGCTGTCCTCGTCGTAGTCGCCGGACTCAAGGTAGAAGAGCCGCTTGCACTGATGGCCGCGGACGAAGGGCTCGTTGCAGTTGTAGCATAGCCTTTGTCGACGACGTTCTTGCTGTTCCGCCGGGGTGAGGCGGCGGAACTGCCGGATGGGCGCCTGCGCCGGCGCCGATGCTGGTGCCTGCCCTGTAGGCACCGACTGTTGTGGAGGTGCCGGCAGTGGTAGCGCCTGGCTGGCGCGGGTAGGAACCGCGGCCGCTGGCGCCCCGCGCGTGGTGGCTCCGGCGGTCGTAGGGAGAGCATGGACTTGGCACGCAGCTCAAAGGACAGCGCCAAGTAGATCGCGGTCGGCAGATCGCGGGGGGGCGCGCAGCTCGACGTCGACCCGGACATGGTCCGGAAGTCCCCCCACGAAGAGGTCTGCCTTCTGGGAGCTGGTGAGATCGCGCGCGTGGCAGAGGATCGCGTTGAAGCGCTCGGTGTAGTCCTGGACGGTGGACGTGAACTGGATGCGACCCAGTTCCGCCAGGCGGGAGCCGCGAACAGGAGGGCCGAACGTGAGGTGGCAGAGCTCCTTGAACCGCTCCCACGTCGGACGTCCTTCGTCCTGCTCGATGGCGAAGTACCAAGTCTGGGCTGCACCGCGGAGGTGGTACGACGCCAGCCACGTCTAGTCGTCGATCGGAGTACGCTGGCCGCGGAAGAACTGCTCGCAGTGGTTCAGCCAGTTTAGCGGGTCGTTGAGGCCGTCGTACGTCGGAAACTCCAACTTGTAGAAGCGAGGAGCAGCCTGGCCCGAGCCGTTCGATGATGGGAACGACGCGGGCGCCGCCGGGGGAGGGGTGGGTGCTGGCGCGTAGGCGGTCGGAAACAGGGTTCCATCGACTCCACCGTAGAGTATGCCAGATGCCGAGGGGGCCCCCGTGAGTGAAATCCGCCGGGAACGGGGACGACCAGGTCGTCGTGCGCGGTGGTGATGAGGACGACGCCGCGCTCGGAGCAGAGCCCGAGAGCCACGCCGGTATCGGGGACGGCGACGGGGGGAATGACAGCTGATGGATGGGAACGCCAGTCGTCAGCGGCGCCGGGGTGGAGGTGATGGCGGCCATGGGGATGGTCGCCTACAGATGCGGCCACGCCGCCGTCCGGCTGTGCGGCTGGGGAAGATACCTCATCATGAAGTCGCGGAACTCGCGGAACTCATCACGAATTCCACGAACCTCATCACAGAGCTGCGACTGATCAGCGACGAGGTTGGAGAGGGACGCCGTGAGCTGCTGATTGGTCAAGGGGGGATGCTCGTCGACACCCCCGACGTAGTGGAGAGGGCGCCCGAGGACGCCGTCAGGGTCGGCGCCTACGGTGGTGCAGACGTGTGCGGCGGCGTTGCCAAGGGCAGGGACGGCGCCGGCGGCGGAACGGTGGTGGCAGGAGCGGGGCCTGACATCACTGATACCAGGTTGATAGGATTGCGGATACTACCGGCGATGCTCCTTAGCGAATAGGGGTGATTGGCCGGCGGTGGGCGGCGGCGAGGATGGCGCTGGGGCGCCGTCGATGGCTTTGGCGTGCGTGCGCAGGGAGAGAGGGCGGCTAGGGTTTGGAACTCCCGGCTCCCTGAAGGAAGCCGGAAACAATAATAATGTTTCTGCTTGATCTCAAACGAAGAGTTTACAAAAGTATTTATGACTCTCTACTTTCCTGATTAATACCCTAGGACTCTTGTAAATAAACTTGGACTCTCAAACTGGGCCCTTGGCCCGGCCGCGCGCCTCCCCTTTAGCCACTGCGTGGCTGGCGGTGGCCATAGGTGATGCCGGTCATAACATTCCCATTACTGGCTAAATAGTAAATACTGACACCTAGTTGAGTAGGAACATAAAGTTGTTAAGGAATGGTAGGAAACACTGGAAATGATCGTGGATGATGAGAAAAAAGAGGGTTTGAAAACACATGAAAAATACTGGAAGTGGTGTTTGGTTCAAAGGAATTAATACAAAGAATTGAAAAGTACATGAGCTTGGCAACAAAAAAAATCAGCATAATACAAGCCGGTAAGATAACATTAACAGGTGGGCCAGAAAGTATGGACCCAATGGTCAGTCACGCTAACAGCTCTTATCCGGTTATCCCTGTCTCGTTTTTATACTTTTCCTGCTCATCCTCTCTCCGTGTTGCTATTCTCATGTCTTCTGCCTTTATCCCCTCCTGGATCTCTTCTTTCTTCCATGGCTTGTTGTCCCTGCAGCTCTCTTTTCTCTCTCCATCTGTCGATCTCTCCAATCCACAGCACATGTAATTGAGCAGGTGATCAAATGGTTGAGCAGGCAATGGCTAAGAAGTGGTTGGCCGCTGCTAGTGGCACAGAGAGATTAGAGGCCTAAGATCCAGTCCGCCATTAATGGTGTCCGCAAGCTCTATTGAGCTGGACAGCAAGGGTAAGCACGCTTGTTAAGCACAAGATGTGCGAGCACCGACGATTCCCTTGCCTCAGACCTCATGTTTTGTTTCCTGCGAAAGTACAGGCATTCCTAGGATTTCTCTGGAATTGTTTTTGGCATTTCCTGCATTCCAAATGCTAGGTGACATCAGCGAAACAAAGGGATGTCATTCCTCCAAAAATTTCTTTCGGGAAAACAGCAATCCAAACGGGCCTATATATTTCATTGTTCCAGCTATCTGGAATATCCTTTTGAGAAACTTGTTAACTGTAGGGTCAAGCCGCAGGGGTGCGTGCCTCGAAATTTTTAAATAAAATTCACCATAAGAGCCCAACTAGCTATTCAGCTCTGTATTTTATGTAATACCAAATTAGATGGATGAGCGGAGTATGGAATGATATGGTGTGTTTATTATTGAGATAAGAATATTTGATGTAGCTTAAATTCTGCAAAAGAGTTCATTTCTAAAATGAACTCAAAATTGTATAATCTATTGCTTATTGTGCTTATTCTGTAATGAATGCCATTTCTTCTTCTTCGGAAGCAATGCTACCGAATGTACAGTTTGTTTAGCTCTTTCTTGAAGTATTTTCCTTTTTTGGGGTACTTTGGTGCCCCCTTTTTACTGCATTCATGTACAGTTTTTTTCCTTAAATATATTTTTATCACAGGGGGGCCCTCCCCTGCTGTACAATCTTGAGCTTACGTGTGCTATTTGAATGCAGAAGCTGACATGAAGCGGGAACTCGAGAGGAAGGAACAGGAGAGGAAAAAGAGCCCAAAAGTTGAATTTATTGCTGCAGGAGTGCAACCTCCGATTACTGCATCAATACCAAAGATTCCAGGTATAGGGAACATGAAGCCAGTTGCCTGTTCTGTTTTGACTTACCATTACCTACCCTGCAAATATTTCTTTCGATAATATTGACGTTTGTTATATACTCTGTTCAGCTGGTGTTGCTACGCTTCCAGTACCTGCAGAAGGTGTAAAAAAGGAGAGTAGGCCAAACAAGAAGTCAAAATGGGATAAGGTTTTTAATACACCACCTAAGGCATTTATCCTTGTTTGGATTATTGATCTTCAGAGCTGATTTCTGTTTTGCATGCACTGTCTGTTAGGTTGATGGGGATGTTAAGAACCCTGCTGTTCCTATTGGACACGACAATTTATCGGCAACAGTTTCTGCGGCACTACTGCCTTCTGCTAATGTTGGTGCTGGATATGCTGCTTTTGCGTAAGTTCTCTTCTTTCAACACTGTCTGTCTTTAATGTGATCACATCATCCATTAGCACAATGTGGTCTCCTTTCATTTACTCAGAAAATTTTGGCTAACATACATTTTTTCACCTTCTTTTTTGCCTGTTTGACTGACTAAAAGAATGTTTATATAATCATTAGAACTGAGAAATTCTCTGCAAGTGACAAATGTACCACATGTAGGTGGAGGATATATGTTTGCTATCCACAGTCCTTGAACTCGTATTTGATAAGATGAATATACTTTAACTGGCAGCATTAGACCCAAAATTGCAGAAAGTAGTAAAAACAAACAAGCCTGATAGAAATGGATGGTGGGATCAAAATAGATGGTCTGCTTAATGACAAAAATAGCAAACTGTTTGTGATATATTTTTTGATGTGGGAGATGATTGTGTGACCATGCGAATAGACGAGAACATTTTGAAAGATCCGTTTATAGCAACCGCATATTGTTCTATTACTATTAGTTCGTTCCATTGTAACATCTCCTTTACATTTTTAGGCAACAAAAGAGAAAAGAAGCTGAAGAGAAGCGAGGTGATTATAAGTCAGACAGAAGATCTTAGTGCTGCATTTTTCCTCTTCGTTGTCAGTTGGAGCCATCAGTGTACCATTGAGAGTTTTCCAGTGACAATTTTGTAATGTTGAAAAGAAGAAAAAAAATCGAAATCAATCTGTGCGATTCAGGAAAGGCTCTCCGATAATAATTTTGTAATGTTGAAAAGAAGAAAAAAAATCGAAATCAATCTGTGCGATTCAGGAAAGGCTCTCCGAGCAACTTGTATACACAATACCAGAAGCTTAACATTTTAGGCTGAGAAAAAAAAAAGAAAACTGGAAGCACTCTGCCCCCCGTGATACAGCCGGCGGTCATGTATTTTTGCCTCAAGTTAATTGCCCTGCGCCGATGGCTTGTTTGGATTTCACACTTGTTACTCTAGCGTCGACTTCAGTCAAACTGCTCTAATTTTATGTGAAAAGCATTAATATGTACTTACACAGCTGTCACTGAACATTTAAGAAAACTGGAATCATCGGGATCATTCCAGCCCGATGGAAGTGTTTTCGCCTTCAGTTCATTACTCTGCGCCGCTGCAATGTAGGGATTTCTCATAAACTGTCTCCAGCAGTACCTCTATCACACACCGCATCTTCATTTTGAGGAAAAAATGTGCACTGTGCTGCCTCCAACGGATGCTGCAACCGCATGCGCAGTTTGCGGTTCGCGGTCCGTGCAACCCCATTCCTGGGATATCTCTCTCATCTCCTCAACCCCACCGTCCCAACCGTCTCTTCCAACCCCGCGGCCCCGCCCCGCCCCGACCCCGTCTCCTCCACCCCGCGGGCCGCAGCTCCGCCCCCATCTCCTCCACCCCGCGGCCCCGCCCCCTCCACCCCCACCGTCTGCCGGCGGCCTCCCTCCCACCTCGGCAGGTCCGGATCTGAGGGCTGGCCGCGAATCTGCTCTCCCCACCTCGGCCATCCTCCCGCCGCAGCCTGAGCCTGCGCACCGCCTGCCTCCACGTCCGCGGTCGTGCTACGGAGGCGGTGGGGTCCCGCGGGTACCTGGACCGCGTCGCCGCCTCGGCGTCGTCCTTCTCCAGCCGGTGGAGCGGGCGGCTGAGCCAGGGCTCTGCAGCCACAGCCTCCGGCACGACGACTCGTGGCGGTGGGACCCGGAAGCCGCAGCAACGGCGGCGGCCAAGTCCGCGACGCCAGCCGCGGTGACAGCCTCCGGCAAGGGCCAAGTCCGGCAGAGGCGGCTGTGGGGTCCGCGGGATGGAGGGAATCTCGGGACCGTCTCGGCGTCGCCGCCCCTTTCCCCGCCACCTCCTTCCCCGGCGGTGGACGGCGGCCTGCGGGAGGCAGATTTGGTCCTTGTAGGAGCTGGAGGCGGCCTCCCCGGCGAGGGCTTGCGGCCTTCTCTGTTTCCTCTTCCAGGCGGGAGCCAACGGCCGGCGGCGGATGCGCGACGGGAACCTCTACACCGCTGGAAAGGTCTTCTTTTTGAGCGAAGAATTCCTCTCTCTTTGCTGCATACGGCGTGTTTACAGTTGCAGATGGGGAAATCTGCTGGAGTCTTACGTTTCAGTCTGCGCGCTGGGGAGCGCCATTCCTGAAAGTGTTATTAATCGGTCTGCGCCACCAAGATCCGCTCTACTGATGCTACGATTTCTCATTAACATCGTTCGACTGGGTGCCGTCTCAATCATCATCTCCATGTGATGTCTCAGGGCTCTGAGTCACGCACGCAGTCTGCTGTTCTGCATACAGTAACTGGGACTCTTGAGTACTGACGGGCAACACGCAGTGGAACAGCGCCGTGGATGTACAATTCTCAGCTCTGCATGCTGCTGTGTGCTGTTGATGGGCAGCACGGCAGCACTCCACTAGTGCAACAGAAGAACAGTGTGGTGAATGTACGGAACCCGTCGCGCCCAGTACTGACTGCGTCCGCGTAGTACGTCCCCGATCCTCCGAATTCACGGCATGTCTCCGGGCCACCTCGACGCTCGCCTTGCAACCCAAACGGTCAGCAATCAGCAGCCACGGGCTGGAGCAGCGGCCACCGTCGCCACCCACCGGCAACGCGACCACCGCTCTCTGTAGCGCTCTGCGCAGCTCATCTTCATTATTACCGACTGGCCCGACGGACGGCGGGGCACCCATGCCATGAATTCACCACAGTGCAGCACCGCCGTAGATCTGGGGGACTCGCACCTTGCAGCTGCATGGGCTTTCTTTCCCGTTGGCTGCCTCTCGGCGCATCAGGCCGCAGTAACCACAATAGATTACTAGTGTTGGCGTGACCCCGCGAGTAAAAACAGTAGCCTCTCTGTCTCGCGAGCAGTAAAATAATAAATTTGCTTGGGGGGAGCCTCGAGCCTTTCACTTTCACGTCGCTGAAGACCATGGCACGGCCGGCAGGTGTTTTTACGGGCAGCGCAGCCGCAGGGGCAGGCCGCCGGCGTCGCGGCGGGTGCTGCGTGCGTGCGCGCGCGCGTGGGTGTCCGCGCGGTTGTTGGAATTGCCCGGGAACGCACGTTCCCAGCACTCGCCCCTCTCCTCACTCTCCACAGCTCGCACACACACAGGAGACCAGAGGAAGGAGATGAACAGTAACAATAGCGGACGAAAGCCGCGGAGCCAATAGCTCCTGTATCTTGGCTTTCTTCACACTCAAATGGAACCGGCAGAGTTTACATGGGGAGCACAGGGGCTTCTTAAAGGCCGGGGAGCATCCCTCCACCATGGCCGCCGCACTCGATCCGCGAGACCCGCTCGGTCACGTCCAGGAGCCGTTCGCTCGATCCGGACATGGCAGCCTCCTCCCGCACGACCTGTGCCACGCACACCACTCACCCAACGACTCCACGATATAGACGGCACAGCGACAGCGAAGCTATCCTCCGCACGCGCCGGCCCTGACCCGACCTTGCCGCGGCCTACACGCAGGCGACCAACACGTCCTGCTTCACGGCCATGGCGCGGCAACACACACGTTCACGAGCACATACTCGCGAACCCCTATGCCTGCGACACGGAACGCACACACACACGCCCGGAACACGCCGTGGCGTGGTTATTTCTAACAATCTCCCCCTAAACACGACACGGCGGAGAACGAGCTTCACAGGAGCGTCGCCTCCTCGTCGACGCCGGCAAGCAGCGCCTTCTCCTTCTTCCTCGGGCACTCCCTGGCCATGTGCCCGCGCGTGCCGCAGTCGAAGCACCGGCCACGGTAGCGGCTCCCCCCACGCCCGGAACTCGTGCTGCTCCCGCCGTCGTCGTCGTAGTCACGGTCACCTCCATGGCCGCCGCCGTCGTGACGCCCGCCACCTCCATGCTGGCGCGAACGAGCCTCCCACTGACCCTTGGTGAGTAATAGCTACTCGCTGCTCCCGCCCTTGGCCGCCGGCTCGTCCTCGGAGTCCGCGTCCTCCGCGACCTGTAGCTGCCCGACAAGCTCGTCGAGCGTCATGGTGTTGAGGTCGCCGTGAATCTCGATGGACACCGCCACCTGCTTCAGCTTTCTTGGCACGGCGCGCAGCACCTTCCTCACCACACGGGAGTCACCCAGCACCTCCCCGTGGTCGATCAGTCGCGCGTTCAGGTGGTCGACGCGCACGGCGAATTCCGCCACCGTCTCGCCGTCGCGGAAGCTCAGGAGCTCGAACTCCTTCATCAGGCGCTGCACGTTGGCCGCCTTCACGCGCTCGTCGCCGCCACGCATCCTCTTCACGGAGTCCCAAGCCTCCTTGGCGCCATGGAGAATCGCGGCCAGAGCACGCCGGTCCTTGGCGCGGTCCTTGCCCTCCGCCTCGACGACTTCCCAGAGCTCCAGCGCCTCCAAGGATACCTGCATCACAAGCGCCCACTCCTGGTAGCTTCCCTTGGTCAGCAGCGGCAGCTCCACCACGCCGGAGTTGGCCGCGCCGCGCACCACGACGCTGTCGGCCGAAGTTGAGCTGTCGCCGATCTCGCCCTTCACCATCGCGACCAAGCTCTGATGCCACGTGTTGGAATTGCCCGGGAACACACGTTCCCAGCACTCGCCCGAAACACGCCGTGGCGTGGTTATTTCTAACAGCGGTCAGGGGCTCAGGGCGCCAGAGGCAGGCATCTCTCAGCTCAGAATCAGATCACTGTCCCGCGCGGGACCCGGCGCAGGGCAAAGCCCGTCGTCTTGCTTCGCTCGCCCCACGATGCTGCAGCTGCGAATGCGATCGAGCAAGCGAGCGAGCATCGGTTCCGACCACCCGCACGGCGAGGAGGCGGCGAGCGGCGCCCAACGGTAACTTTGCTGCTGCTGCCCGGTTGCGTTGCGCCCCCCGGCTCGGAGCCTCGGACTGCGAGTCCGGCAGGCGGGATGGGGACACGCGCTGACGTGCACCGCTTGATTTGTGGGCCGGGGGGAAAGGGCAAGACAACAATCCTCTGGTCTTGGATATCTAATTGGAGCAATTGTCCCATCGGTTGGCCGCAATCGGGAATACGGACGGTGCATTTCCCTCTAGAATCCATTGTTTTTTTTAAAAAAAACTTTAGTGTCAAGTAGAGATTCTGTGGTTATATATTTTTTTAAAAGAGAGATTTTGTGATCGATCGTAGTTCTTCAAGGGAAAGAATGGGTGAATGTGAGAGTAGAGAGTACTAACTCCGTTTCAAATTATAGGTCGTATTAGTTCTTTTAGTTCATACATGTTGCATTTACCTAAATATTTATATGCAAATAAACATATATAGATTTATAAAAGTTAAGATGACATACATGACTACAATTCAAAAAACGGAGGGAGTATGTGTCTAGTAATGATTACCTATACACTACTAACTTTTTTTTTATGAAATTGTAGACTGCTAACTTAATATGAATATGATAGATACTATAATGAAAATGATATTTGGGATGAATAAGATACGAAAGGAATTGGGTAGTACTGTAGCTTAATAAAAATGATATTTGGGATGAATAAGATATGAAAGGAATTGGGTAGTAGCTTAAAAAAAAGATATTTGGGATGAATCAGAAGATTCCCAGACGTTGAAGAAGGAAAGGAAAACCCAACAACAGCAGTCAAACAGCCGTGCGAGCAAAACAGTACTCTATTACCACCTGCCTAGCCGAGCACGAGGTGTCGAGGTGGAAAACACAGGGGAACCGTACAGGACAGAGGGGCAATTCGGTCACAGCAAAAATTCCAACGGCCAGTTCCCCGAGAGGAGGGAACAACACTTCGAAGGCGAGCGAGAGAAAAAGCATTAACCCCCTCGCTCATCAACAGCTTAAAACCCAGCCCAGCGATAAAAGGCCAGCCAGGAAAGAAAAAGGCTGGCAGCACCACGAGGTAGAGAAGAGGCCGGCCGGCGACCAGTACTTGCCGCTGCTGCTAGACGCCGCCGCCGCCGCTGCTAGTGTCCCTCCCCGTCCCCCCTCATCCTCGCAAAAGCTAAACAGATTTCGTCCTGGTGCTCGCCAGCAACGGGCGGCGGTTGCTGGTGGAGACGTTTCCCATCTCTATCTCCTCCGCTTGGCTTCTTCTTCTCGCTTTGCCGTGAGAGGCCCAGCGTGAAGGATTTTTAAGGCGAGCTGCGGGTGGGTGATTTTAGGCGAAGAGACCGTGTTCTTGGGGGGCCGAGAGACAGAGCTCTCTACCTTTCCCTGTTTCCGGGTTCTTTCGGTCGAAGAAGCGGAGCTCGTCGAGGGGAAATGGCGGAGGCGAAGCCGGAGGAGATCAGCCATCCGCCCATGGAGCAGCTCCAGGGGTTTGAGTACTGCATAGACTCCAACCCTCCCTGGGGTGCGTATCCAAGCTATGAGTTGAAAAGGCTTCACATTCCGGTTGGGATTCCCCTCTCTGAATCTTGCTATTTTCCCCCCTTCCTTTCCAGGCGAGGCGATCATACTGGCCTTCCAGCACTACATACTGGCGCTTGGCACGGCGGTGATGATCCCGGCGGTGTTGGTTCCCATGATGGGTGGCGACGATGTGAGTTCCTGCCTCGCGTTTCTTGACCAATGACCACACCAGCTTCGGTGTCGGTTCTTTGCAGCATCAGATTTGGTGGTGTGACGTTTTGTTGCTTGGGATTGGTGTTGCTATTTGCAGGGGGACAGGGTGCGGGTGGTGCAGACGCTGCTGTTCGTGACGGGGATAAACACGCTGCTGCAGTCCCTATTTGGGACGCGGCTGCCGACCGTGATCGGTGGCTCCTACGCGTTCGTGATCCCGATAGTGGCCGTCATCCAGGACTCGTCGCTCGCGGCGATACCCGATGGCCACGAGGTGAGCTGCTTGTGCTTGTTCTGCTATTTCTGACGAGTCGGTGGTCTGATCTGCTGTTTGTTCATCTGTGATTGAGCAGAGGTTCCTTGAGACCATGAGGGCAATACAGGGGGCACTGATAGTTTCCTCCAGTATTCAGATAATTCTGGGCTACAGCCAACTCTGGGGCATTTTCTCCAGGTGAGAATTGTATTCCGTGCCCTTGCATTAGAACAGAATGGTGCACAAATGCATACACATTTCAGTTCAGTATTGACAGTGCCTAGGCTTTACTGATTGGTGCGGGAATGCATATTCTCTCTCAGATTCTTCAGTCCAGTGGGGATGGCACCAGTGGTTGCTCTGCTAGGATTTGGCCTTTTCGAAAGAGGGTTCCCTGTGGTAACGTTTGCTTTGTCCCGGTCTTCATTTCATATTCTCAATCTGTCCGCATGACCACACAAACGTGTATATGTTGATAATTAATCGTTCGCTCATCCAATTGATGTATGATACTGCATCAGGTTGGGAGATGCGTTGAGGTCGGCTTGCCAATGCTGATCCTTTTTGTTGTACTCTCTCAGGTTTGACAGACTACTCCGACTAGTTGAGTCTTTTGAAAATCAGAATTCAGCTTGGGAATTAAGAATATCTAATTTGTGCCTTTTTAATTCTTCCTCAGTATCTGAAGAATATACAAATAAAAGATATTCCCATACTGGAAAGGTTCTCCCTTTTCATCTGTATCGCGTTGGTATGGGCATATGCTCAAATCCTCACTTCAGGTGGTGCCTATAAGAACAGCACTGAGGTCACTCAGATCAACTGCCGCACTGACCGAGCCAATCTGATCTCCTCTGCTCCATGGTTAGTCCCCTTGCTAATCTGCTGTTACCAGTGAGCCGTGTGACTGTCAAGATGCTCTATATTCAATCTAGTATACTCATTGATGCAAATAGCCCGCTATAGCTCCGATATAGCTTTTTGAGACAGGTGCCGCTACGATATTGCATATTTTACCGCTAATGCCGCTAACTCTGCTATATCATGAAATAGCTCCGCTAAATTCAATAGCCTAGCACCGCTAACACCGCTATGGTTCAACTATGAACTTATATACTTGAGATTATGAACTACGAGTTATGATTTATGACTTATCTTCTCAATCATGACTGATTTACTTATGTTTTCACTAATGCCTACACATATATATGAAACATGAGCTGAAATTTATAAAATTAATAATGTTTAGGTCTAAATTTTACTACTTTTTTGCATACCGCTAAAGCCTATAGCTTCCGCTATAGCTGCGCTATAGCTCTTATAGCTTTTCCAGAAGGACTCCGCTAAATTCTATAGCCCGCAATTTGCAACATTGAGGGGATGTTTGGCTCCCAGCCAACACCCGCCACGCCACGCGCCCCTCCGCCACGGAACAGTGTTTTCCGTGGCGGACGAAACGTGCGCCGCGAGCTGTGGCGAGATGCACAGCGCTGTGGCAGTCTCTGGCGGGGAACCAAGCAGGCCCTGAGTATACTAGGTGCTAGGTATACCATGAACATGAACATTTATGTTGGATAGTCAGATTTTGCAAATCTGAATCAATGTTTTGGTCTAGCATTCATTGATACATGTTTTTAGTGACACGAGGGAGACACCTTGGATTGTTTGATCCTTTGAGGGTACTACTAATGATTATCTAGATCACACTCATGATTCTTGTTGCTGCTATCAATATATTGTTAGAGTGACAAACTTGGCACCATGAACAACTTAAGTACATCTGTCTCCTCTCAAATAAGATCTTAAGCAGCATTCATTCTATGAGACAGAATCATTAGATTTTTTTTCTGTGCACTGATACATTTCCTTGACCCAGGATTAAGGTTCCTTACCCACTACAATGGGGGGCACCAACCTTCAACGCTGGCCAATCATTTGGTATGGTGTCTGCTGTTTTGGTCTCACTAGTTGAGGTGATACCCCTAGTTACATAGTGCAGCCTTGGATCCTTTGCTTTGGAACCCTATAACGACAAATTGACATTAACACTTTGTCTCTTGGACAGTCCACTGCCTCTTACAAAGCTGCGGCTCGTCTTGCAAGTGCGACTCCACCTCCAGCTCATATCCTGAGTAGAGGCATTGGATGGCAGGTAAATACTTTCTTGCACCCATGATTGTTCTTCTTTTCATGTTCTGTCAGCTGCACAAAACTGAAAAAAGATGCTCTGTGGAAACACCAGGGAATCGGCATCCTCCTTGATGGGCTATTTGGAACGGGCACTGGCTCCACTGTCTCAGTGTGAGTGTCTATACCAAAATTTTCATCACTGTGCCTTCACAGATAATTTTTTTTCCCTCAAGCCTTGATACTACTTGGAACGCCAATGCAGGGAGAACGTCGGGCTGCTTGGATCGACAAGGATTGGGAGCCGGCGTGTTATACAGATCTCTGCCGGTTTCATGATCTTTTTCTCCATGCTGGGTGAGCCACTGTTTTATCATCTAGCAATTGAATTGTTTGCAGATCATGTCGCCCGGAAAAAGCAAGAAACACTGTTCCTGACTGTTCACTATCTGTGCTGCAGGGAAATTCGGAGCGCTGTTTGCTTCCATCCCATTCACCATCTTCGCAGCCGTGTACTGCGTCTTGTTTGGGCTCGTTGGTTAGTCATCCTGATTCCTGAACCGGTCTGAATATGAGTAATGTGCCACAGTCTGCGCTTTGGTTATGCCGAGACTGACGCTTTCGCTTTTATCTGACTTTCAGCGGCGGTGGGGCTGTCCTTCCTGCAGTTCACTAACATGAACTCCATGCGCAACCTCTTTATCGTGGGCGTCTCCATCTTCCTTGGCCTATCCGTGCCGGAGTACTTTTTCCGGTACACCATGGCTGCTGAGCGTGGTCCTGCGCACACCAAAGCCGGATGGGTTCGTCTCCCTTTACATTACCCTTTGGCTTTTGTTATGTGGCTCGAAGTCAAACAGTACCTGAGACTGGTCTATCAATCATTTACTCCTAGACAGACAGTGTAGTAAATCGCGGATAATAAACCACATAGCACTAGTCATTCTGAAATCAGAACTAAGGTTAGGATACTGAAGATTGTTGCTAAGTTCCCTTTTTTCGTATGACCTGGAATTGCAGTTCAACGACTACATCAACACCATCTTCTCGTCGCCGCCGACGGTTGGGCTGATCGTGGCCGTGTTCCTGGACAACACGCTGGAGACCAAGGATGCCGGCAACGACCGGGGCCTGCCGTGGTGGTCGCGGTTCCGGTCGTTCAAGGAGGACAGCAGGAACGAGGAGTTCTACAGCCTGCCGTTCAACCTCAACCGCTTCTTCCCTCCAGCCTAGGCGATCTTACCGTTAGTGAACTGATAAAGAAAAAGGGGGAAGCGGTGCTTCTCTGGATGAACTCAGATTGCTGAGCGCGGATGGATAGTAGTCGTAGCTGTGTGTAGTAGTAGCTGGCCATTGTTTGATTCGTTGATCTGTAGCTCTTCATGTGATCATGTAGATCGTTGTTGCCTTGTTGGGAGGTCCCCCAACCCAGTGAAAATGGTCGCCTACCGCTCTACTCAGATGTGTAAATCGTTGTTCCATCCTGCGTCTCCTAACCAAGTGAATGCTGGACGAGATGTGCAGCTCGATCCAGTCCAAGAAAGATGGCGCACGGGTGCAAAGGGAATCCTATGCAATGCAACAGAAGCGACGTCTGATCTGAAGAAAAGGCAAGGGAAGGGAGCAGAGCAAACCGTGGTGGACGACGCGCACGCCCCAGTGCGGCAGTGCCCCACTGCATGAGGGGGACGCTGGACGCACGCGCGGGTACAGCGCCGCACATCTCGCTCCTTCCCCTTTGCGGCTCGCGGGGCGCTCCTCGCGCCTCCCCCTCCCCGACGCCGCCGCCGGACCGTTCTCCGCGCTCGGGCCTCCCCCCGCCGCACCGGGACCGGATCCGGGATCCGCGCGTCGCCCTTTACCGGATCCCCCAGGCTGCAGCTCCTCTCGTACTGACAGATCGAGCTGCGCCGCCCCCGACGCTCCCTGCCACCGTCGCCGGTGCCCGACGGCCGCCACCTCCTCGCGGCGCCCTGTTCCTGCTGCTACTCGTCTCGACGCCCAACCCTGCCCCGACCGTCGCCTCCCCGCCCGCCTCCTCGTCGACTGACGCCGGCCGCCGCAGGTCCGCCCGGCCCGCCGGCCGCGCCAGGGGACATGCTCCTCGAGGAGCTGTCCGACGAGGGGCCCTTCGACGTGGCTCCTTCCCTCCCCCTCCGGCCGCCGGCCCTGCTTCCCTCCCCCCTCCGGCACTCAGCAGCTCGGCTGCAAGAAAATCATACGTGGTTGTCAATTCATAATCATCAAAACTTAGTTTTTTTGTACATAGGAGATATTTATACTAAGAACAACTCTTCTAGATGAGTGTGGGATGAGTATGAACTGAAGAGGCCATGTTGGGAGGTGGAAGGCCAACTGGTGGAAGCATTCATGGAGTCCTCTTCAGGTCACGCGCGTCTTCTCAGCTTCTGCGCAGTCACTAAAATGGTCATTACTCCTAACTCCGAAGTCGAAATGATATGCCGTTTGTTGGGTTGGAATCTTGACTTCAAGGAGCTTCCAGTCATGTATAACTTGGCCCCCGTATCTTCCCGAAATAGTACAGACTTGGACGTGAAGTTGATACTTCTGCTGCGTAACCTTGAGTCTTGTGTGCGTAACCTTTCTCAGTTTGGACAGCAGTCTTTGTGTCCTCCACGTAACCTCCTGTGTCCTTCACGTAACCCAGCGGAGAAGCCTCTTGTGAAAATCTAAGTAGGAGTAAAGTACAAGACTTAGGTAGTATATGACTCTCAACAATATTGCAATATAATTCAGAGAGGAAAGCATACACCTCTTGTTGGAATTTCTTTGCACGGTTACACGTAATCGACCCTTTGTTCATTTGTACTTGCATTTGCAATGTTTGTTCTTGCGTAACCAGTTGTGCACTTGATTCTTGATGTGTAACTAGAAGTGGACTTGGCGTAACCGTCGATGCACCTAGTGTAACTAAGGCATCTTGATCATGTATGGCTGGGATGTCCTCATCATCCTCTCCCTCTTGAAAATGAGTCGTCTTCGACTCTATTGTGTAACTGAGGCTTGACATGTGCACATCACATACACACCATATCCATACACGTGCACATCTTGATCTGATTGTATGATTTGATTTTCTTTTTTGACTTTGCAATATATGTGATACAAGTATGATTTATCCTTTATCCTACCCTAAGCTCCACATATAACCATCATTAGAAGTAGGATGAAAAAAAGACAATATAATGCCTTGGTGAGGACATATACACATTGAGCGATCTGAGATAATCAAATGAGGAGCTAAGTAAGGTTTGTTTTGAAAATTTATTACAAAACCCCAAATTACTTAACATGATGAGCAGGAGTGATATGATTCATGACCGTTCCATTCCTCAACTACCCAAGATAGCATGATAGACACTTCACAGAGTTCACAAGTACAAGGTATGGTTTGGAATATCTCTTATGCTCGCTTCATACCTTTGGATATCATGTCCCACCTTGATCTAACTCCCTTCACTCGGGACGAGCAAAGGTCAAGTGTGGGGGTGTTGTTGACGGCTATTAAGTGCTATTTTTACACCGTAAATACCTGCATAAAATAAATGTAAAGTGATCGTCAATACTAGAATAGGACTTGCTACTAATGATTTCCACAAAGGTTGGTGTTTCTAGCTTTTGTTGCAGGATGCACCGAAATGCGTGCCAAATGGTACAGTTGAGAGCAAGTGATCCAATGTCTATTAAAGGATGTCATCGTAAACAATCTCAAATACCAATTTGGACTGCACCATTGTGACGGGCTCGTCGAGACGATCGAAATGGATATATCATTTGTCTACTTCGGAGTCCGGATGAAAGAGATATGCGCAAGACAAGATCACCCTCTTGATATCATGTGGGCCCAGTGGGACCCACACCAGATCACGTGGCAAAGTGTGCCACATTAGATGCCATGTGTCCATGACACCTCATCAATCCATGTGAAGCAACTCCCGACGAATCAGACACCGCCACGTGTGCAGCACAAGGATCCAAGGGGCCACCGGGGACCCAAACCGCCTCAAAACTCTGCATGCACCTAGGAAAGATCGTGGAACCCACATACCAGTCTCTCGGAGAAAGCACACGACGAAGCGTGTCAAAGAAGGTTCGGCCGAACCTTGCTTCAGCCGATCCCTTTTTGTCGGCGTTCATCTCCTGCTTCCACGTGGTCGTCACCCATTGGTCCTAAGGCGCAGCCCAGCGTGTTTTGGTGACAAATGAGCCTCCGAGTAAGCCACCCCCTCCTCTATAAATAGGAGGGGAGGGGCTCACTTTTGAGACACATTCCTTCTCCCTCTCCTCTCATTCTCTCTTGGAGAGGTGAATTCTCACCTCTCCCATGTGTTGTGTGTGGGATTAGAGTGCTAGGTAGGATAGGGTGAGGAGTGAGTTGATGTCCTCGTGGATGCTTGTTCTTCAATTAGAGCAAAGTGAGTATTTCAGTATTTTCCTATTTAGACTAAAGTGGATTTCATGCATGAATGATATGTTCTTGTGTTCTTGACTCGTTCATAAGTTAGAGGCTTGTGCTCTTCGTTACACAAGGCTTCGATCCTTTAGAGCAGGTGCATTAGTTCAAGTATCTGTTTGCATGTTTAGATCCTGTCTAGCTGAGTAAGATTGTTGTATCTAGTTTGCATCCAAAAGCTTTCTTGTTGCTCCGTAACTTGATGACTAGATTGATCTGAACAGTTCTCTCTCTAGTTCGTAGTCCCGTATTTATACGGGTTGCTATAGTGTTGTTAGCGGGTCGACAGACGTAACTGCGCTATAGTAGTAATCGGTAGTGTAGACGTGGTGTCTGGACTCTGGTTATCCTGCAAAGACTAAGTACATTCGCGTAACGATAGAGGTATGCCGCAGTGGTGACAGCCTGCTGGACCCTTTGAAACCCTCCGCGCCTGTGTACTGAGTTGGGCCCCGTTGCGAGAACATTGGCCTCTCACTAAAAAGTTAGGATGGGCTGGCGCTCCACGGAGAGGACTAATAGCGGACAGATCCATCTCGAGAGTTAAGATCCTCAAGAAAGTACTTCTCAACCCATATCTATCCCAGCTGGAGTTTGGTGTCCTTGGACCGTTTATATTAGAATAGAAGATAGTATACATCGTTCCTTGGATCCAGTACCCTTGGAATACTCTCCTTCCGAGGTGAAGTGCTACAGCGGTATTTCTGTGCGCTTGCGGATTCGTTTGTACCCGTCGGTATACCCGGTTGATCTTATACGCTCCCTCTAGGTGTACAACTAGTGGTAACGTTAAGAAACACCAACAAGGACGACGACCGGCCGGCCGGCTCCCCTACGCACGGGAGGACGACCTCCTGGCCGCGCCGCCAGAGGAGACCCGAGCTCCTGGCCGCTGCCGCCGCCTACCACCCCTCCCCCATATCCACCCGACGCGGGAGCCGATGTGCAGGGGCACGACGGCGAATCCATCCGAGGTCGGATCCAGCCACCATGCGCCGGCCACCCCCCCTCTCTCCCCGGTGACGTGCCAGTGGTGGTGGTGGCCGGAGCAACCGTGCGGCGCCAGGCCGGGGATGTGGTGGCGACGCTGCAAGATGGCCTGTCCATGTTTTATTTTTATGAAATGATTGCCGTGCATCTATTTTGGCGCACGACAAATTTTTAATGTATTATGAAAATGTTTGTCGTGCGTCGAATGTAGCTCACGGCAAATCTTTGCCATGCGTAACGATAAAAAGCGCACGACAAAAAGCCTTTGCCGTGCAGATTGCTGCCGTGCGGTCTTTGCCGTGCGTGGAGGCGAAAAACGCACAGTAAAGAGTTTGCCGTGCGTTTTTAGGCTTCACCATACGCTGTCGGCACACGGGAAATGGTGGGTTTCCTGTAGTGAATCGAGAGGAAATTAGTTCATTTTAGACTCATTTTCTTCCCTTCCAATCCTATTCTATCTTTAAGAGTGTGAATGTGGACCTGCGACAGACTTGAGCGCAGAGGGTGGGATCACAGCCCGTCCTGTCCCCTCTGTAGGCACACTATGGAAACCGCTCACCACCTCCTCGCAGAGTGTCGCTATACGCGTCGGATCTGGAATGAGATCGCTGGCTGGATCGGCACACCCAACCTCCAACCGGCGAATTGGCCCCTACTTCGTCACCAATTGAATGGTGGTTCATCATTTCCACGAGACAGAACATTTCACGTAAAGCTTCCCGCTCCCTCGCTCTACTCATCAACTGAGAAATTTGGAAAGAGAGGAATTCTCGGGTCTTCAACCGTACATAATCTTCCATACCTACACTTGTAATTAAGATTAAAGAAGAGTTCTCCCTGTGGCTCTCGGCGGGAGCCAGCTGTCTGGCGATCCTGGGCGCACATCTGTAAAGTTTTGTTGTTATTTTCGGTTCGCCGGCTGTACTTCTCTTCTTTATCAATGAAATAGGCACTGTCTTGTGCCCGTTCGTTCAAAAAAGAAAGAGTGTGAAATTCGGTTTGAGATAAAATTTATATTTTCCAATGTATATGTTTAAAAGACATTCATAGCCAAGGTTTTGGAACTTTGGATGCTATATGTCACTATATGACATCATAAATTTTCAAGAGTTACATTATTAAGTTATTGGTGTGTCGCCAATTTTCTATAATTTTTCTATTGAATTTCCTGACAGTAATTCTTGGTCGAAAATAATGTTTTTCTGCAATTTTTATTGCACCATTATTTTTAAAAATGCAAAAAAATATTGCAAATACCATTGGACATTTGAAAAGCTTCTAAATAAAATTTATTAACTAACACTGCCATGCACAAATAACCATCGTGAAATGTTGGAACATGTGCATGCGTGCGTGTATGTTTCGAAAATGATGATAAAGTATGCTTGAACACGACTTTGAATTCAAAGCGTCGAAGACATCTAATCTAAATGAAATGGCAAAACAATCTACTTCAAGAGTGCTATCTAGCTTAATTGGCAAACTAGGACCGGCGTGAGAGAGGACAAGTACTTCTAAGAAGATTTTGTCAAGATACTACCTCCGTCCAAAATGAATTAATTTTTTTGTCTTAAACGTCATATATTTAAGAACGAAGGGAGTACAATTTAGCATCAGTGTTTGGTTAGTTATTCTCTCATTTATATCTGGTAGTATTTTAAAGGTTAACTTTTTGCAGAACGCCCCTAGAACACACGTGTGTGTTTTCTAGTGGTGTTCCGCAAAAAGTTAACAGGCCTTGAGAATTGCATAAGAAAATCACACTGCTTAAATATGTTCTGGTGTCAATGTCTGGCCATCTAATATGCCTAATGTTGAGTTCAGTAGTGGTACTAGGTTGGGCAAGCACCCATGATAGGCTGTCCATGGTACTGGTCATCCATGATAGCATTCCAGGACAAGGCAATGCTGATGTTGACGGGCACTGAATGTTTTTTTTAAATGCATATATCGTCTTTGCCAACACTAATTGGATTTGCTCAGATAAGGCACCGTTAAATTCGGTGAAATTTTGGTGAAAGTGGTGAAATTTTTGCATTGGGAAGCGTGTTCTGTGAAAGGTAGTACGGTCTGCGATGCGAAAATTTTTGGGGGCTTTTGGGGAACTAAATTGAATTGACAAGGCAATGCTGTATAAACAGTTCCATGTTTTATTCAGCTCGTTATTTATTCATTCTAGCTATCGCAGACAAAAGAAAGCTAGCAACCACAATATTTAATGAGTTAGTTTAATTTGTGGCACTATAGTTAGCTTCCTGTCCAAGACCCCAACTGTCTCCAGTAGCTTTTTTGAGTTGTCTATGCACCGACTAGATCAACCTAAAAGTTCAAACTGATAGGAAAAGTGAGCAATTCACTTATACTTCTCAACCTCCAGATTAAACCATGTCTCCAAAACAATTTTAGGAATACAGATTCCTAGTGAACCATCCAATTTCAATTCCTATTCTCATCTTAAGATAGAAGTTTTAATTTTGCAAGGATGACAGCCATGATCAAGGGCTTGCAATGACATGTTCATTAACTTTTCCATTCATATTATTTTTCTGGGTGTTTGATTGACTCAAATGTAACGTAATCTGATTAAGGAAGGTAACTGTCGGGGTTCTCAACCGCCGGCAGTAGATTTGTATCGAATTGTGTGTCAGATCCGGATGGTCGACACGGGAGACACAAGGGTTTTATACTGGTTCGGGCCTCCGGAGAGTAATATCCTACGTCCAGTTCCGAGTACTCGTGTTCCTATGCCGGGGGTGTCTGTAGTAGGGGTTACAAACTTAGTGATCGGTCCGTCCTATGTACGTTGCACCCCTCCCTCTTTTATAGTCACAAAGGCGAGGGGCAAAGAAGGAAAATGAAAATAAACTACAGTGCTATGGCGTTGTGAAGTCTTTTCCGTCATTGATGTCCGTCAGGCGGCGTGGGAGGGCGCTGAGCTGTGGTGTCGTCGGAGGCCGCCGCGTGGGCTGTTGCCACTGTTCGTTCCGGGCACTTGGCACCTCCTCCGAGTACTTCATACAGTGACTCAGCCCTCTTGAGTACGTTTTAGGCTTGCCACGTTATGGCCTAAGAGCTGGTAGATGGTAATCGAGTGCCTGTTCTGACGGGGTGGCGTGCAGCTGGCGTTGGATGTGACGGCATGTCGGAGGTCGTGGGGGGTGTACTGTGCGCCATTACAGCCCCTGCCAGACCCTGCCGTCCTCCCGTCGCGCCAGCTGTGGTCTTTGCATGGCGTGGAGAACGGCGTCACGCATGTCGTTGTGAGGAAGCTTGGGGGGTTGGGGCGGCGCCACGTTCGTGTGGGCCCCAACCCTACGCTCCGGCCCCTCCGTGTGGACTCCGCCTTAGTCGGAGACGGAGATTACTCGTGCGAACGAGTTGTCAGAGGCGAGGTGGCGTGTTACTCGGAGACGACGTGCTTCTCATGCGAGGCGGAGAGTACTCGGGCGAAGCGGAGGGTACTCGGAGCCGAGGCGGAAGGTACTCGGAAGTGGGGAAGTCTTGTCAGTGAGGGTCTTGACGAAGATCTGCATCCCTCCCGGTCCTGGATCTTAGCCTTCACGTTGTCAATGGTGTCAGAGGACTCCATCTTCGAGGTAATTATCTCATTGCCTAGGGGGCCCTAATCCAGGCCCTCGTCAGTAGCCCCCGAGCCTATGGTGGGAGTCAAGGACTCGCTTGCAGGCTCTGCGTCGGGGGAATGTTGTAATTGTTGCTCCTTGATTTAGTCGGTGGGTGCGCGCGAGCGCATCCGCCGGATGTAGCCCCCGAGCCCATGAAGGAGTTGTAGACTCGTTTATGGGGTTTTGAATTTAGAAATGTTGTCGTTGCTTCGAAATCTCCGGTGATGGCGGTTATGGCAGCATCGGTAGCTGTGTCCACTCCGCCGGTCGTGGCTGACGTGGTGATGGTGACGGTTAGAGGAGACGGCGCGTGGCTGATTCAGACCTGCGGGCCCACTCGGTATCGAACCGTCACGCAGGCGTGCCTCTGTCGCCTCGGGAGATGCATCCACCAAACGGGCGGTTTCACAGCGTGGTGGGGCCGGCATTAAATGCCGGCGGCCACGTTTGCCCCTTATAAACCGCGTGTCAGTTGAGCTCCGTACTTTTTCCCTGATTCCTTGCTTTTGCCAGCGCTACTCGCTCATCTGCTCCTAACCCTTGTGCCGCCGCCACCGCTGCTTCATCCTTCTTCTCGCCCTCGAGCTCGACAGACGCCATTTCGAACTGGACGCGCTCCAATGTCTCCCGCTCGATGCTCCAGCGCCTTGTCGCCGCCGGCCAGCTGCCGGTCCTCACCGCCGCTGAGGAGTGGAGGGTCCCGGGCAACGAGTCGGTACCGCACCCGCCGGACGGCTACGTCGTCGCGTTTGTGACGTTCCACGAGCGGGGCTTCGCCATTCCGGCCGGCCGATTCATCCGCGCCGTTCTTTCGGAGTACCGGCTGCAACTCCACCACCTCAACCCCAACAGCATCCAACAAATGGCGGCATTTGAGGCGCTGTGTGAAGGGTACTTGGGAGTGGGCGCCCATTAGCACCTCTTCCGGTACTTCTTCAAATTCGTGTGCCTGAAAGACAGGTCGATCCCGGGCACCCTTGGATGCGCCAATCTTCGGATGAAGACGAAGAGGGGCGAGGAGTACATCTCCGGCACGCTGACAAGCTCCAACAGTAGCTGGCACAGGGGGTGGTTCTACCTCAAAGACTACCCCGAGTTCCCGCTGCCGAAGTATACCGGCTCCTCCATCGCCGAGGCACCGGCGAACTGGAGCTACAGGCCCCCGGAGGTGGAGCAGGATAGGCTTCTCGGGGACTGCTGGACGGTGCTGGCCAAGCTGCGTGGCGCCAGGGTTGACTTTGGCCGCCGTCATCGTCCAATATCACACGCTGGGGGTCATTCCGCTCCAGCAGCGCCGCCTGCGCATCTGCCAGATGACGCCGGACAGGGCCCCCTTCGTCGGGACCGTGTCGGCGCCTCGGCTCCCTTCGTTGGACGAGATCCAGCGTCGCGTGGGGCAGGCAATCGGGAGGGCCAGCTACTCGTGGCCGCCGCCCCAACTCCTAACCATGCTCCCCCACGAGGGGACCAAAGATTTTGTAAGTCTTCCTTTCCTCTGACTAACGCTCTGACTATCTTGTATCTTTTGTGTTGATTCTCGTCTTCTTCCTTACTTTCAGTTGAGGCCTACGGCCCCTCTCCCCGCGAAGCCGCCTCTTCCTGAGGATGTGATGCCGAATTGCGCCCAGGCTGCCGCGGATAGGAGGAGGGCCGACCGCAAGGCCCAGCACAAGGATAAGGAGATTGCGAAGCGTGAGCGGAACGACCGCCGCGCTAAGCGTAGGAAGATGAGGGAGGGCACCGTCTCCTCAGATGAGGACCCCTCGTCGTCGCCGCCTTGGTCCGGTGATGACGGTGGCGCCAGCGTTGACTGGAGCGCGCTGTCGTCTCCGTCTCCTCCTCCCCAGCGGCAGGCCGCGGCATCCAGCTCGAGGCAGCGGCCGGAGCCTGCTGCCCACGAACAGGGAACGAGCTCAGGCTCGCGCCCGTCCCTACGCCCGGACCAGGAGGATCGGAGGGTGACTCACTCCCGATCGGGCCCTGGCGGCCAAGAGCAGCAGAGGGAGAGGAGGAGGTCCCCGCGGCGTGACGACTCGTCCAGGCGTCCGGCGGACCGTGATCCGTCCGCTCGCCGTCCCTCCAGCGACTCATCGCGGCGGGGGTCACGCTCCTCGAGGAGGCGGTCGCCCCCTAAGGCAAGATCGATGTCGCCGGCGCCTGCTCTGACCGCGTCATACGGGGACAGCGCGGATGCTCCTCCGCGGCGTCTTCAGTCGTTGGTCATCCGCAGCGGCGGGGCCCGCCCATGCAGGTCCCCCTCACCCAGGGTGACAGTCGAGGCCCGTCCTCAGTCCAGCCGGGGGGTAGGAGGCCACCCCCTGAGTCTTCGGGCGCCACCCCCAGGCCTGTTAAGCGGGCCTGCATCACCTCCTCTGTGTAAGTGTCATCTCGTGCTATCTTGTTATCTTATTGTTCGATTTTCGTTCGCCTCGTTGATTTGCTCTTTTCGCATCAACCGCTCCAACGTGGGTGTGCTCAGCCTCGCGCCGCGGAAGCGCACAGCTCTGAGCGCGTGCACCCCCTCGTCCGCTCCCCGCTCTTCAACTCCTCCATCTGCGCCGGAGACAGCCCCCGAGCCGGCAGCGGCGGCGCCGGAGACTCGTGATGTGGCGGCGCCCCTACCATCGTCGGAGGACGTAGGCGTGGTCGGGGAGCGAGCAGCCCCCGAGCGATCCGAGCCCCCGGTGTCGGGCACCGACGATGGCGAAACTGTGGAAGTGGCGGCCCCTCGTCGTCCCCACGGCTCCAGGAGGCCACGGATACGGGGGGACCAATCCTCCCAGGTGGTGACGCACCCGCCTACACGGCCGAACTGGAGCAGTGCTTGCTGGCACCGGAGGAGCCGCCAGCCGAGGCGTCTGCGCTGCCCGCCCCGGAGGTCGCCGTGGTGGTCGAGGAGGACGTGGCGGCTGAGGGGTCGCGACGAGCCCTGAGGCATCCAGGACCCAGGTGGAAGAAGTGGCACCGGACTCCATCGCGTCGTCGGAGCCGTCATGCCAGCCCGCCATCGTCGTCGCGGAGACGGTCGAGATTGCGGACTCGCCTCTTCTCGACACGCAGGCGCCTACTTCCCTCGAGGACGCGACGGGCCGCGCTTCTCCAACCATCATCCGAGAAGTTGGCGAGAGCTCGGGTGCCCGTTCCTCCTCAGCCCCCGAGGGAAGTGGATATGGCCTAGGCCTCGGGCGCGCCACGTGGGCCGGAGCCCATGACGCCGAGGCGCACGACGGCGAGGATGAAGAAGCCACGGCACGCCGCCGCTTCGTGTGGGGCCTGCGGTGGGCGGAGCGAGCGATCAACGAGCTCGTCGTCCCGGCTTCGTCGGTGAGTTGGCTGAGCCCTGCTCCTTGATCTTGTGTTTCGATTTCCGAGTTGTTGTTGCGGTTGACCCCTTTTCTTGACCCAGGTGCTCGCCAGCTGCAGCACCAAGAAGACGCACACCATCAAGGAGCTCCAGGCCGAGAAGGCCTTGCTGGAGATGCAGCTGGCCGCCGCCCGACTGGCGGCTGTAGGAGCGGTGGCGGGCGAGGCGTCGGTGAGGACAGCTCTCGAAGCTGCGGCAAAGTCGGTGGAGGACTGTGCAGTCGCCGCGTAGTCTGCCGCGGACGCCGCCGTGTTGGAGAAGGCTGCCCTCGAGGCCAAGCTTGCCCAGGTGGAGGCCACCGCCGCGGAGTTGTGAACTGCAGCCGCCACAGCTGCCGAAACAGCTCGGAATGCAGCTGCCGCTGCCGCTACCGCCGAGGCCGCGTCTCGGACCGCCGCCGAAGAGAAGGCGACGCTTGAGAAGAAGGTGGCAGACCTGCAACAAGTCCTGGTAGACCACGTGACAGACCTGAAGACGGCGAACAATCAGGTCTGCAACCTCTGCACCAAGCTGCAGGAGGTCACCGACGAGAGGACCCGGCTCCGTGAGGAGAATGACCAAATGGCACGGGAGATCCAGGGTGGGCATCTTCGCGTTCTCAGCTTTCTTAATGTTTGCTTCCCTGCATTAATCGTTGCTGATGCTGCTTCACTCTTTTGGTTGCAACAGGGATCCGCATAGCTCGTGCTGCACAAGCTGCCAAGCTGGCAGAGAAGGCTCAGGAGGTCATCGCCACTGAACTCAAGATCCATGAGATGTCTGAGACGGCCAAGAACCTGGCGGACCAGCTCTTGAGTACGCTCTTTTTATCCCGGCCCTTTACTCCTTCTCGATTATGCTTCTCTCGGCTCAACTCTGACTCATTCTCTGTTTCCAGAGGTCAAAGCCGAGCTGGAGGATTCTCAGAAGGCTCAGCACGAGACGGAGGAGGCGCTCAAAAAGAACATACTGGACCGTGCCAAGCTCGGTCGACATGTTGATATGATCTTGACGGAAGCCGGCGTCCCGCCCGTGCAAATGCCTCCCCAGGTACTCGGCGATCGGCTCGGTCTTCTGCCGGGCTTTGTCAGGGAGAGAGAGCTGTCGACCTCCCGGCAGGTGGTGCACCGGGTCCTTTCCATGTTCAGCTCACACTACCAGGGGCTGGACCTTCAGGTGCTGAGTGGCGGTTGGGCCCCCGGCTACTCGAACGAGGAGCTTGACAAGATCGAAGAGGATTGCGCCGCCCTTGCCCAAGCCATGGCCGACATCGTGATGAAGGACCTAGAGCTGATTCCAAAAGACATACCAGAAGACGGCTCTGGGCCTTCGCATTAGATGTATCAAGTTGTATGACAGTTAAACAAAACTTGTATTCATGCCGTGTTGAACAACTTTTTATTTTGTTTTGAAACCGTCGCCTCTTGAAGCATTCCCCGAGTAGCTGCGGATGACTGTAGAACGGAATGGCGGCACTTAGACGCTCAAGTTGATCGAACTTTTCTTTGGAGCCGCGGAGGCGTAAGAGTCAGAAAGCTCGACTTGAGCCGCGAAGTGACGCCATGCATTCGTAGCCCCCGAGTACTTAGAAACGCTCAAGAAAAGACTCGCATGCTTTTTGTAAAAGACGTTTCGAGCCGGAGCTCAAGCGGTTACCCACGTTCCCTCTGAGAGTAATCAGATGTCAACCTGTAGGTCCGAGCTGCGCTTGCAAGTTTTTGTGCCGTAGCCGCGGGGGTGTAGGTGCTAAAAGACTTGGACAAGCAACAATATCGAAATGCTTGCAGATCAACATCCTTTCCCCTCACGAGGTAAAAAGGCATTCCGTCAAAAAGAACCGTTCACTCATGCGATTGGTGGCGACAAAGTTGTCGAAGAGTTTTTGGTTTGAAAACGAAAAACGAAAGGGGGGCATCGTGCCCCGGGTAGCCCCCGAGCGGCAAGTGTTTTTGCATAGGCGCAAGGACACTTGCCACTCAACCTTTAGATAGCGCTGAAACATATGAAAGATGCCAACACAAGTATATCGAGAAGCTTATGAAACGAGAACAAAGACATATGGCATTATTCATTGATGATAAGCTGAAACAAAGAATGTTACTAAAGGGTAAAAACGTCGTAGATGTTCTATGTTCCATGCGTTGGCGATGATCGTTCCATCGTCGTGCCGAAGCTTGAAAGTTCCTGGTCGGAGCACCTGGTCGACGATGTACGACCCTTCCCATGGGGGCGCGAGCTTGTGTCTGTCCTTGTTGCTCATGACACGTCGGAGTACCAGGTCTCTGACTTGAAATTGCTGCTCATAGATGTTGCGCTCGTGGTAGCGTCGTAAGGCTTGCTGGTACCGTACTGAATGTAGGAGTGCCACGTCGTGAGCTTCGTCGAGTTGGTCGATCGCATCTTCGAGCGCGACTTGGTTCCCTTCTTCTGTGTACGCCCGGACTCTTGGGCTGCCGTAGTCAATATCCGTCGGGAGAACCGCCTCCGACCCGTGCGCCATGAAGAATGGTGTTGCACCGATGGACCGACTCGGTGTGGTGCGCAGGCTCCACAGAACGGACGGCAGCTCGGCGACCCATCTTGCTCGGAACTTCTCGAGTCGGTTGAAGATTCGGGGCTTTAATCCCTGTAGGATCATACCGTTGGCCCTCTCAGCCTGCCTGTTGGCCCTCGGGTGTGCCACAACAGTCTAGTCCACGCGAATGTTGTTGTCATCGCAGAACTTGAGGAACTTCTTTCCCGTGAACTGTGTGCCGTTGTCGGTGATGATTGAGTTCGGGATCCCGAAGCGGTAGATGATGTCGGTGAAGAACGCCACGGCTTCCTCGGAACGGATCTTGGCCATAGGTCGAGCTTCAATCCACTTTGAAAACTTATCGACGGCAACGAGCAGATGCGTGAAGCCCTCGGGCGCTTGCTTGAATGGTCCGACTATGTCCAGCCCCCATACTGCGAACAGCCACGTGATGGGAATGTTCTGAAGTGCTTGCGCCGGGAGATGAGTCGTCGAGTGTAGAACTGGCAACCCACACATCGTCGTACGATATCTTTGGCGTCTGCCAGCGTCGTGGGCCAGTAAAAACCTTGTCGGAACACCTTTCCGACTAAGGTTCTGGCGGCGGCGTGGTGTCCGCACGTGTCAGCATGAATTTCCTGAAGCAGGTCTCGGCCTTGATCTCTCTGAATGCAGCGCATGAGTATATCTGCTGCGCCCCGCTTGTGGAGCTCGCCGTCGATAAGGACATAAGATTTGGCTCACCGTGAGATGCGACGTGCCTCTGTTTGATCTGAGGGCAACCTCCCCTCGACCAGCCATTCGAGGATTGGGAAACGCCAGTCAGGATCTTCTAAGTTTGGCTCTTGGTCAATCTCCATGACTTCTGGCTCCTCCGATTCTGGTTGTTGCTCTCCATCTACTCGGACGGACGGCGCGTGCTGATCGCTAGCGAACACTCCATGCGGCACGGGCTTGCGGCTTGACGCTGCCTTGGCGAGGATGTCAGCAGCTTTGTTGTTGTCGCGCAGCACATGATGAAGCTCGAGCCCATGGAACTTGTCTTCTAGCTGACGCACAGCTCGATAGTAGGCTGCCATCTTGGGGCCGACACAGTTCTTCTCCTTCATCACTTGGTCTACTACAAGCTCAGAGTCCCCACGGATCTCGAGACGGCGGATTCCGAGCTCGACCGCGATCCGAAGGCCGTTGACGAGCGCTTCATATTCAACCACGTTGTTGGAGGCGGGAAAATGTAGTCGAACCATGTACTCCATACGCACGCCCAGAGGTGAGATGAAGACAAGGCCTGCCCCTGCCCCTTCCTTCATGACTGAGCCATCGAAATACATTGTCCATGTCTCGTGCTCAATTGGTGCCGGCGGAGTTTGAATCTCCGTCCATTCAGCGACGAAATCCGCCAACACATGTGACTTAATTACACTGCGTGGCGCATAAGTCACGTTGTGCCCCATGAGCTCGAGGGTCCACTTAGCTATCCTCCCCTCAACCTCGGGATTCTGGATCACCTCCCCGAGGGGGTACTTGGACACCACTGTGATGGGGTGCTGGTCGAAGTAATGCCGCAGCTTGCGTTTGGTGATCAAGACAGCGTATACGAGCTTCTGGATCTGAGAGTAGCGGGTCTTTGAGTCGTAGAGAACCTCGCTTATGAAATAAATGGGCCGCTGTACCTTAAGTGACTTCCCAGGCTCTTCTCGTTCAACGACCAGAGCAGCGCTCACGACCAGCGTTGTTGCCGCCACGTACAAGAGCATCAGCTCTTCTGGCATGGGCGCTGTGAGCACTGGTGGGCTCTTCAAGAGATTCTTGAGTTTATCAAGCGCTTCCTGAGCCTCAGGAGTCCACGTAAAGTGGTTGGACTTCTTCATTGGGCGGTACAGTGGCAGGCTACGTTCTCCGAGTCGGGCAATGAACCGACTAAGAGCTGCGAGGCAGCCTGTGACGCGCTGCACGCCCTTTAGGTTCTGGATCGGCCCCATGTTGGTGATGGCTGAGATCTTCTCGGGATTTGCCTCAATGCCGCGCTCGGACACGACAAAGCCAAGGAGCTGCCCCTTGGAACCCCAAAAACGCATTTCTCGGGGTTTAGCTTCACCCCGTGCTCTCTCAGTTTGGCGAACACTTCCGTAAGATCAGGGATTAGATCGCCCATCTTTTTTGATTTGACCATGATGTCATGTATGCCTCGATTATTCATCCTATGAGGTCACCGAAAATGCGTCGCATGCATCTTTGAAACATAGCGCCCGCATTCTTGAGACCGAACGACATCGAGTTGTAGCAATAAGCGCCAAAGGGAGTGATGAAGGACGTTGCAAGTTGGTTCACTATGCACATCACGATCTGGTGGTACCCGGAGTACGCATCGAGAAAACAGAGGGTTTCGCACCCTGCCGTTGAATCGACTACCTGATCAATGCGAGGCAAAGCAATCGGATCCTTGGGACATGCCTTGTTAAGGCTCGTGTAGTCAACACACATCCTCCATTTCTTGTTCTTCTTCTTTACAAGTACAGGGTTAGCTAACCACTCGAGGTGGAATACTTCTTGGATGAACCCTGCACTAAGGAGCTCCTTGATCTCCTCGCCTATGGCCTTGCACTTGTCGTCGTTGAAGCGGCGCAGGCGCTGCTTGACCGGTTTCGATCCCGGCTTGATGTTGAGTTTGTGCTCGGCAACTTCTCTCGGGATCCCCTTCATGTCGGAGGGTTTCCATGCGAACACGTCGAGGTTCGCTTTGAGGAAGTCGACGAGCGCGCTTTCCTATTTAGGATCGAGCGCCGTCCCGACACGGAGCGTGCGGCCATCATCAGTGACAGCCACATCCTTGACATCCTTGGTGGGCTCGAAGGAGCAGGCCGCTCGCTTGGATGACTCAGGGATATCTTGGTCCTCGGAGGGAGGCTCGGCGTGGAGCTTCTCGGACCGGATGAGCGTTTCAGCGAATTGAAAACACTCAGTATCGCATTCGTATGCGTATTGGAACGTAGTCCCCTCTGTGATGACCCCCTTCAGACCGGGGATCTTCAACTTGAGATACGTGTTGTTGGGCACGGCCATAAACTTCGCGTAGGCCGGCCTCCCGAGGATGGCGTGGTACGTCCCCGAGAACCCCACCACTTCGAAGGTGAGGGTTTCCATGGCAGATCGATCTGCCCTAACGGGAGCGCATCTTTCCCGGGGATGACCCTGTGGAAAGGAGTTGGCGATGGGCGCAGTCAGGACCGCGAGATGCCCATGATGTCGAGCGTCGTTGCATACAGGATGTTGAGCCCGCTCCCTCCATCCATTAGCACCTTGTGGACCCGCTTTGTCCCGATCAATGGAGCCACCACGAGGGGGTAGCATCCTGGCTGCGGTACGTGGTTGGGGTGGTCCGCTCGGTCAAAGGTGATCGGAGTCTCCAACCACTTGAGGTACGACGACGTCGCAGGCTCGGTGTTGTAGACCTCACGCCGGATCAGCTTCTCCTTGCACCTTGACGGTCGCGCCGATGCTCCGCCAAAGATCATGTGGACTGCGCCATCTTCACGGAGGAAGACCACCTCCTCGTTATCGTCGTTGTTGTCGGGGGAGGGTGGCACATCCTTCTTCGGGGTGTCTGTCGTCTTGGGCTTGAGCGTGCCGTTGACATAGTTCTTCATGAACCGGCAGTCCTTGAGTGCGTGCTTGACGGGCATCTCGTGGTGGGTGCATGGTGCCTCCAAGAGCCTCTCAAAATGACCCCTCGGGAGGCCGTTCTGATTGTTCTTGGGGCGAGTTGCCTTGCGCTCGATTGCTGCAACGGTGTTGTCGTCACGGCCTCGCTTGTTGCCCTTCTTCTTCTTCTTGGACCGCGTGGAGGGCCCTTCACCGGCGTCCATGACTTGCTTCCCCTTACCCGGAGGGGGTATCAATGTTGCTGCTACCGCCTCCTCCCCGTCGGCGAGGTTGGTCGCGATGTCCAGAAGCTCCCGAGTTGTCCTCGGGGTCCTCCGCCCTAGCCGGTGGATGAGGGTGGTGCAGGTGGTGCCGTTTTGGAACACCGAGATGGTGTCGTTATCCATCGCGGTGGGAAGCTCGGTGCAGCGCTTAGAGAAACGCCTGATGTAGTGGCGCAGGCTTCCCCCGGCTGCTGCTTGCAGTTGTGCAGCTCCCACTGCTTGCCGGGCTAGGCGTACGTGCCCTAGAAGTTGCCGATGAAGGTTTCCCGTAGGTCTTTCTAGCTGTTGATCCTGCCACGCGGCAGGTGCTCGAGCCAGGTCCGCGTAGAGTCGGCGAGGTGGAGCGGCATGTTCTTGATGATGAACAGGTCGTCTGTCGCCCCACCCGCGCGACATGCGAGCCTGTAGTCTTCCAACCACACGCTCGGGTTGGTCTCTCCGTCGTATCTTGGTATCGCTGTCGGAGCTCGGAAACGCGAGGTGAACTTGGCATCTTGCACCTTCCGACCGAAAGCACACGGGCCCTTCGGGTCGGGCGACCAGCTATGGTCACGGTCGTCATCGCTGTTGTAGCGTCCTCCTCGCCTCTGGCTATGACGCCGGTGTGAGCGGTGCTCGTCGCGCCTATCACGACCGTCGTCGTTGCTGTCGTAGCCGTAGTCGTAGCCGTCGTCGCCCGCAGCCCGGCGACGAGCCTCGAGCGTGTCGCGAGCGTCGCGGTTGTGCCCCAGTCGCGACTTGACTGATGGTTTGCCGGCGGCTCGGTGTCTTGACGGGGATCGATCTTGGCGTCGTACGGATGGTGCACCTCGTGCCTCGCGCGCACGTGATGCTGAGCTCTCAGCTTGCTGTGCGGCCGCCGTCTCGATGAGGGTTTTGAGCTGCTATCGAACCCTCTTCTCTTCAGGTGTGGCCGGCTCGGGGCAACCACGCAAGAGCATGGCTGCTGCCGCAAGGTTCTGTGATGCATGTCTGAAGCGCGGTGTGCCGTCAACGTCGACGGCGGCATCCTCGTTGATGTGCCGGTTCACATCATGCGCTCGTGCACGAGCTTGCGGTACCTGCTGTTATGCCTCCTGCTCGCTGTGCTGCTCGCACCGGCGACTTTGTTGAGGCTCGTCCTCTACACCGAGCTCTTGGTGAAGGTTTGCCAGCTCTTCGTCGAGCTGGCGCTGGGCCTCGGTGATCTCGTCGAGGCGCGCCCGACGCTGGGCGTCCCCGTTGCGGTGATGAGGGTTCTCCTCGCCGTCCGTCGAGCTGGTGGCGGTGCTGGCCTCCAGGACGTTGCACTCTCGTGTGAAGTCCGGTGGGGGCGCCGGTGGCCCCCGTCGCGGGGCTGCAGAGCCAGGGGCAACATACGAAGCCCGGAGCTCGTTCACGTAGACCGTCACCGGGTTGTCCAGGCGGCCTGGCTGTCCGCGAGGGTACAAAGCTTCGTACCGCTCCGCGAACTCCCCCCAGGTCAGCGGCTCGGAACCACTGGCCTAGAAGGCGAGGTCGGTGAGGTGGAAGGCAGCGAGCCTGAATCGCTCCTGCGTCGGATTTGGCCCTAGCAGGGCCATGATCGATTCGTCCATGAAACCACGGACGAAGGCTGCTCGCGCCGGCGCCGCCGTCGAGGCGGTGGGACGCGCGGGTCGGGAGAAAGTCCTCCTGACGTCGGACTCCACCGGCCCGGTGAAGACGAAGCAGAGGGAGCCGAAATGCATGGTCGTGCCGGGAATCAGCGAGACCCCGCAGCCCTCCATCTGGATCGCTGGTGAAGTTCGGCGAGACACACGATGTGCCCCTACCTGGCGCGCCAACTGTCGGTGTTCTTAACCGCCGGCAGTAGATTTGTATCGAATCCGGATGGTCGACACGGGAGACACAAGGGTTTTATACTGGTTCGCGCCTCTGGAGAGTAATACCCTATGTCCAGTTCCGAGTACTCGTGTTCCTATGCCGGGGTGTCTGTAGTAGGGGTTACAAACTTGGTGATCGGTCCGTCCTATGTACGTTGCACCCCTCCCCCTTTTATAGTCACAAGGACGAGGGGCAAAGAAGGAAAACAAAAATAAACTACAGTGCTATGGCGTTGTGAAGTCTTTTCCGTCATTGATGTCCGTCAGGCGGCGTGGGAGGGCGCTGAGCTGTGGTGTCGTCGGAGGCCGCCGCGTGTGCTGTTACCACTGTTCGTCCTGGGCACTTGGCACCTCCTCCGAGTAGTTCATACGGTGACTCAGCCCTCTTGATTACGTTTTAGGCTTGCCATGTTATGGCCTAAGAGCTGGTAGATGGTAATCGAGTGCCTGTTCTGACGGGGTGGCGTGTAGCTGGCGTTGGATGTGACGGCATGTCGGAGGTCGTGGGGGGTGTACTGTGCGCCATTACAGCCCCTGCCAGACCCTGCCGTCCTCCCGTCGTGCCAGCTGTGATCTTTGCATGGCGTGGAGAACGGCGTCACGCGTGTCGTTGCGAGGAAGCTTGGGGGGTTGGTGCGGCACCACGTTCGTGTGGGCCCCAACCCTATGCTCCGGCCCCTCCGTGTGGACTCCGCCTTAGTCGGAGACGGAGATTACTCGTGCGAACGAGTTGTCGGAGGCGAGGCGGCGTGTTACTCGGAGACGACGCGCTTCTCGTGCGAGGCGGAGAGTACTCGAGCGAAGCGGAGGGTACTCGGAGCCGTGGCGAACTCGTGCGAGGCGGAAGATACTCAGAAGTGGGGAAGTCTTGTCAGTGAGGGTCTTGACGAAGATCTGCATCCCTCCCGGTCCTGGATCTTAGCCTTCACGTTGTCAATGGTGTCAGAGGAGTCCATCTTCGAGGTAATTATCTCGTTGCTTAGGGGGCCCTAATCCAGACCCTCGTTAGTAAGGAATTCCATTACATATGTTTAGTTGTAGTGGTTTGTAATCAATTGACACTGTAATCGAATCCCTTACGTAATCAATATATATAGAACCTTGTTACCCTTCCTCCCCCACCGTAATCAGATATAATTCATACACCGTAATCCGATTTTATTTGTGTTTACGTTACCATAGCACGAACCAAACACCTCTTATGTACCACATGTCTGAAAAGGTACATGTAACAAAAAGATTTCTCTTCTCTTTCACAATGCAGTTTTCTCTCTGTAAAAGTAGTGGAAACATGGACGCCTATCTTGGCAGAACCACGGGCTGCGTGTTTCATTATATATACTAGCAATTATGCTCGTGCGTTGCTACAGGGCACACTTCGATCATTATATATATTTATATTCACCTTTTAATTTGTTTTCAAATCTCAAGTGGTGGTGCGTCACGAACATGGTACCCTTATAAGTTGTAAACATGGACTTCTCTTAATTTATCGAGTTGAGCCTCAAAGCACGTGTCAAGACCCGAACCATAGGGGGCGGGAACCCCATGTATGAGGGGGTCAGCTTTCGTGACTTTTCTCGGCCGGGCTCTGGTTGAGCTCTTCTTAATGTAATACCATGAGGGCGGTCTTTCTCCCACTGGCTGAGTTTTAAAAAAAAATTTATCTCCCTACTGCAGATCATGACCGCATCCACATCCATACATATCCATCCTCTGTCTCCATCCCTCTAATACCTCCTACAATCATCTTGATCTTTAAACCTGCGCTCGGTGGAGACTCATAGAAACTTGGATTGACAAGACTGATTTGTCTATATTATTGCTCATACTCTAACATTATTTCATTGGCATACGAGTTCAGACTCGCGCGTTGGTTATCCATGTTAAAGGGCACTGTCGCAGAGGAGCCACATTTCTCTGAATTGGCTTATTTCATTTCTAGTTTGTAAGAATTGTAAGGTTGAGTTGTTTGTTTCAGCTCGAATTTGTTAGATGTCACGAGGTTTCTAATCAATATTTTCACCGTAGTATATGCTTTAACCTATTAGCTTCTTTCCAATTTTATTATGTTGAAGCCTCACTTTAAAAATAGATAAAACATAATAAAATCAAGATATGCATATTAGGAATCTGTACTTCATACTTAAGGTGTGCATATATGACTTGCCTTCATTGTCTTTATTTTTTATTTATCTTCTCAAGAACCCAAATAATCCTATTAGCTCATAGATTAACCGAACATGATCCTATGTCCACTTCTCTCTTCACCTTTCTTCCTCACCTGTCATGATATAGGTGAATGGTCAAATGGAAGCAAATGAAACATAGCTCAAATGGTTAGGAACCTAATTGTGGAGCTAAAGGTCTGGTGTTCCAACTCTGTCTAGCCTCATATTTTTGTTAGGATAGGTGGGTCGGCTTCCTTTGTTTATTTCTTTTTCTTTCATCACTGGACACCTGGTGCAACCGCTGGGACGGTTCACGTGGTCCACGATTCACATGGGACGTTCCCCGGGGTTGAAGTGGGAGGCGTGGTTTTTTCTTTTTCTCTCTCGTAACGTGAGCGGTTTTCTACCGGTTCACGCGGGAGGACATCGGTTTTCTCCGCTTTTGTTCCAGTTTACTGTAGATGGACAAAAAATTTGGACAGAAACAGTTCTTGCTTTAATATTAGGAGAAAAGGAGAAGAGATATAGGCACTAAAGGCCTTAGAGATTACAAGAAGTTTGGTTTAGATTACACCTTGACTTGAAAGTAATATCTACTCCTATCGCTATCCTGTGCAACAACCTGCATGAGGAAACATACTAGAATATCCTAGTTGAACTCTAGTTACATGAAACGTCAGATAATTCTAGCACTCTCTCCTTATTAAGCGGTTTTCTACCGGTTCACGTGGGAGGACATCGGTTTTCTCCGCTTTTGTTCCGGTTTACTGTAGACGGATGAAAAAACTGGACAGAAACAGTTCTTGCTTTAATATTAGGAGAAAAAGAGAAGAGATATAGGCACTAAAGGCCTTAGAGATTACAAGAAGTTTGGTTTAGATTACACCTTGACTTGAAAGTAATATCTACTCCTATCGCTATCCTGTGCAACAACCTGCATGAGGAAACATACTAGAATATCCTAGTTGAACTCTAGTTACATGAAACGTCAGATAATTCTAGCACTCTCTCCTTATTACACCCATCGCTAAAATATCTAAAAATAGTGCTTCTGGTATTTATCCATATACATTTCAAGACTCTACTCTCCCACGACTTGAAGACAAATTTTCATCAAGGATTGCTCAACAGACACAAAAAATGCTCTGTAAGATGCATGAAAGATCTTTCATTCATTCATCATATTCATGTGTCCAACTTTGCAGTGGACGACGGGACATACCGTAATTGTATACGGCTATACGCAGCAAGGGTGATCACCATCAGCAGTTGGCCGGCGTCGCGAGGCCGCACTTGCCCGGCAGTCCCTTGGCGCGGTTGATGTCGATCCTGTAGAACCCCACCCACAAGTCGGCGGCGTCCTTGTACCGGCGGCACAGGCACGACAGGTCGGCCCCTGCCAGGGCGGCGCAGCACTCGGCCGAGGGCTTGTCGGCAGTGGCGAATCCAGCCCAAGAGGCCACCGGGGTCAGCTCTTTCGAATGACGGGGTTAAAGCCTACTTAAACTAGTAATGAACAGTAAATTGTTAGCAAATTACAGAATTTCGTCGGGGTCAGCTGACCCCGATGATATGGGCTAGATCCGCCCCTGCTTGTCGGTCGGGTTGCGGATGGCGGCCACCGGCTGGCATGCCCGGATGCCGGTGCTCGACAGTTGGCAGACGCCGTGCGCCATCTCGGCCGACGTGGCGAGGATCACCAGGACGGTCAGGAGCGCGCCCATTGCCTGCGCCTTTGCCATGGTTGATGGGTTACTGGTATATGTGTTCAAGGTGTAGCTTCGTGAAGAAGATAGGGGCGTTGGTTTAGTGGTAGTTTTGGAGTTGTGAGGAGGTTATTTGGTTCCGGGCACTTATTTGTAGGGAAAATTTTGTTGTTTTGCTGACTAGTAATAGCTGCTTGTTTCAGATATTTTGATATGGTCCTTGTTGATCCCAAATCGCCTCTCAAAGAAGAAGTTTTTTCCCAGTAGGAAAATGCACACGTGAAAGGTTGAAAAGTAGTGGTTCATTATATAACAATTGAATTTAAGCACTGCAGAGAATGTGGACTACTTTTTCCAAGAAGAGAAAACCGCAGGTTGTGGTGATGGTTCAGTCTCCATCTTCCCTAGAAGAAATTTTTACAATGATCAGAACTTGAAATTATAAGGTTTCCTTTAACAACATAATGCATAATTATTGCAAAACAAATGGAATATACTTCGATTCACTGATGATGTCTGCCAAGATTCTATTTTCATTATTCCTAAATAGACTGCAAATATTTATAAATTTAACTAGAAATGGGGATGTGTATGATATATCCCTCCATGAAATTCAGTGCCGACCCAATATTTTCCTTTCTAACCCGGGATCTGGAGAAGATCTACAACTTTCATGATGTAAATTTTTAGATCTGCACCATATTTGTGGTGTGCCAATCGAGCTATTTGGTCCTAGCCACACCTGATGGGTCTGGTTGTTTTTTGCTCATCAGTCATCACCTTCCTTAGTATCTATTGTTTTTTGAAGGAACACCTGAATATTGTCATTAGCCTTATAAGGATTATAAATTGCGGGCTAGGCCGATCAGATCGAGGCCGAAGTAAGTTGGAGAAAGAGGATAATTGCACGGTATCTTTGGATAGGAATTAGTATTGCAGGATTTATGGCTATATTTAAAATATTAAATACAAAATAAATTGGAAAGAATGTAATAGATGGATCAAATAAAGAAAAGATAGGATGGATATCCCCGAGAAACATGTAGCTAATTAATGTTTGCATAGTCATGAACTTATATAACCATGGTATGGAAAAAAATACTTGGAAGAAGAGCCACCCTGCATTTAGGGTTGCAAATTTTCTTGGTGAGACTAAGTGTATCTAGCACCCTTTTTTTAAGACTAATTTTCCAAATGAGACCTCATTTTTATAACAAGGACCCCCTCATCCAAAATTACTATTTGTTTGGCTTTTCTATGTACATAGCTATTACTATGAATTTATACATAGTATATACCTATATGAAAATAAAAAATTATACATAAATGGAAGAGGCCAAACTGAATAGTATGTTCAGACGGAGGGGAGTATTCCTTCTATAATGGTATTAGAGGTTGTTTAGAACAGAATTGTGCATTCCAAAAAGTGATTAGGTAGAGTTTTCCTGTCTGCTCTATTAAATATGGTTGCAGCTACGTTCCATATGAGAAAGTTATGTGGGTTTGTTGGATAGCACGGGAGTGTATGTCAGTGTTTTAGACACCGAGCCTACCACAGGGTACCCGAAGTAGTAGATTGTGCGGTGGGGCTCGCCGAGATCAGGAACGCGATGATAAGACACGGGGCACACAATTAGACAGGTTCGGGCCGCAATGTGCGTAATACCCTACGTCCTGTATGCTGCGTGGTTCTGTATTGATTGCGTATATTTTGAGAGGGGTCCCTGCCTCGCCTTATATGCCGCGGGAGGCAGGGTTACAAGTCGGATTGGTACAAGAGTACTATTCGAGTAGGACTAGGAGTAGCCTATACGAGTTATAGTAAGCTATCATAATCTTAGTACAAGTCCTTGTCCGTCTTGTCTTGCCTTGTGGCCCACGGTAATCTTGCACTGTGGCCCACTTAGTCGAGTAGTCCAGGTGTGCAAGCCTTATCTCCCGGGTATGGCCCACATGTGTGGTGGGCCCAGGGATGCCCGGTCGACAAGTCTTTGAGTACTTTGTAGTCGAGTGCGATGCTTCCAAGTAGTCTTGAAGGTCTCCACGAGTAGTTCCCAAACGTCCCCAAGTTCTGCAAGTTTCAATCTTCAATAGTACTTGAATCATCATGAGGCTGGAAGGTACTCCAGCTAACTCCACGAGTAGTCTTGAAGTCTTCTCGATTTGTTCCCAAGCGTCCCCGAGTACTTCCCTTGAAGGTCTTCAATAATACCCGTTTCGTTCTTGAAATCTTTGCATCAAAGATCCATATGGAAATGTGATTACTAAAATCGCATTCCATATGGAATGTAGCCCCCGAGCCTTAGGTCGAATCCAGGATTCAAGCTGAGGGTCAATCTTCTAGCATTTGATTTTGCTCCGAAAAATCCGTAGAAAATCCGAAGAAAACATATGGGAATGCGATTACTAAAATCACATCCCATATGGATGTAGCCCCCGAGCCTTAGTTCGAATTGATAATTCAAACTGAGGGTCAATTTGAAGTCCTCGTCAAAATAATCCCATGAAATCCTGAGAAAAACTGAAGGACACGTGGCACGGAGCCCCCGAGCCTTGAGTCGAGTACTTTCTCGAATTGAAGGATCCAATCTGACTGTAGAAAGCGGCCTGAATTCAGTGAACTGTAGCTGAGTAAAAACCAATCCCATCGAGTAGTCGAGCCCCCGAGATGGAGCCGAGCAGGTCTTGGAATTTGTAGAAAGTCCACTAATTTAGCCGAAAAATATTGCCCTGTGTGAAACTAATCTATTGAATACGAAGAGTCACCAGGTCGAACCGTTAGGGTTTTGGCTTATAAATACCAGAGGGGGTATCCATTAGGGTTTCACTACTTTTATTCGCCCTTAGATCTAGAAAGAAAGCCCTAGCATCCGTAGCCGCCACAGAGTTTGAGCGTCTACACCGCCAAGTGCTTCCACCTCCACCCCCTCGCAGCCCCCGAGCAGATGCGACAGAAGACTCTTGTGACTGGAAGGATGAAGGCTGCACCATCCAAAGGACAGATGGAGAAGAAAAAATCTGACCGCGGCAAAAATCGGTTGCCAGAGGCAAAATACAAGACGGTGGAGATCAAGAAACCACCGAGCCAGGCCGCCTCTTGGAAGAAGTCCAAGATGAAGGAGGATGACATCAAGACCCTTGAGGTTGTCGGCTTGCTGCGCGAGAAGGCAGTCGCAGGTTGGAGCTCCGCCGCTGGGGATGTGTGGCCCATGGAGAAGACTCCTGATGAAATCCCCATGTTTAGCCACTTTGTCGAGCGTGGGTTGACTCTGTCGGCCTCGGATTTCTTCAGAGGATTCCTCGATTTCTTCAAGCTGGAGCACGTGTTCTTGAACCCGAACAGCATCTTCCAGATCGTAGTGTACGTGCATTTCTGTGAAGCTTTCCTTGGAATTCGCCCATATTGGGCTTTATTTAGGAAGATATTTCGGTTGAATCCATAGTCCAACGCCAACTTCCCAGTAGTAGTCGGTGGAGCTGGTATTCAGATGCGCCAGAAGGCACAAGAGTTGTACTTCAAGTATGACTTGATAGATTCCAATCAAGATTGGAAGACCAAGTAGTTTTATATTGAGAATGCCCCGCCTCAGCTGCCCAAGCCAAGCATGTTTGCGCCAGTGTACGAGAGACTCTGGAAGGACGAGCCGTCGATGCAAGAGTGCATCTAGATTCCAGAGCTGCTGGCGAAGATTGCGCAGAAGAAGGTGCCAGGCTTGACAGCTCAAAGGGTAGCCTTCAGCTTCATGAAGCGCCGAGTACAACCCTTGATGCAGCGGGAGCATCTAGGGTACGAGTACACGGGCATTGGAGATGGCTCAAGAATGTCTGCGGAGGAGATCAGTGATGATCTTGTGATGGAGAGGCTGCAGAAGATCTTCAAGAACCTTCATGGAATTCCAGCAGCGGTCCAAGAGTTCAGTGCTGATAATCCTCCGCGTCTGGTAAGTATCCGCAAACTAGCCCCCGAGTACTTATTCGAAAGTAGTCGTGAACTTAGAAATTTGCCTTGTTTTGCAGGAGGATGTTCTTAAATTTGTCTCCATCCCCCCTCCTCGCCCCCGTGATCCGCTACGAGTGCCAGAGGAAGAGCCGTCTCAGGTTGAGGCTCAAGCCCCCGAGAGTAGTCAATCTGCTCAAGGGGAGGATGAATTGTTGGTGGAGGACGCCTCCTCGAGTGATGACGACGAGCAGGCACTTCAACAATGTTTTGAAGTGAAAGCTTGCTACGGGTACTCTGGAGCGCTGATCCCTAGTGGTGCTTCCACAGGAGTGTTGAAGAGGTCGGCTACATCTCTCGCAGATGATGTGACACAGCCACCGCGAAAGAAAAGGACCACTGTGGGAAAACGCGCTGTGAAGAAAATCACAGCCCTGCCATCCATTACAGTTAGTTTCGAGAACTTTAAGCAGCCAGTATCTTGTTGGGTACTCGTAACTGTTGTAACGACTTGTAATTTTGACTTATGCAGGTTATCGAGAGTACTGCTCAAGTACTCGCAAGTAGTCCTGCAAGGTCAACAGAACCTGAGACGGTTCAAGCATTAACCGTCCAGACGGCGGTGCCTGAGCAACAAGAAGCCGCTGCGCCAGGAAGTGTGCCACCAGTAGAGAGTATCCCAGTGGAGCCGGCGGCGCCCACATTCTTTGACATGCTGGGACCAAGAGCTGTGGTGCCTCGTGCTACTCTGTAAGTACTCGAGTACTTTTTGAGGTTGTTTTGAAATATGCTGACCAACTTGTTGATGCAAGAAATCCACTGATGTGAAGTGGGGAGCTTCAGGAAGTAGTCCTGCTGGGGGAAATCAGAAACCTCCAGCGGAACAAGAAGATGTGCTTCCAGAACCCCAAGTGGTGGTTGCTGAAGCTGATGCCGCACAAGCATTGTAACGAGGCCATGGACCAGGGCCCACCAAGACCCCTGAAAAACGCAGTACGGACCCACGTACGGCACGCTCCGGTAGCTAGCACAACGAGTGCTACGCGGCCCGAGCACGTGAAGGCCCGTACGACCAGTTTCCGCCATGGGCCAGAAGATAGGCGGCCCGCCGCCGTTCGTACCCTCTTCTCCGAGTACATGGTGGCCCATACGACAAGTTCCCACCTCCACTCCCGACTACTCGCTCGCACGAGTAGTTTCCGCCTCACGGTCGCGGCTACTCGACTCGCACGAGTGGTTTCCGCCCCGCAACCACAACTACTCGTTCGCACGAGTAGTTTCCGTCACCGACCCGCGCAAGCTTCGCAGGGAAGGCGCGGGGTGCGTGGGCCCACCAGATCGAGATCCCGGGATCTCCGCGCATGCCCCTCCACGCACCGCCATGTGTCCGCCCCGCCGCGACGGTCCTCCCGGTCCTGGCCGATTCGGTGTCAGGGGACGGATTCGTCAAACCCTGCCATGAACGGCACAATGGCCGTCTTACCGCGGACGGCGTAATGGGCGTCGGACGGCGTACGGCACAGTACACGCTACACCCTAAGTATTGGAAGACGCGGCATAGATCACCTACTCGCACGAGTAGTTCTCCGGCTCCGACTAGTTCAAGACTTGGCCGTCAAGGCCGCAGGCCCCGTTGGTGTTCCGTGATACCCTGGTACACAGCTCGCCATGTGCCAGCCTCCCCGCACGGGTCCACCCTGACCAGGTCGATCCTGTGTCAGAGGACGGATCCTCCGGTCACTCCTTCACAGGGGCTGTGCGCATCGTACCACAGAGGGCACGGGAAGCGCTGTGCCACCAACGGCACAGTGCAAGCCGTCACATATCCCTCGATCTCCACAGTGCAGACTACTCCATCAAGAAAAGACAAGCCCCTGATCCACTGATGAGATCAGGGCAAGTACTCTGCCTCCTGTACCCGACTAACTACTCATAAGGGGGTGCAGGGGTCCCGGGACGGCTACTTGGGATGCACGGGATCTGGACCGTCACCCAAAGCCCCGTAATAGTGCTTCGCCGCTGCTGCTGCCTGACAGCCCGATGCAGAGAAGGACGCCTCGCACTGTAGATTAGCTCAACACACTCGATGTAAACCGCCCTGAGCCTCCCCTTGCGACTATAAAAGGGAAGGGCAGTGGCACATACAAGACACGTTCGTTTCCACCCCCACACGCACTTAGCATCGATATCCCATCTCATACAACACAAGCATCCACACACACTCACTCACATACGCAGACTTTTGCTACTTGAACCACTCGCACACCAGGGACTTGGGCTCTACACCCTCTCCCGACCTGTTTGTACCCCCTACTACAAACTCTCGAGCATAAGGAACACTTCCTCTCTGACAGGACGTAGGGTATTACTCTCCGGAGGCCCGAACCAGTATAACTCCGAGTGTCTCCTGTGCTACCATGTGGATCAGAACACGCTCCCTCGTATAAATTTACTTGCCGACGGTAACAAACCCCGACACATTGCGCCTATTCTGGAGTGATGTAGTCAAGGTAGCAGTAGATGCGGCTCCCAAGCCAAGGGCTCAACAACTTGAAGACATAGAGGCAGTGGTGAATGAAGGCCTGGAGGTTGATCCAGAAGCCAGATTGCGCCATGAAGAAATCTCAATTGCTGAAGCCCCCGTGCATCAGATAGATGCACGACTAGTGCTTGAAAATAGCCCAGAAGGTTGCATAGTACCGCATGAGCCAGAAATTGAAGACCCGGCTCCTCTGCACAGTGCTGCGATGTACTCGGAGGCGGGCACAAGTTCTCAATCCAGAGCTGAAGGCTTGATGCCATATGATGACTCATGCCTGGATGAGGACAATCTGCAAGCACACTCCGAGATGTTCCGCAGTGTAGAGAAGCTTTTTGCGGTAAGTTTGAGAACATAGTCCCTTGAAGAGTACTGTAGCCAAAAATATCTTGTCTTTGACCCTTGAGTTGTTTGCTTTTTCAGGAAGTTGTCAAGCAGTCGAAACGGAAGACTCGTCTGCTTGAACAATATACGGCGGACATAGAAGAAGTCTCGTAGCTCAGAAAAGAACTCAAAGAGCAAAAAGCCTTGGCTCTGAAGCTATAAGAAAAACTTGATAGCAATGCCGCAGAGTACCACAATGAAGTCCAAAAGCAGACGACTCAGAAGGATGACGTTGTTGGGAAGAACAAGTCACTGCGCCAGAAGAATAAAGGTATTCCCCTTTCTGAACTTATTTTCGAGTACTTATTTCTTGCAAACAGCATCCTTATAAGTTGTCTTGGTTCATTGCAGAACTGGCTGAAGAGGTTGAAAGGCACAAGAGGAAGTCTCTTGACTGGCAATTGGCCTATAACCGTGAAGAGGCAGCTCGCCTTGACCTCGAGGGAAACTATAAGGTGCGGTGTATGGAACTTGAGCATGAAATGTAGATTCGTCTTGACGGTTGGAATGACTTGTTGACTTGTATGCAGTCGCTCAAGATCAAGATTGAAGAATTCGAGTGTCTGCGAGCGGAGTTGAAAGTCTTGATGGAGACAGCCGAGCCGATAGCCAATCTGTTTGAGCCCAGAGAGGCAGGAGTTCAGCCCCGTCCACTTGTGGAGAGGTTGAAGGATACGCCAAAGAAGATACTGGAGTACGCTCAGCAGCTAGCTTGCACGATTCCCAATCAAGTGCTGAGCTTCATCAAGTCCTTTTACGCATACGCGGATCTGATAGTTATCATGGGCGGAAGATCTGGAGATTGTTCCGACGACAGGCTGAACGAGTTGATGCAGCAGACATCTCCTGTCGCGGAAGCTGTCTCCAAGTTCATAGATCTGCGCTAGATGATCCTGTAGAATAGAAACACTATGGAAAAAACAAGTGTAATTCCAATGAAGTGTTTATGTAATATATTTGAAAACTTGAGTAAGTCAATTATCTGGATCTCTTGTTTGCTTGTGTGAATGCCATGTACTCGAGTTCGTGATCAAAGAGTATACGGCTGCAAAAAAGAGATATGGTACTCGAGTAGAAGTACTCAAGTCTAGATGTGTTCCGAAGAACATTAGCTTAATCACAACAAGTAAAAAACCTTAGCTGTAGCAGCGTAAAAGAAGGCATCAGTTGTGAAATAAGCAAAATATACAGTAACAAGTCGATATATAGAATAACCACTTTATTACTGAACACATTGTATTGAGTTTACAATGTCTGGATACACTATTAAGTAATAGTGCCTTAAGTACCTCTGAGGCTATGAGCCTAGTGAGAGAGTACTCGCAAGAATGTTTCGAAGAACGAGTAAGACCGTAGGAGACAGTGTGATGAACTCATCCTTGCTGTAGCAGCAACTTGTGTGATAGTTCCACTGAGACCCTACTATGAAAGGTGTTACTCTAGGTCGTAGCCTCTTATTAAAAATAGAACAAGGACAGCTTGTGCCACTTATTGCTCTATACGACACGGAGTCGTCTGGAGAGAGTTGTCATGACTCCCTACGGGTTGTCGCAGAATGAGACTGCCTGGAGAGGATTATCTTGATCCCCTACGAGTGGTCGCAGCCGAAGTCGCCTGGAGAGGACTGTCGTGATCCTCTACGATTAGTCGCAGCTGAAACTGCCTGGAGAGGATTGTCATGATCCCCTATGAGTTGTGGCAACTGTAGCTGCCTAGAGAGTTGTTGCAGCCGTAGCCTCCTGGAGAGGGTTGTTACGACCCCCTACGGGTAGAAGCGACAAAGCTGGTCGATGTTCCAAGAGTTGTCGACTTCTTCGCCTTCAAGTGTTTGAAGATGATATGAACCAGGGCCGGTAACCTTTGCAACAGAGAAAGAACCTTCCCATGGTGAGTTGAGTTTGTGTAGTCCTGTCGTGTTTTGGATACGACGAAGGACTAAGTCACCAACATTGAAGGAGTGTTCCTTAACGTTGCGGTCATGGTAGCGGCGAATCTTCTCAAGATATCGAGCTAATTGAACAAGTGCATTGCTGTTGACAGTTTAAAACCGTGTTGAAGTTCACTGCAAGCGTACGGGTGATTTGGTACCTTTTTCACCAAGGAGGGTCCTCCAAGGATTGTCAATCCAAGGATCAGAAGCAAACCGCTAAGGTTCTCTACCTAATCTAGCCAAACTAACCTAACATTGAGCGTTGATTGCATAAAAGAAGTAAACCTTGATAAATATGAGTTATAGCACAAGGTTGATCACATCCATAACATAGGCAACATAAAGGAACAAGCAAGGATAACTAAGGCCTACGTCTTCTAGTTGTAGTTCTAGCCGAAAGAGCAAGTGCAACAAGCATCTTATCTAAAAGCCATCTTTAAACTACCACCCTCCAATCAAACCCTCTAAGGCACCCATCGTACATGTGATCGACATCCTGTCACGATGCCCTGTTTCTTGTATAGGTAAACCTAAGAGCACGCTCACAGGAGCGTGTCAAACTCCTTGGTGGATCCGGTATGAACCCCTAGCCCCCATGGCTACGAGATCACCCCGAGCAATCTATGTTAATGGTAGATTGAAATAAAGCAAACCCAAGAAAGCACAAGATCATAAAAGGAGGAATCAAGTTGCTAAAGATCGGATGACATGAAGTAATTTACTCACATAGTAGATGCGTTTAGGTCATCGCCATCGAATACATACCATCGAAGACCTCAACTAGCTCTAGAACTCCGCCACAGCACAACCACGTAGGGTGTCCATGGTGGCTAGGGTCGGCCTAGGCCATCTCCTAGACAACTTCGAGGACTTGTGGCGGCCATCGTCTCCCTCCGGTGCTTCCTTCTAGGTTTCGCCGAGTTGTGATGAATGGATGTGGCGGCCGTCGGAGGCAGGGGATATAAATGAGCCGAGGAGCATGTAGGTCAAAGGGCATCGCGAATCAAGCCAAAAATGGGCCAGGTCGGTCGGCATAGGCCGGCCGGCCTAGGGCTTTTCTGGCCCAGTTCGGGCCCGTCTTTCGCCACGATGCTTCTCGCACTTTCTTGAATATTTTCCGAACTCCATGTGGGTCCTTGACGTTGTTTTCCCTACGGTTTGGATAAGGGTACTTGGCGCACGAACTCCCGCATCTTCCGTTCGGGTCCTCGGAGTTTCACGGCTTCATGCTTCGGTCCTCGGGTCATTTGGAGTCATGTTCACTTTGTGTCTTGAGTTGTGTCGGGCTTCGTGAGCTTCTCATAAAGTGCTTGATGAACTCTTCCCAGAAGTCCTCATTTAGGTACTTAATTCCTGTGTAAACAACATACTCCAAAAACCACATGCAAGTGTGAACTTGTTACATCATTAGTGTGCCTAGTGGCGGGTTAGTTATAATTCAAAGCTCAAAGCAAAGTGTAACAAGTGCTCTTGGTTGACGGAAATTGACCGTCAACATACCCCCATGCTTAAACCTTGCTCGTCCTCGAGTAAGCCTTTAATGGATGTCAGCATTGCCCTTCAATGTTCATACCCTGCACTTGTTCATACATGAGAAAACATAATGCTCTCCCAGTTTATATTTGTTATAGTTTCATAATGTAGCTAGCTTTCATCTCTATGGAGGGTTGGTATCATTTAAGCTCTTTCCATAAGTAATTAATCATGCTCCCAAATTTTTGAAACAAATCTCAGAAATTTTGAAGATAAAGAGCAGGATGAAGAAAAATTGCTTTACCAAGATCAATAATAAACCTCCTTGCATCTTGCTCATGAACTCTCATCTCATCTTGTCTCTCAAGCTTACTTGTCCTACTCCTTTCCTCTCTCAAATATATGGTGGAAGGCTTTATATGAATCTATGGGAAAGTTTAGTCCTACCAAGATATTATAGTTGAGATATTATCAAAACAAGACAAGCTTCTCATGGACTTACCGAGACTCGTCAAAAAGGTCATTGGAAAAATAATGTTACAAGGAGGGGAGAGAGAAAAATACACACACTTTGAGATAGGTGGACATGTGCAAATGGCAAAGAGTGATCCCGAGGCACAAACGAGGTCCTTGTTATCAGATTGCATATGGTTGGAAAGATGAGTATGGGTCTTGATCTTGAATCCTCTTGAAAACTCAAAAAGCACTAAACATAGCTAGAGAACCGGGGAGCTTTAATTTTTTCTTTCTTCTTTGTTTCTTTTTCTCTTCATACTTTTTCTTCTTTATCATTTTTTTCATTCATTTTTTTTCATCATACTTTTTCTCTTTCTTTTTTATTTGCTCCCCTTGAACTCTAGACTATACTAGCACTTCCTTGGCAACCCCCCATGCTTAGATGTTTGCTCGTCCTCGGGCAAAAGAGGTGATAAGAACGCCAAGGTAGAAATTGAAGCTCTCATATTTTCTTAGAGAGAGATACTCGAAAAATCTTCTAGGGTTCCTTTTGGAAGTCTTCCTTACTTGAAGGCACCTTCCTTGTAATCTTCCTCGAAATATTCATCCATACTCATATATTGGGTTGTGGTCAATGAGGTATACACAAAAAGATATTTTGGGTTTGTGGGTGGATATCCGGCGAGGTTTGCAAAATTCCCGATGTGGAAACTCACAATGCACGGATAGAAAAGGCTAGCATAAAGATAGATACGCAAAAACAGAATGACCATCTTCTTAGTCTCGAGCCAGAGAAATCAAGCCTTGAATCAATGCACCCACAAATAAATATTGTAAACTAAGGTTTTTGCACTCAATTGAATATAAGGCTTTGGATATGTAGAGCAAAATGCAAGTGGTGTTAAAGACAAGTTTAGCATATCTTTTAAGAACAAAAATAAATGGTCTTTGATTCATTCAAAATTGAGACCATCGAAAAACAACTATGGGACTTAAGTTATCATAACCTCCACACAAGATTAGGCTAGCATTTAATTAAATTTCAGATTCATATTAAAAGAGAGCACTAGCTTAATCAAATATAAGCCAAGCATAAGAATAAGCAAAGCAGCAACGATCATCATATATCCACAAGCAAGAGCATACGAGATATCATCATGTTGAGCACAAGATAACAATGCTTATTATTGAAAACAAAACAAATCTAGGTTGTACTCCTAGTAGCCGTGTTATTCTATAGAGAGATATACAAAGGTTGCATCTAAGGTTGTTGAAGGCATATATATGCGCAGACATATAGAAAGACAAGGACAAAAAGAGGGTTGATGATTTGTTACCGTCCTTTGATGCTTGAAGTGTAGCGCGGCTTCCCCCATGCTTAAGCATTGTGCTTAACACGGAAGAAGAAAATCAGCATCGCATAGCAATTTTGATCCTTGTACTCCATGTGGTCTTCTTGTGTCCACCAAGTCCTCCCCCATGCTTAGCATGTTGCTAGGCATGGAAGATGATGAACCATCTTGTAATTCTTGAAGTCCTACCGCCATGTGTGGATCATCAAACTCTTCACCGTTGTTGCCTTGATCGTCCTTCAATGGCCACCCTTTGTCACAAGCCTTTGTCCCAATCCTTTCTCTACTCGTCTTCACCTCCTTCCATGTTGTCCTTTATTGCTGCTTCAACTTCCACGAATTTTCTCTTCAACTTCCAGAACAGAACATGTACTGAACCATTGCTCCAATGCGAAGTCCTTGAAATTATCTTTCCAACAAGTGGTCATTCACCCTAATCGGACTCCGGACAAGAGAGTTACACCCTTTTTACTCCATCAATACAAGCTGTCCCGGGCTGATTTCAGAACGTGTGACACTCAAAGATTTGGTTGTAACTCCTTGCACGGGTCTCCTAAAATGTTGAATCTTGATACGTTGGAGAGAAGTCTTAATGGAGCTCCTGAATATCTAATTTTCCTCTTTTGTACACTTCTGAATGTGTGCTTAATCTTGATGAAAACAGCAGCGCTTCTTTCGGGATTTTGAAGGTGTTGATGTTCTTATTTTCATCTTTTATTACAAACTCATGGGAGCGATTTGTCATGCCTGCAAAACAACTCTAAAGCACAAAGTACCCCTGAGGTGGCGGTCGGGAATACTCACTCTATGCTGACAAATCAAAGACATCTCCTAAGATCTTAACTTGTGGCATAGTTAATCTAGTGAAAAATTAAAAACCTAATGGGTGTACATGTGTGCAAGTGTGAATGCAATGAGTTAGAAGTATGAAAGGTTGAGAATAAGCTTTATAGAGATTACACAAAGTTTTAAACACCATGTTTACAACTATATTGCCAAAATCCTCGGATCAAACACCATGTTAAAGCCAAAAAAATCAAGCATTCCAAAAAGTTTTAGAAAACCGAACATGCTTAACATAACAAAAGTGGTCATCAAAGAAATGCAAAGGGTTAGCAAAAACAAATGTTAGCAAGGGTTGAAAAGATCAAACAACCAAACTAACAAGATTTTAAGGGTAGGTTATGGGTATCCTATATTTTTGGCTCAAACAAGAATTTTGAAGAGAGAGAGTCAAGTTTAGAAATTCTATCTAAGGTGTGCTAAGAGTCTTTTTTATGAAAAACAAACCTATGATTTTGGGAAGGCTAAAGGTGAGAAAGGTTTTCTCATACGAGGGCTAGTTAAACCTTTCAGTTAGAGCAAGGGATAGAGGTGGGCTTGGCCAACCGGAATGGTGCAAGCCAATCAACACAAGTCAACCCTACCCTTGTTGGCTACGGATTTTCGGTGGGGCTATAGGTAGGCTTAGGTTGGTTGGACAAAAAGTTAGATCAAAACAAAACATGTAATGCAATATGACATGGATGAACAAAATGACATGATATGGTGGTTGTTTAAAACAAATGCAAGAGTTAGCCTAAATTAACTAGCCACAAGGTTAGAATTAAAGGACAGTGCCAACTTCATATTTCTCGCTAAAAAGACACAAAGAAAAAGAACCTAAACACTAATAAGCACACAAAAGAGTCTACAAGTTTTCCAAGATCAAGAACAAAGTGCTCCCTCAATAGCATTTAAATCAAACAACATGGTGTTGTGGTATTTATTAGAGCAATGGTACAATGTTACTTGATGTTTCAGTTTAAGATCACAATGTAGACGGTCATATTATATATACACACACACACACACACATAAACAAAAGAAAACGGGTTGCCTCCCGCAAAGCGCTACATTTAAAGTCATAGAGCTCGACTTTCTTACGTACCTTTTCGTGGTCGTGAAGCCATAGTTCTTCATCTAAGATTTGAAGATGTCCATGCAGCTTTGACCCACTCTCCATGTTTGAAACGATCATTTTACTTGATGAGAGGCTTGCCCGATCGTTTCCTTGCATCATCGTCACCTTCTCCTCCTTTGCTCTTCGTCGCTGCTTCCTCTTTCATGAATTTCCTCTCTGCCCAGACCAGACCATGTAGCAAACAATTTCTCCAATGCATGGCGCATGAGATTGTCTTTCCATCAAGTCTTTGTTGACCCCCAACGGACTCCGAACGAGCGATTTATGCTCGTTTTACTCCAACACTGCAATCTGCTCAAATCTGATTTCAGATTGTGCAGCGCCTAATGTTTTTGCCATATCTCCCTCTACTAGTCTTCAAATTCATAGATCTTGGAGGCGTTGGAATCGGCACTGGATGGAGCTTTTGATTTTCAACTTTTTCCTTCTTCTACATATCTGATCAGGTGCTCAAAATTGATGAAAACAGCAACGTCCGTACTCGAGATTCGGGGAGGCGATGCACGAGCTTGCAATTCCTTTAGGGCATGACTTCTCTTCTCTTTATTAATGTTTAATGACCTGCATGGTTAGTGAAACTTGGGTTTTCTCCCAACATTTGCTCTTTTAAGGTCATTAGCTTGATCAAGCACAAAGTAAGTCCAAGATTTGCAAAGTGTGAAACAAACATATGCAACCATAACCACAATTTAAATTTGGTGAACAAAGCATGTTGTGATTAAAGGTAGCATAAGTTTCTTGCTCAGCGCTAAGGCTCTCATTAGGCATGGGTTCATTAGGCATGTAAATAACAAAGTTTAGGCACAACATGGCCTCTTTATCATACTCAAGAAATTCTAGCCTAGCATGATCATCAAAGGTAGCAAGGCATAGAATCAAAACATACTATTGGATAAGAACATCAATGTATCAAAAGAAAGATACCATATCCAAAATTACCTTGAGAGATTAATGTGTACCTTAGCCTTCAAGCTTTTCATCGTGAGTGGTCCTCCGGAGTTGATAGCGAACAATCATTGATGATCGAAGGTGGCTTGCGTAGACTTTTCTCAATTCCTCGTGCCGCATGTCGTCAAGGTTGCTTTGTGTAGGATCACTCTTCTTCACTTATTTGAGAGGCTTCATACATGTCTTAAATGCCTTCATGTAGCTCCATGATCCATCGTGTGAGCACCCAAAGTACCCGCGCCATCAGATGTCGTCCTTAGTGTGTAATCCTTCGTGATTTGCTCCAAACATCTTCTTGCGTCGGATGTCGCCAACTTGTGTCTTCATGTGCCAATGCTCCAGGGGTTTTTGTTTTATTCCAAGCCTCTGAATTTCTTCGTGAGTGGTCTAGCGGAAGCATTCCTCAAGCTCCTCTTCGTTGTTGTCGTCCTCACCTTCACCACCTTGTTCTCATTGTATTGCAGCTGCCTCTTCTTTGGATTTCCCCCTGTATACATAATAGAACATATACTAAAATATAATTCTATTGAAAAATTTATAAAATTACCTTTCCAATGGGTACTCATCCATCTTAATCGGAGTCCAAATGAGGGAGTTATGGCTGTTTCACTTCAGCTTTGCTTGCTGTCCAGAAATTTTCAGGATGTGCAATCATCGGTGATTCGGCCATATCCGCTTGTAGGAACCTCCGATCGATTTGATTCTTGACTCGTTGGAAGCATAACTTCGTGGGACTTCTAAATATCCAAAGATATCCTATTGTTCTTCCCATGAGGCTGTGCAAAACTTGATGGGAACAGAAACTTCGAAGATGTTGAAGAGCTTGATCTTGTGATCTCAGGGGCATCGATAGCTACCAATACCTATTGCTTGAACAAACAAATCTCCACAAAACATTAGTCTTAAAATTTCAATTGACACGTTGACTTACCTTGTTCACGTGCTCTTGTGTAGGGTGTAGGCTCGATAGCGGATGATGGGCCACTAACAAAAGTTAGCACCTACCACTAAAGAGCGAATCTTCATGTTTGTTTGAAGTGAATCTTGTGTTGTTGAGGTGTGTATGTAGAGAACTCATCGAACATCTTGTGTCTAGCTTTTCACCTGCTTTCAAGGACACAAACAAGAAAACAAGCGTATATGCAATAATAAAAATTAGGGTTAGTCAAATAGAAAGGTAGATCACCCTAGGGTTCGAGTTGCCGATCCCCGGCAACAGCGCCAGAAAAAGGGCTTGTTGACGGTTCAAAACCGTGTTGAAGTTCACTACAAGCGTACGGGTGACTTGGTGCCTTTTTCACCAAGGAGGGTCCTCAGGATTGTCAATCCAAGGATCAGAAGCAAACTGCTAAGGTTCTCTACCTAATCTAGCCAAACTAACCTAACATTGAGCGTTGATTGCATAAAAGAAGTAAACCTTGATAAATATGAGTTATAGCACAAGGTTGATCACATCCATAACATAGGCAACATAAAGGAACAAGCAAGGATAACTAAGGCCTACGTCTTCTAGTTGTAGTTCTAGCCGAAAGAGCAAGTGCAACAAGCATCTCATCTAAAAGCCATGTTTAAACTACCACCCTCCGGTCAAACCCTCTAAGGCACCCATCGTACACGTGATCGACATCCTATCACGATACCCCGTTTCTTGTATAGGTAAACCTAAGAGCACACTCATGGGAGCGTGTCATACTCCTTGGTGGATCCGGTATGAACTCCTAGCCCCCATGGCTACGAGATCACCCCGAGCAATCTATGTTAATGGTAGATTGAAATAAAGCAAACCCAAGAAAGCACAAGATCATAAAAGGAGGAATCGAGTTGCTAAAGATCGATGACATGAAGTACTTTACTCACATAGTAGATGCGTTTAGGTCATCGCCACCGAATACATACCATCGAAGACCTCAACTAGCTCTAGAACTCTACCATGGCACAACCACGCAGGGTGTCCATGGTGGCTAGGGTCAGCCTAGGCCATCTCCTAGACAACTTCGAGGACTTGTGGCGGCTGTCGTCTCCCTCTGGTGCTTCCTTCTAGGTTTCGTCGAGTTGTGATGAATGGATGTGGCGGCCGTCGGAGGCAGGGGATATAAATGAGCTGAGGAGCGTGTAGGTCAAAGGGCATCGCGAACCGAGCCAAAAATGGGCCAGGTTGGTCGGCATGGGCCAGCCAGCCTAGGGCTTTTCTGGCCCAGTTCGGGCCCGTCTTTCGCCATGATGTTTCTCGCACTTTGTTGAATATTTGCCAAACTCCATGTGGGTCCTTGACATCGTTTTCCCCGCGGTTTGGATAAGGGTACTTGGCGCACGAACTCCCGCATATTCCGTTCGGGTCCTCGGAGTTTCACGGCTTCATGCTTCTGTCCTCGGGTCATTTGGAGTCATGTTCACTTCGTGTCTTGACTTGTGCCAGGCTTCGTGAGCTTCTCATAAAGTGCTTGATGAACTCTTCCCGGAAGTCCTCATTTAGGTACTTAATTCCTACGTAAACAACATACTCCAAAAACCACATGCAAGTGTGAACTTGTTACATCATTAGTGTGCCTAGTGGCGGGTTAGTTATAATTCAAAGCTGAAACCAAAGTGCAACAAGTGCTCTTGGTTGACGGAAATTGACTGTCAACAGTTGCAGCGAGCTTCTTCGAGACTATCGACATCTGTCTGTCTTGTTTCTTCAGCTACGCTTTCTTCATACTGGTCAACCGCCAGAGAGCACCACATGACATCAGCAGGCAAGACGGCTTCAGAGCCATAGACCAGGAAATAAGGTGATTGCCCTGTGGGAGCAGTAGGCTGAGTACGTAGCCCCCAGAGTGCATTGGGTAGTTCCTTGATCCACTTGCCGCCCTTGGTGTTTGCAGCATCATACCGTCGCTTTTTGAGAGCGTCGAGTACCATCCCGTTGGCGCGTTCCACTTGGCCATTGGCACGTGGATGAGCGACGGAGACGTACCGAACATCAATTCCACAGTTCTCACAGAACTCCCAGAACTGGTGATTATTGAAAATCGAACCCAGGTCTGTGATAATGCGATTGGGGAATCCATAGCGATGTACGATTTCATCCAAGAAGTCGAGGACCCTATCAGGCTTGGGGCAGGTAACAGGCTGGACCTCAATCCACTTGGTGAACTTGTCGATAGCCACCAGGACTCTATTGAATCCCCCTGGTGCATTTGGGAGAGGACCAATCATGTCCAGCCCCCAGCAAGCGAAAGGCCAAGTTGGTGGTATATAGGCTGGAACGTGTTGTTGCTTGGCGAAGAATTGTCATCCATGGCATTTTCTGACTAGTTCCTTTGCATCAGCAAGAGCTGTAGGCCAGTAGAAAGCACGTCTGAAAACTTTTTCCACCAAGGTACGGGAAGAAGCATGATTGCCACAGATTCCTTTGTGTGTCTCCTCCAAGATTTCCTTGCCTTCTTCGCGAGAAACACACTTCATGAGTACATCAGAACTTGCACCTCGCTTGTAGAGTTGATCTCTGACTAGAACATAAGCCTTGACGCGGTGTGAGATGCGCTCGGCTTCTGTCTTGTTTTCAGGAATCAACTAATTTTTATGTAATCGATAAAAGGAGTTCTTCAGTCCACATCAATCATAAGCACTTCTTGATCAGGTTGAACTGAAGTAGTCGTGGGTGCAGATGATTATTCTGGAATTGATGGTTTGTGGAGTTCGTGAACGAAGATTCCCGCTGGCACTTGAGCTCATGTAGATCCCAGCTTCGACAAGATGTCTGCAGTAAGTAGTAACATTGTTGTCGCGAACAACATGATGGAACTCGAGACCATGAAATTTGTTCTCAAGTTTGTGTACCTCCTGCCAGTACGCATCCATGTTCTCAGCATTACGATCTCAAGAATCGTTGACTTGATTGATGACCACCAAAGAATCACCATAAACAAGTAGTCGTGTGATGCCAAGAGAGACTGCAAGGCGAAGACCATGCAGTAGAGCTTCATATTCAGCTTCATTGTTTGAGACCTTCCAGAAGATCTGCGAAACATATTTGAGTTGCTCGCCCTTGGGGGAGATTAGAAGTACTCCGGCACCGGCACCTTCCAGTTTGAGAGAACCATCAAAGTACATGACCCAATGCTCTGGACGCTCAATTGGAGCTGGAACTTGATTCTCCCGCCACTCAGCCATGAAATCAACCAAGGCTTGAGACTTGATAGCAGTGCGAGACTTGAACTCGAGCGATAGAGCACCAAGCTCTATAGCCCATTTAGAAATCCTTCCTATGGAATCCCGGTTGTGCAAAATCTCGCCAAGCGGGTAGCTAGTGACCACAGAAATCTTGTACTCATCGAAGTAGTGGTGGAGCTTCCATGAAGTAATCGAAACCGCATAAAGGAGCTTCTGTACCGGAGGGTAAAGAGCTTTGGATTCAGAGAGTACTTCACTGACGAAGTAAACCGACCTCTGGACAGGGTAGCCATGGCCTTCCTCCTGCCGCTCAACGACAATAGCAGTGCTGACAACATTAGTAGTCACAGCAATATAGAGCAAGAGCTCTTCATTTGGCAGAGGAGCTGTGAGGATTGGAGGCTTGGATAAGAACTCCTTGAGCTGAGAAAGAGCTTGATTAGCTTCAGTTGTCCACATAAACTTCTCTTGCCTCTTGAGTAGCTTGAAGAAAGGTAGACCCCATTCTCCAAGTCGTGAGATGAAGCGATGGAGTGACGCCATACATCCAGTAAGCTTCTGAACATCCTTGATAGTAGTCGGAGCTTGCATGTTGGAGATGGCAATAATCTTCTCGAGGTTTGCTTCGATGCCACGATGGCTAATGATGAACCCGAGTAGTTTTCCTGATGATACGCCAAAGACGCATTTGTTGGGGTTGAGCTTCCATTGGTACTCCCGTAGTGAAGCGAAAGTTTTCTCAAGATCCGCGATAAGCATGTCTGGATCCCTAGTCTTTACAACGACATCATCCACGTATGCTTCCACGTTATTGTGAAGTTGCTTCTTGAAGCATGCTTGGATAGCTCTTTGATAAGTAGCACCGACATTTTTCAACCTGAAGGACATTGTTGGGTAACAATAAGCACCAAACAGGGTGATGAACGCGGTCTTCTCTTGATCAGATTCCTTGATTACAATTTGATGATAGCCCGAATAGAAGTCAAGGAAGCAGAGTAGAGCACAGCCCGCCGTGGAATCAATAACTTGATCAATCCGCGACAACCCAAAAGGATCCTTGGGGCAATGCTTGTTAAGATCTATGTAGTTGACACACATCCTCCAATCATTAGAGTTCTTCTTTCTGACAAGCACAGGGTTAGCAAGCCATTGCGGGTGAAAAACTTCTCGAATGAAGCCAGCCGCGAGTAGTTTGGCAAGCTCTTTCTTGATAGCATCCCTGCGGTCATCATCAAAGCGACGAAGATGTTGTCTCTTGGGGGTAGCATTAGGATCAACGTTGAGCGAGTGCTCAATCAACCTCCTGGGCACACCTGGCATGTCAGATGGTTTCCATGCAAAGATATAATGGTTAGCCCGAAGAAAGTTGACGAGCGCGTCTTCCTATTTAGGATCAAGTTGTGCACTAATCATGGTCATCTTGCTACTATCGCCAGTACCAAGGTTAATGGTTTTGAGCAAGACGTCACTAGTCGGTGCAGGCTTATTGTTGATCTCCGTCTTCTCGGGAACCTCCAGCTCGCTCGGAGCAAGCTTTTTAGCTGCAGTGAAGACTTCCATCATAGCATTGGGGACTTGAGTTGTTGAAGCAAGTTCCACGGCTTTAGTGTCGTAGTCATAAGAACGCTTCAAATCCCCATGCAATGAGAGTACTCCCTTAGGGCTCGGCATCTTGAGTACAAGGTACACATAATGTGGAATAGCCATGAATTTTGCCAAACCATGTCTGCCAAGGATAGTGTGATAAGAAGTCTCGAAGTCAGCAACCTTGAACTTGATGTACTCGGTGCGGTAGTGAGCCTTAGTTCCAAAGGTAACGGGTAGTACAACTGAACCCCAAGGAATAGCTGCGTTGCCCGGGATAATACCATAGAACAGCGAGTTGGTCTTGGTAAGCATGTTGGTGATATCTAGGGCCATCTTCTTCAAGGTCTTGGCAAACAGGACATTGAGACCGCTGCCACCATCAATAAGAACCTTGGTAAGCCTAGAGCATGCCACCACTGGATCCAGAATGAGAGGATATCACCCTGGCTCAGAAAAACTAGTCCACTGATCCGTCCTTGAGAAAGTAATAGGGGTTTCAAACCACTTTAGAAAAGTTGGAGTTGCTGGTTCAATGGACATAATCTCTCTGAGAGCAAATTTCTGCATGCACCTGGTTGGAATCCCACCAAAGATGACATTGACAGTGTTGGATGGGTCTTGAAACCCTGTGTCTTTGCCTGTGTTAGCCTTCTTCCCCTTGTTCTTGCGAAACCTTGGGTTTGGGTGCACTGGTTCGGGTGTGTTCTTCAGTGCATGACGAAGTTGGTAACACTACTCTGTAGTATGATCGCCCTCTGAGTGCCATGGGCATTTCTGCTTGGTCAATGTTGCCCAGTGAGAATCATCTTCAGGCTTGATGGTGGTTTCCATGGCAGCAACATTATTGTCAGGCTTGCGCTTGCGATTAGGATTGCTCGAGTAGTTATTACCCGTGCGTTTGCCTTGCTGTTGCTTGCCACTATTGCTTCCACCAACATTGTTGTTGTTGTTGTTGTTGTTGTTGTTGTTGTTGTTGTTGTTGTTGCGAAGATGCTTGAACCGGTTTCGAGCCTTATCTTTCGCATCCGCCCAATGAGTGATCATCTCCTTGAGCTTGGTGATGTTGGCTGGGTGACCGCGACCGAAGTCCTGGAATAGCCTATCATCAAAGAAACCATTCTGGAAGGTGTCTATGACTTCTTTCTCGGTAACATCAACAAATGTGGCTCTTTTTTCAAAGAAGCGGCGCATGTACTCGCGTAGAGTCTTGCCTTGTTTTTGCTTGATCAGCGCAAGGTCCATCCGAGTACCATGACGGCCTAAAGAACCCGCGAAGTTGCTGGTGAAGCGTTGCTTGAGTTGTCCCCAATTGTCGATGGAGCCTCGCTTGAGAGATTCGAACCATGTGAGGGGTTCTTGCTCCAGACAAAAGGGAAAATAGATACATTTAGTATCACCATTGCCCCCGGCATTGGTGATAGACAGAGCATAACAGTGCAACCACTGTCTTGGATCTTGCTTGCCATCATATTTAGAGATACCATAGGGCTTGAACTTCTCCGGAAGAACAAAGCTTGAAGTCGAGCAGAGAAAGCAGGAAAGGAATCAGAGTCAACATCCTTTTGCTTTTCACGCTCAGCACGCCTGGTGTTGATTGTTGTGCGAGCATCGTAGCGAGAGTCTCCTGACTTGCTGTTGACACTGCCATCACCACCTTTGTCTTTGTTACTAGCTTTCGGACGTGTACGATTGGGAGTATGAGTGTTGCGATGAGCACCCCCACTGCTGCCATAATGACTAGGAGTACTGGTACCCTGACGTAGCATAGTGTAGGCTAGTTCGGCTAGCTTCGCGACTTCTGCAGCCACCCTGTCACGAGGCATAGAACGACCAAGTAAGTTGATCGCGTTGATAGCTTCTTCTGGAGTGCGATATTGTTGAGTGGCAACCGCATCCAGAGCTTCTTGTAGATTACGAGTAGGTAGAGCTTCCACGAGTTCATGACGAAGGGTTGCACGATCAGTGTTGTGTTGACGATGTGCATTCTTGGCCTCTGCAGTTTCATCAGCAAGAGCATTGACAGAGAGTTCATCATCAGATACATCATCCGGAAAACGATAATTGGCGCGATGCCCTTGCGGAATAGATGCATCGACAACAAAAACTTCTCGATAGGACGAGTGAGTACCCGTACTCGCAATGAGCTCAGTATCAGTGTCATAATCAACGAGCTTGGCACCTTCCTGGAAGGGTAAGTTGTTGAGACAAGCGATAAAGCGCTCCTGACCATCCAAGGTGAGGACAGCAGGCACATGCTCAGGCCAGTAGAAGAATCTACCCTCAGGTGTCGATGTGATCACCAATCCTTGAGCAGAGCCAAACAGTTGTTGTGCTTCAGTAGAATCTAAACCGTAGTCGAACTCGAACTCAGATGAATCCGAATCGAAGTAGTCGAGGTTGACTTCCGAATCCGAAGAGTACTCGAGCACAGTCTTCGAACCAGGGCGCATGAGGATGTCCAACGCAGCTTGGTAAGCAGCGCTGACATGGCGATGGCCGAAGAGGAGTGGTGTTGGAATGCTATCCAGGCTGAGTGCAAGCTGTGAAGCTGGAGAGAGCAACTCTGGCTGAATAGGAGACGAAATCGAGTTGTACTCGGACTCCGACTCGAGTTCTCTGAGTGGATCAGAGAGCGAAATTTCGCTGAAAATTTTGACGAGTTCCTCCATCGAGGCTTACGTAAGCGTCGATGACTTGAGCTTTGACTCCGGAGTTGATGCTAAGAAACGTAGGAACGATCCAGCACCGTCGGCAACACAAACCCAGGAGCCAAAAATGAAGGTGTCACCTTGCTGGAAAGCGACGATCGGCTTGATGATGACAAGAGCCATCGAGTTCGCCAGTGGATCAGTGACGAGAACCCCTACCTGGCGCGCCAGTTGTCAGTGTTTTAGACACCGAGCCTACCACAGGGTACCCGAAGTAGTAGATTGTGCGGTGGGGCTCGCCGAGATCAGGAACACGATGGTGAGACACGGGGCACACAATTAGACAGGTTCGGGTCGCAATGTGCGTAATACCCTACGTCCTGTATGCTGCGTGGCTCTGTATTAATTACGTATATTTTGAGAGGGGTCCCTGCCTCGCCTTATATGCCGCGGGAGGCAGGGTTACAAGTCAGATTGGTACAAGAGTACTATTCGAGTAGGACTAGGAGTAGCCTATACGAGTTTATAGTAAGCTATCCTAATCTTAGTACAAGTCCTTGTCCGTCTTGTCTTGCCTTGTGGCCCACGGTAATCTTGCACCGTGGCCCACTTAGTCGAGTAGTCCAGGTGTGCAGGCCTTATCTCCCGGGTATGGCCCACATGTGTGGTGGGCCCAAGGATGCCCGGTCGACAGTGTATTGCTCAGACGGTGCTGGTTTTGAGCCTCTTTCTTGCCTTCTTTTTTTTGCCTTTTGTAGACTTTGCATGGTATGTGTGCTCACTTGCATGCGTGCGTTTTTGGTTGCGGTTGGGAGAGGATTTCCCTTGCATGCGCGCTTTGCTGGTTGCCTTGCATGCGGTGCGATCGGTTTTCCGTTTTTTGGCATGCCGCACGCACAATTTTCCCAATTTTTTTCACATGGCGCGCGCTCGCAGGTGCATGCTGTGCGCGCAGGAAGCCTGGGGAGGCGGGCGTAAATGTACGTGGTGACCTAGAGTGATGGGGAACCAAAATGGTAAATGGATGCAGGAATCAAAGCGACAAGGGCAAAGATGTCCAAAACTAGCCCCTGGTGCCAAAACATCTTGTTTTGTGCAAATAGAGTCCACCTCTATAACGACTTCATTTTGCTAGAAGGAGAGAGTATGATTTAGTGGACTAAATATAAAAAAACCAAACTGTATTGATGTTGGCTTCTATATATGGGATCAATATTGACTAAATATACTTTGAATACCAATACAACCAACAACAATAAGTTCCATTAGAGTTAATATTACAATCTGTGCAATACATCCAACCTTTGATTAGCATGACTTGGGAAAAAAAGGTATTCATTACACTTTTAGTGATATGCATTTAATCATGGGTCTTACTGCATCACCTACCTTTATAATAACTAAGAAAAGCACCCTATAGATCAAGACCATGGCAAGCAATATGGCAAGATCCGCCCACTTAGAGTAACCCATCTCCACTTGTAAGTAGGTCTTAAGGATGTACTCACCACTAATAGAGAGCCCCTCTCCTCCTAGATTCTCAAATGCTAAACCGAGAAACTCGTTCTTGTAAAGTCCTTGAGTGGCATATTTGTGGTAGGAGATATAGTATGTTGGATACTTCCATATGGGTTTTGGAAGGTCACTTGGAAGCCTGAAGAAACCAGCATTTAGCATTAGTAGTCCTTGGATTCCTGATCCAGTGATTATGCCAAGAAGAAAATCAGGCACAATGGCTGCAACAATCATCATCAATCCCTCAACCAGCATTGTGCATGCCCATAGCACTGCCGCAAAGTAGACAAAGTGATCAAAGCCTCTTTGAAGCCCAGTCAGGTAATAAGCTAATGCACCTGGTATTATAGAGATGATCCCTAAGTATGGTGTCGATGAAAGCGTGTTAGAGATGACAAATGTAGTTGCGTCATAATGACCACTCAGCTGCTCTTTTCTGAATATCTGCATTTGCCAAAAAAGAGAGCAATGAAATACAGGTCTGCAATACTATCCCATGAAAAACTAAGACAACGCTATTGGTATTTGACATCTATCCTGCACCTTCATGTCCTCAACAAATGATGGGAATCCTCCAATTGACATCATTGTCAGTAGAGTTGATGTAAACATTAACATAGAGGCTCTTGCCTGAAATGCTCAAGGAGTACCATGGCATTAAATACACAAGCGCTTTCCAATGCTTTAGTATGCATATAATGATTTAGTCTTCTTACCTGGATTGATGCAAAACTCTGGCCAACATTGTAGAATATTGTTCCAATGCTCACACAAATGCCTATATAGATACCAAATCGCAACCAATAGTAGCCCAGATCTCGATGCATGTTAGTACATGACCTTTTGGTTAACACTGCACATTTGGTAAAGAAAGTACCTTGTCTTTTCTTAGTTAAAGGTACACCCTGTTGAATTATTTTCAAAGGTGATGTAAGAATATCAATCATACATATGTATCCATGATATAGCTTGTTCGACTAAACAAAGAGACTTATATACCTCCATTGTAAATGCTTCATTTTTCATTCCTAGACTCCGCCGAGATATTAAGGAATCTACCAAAGTTTGTATGACTTCATCCGTGCATGGTAACAAAAGTGTGGACCCTTCGTCAAGTTCCTAGTCAGATGATTTTTCTTGTAAGCATAAGAAAACATACTCACATTCTTAAGCATATACCTATTAGAATGCACAAAGAATATAGTATATAACCATAACACCAGATATAGATACCTCAAAATCTTTATTTATCATTGTTAAGAAGTGATCTGAAGGGTTCCTTCTTAAGGGACATGGGTAGCCACTAGAATCAAAGAACTGCACGAACCAAACAAGTATTATGTAAAATAATGTTTGAATGGACAATTTCATGTGCTTGTGCAGCAAACATAGCATGGATATATATATATGAACACAACATAATGTGTAAAGAAGGTAAGATAGTGAATGATGTTTGGTTCATGCATGTTCATGATTTTACATATACCTTGGGAATGCATATTCTACAAGTTGTACTTGTATTATAAGCAGCACTTATGAAATAATCTTTTGGCATTATCTAATTAATAAGAGTACAGAATATATTTAGAACATTATATTCGAGGGGGGCGAACCTTGCCCAAAATTTGAGGGAGGGCATCTCAATTTGGAGCATAAAAGGGTGAAAAATTGTTGCTTAGGTTAGCTTATAAACTTTGAGTGAGGGCCTGTGCCCGCACTGGCTTGTACGTGGGTCCGCCAATTGAGGCCATGTCTAAGCCTTCCTAATTAAATTAGTTCACCAACAAAAATAGTATTGTCAAGGAAGACGAATGGACAAAAATAATAATTGTACAAGCATGAACATTCTGTTGATAAAATTTATATAATTAAAATGCATTATATTTTTATTTTGCTGGAGCTGCTTGTATGGATGCATGGGTTTAAAATGAGTGAACTCATAATGGCAATTGGTTCAAGGGAAAGCAATGTATTTCGGCAAGTTGCTAGTTGTGTGATTTTCTACTGCAAGTTATAAAGAACATGTTAGTGTTGAAAGCCATCTTGTTGGCATTATGTTGAATGGTACATGCCGCGGTCCGTCTGTTTTTTTTTATCATATTAGTAACATCTCCACAGCCAATTGAGCCAATAAATACAAATAACCGTCACATTATGTCTAGTTATTGTTGAAAGCCATATGAAGCAACCAAGTAATTAACTAACAACTAACAGCTGAAAATTCTCTATGCAGGGTAGCAGCAAGGTATCACTAACCTCGATGCATCAGTGTTGAAAGCTAATTGTTTGTACATTCTACTAAACGATATAAAGTAGACAGCAAAAGATAACAGTACTAGCATATTATAGTTAATGCTCCGCAACTTTTAATATTGACCCGAAAAAGACAGGAGATGCCAAAATGAGCAATATGTCACTAACATCACATGATGTACAGTTATTGTGGAAAGCCAAGTGAAGCAATCAAGTAACTAACAACTAACTGCTGAGATAAAATACTCCATGCACGGTAGCAGCAAAGTCTCACTAACCTCGATGTATCTGCAGCTGGGCCGAAGTAGAAAACAATGATGCACAGTAAGTCGAAAGTTACTAGTTGTTTGAACATTCTACTGAATGCTACTCCCTCTATTTCAAATTACTTTTCACTATTGATTTTTGAGCAGAACATTCAACCATTCGTCTTATTCAAAAAATTATGCATACATCGTTTGTTTTATTTATGACATACTTCATCATCAAAGGTATTTTAAATATAACTTATGTTTTGCATATTTGGACCAATTTGTTAAATATGACGAATGTCAAATGTTGTGATCAAAAGTCAATAGCGACAAGTAATTTGGAACGGAAAGAATATAATGTAGCGTATTATATTTAGGACCTTCTCCGGTGGCAGTGCATGAGCCTACATGGCGTACCTAAAGCCACTCATCATTAGTGGAGAAGTCATATTCATCGGAAGAGAGAAGATCTGATTCATCAGATTCATGGATATTAAAAATGCATAAGCTAAGGAAATGAGGATGGAGAGGAACAGAGACGGCATAACGATGTCATGCCGCATGGAAGAGTTGTTCCTTTTTTGTCGTATTTTCTAGAGCCCACATAGCTTTAGGTGCATGAATCGACTCGACCATTTTGCTGGTGTGGCACTCTTTCCTCTCAATGAATCGGATCACTACTACATATGTCCTAATCCTAATGTCCGCAACTTTTAATGTTGAATCACACGATGTGCAATTATTGTTGAAAGTCATATACGATGCAACCAAGTAACCAACAACTAATTGTTAATAGCTGAAAAGTGGCTTGTTCTGTAGTGTTTTGAGTAGTGTCGTGGTTGTTTGTTGGAGTTGCTTAGGGTTGGACCGTTGGTTTTTTTGTTTGCTGTTCCTTTTCGTTGTATTACCCAATCTAGGTTCTCTTCTTTTTAATATAATCGGCAGCTTTCTGTCTGTCACACCCTGAAATTTCTCATTTCAGGATGTGAATAGGAAGAATAATTAAAACAAAGATTTCTCTCAATATTAAAATTTTCCAACATTTATTTTCTTTACAGGAAATGTAGTATAAGAAAAATCCATTGTTTGATTTTTCCAAATTAAATAAAATGTTTGTGTGAGTGTTGCATTCATGCCGATGCATCTAGTGTTTCATGAGTGCAAAATGGTTTTAAAATGCGCTTAGGTGCTGACCAAACCCTTCTGAGAATTTTCCGGAATTGTTCTGGAGTTTATTCTCATTTTCTCTGAGCATTTTCTATTTATTAGAAGGCTCTAAAATCTTTTTCATGAGCTCCAAATATTTTATTTGGGTTGTTCGTATTCCAATCTAGCTCTGGGAATTTTCCTGAAATTTTTGGGATTTTCAGAATATTTTTCGTGACTTTAATGAATTTTCTAGCTTATTCTAGAATATTCTTTTCACAAAAAACGAATTCTGAAAATAAAAAGGAAAATCAATTCTTTTTCCTTTCCCTTCCTTTCTTTTCGGCCCATGGTCTTGATCCGGCCTGCTCCGTTAGCCCGTGACCCGTTCAAGCCCGCGCAAAGCCCGGCCGAAGCCCATCCAGGCCCGTACGCCGCCGGCGCTGCTCGTGTGTGACTCGCCGGAGTCCGGGGCATCACCGCCGCCCCCGGCGTGTGCGCCACGGCTTCCCTGGCTCCGCGCCCCATAAAGTCGGCCTCCGCACGCGCCTGTTCCCTCACCCTGCGCTGAGCCGTCGCCTGCGCTGCGCCGCAAAAAGCTCGCCGGAGCCGCAAGAAGCCGCCGCCGGATTTCGTTACGAAGCTGCTCCGCCGGAGCAAGTCGCGGCTGCCGGAGTACTTCTTCGCCGAGCTACTCATCCACCGCCGGTCCTCGTGCCCTGCCCGCCATTGGAGGAACACCGGAGGAGCCCCGCCGAGCAGGTCGAGCCGCGCCCTGAAACCTCCTGGCCGCCGGTCAACCGCCCGCCGTCATTCTCGATTCCGGCCGCCGCCCTCCGATTCCGCCGTGGTGAGCACCTCCCCAGCACCCCCTCGGCCTCCTCTCCCTTCTCCCAACCCCGGCCGAAACTCTAGGCCCCTGTTCCCCGGTGGATTTGACCACCAGGAGCTCCCCGTCGGCCTGAACAGAGGTAGAAGATGAGGACGTGGCAATTTTGCGCCCAGCCCCCTGAAGAATCCTTTAACCTTTAGTAGTATTCCTGTGTCTTGCACTTTTCATCAATAACCCCCTAGTTAAATCCCACCTTTGCACATAGATCCAAACCGAGGCTCTTTTTCAGATCTAACCCTGAGCTCTGTTCTTTTCGTGAGCACTATTCAATGTGTCTTGCAGATCTTCTTTGCTAACCCCTAAGATCTATAGTTAATCACAACTAGGTCCCTACACCTTTAAAAGGCCATACCTTGATCGTTTTAGCTCCGTTTTCATCCGTTCAAGTTGCGTTAGGTTCCTAATGACATGAACTACGCGTTAGTGGTGAGTTTTCAATATGTTTGTTTTCTGAAAAATAAATTTAATATTAATTTTGATTAATGCTTAGTTATACAAGCCTTTTATAAATAAAAGCAATATAGATCTATACCCGTTTTTCATAATCAATATTAATTTGATTAATGATTATTCCACATGCTTTTATAAATTAAATCTAATTAGATCTTTTATCCGGTTTTTCATAAACCAAATGTTAATTTGCTTAATTATATAATTAACTTTTCTAATTAAAAGTTGCATAGGCTTGAACACCGGTTTTGTGAATAAATGTTAATTTGATTAATGCTAATGTCATGATGTTTTTAATAATAATATGATCAACTCGAATCATAAAGTTTCATTTAGATTGTTCATATAATTTATCTTTTCAAAATTAAATGTTTAATTGGTATAATCAATATATGAATCTTTATAAATAAAACTTGATTAGTTTCTTCCTACGGTTTCTTCAAGTAAAAATTTAAATTGAATTAATTCAATTTGGGGTATTTTATTTATAAGATATCCTTTACATATCTTTTGTTAATTAAAATGAATCTATCTCATAGTTTGATCTTTCACGTATGCAAATCAATCGGTAGACGTTCTTTATCAAAGCTCTCTGTGTCTCTATCATAGAGCTAATCTTCTTTCAAGCTCCAGATCTTTTGACCCTAGTTCTTGCTCAAACCCAGTGTTCTTCATAAAGTTAACCAAGTCTTTCCCTTATCTCAGCACGGTCTGTGTGCTTCAGTGATCCTTAGCATCGAGGCTATCTTTTAGTGCGTTCTTTTAAAGCTTTTCTTGTGATTGGTGCTTTGTTCTTAGTATGCTTGTTTGTTTGCTTTGTATGCTTGTGCCTGATGATTGATGCGAGTAGAATGAACGTCGTTCGAGAGCTTGGAAGAGTATGAAGTGAAGACATTCTGAGCAACATCACTACTCTGGTTGAAGGCAAGTGTGTCCTTGTTCTTTTGTCCCAATAACTGTGTTTAATCACCATTGTATATGCTTGCATTAATATTGATGGGTCCTATTAAGGTTCATCCTATTCTTTATTACCTTTATTCCTTGTCAACCTGGGTTTTACCTTTATGTTGGGTAGCTATGCTTAGTTGCTCTATGTTGGGTTATGGTGGTTCTAGTGAACAACAATAATGATGAACATGTTTTACCTTTATGCTATATATCTCTGGTTAATACAAGATCATATGCTTAATTGGAACATGGAGCGACCACCCAGGACAACAGTGCAACCACAAGGCTATATGGCTCTGGCTTGGCTAATTAATTAGGGACTCTAGTGTTGGGGTGGCCTTACCTGATAAGGGCAAGGGGAAGCGTTAGTTGAGGTATAGACTCGCTCTAGTAGGGAGTGTGCTTTGCTAAGACACGGTCCTACTAGAGGACTTTATGCTTTGCGGCGGCTTGGAACCTTCGCAGGTTGCTTCACACTGGGAAAACTTTGTAAAGGCCTCGTAGCGTTCCTATGCAATCACACATCGGTAGTGTGGTATGATGCCTGATCAGCATCGCGTGGTTGGGTTTAAAGTTCCTAGAACTTTTACGCAACTTGTGGTGAAAGTGTACAACCTCTGCAGAGTTTAAAACTAATCGATTAGCCGTGCTCACGGTCAAGAGCGGCCTGGACCCTCACATGATAATTGAACTTGAAGATGGACTTAAATCGTAGTTTATGGTTATGTTAGCCATATGCTTATGGCGTATCTCTTTATGTTAATGTGTGTTGGTATATATTTATATCTTAGTAATCATGTGCTAATAAAATTTGACCAACTAAAAGTGCTTAATGCAGTCAACCTGTCAGCCTTTCCTTGGTAAGCCTTTGCATTCATACTTTCCCCACACTTGCTGAGTACGACATGTACTCACCCTTGCTATAAACAATGTTGCTCAGAAAGAGGAAGCTGCTATGAAGTCGTTGTGAAGATGTTGCTGGTGCTAGGCGTACGCAACCCCCAGTCGTCTGCCTGTGAAGTTTGGTGCCTTCGTTTGCAGGATAAAGCGTAAATCTCTGATAATCTTTCTTTTTCTTACGTGATACTGTTTCTGTATTCACTTATATGTCACTATATGTATGAAAATAGATCCTAGCATACATATAGTTATGCATCTGGTTTTCTTTGGAAAAACAGGTGTGACACTGTCCAGTTCGGTTTTTTTTAAAAAAAATGCGCCATATATGATAGCAGCGGCAACTAAGAAAATGAGGATCGAGAAGAATAAAAGCGGCAGACGAATGCCATGCTGCAGGGAAGAGTTAGATGCATGAATCGACTCGACCTTTTTTTTTCATACGTGGCCGTCTCTCTCCCCTCAATGAATCGAATCACTGTTACAGCGGCTAGCAGCGCTAGAGGTGGTATCACTAACCTCGATGGCCTCCGCGGCTGGGCCGAAGTAGACCATCCTGCCATACGCGAGCAGGCAGAGGCCACTGAAGAGCTGGAACACCTCGCTGCTGGGCTGGTGCACGGCGGCCACGACGGTCATCCCCTCCGCCCGCGCCAGCCCCGCGATGCGGCTCATGACGTGGAGCGACGCAGCACTGTCGAGCCCGCTGGTGGGCTCGTCGAGGAACGCCAGCGCCGGCGATGCCAGCAGCTCCACGCAGATGCTCACCCGCCGCCGCTGCCCGCCGCTGATACCCTTGCACACGCGGCCGCCTATCCGGCTCCCCGCCACCACAGCGAGCCCCATCTGCCGGATCGCGCGGTCGGCGCGTGCACGCCGCTCGGCCGCCGGCACCGTGCCTGGCAGCTGCAACTCCGCCGACCAGTGGACCGCCTCCGCCACCGTCAGCGTCGCCATCAGTAGGGTTTCTTGGGTCACGTAGGCCTGCAGTATATGGTCACCATGAGTTAATGCAGCTTGCTACGGGTGTGCGCAGCACATTGGTTGTGTGGAAATGTCAACTTTATTGTTTCTGGTTGAATGTATTCCGAGATAAGTAACTTACGGATGTTCCGAAAGCAAGCTTCTCTCGTCGGCCATTGATCAAGATGCTACCCGTCCTTTTCTTGTCGTTCCCAAGTCGTCCTGCATTGAACCACTCGATTTAAGGCACCGTTTAGTTCGGTGAAATTTTGGTGAAAATGGTAAAAATTTTGCATTTGAAAACATGTTCTGTGAGAGGTAGCACGGTCTACAATGCGAAAATTTTTGGGACTTTTGGAAAACTAAACAGGACCTAAGCCATCGAACTCGGGTGACGTGCGAGCTTGAAGGCCAGGTGCGAAACCTAACAAAAACCTGGTCACTAGCCTATCCGTGCATGCTTGATGCCCGACACAAGAAATAAATCAAATCATTCTATCTAGATTGTTGTAAATCAAACTTTCTTATATATATATATGTTTGATCAAGTTTATACAAAAGTAAAAATAGTTCAAAATAAGTGATAGAGATTCATCACGAGATATATTTTCATAATATACCGATTTGGTCTCCTAAATAATGTTGATACGTTTCTGTATCAATTTGGTCAAAATTAAGAAAGTTTAATTTATTACTTAAGATAAACCTAGAATGACTCATATGTTCAACTCGAATGAAGCATTAAATACTTTCGATAAGTATGTATTTTAATTAAAAAATTTCTAATACAAGTTTAAAAAGTAAATTTAAAATAAAAGATGGATCTTATTTGCACACCTTCAATACATACACATGCAAATTGAGTACGTTTCATCTCTTATTTTCTCCATTTTCAATTCCGATAGAATAATCCCTCTAGATATAATTGAACAATATATGTTTTCTTTCCATAGCAAAAGGTAGAAGTGCGACTTAGGTCGTGTCGTGCCAACCCAACCGCTGTGTTGGCATGGCATAACAACTCTTTGCGTGCGAAGAACTGTCCATTGCACGGTGGGGGCAGTATATCATACACTGCAAACAAACAATCTACCTTTGTATGAATTCAGCGTACTTTGTGAATGCGCTTGCCGGTTTCTTTGTGATTTTATCTTTGTTGGGTGACACGCCTAATGTGGTGCAAATGATGAATAGTCACCAATGTATATTGAACAAATTAGTTGACTAAAGTAAAATGTATATCATTATATCTATATCCAATGTACTTCAGATTTAACTTATTGGTTTATCGATTTGCAAAAACGTTTGTAGAAAAGATGAATAGTCAAACGAACGAAAAAAATCAATAGTGTCATATATTTAAGAACAGAAGTAGTATTTGTAGTAAAAACTATTCCATAAATAATGCAGACATTATCCATTTGCAAATTACCAAATTCTTAATGCATTGGTTATGACGGGATGTAAGTTATTATCTAATTAACTTACCAGCCAGGACGTCAAGTAAGGTTGTCTTGCCACAACCCGAAGGTCCCATAAGAGCAAGAACTTCCCCAGGCCGCGCGCAGCCGCTGAGCTTGTCAAGAATCACGGCACGGCTCCTCCCCTTCCCTTTGGAGGCCGTCACCATGAGGTCCTCCCATGTCAAGAACACCGTAGGCCTGGCATCTTCCGGGCGAAGATCACAGTCTCTTGCTCCAACTCGGCCGCTGTCGTCCACAGCATTGGCCGGAGCATCGTCCGCTGGCTGCAGTGGCGCAGCAGAACGCCCCAAGGGCGCAAAGATGGAGCTGAACGAGCCGCACGTCGCCCAGCTGCTACATGAAGACATTGTTTGCCCTGTGCTCGACGCCGTGAGCTGTGTAGTCGGGCTTGGTGTCGGCGCCCATCTTGGTAGCGGTGAGGATGCCATGGATCGGTGATCGGTCACTAGAGCTGAGTCTATGGCTATAGATATCTGTGTGTGCATGTTGTTTCAGTTTTGATTCTTACTAGACTTTTGTGATGCTTTTGTTGTGGCATATGATGAGGCTGTTAAATAATACTCCTAGGAGTACTTGCCAAAGGATATGTTGTGGTCATGTTTTAAGCACCGTGTTTCGCTACTTTGATCTACTACCTGTCTAATTTATAGCTAAGGCGGGAAGGACTAATTCATTGTTCTTAAAAAAATATTTACACATGTTAAAAGAGTATCATAATAATTTCTCATTATTTTTGTACTTCCTGGTCCTTCTTGTACTTCTACCGGTTAATTTCGTTGAATGAACGACTCTCATTAATTTCAAACACTCTAAAATTTCTCTGTTATTATTCTTTATCTTTGTACTTCCTGGTACTTCTTGTACTTCATCGTTAAATTTCGTGAGATGAAGGGCTCTCATTAATTTCAAACACTCTAAAATTTATTATTCATATAACCGGTATGGGTCCCATCATATCGCTCCTGTTTCCATAGGAAAAAAGCGGGGAAGGCCTAATTAAGAGCCAACACCATCTAGAGATTGAGAATATTCCACAACACATATTTTTGAAGTCAACATTATGTCTTTACTGAAAGAGAGGAAAGGATGTGCTAGAAGTTCATTGCTGTTGTGTTGACTCGATATGACCAAATTAAATGGCAAATTAATGCAGCCACCAATGAACCTGTTGTCGACCTCCGTTCATAGGAAAAATGCGGGGAAGGCCTAATTAAGAGCCAACACCATCTAGAGATTGAGAATATTCCACAACACATATTTTTGAAGTCAACATTATGTCTTTACTGAAAGAGAGGAAAGGATGTGCTAGAAGTTCATTGCTGTTATGTTGACTCGATATGACCAAATTAAATGGCAAATTAATGCAGCCACCAATGAACCTGTTGTCGACCTCCGTTAATACTGATGTGGAAATGGCGAATGGGCTTGTAGTCCAATGGTAGGACGGTCCAGTGGGACGCTACCCATCAGGGTTCAAATCCTGGTGCTCGCACCTTTTCCTGGATTTATTCCGGGATTTTCCGGCGTTATGCTTTAAGTGGTAAGCGACGTTCTCGTCGACGACGAGGTGCCAGTGGTGACTTCAAGAATCTCCAGATCTGCCGGTGCTCAGTCCTTCGGAGGTGCTCAAAGGGGTAGGGTTTGCGTACGTGCATTCATAGGGGTGAGTGTGCGTGCGTGTTGTGAGCGTCTGCGTTGTATTGTGTAATCTCAAAAAAAATACTGATGTGGAAATGGCACAGTGATGTGGCTAGTTAGGCTATGGGAAGTTTCATCTCACAGTTGTCAGGAGTGATGTGTGACATCAAAAGAGGTTTGATTCGATGAATGAAACAATACTCCCAATGCAGAGTTTCGTTTCACGATTTCATAGTCTGCCATTCCACCATTTAAGTGTGAGGTATGTGATTGGATATAGGATTAGATGGATGAAATGAAACATTATAGCTCCTAATGTAAGTTTCAACGGGTTTCATAGTTTTGGAAACAGTGCATACATAGTTTCATCTTGATGAAACTCTTTTAATGCCCTCTCTGACTTCATAATTATCTTGACATGTCATCACATATGATGTGTCATCATATTTAACGTGTATGAAATCTCTATGCAACTAGCAACTTGAACGGGATTAGCCTTAACTAGGTGATACCTCGCGCGTTGCCGCAAGAATTTTTAAACAAAATTTTAAGGTGAAATGTGAAAGTAGAAACACCAAAACGATTACATAGCGGTATTCATCTGTAAATAATATTATATATGAAAGTATGTTAATTTTGTTAAAAGAGAACCATTTTTAAATGATTGATCCTACACGTATTTCAACTGCGAGAATTTTATGGCGTGCTACTCCAAATACAACATGTTATTAGTCACAGAAAATCGATGAAGATATAAATATATGGTTTGGTGGATGTTGAGATGGCTTGGTGGATGTTGACATGGTGTGTAGTGGGTTATGACGTGGCACGTTGAGAGGCAAGAGAAATCGTTAATGAGTACAAATTATGTAGTTTATATAGATGTGGATAAAAATTGAAAAAAAGGGTGAAGGTTTCCTCGAAATTACTGCACGAAGGGACATAGTTTTTTTTACCATATTTAATAGCTATTGGATCTATTATATTCTTAAAAATGAAAAAGTCCAAATTAATCTTTTCAAGTATAGAGAAAGTCCATATAACCTCCTAAACTATGTTTTTGTTCAATTTACCCCATAAACTATGCTATTTGGTTCAACTTAACCCATAATGCAGTTTGTTTTTTTCCTCCTACACAAGTTGAATTTTAATTTGAGACTTTGCGGGAGTGAACATCATAATATATACTAAAAATATTTTATGAATTTTTTACCATTAGTTGATATAATTTTTGTCTGAAAGATAAATTTAATATTAAATATATTATCCTATCAAAATTGTGATGAAAAATTCATTATATTTTTTAAAAGTCCAATGTTATCTACTATCATTGCAAAATTCGAACTTAAAACTACAATTCTCCATGGAGCAAAAAAAAAAGATAAATTGTTTAAGGGGTAAAGTGATCCAAATGGCATAGTTTAGGCGGTAAATTGAACCGAGAAATTCTTTAGTGGATTATCTAGTCTTTGATTATACTTGAGGAAGTAATTTGCATTTGTTCTTTTAAAAAACAACCCACAAATATCAATAGGAAAATAGACCCTGAGCAGCCCCCTAATCTCTATCAAAATTACTCACTTATACATTTATAAAAAATTATTTATAATAACTTTCCAAATTAGCAACTAAATTTTCCATCACTAATACTTAAAAGTAACTTAAAGTAACCCCTTAAAATTGCATCTATGTTACCGATATATGCTAATATATAAAATAACATGACATAACTTTACATTTGTAGCCAAATCACTTTAATTAGAAAAATACACCAATATATGATTATGAATCATCTATTTCTAATACTATTGAAATATGATATAACAATTAATGTATATAGGCATGATGTGTGTTACAACTTATAAAGATATAGGGAAGGAATGTGAATATGAATTTCTATGTTAAATTATCGGTCAAACTTGAGTTCCATTAAAAAAATTCAAGGCATCTCTGCAATAATAAGTAAAGAGTAAAAAAAACTTGTTAATATTTGTGAAAATGTTATGGAGTAATAATTGAGAAGTTTTACACGATGCCATTTTAGGAGGAACCTAAAGCGCGGAGTTACAAGAAACAAGACCAACTAAGAGAACAACACAAAGAACAATCAGAAAGAAGAGAACACCACCTCATCACCATCACACCGGAGAACAAGCTAAGACGACAACAGCCTGCAGGGTAGAAAGACGCCTGGGAAACACGCACATCATCGTTAGGCTAACAAACTAGAGACAACATATGTGGAGAATGAAGGTTCTGCAAGACGACGCCTTTAGGAAGGAAGCCACGTCCACACCGCCATTGCCCGCCTGCTGACGAAGCAGCAGGCCAAGTTTTTACCTGGCAAACCAAAACAAAGATGTGGAGGCCGCATCAACGCCCCCACAGGGAAAGTTGCGGAAGGAGCGCAACCGTTGACAGCACTAGCAGACGCTAGGCAGAGCTTTCGCCAAAGGTCTCCAAATCCCAATCCCTCCACTGATCGTTGCATCCAGGATGGGAACCAGCACGATGGAAACAACAGCGTGAATCCATGATGACGACGAAGAAGAAACAGTTGCAGGCACCTTGAAGAATAGAGAAGTAGGAACGTCCCGTGACACGAAGCCCAGGACGACCAGAGCGACGCGAAGACTCGTCGAAAACATCCCCCACGAAAAGGGGGGGGGGCGGAGGGCGAGGCAGCGTGATCACATTGTCAAATAATGAATGGACTAATTAATTAGGCGACGCTACAAACCGACTTCACTGCAATTTTCATGTGCCATCGGGACGCCCTGTACGTTCTCGTCTACCTGCTCAGCCTACTGGTACCCTCTGTCTCAAAAAAAGAAAAAAACCTACTGGTACCCTCAGCTATCTGCAGTTTTGCACCACCTACACAGAAACAGAACACAAGGCGACCGTTCTGATCGACTCTTGCTGGCAGGAGATGCATTTTCTCCTGGATTTCGAAATCGAAGGTCATGTAAATACTACTAGTGCTACATACAGGTCTATCGAACTTTGAGTTATCTACGGCCATAACTGAATTTTGAATATTACTAGTACCCAAACAGAAGTCATACAGCTTATTTAGACCGCCTAGATAAAGAAAGGTAACAATCTATAAAAGCAACATTTTTTTTCGAACAAATATATAAAAGCAACATGAGTTCTCTAGATAAAAAAAAGAAACGATAAGTCCTCCCAACTTAATTAAGATAGCATGATCACACGCACAATGTGTGTATATATATATATATATATATATATATATATATATATATATATATATATATATATATATATATATATATATATATATAAGAACTTACTTAGTAGATCGCAACTTAGATGCCTCTCTAACACACAGAGGTCCGGTGTAATAGATTATTTACCCATTGCTCTCGATCGGCTCCACGGAGCTAGCCCTCCTCGTCGGGGACCTCGAATTCGAAGTCAGCGTACCCGAGCTCATCGAACTGCTTGAGGAGGTTGTCACGTTCTTCACGTCGAGCCCTTTGTCTAGCGATAAAGCTTTCGTGCATCTCCATGAAATGACTCGAACAAGGGAAGGGTGGTTGGTCGAGCTGGGGAATGATCATGAGGTGCTCCGGAAAGTATAAGTCGATAGATTCCTTGTCCAACCTCACCACCTTCTTCTTCATCTTCCCGGTCCACGGCTTGAACACGCTGCCCGACTGCGGCCTGACAGGGGACTGAGACTCGCAGGGCACGGGATTCTGCACCACCACCTTCTTCTTCTTCTTCTTCTTCTTCTTCTTCTTCTTCTCCTTCTTCGATCCGGCGTGTGCCTTCGCCGCGTCGAGTTTGGGGGGATTCTGCAGCACCTTCGTCATCTTCTCCTTCTTCTCAGCCTTCTTTGATCTGGCCTTCATGTCGCGGAACCGGCCGAGGTGGTGGTGGTAGTTGAGGCGGCCGCGGCTACAACTACAACAGCCTTGCCCTTGACGACCCTGGAAGAGAGGAGGAGAAAGCCCCTAGCAAAAAGGCCTAGTGGGCCACAAGCCCAATTCTTCATGGGCCGTTATGCGTTTTGGTTTTGAGTGGGTTTGGGACTCTGGGTTATGTAGTGGGTCCCACACGAAATAAAAGATCGGATTATTTATTCACTTTCCTTTGGCTCCCTTCTCCTCCGCACGAAAGCGACAAATTTCCCTCTCCCTCACCTCACGCCGCTCACAGACTATCGACGGCATAGAGAGTTGTGTCTTGTGTGCTCCCAGGCGGCCAGGCTCCCAGCTCCCGTGGATCAGGACGGAGCCCCCCACATCCGGAACACATGCTGATTATCTTATTTTATTTTATATATACGCGGAGATCAGATGATCCCCGGGCACTTTTTCCAGCCAGGCGCTGACGTGGAGAACTCGCCATGGATAGATAGGGACCAGCAGCGAGCGTATCAATGGTAGACTGTACGGCCGTACTCTAAAAGATTAGCACTAGTAGTAAACAACTTGTCGAGCTACTCCCTCCGTCCCGTAAAGAATGCAATTCCAGAATTTGAAAAAAAACCTCACAAAAAGTGCAATCTTAGAAAATAAATCTAATTACTTGCCTAATTAAGTAATCAGATCTGATCTGCATGTCAGAACTTACTGCATGTGGCTAAAAAATAGGGGCACTAGAGTCTTTTCGTGTCACCACTAATCTGTCTTAGAAAAATTAGAATTGCACTGTTTATGGGATGGAGGGAGTACACGTTTTTTCCTGCTAAGTTACTCGATCAAAGTTTGAATTACGAGCCCGTGTCCCTATCCCAAACCAAGCGGCACACCAAAATCTACGCGCACGCGCCCATTTCAACAGGGCGTAAATACTGGACGTGACGTTGGCCCTACCCGACACGGCAAAATTACCCGTGGTTTTCAGGCGCACAAGCTAGTAAACAGTAATAACCTCAGCAACGACCAATTGTTACCTCTCCAGTCTTCACCAGTGAATCCTATCCGGGACCTCGCCCACGGCCCACGCCCATGTCCGGTGTTCGCCGCCCTGAACGAAATGGAACCCCGACCTCGTCAGTCGTTTACTCGCTAGCACGTCAGCTTGACGCGGAGGCATGTGGATGACATCCCTGTCTCCAGTCTATATAAGCACGGAGAGGGATGGGACGGAGCAACAACACCCAGATCCGCGCAAGACTCTTGAGCCTTCTTCTTCCTCATCCTCTTTTTCGGATTATCACACAGCAGCGGTGGTGCGTGCTAGGCGAGGCAGCGGGAGCAGAGAGCCAGGGAGGGGGCGCGTCATGCTGGAAGGGAAGGCGACGGTGGAGGACACGGACATGCCGGCCAAGATGCAGGCGCAGGCGATGGCGGCGGCGTCCAGGGCGCTCGACCGCTTCGACGTCCTCGACTGCCGGAGCATCGCCGCCCACATCAAGAAGGTACCCATCCCATCCCACTCCTCATCTCTCTGTCCTGGAAGACGGTCGAGGTCTGAGAGAGATCTGTGCTTTCTCCTTCTCCCCGGAGAGGGGAAAAAAAGAAAAACGTGCTCAACTGTTTTGATTTGGGTGGGGGTGCAGGAGTTTGACACGATCCACGGACCGGGTTGGCAATGCGTGGTGGGCTCCAGCTTCGGCTGCTACTTCACGCACAGCAAGGGGAGCTTCATCTACTTCCGCCTCGAGTCGCTCAGGTTCCTCGTCTTCAAAGGGGCGGCAGCGTAGCGTAGCCATAGCAGGCTGGTAACATCCACGGCCAGGACAACCAGATGCACCGTGCTATTTTCTCCTCCGGCTTTTGTGGAGGGCGGCGACTCGGTGGCGCGGCGGCGGGCGGCGTGTGCGTGCGTATGTGAATTTGGCTGGGTGTATACGCTAGTAGATGTATGTAACATTGGGGCAATACTTTTAGCCTGTCTGCGAATTGCTTGTGTACGGAATCCAGATGGCTGAATACCGGTGATGTGTAAATTGAAATTTGACGAATTTGGGGATCATTTTTAGCAGCGATTTGAAATTTGACGAATTTCGGGATCATTTTTAGCAGCGAGCCAGCGCAGCAGGAGCAGAGCTAGTGGTCACCTTATCCTTCAAGCGGCAAAAGAAAACACCAAAAAAGCAATCCGACCTGCCGGATTCGAACCAGCGACCTAAGGATTTATCTGCACACACTACAGTCCTCCGCTCTACCAACTGAGCTAAGGTCGGCTACGTTTTCAGAAGGTTTAATTATATATACGTAGTAGTTATATAACAACAACAACACATGTGTACCAGTCAACTGTCAGCGAAACATCCACTGTACAACATATGTTAAGGAACTTCTCCTTTTTTTTTCCGACTTATGTTAAGACGTTTCGTAATGCCAGTATTTGATCCGATTTTATCCATGATCATCGGGTAGCATTTGCAATGTGAATGTACTAGGCGTAGAGTTGAGCCACAGATTACAGGTACTTGTAGGATAGACCGACAGACAGTGACGCGAACATATATTGATGGCGTTATTGGTACCTGCAACCGAGGCTATTCAATTGGAGGCGTACGATCTTCCTAAACTCTGGCTTATGTTGCAGCCACTGTAAGCGAGGGACATGTTACGTGAAGAGATGACACATTCCAGAAAGGCGAGGTTGACCAGACCGTCTCTCATCCTCAGTTTCTCGGCACAACAGTTGCTTCATCCAGTGACATAAAAGGATGGCATGAGCTCGCGTTCAATGAGAGAAGCACAAAGGAGACCATGCATTTGTTTGCATGGTTGTACAAGGAGAGACCAGACGGGCAAAGATGATGAGTGAGTGAGTGAGAGGGCTCTCGTCTTCTTCGTCGTCTAGCTCCATCCAACCCACTCCCGGACCGTTCAATACGAGAAGCACTAGCAGGGATGGACAGAGGCTAAGAATGGCAGGCGCTTTCTAATAATAAAGCGAGTGCCACTCCCTAATTATACTCCTCTCTTCCCCTTCGCCACCGGCCCGGGAGCCTCCCCTTTCCGGACAGGGTAGATGACGATCCATCGAAACCGATTCATGGATCGCAGAGACCCACAGGAATCGTCCATTATTCGGAGCTAATCATTCCGGCGCACAATCTTGGCTAGCTCATCCTTTTTCCGGCGACACACGCGCTCCGCTCGAGGCCCCGAAAGCTGCGCCCTTTACAGGTACGCCGGCATCATGGTGATCCCTCTCTCTCTCCCCCTTTCTAGACCCCGCCGTCGATCGAGTCCTTTTTTTTTTGTTGCCGTTGCCATGGCACCGCGGCCGGGTATATGATGGAGTACGTGCCGGCTGTGGCGTGAACGCGGCAGATCGATCGTGCATGGCGGCGAGCACCGGGGCGCAGCTGGAGCGGCGGAGCTCGGTGCGGCGGTCGCAGAGCATGGTGCAGGAGGAGGACCGGGGCCAGCCGGCCGACGACGAGCTCACGTTCCGGAGCCAGGGGTCCGGCACGGAGCCGTCGGGCGGGCCGCTCAAGGCCGGCGCCGTGGTCGGCAAGGACGGCGCCGCGCCCAAGTCGCGCCTCGCCGAGCAGAGCGGGGGACCTTCCGGTAAGTCGAGATCGCTTGGGTCGGTGCCCGGGTCGCGTTGCCGGTTTTGACGAGGCGTCAGGTGGTGGTGGCGTTGCGTGCAGAGATGGACCAGATGAAGGAGAAGTTCGCCAAGCTGCTGCTCGGGGAGGACATGTCCGGGTCCGGGAAAGGGGTGCCCTCCGCGCTCGCCCTCTCCAACGCCGTCACCAACCTCGCAGGTGACGGGCTTCTTAAGTTAGGTACTGCGTGCGATCTCATGTCGAAACCGGAGAACTCACTGCGAAGAGCACGATCTTTTTTTCTCATTTACCTGCAGCCTCCGTCTTCGGCGAGCAACGGAAGCTGGAGCCCATGGCGCCGGACAGGAAGGCGAGGTGGAAGAGAGAGGTCGGCTGGCTTCTGTCCGTCGCCGATCACATCGTCGAGTTCGTCGCCAAGAAACAAGTCATGGACAACGGCACCGAAATGGAGGTTGTGCATTGCCATTGCCATTTCCAGACCGAGCTTGGTCTTCCACTCATGCTCTAACAATGTTTCTGTTCTGATCGTCGCAGGTGATGGGGACGCAGCAGAGACGGGACCTCCAGGCGAACATCCCGGCGCTGCGCAAACTCGACACGATGCTTCTCGTGAGCACAGTCCACGCGTGCCATGTTTCAATCGCTACAACTCAGTGTGGAACACGCATTTTTTTCTGAAAGAAAGTCGTCTGATGCAACGAATGTTTGTTTCGCCGCGTGGGCAGGATTACCTGGACAACTTCAAGGAGCGCAACGAGTTCTGGTACGTGAAGCGCGACTCGTGCTCGGAGAGCGAGAACGAGGAGAGGTCCGACGAGAAGTGGTGGATCCCGATCGTGAAGGTGCCCCCCGCCGGGCTGTCCAAGGCCTCCAGAGGCTGGCTCCTGCACCAGAAGGAGCTCGTCAACCAGGTGCTCAAGGCGGCCATGGCCATCAACGCCAACTGCCTCATGGAGATGAACATCCCGGACACGTACATCGACACGCTCCCTAAGGTGCACGATCTATCAGCGTGCGCAAATACTAGAACACCTTGTGAATTGAATCTTTTCTGAGGGGAAAAAAACTTCTTCATGCCTGTGTGACAGAACGGGAGGGCCAGCCTCGGGGACGCGCTGTACCGGATCATCACCGACGTGGAGTTCGACCCGGACGACTTCCTGTCGACGGTGGACCTGACGTCGGAGCACAAGATCCTGGACCTCAAGGACCGGATCGAGGCGTCGGTCATCATCTGGAACCGCAAGGTGCACAACAAGGACGGCAAGTCCTCGTGGGGCTCCGCCGTCAGCCAGGAGAAGAGGGAGCAGTTCGAGGAGCGGGCGCAGACGCTGCTGCTCATCATCAAGCACAGGTTCCCCGGCATCCCGCAGTCCACGCTCGACATCGCCAAGATCCAAGAGAACAGGGTGAGGCATGCTTTGCTGGTAATCTCTTGCAGGTCTCTTGTGTACTAACCCACTGTTATTAATTAGGACGTCGGGTTCGCGCTGCTGGAGAGCTACTCCAGGGTGCTGGAGAGCGTGGCGTTCAACGTCATGTCCCGGATAGAGGAAGTCATCCAGGCGGACAACCTCGCGAGGGAGAAAGCCAAGAGGGACGCGCCGCCACCGGCGGAGGACGCCGCCGCCGCCGCCGGGCGCCGTGACCCGCAGGAGGCCGGCGAGGACGCGAGCGGGACGACCCTGCTGGACTTCATGGGCTGGACCGGGGACTCGGAGGGGAGGAACGACGACTGCTCGCCCCCGCCGCCGCCGGAGACGCCGGCGCAGGACGACGGCAGGCTCATGAAGCTTCCCAACATCATGACCAACCTCAAGCAAACGTACATGGAGAAGCTGGACTTCCTAAGCGGGAGCAGAACTCCATCGGGTCGCCATTAGAGGCGGCCCGGCACGACACGAGATTTTGCATGTATCGTGTGTGTGGGGTAGTAGTGTACATAGTATATATTTTGGATCAAACTGGGCTCTCGCTTGAGTAGCCCGTCGTGTTGTCTTCCTCATTTTGCAGGCAGGCGACTCCCTCTCTCATGTACTGTGATTTAAGGGACTGAACACTGTATCAGAGCCATCAATAAATAGAGAGAATTTAGAGCTACCCGGACCATTCATTTCACAGATGACAGATGTGAGATGGTGAATAATCAGTGCAAAAATACAGAAGCATGGAAACTGTCCCGTCTATTTTCAAGCCATAAACTGACCCCAAGCGGCACCTTACAGAGGTACAGAAGTACTGAATACCACAACTATAGACTACTGCAAGCGCGGAGCAAATTCTAGCATCATATCTTTATCCTTAGCTATCACTCGACCAAGCAGCAAGAAATACCAAGTAGATAACCTCCGAGCAGAAGAAGCATACAACAGCCAGAGACCAGCTTCACAAAATCACTATAGGCCATTGCAGGAAATACTTGCAGGAAATACTTATTAGCACTGATGCACCAAAAACATTGCATGTGCGTCTTTTATTAGGAGATCCCAGTGCAATATAATCTTTGAATCCGTCACTACAAAACTGCCTCAATAACAGAGCCAAACTTTGTCTACTACAAAGGCAAATTACAGGAGGTCTGCCAGTAAATACCACTAGCTGAATCCTCGGGACATTTTATTCACGGAGGAAGATGATATCCCGCCGTTCACTTCAGTTGAGTAACTGCAGCGTGTATGGCATCTGCAAGATGGGGCACAGTCCTCATGCTCAAACCAGCCATACTGATCCTCCTGCAAGAAGATACATATGTTGCCAGTATGGCAGTGTTAGTTGGGATTTCCCTATCAGGGGGTGGTCAGAGAAACAATTTAGTCACTAGATGTCCAGTAGTGCAGATCAAGATCGCTGATAGTTAAATACTATCACCAAAGTGTCCAAGTGATTTGTAGTTATATTTCTATAAGCTACTCAATTAGGAAGGGGAATCCAACATTATCGATTGTCAATAGTATTAGTATCAAGTAGTAACTACACTAAGAAAACATGGGTACAACTCTAAACTTGTGTAAAAAACATTGAATTAGGCATTTACCCGTCCGATGTCATGTAAATGTGGTATTCTTGTCTCATGAAGGCCACTTGATCGCTGTTGAGCCCAGTGAAAGTAAACATCCCAATTTGCTTAATGATGTGGCTCCAATCTCCAGGAGTTCCTGCATGTTACCAACAAGACTTAGAAACTTTGTGATGGATTGGTAGGACCATAAACCTTTTTATTCGAAGAAAGACAACTGAAAGGAAAACAACATTGAATAATCACAATTTCTGGACTTGTGCAGAGCAAATGTAACATTCAACCTTTTACTGCATTTTTTTTTCTTTGAAAGATCAACAGAAGCACCGCTATGTCATTAAAGATAAGGCAGCGTGAAAATGTCTTACAGGGTTGTGATTACATGAAAGTTGGACAACTTTTACAGCAGAGCTGTTACTAAATGTCATTATAACTAAGGCACCACTAGCCCGGTTTAAGATTTTAGAAACTTTGTGATGGATTGATAGGACCAGAAACCTTTTTATTCCAAGAAAGACAACAGAAAGGAAAACAACATTGAATAATAACAATTTCTGGACACAATGTGCAGAGCAAATGTAACATTCAACCTTTCACTGCATTTTTTTCTTTGAAAGATCAACAGAAGCACCGCTATGTCATTAAAGATAAGGCAGCGTGAAAATGTCTTGCAGGGTTGTGATTACATGAGTTGGACAACTTTTACAGCAGAGCTGTTACTAAATGTCATTATAACTAAGGCACCACTAGCCCGGTTTAAGATTTTAAATTCGTAATCTATGAGAACATTCTCGGCACAGATCAACAGTGCACCCCAAATACTTCACATATATTGATTCAACATTCTTGTCAGATTCAATTACTTGAATCAAATGAGAAAGTGAGAAAGAGGAAGCTCTGATATTTTGTAAAATAGTTGTTCACAAACCAAGAGGGTATTTGTTGCAGCAATACCCATCAATCCACGGCAAGCACACCAAGTTGCATAGTTTCAATACAAGATCATGAAAGAAATGCTGGGTGGGTGGGTGGGTGGGGGGTGGGGGGGGGTGCCAAGTCCCTTGACATTTAACCATACAGCAGACAAAGAGGAGACAGGAACAGGAGTAGCAAAAAAACAAGTACCTCTTGATTTCAGCGCATCAAATAGCTGCTGCCTCATGCTAATTATCCTATCAGCCATGGCCTTCAGTTCCAGAGTCCATTCGTTGAACATCTCACTATAAAATGTGGATTTTTTAAAAAATCAATGAACATTAACTGAGCACTTCATATTGTTCTATTGCAAGACAAGAATGTTACCTGTCCTTGAGTATAGTCGCCACAATAGAGGCACCATGAAGAGGAGGGTTTGAATACATAGGCCTAATCACAAGTTTGAGTTGACTTTCAACCCTAACAGCCACATCAGCACTTCCACATACCTGAAACATGAATTGCAAATGAATATGACCTTATGGGGCAGAAAAGATTGTTCAAATGAGCACGATGTACAAAAAGTAGCACTTTAAAAAATTAAGCATAAAAGTCCAACAGTTAAAACTAATAGTAACTAGTAGTCAGATAATTTTGGAACAGATGGTAAGAAACAACTGGACTCTGTAACATTGATGGCTAGTAATTTCCATATCAATGTAATACTGCAGAGATGCAAAGAATTTAATCCTAATTGTAGTCATCAGTGTCTGACAATCTAAACTGTCCACAAAAGTATACTTAATCTTATCTCCCAATGATAAAACAGCTAAGACCTATATTTACTGGCATATCTCAAGTGACATGTAAGAGATAGAGGCAAATTTGAACGCATGCAACAAAACTTTTCATGCACCAACTAGTGTTACAGCATTGATGAGATTTACTTGATTAGAAGCTCTATTAATCATCTCAAAAAATGAGGCGAAGATGGCTCTGGTCACTGGGTTACAAGTTGTATAATAATCTTTGAACACCAGAGCAAGATGCCAATAACTTGAGTTCAAGAAATAGAACTAAGTGAAATCAACAAGAGCTAAAGTGAATATCTCTTACAATGCTCAAAGCACCAACACGCTCTCCGTACAATCCCATGTTCTTAGCGTAGCTCTGAGCCATGAGCAATTCACCACCATCAGCAACAAACATGCGCACTGACTGAGCATCTTGGTCAAGACTTCCACTCGCAAAGCCCTGTGAAGTGAACAAAAATCAACAAATCATGTGAATGAAGGGACAGCCCGATGTATTTTTGCAATGTCAAAATCGATTTCAGATCAGGTTTGTCTACATACTTGGTAAGCACTGTCAAAGAACGGAAGCAACGATTTTGATCTCATGAGCTGCCTAATCTGTTCCCACTGATCAATGGTAGGATCAACTCCAGTAGGGTTGTGGGCACAAGCATGCAGCAGTACAATTGACCCTAAAGGTGCAGAACTGAGATCTTCTAAGAGTCCTGTGAAAAACAAATCCTGAATCAATGACACAGCCATGACACAATTTATAATTATGAAATATATAATAGTGTGAAATTGCCTCGATCTTGTACTCGCATTATTGAAGTATAGTAGCAGGTTTTCAGATCATAGTGGTATTTTCCTTTAAAGACCTAGCAGCATGAAAATTTAAAGTTACCTTTGAAGTCAAGACCACGGGTTGCAGGATCATAGTAGCGGTAGCTCCTAACAGTCAATCCTGATAGGGTGAAGACCTTTGGGTGGTTTCCCCAGGTTGGTTGTGGGATGTAGATAGTGCGCTGAAAGAAGTTATATGTTTTATCATGCACTACAATCAAGTGAAGCAGCAAAATAGGAAGGTCTGAGAGTTCCTGTACCTCATGATAGTGCCTTGCAAGAAATTCACCTCCCACTCTTAAAGAACCAGTTCCTGATAGGCACTGTACTGTAGCAACCCTGTTCTCCTGGATTGCAGGGCTATTCCATTTGACGAAAAAAAACATAGCCTGTTTAGTTGGCAAACAAAAAAATTTGGGGTCCCTTTGAAGGCCTATTAGGAGGATTAAATATAGACTAATTACAAAACTAATTACATGAATGGACGGGAAATCGCGAGACGAATCCATTAAGCCTAATTAATCCATCATTAGAGATTGTTTACTGTAGCACGGCGTTGTCTAATCATGGCACAATTAGGCTCGTTAGATTCGTATCGAAAAATTAGGTAGGGGTTATGGAATGGGTTTTGTCATTAATTCACATTTAATACTCCTAATCAGTGTCGGAAGATTGATGTGACGGGTAGTTGGGAAAATTTTTGGGAACTAAACAGGCCCAATAATCAACTTTCTAAAGTAACAAAGGCAGATATGAAACACAAGTAGCCAGGTAGGTATAAATTTTATGTAGTTAGACTTCAACTCTAAGAATTCACAGTTGACCATAAATACCACCAGCAGGAGCAGTTGACTCATAAATATCACCAATGGGAGGAAATGGGTAGATAAGTCTCACAGAAAATACCTGTCAGCACCAAAGATAAGCTTAGCACTCAGCTTATTGAATTCAGCCAAACCGGTGATTGGTAGGTACTCCTTCACACGCGACCTAGACATAAGAAGAAAATCATGTTGACGATACAGCTAAGATATCATAAATTTGCACGCTGACAGTTTTTCACGGGCAAGTGTATACCTACAACAGCGCAGTGTTTGGAAAACGACAACGAACACCCAAAAAGTAAAACTGAGGTCAATTTTCCAGGTAGAGGGAAAGCGATACACGCAATTGCAAGGTCGATTGTAGAATATTCTTGCACGAAAGTGCAACAGAGCGGACCCAGTGGTAAGACAAGAAAAAAAAACTAAACAGATAGGAGTAGATCAAACAGTAGAAACATAAAAAATACCGTAGAATAGAAAGGTCACCTAAAATTACAGAGTGACTTGAGTCAATAATTATTGCGGTTAATGAAGTATTAGTCAAACTAAGATGCGTATTATCCAGATGTTAGATCCAGTGACTAACTACATCCATTTTTGTTTTCAGTAGTAACTTGAGAGGACGCAGGAACTTGAAGCCTGAAATTTCAGTAACCCCAGACGCACGATCAGGAAATCACACGGATGATCTGGATTTGAGAGAAAGACTTACGGGTTATTGATCAACATCTGCTCGGCGCGCCTGACAACATTCAGCACGAGGGGCTTCCCTTCCTGCACGGATCAGAGAGCACGAACAGGGGCGTCAAAATCCATCCCCACCAAAAAAAAGCGTAAAGGGGCCATAGAAGGTTCACATCAAATCCCCACTCACCTCGGTCCGGTAGGCGCCGACGCCGAGGTTGACCTTCACGGGGATGGGATCCTTGTTGTACGCGACCGTCACCTGCGCCAGGCACGAAACAAGCAGCGATCAGGCCGAGCGACACACGAGGGCGCGCGATCGCGCCGGGACCACGCGACCGACAGCGACAGGCGCGAGATCGCCGGAGGAGGAGGAGGGGAGGCGGGGGAGGGAGAGGGCCTTACCCCGAGGATGGGGTCCTCCGGGGCCTGCGCGAGGGCGGCGAAGACGGAGGATCCCTGCGTCGCCATGGTGGGGAACGATTCGAGGGTGGTGGTGGTGGTGGAGGTGTCTGCTGCTGCCGCCGCTGTTCTTCGTGGGGAGGAAGGCATCAGGTGCCGCGCCAGCGTACTTAACCTGCGGTCGGCGCTGGGCTGCTGCGGCTGTTCCTGCGCCGCGCGCACGCTGGCGGGGGCCATCTGGGTGCGCGGCTACTACCGTGCGCGGCGCGTGCGCGGGCCGTGCGCGAGGCGGGGGAACCGAGAGCACGGTACAAAGGGGAACGTGGGGAACGGCGTGCGCGATCCGGGGTGCGGCCGCCGGGTCGCGTATAAAACGGCGGGCGCGGGCGCGGGCGCGGGCGCGGGCGCGGCCCCGGGGGAGTGACGTGGACGGCTGGTTTTCGGTGGCGCGCTCGTGGCCGCGCCGTGGCGCCGTGTCACCGTGTGCGGTGCCGGTGCCATCTGCTGCCGTCGTGGCGTGGAGTACGCGTGGGCACCTGGCAGGATGAGATTTCTCTACTTTTCTTAGGGAAAGCGTAACGTGCCGGCAAGGATGAGCCCCATGATGATATGCGGTTTTGGTATCGTGGCGTGTGCCCGGCGGGTAACTCTGATCCGTGCGCAAGTGGGTACACGATTGGGAGAATGGGAGACCGACGTCGACGTCGACGACGAAGTCTACGGCGGCCGTAGCTGGAGAAGAAATGGGCAATACTACATCATCCTCAGTATTGCGTCGTCACAGTACTCATCAACATGTTCCAAGTATGTATCTCATTTTTTTTTAGCTGTACACATTTTGGTTAAAAAAAAGCTGTACACATTTTGCACGTATATATGTTCTTTTTTCCGGAAGATTACGATCTAAGGAGATTAACGAGATTTCCAGTCCGGGTCGCTGCGTGACATCGTGCCCCCCGTCCCACGCTTTCCTTCCTCTCAACAATTCTCGCACCGCAGCGCTTTCTTGATGTTGTCCAGCACGCACGACGCCAGGCCCGCCACGGCCTCCACGGATTCCGCCGGAAGCGCGTCATCCGCCGATGGCGACGAGCTGGCCAGCGCCTGGAACGCCACAGTGACCAGCGACCCGGCCGCCTCTGCCGCTGCCGCCGCCCTGCCCTCCCCCTCCTCCTTCCCGGACGTCGTGATCACCGCGGGCCTGGGCTCCAGCACGTCCGGCATCACTGCGAAGCCGCACGGCAGCAGCGCCACGGCGCTCGAGTCGTGCCCGTCGATCACCGGCCGCAGGGCCGCGGCGTCGACCGGCGCGTACGCGACGGTGGACTCGCAGGGGTTGGCGGTGCTGTCCTGGAGGATCCACTCGCCGCCCTGCTCTCCCGCGGGTGATCTCGCGGCCTGCCATGAAAAATTTCAGTGAAAGAGTAGCCATCTGAGTGACATGACATGACTGGTTGTGGTTGGTTCATCCCGTCTGAAAAAAGGAGCTGAAACTTACGTATGCGTATGCCGTGACGCAGTTGCGGCGGTCCTTCCCCTTCGCCACGGTCGCGCAGCTCTGGACGGTTCGCCCGGGCGAAAGCATCGCGTCCCACTCGTGCCGCCGCGACTCGTCCCTGAGGAAGTCGAAGAGAGCCGCCGGGTTCACCGGCAGCCACGCCGACAGCACGGCGCAGGCGATCAGCCCCTGTGGCTCGCCAGGGTCGCCGCTGTTCCTCCGCGACGTCACCCGGACGCCGCCGCGGTTCGACGCCGCCGGTCGGCTCCACGCCAGGTCCTCCCGCGATCCGCCCATGACGCGACACAGGCTCGATGTCATCCTGTGCGCCAGCTTCAGGACGCTCCTCCTGCCTGCCGGTGTAGCGACACCTGCACGTGGAAGCGATCCGTAATTCAAAGCTGGCCATCAACCAAGCAGTACGATTTTGAGCAATGGGGCGTTACCGTTCGAGTCCCTTGCCGGGATGTTGGTCGCCACCGAGAAGACCATCCGCTCGCACTGGAGCTGGAGCGCTGCCGCCCAGCGCCTCGCGCCGAACGCCAGGCCGCTCGCGACCGCCGGCCGGTACATCGACGGAACCGCGGCGTTGCGGCATGTGGTTGTGGTGTGCTCCACCCAAGTCACCTGGTTCCCGCACGAGCAGATGAATCCTTCATCCTTGGCAATTAGAACGGCCACTGATTCCGATCAAAACATGTCGATGTCGTGTTCGTGGGATCGCGTTACCTTGCAACTGCCGTTGGTCTGCTCTTCTACGACGCACCCCGAGGGCTTCTTCAAGCACTTGCAAGCCGTCGACGGCGTCTGTGCTTCCGGCTCAACGTCGTCGACGGAGACATCGACGATGGCCCATTTGTCAGCCGTGAGCTTCTTGCAGTGGCGGAGGAAGTGGAGCTCCCTTGTTGGTACTAGTGGTGTCAGCGTCTGGATCTCCGCGAACATCTGCAGCCATCAATCGGTCAGAAATTCAGACACACCATTTCTCGATCAGAAGGCGAGTAGAACGTCTTGGATTACCAATTGCACGACGCCGTCACGGTCATCGTTCTCACCGGTATGGATCACACCCAGCGTCGCCGCCTTCGAGACCATGGTAGGAAATAGCTCCTTCCATCGGTTCTGCACGAAGATCAGAGTTGAAAATTTGGTGATCAAGTTGCACTGTGTACAAGTCACTGTCTCAACACATTGTCAGAGTAACCAAAAGGACTGGTGATATACCACATCCGTGAAAGCATTCACGAGCCGCATTGTGTCGAGGTAAACAACCCCGGTTTTTCCCTTGACGCTTCAACCGACCACCCGGCCCGCATATCGCCGGGAACGTCGCAACGCTGGAACAGCTAGCCGCGCGTACTTGTCGTAGTTCAGGACGTCGCTGCCGGTCTTGACGCTGTGCACCCAGAGCGGCTCCCCGGAGGACCACATCGCCGCTAGCTCATGCAGCGCGCGGACGGCCAGCTCTAGGATCCTCGTCTTGTCGCGCCCCAAGAGGCCGTCGACGGAGCTCCTGCTCTTGATTTGGACGGCCTGCGGGGAGCACGGCGGCGAGCCCGGGGAGGCGACCGCGTCGGTGGTGGCGTGTCCCGGCGTCCCGCGTAGCCTCTCTATCTGAATCGTTCGCCGCACCGTGTCGGTGTCAGTTTGCATCGACGCGCGCACACAGACAGAGCAGAGCCGAAAGAAAGAGCTGGTGACTTGGTGCCGCATGCGGACCTCGGCCTTGAGCTTGGCGTTCTCCAGCCGGAGCTGCTGCTCTTCGGTGCTCGCGGCGGCGGCGGCGGCGGCGCCACAGCCTGGACAGCGTGGCGATTTCCTGACGAGCTCTCGCAGGACGCGGTTCTCCTCGTGGAGCTTCTCCAGCTCGGACTTGAGCAGCGTGTTCTCGTGCCGCTCCTGGGTTGCCTGAACAGATTGGGCAGCGAGTTAACCAAGATTGGTGCCCGTTCGTATCCGTGTGGGTCAGTCTGCTTGCAGAACATGTGCAATCAGAGAGGTGTGGCATCACTGGAATGCATGCGGTGATTTGGTTACCTTGATCTGAGTTCGCCGGTTCTGGAACCAGAACTTGACTTGGCGTGCAGAGAGGCCGAGCTCCTGGCTGAGCTGCTGCCGCTGCTTCTCGTCTGGATGCGGGGACTCTCTGAACACCCTGGCCACATTCACAAGAACACACCTCAGCTTAGCACTAATCTGCTAGTCTTATAAAAAAACATTGCTACGAAGCCCCCCAGAGAGTGAACTATACTGCTACTGGGCTCGATTCTCTTCTCCTGGCGTTTTGGACCTATATCTAACCCATGGTCTTGTCGGGCTGGCCCAAGAAACACATACGCCAATAGGAAATTTCTCGTGGTGTTTGGGCATGCACGCCGCACGCGCACACGCCATGGGAGAAATTTCGACACGAGCAACGTGCATCGTGACCAGTGACCACGAAGGTTAGGTTACAGAGGCGAGAACGAAAACTCACGCTTCCATGGCCTTGATCTGCTCATCGGAGTGCCTGTGGTAGCTCTTCCTCCTCTTGTTGTCTCCCCCGTCTCCATGGCCCCCTGCTTCCTCCCCGCCGGACTGGCTCCCCCCGGGCCCCGTGTTCTCGCTGCTGATCTCCGCCGCCTCACCTTGTCGTAGTCTGCTCCCGCCATCGCCCTCGTCGCCTGCCCCCACTTCCTCTCCACCAGACGCCGCCGGTTCGTTCCGGCCAAAGGCACCCGCCTGCACGTACAAGCACATAGCGACCAAAGAAAACGACATGTCAAGAAGCAGCTACAAGATCATGCGTGTTTCCGAACGCGCGCACGAACGGTTGTTCGTGCTGCCATGCTCTGCTTTTTGTGAGAGAAAGATGGAGAGAGAAGTCGATCGGCGGCGACGGACAAGCGAGAGGGAGAGCGCCGGAGCCGCCGGGAAGAAATCCTGGGTGCGCGGCGGCAGTCGGCCGGATCCCATTTGTTTCTGGCCGGAGCCCGGAGGTCGCCAATGATGCCAGGAATGAAGGGCGGAAGGCTATATATGGTGTGGCGTGGCTACTGGCTAGAGCGTAGGAATTGGAATAGCTGGTGGATTGGAAGATTGAAAGCCCTTGCTGTTTTTGCAGGCTCGAGGGGGGGTTGGCATGAAGGGGAAGGGAACAAAGAAGGAGGAGAATTACGTGAGAGATCTGCAGGATGCTTTACTAACTGAAGTTCTAAAGCTAATAGTCCGATAACAAGATGGTGTCTGCGTGCCGGGAGACGCCGGCGGACAGGCAGTTAGGGATTGAACGGTAGTTACGTTGTGCGCGCGGGCACAACTACTGTACTTGACAAAATCGGACATGCTCGATCGTGTGCCTTTTCGCTGCTCTTGTACAGAGATCAATAACACGTAGTAACTGACACTATGCCAGTGGCCAATTGGACATCTCCCCGGTGTAGTGTAGTAGTCTCTTGAGTCTTCTCCTATCTCTTTATATATATGACTAAACGAATAATTTGACACATTTTCGAAGAATGCCGTATGCCGAGGCGGCGAGGACCTAGTAATGATAATAAGTTCATCGAACAAAATCCCGAAAAAAATACAGAGAGAGTACTCCTGCAATATCAGGTTATGCAAGCCGCCTAGTTTTCTTGAGAAATGACAAGATGTTACTCCCATGATTGGCCTTCTTCTTCTCATCACCTAGAGTAATGTGAACATCCTGAAAAAAAAAAATCCAAAAAGAATATTCTTCTGGTCAAGAATTCGAGATATGTTGTCACAGATATCTTTACACACTTTCAGAAAGCTTTTGATTGATTTTGTGCTGTATATACGATGTAATGTCCATAAAACTTACTAGATGGAAAAGATAGAAATATCTTTCACTTATCAAACACCAGCTTTATGTACATACTAGAAGTTAAACGTACCTCTACTCTAAAAGAAAATGACCTTCTTAGGGTCCTTGGGCTCTCATCAAAACTTGAAGATGCCGTGGTATGTTCTTTCCCTAACAAGAATTTTGATAAGTCAAACTGATTCATATACTAGTAAGTAGTACCTATCAAAACTTTTTCAAGTTCATGCTTCAAAAGGATGAGGAAAACGATAAGGACATAACGGACACAAGAGGAACAACAACATATACTATATAACCATTTTTTCATACATGCCACCAATACTATATTTCATTAGTACCAGTTGATGGTTGAACATCATAAGGCTTGAGAGTGAGTCTAGCAGGTAATTTTGGGCCGGTAACTTTCAGAACTTCCGGACCATTTTTACTGCAAACAAATATTGCAAAACTATTAAGTGATGCATACTTCACAATTTTACATAGAAAAATATACAAATGAAATGATCAAAACTAAGTAACTAACAAGTAGTAAGAATAGACCTCGAGGTAGCACCATTTTCCTGTTTGGTCCATTGAACAGCTGATGTAAAATTAGCAGCAATTAGAGATCAATATCGATGCAACTATAGGTATCCATGACCATGTAATTTTGTAAGAATGGAACCAGATGACCCCAAATAAAAGCTACACTGTTCAAACATCAAAGTATGCAATCCTTCTTTTACTTTTCATTCACATGATCCCTCACTCAGTACTAAGCATGTGTGACTACTGATACTTCAGAATTCAGACAGGAATGACATCTGACCATAGGATTGCAAACTTCATAAATACGTGGATAAATTGGACATGAATATGTGCTAAATTCAACTCAATTTTACGTGAGTGTATGCTGCATTTGCAATCATGTACTTATACTAAGTGAGATATAAATAGTATGCAAGCATAATTAAGAGGCTTTACATTGTGAATTCTCAAAAAAAAAGAGGCTTTACATTGTGAGATGTAACGACGATGATATTGAATGGCATCAGGGTCTCCTCGCACTGTCAAAAGCTTCAGGGAAGTGGCATACTGTTCGCATGTCAAAAGCCTCTGGTGCCATGAACAGAGCACAAAAACATTCAGTGAATTTTTGAGATATCATTTGGTCATCGTTCATTGGAAGTCACAATAAACTATGAGAGAACTTTTTAAGATCCCGTATGAGAGAAGCGCAACATATGTATATGTTCTACTGATCTTATAAAACTTTTTTAATTGAACCGGCATGGTATTGTGCCTGTTGCATTGTATGGAGAAGGGTTTGTTACACAGAACAGGATACTTGTAGCAAATGCAGAGCATTTCATCAAAAAAAAAAATGCAGAGCAAGAGACCGGAAAAAAAAAACTATCACTATCCTATCAGCTGCGCCTGGGACTTCCTAAATTGTAGTGACAGAGAAGAAATTAAATCTCTAATCTGATGATCACTGCGAAGTAATGAGTACTCCAGTTGGAAATTAGAGTACGTTAATCATCATTCCAGTTTGCAAGCAAAGAGAATTCCGACCTGTCTCAAGAAGTTGATCTTTCGCTCTGCCTGTGTGACGTCAGTCTTCTCCTGCATCTTGTGCTCAAGCTTGGACGAAACAGTCCCCAAGTGATCAACCACAGCTACGACTGCATCGCAGATGTAGCTCTTTGTACCCTCCAGAATCCTTCAATTCATGAAAAAAAAGGAGCGCGGTTAATAATTCTACGGAAAATGAAAGTAACAACGTGCGATGTGGCTTACAGCTTCTTCTTCTCGGTTCTGATGAACGCTTTCTCGCAGCAGTTGGCGGCCTCGTGCAGCTGCGACCGCAGATCCTTGAGCTCCTGCACGAACAACCAACCAGTAAGTTTTACCACAAGCGCATGACGCGAGACGGCGGCGCGGCGCCACCGAGCAAAAATGACGAGCCGCTCAAACTCAAACATACCCTGAGCGCGCCGTCGAAGCTCTCAGCACCGGGCGCGCCGAGCCGCGACGAGGACCTGCCGAACGGCACCGCCGCGCCGCTCGTCGACGCCGCGCCCGCCGGCTGCTCCCCCTCCTCGCCGGCCTCGGCGTCCATCTCCCTCCCTCCCTCCCTGACTCCCTCCCTTCCCGCGCACTCAAGAAACTCCTGAGACGGGTAGACCCAGGACGAGAGCTAGCACTGTAGCGGTAGGACTGCAGGTGGCAATGTGTCTCCCTCCGCTTGGGCTTTTACAGCGAGTGGTAGCACATAAATGGCACGCGCAGACGAGCGCGAAGCAAGGGTTCGGGGACAAATAAGCGGGAGCAAGAAGACAAGGCGCCCAGGCGGTCGCGTGATCTCCCCTTGGCGCGGGGCGGCTCCGGCAGGGATGGCAACGTGGGAGGGAACTAGGGAAGGGAGGCACCGAGGGCTGAGTGCCTGAGAGACACCACAGGCGCGCACGCACACCGGCACACCCGAGCACGCGAGGACACGACACCGCGGGGGAGCGCGCCGCTCCGACTACGAGGACCGAGTCCGAGAGGCTGGGACGTTTGGACGGCGCGTATTTTGAAATAGGCACAGATAGCATATTTCAGGGCTTTAGCTTTCCCCATCGTTGTTAGAAGAGTTGAAAGATGGGGATTTTATCTATACTACAAGGAGTGAAAATAATTGAAAACAATTCTTACCTAATTTAGGTCTGTCTTACCCCTCACGTCGGACCCACCCGTCATATGTTTTTAGGAGTGGATAAGGTTACCCGCCGGGCCCACCACGTGCACCCATGCCCCTCCCGCGGCCGGCACACAGCGGCGCCCACGCCCACCCGCCCCCACGCACGCCGCATGCATGGGGCCTGAGGGGGGCCTGATCTGGTGCGGGCACAGCACCGCCGGCCGGCAAGCGTGCCGGTCTCGACCCGTGCTGCTAACTTGTCGAACTTGACCTCCCCTCTTTTCGACGTGACTTGCCGGTCAGCGACCGGGTCGTCGTCCCTCTCGTGTCACGGATCGACGAGATGAGCATGGGGTCTCTTTCGGCGGCGCGACCGGTGAGCTGAGTGCGCCCAGGATATGCCCCGATCGGATCGCCGGCTGGCAGCGAGCGAAACCTTGGCGTGCATCTGTCATGTCCTCCTCTGGGAACAATCACACTTCACGTTCACGTACATTGCTCCTGAAACTGCGCTGATGACGGCCCAGTTTCCTTTGGACTATCGTGAAATAATGCTTAGGAGTAGATGTTGATCTCATTAATTTTCTTCGCGACATATATCGTCTGACTAGGCAGTAGCACCTCGAAAATTTTCTCAAAAAATTTTCACCGCGGCCCTTAGCTCGACGAGAAAAAATTGGCACGGCCAGGCACCAAGCTAGAGACAGACGGTGCAGAGACTTGCAGTGCAGCTTCCGTGGAGTATTGTCTTACGAGTGCTTGCGTTTTGCTACCCGTTCTACGAGAAGTTGAATTCGTTATGGGTTGCCTTCGTTGTGCCCACCTTCAGGGTGAGGCACTCCGGTTACACAACACTTTCGTCGTCACCTCGTGGTACTGGCTTACATCAGCCGGCACCGCCAAGGTCACCTCATTTGTGCTCTTGGTCTCGGATGGAGCAGACAATATAGGATGAGGGTGCCTCGGGCCCTCACTCCTTGCAAAATCGGTACCTTCGAAACAACGACTGCTGGCTGAGCTAACGTCTCGTGCGGAAGCTGTTGTTGGTTTGCCGCACCCTGCCGATCGGACGTCGGATCCTCGCGATGCCCAGCGCTGCGCCCTCTCCCTCGACTCATTCGGCGTCCGCTCCGCTTGCGCTCGACTCGGAGTCGGCTCCCCCTCGGCTTCTGCAGTTTCTAGACGATTCAGTTTCGACGTAGGGTTTTTACCGCGCCGGCGCCGGTGGGCAACAACGACGAGAAGCTGAAGGGGATCCCGGCCGGCGTCCGGGACAGCCAGACCAACAACTACTTGCCGTCGCAGGGCCAGAAGCCCAGAACTGTGGCAACTTCCGGCTCTCGCTTATTCTGTCGTTTCTCTGAACATACGCTCCAGAGTCTTTGTGCTGACATCGTCGACTATCAATCACCATGGCAGGACCGCCCGTCGACCAAGGTGCACATCGCGCCCGGCGGTGGCTCGTCGCTCGACTACCTCTTCGGTGGCGGCGCCACAGGCGGCAAGTGATGGCCGCCTTCCCGGTTCAGGATACTTCAGAGTTAAGCTGAGAAGCTCGAGAACGCCGTCGGTTTACTTCACATGCTTGGTTTCAGTAGCTCATCGTAACCTGCTTGTTCCACGGTTAATTTCCAAGAACTGATCACGTGTGTATCTCTGTAACCTCCGTTGACTGTCTCACATTACCCATGTGTGAGTGTGTGACCTGCAGCTGCTTGTATGAGTGTCAAACACTGACTTATCTTGCCGTCAGCAACAAGCCTTACCTGTTCTTGGGCGGCTGTAGCCATTCAGTTCGCCTACCGCGGGAGCCGAGGGAGAGCAGCGCGAGCCCCGAGCAGAGGGAGAGCCGCACGCGAGGCAGGAGAGCCGATTGAGGCGAGGGGGCAAGCACGCGGGACCCGAGCGTCCAATCCAATCAGGCGGCGACGCGCGGGGGGTGCGCACGGTGCGCACTCAATTTTTTTTTCCCGCACTCTGCCGCGTTGGGTCTACCCACCCGCGCCGCCGGCTCCCCCACGCCGGTCAACAACACGACCACGTTCTCGAGCACCGCGGCCACCGGATCAGAGCTGGAGCGCCGTCGCCACGAGGCTGGTCGGCCGGAGCTGGGGTCGAGGTCGACGGAGGCGTGCTCCTGGGACACACGAAGGCGAGATCCGCGCGGGTCCTCCATGGCCTGTTGGGGAGCCCAAGCTCTGCGTTAGGGATGCGCGCTCAACGAGCCCCCGCGGTCCGAGGCCCTGTCGCGGTCCTCGACTGGGTCAACGTCGCCACCTTCGGGCTCCGACCATCGGCGGGGGGCATCGGTGCCGGGGCCAAAACCACGACGGACTTCGATGCGCCGCTCTACGACCGAGCGTCTCACTTCTCCGCGTGCTACGACGTCGTGTCAGCGAGGGTCACTCCAAATTTCGACTTCATTCTTCAGTTGCCGAGTGAAAACTGAAATCTTATTACTCACATTCCTTGCAGCAGCAATGGAGGTCTGGATGCAGAATGAGATGCCGTCGAATTGGAGAAACGACTCTGGCGTCAGGCAGACGCAGGGGTCGGTGCCGCTGCCGCCGGCCCTCCTGTAGCCGGCGGGAACACTGGATCGGTGCCGGTGCCGGTGCCGACGTCTGGATCATGGTCATGGTTGCTGAGGACGAAACTGGATGCATTCCTGCATTTGGTGTTGGTAATTCTTGAGTGGTGTTAGTCGTAGTCTTGTAGAAGATTACAAAAGATTGGTACGTTCCTGCATTTGGGATTGCTGATTCTGAGAGAACTCTCGTGCGTTGTATTCTTCTAACTTCGTCCAGGCGTAGCATAGAAGCACTTATATTTTTGTGTACCTTTTCCTTTTGATGAAATAGGCTACAAGTATGCATTAGAGTGGTGTACATCAGTGTAATTTACTGAATAATGGATCTGTTCTACACTTTACTGACTAGCCATTCATGATTTAATCCAATACATTTCCACTGAAAAATGTGAACTTGAGCTATGATATCCTATTGGATATTATAATTGCTAAGGTAATGTTCGTAATTCTTTTATGCATTCGCCCTTGCACGAAACAAATTGCTCAATGCACTTGTCAAACAATGTCCACTGCACTTCTGAATTCTGAATATTTTGCTAAAGAGAAAAGGTTACCACAAACATACACAGTAAATATGTTTCTCAACTGAAGAAAACAAAGTTAATGTTCTGGAATTGAATTTGATATATATAGCATCTCATATAAAGACTTATTCATGAGAAACATTGTTTTGTAAAAGTATGTTAAAGCTTGAGTCATATTGCTTAATTAGATGTTAATGCTTTACAATAATTCCCACATGAGTTTATTCACTCTTAGTTGATATCGTATTGAGGTATACTATCTATAAAACTTGCTAGAACATAGACATGAAGGTTAAATGTGTTTCAAAAAAATGTATAGATGAGTCCACCCCTTTGTCTCTGTACACTTGTGGATTTTTTCTATGACACCCACACATCAAGTAGGCATGCACAAAACAAAGTCATTGACAGAAAATCAGTTTACCTGCAAGTTTTAAATTTAAGTTTCAATATCTCATGGCCACAAGCATGGAAGGACATAAATCATGTTGGAGTGGGGCATAGGAAGACTTTGAAAAAGAATAAGAGAAATCCACCACAACAGAGGACATGATGACTCCTCTGAAATCAGCGTGACATATTCAGATTGGTCGAAATCAAGGCCAACAGTAAGTTGTTGTGTGTTTACAATTTTGTTTGGGTTCACAACGAATTTTCCACACCGATGTGAAATTAGACATTTTGTTTGTGTGTTTGTAGTGTCGTGCCTAAACTCTTCGACTTGACAGAGGCCATGGAGGCAAGTTTGTTGATTGTTGTGTGTCTATATATGGTTCAATCTCTGGACTCAATGCTGGAGCTAATTAAAAATGCATGGCTGAACTCTAAGGTTAGATTTACTTTTTGGCTCATTTGATCTCTATAATGTACCAGTAAGTAGTAATCATTGATAATTTATTAAAGCTAGAAGTGGATGTAAAAATGAGACATGGCTACCTTGTTTAAAATTGTTTTTTATTTATAGTTTTACGTTCATCGTTGCTATAAATTAAAATATACATTTCCATCAATTTTAAAGCATGTAGATTTCTTTAAAAAAACATGTGCGTGCCGCACGTGCATTTTACTAGTAATTCCTAAGTTTCTGATGGTTTGAGTATTCAAAATTGCCAACTTAATGCAAGATAGATTTTAGAAGAGAACTAAATCTTTCTTTTTTTAGAAAAAGATTATAAATCCGGTGTCTATGTCCAGGGACATACACAGTCATTATTACAATGTTTAGAAAAGCAGAAAAAGGCACATCAGTCTCTAAACAAACACATATTGCAAGCGATAGACATGCTTCCACCCTCTTTTAACTAAATCAAGAGCCACAATTTCAATTTGTCTGCTCAAACCGGAGAGCGCATTCTTGGCGTTCTTCTCACGCTGCGACTGCGCCCAATAACGTAACCTGAACGTTCCCCTGAAGATGACCTGCAAAATCGAGTTGACCTTGGTTTTGTTAAAAATAATATCATTGCAACATCTCCAGATCACCCAGTATGCAGCAGCAACCCCTACCCAGATTAAATTCCTAATCTTTTTAGATTGATTAGACAGCCAAGAATTAAACATATGACTAATTGATCTAGGTGGTGTTAAACCCGTAACATAAAAGATAATCCTCCAAACCATTCTTGCATAGGAACATTCTAGAAAAAGATGTTTTATAGTCTCATTACTATTACGTCCGCAACATTTTTGGCTTCCTTTCCGGTTCTTCTTAGCAAAGTTATCTTTAGTTAAGACTATCCACCTTTCAAGATATCAGAGGAAAATCTTAATCTTTAGAGGAATCTTTAATTTCCAGATCATCTTATGTCTAAAAGGCGGTTGTCTCACTAATAAGTGCAGATACAAAGATCGAACTGTAAAGGACCCTGATTTGGTCAAATTCCATCTAAACATATCTGACTCATCCACCAATCGAATATTTGCGATCTGAGCTACAAGGTTTTGCCATTCGACCAGCTTGTTATCCACCAAAGCCCTCCTAAAAGATAAATTGAGGGGTCTTATAGCCATGGTCTTGGCCACGGTCGCGTGAGGATCAAGCACAACGTTATAGATTGATAGATATTTGTCTTTGAAAGGTATTTGACCTTCCCATACATAGTCCCGGAATCTAGTCTTACTCCCATCTCTAATAATGAAGGAGCCGTTAAGGAAAACCCCATCTTTTATCTTCATAAGACCTCTCCAAAAATGAGAGTCATAAGATTTAGCCTTCACTGTGTGAGAAACTAAATCTTTCTAAATCAGTATCATGATATCACAATCAGTATCAAGACCATAGATTTTATAAGGGAACTAAATCTTTCTAAATCGGTATCATGATATTGGGTTCACCCAACGCGAGGCTAAAAGCCTAAAACCTGTTCGTCTCATTTCTCGTAGTATTCAAGATTTTTATTTTGGGCACCAGCGGTGACACACGAAACTAGCGGTGGCCCCGTGACCCTCCTCCCTCCCGAACCCCCGCACACCGCCGCTGGAGCGGGATCTCCCTTCGGGCGCCGCGGCCACTTCCGCCACCGGATCTGCGCCCCTCGCGCCAAGAGCTCTCCATCCCTCCCCTTCCCTTCCTCTCTTGTGCCCCTTAGAGGGTCACCGCCATGCCCAGCATGCCCAGGGCCCACCGCCAGCGCCACCCGTCGAGGCAAGGCATGACGCGGGACCCTCCACCCGGGACCCTCGGATTGACGCCGATGGCTTTGTGGAGGTCCGGTCGCGCAAGCAGTGGCGTGCGGAGCGGTCCCTCCCATCCCCCGGTGCTCGCCGCCTCCGCCGTCCTCCGTTCCTCCAGACTTGGTGGGGAAGTGCTTCAACTGCTTTGGGGAGGATCACATCTCTGCCGACTGCCCTCACGCCCCGCGCTGCTTCCGGTGCGACCAGCTCGGTCACCTCGAGAGCTCGTACTGGCGCCCGAAGGTCTGCTTAATGACGGTGGAGGGTGTCCACCCCGACCTGGTGGTCGCACCTCCTCCCCCCCTCTGGTCGCTCCGCGGCCTGGTGGTTGCACCTCCTTCCCCCTCTGGTTGCTCAAGGTCGGGATGCTCGGCCCCCTCCCCCCGCCGCCCCAGCCGCGACGTGCTGCGGTCGGGCCGCCGCCGGCGCCAGAGTACCGTCGGCCACCTCTGGCTGGGCGCGACCCTCCGCCTCCACCTCCGCTGAAGGCTCACCAGCAGACCCTCCACAGCGCAGATCGCGACGAGGCTACGCCCGGAGGGGTGCCGCCGCCGCCACCGCCTGTTCGTCGACCTGCAGGTGCTGGGGTAGCTCGGGCAGGTGAGGTTGCCTGGGGCGCGCCTCCTCCCCCCCGCTCCCCGCCGGTGCCCCCGTCACCGATGGCGCGACACCACCACCTCCATCGCCGCCGTTGCCATTGGGTCACCCCTCGCAGCGTTCGCAGCTCGAGGTGTGCATCATTCCCCGCCACCCGAGGTCGTCGACAATGAGGTGGCTTTGGAGCGTGCTTTGGTCGCTGTGGTCGCGGGCACTTGACCTTTCGCTTCTACCGTGGATGTCGATGCCAACCTCACTGGTCGCTTTGGGGTTCAGTAGGGGTCGTTCGTCTCCTACCCCTACCACCTGGACGATTTTCTCATCGTCTTCTAGGACTCCTCTGTGATGCTGCGGGTTCTCCAGGAACCCATCCCGGACGGGCCTCTTCGCCTCTCCTTTCGGCGCTGGAGGCGGGAGAATTGGGCTGTCGACGCACCCATGCACTACCAGGTACGGGTGGGCATCAAGGACGTCCCTGCGCACCTTTGGATGCGTAGCACGGCGCAGGACGTCCTCGTCTCCTCTTGCTATGTCATCTCCTTGGCACCCGAGTCTGAGTCGAAGGGCAACCTCAAGGAGCTCTTCGTCCTAGCGGGTTGCGTCGATCCCAACTTGATCCCAGTGCAGAAGGATATGCTGGCACCAATAGAGCAGTCCGGGTTGGGCTCCTGCCAGCCCTGTCTTCGCTACAGGGCGACGATCGACATTCTTGAGGTCGTCGATATTCTGGCACCCCCGCCTGGTGCCGCTCCCCTGTCGGGTGGGCTAGATGGTGGCACCATTGGTCGTTCAGGCGCTCCCCGCCTGCGGGGTCCTCGACTTCTGGCGGTGGCGCACCTCCTGCCCCTTCCCCGCTGGTCGGGCACCGGCCCCATTCCGACAGACGGTCTGGCCACGCGACCTGTGTGGGACGGGGGCCTGCGTGCTGGGGGGGGCTCCCGCCTCTCCTCCTTCACTGGTCCCATCGGCACCCTCGTTCCCCTACTGGGCACTACAGGGTATCCACAGACCGGCCGCGGTCCTGCCTCGATCGTCTGGACTGTCGGTTGGTGCAGCGCCATTTGTCGCGAGGGCCCCCGACGCCGCCCCGCGGGGGGAGGGGTGTGGCCGACCTCCTCCGTTGGTTGCCGCATCTGCAGCTCCTCCACCGATCGCGGGGACCTCTTCGGCCTCCTCGCTGGCCCCGGTCGTGCGGCGCCTCTCCACCCACCTCCTGTCGCCGGACCCAGTGGTCCGCCCGGCGGCGGCAGGCCCCTGCCGGCCGAGCGACCGCTGCCAGAGCAGCTCCCTCCCATCCATGCGTCGACGCCGCACAAGACTCTAGCCGACGACTCAATGCTCTTCGGGGCTGCTCTGTTGGTCGAGTCGCGCGGCACCCTCCTGCCCTCGGAGGCTGCTCAGGACGCCGACGTCGTGTCCCGTTAGGGCGACCTGCTGCGGGAGGGGGGGGTCGCAACCCTGCCTCAGCACGCTATGTGCCCCTGGAGACCGTCTTCACCAGGATTCTCTCCCCCCTCTCGGCTCCCCGGCTGCTGGAGCAGAGAAGGGACGAGGTGGACCCTCCGTCGGACGCCCTCATGGAGGTTCTCCCTTCTCTGTTTTGGTCTCCTTCTCCCGCCCCCTCCAGGTCATGTTCTACCCCACCTCTGCGCTCTTCCTACGCCTTCCCAGTGCCCGTGGTGTCGGCCCCTTGCTCCCCGCGCTCCCCTCCTCCTGCGTCGGCAGCGGCGGCTCCGCAGGCGGACCTCGACTCGTTGGCTGCTGACTTCTGTGCCTCTCTACAGCGACCGCTGCTGCCGCCGGTCCTGGGTGCACCACAACACCACAGGGCGAAGGTCTGCCCCCCACTCGCTACTCTTCGCCACAGCAGTCGTCTCGCCGCGGTCTCCAAGGGCCGGGGTCCAAACCCGGTCACTGCAGGGCAGAACCTGCTCATGCAGAAGCTGGGATGGTCAGGCCACACAAGGCGCCGGATGCTGCCTCGTTCCAGCGGTACACCCAGCTCTTCGCGGTGGGCTTGTCAGAGGAGCACTGCAGGGCTATTCGTGAGCTCTTCGGCGTTCAGGTCGAGGGGTCGTTCCATTGATCATTGCTGGAAGACGATGAGTTCCAGGTTGCGATGCACAAGCTCTTCCCAGAGGAGCAGATGGTTGTCGACGCGCAAGCCTGAGTCTGCGTTGGTCGTGAGGTCGCGTTTGTATGTTTGTTTTAATGGATGTAAACTTAGCTATTTGGAATGTTCGGGGGCTTAACCTCCGTGCTAGACGCTCAGCGGTCCACGAACTGGTAGCTTCGGAGCATGTCTCTCTTCTCTGTCTTCAAGAGACAAAGCTCGCTATTGTTTTCCTCTCCATTATGCTTGATATGTTAGGTGTTTATTTTGACTATGTTGCTTTGCCTGCGGTCGGTAGCTGTGGTGGTATCTTGGTCGCTTGGCGTAAAGACACGTGGCTCATTTCCTCCCCCTCACGTGGCCTTTACCATGTTACTGTTAAGGTTGCACTCCTCTCTACACCTTCTCATTCTTGGTGGCTCACCTCGGTTTACGAGCTGCAAACCGACACTGATAATATCTCTTTCCTCGACGAGCTCCGAGCCCTTCGCCCAACTCTCTCAGGGCCTTGGGTACTCTGTGGAGATTTCAACCTCATCTATCAAGCGGCTGACAAGAACAATGGTCGCCTCTTGCGTCGGATGATGGGTCGCTTCCATCACTTCCTTAACGACCTTGAGCTCCACCTCCATGGTCGCCTGTTCACTTGGACCAATGAGCAATCGCACCCTACGCTAGAGCGTATTGACAGAGCCTTTGTCTCCCCGGATTGGGAACTTCTTTTCCCCTCCTATGCCCTCCACGCAATTTCTTCCAGATGCTCTGACCATGCCCCCTTCTCCTACTCCTCGACCGCGGGGTGCACCCGAAGAAACGCTTCACCTTTCAGACTTTCTGGCCAAAGGTTGAGGGTTTCCTCGACACTGTCAAGGCGGTGTGGTCGGGGCCGCACCCCGATGCGGACCCCTTACGGTCCATCTACTTCGCGAAACGGAGAAGGCACTAGTCAAGTGGAGCTCCAAGGTGATCGGTAGCATCCGCTTGCAGATCCAGATTGCTAAGAAGGTTATTTTCTGTCTCAAGGTCGCACAAGATTCTCGGTTGCTCTCCTGAGGAGCTGTCATTGAGGCGTTTCCTCAAGCTATGTTACCTCAGTCTAACTTCGCTGCAGCGAACGATCGCTCGGCAGAAGTGTAGTCTGAGGTGGCACCATGAGGGGGACGCTAATACTAAGCTTTTTCACCTCCACGCTAACCACCGTAGAAGAAAAAACTTCATCCCCTCCCTTCTGGTCGATGGTCGCTCTATCCTCTGTGAAGATGAAAAGGCCGCTGCGGCCTTTGATTACTTCGACAGGATTCTTGACGCCAACCACGAGCGCTCCTGTGCGCTCGATTTTGCGGAGCTTGGCCTCCCACGGCTGGACCTGGAGAGCCTCGCCCACCTCTTCTCCGAGGTCGAGATCTGGGAGGTTATCAAGGATTTACCCCTGGACAAGGCCCCCGGACCGGACAGGTTCACTGGTCGCTTCTATAGGTCTTACTGGTTGATCATCAGGGGTGATGTGATGCGGGCATTCAACGCACTCTCTGACATGGACTCTCGCAGTTTCCACCACCTGAACGACGCTCTCCTCACGCTCATTCCCAAGAAGCCATACCTGGTCGCTCTCTCAGATTATCACCCCATCAGCCTCATACATAGCTTTGGGAAGCTTTTCTCTAAGGCGGCAACCAACCGCTTCGCCCATCATCTCCCTTCTCTAATCTCACCGAATCAGAGCGCTTTCATCAAGCGTCGCCTCATTCACGATAACTTCCGCTATGTTCTTGACACGGCCAGAACGCTCTCTAGTCGGAAGCTTCCTAGGATCATGTTCAAGATTGACCTAGCAAAAACTTTCGACTCGGTCGGATGGGTCTTTCTCCTTGAGCTCCTTTCTGCGGTCGGCTGCCCGCGCACGTGGACTAGGGCTGTCAACGAGCCGAGCTCGAGCAAGCCTCAAGCCGCAAGCTCGAGCTTGATAGAAACTTGAGCCGAGCTCGAGATCTGTTCGAGCCAGTAGATAAGCTCAAGCTTGGTTCGACTCAAGCTCGAGAAGGTTCGAGCTCGGCTCGCTGGGATTGTTTAATCTTTTTTCTTCCTACTTGAGGGTGGACTAGTAAAATGCACGTGCGACACGCACGTGTCAAAAACCATAATAAACTATGTTGATAAAATGAAGTTGTTATGCATATTCAATAATCAGGAAACCTAACACTCGAACTTTTTGGCCGAACGATACTTCCAAGTAAGAACATCCACATACCATGCTTCATTTTCCTCCTCCCGTACGCGCTCGACATTAATACTTCCACTCACCATCAAGCTCATGCTAACCATGAATGGATGTCACTCGTCAACAAAATTGAAGTCATTAGCTTCGTCCAAAATCTATACTTTCTAAAAGGAAACAATTTAGGTTGATATCATGCAAGAACATAGAAAATGTCTGATAAATATTTGAACATGCTATATGACAACACAATTTTAATTTCTTTTCATAGTTTTCCTATCCATGAAGTTCTTACCACAAAAGAAATATTAGATATGCAAAACAATATTTTTAAAACTTATGTATAGCTTCTTTTAATGTAGAGTGCTTATAGCAAATGTTTGGTGGTATTTATCCTGCTGGTTTCCAAATAATCGTACTGTCGTATTGTATTATGTAACCGAGTACCAGGAATGCTAGATTCCGGGATGCCAATTTTGGGGTATCAGGATTTTGTAAAACAAGACTTGTGCGGTAATACTCAAATACCATATATTTCGTGTGATTTACCTTAGAGGATTGACAATGGTATTCGGCATTTTACTGGAAGAGGAATTTTCAAAGTCAGAAATTTCATACGCTGGACTGATGTATATGGAGCAAACAAACAGTTCCTTCCGTGTCTGTCTAAATTGCAAAAACAAGGCAGGAAGCTTCATCAGGAAATGAGTTGTCTCACTAAGCTCAGATGACCCTTGTCTAAATTGCTAGTGTGCTGAGGAGTAAGAGTACGTAATTACAGGTCGTGTGTGCAGCGTACGTGTTGACGATATCTCTTTTTTTAACAAATATTTACATTTGATCGAGCAGTCGTGCTGTGCATCTGCATAGCTGTCGTCAAGGTGTCTGTCACCGAAATGTCAGCATGATCATCAACCCCGGTAATGTTGCCGCCCAGACTGCCGCCGCCCTGACGCTGGAGCAGCATAGGTCGATGATGTCTTCCTGCCTGGCCTTTCGCTCCTTCCTGATCGCGCTCCCCTTACAAACTCTTCTTGTCCCACACGGCGGCTGTGGCCGGCTGGCCGCCATTACATGTGCGGCGACGATGGCTGGCAACTGCGAGGGTGGCGGCGGCTGTAATATGTGTCGGTGGCGGCCACAACAACAACCGCGAGGGTGTCGATGGGCCGATGGCTGCGCTACTTGCATGTTGGCAGCGGCGGGTGGCGGCTGCTTCCAATACATCAGCCTCGATGGCGAGATGCAGAGCTTTGCCTTCCTCTGTTCAACGCTGCTCAACAGTGGTAACCTGCTCCTGCGCGACATCACCCAAAATACTCCAAATTGATGGTATGCTGTGACTTGCGAATCTCCGATTTGGGTACAAATATGAAATCCATCAGATTTATGCTCTAGTTTGATGTTTGATCGGATATTAAATGTACGGGCTGACTAAAAATTTTGAGGTGTGACTGTGTTGTGAGCTCACGCTTTGTTTACCTAAGCTTCTGATGATCTGATCTGTATCGTGTGTTCAGGTTCCTTGTATCAGATTGAGCACGATCCAGTGCCAGGCTGCCAGCGCCGAAATCATCGAGTATTCGAGTGCATGGCATTCAGTGCGGCAGCGTGCAGCTCCGCGCCCCTGGCTATCGCCGGCCATGGCAGCGGCAACCACGGCCAGCCCGTCCTGCCCGCTCACGCCGCAAATCTCGGCGTCCACGATGCAGAGGCTGACCTCCCTGACTTACCTGAGCCGCTCGTCACCAGGGACGACGGCGTCCAGCACGCCACCGCCGCCGAGCACGACGGCGAACCGCGCCACGGTCTCCCCCGTGAGCCACCACCGGTCCACGAACACAGGGCGTCGACTGGGGGAGGGAGGTCGGGGAGGGAAGCCGAGGCTGTCCCTGTCGCCGTCGAGCAGCACCTCGTCGACCCGAGGCGCGCCGAGGGAGGAGGAGCGTCGCCGTCGCGCTGCAAGCAAGGCTAGCGCTGCTCCCTCCGCGGGGCTGACCCGCGCCGCCGGCGGCCGCTTCTCCTGTCGCGGAACTGCGCCGCCCCGAGAAGAGGAAGAGGAGCAGGGGACAACACGCTTGGATCCGCCGCCGCCGGCCGCTCCTCCCTCCGTCGGCGGGTAGCGCCGCCTTGTCCTCGAAGTCACCTTCCCTCTCCCAATCACCGGAGCACGACGCGACGACACCCCTTCTTCCCCACGTACCCCAATGCCTCCCAAGTGGCAGCGACGAACGGAGGAGGCCGTGCCCGCAGGGGAGCTCCGTCGTCCCGGCAGGAGGCCGCGCCCGCGAAGGAGACCTGCATCAGGACCGGCAAGGCCCGCCGTCAGGGCCTTGACTGGTCCTCAGCCTCGGCCTGCGTGGAGGAGCGAAGCAGGGGGAGGGTGGAGGGAGGAGGGTGTGTGGGCCTGCCGCCGCCGTCCTTGGGAAACGAATTGCTTGCTAACAGTAACTCAGTAGGTGTGTTTTAACTCAAGTCATTTCGGAGAATTAGTTTTTAAAGAAAGTATTTGTTCAAAATATAATTATCTCTTTTTTTAAAAAAAGGGGCGCTTATCTCCCCCAGCCTCAGGAGGCTAGCGCGCACGCCCAGGCGTCCTTGGGAAACGAATTGCTTGGTAACAGTAACTCAGTAGGTGTGTTTTAACTCAAGTCATTTCGGAGAATTAGTTTTTAAAGAAAGTATTTGTTCAAAATATAATTATCTCTTTTTTTAAAAAAAAGGGGCGCTTATCTCCCCAGCCTTAGGAGGCTAGCGCGCACGCCCGGGTTCGAACCCGGGTGGGTGAGCTCCCCTCCTGGAGTCCTCACCGACCGAGATGGTCCTTAAGTCATTTCGGAGAATTAGTTTTTAAAGAAAGTATTTGTTCAAAATATAATTATCTTTTGTCGAACAAGTATTGTTTTTCCTGAAGTTCCTGAGGTCGAAGTAGTAGCTAGCCCCTGTTGTGCCCATTATACCGCCGCCCAGCTACCTACTATTGCCTTCCGGTGTCCGGTGAGCTAATTACAGTTCAGGATGTCTGTGATTTCTTCCAGTTAAATATATACTGACATAATAGTACTTGGAGTTTCAAACGATTTATGTCGCTAGCTTGGCCACAGCATATGTACATACTACAGCATGTCTGTATGTGTGTGTGATGACTAACGACAAGTCCACAGCATATGTACATACTACATCCCGACAGCCACAATCAAACGAATCTCATGATCAACCGCCTCGGCACCGCAGGGGCCCCGGCGCCGGCCATGTTCCAGCAGTTCTATGCCCACCACGCGGGGCACCGAGCGCCGGCGCTGTCCAACGTGCTCGCCGCCGCTTTCAAGCGCGCGTAGGCCAACCAGCGCCGGGGCGGCACCGGCTCTGCCTCCGCGGAGGTCGCCGCCAGGGTCGGGCTCGAGCAGCTCATCATCTCCATCCTCGACGACCCCGGCGTCAGCCGCGTCATGCGCGAGGCCGGCTTCTCCAGCGCCGAGGTCAAGGCCAACGTCGAGAAGGCCGCCTCGTCGCCGGAGCAGCAGTCGTCCAACACGGCGAGCAGCGCCACCAGCGCCGCCTCCCCGAATCCTAAACCCAGCAAAGAGTCCAGAGCCAAGGCCGACGCCGCCGGCGACGCCGTGCGCGTGATGGACTGCATGGCGAGCGGGAGGAGCCGGTGCATAGTGGTAGTCGGCGAGAGCGCGGCCGCCGCGGAGGGAGTGGTGAAGGCGGTGATGGACAAGGTGAGCAAGGGGGGCCTGCGTCTCCAGCACGAGTGCCTCAAGAACGCCCAGCTTGTGCCCTTCTCTGCCGCGTCCTTCCAGCGCTCGCCGAGGGAGGAGGTGGAGGCCAGGGCCCGCGACCTGCGCGCGCTCGTGCGTGAGGCCTGCGCCGCCGGGAAATGCGTGGTGCTCGTGCTCGAGGACCTCGCCTACGCCGCCGAGGCCTGGGCCGCCGCGTCGTGGAACAGAAGTGCCCATGGCCGCTACTACTGCCCCGGTAAGGACCGGGCGAGGCCGCAAGGTAGGGGAGCGTGTCAGGAGGAGCGTGCATTGCTGCTGTCGGGAGGCGGAGGCGGGGACGCGCAGGTGGGCCCAGAGGTGGCTACGCCCGGCGGGTAGGGGCTAGCACGGTGAGAAAAAAAATTGATTTTTTGTAGAAGCGCTCCCCAAATTGTAATTTTTATGGTTGTTTCACCTTTTTTGTCATCATGTAACCTGACAGGTGGATCCGACGTGAGGGGTAAGATAGGCTCGAATTGGGTGAAAAAAGTTTTCAAATATTTTCGCTCTTTATAGTATAGATATGTTAACAAACACTCTATGTTTTTCTCCAAAATCCCAACTCCCAAGCATCCCTACGTCACATCGCATCCCCTATCTCTTTCATTTGCATGTAGTGTACTACCTCCGTCCCTAAAAGAGTGTCATTTGCGCTTCTCAAGAAATTACTTTGACTAATTTTAGACTAAAATATATTAATACCTATGATACATAATTAGTACCATTGGAAAGTTATTTGAATCTAGTTTTTTAACAAAATTATTTGAATCCACAAATGTTGCACGTATTTTCTAAAAATCGAGTCAAACTCATGGCACGCATACCAACAGCGACACTTTTTTTAGGGACGGAAGGAGTACAGCTCACGAGTCATCACTCATCACATCCCTACGCTGCAGGCCTGCAGTAGGCTCCAGTACTCCTATGCTTCTCTGGTCTCTCCACCAAGGCCAGTGTTTGGTAGGGGTGAAAAAATTTTCACCCCCTATTAAGAGGCTGTTTGGTGCAGCGCCATAACTCGCCACGCCACACTCGTTCTCATCATAAAGTGTGGCGAGCGTTTCTGGTGCCACAGCCGGCCACTGCTTCCACCGTTTACTGTGCCATGGCTGCACTGTAGCGTGGCGGAGGCGGATGTGCGGTGGCGAGCTGTGGCTCGCAACCAAACATCCCCTAAATGTTACTTTGACCACTTATTAAGATTATTGAATAAAGTCAGTTTCAAAACTACTTTCACAACCCTGAGCAAAATCACGAGACGAACCTAATGAGGTCTTTGACCGCATGATTAGAGCATAGTTACTGTAGCATTACTGTAGCAAATCGCTAATTAATTATGTTCATTAGATTTGTCGCGCAAAGTTACACTCATCTGTGAAAAGGTTTTGCAAATAAACTTCATTTGGTGCTCCATGCGTGCAAGATTCCCTTTTCACGAAATTTTTTTCCTGAGCAACCAAACACGGTCAAGATGCAATCACACACGAAAGAGGGTGACAAGGTGGAATAAACAATACACGAAGCTACTTTGAGAAATGAGACGTTTTAATTATAAAAGAATTGCTGCTCTGCCGAACTAGCAGTGTACAGAACAAAGCTGAGCAGTCGACTACCGCGAGCTATTCGAGTTCGGCTCGCTGGGGCTCGCGAGCTCGAGCCGAGCTTTTAGCGAGTCGATTTCGAGCGATTTGCGATCTTCGAGCTTTTTTGACAGCCCTAACGTGGACCAAATGGATCTCGTCATTCTTTTGACCGCCAGCACCAAAATCCTTCTTAACGATGTCCCGGGGCAGCGGATCTGTCATGGTCGCGGCCTTCACTAGGGAGACCTCTCTCTCATGTTTTTTGTGTTGGTCATGGAGTGCTTCCAAGCCATTTTCCACAAAGCGAAGTCTCGCGGCCTCTTTCAAGGGCCGGGTAGGAACATCCACTTTCGAGCCTCCCTTTATGCGGATGACGTAGTCACTTTCTTTTCTCTTGTCGAGTTGGACTTGAGGGTCGTCAAGGCGGTGTTGTCACTTTTCGAGGGTGCCTCTAGCCTTGCGACCAACTTCTCGAAGAGCCAGGTGTACCCTATTAACTGCTCCGAGGACCACCTCTCCTTGGTTCGCTCCATCCTCTCCTTTACCATCACCGACTTCCCGTGCACCTACTTTGGGGTCCCTCTCTCTATTAGGAGGCTACCCAAGGCTGCCTTGCAGCCGCTGGTCGACAAGGTTGCCAGGCGTCTACCTCCTTGGCAGGGTAGACTGCTGAGCCACAGTTGTCGTTTGGTCCTCGCCAAGTCCACCATCTCGGCCATCCTGGTGCATATTTCGATGGCAATAGCCATTGCACCATGGGCCCTCCATGTGGTGGAAACTCTCATCCGAGGCTTCCTTTGGAACGACACTGAGGTGGCCTCGGGCGGTCGCTGTCTGGTTGCTTGGGTGAACGTCACCTGCACCACGCGCTGTGGGGGCCTTGGCTTGCCCGACCTCCGCGCCTTTGGGATGGCCCTATGTTTACGTTGGCTTTGGCTTGCACGAACTGACCCAGATCGGACTTGGGCGACCTTCCGCTTCCCGGTTGACCGGACTGCGCAGGCCTTTTTTGACGCCTCCATTTCTGTGGAGGTCGGAGATGGTACCCGGGTGTTATTCTGGGAGGACAACTGGATCTTCGGTTGCTCGGTCAACTCTCTGGCTCCTATCTCTGGCAGCAGTCTCACCGCGGATTCGACGCTCTCGCACGGTCTGTGAGGGATTGCAGACGGTGCGGCAGGGCTGCGCTGGGTCGCTGACGTCACTCACGCTAGGACGGTACAGATTCTTGTGCAATACCTTACCTTCTGGGATCTTGTGCAGCAGGTTAGGCTCATGCCAGAGCCTGACAGGTTTATTTGGAAGTGGTCGTCCAGCGGTGTTTACTCTACGACTTCGACCTACTCAGCTCTCTTTCTTGGTCGCGTTGAGACCCTTGGAGCAAGGCAGATTTGGAAGGTCCATATGCCTGGCAAATGCAAGTTCTTCACTTAGCTAGTCTTGTATGGTCGTTGCTGGACGTCTGATCGGCTTCACCGGCACGGGCTGAAAGATTCGGATACCTGTGTGCTCCGCGCACAGGATTTAGAAACACTAGATCATCTGATCGTGGACTGTGTTTTTAGTCGCGAGGCTTAGTTCAGGGCACTCAGGCATGTTCTCCTACAGGACCTTGCCCTTGACCGCCCCATGAGCTTTGCGGCTTGGTGGTGCTCCGCTAGGAAGCAGGTCACGAAGGTTCGAAGAAAAGGCTTCGATACCTTTATCTGGCTGGTCGCATGGTCGCTTTGGAAGGAGTGCAACAAGCGCGTGCATGACAAGGAAGCTCTCATGTCGGTGGTGCTGGTGCCGGTCATTCTGGAGGAGGCCAAGTCTTGGGCGCGTGCAGGCTTCCTTCCTCTAGCTTGCCTTTTAGGTGTTCGACCGGCGAGGGCGGTGTAATTCTTTCCTTTCTTTCTGTTTCCTCTTTCCTGTTTTGTTGGGCCTGTGCCTCTCTGTACTCTTTGAAAACTTTTTTCTCCTCTCTTAATGAAAATTGTGCTTTGCACGTCTTAAAAAAGATATTTATTTTGAACAAACACAATCAGTGTGTTTTTATTGCAGTTCTCGAACTTTACACAAAAGGTTAATTTAGTTCCTCAACTTTAGATATGTCAATTTAGTCTCTTAACTTTAATTTTCAGATCAAACTCATCCTTAGTGCTGATGTAGTGCTATATTTTAGTATGAAATTAATGTGAAAAGTCTATTTTACCCCTAACTCATATAAGTCACATGTATATGGTTATAGTCAACAATATATATAGATTTCTTAACTGATATATAAAAATGTATGCTACAAGATTCTCCATGGATCATTGCATGTTAGTTCTATTACCTAGTCATTGTGAAAAGCTTCAACTGGCATTGTTTTTGTTTTATGTGAAGTGACAACAGTGCATAGCGTAGCTTGCATTCACCTCTGAAGTTTTTGTCACATGTAGGATGATAAGTGTACAATTTTAAGCCGGTTTTAATAGGAGTAGGGAGTACATCAGGCTAATGTTTTGGTTAGGGTAGGTTGGACAAAGTGAATAGGTGAGGGGAGTAAAATATTTTTTTTCCTATTTTAAATAATTCAGGAGGAGAAGAAGGAGCCAAGGGCAAAAAAGACTTGTCATATTAGTTTAATGATAATGTGGAGCTTCATATCAGCATAAGGACATGTTTAATTCAAAAATAAAAGTTGAAGGACTAGATTGACCATTTTGAAAGTTGAAGGACAACTTTGACCCATGAAGCAAAGTTCAGGGATCAAATAGGCTACTTTGACTTTTTATTGATATAGCAGAAAAAATACAAGATTATGCTATTGGGATGCCATAACCAGACAATAAAAAGAAGAACATAAACAAATTAACAATATCATCGGGTTGGATTGGAGTATCAACACGTGATGAACTTAAATCCACTTAACAACTTAGGTTGGTCGGATTGGGATATCGACGCAAACCTCACAACTCGTCTACGCAAAACAATTGTGCCCAGTCGGATTTTTTCCGCACGACAAACACCACAAAACTGAAGTCATACCACGTGTCACACCCTAAAATTCCATCACTTTAAAAATGCTAGAAACATGGTTAGATTTTTTTTCTAAGGGTTTATTAATTTTGACTAATTAAATTTGCTCTTAAAGTATCAAATAATATTTAATTAATTTAGAAAAATACCCAAGTGAATGTGCATCATTTTTGTATGCATTGGTTTTTGTTTGTTGTGTGTTGAAAAAAACAAAACATCCAAAACCCCTAACCCCTTCCTTCCCTCTCTCCCGGCCCAACCCTCTCCTTCACCGGCCCACTTTCCCCCTTCCCTCTCTCACAGCGGCTGCCAGGTAGGTCCCGCTTGTCGGGTTCTTCTCCCACCTCCAGCCGGCCGCCACCCTTCCTCCTCCCCTGGCCGCGCCGCCGGCCACCGCCTCACCCGGCGTCTCCCCCTCCCCACTAGCTGCGCATCGATGCGCCGGATCACCACGCGCCGCCTCGGCCCTTCCTCTCCAACAGAAACGGCCGCACCGAGCCCCCCCCAACCGAGCTCGAGCCATTAATGGCGGCCCCGTCGGAGTGCCCGCTGCCCACCACCTTGCCGCCGCCTCCTCTCCCCCCTCTACCCTATAAAAGGGCGGCATCATCCCCTCATCCTCCCGCACCTCTCCCGAGCTCCTCCTCTCTCTTCCCGCCTGCGCAGCACCGCCGCCCCGACCGAGCAAGCCGGAGCTCCGCCGCCGCCGCCGATCTCCCTTTCCGCTTCTTTCCCCTCGGTTCCGAGCTCCCCGGTGAGTTGCACGTCTCCTCCGCTTTCTTTTGGTGCTATCCCCGTCAAAATTCGTGCACGGGAGGCCGATTTCGGCCATCTCCGATGACCCTCCGGCGAGCCCGCCGCCGTCCCGCGTCACAGCACCGCTGTCCCGCCGCTGCCGCCGTTTGCACGCCACCGGAGCCATCTGATCCGGAACCGGCGGTCCAGATCAGCCCAGCCCGCCGGTCAAAACAATCCATACCGGTCAACCCTCAGCTGTCCGGCGCCTTTTTGCAAAAAAACCCTGTGTTTTCTAATATAACAAAAATGTCCTTCCACCTCCAAAGATCTTTACAAACAGGTCCAAATTTTCTTGTTTAAACCCTTGATCTTTCTGTTAATCCCACCCGCCGTCCTAGGTTTGATCTTTTGCACCAAAACCCTTGAGTTCTTACACATAATTGTGTTTAGGTCCCTAGTTTTTTGCAGATAAGCCCCTGGATCCCAAGTTTTCTTACAATCTAGCCCCTAAACCCTGTTTTAGCCATATCTTTTCCGTCTTTTATCCGTTTTAGGCGTTTTTGGTGTCCATGCGACCGTCTCTCAGAGCCCGTCAGTTTTAGAACCTTGTTTTGGTCTTTTGTAATGTTTGATATATTGTTTTTATTTATTGTATGATTTTTGCTGTGCGCGTAGATATCATGCCAGTTGGAGCAGAGCTACCGATCGAAGCTCAAGAACAAGTTTTTGAAGAAGAAGAATCTCAGTGTTTAAGCAAGGAAGGCAAGTGGATTTCCTCCCCTGCATACTCTATTTTGTCCCACACAACTTGCATGATAACTAAATTTACATTTAAATATTGTTATGCATAAATTAATGGGAAAATCACCTTTTTAAGGACATGGCTAGATTTTTTTATCCCCATTACCTTGAACAACCCTTTTAATAAATGTTTTGGGTAGAAATGCTTAGTTGCTATACCTTGGGATGGTTCAAATAAAACTTCACAAAATGATGAAATATTGATCATGGAAACTTTGGTAAAAGATGATGTTTTTGATAAATACAAGATCATATGTCTTAATTGGACATGGAGAACCACCCAGGAAAACAGTGCAACCACAGTCTATATGGCTCTGGCTTAGCCAATTAATTAGGTATGTGGAATTATCTGACAACCTTATCCGAAAGGAGCACAGGGGGCCGGAGTTGAAGGGGTATAGCCCGGTTCTTTTGGGTAGCAGCCTTTGCTAAGGTGCTGACCACTAGGGAGGGTTATGGTCCGCTCCGCTACTGTAACTATCGCGGGTTGTTGGTCTTCTGCATATCTTTGTAAAGGCTTCGTAGTGGACCCCTAGCCACTCACCTCGGAAGTGTTTAAGGGTCTGATCAACCCGGGCAACATGGGGAACACGAACTGTGGGTAAAGTGTACGATCTCTGCAGAGTGAAAACTGATCGATCAGCCGTGCTCACGGTCAAGAGCGGCCTGGACCCTCACTTGATAAGTGAACTTGAACTTGGAAATTAAATCATGGATGTATATATGGTTTTTGAGATAATGTTTTCTAATGCTTAATTTTTGGGATGGTATACACTTACACCTAGTAAATAGGTGCTTGCTAATAAAATTTGACCAACTTTAAAATGCTAACCGCTGCATAACCTTAGCCTATCCTTGATAGTCTTGCACTTTCACCCCACTTGCTGAGCTCCAACCATAAGTGTGCTCACCCTTGCTTACCCGCTGTTCAGAGGAGAACATTAGAGAAGAGTACTTTAGCGACTTTGATGAGTTCTGAGGATGCGTTGCCCCAGTCAGATGCCTCTGGAGTTGAAGACGGTGTTGGATCGTCTTAGCTATCGATGTTCGTGTAAAGACCTTCGTGTCTATCCATGAGTGTAATAAATGTTAATAAACCTCTTCTTGTATGTTTTTGAGCATTGTTTCTGTTATTACACTCATTATGTCTATCGTATGTGTGAAATTGAGATCCTGGCACACATATGAGATGCATTCGGTTTTCTTCGGAAAATCGGGTGTGACACCACGGCACCACTCAACATCCACACTCGTGCAACCATCGAGAACCTCCGTGCGTGGCCCTACGACGATAGGGAACCAAAAGAGGCAAACCACACCACACCGAGAAGACCACCGCCCTGCAGGATTCTTTGTCGTCGAGTCGCTGCAACACCACCCTCCACCTGACCGAGTGAAATCACCAAAACCGGATCTCTCGCAGGCTGTCTTGTAGCCAACACCACAACGCGCGGGGGTCTTGCCACATCCATCGTTGGACCTCGCTCTAGTTATCCCCACTCCACATCACAGTTCCTTCTCTTTTATCGCAACCAAGGTGGTAAGGAAAGTTGTCCCACCTCCTTATATCACCATCAGGCAACCAAGCCGCCACCACAGGCCGACCTCACCTCTTGCTTCACTCATGCACATAACCTCTGCCGTCTTGCCAGCAAGCCGAAGAAGTCGCTTGCTGAAAGGAATCAGTGCTCATAGCCTAAGAGGAGGGAATGAATAAAGCAAACTTAAAACTTACAACACTATGGCTTCCACTATTTACTTAAAACATAAATAGATCATGCTACCTAGATGTGCAACTAATCTTGATCTAGTGTGAAACTCTCATCCCAAAGATACTACTCTACGAAAGTAAAGGCAAACAAAGATTGCAAATATGAAATGCAGAAACATAATGAGGGGATGAGACTATAAGAGGAAGCAAACTCTTGACACAAGATTTATCTTGTGGTATCGGTAGTTCAGGACATCCCCCGCACATGGTCATTGACGTTGCTTCACACCAAGTCGGAGGGTCGAAGACTTGCTGGAGAGACACTAAGGCCCCAAAGCTCTGACAACACCTTGATTCACTTTAGAATCACCTCACAAGGTTGGCACACCTTGCATACACTCAGCTTTAAGCCTATGCTTGCACTAAACACTCTCGCTAATCATGTGCTTGGTTAAAATCAAGTGAATGTGATGCATATTTTGCATTAAAAGCAAGAGTGATCTATTAAAGATGAATATAATAAAAAAGGAGTACGGCAGGAATAATAATTATACCCCTAAATAACGAAATAGCTAAATTTTTGAACCTGTTTCCAATAGGAAGATAGCATTCTTAGTTAGAAAGTGCTTAAAGCACCATATGAGATTTTTTTCACATTGAATCCAAATAAGAAATTTGAAGTACATCATCTTTATAGAAGATGGGATGATCAGGGGATCATGGTAGCTTGACAAATTAGCCTTAGGAGAAGCTAGTATATGTACTCACTCCTATAATTCATGATCCTTTCTTCTTGATGCATGTTGATGCTGCACCAACAATGCATGACATTGGGGTTTCAACACCTATTGTTAGTTTTCATATGGCAACAATTAATGAATATGAGGAACCTGTCATCTAGGATTCTATAAATTATGATGTCACACATGAGGTAGAGATGCAACACTATGTGCCAAAAATCGAGGCTCCAGGAGGTCTCAAAGAGTTTGAAAACTAGCTATATTCATGATGCCTATGAAGCCTATGTTACCGAAGAAAAACCAATGGAGGTTGATTCCACTTCATTTGAAGAAGTTATGAGAATTTCATAGTTTGAGTCCATGGAAGAAATAATTCCTATCAGAGCCATCACATTAGGTTATAATGAGCCTACAAAAGAATGTGACTCCAAAGGGAATATGGAAAGATATAAAGCTCGACTTATAGCAAAAGACTTCTTGCAAAGAGAAGGAATATATTATAATGAGACATTTTTGCCAATCTCATGTAAGGATTCTTTTATTCATAATATCATTAGTGGCATATTACGATTTACAAGTATTTCAGATGGATGGAAAAGATTACATGGTTTCATAATGGTCTCAAAGAGTTACAAACTAGCTATTCGTGGAAGGAAAAAAACATATGGGATGCCACCTAAAGAAATCCATTTACAGATAGAAGAGTGGTATATAAAGGTGAGATAAACAATCAGAAAATTTGGGTTATAGTAGAAATCATGAGGACTATTGCATCAATGTGAAGTTCAAGAATTGGAATTTCATTTCTTTGCATCACGTATGTAGATGAACCCTACTCGATAGTAGTAGTTCTTGTCCTCAAGTTTTGATATGAACAATATTGATCAAGTAATTGAAATTCATTGAGATAGAAGAAGAGGGGTATTAGGACTATCACAAATGCATACTTAGAAAAAGTTACAGAGAAATACAGTATGCATGCGAGTAAACCTATGCATGTTCCTAAGGGTGATAGATTTAGGAACTTTCAGTGTTCCATGAACCAATATGAGATCGATTAAATGACACTAGTTTCATGTGCTTCAGCTTCGATTTAGGAACTTTCAATGTTCCATGAACCAATATGAGATCGATTAAATGAAACCAGTTTCATGTGCTTCAGCTGTCAAAGCTTAAAGAGTGCTCAAGTAAGAACATACACTGATGTAGTTCACATATCCGAGATGTTTTGAAAGAAGTCCAGTCTAGACATAGATCACTTGAATGGAGTTAAGAATGCCTTGCAATCTTGCAAAGTATTATAAGCCTCATGCTAAGTCAAAGTGCATCCAGGCCCTAAGTGTATTTTGGTGAATTGAATGACAAAGTGATTAAAAGACTAACTCGTTTGTTTAAGAATGTGAGCAAGTTTTAAATGTAATATTCATGATGTAATTATGTTTCACTCTATTTGATGAAAGTTGTATGGCTCACATGAATGAAAGCAAGCAAGTCTTGATCCCTTATACAAGTATTGATAAATGACAAGCTAAATTGAAGAAAATGTTGGAGTTTGTTTCAAGATTGATTTGTGTAACACCCTAAAATTCCATCACTAAATTTACCTTAAGCAACATGGTGTTCTAGGATTAGTCTTAAGGACTTAATTAAAATTTGCTAATTAATTTGGGCTCTAAAGTAACTAAATTCCATTTAAATAATTTAGAACCAAAAAGTGCATGTGCATCATTATTTGGCTTTGCATGGTGTTTATGTATGTTTGTGTGTGGTTTAAAAGTTTTTAAAATAATTTGAAAATTTGGAAAAGTTTGAAAAGAGTTTGGTTTTGAAAAGGATTTGAATAAAAGGTTTGAAAAAGAAAAAGAAAAAAAACAAACCCCAAACTCTCTCCTTCCCTTCCCCCCTTTCAGCCCACCCCGGCCCGTCAACCCTTCTTCCGGCCCAGCGCCACCCCGCGGCCCGCCTTCCTCCTCCCCCTTCCTCCCGCTCGCTGACGCGCCGGCCCCGCAGGTCAGCATCGTCGTCTCCCCCGACCTCCTTCCCCTGCTTCGCCACCGCGATCCCCGCCGCTCTCCCCCGCACCTCCTTGCCTCCCCCTTCCATCCCTGAGCCGCAATTAAGGGCGGTTAAGGCCGCAGACCACGTCACCATCATATCCCCTTCCGTTTCTCCTTCTTCTTGCCTCCATTACGTCCCGGATGTGCCGCCGGCCATTGATGGCATTACCGCCGCCGAAGCTCCTCTCGCTTCCCCTTCCCCCTCTCTTACTCTATAAAAGCCGGGCACAAGCTCCTGCTCATCCCCTTTGCCCAGACGTGCCTCCCTGCTCATCCCCACTCTCGCACACGCACCGCCGCCGAAGCTTCTCTGCGCCGCCGTGCCATCATCGTCGCCGCAGCAAACGTCGTCGGTGGAAAGCCCCAGCTCCCTTCTTTCTTCTTCTTCCTTCGTCTGTATAGCTCACCGAGCTCTTCTTGCTCTAGGTCCCCACCCTCGTCGCTGGATTGTGCTGTGCCCCTGCTTCTCCGCCGGAGCGTCGCCGCCGCCGAACTCCGCCACCGCTTCATTTCTGTCGCCCCTCCTACACCCGTAGCTGCGCCCGACTCATCTCTACGTGGTGAGCATCAACACCCCACCTTTTTCCTCCCTTTGCGAGTGCCGTAGCCCCGGCGCCTGCTCGCCGGAGTTGCCGCGCCGCCCCCTTCCGGCGCCGGCCGCCGTGGTCGCACGTGTCTCCCTCCCTGGTGCCTGGCCGGGTGCGCGAGCTCCCCCGCTATGCGTAGCACCCGCTCGTGCTCGAAATGGTGGCCGGGAACGTCCTCCCGAGCCTACGCCGGCGAGTCGCCGCCGCGCGCTGCCGTCTCCGATGAATCCCGCCACCGCTCTTCACTCACACGCCACCACGGCCGTCAGATCGTGGATCAACGGCTCAGATCAGCCGCGACCCCGAGTCAAACCCAGCCGTAACGGTCAGCGCTCGGAGCTTTTGTTAAAGAGCCCCTGGACTTTTACCTATTCACAACCATACCCTTCCACCATCAAAAACCCTTACAATTAGGTCCTTTTTATGGTTTAGCCCCTGGCTTCTTAAGTTTTTGTCTCCCGTAGTCCATCTTCACCTTTTTGCATGTTGGCCCTCCTGTTTCTATGTATAATTATGTTTTAGGTCCCTGGTATCTTTTAAATAAGCCCAGAGAGCCTAGTTTTCTTACAGAAAGGTCCCTGACTTTTGTTTTAATCATAACTTTCATGTTTTAACTCCGTTTTTCGCGTATAATATATCAAAATGATCGTATCAGTGAGTAGAACCTTTTTATCAGTGTGTTCTTAGCATATATCATTGTTTGGTGTACAATTTTATTTATTTATTGTATGCTCATGCTTGTGTGTAGATATCGTGCCTGTTTCAACTGAGCAACCTGTCGGAGAAGATCAAGAAGAACCTTTCTTCGAAGAGGAGGATTCCCTGTTTGTAGAGGAAGGCAAGTGGACTTCCCCCTCTGCATTGTCCTCTTTGTCCTAAATAACTGCATATTAAATAATATTTACTTTTCTTTGTTGCTATGCATAAATTGATGGGAAAACCACCCTTTTAAGGACATGACTAGAGTTTTACCCCTATCACCTTGATCAACCCTTTTTAATATATGTTTTCGGTAGATTATTGCTTAGTTGCTTTACATGGGTTGGATGAAAGTGGTTTTATGTTAAAGACTTTCATGTTCAGGTGATGATGGTTTTCTTTAACACAAGAACACTATGATTTAATTGGAACATGGAGAACCACCCAAGAAAATAGTACAACCACAGTCCATATGGCTCTGGCTTAGCCAATTAATTAGGTGTGTGAATGAACTGATGACCTTATCTGAAAGGGGCAGAGGGGGGTCGGGGTTGCAGGGGTATAGCCCGGTCCTTTTGGGGTAGCAGCCTTTGCTAAGGTGCCGACCACTAGGGAGGGTTATGGTCCGCCCTGATCTGTAACTATGCGGGTTGTTGGTCTTTTGCATGCCTTTGTAAAGGCTTCGTAGTGGACCCCTAGCCACTCACATCGGAAGTGTTTAAGGGTCTAGCTAACCCGGGCAACATGGGGAACACGAGCTGTGGTAAAAGTGTACAACCTATGCAGAGTTAAAACTGATCGATCAGCCGTGCTCACGGTCAAGAGCGGCTTGGACCCTCACATGATAATTAAACTTGAAGATGAATTCAAATTGTGGTTTCTTATGGTTTTGAGATATTGTTATAAATGCTTAATCTTTGGGGTTGGTATAAACTTACATTTAGTAAATAGGCTTGCTAATAAAATTTGATCAACATTAAAATGCTAACCGCTGTAAACCCTTAGCCTATCCTTGACAGCCTTGCATACTTTTCACCCACTTGCTGAGCTCCAACCATAAGTGTGCTCACCTTTGCTTATCGCTGTTCAGACGAGAACAATGGTGAGGAGTACTTCAACGACTTTGAGGAGTTCTGAGGCATGCGATCCCCCAGTCATGTGCCTGTGGAAGTTGAAGATGAAGTCGTCCGTCTAGTTATCGTTTGTTCTATTGGAACTTCATGTCCACTGCCTGAGTGTAATAATGGATAATGTAATGGTTTAACTCTTGTACATTTTGATTACTGTTTATGATATTACACTCTTTTGTCTATCGTATGTGTGTAACTTGATCCTGACGCACATATGAGATGCATTTGGTTTCTCTTCGGAAATCAGGTGTGACGATTTGCAAGGTCTCCAATACACTTGATAGCTTGGGCACAAATGAAAAGGATTATTTTATGAGAAATGGTATTTTAAAATAATTAATGCAAGGCTTCATGTGATGATCCTCAGTTGGAAGCTTGCATTTGTTGTCAATCATGAACAAGCATTTGAAGCGGTATTTCAAATGAAGATTAACTCTTGATGAAGCAAAGCTGAACTCAACGTGGATTGGGTAAGTGATGAAGAGGTCAACTGAGATGACTAGAGCGAGGTACTAAGCAATCTATGGTTCAAGATAGGCTGGCATTGGTGTTTTGCTAAGATGAAGTAACTAGTATCCATGGGGTCTCAAAGTATCATATCCAAGCCTTAACCGAGGGAAGCAATGCAACTCATCTATATGTTATGGTTGGCAATATTGGAGTGGCTTAAGGATCTAAGCATGCATTCTTATGCTATATGGAAAGATCTTAAGTCACTAGCTCAAGTATGGATGTGCTCTTGGAAATAGCAATGTTGGAAGCTCTCAAGTGGAAATTGTTCAAGTATGGCAAGGTTGAAGATCTACAAGCTCAAGTGGTTGATCGAGTTTTTATCTTTAATCTTGAGTATAGAAATGTTGTACTATCAAGGGGGTGCAACATTAGCTTTATGACCAAGTCAATAGTACTCTTAGAAAAACCTTTGTGAGAAATAGGCTTGAGTGCCTAAGAGTGTGCTAACAGTCCTATCAAGCCTAACCTAAGCCACTTCACTCCTTGGTGAAGTGTGGGCGTGAGAGAAAGGGTTTTGGAGCTAACTTTGCCTACACTGGTATGACCGGTGTGGAGCACCAGTCTGACCGGTGCCCCTTGGCTCAAACGGCTAGTTTTTTGAACACAGGTCTGACCGGTGTGGCGCACCGGTCTGACCAGTGTGACCAGTGCTCCTACGACTAGTTTTTGTGGAGTGGAGTATGTATACTCCACGTCCTCTTCCTTGGAGAGCTGCTAGTTCTTTGGTTGTCTATCAGCTTCTAAGCCTTTCTAAGCCAAGCCAAAGCCTTAGTGGCTCTCCCTAACACTCTCTTTGTGAGATTTGTGGATTCAAGCCATATTCTTGAGTTGGGTTGACATTGCGAGATTGTGTGAGACTTTGTGAGCTGAGAAAGAGCCTCCATAGCTTGAGCACATTTGGTTTTGTGTCTATAAGCATTAAAGCATTTGTTACTCTTGGAGGTTTACCTCCTAGAAAGCTAGGCGTCGCCGGCTAGCTCCCAAGTTGTGGTGAGCAGTGGCAAGTTTGTGAGGGCTGTGATCTTGCCTCTTCGTGGAAAATATCACCTTAGTGGAATCGAGGAAAGTGGTTGAAAGAGACCCGACTAGTTGTGGCAAAGAGTTAGTTGAGAACATGAATCCCTTAAGTAGAGTAGTTCACTCCTATGACAACAGGTCAAGTGTTCTTCCAAACATACCAAGGTTGCAGACCCCCGTCGCGCAACACAATATAAGAAGAAGTGGGGGTCAGGGCACATCTGATGAGGTTGGTCGTACATACCAGTCACACCGACAGAACCCTAACTCGATCTAGAAGGTGTGCTATAGTGGTGGGAAGCTCCACTGCCACCTCGAGCTTGCCGTCCCCGCCATTGTCAACACCGTGGTGAGCTCCTACTCCTGAAAGCCAATAATATCTCTCTCACTCCCCACTCTATCTCCCCCTCCAAGATTCTCTCGGCTTCACCATGATTTATTTACTATCAAAAGAAATCACCTGAACATTTGCACCTAAAGGTCCTAATCAGTCTATCACACTTTAGATAGGTTAAACAAGGATTCCTATTTGACATCGAGGGTTGATATTTTGGTCAAGTATTTCAAAGAAGCTAACCCTTCTTCTGCTACAACTGCATTAGATTCTAAAGTTTTTGAGACCAACAAACAATGAGATTATTGGGTCTGCCCAAAGTGTAGTAAGGAGATAATAATGAGCATTGATGCTTTGTTGAGTTACTTATGCAACATTCATGGATACAATTCTTCTGATATGCTGCCATATGAGCAGAATTGTTGGATGAAGAAACATCAGGAAAAATTAATGCTAACTCTAGGAAATAGAGAATCTTCCTCTAACATATACTTACCATTAAAAAGATTTTTGTTCTTTGACGGTAAAAAAATAAGATCCCAGGAAAGACATCATTCAAAACTCAATAAAGTGCAAGGCAAAGTTGAATCAGATCAGTTGTATCATCAACTCATGAAAACATGCAATATCAGTTACTATGAATATTTGGTTCCCCGTTTGAGGACATATCATCGGGTGCTTTTTTTCCTTCCAAACTAATTTAAACCAGGTGATACTAATACCCTGCACATTGCAGCAAAAGTTTCTTAAATAAAATATTAAGGTGAAATTTGAAAGTAGAATTACTAAGGTGATTGCACAACAACATTCTTTTGCAAGTGACATAATCACATTATACATGAAAATACAAGCATTTGTTGAGAGAGAAAATCTCTACCGTGGGAATTTTTTAGAGTGGTACTCGCAAAGATTAATAAATTCCATGCATGTATGCTGTTAGTCATAAAAAATCAGTAGAAGATATATAGATGGTCCAAGTTGATGGTGATGTGGCTTCTGATATAGTGGATTGTAATATGGCTGGATAGCTTGCATGGTGAGAGAAATATATATAGGTTAGTGAGTGCATATATATAGGTTATATAAATTTGTTTGGACTTTGCTAAGGTACTTCCGAATGACCATGGATCATCGATCTAATGACATATTAGTTGTAATGAGGTAATATGTTTAATATTTATTATATGTAATTTAAATCCTAAAATAGGAAATATCTTGGTGTAATAGGCAAAATCGTTCCTGAACTATGCTGCTGGGCTCAATTTGGTCTCTGAACTATGAAAACATCCTAGTCCCTAAACTATGCTAATTGGGTCAATTTGGTCCCTAAACTATGAAAACATCCAATTTAGTCCCTGAACTATGCTAATCGGCTCACATTCGTCCCCGGTAGCACCAGCGACATCGAGGAGAAGAAAGGGACGATGGTGGTACTATAGCAGTTCCCTATTTTCCTCTATTTTCAAAATTACTTTAAAAATCATATAACAACATGAAAATCTCTAAAAATAAATGTTACTGAACTTTTAAAGATCTCCAACTTTTCCTTTGGAACCATCTTTAAATTCCAAATATTTTTGAAAATAGGGTTTCAAACCCTATTTTCAAAAATATTTGGAATTTAAAGATGGTTCCAAAGGCAAAGTTGGAAATCTTGAAAAGTTGAGTAAATTTTTTTCTATAGATTTTCATGTTGTTATATGATTTTGAAAGTAATTTGAAAATAGAGGAAAATAGGGAACTACTACAGTACTGACATCCTTTCTTCTCCTCGCTGTCACTAGTGGTGTCAGGGACGAATGTGAGCTGATTAGCATAGTTCAGGACTAAATTGGACGTTTTCATGGTTCAGAGACCAAATTGACCCGATTAGCATAGTTCAGGGACTAAACTGGACGTTTTCATAGTTCAGAGGCCAAATTGAGCCCAACAACATAATTCTGGGACAATCTTGGCTATTACACCAAATATCTTCACTAGATCTTAACCGCCATGCATTTAAATCTATTTTCTCTCTTTGATGTGATATACCGAAGAGTTTGCTCCCCTTCTCGTGATCTAAATGTAATAGGTGCTACATATTTTCTCTCCTCACGTGATACACACCAAACTATTAAATTGTATATCTATAAGTTTTTATTTTGCAAAAATAGGAAAATAGGTAAAAAAATATCTTGCTATTAGATATATTAGGAAAAATAGATTGATATTAGCCATAATGTGTTACACCCTAACCATATAATGTGGTGGATCCAAACGTGTAGACATGTAACAATGTTTTGGTTTTTTCGTGTAGAGATGTGATGCATACCTAGCCTATTGTAATCGAATCTTTTTATTCCAGAAATGTAACGTCTGTGTATATACATCATCTAACTTTATTTAGAAAAATAAATTGTAACGTAACATGTGCTTGAGTTGTAATATTTTCCATAACTTATTCCTTGTACGGAAAAATCAATTTAATCTGGGCATGATTTCTTGAAGGATTTTGTTTGTTAAAATGTGAAGTAACAGAAAATGGAACATACACTTGTTCTTTTTGCAACGTGAAAAAACAGTAACCCAAATGTCTAAATCAAAACAAAATGTTCCTCATGTGTGCAACAAAGCAATGTTGATTAGCAGTTGTTTCTCTCTTTTTAATTACCAATTTAATTATTTATATTTGAAGTCTTACCTCTTACGAGGGAATGTGAGTACCTTAGCATTGACTTGTTTGTGTACACTGTGTTAGTTGGTAGTATATTAATAACTAAAAGCTGAATATTTCTAGGCCATGTGGGTTAAAGATTATAGTAAAGCTCTCAGATATGGAATAATTTCTAAGGTGGACATCAGTTCGGTATTTTTGTATCAAATTGAGATTCACCTTGAAATAGAGGACAACCAAGTTATTTTCCATCTTTGCATTTCTTTCAAAAAATGTCAAATTTATCTGGAGTTTCCATTTGAACCATCATTAACATATTTGAATACCAGATAAACACTTCATTGGACTATAGATATCTTAAGTATTGGATGGAGAAACAAACTTGAGAATATAAATGATTTTTTGATGCTCATTTGCCAGATTTAAGGATACAAATTCAGATGTTTCCCCAATGCTGGTGACCCAATGTACACAGAGCAGAAAGTCAGTGATACTCATCCACAAACTAGTGACCGGAGGCTAGTTATAACATATCATAAAGTCCCAAGGAGCAATTCAGCATTGAATTATGCATGGATGACTGGTACTCGCATAAGATCTCCTATGTTGCCATACATAATTGCTTTTAAGAAGTCAATGCAAGAAGTGAATCATATATTCAGATATCCTCAATTCCTGACAGCATCTCAATCTTTTAAAGCCACTAGGTGTGTGGCAACTACGTGTTGATTGTGCTATCAGCAAGATTTCTATGACTAAATTATATGTCGGGACTTCTCAGAGAATGATTTGAAAATCATCAAGTAAATAATGTAAACTGAGGTTTGTGTATAACAAATTATAATTCAGTCAATTTATTAGTGTTGCTTGTTGATGGCTGATATTTGCCATTTTTATGGCCGTCAACTCCTGCAAATTGGAGCATGAATTGCACATTCACACTAGAATAGGAGCTTAAACTCATACTTTCCACCAATGTCGATGTCTATTCGAATGCAGGTATTTAGCATAAGAAATGGGAGGAATCCATGCACTTTCATTCCACTCCAATCCAAGGCACTCAAATGCTGGCCAATTAGGGGCTGTCACATGGATTCTCCTGGATCCATGATGTTACCAATCCATGTGAGGGACTCTCGACGAATCATACGCTGCCACGTCAGCATCACATGGATCCATGGGCCCACTTTGCTAACTAAACCGCTAGGAAATGTGCCATGCACGGAGGAGAGGCACTAGGGCCCACATGGAAGCGAGCCAGACGAAGCACAGGCCAGATGGCCGGCCGGGAGCTTCGGCCGACCCTAGGATCAGCCGAACCGACCTAGGGTTAGTTGATCCCCCCCTACACGTGTTTCTCACTCATTGGTCCTTGGCTGCATTCCTGGGTGTTTTGGAGAACTTGGAGCCTCGGAGCAAGCCACCTCCTTGTCTATAAATAGGAGGGGAGGGGCTCCATTTCACACACACCACCAAGTTCTCAAGTTCCACTTCTCTCTTGTGTAGCTCTCTCTCCCTCTCTCTAATTCTGCCCATGAGAGGTGATTCTCACATCGATGTGGTAGAATGGTGATGAGGAGAGATCTAGATTAGGATTGGTTGAGAGGTAGAGTAGGGGTGAGGAGTGAGTTGATGTCCTCGTGGATGCTTGTTCTTCATTTAGATCAAAGTGAGTATTTCAGCATTTCTTATTTAGACTACAGTGGACATCATGCATGATTGATTTGTTCTTGTGTTCGTGGCTCGTTCATAAGTTAGAGGCTTGTGTTCTTCATGACACAAGGCTTCAATCCTTTAGAGCCAGAGCACTAGTTCATATACTTGTTTGCATGCTCTGATCTTGTTTAGTTAAGTAAGTCCGCTGTATCTCGTTTAGCTGCATCCATAGCTTCCTTTCTGCTCCGTAGTTCAATGAATGATAAGATGATCTGATCCCGATCTTTCCCTTGTTCGTGGGACCGTATTTATATAGTTGCTATAGTGTAGTTAGCGGGTCGACAGACGTAACCGCACTATAGTATTTTATCTAGGGTACAGACGTGGTGTCTGGGCCCTGGTTTTGCTGTGAAGACCACGTACGATTGTAGCGTAGAGGTAGGCCGCAGTGGTGACAGCCTGTTGGACCCTTTGTCAACCCTCTACGTCGCGTACCGAGTTGGGCTCGCTTGCCAACACATTGATGTGCTGTCGCCCCACGGGGACGACTGAGATCTGACAGATGCATCTTGAGAGCTAAGTCCCTTAAGGAAGTGCTTCTTGTATCCCGACCTATCCCAGCGAAAGCTGGTGTCCTTGGATAGACCCTCTCTGGTTACTCACCGTCCTAGGAACGAAACCCGATGGGAATACTCATTCTCCTAGGGAGAAGTGCTACAGCGGTGTATCCGTACGCTTGCGGATTCGTTCGCACTCGTCAGTATACCCGGGAGTTTCTTACACGCTCACGCTACCACAGCGCCTAGTGTTGAGATTAAGAAACGCCAACATTGCTTCAACTTGAGAGTAACCTGATGATACAATATATTGTTGATATGAGTGATGTTAATGGTCTTATGTTACATACTTAATGCCTTGATCACAAATCCTCTTCTTGTTCTACAGACGGATGCTGGTTCTTTCTTATTCTCATCATTTTCGTAATCTTTGTTCTATTTCTTTTTTTGATGCATTGACATGCCTACTTCAGTCCTATGTTGACCGTCACTAATTAAGTAATTAAAGATTTAAACTTCTTTAGGTCTTAGTTTAAGTGTACTATAGCGTAATATTTCTACTCATAGGTCTATTAGTGGGCAAAATTTGAGAACTATCGGGTTTGCGGATGTGGGTTTGGGAACATAAATGCATTGTACACTTATATTGGATTAAGAATATATTCACATATGACTATTGGTTTTGGTTGCTTGATTTGTTAGACATGAGCGCTCCATGGATACCCATTAACCCGACGAGTATGGTGGGTTTGGTCACAAAATTAATCTTGTGACAGTTCATGAGCTTTTAACGGGTAGGTTTTATTTTCACACATATGAGTTTGGGATTAAAAAGCCCAACGGGTTTGATACTCATTTCCATCTTTAATATAGATGTCATGTTTTTGCATGTTTGATTATTGCATCAAATTAATGTTTCTCTTTTTGTAGAGATATTTTCTCAGTGATGTAGTACATGAATGGTCAATATGATACACCGCTTTACAATGATAACAAAATCATCGAATATTTCTTCTAATTCTATATTCTGTGTCAAGGATATAATGAGAGACTATCAGATTTACTTGCGAGATTTCAATGTTGAAAGCCCTACAGATGGTAATCTAATCACTTTACATGATTCCTATTTTTTCAATATTTGAATATTTAGTATACCATTGTGTTTATTGTTTGAAAAAATTAGTTAATGTGGACTAACTTGTGAGATGTAATTGGAACACTATTGCTGCATAGCTCAATCAATTATGTGGTGTACTACCTGAATTAAGCCATTTACTCAATGTTTTGTTGAATCAATAAGTATAGTAAGGTTTTTTTGTTTATTTTATGAATGTTGTGTGTTAGTACTATTTTGTTAATTATTTTTACTTATGTACAATGTCTAATACAAATAAGACGAATTCTTATGAGAGTTAGGCCTATAAATCATGAGTGAAAAAATGATTTTTATTACACAAGTGTTCTAGATCCAAAACTTATCCCAAAGAAAGAGTTGAACTAGAAGTGGCACCAAATTATTGTGATACCGCTTCTTCTATGGACCCTATACTCACAATAGTTCGAGGAGACCTTTACACCGACACTAACACTGGAGATCAACTCTCTTGATAACTCAACTTTCCTATTCACAACACAACTTGATACATCACTCACTCTTACACCTTTATTATGTGGCTATCCTACCATGATACCACTACACTACATGGCAACCTTGCCATCTCCTACTTAGACACCTCTTATGCCATGGAATGGCTAGAAGGGAGGGGAGTACTTGTATTTATAGGTGCTAATGATCATTGTGGTGTTGCCATGTGAAAACTTTCACACTCTTATATACAAAATACCTTAATTCTAAAACTCCCCTCATCCTTATCTAGTTTCATGCTAAAATACCTAGTTCAAGATTATTCCATACTTACCATGAAGCATGACAACTATAGATCACGCTCTCTCTCCATTCTTCTATAAACTTCTTACATTGTCGTGATCTTATTTTTATGCATGGCAATGTTGGTATCTTCCACAACCTTAAAGAATATTCATCAAGTACACATGCTATTATTCAACAGATACCCTTCGGAATCATCGAGCCTACCTTCCTGTGAGACTTAACTAAGCATGCGGATTATCTCTAGAATAAAACAATAAAGCAGAAAGATTCAAACACAACACTCAACTTCAATAAAACAATTTGGTCGACATAGAGGTGTACACGTGAAAGAATCTTGATAGCATCTATCAAAACTTGCTCCTGGACAGGAGCAACCTGCACGATTTGGGTTTCTTTCCTGATCACCCGCCACTAGAATTACCACCAAATACTTCCATTTTCTCCTTCCATTCAAATTTGTAGAATCTATCCGTCATAAACTTCAATAGAATCTATCCTAGGTACAGACGTTTGGCCAGCATGTGACATCTGCCAAAAGTGTTCAACAGTAGTAAATGGAATATCGTACCATGATCTCTATTTTTTGATGCAAGTCTCTACCCCCATTTTCATTTAACAAATGGAAATACAGGAGGTTCTACACTGAAAAAAGATACTTCTTCCTTTTTTAATATAATATAACGTTGGTTAGCTCAAAGGAAGAGTGTAGCTGCGAATGGGCTTGTAGTCCAATGGTAGGACGGTCCAGTGGGACGCTACCCACCAGGGTTCAAATCCTGGTGCTCACACCTTTTCCTGGATTTATTCCGGGATTTTCCGGTGTTATGCATTAAGTGGTAAGCGACGTTCCCGTCGACGACGAGACGCTAGTGGTGACTTCGAGAATCTCCAGATCTGCCGGTGCTCAGTCCTTCGGAGGTGCTCATAGGAGTAGTGTTTGCGTACGTGTATTCATAAGGGTGAGTGTGCATGCGTGTTGTGAGCGTCTGCGTTGTACTGTGTAATCTAAAAAAAAAAAAGGAAGAGTGTAGCTGGTTCTATTTACCCTGAATCAAGCTAGACAACTACATGAACCGACTTCCCGGGATTTCTAGGAAGAAGCCTCCCTACCTGGATTTAACCACACCATAGTTTCGTTGATAACAGAGTACATCGAAAGAAAAGGGGAACCACACCCCACGCGCCCCCACAAGAGCTCAAGAGCAGAGCAGACGGTACGCTAGTTGCCCATGCACTCCGGCCATCTTCTTCACGCTCCCTCCTCTTCACGCTACTTCGTCTTCATGGATGTCTGGCAGTAAGCCTGCCAGGTGGCAATCCAGGACGCAACTGATGAAATCCTGCGCCTGGGGATCCTGCATGTGTCAGGCTGGTTTTTGAGGACCGTAAGCAAACAGTGGCATTTGCCTGTTGAGCGATCACTTTGTGTGCATATGACAACAGCACCTTGATGCCTTTGATCAGCCACCTGCCCAGTATGTCATTAGAGCACACACACCTTGTTCCTGCTTTTTCTGGATGGCTGCAAGGCCAAATGTCCATTCTGGGCCAAATTTGTTTTGAGTAGTCCATTCTCATCATGCGCGATGACCGCGCTACTTAAATTCTGATACAATAACCATTCATGTAGTGGCAATGTGTGTCGCGCAAACCCTAGGACAGAGGTGGCATGCGCTGATGCGCAGACGAGCGAGAAGTGAAGCATTCGAAGATGAGGCGGTCGCGTGATCACGATCCTTCACGAATTCACACCTTCCATCTCCAGTCCATCTGGTTGGAGAGACGGATCTAAATACCTGAGAATGCAAGGGGCAATCTGCAAACCAGACACCCGATGATCCCCAACTTTAGTGGACAAGAAAGCTCCGGTCCGCATCCGGAGTTCCGGACCACTAGACGGAGGCCAAACACTCTCAACGATCTTGGTTCATCCACACACACCCCAAGTCATCTCTTCGGCAACGAAGACTCTCAGGGGTTGGCAGACATGATGGCTTGTGCCCTCGCCGTCGTCCAGCCTGCAGCGGCTCCAGTGCCATGCGGCAGGAGGAACCTCTCCGGCCATCTCCCACGGCTGCCGTGTCCGAAACTGTCAGGTAAATTACCTTTTAAGCCGTGCCCGTGCGGTAGCCTCTGCCTTTCGGTTCCTCTGTTACAAGCGTGATTTGATTAGCAATTCACGGCGCAGGTAGGATTAGGAGCCGCAGCGTCGTTGCGAAGGCCGCGCAGGACAGTTCGGAATCGTCCGGGAGCGTTGTGAGATACGTCAAGAGTTCTGTGAGTTTCTTGTCCTTGATTGATTCGTCACTTAGCTGTTTAGCCATACCAAGCTTAAAAGTTTAGCTTCAAAATGAGCGACAAAGGTTTATCTGGTTTGTGGTTAGTACTTGTTCCAATATCTTGAGGTTTGACAAGTTGAATGTGCCGTGACCTGCCTCATGGTCTTCAGTGTACCATAAACTGTGATGCTTCTCGGCTAAGCAAATCAGGTCTTTCAAGATTGCATACTAGTATTAACCTACAACGTAGCTGGGGAACACCACACTGACAATGCAGAAAAAACAAATCCATGCTTGCAGTTTTTCAGTTACAAAACTCACTTCCGATGCCCAATGCATCAGTCCAGCTACTCTGTTGTTATACTTTTGCTGCAGTACCTTGGCGTTATGCTTTAGTTTAGTGACATCAGTGCTTCATGAGACATTTTATATTAGTCAAGGAACTAAACTTGTCTTTGATTTTGTTTATTTATGTTAAATGAAATAGTTCAACACTGCTGAAGACATCTTTGGTCTAGCTGGAATAGGCTTTGCAACCGTAGCTGCATTATGGGCTTCAGTACAGCTCGTTGAGGTAAGTTCAATGACATGTCCAGATATGCAGCTTTCAGTCCCAAACCAGAGAAAGTATTTTCCACAAGATACGATTAATCCAGTTCATGTTTGATTCACCTTCAGATTATCGATAAGCTTCCGGTTCTTCCACTTTTCTTTGAATTAATCGGGATACTAGTTGCCTGGGTAAGTTCTTGTCCAGACCCTTGATGGTTTAGACTACAATTTCCCCCATCTTTTGAATTGTTTTTTTTTTTTTTGTAGTATTAGTACAATTTTGAAGGGCTCACTATCTGCTCCTTTTGACATTTCAGCTGTTCATCTACAACAATCTCATATTCAAGCCAAAGAGGTATCAACTAGCTCCCCAGGGGTTTGCGTTCTATTTGAGGAATTAAGGCAACAGATTTACGCATTGTCGTCAGCTACTCCTGTACGTTTTGGATTGATTAGTTCATACTATCTGCAGGCGAGAGTTCCTGGAGAACATCAAAAGCACGGTAGCTCGAATATTGGGGCAGTAACTTTCGGGTTCGGAGGCAGCACTGGAGAGAAGCACGGTGTTTATGTGGTTCTCTATAGGCCTGGCGAGACGCGAGATGTAACGTTTAACTGTACGCATTATGATGTGAGAACACTGTGACCATTTTTCTGCAAACTTCTGTACAGGTTATTGTGATTTAAACGATTCCCCTAGCAGCGAAACTTGGACTTGGTGCACGAGCCAATTAAGAGCAGAACGTCAGAACCAGTTCTTCAACCAAATGTTTTGGCTAGTCAATTTCATATTACAGAACCCTAATACAAAACTTGCAGAACAGCGACAGCAAGAAGAAGCAAAAGATTCAGTAGTACCAACCATGAACATTAATGGAAGCTGGCACAATTGTTTCGTCCTTTAACCAAAAATGCCACATGAATATATCTCACTCCATTGTTCCTCCAGCTTGAAGTATCCAAGTCGCCAGTTAGGAAGCAGTTGCAACCAACTCAAACTCTTTTGGAGCCATGAAAAGTGGCGTTGTACACACCTCGTTGCTATAGAGTTCATGGGAATTGTGAAACAACACCAGCGGCTTAACAACCAGTGACACATCTTTACAGTGTTACCTTTTTTGGGAAAAAAAAAGAGAGAAAACCCAGCCTGCGACAACTTGGCTCGAATTCAGGTAGATGGCCTTTCTACCGTTCTATGCCACCTCCTGACCAACACCTGACAAAGTTCCGCTTTCCAGTGTTGCCAATGGAGTTTACCCCGAAGAGTTGTTTGGTAGTAATGACACTAGATGTTATATGTAGTTATCTCACGCCAATTATAAGTATGTCAATTGATGAAATTTCAAGAGGGAAATATAAGAGGGAGGAACTAAAACGTAGAGATGAAAAGGCAAAAACATTTATGACTAAACTATTCAGATGCCAGCATTACACTTATTCTGACCGATGATAATAAACCAGAATCCTCTAAGCTACTAAATTACCGATTGAGACTGATACATGTATCTGGTCAACCTGTTAAGAGGGTGCAGACATGATGCTCTTGATCATTGCTGCACCCCAAATACAAACCTGGGACACCTATGCGTTCTCAGGCTTCAATTTTTTTCCAAATGCCCAGTAACAGGTTTTCCAGCAACAGGAAGACTGCTGGAACCCTGTGGAAATGTTCTTACAACAGCAGGTGCATCTGCTTTTGGATATGGTACTCGAGAAACACCATTTACCTGTCCGGGGTGGCCAGATGTTTCAGATTTGATCGCCATGGAGTACCTTTCCTCTGCAGAGGAGAAAAATAAGGATTAAACTCATCCTAGTCTTACAGAGAAAATAGAAAATGAGACTAGAGAAAATAGAAAAAATATATCTGACACATTATACATTCTAGCTTGCCCAGGTTTACTAATGGATCCTCAATCTCAAACACCACAGAAGAAAACACTTGTAAAGCAGAGTGTATAAATGAGATAGCATGTCACCAAAATACAAACCAGACAACACAAGACCATGTAAGTCCGACAGATATCATTATGACTTGAAGTAACAGATATCACGATGGAGCATTAATGTGTGTAGGATTTTTTGTTCACAATTAGCATGGTGAAAAGGAACTTTTTGGTGTACCTTTCATTCTTCCAAATGTCACAACCTTACGGAGACAATCACGGAATTCTGTCAGCACGACTCTTTCCTGTTCTGCATACAGTTCAGTTTGGTTCTGGTTGACAGCTACTGTCTGCTGAACAACAGCATTTTGATAAGTTGTAAACATTGTATCTTGTTCATCACACATCAGTGCTAGTGTTCCAGGAGACATAGGCCTATTTGACTTGTGATCATCAGCGCAGTTAGGTCTGGATTCTTCTAAAACAGCTTTGCCCGTCTGAGTTCCTCTGCTTGAATGGTCATCAATTGATGCTTTATGATCTGGATCTTGATTATTTCCTTCTCTATCATGGTTTGTTGATCCTAGGGAACCTGCCTTGTCATCTTCCTTTTGTCCCGCCCTTTCATCTTCCTTCTCTGCAACCCTCTCTTCCTGTGTCTTCCTGCCTGTTTTTTTTACAAAAAAATCACAATGAGCAGCACTAACGATCAAGATAATGCATATTTTGCGGACCATGTAAATCACTCTTTATGTTGTCCTTGGTTGCATTCTCTTAACATAAAGGAGTGCATGCTTGCAGGTTCTCAGGGGGAATGAACTAATGCAACATATAATGTGGCCATACTTGTAAAAAAATTAGCACATTGAAGGACAAAAATGTAAACATGCAGCACATATGATCTGAGAAACACTAGTTTCATTACAACTCTCGCTACTTGCCAGCTATCATGCAGTTTCAACAGGAAAAAATGGTAATCATTACCATAATATGTAACTTAATAGCGCATCTAAGCAAAGCCCTAATAACTCAATAAGCATTTGCATTTTTTTCTGTAGAAGAGGCATTAGCATCCTACTTCTGAACAAGAACCTTGAAGAGTTGGGATTTTTTTAGGGAAATACATTAGGGGCATCCCCTACTGTGTGAAGAGTTAGTATTGGAATAAGGAGGTGCTGATCTGTGGGTTGCTTCACTGAATATCACCAAGATAACTCATGCAAGCAAGTAGGTCCACCTGGGTATTTGGCCATGCGAAGTGACAAAATGCAAAAGGTAAAACAAGCATAATGATAAGAGAAATACCAGCATATGCTTTTGCAGCCTCTCCTGACGCCACCACCAGAAGCTTACAAAGCTCCTTAATGTCCTCTGTTTGGACAATGTCTGCTAAAAGGGGCCTGAAGTCGGATGGCATAAACCCCATCAATGGAAAATGGATAGTGTATACATTCTATGAAGGAAAATGTTGTATAGCTGATAGTTAGTTACCTGTAGCTAACTTTAAAGGGCCCCAGAGTGGGAGGATGCGCAGACTGGCTTGGAGTCGAACCATCGGGTACTGCATTCTTCTGATAAATAGATTGATTAAAGAATGAATCATAGTTTTACCAGAGTCTCATAATAACTGCTGCTATGGGTAGCTTTACCTTGCTAATATTCAATTTTAATTTGTAATCCTGTTCTAGAATAATTTCGAGTTCTCCCAAAAAATAACAAAAATATTTGCAGTTTCATAAATTGCATTTATCTGTTAGGAGAATAATATAAGGAGCTAAACAGTGTCACACTGCTTTATCATGTAAAAAAGAAAAATTATGTGCAAACATATGATAATGATTGGTATTAAGAAACACTATTCATCAACTCAGTTCCATGGTATGAACAACACATTATAAACTTCACACCTAGTGATAGAATAAAGCACTTCAGCTTGCTTCTGGAGAAATGAGACAAGTCTTAAACATGGCTGTTACCTGAGGTAGGTGACTAATCCTTTGTGCCACATGTTCCTTATTTGAATGGTCAAATGAAGGATCAATGTGTTTCCTCTTCCTTGATGTGGAAGGAGAAGGAAATCCTGTAGCTCCAATAGCACCATTTACTGCTGCATTTGTCACTTGCTGCATGTTAATGGGATTTTTGTGATCCCCTTGGAAAAGAGCTCTTCGTTCATCACTCGCTTCAAAATTCTTGCAATCCATACACTTGCAATTTTCGGAGCATAGTATGTTAGCTTGGAAGCACTCACAATACTTCTTCAGGCATCCTGACTTCTTGCAGTGGCACCCTTTATTATGCTTCCCTATTAAAGGGAGATCACTAGACACCTCCTGGTAATTTCATGGACTAAAATTAATGACACATGTCATGGCAGCACAGTTAATATAAAAAATGCAATAATGAAAAGGAGCTTTGTGTTTGTATTGGATAAGTAAGCATATACAATTATGAATAGAATTACAGTCTAAGATCAGTGGAATAACATATTTGATTACCAAAATGACTTATGTCCTCAATTTTTTATCGTTAGCTATGATGTAACCAGAAAAATATGCATGCAAGAAGACTTTATGCAGAAATGAACAAATTTATGAAACAAATTTGACTGCATGTATTATAGAACAGCATAATTTTCTGGCCAGAGGTAGTACTTCATATTATAAGTGGATGAAACAAAACATGCACTTCTTTACTGGTGCAGAGGTATGAAACATTTTGCGTAGAAGACTGGGTATTGGACTTTCACCAACTTTGTCTTTTTCCTACTTTGTTGGGCTATATTTATGACAGGAAACCAATCAATAATGTGACAGTTTATAAAGAAACAAGGGCTTCATTGAGGCTCAACAATGGAAAGTTTCTATCGAACTGCCAAATATAGAATATCTGTATGTTGAGGATTCAAATTCATAGTGGCTACAATTTGAGCTTTCAAAAAAATGCCACATGCAAATATAACTGCACTGATATACATTTCTCAAGAGGTATTATGTTTATAAATAATTGACACAGTGCATAAATTGCAGGCATGAAGTTCCATAAAATGAAAAATTATCAGTTGTCAAGTTCTCTCAGCAAACTTCTGGTATAGACTTATCTATACATGTAATGTTTTCTTTTTCTCCTCCAGCTAGGATGGTGTTTCAGTTCAACTCCTCATAATTATAATAAAATATGATCTCTAAAATGAGCATGGGCACTGCTATAAGTAATTGAAACTCCAGGAATAACAAATAGAAATTATTATCCCTAAGAAAGTAACTTACACTATTCCTATTCGCATGTGGGCTGCTCCCAATTTTAGGCCTGAATGCATCTGGATTACGCTCCAATGTAGCATCAATAGCTTCACGCCTGGCAACTTCATTATCAGGATTGTTAAAACAGTTGGTGCAGTTGCATCCATCACAGTGAGTACCAGAAGCAAAGCATTCACAGTACCTGTAAGAAACCACTAAAAGATTTCAGATGGATAGCATCAGTACACACAAGATGCAAAGCTGAAAAAGGAACCAAAACAGAGATATATTCTTCATATTTCAAAAAAGAAGGGATGACTTTAAATATGAAGGTCAAAACAATGCCACACTGGTATAATTTGCCTGTCTGCAAAGAATCGGAAATTAGGCATTTAGAGGTGGCATGAAGGATTGAAGGGATGCTGGAGATATTTCCCAAATTATTTGTATTATAAATTATAATTAATGTTGCTCATCTAACCTACATCTATGCATGTAGATTCATTACATAATAAATAAGCAAACAACACAAGCAGTTTGTGATCTTCATCTTTTAGTGTGTTACATAGCTTATAACACTATCTAGGCGCCATTTATGAGAACTTTAGCTCCTTTTGAAATCATGATGAAACTTCAGTAATAAGACCGCTCAAGCAGATTCTGCATCTAAATAGCATCTAAATATATGACTATCCAAACAATGTTCTTCCAGCCCCTTGCCTCTTTTGCAGCATGTCATGAGAAAGCACCCATCAATATTGCATTCTTCTCAAGGTAAGGATAGAATCCAACTTACAACTTCAAACATCTGGAGTTCCTGCAGTTGCAGCACTTCTTCTTCGTGGGAGTAGCATCTTTCCCTTCATAGAGTCTTGGCCGTGGTTTTGGTGACTCTGGCTTCCTACAGTACAAGGCCCCAAAGCATAATTAGAACATTGCAGGAGTATGATGCAAATTTCGAAGGGAAAAACTAGAAACATCACCAGGCAGAATGTACCCAAAAAATGCTAGAAATGCTAGTTAATATAAATAAGATCATCTAACACAAGTAAAAATATGGAATCGGTTCTCGTGGCGACGCTCAGAAAAATCAGAAACGATCTTCGTATGAATCAAGACGACAACGGATTCACTCATCGAAATAAATGAGCCACGTACGAAACAGAGAGTGGAAATTTGGAAACTCCAACACTACATGTAAAAGTTCAGAACGGTAACACTCACAAGGGAACCGCGACCGGGGGCCGCTGCACTGGCTGCGGCGGCACCGGGCGAAGCTGCGGTACGGGTACCGCCACCGACACCGCATGGCGCGGCAGCGGCACATGCCCCACCACCTGATGCGAGCGCATCACCGGCAGCAGCCGCGGGTGCAGCTGCTGCGGCACCCCCATCGGCATGGGAGTCCTCGCGTGCTGCGGGGGTTGCTGCAACCCCACAGGCAACGACCGGGGCTGCAGCGCCCTGGACACGGCGGCCGCCGCCGCCGCCATCGCGGGGTTCCCCGCCAACGCCGCCGAGTTGAAGTCGAGCTGCCTCACCAGCTTCTTAATCGGCGGCTGCGTGGACGCAGCAGGCACGGGAGGCCGCTGCGGCGGTCCCCCGCCCCCCTGCTCCTTCCCCGCCATCTACCCAACCCGGAAGCTACTGGATCAAAACGCCCCCGCCGCCCACCAGTAACGCCAACGCAAACGCAATTCACGGCTCCAGATCGAAGGGGGCGGACGCCCCGCGGCCGAGTGCGGGGCGGCGGCGCTCGCCGCGAGCTTCGGCGCGTGTTTGCGGCGGAGGGGATGGCGGATTTGGGAGAGCTGGGGTAGGGGATTAGTGGATTTTCCCTCTCGCTGCAGCTCTCGACTGCCCCCTTTCTCTCTCTCTCTCTCTCTCCCCCCCCTCGCTCACCTTTGTTTCTCTCCCACTCTTCGCTTTCGAAATCAAATTCATATTCTACGGCCGGATCCGCGAGGCGACCCTCCATCCGACGGCGGAGGCGCGGCCAGGGCGCATCCTGCGGCTTGAATTCATAGATGTGGGGTTGTTAGGCCTCTCGCCGTTCGATTCGACGGGCTTCGGAATCGTTCAGCTCCGTCGCAGGGTGGACGCGCACGCGGCGCAAGCCGCTGACGCGTGGGGGCACAGGAGATGAGGATGCGGTGGGACTGCACAGTCAGTGTGTGGGGTGTGGCACACGGCGGAGACGCGGCGGGGGTTTCTATAGCCGGATGTGATCCGCACTTGTGGAGTTCCTTTTTTTGGGAAAGGCTCCGGAACCTGCTATGTTCTAGCCTGTATCATGACCTGTGGGCCAGGTAAGGTGTGGCCCATCTGTCAGTGTTTACTCTAGCATTCGCGGGAAGGTACATTTTGCACCGCGCTCATTCTCGCGCGAGGGTTTTTAAAAGACGTGATCTTGTGTTTCAGTGGCCACTGTTGAGCCCGTGGACGCTATTTTGTTCGTAGGCTGCTCTACCTCTCTCTATATATATGTGGGCTCCCACGCTCCGTTATATGGGCTCGTGCTTCATATTTCATCAGATTCTAATAAAGGGTCAAATAAATATTCGAAACACACGTAATCGAGTGTTCGAAAGAATATGTCAAACTCTGACTTGTGAGTTGTGACCATGAAACTTTACCTCTGAAAAGAATAGTGTCGTGGACTCTTTCTTTGGAAACTAGTTCCTGCCCAGGAAGCAAGCAGGCAAGGCTTCAATTAGCAGTTAGTTGGGATTGCTTTGTTTTGAGATATTGCTTTGAGTTTGTTAGGCCCGGATAGCTCAGCCGGCTGAAGTAAGAGATTAAGCAGTAGTTTATTTTTAATTGGAAAAAGTTCAAATTATATATTGGTTCAATTTACCCTAAACTATGCTATTTGGCTCTCATAATACAATTTGCCTTTTTGTTTCCCATGCACAAGTTGAATTTGATGAATTTTTTATGAATTTTTCATCATTAGTTTTAAGTATTTTTGTATCTTGAGGATAAATTTTATTGTTAAATATCTTAATCTATCAAAATAATGATTAAAAATTCATGATATATTTTTTAACATATCTTATATTGTCTGCAATAAACTTACAAATTTTGAACTTAAAACTCCACTTGTGCATGAAGAAATAAAAAAGACAAATTATGTTAAAAAGTAAATTGAACTATGTTATAGTTTAGGGAGTAAACTGAACCAAGAAATACTTTAGGAGGTTATTATCTAGACTTTGGTTATAAACTATCTATCAGATTGAATTAACATGCCATATAAAATAGTGAGCACAAAATTGAGAGTTCGAATTAGACCCAAGCATTTTTCGGGCTTGGCCGGGTTCGGGCCGGGTCGGGAAAAAATCCGGTTATTTCGGACCGAGAAAATTCTGCCCATGACCGTCCCACTGGGCGCGTTGGGCCTCCATTTTCAGGCCGGGCTCGGGCCGGACCCAAGTTTGGGCGGGCCGCCCGCGCATTTTATAGTGTAAAATAGATAAAAACAGCATTTCGACCCGGACTCGGGCTAAGATTTTTTTTTCTCGAGCTGTAAGATCTGTGCCCACGCCCGTCCAGTAAGATCCGTAGATGGGCCAGACCAGCGGGCCGGACCGAGCTAAAAATGCTCAGGTATAGTTCGAATGGAAAACGAGAGTTACCATGCATATAAAGCCTTTTATATTGGGATTGCATTAATGAAATACACGTCACCAAAAAAATGTGTTACCGTCACAAATCAAGCTAAGCGAGCATAGGATCAGGCCACAACCGACACCGAGGCGAACATCAGGAGCGTAGAGCTGCCGTGCGACTGTGAGTTCCTCACTTCCACCTCCACCCGCCACAGAACAGCGAGCAGATCAGACCATTCTGCAACCACGCGTTCTGAAGCTCGCAACTTCCTCGGCACGGGAATCAAAGCGCAAATAAGAGCCAGCCGGCGTTGGAGCACCACGGCAGCCTGCAGACAAGACAAATAACGACCCCGTTTCAAAACAGCATGTGGTTCCATTTCGTCCTAATATATGTGCTTAAGAAGCATCACGTGAATATTACATGACAACGAAAGATGCATACACCTACTAAAATGACATTCTATAACTGGTCAGCCCCTTTCTCCTTTGCAGTGAGTTATTTTGTGCGTACCTTTGGATATTGCTGGGATGATTTAATCAATCTCTGATTTCGTTTCATATCTATGCACATATGGTGATTTACATTCACACGAGTATTTTCAAAAGAAAATGGCCTATTGTGAAAAAAGATTTAATGTATTTCTATTCTATTATAGATGTCTCAGAACATATTAGAACACATTTAGATAACGGTTATCGTGTTGATTGTTGAGGTAATTGGGTGTTCCATTGAGATGACTCAAATCCGATTGATAGTAGGTACTAGGTAGGTAGGGCTCCATTGAGATAACAGTTATTATCTTTGGCATAGCAAAGCAGAGTGACGGGCCACAACATTCTAAAGGATATAAGCATACTACTAGCCTTCTAAGGTTGTGAAAGAGCCTACAGATAATGTCTGCACAAATATATCCAATCGGATGCCAACAATATTAAGATAAGGTGATTGAGAAGGAAGGTGATGTATCACGCATGCAATGCAAGGGTAATTTGTGAAACAAGGATTGAAATCGTGGCTGCTTATCCGTTATTGACAGCACTATGAGCAGTGTGGCTTTTGCATGAGAAGACATGCATGTATTTGATTATATACATGAGAAAGACTAACCTGAAGCATGACATATTGATATTCAGGAAGTAGGAATGTTAGCATGCTTGCATGCTGCATTCATTAGCAATAGCTCAGGGTCAACCAGCTTCTTTGATCTGAATGGATGATCATACTAAATTCAGAATACTTAGACTGGTTTTACTATCTGTTTGGACTTTGGATGGTTGCTGCAGAACTGAGGACAGAATAACTTTGCCACAAGCCCAAGCCTCATGACAAACGGTAAGCTCTTGGATATGTGTAGTGTAGCTTCCTCTGCAGTCTTAAATAGAAGCATCCCAAGAAAAATCAGAGCTTGTTCCATCCAAAGAAAATCAGAGCTCGTTCTGCAACCTAAGATCTTGACGCTTCAGTTCCAAAGCTGCAACATTGCAGTTACTTGGAATCGTGTACCCTCGGTGAGATGAGAAAAATATTAGGCCTATCAGATATTGAATAGAATGAGAATTAATATCAGAATACCTGCAGATTTTAGCTTGCAGCAGAAGTAGGCCCTGTCACCAATATTCCTGACAAGAACATTTTCCATCTTTGAAATGGTGAAACCGGTGCTTATCTCTGACAATTATCTCCCGATTCTCCACAGCTGACATATATTTGATAGCTAGATGGCAATCCCCACATATCCGCAGGTTTTTAATTATCCTGATTGGAGCGGTGCTCCCAGAGCTCATCATGAGTCCAAAGGCTACAGCCAGTTTTTCACCATGATATCTTAATGCAAACTCCCTTTCCTCTTCTTCTATTTCATGCAGCACTGAGTCAGTTTCAGGCACATAACCAGCATCAGTAATTCTATGGATCAGTACCTCCAAGTATTGGTAAATATCTCGAGTTTGCGGATGAGACTTCTCACCCATGCGAAACAAATGGGCAACACCCCCGATCTCAATCAAACTGTATCCTATTTGCTTCTTCAATCTTCTCTTGATCATGGTATTTCTTACCTTCTCAACATGGTTCATCTTACCAGATAAAGCATATATATTAGAAAGCAGCACACGGTGAGATGGATTCTCAGGCTCAAGGGCAATCAATCGCTCAGCCACCTCCACTCCAAGGTTGAAATTCTTGTGCATCTTACATGCACCAAGCATAGCCGTCCAAACTTCAGGTCCTGGCTCTCCAGGTATAGAGTCCTGAATAAATTGCATGGCATCATCAAGAAGTCCTGCCCTTCCATACATGTCAACCATAGAACAATAGTGCTCAGCACGAGGGACCAATCCGTAGACACTCTTCATTGTAGCAAAAGCATCACGAGCCTCACTAACCAACCCAGCATGTGCACAAGCAGATAAGACTGCAACAAAAGTGACATCGTTGGGTGGTGGTCCTTCGCGCCTCATCAACTGGAACAGTTTGATCGCCTCATGGCCATGTCCGTGCATGCCATATCCTGCGATCATGGAAGTCCATGTAACCACATTTTGTTCATGGAGCATGTCAAACCACTCGCGTGCCTTGTTCACAAGCCCACACCTGACATACATGTTCACAAGGGCAGCACCAAGAAACACACTCATGTCCATCCTTTCAGAAACAATGCGTCTCTCGACTTCGCGTCCCAAGTCCAGAGCACCAGCCTGTGCACAAGCAGATAGTGTGGCCACAAAAGTAGCTGAATCAGGCGCCTCCCCAGCCATCTGCATCTCCTTATACACCCCAATTGCCCGCCCAGCAAGCCCGTTCTGCTCGTACCCAGAAATCATGGCGTTCCAAGCGACCACGCTTTTGTCACGAATTGCATCGAACAGCTTGCGTGCAACAGCCAGTTGGCCACACTTCGAGTACAGCACAACAAGCGCCGTCTGCACGAATCGATCGGAGCCAAACCCGAGGAGTACAGCGTGAGCGTGGACCGCCATGCCGACGCGGAGGGCAGACAGATCGGCGCACGCCTTGGCAACGCCGGTGAAGGCGAAGCTGGAGAAGGGGAGGGCGGCGGTGAGGAGGCTGCGGTAGAAGGTGAGAGCGGCAGCGGGGAGACCGCGGTGCGCAGCGGCACGCGTGAGGGTGCAGAAGAGGAAGGAGTCCGGCGCGGGGTGGGAGGCGGCGAGGAGGTGGGCGTAGGAGGCGGCGCCGGCAGCGACTGCGAGGGTGGCTAGCTTGGTGGTGAGGGGCAGGGAGAGCGCGTGGCCGGCGACGATGAGGCGTGCATGGGCTTGCTTTAGAGGGCCGAGGCGCGGACCGGCAAGGAGGAGGGCATTGTACTCCGGCGAGCGGTGGTGGAGGTCCATATTGAGTGGCGAAGATGATTTCGCCGTTGCGGTTTGAGAATTCAGTGTGGGGACTGTGAGGGTTACATTTACCGCTACAGTATCGGTTTTCTCAACCGAGAAAATCAGACCGGTATACTGGTCTTACCGACCGGTTAACTAGTCGGCTCGGTTAGATAGGTTCGGTAAGACACCGGTTACCGGTCGGTTTTGCTACCGAGCCGGACCGGTATCACCGGTTACCGTGGTAAACCGACCGGTAACCGACGGTAATTAAAACCCTAGTGTGGGTTGGCATTTTGCACACGACTTTAGAAAATGACACGGAAAAACACTAACATCTTGAATTCTATGGAAAGAAAAACTTACAAAAAAAAGAATAGATTCTTAAATGAAGGATAGGCAGAGACGACTCTGCTCTGTTCGTTTGGCTTATCAGCCACCAGCCAACAGTACTTTTCTCTCAGAACAAATCAGTCACCACTCACCAGCTACCAGCCAGCGGTATTTTCTCTCAGAACAAATCAGCACCAGCCACTAGTCGTCAGCCAGACGAACAGGCACGACATAAACTTTCCACTAGGTAATCGCAATAGTTTTGTATGAACTCGATCCTTTATAAAAAAAAAGTTATACACAGAAATTTCTTATAGGATTTGAATTCACTAGATCCCTTCATCTTTTTTCTTTGTTCCAAGGGGACACCTGGAGGCTTGGTTTGACGCGCATAAAATCTTCCATCCTTTGAACTGTTTTTTTTCCTATGAATTTCTTGCAAGCTGAATTGCATTCTCCGCACGAACATAGATTTCATGTCAAAATTCTTTTGTTTCAATTTGTTCAATTTTTGTGCGCATAACCCCCCCCCCCCCAACTTTAGTGGTGGATGCATTCGACGATTCGAATAATCTAGAATTTATCTTAAAGCTAAGAAGAAAAGGTGCAAATTCTAAAATCAGATACTCCAACATCCAATATATATTATTAAAAAATCATATAATCTAGCAACATATTTGGTAAGCCAGCACAACTGACACTTAAATTGTTAAAAAATATATAGGTCCTGTTTGGATTCATGGGTTAGAGATAGTTTCAGCTAGTTTAGCACCAACTAGCCTAAAAGTATCCAAACAGAAGGGTTAGATTGTGCTAGTTTGCATCTAACCCACCCAAAAAATTATCCCACCCAAGAGGTGTTTATTGAAGCTAGTTCGTGTTGGGTCCACCAAAAAATGACTTTTCTCTCTCCCTCCATCCACATCTAATGATTGAAAAAGTACATTTAATGTCATTCTAACATTTCCATCCAAACATCTATTTGGTTAGAGTTAGTTTTGAGCTAGAGCTAGAATTAATTTCTAACTCTAGCTAAGCTAGTGCATCCAAACAGTGCCATTGTTCGATTTGATGACCATCACTGCACTGTTTTTCAGGAACACATACAACCTTTCGAAGATATTCTTAACAGGCTTACTACGCAGAGGCGTCAGATCAAAGTACTGTAGCCGTCAGATCGAACACTGTAGCACTCGAAAAGTATTGTAGCAAAAAAAAAATCCGTCACAACATCAAATCATGTTGCGTGCAACATGAAGAAGAATTTCGCAACATTCGAAAACAACATCTGTAACATTGAAAAAGAACATTTGTAACATCGAGAATCAAACATTACGGTGGGGAGAATCAACATCCGTAACAACGAAACATCTAGATATACTTTTGTAACATTCGCACGAAACACTTGCAACATTTCTTTGAAACCACTGGAACACGTGGAACACACGCTTGCAGCATGCATTGAAACCTGTTTGGTGCTCGCCATGCATGCCGCCTGGAGCTCCTCCGGCGGCCGGCGTGGAGGAAGTTGTGGCCCACCTCCTGGATGCGTCGTCGGCGAGCTTCGCCCGTGGCCACCTGCACGGAGCTCGTTGCCTACCTACACGGGGTTCGAAGCTCCTCAGCCTCGCGGCTGCCCCCGCCATGGCCGCCCCGGAGCTGCTCCGTCGACCGGCGCGGGTAGCCTATGTCGGGGTAGCGGCAACCAGAATGGAGGAAGCCGCAGGAGAGTAGCATCCTGGCTCGTGTCATCGGCGAGCTTCTCGGTTCGCACTATGCATATGTCACAACATCGAAAAAGTAGCAGATGAAACACGGAAAACAAATGTTGCAACATCATCAAAATAATAGTGAAACATCTCAAATCACTTCATGCAACATCGAATAGCACTGGATGAAAACATCTCAAATCACTTCGTGCAACATCAGATAGCACCAGATGAAACATCTCAAATCACTTCATGCAACATCGAAAAACACAAATCGGAACAAAGCGAAAACAACCGGCGGGGAGGGCAGCGGCCCGCATCGCCGGTAAGCTCCTCTACCTGCGCCCCTAGCCATGGAGGCCCGCGGAGGCCGCGCCGCCGGTGAGGTCTTGTGCCCGACCGCACCCCTGGTCATGGAGGCTCGCGGAGGTCGCGCTATCGGCGAGATCCAGAGCCCAGCCGCAGGGGCAAGCGCCGCCAGCGAGCTCCCGCGTTCGGGCGCGTCCCTGACCGTGGAGGCCGTGATGCCGGCGACCTCCTGCGCTAGGGCGCGCCTTTGGTCGTGGTGGAGCGGTGCTGGCCAGGAGGCGGTGCTCCGCCTCTCACCACCGCGCGCACTCCACGATGGGCAGAGCAGTTCCGCGCGGCTCGCGCGCCTCCTCGCCGCGGGAGAGCACCGGCCGGTGATGGCCGGGCGGAGCAGCTTCGTGTGTCACGGGATGCATCACAAAAGATGCAGCAGGGAGCAAGAGAGTGAAAAGATAAGACTGTCAGGCAGGTGCGTGTGTGGAGGTGGTGGAAAGAAAATGAAAGGATAAGACTGTCAGGTAGGTACGCGTGTGAAGATGGTGGACAACAAGATTATTATTCCTGTGGTGGATGGAGGGCCACGTAGCGTCTGTTTTTTGGCTCCGTCCGGACGGCCGGACAACAGCATTACCGAATCATTTTACTCCACCACCTTGTCATGAACTTTAGGCTTTTTGTGGCATGTGTGTTTCATTTTTTAATTCATGCGCCAACATCACGCCACCACCTTGTCTCAATCAAATAGACCTATCCGAATCATTTTAGTTGGGGGTGAGGACTTCACAATTCACAAACAAGTCGTTGAGAAAAGTTGGGGAAGAAAACCACATCATCAGGAGAAAAACGTTATACTCCGTCCACCAGCATTCGTAAAACGCGTAGATGCACGGCTCGGCATTATGACTTGGCATCCCGATCCGATCGAGCCGCAAGCCCGACTGGTGGACCCGGCCGCACCAACGCTCCCGTCTCCCGCCGGAGGAGGAGGAAGCGAAGCGAAGCGAACCCGCAAAAGACAACAGGAAACACCGGTACACCACCACCATCAGTCGTCCATCATCAAGCAACCGACTTCGCGGCTCCGCGCCGGCGTTTCCCAATTCCGTTGCCGGCCAACCAACCTTGGGAGACCCACGTACGAGAGACAGCAGCCGCACACCTACCAACCCAGGAGTGCCCGTAAATGCGGACGCGGGCGTGGGGGCGCGGGGCGGTGGCGCGCTTGATGACGCCATTCAATCGCCGCGCGGCCCACGCCTTCTCGCCCCACCTGCTCCGCCCCTGCTCCTCCTCCTCTTCTTCTTATTCCACCGTCCTCTCTCGCTTCCGACGCCGCTTCGCCTCTTCCTCCTCGTCCTCCTCCACAGGTCGGCTTCTCCACTCCCTCCTCTCTCCCTCTCTCTGTGTTTTTGTTTGCTTGGGTTCCGGTTCAGCGCCAGCCGCCAGGTGTTCGTCGCTTTGACACATCGGTGTCATCCAGTTGAGCTGGCAAGTTTCGGCAATTCCTCGCTGAAGCTGAACCACGAATTCTGATGACTTGGCTTGGCAGGACGAAAGGTGTTCGCCGTTTTGCCTCGGACGCTCAGCGGATGCCCCGTGTAGAAGGTTGTAGCCTTTGTAGGGTGTAGTAATGGCTCCGGATCACGATCCACGAGGCCACGACTGTTTGATGCATAAATGGTTCGATCGGACAGGAATCGCGGGATATGGTCAGAATTTCTCATGGGTTTATCTTAGAGCGTGTTTGGTTTGAGGTACTAAGGCGATCCATCATCTTCTCACTTAATTTTTTTGTTTGGTTTGCAGAATGGAATGAATTGATCCATCACCACATCATTCCTTACAAGTTAATAATTAGTACTAGTAGTATGGAGAATGTGGCCATTCCACCAAATTTGAGGAATGAAGTCATGATGCACCATCTCATCTAGAATAGGGTGGTTCCTCAAACCAAACACCCCCTTATTAAGAAGCAGCGGTTTAGGTCAATGGCCATCTTACTGATTTCGTATAGGAACGCCTGCTGACTGTTTTCTCTCTGTGAGACACTTAGTTTGTCAGTCATTGAATTTGTATCTTACGGTTTGAAGCATCTGGTCAAATTACTGTGCATTACGTTTAATTTTTGTTCTCTAATATTTCCATTTCCTTGTTCGTTCTTTAGCATACAGCACCAGACAGAACACCCACACGTTCATGGAGGTGGTTCAAGAAGTCCTCAAGCATGGCTCAGCAAATGTTGTCCGCACAGCTATAAGAGCTGATAAAAAGAACTACAGCCTTGTTCAGCTCATCGCAGCTTCCCTGGATGTCCACAACATTTTGTGCAGCAAAAATGTACCACAGCTCCCTTTATGCTCTGCATATTCATTTAAGATTGCTCACTTGGTGATTAGAATATTGAATCCTGACTTCGTTCCAGGTTCTCATATGATTTTTCTCTTAGCTTACCTTTTCCTTTGTCTTGGACTCTGGGTGCATTATGACATAACTTCCACTCATAACGTTGGAACCAAAGTCATTTGACAAAATGCATTATTGCAAATTATATGTTAGTTCAGACTTCATGACATTGCTGAAGCAGTCCCAGAATTTGCAATTAGGAATTTGGGAGGGTACTTTGATGTATAAGGTCCGCAGGTTGCCCTCCAAATTGGTTGGAATCTCTCGATTAGATGCTGTATATCAGATATTTGCATTCAAGAAGTATTTTGTCCTGTCATTGTCCTTGCATGTTTGCCACAAAGCCTCATCAATGTCTTAATCGCAAAAAAAAAAAAAAACAGTAAGCCTGTCTCCTAATGTGTTTATGAAGATCATTGCTATCCACTCAAGTTACATTAATTATGTACATGTGTAGTTATATCATCTTCATGCTCCAAGTTAGCTTCTTGAGCTACTGGATCCTCCACCTTTTTTTTTTCTTGGCTTCCCCATACATTTCATTTTGGCTTAGTAATTCAATGCATAATTTGACTGCAAGGAACTTTGCTAAACATATCTGTAGAGTTCGCTTCTGTAGTCAAAATTTTTACTGCCAAATTGTTAATGCGTAAGTTTACCTTACAGAGTTCTGCTAAACATAAATTGTACTGTTCTGCTAATCTGTTTTAGTGGTTACCTTACTTCTGTTCTTTTAGATGACACAAAATGGAATTCAAGATTCTTCTGAAGGAAGAAAAGGATTCCTTCACGGAGCTCGTGTTGGCATTGTGGCTAAGCCCTCTCCTGAATTTGTTGCTGGGGTATTTGGAACCTGGCTTTCTGGTGGAGTAGCTGTTCCCCTTGCACTTAGCTATCCAGAAGCTGAGCTTCTTCACGTCATGAATGACTCGGTTCGTTCTAAGCTTACAGCAACATTTCATTTTGCAAGATATCAATATAAACATTTCATTTTGGAAGATGTCAATATAGAAATGAAATGCCTCCACTTTCTGCTGCCATGCTATGATTATACTTTCATCTTTGGGTTGCAATTAAAATAAACTGCAAAGCACAATGTGGATGTAGATAGCAGTGTTTATTAACTACTAAGTTGGTCACATGGGATAGTTATCTTCTAGATCACACATATGCACAAGTTTCATATACAAAATTGATACATTTTGTGGCTGAAGTAGATTTCTGCACACACTTGTGCACTTAAAAAGGTTCATAAAGAAAATAACAAACAAAGACGTAGAGAGTGCGTGCTGCAGAAATTTGTGCAATAATACGATGGTAAGCACTGTGCCAAAAAAGGGAAAAAGAAATGAATTTAAATGTAAAAGATGTGTAAAACTTGTGTCCTTTTGCATTGTGCACATGATTATAACTTTTTAAGGTCTTTTGCAAGTGCCACACATGTCCTGAACTACAATCTATGGATTTTTTAAGTGTAGAAAACCAACTGAATCAATTTGTTCGTTGGTTTCTAATTGCTGTGACTTATAGGATATTTCAATGGTTTTAAGCACCAAGGAGCATCATGAAAATATGAAGAATCTTTCCACCAAGTGTTCTGCTTATTGTTCTCTCCTTCCATCTATCACTAGTATACCTTCAGAAATAAACCCCCAAGAACCTTCAAGCAACGAGGTGACTTCTTCAGTCTCTAGTTTAATAACTGGGATCAACAGTTCAAAGAAAATCAAAGGTGAATAGCTCGTATCTGTTTTCTTACGGCAACTTTAACTTAGTGGCTGATGTTTCTTGCTGTTTCTGTAGTCTCCTTTTGTGTTTCCATTATTAATTTGATACTCTAGTTTTCTGCTTCCACTATCACTTCCACACAATCATGATCATTTACTCACAATTCGCTAATAATTCCAAATATTTTGCTGGACCTCCTATTAACCTAATTTTTCTTTGTTTGTACAGGAGATGATCCTGCTCTTATTCTATACACAAGTGGCACGACCGGTAAACCAAAAGGAGTTGTTCACACCCACAAGGGCATCCTTTCTCAGGTGCATTTTTAAAAATAGATATATACATGATTCTAGAGACTGTTGAACAATGATCAGAAGCTAATATCTTTGCTTATGCCATTTCTGTACTTTTACAACATTTCCATGGTTTTATTATTACAGTTGATTGATCTAAGGTTTTTTTGTGTTTTATGCGATCTTTTTAGTTTCTATATGACCATTTTAGCTGGCATAATAAATTGATGTACATAAAATTTGTCCTTTATGACTTGGCAGGTCCAAATTCTATCAGAAGCATGGGGATATCAAAGTGAAGACCAATTTCTGCACTGTCTCCCTCTGCATCATATCCACACCAAATGCTATTGCTATTTAAATATTTATCACTATTTCATATAATAATATTTAGAATTGCAATTGTTTCTAGGCCCCACTTGTTTATTTTGATTGAAGTATTCACTGTTCAGCAACATGGATTAGTATATGTCTAGGTATATTAATGTTGTGGCATTAGTCATGCATGAAGAGGTTGCGACAGTTTGAACAGTACATGAAACCAAACATTCACATTATAGCGCCTCCATGTTAATGCTTCTACTTGAAGTAGTGGAAGAAAGTACAAACTGGGTGCTTACGCATGCATGTCAGCTCCACGTGGGTCCTGGGCATAGAGTGGTTTTAAGCACAGTGGTAGTACACAATACCTTCTCTCTTGCTGCTGTAGGGAAATGTTTGGTACCACTAATTCTTTACTCTTATTTCATATATTTTTACTTGTTATGCTCCTTCAGGTTTGAAGCACCAAATACATGTACCAGCCCCCTCAATTAAAAAATGAACTTGAACTCCTGTTCCTGTACCAGGGGTATTTAGAAGTAGAATTAGTATTTTTGCAACTTTTAATTTGAACAGTGATAGTGTCCCTTATGATTATTTTGGGGGATCCATTTCTTTTGTCATTATTGGTGAAGTCCTTAACTTCAGGTGTACATGTGCATGGCCTTTTCAATGCTCTATTTGCACCCCTCTATTCAGGATCTGTGGTAATTGTCCTCCCTAACTTTATATATCTCTAAATGATTTTTAGGAGATAATGCTATTTGATCAAATTTAGTCTCGGCGAACTGGACTGGCCTTCTGTAGCAATTGGAGTTCTTTTGTGTACATGTATTAGATTTAATTTTACATTTGATTTAGGAGATGTAAACAATAAAGCTTTTCTCAGCAGCACATCTGCAAAGATCCTTTCATGGTAACATATAATCTTTGTGATTGCAGGTTGAGTTTATTCCAAAATTCAGCGTAAGCGGGATATGGCAGAGATGGCGGGAATCATATCCCAAAGATGGCTGTAAAAATGATGAGGCCATCACAGTATTTACTGGAGTATGATTCCTATCAGACAATAGTAGTCTACATTCACAGATTCTTGTCAAATTGCTATATGCCAATATGTCTTCATACTGTTTGATAAGTTAGTTATTTCAATCTGTGGTAGGTTCCAACCATGTATACGCGTCTACTGCAAGGGTACGATAGTATGGATCCTGATCAACAATCTGCCTCTTCTTATGCTGCAAAGCAACTTCGGTTAATGGTAAGTTCTTCATGTTCATTGAAAACTGTGTCTCGGTTCGCCTGCAACTCCCTTACTTTGTTCTGAAAGCCTCACAGCTACCTGCTATGTAAAAAATTGCTTGACAGCACAACCGTGTGATATATGGTTTAACAAAATACCGATGGGCATAGACCCTTGGATCCAGCTATTGAATCTGCAAGGTAGAACTGTATCTGTGTCTATGCTTGTTCAATCAACTGCAAATATACCTAATTAAGGACCTTGAGATATATACTACACTTTGTAGATTCAGTGACCAAGAGGTGTTCAACACTTGGCTTAATTATCTCACCATTTTTTTGGGCTCTAATACTCCAAGAACCTAAACGTTTCTGCAAGCTTGTGTGAGGCCAGATATGCTTGTGTTTCCTTTTTAAGTTCTTCATGTTTTCTTGCTGTGCATCCATCGAAGCGAAATAATTTCCTGCTGTGTATTTGATTCTTACAGCTGTGGGTAATAGATGCTTACTGGGTTTTCCTGTAAACCCTTTTCGGCTCTATCATTGGACTGATGCAATGAAATATAAAAGGTTCTGTTATTAATGCTCATTGAATCACTGCAGATGTGTGGATCATCAGCTCTTCCTTCCCCACTTATGAAACGGTGGGAGGAAGTGACAGGCCATCGTCTTTTGGAACGTTATGGCATGACTGAGGTAAAAGGAACAAACATCAATCTTTCTCATCTAGTCAATACACTACATGGCTCCTGACAGACTTTTTGGTTACAGTTTGTCATGGCACTGTCTAATCCATTGCATGGTATCCGAAAAGAAGGTACAGTTGGTAAACCTCTTCCACGTGTTGAGGTACGACAAACAATTCATGGGAGTTAGAAACATCATTAAAACAATATTAATTATGTGTTTCTGCATTGCTTCATAATACATAAGATCTTTCTGTACTCTGACTCAGGCCAAGATTATTATGGAGGATGGGACCGAAACTACAACTGGAGTTGGTGAGCTCTGCATTAGAAGTCCATCCCTTTTCAAGGAGTACTGGAAAAGACCAGAGGTATGATTGTGCTGTTTAATTGATGGTCATGACTTGCTGTTTTGGAGGGAACATTCCACACTATCTAGGAAGCTCCTACTTACTAACTGCGACTATAAACTATACATCTTGTTTAGTTAAATGCAACGTGTGACATTTCTGCTAAGCTGTACTACACAAATACTCCCTCCTTCCTTGAATATATGACGTTGCATAGTTCATTTTTGAACTATCCAACGTCATATATTCAAGGAAGGAGGGAGTAACAAATTTACTAGAACATTTTAACCATAATGTAGCTAGTAAAGGGTGCATGCTGAGAAGTCTATTTTCATCATTGAAAATGGTAGTTTTTTGTTTGCAGGTTACGGCAGAATCCTTCATTGATGGTGGATTCTTCAAGACAGGTGATACAGTAACTTTAGATGAGGAAGGATATTTCATAATTTTAGGACGTAAGTACCACTTTACTCACACGCACGCTTACGTCCTTCTAGTTGCTATTTTCATCACCTCATGGTGTTACTGCCTGGGGTAAGAATTTCGGTTACCTTTTGCAGGCACAAATGCTGACATTATGAAATTTGGTGGTTATAAGTTGTCAGCACTAGAAATTGAAGCAGTACTGCTAGAGGTAACTCACATGTCCTAGAAACTACTTTTGAAGCAGACACTAGTTGATGTTAATAAAGTCAATACACCTAAAGAATCTGATGTTTTTTTTGTCAAATTTAGGCTAGCGGATAGGTTGTATTATGTTTTGTATATGGAAGGCTTTGCACAACTGTCAGAGAGCTCCCTTTCTTATGTTACCTAATCTGGTCTACTTTTGGCTTCAGCATGACACTGTATTGGAATGTGCGGTCCTTGGCTTGCCTGACGAAGCCTATGGTGAGGTTGTATGTGCAATAATTGTGCCTAAGGAGGATGCAAAGAAAATGGCGGAGCAGGAGTCGAAGCCAGTACTAACCTTGGAAGAATTGACAAGTTGGTCGAAAGATAAGCTTGCTCCTTACAAGGTTTGCTATTTGCATCATTTCCCCCCTTATCAGTCCTGAGCTCTCGGTCTCATTTGACATCAAGGCTGATTCTTTTTGCTGTGGGTGCCAGATTCCAACCAAATTGTACTTGTGGGATTCTCTTCCTCGGAATGCCATGGGAAAGGTGCGGATATGATCTCCTTTGAATAATACTCTTAGGATAAAATGTGCCTGCAACTGACTTAACTGTTGCTTATTTCAGGTTAATAAGAAGGAGCTGAAGAAATTATTAGGAGCTTAATTAGACACCTAGTTTGTAGATACCTTTTTCCTTATCATATAGAACAATAATTTCCGAAACTTTCCTCCGTTCATATATTATTGTACTATTGTATTTTTTTTCCTTAAGGATATAGCCTTAGATTATCTGTCGAGGGACAAAAATAAACACCGACATATGAAATTCGCAACGGCCTGAGCGTCCACACATTTCTTTCTTTCTCAGAAATGTTTATGCCACATCGCACATTCAAGTCCAGAAGTCCATTCATTGTTCAACCCTACAAGCTTCTTACACGGAATAGTACTAACACATAGGCGTCCGAGCTCGGGCTTCAGCACAGGACACTACAGCATCGGCGGGTACCTGTCGTCGTCGTCCTCTTCCCACTCCACGTTCTTCCCCTCGTCGCCGTACACCCAGCAGCACCAGACGAAGTAGACGAAGTTCACCACGCCGTAGCCCGTGAGCAGCCAGTAGTAGTAGTCGTAGTGGCCGGCGTTCAAGTCGTCGACGAGCCAGCTCGTGTTCCCCCGGCGCCTGCTCGCCACCTGCACCACCTTCACGATGAGCGCGCCGGCGAGGTTGCCGACGCCGAACGCCATGTACAGCAGCGACATGCTGAAGCTGGCCATGCTCTTGGGCAGCTCGGTGTAGAAGAACTCGATCTCCCCGATCACGCCGAACGCCTCGGCGAGCCCCACGAGCGCGAACTGCGGCACCAGCCAGAACGCCGAGATGGTGTCCCCGTGCAGCGCCTGCCGCCGCCGCGCGCCCTCCACCACGGCGGAGACGGCCGCCGACGCGGTGGCGAGGAGCAGGCCCCCGCCGATGCGCTGCTTCATGGTGAGCCCGCGCGGGTTGCCCGTGTGCCGCCGCAGCGCCGGCGCCACCCACCTGTCGTAGCTGGCCGACCACAGCGACATGGTGGCCATGTTGAACAGGGACAGGGAGCCGCTGGGCACCTGGAACCGGCCCCTGCCGACGCACCGGTCCATGGTGTCGGCCTGCTTCACGGCGAAGCTCTGGTTCATGGCCAGCGCGAGGAAGATGGTGGACGACCAGATCGGCAGCACGCGGATCGCCGACTTGAGCTGCTCCACCTGGTCCACCGTGCACGGCCTCCTCCCGCTGTTGCTGGGCGAGTCCGAGCCGTCCTCGGTGCCGCTGATCATGCAAGCCTTGTTCAAGAACCTGAAAGGTCACCGCGTGCGTCAAACTAAGCATGAGCATGACGCGTCTACCAGTATCCTTCAACGACGATGCTGCCGCCACGGCATCTTGGACCTCACGTGACGTGACGTACCTCAGCCGGTTCGTTGGGACAGTGAGCTTGCAGTCCTTGAGGTGATGGTACACGCCGTCGGCGGTCTTGGCCGGCAACCGCGCCCGGTGGTTCCTGATCGCGGCGCCGACGGCGGCGCCTATCCCGGAGAACATGAGCCGCTTCCCCTTCTCCTTGATGTAGAGTCTCGATCCCAGGAAGAAGCTCACCGTGGAGAGCAGCATGAGGCCCATCGGCACGGCGAACCCGACGCTCCACCCGACGTTGTCCTGCAGGTACACGATGGCCGTGACGGCGACCGAGAAGGCCACGCCGATCGACGCGTAGTAGGCGTTGAAGTAGGCCTGCAGGATCCTGGTGCGCCGCTCCTTGGGGTGCCTCGAGAACTGGTCCGCGCCGAACGCCATGGAGCACGGCCGCACGCCGCCGGCGCCGACGGACAGGAACGCGAAGCCGGCGAGCAGCCACGCGAGGTGCCTCGCCCCCGGCGGCGCGCAGTGCTCGCCCCTACCGCAGGGGGGCGGTTGCGCTCCGGTGATCGTGGCGCTTAGCCACAGGAAGACGATCCCCTGTGCAGCGCGCGCGCGAGTGCAGAAATGGAAGCGATCACGCGCTCGTCCCGTGAACTCCTGCTGAAAGAAATGGAAAGGAAGGCAGTGCACTTACGATCAGGCAGGAGATGGAGCCTAGCGCGACGGCCATGAACCGGCCGAGGTACATGTCGGCGACGACGGCGCCGGGGATGGGCGCGAAGTTGGACGCCGCGCTCCACACGAACAGCATCGTTTGGGAGGTGACGGTGCTCAGGTGGTACTTGTTGGTCAGGTACGTGATCATGTTGGTGTTGAGCCCGAATCCAGCAACTTTCTCCAGCATCTCATTTGCTAGGCACCCAAACACACAAAAGAAATTAACAATCAGAACCGGAAGGGGCCAGTGAAAGTCCATGAACTCCAAGATGAAAAGATTCCGTGCAAAACTTGTGGTAAGTTAATGCTTGCAGGAAACAGAATGAAAAGAAATAAGATCAAATCAAACTAACACCGGTGCTCTCAGCGCATCAGCTTTATTTCTGAGATTCACTTGCAGTCAGTTTCAGAAGAGAGGAACTCACAGAAGATGAAGGGGAGGGCTCTGAACCCGCCCTTCTTGCCCTTGAAGCACTCTTCCTCCGCTGGTTCAGTCTCAGCAGCAAGGGAGCGCTCCATGATGCAGCAGCAGCAGCAGCAACAGCCGCCGCCGAAGCCAAACGCAAATCGGCAAATGCCACTGGAAGATTTGGCCGGAGGAGCGGCGCTGGATCTTTTTACCAGGGATCGCCGGGATCAGGCGCTAAATAGATTCATCGGTAGACGGTAGGTAGGTCACAAGGCCGACAGCTAGTAGCTCCTGTCTAGGTGAATCGTCGGAAACCCTCGCATGCAAGTCTTTTTCTTTTGGTCTGCCACGCACATCGCCATCGTTTCCGTTTGCTTGCCCATCTAAGTATGGAGCCGCCCCTCTAAACTTTACCCTTTTTTATGCAAAAAAGATGGAGAAGTTTCGCCAAAAATCCAACGAAGGAAGCACCCATTTGCGAAATGCTAACGTACGCTGAGAGCTCGACAGCAAAACTTGCCCGGGTTTTGTGAAAGGAGGTTTTTATACACTACTCCCTCTATTTCTAAATATAAGCATTCTCTGGTTTTCGTGGAGCATGTTTGACCATTATCTTATTCAAAAAATTTGTGAAAATGAAAAAAATAATTATGATATATTTAAAATAGGGAAAAGTCTAATTTTCAACTTTGAACTATCACACAAGTCTGATTTACAACCTTAAACTACAAAACCAGATATAAAAGGCCATCCAACTATAGAAACCGAGCAAGCTTGGCCCTTTGAGTGGTTTTGGAGGTGGTTTTCCATTTTGTGAAAATGCTAAAAATTTGATTTCATCTAAAAAATCATAACTAATTTATTTTAAATCAGAAAAATGTAGAACTTGTACCTAAAGTTTCATAAAAATGTCACCTATCTATTGGTGAACTATTTGGAGTCATCTTCATCTTATTTATTCATATTCCTAGTGTTTTTAAAAAAAATAAAACTAGAAACTTGAACATACAACATCCAAAAAGCTCCAAATAGTGCACCAATGGATAGGTGACATTTTTATAGAACTTTGGGTATAAGTTCTATATTTTTCTGATTTAAAATGAACTAGTTATGAATTTTTAGATGAAACCAATTTTTTTAGCATTTTCACAAAATAGAAAACCACCTCCAAAACCACTCGAAGGGTCAAACTTGCCCTGTTTCGATAGTTGGATGGTCTTTTATGTCTGGTTTTGTAGTTTAAAGTTGTAAACCAAACATGTGTGCTAGTTCAAGGTTGGAAAATAGACTTTAGGAAAACATGTCATAACAAAATAAATAATATTTTCATAAAATTTTTGAATAAGACGAATGGTCAAACATGCTCAGCAAAAGTCAACAAATACTTATATTTAGGAAAGAAGGGAGTAATTAATACTTTTTGCAGCAGGCGCCTCATTTTATCCATGTTAATTAATACTTCTTTTTCGCGTCTTTTGCAGCAGGCGCCTCATTTTATCCATGTCACGTCTGTCACTGATGAGCACCATCAGTTTTGCACCAAGCCTGATACAGCAGTGCTGTACTGCACCTATAAGATGCATGTACACCACCACTCTTTTCTGCAAGTAGTGCAGCCGTGTACAAGCTGCATCCATGCCAGTCCCTTCACTGCCTGGATGGGTAGTGATGCAGAGCCAGCAAGATATGAACGAGCTGTCGACGTACTTGCATCACCATTTGGTCAAATTCAATCTTACTTTTGTTGTTGGGGTGGCCATGATTGGCATGCTATGCAGTGTCAGTGTTAAGCGTTGATAGCAAAACAAGATTGGCATGCTAGGTCAGCGTCACGCGTTGAGAACGAGACAGGCTAAGGAAAGTGGGCCGGCCGGGGGGCAGTGTGTGACACCGGCCCATGCAAACCGGGCCTTGTCATTTTCTTTGCAATAAACGACGGAGGTGGAACAAGGCAAGAGTTGAATGATGATGCATCAATGTAAACATTTAAAGAATTATCTTGAGGCATTAAACTTTATTTTAGATTCCACATATGTATTAATTTTGGTTCTATCATTACTCCCTGTATCTCATATTGTAGGTCATTTTAGCTTTCTAGGTGCATAATATATGCACTAAGATATAAATGTATGTCTAGATGTATAATGATGTCTATGAATCTAGAAAAATTAAAACAATATACAATTTGAAATGGAGGAATACGGATGTTCCTAACACATAATCCTTCGTTTCATATTACTTATTATTTTAATTTTTTAGATATATTTATTTTATTATGCATCTCGATATATATACTTATGTCTAGATACATTAAAAAAATATCTAGAAAATTCAAAACGACAGGTAATACGTACTACATAAGTAAAAGAGCTCCACTTCAACACTACAAATCTGACAAGATCTAGAAGAGAAGAGATTTGAACCTAAAAGAGTGCCTACACATTTTACACCAAAATCAACCGACCAGCCACATACCGAAGATGCACGGCAGCGCTCTGATCCCGCCTTGTCCTCTCACTCCGACGATCCCACCACCACCATGTCCATCGCCGTCCTGGTCCGCCAACTCCATCTTCGCCCCCCTGCAAAGCAAAGGCAAAACTTTCGGCAGCCGGTTCCTGGCGCTCTTGTCACACGCCGACACACACACAAACGCGTACGTTGCCCACGGGTGATGTGGATTGCGCTCGATTCCGTGCCCTCTTTCTCCTCGCTAGCGTTTGGCCCGGCTAGGTTTGCGTCGCGGCGACGCCGGAGCCAGACGACGCTTGCGTCGCGGCCGGCCGGGGGAAGTCAGAAGTGTGTGTGGGCTTGTGAGATCAGCCGCGGAAACGGACGGCCGTTCCCGTGAGGGGAGTAGGCAGTTTCGCCTGGAAATCGCGCAAAAGGCCGGGGGGGGGGGGGGGGCTTGTTATTGGGTGGTGGCAATTTCAAGACGCTACCGATCGCTTTGGCGAGTGGCGTCACCGCGTCACGCAGTGGAGGGCCAACTGCTTAAGAAGAACGTAAATGGGAAGGGAAGGGAAGGGAGCAGATACCTTCGCCTTGTTGCTGTTGTTGAATGTTGATCCCACTGTCATCAGACGCTCCTGTGTGTTTCTTGCAAGTTTCTTGAGAGTTCACATGTACAAGTCACAGGGTCACGGCATTGTTGGATATATGCCCTAGAGCCAATTGGATTGGATTCACTAATGAGCTTGATGGATTTGATTCATTAGGGTACTAGAGTCTTAATGGGCCGCAAAGGTTGAAAGGCCCATCAGTGACCTCTATATATACAAAGGTGGGGAGGGGGAAAACCCTAATCATTGCTACAGTACCGCCGCCGCTACAGTAACCCGCGGAGAACAGTAACCGTGGGTGAATAGTGATTTCTGCAGCCCCTCCTCCATCTGTATATCCTCCAGTTCGTGATCGTTCGTGAGGTGCTAGTACATCTACGATCGGCGTTCCTTCCCCGTACGTGTGGATACCTTGGAGGTGCTACGTTTGGAGCACAAGGACGAACCGCACGTGAAGGACAAGGTGGATGTGAGCAACTGCACTGCCTGCTACCTCGACGCGTTCGTCTACATCAAGACGGTTCCGCTGCATCTGCGCGTCTAGTGGTAATCCCGTGATCTCTGACAGCAGCAGTTCCTGTTTTACGGGAAAAATTTTGTTTGTGCTAGCGTAGCCTCCCCGTATCCCAACAGGCATGGGACAAGTGAGGAGTTGCAGATGCTTCTGTGTGATGGATGCTCCAAGGTGCCATGCAGAGGAGATTCAGTTAGACTTTCAATGCTCAGTGGTAAGTGGCAGTAGGGGACAGTTGGAGGACCGCCGATGCAGCCCATAAAACACACGAAGGAGCCCAAGGGCGAATTGACTTAACCAAGCAGTAGTAGTGATTGGTTTTTATTTTTTGAGTCATTTTCCTTCCGCATATTTTCTTTTGTGGCTATTACTTTTCACATCCTTTCTGTTTATAATGTTCATCCCCACATTTACTTTTGTTGTCTCAACGTTTTTGTTTAATTTACAAGAAAAAATGGTTCAATATTCTCTTATCGATTTACCTTTTTGATAAATTTCTGCACCAAACATTTTCTGTGATTTAACTTTCCTTTTTATATGTGGATTGTTGATTCGAGAGTTTCTACAAAAATGTTGATTCAGCATTTTTAATAAGAAATGTTGATCTAACATTTTTCTTGTCGACTCAACAGTTCTCCTATAAATTTACTGGCTCAAATATTTTAGTGAATCACTTTTCATTTTTTTGTATACATGGGTTGTTGATTCTTCTGTTTCTATAAAAAAAAAGGTGTCGATTCATCATACTTTTAGTGGCTCAACATGTAACTACTCCCTTCTCCTCAAATTGTAAGTCGTTTTGGCAATTTAAAGTTCACATATTTTGTTACGTACCTAAACATAACGTATATCTATGTGCATAGCAAAAGTTATGAGTTTAGAAAGAAAAAAAAGACATAATTTGGAATGGTGGGAGTAAGTGCTATTCTTTTAGGGGTGATCAGTATTTGGCTAGGTAGTCCCACTCGCAAGGACCGTGGTGTGTAGACCATGGCTTTTTTTCGCAAGCAACCCCATCATTTTTTTTCTTTTAGAGGAAAAGCTGCTCCATTATTGCACGGTGCCACTGGCAACGCGAGCTAATTTGTCTGGTGCTTGGTCAACAGAAGGAGCCGTTTCTGCATTGAGGAGGAGGAGCTCATGCTGTTGAGATGAGGTCACGTACGTGTGTGCAGATGCAGTGATGGAGAATTGGAGATTACAGTGAATTTGATCAGGAAACAATAAAAAATAGGTCCTTCAAGCTTGGTAATCAACTCCACCGAAGATAATTTAACTGTTAGAAAAAAACAGTTGCACGATTAGTAAACTTGAACTGGATTACTGGAATCATCTGCTTCAGATCAAACACCATCAGATGAGGACCTGTTGGCACTTGGCAGTGGCGCCGGCAGCTTGGAAAAATGGAGGAGACGTCGAGGTGAGGGGAGGGGGACCGTGATGTGGGAAGGGGAAGTGGGGAACACGTACGTGTGTAGTGCAGGGAGCAGGAGCGGCAAGTGAACCTGAATAATGCACGCGAAATGCATGCAGCATTGGAGACTTGCAAAAGCCTTTTGCCATACTAAGCATAGATGCACATGCGACACGCACGTGTTTTAAAAATATATAAAAATTTTTAGAAAACTTAAGAAATTCAAAAACTAACCTCAGCCTTCTGTCAACCCTCCCGCACTTATCTCTCCACCTCCTTCCCTTAATATGTGCAACAGCCAACATATATATCATATAATATTAAGGAAAAAAAATCTAATTTCGACATTCAACTTTTGCAAAAGTTTTTGGCCATCGAACTCCAAAACTGGGTATCTTTGGCCATCCAACTATCAAAACCATTCAAAAATAGACTTTTTCCTAAGATTAAAATGTCAAACATATAAGGAAAAATGTTCTTGAAGGAATCCCAAATTACAAAGAGCTAGCAATTCAAGTTTGATTTATGTCAATGTTCTCCATTTAGTATGTTGAACCTTGCAACATTTGAAAAAGAATATGCTTTTAGCATTTCTCCATCTAGGAAGAGGAATCTGAAACCATGCATGTGGAGAAGAAGTTCAATAAACATACATTTTACATTGCAAAATCTAAAAGTGCCAATATTATTATTTTCAACCAGTTGGTCCTATTAAAATTTAGCAAGATCCTTCCATTTGTGATTTTATTATAAAAAAACTAACATCTCTATGCTTTCTATTCCCAGATGCTCTCACTTAGGTTTTGATTAATGTAACTCAATAGTTAACTTAATAGAAAGTACCATTCTTTTTCACTAACAGATTACAGTAGCAAATTAACACAAATTAGAAATTGCTAGCTATAGCTATTTTAGATAGAATGGAAGGAACCTCAACGGATAGAATGGTACAGGACAGATTGAGCTTATCCAATAACCAATATCCATACGGCCACATGCATCCAGCAGCTTCCAGGCTTCCAGCTCCGGCGGCCCAACGATTTCCAACGGCCCCTGCGTGTGCGCGGGTGAGGCGAGATTAGTTTCGGCGCCCCTGCGCATGCGAGGCCCAGTGAGGCTCCAGCCACCATACGCAGTTGCTGCAGCGGCATTGCCCCCGTCGTGGCTCCGGCAGCCGGCTATCCGCGAGCTCGATTTGAGCAACGGGACCAGAGCCTCCGTGGTCTCACACGTTGAGGCAAGCTGCGCCTCCCCGTGCTCACGCGTTCGGCGAGCTGCGCATGCGACGGGAGCACCAACTCGCCGCACCGCCTTGCCCGCACCTTCCCCTAGTGCTCTGACGGCCATGGAGCCTAGCCACGCCGGCCGGGGAAGGTCGCCCCTCAGGCCTACGCACCGGCCGCGCCGCCCGGGGGAATTAGCCCCCGCTGGCCATGGAGGCCCGCACTCGAGCTCGTTTTCCCCGCGCGCCAGGCCGCGACGAGTATAGCGGGCGGATAGAAACAATTCGGATCTCCGAGGGTGCGCGAGATTTTTTTTATCGTCGCTAGATGATTTTAGGTGGGCCCAGTGGGTATGGGGTGGGTAGAAAAGGTCGTGGTGAGAAAAATAAATCGTTTTGGGCAGAAACGCTCTCCAAATTGTGATTTTATGGGTCTTCCACCCTATTCACTCCTCCAAATATACGACGGGTGGGTCCGGTATGAGGGGGTAAGGTGGGCTCGAATTGGGTGAGAAAGATTTTTCAAATTATTCGATCTTTATAATATAGATTAACATTTGAAGATTAGTTTCGCTTGAAGCATGAGCATACAATTAAGTTCGAATATATACCAGGTACCACGATTTAGACCAGAGAAAGATATATACCATCTCTCAGATCAAACACTACACTATTTCCTAGTGCTCAAAGCCGGCAATTACTGGTCCTACGCCTAAATGATCACCGCCTTTTGCTGCTCCACCTTGCCGTCGCCGTCCTCCGCCGTGTCGGCGTCGGCGTCCGCGTCGGCCGCCACCACCCGGTTCTGGCCCTCCTCGCCGTACGCCCAGGCGCACACCACGAAGTACACCACGTTGGCCGCGCCCAGCACCGCCAGGACCAGGTAGTAGTTGTCGTAGCGGCCCTTGTTGAGGTTGTTCGGCAGCCAGCCGTCGTGCCCGCCGCCGCCCCGGGTCGCGGCGCCGATGATCGCGACGATGGCGCTGCCCAGCACGGCGCCGAACCCGAGCCCGAGCGCCAGCAGCGACACCCCGATGCTGGACATGGTCTTGGGGAACTCGGAGTAGTAGAACTCGATCTGGCTGATGAGGTTGAGCCCCTCGGCGAGGCCCGTCAGGCAGTGCTGCGGCACCAGGCGCATGGCCGACATGTGCACGGGTGCGGCCGAGCGCGTGTCCGAGTCGCGGAGCCCCTCGGCGACCGCGGCGGCGCGGCGGGAGCTCTCGACGTGCGCGGCCACGGCCATGGCCGCGGCGAAGAGCGCCAGGCCGGCGCCCATCCGCTGGCGCAGGCTGAGCCCGCGCGCGTGGCCCGTGAGCCGGGACAGGGGCCGCACCAGGGCGCGGTCGTACACGACCACCCACACGGTGAGCGTCAGGATGCTGAAGACGCCGAAGCTGGCCGCCGGGATCTCCAGGCCGCCCACCCGCCGCTGCATCGTCTTCGCCTGCAGCGTCGGGAACATCTGCTGCCCGACGATCACGCCGGGCAGGATCCCTGTCGACCAGATGGGGAGCACGCGGATGACGGCCTTGGTGTCCTCCACCTGCTGCACCGTGCACAGCCTCCAGGGGTCGCACGCCGCCCCGTCGGCGCCGAGCTCCTTGCTAGCGTTCCTAAGCACGCAGGCCCGGTTCAAGTACCTGCACCCAACATGCCACAGTTCACACACACACAAAAGATTCAGATTTTGTGCAGTGCTCAGGCCTCAGGGTCAGATTTTCGTTTTCAACATCACGTACCTCAGCTTGTTGGTGGGCGTCCTGGGCTTGGATCCGGCTCTGTTGTAGAAGGCCGAGGCGTCGGCGGTCACCGGCGGCAAGGGCTCGCGGCGGTTCTTGAAGCTGGCGACGAGCACCTGCACGAGTCCGATGATGGCGCTCCTGTCTGCGGCCGCCTTGAGGTAGAAGGGCGAGCCGAGGAGGAAGAGCGTGAGCGCGGTGACCATGAGCACGACGGGCACGGCGAAGCCGACGACCCAGCCCCTGGCCTGCTGGACGTAGACGATGACGGTGGCCGCGAACACGATGGAGAGGCCCAGCACCGTGTAGTACCAGTTGAAGAAGGTCTGCAGCGTCCGCACGTTGCGGGCGCTGTTGTCCCGCCTGTCCAGCTGGTCGGCACCGAACGCCAGCGTGCACGGCCGGATGCCGCCCGACCCGACGGACATGAGCGCGAACGACGTGAACAGCAGCGGCACCTGCCACGGCACCACCTCGCAGTCCGCCGCCCGCGCCGCGCACGCCGGCGTCTTCTTGTACACCGGCAGGATCGCCGTCAGGCACAGCAGGCACATCCCCTGACGAGACCAACGGCGGCGAGTAGTCAGCATCAGGTAGGCAGCTAGTGCAAACGGGACGCGGTTGTCGAGTTCATCGGCGGCCGGCGCTTACGGTGAGGCTGACGAAGGAGCCGAGGGCGATGACACGGAAGCGGCCGAGGCAGGCGTCGGCGAGGACGGCGCCGAAGATGGGGAGGAAGTTGGAGAAGGCGTTCCAGTTGTAGAGGACGACGGTGGCGAAGGCGGTCGACATGAGGTAGCGCTCGGTGAGGTACAGGATCATGTTGGCCGTCAGCCCGAACGTGGCCACCTTCTCGAAGATCTCGTTCGCTGCCGCAACAACAAAATCAATTAAAATCCCCACCCATCAAAGATGAACGACGACGACTCCCACACCACACCGGCGTGCAAGAGTAAGACACAACTAGCTAGGCATGGCTGATCGATGATCTTACAGATGATGAAGGGGATGGTTCGGAGGCCTCCCTTCCTCCTGATCGCCGCCTTGGGGTTGGGGAGGGCTTCCTCCATGGCGGCCGAGACCTCCATGCCCGCTCACGAGGACGGAGAGAGCGAGGAGGCTGCTGCCCACACACAACACAACACTACTGTGCGTCACAAGCAACAAGACGGGGAGATCGATCGACTGCCTATTTATATACGCGAACCGTGTGCCCCTGCTGCGGCGGCTGGCCGGCGCAAGCTCTCTCCTTGTTTAGTCTCTGACGACTATAGATGTTCAAACGGGCTCAGCCTGTTGGGCCGGCACGAACACGGCCCGTTGAAACACGGCCCGCGAACGACACGGCCCGGCCTGCCCCGTGCTCGTGCCAGGCACGGCCCGGCCCACGTGCCCGTGTTGGGCTGAAATCCCAACACGCCAGCACGACACGGGCACGGCCCGCTCCAACGGCCGGCACGGCCCCAGGCACGATGGCCGTTGGATCCCGGCCACCCCTCCCTGTGACCGTTGGATCCCGGCCTCCCCTCCCTTCCTATATAAAGGCCAGCGCCGGCCGAGCACGCCCCCAACCCTAACCCTAGTTCATTTGCACGCCCCCTCGTCTCTCTCCTCTCTCGCGGCGGCTGCTCTCTGCCTCTCTCTGCTCTCCCTCACCTCATCCTCCACCGCCGGCACCGCCGTGGATTGGCATCTTGAACCACTCATTCTCGCTCCTCGCCGGCGATGTAGCCTCATCCTCTCCACCTTTCCCTCATCCTCCTCGTCTCCGCCTCGTCGACGTGCTCGCCAGGATCCAGATCCAGGAACCTTGGGGCTCCGCGACCGATCCCACGCGTTGAGGTACCAGGGTGCCGGATCTGGGCGTCGATGCTGTCGCCGATGTCGCCGGCATCTCTGGTGCTCCGGTGAAAGAGGTAAGTTGTAACCCTAACCCTACTGCTTCTTCTTGAACCCTAACCCCTAGATCTTGAACTAACTCGAGCTTCTGTGCAGCCGTTGAGGGACCGGAGGCCGGCGGCAGCGAGATGTCGGACGACGAGGTGGAGGAGATCGGTCATTCTATGACCGCGAACGACGAGCTCCGCCTCTTTGGGATGCGCGGAGATGACGAGGAGGATCTTCTTGGGGATGCTGAGGCTCTCCTTGGCCGCTCTGCAGCAGAGGAGATCTTGGGCGCCACCGGCGAGGCTGCTACTTCCGCCGGCGAGGCCGCTCCTTCCGCCGGCGAGGCCGCTCCTTCCGCCGGCGTGGCCGCTGATGGAGGCTCCATCAAGCCTTCTTCTAACCGCCCTGCTACCTCTGCTTGCTGGGACGATTTCGAGAAGCTCATCAAAACGGTGAACGGTTGCCAGGTCAGGTATGGTGCTCGTTGTATTCATTGCGGTAAGGAGTACTTTGCATACTCCAAATGTGGCACTGGAACTCTCCTCCGTCACCAGGAAGCATGCCCCAAAAAGCGTGAGAAAACTCGCTTGTCCCAGTCTCACATTACTTTCAATAAGGATGGTACTGCTCGTAATTGGGAGTACTCTGCTGAGGTAGCTCGTGTTCAGCTTGTTCGTTTGCTTGCTAGGCTAGATCTTCCTCTAATTCTTGGTGAAACTGAGGCCTGGGAGGAATACATTAAAACTGCTCATAACCCTAGGTATAAAACTGTTTCTAGGCAAACTACAACTAGAGATCTGCTTAAGTACTTCACTGATAAGCGTGATAACCTGATAGAGTCTTTCAAGAGCAATGCAATTACCTCTGTTGCTGTTACTTCTGATATTTGGTCTGGAAATGCTAAAGAAGACTACTTGAGTGTTGTTGGTCATTACATTAATACTGATTGGCAACTTGAAAAGAGGGTGCTTGGGTTAAGGCTTATTGATGTGTCACATAATGCTGAGAACATTGCTGAACGTGTTGGTAATGTGCTTAATGATTATGGAATACTGCATAAGGTTTTTTCTGTTACTTTGGATAATGCTTCTGCTAATAACAAAGCCATGGATGCTCTGAAACCTGTACTTAAGCAGTATTTGGGTGCTGATCTGTTTTTGCATCAACGTTGTGCTTGTCATATCATAAACCTGATAGTTAAGGAATCTCTTGTTGGTGTTAAACCTATGATTGATGCTTTTAGAACTGCAATATCATTTATGAACTCATCCAATCAAAGAATTGCTGCATATAAAAGTTATTGCATGGCATCTGGTATTAGACCTAGGAAATTTGGATTGGACATGGATGTTAGGTGGAACTCTACATATCTGATGCTTAAGCATCTGCTACCCCACAAGGAAACTTTTCATACTTTTATTGAATCTAATTATCCTAGACCAAGAGGTGCTCCCTTTCTGTTGACTCATGATCATTGGGCTATGGCAACTAAAATTTTTGCATTCCTTGAACTGTTTTATGATTCAACTGTTGCTTTGTCTGGTGTGTACTATCCTACTGCTAATCTTATGATTCATCATATTGTTAGGATTGCTATACACCTGCACAAGTATCAAAATGATGAGCATATTAGAGCTGTTGTCCAACCTATGATTGATAAGTATAATAAATACTGGAGAACAATACCTGAACTTTATTGCATTGCATTTATCTTGGATCCAAGAGCTGAAATTAAAGGTTTTAACAAAGTGATTAGGAAGTTACAACTGATTACTGATGCTGATTATTCTAATAAGTTGTTGGAAACTAGAACTCTTCTTTTCAAGCTGTATCATAAATATGATGATCTGTATGGCTCTGTTAGGGAGAAAAGGGCTGTTCCTCCAAGCCTATCAGGTAAGAAAAGAACAGCTTGGGATGAAATATATGATGAAGATGATGATGTCCTTCCTCCTAATCTTGATTTGTCTAGGAGTATACCTGCTACTGCCTTGCTACATGCAGCTTCTAACACTAACAATGGTTCTGAACTGACTGCCTACCTGGACTGTGACACAGTCAGTCAATTAGATGATGACTTCAACATCTTGAACTGGTGGTATCAGCATAAACTAACTTATCCAGTTCTTTCTACCCTTGCTAAAGATGTTTTTAGTGTGCCTGTTTCAACCATTTCTTCAGAAGCTACTTTCAGCACCACTGGCAGGATCATTGAAGAACGACGGCGGAGGCTCAACCCTGAGACTGTGGAGGCTCTCACATGCATCAAAGACTGGGAAGCTGCAGAGTCAAGGCTACAACACATGGTGGAGGACAAGGAGCTGGTGGAGTCCTTTGAACAGCTCTGGATTGATTAGTCATTTATGTAATGGATCTGTAATCTTAATTAGACTTTTAGAGACTTGGATGGTGATGGACTTTGGATGTAATGTAATGAACTCATGAACAATTTATTTTATGGAGCTGGCTGTACTCTTTTTCCCTCTCTAGGGTTTCTCACAAGGGTGAGTTTTACCTAGAGAGGGTTTTAATGAGGCAGCCATTGCACAGCTCCAATCTTTTGTTATCTCTGTCTATTTTGTGTTTTCTTTCTATGTTTTGACTTTGAATGGTTGAACACTTAGTGAATCTTGTGTGTTTTGAACACTTAGTGAATTTGTGTGCTGTGTAAAATCTGGGGCTGGGCACCGGCATCGTGCCTGGGCTGGCACGGACACTGCTGGGCTGCCGTGCCGAGTAACACGACACGGCACGCTCCAGCTTGCTTAGTGCCGTGCCTGGGCTGTGATGCCGGCATGCCAGCACGGCTAGGCACGGCACGGCACGGCATGTGCGTGCCTGATAGTGTCGTGCCTAGCCCGTGTCGTGCCGCGTCGTGTTCGTGCCCGTGTCGGCACGACACGCACGTTTGGCCATCTATACTGACGACGGCCTTTAATTTGCCGACAAATTAATTAAACGAGTGATCAGGGTCAGGGACAGATAATGGAAGTACAAAACCCCTGGATCCTGCGGGCAGGACGAGCTAGTGTGATCGATCAAGTGCGTGCGAAAAGTTGGTTATGGGCAATCACTGGAACGGTTGGCGACTTGGCGTCAGTAACTGCACTGGGCTGGTTGTTGCTTGCCTGGATTCCGGCGGGGTTTTTGCAGTTTTTTCACTACTGGGCTCGGCCGGGCGTGGCTTTCGGCGCCCGTGCGTGCCGTGCCGAACAAAAACTGATGCTGGGGTTTCATTCTGGAGGTCGCACAAAGAACTTTTAACATGGAGCTGAGCTTTTAAAAAGGGGTTGGGCTCTTTGGTGGGGGTTTTTTGTCCATGTAGTATGCAGGTCTCCACTCTCCAAAGTCCAAACACCGGTTGTCCCAAAAAAAAAAAAATCCAAACAACACAACACGTCAACACTGATTAAGCCTTGCATAAGTACATTTAGCAATTTATCACGTACTTTGTGTGTTGTTTATGCGCATGACACACATGCTAACATGAAGACATGGCTATTTCCAGTTAGCTACTTTTCTTCGAGCCATTAGCTACCTTATCTAGACATAGGAGAGGTGGGGACGACAACTCCAGCAAGAGTTGCTCTTCTTGTATACGTAGGGTGCGTTTGGCACGGCTCCGCCAGCGGCTCCCGGAGCTGTTTTGCGCGGAGTCGTGCCAAACGGTGAAAAAAAACAGCTCCGGCGGGGGAGCACCTCGGGAACCCCGACTCTGGAGCGGGGAGGTCGGGGGGGAGCTGGAAAAAACCAGCTCCCCCGCAGCTCCGCCCCTCCGTTGACAGGCTTGCCCTCGGCAGTTGGAGGGGCGCGGGAAGGAGAGCGACGGTTGGGCGTACCTGACAGGGGCGGCGGCGGTCCGATCCGGCGCGGCGCGGTGCTGTGGAGCCTGGATCTGGCGGCGGTGGCGGTGCTCCGGCGCGGTGGAGGTCGATCCGGCGTGGTGGCTGGCTGCGGCGTCTCGATCCGGCGCTCCTCCTCTCCGGCTCGTGGGGCGACGCCGGATCTCCCGCCTCGCCATCAACACCCGGCGGCGGAGCCCCTCGACGGAGCCACGCGCGACTCGGTCGCACGCTGGCGCCGGCGAGAGGGCCCGCGACCGGGCTCGGCTGGAGGCGGGAGACTGGCGGGCGCTGGTCGGAGGAGAGGGGGAGCAGGAGAGCCGGCGGGGAGGAGGAGAGAGGCAGCGCCGACGGGAAGGAACGAGCGGCGGCGACGGGTGCGAGGAGGAGGAGAGAGGAGCGACGGGTGCGAGGTGGAGGGGAAAGAAGGACGGGGACGGGTGCGCGGATGGGGAGGAGGAGTAAAGGAGAGAAGAGAGAAAAGGAGAGAAGGAAAAAAGAAAAAAGAAAAAAATGAGAAGGAAATAGAAAGTAGAAAATAAAAGAAGAAAAAAGAAAAGAAAAAAGAAAAAAGAAAAGGAAAGGGTATTATGGACTTTTCAGCATCTTATCCACTTTACACAGTTAGGAGAAGTTGTTTTGCCAAACGTTTTCCCAAAACGGATTCAGCTCCACCGAAGAATCCGCTCCACCAGCACAGCCACAGCCGGAGCCGCCACAGCCGGAGCCGTGTCAAACGCACCCGTAGTATAGATGTCCAAACGGGCCGCCCGGCCCGGCCCTGGCCCGGGCCCAGGGTGGCCCGCTCAACTCCGTGCCGTGCCTAGCCCGGCCCTACGTCCCACCGTGCCGTGCCGGGGCAGCCCACGGGCTGCGACGACGACCCAAGCCCGGGCCCGCGGGCCTGTTTCGTGCCGGGCCAGCCCGGAATAGTCCGGCCTGCACGGGCGCCCAGGCAGCCCGAGGCCCGCGTCGCTGGAGGAGGCCGCAGCTCTGGTTGCTGACCGGCGACGGGGCCACATCGCTGCAGATCTCGGTCGCGGCTTCGGTCGCCGGCACCTGCACCGAGCCACTGGATCCCAGGGCCGCGCATAGTGGCTGACGAGACGGGGAGGGCCAGAGGCGCGCGGCTCGCGGGGACGCAGGCGCCTGCGTCGGCCAGTTCTGCAGGGCCGGGCAGCTACGCCGCACCACCGCCGCCGTTGACCTCGTGCCCCACGGTGCTGCGCTGTGCCGGCAGATCTGCTCGCCACGGGAAGGAAGGAGAAGAGGACACCAGCCGGCGGCCGCGCAGAGAGGAGGGCGCGGGGAGCCGCGCGGGGAGGAAGGAGCGGAGCCGCGCGTCTGCCACCTCCACGTGTCCGCGGCTCCGCGCAGAGAGGAGGGCGCGGGGAGCCGCACGGCTGCACCCCCGCGTGTGCGTGTCCGACGCCATCGCGAGGAAGGAGGGGGACGGCCGGACGGGGGGACCACGGACGGGAGAAGGAGGCGTCGAGGCGATAAGGCTGTGGGGGTGGGTGGTGTTGGCTGTTGACCTGTTGTGGTGTGGCCGTGTGGGCCGGCTGGCCTGTTGGGAGGGGAGGGAATGGAAGGCCGGGAGGGGGAGTTACGGGTCTTAGCAGGCCCGTTGCTGTTTTTCGTGCCGGGCCGGGCGGCCTGCCGTGCTGAGGCAGCGGCCCACGCCCGGCCTGTGACACCAGGCCGGGTTGGCCCGGGCCTGATAATTCCGGGCCGGGCCCGTGCTCGTGTCGGGCCAAAAAAACGTGCTTCGTGACGGGCTGTCGTGCCTCGTGCATTTTGGACATCTATAATACGTAGATAAGTCTTAGTTTCGGCCATAGTACGCCACAAATGCAGAAATGCCGCCAAAGCTTTGATCGTTAGTGCAGAGACCACATGGAGTAACTGTACTGTGTAGCACTCACCGCAACAAAGGGCACCACCCCCCTTGTTATTAGGGCTTTCCGTCGTATCTCGTGTACTCTTTTCCTCCTGAAATACAATAATGCATTCTAGAGATTTTAGAATAGTTCGGGAAGACTGATTCTTTTTTTTTTGCATATATACCCTTCATTTATAATGTGAGAGGTTATATTGTCTGGTTATTTTAGTGGTATTTGCGAATAATAGCCAGACTAGCTACTCTTGTTAATTTTGAGAAGAATTAACAATAATTTAAATGTACCTAGCTAGAACGACTTGTATTTCAGGATGGAGGGAGCACTTAGAAATGAATTTACACTCAAACCATCAAAACTTATTGCAAATTGCAATATAACTGTGGAGATCGAGCGCATGGAGTAGCATTTTTATAAGCTACCCTCTCCGTTCCAAATTACTTGTCATTTTGATTTTTTTAGATAAATTTCTTTTGTTATGTAAAACATGACAAAAAGTCAAAACGAAAAGTTTGGGGTGGAGGAAGTAGGTAGTAATTGGATAGTTCAAATTGGACGTAATTGGGCATGAGCTTGTTCTTAACAACTTTCGCTGATCCGAAGGGGGCTATAGCCTCTCGGAGGACCGAGGACGGATAGCATACGGTGTACTTAAGCACAATGGGTGGACAATACCATTTCCCAGATTTAGCAGAGCGCCAGAAGAGACTGGGATCAGGATCCTGCCCGGTCCCCGGGCGATTGATGTGTACCGACTACCGAGCACCGACCTGTGCCGTTTCCTCACATGCATATTCGCCTTGAGAATTTGAGATGATGATGAGAATACATGCATGTAGCTGCGGTAGGAGGACGAACTAGCTAGGATGTAGCATCTATCTAGGCAGTAGCACATTTGGAATTGGTACCCGTCGAGTTTGGCCTACTTTTGCTCGAGATCTCGAGTGCTCGATCCTACTTGTGACATCTTGATTTGCACGGCGCGCGGATCCCATCTCGCGCGCTTCGATCCTTTTGCATTGGGTGCATCGATGTCGATCGCGTCGGCCGTTTCTCGTTGGACGCACCGACCGTTTCATCATCAGTCATCATCATATCATTATCACCTCGCTCATCATCGATCTCGATCAGGAGATGATGATGTCCGATCACCGAAAGACCGCCACGATCGAGGCGGGTCGTCGCTGGTTGATGTCGATTTCGGCATTTCGCTGCACGTTGCTGCTGCTCTTGTGCAGGGAATTGAAGATGTGAGAGGCGCACTGCAGGTCTTCAGCGGCGTGAGGCCGGAGAGCATCTTGCTAGTAAGTTTGGTGGATGCCACCGAGGGCGTGGTAACCCCAAAAGCGAAGGGACGCTGTCGAAAGGACGTTTGTCCCCAACTGCGATCAGGGCCGTCCAATGTCGGCACGCGGTCAGGGTAAAAACACCAGCCAGAGGAGTGACTAGTGAGTGACCGGCGGGAGCTGTGCACGAAAGATCTTCTCTTTGTGCATGCATATGCATGGGACCGGCCGGCAGCGACCCGGTCGAGAGTTCAATTCGGCGCGCGTCTGCGCACGATATGATTGCCGTATGACGATCGAGCGAGCTGCCGGCCGGCGAGGTCCCAGTCGTCGATCGTAACGTACGTGACGGGAACGGGCAGGTCCCCCGCGCGGTTGCCGCGCGGAAAGGTTTGCAGCGCGCGGACGCACCGTCCGTGTCCGTGACCCAGAACGCAGAGCTCATCACCGCGCTTGCGTCGTGCCCCGGGATCAGGGTGCCGTGCCGTGCCGCGCCGCGTGCGTCCAAACGCACACGTCCCCGTCGTCGTCGTCGGCCGAGCACCGAACGGCACCCTGCATGCCGTCACTCAGGAGGCACATCTCCGGCGCCCGCGCCGCGCGCGCGGCGACATAGTCGTCGTCACCCATACCGGCGTCTAGCACACCGCTAGCTTCCCCCAGCCGATCGAGCCGCCGGATCGCATCGGATATCTATGTCCGCGCCGAGATTGCTGTTGGGATGAACTATGCATCTCCGATCCGATCCGGGTGAGAGAGACGGCCTCCTGATCGATCAGTCGTCACTCATCAGTCCCCGGCCGGACCGATCGATGATGTGCCGTGCCCCCGTCTTCGTCGCGGCCAAAGTTTGTTGGCCGACGCGGCATCCACCACTGCACTGCACCCATCTCGATCGATCTGCACATGGAAAGGCATGCAGCAGCACCCCCCCCCCCCCCCCCGCGCGCCGAAGGCGTGAGCGGTGGTGACCGCCGGCCGGTCGATCGCGTGCCGCTAGCTAGCTTCTGATGACTGTTGACTGATGAGGATATGCGTCGATCTCTTGGCGCATCACGTCGCCGAACCGAACCCCTCCCGATCGAGCGTATGTGTACGCATGCTAATGCCATCTAGTGGGGTGGTAGTTCAACTCGACACGCACGCGTCGTGCGTGCCGACTTGCTGCTTGCCGAGGGTGGTGATGCCTGCCGGTGCCGGATGCGAGTGGCGGCGGAGCAACCGCCGTGTCGTCGTCGTCGTCGCATATCGATGTGATGGCCTGGGGGCGGCGGCCGGCCACGAGGTTCCCAGCCGAGAAGAGCCTTGCGAAGCCAAGCCGAGCTCGACCTCTCGATGCTGCTGGGTTCGGCCCAAAACCTAGCCCGATGCGTACGTGCCCCACCCAGAGCCCCAGCCCAGCCCAAAACCGTCCTGGATCGGTGGAATCCTGGATCGGTGGAACTGAAGTGGAGGTTCGGAGTGGAGAAGTCTGAACTATGCTGAGCAAGTTCCGGGAGTCTCTGTCTGACATGTGTGCGTGTCGAATTGACGCGTGCGTGTACGTGCCCTTTGCAAATGCTACCACAGCGTCAAGTATCTTAGCTTTTGTGCGTGGACGACGGTGGACCTGAACCCAAGTGTACAGTGGCACGAGGCAACACACGGAAGTGACGATCACTACTAGGGAATGAACATTTTGTCCTCAGAAAAAACATATTAATACTAGTTTTTTTCACTCAGTACTAATGTAAATATTAGTACCAGGTGGAAAGGAAGAGCCTCTACGCGCCTTTCATGACACATATTAGTACCGGGTCTGTGGGTACATTAGTACCGGGCTGTGTCCCACATAAGTGCCGGGCAAAAACGAGACCCAGTACTAATACCCTCCCACCCCGCACGCCGTCTTGACTTAGAAAAATCCCACCTGCACTTCTGCATCTCACTTATTTCCCCTTCGTTCTTCCTCCTCTCTCTCCGCTCTCATCTCCATCTCTGCATCTCACTTTTTTCTCTCCTCTCTGATTTGCAGGGCCGGAGCCGGCGGGCGGCGCAGGCGAGCGTGCCTCCGCAACGCGGAGAAGGGCAGCGCAGGCCTCCGCGTCTGCGTCCCCGGCGCCGAGCCGAGCGGGAGGGCGCGGCGGGCGAGCGACGCGGCGTGCGCGGGAGGCCGGTGCGGCGCCGAGCAGAGCGGAGCGGGAGGGCGCGCCGAGCGGCAGCGCACGGATGCCAGGCACGAGGAGGCCTGCGGCGCGGCGGGCGCGGGAGGCAAGGAGGCCGCCGGTCTGCCAGGGGCTCGTGGGCGTGCCGAGGCAAGATTTGTGATTGATTTAATTTTGTTTGTTCATGTGTGTTCTTACTTGTGATCCATGTGGTTGTGAATAATTTGTGATTCTTGTAAATCTGTGATTCATGGACTATGATTCATGTGGTTGTATATGACTTGTGAATGTATTCATGTGATTTTTGTGAGTGATTCTTGCTAGAGAATGTGATGGATAAGTAGAAGAAAAGAATAGAAGAATAGGAAAGAAGATGAACAGGAAAGAAGAAGGAAAAGAAAAAGGAAAAAAAGAAAAGAGAGGAGGGGGACGGACGGAGAGATGATGAAGTGAACATTAGTACCGGGTCGTATCTCCACCCAGTACTAATGTGGCTGTGACAGAACCGTCCAAAATAAATTCGTATTATCACCTAAGCCGGTCCACTTGGCTCATAAGTGACAATAAAGATGTATTTTGTCGTCTCTGCTGGGTCATGTCCGGTAAATCACTTACAATAGGATCGCTGATATGCGCAAAACCCACACGAAGGCGGGACCGGAGTACAAGTTCAATATTACATAAAAACTCACAGAGTCACATTATTACAAACCAGATTTTTCATACATGAAAGTAAAGTGTTTCAGAGTTTAAACAGCGAAAAGTAAAAACTAGTGGAAGATACACATGGGAGGCCATCCATAGAGTATCACTCATCATCATCATCGTTCTCCCACTCAAGCTCCCAACCATCTGGAATAGAACCAGACCAGATGGGGTTACCTGAAAACAACAACAAATGCAAGGTTGAGTATACTAATACTCAGCAAGACTTACCCGACAAAATAAAAATACAACTAGACATGTAAGATTTTTTGGTTGGTGGGTTTGTTTTGCCAAAAACGACTAAGAGTGGATCCTTAATTTCAAGTTTTAGCTCATATTCTAGTATGTTAACCATTCTAGGTAAGCACCTACACTAACCAAACATGTTGTACAAACAACATTAATCAGGCAACAATATTAATCCAAATGTTCCATAAATGAGTATGGGGTAGCCAGTGGTCAAGCCGTCTCAGATAACGGCGAGAGATCAACGATCGATCGATTTATAAACCTTGCAAGGTACAACCCAAGATACACGGAAGAAGGTAGACCTTAAGAATCCAAATAAAAGCAAATGCAGGGTCTACCCCGACCAGGCGGTTCCCGTCATTCCCCAGATTAGGAACAGATGCCATAGTCTTAAGTACAAGGTTACTGGAACGCCCTCACATGGCACGTCCAGACTCACACTTGCACTACCAGAATCAAACCGGGAGACACATCTCAAGAGTAGTAGCGATAAAGTTCCCGCACTGGTTCATTAGGTACTAGGCTTACCGGTCCCATTCCCGACAAGCACTTGGTACGTTCAATAGCTTAAACCAGCACAATGCTACTCGGTCGAGACCGAACCCATTGCTCTTACCACATGAGCGAGTCAATTTAACCAACTTATGATTCTAACATAAGTATCCTATATCTCGTGAGTAATGAGTTATTACTCGACTTTTACCGTGTCCTTAAAGCATGGCACTAGCGTCCTAACATACTAGTATAAGAGCATAGGAACCTAAGGATCATGCAGCTTGGTTTCAAATCAACTCCTGAAACTTAAATGCACAAGGCATAACATAAATACGGAAAGTACAGATATAAGTTTTAGAAAAAGGTTAGATGCAACTCCGGTGCTTGCCTTCTTCTACGTCAGCTATAGCCTTTGGCTCTTCTGGACTTTGGTCCAGGTCTTGGTGCACACTCAGCTCATTCACTCCATCAGCAGCACCTTCTCCCTCCTGGGTGAGCGTATAAGTACCGTCTGGTAAATCTACACGTACACATGCATATGCATTAGTTTATGGTGAGGGTGGGAGAATTACCACCAAACCAACTCTTGTTGGCCACATTCATCTAAACAACTATGAACTCTCACAAAAAGTATGGGGTGTGTGATGATGGACTAATTACTACTTTGATGGTGATTGCGTGCACATTTAAGCAATTTAAATTACTAAACTTCACCAAACTGCATGAGGGTGTGTTTAAATGAATTCAAACAGGAACTAAACATGAAATCCTTAATTAAACTTAAATAATGAGGTTAAACTCATTTATTCAATTCCTAGCTAGCCATTCATCCAAAATTCATATTAATTGAAATATAACTCTAACTGATCTAAATTTTGCACACAGCAACATATGACTAAACTAAGCTTGGATACCAGAAATTAGCCTCAGATTGCATATTAATTAATTTATATGAAAAAGACAATTTTCAGCCTAGCTTAACTACCTTAAATCCTACAAAAAGATTTACTTATCTTTTTGACCTAAACTTTTTCCTACAGATCGTTCATGACATATTTAAGCTACAAATAAATTTACAAAAGTAGATCTATCATATTTTTCAAGTTACCAATTTAACATCCTACACAAAGTTAAATACAAAACAGCATTCAACCAAGTTCCTAAAATCATAATTATTTTCCCTGAGGTGCTATTCATCATGACAAAGACCTAGGGTGCATTGGTGCTTAAAGAAAATATTTACTGAGGGGACTATATAAAGCATCAAGCTTAACCTAACTTAAAGATTCTAAAAATCATAACTATCAATCTACACATCAAACATGTGTGAACTTCGGTCACAAATCTAAAAATGGCATAAATATTAACATATCCAAATTTCATCTCCATTGCATGAGTACATTTTGAACTACAACAAAAGTACATCAAACTAAGTTTGAATTTTCATTTCAAAACTATCCAGAAAAACCCTATACAACCTTTCTACAAACTGTAGATCTCCTCACAAAGAACCCAACACAATTAGATTTACATATTTCTGAATTTTCTATGATTTTTAATGGATTTTCAAAATTTCTGCTAAAACCTAGAACGACTTTTACACAAGGACCCTTGAACTATTTTCTTGAATTTACGCAGAGGTCCCTGGTTCGCAGAAAACACCCTAGGAAGAGTTCAATCGCTACAAATAGGTCCACGCCGGCGAGGAGGAGCTCGCCGGCGGTGGTTTGCTGCCGAAGTAGGCCGGGAAGCGGCCCCGGGAGCCATTGCGCACCTGCACGGCTGTTTTGTGGCGGAAATCCGGGGCGGGGCGGCGTCGCCGGGCGCCGGCGATGGGGCGGCTTCTGAGCGCCCGCCACGGCTGCCAGTGGCCGGCGACGACGCGACCTGGTGGAGGAGCGGCGACGACGTGGTGCTGAGGAGAGGTCGGAGGACGCGTGGGAGAGGCGAGGAGCAGCTAGGATGGCCAGAGGATGGGTTGCGGCGGCGGCTGCGCGGCAATGGCGACGGTGGCGGCCCTGTTTTGGCACGTCTGAGCACAGCGGAGCGACGCATTGTGTTTAGGGGCTTGCAGCGCGATCACAAGAACGACGCGGACGAGGAAAGGGAACGCCTTAAGGCGAGGCGCGCCAGCTGGCCTGCTCCGCATGCGCAGGTGCGCTTCGCAGCTCGGCACGCGGCAGCACGTGGCCTTGGCGGGCCCGCTGCCTGTCGCGGTGCGCCTGGACGCGGCGTACGGCACGCAAGTGAGCGGAGCGACCTAGGGCGCGCGCGGGTCCACAGCGGAAGAGCCGAAGCAATCCATACGCCGGAGGACACAGACCCCGACGCGTGGCAGGTGCTGCACCGCGCGCGTGCGCGCGCTCTGGAGTGCGGGAGCGCGAATGCACCGGCGTAGAGCGCCTGTCCAACTCATGTGCGCCTGTTTGAAACAATGGAACTCCAAATTTTCAAATGCAACTTGAAATTCTCCGAAAATAAAAGTTGTAGAGGAACTCTAGCAGTACAACTTTCCCAAAGGGCGACCTATGTTTTGAAAAATAGATTGATGGGAAAAAACGCGATGAACCTGCAGGTTTTCTCAGCCCCGAAACACTGTTCTCAGCGACTTCAACTCAGTTTTTGGCAATTTTACACTCAAAATTTGAATGTCCGCCAATTATGAAAAATGTGTTCCCAAAAACAAGGAAAAACTTTTATATTAGCAGAATTTGAACTTCTATAGGAAAGTTTGGAGAACGCGCTAGAAATTCATTTCAGCCTTATAGAGCTTGTAGGGGTTTGACCAAGCTTTAGGATTTTGACCAAGGTCTCTTTTGCAAAGTTGATCACAACCATGCTAAACATGCTTAGGCACTAATCATACTTGATTAACAAGACTAATTAAAGTACTTAGCTTAATTAAACATCAGAGATGTTACAGTGACATTAGTACCGGGTGAGGTGACCCGGTACTAATGTAGTCTTCACATTAGTACCGGCTGGCCTGTACCGGTTCCAAAACCGGTACTAATGATGTTTTGGAACCGGTACATAAGGTCATTTCCCCCATTAGTGGGTTCTAAGCATCAGTGTCGATCGCACGTGTACTATATATGTATAGAAAGAATTGAACTGTCAAAGTACATGCCTTTTAAGCTGGGGCATTATGCTGCCCAGAGATGAGCTAGAGCCTAGAGATGTGATGCAGGCCAAAGGCAGGGGTATGCAATAACAACCTAGCTAGTAGAATCTAGCAGCAACGTGCAAATCGCAATATGGGCTGGGCAGTACAATCATTTCTTCTCATTTCCCGCGAAAGGACTCGACATTCACCTAATAAACTGGTCCAGACACGCCGCACACAGAGGTGTGTGGGGATCGTGCTCCATCGATCGATCTGATTGACACATTACCTGCCACATCATTCACATTACACTTCGTTGCCATTTTCTCATATATTCCACGCACTGCGGTAGGAGGGGATCGAGCTAGGGGGTATCAGCTGGTTGTGCATTTGGCGCCACCGAATTCAGCGCACACTAGATTAGACAGCTGCCTAGCTCAAGTGCTACGATGATATTTCCACATGGCTAATTTTTCACTTCCACGCGAATCATTGATTCGATTCATGTGTACGTCAGCTTTTGCCACACGCAGATTGCCGTCCTGATGACTGACTCACACCCGGTAGAAGGACGCCACGTGGCTAGCCTGCATTCCGAGCCACGGTCCCCGGTCTATAGCTTCTTTCCGCTGGATCGGACTCGGACGACGACGACGTTGCTACACGGGAAAGGAGTAAAACTGAGTAAGACAAGGTACATGGGAGCAAGCATCTCGCTTTGGCGCCCCGGCCGGCGGGTGGATTCCACCGAGGCGTGTAGCGCGCGCCCAAAGCGATCGGGGAGCCCCCACTCGAAAAGCGTCGTTTGTGCCCAGCCGAACCACTGCACGTCAAATCACATCAGCGTACGACCAAGACACAAAGTTTTGAAAAGGTACGCGGTGGATTCTGGATAGAGTGATCGATAGATCGACGACCGAGCTACTAGTATGCATGGTGAAGGCTAGCTGGACGCTGGACGGATCGAAACTGGCCGGGATGAATGTGGATCGGAAGAAGGATCGAAGCAGAGACCCTCGTCTCTGATATCTCCATGGACCCGGCGCCGGCGGCAGGGACCGGCCGGGTCCCGAAGTTGGTCGCGTCCGCTCGCATCATACACGGTTGATTGATTGGCGTACGAGCTGATGAGCGACCGCATGCATTGCATTGCGTTGCATGCAGGCCCCCGGCGGCGAGTCGATGGCAAGTTGGAAACTAGTTGCTGCCGATCGAGGGCGGAAAGCTTGGCAACAGATACACCGGAAAAGGAAGCACGTCGTGCGTGCGTGTCTGATCGACGGTCTCATACTCATACGCGTACGACCACGTCGTCGTCGAGCGAGAAAGGAGAGAAGATATCATTCAGGCCGCGCACCGCGTCCGTCCAAACGCGCTTGTGTACGTCGCCGATCGGGCGCGCGTGCATGATTGATTGCAGCAGAGCGCAGCGTGGTGAGACAGCGTAGCCGCTACCCCCGCTAGCGACTCTTGTTGACCCGATGGCGAGCGACAGGGGGACGGACCCGCGCGCGCGGCGGGGCGGTGGTAGTGTCGCGTCACCCCCGCGCCCGTGATCGATCGGTGACGCCGCCGGCCGCCGCATCGATCAGCATACGTCCGTGCCGGCGGAGGACGTCGCAAAGGGCGGCGGTCCGTCGCCGATCCTTGCGCGCCGGTTCGGATCGTATGCACGGAGAATGCGTGAGTGCGTGCGTGATCAGGCGCGTCGTCCTTTCTTTCATCCTCGTTCCGTTGGGCTATACTTTCGTTCCTCTCTCCTAAATGGACCGAAAAAGAACGAACTTGTCAGATAAATGGCCTTTTGGGCCGAAAAAGAATGGACTTGTCAGATAAATGGGCTCTCTTTTGCCCGCTCTTTGTATCCAATTGGTGATAGATTTGCATCCCAGTCTATATATATATATATATATATATATATATATATATATATATTCATTTTGTAAAATTATACGACCGTCTCAAAATTTATCAAATTTGACCTCCAAACACCATGACGTACGGCGGCCGCCGTGGCCCACGGCGGTTTCAGGTCCAACCGTCATGCGCTACGGCGGTTGAGCCAACCGTCACGGGGCCAACGGGCGGGAAGACCAGCCGTCGTGAGCCACGGCGGTTGACCTCTATTCGTCGTGGCCCACGGCGGCAAGCCCAACCGCCGTGGACCACAGCGGTAAGAATCTGCAACCGCCGTGGCCCATGGCGGCAGGTCGTCAGAGCCTATAAGAGCTTAAAATTAGTCCGAAATTGTCATAATAATTCGAAAAAAGAAAGAGAGAGTTGGGAAGGAGAAGAGAGTGAGGAGGCGGAGCAGCGAAACTCTGCTGGTTTTTCGCTTCATTGTAGGTATTTCGTTGATTTCAACCATTTTAGCACCTGTACTTAGATGTAAGAAATCGTAATTAGTATTGATTCACTAGATTTCTTTAGATCTGTAGTATGAAATAGTTCATGTTTGTAGGGTTTAGGGTTCAGAAGTAGAAGAGAGTGAGGTGGAGGGGGCGGAGCAGCGAAGCTCTGCTGCTTCTTCGTTTCATTGCAGGTATTTCGCTGATTTGAACTCTTTTAGTAATTTTACTTAGATATAATTACTATTAATTCTGTAGATTTCTGTATGGTATAGATTCCTGAAGTATAGATCTGTAGTTATAGTTTAGATTATAGTTTACATGTTTGCCACTCATTAGACTGTATTACGTAACATATTTACTGTTAGTTTAGATATTAGTCTATTTGTTTGTTAATTCCTGGATGTAGTATTTGATAGCAGTTATTGCTTTTTATTATGAATCAGACATGTCGGAGACAGTCACAATCAAATTGTATTATGGATCTGGAGAAATTATATATGGTCCACAAGAAGTTGACTTGTCAAATTTTAGTTTAATTGAGAAAAATGTTAAAAGAGCAGCAGAAAGAACTTGGGAGGGTATAACCAATTGGCTGGTCAAGTCATTTGCAGTAGATTTAGAGCATCAATGTATGTCGGTGATGGTACTAATCAACAGAAGTGAACATGTGTATCGGGAGCTCATGCCACTTGAAGAGACTCGACAATGGAGGAGTTTTATCATAAATGCATGCCGAGTTGGTTTGCCCGTGATTTTGTTTGTCCAAGTTTTCCTGAAGGGTGGGTCTAGCAGTCAAGTACATGAGGAAGCTACGGATGTGGATGAGAGGGAAGGTGATGAAGAAGGGGAACAATAAGAGGACGAAGAAGGTGATGAAGAAGGGGAACAACAAGAGGACGAAGAAGGGGATTCTGAAGGTGATGAGACATCTAGAGGTTATGTTGTCACTGGTTTTGTTGATGAGGGAGAAAGAAACCCTGAGGTGATGAGACATTATGAGAGAGAGTTAGCAGCTGATGAACGTGCATTGGAAGAGGACTCTTCAGATGATGATTATGATGATGATTATGATCAGTCTGAGGACCATGTGCCCTGAGATTGGCAGAACTACGATTTCTCACAGTTTACTGTTAATAGTGGTGAGAATGTGCCCTGGGAGTACACGGAGAATGAGGTTAAAGTAGGCACCATGTACCCCAGTACTGCACATGTGAAGGATGCAGTCAAGCAGTGGTCTACCTTGACTCCGCACAGAGAGTTCAGGGTAGTGAAGAGCTCTCCGAGGATATATGATGTGCATTGCAAGAAGGAGGATTGTTTTTTTCGAGTGTATGCATATAAGGGGAAGTGGGATTATTACTTAGAGGTGAAAGAAGTGGTGCCTCAAACATTTTAGCCGATTTTGTTGCAAGCCACATGTACCCTACCATTGTGAAATGTACTTCTTATGAGCCGAAGGTCATTATCGGTGCAATTGAGGAAAAATTTGGGTACACCATCAGTTACGACAAGGCATACCAAGCAAAGAAGAAGGTATGGGAGCATAGGTGGGGTACTTATGAAGCATCGTACCACAATTTGCCTAACTTGCTGCACACAATAGTTCAGATGAATCCTGGCAGCTACTATGATATCAAGGACTATCCTTGTGAGGAGAAACCAGGCAAGCTTGTGCTTCAGCGGTCATTCTTGGCATTAGGTGCCTGCATTGAGGCTTTCAAACTATGTCGACCGATCATTTGCATAGATGTCACTTTTCTCACAGGTAAATACAAAGGAACAATCCTGACAGCTGTGGCAGCTGATAGCAACAATCAGTTGCTTCCTTTGGCCATTGCATTTGTGGAGGGGGAGAACGGTGACAGTTGGTACTGATTTCTTGAGAGGTTGAAGAACATGGTGGTGCAGGATGTGCAGAATGTGTGTGTCATACACGATAGGCACAAAGGTATTTTGCAAGCAATGAATGACATGAAAGATAACAGCCAAGAGCGATACAGAGTTCCATTGTGACCAGATGTTAAGAGCAGATGGTGCACTAGGCACATGAAAGCAAACTTCTACAGCCATTTCTAGAACAAAGCCCTGTCTAAATTGTTTGAGCAGTTGTGTGAGCAGACTCAACAGAAGAAGTTCGATGCCATCCAGAAGAAATGAGATGACCTAACAAAGAAGGCATCAGAGGAGATAACAAAGAGGCCAGTGAATCCTGAACCTGGAGAGGAGCCTATTTCTCTCGAGGATGTGGGATTAGATGACCCTCAAGTTAGACGTAGAAGAGGGCGTGCTGTGAAGACCTTCAGCCAGTGGATTCAAAATGAACCTAAGGAAAAGTGGTGTCTCATGTTTGACGAGGGCGGAGCAAGACATGGGATAAAGACCACTAATTTTGCTGAGGTCTACAACTGTGTGCTTCGCGGTTCAAGACCTCTTCCTCTAGTTGGCATCATTGAGTTCTTTATGTATCGTACAATGCAATATTTTTACGAAAGGAGCAAGGTAGCGGATGAGGTTCTGAGGAACACTCAAATGATATACTGCACCAGAATGACTCAGTATTGTGACAAGGTTCAGAAAAAATCACTTCTTCGCACGGTGAGAGCGCAACCTTTGTACCAGTCTACTGAGAATGAAATTATGTGGAGATATGAGGTTGAGTGCAAAGGGAAAATGCGCTAGGCCCATCGCGTGAAAAGACGCAACAAGTGTGTGACCTTGGCAACCAAATATGCAGATGTTCATGCCGGAAGCCGCAGCAACTTCACACCCCCTGCTCACATGTGATCGCCGTATGTTATGAACTTCAAAATTTCAGCTACCGTAGGTACGTGCTATGGTACTACGACAAAGAAACTGTTCGGAACACTTGGAACCAAACAATCCAGGGCTACCTCGTGCAGGGTACGTTTACTGAGTACCCCAAACAAAATGTTGTGCACATACCAAATCCAGATCCTGAGATGTGCCAAGGTGTTGGAAGAAGGAAGAAGAAGAGGATTAGAAACAACATGGATGAAGTAGAAGCTGGACCTACAGTAGTGATATGCTACAAGTGTCACAACACGGGCCACACGTACAAGAGGTGTACAACTCCAAATTATGCTTGCAACGCACCAGCTACGACCAATGTGGGCTCATCAGCACCTTCAGGACTCTCCCAACCCCATCAGGACGTTGACGTGGACGTGGACGTGGGCGTAGCAACAATCCTGGATTCGGATGATCATAGTTGCTTGTAACGTTAGGACTTTTAATTTCGGAATTTGTAATATTTGAACTAATATTTCATGTACGAACTTATACATGGTATTGTATTGTAATAATTGAAGTGCTATTTCGTGTCGTCTTAATTATGTTGATTCATTTGTATAATTTTGTCTATGATTGTAATAATTGTTCTCATCTTGTTTTGCAGGTTTGCAATGGCCTCCTCAGGTCCTGAGTTGGACTTGGAGTTGCTCACCACGAGGAAGGACAATGTCGAGGTGCCAAAGGGGATCCATACTCCTATGTGCTTCTGCGGTGACAACTGCAAACTTGTAAAGTGCAAGGTTCTTGGGTACGCCTACGGGATGAGGTTCTTCATGTGCGCCAACTATGCGCACGACCCGATCCAGCCGTTCGACCGTAATCTTAGAGCCAAAGTAAGAACTTACTACATTTCTCCATTATTCATTTGTCATTTTTGTTTTATTATTTGCTGACATGTCTTTGAAAAAAGACTCCACCTCCTCTTTGTGATTTCATGCAGTGGCTAGATACTGAGTGTAACGCCCGTGTTTTAACCACTGATAAATCACACTCTAAATCACACGTGTTTTCTTTAAATTCCAAAATCTTTACTGACGAGCTCGATCAATTCCTAAAATCCCGATCATCATTTCCGTTTCCTTCTTTTCAACCCGAGTCACCCCGGCCGTCGCCCGACACCGGGATTCCCTCCGACCTGCATCCCGGCGAGCGCCCCGGATTTGCCGACCTCGCAATCACTGCCGACCCGGGAATCGCTCAACGCCACGTCGGTGCTCGAAACCCGGAAAATCCCACCAAAATCTTTTCTTCCTTTTCTCCCAATTTTCTTTCCTAAAATTTCTCCAGTTAAATCACTTGCTAAAAATGTTTTAAAAATCTTTTTGAGCTCAACTCTTGTTTATTCATAATCCATCTCAAGTCTAATTTCTCCTTAATCCCTTTGACTCTCCAAATCAGCGCTAATGACTTCTCTCTAACCTTGTTCTCCCTAAACCATCATCAGCGACCAGCTAATCCCTTCTTTCACGTGGGCTCCCATTTTCTATCTTGGTCACGTACACCTAGCAACACAAAGACGCAGCGGCAACTAGCAACGCAGGCCCTTTACCATGCCACGCATACAGTCCTCTTCCTATGTCCAGCATGCAACACACACAAAAGCAAAGCAGCAGCAGCTCAACGTTGCGTGCAAGCTCTGCACGCCAGGCCCCTCCACGCCGCGCTCGCCGTGCTCTGCTCGAGCGACAGCCCGACCCCACGACGAGACCTCACCCTGCCGCTCGACGCTGCGGCCGCCATTAACTCCACCTGCCCGTCTCGTCGCCTCTGAGCTCCAGCACCACCGCAAGCCGCTGCCTGCCTCGCGACACCGCTCGGGCCTGCCGCCGCCCAGTGCGCACGGCACCGTATCGCTGCCCGCCACATCCCGTCCAACAGCGCCGCAATAACTCCGCCGTGAATCACGGCCGCGCCTCGCCGGTCGAGCCGCCCTCACCGCCATTGACGCCGGACCACACGAGCTTCATGTGCCAAGCCCGGGCCGGGATACCGCCTTCCCGCAGCTATAAATAGCCCGGCTCCGTTCTCCGCCTCACCACGCGCCCAGCCGCCTCCCTTCTTCTCTCGAGCTCCACCGTGCCACCACCAGTGCCACCATTGCCACAGTCCGCCCGCCGTCGTCGATCTCCCTCCACGAGCCATCTCTGCCCAAGGTGAGGAGCGGAATGGGTTGCCCTCGACCTCCTCTCTCTATTCTCCCTCTTCCCGGCCGCCGCCGTGCCCGGGAAGGCCGCCGCCCGCCGCCGGCAGGCTGCCCTTGCTCGGCCTCCTCCCTCCTCTGTTCTGTCGAGGGGAAGAAGAAGGGCAACTTTGCCCACAACCCCCTCCCTCCTTTTCTTTTTGTCCACCCGCAACCCCCTCTCTTTTGTCTCTTTCAATTAAGAGCCCCTGGATCCTTAAGTTCCTTACCGATAGGCCCTTAACCCTTTTAAATTACACCCTGAACACTCTTTAATCCGTCATTCCATGCACCATTTTAACCCTAATTAATTCCAAACTTCACCATGTATTCCCGAGGTTTATTTCGACCGAACCCTTCACCAGTTTCCCATAAATAATATTTATCCATCTTTTTTTCTATTTATTCTCTCCTCGAGCTCTGCCGGTAAAACTTTGTTGCTTGTGTTGATTGTGTGCTTGCTTGTGTGTGCCGTAGCCGACGGAGTGAACGAGGAAGAACCCCCGGAGGAGTTTGGAGCCGCATACTGTGCCCAGGAGCCTGAGATCCCGAACCGTGAGCAGGAACTCCCAGAGGACTTCGAAGACGGCAAGTTCAATCTCATCCTTTGATGCATGATTTAATCCCAGTTTTAAAAACACAACCCCTGTTTTGTTTTATAAATTGCATAAAACCTGGTAGGATAGCCACCCTTGATTGCTATGATTGTTCCATGTTTGGCCAAAATGATTTCTTTAAAACTGTGTGAGTGCTTTAAAAATGGGAATTGGGTATTCTGGGAAAATGAGAAAAAAGAGATGTGTGGATGAGATGGACGAGTGTGTCAGGAGTATGGGTGAGCTCGTACCTTTGTGGTTGAGCGTGTTTGGAGTTGTCCATCTTGTCGTTAAGGACCAGGTTGCGTGACATCTCACCTGGCCCAGCTTTCGTACAACCACTCAACCGTTGTATGTGGCAACGGCTTAGCATAAATCCCACTAGTTAATCTGCTAGCCATCGGGAGTGCGGGTGAGCAGCGGAAGGACAAGGAGTTGGGATACGATCTGTGTGAGTTATGCCCTGGTTATGTGAGATAACCCCTTGGTTGCTTCCGTGATGGCTCGTAGGGTTAGCTAAGGTGGGTAATGGCTTTGATAGGATCCGCGCCGGCACCAAGGTGTCCGTGTGGCGATACACTACTTGTGGGTAAAGTGTACAACCTCTGCAGAGTGAAAAACCTATTCGAATAGCCGTGTCCACGGTATTGGACGAGTCACGGTGTGGTCACAAAACTAGTGTTTGGGTTTGGGATTGTTTCCATGACGTGAGTAATTTTGGAAAAAGAGTGTGGCTGTGTGCCTGTGCTACTGCAGACGGGGAGTCCGGTAGTCCTCAACTGGTTTTCATTTGAGCAACTAAGATACTTTGGTTACGAAAATGTTTTGCGAAAACCTTTTCAAAACAAACCCCTGCATGAGTAAAAGTTGGTTTTTCATAAAATTCTGATCCCTGTTATTCCTTGTGCATGTTCTGATATATAGCCCCTCCGTGGGTGGGGTTGGACTTGTTGAGTACGTATGTACTCACCCTTGCTTGATTAACTGTTTTACAGAGGAGGATCCCGATTTTGTTCCCGAGGATGTTGAGTAGGTGGCCGTCCCGCACCCAACCCATGCCTGTGGATTCAGGGTCTCCACCAGAAGCTTCCATGGCGCAATACTCTGATCCTATCTTAGATGATGTCGGTGTTATAGTTTGGCTAGTAGCCCTTGTGTTAGCCCTCTTGATAGTGGTGTTTCAGTGCCCACTACCTCGACTGTTTGTACGGAAATGAACCATCTGTTGTAATAAATGTGCTACCAGCCTCTTGGGACTGGTAATTGTGTCACATTTAGTCCCCTCTGATGAGGAGACGCTTCAGGTGGTATCAGAGTCGTAGGTTGGTCGTAGGACGCGACCCCTAGGACCTGAGACCTTCCCTAAGCCTCTCTCTGCTAGATCTTTTGTATCTTAGCCTTTGCACAACTTGTTCAACTCTACTCTTGTTTTTCAGATGGCCGAAGATGGATGGGCCCAAGGCGTGTGCCAGGAGGAGCCTAGTTTTTCCCGCCTTCTAATCAACTCCCTGGAGCGCCTTGGTATCACTGAGCGCCCAAGGTACTATAGTAGAGAGTACGAGCACCTCGACACTCCTAGCTGTAGGGTGGTCCTCTCTATCGCCAGAAGCACCCGCTACCCCAACATCGAGCCATGGCGTGTGACTGCCACAGGATTTCGACACCGGGATGCTTACCCCTTGGCCCTCAGAAAAGCTCTTCGCTACCTGTGCCGAATCTACGAGGAACACCTCGTCTCCACACCAATGAGACTTTTTCCTCCCGCCATCAGAACTCATGTCTGGCAGGCCCGCATGAGAAACCTAGAACGGCGCCGCCACCAAGAAGACCTTTTGTACCATGTAGTTTCCTACCTTGTCTCCTTAGATCAACTCTTTGATGAACATGCCAAGTTTTTGAGGGAGCAAATTGGTCAGGCCGAGCAAGCAGAAGTCACAGTAAGGATGCACCAAGTTCAAGTGGCTCAAGCTGAAGCAAGGACCACGACCGCCATAAGCAGTGAAGCTGTTGCCCATGAGAGCCTCAGACGGATCCAGGATCAGCGCATGCAGGAATGGACCAACAGTGGAACACCCGTTCCGACCATTGGATAAGCCCAAGTTCTAATTGGAACACCCCTCATAGGACGGGGAGGAATCTCTAGGACCCCAGCGCCGCCTATAGGCACCGAAGAACCAACAACAGCTGCTGAAGAAGGAACCTCCACACAACCCCAAGAGGATAAGGTTCCTGAGGACGAGAATGATGAAGAGCTGCTCATTCCACTGGAAGCGCACTCCACCCCGGAAGATGGCTTGCCCCGCGAGTAGTGTGCCCCAGATGCCCTTGCCCCAAGGAAGGAAGCCGTGATGGTCCGAGCCTAGAGTCGCACCCCTAGCTTTTGTCGTCGTACCTAGTCATGTGGTGTAGAGTTGTACCAGTCGAGTAGTATGGGATGTATCCTCCTCTCATGTTTGTAATAAAGTTTGTTTGTGCTTGCTTGACATGTGTGCTTGTCATGTGTGTTGTCTTTTTGAAAATCCGTTAATCAACTTAAACATCACATAAAACCTAAGTCTCACAGAAACCCCTCCTCTATCAACAGATGGCCCCAAAGCGCGCCGCCAGGACCTTCCCAGGCTACGGTCATGATGACCCACACCCGGAAGGATCACGAGTTAGGCGCCCTAGCGAACAAGAGGTGGATCAGGTCAATGATGGAGAAGGAAGTCAAGTGCGGCCGCCACCCCCACCTACCATAGACTTGGTGCAAGTGATGGACAACCAGACTCGGTTGCTGGAAGCTCTAGCCAACGCCATCAACCGTCCAAGGCCCCGTGTCCTGGGCATGAATGAGAAGCTGATAGAGTTTCTTCGGACAAAGCCACCCACTTTTGGAGGTTCTGTGAACCCTTTGGATGCAGATGACTGGCTAAGGGCCATCCTAAGGGAGTTGGAGCCATTCAACTATGAGGATCGAGACAAGGTTCTCTTGGCCACCCATCAGCTCACTGGGACAGCCTTGGCTTGGTGGGAAAATTATTGTGCAGCGGCCAAAGATCCCTCCACCATCACTTGGAAAGAATTTGTGGAGGAGTTTCGTCGCTACCACATCCCAGAAGCCACACCGAAGCGCAAGGCGGACGAGTTCCGTGAACTCCGCCAAGGCAACAAGTCAGTAGAGGAATACACCTACCAGTTCATAGAGTTAGCTCCCTACGCTCCTGAGGAAGTGGACAAAGACTCGAAGAAACAAGACATGTTCAAGAAGGGCTTGACCCCGGAACTTAGGACCTTGCTTACCCCTCAGATCTACCCAGACTTCAACACACTTATGAACATGGCTATCCTCACCGAGAGAGCCAGGGCAGAAGAGAAGAGGGAGAACAAGCGCAAGTTCATGGAACACAAGGCTCAGCAGCAGGAGCGTTCCCAAAGGCAGAAAAGCTTCGGTCACCCCATGTCCAGGTCCCAAGCCCCCATGTAGTACAAAACCCAGTCACATGCCACGAGCTCTCAGGGCCCTAAAACCCATTACAAACAGTACAGTAGCCAGAGCACAATGAAGCCCCCACAGAGCAATGCTAGCCAGGTCACTGCCAACAACAACACCAGGGCATGTTTCAACTGCCGTGAAACCGGACATTTCATTGCCAACTGCCCGTACGCCAACAAGCCAGCAGCTTCAGCCTTCTCCAACTCAGTGAACGGGCCAAGACCGGTCGTATCTGGAGCCAACCGTGTGCCGGTTCGCAGCAATAACAACTACAGCAACAATAATAACTCGCAGATGAGGCAGCCCCAGCAGTCTTACGGACGAGCCCACGTCAACCACATCAACGCGCAGGAGGCTCAAGAGGCACAAGGCGTAGTGCTCGGTGAGTTCCTGGTCAGCTCAATCCTGGCAACCATATTATTTGATTCCGGAGCATCGCATTCATTCATATCTTCAAGTTTTGTGGAAAAACACAACATGCCTACAGTACTACTAAAAACACCCCTGATAACCTGAACGCCCGGAGGTGACATTAAGTGTCAACTGGGTTGCTCTGGGGTAAGGATTATTTTAAGTGGGGTAGAATTCCTAGCAGACCTAGTAGTACTAAAGTCTATGGGAATAGATGTGATTCTGGGGATGGATTTGGTTAAGCCGTCACCATGGCCTTATCAGTTGTTCCGATAAGGTAGTACACCTAACCAACCCAGACGGAGTGCAAGTGACCTGCCATACCCGAGGAAGCAGACCAGACATGATGGTTTTTAGCATGGAAGTCAGGTCCATCGAAGAAGTCCTGGTAGTGAGGGAATATCCAGATGTGTTCCCTGAAGAACTCCCCGGAATGCCACCAGATAGGGATATAGAGTTTGCAATTGACCTTATCCCCGGAACCGCCCCTATCGCCAAGAGACCCTATAGGATGGCAGCATCAGAATTGGCATAATTAAAGAAGCAATTAGGAGAATTGCAACACCTTAAGTTTATCAGACCTAGTTCATCCCCATGGGGAGCCCCAGTTCTCTTTGTGAAGAAGAAGGATGGGAGTATGAGGATGTACGTAGACTATCGCGCACTAAATGAGGTTACCATAAAGAATAAATACCCTCTCCCCAGGATTGATGAACTCTTTGATCAGCTAAAAGGAGCCAAGTACTTCTCCAAGATCGACTTAAGATCAGGCTATCATCGGCTCAAGATTAAGGAGAGTGACATACCAAAGATAGCCTTCGTCACCCGCTATGGCCAATTTGAGTTCACCGTGATGTCTTTTGGACTCACTAATGCCCCTGCTTATTTCATGAATCTCATAAACAAGGTGTTTATGGATGAGTTAGACAAGTGTGTCGTGGTCTTTATCGATGACATACTTATTTACTCCAAGAGTGTAGAAGAGCATGAACAACACCTTCGAGTGGTACTGGAGAAACTGAGGGCACACAAGCTATATGCTAAGTTCAGCAAGTGTGAATTCTGGTTGGAGAAAGTAGCCTTCCTCAGACATATTTTGACGGCAGAAGGAGTAGCAGTAGACCCCGAGAAGGTCGAAGTAGTTTCCAACTGGTGACAACCAACCAATGTGAGCGAAATTAGAAGCTTTCTTGGTTTAGCAGGATATTACCGGAGGTTTATTGAAGGATTCTCCAAGATTGCTCGACCCATGACAGAGTTACTCAAGAAGGAAAAGAAGTTCGTCTGGACCGAGGTTTGTGAGAGAAGTTTCCAGGAGTTGAAAAGAAGATTGACAACCGCCCCGGTACTAACCTTGCCAGACATTCAACGGGATTTTGTTGTATATTGCGATGCATCCTGACAAGGATTAGGGTGTGTCCTTATGTAGGATGGAAAAGTGGTGGCCTATGCATCGCGTCAACTCAAGCCCCACAAGCAGAATTATCCGACCCGTGATTTGGAGTTTGCAGCCGTAGTGCATGCCCTTAAGATTTGGAGACATTACTTGATTGGGAACAAGTGCGAGATCTACACGGACCACAAGAGCTTGAATTACATTTTCACCCAGCCTGACTTGAACTTAAGGCAAAGAAGGTGGTTAGAATTGGTCAAGGATTATAACCTAGAAATCCGTGACCACCCAGGAAAAGCCAATGTAGTGGCAGATGCCTTAAGCAGAAAATCCTATGAGAAAGCAGGGCCTAAGAGTGCCCAGCTGCAAGAAGAAATGGCACGACTCAATGGACACATTGTGCCCCAGGGATGTGCCCGCCAACTGAGTGTTCAACCCACCCTTGAAGACAAAATCAGAAGGACCCAGGAGTCTGATAAGGATTTGAGGAAAATCCGCGAGCACACAGGAGAAAATAAAGCCTCAGACTTTAGAGAGGACGATCAAGGTACACTGTGGTATAAGAATAGGATATGCGTGCCTAAAGACGGAGATTTTCGGCAAACCATCATGGATGAGGCACATAACTCGGCATATTCCATCCACCCAGGATCCACCAAGATGTATATGGATTTAAAGTAGAAGTATTGGTGGAATGGAATGAAGGCGGACATTGCCCGATTCGTCGCCCAATGTGATACTTGCCAGAGGATTAAAGCCGAACACCAGAAGCCAGCAGGACTGTTGCAACCCTTACCCATCCCGATATGGAAATGGGATGAGATAGGCATGGACTTTGTAGTGGGTTCGCCCAAGACACAAAAGGGACATGATTCCATATGGGTGATAGTGGACAGACTCACTAAAGTTGCTCACTTTCTACCTGTACGAACCACTTATGGTGGAGAGAAGTTGGCCAAGCTTTATATAGCAAACATAGTGAAACTGCATGGAGTACCTAGTAGGATTGTTTCAGATAGAGGAGCTCAATTCACCTCTAGGTTTTGGAAGAGTTTGCATAAAGCCATGGGTACCAAGTTGGATTTTAGTTCGGCTTATCACCCGCAGACGGATGGACAGACCAAGAGGGTGAATCAGATTATGGAGGATATGTTGAGGGCATGTGTCCTTACCTATGGCAAAGATTGGGAACAAAGTCTGCCGTATGCAGAGTTTTCGTACAACAACGGTTATCAGGCAAGCCTAGGTATGTCGCCCTTTGAAGCCCTGTATGGGAGAAAATGTAGGACACCTTTGATGTGGTCAGAAGTAGGAGAACGTGCCTTGGTTGGGCCCGCACTCATAAAGGAAGCAGAGGAATGAGTAGCCGAAATCCGAGAAAAATTGAAGGTTGCCCAATCTCGACAAAAGAGCTACGCGGACAAGAAGAGACGAGAAGTAAGCTTCAGACCAGGAGACTTCGTTTATCTCAAGGTTTCACCTATCCGAGGGACTCGAAGATTCCAGGTACAAGGGAAATTGGCCCCTCGGTACGTTGGACCGTACAAGGTGCTGAAGAAAGTTGGAGTAGTAGCATACCAGTTAAAGTTACCGAAAGAAATGGTAGACATACATCTAGTATTCCATGTTTCTCAGTTGAAGAGATGCTTAAAAGTACTCGAAGAGAAACGAGTGCCAGTAGAGACAATAGATCTGCAGCCAGATCTCAGATATCAGGAGGTACCCGTCAAAATTTTGGACACTGTTGTCAAAAGGACAAGGAAATTGGATGTACGGATGTGCAGAGTTCAATGGAGCAGACACGGAGTAGAAGAAGCCACTTGGGAACGAGAAGATGCACTGAAGAAAGAGTTTCCCCATCTCTTTAGGAACCAACCGAATCTCGAGGACAAGATTCCTTTTAAGTGGGGTAGGTTTGTAACGCCCGCGTTTTAACCCCTGATAAATCACACTCTAAATCACGCGTGTTTTCTTTAAATTCCAAAATCTTTACCAACGAGCTCGATCAATTCCTAAAATCCCGATCATCATTTCTGTTTCCTTCTTTTCAACCCGAGTCACCCCGGCCGTCGCCCGACACCGGGATTCCCTCCGGCCCGCATCTCGGCGAGCGCCCCGGATTTGCCGGCCTCGCAATCACTGCCGACCCGGGAATCGCTCAACGTCACGTCGGTGCTCGAAACTCGGAAAATCCCACCAAAATCTTTTCTTCCTTTTCTCCCAATTTTCTTTCCTAAAATTTCTCCAGTTAAATCACTCGCTAAAAATGTTTTAAAAATCTTTTTGAGCTCAACTCTTGTTTATTCATAATCCATCTCAAGTCTAATTTCTCCTTAATCCCTTTGACTCTCTAAATCAGCTCTAATGACTTCTCTCTAATCTTGTTTCTCCCTAAACCATCATCAGCGACCAGCTAATCCCTTCTCGTACACCTAGCAACACAAAGACATAGTGACAACTAGCAACGCAGGCCCTTTACCATGCCACGCATACAGTCATCTTCCTATGTCCAGCATGCAACACACACAAAAGCAAAGCGGCAGCAGCTCGACACTGCGTGCAAGCTCTGCACGCCAGGCCCCTCCATGCCGCGCTCGCCGTGCTCTGCTCGAGCGATAGCCCGACCCCACGACGAGACCTCACCCTGCTGCTCGACGCTGCGGCCGCCATTAACTCCACCTACCCGTATCGTCGCCTCCGAGCTCCAGCACCACCGCAAGCCGCCACCCGCCTCGCGACACCGCTCGGGCCTGCCGCCGCCCAGTGCGCACGCCACCGCATCGCTGCCCGCCACATCCCGTCCAACAGCACGGCAATAACTCCGCCGTGAATCACGGTCGCGCCTCGCCGGTCGAGCCGCCCTCACCGCCATTGACGCCGGACCACACGAGCTTCATGTGCCAAGCCCGGGCTGGGATACCGCCTTCTCGCAGCTATAAATAGCCCGGCTCTGTTCTCTGCCTCACCACGCGCCCAGCCGCCTCCCTTCCTCTCTCGAGCTCCACCGTGCCACCACCAGTGCCACCATTGCCACAGTCCGCCCGCTGTCGTCGATCTCCCTCCACGAGCCATCTCTGCCCAAGGTGAGGAGCGGAATGGGTTGATCTCGACCTCCTCTCTCTATTCCCCCTCTTCCCGACCGCCGCCGTGCCCGGGAAGGCCGCCGCCCGCCGCCGGCAGGCTGCCCTTGCTCGGTCTCCTCCCGCCTCTGTTCTGTCGAGGGGAAGAAGAAGGGCAACTTTGCTCATAACCCCTCCCTCCTTTTCTTTTTGTCCACCCGCAGCCCCCTCTCTTTTGTCCCTTTCAATTAAGAGCCCCTGGATCCTTAAGTTCCTTACCGATAGGTCCTTAACCCCTTTAAATTACCCCCTGAACACTCTTTAATCCGTCATTCCATGCACCGTTTTAACCCTAATTAATTCCAAACTTCACCATATATTCCCCATGTTTATTTCCACCGAACCCTTCACCAGTTTCCCATAAATAATATTTATTCATCCTTTTTTCTATTTATTCTCTCCTCGAGCTCTACCGGTAAAACTTTGTTGCTTGTGTTGATTGTGTGCTTGCTTGTGTGTGCCGTAGCCGACGGAGTGAACGAGGAAGAACCCCCGGAGGTGTTTGGAGCCGCATACTATGCCCAAGAGCCTGAGATCCCGAACCGTGAGCAGGAACTCTTGGAGGACTTCGAAGATGGCAAGTTCAATCTCATCCTTTGATGCATGATTTAATCCCAGTTTTAAAAACACAACCCCTGTTTTGTTTTATAAATTGCATAAAACCTGGTAGGATAGCCACCCTTGATTGCTATGATTGTTCCATGTTTGGCCAAAATGATTTCTTTAAAACTGTGTGAGTGCTTTAAAAATGGGAATTGGGTATTCTGGGAAAATGAGAAAAAGAGATGTGTGGATGAGATGGACGAGTGTGTGTCAGGAGTATGGGTGATCTCGTACCTTTGTGGTTGAGCATGTTTGGAGATGTCCATCTTGTTGTTAAGGACCGGGTTGCGTGACATCTCACCTGGCCCAGCTTTCGTACAACCACTCGACCGTTGTATGTGGCAACGGCTTAGCATAAATCCCACTAGTTAATCTGCTAGCCATCGGGAGTGCGGGTGAGCAGCGGAAGGACAAGGAGTTGGGATACAATCTATGTGAGTTATGCCCTGGTTATGTGAGATAACCCCTTGGTTGCTTCCGTGATGGCTCGTAGGGTTAGCTAAGGTGGGTAATGGCTTTGATTGGATCCGCGCCGGCACCAAGGTGTCCGTGTGGTGGTACCCTACTTGTGGGTAAAGTGTACAACCTCTGCAGAGTGCAAAACCTATTCGAATAGCCGTGTCCACGGTATTGGACGAGTCACAGTGTGGTCACAAAACTAGTGTTTGGGTTTGGGATTGTTTCCATGGTGTGAGTAATTTTGGAAAAAGAGTGTGGCTGTGTGCCTGGGCTACTGCGGACGGGGAGTCCGGTAGTCCTCAACTGGTTTTCATTTGAGCAACTGAGATACTGTGGTTACGAAAATATTTTGCGAAAACCTTTTCAAAACAAACCCCTGCATGAGTAACAGTTGGTTTTTCATAAAATTCTGATCCCTGTTATTCCTTGTGCATGTTCTGATATATAGCCCCTCCGTGGGTGGGGTTGGACTTGTTGAGTACGTATGTACTCACCCTTGCTTGATTAACTGTATTTACAGAGGAGGATCCCGATTTTGTTCCCGAGGACGTTGAGTAGGTGGCCGTCCTGCACCCAACCCGTGCCTGTGGATTCAGGGTCTCCACCGGAAGCTTCCATGGTGCAATACTCTGATCCTATCTTAGATGATGTCGGTGTTATAGTTTGGCTAGTAGCCCTTGTGTTAGCCCTCTTGATAGTGGTGTTTCAGTGCCCACTACCTCGACTGTTTGTACGGAAATGAACCATCTGTTGTAATAAATGTGCTACCAGCCTCCTGGGACTGGTAATTGTGTCACATTTAGTCCCCTCTGATGAGGAGACGCTTCACTGAGGAGTCTGAGTTCGACAAGAGCTAAGTCGAGGAAGCGGGACGTGATGCAAGGGAGAGGTGGTTCCGCATGGTTGAGTGAGAAAAGAGAGAGGAAAAAAGGAGTAGAAGGAAATGTGCATTCGCCAGGAGATGAGAGAACGTGAAGCGGCTCTGGCCCGTGAAGTCGACAGAGAGAGGAAGAGAGAGAGGGCTCGCCGGGCCTAGGAAGCTGGGCCGGATGCCATCAGGAAGGGGAAATACCCCCGTTGTACTCAGTAGACCTAGAGTATTAATGGGACTGTATCAAATAATTCAGGATTTCATGACATCGTAAACTAGGGTCCTCGGTTTGTATCCTTAAGAACTTTAATCGAACTGCATTAGATTGTGTTTTCTCTGTTACGTGTGTTTCGTTAGAGTGATTGTCATATGCAGAGTCGTTGTGTTTCCTCCGAGTCACTGACGCGTTCTCCTCCCACGGATCGACTGGCCCACAATGCAATAGTGCCCTAGTACTAGGGTGTGTTTTCTCCGAGTCACTACTTTGTTTCTCTTCCCACGGATCGAAAGGCCCACCACCCAGCCAGCCTCCTTCTTCTGCTTATATGTAGCACCATTCACTCCATTGCCTTCTTCTAACAACATTCAACAATGACTTCCTGGAGTGGGGATGAACACGATTTCGGTCCTATGTTGTGGCATCAGCAATCACCAGATTTCGTAGCCAATTTCCCATTGAAAGGCAAGAATGACTTCAGATCGATGCGTGAAGTTAGAAGCTACGCACCAAAGCAAACAATGTTGTGGCCTAGGTGTTCGCACGGTGAGTTTTGTGTGATGCAAGTGTACGAGGGATGGAACAACTCTGGTCGTCACTTCTGGCACTGCCCACATGCATGGGTAAGCAATGTCCACAAATTTGTTCATCATCTTTCTTTGATTTGCTTACGTTTTCTTACTTTTTGCAGTACTCCACCCAAACAGAGAACTACGGTTTCTCGCAATGGGTGGATTCACCAACTATTCGCCCCTATCAAGAGAACATCGACTACCTCGAGGACGTCGTCATCTACAACCTGAAGCGGGGCCTGTCAGAGGCATTGGCTTCCCCTGATCGATCGTCTAGCACTGGAGATGGTCGATGCTACAAATGTTCGACCTGCACTTGTGAATGCCACAAAAAGAACAGCTCCCCTCCACCTTCACAATCTCCACCCCCACCTGGGTACAACTACATGCCGTCGCAAGACTCCGACGGGTCTTTGCTCTCCGGGCAGTTCTCGTACAACTAGATTAATTAGGTCTATTGTAACCAAATTTCTAAATTCCCTAAGTGAAACGAACCGGATTTCCGAGAATGGAAACCCGATCCCTGCACCTCAGAGATAGTCCCAAGAGGCTATCACGTGCAAATCCCTGTCTCAGATAGTAATCAAAACCATACAACACAAGAGTAATATATGAAGGTTCACATAATTATAATAATTAAGCATCTGAGTACATCATTACGGCACATGCCGGGTACAAGTCCAACATGACTGAATCAAAGAGAGTAAACATCTACGCAGCGGATCTCCTGTAGCGAAGTAGACTCCATCCCCATAGGCAATCTTGAGTGTAGAACGACCTCAGTCATCCCATCCATCGTGCTCAAAGTCGTAGTCCAGCTCCTGGTCTGAAAACCCGTCATCTACTCGATAAGCGAGTAGGTCATGTCAGCTTCCCAACAAAGAGCATAAGCAAAAGAGAATAATTCAATTATGCATGGATATTCCTACATATGGCTGTAGAAGGTTATGCAAGCAGTGGTAGCAACATCAAGGAATGCAGAAATGCCGAGAGGTCACCATCTCCGAGGAGATCCACACCTCTGAGGACAACACCTCCGGGGTCAACACCACAACTAAGGAAAGAACACCAAACACTAGATCTCAACCGAGACACAGCATCCCACTCTCATCTGTGATGTGGGGTCACCAACTCCTATCCCCACATCTCAACGGCACGAAGTCGGGCTGACACACACAGGGGAGAGAAAGCAGCACAAGAAGAGACTAGCTAGAGTAACAGACCCAAGGCCTGTCCATACCAGTGGACATGAACTATAGCTATAGGTTTAACACTCTGCAGAGGTTGCACAACTGGACCCGCTGAGTAGGGTAGAATCGGATGTCTCTGATCCACATCCCTACCTAACGGCCGGAGACCTAGCAGTGGACGACACTCTCCTGCCTCTCCGAGCCTGACTCGTCCTGACTGGGGCGCGAAACTTGCCAGCAGGGCCTCAAAGCTGTGAAACCATCCCCGAAGGAGCCGGGGCGACGTCTACTCAGGGGGTATAACTCGTCCCCCTCACACGATCACACCGATCCGCCTACAGGCTGGATACCATCGACATACTAGTTCTCGGACCGAACCCCGCCCATAATAAGGTGAACAATTTGCACGTAAATAACCCAAAGATCACGGTTAAATTGTCGATCAGTCCTTAATTGCAAGAGCGAGCACTCACCAACTCCATCCGTCCGACACGCCGCTAGGGCGGGAGGCCAGGTCACATCTACCCTAGACAGGCGTTCACAAGTAACCAAAGCGGCTCGCTCCCGTGGTAACACGTCAAGGATTCACACTCAGCCAAAACACACGCTAGAATACTGAGATATCTCGATCTCAGTCCAAACCAGAGATCCATCCATATCTAAGGGTAAAATATATGGATAGATATAGCCGAGAACTAGCTAGGGTTCTGTAGCTAGTTCCAAAAGTAGGTAGTTCAAGGACAGGATTAAACAAACCAAGGTACGGCTAAAAGATTGTCTATGCAATTCAAAGGCATTCATAAATAATAATTAAGCACTAGCAACTAAAAGCATGCATAGGATCTATATTATTGGGAGTGACATGACACCTGGCTGGCATCCTTAGTCTTGGTCTGGGTTGAAGTCAGGGTTGTAGGCCTCCTCCGAATCGTAGCTCGGGTCTCTTCAGCACGAGATACGAGACACTAAATTACCGGCAACCAACTAAGCATAAATCCAAAGAAACTCAATTTTAAAAGATCCAACAAGATCCAAACTATCTACAAACAGCACCATCTCATTTTTAGAAAAATAATGAAACTAATTTCATATTTTTCGGAGTTAT